>OW028675.1:26992500-29920000 GCA_932294315.1 Epinotia nisella | reverse complement strand
CGTATCTGCCTTTCTACAGGGCGATATCGAAGAGGAAATATACATGAAGCAACCTCCAAGTTTCGAAGAAAATGAAGCTCAAGTATGCCTTTTGAAAAGGTCTCTATACGGTCTCAAGCAAGCCAGCAGACAGTGGAACCGAAAACTGGACGGTGCACTGAAAGAAATCGGCTTAACTCAATCTTTACTCGATCCCTGCATTTACTACAGGATAAAAAAGCAAGACATAACATTTTTAGCTGTATACGTGGATGATCTTATACTATTTACGAGTTCCAAAGAAACTAAAAATGATATAAAAACGAACTTGTTTTCACGATTTGAAATGAAAGATTTGGGTGAATTGAAGTACTGCCTGGGTTTACAAGTATATAGAGACAAGGTACAAGGAATTTTAAGCTTTAACCAGCAGAAATATGTACAAGATATCTTGAGCAAATATGGAATGTCAAACTGTAAGGGTGTCAAAACACCTATAGATCCGAAAATAAAGTTTACCGTGAATGAAAAGGGAGATTTAATTTCAGATGAACATCCTTATCAGGAGATTATTGGATGTCTGCTTTACCTATCACAAGGAACGCGCCCCGATATTTCCTATGCTGTCAATACTCTCAGCAGATTTAACTCCAGACCTGAAATGCAGCATTGGATGGCGTTAAAACGAGTTTTAAGATATTTAAAATTCACTGAAAATTAATCTAACTTATAAACGTGATGACAAACCTGTACATGGTTATTGCGATGCAGACTGGTGTAGCAATGAGCACGACCGTAGGTCATGTACCGGCTACGTATTTATTCACCAGGGTGGAGCAATTACCTGGAACTCCCGCCGACAACAGACCGTCGCGCTCTCCACGACCGAGGCTGAATATATGTCTCTTTCTAGTTGCACACAGGAAGCCATGTGGCTAAAGCAGATACAGGAAGAATTTTGGCCACACTTGGTAACCGTACCAATGACAATTTTGTGTGATAATCAAAGTGCAATTAAACTTGCAGGTACCGAGAATTATCATTCCAGGACCAAGCACATTGACATACGTCACCACTTTGTTCGTGATAAGGTGCGCCTGAAGATGATTGTAATCGAGACAGACAAATGAGATGGTGGCTGACGCGTTGACCAAGGGCACTCCACAGCTGAAGCTCGAGTACTGCTCGTCCAAGATGGGTTTATGCCCAAGGGAGGATGTAGAAATATAGTCATCAAACCTCATCTTAACGTTTCTATGCAGCTCGTGACGTCTGTCTTCTATGTAAAAATATGACTATCGTCCCGTTTGTTGTTGTGACAGTTTCTCTTAAAATAAACTAGGATATTTACTAATTATAAATTGCTGTTTCCTTTATTATACCGTCATCAACTACTCGTTGAGACGATTCTAACGAACCTGTGATATCGATTAACCATTATTTACTAACTTAAAATGTAACTGTAATGTAATTTGTATGGAATGCCGTTCTGAAATAAAGATATATATTTTTTTAATTAAAATTGCTTATTAAAAAAAATACATTATTCTAGATACCTACCCACAGAACACTAAATACTATAGAAGAGGCATCGAGCGCGGTTTCTATCGGGCCCGGTGTCGCCTCATCCCCTCGACGTCGCCTACAACTGTGTGAGCGACTGCACGGCGATCAGGTGACGTTGGCGCGAAAGCTAACAGCGCATGCGCAAACTAGTGGCGCGCGTGCCACGCCCACATCGCCTTTCTATAGTATTTAGTGTTCTGTGTACCTATCTGAGGTACTTACCTGAGGTATGTTTGTACGCAGGAGCAGCACGCGAACGCCGCTCTGTTGGGGGCCGCCACGCGCGCCGCCGAGGTGCTCAGAGCCGACGCCGGAGCCCCGCTCACTGGTACGTGACAGTTGACCATTTACGCTAGTGGCTTTGTCAGCTGTAGACCTCAGGGATCGGATACCGGTATTTTCTCCATAAAAATTAAACCGGTATTATTTCGTTCTTTGGTTATAATATAATTTTTGATCGGGCAGTCTAATAATACGAATATGTTACCTTAATACACGATAGAGTCCTACATTAAGAGCCTAAAATAATCTAAAATATTAGACTACTTCGGGGATTTTTGAAAAAACCGGTTTCCGTGGCAGACCTCGCGAGCCTGTCACATTTTTTTGTTATATCGGAAAATAAGTGACTTGACAAAAAAAATCATATAATTAACAAGATTAGACGAGAAGATTTCACGAGAATCGGTTGAGAAATGCGACCTGTAGATGAGAACAGCCGGACAGCGTGACAGCTGGACAGACACCGGACATACGAAAAAAATCAAACATATATTCTGCAGTGTGGTGTCCGGTTCGAATAGCACCACCCCCTTTCTTCCTGTGGGTGTCGTAAGAGTCGACTAAGGGAACAGGGTTGAAGTGTGTTGTGGGCGATGGGCTAGCAACCTGTCACAGCGATATCACATTTTGTCGATCTTTTATACCCACATTTATGCTAAAAGTGGTACTGGCACACAAGTTTCATGTGCTTTGCCTACCCCTTTTAGGGATAAAGGCGTGAATGTATGTATGTATATTCTGTAGATAGGCCACGAGAGCACTTTTACATGTCATCTTCAACAATCCATTGCATTACATATAATGTCTCTATCAGAATTATGAAGAAGTTTATGAAATTAATGTAAAATCCCAGAAATGTGTAAGGTCGCCGAGGTGTACCTATACTATACCCTATTCCGTTAATCGTCATGCGATTTCAAAGAAAATTTATTTGTAACGAACAAACACAGTTGTTATGTTTGACAAGAAAAACTAGATCAATATTTCTCTTTGATATCCTACAATGCATGTAGGTAATAATAACCGTTAGCGAAATCACTGTTCTTAGCTTTATTTTTTATAGCATAGATTTAGACCTTTGTGGTGATATATCTAGATGGTATTTGATGATATAAACAGCTGTTCCTCAAGTGGAGACTTGTATTTAGATTGTATTTTATAAAATTGATAGGTGAATGACTTGAATGATGCGACGTCCACCAGAGCACATGACCAGAAAAGTCCTAGACGGGGCTGTTGCACTCCAAGGGCGAGGTAGACCCCGGTTAACGTGGATGGCAGTAGTGAGAAAAGACATGGAAGCGGGAAATTTAAGACCAGGGACGACCCAGGACCGACCGGCCTGGCGACGCATGATTAGAAGGGCCGACCCCCAGTAAATGGGAAGGAGTCGGGCAAAAGAGAGATAGATAGGTGAATGACTTGTGAATTTAGGTAGAAAACAAAGGAAGGGCACTTAACTTTCGAAAGACTCCGTCGCGCGGCGTGAGCATTGTGTGTCCTCCCTGACCGAGCTGGTGACGATAGGTATATCGTGATGGTGCTGCTGTGATGCTCCTTCGACTCCCTTTGACCATGGATTTCGTCAACTCTTCTTGTTCACACGTAGGTACTGCATGGAGTTGATGGCGAATTCCAATCCTTGATGTTGCATTTTCTAGTTGAATCTCGTCGGGGCCTCCTAGCTATATGAGTAAACGTAGTTTAGTCCGTTATATTTGGAATATTCTAGGGAACGAAGTATTTATGACTGCCTAGCAAAAGGGACCACTTGGAGGATTTTAGTTTCCGAGATATATGCATTTTAAAAAATTAGTCGAAAATTACGTAGAATGGGCTTTTAATGCTAATCGGTAATTAATATTTTAAATATCACAAATCTTTGATGATAGTAGATTAACTTGGTACCAATCATTCCATAACTTCCTAGTAGAAGTGTATTTTTCACGAGCATATTTTTTTTAATTCGTACATTTTTTCTACTGCATGTTTAAAAATTTATAAAAAAACCGACCAAGTGCGTGTCGGACCACGCAAAACGAAGGGTTCCGTGCCTATTAAAAAGGTCGTATCGTCATAGAAATCTTACGGCACTTAAGTCCTTTTCTTTGAGGAAGGCAGTTTTTCAGCAATATCTCGGAAACCTTTCATCCGATCTTGTTCAAAACAATTTTCGGTGAATGAACTTAATAAGCGCTATCTATGTCCATGATTTTTTTCATATTTTTAAAATACACCGTTCAAAAATTAGAGGGGGGGGACAGAATTTTAGTGACTTTCGGGGCGATTATCTCCGACTGTATTCACTTAATCAAAAAAAATCCCGAGAAACCTTATATTTATTTTGAAAGGCCTATCGATTCATGTGCCACACGTGGGCTCACGATGAAAAAAATTTTTTTGACTTTTAGTTTTATGTATGGAGTACACCCCTAAAAAAATTTTTTTTAGTAATTTTAATTACAAAACTTTGTAGCGGCTAACAAAATACACCTATCCTCAAAATTTTATTCAAATACACCGTATAGTTTTCGAGTAAAATGCCTGTGACATACGGACAGACGGACAGACGGACAGACGGACAGACGGACATGACGAAACTATAAGGGTTCCGTTTTTGCCATTTTGGCTACGGAACCCTAAAAACAATGATTGCACCTAGGAAAATGGTTCTTTTTTCACTGAATAGCTAATTTTACCTAGTTTTAGGTGATATTAATAACTCCATACCGCCAAAGTGGTCCCTTTTCCCAGACACAGTCACATTTGTTGACAACTGCCCGGTCATTTTTAAACTTAATGAGATCTTATATCTGCTATAAACTGACCTTTCAGGTTCCGAGCCCACTGTAGCACCAGTCGCCACCCCATATCCTGACGCAGAGAAAATCTACACACCGATGCTCGCTCGCTACCGCAAGATGATAGAAGACATTCCTAGGCTGCAGTAAAATATCCTCAATATGCAGTAAAATAGCCTTAAACTGCAGTTAACCGCTTCCGGCCAACTAACATACAGTGAATCAAAGCTAATTTATTTCTAGAGTTAAGTTATATTCGAGTAGAATATCTACATGGAAATGCTGGCAACGCAAGAAGACAGAAGACATTCCCACACTAAAGTAAATAATAATCGTTTATTGAAAAACCTTATTGCTAATGTTAATGTGCTTGCGTGAAAATTTGGACTTACTCGCGAGCGTCGTTGAGACGTTATAGATTTTGAAGAGTATGTGATATAATTAAAGAAAAGTTATATCATGATATAACTATACATTTATGCCTTTTATGGCGGGGGAGGCGTATACAGGTAAAAAAAAAACAATGTAAAAAAACAGTCACTCGAATTCGTCAGATTTTGATAGTGTATACGGCACGCGTGTATGATAACGAAGGTATGTTAATCTGATGGCTTGGGTAGTGGGGTTGGCCATGAGATAGAGTACAAGTAAGTATGAACGAGGAAAAAAAAATACTCGATCGCGTCAGATATTTACAGGGGACGTTAAGTAGACCTGAAAGACGCTTCCATTCACTAATCTGACAATTTAACGAGACGCGAGCCCGTGGCGGCCTTTTTCATAACTAATAGATGCGCTATCATATATAGATGCTTTATAAAATGGTGGAGGTACTCAACAGGGTACAAGACATCCCCCCAAATGATAGTCTGCCGCGCTCGAGTAAATCCAAAAATCCCCGCTTGGGCTCCCCTAATAAATAACTATAAACTGCAGTAAACCGCTTCTAGACCTGTAATTTTAGCGAAGCAAATTCATTGCTAGAGAGATTAGAGCATACATAACTGGAGTAGCCTTATTTGCGTACAAAAAAGTCTGCCGAATTTTGCGGGGGCGGGGGGAGCATTCTAATAGGATATTGAAACTCAATTATAAATTAAGCTTGAAGTGGTTGAACGTTTATAATATCAAGTGCTTACAGCAACTTGCGGGCATTTTTATGATCAGTGTTCTCTTGCGTGGCGATTTTGTGATCGATTGTGAAATTGTCTTTGTATGATTTTTTGCACATTGTGCAAGGTTTTTTATAGAGGGGTAAGTTACTGAAAGGCTACTCCAGTTATGTATGCTCTAAGCTAGAGAGTCAACGTGGGTCAATATCACCAGTGGTGGCACGCTACTGCAAAATGATAACAGACAGAACCAAAATCGTATTTTGTGCAGCGGTGTGGTCGCTCCCTAACGTTTAGGCTGTTTATTGTCGTCTATGTTACACACATGGCACCAATATAATTGGTGTTCGCTGTACTATTAGGTAGCATTTAATTTTTTTTACTGTATTTTTGTCAAATTTTGCACCACTGTTCGCTGTAAGATTTTGTAGGTAATTCATTTTTCGTCTAAGTCCCTTTATCGAATTGAAAGTTATATATTATCTGGGTGAATCAACTTTTTTCTGTCACCAGTTGCCATGGTTACGTCTCCTGGGTCACTTTTTTAAAGCTAATTTTATGGGTGCTGTACCAAATGTGGAGTTTGCTTGTCATGTTCGACCCCTTTTGGTATGGGCCATGTTCTAGACATGTTAGAAGTCCATATTGTAACAGTAGAAGTCCATTTTCTAAGAAACTCTGTAATTGTGTCTCCTGGCTAACGGGACAGAATGACAACAAGAAATAGTTGATTGACCCATCTGCAAAACTAGGGACTAGCAAACTATAAAACCTGTCAATGTCAACACTTTCAGTAGATCGCGTTGTGTAAAGGTCTAGTCTCGAACATTAACAAAAAAATTGCGTCTTTCCTGAGGACAATCCCATAATTAACAGTTAATATAGGCACATGTTCTGATCGTACAAATCATAAGTCGCAAAGGCACTTTGAGTACTTACCTGTATAGCAAGAAAATTTGGCCTTAATGGTGGCACTCCACTTGGCGGTATTTGCCCAAATATTCTTGTTGCGTCTTTTTCCTACCTACTACGGCAAATGAAAGACAGGCATCGATGCAACGCGAACACGCAACGCCAAGTGTGGTGCGACCATAACGTTTTTAACACCCGACGCAAAAAAACGGGTGTTAAGTTTGACGTGTCTGTATGTCTGTCTGTGGCTTCGTAGCTCCGAAACGAATGGGCCGATTTTAATGCGGTTTTTTAAGCTGACGTGATCGAGATGGTTCTTAGCTACGTTTCGAAGTTGTAGTTATTTTCCCTTTCTCTGTAGTGAAACAAACTTACATTGACAATCTTTATAATTGACTAGTCTGTGTTAAAATGGAATGTTTAAATCTGCTCAAAATGCTCACGTATCTTTCATACTCATAATATGCAGGAAGCGGAATACAATTTAACTTAAGGTGTGAACTGTAGTCTACTAAAGTATGAAGGAAGGTCACATCCAATATTTAAAGAATAATGTTGTATCACTATGTTTTTGGATTGCTTCGTGAGTGAAGGGTTAAAAATTAAAAAAGCCCCTGCATTTAAGTTTTTTTTTTAATTTATTAATTCAGAAAAAAATATGGTACGATTACATTTGTTTCAATTTCGCCAAACATTACGTTTATCGGCGAATAGTACACTCACTTCCATTTATGTACCAGCGGGTTGACTACGCAACACTCCGTACGCGCGCCGATCAGGTGTAACTATTATTTTTAGTCATGGTAGGTACTTGACATTCCATAGTTAGCATTGAATGATTGATTACTTATACCTTTACTAAGTGTTCCGTTATTTTATATAAGGGTGGAAAGCAAAAAAAATGTACATAGTTAAGAGCCTTTTAATTTAATCTACGATTTAACTTATCAGTTTCGTAACGACGATTACTCATTTAAAATGTATGGATAATTGTCGTGACGAAACTATTGTAGCAGTGTTTCAGAACGCGCCTTCGGGGACCTGTCAAAGTGGTGACGACATTGAGAATGTCGGATACCTTAATTGTCTGCGCTTGTGATTCTAATATGAAAATATACCCTAATTCATTAACTCAGTGCTTTTACTCTAATACTATGTACAATTTTTTTGCTTTCCACCCATAACTGTTGACTAATTTTTATTTCGTGATCTAAGGGTGAATCTGACATTCCATGTGATTTAATATCATAATAACAATATAATTGTTAAGCTTTATAGGAAGATTTTAGAAAATATTTACTCTTTTTTTAATATATAACTCTACATCACAAGAATACATATCACTATGTAATGGTGCTTTGCAGTGCAATATTTTATTGTATATTTTGACATTGTAATATATTATTATGTATGAGCTGTGACATGGAACAGTGAGGACTTTGTAAGCTTGTATTTTTTATGTTTTTTTTTAAATAAAACATCAACAACTAACTATCTTTCATTGTCTTATTTTAATTTACTATATGACTAGTGAATAGGGGGGTAGACATCAAATAAAATAACCAATAAAGATGAATTTTCTCGAAAGGGGATTAGAAATATTGTCAAATGGAGAAAAAAGTAAAGCAGGGAATTAAATAATCACAAAGTTATAAGTGTCCATAGTTTGAGGGTGTATATTCTGTCCTTTTTCCGCAAAACGCACCTCCATATGAAATGTTGTGTCCAAGACAACATGTTTGCAGCTCGCTCCTCCCAACACGCAGGGTTGATAGCGCAAGCGCGTTATGTAGCTCTAGTATAAGTTTTATCGATACATATACGTTATCGAACGCGTTTGTGTAAGTTTTCATTTGTATGGCAACGCGTAGTTCCTAATAATTACCACCAGAGGCGCTGTTCGGGTTGCCATAAAAATTGTAACTATACGCAAACGCGTTCGCAAATGTATATCTGTCGATAAAACATACTATAGCTACAGGTGAAGTTTGAGAAAGTGATCGCCGTGCATTCCACTTACCCGTGGCTAAGTAACTGCAGCATTAGGCCGGCGGCAGCCATCCATTCGAAGGACTTGCCCACTCCACCTGACCTGACGTTGAATTAATCTTTTCGACCCCAACGACGCGTATATCCGCACCGCAGGTTCAACGCCAAAAACTGATATATGCGTCAAGGAGCCCAGCGCGATAGCAACCTTCTTGCATTGACATAAGGTTTAACTCCGCACTAAATGTCTTGTCGATTTGGCGTGTGGTTGAAAAGGTTAATGTCTATTTTGTAGAGGCACCATGTCTGCTCCGTATAAAAGGACAGGGATGATTAGAACTTTGTACACGCTAATCTTCGTCTCTAGTTTGAGATCATGGGTTTTCCAGACACGATCATTGAGCCGCCCGAAATTGGCTGCGGCGTTGGCGATGCGTGATGGTAGGTATTTCCGAAAGCCAAGGTTTTATCATACCGGAGAGTGCTCTTAAGGTACTTAAAGTGACAGACTTCGTCTATGGTTTCCCATTTAGATTTAGTTCTGCTGGATCAGTTTCATTTCTCTCTGATCTGAGTTTTGAAAGCACTTATAACCAGGCCGAACTGTCGGCAAGATGGGTTTACGCATCAACGTAGCTCTGGGCCTTATTTCACCATCTTGACAATGACAATTCCATGTACATTGCTGGGTCAGTAAGCTGTCCAGCAACCACGTTAACCTGTCGACGCAGCCATGTAAGTCGAATTGTCATTGTCAGGCGACAATTGCCGATTTGGCGAAATAAGGGCCTGGAGATGTACATTACACATTACACACTAGCTTCCGCCCGCGACTTCGTCTGCGTGGACCCGGGATGAAAAATATCCTATATTTTATTCCAGGCTATACACTATCTTCGTGCAAAATTTCATCCAAATCGGTTGAGCCGTTTAAGCGTGATTGAGTAACAAACATCCAAACTTTCGCATTTATAATATTAGTCAGATATAAACGCATTCAAGCATTCACCATAGTTCAAGGACGTTTTTTTATACATACATGTCAAAAGTCACATCCCATTTAGATTAGGTATCAGCCGGTATGACAAACATCTTTTAGTCAGTTTTTCGGTTTAAGAAATACCTAAATAGTCTGTCAAATATCGACCCAACGGTTTAAGCTAGAAGGTTCAAATTGTAAAGACAGTCTTTGCAATTTTTCGTACATTCCAAATAATTTTAACTACATATAATCTGCTACTCCCGGGTTGATGTGGCCAAGTGAGTGTAACTTGGTTCTGAACGGGTATTTCGCGATGGCGACTTGGTTATACTGTGTAACGTTTTTAATCATCGGTGAGTCTTCATATCCTCTAAATATAGTGAGATCGGTTGGTGTTTTTGTTTTTCGTATAGAGAATTGATGTACGTTTTAATGATATCGAACTCGTAAGTCGAACCCCGAGGTGGCCCTCGAACGGTACCTGTATTCTAATGAAAACATTATAAAGTGTTATACTGCTTCATCTAATTCTTATATCCATCACCATCATCGTCATTAGCCGAAAGACGTCCACTGCTGGACATAGGCCTCCCCCAGAGTGCCAAATTGTCCGGTCTTGCGCCACCCGCATCCATCAGCGGACTCCCGCGACCTTTACCAGGTCATCAGTCCACCTTGTGGGGGGCCTACCCACAATAATTCTTATATTGGCAACATAATATATCCATCCGGATTTTAAAAATGAACACAGTTGCAGTTGTCTTCTTTGCTCTTTAATTTTTTTTAATTAAATGGCTGTTTAAATTTATAAAAATTTAAACAGCCACCTTCAGTATATCGATACAAATATTGTAAATGCGAAAGTAATTCTGCCTATTTGTCTGTCGGTATGTTACCTTTTCACGCATTAACCGCTGAACCGATTTAGATGAAATTTGGCATGAAGTTATTTTGAGACCCTGGCACACCCTGGGAAGGACAATAGGCTAGTTTTTATCTCGGAATTAATCCCTTAAAGGGGTGAAAAGGGGAGTAAAATTTCTATGGGACTGCGATAATCGATCCTGCGCCCCCAAAGAGTGCCAAATTGATCGGTCCTGCGCCACCCGCATCCAGCGGACTCCCGCGACCTTTACCAGGTTATCAGTCTACCTTGTGGTGGGGGGCCTACCCACGCCGCGTCTTCCGGTCGCCACTCGAGAATCTTTCCGCCCCAACGGCCATCGGTTCTACGTGCAATGTGTGGACATAGTGTAGTTTATTATAATTATTTTGTGCCAGGCCTCCATTCAGTATTGGGAGCACCGTCACAAAACGAACATTCGCCGCCCCACCCCAAAGTCGTCGAGACTCGCTACTGCGCATACTACAAAGGCTGTGAGCCTTGCGACCCCAACGACCCCACCTGCGACCCTACCGTCCAGCGGGAAGAGTGCCAGCCCCTGAACGACAAGAGCAACCAATGCTTCCAACTATGGACCTACGACAGCACAAACAACTCTTCCACACTCCGGATCAAGGGCTGCTTCATCGACACCGTCTCCTGCAACGATAGATCCTCGCCCTGCCAGATACACAATGCCAAACTCCGTCTCCTAACATGCTGCTGTGAAGGAGACATGTGCAACGCAAACGACGTACTACCTGGATCTATACTTGCACAGCTAACAGTGTTTCTCCCTCCACAAGATAAAATGCCAATCGAGAAGATACCTGACTCCGATGATCATTACAAAAACACGAAAGTTTTAGAGTTCATTTACAATGTTTATTTATTTATACGTACGTACTTGTGATCAGGCGCGGACTGAGAGTTGGTACCTAACTGTTGTAAACATACACAGTCCCCTATCAAAAACATTTTTTTAAGTGACATTTTGAAAAAAATATCTGTGTTGGTACAAGCTTTTATTGTATATTTGAATAGTAAATCAAAGACGCACTAATTAAAATCACATAGTTTATTGACTTTTCTAATCCCATAAACACATTTCATTTCATGTTATACATGTCTGTTGAAGAAGTCGTATTAAAGAATACATAATCTATTAGTTAACTATGTCGTAGTCTGAATAATCCTTAAACGAAACGGATATTATCCTAGCGATGTAAATTACTAAATGTCAGGATACATAACTTTGGAGCAAAAGTGACATTGACAAATTGACATTACGTCAAAAAAACTAATTGGGTACTGTCGGCGCTTTGATTTAACCGTTGTCCTTATCTAATGCATCATTATTTATCACTATCTTATTCTGTCACTACGCCACTAGGTGAATTATCGGTGTGTCAGTGTAAAACATGTTCTGAAGGCAAGCCAAAGCTATCTGGGTTAGTTATTTTTTTTCAATATCATACGGATATGTCTGTTGCTATAAATTAGACAAGCCGATGAGAATAGAATTCTATGGACGCCACGCAACTCCCCAGTACCCGAAAATTGTTTGGAAAAAGATGTTCCGTTGATGGTTATATTTTATCGACTTCAAAACAGGAGGAGGCACTCAGTTTGTTGGAGATTTTTTTAAGTATGTTCCTTGATTACTCGAACACACCTGCACGGCTATCTCAAGACGGCGCGCGAGCTCTCTCGATTTTTCTCGTACTATCCGTCTCTCTCTTATTAGAAAACTTAGAAAGAGAGGTATAGTGCGAGAAAAATCGAGAGAGCTCGCGCGCCGTCTTGTGATAGCCGTGCTGGACCGATTTGGAAAAATATTTTTTTGTTTGAAAGGGTATCCTTCCCAGGTGGTCCCATGGTCATGATCATGGTCAGGTCAGGATCCGATGATGGGATCC
Source organism: Epinotia nisella (assembly GCA_932294315.1). NCBI lineage: Eukaryota > Metazoa > Arthropoda > Insecta > Lepidoptera > Tortricidae > Epinotia > Epinotia nisella. Next base: position 29,907,575 of record OW028675.1, on the reverse strand, counting down.
TTGAGAAATCGAAGGAACTCTTCAAATTTTATAGGCAAACTTTAAGCAATTTGGTTACTGATTTGAAGTCGGTTAAAACTTTATTTTTGTAGTAAATTATAAATCTGTATATTCCAAATCGCTATATATAACAAAGTGTTGTACTGTAGTGTCTCTCTCGCACATTACTTCTTGCGTCCTCCTCGCTCCTTCACCTGCAGTTGAATGACCGCGCCCGGCGGGACGTTGTAATACGCCAGCGTGTTGCTGTCCTTGAAGAATAGACCCTGTGGACAAGGATTTACGGTTTACTTTAATATGTGATATATATATAAGTTTCCACAGCAATAATAATATCATTCCAGATAACATAAGATTTTTAATAAACATATTCGTCTGAGTTTCTTCGTTTATCTAGGATATCAAAGGGAAATATTTTACTAATTTTACTTATTTTACTTATTTCGATCGTTTAATGCTTTATAAACATAACAATACATTTATTTTACGTTTCACGACGGTTTTCCTTGATAACGTACGTTTTGTCTAATCTTATGTGGAACAGGGTATAGGCACAGTCTATAAACCAACCAATACAGTCATTCGACGAAGCCGTCTAGCCAGGGCAATCGTGCGGGGTGCGAGGGGCGGGGGGCGGGTAGGGCGAGCCCGAGCTGCATACGTCGAAATTGTTAGTAGCTCGGGACTTGAGTTTCAGGGCTAACGCGTGTCTTTTTTTAATATTTTGATTTGTATACAATTAAAATGGTGCATACGATATGTGCTGTGCGGTGTGCGAGAATGCAAGTCGTCATCTCGCATACCTAAATAAAGAACTTATTATTTGTCAGTTGCCCATTTATTATTATTATATGCCATATATATTGGTAATAGTAGCCAATCTGTTGATTATATGAATTAATAAATGATTACTGAGAAAACAAACTGATTCAATAGGTAAATTATTAAACACCGAATAGTAAAATTGTTTGTATTTAACAAGCTCTTATTATAAGAGTCTTATTCCCAAATAAAATAAAATAATTAATAAAATAAACTCAATGGGTTTACGTCGGTTAATTACTCAATTCCCATGGCCACTTTCTGTCTCCATCATCAGATCAGCTCGATGGTTTCCCAAAATTTCAGCTCAATCGGTTAAAGATATCTCCTTCAAAATTGAGTTGCACATTTTAACGGACAACTTACATACATACGAACAGATCAAGTTAATATAAAGCTTGAAGCTTGTAAAAACTAGGAGGTTCTCAATTCGTCAGAGAATGCTTATGTTCCCCGATTACTCGAAGAAGCCTGGACCGATTTGGAAAATTCTTTCTTTGTTTGAAAGGGTATCCTTCCCAGGTGGCCCCATGGTCAGGATCTGATTATGGGATCCTAGAGAAATCTTCAAATTTTATAGGCAAACTTGAAGCAATTTGGGTACTGAAGATGGTTAAAACCACAGAACACTAAACACTATAAGGTACGTACGAATTAGAGCAGCCTCGGGTTGAGGCACGCACGGCTCACTTGTTTTTGCTCAAATTCGTACGCGCTCACGCGCTGTGCGCGAGCAGCGCGCGGCGAGCCGCCCAGAGGTGGTCATTTGACCGTGCTCAATTAAAGGCGCCTCAGTGTGCGTGTCTCGCGTAACTTGGACGTGTATCTGAGCGTGCCGTGAACAGAGCGACAAGATCGAACTTGTTTGTGCGCTAGGCGCGTACGAATTTGAGCAAGTGGCTGAGCCGTGCGTTTGTAATCGTTTGTTAGTAAATTTGGAACAATTATTGATACCAATACATGAAAAGCAAAAGGTGTTGTGGGTCCCGAAATCAATCAGCTGTCATCGTGTCGACGCCATTTTGAATGTCGGCTCGCCGCGAGCACGCTGCCTCTCCCGTGCATGTTTATGTGGAACTATTTGGCGCGCCGCGCGGGGCGAGCATGCCTCAGGCTGAACCGCTCAAATTCGTACGCAGCTTTAGAAAGGCGATGTGGGCGTGGCACGCGCGCCACTAGTTTGCGCTCGCTCACAAAGTTGTAGGCGACACCGGTCCCGATAGAAACCGCGCTTGATACCCCTTCTATAGTATTTAGTGTTCGGTGGTTAAAAAAAACTTGTTAATTATTGTTGGGCTAAAATAGGGCTCACCTCATATTGCAGCTTCTGTTTAGCGATAGGCATGTTGGTGGACCTTTGCAGCATGGTCTTGAGGTCGGCGACGGAGGCTCCCAGCGATATGGAGAGCGGCAGCGCTCGCCCGTCGAGTCGCCACTCGGTTCGCTCCGGCTGTGCTGGCAGTATCACACTCACTCCTACTGTGCCTGGTCCGTGGCGGGCTATAGACAAAAAGATATTCAAATATTGAAATGTCTCTAGGTACAGACAATCATTTCACGAGATAATTGGCTACTTTCCTAAAAAAAAATATTTAGTCTGTCAGTTGGGGCTTGTAGACAGGCTATACTTTTCCGGAAATTTGTGGCCGGCAACTATAGGCGTCTTGCTCTAGCATGGAAGTAAGAGCAAGACGCCCACAGTTGCCGGCCACATATTTCCGGAAAAGTATAGCCCGTCTACAAGCGGATACGTATTTATTTTTAGTAAATCAAACAAAAAAAGATACACTTTTTAGCATAGTGTGACGTCACGCGAAATTTTAACGGGCTATATCTTGATATTTTATTGTTTAATTGACAAATAAAAAATACATATTTAATATTTTTTGATAATCTAACTGACGGAATAAATAGAAATATATTTTTTTAACCCAGGAAAGTACATGGTGCATGGTAAATTCGTTGTATGCATGTTGCTGTATTGACAGTTGTCATACAGCTCACAAAACAGTGCTCTCCTATGACTACTAGGTGGACTGATGACCCGGTAAAGGTCGCGGGAGTCCGCTGGATCGGCCACTTTGGCACTCTTTGGGGGAGGCATATGTTCAGCAGTGGACGTCTTTCGGCTGATATGATGATGATGATGATATGACTACTGGATATTTTGGCAATTAGATCATATTAGATGTCATGGCAAATGGGTGTTTTGATAATTGGGCTAATGCCCAATTATCAAAACAGTAGTAGTAGTCATAATTGACTACTAGACCTTTCGGCATTTAGACGTTATGGCAATTGGACATTTAAACAACTAGACAGTTAGTAATTGTTTACTTGACGTTTTGAGTTTGGTAAGCTTTGGTCGATACCGAAAAGGTGAATTTTTAAAGAAACGTAATGCCAGTGTCATGTGCTGATAATACGCTACTTCCGCAATTTTTAAATATTAACCCTTAGCCAAGCCTAGGGTACCTAATTAATTGATTTTGGAACTTATCATAGTGAGCTAAAGTACAAAATCATGTGGGCCTATATAGTCCACTGCCTGGCTATGGGTTAAAGTTGAAGTAATGTGAAGACATAAACTCAAGCTCTTATCTGGCCCCGCAATATCTATTAGAACCGTAGAAGTAAGACCCGACAAGAAGAAGCTCCTCAACTCACCCAACCACGCCGACTCCGGTTCCAGCGTGTCTTCCGTCCTCGGGCGCTTCGCCGCCGGCTCCTCGTCCTCCACGGGCGGCGCGTAGTAGCCGCCCACCGGCGTCGCGATCAGCGGCGGCCGCGGCGCCATCGGCGGCAGCACCATCAGCGAGGGTATGGGCTGCAGCAGCACCGGCGCGGGGGCCGCGGGCCGCGGCGGGGCCGGCGGCGGCGCGGGCCGCGGCGGGGCCGAGCGCGGCGGCGGCGCCGACACCGGCTTCGGACCGATCTTCTCCTTCTCCTCGTCCGGCAGCAACCCTTTCACTTTATGAATCTGCTGGATCTGATCTTCAAGCGTGATATGCGCTCGGGCGGCCCTAGTCGCCGCTTCCACGCTCGACGTGTGCCCGTCCCATGTGACGCGATCGTCGCGCCGCTTCTCTTCCTCTCCGATCTTTTTACCGATAGCGGTCTCCTCGTCACCGACACCGAAGATATCGGTACGGCGCTCGGCGAGCTGTTTGAGGCTGGCCTCGATGGCGGCGCCCGGCGCGAGCGCCTCGTCGCGGTCGGAGCGTTCTGCGGCGGCTCGATCCCGCTGCTCCAGCCAGCGGGGATCGAGGAGACCGATGCGAACGTGATCGGCGACCTTGCTCGCGGGGATCTTTTCTCCAGTAATAGGGGACACGAGCCATTCGTCGCCGGGCGGGGCGGGGGCGGCCCGCGGCTGCTTCGGGTCGTACTGCTTGACGACGACGCGGTCGGCCCGCGGCGGCAGCGGCGCCTCCTCGCGCGCGGGCCGGCGCGGCGGCGGCGGCGCGGGCCGCTCGTCCTCGCTCGACGAACTGTCCTCTTCCATGTCTTGGACGCGCGTGTCGTCGGGTCTTTGCTGTTGCGTACGATCCTCCATCGTGGACAGTTCCTCGTCGCTTTCCGACTCCGATTCGGATTCCAGCTGCATTTCAGTATCGTCGTCTATAGGAGCTGTGACGCCGCGCTCCTGTGCCAGCACCCTCGCACCTACTTCTAACGGCGTAGTCGGGGGCGGGAAGTCCCCGGGCTCGCCGGCCGGATAGTCCACCGTTTCGACCACCACGAAGTCGTGCCAATCGACGCAAGCGTAGGCGAGTCGCTCGCGCTCGACTCTCGCCTCATCCTGCGCGCGACGGCGAGCCTGATGCGCTAACCAAGCGGCGCGCCCCCGGGCCGCGTCCAAGGCGCCCGTGCGGACTTCCCCTCCCAGCTTCGAAGTCAGCTCCTTAGGAGGTAACAGTACCTTAGTGTACTGCTCCAGTAACCTCGTAAAGTACTGGAAGAGGGAATGCTGCGGGCGGAGGAAATCGAACTGATGATTCCGCTCCTCCTTCTTCATCAGATCAGTAAGGAACTGCCTACCATTACGAGCCACGAACTGCGCCGTGAGTTTAACTATGTCTAGCTCTAGGGCGGAGATCGAGGGTGCATCGGCGAGGAACTCGAAGTCTGGGGGAGGGTCGCGGGGTGGCGGGGGCTCGGCGGGGGCGGCGGCCTTGAGGAGCTCCTGCTGGCGCGCGGCCTGCGCGGGCGCCAGGGCACCGCGGATGCCCGGGGGGCCGCCGGCTGATGGTGGCGGCCCGGTGTCTGGAAATAATGCAGAAATACTCACATGCTTTACAAAGCCTAATCCCAATATAGTTACTCTTCTACACTGACTAATATTTTCATAAAGGTCCTGGGTTCAAATCCCGGTAGCAGCAAATATTTGTCTTGGATGTTTTCTATGTATTTTAAGTGTTTATATCTATTACCTATATAGTCGTCTAGTACACATAACACAAGTCTTATTGAGCTAACTACGGGGTTTGATTGTGTAAGATTGTCCCCTAATATTTATTTATTTATTTCTCAAAATATAGTTAAATACGGAGTGGAAGCTCCAAAACTCAAAACGGAGACACCATAGACCTTTTCGGCGATGGTGGGATAGCTTGGACTCGTTTTTAAAAGACTGGCCAGATGTTGCTCAAGCACGCGATGAATGGGAAAAGAGAGGACACCATGAACGAACTTTATTTATGTGACAAGGTTAAATTCCCTGAGAAACTGGATGCCTTTATGCAATGGGCACCCTTGCCCATTGCATAAAGGATTTGGAGTTAACTTGCATCGAGAATACATGAATTGAAAGAAAATAAAAACCGGCCAAGTACGAGTTCAACTCGCGTGGTGAAGGTTCCGTGAAATTCCTATTCTCTAAGCAGTAGGCGCTCCATACAAATACACAAAAATATTGAGAATTTTCCCGTTACTTTGAATACTCAAACTTCTTATAGGTTTTCCTGTAATTTTTAGGCAAGGAAATATTGTTCATATTTTTTTTAGAATTTTAAGCCTAGTAGTTTCGAAGATAAGAGGAGGGAATGGTCAATTTTCGTCTTATTTCCTAAATTACTTCAAATCTATTTTTGCTAAAATTGAAATAAAATATATCTGAGATGATTACAACAACCCCTTTCATATGATATGTCACACAATACAGTGTGCGAAACTTTTTTTAATTTTCCAGTTTACCCACCAAAAGTGGCTTCCTTGTTCAGAATTTACTTTAGGCGTCCATCTTTGGGTCACCAATTTACATATGTGTACCAAATTTCAACTCAATCGGTCCAGTAGTTTCAGAGCAAATTAAGAAAGAGACAACCGAGTGATCCTATAAGGGTTCCGTTTTTTTCCTTTTGAGGTATTGGAACCCTAAAAATTAAGATAGAAAATGACGAAATATAATAATTGGTCATCTTGATTTTATTTTATTTCATTAACTGTGATGATGGTGTTTGCAAAATTAGGCTGATCAAGTTTCCTTTCGTCACACTTGCTCGTAAAGGGCATCATAACGCGCAGCTACAATAGCCTATATTTATTACACCCACGGGGGTAATGTTTTTGTTCTTAAATTTTATCTGCCAGTCATGCCTCAGTCATAAAGCAAGGAGGATAAATCAAATATGATGGTTAAAACCCATTTGTAAATAAATCTAAATGTAAAAACACACATGTTTAAATAAATTATTTAAAGTTTTCAAAATTAAATATTTTTAACAGTTATTTTAAGTTGTGGTGGGTGCCTTTTTATTGCGATTAGTAGTATTTTCGTTAAAAATGTGTGATGAAAATATTGTGTGGGACGACATAGTCACCTAACCTAATCTGGGTATGAGAGTGAGATACGGGAAACAATGGAAAACTTTAAAGGAGCCCTTCACCAAAAACAACACTAATCTTATCCTAGAAATATATTAATAATCATATGAAACAATTCAGGCTTTTTCTTTGAGTTAACAATCATACTATATTTTAATTAATATCTTATTTCTCACATACCTTTCCCTTCCCGAATTTCTTTGACTTTGTGCTGATAGTAGGCATGGTACGGGTCTCCAGAGTTGAGGAAGTTGAACTTGGGGTTCCCGAGTTCATTCTGTCGGATGCGCGCCTCGAATTCAGGCCCGTTGCGGGCCACGAAACTTGCTGTCTTGTCCACAATATCTTTGGAAAGTGGTTAAGGATCCTGTTTGTGTTATAATATAACTTAATTCTTTGCATTAATAGTTCTTTAATTCCATTTCCAGTAGTCTTATTTATTCAAGTGATTCTAGTAGCAATTATAGTATTAGTAACTAAACAAATAAAGCGTAAATGTGTCGCTACAGCTACCCTGTGAAAGTAAACAGGGCGCAATAGACAAAAAATAGGTTATGTTGCAAGGACAATACCAACTTCACTTAAACAACTTAAGTACTAGTTTTTTTGACAAAAGGATACTCCTGACTTCAGGTGGAGGGTAAATAATGCCGATAACCGGTGGCGGAGGACCCTGAGGCTCCTCCGGCGCCGCTTCTATCGGCTGCCCCGGAGGACCCATCATATCAATTGAAGGCATGATGCCAAGAACTGGGTCCTAAATTTGCTTCCTTACACTATTTACTGTGTTACTTATTCTCATTAGTTTAAGTTTAGTCTAAATTTTCATGTAATTTAATTAAATAAGTACGCAAAGCATACGTAAAGAAACTGACTGTCGCTGTCATAAACATTGCAAAATGGCGTCACATTCGAGGTCCCTGAAAACGTTTTAAATGATGACTCAAATGGTACGACTTTAGTGCATTGCATAAATAGTAACTTTTACCTGGCAACAATGGCAACATTCTTAATGCAACTGTCAAAAAAGGGAAGCCTTCTGTACTTCCACTTTATTTTCGGCATTAAAATTAAAGTTGACTCAATTAACGTGATTGCATAGATTTATTATGTTGTTTGTCGGTCTTTGGACTTCCCGAACCTAATATACTATGGGTTTGCGTGTTTAGAGATCTGAAATCGAGAGGAATCTTATGTGCGTTGTTTGTCTGTCATGTACTTATGGGTCGGAATTCCTAAATAGACTTCTATGTCGGGGGATAGAATAAAAATAACATCGGTTTGTGTCGACGGGTCAGTGATTGGAGGAGCCTGATCCTGGCCGCGTTCTTCACGATGGCTGCGAAGATATGCACTGCAACGTTGTTTATTTTGGGTGAGTGTTTTAAGTAAACAATTGTGAATACTAGCCGCAAAATAAAGGCGCTATATTTGGAAATTGGACCGTATGTGAATATATTAATACATCGGTCGCGTTATCTGCAGTGATCGCGAGATATGTTTACTTTGTTTCAAAGAAAAATCTGCAAACATTGCTATGGATTACTTTTTATGGATGACCCTTTTGACTTAGTAGTTAATATCTTAGATGCTGGATCTGATCTGAGCTGCAGAGTAGAAGTAACTTGTCTGTAACCTGTTATATCCTATACTCAGTGCAGTTAATCTATTTTTACTCTTGGTAGTTGATGTTTGAATTTGCATCATTTATGCAAAATACTGGCTGACCTATTTGTACTCAGTGTTTGCATTGGGCTTTGATAATGTTTTAAGACATCAGTTTTCTAGCCTTGCGAAAACTTTCTGAAGACTAATCCAATTAAGTATGGACATATTATTGTGTTTACAAAGAGTTTGGTTTAAAAAGATGAAAAACAATGGATTATTGAAAAAAAAAAAATCCTAGGGCTGACAGCATATATTATTATACATTACATTATTTAAGAACATGATATCCTATTAAATAAGCTTTACGGAATAGGTGTCCGCGGTATGGCGCATGACTGGTTTAAATCGTATCTCAACAACCGCCAACAAATAGTTGAAATAGATTTTTTCAATGACAATACCAAAACATTATCCAAAGTCCGTTCACCTTTAGTAAATACAACATGCTCTATTCCACAAGGAAGTGTACTAGGATGCATTCTCTTTATTTTATATATTAACGACTTACCAAAATTACTAAATTCTATTAATATTAAAACACTACTTTATGCAGATGACATTTCTATAATTTTTCCCGGCGCGAGCACAAATGAAGTCACGAATACCCTAGATACCATATTTAATACAATATTACCCTGGCTTCAAGATCACAATCTAAACATAAACCTGCAAAAAACGAATTTAATTCAGTTTAGACCGCATCAGAGATCAGCTTTAGAAATTAAATATTCCTACCGAAATGATAAATTAGAACCTACCAGCACCTGTCCACTTCTCGGCTTAAACATTGACGAACACATAAACTGGAAAGTCCACGTCGATAAAATTTCAACCAAGCTGTCTAGGTTTGCTTACGCCCTTAGACAAATATTAATAAATACTAACTTAAAGACCGCTGTCTGTGCATATCATGCTTTTGCCCAGTCATGGCTCCAATATGGAATAGTGTTGTGGGGCAGTAGTGTGAATGCTAAAGATTTATTTTTACTTCAGAAAAGATGTATTAGAGTACTCACTAATATTAGAAATGAAGAGAGCTGCAGACCATACTTTTCTAAACTAAAGATACTTACCCTAACATCTCTGTATATATTAGAATCATGCAAATTTATACGAAAACATCATCATCTATACCCCAAACCCGAACACGTAAACCCACATACACCTACGTCAGCGCAATAAAATAGTTCAAGCAGTTCCCGCCAAACTAACAATGTTTAACAAAGGCCCTTATGCTATGTCTATAAAAATTTATAACAATATTCCACAATATATTCGAAATGAAGCAAAATATAATATCTTTGTAAATAAACTTAAGGCTTATCTTGTAACGGAATGCCCATATTCTCTACAAGAGTTCATGGGTCATTAGTTATTAGTCATATTATGTGTCGATGTAAGTATTAAAATAGATATCTTTTTTATAAAAAATATGTTGTTACCTAATGTGCAGAATTTATATATTTTATTTTATTTTTTATCCTTAGGTTTAGTTTAAACATGTTGCTACACCCTAGTAGGGTCCATGCTTGTACTGGTTAGATTTTAAGAACACCTTTGTAAATACCATGGTTGCAACGAATAAATATGAATATGAATATGAATATAAGTACGAGATAATTGTCTTGAACAAGCCAATAATTTTAAATGTTGTTGTTTTATGTTAAACTTGATACTATTGATTGCAACATAATCAAAAGATATACAGCTGTTTATGCCGCAAATTTTTGAAACTCGCAAGGGAATCAAAACCTACAGGATCTTGAAATTTGGTAGGAAGCAACATCTTATAGCACAGATAAGACAAAAATTGCGAAAACTGTACATTTTTAGTTACATCATATATATTTTTTAATAATTTTAAAGGTCCTACCCCTTTTCTCATGAACGCGTAGAGGTATTAAATAGAAATTCATATAAAATGTTACGGATGCATTCTTAATCCGCAATAAAAATAAAACGCAAAATGTTCTGTTACACAGCTGACGTAACACAAAGGAACAAAATCCTTCCCCAAACTTTGATACAAGATATTGATATAAAATATTTGTTCTAGAGACCTGACGAACAATTTCCGTGATGTTTTACATGGTGTTAAACAGACCTAAAGCTAATTTCTTGGCTAGAGCTTTTTAAATCAATTCACCCTTGCATGCTACATTCCCATACATGTGCTAGTCTGGATCACGATGACAGACTGGTCTTCTCCATCTACCTCACTTCATACATAAATGTCAAAACTACCCACATTGTCCATAACAACTTCTTAATAATATTAATGTAGACTTTATGAATTGCATTATCTTACATGAATATGAACAGTAACATATTATATTCACTCTGGATTCAATGTACCACCCTCGCCGTAAATACATCATTTTGCTCCCTTGAGACACAAGTACTCATACTCATACTCATTTATTGATAATACTTTAAAATATTACATGTCAAGATATTACAGTTATTAAAACATTTAATTATCTTAATTTAATTTATATAATTTCGTATAACTAACTAATTCATTATACATATAAACTCTCTGTATTTTTTTCCATAGTTTCTTTGGAACCTAGGTCCACTATACTATGTTGTTCTCTGTATCATATCGTTTACTTGAATAAGATTTGGTAAATCTGCAAAACAGATTCATGTAGGCACATACAAAACGGGTTGATTGGAGATCTTCTTCATCTTGATTATTTGATTATCAATCCCTGAGGAGATTAATACTTTAAAATAACACAATGACTACCGCTTAATACATTGGTGATAAAACCTTGGCTGTTAATTTAGTTTCTAATTTCTAAACATGGAATTTTCTGACTTTTAGCGTTCCGTACCTCAAAAGGGAAAAAACGGAACCCTTATAGGATCACTTTGGTGTCCGTCTGTCTGTTATTTTATGTCTCGTTGATTAATATTTGAAATTAATTACCAGCACCAACCTCAGTATATTGGAAAATTATAATATTTTTTTTTGTTCTAGGGCTCCATTCCGTTCTGGGAGCGCCACCACAAGAAGAACACTTGCCGCCCCGTCCGAAAGGCGGCGGCGTTGAGACTCGCTACTGCGCATACTATAACGGCTCGCAACCGACTTGCGACCCCAATGACCCCACCTGCGTCCCCACCGTCCAGCGGGAAGACTGCCAGCCCCTCGAGAACGACAAGAGCAACCACTGCTTCCATCTATGGAACTACAACAGCACAACCAACTCTTCCACACTCCGTTACAAGGGCTGCTTCATCGACACTGTCTCCTGCACCGATAGATCATCGCCCTGCCGGATACACAATGCCAAACTTCCCCTCCTGACATGCTGCTGTGAAGGAGACATGTGCAACACAAATGATACATTCCCAGGCCTACCTCCTCCAGAGTTAACTGACGCTCCTGAAGAGGAAATACCAATGGAGAAGATACCTGGATCTGATGATGATACTAAAGCCATCATAGCTTATACTCTGACACCATTGTTCATACTATTCATTGCTCTGGTTGGCTGCTACCTGCTGTATAGGAGACGCAAAGGCAGCACGTTTGCGGAGCTGGCGAATGGGGAAGGTTCTTTATCAAGACCTCCGTCTATGGGGGTTGGAATGGACAGTGAACCTGTTGATTTGGTTGGCTTGGTGACTTTGTGCGAGGTATGACATTTAGTAGGCTATTTACTCAGAATTTCTCTAATTGTATCTTTATACTGATCCATTTGGATTAAGCCAAAATATAGCGCTCTTTGTATTTGGACATAAATTAAATATTAATGTAACAGAAACATCTGTCACATACAAAAAGGAAATACCCACGCTTTCGTATAATTATTGCAAGCAAAAATGAGCCTTAACTACGTATCCCAAATTGTATCAATGCCTTATTTTAGGTGAGGGCTAGAGGCCGCTTCGGAGCAGTCTGGCGTGCCCAACTCGGCCAGAAGGATGTGGCGGTGAAAGTGTTCCCACTCCAGGACAAGCAGTCCTGGGTAGCTGAGCAGGAGATCTACCGGCTCCCGAGGATGGCCCACCCGGACATCCTGCACTACATCGGCGTGGACAAGAAGGGCGACAACCTCCAGGCAGAGTACTGGCTCATCACGGCGTATCATGAGAAGGTTCGTAGTCACTTGCAGTAAGACTTACTAAGTTATTGAACTCGCAAGACGAGCAGTCCTGGTTAGGTAAACAGGAAAACTCGTTCGTTTTAACATTTTACTTTAAAGAACTAGTTTTTTTTTTAACTAAGTATGTTTGAATCAGTGAATACAAGAATAATTCATGAGTATTAATTACACAACAAATGTGATGTCATATTGTCATTATCGGTTAGGCTGACGCATCACCTACCTTGCATTATTTTCTTTTGTTTTCTCTGATTCTGATTCAGAGTTGAAGGACGAGTTAAATTTAATGAAACATTATTTCAACTCTAAATTAATACACTCTATTCCTGCGTTATTAGACATTTAGTCTATAGAGTATATCGTTTACGCTATTCCTAAACCGTTAGACAATAGGCATGATGACTCATGTTAGAATTGATAATAGGCCTATTGGCGTAACTATATCATACGAGGCCCGTGGCGAAATAATCTGACGGGGCCCCTTCTACAATGTTAGATAGGTTCCTCGATGCTCACGGCCTCTCTGGCCGCAGGGCCCCTTGGCCTGGGGGGGGCCGTGGCATTTTGCCCACTCTGCCACCCTATAGTTACGCCACTGACATAGTGTTGCTAAATGGATAGTAAACCATCAAATTATTGTAATAAAGTATAAATTAAAAAATATAATTAATATCATAAAAAAGATATGCACCTTGAAAGTTTAGAAAAAAAATCTATTTTTTTTATTGTCCAAGTGTAAATTCAAAGCTACCAATAGAATCCTTACGCTTTTATAGAAACAAAATTGTATGACAACTATGGACCTACGAGTAAATGTAGTATTTCGCGACCGAAACTGGTTCGAATGGCATAGTGTAAAAATCCTAGTCATGCCTATTCCAAGAATGAAGTACCATCTCACCCGACAGGGCTCCCTGTGCGACTACCTGAAAGCGCACACGCTCAGCTGGACGGACGCCTGGCGTGTCGCCGCCTGCGTCGCCCGCGGCCTCGCCCACCTGCACGAAGAAGGCGGCGGCAAGCCCGCAGTCGCCCACCGCGACTTCAAATCCAAGAACGTGCTATTAAAATCTGACTTGTCAGCCTGCATCGCTGACTTTGGACTGGCACTAGTGTTCGTGGCTGGCCACGGCTGCGGCGACGCGCACGGGCAAGTGGGGACCAGGCGGTATATGGCCCCTGAGGTGTTGGACGGCGCGATCAATTTCACGAAGGACGCGTTCTTGAGGATCGATATGTATGCGTGCGCGCTTGTGCTGTGGGAGATCGCTTCTAGGTGAGTAATTTGTTCTTTAATTGTTCATAGGCTTAGATTCAGATTCATTTATTTCACGATAAAAATTACAATATAAAGGCCGTAGCGGGATAAGGGAAGGAAAAATGCCCTTTTATGATAATGAGCTGGTTTTTAGGGTTCCGTAGCCAAAATGGCAATAACGGTACCCTTATAGTTTCGTCAAGTCCGTCTGTCCATATGTCACAGGCATATTACTCGAAAACTATAAGGAGTATTTGAATAAAATTTGGATAGATTTATTTTGTTAGCCGGGCCAAAATTATTTTTGATGCCTATAAAAAATCCCTTGTACATTTTAATCCATAATTTTTTCTTATTTGGATAATCTTCAAAAAACTATTATTTTTTCATTCTCAATGACATATGCATACCTGAATGATGACCATTATCGAAATATTTGGGCTCAAAATAAATTAAATGTTTAGTAACGCAGTGGACATTATTTTTGAGGGGTCATGGGGACTGGTAACGCAGTGGTCATTTGAGTACCAAATGTGACTTTTTTGTAATAAAAAATGGTGGGAAAATTCATAATAAACAATGAAGCCCGGCCCGGTAGAGAAGTAATGTAACACTACTAGCAAAATATTTCGCGACATCTACAATTTCTTTTAAGCGTTTATAAGTTTTCATCTCTATTTTAGGCACTAAAAAGAATTTTGGGCCAGCCGCTCTGTAATGAAATGACTAAAAAATATATTTTAGGGGTGAACTCTTCTATACATCTAACTGCAAGTAGAAAAAAAATGTCATTGTGAGTCTAGGTGTGATCAATCGATAGGCCTTTCAAAATAAATATAAGGTTTCTCAGCATTTTTTTAATTAAGTAAATAGAGTCTGAGATAATCGCCACGAAAGTAACTAAAATTGTGTTCCCCCCCCCCCCCCCCCTCTAATTTATGAACGGTGTATTTTAAAAATTATAGGGCTTATTAAATTCTTTCATTGAAAATTGTTTTGAACAAGTTCAACCGAACTTACAACGACGAACAAAGGTTTTCGAGATATTGCTGAAAAACTGCCTTTCCTATAGAAAAGGACGTGCGAGCGTACAGAGCAGTTATAGCCGTTTTACCTCCCACGGACTGTTAAGTTTAGTTTTAAAATATAGAATCCTCTGATAAGCAAATCTGGTTGCTCAGTGATTGGTTGAAAAAGAAATCTAGTTGGCCAAGCCACCCGGCCCTGCAAGAATACTGCTCTGTGATTGGTTGAAATATTGAAGCTGCGCGCTCCACTAGCACCGATCTGGAAGTGAAGTTGTCAATTTTTGATCGGTGCGGCTGTATGAAACTTAGATTTTTCTGTCTTTTGTACTTATTTATTTCCTCGCAAATGTGATGAAAAACATTGTGTATAACACGGGCGTAAGAATATTGCAAACTCGAGTCATCAAAATCCCTCCGCCCACTTACGCCCCTCGTTAAACAATGTACTTATGAATAATGGGGTATGTATCGGCAGGTGTGAGTCGGGCGGCGCGGAGCCCGCGGCGCAGTACCGGCTGCCGCTGGAGGAGGAGGTGGGGCCGCACCCGGGGCTCGAGGAGATGCAGGAGGCGGTGGTGCAGCGCAAGCTGCGCCCCGCCATCCCGCCGCGGTGGCGGGACCACCCCGTGAGTACTGCTCGTGCTGCTTTCACATCCTGTTTCAATTCAATTCATCACATAATATAATGGGGAATGGATGAAAATTTTAGAAATGCCTGATAATTTTTTTGGTGATAGGAATAACCTTCCTTAGCACCAGAAAAAAGTTTCAGATTTTTCAGCTGCGACGATTATTTTTGAAAAATATAAACAGTTTCTTCATTTACGTTTTGGGTCAAGAACGGTAAATAGATACTTTCCTTGATCTGTCTCATATTACAAAAAACTATCTTAAATATCTGTGGTAAACTGACACTAGTAATGACCAATATAGCTGTTGCAAGTGTCAATATCATTGCCAGTGTCAGTTTACCACACATATTTAATATATTTTTTTGTAATATGAGACCGATTGAGGAAGGTGCCGTAACTGACCCAAAACGTAAGTGAGGAAACTGTTAACATTTTTCAAAAAAAATTGACGCAGCTGTAAAATCTGAAACTTTTTTCTGGTGCTAAGGAAGGTTATTCCTATCACCAAAAAAATAATCAGGCATTACTAAAATTTTCATCCATTCCCAATTGATCTACATTTGTGGTCGTCATTTTCCTTCAGGCCGCCATGGCAACTAAGTTTCGCAACCAGTTGTGATGCAATACTTTTTATTATTTTTCCGCAACTAGTTGCCATACAAGACGTATTTTTCTTTGCTGGCTTAACTGGCTGCGTACAAAGAATTTCTAAAAAAGATTAATTGCGACAGAAGAATGTTTTTTCTTCATATGCAACCATTAGCATTATTCAAAAATAAGCGTGGGACATTCGAGTTGGGAATGTCACGGTGTTTTCAGTCCCTTATAATCCTTATAAACGTCAAAAATAAAGCAGCACGAAAATACGTGTAATATTTTCAGTTGGTATCATTCATAAACAAAATGTTGAAAACCTAAATTCCAAGCAGACGCAAGTATGGCTAATGTCAAGATGATCAAAGACTGCATTTTTTTCTTTTCATGACGGTTCATACATTTTTACAAGCTTTATAGGTTTTCTTTTTATGACGGCCATACTACATTATTGAAATAGTTTGAATATAGATTCACCAATTACGAAAGTTGCATACCAAAAATAAAAAATCCTCCACCGCAACTGGTTGCGGAACTCAGTAGTCATGGCGTACTAATTGCGTAAGTAGAAAGAAAGAAAAAGTCTTTTATGGCAACTAGTTGCGGACAAAGAATAAAAAGTCTTGCATCACAACTGGTTGCGAAACTTTTGCCCATGGCGGCCGGAAGGGTCATTTTTAGCTTTTTGGTTATTATTACTATAATACTTACTACTTATAGACGTGCTGCGTGTAAAATTGAAATCTGAATTTAGATTTGGCTGTTATTTATAGTATGTTCGCGCCCAATGTGGCATTAAGGTTCATGTGAGAGAGAGAAAGTACGTCGGAACAAGATGTAATTATAATCGTAACAATAATTGAGAGCAGGATGTCTTTTTCTCTACCACTTACATCACCATTCTCATCAAAATTATTTTACCCAGGGCCTGAACGTCCTCTGCGACACGATGGAGGAGTGCTGGGACCACGACGCCGAAGCCCGCCTGTCCGCGTCATGCGTTCTCGAGCGCGTCGGCGCGCAACGCCAGGCCGCCTCCGACACGCCCCTCCTCATCCACGACCTCGCCTGCTGACACACGCCCCTCATACACTTCTAAGTGAAGTAGGTATGACTACACACACTTCTAAGTGACGTACCTTATGACTGCACACACTTCTAAGTGACGTACTTATAACTACGCACACTTCTAAGTGAATTAGGTATGATTACACGCAATTCTAAGTGGCGTAGGTATGACTACACGCACTTCTAAGTGACGTAGGTATGACTACCAAGCGTTAGAACGCCCGCATATTACAGCCACTATTAGCCGCCACTGAACGCGACCACTCTGCCGCACATTACGGCCACTAAAGTCCGCCACTCCCGCAGTTTGTGGCTGCCAGTAAACGCTATGTGCGGCCGCTCTTAGTGAACTTTAGTAGTGAGTGTTGGGTATCGTGGACGGTTTAAGTGATTGTTGAATTTGTAGTGTTGCGTAGCAGTGGCAGCAGAATTTGTGGTAGCAGTGTTGGTCCTTATAGGTTATGAACCTGCGTCTAAAAGACAATCTACATCTGTAAAAGTACAGTGAAGCGTGGAACATACTCAAGACTGTGTGTGAACATTCTTAAGCCTTTATTCTTATAGGAATGATCACTCACGGAAGCCCCCTCTTTATTGCATTAAGCCGGAATTACATTACGAAATTAATTTCGTGACATTAGTTTTACCAACAGTTTCACGTGTAATTTATTAATTTCGTAATGCATGCATTAATGTCGTGCATGCAAATTAGTTTCGTGCTCTGCGCGATTTTTTGGTGAAATTAGTGTCATGCAACTAGTTTCATAGTGTAAAGCCGGAATTACATTTCGAAATTAGTGTCATGCATGTTGAAATAGCTGATGCTGATGGCGCCATGGCCACTGCGATACTGTTGTTTTCACGACACTAATTATGTTACGAAATTACTTTCGCATATATCGAAACTACTTTCGTGAAACTGATGTCAACATGCATGACACTAATTTCGTAATGTAATTCCCGCTTTACGGTTCGGCCACAACTACGAACGGCGGCGGCCATGAGTTGAAGCGAGAGACCCGAGCATGGCATCTCGCTTCCTCGAATGGCGCACCGCTGTCCGGTCGCCATTGCTCCAATGCGTGATCGCATTATAATATGTATGGAAAATGATTAGCGGGGAGTAGGGAGTGTTTCGTCTATATTTTTTAAGATTGAGAAGTTTGAATGCACTCATATAATTAAATTGCCTTTAATTTAAAGAACAACAAAAAAAAACTAAGTGTTTTTAGCTTAGAATGAATTAGTGTTGTGCTCCAATTAAAATGTGTACCTACTTCACTGACGAAACACGATAAAAAAGGATGATTAATTGATGACAGCGACGCCAATTATACCTCTTGCGTTTCACGAAGGTGCGTGGACTAATCAAATTTAGACTTTCTGGCTATAGGAATAAGAAAAATCCACGCACCTTCGTAAATTGCAAGAGCTATAGTAAAACGATCCTAATTATTTCGGCATGCAGATTGTATTGTTTTATATCTGCAGAAACCAGATGCGTCCATTGTGAGATCAAATTGTGCCGTATTTTGCAATTGTTCATACAAACTGCCAAGTTGTGTCAGATGACAACTTTTAGGTTGAATTGTGATAAGGGTTGTACAAACGCCAACACAGCTAACTGACCATCCTGTATTTATATTGAACCTTATTACAATGCGTATAAAGTGCACGCGTGGTCAGTTCACTGTGTAATAAGTTTCGTACGGGAGGTATTGGGAGGTTTATGGGTCATGCATTAATGTTGATTGTACATGATTTAGGTTTGCGTTTTTCCTGTGGCCATAGTTAAGGTTAAACGCTATAAAGCCGGTCTATTCCCACTAGTTCTATTACATGGACCTATAAAGGTGCGTACGAATTAGAGCAGCCTCGGGTTGAGGCACGCACGGCTCGCCTATTTTGCTCAAATTCGTACGCGCTCACGTGCTGCGCGCGAGCAACCCGCGAGCAGCGCGCGGCGAGCCGGCCAATGGCGGTCTTTTGACCATGCTCAAAGGCGCCTCAGTGTGTGTGCCTCGCGTAACTTGGACGTGTATCTGAGCGTGCCGCGGACAGAGCGACAAGATCGAACTTGTTTGTGCGCTAGGCTCGTACGAATTTGAGCAAGTGGCTGAGCCGTGCGTTTGTAATCGTTTGTTAGTAAATTTAGGACAATTATTGATAAAAATACATGAAAAGCAAAAGATGTTGTGGGTCCCGAAATCAATCAGCTGTCATTGTGTCGACGCCATTTTGAATGTCGGCTCGCGCGAGCACTCTGCCTCACCCGCGCATGTTTATGCGGAACTATTTTGCGCGCGAGCAGCTCGCCGCGCGGGGCGAGCATGCCTCAGGCTGAGGCTGCTCTAATTCGTACGCACCTTAATACTCTGAACAAGCTCTTTAATCCTTTGAGAGCTAAAGACGGCTGTGGACGCGGACAAAAACTCGTGCCACTGAAGCCACGGACGGCCACATGATAATATTGATAAATATTGTAATTTTGACATGACAATATTTATCAGAAGTTTCATTTTATTCATATTTTGTCTGGCTATTGTTTTGTTTTGGCCACAGTTGGCCACCGTTTTGTTTTGCACCCTCGCTGTCAAAAGGATAAATGGCTGATGGCTTACCATAATCTTATCTTATCTAGATGAGGGCCCTTTCGGATACACTTCAACCCAGTGGGATCTTTTGTGCATTTGCCCTCCCCTTTATCCCAAGCTCGCTCCATCATTTCCACAAAACGGATGATGCAGCTCAGCGGAAGTACCTTGAATTCCTTTGGTTGCCGCTACCAAAGTGATTCGTTCTTTGTCTGGCAAGGGCATGGCTTACCATAAACAACCTACTTAATTTTGGCGGCTAATGGTTAATTTGCCCCAGCCTCATACTAAATCAATTGCGGCAATAAAAAAGTGGAACTCTGGCAAGGAGAACGAATATTTCCCTTTCTGTCACACTTATTGAGATTTGTATGCTACCATCTCGCACGGACCTGGTATTATTATTACCCCTGAGTATTATAGGTCCATGTTCTATTATCTGCTCCATTGATAGAACTAGTTGGAATTTTAATGTAAAGTATATGGAAGAAAAATACCAAATAGTTCCATAGAACAGATAATAGAACTAGTGGGAATAGACCATAAATACAACTCCTCAACCGCGGAGGTGCGTAGGTAATTTTTGTGGCAGCTTTTGATTGCCTTGTTATTTTTATTGACATTGTTATGACGTTAATTTGTGCAATATTTCTATGCTAAACGTTGGATTTTTTTACTGGATCTAACTCAAAACTGGTTAATTCATCCAACAGAAGTTTTCTTTGAAGTATTTTTAACGGTTGTGTAATAGGGAATATGCATGGGACTTCAATTTTGAAAAAATTGCACTCAATCGATGCGGATATACGTAGAAATATCATACAACATAAATATTTATTTAAAAAAAACTATTGTCAATACAATTATCTCACGTTAAAATCACTCAATTTTTTTAAAATAAATTTTGGATAAAATTACGTAACAGTAAGAGAGAATATTGAATTAGAAATTATATTTTGTATGACAACCTATAGACTGAAACGCAAATTGTAAGGAGGTAATTGCAAATTACTGACTAACTCCATACTAAACACGTCCAGAATATGGATTGTGACGTCATAGTCTATGCCCCTTTAATATAGGGCGTTATCGGTGGGTGCCGGCGCGTGCAGATTTCAAATGCCTAATAACATCAGAAAAAAATATCGTAAGAAAGTTTTAATGCTAGAGTTGATATTCCTCTTGATTATACTTTTGATTTTCGCAATAAAAAATAAAGATGCATATTCCCTATTGATATCCGCAAAAAAAATGCTGATATGTTAAAAAACGAGCCGTGACGGCCGGAACTTTCCAATCGAATAACTACAGTTGGACGAAATGGACTATAAAAAAATTATCATTCACAGAATGTATATTACATATTGTATATAGTTATACAGATTGACTGGCACTCGAAGTATTCTAATGGTAGATCGTTGAGTAGTGAAATTAGTGTGTTTCTATTACTATCACTTTAATACGAATAAGATCGACTATACAGTTAAATCGCTGTCAAATGTACCTGTGTACTGTCAGCAGCAGATACCAAGAAATTTACACGTTAAAAGTCCACAGTACTTTTCCCCCTTATTATTTTGTTTTCCATCATTAATTTACAACTTCTATGTCCGACAAGTGCAATGGGGTTGAAACACACGAGACTAAAGCAGCGAAGTACAAAGCAAACAATGTTGTGCGCCGATTTTCTGCTAGCGACGCTTCGAAAGAAAGTGTCGAGATTAAAACCGTTTTCAGAGGTTTCGAGAGGAGCCCCGTAGTCACGCTGACGCGGACTGATATATCACCGTGTCTCAAGAATATGATACAGAATTCCGTTAACAACTCTGAATTCCAGAAGAGTTTATCTAAGTTGGAATTCGTTGTACATTTTAGACGACTTGGCGACGAGTGCACGATCAGCGTTTTACGCGACGACCTTAACGAGCTCAAAATGGCCTTCCAAAAGGACCCTGACAATCCTAGATATTTTTAGCCTCATACTAATGTTGGTATCTGCTGGCGGTGGTAATAAGAGTTTGGATGTTTAAAGATCAAATGTCACCAGATGGCGGCATTCTAATTGGGTACCTTAAGTTTTTTTAAGTGGTCCATGTTATATTTTTTGTAGTAAGTATACGGTTAATGGAGTTCATAGCTGTAGCTAGTTTTTTTTTACTCGTTTCTGTTTTTTACAATTTTTTTTTTTGAATATCTCATTTGACAGATGAACACAGTTGGTGATATGAATAGAAGTCGTGCCTAGGTCTACGATATGACTTCCGATTAAAAAAAAACGTCAAAACCGTTGACGTCTGACACTTCTGACGCAATATTAACTGTCAGAAGTGTCAGACGTCAACGGTTTTGACGTTTTTTTTTTTAATCGGAAGTCATATCGTAGACCTAGGCACGACTTTTATTCATATCACCAACTGTGTTCATCTGTCAAATGAGATATTCAAAAAAAAATTTGTAAAAAACAGAAACGAGTAAAAAAAAACTAGCTACAGCTATGAACTCCATTAACCGTATACTTACTACAAAAAATATAACATGGACCACTTAAAAAAACTCAAGGTACCCAATTGTGTTAAGCCTAATATAATAACATACTATGCAATTTTTCACAACAACCGACCGATACGCACCTATAGATGAAAAGGGACACTAATTCATTGCAAGTTGCATTGTAATGCAACTCTGGCCATAAATTGAGTGACGTTTTTCATTCAAAAGGATTTAATTATCTTGTTATAAGTGGTCAAAGTAACATCATCTGGTGATCATTATGATATATACGTAAGGAATTGAGGTAATGCACACCAAAAACGCAATAAAAAAAAGATATATTCATATTGATGTTTGGACGTGTAAGTATCGTAATGTACCTTCTTAATGTACAATAGGATATGTTGACTCTTCGTGTGATGACGTCACAATTAGAAGTAGCGCTCCCATTGGGATAAGGTAGCGTTTAATTACCATTAATAGTGACAAAGTTATCTGTACCCTGGTCAAATTGTTATGGTGTCTGGTACACCGGTGATATAACATTGTAATGATGTCGCTGTGACATCACCTGGACTCATTAGCGGGTTAATTATCCAGTCGATGTGACACCCACGGCATAACTAGGCTTGTATCACTGCTGTATCTATCAAAATTGTCTTAGACAAAAGACATAATTAATTGTCCAAGTTTAGTTTATGCTGGTTTCATCGAAGTTTGGTGCGTACAATAGTCCTCAGTACAATTTCTAAGTAAGCAACAAATACCTATTTAAAAAAGTTCGTATATCAGTATTGATTCTGTGTTGAAGGGAAAAAAAACCCGACTCGACAAACATGGCTGGGAGCAGCGAATGAAAAAACCATAGAAGTCTCTAGCGCCGAAAAGTGACCCCACAAAAAGGATGCACATTGCCATTATGCGGACGTATGTGGACGTGGGGGCGGGTGTCAAAAGGATGCCAAGCAGCCGTTTAATTTGAACATGTGTTTGGGTAGAATTTTGTAGGGAGTTCGCCTTCCATGATTTTTTCGTTCGCTGGCTGGGAGCCATATCAATAGACAAGACTATGCCTTGTTTGCGTCGGTGGTCAAAAAGGTACTGCATTGACTGTTGCTGGCGCCAAGTGTCGATGAATAGTATAAACGGCTCCATCCTTGATTAACTTGATGTGGCACACCTTCTCACGTACCTTTAGGAGTCGCATGCCCAAGTGTGATCCGTTGTCTAATTCCGCCTTTAGGTAACTAGTGAACTGAAATGTAATGTATCCATACGAAAATGAACTTTATCTGTCTGTTAATAACTTATGTGGTGGGTTTGGACCAAAAACCACGGGCATTATTTCTGTTACGGTTGACTTTTTGCTATAAGGCCGCCCGCACATAAAGCCACTAGAGACCGTCAATAAATGCGACCACTCTGGCGCACATTAATGCACTAGTGCCTGCCTCTCACAGGTAAACTTGTAGTTGTCAAATTTACTACCGCCACCGCTGGCCGCGCCAGTGTGATGCAGGCTTAACGAAGCGACTAGTAGCGAGCGGGAGCCGATCCGACAGCTTTTGGCACGCGGTCAGTAAACGCTTGGTGTTTCGCCGATGCTATACAAAATGTATGAAAAAACTCGTCCATTCGTGGCTCAATGTGCGGCCGCTCTAAGGCCTATCACAGACTGGCGCGCCACCCCACCATTAGTTAAGATCGGCGCTAAATATACTTTCGTCGGGCCCATATACATATCAAGATCAATCAAAATTAAACCCTATGTGAGGGAAATAAAGTATCATATCTTTTGATTTGAAAAGTACAGCACAATCTCCAATCAACTTGGTAATCCGACTGGCAGAATATGTTGTACTCTGGGCCTTACGAATCTAAGAGAATACTAGTTGAAATGCAACTTAAGATTTTGACTAGTTTTGTGTCTAGGTGTTACTTAAGTTACACTAACATAGTCAGTGGTTGTAAGATGAGTCAGTATTGACTACACAGGATAATAGTATGCCCTCGTCAAAGACATCAAAAGAGCATTTCTTTGTATAGAACTCATTTAAGAATACGTTCTATATGACGATATATAAACTTAAAAGCGTTTGTTTTATCCTATGTAAGTAATATTAGACGAATAAGATGCCATAAGGTGTAAATCACGCCGATACGCTAAATTTAATTTAAAGCTTTATAACAATCAATTGCAGCTTTTAGTAATGAACTATCGAAGTTTAGATAAATATTTTTTGTATACTAATTTAGTTTTTACAATTATATATTTTCTTATATATATATGTTAAGTTTATTTAGTTTAGTTGATGGGGTCCCCTAGGGATAAACATATCTTGCCAAAATTGTAACGGATCGTTTGAATATGTATATCATTATCAATATATCAGAAAAATGGATGGAAGTATTAATTATCAAAAGTTGAATCGTTTGGTGAATAAAAATGGTAATGGTGTTAAGTATTTATATTTTTAAAGACTGTCAAATTACAGTAAAAATCTACCCAAGATTGAATAGTTTTGAGGTATTGTCAGTTTTTGAAAATATATGTCTGAATGTGATTGGGGACCCCATAGGTAAGACTGGCATTATTTGTGCGTTTTTGGTACTTTTGCTCACCGTTCAAACAATTAGTAGACTACAGAAAGCAATGGAGTAGCGTTAATGTTCGGGCTAGTCCCTCGCTAAGCTAAATTTGGGATATATCGTAAATAAGTCCGGTTATTTTAAAAAGATTATCAGTTGCAAATGAAACTAGATGTCGCTTGTGACTTGCAAGCCTATTTACTCTCCGAGGGCACTTTGTATCAAGGTTACTAAGTTATATTGTAAACATGGAACACAACATATTGGAACGACAAATTGGTGGTCAGGTCATTACGTCTGTAATATAGGGACAGTTTCGTCATCGCATTTAAGACGCGCGGCGTATTATGACCCTTCAACCTTATTTAAAATATATGACATATAAAGTTATAGCTGCAGTATAGTTCGAGTCGCGTGAACTCATGTTTATAATCTAACTTGTATAGTCAGCATCATAAACATGTATACATTGTATGACTTTATTACTTAGACATAAGGTCGAAAAGTGAATACATGTTTATGATGCTGACTGTACATCCAGCAATAAAATCTTTATGGTACACGTCGCACTACACTTGGGGTTGCGTGTTCGCGTTGCATCGTTGCCTCTCTTTAATTTTGCCGTAGGAAGGAAAAAGATGCAACACGAATATTTGGCCAAATACCGCCAAGTGGAGTGCCACCATCACTACCAACGCACTCAAAAATATATTGACACAACACAATTTCGCAATTCGTGATTTATCAGTTTTAATTTCATTTTCGCAATTTTTTTTTGCGTGGGTAGGCCCCCCACAAGGTGGACTGATGGCACAAGGCGGGAGTCCGCTTGATGCGGGTGACGCAGGACCGGTTATTGTGGCACTCTTTAGGGGAGGCCTATGTCCAGCAGTGGACGGCTTTTTTTTCTGACTACCGTTTTTCGACTATAAGAGCATTTAAATAGGCAGCGTCCAGTTAAAGATTAAAATGAGTTTGCAGTCTGTAGCGATCAGAATACATCAATAGCACTTAGATTGTATGAATGGAACCTTCTAGCGCTAACATTATGTCACTGATAAAACTTCTGCCGTCTATTGTAGCTGCATACCAAACTGACAACTGATCTCATATTGCTATCTCTCTCATCATCATCGCATGGCCCTATAGAGCGGTCACATGTTTTATAGCCCGAGTAGTCAGTTTGGTGTACTGTCACTATACCGTTTTAGTAAGTACCTATACAGTTTAGTTTATTTACTCCTAATAAGATCGTGTTAATAATAAACACGGCTTTTACACTCTTAAATTTGATAATAGAGTCGTGTTTAGTTATAGAGTAAAGTTCGGATTGTGTAAATACAGTTGACTGTAACCAAGTTTTAATGTATGTGTGTGATATATTGTTAGGTCTAGAAGGTCATATGAGCCGGCATGGTAGTTATCAAATAATTCTGCAGGCACATTACCACTTCACAACGTGTTTTAAGGGACAATCCCATCTTTTTTCACTGGTAAAAATTAGTATCTAGGAATTAAATTCCGGATAAAAACTATCAGCTATTACTACTTAAATAATTTAGTGGTAACTACCGGAGAAATCCTAGTTGTACGTACCAGTGTTGAACCGGGTATTCACTAGCAAACCGTAACCGAGCAGGGAAGCGATTTTTGACTGTAACTTTTAACTAACTTTTTTTTAAGGTGACGTAGGTTCATGGTCTTCTCTCCCTCTCACTGTTCGGGAGCGCGGATATCATGTTTATTAATTTTATTTTTTGTGCGTTCAAATAAATAAAAAAGTAACAGCTAAGTTCCCTCAAACATGATATTGCCGATTTTTAGAACCAATTTTAGTATGTTTAGCTTTTGTGCATAATTTGTTACGAATGTTTTAAGTGTATTTTAGACCTATTTTCGTGATTTTTTTCTATCGAGCGAAAGTCAAAAGCTCAGGAATCGAATAGCTATAGTAGGGTGTTGCTTAAAAACCGAAAGTTTTAAATTTCAGTGAGACACCCTATTGTATTGTTCTAATACGTAAAAAAATAACATCTGTTTTTTATTTTTATTTTTGGATAAGATTTAGGGGTCGCTACCGAATTTTGAAATTCTTTAATGTTTGCATTTCGCCATAGTAAGGTTTTTTTTATATATTTAACATTTTAATTTTTTAATGAGCTACATTTAATGATAGGAAATGAATAATCTGGAAAACATAAAAAAAATCACTAAATTTCAGTCAGTAATTCAAAAATGAATTTTATTGTGCTAAATATGCTAAAAACGGACTTTGGCGATGATTTTAAGACTTTATATTTGATTTCAAATAAGCGTCGAACATTTTGTGAACCAAAATCGTATTTTCTCGATTGTTTATTCCTTCTTTATCAAATGTAGCTCAATAAACTAGAAAAATGTAAAAATATTAAAAAAAACTTACTATGGAGAAACGCAACCTTAAGGAGTTTCAAAATTCGGTAGCGACCCCTAAATCTTATCCAAAAATAAAAATAAAAAACAGACGTAATTTTTTCACGTATTAGACCAATATAATAGGGTGACTCACTTAAATTTCAAATTTTCGGTTTTTAAGCAACACCCTAAGCTATAGTCCCTCCAGAAAGGCCTCAAGATTGCTAATTAAATTTAGGGCAGCCGATGATGTAATATAAAAAAGAGGTAGATAGGTTATAAGCGCTCCAAAAATGGCACACTAAAATTGTGACAATTGGCACAACTTGCCTCATTTTCGAGTCGTCAATGGAAATGATAGCTGTCAGATTTGGTGGCCATTTTTAAACACGGAATTTCGTATAGACAACATATCTACCTCTTTTTATATTACATCATTGAGGGCAGCCGTATTGTGATCCAAACAAGCGCTACGACTTTTTAAAAATCCGTTTTCTGAACCTACGTCGCCTTAATTTAAATTATGAATAACTTAAGTCTTCGCCAAATGCAAAACAGTTTGGCTGCGAGAGTGCCATGCATTGGCACGTTGCGAACCACGTACACACTGGTTACTGTACCTGTTCAGTTACAGTTCGCTAGTGAGTAGCCGACTTTACAGGGGGCAATATCCCGGTGTATTTGCTAATTATGAAAGATGGATGTAGCGCACCATCCGTGCAACGTTCTTCATGCTGGTTAAACGGATATCATTGAAAACATTGTGATGGATTATAATGTAATATCAATGGGAATGGTTATACTCCTATGCCTCGAGCATATCACACTAGAGTAAGCGAAGTTGCCAAATGTAAATAGTTTAATGTAAGTTAGCCTAGGATGGGTGTCAGAGTAGGCTGTGGGCATATGGTACAATAGATTCTGACAGTCTAATTATAGGGTTCATTTTAAGTTGTCAAATGCGTTCTGCAATGGACAAGCTGGTTTTATATAGGATATAATGGAAAGAAAACATTTTCACGGTTGCAATAAATTAGTAGCTGAAGAATTCTTCATTTGACTATTGCAGTGTGATGATAAATTTCATGTAAAATCTCATTGTTTCACTGATAGTACAAATCGCAAAGTGAACATAGAAAAACTTGCATAGTGGGTAGCATCATGGTAGCATGATCGAGTTTATGTCGGACATAATCATTTGACCTTTATTAGTAAGTCACAAGGCGAGAGGGGGGCGTATGCTGTATGTCATGTTATCTTGATCTCTATGTGTTGGTCATAAGACTCAAATCAATGATTACATGGAAAATACTAGGAAAGTATCAATCTTTTATTTATATTTGCTATTTTAAGATTTTTAAATTCATAAAAACTAACAATAAGGACGTTGTTAGATTGTGACGGCACAAGCAAGTAGTCCTAACAAATTCCATACTAACGGAGCGATTTGACGTTTCATAAAAAGAAGCTGATTTGAATTTAGTCAAATACCGTATGTTGCAGTGTTATTGACTGGTTCGAATTTTTCTATGTCCACTTTTCGTATTTTGTTTTTAAGTCATTACGTCCCATTATTTTATGAAGAGATATTTTGAGACTGGTATATAGTTTTGGAGATACAAACGAAATAGGCGCGTTAATACAGAGTACCTACGGCCTAATTGTAGCTAAAGGCCATATTTGCCGGAATGTATGAGACCATGCACTATTTCCGAACGACCTAGCGAAGCTCTGGAGGCCTACCGCCAACGGCATTCGAAGTTTTCCCTCTCTGTTGCACTTACGTACGAACTCGCAAGTCTGACAGCGAGGGAAAACTTCGAATGCCTTTCGCGGTAGGCCCTCTGTTCTCCTCTACATTTTGTGAGTAGGTTCAATAATTATATTGTTTTTTTTGTCGATTTATTTTGTGAAACTTAAAACAGTTTTTTTTATAGAGGCGCGAGCTCTACAGCTCACAGAGCCACTAGTATAATCTTTTGAATACATGTGTGTCATACATTCCGGGCTAGTGCCACGGTCCTACATGTGTTCACAGCTCTAGAGTACATAACGTAAGGTAGCCTACGACTTCCTAGACGTAACTAGGTTTAGTTTGTGAGAGATTATTTGCGGTAGCTAATATCAATGGTTTATCATTTATTTTTATTTCAAATAACAAGTGTCTGTTGAAATTTGATGTATTAAAATATATTTTCTAGACAATATTGTGGTTTTATTTGTGTGTTCTGTTAAGAAAATTATTTAAAATTGTATTTTATGTTTGATCTTTTATCAATAGGTTCGGATTTATCAAATAAAATTACTCACCGTTTTTATATTCTCATCAGACATAAGTTCCGACTTGGCCTATTACATAGCTAAATTGTAGAGAAAGGCAGTCTTCTCCAGCGACGTTACTATAAATCCCACAGCGGCATACGTTGCGCTCCGCACATTTCATGCATTTTCGTGGCCTTCGTATTTGTCTATACTAATAAAGGGTGTCTCAATAAGAGTGCACTATTTCAATTATCAAGGGATTAGAGTGCTCTTATAGTGCACTCTTATTGAAATACCCGTTACTATAAAGTTGTAATGTTTGTATGTTACATGTAATCTGTGGAAGTGTTTAACCTATTTTAAAAAAATGCCACCAGTACAATGGGCTTCGGTATAGCCATAGGCTATATAGTATCCCGCGGCACTGCCTGCGTTCTTACAAGCTGACCGTGTTTTCCCCAGAGCCTATGCATATTATGACCAGAAAAAAAAACGCTGACTACGAAAGGGACATCAGAAAGAAAACCACAGTTGAAAGTATACAAAGGCTGATCTTTATTTTTAAACCAGTAATTACTGCGACTGTACAAGGGTATGGACGACACAGCACGCATTCCCACATAATACGTGATTAATTTACTGCCAATTTTACTATTATGTACATTGCTGGCGCATGGCTGTGAGAATGACATTGCTGTACCGCGACGGGAGTTCGACATAGCTACAGCGAAATCTCGGCAGATGGCGCTGTCACATGTCCGCGTACAAAAAAGGTTTTCTGGAGAGGATTGCTAGATGTCACTGGAAAACCTCACGGCTATCCAAGTGAAGATATCTAGAATATTTTTAACATTGAAATACCTTTTAAGGCCAGCACCCGCACATGGCTATTGTTTGGAGCATGGATACAAAATAATTCGTAATCTCACTCAATTTCATTTCAGTCAACTTATCTAAAACTTTCAATTAATTTATACTATATTTTTAAAATCACCAACACAGTTCGCGATGGCTTCTCTAAATCATAAAACTTATGAACTACGTTCATACAATATTATACAATTTGATTGGAACTTACACTGAGAGTTCTTTTGGACACTACTTGAACACATCGACAAAAAATACACAACGACGAGACAATAACAGTTCATAAAATGGCCAGAGCTCACGCTACATCCCTACTGAGAGCTTATAATATTTCGAGAATAATAAAAAAACAAATCCACACAATTTGATGACGTTAAAAGGCAATAAAATAGGAAAAACAACGTGAGGTACTATGATTGTCTGTGTGGCGCAGCCGAATAAAATGAGTCATACGAACAGGACTCTTTCTATGATATGATCCGCTCGGAGGCGCGTTTACACGAACGTATAAGTTACAGTTTTAAAGTCTATGTTGGCAACATGTCAAATGGCCAGTCGTTATTGGTCAAGCGCTCTAGTTGCCATGCCAACCAAACGGGCTATCGCTGTAGAAAGCAGCTGACCACCAGCGCGTAGAATAATACAGTCCGTACGCATATCTGAATAAGGATTTATTTGCCTTGGCTTTCACAATGTGGAAGAACGTGTACAGAAAACATAAGATAAAAACGCTTGACGCCCGCGTCCGAACGATGGTGAAAATGAGTGAGAGATCACGAGCTATCGATATAAAAACATTGCTTTGGACAACCGAATCGACGAATCAATATACTGCACGAGTAATCATTGTCTATAGTTAAGTATTATTGCCAGCAATAAAAATTGCAATGTAATAAAAATATAACCTCAAAATGCGTCGATTTTATTCCATGATATCTTGAGTTTCGAATTACAAAATTGATTATATGATGAATTTGTACAAAATTTATTTACCCAATTTATATCTGTATTATTGTGCACTATAGTTAGATAGAAAACGATTACACAATACGCTTCTTATTTAATAACTAGGTAACAAGTGGTCTTACTTCTAATAGTGATTCAGTCAGGTTTCGGGTACACAAGATTGTTCATTGAATAACGAAATTGAGGTTACATTTTAGTCGATACTTGAAAGTTTTACTGGTGGCAATTTTAGTTTCCATCAGTACTGTTTCTTAAGAGTATTGGCGGAGCTATACGAGCTTAAATGCGATCTAAATTTTTTTTTTCTAGAATTTAAGGTTACTTTTTGAAACTAAATGAATTCATTGCATCATCCACAATCAGGTTTTGCTCAACTCTAATATCTCTGAGCCTTATTCTATAAAAACAGAACTGTCGTTTACAAAACGTGAGATCCAATTCCATCTCTCCCTTTTACTGTTTGGGGAGAGATGGTACTACAACTCGTATTCTGTAGTAACCAATTTTACCCCAAGAGGGTCGTGCGGTCAGACCACAAAAATATAGAACTTCCATATTTCTAACCCCTCGCATGCGGATCTCAAAATTCGCTTATCAAAAGATAACTACAGGGTCAAATGCTTAGCGCGGATGCGTGTCTGAGCATACAATGGGTTAAAGCATTTCTTTAATGCGGGGGACGCTTCACAGGAAGCCAGATAGCTAACTAGTCATCTGTATTTTTCTATTGAAATGCAACACCCGGGCGCCACTGATTTCTGCTGCACTGAGAAATGCGGAGTAGGTTCGCTGCCTCCACGGGCCTTCCACTTTACTGGGGATGCCACGATTGCCACGGTATATCTAACAAAACTAGATGCACAATATGGCCAGAGTAGAGCGTGCTGTACGTTATTTACTAAAGCAAGGTTAAATGGTCACATAACTTAGAGTGGATTCGACCAAACTTGAATAAATACATGAGTAGCAATGCCGGGGATATTTATATTCTACGTTTTTATTCTAGCGTTAACTAGAAGGCGTTTCAAAGTAATCTAAAGAGAACCTGGGTAAATGAAGAATTATTGTATTACCTGGCAAATAAATATTATTATATGCTGAAACGGTGTATGTGCTAAAGCCATATCAATTTGTTTTTACTTTTGTTATAAAGACACTGACAAGTATATGATCATATCTAAGAACGTAAACTGGGGTCCCAGTGCGCATAAGTTATTTGCAGAAATCGCGAAACGTCTGGTCGATGTAACTGGTGAGCGAAGAGCGGGCGGCTTTCTCGCGCAACGCATCAGCATTGCAATTCAGCGAGGAAATGCCGCCAGCATCCTCGGTACAATGCCTCGAGGGCCTTTTTTTAGATTTAACTTAGTTTTAATTTATTTTAGTTAATGTTAATCATAATCTTGTATTTACTTTCAATATAGAACTTAAACTTGTTTATTCGCGAGTAACACGATTTGAACTTAATATTATCGTTATTCTCGTTTGATCGAATCGACGCTAAGTGACATCTACATTGTCAATCATTATGACAGATTTTTGGGTTTTTAATTCTGATTGTTAGAAATTAGCTTTTTTAAACTTGAGCGCGACATCAGTAACAAAAACCACCAACGCCACTAAATGGTAATGTCGTATTGATTTTGAATCTCAAAGAAGCGCTCTCGTCTATAGACTCTGTTGCCAGTGGTTTAGAACTTTCGTAATGTGCATCTAGTTAGGCCTATCTCACATGGGGCAACCCAAAACAAACTAGTTTTCAACCTGTGACGCGACCAAACACGTTGGCACGTGTATTTAAATGACAGTCTGCACACGACGCAACTTATCGAAAACTATTTTTCGACGGCGACGCGACTAGTAACGCGCAACTCGCAGTGCTGGTCGCACGCTTTTTTTTACTTAGGAAAGTACCCAATTCTATAGAATTATTTTTCATTAAATGTCAATTTTATTGTATCATCTTGAAATTACTTCGCGGCAACAAATGCTCTACAGTTGATATTTTTTCATCACACTTGCTCGTAAAGGGCTTCATAACGCGCAGGCATATAGAGCCTTTACTATATGTTTGTTTATGACCTGATTGGTTTAAGCAAATCTAGTTGGCCGCGCACCACAAGAATTCTGCTCTGTGAAAATCTAGCTGGCCATGCGCCGCTGATGATTGGTTGAATGAAGTATTGTAGCTGCGCGCTCAACTAGCACTAATCTGGAAGTGAAGTTGTCAATTTCGACAATTTTTGATTGGTGCGGCTGTATGAAACATAGATTTTCCTGTCTTTTATGTATTTATATATTTCCTCGCAAATGTAATGAAAAACATTGTATGCGACACACGTACGGTAAGAATTCGGCATCGGGCTTCTAATAGACTCTCGTTCGTAAATCATATCTTACCGTACTTGTGGCACAATGTACTATAAATCCAGAATCTTCTCTTGTTACGCTTACATCTGTGCCGGTAATATAAATGAACGATTACGTCTTCATAATCACTCGACTCCATTGGTCGCAAGTTGAGTCGCGCCGTGTGAGAGTTTGAATTGCATCGCAGTTGGCAACACTGCGAGCCAGTTAAAGTTGCGTCGCAGTCACCCCGTGTGAAGGTGGCGACAGACGGGCGAGTAAGTTCGCGTACTTACGGCGCGACGGTTTTGCTCGCCTGTGTGTCAGTGTAAGTACGCGCACTTTAAAATTGCCGTGTAAGTATGTCGAAGATCCAACTCGTTTGTTATTGAGTGACTTTTAAATTGACGATTGTATAGGTCGTACGTCTGTCACCCACTTGAGGAAGGCGTGTTGTTTACACGTGCGCGTGCACCGCGGGCGGGGCGGGGCGGGCGCGGGCGGGGGCCGCGGGCTAGGAGCGCTCGTCGTCGGGGCGCGGCGCGGGGTGCTCCTTGTAGGCGATGGGCACGGAGGGCGGCAGCTGCAGCACGCGGCGCAGCGTGTCGTGCACGCGCGTGGCCGCCTCGCGGTCCGACGCCGTCCGGTGCCACACCGCCAGGTGGTCCTCCTGGATGTTCAACTTGGGTCAACTTGTGATGTTATGCTATAGGGAACTTTGAGCGTTTTTCAAAAAAAATGTACGTGAACTGTTTTTTTCAGAATTCGATTTTTGTGGGTTTTTCTTAGTCAGAATCATTGACACTATCGATCCTCATACAAGAAAAAGTGTCCAAAATATTCCATTCCAGGTCGTCACATTTTTGTATGCAATTTTTTTTTATTTATATGGTCGTGACGCACTGGAAGAGAATAATTACATAGTAAAATCTGGGACAACTTTTTTCTTGTATAATGATCGATAGTATCAACGATTCTGAGTAAGATAAACCCAAAAAAATCGAAATCTGAAAAAAAAAGTTCATGTACACTTTTTTTGAAAAACGCTCTAATAACTAATCACTTTTTTAGATTTAATTTAGTTTTAAATTAATTTAGTTAATGTTAATCATCATCTTGTATTTTTACTGCAATAAAGTAGTTTCCTCATGTTATTATTGATAACGTAGTAATGCTAAATGGATAGTAAGCCATCAAATTATTGTAATCAAGTATAAATTAAAAAAATGCCTTGATTAGATTCTTACAATATTCATATAAAAAGTAAAATAGAAAACTATACATACAAAATGTACCTATAAGGTACCGCCGACAGCGAGGCGGGGCCTAAACTACCGGTGGTCAGGGCGACAGAGAGAGGAACCTCCTGACTATCCGCGCCGTGTCCGCGCCGTTTTATTTTTATTGTTAAGAGTAAATTTAAAGCTACAAATAGAATCCTTACGTTTTATAGAAACAAAAATTGTATAACAACTAAGGACCTAAATGTAGTATTTCGCAACCGAAACAGCAATTTACAACAACGTTACAAATATAAATAGCAGATTGTGCGTCATAGTTTTATGTCAATGAATATGAAGCATTTTGGACTGCCACCAGTGACGTCAATCTTTGTCTCTTGGGTACCTATTTATGTTCTTTAATTGTAGTTGCTCCCATACAAACATTTCTTCCGAACGGCATCTCGGAGGTATGCGGGGGCAGAGTTTATCCGAAGTGGAAAGAGTCAGGCCTGATGGGGCCCGCGGGGCAGCTACAATAGTTAGATATCTAAGGAGACTGTACCTGGAACCTCACTGACAGCACGACGCCGCAGATCTCTCGGCCCACCATGAACTGCTCGCCCAGCATGGCCATGCAGAGGTCCTCCCACGCGCGCCCCGTCTGCGTCTTGCGAAGCCTCACCGTCTGCAACAATGTATAATAATAAATCAGCCTATCCCACTGTTGAGCAAAGACTTCTCATGGATGAGAGGGTACGGGCAGACCCCCACGCTGGCCTAGTGCCGGGTTGAAGGTGGGCGAGTGGGGTGTGCAAAAATGTATACAATATAGTACATTGTTTCACGAGGGGCGTAAGTGAAATATTGCAAACAAGAATCTATCAGAAGCCCGACGCCGAAGGCGGAGGGATTATAATCCTTTAGAACACTGATGTTCTAACTAAAGGATTATAATTTTTCCATGCCGCCATTGTGGAATTACGTTCCGCGAGGACAGCTAAAGAGTGGAACTCACTTCCAGCAAACCTTTTTTCTTGGATCTTTTCAAGACAGAGTGAATAGGCATAGCGGGAGAAAATCGAGAAACGTGTGGGGGTTGTACAGCTCCACTCTCATTGTTTTTTTTTTATTGTATATAGGGACAAACTTACACAAATCGCACTAGCCCCATAGTAAGCTCAATAAATTTGTGTTATGGGTGCTAGACGACGATATATTTGGGCCAATCAACTATTTTTTGTTGTTCGTTACCATGGTTACGTCCCCTGGGTCACTCTTTATAACTATGATTTTATGGGGCTTAAATCCGTTACACACGTGTTTTTGTTACATTGGTAAGCCCATTCCATGGTGGGGCAACTCCTTACCATGATAGGAGCCCAATGTATAGTATTTTTTCTAAGAAACTGTCACTGTTGTCTCTTGGCTTACCGGGACAGAATAACAACAAGAAAAAGTTTATTGACCCATTTAATAGATATAAATACTTAAATACATCATCTATTTTTTGCAAAGGAGTCCCTCTGCCAACAAACTGTCCAGCAGATTGGCAAAAGAAAATGCTATAAAACCAAGGGTTGTTTAAGTGAATTAATATTTTTCATTTCATTTTTTTTTCACATAGAAAACATCCAAGACTCGGAAACAAATATTCATGTTCATCACACAAATATTTGCCGTTACCGGGATTCGAACCCAGGACCTTCAGGCTGCAGGACCTTCGTAGGCTAAGTTCGTTATTAGACGGTCGAGATTAGTATGAACACTCACCCATTTGCCACCGTTGACGTTGGCCGGGTCCTCCCACATGGGCTTGATGCCCAGCTTGAAGAGGTGCAGGTCGGAGAGCGGGGGCAGGTCTGCGGGCCGCGCGAGGTGCGCGTACAGCCCCCACCACTGCTCCACGCTGCCCACGCGACCCACCAGACGGAGCGCCTGCAATACGGATAGTGACACCATATAAAACAAACAATAATTATGAATTTTCTCGAAAAAGGATAAAAATAATCAATCCATAGATTACGCATACGTCCAAAATATAACTGCCGTTTTTTTTTTGAGTTCATAGATCGGCGAATCCAGCAACATAAAAACTTGACTCGAACAAAAATTAAAAAAGAAAAAAAAGAAAAGAAGATATTTATTCACTACACAAAAGACACACAGAGATAAAGGGAGTAGACATACAATACAATTGACACATTGTGTGTGTCTTCGCGGCAGTGAAACGGTCGCTGTCTCAGCATTAATTAATTAGGGCTTTAAAGCCCAATATCACTAAGTTGAAAAATGGTTTTTGCAAACAAATAGCATTTTTGAACAAGCTTTCCAACAATACCCCACACCATGGGTTTAAAGAGAAATAGTTATTTACGATACAAGTGCAGAAAATAGGAAATTCGCAACGAGTGGTGATAAATTAAAACACTACCGAAGGGAGTGTTTTAAATCGACACGAGTTGCGAATTACCTATGTATCGTACAACGTTTTACAGTACATATGGCTCTTTAAAGTTTCGACATATGCACGGAAAGTGCTCATTTTCGCACTAGTGCGGGAAAGTAACACCATGTGTACTGTAAAAAAATATATCGCCACTTTGCGTGCAGGGGAAGTACCATTTTTTTTTTCAACATTTTATTGTACCGTTTGCGTGATTGATTTATATACCCATGCCGAATTACAGCTTCCTACTAGTAAGGGTCACTGAGCTAAGCCGCAGACGGACATAGCGAAACTATTAGGGTTTCTTTTTGACTACGGAAGCCTAAAAATGAGGGCATAATGGCCTTTTTAGGGTTCCGTAGCCAAAATGGCAAAAACGGAACCCTTATAGTTTCGTCATGTCCGTCTGTCCGTCTGTCCGTCTGTCCGTCTGTCCGTATGTCACAGGCATTTTACTCGAAAACTATAAGATGTATTTGAATAAAATTTTGAGGAAAGGTGTATTTTGTTAGCCGCTACATAGTTTTGTAATAAAATTACAAAAAAAAATTTTTTTAGGGGTGCACTCCAATTCCATACATAAAACTAAAAGTCAAAATTTTTTTTTTCATTGTGACCCCCCGTGTGGCACATCAATCGATAGGCCTTTCAAAATAAATATAAGGTTTCTTAGCATTTTTTTTGATTAAGTGAATAGGGTCGGAGATAATCGCCCCGAAAGTCACTAAAATTCTGTCCCCCCCCCTCTAATTTTTGAACGGTGTATATTAAAAATATGAAAAAATTCATGGACATAGGGCTTATTAATTTCATTCACCGAAAATTGTTTTGAACAAGATCGGTTCAGAGGTTTTCGAGATATTGCTGAAAAACTGCCTTCCTCGAAGAAAAGGACGTAAGTGCCGTAAAATTTCTGTGACGATACGACCTTTTTAATAGGCACGGAACCCTTCGTTTTGCGTGGTCCGACACGCACTTGGCCGGTTTTTTTTGATTAAGTGAATAGAGCCGGAGATAATCGCCCCGAAAGTCACTAAAATTCTGTCCCCCCCCCTCTAATTTTTGAACGGTGTATTTTAAAAATATGGAAAAATTAATGGACATAGGGCTTATTTATTTCATTCACCGAAAATTGTTTTGAACAAGATCGGTTCAGAGGTTTTCGAGATATTGCTGAAAAACTGCCTTCCTCAAAGAAAAGGACGTAAGTGCCGTAAAATTTCTGTGACGTTACGACCTTTTTAATAGGCACGGAACCCTTCGTTTTGCGTGGTCCGACACGCACTTGGCCGGTTTTTGTAATAATCCTTCCAATTCGCCCCAGTCTTCCCTAGTACCCACATTTGACTCTCATTTTACTGTATTAGTGTTTCTTTGATTGACTGCTTTTCAAACATAATATATTTTGTTAATTATACATAATATATTAGCTTCTGCCCGCGACACCGTACGCGTGGGACTTGTTTGTATTGTAGCTCCATACATATTTCCTTTTTTTATGTTTTATTTCCTTTCACCAGGGGTTTTTCATAGTTTTTATCCCGGAAATCGTCCCCTAAGGGTATAGTTCGGTTCAACAGTTCAAGCGTGACGAGGTAACAGACAGACAAACTTTGGCATTTATAATATTAGTATGGAAGTATGGATTCCAATGTAGGTACCCATTGGTTTTTGTTCCCCTTTTTATTTTTTATTCATTTATTCATTATCTTTCAGGACACTAAAGAACTGCTCCTAATACAAAGGTTTCTTTATTAGGTCATGAGAATAATGAGTCATCAAATATATAATAGCTATTTGCTAAAACAAGATTGCAACTTATAAAAAGTTTACTTTTGCTGTGTCATTTTATGAGTCATCAAATATATCAAGTTATTCAAGATATTTGCTATTGTAGTACCATACGTTTGAATGGCTGTAAAATTGTTTCAAATGCAATATACATATTGTT
Organism: Epinotia nisella; assembly: GCA_932294315.1. NCBI lineage: Eukaryota > Metazoa > Arthropoda > Insecta > Lepidoptera > Tortricidae > Epinotia > Epinotia nisella. Next base: position 29,868,430 of record OW028675.1, on the reverse strand, counting down.
CATACTTCACAGAAAAAAACTGAATAGCACCACCAGAAGCATGCTCGGCCGCATGCCTCGGGCGAGTCGTGGCTCGCCGAGGCACGCCTACACTGAGCGCTCACGCTCGGGCGAGCCACGCTCGGCCGAGACATCCGGTGCACGGCTAATGCAGTTATTTTTATACGGTGAATATTTCCACATTATACAAATGTTTTCCAAATTTTTCTTACATCAGATACTGTATATTTAATTTGGTGGGCCTCATCAGATTATCAAAATGGATTATAGTTATTGTTTTTTTTTTTTTAATATAGATAGACATTTTTTTATAGGATATTTTATTTGAACTAATGCATTTTTTCAATGAAAAAGTACACATTTTTTGCATTAGGTTTAAAGAGACATTCAATGAAGATTTTATTAACATAATTAGGTATCTCAAATTCTTTTGAATTACATTAGACATACAAAGTTACTTTAACCTGAGATATCCCTTATCACTCGCGAAATTTAAGACCCTGGTTTTACAAATTTGTCATTATACACATTGATACCGTGGGATGACAGACCCGGATATCTCTGGGCTAATTTTGGCCCACGTGTGTCTGTCACTTTCCAACCACCGCATGCGCCCCGTTCCCCGCCCTGACCAATCATGGTGCAAGATTGTTAAATAAAGGGGGTGCGGCATTATGAAGGCCAGAGATAGAGTCCGTCATACAGGGGCAGGTGGTAAAAAGGCTGGAGATCGCCAGGACCGGGAGACAATAGGCTAAAAATGTTTATATAGAATCTATACGGTATACTTTAATAGCCCAACATTTGGCAAAAAAAATTTAGGTCGGCTGCACTGCAAACAGTAAAAAAAAATGTCAAAGGTGACCTAGATGTCAAGTATATGGTTCATGAATCTAACTTCTGAGTGTGAACAACTTGTGAGTGTTGATGATCATCCTATGTATATGAATATGCAGTCAATACATGGAATCAAACCTTGCCATAGGTTTGTTAAAAACCTGAAAAAGTTGTCTGCTGCATCCTGATAATATATTTAACTTAAGTTTGGTGTATTTTGTAAGCAATTAAGAATATTTTGGACTACAATGTATTGTATTCAACATACATTAACACTAATATCTCTCATTGACCTTTAGCATGTGATGGGTTAATAAAATTGTGGTTTCAAGCCTTGGTCAAATCAAGGTGAGTAAAAATGTGTACAGGATCTTAGCCAAACATAGACAAAACGTTACAAGCAAGTTCTCAGCATGTTGCTAACTGATTTTTTTTAAAGTAGTGTCCAACATTTGTATAGTGCAGTTACCTGGCTGTAGCCGGAGCGCGCGGCGGCACCTCGACGCGAGAACCACATCCAGTAGTTGTACTCAAGTTTGTGCTCGTTGGGGGGCACGACTGGAGGGATCGCCTCGTCCAGCGCCCGGTCTTCATCCTCATTGTGGTTCTGCGCCCCGCCTTCGCCAGATCGTCGCTCCGGTACATTCAAATTGTAAAATTTGCACATTTTTCTTTCAGTCATGTTATTTTAAATATTGTACTAACATGTTTTACTAACGGCCTAACCTAGTACACGTTGCGTTTCACGGGTGTCCGGGTTGCTTACGTAAATTAATTTATAACGCTTTTTTATACTGACCACAGTTATATTTTATGCGTTATTAATAGATTATATCAATTTGTTAATTTATCTAAATCAACTTATTATTTCTTCTTTTTCTGTTTATAACCTTTTTCTAGCCGTCATCAGAATTCAAACTGTCAAATGTCAGCAGCATGGGGTTTAACCTCGCCGAATTGGAATAAACTTCTACGAAGAGCGAAGAGGATAGGTGTCACTTTCCGGTATGGCTGTTTAGAAAGAGATATCATTCATAATGACGAGTCTTTTATTTTTGTAGGGTAATATCACGTTCGAAAACACGCACCACTGGGAATTAGGATGCGTTCCAAAATAATTCTAAACTCTGTAAGAAACCTAGATGGCAGCACTCAGGCAGTTTCATGTTTTCAACTACTTTGCTACTGGTCAAACTACAGTCTGCCAACTAGTTTGTCCTCGATAAGAATGGCATGGCCGAAGAAAATTATACTGTCTGTTCCACCCAAGACAAATGGGTGATGGTGTCCATGTGAACAATTTTTCCCTTCCCTGTTTTTATAGCCTCTTTTGTTGCACTTCTTCAAAAAAACTACACTTATGTTAACTGAATCCGGTAGTTACTGTAGTTAGTAGCATGGGGAAAAATCAAGAGGACCTCCAGTCGTGTTTTTTTAAACTAGCATAAACAGTAAAAAAAAACGAAATCAGAAAAAAGTTCATGTAGTTTTTTTCGAAAAATGCAGAGATCAAAGTGCTATACGAAATGCATAGTACAGAGCCCTCTCTATAGTATAACAATAGCTTAGTAGTATGCTTTTTTTCATCCATGGTAGTAAGTAATGAGAAAGAAAACTACATTTTTCTTTTACTATATTTCATGTTTAGATAGAATCATATAATATTTAACAGGAGTAAAACTAAAGCTTGCAATATCACAGTCAGTCTTTTTCTTTAAGTTACTCTGTAAAAATGTCCTACAGGCAGCACTGTACTGCATCTTTCTTTTAAAGTCATTTATTTGAGACAAAACACTATCAGAGCATCCAGGAAGTAGCTTCACCATCTGTGGATAATCAAATGATTTGAATGGACATCCACCTTCTGAACATGCATTATGTGAACCCTGTATTCTCTGGCAGTTCACAGATGTATAGTTTTTTCTGCCTCCGTTAAGTCCATACATATGTCTGATACCATAGAGATACTTTCTCTCATCCCTTTCCCAATTATGGCAACAGACATGTGTGCCGTTCGGATTCCGACTATATTCATTTCTCCAAAAGTCAATAGCTTCTTCAACAGGCATTCCAATGTCCTTTAAAAAGAGGCTGTAGAAGAATCGCTGAGTATGTGATAGTCTATGCCTAGTGCGCAGGTTTCTATGCAAATTTAACATACATGGCGGAAAGAATTTTGTTGAGTTATCTACATTTCTACTGAGAAGGACTTGGGAATTATTTTTGTTTATAAATGGAATGATATGTTGCTTAATTTTATTTAACATGTCTGTAATGCGAGGATCACTTTTTAGAGGTGTTATATCTGTTTGAGATATTCTGTACCTTAAATTTGTGTTAAATAGTGATTGTAAATATTGTAGCCATTTACCACAGGACAACTTGGCTATACCTTGACACAATTCAACCTGCCTGCTAGCAACGAACATAAGACACTGTTTAAAGTTTAACTCAATGTTGTGTAATGAACAGCTAGTCTCATGAGCTATTGAAATATGATGTGCCAAGTTTTTCAAAATAAGATGCTGGCACAACACTTTTAGTGCATCACATGAAGGTGTATCATCACTACGTTTAATACTGTTCAAAAGTCTTTTAGCAAAGCGTCTCATATCGTATGCGGAAAGCGCCTTAATTCGTCTCTTAAACAGCTCTGTTTCAGCTTTTACAAAGAACTGAGAAAAACCAGTGTTTTCGGTTAAAATAGCCACAATACATAGCGTGAAATGGCCGACATTGTCGTAGATGCTTCCTTCGACCATGTATTCATTATAAACAGTGGTATCTCCTTTATAAACAGCCTTTAGAAATTCCAACCTTGTCACAACTATTGTTTCGATCAAATGCGCCGGCATGTCACCCCTCACAGGCGTTAAATAATAGAAAGACATAGTCCGTGGCTGCTGTTAGTAAATGCTTACGTTAACTTAGATTCCGGGGTTTGCAATTCATTATAACACGATTTCATTGAATAAATAATCAAATGTAAATGTACGTTTTTCATCGATAACGATTAACGACACGACAGTCACAGTGACAGCGACAGATAGATTAGATATATTTACTTCACAGAGTACTTTTCTGAGGGCCTACCGCGAAACGATGTTCGTTTTCGTTCGTGTATCTCCCTCTTTGTCGCTCGAACTAGCAAGTGCGACAGAGACGGAGATACACGAACGAAAACGAATAGCGTTTCGCGGTAGGCCCTCTGAGGGCATTCGAAGTTTTCCCTCTCTGTCAGACTTGCGAGTTCGTACAACAGAGAGGGAAAACTTCGAATGCCGTTGGCGGTAGGCCCCCAGGACAAGCTATACGTGATGCCACAATAAGGGACGGAAAGGCTTCTATGCAGCTAAATTAAGAACTGGTCTTAAATGGCTGATGGCTTACCATAAACAACCTACTTAATTTGGGCGGGTAGTGGTTTTTTTTGCCATAACTTCATACTAATTCAGTTGTGGTATACAAAAAAGTGAAACTATGACAAGGACAATGAATGATATTTCCCTTTCTGTCACACTTATGGAGATTTGTATGCTACCATCTAGCTCGGACGTCGTATTATTATTACCATAGCTTGTCCTGAGTAATAGGTCTATGCGTGGTCCATGCCATGCTGTGATCAAGACGATTTTTTTATTCATTCTATCATCCCAACAACAAAACAAAACAAACAATGTACTCACTGCAAAGTTGCAATGCCATGCATAGAATAATAAAATTATACGTTACTTCCGGAATAACTTTTTGTAGAGAAGCCTAATCTGATTTCAAATAATTGTTTGTTACATGTTTTAATCCTTCTTTATTTGCCATTAGTTGTTAATCATAAAATGTTATTTAGTTTATGTGGCGGACATGAAAATAATGCTGAAATGACCGCCATTTTCAATGTATCCCGAGTAAAATGAGCTACGACAGTCAATGTTGCCATATATACCGATTTATCTGTACTTATACAGATTTTAGTGAATTAATTCAGATATATAATTTTACGGGTAGGCACCATAATAGCAGATTCCTTTAAGTAGGTAATCAAAACACTTTGAACACATTTAACAATTCATTGAAAATGCTTATCTAAGTAGATTTTCCCTGTAGATTGAAATCAATCGCAAATCCATGGGATACAATTTAGGACAGGGACAGTTATTATTATACCGATTAGTTATACCAGTCAGACTCGCACTGGGCCGGTTTTTAGGGTTCCGGTACCTCAAAAGGAAAAAACGGAACCCTTATAGGATCACTCGGTTGTCTGTCTGTCCGTCTGTCACAGCCGATTTGCTCCGAAACTACTGGACCGATTGGTGGTACACATATGTAAATTGGTGACCCAAAGAATGGACGCGTAAAGTAAATTGATGAATTCTGAACAAGGAGGCCACTTTTAGGGGCTAAAACTGGAAAATTAAAAAAAAAAGTTTCGCAAACTGTAGTGTGTGAGGTGTGACATATGAAATGAAAGGGGTTATTGCAAGCATCTCTCATCTCATCTGATTTTAGCTAAAATAGATTTAAAGTAATTTAGGAAATAAGACGAAAATTGGCCATCCCCCCCCCCCCCCCCCCCCTTATCTCCGAAACTACTGGGCTTAAAATTCTGAAAAAAATATGGAAAATAGTTCCTTGCCTAAAGATTACAGGAAAACCTATCAGAAGTTTGGGTATTCAAAGTAACGGGAAAATTCTCAATATTTTTTGTGTATTTTGTATGAAGCGCCTGATGCTCAGAGAATAGGAATTTTACGGAACCCTCACCACGCGAGTTGAACTCGCACTTGTCCGGTTTTTTAAAATTAGGGTTCCATACCCAACAAAGAAGTATCAACACTATCAACTTAAATTTAATTATCGGTTGTATATCTCCGACACGACCCGCTTCTTTTTTAATTATGTAAAACTATTATAGATATATATATATAACAGTCGCAGACAAAGATGAATCACTTTGGTAACGGCTATCCGCAACCAAAGGAATTCAAGCAAGGTGCTCCCGCTGAGCTACATAATCCGTTTTGTGGAAACGATGGAGCGAGCTTGGGAGTAGGTAGATATAAAGGGGAGGGCAAATGCACAAAAGATCCCACTGGGTCAAAGTGTATCCGAAAGGGCCCCCAACTAGATAAGATAAGATAAAATTGAAATACGTTAGTACAGATATTTTTGTGCCACTACATGTTTATAAATATTTGAAAAAAACCCTTGTGTAGATATTTATGTACGTTCAATTGGTTAAATAATTTTGAAAAATATTAGTACAGATATTTATTACTTTTCAATTACTTACATATTATTGAGAGGCTTGCTCAGATTAATATGACAGGTGACATGTGTACATACTTTTGATTGAAATGTCTGTTCAGATGTATATGTACCTTTCCATGTACATTTATTTTTGAAGCCTTGGGAATGCTCATATATTTATGAACTCGACTGTACAGTCGTTGGCAGAAACCTTGTTCAAAAATAAATAAATATTAGGGGACATTGTTACACAAATCGAACTATAGTCCAGGCAATGAACTGACAACTTGTATGGAAAAACCGGCCAAGTGCGTGTCGGACCACGCAAAACGAAGGGTTCCGTGCCTATTAAAAAAGTCGTATCGTCACAGAAATTTTACGGCACTTACGTCCTTTTCTTTGAGGAAGGCAGTTTTTCAGCAATATCTCGAAAACCTCTGAACCGATCTTGTTCAAAACAATTTTCGGTGAATGAAATTAATAAGCCCTATGTCCATGAATTTTTCCATATTTTTAAAATACACCGTTCAAAAATTAGAGGGGGGGGGACAGAATTTTAGTGACTTTCGGGGCGATTATCTCCGACCCTATTCACTTAATCAAAAAAAAATGCTAAGAAACCTTATATTTATTTTGAAAGGCCTATCGATTGATGTGCCACACGGGGGGTCACAATGAAAAAATTTTTTTTGACTTTTAGTTTTATGTATGGAGTGCACCCCTAAAAACAATTTTTTTTTTCATTTTATTTACAAAACTATGTAGCGGCTAACAAAATACACCTATCCTCAAAATTTTATTCAAATACACCTTATAGTTTTCGAGTAAAATGCCTGTGACATACGGACAGACGGACAGACGGACAGACGGACAGACGGACAGACGGACATGACGAAACTATAAGGGTTCCGTTTTTGCCATTTTGGCTACGGAACCCTAAAAATGACATATTTGGAAATAATTTATAATAGCTAATTTTTTTAATGTAACGGATATATTATCAATTAAATAGTTACCTAGAGGCAAAATCCAACAAAAAATCAGACATCAAAAAAATCAATATTTAATTAGCTCCTAAAAAGGCCGGATAAATATTATAATTTTTTTTTATCTTTATTTAGGTTCATTTACATTTACTTTAAAATATTCAATATAAATAAAATAAAAAAGACAATGAATGTTTAATTTAAATCTATATAATTACTTCTGGGTGGAAAGTTTGGTGGATTCTTGAATAAAGCATCTTAGAATAATGTTTTAGAATGAAATAAACAAAAAAAACGCTATTATAAATTAATGTTTTTCGAAACCGTATTTTGCCTCGGCTACTAGGCCTATAGTAAGCTCAATAAGGCTTGTGTTATAGGTAGGTACTAGACGACGTTATATATACTAGATATAAATACATAGAAAACATCCAACACGTAAACAAATATTCATGCTCATCACACAAATATTTGCCCTTACCGGGATTCGAACCCAGGACCTTCAGCGTCTTCTCTGCGTGCATATTGGAAAACAAACCCCAAAAAGCTATAAACTAAATAACTAGGTATCTTTGATACCGATAAAACCAGATAAGGTTTATCGCACCATGGCTACGTGCGGCGACGCGACGACTTGTTTCTTAATTTAAAAACCGGCCAAGTGCGTGTCGGACCACGCAACACGAAGGGTTCCGTGCCTATTAAAAAGGTCGTATCGTCATAGAAATCTTACGGCACTTACATCCTTTTAATTGAGCAAGGCAGTTTTTCAGTAATATCTCGGAAACCTTTCATCCGATCTTGTTCAAAACAATTTTCGGTGAATGAACTTAATAAGCGCTGTGTCCATGAATTTTTTCATATTTTTAAAATACACCGTTCAAAAATTAGAGGGGGGGGGACAGAATTTTAGTGACTTTCGGGGCGATTATCTCTGACTGTATTCACTTAATCAAAAAATATCCCGAGAAACCTTATATTTATTTTGAAAGGCCTATCGATCCATGTGCCACACGTGGGCTCACGATGAAAAATTTTTTTTTGACTTTTAGTTTTATGTATGGAGTACACCCCTAAAAAAATTTTTTTAGTAATTTTAATTACAAAACTTTGTAGCGGCTAATAAAATACACCTATCCTCAAAATTTTATTCAAATACACCTTATAGTTTTCGATTAAAATGCCTGTGACATACGGACAGACGGACAGACGGACAGACGGACAGACGGACAGACGGACAGACGGACATGACGAAACTATAAGGGTTCCGTTTTTGCCATTTTGGCTACGGAACCCTAATAAAAAGGGTTGAGCCGTTTTTGCGTGATTGAGTACCTAACATACATCCAAACATCTAAACATCCAAAATTCCAAACATTCAAACTTTCGCATTTATAATGGATATAATAATAGGTATTATTATCATATATTATATTATATAGCAGGATAATAACAATGAAAATTGAATAGGTACAAATATGACAAACATTCTAAAACTTACTTTAATTTAAATGAACAAATTAAATGATTAATTAATTGTAGTGCAAATTTGGCTGTAAACTGTTTTCCTTATTGAATGAGCCTACTTTACTTAAGCAGGTATATCAGTTATAGGTACCTAAACACCTATTGAATTATTGATGTTAGCTGACGAATCTTACTTCACCGTGATATGTGACTGTCTCTAGTTAAAGGGACCACTTTGAGGATTTTAGTTTCAGTTATATGCATTTTTAAAAATTAGTCGAAAATTACGTAGAATGGGTTTTTAATACTAATTGGTTATTAATACCTTAAATATCATAAATCTTTGATGATAGTAGATTAACTTGGTGTAAATCATTCCATAACTTCCTAGTACAAGTGTATTTTTCACGAGCAAATTTTTTTTTCAATTCGTACATTTTGCCTACTGCATGTTTAAAAATTTATAAAAAAATAATGACTGCAGCTAGGAAAATTATTATTTTTTCACTGAATCGCTAATTTCACCTAGTTTACGGAATAGTTATTTACGATACAAGTGCAGAAAATAGGAAATTCGCAACGGGTGGTGACAAATTAAAACACGACCGAAGTGTTTTAAATCGACAAGAGTTGCGAATTACCTATTTTCTGTTACGTTTTACAGTACATATGGCTCTTTAAAGTTTCATTCAACATATGCACGGAAAGTACTCATTTCTGCACTAGTGCGGGAAAGTAACACCATGTGTACTGTAAATATTAATAACTCCATATCCATACTGCTAAAAGTGGTCCCTTTTCCAAGACACAGTCACATATGGTATAGGTATAATTAAGTACGGGAAGTAGGTAAAGGACTTCATTCTGCACCAAAATTGTAAATTACTACTAGATAGCTGTGTGACTAGGTTCAGCTACACTTCTGTTGTACAAATAACTTTTTTGTAACGAAATAAAGTTTATTATTCATATTTCGAACTAAGAAACATTCTGTTCATTTAGAACGTGTTCAAAAAGTGATGAGCGACAGCCAACAAACAAACCAAGCAACGAAAGGCTTTAAAATGAGTGTTAACTTGGCAATAAGGAAAGGGAGTCTCGGTATAAGTAGATACCTATGTATTGTAGGTAATGTACCTCCTGAATGTCTGAATATTGCTAACAATTATGAGTGACGTCATAAATGTATCTGGATTACACGACTGCTTTATATTTTGTGCCTTCTTTTGTGTATTTTATCTGTGTTGTAGGAAATATAACTGATGATTTCCCGATTTTTATTTTGCTGTCCCGATTCTTTGGTCAGTTTCATAAAAAAATGTCTGACTGAGGGCCTACCGCGAAACGAAATTCGTTTTCGTACGTGTATCTCCGTCTCTGTCGCACTTGCTAGTTCGAGCGACAGAGACGGAGATACACGAACGAAAACGAATTTCGTTTCGCGGTAGGCCCTCAGAGGGGCATTCGAAATTTTCATTTCATTCGAAGTTTTCCCTCTCTCTTAGACTTGCGAGTTCGTACGTAAGTGCAACAGAGAGGGAAAACTTCGAATGCCGTTGGCGGTAGGCCCCCAGGTACTTTCTGTTCTGGTATTTCCCGCAAGCAAACCCTATTACCCTAATCGCACCACCGCTCGCGTCGCCCCGTTGCCCGCCCCGCTGCCCGCTGTCGTCCAGTCCGCGGCCTTACAGCTGTGCTTCAGTCTTCAGTCGGCAATCGGTCGGATAAGGCGGTGGTCGTGGTCGCCACCATGGCTCGCTTCCCGGTACAACTTGACGGCAAAAGCTATGACATAAAAAAGTTCTTGCGGGACCACCCCGGTGGCATCAACACCTTAAAAAGTTACGAGGGAAAAAATATACTTCGTGCTATGGAGAAATTCGGACATAGTGTTAATGCGTATCACATGTTAAATGATTTCAAAGTGGAGAGTGAGAAGGATAATAACTTGACTGGTGTGAGTGGGAATGGAAGGATTATCACAAGAGAAGAGAGAAGCAGAGATAAAGAGGAGACCGAGTATTTAGAGGAGCTAGAGGTTAGTTGTATTTTCGTCTATTATTTGCTTGTCTAACTTGGTCAAATGTAATCTTTACTAAGTAGAGATTTAAAAATTGCAATTATGGACACACCACACATACTTAAAGAAATACAACATAGTTAAGTAATTTAAGTAAAACTATATTTTTCTTTGATATCCTAGATAAACGAAGAAACTTACACGAATTTGTCCGTTAAAATTCTAATATTATATGAAATGAATATATAGTATTGTATTATAATTTTAATTGCATAAAACATAAAATTGTAAGGGTTATTAACTGTAACAATAAAAATTATATCTAAATATAAAAAGAAAAACATTAAGCTAGCCTAAAATAAGTAATTAATTTAAATATTTCCAAAATATTCCTTTATACCTAGGTAATTTTTGCGAAATGTAGGTATCTGCTCTAAAAGTTTTATTAAAAAATCCTTTTTATACTTAAGCTCGGAGCTCGGACCTATTTTTTTACTGAACGTGGTGCAATGTTTAGGTTCTTGTAGCGTGGACGTATAGCAAGTCTAGTTCGCATAACAAAAAAAGTTCATTTAAGTATCTTTGGTACAGATTTTTCAGGGTACCTACAAATGGTGATAAAAATAAACTTCGTTGTATGAAAATACAAAAGAATTATGTTTAGGTATCGATTAGAAGTAGATTAGTAACTAGTGAGTAACGCGTATCTAACCGTAAAAAAGGAGTTGGGTTTTTTGAAAAATCTTTTGATTCCACTTGTTATTTTCCGTTTCATCATTAGGTACAAATTAGAACCAACATAAATCGTGTATTACCTGATTTCCGACGGCACTTATTTAAAAAAAAACTACAAAAAAAATAAAAATAAAACTGCAAGAACCCCTCAGTAGGTGAAGGCCTCCTCCAACGAAGTCAATTTGTCCCTATCATGGGTAGATAGGTATTTTATTACTTTACACTAGGACATGCAATCCCGGGATTGATTACTACTACAATACATGCCTCTGAAAAAAGGGTGACCCACTGTTCCCATAATGACCCTACATATAGTGTATAGCCTGGATTAAGAAAGAAAGAAGAAAGAAAGAAAATACATTTATTCACAAACACACAGGACACACATATTATACAATAAAATAAACAAGAGAAACATATGAAACATGAAACAAAGTGTGTCTCTGCGGCAGTGAACCGGACACTGGCTCAGCATTATGCTGAGGTGTCAGACACCTACAGCGCTGATTTTCAGCCAGTACCGTTGGTGACTCACGGAAACGTCATACAATTTTAATATATAAACTACATACTAATATATTATTAGGATAGGCGAGAGAGAAATAAACATAAATACGAAGTGAGATGTATTGTACGGATGTATCTACCTACATGCAGCATTAATCAAAACAATAATACTTACATTAAAATGTAAGTTCTTATGGAAATGATTGGCATATTTTTTGCTGTAACAGTGCTGGATTAAGGTATCTATTTTTGGAGCGTCAACAAATAGCCTTTAAGCTTACGCTTAAAGGTGTACTGCTAAGCGCCCCTTGGATAGGGGGAGGGATATCATTCCAGCACTTAGACGCCGCAAACCTGAAACTACCTCGGAAAGCAGTGGTTCGGTGCATAGGTATAATTAACATATAGAATACTTTTTATCCCGGGAATCATCCCCTGACGGGGTGAAATGGGGGGCAAAAGTTTGTATGGAGCTACGATATAAACGAGTTCCACGCGGACGAAGTCGCGGGCAGAAGCTAGTAGGCCATAAAAGATTACATAAACATTGCACCAATATAGGTAACTAGCTGATAATGGTTCTGCTAATTTGAGAACGAATCGTTCATACTAAAACGTTCATGGTTCCGTACAAGGTACCTACACACCGAATGTGCTACTGGGGTCGAACAATTTTTGTTATGAAATTGGTGTTTTTTTGTGACACTCATAAATTCATAATTTGAGGCAGGTACTTATATACAGTCAGCATAAGTAGTAGCTAAGCAAAATAACACGCTCAAAATGATCTACGCAGTCTTCATCCTCTTGACATTAGAGTCGTGTGTAGGTCATTTTGTGCACTTGGGCCGCGTAGCTACTTCTGTTGCTGACTACAGTCTTACATCAATCGGTGTAGATCCCGGATATTCGGATCCGGTATAAAAAATCCCGGGATTGGACGCTCAGGAGCCGTAGCATGGTCGGCCTTATCACGCGACAAGTGACAAGATAAGAGCGTCGTCTCGTTCTATCGGACGGTGTCAGCCAGTGACGCACGCTCTATCCTATCAGCTATCGCGTGACAAGGCCAACCATGTTACGGGGCCTGGTCCCAACAAAGGAAGCTTGTATTATTCCCACTTTAGGCACGAAACGACGATTTAAATACGTAAAGTAGAAAGCGTCCAAGACCCCAAAACAAAATGTTCGTCCTCGTCACATAAATAAATGGATTCGGGAATCGAACCCAGGAACGCTGGCTTCGTAGGGATGGTCACTACTAACTAGGCCAAATTGGTCGTTGAAATAAACATTTAAAGACCAAACTTGGTTTTTCAGTCTGTGTATGATACATTATCACATCACGCTTGCCATTGATGCCAGGAACTACAGTTTCGTGTACTAGCCCTGTAGCCGGACCGGAATTTTGCCCTACAAGTTTCGATAATTCTAAAGTCGGAAAAGTTATGCTTATATGGTATGGGACATATTTTTAAGCATATTTGTAAAATATGACGAAAAGTTAGAACGAGAGTTAGGTATAAATTAGGTATTTATGTTTTTTTATTGGTGATTTGTGAATATTGAATTAGAGTGCAAAGTTTAAGCTTCATCGTTTATAATATGTATGATGCTTTATGCTGTTAAGTTTGTAGAAAAAAAAATAACGAGCGACTGGGTCAAACCAGAATTCGGTTATTATTTTGTCGATATTGAATTAAAGTTTCAAAAATTCACAACAATATCTTTAAATCCTTAAGTTAATAGACAAAGCCAAAAATTTGGAGGAATTAGAGATAAGATTTCATTAATAAGAATTTTTATAAGCGTTTTTTGTCCTGTAAGGTCTAATATTGAATTAGAGTCTGTAAAGATTAGTCTAATACTATAAAATAATATATGCAGCCATATAATGGAAAGTAAGAAATTTCTGTGTATAGATTGCCTTGTAATAGTATAATCTATTAAAATAGGCGCGAAATAAATAACCACGCCGCGGTACCACGTACCGGCGGCGCGCGGGAACCTAGAGAGAGCCCCTAGAGTGATACCTCGTCCCGCCCCCCGCTCCACCGCGCAAGCGCTGCGTTTGTATTTCAAATCATATCATCACGGTAAATTACATGCGGTTATTATTATGTGAATTTAATAAGTTATTGACTTCAAAATGAGTAAAAAAAATTTGATATATGGACTGACTATTTGTAGTAACTTAGTAACAGTAAAAAACCGGCCAAGTGCGAGTCGGACTCCGTACCATCCTACTAATATTATAAACGTAAAAATTTGGATGTATGAATGGATGTACGTTCCACGTAATTTCAAAATATACCGATGAGTGTACATGAAACTTTCCAGATATGTTCCTTATATATTAGAATAGGACAAGGGCTATAATTATTGTCAAATTTTATCCCTTTTAGGGACGAAAAAGGGGATGAAACTTTGTATGGAGACGAAATATTTTTGCTCGTTGCCTTCATCAGGAGTTGGGTCACAAAATGTATGGGAAAACTAAAATCCGACTCGCACTTGACCAAAATTCTAATTGATATTATTTAATAGGGTATAATTTATGTCGTCCCTTTTAGGACGAATCATAATCATGAAATCCATAATTTAAACGCGTACGAAGTCGCAGGCAGAAGCTAGTTATCTATAGAAACCGGCCAAGTGCGTGTCGGATTACGCAAAACGAAGGGATCCTTGCCTATTAAAAAGGTCGTATCGTCACAGAAATCTTACGGCACTTACGTGCTTTTCTATAGGGAAGGCAGTTTTTCAGCAATATCTCGAAAACCTATGAATCGATCTTGATCAAAATAATTTATGGTGAAAAAATTTAATAAGCCCTAATAGCCCTATAGGTTTATGATTATTTTTATATTTTTTAAAAACACCGTTCAAAAATTAGAGGAGGGGGCACAGGGATCGGATACTGGTATTTTCACCATACCAAAATACCGGTTTTATTTCGTTCAATTTCGTTCTTTGGTTTATAATATCATTTTTGATCAGGCTGTCTAAAAATACGAAAATGTTACCTAAAGAGTCCTACATTAAGAGCCTAAAATAATTCAAAATATTAGACTACTTCGGGGACTTTTGAAAAAACCGGTTCCGATCCCTGGGGGGCCACAATTTTAGTGACTTTTGGGGCGATTTAGCTCCGCCTCTATTCATTTAATCAAAAACATTGAGAAACCTTATATTTATTTTGAAAAGACCTATCGATTAAATTGCCACACGTGGGCTTACGATGAAAAAATTCAACCCCTAAAAGGGGAACATTTGGTGACAGTCTGAAAATCAATATGGGTATCGTTTCTATGGTTTATCGGGTCACTGATTGCGAAAATAACAACGATTTTAAAATCCAACATGGCGGACGTGAAATACCATCTCCCCTGTTGGGGTGCGATGGGGTTGAAATATCTAAATATCAATATGGGTGTCGTTTTTATTGCTTTTTTGAACGTTCATTACGAAAATGGCATCGATTTTGAAATTTAATATTGTGGACATGAAAATTATTGAAAATATTTGTGCTACATTGCAATTCAATCGGAACATACGGGTCAACATGAGAACCTCCTTTTTTGTAGACGGTTAAAAATTTCGCTTAGTACGCGGGCGAAGCCGCGGGCAAAAGCTAGTTAAAGATATGGTAAACACTAGCTGTTGCCCGCGACTTCGTCCGCGTAGAAGTTTTTATCGTCTTAGAAAAATGATTGCTCCCTATTCAAACTTTGAACCCTCTTTTAACCCCATATTATATATATTTTTTTTATTAGTTATTCAGTAACAATACAAATATTGTGTTTGAAATATCTACATTAAAATTAAAATTACTTAAATATTATACATAAAAAGATTGCTTAACTAATTATAATTTGTACATTTTATTTAACTTAATACATGTCATGTCTTTAATTCTTATAACTAGATATCACGCACAAAAATCTCGTCAATACTGTAGAAGCACCCTCTCAATAAAAATGCTTTTAATTGTCTATGAAATACCTTATAAATTGTGATATTTTTTAAGTCAGGGGGCAGTTTGTTAAAAAAAATTACAGCCTGATGTTTTGTGCTGTGCTGCGCCACTTTGAGCTTCGGGAAAAAACTTTGTGTAATGTTTTTTGTTCGTGTTTGTAGGCGCAAATCTTGTTCTTCGATAGATTCATATTTTAAGATATTTTTGACAAAATAGTAAGCCGCACGAG
Source organism: Epinotia nisella (assembly GCA_932294315.1). Taxonomy (NCBI): domain Eukaryota; kingdom Metazoa; phylum Arthropoda; class Insecta; order Lepidoptera; family Tortricidae; genus Epinotia; species Epinotia nisella. Next base: position 29,852,423 of record OW028675.1, on the reverse strand, counting down.
TATATACAAGCAAGGAACTGTTAGAATGCCCAATTCCAGGAAGTGTTCTCTACAAGATATCCATTGAGGAATGCGTACAGTAGTGCGGATGGCTCTTTTTTGAACAACCAAAGCTTTGTTAAGGTTATACTTAAAGCTATTTCCCCAGAGCCTGATATTGTACCTAAGCTTAGATTCTACTAACGCATGAAAAATGAAAATGAAAATGAAAATTATTTATTGCATAGATTGGATACAGTGTGACAATATAGGGTTGGGTCTTCCTATTAGGTAAAAAATACCTGTGTCAGGAAGACCCGCTCCTCCATAAAAAAACAGTTGCTTAAGTTAAGTAGGGTAACAGTGCATTTACGTACGAGTAGGTATAATCTTAAAATAAAAACAAAGACAACAATTTAGGTATCACCGCCATAGTGGCGTGAACCCAGTGTGTGTGTGTGTGTGTGTGTGTGTGTGTTTGTGTGTGTGTGTGTGTGTGTGTGTGTGTGTGTGTGTGTGTGTGTGTGTGTGTGTGTGTGTGTGTGTTTGAGTGTTCAAGTATGCGTGAATGTTTGGGTGTGAGTAGGTATGAAGCATGTGTGAGTGTTGTTCCATAAAGTAGGTATATATTACATTTTCCATTTTATTTTATTTATTTACTATAGAATACATTTAGTTTAATACAAGATTAAGTAACAGTTCCGTATCTTCGTAGTATATGACTTTAAGTTGTTGTCTAGTGAGTTCCTCCCTCAGGCTTCTCAGAGCATAACAGGCTGAAGAAATGGAATGCTCAACGGCATCCAGCTCCTCTTTCCATTTCAGGCCTGCATCAATATAAAAAACAATGAAATTCCTTTTCTAGTTTTTAAACAAACAGTCTAAAACCAAAGTTACAAATCTCATACTTTACGTTTTACTTTTTTTAAAAACGAAATGTATAAAATTCACACTAGCGAACTCAAATGTAAACTTAGCCTCAAATATTAAACTTAATGGTGAAACCATAGAATTTGTAAAGTCAACTATATTCTTAGGTATTACGTTAGACTCTAAACTGCAGTGGGGTTCCCACATAACTGCGATAGGAAGTAGGTTGAGCTCCGCTGCTTTTGCAGTCAGGAGAATAAGGCAGCTTACCAATGTAGCAACGGCACGGTTAGTTTACTTCGCTTACTTTAACAGTATAATTACTTATGGTCTTATTTTATGGGGATCAGCGGCAGATATTGAGACTGTATTTATTCTACAAAAAAGGGCTGTTAGAGCAATTTATAACCTCGGGTCGCGTGAGTCATTAAGAGAATTTTTCAAGGAAACAGATATTCTAACACTGCCGTCGCTATACGTATTTGAAATAATAATGTATGTTAGGAAGAATTTATACAACTACCCAACAAACACTGATAGGCCCAAGGTTACCAGAAGCGCAGGGAAGCTCAAAACAACTTTTTACAGGCTAGTAAAAGCGAAAAAGTCGTTCTTGGGAAATTGTATAAAATTCTACAATAAAATTCCAAAACACATTACCCAACTTACTGACTCTAAATTCAAATCTGTCGTAAAACGGACACTCATTTCAAAAGCATATTATAAGATAAACGACTACATCATGGATAGGGATATTTGGCAGCGATAAAATCCTGCACTAGAAACCTGTCGTAAAATAAATAGGCTTTCTACTGTAGCAATGTAATTTTAAAATTTTATAATACTCTGATACTGATATGATATATTGTATACTGTTTTGAAAAAATGACACCTCGCCGAGTTTATTACGCCGGTTCTTCTCGAGGCAGAGGTTTACTTTCCGAACCGGTGGTAGTTTATCGACATTCATAGGTGCATGTAATATGCCTAAATTGAAGAATAAATCACTTTGACTTTGACTTTGACTTTGACTTTTATAAATGTGTTGCTCTCTACACAAACATTAAACCCCTTTTAACACTTAGGGACGAATTTGAAAAAAAACTCTGAAATTAGTTTTGAAGTCTTAACATAACTACATGATAAGACCGAAATTTTACTTTAAAAATTTCTTGCTCCCCATATAAACTTTGAGCCTTCTTTTAACCCCCTTAGAGGGGTTGAATTTTTCTAAACGCTGAAAGTACTTTTTTATTTTAATAAGTAATCATTCTACTAACTTTTAAGTCTCTAGCTCAAACAAAGTGTTGCCCATACAAAGCTTACTCCCCTTTTTAACCTCCATAGGAGTGTAATTTTTTTAAACGCTAATAGGACTTTATTTGTATTATAATAAGTAATCTTTCTACAAAGTTTTAACAAAAAGTTTACTCCATACAAACTTTGCACCCCTTTTTAACCCCTTAGGGGTTGAATTTTTCTAAACGCTGAATCCACTTTTTTATTTTAATAAGTAATCATTCTACTAACTTTTAAGTCTGTAGCTCAAACAAATCGTTGCCTATACAAAGCTTACCCCCCTATTTAACCCCCTTAGGAGTGGAATTTTCTAAAACGCTAATAGGACTTTATTTGTATTCTAATAAGTAATGTTTCTACAAAGCTTAAAGTCTCTGGCTCAAAACAAAAAGTTTCCTCCATACAAACTTTGCACCCCTGTTTAACCTCTTAGGGGCGGAATTTTCCAAAACACTGAAAGGACTTTATTTATATTCTAATAAGTAATCTTTTTACAAAGTTTTAAGTCTCTGGCTCAAAATAAAAAGTTTCCTCCATACAAACTTTGCACCCCTTTTTAACCCCTTAGGGGAAGAATTTTCCAAAACACTGAAAGGACTATTTGTATTCTAATAAGTAATCTTTTTACAAAGTTTTAAGTCTCTGGCTCTAAACAAAGTTTCCTCCATACAAACTTTGCACCCCTTTTTAACCCCTTAGGGGCAGAATTTTCCAAAACACTGAAAAGACTTTATTTGTATTCTAATAAGTAATCTTTTTACAACGTTTTAAGTCCCTGGTTCTAAACACAAAGTTTCCTCCATACAAACTTTGCACCCCTTTTTAACCCCTTAGGGGCGGAATTTTCCAAAACGCTGAAAGGACTATTTGCATTCTAATTAGTAATTTTTCTACAAAGTTTCAAGTCTGGCTCAAAACAAAGTTTCCTCCATACAAATTTTGCACCCCTTTTTGAACCCCTTAAGGGCGGAATTTTCCAAAACACTGAAAGGACTTTATTTGTATTCTAATAAGTAATCTTTTTACAAAGTTTTAAGTCTGGCTCAAAACAAAAAGTTTCCTCCATACAAACTTTGCACCCCTTTTTAACCCCTTAGGGGCAGAATTTTCCAAAATGCTGAAAGTGCTTTATTTGTATTTTAATAAGTAATCTTTCTACAACATTTTAAGTATATAGCTCAAAAAAGAAAATTTCCCCCATACAAACGTTGCGCCCCTTTTTAACCCCCTTAGGGGTAGAATTTTCCTAAACGCTGAAAGCACTATTAGTATTCTAATAAGTAATCTTTCTACAAAGTTTTAAGTCTATAGCTTAAAAAAATGTTTCTCCTATACAAATCTTGCACCCCTTTATGACCCCTTTAGGGATAGAATTTTCCAAAACGCTGAAAGTACTTTTTTGTATTTTAATAAGTTATCTTTCTACAAAACTTTAAGTCTCTAGCTCAAAAAAAAGTGTCCCTCATACAAACGTTGCACCCCTTTTTAACCTCCTTTAGGGGTGGAATTTCTTAAAATCCCTTCTTATCCGTTGTTCCAAAAAAACTTTATAAAAGGTAGTTTGGGTGTAAATTTCATGTTTCTAGTCCGAGTAGTTTCGGCTGTGCGTGTATGAATTAGTCAGAATCTTCTTTTATATATATAGATTTGAACAGGCTCTAAGTACCTAGTTAATGTAGTTATTAGGCAGGAATCTACTGAAAAAACTAGAAAATATCCCCTCGGTTCACCAATTTACCTGAGTGGTCGCAAACTGGCACACTAAATTAGGTGGTCGATAACCGGCGAACCGACCCTACATCCTGAATATACAAAAACAATTTCATGTGGTAGGTAAATTGCGGTTTACTACCCATCTATTCCATAGCTTACTGTTACTGGCCACTTCGCAAAAAAAATACATTGTATGTCATTTGTTAGTAGGTATTTCTGCAGAGAATGGTCATTTGTATGATAATTTTCATATCAATTATTTCTATAACACGATAACGAGTTCTACGCGAACAAAACCGTGGGCAATCCCTATACTAATAAATTAGGGTAAGTTTAACTATTTTCGGTTGATATTAGTTTAAAACACGCTTTGCGGATTTTTTTATGGAATCTGGACGCAGGTTGACGTGGAGTCAAGGGCACGCCACTACCCCGCCCCCACTGATCGCTGCCGTTATTCGCTACGCGCTCATGCGCCTCACCCCATGCGTCACCTAACGAAACTAGACCTCTACCTACGCTTAGTTACTACGCACCGCAGTGTCAAGATATATTTGTGGGTTAGCGTTGAGGTGAACTTAAAACAGCGTCACCTAACGAAACTAGACCTCTACCTACGCTTAGCTACTACGCACCGCAGTATCAAGATATATTTGTTGGTGAGCGTTGAGGTGAACTTAAAACCAGTTACGGAATAGGGGTCTGGTGTAGACGTGTGCGCCGCGCCGCCGCGCCGCCGCCGCCGACGATTTTTCCACGCCGCCGCCGCCGATAGATTTGACCGGCGTGAAATCGGCGTGGCGTAATTGCGTTTTTTTTCGGAAAAGTGATAATTATTCTATGCAATTTATTCAAGTAACTCTAATTCCAATGCCGAATAAGGAGTCTCTACGGCACTTGTCAACTCTGTAATTTTCTAGATTAAAGAGTTTGCTTAATTTGCTTTGAAATAAAATAAAATTCGGCAATTCTGCAGTAGGTACATGTACGAGTATACACGCATGATTATAACATTCTTGCAAACATACACGCCATGGCATATATGGTCGGCTAAAGTCACAAACCTCTTAATTCCATTTTTTAAATCATGCTTTGGCACAGCTATACAATACAACATGTGCCTTAGGACGTCAACGTCATGAAAAAAATAGAAAATAAGAACAATTAATGTATTAAAAGTCTAAAATCATAAAAAAAAACAAATGGACATCTTGTAATGCTATTTATAAGTACTACTGCTGCAAATCTTTACTTATTTCATTAATTTTATTGTGATGTAAATTAAATAGGTTTTTTTGTGCCTCCTGCAAAATTGGATGAGATAGAGTTAAAAGGTTTGCGACTTCACCCAATAAGTAAATGTTCATTCGTTCCTCTAATTCTTGAGCACGTGATCTTATTTCAGCTAACAATCTATAATCATAATCAACTGGGGCATGTTCCAGTAACTAAAAGTTGTTTAACTCATTCCATGAAGAATCTGTTCCCTAATACCTCTGGTCGGGTCTGGGTATACCACAAAGGGCAGATTCCATGGTTGTCTCACTACATAAGAAATGTTCTAGCCGTAAATATGACAACTATCCAACTAATTATCTCACTTATATCCCTTGCTGGTAAAGTTCTATTGTATATTATTCTAAACAAACGTCTGGAGTACTACAGAAGCAGACAAATCGCAATAGAGCAAACGGCCTTTGTTAAAGGTAGAGGCACAAGGGAGCAGATCTTTAATATCAGGCAGTTAATCACATGGCCTTTTGCTTCATCGATTACGCCAAAACGTTTGACTGCATAGATTAGCAAGAAGTGCTTGGGGAAATGGGTATTATACCTGAACATCAGTCCTTTTTGGTGGAAAATCTATACTTGGACGGCAAATGTCGTGTCCGGCTGGAAGACATGGAGTCCAAATCCATTAAAACCAATCGAGGCAGGGTTGCATACTGTCCCGGCAACTATTCGTCTTGATCGGCGAACACATAATGCGCGGACTGCGCAGAGTTCTTGAGAGCTGGTAGGGCGGCATTCGAATTAGTGAATAACAATTTGCAATACATAGTTGCCTATGAGACTGAACTAGCTAGCTACACTTCTAAAGAAAGTCGATTTGATCAGTGCACAATACGGCCTCCACTTAACCAGGAAAAAATGAAGCTAATGTTTATAGACAGAGCTGGGTTGATGCAGAGGGCACAGGAACTATATTACCTGGACTTAGAAGAAAACTTTGTCTACTTAGGCTCACAGATCTCCAACGACGGAGACTGTATGAAGAGGTCATCAGAAGATCGAAAATTGCTTAAACAGCAGTAAAGCGCTTGAAAAATATACGGAGGAACAGGAACATCTACCGCAACACCAGTCATATTTATGCGCACCCTTATCTTCTCCATTTTTCTTCATGCCTCTGAAACATGGACTTAGAACCCAGACTTGAGAGCAAAAAAAGATACATTTGAAATTGGTGTTGGCGTAGAATGTTGGTCATCTCATGTATACATCGGCGCACTTATGTGTCGATAGTCAAAGAGCTATGTATCAACATCCAGCTTTCAACTACATGCTTCCAGAGAATGATGACATTATTTGGCCACGTGGCCCGCCAAGACCAGTCCAGCTTAGAGGAGATGCTAATGGTTGGCTGCGTTGAAGGAAAGAGGAGTAGAGACAGAGCACTCATATGATAGATGATGTGATGTATTCGGCGATGCCACGGGCGTCAATATCCAAGGCGTAATACAACTAGCCCAAAGTAGAAGGGTTTGAAGAACTGCGCTCTTGGTAGTCACGACCCTCATCCTTGAGGAACCGACAAAGAAGAAGAAAAATCAAAATTCCTAATTGATACATCTCTTTAATTTTTTTGGTGTAATTAAATTTCTGAAAATCTTAAAACTGATTTATTTCATCATGAGAATTTACGCTTTATAGTTATTTAACCATAAACCGAAAAAAAAGTACCACGCCGATTTCACGCCGATCACGCCGCCGCCGCCGATCAAAATCCCACCGGACGCCGCCGCCGATGATTTTGCCATCGGCGCACACCTCTAGTCTGGTGGCACAGTGCGCAGCGCGGCGCGCGCATACAGCGAGTTTGAAATGTATTAATATAGGCCCGGAATGCTTACGTATCAGTATTTAGTGTCGCCGTGATTTTCTATTTATAAACTTTTGTTTGGTAACAGAGATCATTATCATGACCTGCTTATTATTAACTCTACAAACTCTAATTCAATATTGGTTATACTGCTTAGCTAGAAATCAATATCTAGACAAGCCGATTGTCTACACCTCCAACTTTTTTCAAGTATATGAAGTGGATCGATAATATCATAATTTTGCAATATCAGCGACTCTAATTCTTTATTTTCGGAATTATAAGCATTTTTTCGTTCACCAGAACGCAGATGTTCCAGACTTCTAAAAACAGAATATAGTAAAGAAATTAAAATGTTATTGGATAGGTTACAGTTTTTTGTGACTCTAATTCTATATTTGCATAGTTCTTGGCAAAAAACTTAAATATTTCAATATAGCCGAAATCTAAACCTGAAAATTTCTAACTTTTTACATAAGTATTATTTAACATGCCTCCAACGACATATCAAAAAAGAAAAAACTTTAATGCTATCGAAACCCAGTTTTGTTCAGCCGCAGGTCTATACCCGTCGTCGGGCCCGTTTTATATGGCCCGTTTGTAACGTGTAATTAGGACCCACGTAATTAAGACCCGTGTACCCGTGTACAAGTGTACACGGGAACACGGATCCAACCCGCTCTCCACGTGTAGTGGCGATCTGAGACTTTGCCTTTGAGAGAATATGTAGAGATCCAGGCTCGGCGTTTCGAATTTAGATTTTTACTCATGCAGCCAAACCTATTGGTATCATAATAAGTATTGGTGATGTCAAAAATAGTTTAATGCCTCAATAAAATTCAACCGGAAAGTATGAAAATTTTTAATTTTTCGTTAAATAAATAAAATATAATGGAATAATTACACAAAAAAGGAAAAAAAGGCAATCGGAAGAATAGAGTAACAAACAACACAGTTTTTAAATGAGTAAAATTTGCTTTTGAGCCTTATGATACTAGGTTATAAATTAAATTAGAAAAGTTGAAAAACCCCCGATTTTTTCCTTTCAAAATTCAATATCTCAAAAACGGCTGAACCGATTTTGATGAAACATGGCTAAGAACACTCGGGTTAAAATTATCTAAGACCCAAAAAACCGCATTCAAATAGGTCCATGGGAGCTACGATACCACAGACAGATACACAGATACAGACACACAGATGCACAGACACGTTAAACTTATGACACCCCTCTCTTTGCGCCAGGGGTTAACAACCAGGGATGGAACCGGTTTTTTCAAAAGTCCCCGAAGTAGTCTAATATTTTGAATTATTTTAGGCTCTTAATGTAGGACTCTATCATGAATTTAGGTAACATTTTCGTATTATTAGACAGCCTGATCAAAAATGATTCTATATACCAAAGAACGAAATTGAACGAAATAAAACCGGTATTTTTGTATGGTGAAAATACCGGTACCCGATCCCTGTTAACAACTCAAAATACAATATTTTCAATATAATAACTATTAACGTTTGACTCGTTGCTTAACGTACATCATAATGTCATGTCGGTTGATTTTATACTGACAATAATAATATGATACATCATCCAACTTGGCCTATATTAGAGCTTTAACCAGGGATCGGAACCGGTTTTTTCAAAAATCCCCGAAGCAGTCCAATATTTTGAATTATTTTAGGCTCTTAATGTAGGACCCTATCGTGTATTTAGGTAACGTATTCGTATTATTAGACTGCCCGATCAAAAATGATATCATAAACAAAGAACGAAATAATACCGGTTTAATTTGTATGGAGAAAATACCGGTATCCGATCCCTGGCTTTAACTATTACAAAATTGGCGCTAGTACTTTATCACGAAAAACTATATCACGAACGACTTTATCACGAAAACTTTATCACGAAAAACTTTATCACGAATAGACTTTATCACGAAAAACTTTTTCACGAAAACTTTATCACTAAAGACTTTATCACGAAAACTTTATCACTAAAGACGATCGAAAAAGAGTTTATTTACTCGCTAAGACTTTCGGGTTTATCCAAAAAAAATTGCAAGACACTGATAATGCCCACCCAAATGACAATTTAGTGTACATCACGTACCTGCAAATTATTTTTACCTTGTTGAACTACATATAATAATACATATTATCCTTTATATAATAATTGAGTAAACGCGCTGTAAACATGTCGAGTACACGTTTATTTATTTATTTATTTAAACTTTATTGCACAAAATACAAAAAATATATGTACAAATGGCGAGCTTAATGCCAGATGGCATTCTCTACCAGCTAACCATTGGGTTAAACAGAGACTTATAACAGGTGCAAAGAAAAAAATATGATAATTTCTGTTACGAATATACTTTTAGTCGACATAGTTTTACGCCCAAAATACGAAAATGCTAAAGAATTGGTATAGTTCTTTTATACGACGATCTGGCATCTTTAACTCCTTTTAACGCCTATTTCTCGATTATTAGCTGTAGAAATCTTTGCTTATACGACTGTTTTGCTGGTTGGGTACATCAACAGCGCTGTTCTTCGCTACGCGCTCAAGCGCACCTACGCTTAGTTACTACGAATCGCGGCGTCAAGATAAGATTTGTGGGTGAGCGTTGAGGTGAGCTGAAAACAAGTTACAGTATAGGGGGACTGGTACTACATGTTTCAAAGTAAATCCGAATATCCTACGCCGTAGGCTCTCTCAGAAAAACCACGGGATCGGCTACGCTAGCTAGAGCGTAGCGCGTAGCGATTCTTGGCAGTGAATGAATGTGTTAATTAATCAACGCAGCCCTCAACACACACTCGAATCCAAGCCCTCAGTGGATTAATCCACTGAGGACTCCAGCGGGGCTAGCACAACTGACGCCGCGCCGCGACGCGAGTCGAGAAAGATCTACCCTCCTTTTTCTAATTTGTACGGTGCGAGTGAGATAGGAGACGCTTAGTCGCGCGCGAAGCGACTGAGCAGCAAGTTGTGCTAGACGTACTGCCACACACTCGTCGAGTGACGAGGGAAATGGCAAGGAAAGGATGGACCCAGGAGATGTAACCATGGCAACTGGTGACAGAAAAAAGTTGATTAAGCCTGATACACATCATTATTACACCGCAACTTTATAACCGTACAGTAGATTGGAAAAATAAGTAAATTACTGTTTTGGTCGTAAAACACTGCGTTTATTTTTGCTGTGCTAATTTATTTTTGATAGACATAAATGTAAAAATCCCGTAACTTTTAATTTACTTTTGGACGATAAAAATTATTTTGTTTTCAGTAATCTTTGAAGTGTCACATCTTTATAATTTTGGTTATTTTTGTACAGTATACAGGCACCTAAGGCCCACGTTAATTTCAAAGTCCTTTAAAACAATTAAGTACAGTACAATACCAGTATTATTAATAAAGAAAAACCATTCATAGGACAGACAATGATTTACTAAATAAACAAAATGTAAAAAAAACCGCAATGTCCTATCCTATTGTTAGAAGGAAATACCTACAGGGTGATTTAGGGGTCGTGGATCAAGAAGACCAAAAGCGAATAAGATTTGTTAGGTTACGTTATATTTATATTAATAATTACAGCTGTTTTGATTGGTACATATTCGTTTATTGGCATTATTTGTACTGGCAGTTCAACGACAGCCTAGGGACTCTGTGGCTGTGTGAGACGTTTTAAAAAAGCATTATGACAGGTGAACTGTCATTATTAAAAAAAGCGCGGTGAGAAGGCGTTGAGATTAAAGGACAACATGATTTGTAAAAATTTAATAAGGATTGGACAAATATTGGATAATGGATGGAAAATATGGAAATAACTGATATTGTATAATAAAACACTAGAGAGTGATATTTGTTTGATGCCAAACTGACCTCCCCAATAGATGGTCATACTGAACAACTTTTCCCACGGGACCGACCACGAAATCGCCAAAAAAAAATATCAACTCCTCCATACATTAACTCTCAGTTAACTCACAGTTAACTGTTAATTGGCTCTTATTTTTTTACGATTTCGTGGTTGGTCCCATGGGAAAAGTTGTTCAGTAGGTATGACCATCTTATTCGCTTTCGGTCTTCTTGCTCCACGACCCCTTAATCAAATCACCCTGTATTTAAAAAAAATGATGATGACTATGATGAGTTTTATTAGGAGCCGGGCCTTCCTTGGTTCACTAGATTGTGATGATTTCATGGATCCATCAACATCATTTTCCATCTGTAATCGCCCACTGCTGAGCATAGTCCTCTTCGATTATTATCCATACAGCAACACACTGTTATGAATTTAAAATTACCCAATCCTACTATCCGTAATCTGCGGCCACCTTCGTCCATTAAGCTTTAGAATATGTCCAAGTTATTAGTAGTTATGGCCTAGCTGGGTGGGGCTTGCATAAATCTCCTTTAATAAGTTAAGTAGGTGTGCTCGGTCGGAGGAGGTAATTAATATTGAAACGGCACGACATAGCGGATAACAATAACATCTAGGGCTCTTGAAAAGGCGCGCCTTCATTCTGTGAAGTTTTTATTTCTAAAACGGTGGCAAACTGAGACCTAGCCTATAAGTACGAGTAGTAGGAATTTCTGATTCTGCAAGACTTCACGGACAGCGACTGCGAATTGCAGTGCAATTGCTTGCGATTGCAGTGGGAGAAGCAGGCAGCCAACCGCCAGAAATGGAGATCTTCAGTGAGAATGACAACCACTTTTGAATCCCGTCGATGTATGGCTCTTGATTGCAAACGGGACGAGCTGAAGGCCCGACCACCTGCGGCGGTCAGCTATAATTTTGTAAATGGTGTGCTCACATGCCCATTGTGTACTCGGGTCTTCGTAAATAAGATCGGCTACGTGAGCCACACCAGAATGAATGAATGAATGAATAAATGGTTTATTCATAATGAATACATGGTTACATAAGATCTTAAATATCTATACATATTTCGTCCCATAATATATTCAGCCAGGTCAGGCATATGAAAACTTAGGTCAGTGATTTAAACACTCAGTCTATTCCAGTCATTAAGTAATTATAGCATAATAGTCATCTAATTGTAAATATTAATTATTATTATTATTCATTATTTCATTGCCCACTAAATTAGATTAATTTTTATAAATAACATTGATAGAATTCTAATAAAATAAAATAATAATAATAACAGTCAGATATCATTTACCATTATATGTCACATGCTTCGTCAAATCTATAATCCAAAAATTCCTTAATACTATAGAAACATTTGTCAGCTAACATTTTGTGCAATTTTATTTTAAATTCATGAACAGGCAGTATTCTAAGTGCGACAGGTAGCTTATTGAAGATACTGACGCACATATTATGAGCACTTTTTTTCCTAAGTACCAGCTTGTGACTAGTTGGCAATGCGAGCCTGTGCCGTCTATGTGACCTAGTTGTTTCCTTTTCTTCGATAAAGGTAAATAATTCCGAATTGAGTTTTACAAATATGGCTATTTCGTTTATGTACAGACAAGGCAAGGATAGCAAATTATGTAAAATGAATAAAGGCTTACAGGATTCTCGTCTATGTACTCCACAAAGAGTTCTAATGCATTTTTTTTGGGCAACAAAGGCGCGATCAGCGTCGACAGAGTTGCCCCACATAATTATACAATATCTTAGGATTGACATAATATAGCCATGGTAGGTCAATAAAGCAGTATTGAATGACACTGTCTGTTTGAGGCGCCAAAGTACGAAAAGGAATTTATTTAGTTTCTTGCAGATCGTATCTATATGTTCCTTCCAGTTACAATGGGTGTCCAATGTTAAGCCAAGAAATACAGTACTATTTACTTCTTCAATATTCTCTGTGTTGTGCATAACTTTCAGGTGGTGAATCTTAGATTTATATGATTTGAACAGCATAAATTTGGTTTTGTTGTGATTTATTACGAGGTTATTGAAATCTAGCCAGTGTACAACATCCTTCAATGCTTTGTTAATGTCTTTTTCAAAGTTATCTATGTCTGTACCTTTAATTAATAATGTAGTGTCATCAGCGAATAAAATAGTGTCATGTTTTATCGAGTCAGGTAGATCGTTTATATAGATAAGGAATAATAAGGGGCCTAAGATGCTTCCCTGTGGGACACCGTATTTGTTTATTTGGTAGCTTGAGTTGAACACCGAAAGTCTATTATTAGTTATCTTACTTATTTGTGTACTTTGTTGTCTATCGTTTAGGTAACTCGCAATCCAAGAGTAGGCAGGTCCGCGTATTCCATATTTATCTATTTTATTTAGAAGACGTTTGTGGCAGACTGTGTCGAATGCCTTAGACATGTCGAGAAACAGCACCCCAACCGGAGTGCCTTTATCAATGCACTCAGTAATTTTATCATTTAGCTTAAAACAAGCCAATGCCGTTGATTTTTTTTTCCTAAACCCGTTTTGTTCTTGTCGTAGAGCGTTAGAGCGTTAGAGCGTCAGAGCACATGTACGACATCAGCGCCAGAGTTGAAGCAGTCGCCGTGGCCGAAACCGGTCAGGAGAGCATAATACGAGTAGTAGGGATTTGTGCGTTCTAGCTCACCCTTGAACGGTGCTTCCTTCGGGATCTTTCCTAAGTGAAAAAAAAACACTACGCTCGCTCGGATCGCGTGTAGGGTCGCAGTTCTATCTTAGTGCCTATTTACACTTTGATTAGTGATTAGTGCGAGTTCATACAAAAGCTACTCGCACTTGCAGCAAAATCAAATCAAATCATATCAATCATTTATTCGTAATTTCGTAACACAACACAACATACATTATTTCAAGACAAAAACACAAGAAAAAAGTGAATCTGTGCCGTGTCACTAATCAATGTGTAAAAAGGCCCTAACACTCCTCCTAGCTTCGCTCGTCGTCGTACCTAACTGGGACCTTCCCTGAGGTAGAATGGTAGCTAACTACAGAGAAATAATAATATTTCAAATGTTATTAGACCTATTTTTCTACCTCTATTTCTGGGATCTGCCTAATACCTAACATACCTGATACTTACTCCTCTGCGCTCGTCGTATCTACTATAGAGACTAGGATGGTTCTATTAATCAATCTGTAGGTAAAGCAGAAACATTGCAGGTGGTGTCGTAACATCTCATATTCATGTTTGGACAACTAAATTCTGGTGAAACAAAAGTTGACGCCAAAACGTGATAATACCTACTTAACCATCAATCGTTTATCTCGAAATCAAACAAGACATTAATTATCATGAACCGGCTTTAATGTTATTATAATGGACAACTAATTGCGGTGAAACAAAATTTCCACGTTGCACTCCTACACCCAGCAGTCGCCAACATGTAAGTAGTCTGTTAATTTGATTTGTATTTATTAAATGCAATTATGGTTTCATGCTATTATTTAGATTAGTAATAACTGTGTTATGACAAAGCCGTATACATTTGTAACATGTGTGTGTGCGTACGTGCGTGCGTGTGTTCGTGTGTGTGTGTGTGTGTGTGCGTGCGTGCGTGCGTGCGTGTGTGTGTGTGTGTGTGTGTGCGTGCGTGCGCGTATGTGTATTTATGTTACAGAAATACACTTAAAAAGTTTTATTATTCCATCTCGGATGGTGATGATAATTTACAATGTGTACAAGATAAAGCAGTGAAGCGAAAAATAAATAAATAATCATCCTAACCTCATTACCAAATCGTACTTATAAGTAATGCATCATATGTATAATAATGGTAAAGGGTGATTAAGTTAATTATTAGGAAATGACTTGAAAAACATTTGACTAATTAGAGTAATGAATTGATGACTCAGAGATGGGCAAAATGTAATCGGCTAACGATTAAGATTAACCTACTTATTCGCGAGCAACGATTAAAAATGGCAATTGATTGATCTTAGTCGTATGAGTTCCGATTAATTTAGTCACGATTAAATTAATCGTAGATTAGGTAATCACCAGCGACCTAATTTTATACGAATATTTCATTGGATTAATTTTCTCTCGTTTGATATTAGGAACTTTTTTTAAAATATAAGGTATTTTTCTGTAAGTCTAAGTTTCAAGTGACGTTGACAATTATTGAGAAAAGGGTACCTAAGTAGTGATGAAATAGGAATTAAGTACACGCTTAATTAATCCCGCATTAATTGGTTGTACCCTTACGCGGTTTATGGTAGAGCGGTGTCTCCTGACACAAGTACTTATCTTTTAAAGATATTCAAACCTTGCTTTTGTCAACCTTTTTGATTAACAATAAATAATTTTTCATTTTCAATCTTCTTTGTTTCAATAGCCGGACTTTCCCACTTTCCCACCCCAATCCATAATGCATCGTGTCAACAGGCAAGTTTTCCCGCCATCGATTGCGGGCCTTTAATTATTAATCGCGGAAGCCGCAGCTGCGCGTGACCTTGCGCGTCTATAATTGCGGGAATTTAGCGGGCCGCCCATGATCGATACCCTTATCGATTTAACATTTTTTATCTCGGTTTATAGGTATGTGGTCGCGTCCGTGTAATAATTTACTTTAAAAAACAAAGTTTTAACAACTCGGTGCGCGAGTCAGACTCGCACTTGACCGTTTTTTTAGGGTTCCGTTCCTCAAAAGGAAAAAAAAGGAACCCTTATAGGATCACTCGTTCGCCTCTCTGCCCGTCTGTCACAGCCGATTTGCTCCGAAACTACTGGACCGATTGAGTTGAAATTTGGTACATATATGTAAATTGGTGACCCAAAAGCAGGACGCGTAAAGTAAATTAATGAATTCTGAACAAGGAGACCACTTTTGGGGGGTAAACTGTTTTTTTTTTTTTTAAGTTTCGTAAACTGTATTGTGTGACATATCAAATGAAAATGGTTGTTTTATAAGCATCTCAGATATTTTTTTTTATCATTTTAGCATAAGCAAATTTGAAGTAATATATGGAAAAAGACGAAAATTGACAATTCCCCCCTTCCTTATCTCCGAAACTACAGGGCTTAAAAATCTGAAAAAAATGTCGAAAATTAGTTCCTTGCCTAAAGATTACAGGAAAACCTATAAGAAGTTTGAGTATTCAAAGTGACGGGAAAATTCTCAATATTTTACGGAACCCTCACCATGCGAGTTGAACTTTAATTATAATTATGTTCTCTGCTGGCTTTAAAAATATAAACACTACTTACGTCTTTCGGTTTAACTCTTTACATATCGATAAAAATAAAGTAGAAAAACTAAGGTACCTACCCTAGCTCAATAATGCAGCTGATAACAAAGTTTCGGGTCAAACGTTAATGAACGGAATTCACATTATTTTCCCTATTTCAGTTCAAAGGAATCAAAATAGGCCGCATCGGCGTGAAATGTGAAATGTTCAGAATGGCGGTTCTTATTAGTAAATAAATACCAGCAGGGTGATTGCGTAACATTTGGAAAGTTACTGTCATTTTTGAAGGTGAAAATGACAGTTAATATCCTATTAAGGTTATTTGAAAAGTTACGCAATTGCGTAAATTCTTTCTTTTCTTTTCTTTTGCGATCGTAAATTTTTGCGAAGTTAATTACCCTGCTGGAGAAAATTTACGATCGCGAACGCATAGAAAGGTACAGTTAAGTGCAAAAATATACATCGATTTAATCCGCTCATAAATATGCGCCACAACCTTAATCCACTGACATAAGAACGAAAATATGTATTTATGAGTAAGTTGTATGCACCCATATTTTTACACTAGACTGTATCTATTTCATTGTGTTACGTATCTACTTTAAAGTGGAATTTTTTTATCGAATAATTTAGGTACATTTATTTCATACAATACACGGGGTACACGGGGTGAGCGATCTAAATGGGTTAAAGGAAAATCAGAAACTATAATGATATTCGTCATTAGGAACTAAATACACACTTCTTTCAAAAACAAAACACTGGATACACGATCGGGAATGTAATCAGCTGGTCGATTACGTAACGCATTGTACGCGCGTTAGATTAGGTAGATCTAAATGTCAATACTCGTATTTGTATGGTAAAATGACAATTAGACTGTCCTAACTCGCGTTCGAACCGTTACGTGATTACCCCTCTAGACGTTAAAAAAATCGCAAGTGAAGTCACACTCATTAATAATATTTTGCTATCATACCAAAAAGTTCATAAATCGATGTATCATACTAGTAGATATACACGGACCTACTAGTGTCCATGAACTATTCATCAGCCTCTCTAAACAGTCCATCGGCGTGATATTATTATCTGTAACGTCACAGCGTGCTTTTACTAGTACCTACTGAATAGTAGATTGTATGACAAGGGGCTAAAATAAGCCATATCATCACCACGAGATGGATATTTTCCTGAGCGAAGCGAGGGAAAATAATTCGAGGGGTAATATGGCTTTTAGACCAGAGTTATACACTCTACTTTTCACTTCGACTGCAAGAAAATAGTAAAACAAAGATTATCCATCCACAATCAATAACAAATTTCACTGCGAAGAGACTGTTCAATTTAGCGTGAGGCGTTTTCTTTTTTAATGATTTGGAATTAGGGACTAAAAAACACCTGATGTTTGATTGGTCGATTTTAATATGTAGCTGTATTCTGGTTGGTTGATAGCAAAGAGATATGTTTTTTGAAAGAGTTGTGATTGGTGGATTTAAATGATTTGGATTTAGGGCCTAAAAAACACCTGATGTTTGATTGGTCGATTTTAATATGTAGCTGTAGGTATTCTGGTTGGTTGATACTGTTGATAGCAAAGATAAATGTTTTTTGAAAGAGTTGTGATATATGGTGTTTTGATTGGCCAAATTAAATGTGTTAAAAATCATAAATATGTATACATATTTTCCCTAGGGGCTAAATGTACTACTTTAGCCCCGCTTATTAAGCCTAATATGACACACTTTTCGAGCATGAGATGTGAAAACTTGATTATATTATGGATCTACACACGCTAGACCCAAACGGTCGTAAACCCCAGAATTACAGGCATATACATACGCCCTATCAGTTCTGAGGTACAGTATTTGGCTTCGACTTTGAAACTGGGCCTAGTGGATACCAATAACCTCTGTTATTAATGGAAACACTATTTCCGGACTCTTAAATATTTGCGATGAATAATGTACAACTTTTTTGCCATTCGGCGGAAAATAATAGCCTCAATGCTAAAGCGGCAGCAGCAACAGTATGCCGAGGGTGTTGGCAGAGCGCCTTGACTGCCCGATCACCAGGTATTTGGTGGTCATTGGTAGGGCCAAGTAGGGAATGAAGTGATCACATCATCACTACATTCAAAAAGCGTGTGTAACTTAACTTAGTGTATAATACTATAAGTCCCAACTGTTACTAACACTGTTATGGATCTCGGTCCGAAACAGGGATCGGATACCGGTATTTTCTCCATACAAATTAAACCGGTATTATTTCGTTCATTGGTTATGATATCATTTTTTATCGGGCAGTTTAATAATAAGAATATGTTACCTAAATACACGACAGAGCCCTACATTAAGAGCCTAAAATAATTCAAAATATTAGACTACTTCGGGGATTTTTGAAAAAACTGGTTCCGATACCCGGTCCGAAATAAACATTCCTTGTTCAACGTCATGATTCTCTTCTTGAGATCTTGGTACGTAACATATGTATCACTCACCCGAAGGTGCGTTTTTTGCCTGGTCCCTTCAGGATCTTCTTAAGTGGGTTTTGCTGTACCTGACTTACATACATTTAATTGTCCGCAGGGAAGGCTAGACTGGTCGAAGCCGATCTTATCTCAACTGGACGCCATCGCCCCCGACTACGAGAAATGGGTCAACAGCGCAGTATACAGGCACTGTCGGATCTTTGCTAGCCCCCTCCTCGAAGCCATGACCTTCACACCTTGGTACCTGGTGCCACCGTTCTGGATACCCGTTATATTGTATCTGGGATACATGCAGTTTACAGAACACGTACTTAGTGGTAAGTGGATATCTCGTCAAATTAAGCTGGTCGAAGCCGATCTTATCCCATCTCTGGACGGCACCGCCGTATACAAGTACTGTCGGATCTTCTCCAGGCCCCTCCTCGAGCAATGACCTTCACACCTTGATACCTGGTGCCACCGTTCTGGATACCCGTTATATTGTATCTGGGATACATGCAGTTTACAGAACACGCGTACTTAGTGGTAAGTGGATATCTCGTCAAATTAAGCTGGCCGAAGCCGATCTTATCCCATCTGGACGGCATCGTCCCCGACCACGAGAAGTGGGTCAACAGCGCCGTATACAGGCACTGTCGGATCTTCTCCAGGCCCCTCCTCGAGCAATGACCTTCACACCTTGATACCTGGTGCCACCGTTCTGGATACCCGTTATATTGTATCTGGGATACGTGCAGTTTACAGAACACGCGTACTTAGTGGTAAGTGGATATCTCGTCAAATTAAGCTGGCCGAAGCCGATCTTATCCCATCTGGACGGCATCGTCCCCGACCACGAGAAGTGGGTCAACAGCGCCGTATACAGGCACTGTCGGATCTTCGCCAGGCCCCTCCTCGAGCAATGACCTTCACACCTTGATACCTGGTGTCAGCGTTCTGGATACCCGTCATATTGTATCTAGGATACACGCAGTTTACAGAACACGTTCTTAGTGTTAACAGGATATCTCATTAAATTAAGCTGGCCGAAGCCGATCTTATCCCAACTGGACGCTATTCACCAGCCCGCTTATAGGAGCTTCTAGGCCAGCCATGTTCATTTTGTCCTGCTGTTCGATTTGGTAATTTTTTATTGTATGGGAAAGTGACAGAGTTGTCTTGATAACGTTCGTTCGAACAGTTACGCAATTACCCCTCTGGTAGGTATCTGGTGCCAGCGTACTGGATATCTGTACCGACTGTACCCTTTATATAGTGTGGTACGTGGTACTACGTGCAGAACTTAAACTTTACGAAACATTGCTTAGTAATACCTAATATAATATTTATTTGCAACCATATAACTTAAAACTAAGATAGATAGGTAGATAAGATTTTAAGGTACCTAATTTATAACTAGGTACACATAGTTCGTTCAAATTAAAACTAGGCGTAAGCACTTCACTTCCGTGCCGCCAACAGGTCTAGTCGTAACACTCGTAACTTCATACGAATTCTGCAGGGAGTTGCGGTCTTTTAGTTGGGGAGGTAGTTTAGTGTTTTCGGTGTACCGTATATCTACTTGTACCGCGTTCGCGTTACTTATAATTCTTTGTTAATTAAGTGTGCGCATCGCTAACGGGGGGGAGAAGCTGGGGGAGGCCTTTACTCGCGAAGAGGTCCACCAAAATAAATAGTTACTAAGATAAATTATGTTTTTACATTAATAGAATAACTAGATTAACTAATACATATATAGTGTTAAAGTGTAAAGGTGTGGAATTAAAAGGCTTTTTTATTTTTTTATTTTATTTATTTATCGCTAACGAACTGCTTCGCAGTTTGGCGAATCTTTTGTTTGAGGTGATAAAATAACTGTAACGCGGCGCGGCTAGTGTGATGGGTACTATCGCCCAAGGGTAGGGGTTCACACTTTTTGTTCAATATCGTCTGCACATGCATAGCAAACGCTCGAAAATGATCCTAGAGGTGTGAACCCGTATCCTTGGGCGATATTGGCGATAGTACCTTGGCGCCAGGGACGACTCGAAATGGACTTTTTGACTTGTATTATTTTTAACCCCTAACGCAAAGAGGGGTGTTATAAGTTTGACGTGTCTCTGTGTCTGTATGTATGTCTGTCTGTGTGTCTGTTTGTGGCATCGTAGCTCTGAAACGAATGGACCGTTTTAATGCGTTTTTTTTTGTCCGAAAGCTGACGTGATCGAGATGGTTCTTAGCTGCGTTTCAACGAAATCGGTTCAGCCGTTTTTGAGATATTGAACTTGAAATGAAAATGTCGGGATTTTTTTCAACTTTTCTAAGTTGTAGTTGTATTAAAATAATAATACACTTTATTTCGGCACACACACAAATTACATAATAATATAGAGCAGTAAAATAACACTTTATGAGACAGATTTGAGCCTTACTGACAAAATTAGCAATTTCTTGCAAATGCAAGAAGTGTACTTTATTATTATTTTTATTTCCAGCCAGTGACCCGATGTCGATATTCAAGTTCTCATGGCATCTGGCGCTGGGCGTGGCCCTTTGGACCATCATAGAGTACTCGCTACACCGATGGGTGTTCCACCTGGACCCTGGAAAAAACCTCACCATGATCAAAATACATTTTTTAATACATGGCCTACATCACAAGGTAAATAAAAGTTTATATTTTTTTAGCTGACCAAACTTCTGTATTTCACCCAGTGCGAGATCTCCTGGTTGATCTAAATGTGGGTTTTTATATGGGAAAATGACAGTCGTGTCCTAACGCTCATTCAAAAAGTTACGCATTATCCCCTTTGTTCTATCGTTTGCCAGAGTTTCATATAATATAATTTCTCTTTCCAGAATTTCATTTGCCATAATTTTATATTCCATAACGATTCATTTTCCATAATATTTATTTGAAATATTTTTTTTTAACTTTTATGTTTAGCTCGCCATTTGTACATTATTTCTGTATTTCGTGTAATAAAGTTTATATCTGGAAAAAAAATATTCTTCATAATGCTGGGTGCCAAAATTATTCAAATGCCATGAACTTTACTTGCCATAATTTTAAATGCAAAAACTTTCTTTGACAGCATATTCAATTGCCATTACAATCGTTTTCTCGAAAGATCTCAGTGTAAACTACATTTCTGCGAGCCGTTAGGTTCTTAATGTATCGCAGTTCTTATATATGCTACATCTCCGTAACCAGCCTATTAAGGACATTAAATCGACTACTACATTAAATGGACTACTGAAAGTACAGTCTAACTATTAGAAAGATTCGGTTCTGGCGCTTCGCCGGCCGCTACCGCAGCACGCTCGCTTCGCTCGCTCAGCTCGCGCGCTGTAGGGTCGCAGTACTTCCTAACACTCCTCTTCGCTTCGCTCGTCGTTCGTCTTCGACCTGCCTCAGAATAGAATAGGACTGACGGCTGCGAGTATATGAATAATAAATTAAATAATAATCACCCACATCCAGGATTAAAACCCATGTCCAAATCCGTTTGCGCGTCATAAGATTGAAACACTGCTACCATACCAATCACGTTATTTGGCAGAATATTGAATCCTACCCTTACCTACATTCAACTATATATACAAAATGTATTAAGTATGGTATGTAGTCTACAAAGAGGTGAAGCTATTTTTTCACCTTATTACATGGATGGAAATAAGGGGAAGAAATAGATACATCTTTATCTTTATGTAGCCGATCACACAAATGTAATTTGTGATTTTACATGTAATACGGTTTTTGAAAGGTATTGCAAATGATTTTATTGCATTGACCATTATGGATTATAAAGTTTATGGCAAATCATATTATGGCTTATGGAAAATAACAGTTCTGTCTTGTGAATATTATGTTAAATAACAGTTATGACACATAAAATTATGGTATGTATCTAAACAAAATTATGGCCTTGGACTAAAATTATGGCAACTGAAATGATGGCAAATAAATTTGTGGCAAACGAAGTTATACCATCATCCCTCTGCAGGTTAATCGCGTAACTTTAAGAATCGCACGATATGACATATAATAAACTGACATTATTTAAGGGTGAAAATGAATGTTGATATAACGCTTGTTCGAAAAGTTCGCAATTAGCCTGCTAGGCAAAGGAGCGAGGAAATTACAATTCAATTCAATTGAACTACGAATATCAATCTATTCTAACCCGTAATACGGGAGTAATAATAATGAAGAAACTTCAAGAAACCAATTACTACTATTCTCCGTCAACGCTAAATAGTTTTTTAGGAATCGATAAAATATGTCTTCGATTACATGTTCGGTATATAATTGTGCTAGGCAAGATGTTAATAGCCAAATATTTAAGATATATCTGGATAAACTCTAGAGAATCTATTCATAGACCGATTAAAATTAGAATTTCCACTGAGCGCTCGAACTTGGCATAGATTATGATTTACTATTCCATCATAAGGGCATGGTCACTTTGGTGTAGGTAATACTTATTTGACCGGGGAATCCTCAGCGATTTATAAAGGCAAGGGTTATATTGAGTAAGAAACGTTGAAAATTAAATTTTCACCTGTAAATAAATAAATAATCCAAAAAAAAAGTATTTAAAAAATTGAAACCTATTTGTGGCGCTTGTCACCTAGGATGTTTAAACCGTTCCGTGCCCGCCCGCCCGTACACACCGGAACATATAAGTAACGGATTTGGTAATGTGTTCCTCACGATCACATATTTCACCTTTATTGACTTTTTGTACGCTATCTTGACGGGTGTCGAGTGAGTGTCGCTGTTTGCCGGGCGACCTATGGACGAATACGTATGGATAACTCGGTGACCAAAGTAAAATCATGATCGTTGACGATCATACAGTCCTCAATTCACCTAAGACCAAGAAAAAAGATAGACGGAGCATGACGAACAACCTAGTGAAGCCTTTCGGTTAATAACCGGTTTTTAGTCAAAAAACCGGTAACTAACCGAGCTCAAAAAGTTCCGGTTAACCAGTTTGCATCCCCTACTATCTAGTAAAAGTAGTAAAGAAGTTACGCAGTTTCTCCTGTGACAATCACATCACTAGTATCAAATAACAAATAGCCGTGATAATGACTACGCCACGCACGCGGTAATGGACCAAACAACCGAGCAGCTAATTGCTTAGGTAGGGTCAAATGAAATCACTGAACTGTTTAGCACCTATATTAGCGAAGCTGGTGATAGTCAAACGATGCTGCTTTTATAAAAATCTAGCAATCATCCTACTAATTCTACTAATATTATAAACGTGAAAGTTTGGATGTAACGATGGATGGATGTACGTTAAAAACTACTGGACGAATTTATATGAAACTTTTCAGCTATGTACCTAATATATCAGAATATGACATAGGCTAGAAACTATAAGGGTTCCGTTTGGTTGGCTACGGAACCCTAGAAATTCAAAAGGCACAGAATTCCACAATCGAACAGCTCGGAAAGTAAAGAAATTAATGTATAACTCATTGAATAAAACAATTGATTCTTTTAATTAATCGGAATCGGATTTAATCGCGTAGGTATATAACGTAATAAATAAATTCCGATGTCTACCCGCTTAAATTGATCACGAGCAGTGGAAATAGCTTGAAACAATGTTGTATTATAATAAACCGGACAATCGTATATAATCTAAATTTCATAAGTGTTTTTTTACTGTATTCTTTTCCCGTTACTTTGAATACTCAAACTTCTTATAGGTTTTCCAGTAATCTTTAGGCAAGAAACAATTTTCCATATTTTTCATAGTCAATTTTCGTCGTTTTTCCTAAATTACTTCAAATCTGTTTTAGCTAAAATTATTTAAAAAATATATCTGAGATGCTTAAAACAACCACTTTCATTTCATATGTCACACAATACACTTTGCGAAACTTTTTTTTAAATTTTCCAGTTTACCCCCCAAAAGTGGCCCCTTGTTCAGAATTCATTAATTTACTTTACGCGTCCATCTTTGGGTCACCAATTTACATGTGTTTACAAAATTTCAACTCCATCGGTCCAGTAGTTTCGGAGCAAATCGGCTGTGACAGACAGACGTACGAGTGATCCTATAAGGGTTCCGTTTTTTCCTTTCGAGGTACGGAATCCTAAAAAGAGGTAGATATGTTCTCTATTCGAAATTCCCTGTTTAAAAATGGCCAGGCACATCTGACACCTGAGACACGTTTACGTTTCCATTGACGACCCGAACGAAACTGAGGCAAGTTGGGGCAATTGACTCAATTTTAGTGTGCCACTGGAGCGCTTATAACCTGTCTACCTCTGTTTTATATTACATCATTGGCTGGAAACGTCGGGATCCGTTTATTACATAACAAGCTGCCCGAGTGGCTCCGCCCGCGTTTACTTACAGAACGAAAGCGAAGTCGCCGGATAAAAGTATAAGGTTGCGGCTTGTAGCCATCTACCCCAAATGTAACATGATGGTATTCTCCTTAACCTGGTCGATTAACATCAATCTTTTTACAGGTGCCGTTCGATGGTCTCCGCCAGGTGTTCCCTCCGATTCCAGCCCTCGTGCTGGCCTGCATCATCTACCTGCCAGTGCAGCTGATCCTGTCTTATCCTGTCATCAAATTCACCGGTGGACTCATTGGTAAGACCAGATAAATACATCGCTGTTTGTGAGTTTTACGTTATTACGCTACGCGGCATTTGTATTGGAGCTCTTAAGAGGGGGTTAAATTAAAACATAGCTAAGAACACTCGGGCTAAGATTATCTATAAGACAAAAAAAACTGCATTCAAATCGGTCCATCCGTTTGGGAGCTACGATACCACAGACAGATACACAGACACTTTAAAAAGGAGGCCACTACACCCTGTATTTTATATTTAAGTACCTTGTGAATACATCTAGTTTTTATGTTGCTGGATTCGTCTATCTATAAACTTAAAAAAAAAAAAGGCCGGTTTAACTTTGGACGCATATTTAAGATATTTTTTTGTAATATCGATCGAATATCGAGGAAAGTGCCGTCCTTGACGTAAGTGTACGTTATTCAAAAATTATTGACGCAGCTGAAAAATCTCAAACTTTTTTTTGGTGCTAAGGAAGGTTATTCCTATCACCATAAAAATAATCAGCCACTTCTAAAAATTTTATCCATTCCCAATTTAGGTCGTTTAGTGTACATCAGCCTTTACAAACTATGCCAAACTTGCGTGTAAATTAGTCCAGGCAATGAACTGACAACTTGTATGGAAAAAAACCGGCCAAGTGCGTGTCGGACCACGCAAAACGAAGGGTTCCGTGCCTATTAAAAAGGTCGTATCGTCACAGAAATTTTACGGCACTTACGTCCTTTTCTTTGAGGAAGGCAGTTTTTCAGCAATATCTCGAAAACCTCTGAACGGATCTTGTTCAAAACAATTTTCGGTGAATGAAATTAATAAGCCCTATGTCCATGAATTTTTTCATATTTTTAAAATACACCGTTCAAAAATTAGAGGGGGGGGGACAGAATTTTAGTGACTTTCGGGGCGATTATCTCCGACCCTATTCACTTAATCAAAAAAAATGCAAAGAAACCTTATATTTATTTTGAAAGGCCTATCGATTGATGTGCCACACAGGGGGTCACAATGAAAAAAAAAATTGACTTTTTGTTTTATGTATGGAGTGCACCCCTAAAAAATTTTTTTTTTGTCATTTTAATTACAAAACTATGTAGCGGCTAACAAAATACACCTATCCTCAAAATTTTGTTCAAATACACCTTATAGTTTTCGAGTAAAATGCCTGTGACATACGGACAGACGGACAGACGGACAGACGGACAGACGGACAGACGGACAGACGGACAGACGGACATGACGAAACTATAAGGGTTCCGTTTTTGCCATTTTGGCTACGGAACCCTAAAAATGACATATTTGGAAATAATTTATAATAGCTAATTTTTTTAATGTAACGGATATATTATCAATTAAATAGTTACCTAGAGGCAAAATCCAACAAAAAATCAGACATCAATAAAATCAATATTTAATTAGCTCCTGAAAAGTCCGGATAAATATGAATAATTTTTTTTATCTTTATTTAGGTTCATTTACATTTGCTTTAAAATATTCAATATAAATAAAATAAAAAAGACAATGAATGTTTAATTTAAATCTATATAATTACTTCCGGGTGGAAAGTTTGTTGGATTCTTGAATAAAGCATCTTAGAATAATGTTTTAGAATGAAATAAACAAAAAAAACGCTATTATAAATTAATGTTTTTCGAAACCGTATTTTGCCTGGAGTAAATGGCCTGTCAAGTTATTTAGCGTCCAATTATCGAAATACCCAAATTAGCCTGTAGGTTACTCGGACGCATTTCCCTAGACAGCTGGTCAAGGCCTGTTGTTTGAAACCCTGAAATAAACTTGATTACAGGGTACCTAACGTACGACATGATCCACTACTACGTGCACCACGGCTCGCCGGCGGACGGCACGTACCTCTACGCGATGAAGAGGTACCACTCGAATCACCACTTCGTGAACCATGACAGAGGTGAGTAACTTCAAATATTGATTGCCCATTGATACCCTTCGTAACGTCATGAGCATCAATATCTGCTACAACATAGCGCGCATAAATATCTGACACGACCCGGGTTTCTAGCGCCTTTAAGACGTGTCAGAGATTATTGCCCTCCTTGTTATGGCAGATATTAATGCTGGTGACTGAACACCAGGGTGCGCCCAAGGATGGTACAGTAACCGGCATTAAGATCTGGTACAAGAAAGCCCGTATAAATATCTTTTTTCTTAATAATAATCAGACATCGGATTTTAAAGAGCAAAATTTTACGACAATTTCCTATATCGATAAACTCAATTATTGATGCTTTTTCTATATACTAGGGATCATTCCAAGTTTTGTTTGTAAATATTTTTATTTATTGAAAGTATTAAAATGAAACAAAATAATAACTTAAGTGACATTTCAAAATATGTATAACAAAAGATAACAATGCCATTCATCGCAGATCTCAAGTTGAAATCGTGATGTTAAAAAGTTTCAACTATACATGAATGAAGTTGTACTTAAATGTCCAGGTGTACCATGCCATGATGACAGTATTTTTTTCGTTTCCAGCATTTGGCATCAGCAGTGACATATGGGATCACGTGTTCAAAACCTTTGTGAAGCTGCGGACCCTTGGCTTCAGCTTACGATGGGACTGATAGGGTGGTGCTAGGCCCTACTCAGATCAGTGCATACGATAGGCGTCTACGTGCGTGTCGCTACATTGGGGTACCTGTGTTTACTGGGGTACCTGTGTTCACTGCCCTGTGTTCACTGGGGTACCTGTGTGGGTACATATGTTTGCCCATGTACCACGTATAATATACACTACGCGTATTACACGTGTATTAGCGCCAGTCTGAATGAATATGCCTTTCTACATACCGCGTACCGTATGTGCTAGTCTGAAAAGGCTATAATAGTCTCCTAAGGCCCAAATACAAAAATAGGAATGGATTTGACATTAAGAGGTACAACAGTCAAAGATAAATATTTCGCCTTGTTAATGCCAATGGGTGTTTATG
The DNA here is from genome assembly GCA_932294315.1 of Epinotia nisella. Taxonomy (NCBI): domain Eukaryota; kingdom Metazoa; phylum Arthropoda; class Insecta; order Lepidoptera; family Tortricidae; genus Epinotia; species Epinotia nisella. The sequence continues at coordinate 29,824,275 of OW028675.1, read as the reverse complement.
TGTCAGTGTGATGTGAACATATCTTTGACGTCGAATGTACAATTTGTTTCTTTATACATTCTAAAGAGACAAAACAATGACTCTCTGAAAAATACTTGAAAAATATTGATAAGGGCGTTAGGAGGATAGGAATCTGCATTTATAAATTTAGGTACTTCTAATAAAAGGAGACTTGTTAATCGTTACATCTAGGCAGGCTTTGGGGGTGGAAGCTCACTGCCCATTTTATAATTCTTGTTAAATTGAAGATCAGCACTCCCACAAGCTATAGGCACTACGCACAATTTAAACTTGTGTAAAAAAGGTGGGTGGTTCGCCAGAGGCTTCCCAGTTCCCAATTTATAATCCAAACAAGAATGGGTGATGTGATGAGACGAAAACGATGTGTGATTAGAAATGTGATAAGAAACGCGTAAATTCACTCGTGTCTTTTTTACATTTTAGCGCTATCAGCGCAATATCGATATGTCACTTTCATGTTTGATGACTCGACCAATTTGTATCTAAATATTTTCATAAAATAGTGTAAGAAACTGTTTTTACGATGCAGGTCTCGATTTTCTAGATCCATTTGACCGTCCATCAGTTGCCTATTTACTATTATTAAATAGGTAATTACTTTCAAATATTAGGTACAGATGTAGTGCATAATTGTTTTCTATCGTATTTTCACGGAAACGTACGAACGTGTCTTGCTATTTCAGTCGGTCACAGTACAAAAAGTTCTGAGGTTGACTGAAGTAGCATGACAAATACGAACGTTTCCGAGAAAATACGATGGAAAACAATTATGCACTACATCTGTACTCATAGTTTCGTCTGACGTGAAGTTTATTAGAATGAGCGTTCATGTCGATTTAATTCAATGCAGAAACGAGGCGTTCGTAGAACGTTATTCCCACCGTCTTACTTAAACAACTAATTTTAATAATTTACTTTAAAAACAAAGTTTTAACCGACTTCAAATCAGTAGCCAAATCGCTTCAAGTTTGAATGAATGAATGGTTTATTCATAATGAATACGTGGTTACATAAGATCTTAAATATCTACCTATACCTACATATTTCGTCCCATAATATATTCAGCCAGGTCAGGCATATGAAAACTTAGGTCAGTGATTTAATCACTCAGTATAGTGATCTAAGAGTAAATATTAAATATTATATCATCGCACACTAAATTAAATGGATTTATATAAATAACATTGAAATTTGAAGAGTTTCCTCGATTTCTCCAGGATACCATCATCAAAACTGGATTTTAGTGACAATGGGACCAATCTGGAAGTATATATGCTTTCAAACAAAGAAATAATTTTTAAACCGGTTCATAAATCACCGAGTTATCGCGTAACAAACACACAAAAAAATCAGTCGAATTGAGAACCTCCTCCTTTTTTGAAGGCGGTTAAAAAAACCGAGTCGGACAATGGACTGCTATGCATAACCATGAAGATGAGTCAAATTGCCCTACCACTCGCATAGTGTACAATTTTTGTGTCTTGGTGAGTAGACTTAGGCCACGTTTTCTGACGTCGCGCGCGCTTTCAGAATGTATGGAAATCCATAGTGTTTGAAAAGCGCGCGCGGTGTGCGCCGTGTGCGCCGGTGCGTAAATGCGGCCTTACTGAACATTCGATGAAATAAGAATATTAGGGTTCATTCCAAGATTAATCTCGGATTAAGAGATACCAGTTTGGTCAAATGGGTCGTTCTTCTTTTCGACCGACAATAGCCTGTCCCTCGTCTTATTACGGCATCTCATTTGAGTAATGATATTTATGGTTTTATAATGTTCGAATGAACGTCCATATTATTTTATTAATTAGTGATATATAATATTTCACTTTCTCTAACTAGCATTTTTTTAAATGTTTGTTTTTTTCGTAGAATGCCGTGACAGAGTGGTAAACCAAAATGTTGTCCCCACTGAAATAGTCCACTTTGTCACATGTTTTTTTTTAGAAACCAACCGTAAATAAATATTTATATTGGCCAGAAAGTAAACTTTAATTATTTCTAATGAAGAAAACTATGCATTTTTTTTAAATCGCACTTTAAAACCACAATTTTCGATAGTTCAAAAACCAAAAAAACAGAAAAACCTCGATTCATTGTCGGTAAAAAAGAAGAACGACCCATATACCCGTACCACCTCCGTAGGGTGAATTTATATGGCCCAATGATTGTTTAATAATGTACTAATATCATTTTTACAGCTATACCGACAGTCAATATTTCCATAAAATAAAAAAGCAACGTTATTTGGAATTCAATATTTGATTAGGCCCTACCTAATGAGCTGGGTGAGTAATGAACAAATTGGTACCTATAGTTACGCAGCGAATAGATAATAGATTAGGTTATCATGTAATACCACCAAAACCGATAGTTATAAATACATAAAGTACAGTTATTCGATCGATTTTTATCTTAAATGTTCGTCATTTTATCACGTTGAGTCATTGGCGATTGTGCATGATATTTTAGGAATGTATGAGCATAAAGGTACCTACGGCATTTTAAGCATAATTTGAGGGATCAATGTCATGTTGTCAATTTCTTTTAACAAATGTTAATTAAAAACGAAATTAAAACATCAATGAACTCTGTACCATAGGTAGGTACCTAATTAATATACATATTTTGGTTTAGATAACTAAAAACATTATAAACAACGACAATTTGTGATTATGTTTAGATTGTAATACTATAAGTAAACACGCTCACTAGATTTCGAACAGAAAAAGACTCTGCATTATCAAAATTACTCGTTTAGGGTAGAACGTACCCATTGTTACATTTTAAGTTAGTTTTAGTATTTGGGTAGGTAGCGGTGGCGGAGCGCCCGCGCGAGCCGATTCCCACCGGCTTGCCTAAAATTTCTTGCTATGTACCTAACTATTACGAAAATAGCAAAGTTCTTTGCTAATTATAGCAACGTCAATAACGTCCATTTTCTATGTCACTGAACACTGCGAAGTAATACTTAATTGCTATAAGCGTACCTACCGGAATTGGAATCAATGTTTGTAGGAAGCTGGATCGACTGTCAACTTCAAGAACTATTAACTTAAATTGGTTTATGTTTTATGCTGAGTACGTAATTAACTACTCACAGTTTGCATTTAATTACATGTAGATAAGGTAGAAGTACTAGTGCCCGACATGTCAACAGAAAATACTTATTTGAATCACGATATTATGCTCATTTAAGATGTATTAAACAGTTTCATACGGTTTGGGAGACGAGGTATTTACTCAAGTTACTGATATGGAATTCGTTTCATATCGTGATCTTATAAAAAATCCTAATAATATAAGAATTAGGTAATCAATCCGAATGTACGAGTAAATGGCAGGCGGTTATGCTGGCAGTCCCAATATATGTCATTTCAGTACAAATGTCATGAATGAATGACAGACTGACATTTATTGGGACTTGAAGGTTTAACTCATTGTCCCAATTGATGGCAGCTGGTTTTAACAAATATGTTCATAACTTATAAATAAGTTATTTGTCTTGAAATTGCGATAAGAAATATTGAAGTCACTAACATTTAGTAACTTAAAAATGATGTCGTGATCAATCTTAGTCTATTATTCGCTAGTTAAATTATATTCGTCGAGTACTAGTACCGCGTCGGGCACTAGTACTTCTACCTTACAGTGTGTTTGACAAGAACGTGACCGGTATAATTTTAATTTTAAGGAAAGAAATATTGTCATTTGCCCGCCAAAAGAACATTTTCCTCCTTACTAAAAACCATACGAAATAATTTACTTTAAAAACAAAGTTTTTACCGGCTTCAATTCAGTACTCCGCCAAGCCACATTAACATTTGCACATTTCCTTTCCACTTACCACATCAACTGCTTTTCCGAGAGCAAATGCGTTTATTACTGAAAAAACCAAATCGCTGTATGTGGGCCGATAATATTTGAGGAGTTCCGTCGATTCCTCAAAAAACTGAGAATCGCCTTTGGCACTTTATTAGTTGCTATTTCAACGGAATCATATCAAAATCTGTGACGTACTGTATATCATTGATGAGTTCCAGAAGTCATCTGGGGTCTTCATCATCTTCCACTTCACTAATTTATGGTTTCCGAGGGTAAATATACGAGTAGACAATCCCGAAATAGCTATGCAGGCGTGCCTAATGTAATTGAGGAGTTCCTTCAATTCCTCATGGATCCCACTATCCAACTGGATTTTTGAAAATAATGGGACCAACCTGAAAGCCTATACTTGTAAAATTGTACGAATCGGCTCATAAATGACGGAGTTATAAGGTAACAACCCCCATTTTTTGAAGTCGGTTAAAAAGGCAGTCATGGGCGAGTGAAACCAAAAGGGGTGTAGACATCAATAAAATAACAATAATTATGAATTATCACGAAAACGGATTAAAAATATTGTAAATGGACAAAAAAAGTAAAGCAGGGGACTAAATAATCACAAAGTTATAAATGTCCAAAGTTTTAAGAGGGGGGTATATTCTGTCCCTTTTCCGCAAAACGCACCTTCATAGAAAGTGAAACGAATGTTATTTACTATGACGCTCGATGGTCGTGGTGACGTCACGATCCCCGAGCGTTTTCTCTTTAATAATCAATATTAAAACGGATGTAGCTTCGTAATTTTTTGAGATATCTGAATGGGATTTTCGTCACTATACGCATATTTTTTTGCCTTCTTTCTTTTGGAGTTATGATAAATTTTGTGCCTACACCCGTATCACTCGACTCGGGCTTGGTCTGGCGGAATGCCGAGAACAGTGCTCGAGCCGCTAAGGAACTCCCACTCCCAATAAAAGTACCTACATTGGGTACTTTCCTGATTAAAAAAAATATTCTATTTAGTCCGTCAGTTAGATTATCAAAAAATATTGGACACGTATTTTTTTGTTTGTCAATTAAACAAAAAAATACGAAGATATAAGCCCGTTAAAGTTCCGCGTGACGTCACATTATGATAAAAATTGTATCATAATGTGACGTCAATATATCAATATCAATACGTGTCCAATATTTTTTGATAATCTAACTGACGGATTAATATCATTTTTTAGGAAAGTAGCTAATAATAAAATATTTAGGCGTGGTCGAAGCTCAAATTAAGAGGAAAAATTGCTGATCTAAATCAAGAACTAAAGTCCGTGTGGACGTCTTTACTGAGCAATTAAGCTGAAAATTTGGTAAAAAGTATGCCTCAAAGATGCCTCTCGATTATAAATGACTAGCTTCCGCCCGCGACTTTGTCTGCGTGAACCCGGGATAAAACTATCCTATATTTTAATCCAAGCTATAAACTATCATAGTGCAAAAATTAATTCATGTCGATTGAGCCGTTTAAGCGGTGATTGAATAACAAATATCCAAACTTTCGCATTCATAATATTAGTAGGATTAAGAGAGTTGGCACCTTGCCTGCATGAATGTACGTGTAATATGAAAATAATAATAATTTGAATATTTCGCATGATAATGATATTTTTTCTTTGAATTTTACCGGGCGCGTCTCGTCGTACAAACTGCAACACATTTAACTGACCATCAGCCCAGGGGGGTAATGCGTAACGTTCCGAACGCGCATCGGGTAGATCCATCTGTCATTTTTCCATATAAAAATTGACATTTAGATCTACCCGACGCGCGTACAATGCGTAACGCCTTGGCCACGACTTTGGTCTTAAGCGACCTGCGGCAGCGTTTTATCTGTTCATTGCGCGGTCGAGACGCGCAACGCACTGTGGTTAGTTGGGATCACGCGCAATGAATTCCGCAGGTCGCTTAAGACGACAGATGGTCTGTTAAGTGTGTCTTCGATGGTACACAGTGTAGTATATTGTATATTATACCTAATATGAATTAAGTAAACAATACGCAGAGAAGTTATAATTGTAAGAACTTATTGTTACTGTTATTTTTATCCTGCGTAAAACGTTTATTGTGATGTATGTTGATTTTGCATCAACCACCTATATGATTTTTGTAATAGCTATACCTAAATCAGTGACTACAGGAAAAAGGGTACAGGTCTTGTACACTTGTGTTGGCCATAGTGCTCAAATATATCTGAACTCTAATTGTCGAGGCATTAGAGACGTGTTCAGGTATTTGTGAGCACTTTGAGCGCTCCGATATAGATATATCTGATGGCGACTGTACAGTCAGCCTAGACAGGGGTCTACCACTTTCGACTCTATTATTAGTGTGTTAAGGTTCAAAACTGTAGAACCCTTTCTTCGCTGACTGCACCTCTTTTTACTAGAGCCAAAGAAATATATTTTGTGTAAATACCCTATGGCAATAAGTATTAATTATGCAAGTGGTTAGTTTTATGATGTTAAATGGTTTTATATTAAAATGTTTTATACATAATGTTTTGTTTTTCTTACTGAAGTATTTGCTGAGTCACTTTTACTGCCTGACCGATTTTTTATAAAACTGTCATTGGAATTTGAATCTTTTACCATGAACGCTATAGAGTTGCTTTTTGAATGGACTACTTTGATGCAATTCGGCCAACTTAAATAATAACCTCAAGCACATCTATATTGCTTCACTATAAGTAAGGCAAATTACACACATGTGCAAGTAGGTACTAGAAACCTACCTACGCACAAAGCGTACGCGTAAAGCTGACAGGTATATTGAGTTATACTGTACTGTATATTAAAGATGCGCCGAATATGGGTTACACCGAATACGAGCATTCGGCCGAATATTCGGTCCAGCTGTTGCCGAACCGAATATTCGGCCGAACTATTCGGTTCAACGTAATGGCTTCATCCGTTGTTCTAAAGCTGACTAATTCAATGCTAAAAAATGTGTTCATTATCAAAGCGAAATATTGACAATAAAGTTAAATAACAATAATAATGGGTTAAGAGTATAAATTTCATGAAGCAGTAACTATTTTACATTCTTGTAACTTATAACGAAAACATCTTAAAATTGTTCGGTAAATATTCGGCAGCTGAACCGAATAATTCGGCCGAATGCCGAACATTAAAAAACATGCCGAATACCGAATAATCTCTACTATATATATTAGAATAGGTACGAGGTAAATTCGGTGTCAGAATGTCCTTGCAAGGCAGGAAATTATATTAGTTTTAATTTTAATTTAATTATTTTGCCGGTAGGAAAAGTGCCGGCCAACAAAAAAAAAAACACAGACGAAGCTGCTATCATGTAATTCTTACTACTTACATAATACCTATGACGCATGGTTTTTGAATGCTTCACAAATAACAACCAAATTTTATGCAGGTACCTACTTGAAACCTCGTAAATTATCTAATGTTATCTTATCTAGGTAACGCAACAGTTACTGAGAATCATGTTTTTGAGGATGATTCATGTTCATGAATATCAAATGCATCGTAACAATACTTACAATACATTTATGTACTACAACGCATTTTTAGTGTGGCTATTTGTTTCATAGTGTACCGAACAGGTACACTATGAAACAAAGAACTTGATATGATGCATTCTCAGAGTAAATTGGCTGATAAAAATGATGTAAGAAATGACGATAATCGAGAATCAAGCTGTTGAGCAAAGGTGGTGTAAAATAATGAGGTAATGCCCTATCCCCCAGCAAATGAATTACGAAACATACGTGACTTGATTAAATGAACTTGTAAATGGCACTAACACAATAAAATATAGTTTACTTTCATTTGTTTAGTGAATACAGGCAGACAGGTTCATTTACCAATTCAAAAAAATTAAAATAAAATACGTCGGCGGTGACATTCCAATTTCAAAATCCATTAGCGATATAAAAATGCGCGCGACCTATTTTTTTTAAGCCAAGGAACAGCTGTAATGCCAAACATGAATGTAAAAAACCTTTTTGGTGATTGCGGGTGTGTTTTTATTAGTGTAATTGCTTGTTTAGTGATAAGTGGTGTGGATGGGTGTTTTAACACGGGCTGGGGCTCGCTCGCGACCGACTGGTGTGCTGACCTGTGCCCCGTGCTGGACAAAATTGGGTCAGAAATTACGGACTTATTCAAAACGCATTCTATTCGTAAGTATTTGCTTTTTTATTGCTCTTGACATAATCATTAATGGTGAGAGATTCTTTATGTATAAAATGTAATTGTAACGGTATTAAAGCTAAAAAAATGGTTGTCTCTAAAGTCGGTTTACCTACGGACGATAATTTTATGTGATAACGACATAAGAAAACATTGATGAAAAATTTTATAACTCGTATTTACTCATTTATCGTTAGGAATACTCCTGTGAAGTTTCGAATAAAATAGTCGATCTAATCTTGTTTCCCCATACAAACTTTGAACCCCTATTTCACCCACTTCACACTTAAAGGGGAAATTTTGAAAAATCCTTTCTTAGTGCACCCCTAGACCTTATAAGGAACCTACGGCGTGCGGAACAGGACAATTAGTCACACTTTTTCGTGCGTGCAGCCGGCGTTCATCAATTTATAATTTATAAGGCGTTATCACGTCAAAAAAGCTTGCTGCACGTTTACAAATAAGGCCATAAATGTAGGTAGCTACACTAAGCACTAAACTTAAGTGGCAGTGGGTGGGGCACATTGCACGTAGAACCGATGGCCGTTGGGGCGGAAAGGTTCTCGAGTGGCGACCACGTATCGGAAGGCGCGGCGTGGGTAGGCCCCCCACAAGGTGGACTGATGACCTGGTAAAGGTCGCGGGAGTCTGCTGGATGCGGGTGGCGCAGGACCGGTCAATTTGGAACTCTCTGGGGGAGGCCTATGTCCAGCAGTGGACGTCTTTCGGCTGATATGATGATGATGATGATGACACTAAGCACTGTGTGTATACTCGGGTGATTCCAACAATTAAAATAAATAGTAATTTATGATTTGACAGAAATGTAATTTTTAGGGTTCCGTAGCCAAAATGGCAAAAACGGAACCCTTATAGTTTCGTCATGTCCGTCTGTCCGTCTGTCCGTCTGTCCGTATGTCATAGGCATTTTACTCGAAAACTATAAGGTGTATTTGAACAAAATTTTGAGGATAGGTGTATTTTGTTAGCCGCTACATAGTTTTGTAATTAAAATGACAAAAAAAATTTTTTTAGGGGTGCACTCCATACATAAAACAAAAAGTCAAAAAAAATTTTTTCATTGTGACCCCCCGTGTGGCACATCAATCGATAGGCCTTTCAAAATAAATATAAGGTTTCTTTGCATTTTTTTTGATTAAGTGAATAGGGTCGGAGATAATCGCCCCGAAAGTCACTAAAATTCTGTCCCCCCCCCTCTAATTTTTGAACGGTGTATTTTAAAAATATGGAAAAATTCATGGACATAGGGCTTATTAATTTCATTCACCGAAAATTATTTTGAACAAGATCGGTTCAGAGGTTTTCGAGATATTGCTGAAAAACTGCCTTCCTCAAAGAAAAGGACGTAAGTGCCGTAAATTTTCTGTGACGATACGACCTTTTTAATAGGCACGGAACCCTTCGTTTTGCGTGGTCCGACACGCACTTGGCCGGTTTTTTATCAAGGCGCCATTGTCAATATTTCTATTGATAAACGAGCCCGGCACCTGTCACTGTCAGCAGACCACGAAATAATACCAACAGGTGACATAGGTAGTCGTAACACCCCCCCCACTAGAACACGTGCGCCAGCGCACGTGAGGTCGGCTCGCGGAGACGCACGTTTAGAACTGCGTAGACAAAGCATAGTATCATAGTAATAACATAAGCCTAGTGGCGAAATATTGTAGATAGATATGCGACGGTTTCGAATTAAAACATTGAGTATCTATGCGATAATAGTCTATTAAATTTCCTAATATCAGCGTAGTGGCAATCATGGTACCTAGCGTTAATCACATTGTGTCATCATTTTGTCATCATTCATCATAAGCACATTCGAGGCCAGATTGTCATACAGTAAGGAAAAACTTTCGTTCCAAGTCCCGAAAATTACGGACACTACTTAAGGGCCAAAACACACGCACGACATAATGACGTGGCAGGACGCGGCTTGGTAGCACGATGCAACATCATCATCATCATCATATCAGCCAAAAGACGTAGGCCTCCCCCAAAGAGTGCCAAAGTTACCGGTCCTGCGCCACCCGCATCCGCCCGAAAAATAATAGGTACTTTATCCATAAGTTACAAAGGAAATCGTGGGGTGCTCAATACTTTTGGCCAAGGCTGTATGTATTTACCTAAACACTAGCAGTCACACGATACATATAAAATTACAAGATTATCTATGTAATCTTCAGTAAATTGCAGTGTTTTACTTTTATCATGCATTTTGTCTACTAAAACGTGCGGACTGTTGCACGCAACACAAGTCCCTGATCGGGGTTCCATTGGGCAACTAATGATTACATTTCAATTCCTTTCCAATCCCATTTCAACATCAGTGCGTCTCAGTCACACGTATTTGGTTGTGAATTTGTGCAATTTGTGACAAGTAAAAAAACGAGTAGAAATTGGGTCCCTATTGTTCAACTTAGTTGCAATAATAATAAAAATTAAAAAAAATAAAAACCATTTATTTCAGGCCAATTTGCCCATAGCTTGTTAGTAATACAGACTTACATTACTGGTATTAGTACATCTTAACCTAGGTCTCACAGTTTTTTATTCCTTACACTCTATTTGGGGTCTTGATACACAGGACGATGAGCAGACGCCCAGTGACCAAAGAACGGGCAGTCCCATCTCTCTGCTATATCTAACAGCAAGCTGTTGGTGCTACCTCGCAGGCGAAACATTTGAGAGGCGATTCTTTTTCTCATTATGGCATGAAAATCGTCCATTCGTGCTTGCGCAAACATGCCTGACGCACTGCAAAAGCGTGGTAGCCCCAACAGCATCCTGAAGCCGTTATTGAACTGGACACGCAGAGCACTGTAAGTGCGCTTCGTATAATTGATCCACAGGCTGCACGTGTAGAATGATTGGCAATACGATATGAACAATGTTTTCTTGACCTCCACTGTACAGCGCGCAAACCTGCGGATCAACATATTAGCTCTCACTGCTAGTGCTCTGCGTTCCCTTTCAATATCCGCATCGTCCTTTAGCTTATCAGTAATTACATGTCCCAGGTATTTAAAACTGGACACTCTGTTCAAGGCAACACCACCTGAACACACACTGAAACTCCACATTGCAATGAATGCAATGTGGTGTTTCAGGCATGCGTTATAGGTTATAGGAAAAGGTAAACATAACAGCGCTTTGGTGTTGTAGAATCAGCTATAAGGTTTATTTATTTTATTTACTTAGTCCCTGGGCGACCGAGCTCTGCTCTGGTGAAAATAAAGAAAATACGGAGAAAACTAATTTTCCCAGACGATCGATTTTTCGCCCCCGTATACCCACATATTCCAAATTTCATTGTAATCGTTAGAGCCATTTTCGAGAACGTGATTTCAACATTAGGTTACGCTCTAAGTAAATCCCTACTTATGAGTTGTGGCCGGAGAGGGAGGGCGGCGGGACAATAAAAAAAACTGCTCGGATCGGCAAAAAGCTCGAAGCAAAAAAAGCTAATTAAAACCAAATAAAAGCTCAAAACGATCAAATTTTAATTTTATGGCTTCTCCCCACGACTCCGTCCGCATGGAACTCGTTTATATATCGTAGTTCCATACAAACTTTCCTATGTCTTTCCGCGGGAATCAAACTATCTCCATACCAAAATTCATCTCAATCGGTTCAGCGCTTTAAGCGTGAAGAGGTAACAAACAGACAGACACACTTTCGCATTTATGATATTACTATGGATTTCGCTACTGTAGGTATACCAATCATTAGAAATAGAAAACCATTTATTAGTGTCACATAAAACGACACACAGAAAACAAAAGAATCATGTCATGTCAGCAGGCTTAAGACGGTTGCCATTTTATCACTTTATCGTTGTGGATAAGACATCCGTCACTCTCGCACTCGACTTGTCAGAACGTGACGGTCAACCATGCTACGCCCGCTGAAGTCAGCATGTAACTGACGATAACCAGCGCTGGTCTTCCGTTGGAACCATCACTACCTATCGATCATAATTAACTTACAGATCAACAAGGCGCGATCACATCCGAAATGGTAGCCGAGTCCCTCCGCTGTGGTCGCGAGCTCTCCCGAGCCTCGGCCCGGCGGGGCAACGAGCTGGTCAAGAACGGAATAACCCTGGAGGCGTGCACGCCATCTTTGCTGCACTTCTTCACGGGCAAGCAGAACGCGGAGACGAAGGCTGCGGCCGAGGTGTCGCATGAGATTTTGACAGCGACCAAGCTTCTGCAATTGAGGGTGTGCTCATCGTGAGTTGGTTTCTGACTTTGTTCATGCTTGCTATTCAATCCATCTCTATCGTTCCGTCCATCTTTGAGACAATCATCCCACAAGAAGATAACAGCATTCTTTACGGGTTAGCGTAACGTAATTTCCTACATGTTTAACTTTTTCTTGCGAGACGAAGACAACTGACATGAAACCCGTCTTAATAATAATTTACTTTAAAAACAAAGTTTTAACCGACTTCAGTTTAGTACTTGGCCAAGCCAAATGAACCTTTCCACATTACCACAAGGACTTGCTTTCCGAGAGTAGGTAAATACGTTGTTTATTACAGACGAAAACCATATCACTGTATGTGCTGGGCCGATAATATTTGAGGAGTTCCGTCGATTTGTACCTATTGGCACACTTGACATTTAGGACTTCATTAGTTGCTATTTCAACGGAATCATAGCTGAATCAGTAACGTACCTCTTGCAGTTTTATGCACGTAAGTCATCTGTGGTCTTCATCATCAGTTCCACTTCATCAAATTAGTGATTTCCGGGTGTAAATACACTAGTTATAACAGAAAATACCGAAATTACTACATGCGTGCCTTCTATATTTGAGGAGTTCCCTCAATTCCTCATGGTGTCCCATCATCCAATAGAAGTTTTCATAACAATGGGACCAACCTGCAAGAATATAGGTACCTACCTATACTTTCAAATAAAAAAAGAATTGTACGAACCGGTTAATAAATGACAGAGTTCTGTTCTGAGGTAGGTAACAAACAAAAAAAATTAAAAAAATACAACCGAATTGAGAACCTCCTCCTTTTTTTTGAAGTCGACGTAAAAATGAATGCTAGTTTAGCTTATGGTTGACATTATTTAACGTGGCCAACTATTATTAATAGGGTGTCGTAGGGGTATATAAGTACTTACACTAGTTTGCAGAAGTTTACATATTTTACAGCCCATTTGATTGCCGCACTTATTTCCACAGCTCCAAAGTGACCCCGAACACGTTCATGGCCTTCCTGGAGCATCAAGTTATCAGGGTCCATGACCCTCGCTACTGCAAGCCAGTCAAGGTCAGCTGCACCGACTCCAAGTACAGGTAACTAGTGACAACCTTACGCAACGAGATTAATTAACAAATAGTTACAGACTAAACTACACCTAACTTAAAGGCTCCTCTACACAATGGGCCATCATGGCCGTAGGCGTAGGACATTAACTGTCAATTTTACTATTGACCGCCACCGTCCGTAGGCCGCACCAGTGTGATTCAGGCTTTACGCCGCTATGCATCTCGTATTACCACGCGTTTTTTGCATTTTTCTTGTGACACGATTCGCTAGTCATACTCCATATCGATATGTAAAACTATGTTTTATCAAGGAATAAATGAAATGAAATGAAATGAAATGAAATATACAAAACTTAAACAACAAATAAAACAATATCACGAAGACGACGACGCTCGACTAATTTTCTGGAATCAAATAACTGCCGGTAAAATGCCTAAAAGCGGGGCACATTGCACGTAGAACCGATGGCCGTTGGGGTGGAAAGGTTCTCGAGTGGAGACCACGTACCGGAAGGCGTGGCGTGGGTAGGCTGGTGACACAAGGTGGACTGATGACATGGTAAAGGACGCAGGAGTCAGCTGGATGCGTGCGGCGCAGGACCGGTCACTTTGGCACTCTATGGGGGAGGCCTATGTCCAGCAATGGACGTCTTTCGGCTGATATGATGAAGTACCTTCGGCTAGAACTGCTCCTTCATATGGGTCGAGTTCGGGACGAAGGGCGTGTGTAGGGCTCGGTTGTTTCAAACGGACGATAATCATAAGTGACTACAAGTCGTTATTGAGAACTTGTTGTGAAGATAAAATTTCCATCAGGAGTTATTCGCCTTTTACTAGTTGACTCAATATTTTTATTCTTCAGGAGTATAGACGGAACGTGCAACAATCTGGTGCGTCCACAATGGGGGAAGAAAGAGTCTCCATTCACCAGGGTCGCTACTCCATGGTATGCTGATGGTACGTATAATATTCCCTTATAGACGACCTGGATCAACGCTAGAGATAGTATATTTATGGAGTTGCAATGCTCATATTTTGAAATCTAGTTAACAAACCCTGTAATTTCCAGGCATCTACGCGATGCCGGTGGCCGCCAGCGGGCGTCCACTACCGAACCCTCGAGCGTTATCCACTCGAATATTCTCCGACCAGCCAATCAACAGCAGAGTATTCTCGTTCATGAACATGCAGTGGGCACAATTCATCACTCACGACATGCTGATTCACAGCCTGGAGGTCACAGGTAAGTCAGTTCGTTAATTCTGTGATGTCTCGCACTTATCTTGCCAAGAAGTTCAAAAGAGGACATCTGATGCAGAGATAATCGAGTTCACTGGGGAGAAGCAGTTACCAAGAATCTTCTTACAAACATAGATTAAACTTACAAGCTGTGGAGGCTTTAGGTGCGCTTTACTACGCTATAGCATAACCTGGGAGGTAGGCATGCGATGTGACACACACAAGTTTCACATTAAATAAAAGTAGGAACTGTCGAAAACCATGTCGTAATGGCCGTGAGCGGATTTGCGTCTTACACTGTCGTGGTGACGAGACATTATTATTTCGGATTCTCGGATGCCAGGGAAGCGCGTCGAGGCGCTGAAAGTTTGAACTTTGGACAACAATAACCATAAAGGGATGATTATTACACTACCTTTACCTACTCATGTTATATGGTTATGGTGTGTAAAAAGCTCAACTTCTGTATTTACAGATGAAGGCGGCATTAATTGCTGCGTCGGCAACGGTATAGACGTGTTGTCCCCTGAATATCAGAACGACAAGTGCATTCCGATCTGCGTGCCCGAGGACGACCCCTTCTACCGCCAGCACGGGATCCGCTGCATAAACTTTGTGAGGAGCGTGACCACACCACGGGAGGACTGCAGGCTGGGGCCGGCAGAGCAGGTAGGCTTAAGATTTATGTTAAAAGGATACACTTCTGGCGATAGCTGGTCGGTCTTCTAGTCGATGGACAGATCAGGATGCTCTGGCAGGCCTCACAGTCACAACTCACAATGGGTTGGCAACACTGGTGACAGAAGTCGCCAGAAAGCTTCAAGACGACTCTGCACTGCACTGGAAACCACGACCATTGATGATACTTCGCCTTGTCCTTTTCTGATATCGGCTATCCTCGTCTGCGTTCTCCATTGTTCCCTATTATGAGCTACCGTGTCGTCAATGTCAATCTCTTTTCTCACTTAGATGCACGATCCAAAATATAATCCAGTGTCCGTAAAAATATAGTCCAGTCCATGGTGCTCAGTTCGCCAAAGCAAAAGCATCTGAGCCCATTTCGAAATCTACCTTAAGTTAAGAATCCGCTATTGCCTCATTTAATGAAATCCCATCCCAACCAGTCATCCTAATATTTATAAATTTTAGCTGAACGGCGCCACCAGCTTCTTCGACGGCTCTCAGGTGTACTGTTCGGATCCGGCTGTAGCCAAAAAACTGCGCACGATGAGCGGCGGGAGACTGAAGGAAGAAAAGAAACCGTACAACAGGAGAGGGTTTCCGCCTTCGGTGGATAAGAAGATGGACGTGTGTGACTTAAGGAATTCGTCTGAGTCGTGTTACCTTGCTGGTAAGGATGTTAGGCTTAGTTTCCCAAGCTTTCCTTTATTATGTGTTCTTGTAAATTGCTTTAAATTCTACCTAAACGTACAGTAATAGTTAGGCTACCTGCACGAAGCCCGCGGACGTCATCCCGCCGCGTCGACATAAGTCTGTCCCCTGGGACCGTAATCAAAGGGCTGGCTGGCACACGTTGCTGCGAGCAGTTGTGAGCATGATAGTATTTTCGAGCAAGGCGCTTGTTGAGGACGTATTTTCGGACTCTTTGGTTTTGAACCTTTTTATTACTATTAAGTTTATGTACTTATTGCTTCCAAGTTGGAAGTTCCAACGCTACAGAAAAATAGCGTGACACATAATCACTGCGCAGACACGCGGCGCCCCTGCCCTAGGCGCGTGCATCTTCTCCTTCAAACTTTATAATAATTCACATCAACTAGATTGAATTAAAATAAACCAAGTTAAATCTAAATTATCCCTTATGGGTTCCATATTTTTCCTTCTGAAGTACGGAACCCTAAAAAGGCAATCGATGTATTGTGCCGAGGATAACAATAGCCTGCAGTTATCTGCAGGTTATAAGGTTATTCTTATGAATAACCTTATTTGCTCTGAAGTTACCACGCAGGCTTTAGTTACTCGTTTTGCTAAGTATATAAGCCTCGTAAGAGATAATTTACTTTAAAAAATAAAGTTTAAACCGACTTTAATTCATTTCCCGCCAAGCCACATAAGTAGGTACATAAAAAAATCCACATTTCCATTCCAATTTACCACATGAACTGCTGTCCGAGATCAGATGCGTTGATTATTACAGAAAAAAATCCAAGTCGCTATTTGTGGGCCGATAATATTTGAGTTCTGTTGATTCCTCAAGGATCTCAGAATTGACACTTCATTAGTTGCTACTTCAACGAAATCATTTCAGAATCTTTGACGTACTTTACATCCTTGAGGAGTTCCATAAGTCATCTGTGGTCTTCATCGTCAGTTCCACTTCACCAAAATTGCGATTTCCGAGGGTAAATACACGAGTTATAATAGAAAATACCGAAATCACTACACGCGTGCCTATAAAATTTGAGGGTTGCCCTCGATTTCCCTGGGATCCCATCATCAGATCCTGACGTGTGCTCACCTGAATAACTTGAAAGAATATGGTTAAAGGTCTATACGTACCTATAACATTTCAAAAAATATCCTCCAACTCTTAACCGTTGAGGAGTTGTACCTTCCATCATCAGCTCACCAACATGAAGTGATGACTACCAGACGCAAGTACCTGAATAGCTTTAAAAAATACATGAAACATGTAATTCGTGCCTGTAAAATTTGAGGGTTGCCCTCGATTTCCTTCGGTCCTAACTTGGTGAAGATGGGACCATCTCAGAAGTATACGTTTTCGAATAAAACAAGAATTTTAAAAATCGGTCCACAATTGACGGAGAAATCGGCGAACATACATAAAAATAAAAAATAGTGGAACATATAACCAAAAAAAGTACAGACGATTGTTTGCGTAGGTGACGGCAGGATCAACCAGACTCCAACGCTCGCCCTCACCCACACCATCATGCTGCGAGAGCACAACCGCATCGCCGATATCCTGGCTGCACTCAACCCTATGTGGAGCGACGAGAAGATCTACCAAGAAGCCAGGAGGATCGTCATCGCTGAGCTGCAGCATATCACCTATCAGGAGTGGCTTCCGTTGAATTTCGGTAAGTTTAGTAACCTCTTAAAGGTCACTTGAAGTTGGACGTAAAAGTCATGGGTCATAGTCCTAACTATAGTGCGACCGCCGAGCACTATGAACTGTACATTGACCGCGTTTCAGTAGGGCATGTGCATATTGTGCATGCGGGCTAGACTCGAACCCGGTTAGCGGTTACATCGACTCTGTAAGCCATAGGCCAAACCACCGCGCATGCAAAATGGGATTTCCTTAGCAAAAGTGCTATTTTGCATTCCCAAGGTCGGAATCGTTGGCGTATTGGCAGGAGCAATAAAAAACCGGCCAAGTGCGTGTCGGACCACGCAAAACGAAGGGTTCCGTGCCTATTAAAAAGGTCGTATCGTCAGTCGTATCAGAAATTTTACGGCACTTACGTCCTTTTCTTTGAGGAAGGCAGTTTTTCAGCAATATCTCGAAAACCTCTGAACCGATCTTGTTCAAAACAATTTTCGGTAAATGAAATTAATAAGCCCTATGTCCATGAATTTTTCCATATTTTTAAAATACACCGTTCAAAAATTAGAGGGGGGGGGACAGAATTTTAGTGACTTTCGGGGCGATTATCTCCGGCTCTATTCACTTAATAAAAAAAAATGCTAAGAAACCTTATATTTATTTTGAAAGGCCTATCGATTGACGTGCCACACGGGGGGTCACAATGAAAAAAATTTTTTTGACTTTTAGTTTTATGTATGGAGTGCACCCCTAAAAATTTTTTTTTTTGTCATTTGAATTACAAAACTATGTAGCGGCTAACAAAATACACCTATCCTCAAAATTTTATTCAAATACACTTCATAGTTTTCGAGTAAAATGCCTGTGACATACGGACAGACGGACAGACGGACAGACGGACAGACGGACAGACGGACATGACGAAACTATAAGGGTTCCGTTTTTGCCATTTTGGCTACGGAACCCTAAAAACAGCTTGATGCGAGGTAGAGGTAGCGTCATTAAAGATTGAGGAAACATTTTCAACAACGGAAAATGTCCGACCTCCAAGAGTTTAGCTTCTCTCAAGTCTTGAGAGAAGCTATAAACTCTTGGAGGTCGGACATTTTCCGTCGTTAAAAATGTCTCATCAATCGTTAATGGTGCTCTTCCGCGAACCCTGAAGCCCTCCTTTAACCAGTTAACATGACGTTCCAGGTGAAAACTACTTCCGCTACTACCGGATATCCCCGTCCTCCCTGTACAGCCGCGACTACAGCGACGCAGTAAACCCTGGAATCATCAACTGCTTCGGAGCAGCTGCCTTCCGTTTCCTGCACACCCTGGTGCCTGCGACCTTCATGAGCTGTCCTGCTAGCTACCAGACTGCTTACGCTTATAAGTAAGTTTACTTTATGAGCATGTTGAATAGGAGTTGACCGAGCTGTATTATAGTAATCCGTTCAAAAAGCGACTCTACCGTCTAAGCTACGAGTATTAGATTAAAATTCCAATGGGGTTTATAAAATGTCGCAATGCTTTAGTCGCCCAACCAGCAGCCATAGTTTCGGTCTCTGGGCAAAAGTTGAGGCACACTGGAAGGTATCCATTTCCAATAATGAGAACGTAAAGGAAGAACAACTTTCTTTCAGCTAAGCCCTGCTAACATCATGAACATTTTTTTTCAGAATGAGTGACCACTATCAAAACCCTAGTATTCTCGAAGTCTCCTGTGACGATCTGGTCCGAGGCATGCTAGCCCAACCCTCATCGGAAGCCGACCCTTACATGACGAGTGAACTGACCAATTTGCTGTTCAAATCCTGTAATCGGTGGGGGCTGGACCTCATTGCTATGGACATACAGAGGGGCAGGGATCATGGTATCGCTTCGTATAATGATTTAAGGTATGGACTGTTTGAGGGTAAACTTAAAATGGAACATAGGGCTTGTCCATATATTACGTCATCGTTTTTTGACCCCCGTACCTTATAAAATGACGTTATTTCAATTAAAAAAATCGGATTGGCTTAATTTTACAATTAAATCCAATTTACTAATTAATTTTTCTTTTATTTGACAAGCTAAAATTTTATAAGGAAATGAATTATTTTTTCACACTTATTGAAAATGCGAGAGATTATATCATCGTCATGCTACCTTCATCCAATGGTCAGAACCCCCATTTTGAAATTACGTAATATATGGTCAAGCCCTTATGAGCTGTCGTGGTCACGTAGCACATCGACTCGTATTTTGATTTTGCGCTAGATGTCTCTAGCTGTTGCTTCTCTGGCGTATGCGTTGAGGGATTTGTGCCTTTAACTGGTCAACTAACAATGCAAATTCAGGCTCTAGCAAATGGTGGTGTAAGAAATTCTAAATACATTTTGTCACAATTTATGCTTAGTCGGTCAAGCCTTGGTCTTGGAAAATGTGTAGATGAGTTTGTATGAATCATTTTGTTATACTTTAAATATTTCAGAGAGGTCTGCGGGCTCAGAAGAGCTACAAACTTCCAGGATTTGATTGGAGAAATGTCACAAAATGTGAGTATTGTTGTACGCATACCTATACCTACTAACATGCCGTGTTTATGTAATGTTTAATCCGTCATTGAATCTTATAAAATTGTATGTCGGCTTGAAAACGCATTGCATACCTACTATTAAAACTATATACTCAGGTCCACAGTCCCTTGAAGACGAGAAAAAAAAAACTTCTAAGTTAACGAAAAAAAAGATAACATATTATGGCCATTTAATGCCGCAAAAATAGTTATTTACGATATAAGTGCAGAAAATAGGAAATTCGCAACGAGTGGCGATAAATTAAAACACGACCGAAGGGAGTGTTTTAAATCGACACGAGTTGCGAATTACCTTTTCGCACGTGTATCGTACAACGTTTTACAGTACATATGGCTCTTTAAAGTTTCAACATATGCACGGAAAGTGCTCATTTGCGCACTAGTGCGGGAAAGTAACACCATGTGTACTGTAAACGTATATTTCGACACGCTCCCGGGAATCAAAATTTATTGGGTTCTTTCCGTTGACAGAACTATGCAATTTGGCAAGTGATAAGTATCAGAAAATTATACATTTGTTATTTTATACGGAACCCTCGGTGGGCGAGTCCGACGCGCACTTGTCGTCCGGTTCTTTTTTATCGAAAATGTTATTCGACTAAAAAAAAATATATTATTAACGAACTTGCTCACAAAATTTGAGAGAATCGGTTGAGAAATGCGACCTGTAGAGGAGAACAGCGGGAATGCGGGACATCCGGACATAAGAACCTAGCTACAAAGAGTATCGGCCCAAGCTGAGTCATAGAACTTCGTTCGCTTCGCTCGCTCGTTCGATAAAGAAGTTAAGACTCGACGGGTGTAGCTACTTTTTAAGTTGTGGCGGATTAAGTCAATCAGAGGCAAATACTGCGAACCCTCAATGAGGCCATAGTTTAAGAAAAAAAAGTGAGCATTTGGGGCCCCCTTAAACCGGAAGCGCGGGGCGGGTCGCCCCTTCCGCTACCCGTTAGCTCGCCATTGCTTAACTTAACTGCTAAATTAGATAAGCAGGCTAAAAATAATTATTATTATTATTCACTGAATTTTCAGCGCATCAACGCCCTCGCCCAATTCTACGAATGCGTAGACGACATAGACCTGTACGTGGGTGGCGCGCTTGAGAATGACGTCCAGGGTTCCATCCTGGGGCACACCTTCCAGTGCATCGTCGCCGAGCAGTTCTACCGGATCAGGGTGGGCGACAGATACTTCTATGACAACAGCGACCAGCCGTATCCGTTCACGCCTGGTTAGTACATTTGTGATGTGATGGTATTTCAGTGTTCCCCAGACAATCAGTATTGTAATCAATCACCCGTAACACAGACGGCTTCTGGGTGATTCCACGAGCGTTCCAACCGCCGTCAGTCCGCTGATGTACCGGCAAACTGGCATGGCATGTTCAGGTATTTTTTACAAGTCCAGGACTCCTACAAAATTATTGGAAAAGGGGATCCAAAACTGCAAGAACTGACAATAATGCGACCAGCGGACTGACGGCGGTTGGAACGCTCGTGGAATCACCCTTCTGCATATCCGTTCATACCTGTTTGTTGTGCGGATGGACCTCGGGAATTTCAATGAAATGGTTACAGATATTTGGTACCTTTTGTGTACCTCTGTGTACCTTTAGTAAAAATCTGTTTACCTCTCTTGAAAACGAGCTATCTTCAAAACGTATCGTCCTGACGTCAGAATGGCGGATGGACCTATGAAATATGTACAAAGCTTACATTTTATTTCACCAAATGTATATAATAATTTGGTACTTTATGTGTACCTCTGTGCCTTTAAAAAAATCTGTGTACATCTGCTGAAATAGTTATTTACGATACAAGTGCAGAAAACGTGTATCGTACAACGTTTTACAGTACATATGGCTCTTTAAAGTTTCAACATATGCACGGAAAGTGTTCATTTCCGCACTAGTGCGGGAAGTAACACCATGTGTACTGTAAAAGAGCTATCTTCAAAAATAGGTCCACCCGCCATCGCTCGTTTTCAGGAGAGGTACACAGAAGGTACCAAATTAATAAATGGATTTGATTAAATAAAGTGTAAGTTTTTTACATATTTCATATGTCCACCCTCCATTCTGACTGTGAGTATCATACTCGAATGTCAATTAGTGTGAAACCTTTTCGGCTGCCACCAGCGAGGTCTTAAACTCAATTTTTGGGTATTTATGTTCTTTAATTATAGTTGCTCCCATACAAACATTTGTTCCTCTCCAAAAACTGGTTCGATTAGCATCGTAAAAAAAATTAGGACACAAGCTGCAGGTTTTGTAACCTTCCATAAATCCCACAGAACAACTGTCAGAGATAAAGAAGTGTTCCATGGCGCGTCTCATCTGCGACAACACGGACGTGACCTATGTACAGCGCAAGCCGTTCGAGATAGAATCTATGTACAACCCCAAGTACAGCTGCGAGGACTACGCGAACATCCCATACGTCGATCTGAAACACTGGAAGCGACCCTTGTTCGAATACGATTAAATGATAAAGGCTTGTTAATGGAACCTTTGATTATGATTACTCTCCTATGGCTTATTCAAATTGCTTGGATAAGCCACATCCAGACAATGATGCTAGCTAAGTTTGGTGGCTACTTGAGAACAGAGAACGATGAAGTCGTTGTTACAGAATATTTTTATAATTGAATAAATAAATTAGGTATTGATTTATCTATGCCAAATTATTTATTCCATTTTACCTATGAATTCCACTCTGGTTGATAACTGAAGTTACTTAGGTACCGGAAGGTTTTAGAATTTATTTATTTTTTGATTTGTTGTATTGTATCTACAGTATGTAGGTAGTTGGTAAATTTTTAAAAGCGAATAAACAAAACTAAAAAAATATTATCGACATTTAAAACTACGCACATGTATACAGGTTTTATTCCGTAGGTCTGGGAAATTATGAGACAAAAATTTATATAATTTAGGTTAATGGTCTCTCATTCTGGTACTGCGTGCATGGAGGCAGAAGAAACGACTAAACATATTCTACTGGACTGTAAGCAGGAAGAAGTATACAGGAAAAAGCACCTAGGGTCTCCGGCCGGACACACCACGGGACGCAGTCAGTGATACCAAGGCACTCATACCTTTATAGAGGAGCTGGGGTGGTTAGAGTAGCGCCACCCCGCCATGGATGTCGATTTGCGGAAAATGCCCAGTAAAACTAACTCATGAATGAGTATGAAATAACGAATAAATCATTCAATCATAAAAAGTAGGCAGCGACTCCACTGTTATCTATGTTCAGGCCTGCCACCAAATGTCCGTTACTCTAGCTGTAAAATAGAACGCGAAAACCGAGATAATTTCGTTATCTCGCTCTGTCTTAGAGATTGCACTTATTGGTGCGCTCGTCATTTCGGTTAAATCAATAAAATAACAATAATGAACACTTTATAATTATTACCTCAATCGCCATTTATGTAAGCTGAATAGTTTGCCTTATAAGATCAACGATTTTTTTCTTTAGATTTCCTTCATAGCTTTCGACGAGTGTTATTATATATTTAACTAAATAAATTAAATGTGTGGAGTTTTAGAGGATGAATCAAAATTAATAAATTAAATTTTGTAATTTATTTATTACAGTAAATAATCTAACAATAAATACTTGTATAAACTTTGTCTTATTTAATTTAAACCTAGTAGTAACACTTAAGAAGAAATGGACGAAAGATAGTTACGTATGATTGTAGGTCTTTTAAACTTTAGGGCTTCCAATCAATAGAGATTAGGGGTAAAAATCTACTGTTTACATATTTTAAAATTCAAATATATTTTTAACCACATTTGACTAGTAATTACTATTTTTACAAAATATATGGTACGCATCAAATGTGACTTTATGACATATTTAACCCTTTCGCCGCCATTGACTTGATATGAAGTCCGAACACGTTCGTGCCCCACACGCCACAACTTGATATCAAGTCAGTTTCTTCAGTGAAATAGCTACTGACGTGCGTTGGCATGAGGTTTAATTTCGCATTTGACGTCTGTGACAGTTGGCGTGTGGGGTAAAACTTTTTGCTCGTATCGTGGCGGGGAAAAGGTTAAGATACAATTTAAAAGTTTTATTTGTATTACATAATATTGGCAACTACTTTATACTACCTATACCAGAATATAAACATTATTTATTATAAAAAGACAATTATTAAGCATGCCGACTTAATCTAGAATATATCAAAACTTTTAGAACATGGTCACAAATCAGTCATTGAATAGGTATACAACATGAAGAAAAACGTTATAATAGGTTATTTTTATCTTACAATAATTAATATTAATATTCATGTATACCATTATCAGGGAGCGTACATTTCATGCCGGTTTCGTCATAATGACGTATTCATATAAACACACAGGATGTTTCAAAAAACGTTGATGTTAATTTCTTTTGGTGGCAAACTTTGTTGACAGCAGGAACAATAAATTTGTTTATTATCTATAACTAAACATGGATTTATTTGGCACAATAATTTTATAGCCTCCATGGCGACTTTGGCCACTAGCAAAGCATTAAGTTTCCTGATCTTATTAAATTTAACTAAAATGTTGTTTCCGCACGTCTCCTATTTGTGACAAAGAATAACTTTGATGTGACAATGTCAGATAATGTTCTTTCAATGTCCGTCTCAAGTGTCAATATATTAGATCTACTTAAACGGAAGAGGTCGATTAGATAACAGTGATTAATCATTGATTAATCACATTTTCCATTATTAGGGTCGGATACATAAATGTTCGTTATGCCGTTGCTCTTTTCAAACTTTTTCCATGGGCATGGAATGTACGCTCCCTGACCATTATAATACTGACCCTTTCAATAACCCGCAACACCGTTTTTCCTTTATTCGTGAACAAAGCAAAATATGCCTTTGCGCATTGCAATAAAGTATAAATTTTAACCTCTTGCCGCGCACCATACAAATATTAGTTCAGTAAAATTTGCGCCGCTTAGTAGAGATAAATTTATTTTATTCTAAAATTTAATGAAATAATTAATTCGACTTTAAACATATAACGATTAGGTCTAAATTCGATTGAATTCCAATGTACAATCTGTTGCACAGTGGGCGGCACGAGGTTAAGTGTGAGAGACGTGTTATTGAATGGGCTCAATAGCTTGAGATAGTATTAGCTAAAATATAGATTTTAAGAGAGCAACTCTACTCTTTAGTTCCGTGTCTATTGGATAAATCATAACTTATGTTGCACCAATAGAAGAGTATTACGGCAAGTCTTTACCCGAAATGTTTTTGAGCGTTTGTATATTTCCTTGGCATATAAAGGGCCAAATTAATTTCGAAATAACATTTAGGAGGAATAAAAATGCATTATCTTATCTCCCCTCACTTAAAATACATATATGTAGGTATAACATAGCAAGATCTTTATCAGGATTTGGCAGTTTTATCGGTTTTGTGCTCTCTGATAAGCTATACGTCGAAACCAGATAATAAGATAGCGCACTATCTGTTGCTTTTGCGTCACGGCTCACAATTTGTGAGTCATTATTCGGCATCCAACAATATCAATAGATTGAGCTCACTCTACGAAAGCGGGAGGGTTAGAGTTCAAACATTGTAGTTCATTCATTAGTAGCGTAATATGAATACTACTAACTCTAACGTTTCATTTACCTACATCAGCCCAGCTAGCATAATAGGTTCTATGGTTACGTTTTACGTGACGTTTCAGTACATTGGGGCCGTCAAACGTGACCATAAGGCCCGCCATAGACGGACTGCTTAGAGCAGTCGAGGCCTCATGCAATATGAAGACTGCTCTCGTGCCGTTGGTCTCGACTGCTCTAAGCAGTCCGTCTATGGCGGGTCTAAAACCTATCATGATCGCGTTTATGACGGACAAAACGCATTAGTCCTTCTCGCACTTAGACCCGCCATAGACGGACTGCTTAGAGCAGTCGAGACCCGCCATAGACGGACTGCTTAGAGCAGTCGAGGCCTCATGCACTATGACGACTGGAGCCGTAGCATGGTCGGCCTTGTCACGCGATAGGTGATAGGATAGAGCGTGCGTCACTGGCTGACACCGTTCGATAGAACGAGACGACGCTCTTATCTTGTCACTTGTCGCATGATAAGGCCAACCATGCTACGTCTCCTGCTCTCGTGCCGTTGGTCTCGACTGCTCTAAGCAGTCCGTCTATGGCGGGTCTAAAACCTATCATGATCGCGTTTATGTCGGACAAAACTCATTCGTCCTTCTCGCACTTAGACCCGCCATAGACGGACTGCTTAGAGCAGTCGATACCTCATGCAATATGACGACTGGAGCCGTAGCATGGTTGGCCTTGTCACGCGATAGGTGATAGGATAGAGCGTGAAGAACTGGCTGACACCGTTCGATAGAACGAGACGACGCTCTTATCTTGTCACTTGTCGCATGATAAGGCCAACCATGCTACGTCTCCTGCTCTCGTGCCGTTGGTCTCGACTGCTCTAAGCAGTCCGTCTATGGCGGGTCTAAAACCTATCATGATCGCGTTTATGTAGGACAAAACGCATTCGTCCTTCTCGCACTTAGACCCGCCATAGACGGACTGCTTAGACCAGTCAAGGCCTCATGCTCATGCAATATGACGACTGCTCTCGTGCCGTTGGTTCGACTGCTCTAAGCAAGCCGTCTATGGCGGGTCTTACATACTTGCTAGTACGGGATGAATAGCTAAACTTGAGTCTGGGTAACGTTGTCCTTGTCAATAATGATGTTTTGGCACATTTCAAGGTTATATTCTAACAAAATACTCACGATTTCTATAAATTTATATTACTCCAGGCAAAATACGGTTTCGAAAAACATTAATTTATAATAGGTAGCGTTCTTTTTGTTTATTTCATTCTAAAACGTTATTCTAAGATGCTTTAATCAAGAATCCAACAAACTTTCCACATGGAAGTAATTATATAGATTTAAACTAAACATTTATTGTCTTTTTTATTTTATTTATATTGAATATTTTAAAGCAAATGTAAATGAACCTAAATAAAGATAAAAAAAAATATCCGGACTTTTTAGGAGCTAATTAAATAATGTTTTTTTATGCTAGATTTTGCCTCTAGGTAACTATTTAATTGATAATATATCCGTTACATTAAAAAAAATTGCTATTATAAATTATTTCCAAATTTGACATTTTTTCCATACAAGTATGTCAGTTCATTGCCTGGACTATATACTCTTTATAAATGCAACACCTGTTCTACACAGACCAAATACGATTAATTAAAAGTAGGTATATTATTTTAGATTTCAGAGTGAACTGTATCGGAATATTTAACACGAGTCCAACTGTCTAGAATAGATAATGGTATCCTATATACACAACATATAGGATACTAACAATATTTTGCGTTTTCTTATAAAAGAGAACATTAAATCACAACCACACTTCGATCAATTCCGAACATGGCAATTATTGCTTATTGGAATTTAGAACATTTGGAATTCTTACTTGCTACCTGACTGCGGTAAAACGTTAAAAAAAACAAACATTTTACTAGACTTTATTAATCGCTGGTTCTATAGCAAATAGAGAGCGTCACTTAAAAAAAATGTTTTTGGAGGTTGTCTATACCTTTGTTGTTGACTATCCTCTTGAGGCACCGCATGTAGACATAAATTTGTGCCATTGTGTCATAAATGCTGTCTTCAGACTAAAAGGCCTTCAAATCCCTTTGAAGCGGAGTACACTACGATTAAAATCAGTTAACTACTGACATTTGGCATTAATTCACTCGATACTCTATCTTAACGTCAGAATATTAGAGTTTATTTTGTAAACACGCTGCCTATAAATATAACGGTTGTAATAAAGACTTAATTACATTGGTATTAAGGTAGAATATCCCAAGGTTTGATCCAATCTGTCAGTGGTTAACTGATTTTAATCAAGGAGTAATTAGTTTAAGGATGTCATAAGAGAAAACCTATTTTAACAGCTTCCTCTCCTTGTCGATCCTAGATCCAAGCCCCAAGTGAAGTCACCGAGTATGTAACAGTAGTTTATGTGACTGTACATAATGAGATACCTTAATTCACGAGTGTGGTTTTATGAATCGAGCGTCAGCGAGTTTCATAATATGATAGATAACACGAGTGTTTTAAGGCCTAATTATGTACAGTTGCATGCCGCACCGCCATGGCCATCTAGATTTCAAATCATGACCAGATTTCCATCGAACAGTATCCAAGGCTCTATGACCTCTGGGCCACGCTTCGAAATTTGAAAGTCATTACAATATCGATATCTTAATGAACATACGTACAGATGTAGTGCATAATTTTTTCCATCGTATTTTCACGGAAACGTACGAACGTGGTCTTGCTAAAAATTTCAGCCGGTCATAGTACAAAAAGTTCTGAGGTCGAATGAAGTAGCATGACAAATACGAACGTTTCCGAGAACATACGATGGAAAACAATTATGCACTACATCTGTAAAAAATAACCTACGGCCCGAGACAAGTTAATTATTATTATAAATCTTATTGATATAATACTGGTTTATAATATGTGTGTAGATAAAATACATATTGCATACTACCTGGGCTAGGAACTATGCCTGACAATCCTATTGTGTGAGCCGAGTTGTACCCCTGGCGGTAGGCCGGAATAACCTCTTACGCCACACTACTTCTTGTACTACTGTTGGTCGATTACGTAACGTATTGTACGCGCGTCAGGTAGATCTAAATGTCAATTTTTATATGGAAAATGACAGTTGGATCTACCTAACGCGCGTTCAAAACGTTACGTTACGTGATCACCCCCCTGGGCTACTACTGTCTTCTGGTCCTCAAACTTGAGTCTAGATATAGTCCAGATGGTGTCACAAATGCTGTGTTCACACTAATAGTTTTATAAAACCTTTTCTACAGGATTTAATTTGAGTATATAACGAATCAAAATACTTCAACCAATTCCTCTTATGCTTGTTCCCCCAAAGCGAGCTGATCTTGTTCTGGAAGCTGCTCCAAGTGACCAGAGTATGCATGAGCTATGCTCACATAGCTGGGACGGACCTTTTCGAAGGTCCTCTTGTGTAGATGCAAGGCTCCTTTCTGGTCTTCGATGACTTGACCAGATATGGTCCAGATGGTAAGGCTTGTTCACGAAAAAAAGTAGCCACTATTGTATAATTCAGGTTTTCAATATGAAATGTCATTCTTTTAAGAATTGAATTAAATATCTATCGCTTTGAGTGGCGTTATGGATATTTATATCAGCTGCTATCCATTTTTGGGCCAACTTTCGAAATCTCTGGATTGTAGTCTTAGATCTTGTAATTTTCACGTTTGGGTCATAGAGGTTCTTTTTTTCCTTTACTCAAATATATTATCGATGCTATAATGTTCCGCGAATATCTTTCCAGATTCTTAATTACTGTATGCAGGTCATAAATTGTTTTAAACCATGCCAGAAGTAGACACACTTTTATGCAATCATTTTAGCATTAAGCCTTAAGGCTTAAAGCATTATGTAGGATTTCAAAACTACGATTATTACACATAAAAAAAGAATACTCAGTTGGCTATCTAATTGCGGTTTGAACTACCTAGACCTACTGGGTGACAGTGGAGACTTAGTTTTCGATGGCTACTTTTTTTCGTGAACAAGCCTTATCATAGTTATCATAAAACCTCTTCTACAGGACTTAATATGAGGATATGCTGATGTTACATACTTATATCAACAGATTCCTCTCCTGCTTGTTTCCCCACAGAGAGCTGATCTTATTCTGGAAGTTGCTCCAAGTGACCGGAGTATGCATGAGCTGGTATATGCCACCGGAACTGGGTCGGACTATCCTCTCGAAGAAGGGCCGCTTGTACAGCCGCTGGGCTTCTGCCTTCTGGTCTTCGGTGACCTTGCGGTCGTCCAGGTGATTGAGGGACGGGAATTGGGATATCACGAACAGTCTGGAAAGATATGTTCATTATGAGAATCCGGTGTCCAGTATTGTGGCATTCAATCTAGAATATAGCACATAGAACAAAAAGTAATAGAAGAAAGAGTTTATGCGAATGTGTGCGCATGTTCGAACTAAACGGCTGCTTGGCATCCTTTTGACACCCCGCCCCCCACGTCCGCATACGTCCGCATAATGGCAATGTGCATCCTTTTGTGGGGCCACTTTTCCGCGCTAGTTAGACTACTATGGTTTTTTCGTTCGCTGGGTGATCGTTTATCTCTTTCGAAAAAAAAACGACCACGCTAAAACACGATTATATACCTAATAGTATGTTAATCAATACTGCACTATTTCCTTCTGTTTCTTATATGAAGCCAACTTTTGAATTTTGGCATAATAATTAATATTAAATTATTTGTTCCGCTTTTGAATGTAGTAAGGGAAGTGTATTCACTTACCTTTTTATGCCTTAAGGCAGGGATCGGATACCGGTATTTTCTCCATTTAAACCGGTATTATTTCGTTCTTTGGTTATAATATCATTTTTGATCGGGCAGTCTAATAATACGAATATGTTACCTAAATACACGATAGAGTCCTACATTAAGAGCCTAAAACAATTCAAAATATTAGACCACTTCGGGGATTTTTGAAAAAAACCGGTTCCGATCCCTGCCTTAAGGTGGATTTTCGACCAGCGCGGCTCCGGCGTCACTAACGCAGCGACAGTGACGCGGCGATAGAGCGACAGAATAATCCGGTACGGAAATGTATGAGGGAATGTATGAGGGAGCGCAGCGTCACTGTCGCAGCGACAGCTGACGCTGCGCTCGAACGTTCCCTCGTATATTTCTATACTGCATAGTACTATCGCTCTATCGCCGCGTCACTGTCGCTGCGTTAGTGACGCCGGAGCCGCGCTGGTCGGAAGTCGGAAGTCCACCTTTATTGTCATAGTGAGAAGAGCGAAAAAGGTACGTGAATACATTTCCCTTACTGTACCTACAATTATCAATAAATATACATGTAAATTGCAACGAGAGTAGTTGATTTGGAATGTCAATCAAAACGTATGTTATGTTTGTTATCAACACCACTATCAGTCTAGACGGATCGAATCAAAGGTCGCGCACTGATTAGACCTCTTCTAATGAGCATACATCGGTGCACTTAATGGAGACTGGCATAAAATGGACAGTCTAAAGTAATATATCAGGAAACACATATTATGAGGGAACCGATTGAGGCATAAGGTTGAATACAAGACCTCCTTGAAAGATTCGTTTACAGTTACAGTTTATACATCTGCACGGCTATCACAAGACGGCGCGCGAGCTCTCTCTCGATTTTTCTCGCACTATACCTCTCTTTCTAAGTTGTCTAATAAGAGAGAGACAGATAGTGCGAGAAAAATCGAGTGAGCTCGCGCGCCGTCTTGTGATAGCCGTGCTGAACGCATTTTCAAGAATCATCTAAGTTATAGTTGAACTTTTTTAAACTAAGCCGATCTGTTTGTCTTCAAAATAATAGCATTCAAGTTAAACAATACGATTGTGTGGTTGGCGTGTGCCAAACTTTGCAAAAAAGAGGTTACCGCCACATAAAATGTTCATTGAATAATGAACTCTATCGTCTTATTCAATAGATTCGAAATGGACTAAAAGATAAAAAAAGCCCGCTCACAGCGAGCCAGGTATAAACAAGAAATTTTCCTTCATTGTTTGTTGGCACGCGTCGATCACACAATCGTATTGTTTAACTTGAATGCTATTGTTTTGAAGATAAGTAGATCTGCTCAGTTCAAAAAATTTCAACTATACACATAACATAGATGATTCTGGTAACAAATTCTACAGTAAATGTTATATGAATTTAAAATACTAAATAGTTTACTCACGCGAAAGAACTTATGAAATGTTCCTGTTTTGGCTAAATAAAAATCGTATGATAAAATCATTTGAGAAACCTTGCAATATGCAAAATAAAGGGAGCCTTCGTTGACATAGTTTGGTTGGCACTTTTAGATACTCATAATCATATAAGCCTAAATACGCCCACTGCTGGATATAGGCCTCCCCCAAAGAGTGCCATAATGACCGGTCCAGCGCCACCCGCATCCAGCGGACTCCCGCGACCTTTACCAGGTCATCAGTCCACCTTATGAACTGCTGCTAAGTATAAGAAGTTAATTTAAACCTCGTTATATTACATACTAGCTTCTGCCTGTGACTCCGTCGCGTGGAACTCGTTTATATAGTGGCTCCATACAAACTTATACCCCAATTTCACCCCCTTTTCCGGGATAAAAACTACCTATCCTATGCAGGGTTCGGAGCCGGTTTTTTCAAAAATCCCCGAAGTAGTCTAACATTTTGAATTATTTTAGCCTCTTAATCTAGGACTCTATCGTGTGTTTAGGTAGGAAGGTAGGCAATCATAAACCAAAGAACGAAATCATCATCATCATCATCATCAGCCTATATACGTTCCACTGTTGGGCACAGGCCTCCTCTCACGGATGAGAATAACGAAATATAATGTATTAATACCGATATTTTTGTATCGTGCAAATACCGGTATCCCACCCCTGATCCTGTCCTAAGGACATGTCCTTCCCGGGATCTACTATCTCTATACCAAATTTCATCTAAATCGGTTCAGCGGTTTAAGCGTGAAGAGGTAACAGCCACACACTTTCGCAATTATAATATTAGTATGGATTAACTGCATTACCTGTACTGCAGGTAGTCGTAGAAGTTCCCTCCGTTGAGATAGCTAGGCGCCGCCGGGTTGCCCATGAGACATAGGTACTGTAGGTTGGGGCATGACTCCTTCAGCTTCGCAACCCACGGGTAGAGGGAGCCGATCTTACAGTAGTTTACCCTGAGGAAGAATAATTAGTTTGGTTATACGTCCTTATGTTTTAATTCACAGAAAGTACATGTGACGGCGTATCATCATATCAGCCGAAAGACGTCCACTGCTGGACATAGGCCTCCCCCAAAGAGTGCAACAATGACCGGTCCTGCGCCACCCGCATCCAGCGGACTCCAGCGACCCCTACTTTATAATATAACTGACAGCTTATTTCATAAGTAAAATTGTTGCCATAAAAAAAAAAACTTTATTATTGCTTCGGTCTTCTGTCACCTGTCAGGTGGAATTTCACCAATCGGGTTCAGTTTTATAATATAAGCAACAATTCGAGACGACATTCTGCTGTGAGTTGGACTGATGACCTGGTAAAGGTTGCTGGAGTCCGCTGGATGCGGGTGGCGCAGGACCGGTCATTGTGGCGCTCTTTGGGGGAAGCTTATGTCCAGCAGTGGATGTCTTTCGGCTGATATGATGATCATGATGTTCTGCAGTGCCCTACCTCTCTAAAAAAAATGTTATCTCACCATAACAACTGTAGTTTAGGCAGCGGTGGCAGTACACAGGTATCGGTGATGGGGTTGTCGTCGGCTATCAGTGACGTCAGGTGCCTGAAGTGCACTAGGGGGTCCAGATTCCTGCATAATTATAAATAAATAAATTTCATTAAAAATTAATGAAATATACTCAATAACCGTTCAAAATATTTTTCGAAAAACCCAACTGCTTTTTTGAGCGTTTTTCATAAAGTATACATTTTTTTTTTCAAAATTCTTGTTTTTTGGGTTTTTCTTACTCAGAATCGTTGATACTATCGATCCTCATACAAGAAAAATCCCAAATATTCCATTTCAACTCGTCACATTTTTGTATGCAGTTTTTTTTTATATGGTCGTGACGCACTGGAAGAAAAAAACGTACATAGTAAAATCTGGGACAATTTTTTTCTTGTATAGAGATCGCTAGTATCAACGATTCTAGTAAGAAAAACCCAAAAAAACAAGTTCTGAAAAAAAGTTCATGTACACTTTTTTTGAAAAACACTCTTTTAATATTAAAATAGCCTGTATGTATATAGCATGTATGTCTTATTAGAGTTATTAGACATATAATAACTCTAATAAGACATACACACATACATAATATACATACGCTCGAAAAACATAACAATTACCCATTTAAGGCTCTTAACTATGTACAATTTTTTTGCAATCCATCCAAAATTATTTTGCTATCATAGCATCTAGGGGATCAAATGAAAGAGGAGAAAATGTTGAGTTCAGATATATATAAAATATAATTCATAGACTTTTTCTAGCTGGGATATAAGTTTAAAAAAAAATATATGATTGTTCCAAAAAATAACAAAAAAAAATTATTTTTTATTTATTTATTTATACGGGACACCAACAGAGTACATAAGAAAAGTGAGTTACATTTAAATAGTTATGTGGTATTTAGGCACTTACGTACCCCAATTATAGGTGAACACATCATTCACATTTTAACACGGAATTATTTTTAGGTTAATTAATAATAAAGTATAACAATAAAATTATTAGATTATCAATAAGATTTAAGATTAGTTTGTTAGTTAATTATTTTAAAGTTAGTATCAAGTTTATTTGTTTATTGGTTAGGAATTGTGGAATAATGAGTAACTTTTGTTTTTTGATGTAATTTCAAATTTGGGCCATCAACTGGACTGGATTTGATCTGAAAAATGCTGAGTTGTTGTTTAATTTTTGTATCCATGTTTTATGTGTTGCCTTGCTAAAGCTTTTAGTCCTCTTTAGGTGCTTCTGTAATTTTTCGGGTTATAACTTCTTTGTAGTCTTTATTTTATTTTTTGAAATATAAGATTTATATTAAATAAATATTAGGGGAAAATCTTACACAAATCGACCTAGTCCCAAACCACTCCAAAACTAAGCAAAGCTTATACTATGGGTACTAGATGACGATATACATACTTATATAGATAAATAAATACTTAAATACAAAGAAAACATCCATGACTCAGGAACTAATATTCATGCTCATCACACAAATAAATGCCCTTACCAGGATTCGAACCCGGGACCTCAGGCTTCATAGGCAGGGTCACTACCAACTAGGCTACAGAGGTTGTCAACACAACAACAATTGCAACAGATGTATATTTATATCAGTCCAAGTATGCAATTATGATTTATTTTCCTGTTTCTGTCTAGACTGAATACTTTTCAAAGTGGTTGCAGAGACAAGCAGGCAGAATAAACATTTGTATATTTTAATTTGTGTCGCGACTACCACTTACGTGATCTTATTGTGGCTGATGTCCAGGTGCCTGACATGTTCTGCGAACCTCTCCACTATGGTGCGTGGGATCTCATACAGTCTTTCATATGCTAATGTCAGTCTTGTTGTGTCTTCTCCATTTTCTTCGTTGCCCTCGGTAGACCTGGGAGGATTAAGTATTAATTCAACCTTGTAAGGCCCAAGGGTCCACTACAAGGACTTATTCTCTTATAGGAATTTAAACCATTTTCAAATGGCATAGAGTTGCATTTGTTTTGTTTCTGTAGTTTTTTTTTAAACAAACATAATTCGACTCTCTTTCCTATCCTAGTTGATTCAAATTTCAATGCCTTTTTGTATCATATTGTGGGCCTTAGGGCAATCATGATGGTATTTGTATCAGGAAAGAATTTGAGTAATTCATGTTATCAACTGAGTGTTTACAATGGCTGCCAGCAACAAAAAGTAAGAGTGTCCTATATGATACTGAATGAAACCTAAGCCATTTTATGCCAGATCATAATCAAAATAATAATAAACCAGGTTTAATAATCAACAAAAGCTCAAGCCTTAAAATTGTTATAGTAAAGATTTCAATCGTATTTCAGTTAGGGTGTAGCAAAGGGTGTGCAGGAATTGGAATTTTGACATCATTATGACACATGTTTCATAAGGTTTTATTTTTCTATTGTTCAGAATACGCCAAAAGAAGCATGTTTTATTTGAAAAACTTCTCTAAAATCCGGAATGATATATTGGACCATCACATTCACGAAACACTAGGTAGGTTTGGTTCGTTACGTAACTTCTTATGCCCGTAGGGCAAATTGCCCAGAAATAGAAGCCCCGCGCTGTGCGGGGCTCCGTAGGTACTCTTGCGTAACAAAAATAATGTTAGGTAATTGCACTTTTGATCATATTTTTCTAACTGCTTGTGTACCCTTTGGAACACCCGACCCGTATTATTTCTTTATATAAATGTACGGATAAATACAAGTCTTAAAATGAACACATTTTTGGCGAATTTTCTACGTATGCATTCCAAAGAAAACGACGAGTTTTACTACAAATTGGTTTCTAAGACAGGTTATTAATTATATACGAAATTCTATTAAATTTTAACTTACATAGTTAAGTCTGGTGGCAATTCTGTAACGGAGTCTACGAGTACATCGCTCGAGACATCGACTGTAATTACTTCGTCTTCCTTCTTCGATGTCCCCGGGACACTACTAATTCAAAAAAAGAACCTTTAGGCTCACGATCTGGAGGAAAATTCTTTAATTCGCTATCTAATGAGATTTTAACAAGTATGTGATTAACAAATCTGATGGAAAATTCCAACCAAATAAGCGTACGCAAACATATACAATCACAAAAGTATCAACTATCAATATCAATCACAATTTCACAATCACAACATGAGCTGTCAAAATTGCTGTTAGAGACACAGATTTACAGAATATATCCTCTCAATAATATAAATCTTTGGTGACGGCAACAGTTTTCATAAGCAATCCTATTTGCTATTTGTTATAATGAAAGTAATTACTTTTTGTGGATTGAATTTATATCATACATACAATATACAAGTTTTTTTTAAATTTTGTTGCGTCAAATAGTTTTGAATAATGTTGCAAGTAACAAGAATATCCTGAAATACATGATTTGTTAATGTTTTTGTGATGATCTTTCAAACTTGGAAACTTTGAAAATGTACTGAAACGTCACGTAAAACGTGACGATAAACCCTATCGTGCTAGGGCCTTGAACCTATTTTGTCGATCTCCAGCAATCATGTCCAGAACTAGTGGATCCATTCCAGGGGCAGAGCTCAAGCCTAGTAAAAAGCATTCGAGTTTTCCGTTATATTCAACTAAATATAACCTCGGCGGGATCAAGTCAAATGGTGTCAACTCTGCCACTCGCATACAGCTTTTAGTTCGGTGAGAATGTAATATTATAGTTCGGTGCAGTCAAGTGCAAAAATATGTACCTATCTATTTAATCCTCTTATAAAATATGTACCTCCGAAAACTTAATCCGCTAACATAAAACATAAGAACGATGGGACATATATATTTATGAGTAGGATGTATGCACCCATATTTTTACACTTAACTGTACCGTATCGTGAAGCTGATCCGTCAGGATGAAGACGGAATGCACGTCAGTGCAGTGCACCATAGAGTTTACAACATCCTCCCACCTTTGGGCGAAGACCCAAACTCTTCATCTGTTTATTTATAGAACTTCGTCAGGTTGTAGTTCCAATGGATACAGACGTTGGTAAGCTCGGGTGTACTGGCCATCGGTTGTGCGTAGGTGACCGTAGGATATTCTAATACATTACACAAATGATAAAGCTAAAGGCTTGTTAGAATCAACTTGATGGTCTTATTGTGTCGTTAATGATAGCAATAAAAGTAGGTAATGCCTTCGGCAATTAAGGCTAAGGGCGTGAAGTAGCCAGTATTACTTTAACTATATTTCTGTAACTGAAAATATAAAACTGGCTGGTATAAAATTGGAGCCATAAGAAGAAAGGTAGGTAGTTATCCGGGTTATCCCGGCAAAAAATAAAAAACGTCTAGTACAAAACCTCGGTAGCTTAGTTGAGGTGGATAAACACTAAATGTAAAACGAAAATTTGAATACCAAGTGTAATGTGGGTATTAATGAGACAACCGATTAGGATATTATTATTATTATTCAGCTCTATAAAAAAAATCAGAGTATTCGGGTATATAATGCCCAAGAATAAAACCCTACCTTAGTGAACACCGCATTACAATCGGTACGATGGATAATTTTTGATGTAACGTACTATAATTAATGAACAATGATCTATATATATATTCTAGAGCAAGATATATAACTTATAAATGTAACAAACTTACATATTCATGCCGTTAATTGGACCTAATCAATTATTTTCATTTATGAATTTACTATTACTTACGCGTTTTCATTATTTGCACTAAAATCCATAATAGTGCAGCTGCTTTCGTTTGTCCCACTTGTAGAATTGTATCTGTTTTATTTATGATACAAAATTGACACTACCTTGATGAGAGTGAAACTTATCTATCTAACGAGTCGAGGACGAAATACCGCAAACATGATAAGGAATCTAGTCTTTGTTAGTGTGCCTCCAAGTTATCAGTTATATGTTTTGCCATGCATGATATACTGATTAATAAGGTAACTCGCGTACAAATTATCGATTTCAAAAAATCTGTAAAAGAAAGTCTTTGAGTAATCAGTAAAATATAAAGGAATTCTATTTTTATGACACAAACATGGCGATCAGTATGTGGTAAGTTTTATATGGCAACACTTTTTTTTATGTCAAACCAACACGTCACGTCACCCCGTCACCGTCACGTCAAATTGTCATATCAATATCAAAACGTCATCACAACACGAATTTCACTAAGTTACTTTCGTGAATTTTATTTATTTTATGAAAAATACAATAACAATCAGTTAAAATGGACGTAAGTAACAATTGTCACCATCCTGTACTATATTACTTAAGCTTGAAAAGTTCTTTCACTTAATAACCTTGTCCATTCTAGGAAAGCAACATACCCATCGACATAAACATAGGAAAACTGCAAGATTGGCTGATTAGCCGTCGTCACGTGAACAAGGAATGGCAGAAGAACATAATAGCCATTAGAGAAAAAATAAACAACGACATTCAAGACATGCCAGCGCACCAGGATATAGCTGCATTACTCTCTGGCAGTTACATCAACTATTTTCATTGCCAGAAAATCATAGAGATCTTAAAAGAAACTGAGGCTGATACTAAAAACCTCTTTGGAAGGTACGGTTCTCAGAGAATGAAGGACTGGCAGGATGTGATCAAAAGTTATGAGAAAGAAAACCTGTATTTGGCGGAGGCGGCACAGATGTTGGTACGGAATATTAACTATGAGATCCCAAGTTTGAAGAAACAGATTACTAAAGAGGAGCAGCTGCAAGTTGTAAGTGATATCTACTTATATATTTCTAGATATTGCTTGTATTGTATTCAAAGATGTTTGTAGATGTTTGCAATGGTGTATTTAAAAGTCTTACACATTGCTGAATTTAGAGACCAAACTGTTAGAACTCACAGTAACTCACAGTAACAGACTCAGTGTAACATACTGTTGCATCTCACTAAAGT
This sequence comes from Epinotia nisella, assembly GCA_932294315.1. Classification (NCBI taxonomy): domain Eukaryota; kingdom Metazoa; phylum Arthropoda; class Insecta; order Lepidoptera; family Tortricidae; genus Epinotia; species Epinotia nisella. The sequence continues at coordinate 29,784,785 of OW028675.1, read as the reverse complement.
CAAGAAAATATAATTTTACTCAAAAACTATATTTCAATACAATTTTGAGGATAGGTGTATAATGTTAGCTGCTACATATAGTTCTGTAATGAAATGACCAAAGAATTTTTTTTTTGGGGTCTATACATGTAACTGTGACTCTAAAAATAATAGGTCTCATTGTAAGTCCATGTGTGGCACATCAATCAATAGGCCTTTCAAAATAAATATAAGGTTTTTCAGCAATTTTTTTGATTAGGTTAAAAGAGTCGGAGATAATCGCCCTGAAAGTCACAATATTGTGTCCCTCTAATTTTTGTACAATGTATTTAAAAAACAAAAAAAATAATCATGGACATAGGCATAGGCTTATTATTTTGAACAAGATCGGTTCAAAGGTTTTCGAGATATTGCTGAAGAACTGCCTTCCCTATAGAAAAGGAAGTGAGTGCCGTAAGATTTCTGTGACCATACGACCTTTTTAATCGGCACGGAACCCTTCGTTTTGCGTGTTCCAACACGCACTTGGCCGGTTTTTTTATTTATTTATTTAACCCCCCCCCTCTCGCTACAGAAATGAGGCTATCCGCAGCAGAACCAAGGTAACCGATATAGCCCTCCAAATCGCTAAACTTAAGTGGCAGTGGGCGGGGCACATTGCACGTAGAACCGATGGCCATTGGGGCGGAAAGGTTCTCGAGTGGCGACCACGTACCGGAAGGCGCAGCGTGGGTAGGCCCCCCACAAGGTGGACTGATGACCTGGTAAGGGTCGCTGGGTTCCGCTGGATGCGGGTGGCGCAGGACTGGTCATTGTGGCACTCTTTGGGGGAGGCCTATGTCCAGCAGTGGACGTCTTTCGGCTGATATGATGATGATGATGATGCTTTAACCCTTTATTATTAACTATTTATGACATTGTAATTTTTACTAAATGCCTATTTCTTGTAAATGCCATACGATTAAATAATAAATTAACTATTTTATTTTTATTACAACTTATTTATATAAGTATATATTTCAAACTTATGCATCCCTTATGAATTTCAAATTAAAGGGGAGTATTGTAAAATTTGTTGGTTCAATCAAGATTCGAACTTGCAACCTTCTGGCATACACTGAACCAATTACTCTGAAAATGTTCAATCAGTTCTCTCTTTGAATGCCTTAGAGAGGAGTGTGGCGACATGTACAGTCAGGGGTATTAATATACAATGTAAACATAAATATATATATATATATCATACATAAATATCTGTACACCCTTGTATGACATTGATATACTAGCTTCCGCCCGCGACTTCGTCTGCGTGGACCCGGGATAAAAACTATCCTATATTTTAATCCAGGCTATAAACTATCTTCGTGCAAAACTTCATCGAAATCTGTGGAGCCGTTTAAGCATGATTGAGTAACAAACATCCAAACATCTCAACATCCAAACATCTAAACATAGAAACATTCGCATTTATAATATAAGTAGGATTAGTAGGATTTATGTGACTGTACCTCCATGACAGGATTCTTTTTTAGGTTTCCGTACCCAAAGGGTAAAAAGGACCCTATTACTAAGACTGCTGTCAGTCCATCTGTCTGTCTGTCACCAGGCTGTATCTCATGAACCGTGATAGTTAGGTTGAAATTTTCACAGATGATGTATTTCTGTTGCCGCTATAACAACAAATACTAAAAAACATTATAACAATATTTAAGGGGCTCCCATACAACAAACATGATTTTTTTTGCTCGTTTTTATAGATATATACGGAACCTTTCGTGCGCGAGTCTGACTCGCACTTGGCCAGTTTTTTTATTCATCATTCATTAGCAAACATCACTGCTGAATACAATAATTAATTTAGCATTTCTTATGGTAATTAACTTATTAATATGCACAAACAATTGCTATTATGGTTTAATGAATGAATGGTTTATTCATAACTAGCTTTTGCCCGCGGCTTCGCCCGCGTACTAAGAGTAATGTTAGCCGTCTACAAAAAAGGTGCATCTCAGTTTCAGTCTTTTATATATTTAGATCGACTCTACATAGACTCTGCATATTGAACATAGACTCTACATATCGAATCTACATATCGACTCTACATATCGACTCTACATATCGACTATAAATATCGAATCTACATATCGACTCTACATATCGACTCTACATATCGACTCTACATATCGACAGATTGCCAAAAAAAAATGATGCGCGATTTTTTTGTTAGTCACAAATAGTACGCATACCAATTTTTAGCTTTCTGCCTTGAAAATTGCGGAATGCTCCATACAAACTTCCACCCCCCATTTTGGGGAAGTGGGGGGTTAGAAAGAGACAAAAAGTAGCCTATGTCACTCTCCATCCCTTCAACTATCTCCACTTAAAAAATCACGTCAATTCGACGCCCCGTTTTGGCGTGAAAGACGGACAAACAAACAAACAAACAAACAAACAAACAAACAAACACATACACTTTCCCATTTATAATATTAGTATGGATGAATACATGGTTACATAAGATCTTAAATATCTATACATATTTCGTCCCATAATATATTCAGCCATTTCGGAATTGTTATTTTCTATGTTTCAGGAATATGAAAAGAAGAATGCAGACCACCTCAAGAATGAGGCATCTATGAAGTCAGAATTCTTGGCCCAGTGCCGCCAACTTGGTATCCAGGGAGACAAGATTAAGAGGGAGCTGGTGGAGAGATTGAAAGAACTGCCTGAGATATATGATGATGTAATGTCTTTATATTTTAGTGCATACAATATTCTACTTTAATTCTAGTGAAATAGAGTTCATGTTGCAGTGCCGTGATTCAATTTGAATATCATAAGCATAATAAATTAAGATAAGGGAAAGTGATTTCTTCTGTTACTGGCAAGGAACACATTTAATTCCTTATTCGAAATTCTCACTCTAAAATTGAGAACAGATTCCAGAAATCAATTAAACTTAAACAGCTACTTTTTAGTAGCACAATTGGCAGAGTGCAAAGCGGGTGGAGGGGGTAGCCTAAACGATCACAGCGCTCGCTACGGCTAAAATTGTCATTTTTGTCGCTGACTTGAGCTGTCAAATCCATGGTGCAGTAAACATTTTCTAATCGTTTTTGAGATAAAAATATGGTCCTGGTAAGATGTGTTGTTGTGAATTGTAATAACACAAGATTTCATTAATATTTTTCACAATATTTACTTACTTCTTGTTTGACAGCGGTGACAATATTGTCCATAATGGCCGCCTGTCACGTGGTGCTGTCGTCGCGCTCGGTCCCAATAAAGGTATCTATTTAGCAACTTTTATGTAATTTTTTATAACCTGTTTCAGATTGGCAACTCATTAAGCCCCATCCAACCGGGCATAGACCTGTACTCTGCCTTCACCAAGTACATCCTCAGGGACAAGGCTCCGGAAGTCCTACCGTTGCTGCAATTTGTGGTGCACCATGGTAATGTGACCGTGTACGAGTGGAGCTACGGAGAGCCCCCACTGGCTGTGGAGCCTGATCCGGTGCATATTGAGCTGCATGATGAGGACTTGGGCGGTGGTGATAAGGTACAGATGTGAAGTATACTTACATATATCAGACAAGGAAAAATAATAAAGCATTGAACTCGTTTATAACGTAGCTTCATACAAATTGTACACCCCCTTTTCATCGCCTCTCGTTTATACCGTAGCTCCATACAAATTGTACACCCCCTTTTCACCTCCTCTCGTTTATAACGTAGCTTCATACAAATTGTACACCCCCTTTTCATCTCCTCTCGTTTATAACGTAGCTTCATACAAATTGTACATCCCCTTTTCATCTCCTTAGGGGATGATTTCCGGGATAAAATCTAATTTTAGTAAGGTCAAGCACTTTATCTCTAACGTTGTTTAATTACCCGACTGCCGAAGGAAAGGAGGGTTATTTTTTTCGAGCGTATGTATTATGTATGTATGTAAGTATGTATATATGTATGTATCTATGTATGTATGTGTGTATGTCTTATTCTTTGGCACGCCTTGCAGCCTAAACTGCTTGACGGATTTCGACATATGAGGTGTCGTGTCGGTGGATTTCTCTTAATCGTGGGAGTGGCATAGGCTATATTTGCAAAAAAGCAGTAGGGTTTTTTGAAAAATCTTTTAATTCCATTTGTTTCAGATCGATTTCGGCGACAGTGGGGAGATAGACTTCGGTTCTATGGACACGCCGGCGGAGATAGACTTCGGAAATGGAGACACGGCTGAAATCGATTGGGGGAACATAGGCAGCGCACCCGAAATTGACCTAGTGAGTTTCTAACACAGAACACTAAATACTATAGAAGGGCCTCCGCTACGCGTTGGCCCTCGAACTAACTCGTCCATCTATTGCTTACTTTCTAGCCTCTACAACAATGTACTATTGTTCCCAGGACCTATCAGCAGAGCTGGCGACGGTGGGGCTCGAGGAGTCTGGTATAGTTGTCGAGGCGGCGGGCGTGGCGGGGGGCACGGCGCGCGGGCGGGACGCGCTCACTCTGCTGGACAACCCTAGCACTAGGAGCCAGATTATAGACCAACTAGTTGAGGTAATACTGCATCGAATACAGTAGCGTTAGCGTCGGTATAGTGTGAAAGAGGCAGGTGGCACGGCGCGCGGACGGGACGCGCACACTCTACTGGGCAATCTTAGTACTAGTACCTCTTAGGAGCCAGATCATCGACCAACTAGTTGAGGTAATACTGCATCGAATACAGTAGCGTTAGCGTCGGTATAGTGTGAAAGAGGCAGGTGGCACGGCGCGCGGACGGGACGCGCACACTCTACTGGACAACCCTAGTAATAGTACCTCCTAGGAACCAGATCATCGTCCAACTAGTTGAGGTAATACTGCACCCAGTAAAGTAGCGTTAGCGTCGGTATAGCGTGAAAGAGGCAGGTGGCACGGCGCGCGGACGGGACGCGCACACTCTACTGGACAACCCTAGTAATAGTACCTCCTAGGAACCAGATCATCGTCCAACTAGTTGAGGTAATACTGCACCCAGTAAAGTAGCGTTAGCGTCGGTATAGCGTGAAAGAGACAGGTGGCACGGCGCGCGGACGGGACGCGCACACTCTACTGGACAACCCTAGTAATAGTACCTCCTAGGAACCAGATCATCGACCAACTAGTTGAGGTAATACTGCGCTGTATACAGTAGCGATTGCGTCGGCGTAGTCCGGTATAGTGGTGGCGCCGGTGGGAAGTATGGCACGGGCATGCAACGCGGTCACTCTACTGGACAATACGAGTACTAGGAGCTAGATCATCGACCAACTAGTTCAGGTGCGCCCATTACAGTAGCGATAGCGTCGGCGAACAGTCTGGTATAATGTGGAGAAGGCAGGTAAAGTGGCTCGCGAATGCAACGCGATTACTCCACTAGACAACCCGAGCACGAGGAGCCTGATCATCGATCAACTCATCATATCAACCGAAAGACGTCCACTGCTGGACATAGGCCCAAAGAGTGCCACAATGACCGGTCCTGCGCCACCTGCATCCAGCGGACTCCAGCGACCTTTACCAGGTCATCAGTCCACCTTGTGGGGGGCCTTACCCACGCTGCGCCTTCCAGTACGTGGTCGCCACTCGAGAACCTTTCCGCCCCAATGGCCATCGGTTCTACGTACAATCGACCAATTACATAGTTGAAATCATACAACGCCCATTCCAGCAGTGTTAGCAGCACTATAGTCTTGTATAGTGGCGGAGACGGCAAACTAAACATTTTCGGAATGTGGTGAACATTAAGCTAACCTAAATAAAACAGTACTTTCCATAAATAACTTTCCATTCTTAACTTTTGCAGTTGGAGTCGTTCCTCAAAATGAGACTATACGAGACTAGCACAGACACATCGCAATCGTTCTCGCTCATCCAGCAGCTGCCGACGGAGAGCTCTGACGCGCTGGCCGGCATGCTGGCCAGCGCGCAAGCCAGCACGGCCCGGCTCACTGCTACCAATCATTTGCACAATGTGAAACACTCTCCCAGGTATGGTCAGCTTTAAAAAAAATAAAATTTTCGACTTTATTGTCTTTATTCCACCGACATACCTACATTTGTAACTGTACACACTTTATCGAATTTGGTCCGTTTCACTTGACATTTTGCGGTGTTTAAGCCGTTTCTTAATGAGACTTCTTCCCCAACTAAAATTCTACGTGGCTGGGATCTTTCGTGTCTGCACATGATGATTACATCTCTAGATTGGAGACTGTTTGTATCTAAACATTGGTTATATTTGTCCAGGCACTATCAAAAAAAGATAAGCTGAGCTTCAATTGTTCGCTACTGCGAGTACAGTAGTACACCTCTTTTATTAATTTTGACCAATTCATTTCTTACAACTATAAAGTATGCTTTTACGATACGTGTTACTGGCGCAGTCGGTAGGATATCAACTATATGTTTCACATTCACAGATACGTGGACATGCTAACAGAGCAGCTGAAACAGAAGTTGGTGGTGTGCGACAAACTAGCCGGTCTCGCGGCGCGCGCGACGCAGCAGCGCGCGGGGGCGGCGGCGCGCGCGCAGAGCCTGCGGCCCGAGGTCGATGCCCTCGTCGGGCGCAGCCGGACTCTACAGGCACAGGTACAACCAGCCAGTTATACATCCGTCGACACAACTGTGTCTACAATGGCCCGCCGCTATGAGGTCAATCCTGACACATGTCTCTAGAGATGTGACACGTTCCAATATTGTGTCAGGCTCAGACCTAACTACTTACATTGAAATATTGTATATTGTTTTATGTACAGTCAGCGTCAAATACTCTGTAGCAGTCAAAGTAGCCAAATAGTTCGATACACCATACTAAATATAATATTTAACGACCGAATAGCCTAGTGGTTAGAGAACATGACTATGAAGCTTGAGGTCCCGGGTTCGATTCCCGGTCGGGGCAGATATTTGTATGATGAATACGAATGTTTGTTCTCGAGTCTTGGATGTTTAATATGTATTTAAGTATGTTTATCCGTTGTCTAGTACCCATGGCTTTGCCTAGTTTGGGACTAGATCAATTGGTGTGAATTGTCCCACGATATTTATTATTTATTATATATCAATATATGGTGTACCGAACTATTTGACTACTTTGGTTGCTACAATGTATTTGACGCTGACTGTACATGTGTAGTTATTTTATTCATTGAATAATGTTTTGGTACCTATCAGACGTAAATAAAATGAAACTTAGAGTCAAGCTTATACTTTTGAAAATTGCCTACCTACTAAATCAAGAAAAGCAGAAATTATAAACAAAAATATATAACATCAAAGACATATTATCCAAGTTTAATTTCAAAAAATGATATGAAAGTAGTGGACGACGTGTGGTCTACGCGTCGTACACTAAGGTGAACTCCGACACGTTGGTCACGCGTTGCCCACACGTCGTCCCCGCGGTGACTATGCGCTTGCGACTGACGCGTGACGGGCAACCATTTGCACCGTCCGCTCGTTGACACCGCGTTGTCCATTAGTGACCATTGGGTGGATCAACTAGTTGACAACTCATCGAAAGTGTGAGTAGAGTTGCTGCCGCAGTGGCGCGGAGTTGATATAGTGTGCGAAGATCTTTATTCATCAACGTCCGTCAAACCAATTTTTGTTAAAGTACCGTTAACATTCGTTTGCACATGAGTAAGTATGTAGAGGATCCATCCCTCTACCCATTTCAAGTGGTCAGTGGCGGGCAAACTTACACCCTCACCATGCTACACACTCACGAACTTTACCTCTTTATTACAAGCTTTATATTAACTTGACCTGTTCATATGTAACTAAGTAAGTAGGTATGTAAGTTGCTCGTCACAATTTGCAATCCATTTTTCAGTCACTTGCCGTTATCCGATTGAGCTGAAATTTTGGGTAGTAGTAGTATAGTTTGGATGACAATTTAATATTATGGTACCATCGAGCTGATCTGATGATGGAGACAGAAGGTGGCCATGGGAATTCAGTATTTAACCGACGTAACCCCGTTGTGTTTGGGCTCGTTAGAATCGTCTCGATGAGTAGTTGATGATGGTATACAGAAAAGTGCAATAAGAGCTTCGACCAAAAATGAATTTTTTAAAGAAACTTATTATCATATAGTAGTATTGACAATTTTTCATTGTTTTCAGATCGAGACAGACATTTCGAAGAAGTACAAAGGGCGGCCCGTGAACATCATAGGCGGCGTCAAATTCTTATGAAGCGCGAGTACAAAATGATCCTGTTTTCCATTGTTGACGTCTGTATTGAATATATGGCAAAGTTTATTTACAGTTATATTGTTTTATTATCCTATGACAGTGGAATTAAGACATATTTTAACTGATCTGATAGTCAAATCAGTAGTAATCTCCTTTGAAGTTTGTAGGGAAAAAGGAACAAGTGACGTCACGATTCTCTAAGGTTAAGCATAGTCCATTTTTTGATCTTAATGTACATATTTAATAATTTACTTTAAAAACAAAGTTTAAACCGACTTCAGTAGGTACTTCGTCAAGCCACATAGATACATGAAAATTTCGACTTTACAACATTAAATGCTTTCCGAGAGCAAATGCGTTGATTATTACAGAAAAAAACCCAAGTCGCTATATGTGGGCTTATAATATTTGAGGAGCTCCGTCAATTCCTCAAGGATTTCTGAATAGATACTTCATTAAATCAAATCAAAAATCAAATCAAATCTACATTTATTCGTAACACAACACGACATAGGTTTACATTATTCCAAGACAAAGACACAAGAAAAAAAGAGAATCTGTGCCATGTCACGAAATGGGCCCAACTCAGCATGATGCTGGCTTTGCAGCCAGCGCTGATCTTCCGTTGGGTCCATCCAGTGAGGATGATTAGTTGCAATAGCAATGATTAGTTAGCATTAGTTGCTACTTCAACGGAATCATATCAGAATCTTTGACGTACCTACTTTATACATCATTGAGGAGTTCCATTAGTCATCTGTGGTCTTCATCATCAGTTCCACTTCACCAAAATTGCGATTTTTTCAGCCGGATAGACTATATTTGCCTGCGTTCTTTGCAATTTACTTTGAAGCCGCGCGGACAGCTAGTAAATAATAAAACAAAACCTAAAGTAATCTAATCGGCTCTTTGTTTTTTTTTAAGTCTCAAAATTTTTGATCTCTAAAACTTGACGATTTTATTGTTTGGGAAATAGTTAATAGTTATGCAAGGCTGCAAAGTTGTTGTTTGGCGCAAGTGCTGTATTGAAAGCCAAGCTAGCGAAGGATTGTAAGATTGAACAATGAGCGAAGCGAATGGTTCAAAAATACAATCCTGAGCATAGCGAGGCTTTCGAGGCACGAGACGCCAAACAACTTTGCTGCCGAGCGAAACACACAACTTCACCTCACCACCGCGAGGAAAATTGTATATGTAATGAACGTCATTTGGACCTTATACTCATTTTCAATAAAGGTTTGTTAAAGGATCTCATCAAAATCAAAGCATTTTATAATTATTTAATGTAACATAAAAAAATTGCATCTTTAAATAGTCTCCACGCTTACATTAAAAAATGACAAAGTATTGCTGGGTAAATTAAGCTCACGGGTAAACTAAGACTCAAATACGCATATTTTACTTTTTCCGCTAACTTAGCAGGCATTAAAATTTATATAATTATGTATATCTTCTCCACTAGCATTTATAAATAACTTCCATTATTTTTATTTTACTGTGGCTTTAGAACAAAACAAAACAAAATTATATATATATATATATATATATATATACATATATGAGTTTTTTCTTTTTACTTTTCAAACGCCGTTCCAAATTTGCACAGCGATAAAAAAAAGAATACAACATATTAAAATTATTTAATTACATTGTATCTTTATCATCATCATCATCATCATATCAGCCCAAAGACGTCTACTGCTGGACATAGGCCTCCCCCAAAGAGTGCCACAATGACCGGTCCTACGCCACCCGCATCCAGCGGACTCCAGCGACCTTTACCAGGTCATCAGTCCACCTTGTGGGGGGCCTACCCACGCTGCGCCTTCCGGTACGTGGTCGCCACTCAAGAACCTTTCCGCCCCATTGTATCTTTATAAGTCAGTCTAATTATTAATATTTCATATGTATTTATTTATTTTATTTTTAAATTAAGAAATAATAAGTAGTATTAGTAATTTAATTTCATCAAAATAATAATATTGAATTATTAGCATAACATCATAAGTTTCTGAACGCAGGATAATGACCATTCCTATAGAAAAAAGGTGGATCTCGCGATAGAGCGTCACGTTCGAAATTCAAAAACACAAGGCTTTCCGAGCTGGTGAGGTGAAATAGTACATTACTGCAGACGCCGGGAAAGAAGGGCTTGCCGGGTGAGTAGGCATAGACGGCCGACCGTAGGGAGGCCGGATAGTGATACGAAGCCGGCAAGCCCTTTTCACGGCGAGGCATGTATAGTGCTTTTCTCAAACATATGCAATGAAATAAAACAATACACCACTCAAAATAGTACATTAAATTTCCCTCCAATCCTCCATACTTATTGTTTTTTTTTACGAAAGGCGTCCGTATTTTGCGAGTGTAGAGTTCGAAACTACGAATAGACCCTATTAGGGCCATTATACATAACCTTCTAGATAATGAATAAAATAAACAGGATTTTAAATATTGTCTATTAATTTCTATAATGAATAAAATAAAGAGGATTTTAAATATTGTCTGTGGTCTCTGGTAACTTACGTACATAGATAACATTTTAAATTTATTCATCAAGACATTGAATCATACAGGTTTGTATTCTTAATAAAGGTTCGTGTGTAATAGGCATTAACGCGGATATTTTTGGTCCGATAACCATTCTGTCACTAGAAAAAATAAAAAATAATAATTCAGTTGTTTAGCCTGTAGATGAACACAGACGCCATGTTAACATTAAAATTAAAAAAAAAAATTACTTCCCGGCCTAGGCCTTCAATTTTGTATGAAATTGCTTACCAGTTCTCTCGAGTAGTTCCGCCCGAAACGTGATACTTTGAAGCCTGTTATAATGCACGTAAGGACGACATTTCATTGCATGTTTGAGAAAATAAAATTATCTATGCGAAAATTAGCTCGCCCAACGAAGTGACACCAGTCCTAGTAGGTTACTTGCCTTCATAGTGCACTTGAGAAATTGCCTCACATTGCACTTAACACTCTGTCGCGTATTTACTCGGCAGTGTTAGTTTACATAGTTTGTTTACTTGCAGAATTGGCCTCACATTCTGTTTGCGGATTGCAATAGCCATGACACCACAGTTATGATTATTGCGTTGATATGACCCTGAAGAGTTGAGAACTGACAGATGGTCTATGATGATGGATCTATTTGATTTTCTAACTATGCCGTTTACGTCTAGCGCCACATAAAAATTAGAAACGATGCGTCCGCGAAGCCACACTTACCTACATCAAAAGACAAGCAATATCTGATTTGAGTTCTTATGAGCTGGCCAACACATAATATTGGTCTCCAATTTCTAATAATTGCTACCAAGTATATAATTCAAATTTGGGGGTTGAACACAATGCTGCAAACACCTTTGGAGGAAATATGAAATACTAGCTTCTGCCCACGACTTCGTCCGCGTAGAACTCCTAAACAAATTATAGCCTATTAAATAATATCAATTAGAATTTTGGTCAAGTGCGAGTCGGATTTTAGTTTTCCCACACATTTTTAGACCCAGTGCCTGATGAAGGCAACGAGCAATACAAAGCTCCATATAAATAGTTTTACCCCCTTTTTCGTCCCTAAAAGGAATGAAATTTGACATAAATTATAGCCTATGTCCTATTCTGATATATATGGTACATAACTAGAAAGTTTCATATAAATTCGTCCAGTAGTTTTTGAGATTACCTAAGTGGAACGTACATCCATCCATACATCCAAACTTTCACGTGTATAATATTAGTAGGATAGGATTAAAAAAAATTGGGGGATCTATATCCGCCTGTAAAAATTTCAACTTAAGTGATATTTTGCATTTTCTTAAAATATAACCACCCAAAAATTTAAGTATTTATGTCGGTGTGTCGGTACAGACGACAGGTTTTCGCGAGAACAGCTAGATTTCTGCTAAGCAACTAGTACTTATAGCAGTTAGGGTAATTGCGTTGCGAGTTATTATTGTGACAACTTGACAAGTCACTGTCGCTAATTGTAGCAGCTTTCATTAGTCACGCTGCGACGGGAACCTTGCTTGTATTCTAGCTCTCGTAGTGGCGTTGAACCGACCAAGAACACCACACTGATTATTCCAAGATTAGGCTTATTAAATGAGCGAGCGAGGCGAACGAAGTTCTCAGTTTCAGCTTAGGCGAAAATGTTTCCTTATGTCCGACTGTTCTCTACAGGTCGCATTTTTCAACCGATTGTCGTGAAATTTTGTGAACAGGTTCGATAATTACATAAAATTTATTTTGACGATTCAGTTTATCAAAATAAATAATAGAAACATAGAAAAAAAAACTGGCCAAGTGCGAGGCCACCGAGGGCTCCGTACACTCTTACGTCAGTTATAAAGCAAGGAGCTTTTAACTCAAACATGATGTTTGATAAGGTATTTGTAAATAAATTTAAACGTAACAACACGAATAAAATATGATTTAACAGAATGATTTAAAGATTTAATAACTTAAATGTAGCAATTTAGTGTCCGTGTAAAATATTTTTAACTGTAATTTTAAATCGTGGCTGTATGCAGAAGGGTCTTTGCTCTAAGCGCCTCACGTCAAATGTAACAAAATGGACGACTGACATTTTATAGTTTTTATAACGATTAGTAACAATTTAGTTAAAAATGTATTGGTTTCCTCGCAAATGTGATGAAACACATTGTAGGTTTGCGACACGTACGGTAAGATTGTTACAAACTCGAGTCATTAAAGCCCTCCGCCTTCGGCGTCGGGCTTCTAATAGACTCTCGTTCGTAATTCATATCTTACCGTGCTTGTAACGCAATGTACTAATATTACGTCATACCTGGCCATAAAGTAGAAAATACCGCACGCCATGTGTGCGGAAAATCCCGCTTCCTGGCCAGGGACAGACGTAAAATATTGTACTCACCACTGGCGGTAATAAAGAAAGCCTCAGATCGCATATTTATCGCCCTTCCCTTCGGCTCGGGCGTTCAATACCTGCGATCTGAGTCAATCTTTATTTTCCCGCCCTAGGTAAGTAATGTACTATAATAATTGGATATATGTAGGTAAGGTAAGAGGAACTACTAAATGAACAGTATATTAGCTACTTCATCTACTACTAACCTTGTATACAGGGTATTGTTGGTATTATGTAGAAATGAGCAATCTCCAGAGGTCCCTTATGCGCTAAGTTAGCCGCGTTATATAGCTACAAGTTATAATTAATCCCTCTAAATATATTGCCAAGTTCAATGCATCTTGCTTAAACTCATGCAACTATACAAGTGAAGTTTTCACATCATACTTATATTGTTAAAAGTAAAATTAACGCTTCGTCTTGGTGACAATTTAATTCCTTTCTAGTTAACGGCGTCCCCAATAATAATACGGGTAATAAAACGGATAATAATATGCCGGATAGTAATAAACAGGATAATAATAAGTAGCATTTTTAGGATACTTGAAGCAAATGACGTCGCCATCTTTATCCTTCCTGGCATTTCTACATCGTCCTTTCATTTCCATTGCTCTTTTTGTATCATACGACGTGGACGGATAAAATGCCTTACGTACTTTTTTCCGATAATGTATATTTTCAATTGGTGATAAATTCTCATAATTCTCATTTTCCGATTGGTCAGATTGTATCCATACTACACTCTCTTGTAGCTTGTTCGGGAATTTTACACGTTTTACGAGTGAACTTAGGTCCTGTAAGTATATTGATGGTTTATTCTTTGGATATTCGTCTAACATCTTTGCCAGCCCCTTTGGAGCTAAATGCCTTGGAGGGGGCGATGCATTCTGGTTTTGCGATTTATCCAACACTCTTGGCGGTGGTTTGTTCTTGATGAGCGTTCGTTGGGTTTGACGGTAACGCTCAGGTAATACTAAAGTCAATGCTCTTAAAATTTGGCGCAGGGCTTTTTCTTCTACCTGTTCCTTCTCTGAAGGCCCGTCGATGGGTGGCTCGGCAAACGAATGTAGGTCACGAAATTTGAAAGACGGGTAATTTTTCTGGTTTTCTAATGATTCCGATGACATAGCGATGGTGAAGCATTCATCAGGGATTAAACTAAGAAATATAAGGAGTGGCGACCATGGGAATCGTGGCATCTGAAATGAATAATTTTGATATACTTACGTAAATTGTCATTTCGGTTTTTATATAATTTAATTTCTTTTCATGTCTTATTTCTGTCTTTTGTTTGTTACTGTAATGTATTAAATGTGTTACGTACCGTGTCCTCACTGGATGGACCCAACGGAAGATCAGCGCTGGCTGCAAAGCCAGCATCATGCTGAGTTGGGCCCATTTCGTGACATGGCACAGATTCTTTTTTTTTCTTGTGTTTTTGTCTTGTAATATTGTACCTATGTTGTAATGTGTTACGAATAAATGTTGATTTGATTTGATATATGTTGGAATGGGAAACTGATTTGGTTCGAAAAGAACTTGGGACTCCGAAAGTGATATCTATTTATATATTTAATAGCTTATAAATACATGTATACACATTGTGGTTATCATGGTAAGAACTTGAAGAACATACTTATGAAGTTTAATTTTGAAGCATTAATACATAATACAATATTACCTTTTCAAGATGTCTTCAACGATTAAAAAAGCTATTTAGTTATCGCTAACGATGCGGCCTTTTCCAATTCGCACTGAATGAGTAAATCAATGAAAACGCCTCTGACCAAATAATTGCTTTTAATTTATCAGTACGCACGCAGTGATTACTAAATTAGTTATAGTTGGATAGTACACCTGGCACTTAGAGCGACTAGAGTCCATATTTCTATTTCGTTTTCAAGAAAACATTGAGTGAACTGATTTTGCTTATTACAAAATAGATATTAGCTCAGAATAATCTCAGCTAATGACATTTGCACCTCTCGTCAGGGCCATAGACATGCTGCCCTGCTAGCATAACTTGACTCTCGACTCTACACGCGCGCGAGATAGACTGTCCGTCACTTTCTGATTAATGCTGTCAAAAAGTGACAGATAGTCTATCACGCGCGCGAGTAGAGTAGAGAGTCAAGTTATGCTAGCAGCCGTGCTAGCATAACTTGACTCCAAAATAGGGTTTTTATCTTTTATTGTATACATTATTATTTATAAACAAACATAAACATAGAAAAAAAATAAAGAAGACAACATACCCAAATATAAAAAGAATACACCATCCCAAAGGTCCGCCTGCGGCATGGTCCCTAATACGCTGGCCGCGTTACCTCTTTGTATCGCTAGAGAAATTCTCTGCGCGAGGTAAGCGCCGGCTCTGCACGGTTATCACAAGACGGCGCGCGAGCTCTCTCGATTTTTCTCGCACTATACCTCTCTTTCTAAATTTTCTAATAAGAGAGAGACGGATAGTGCGAGAAAAATCGAGAGAGCTCGCGCGCCGTCTTGTGATAGCCGTGCTGGGGTCCCCTGAGGTGTCGACCAGCCGCGACGACAGGGCTCTAATAAATGCCTTCATGTCAGTCGACCAGGGTCCAAGTGTCTCCACTGCGAGCGCCGCAAACTCGTAGTCTTTTAATATAGACGAATATTTGCCGCGCTTAAGAACCTGGGCCTGGTCGGCTGCACCACCGGCCTGAGATCGGGTCACCTGGATGTGGGACAGAGCGAATGTGTCGACACACGTAGCGTCCCACACCAGAGCTCTACTCTGGCTTCCACGGCACCAAAGTGACTCCATCGGGGCGCTAAGCCTATTAATCCAAAATAGAAAAATACGGAAAAGTGAAATGCGTTACAGTCGCTGGGAATCGCTGAACAACGCTAAATGATAAAGTTAACGTACTTAAGTCAATTTTGAATGTTAAACATTACCATAAGAAAATTGTGCATAGATAATTCGACAGATTATGAATGTTATATTATACATTGAATATTTTATTTATAAAATATGCAATTAAATTGGAATTAGTATTAGTGGTTTTTATTACATAGAATTGAGTTATTTAAATTTTAATATGAATTGAAATTGATTCAATTTTGTTCTCAAGAATGAGGATTAACAATATTAGTTTTTAAACGTTTCTGAACAGTTACTCTTGCACTCACATACTTGTCAGGACGTGATGGATGTCAGCGCCACCACCAGCGCTGTAGCTGTCTGTCTGACACCTCGGCATAATGCTGAGACAGCGACCGATTCACTGCCGTGAAGACACACACTATATGTGTCAATTGTATTGCATGTTTACTCCCTTTGTCTCTGGGTGTCTTTTGTGTAGTGAATAAATGTCGTCTTTCTTTCTTTCTATGGCAAAGTATTGACATTGTCATTCAAATTAACCTCCGCAAAATGTCATCGTAGTAGACCGGGAAATGGGTAAATTTTACTTTTTCACCACGTAGACATCATACACACATCCAGATAGGGGAAAATAATTATAAACTTTTGAAACTATATTACTATATTAACGTAAATAATCCAACACTTCCTTCATTACGTTTTACAAATAATTATTTTGCTGCGTCTTTGGGAATCTGTGGTTACTTAGCATATCGACAACGTCTTTTAACTCCTTTGCTTGCTCTCTGTAAGGATTATGTTTCTGTTCATGTTCTTTCAAAGCTTTAAGCATCTTCAGCATACTGCTTGGTAGGTTTCGTTTTCCATCGTCTTTGGTCGAATTTGTGGGATTGTTTGGAGCAGGTTTTGGCGTGGTCTGCGTGTCCATTAAGATGTTTGTATCGTATTCAGGAAACACTTGTCTACTTCCATGTGTTGCGGATATGAACAAAACGACACAAGCTACGTTAATGAGCTTCGAAAACGGCATCTGTAATAAAGGTGGGGTCATAATAACGATGTTCTTTTTTAGGGATCCGTTAATAGAACCGAAAACAGAACCCTTAATAGTTTTGTCATGTTCATCTGTCCGTCTGTTGGTTTGTCCGTATGTCACAGGCATTTTACTCGAAAACTATAAGGTGTATTTGAATACAGTGTGGAGGATAGGTCTATTTTTTTAGCTGCTACATAGTTCTGTAATGATATTTTATTAGGGGTGCACTGCAATACTGTAACTGCAAGTCAAAAAAACATTGTAAGTCCACGTGTGGCACATCAATCGATAGGCCTTTCAAAATAAATATAAGGTTTCTCAGCAATTATTTTGATTAAGTGACTATAATCGGAGTTAATCACCCCGAAAGTCACAAAAATTGTGTCCCCCCTCTAATTTTCGAACTGTGTAGGTTCAGGGAGGTTACAGTGGCTAGGATTTTTTAAAATGACTGTTACATGAAAAATAGAAACGCTTGAAATATTTATTGCAGCCACAAAGCACAGTTTATTATTGAACTCTCAGATGTAGTAAACAGATTTGCTTTTACTTTCATCAAAAAAGTGATTCTTTTTTTTTTAAACGGGAATCGAGCCTCTGTGTACCCGGTACATAAAAACACAGTAGTTAGTATCCACCTTGTACAAAGTGGCTCTAACAGTACACAGTGACTCAAGCCATTGTGTACCGAGACCCTAGTAGGGTCCATGTTCGTACTGGTTAAAAACAGCTTGATTGATGATTATTTAAATAGAATCTGTTTCCATCAAATGAATTAAAAACTAGTATCTTGCTTACAGTAGGTACATAACTGTCAGTGCTAATTATCGTTTTAAACAATTGATTACCTGGTTTAGAGCAGTTTCGGTAACAAACATGACCGTTTTGTCTCTTGGCTGACTTACGGTTTGGCACTACCTACTTGCCACTAGTAAATATTGTATGTTCCCAATTTATATACTTTTTAATTTTTATTTTCGATCTCAAATTGTTATTCTCTTATTATTCATTAGTAGTTAACTTTAAAGAATGGCAAGATCTGTTTACGACCGGTTTTCCTCAACATTATTTTTGTTGGCATATATTTTCTGATAACGATTCGATTTCAGTTTATGGCAAAAATATGAATTAAACCATTGTAACAAAATAACAGTTTGCATTTTTGCACTGTTTTACATATGCGCGTAAGTAGGTGCTTACATGTATGACTCTACATCCTATACTATTACACGAGCAATATCTGAAGATGTGGTATAAGAGTATATCTTGTAGGTACCTGGGTCGTTCTTCTTTTCGACCGACAATAGCCTGTCCTTCGTCTTATTACGGCATCTCATTTGAGTAATGATGTTTATGGTTTTATAATGTTCGAATGAACGTTCATATTATTTTTCACCTCACTAGCTCGGAAAGACCTTTTTTATTCTTTAAAAACAGATAGCAAAACTGCATTTTATCCACATGTGTGCAAAGAATATTTGAAATCCGAACGTGTTATTAGTTACTTTTGTTGTCCGTCTTTCACGGCAAAACGGGGCGACGAATTGACGTGATTTTTTAAGTGGAGATAGTTGAAGTGATGAAGAGTGACATAGGCTACTTTTTATCTCTTTCTAACTTCCCTAAAATGGCGGGTGGAAGTTTGTATGGAGCATTCCGCAATTTTCAAGGTAGAAAGCTAAAAATTGGTATGTGGACTATTTATGACTAACAAAAAAAATCGTGCATCATTTTTTTTTGGAAGACTGCACCTAACCCCTTAAAAGAGGGGGTGAAGTTTTATATGGGGGTCCAGATAGGTAGAGTCAATATGTAGAATCGATATGTAGAGTCCATATGTAGAGTCCATATGTAGAGTCGATATGTAGAGTCGATATGTAGAGTCGATATGTAGAGTCGATATGTAGAGTCTATGTAGAGTCGATATGTAGAGTCTATGTAGAGTCGATATGTAGAGTTGATATGTAGAGTCGATATGTAGAGTCGATATGTAGAGTCCATTTGTAGAGTCAATATGTAGAGTCGATATGTAGAGTCAATATGTAGAGTCGATATGTATAGTCGATATGTAGTCGATATGTAGAGTCGATATGTAGAGTCGATACGTCAAGTCAACGTGACACGAATTACACTCTGTATTCCACGGTTAATCCATAAAATGTTGACATTTTACCCAAGACTAACCTAAACTGTTTGTTTGAACCCGACTCCAGACATACAGATTTCGAAAGACAGCAACATGAAATGGGACATCACATTTTGATGATGAGATATATTTTCTACAAGCAAAGAGTTTTCCACAATAAACGCGTGACATGGCAAAAGTCGTGAGACTTAAGACCTATAATTGAATAAACAATACACTCCGCGATCAAGAGATAGCTACCGACAAGTGTCACTGGAGCATGGGATAATCGTCATTACGTAATGTCTTCGTAATGCGTAACTTTGAAAGTGATACGATAAGATCGTTTTTAATGAAAGTTATTCACTTTTTAAGTTTTTACTCAAATGGGATTGTGTTTTTAACGCTATGAAGTATGCAGTATGGTACATACCATAAACATTTAATATCCATAATTACCATTTGCCATAATTTTATATTCCATAATCTCAAGTGCCATAATTAATCGTATGAATATGAGTATGTAACATCTTTGTAAAAAAAACCATGGTTTGCAATAAACGTCTATTCTATTCTATTCTATTCAGTAGGTAATAGATAGTGTCAAAAAATAAATGCGATAAGATAATCTTCCCAGTGCTCGACACTGGCCTATTTATTACTTGATACCTCGTCGGATGCAAGTCGGACGTCCCGACTCTGACAGAATGAATGAGAAGAGGTGGTACATCCGACAAGCGTACTCACGAGAGGTTTCACACAATCTGGCAAGTTGACCTTCAATTCGTCGGAAGCACGTCGGATCCTTGCCGGATCATGCGTACACCGTTTAAGGCGGTCATCACACTGCTGCCGCTGTTGTGTGCGGAGTCGCGTACAAATTTCACCGCACGGAGGTGCGGTGCAGTGTGTGGTTCCGTGCGGATTTTGTATACAAGCTGAGGTACTTGCATACAACGAGAAAACCGTCGCGCCACACACCGCAGTGGGATGTGGCGGCAGTGCGATAACCGCCTAAGACGAGGATGTTTTTTCAATGGATTACTAATGAAATCCATAATTTCATTTGCATTAATCTGATATGCCATAATGTTTACATACCATAAACATTTAATATACATAATTACCATTTGCCATAATTTTATATTCCATAATCTCAAGTGCCATAATTAATCGTATGAATATGAGTATGTAGTAATACTCTTTACTCCTAATTATAACTGCCATAATTAACTTTTTCCATAAATATTATTTTAATTGCTAAAAGTTAGTGGTTGGAGTCCGCTGGATGCGGGTGGCGCAGGACCGGTCATTGTGGCACTCTTTGGGGGAGGCCTATGTTCAGCAGTGGACGTCTTTGGGCTGATATGATGATGATGATGATGATGAGTGGTTGGTTAAACGGGCACGAAATAATACTTGTATATTATTCTCATGAGGCTCAAACTCATATCTGGGAAAATTCATTTCCTTATTTTTACCCGAGTAGACCTCGGCACACCCAGGTCCACCCCGTCTTGCCCCCCTCTCCCCTATTTAGTCGTAGTTTGTTCCACCAATTTTCATCCTCTTCAATGAGCCCGTCCTTGTTAAACTTGACAGCCCTTCGTTTCTGAATACCACTCCCCACCCTCCGCCCGGGCTCCGGTCAGAAACTCGCTTCGTCAGCCCTTCGTTTCACTAGCGCACTCGCTAGCTCGCTTCGCTCGCCACCTCCCCAACTCGCTTTGCTTCGGTCTCATACGCTCGCTCAACTCAGGACCTCCTTCGCGAGCTCCTGGCTCCGCGGGCTTTTATATACACTCTAGGGGTCGGACAGACAAGACCACGTGGAAGTGGGGTGCTCTGATTCGGTTTTCGGTAGAATGGTTTTTTTTAATTGCTTTATTATGTTTTCTATTTAGTTCGGTTTGTATACACCATATTTATGGATCCTTATGATTATGGCTTTTGAATTTTATAACAAAATATTATTGCATTTGAAATTATGAGAAATGTTGATTATCTCATTAGTCTATTATGGCATGTAATAACTAAAATTATGGCCTTATGGCATTTGTCGCTATGGAAAACGTAGGTATTCCTTTTTCAATACCTCGTCGGTGCCAAACAAGCGTACGGCCCGACTGATGATAATCAGTGACAGTAGCCTATGAACGCTTGCAATTCCCTGGGTTGAAAAATGCGCGTTAACAAATTATACACTCTTTTCTTGCAGAACCCCATACTGTAGTCTCTGGGGTAAATCTCGAACCTTGTGTTAGCTTGCGTTTAGATTGATAACGTTTTATGGGTTGATACTATTGCAGAACTTAAGGGATACATACAAAATCCATTGTTTTGCCATACAATAGATTTAGGTGGGATTTAGTTCAGATGCAAGATACTATAGTGCGGTGACCAGTCGTGCGTACCGAGAAATGTTATTTAACAAAACATTTAGGGCGATTGCGGGCACAGATAAAAAAAAGATGCGTGTGGTCGGCGATTTCGTAATGGCAATTTTGTTTGCCTTCCAAACTTCAAAGTTTCAAGTTGAGACTCGAGACCCAGTGCACTAAGCACAAAAATAGGAAGGTTTATCTGTACAACATTATGAAGAGGAAAAGTCTGTAAGGTTGTAAGTTTGTATGTACGGAAGTACAGTCACGAACTTTAATTTGGGACCCACTTAAGGTTGACAATCCTGTCAAATTGTATAGGAATACAAAGATTTTTTTGCGAAAAGGGTCCTAAATTAAAGAACGCGACCGTGTCTACTCATCCGATTTCAATAATTCTTTCATCAGTATACAGAATGGACTTCAATATGTACCTAAGGAAAATGTATTCGCGTACCTTTTTCGCTCTTCTTGCTATGACAATAAGGCATGAAAAGGTACGTGAACCTATATTTTATTCCACGGCTTGACCAGCGGCTATCACAAGACGGCGCGCGAGCTCTCTCGATTTTTCTCGCACTATCCGTCACTCTCATTATTTAGAAAACTGAGAAAGAGAGGTGTTGGGTTCTCTGTTGTGAATAGTTATCTATATTTTCGATGTAAATAAGTAATAGGTACTTCCCACTGTTACGTCAAGTCCCTTCGTTGCTGCTATTTCCCTCTCCTGCTATTGCCATCTGTAATGTATATTGTAAAAACCGGCCAAGTGCGTGTCGGACCACGCAAAACGAAGGGTTCCGTGCCTATTAAAAAGGTCGTATCGTCATAGAAATCTTACCGCACTTACGTCCTTTTCTTTGAGGAAGGCAGTTTTTCAGCAATATCTCGGAAACCTTTCATCCGATCTTGTTCAAAACAATTTTCGGTGAATGAACTAAATAAGCGCTGTGTCCATGAATTTTTTCATATTTTTAAAATACACCGTTCAAAAATTAGAGGGGGGGGGGACAGAATTTTAGTGACTTTCGGGGCGATTATCTCTGACTGTATTCACTTAATCAAAAAAATTCCCGAGAAACCTTATATTTATTTTGAAAGGCCTATCGATTCATGTGCCACACGTGGGCTCGCGATGAAAATTTTTTTTTTGACTTTTAGTTTTATGTATGGAGTACACCCCTAAAAAATTTTTTTTTAGTAATTTTAATTACAAAACTTTGTAGCGGCTAACAAAATACACCTATCCTCAAAATTTTATTCAAATACACCTTATAGTTTTCGAGTAAAATGCCTGTGACATACGGACAGACGGACAGACGGACAGACGGACAGACGGACAGACGGACAGACGGACAGACGGACAGACGGACATGACGAAACTATAAGGGTTCCGTTTTTGCCATTTTGGCTACGGAACCCTAAAAATGGGATGCAGTAAAACAAAGTTGACCATTTTCCAGTTCTTTTTGTACTAGTCTATTTATTTTTCTTATTTACAAATTGAGTCGTGCAATGTGACTCCAGTAACACCTAATCGGAAATTTGTGTACTACATTCCTAGATCCGGGAAAAAACTGGATGTGTTCACAAATAATATATGGCTTTAAGTTCATAGGAATTACGTCACATTTGAATTTACTCACATTAATATTTAAATGTAACAATGATAGAGACATGCAAGCACATGGATTAATTATTATAACATAAGACTAGACTAACGTTTATGTTCTCTTTAAATATTTAAAACCTAATGTTAAAAAGGTATTAGCATTTTCCGATTGATTGTGTCATTTGACTTACTTTGACACGACAAAAGTTACACTTGATCATTTTATCACAAATGTCAAAGTTCCCATACACCTTCACTTTGACCGGCCAAACGTCCGTGATACAATCTTTAACTTGAAACGTTCTTACTGTTTCATACACTACACTGGCGCCTTCCCTAAAATAACATTCCATGATTTAATGCGAAATTTTATATCATCACATTGTTCACTTTTCACTGTATCACAAAGCTCCTTCAACGGAACATCAGCAAATTCTGCAGCAGTCTAAGTGGCGAGGACCTGCATAGCGCTCGCCTCCTCGGACAAGGGTACCTCTTCACACACATGGCGAACTGTCTGTCACACTCGCACAGCCTCGCGGCGCACCCGTTCACGAACTTGTGCTGGCTGCTGTAGTTCTCCGTGGCACAGAGCGGCTCCCCGTGGTAACACTTCCAGTAGTACGGCTGGAAGTAGACGGTGTAGAACGGGCAGTAGATGTTCTCGTAGCAGCGGTCGTGCATTTTACAGCAGCTGTGGAGAATTTTGAGGTTAGCTAAGCTAGGAGAATAGAAGTAATTGCAACCGGTTTTTTCCATAAGCTGATGCGAATAAATATAACAGCTCCTCTATTTTCAACATGCGATTTAATTTCAATAACAGGTAGTTTGGAATGAAAGACCAAGATCATCTTAAACGAGTTCAACCCATAAATTTTTGAATCCCTGGTTTTATGACGAATGTTACTTTTAAAACAATATGCCTCTATGCCTATCTACGATATTTGACGCATATAAGGAATCATACAAAAATATAGTGCACTAGATATAACCATTAATTCTATTTAGATTAGTTAAATCCTGGTGAAGGCATCAAATGTAACAGATACCAAACAATTTGACTTATAAGCAAGCTGTTAGAATATCTATCTTCAGAAGATCGTTTACAAATGGTCCTTCGTACTTATCAATCCCATCTGTAGGTCTCCCCGAGCCGAGGAATCCACAGTAGCATCCGTAGCCCTTGTAGGACAGTGGATCGCAGCCGGTAGCACAGTACATCATATTGTACAGATGTACCACGCCTCGCTTCCCGCGATTCTCGCCTTTGTTCTCAAATGGCTGTGGGTTGACGTTCCTGTGAAGTAAAATATTGATCAATGTATTGGATAAGGTAATGTAGTACATTTTCCGCTTCACATTTTGTGGCTTTATTTACAAGAAGGTCGGCATTCCTGTGAACTTATGGTTAAACAGGTTTTATACCGGCTACGTTGATGTGGGAAATTTGAATATTAAGTGTTAGTTATATATTCATGAGATTTCCTATTAACTACATAATTAGCGTACTACGTGAACATTACAGTTGATGTGAATAATGCATATGCCATTTGATCGATTTACTGGCAACTGATAACAATTACATTCAATTGAAGATTAAAAGCAGATGACAGAATTTTACAGGAGATAAAATGTACTGATAAACAAGCAAATAGAAAGACAGTGCCACGAAATGCTACAGCTTAGTTGATAGTGATTAATGACCCTGAGTGAGTTCACGAATTAGTATCCATGTAATCAGTATCAGTATCATGTCATGTCTACATCTTCTTTTTGTTCTTCGCCCTTTATTTATCAACAATTCCAAGCCCAGCTTTATTTTGGAAGTTTATTGTTTAAACTGAAAACAGTGCAGTAAAATTCAGCGATAAATCCTACTATTATAAAGGCGAATGTTTGGATATTTGGATGTTTAGATGTTTGTTACTCAATCACACAAAACCGGCTAAACGGATTAAGATGAATTTTGGTATACATATAGTGTATAGCCTGGATTAACATATAGAATACTTTTTTTGGGCGAAATGGGGAGAAACGCGTACAAAGTCGCGGGCAGAAGCTAGTTATAAATAAATATTAAGAGACAATCTTACACAACTAGAACTAGTGTTACAAATATTTAGATACATTGAAAACATACAAGACTCAGAAATAAATATTTATGCTCATCACACAAATACTTGCCCTTACGGAGATTTGACCTCATGACCGTCAGCTTCGTAGACAGGGCCACTATCCACCTGGCTAAACCAGTTGGAAATAATTGTACTTAGTAAAGTCAAACGTACCTGACTCCGTTCAAATAATCTGCCTCCGGCACCGAATTCCTGTACGGATCCCTCGCAAACCCAACCAGGAGCTGATCCTTACCCTGGTTAATTTGCCTATAGTCAAACTCATATTCTAACTCATTATCTTTGGCATCTAAGTACGAGTCCCTATCACTAGAACTAAAGCTGGTGTGGTTGAAGTTGTAAGCGTTTGGTATGTATGGCCGCGGGTAGTGCTGTATTTGGGCGTAGTTGGTGCTGTTGTAGATTGTGTCGTATGTGAGATGTCGAGACCAATCTGAAACAAGAAAATATAGAATTCAGTGCTGATTTTACATAAGCAGTAGAGTATCAAGGCTAGAATCTACAACTTAGAATAGAATAGAATACTTTATTGCTCTCATGTTGACATACATCAGGTCTTAATTATCACAGTTTATGGTACAACATGACACCCTGTAAGGGTTTTGCAATTCCTTGTCTCAAACGTAGACCTGCACGGCTATCACAAGACGGCGCGCGAGCTCTCTCGATTTTTCTCGCACTATCCGTCTCTCTCTTATTAGAAAACTTAGAAAGAGATATAGTGCGAGAAAAATCGAGAAAGCTCGCGCGCCGTCTTGTGATAGCCGTGCAGGTACACATTAAGAAATTTTTGTACTTAACCTAAATTACACATAGGTGTTAATATCTAGAATAACCTACTTTAAGAATATTTATGGTATCTATATGGTATCTTCGTCATCTTAGAACCTTAGGAGTAACTTTAGAATGTCTGGGAAACATGTCTAAGCTGCAACTTTAAGCATATAGACCTGTAGATAGATGTTAAACATGTATTATGACCGTCAACAACATTTTCCTTAGTTCGATGACAAGTTAGCCACTTCTTAACTTAGGGCAACAGAACATTTTATTCGGTCATTCTCCAGATTTGTGTCATCGGTTGGGTGAGTTGGGTCTAATTAACGCGACGTTTTACAAACATTTATATCGAGACGCGTCAATTAGACGCAATCACAAATCTGGAAAATGACCATATTGTCAAAAGCGGCCTAAGAGATTCTTATTTAAGGGATACCTATTGAAAAAGATCTTATATACTGATTGGCGCTTTTTTTTACAAAAGCATCCAAATCTCGAAAAGATTTGTCAAAAATTTACCAGTTTACATAAGACGCATTAAGCAAATCTTCGATCTCTTTACCCACTTTTAACCCCAGCAAGCTTACAAACAATTATGTGACAGACATTGCTCTCATTTTCACTCGGCCAAAGAACCGTGTTTAAATTAGACCAGTTAAACGTTATTACATAAACATTGAATTGAAATTGAAACCATGGGACCGGCCCGGATTAGCCATCGCTCCCATGCATTTTCATACTTCGTTGGGTCCCCATTGAAACGCATAACCTACTATTATACAACCGGTATTGTGCATTTTATTGGCCTCTAGACTAAAACGGCAGAATCTCTTCGGAACCAACATTGACAAAGGTCCTTTTGAAACGGAATGTCTACTTGCAAAACAGCGCAAATACCGCAGAAACAAAATGAGCCTCATACGTTTTTCAACCGGTTCGGTTTGTGGCGTGAGCATTGTTTTGAGGATCTAGTGCGTGAAAAGTGGTGATTTTTCAATGGTTTAGTTTAGTGGGTGAATTTGATATGGAAACTGTTGTAATCTGCGATTAACATTAGGTATACGGGAGATAATAGTTGCATGCTTACTAACTAGCAGTTAGCTCTCGGGATTGCTGAATTAGTTTTAACCTCAGGTCTATGTCTGTCTACAGTAACTACCACACACTATCTAGGTGGAGGCACGGGATAAAATACAGCATATTGTACCTACAACGCAAAGGTTCGTTGTACGGTAACCTGTAACAAGAGCAAATATTTAAAAGGAGGCTTCCTTAGAGCATCTGTAGTAACCCCTTGTGTCCATTTCTTTTTTTTTTTTTTTTAATTCGGTGAAATTTTGAGTTAATGTATGGCCTCCGAGTAATGTATCTTGGCACCACGAGATCATAGCACAGTAGTCAATGCAGATTTTGAGGTAACATCATGTAGTGAGTCATAATAGTTTGTGCAGTTTTGTTTTCAAAAGATTTTTTTGTGATTTTATCAATTTAAAAAAAAAGGTACTTATATCACTCCAGAACAGTAAAAAAGTACATGTAAACTTATATTGCAAAAAAATACTATATAATGTACCTATGTGTCGAATAAGTCACGTTCGTAGGTTTTCGTAAAAAAATCGTGCGTGGTTGTGAAAACGATCATAAACTTTTTTCCTTCTCCGAATATGCAGGGTCAGGGCGTCCCACGGCTATGCCACATAGAGGGAAAGTATTACCTTTAATAATATTGCAGACGGAAGAAGAAATTATTTTAATAAAAAAAAACAATTTAAACTGTGTAGGCGACGCAAATGTTTTAGAGTATAATGTTTAGAAATATTATGTTTTTGGTATATCTAATGCCATCTCTTGTCACATATAGACATTAAAGTTTGATAAAAATGTTGGTGGGTAGCGATCGCAAGTTATACGCAGTACCTACATATTAGTATAAAATACCGCTAGTCAGTGCATTAAAAAGTACCGTATTCGCCGCGTTAGCTACTCGCTCGCACCATACTTTTGCTGTGTATTCCCAAAATTACGTGTTTTCTTTGTCCCGTCATCTACAAACTGCATTCATAGATTTTTAAATAATTACATGGTTGAACCGAAAATCGAACCCGCTACACGAGAGAAAATTAAATAAAAATGTTATAATTCATGGTCTTCCTTTTATTTCTGACACTATGTTATTAAGCAAAAAATAATCCTTATGATGAAGCCTTTCGATCGGTATGATAAAGCTACAGAGTAATTTTTTTCTCGTGTAGGGTTCGATTCCGGGTTCAACCATGTAATTATTTAAAAATGTATGAATGCAGTTTGTATAGTTTTTTAAATTAAAATAATGTTTTTTTTAGTAAAATGTGCCATCTACAATATTTAAGGTACTTTCCCTCCATGTGGCATAGCTGTGGGACGCCCTATATATTTAGTGTGTAAACTTAATCTAAAGTCAAGTCACGCAAAGACAAAGACAAGTTTGTTTTTTCAGCGCAACTCTAGCTTAAGTAATACGTCCTTTGATTCGAAACGATGCCATTATTGAGGCATGGTTAAACAATAATTATCACATCATTAATATTGCCTTGTTAACAGACAATGCCGACTAAACGCAAATACAATTGGATAAATCATTACCCCATTTCATATTAGCTAACAACGATTCTGACGTAGTTTCATCGATTTGACTTCATTGCGAATTCATGAACTATGATAATAGCCGAATCGACTAATTTAATTAACAAAAGCTTAGGCTTGATTTCTATGACAAGGCATAGAAATCAAGCCTTTTGTATACACAATAACTTCTCAAAATATAGGGTAAATGCCCCAGTGCTCGACACTGGCTCATTACTAGGCACCAGCACGGCTATCACAAGACGGCGCGCGAGCTCTCTCGATTTTTCTCGCACTATCCGTCTCGCTCTTATTAGAACACTTAGAAAGAGAGGTATAGTGCGAGAAAAATCGAGAGAGCTCGCGCGCCGGGGGCCTAGTGCGAAACGAAATTCGTTTTCGTTCGTGTATCTCCGTCACTGAGGCACTTGCCAGTTCGAGCGACAGAGACGGAGATACACGAACGAAAACGAATTTCGTTTCGCGGTAGGCCCTCTGGAGCCGTAGCATGGTTGGCCTTGTCACGCGATAGGTGATAGGATAGAGCGTGCGTCACTGGCTGACACCGTTCGATAGAACGAGACGACGCTCTTATCTTGTCACTTGTCGCGTGATAAGGCCAACCATGCTACGGCTCCTGAAGGGGAAATACGGGCTGAAGCGTGGTCTGTAAAATAACTTGAATCACGAGACGCGATAGTCCCCTATTATTTCCGTCTAAAGGTAATTAAATAATTATGTTTACTAACTTAGATTAACAAAGGGTAGGTACTTATTTCTTTTTAACTCTTTTAAATTATTATAAAAATCATATTAATAGAGCGGCGGGTCGATCACATAACGCATTGTACGCGCGTCAGGTAGATCTAAATGTCACTTTTTATATGGAAAAATGACAGTTGAATCTGTAACGCGCGTTCAAAACGTTACGTGATTACCCCCCTGAACTACAGTTGTCAATTATTGGAATTAGGTGTCAGTGATTGGGACGGTTACCTTAAGTGTTATAGACGTAGCGTGTTAACCTTTTGATAATTCAATGAGTTTTTAGGTTATATCTTCGTGATAATTTTTTGTGTGCTTGTTGCAGTTGTTCAATGCAGTTGTTATGAATTAATAGGTTCAGTTGTACATTCATTTATTTAGGTCATTGCCTACATTAAATTGCATTTTAGCATGTACAGTCGCCATCAGATATATCGGAGCGGACAAAGCGCTCACAAATATCTGAACACGTCTCTATTGTCGAGGCATTAGAGACGTGTTCAGATACTTGTGAGCACTTTGGCCGCTCCGATATATCTGATGGCGACTGTACATAATCGACTATAAGTTAAAATATGTTTCCC
Source organism: Epinotia nisella (assembly GCA_932294315.1). Taxonomy (NCBI): domain Eukaryota; kingdom Metazoa; phylum Arthropoda; class Insecta; order Lepidoptera; family Tortricidae; genus Epinotia; species Epinotia nisella. The sequence goes on along the minus strand of OW028675.1, from coordinate 29,754,796 downwards.
TTGCGGCAAATGTTGAGATAATAGGAGCATCTTTGTTTTTCCCTGCGAGTGCTGATTTTGATTCCCGAGCAAGCGAGCGATTTTATAACTAAAGTTAGAATCTTGAGCGTAGCAAGGGGCTCAAAGGCACGAGTTGCGAATAACTTTGCTCTTGTTTGACGCATAGTACCTTTCATCTGAACATATTAGGGGAAAAAAACATCATACGATTTTATGTATCAGTCCTGATACTACTTTATTCAGCGCTCATTGCTGGCTGTTCACATCGCTAGAAAAAGCGCCACAAACGCACATTTGTGGACTTATTGTGTACATTATATACATAACGAGATGAAAAAAAAATCCTATGACTATAATTAAATTCGTCGTAGTCATTCCTTTAAAATAGTGATAATTATTGCAACCGCATTTCGCTCTATTGTTTAACATCTTTATACATAGCGTGAGACATTAAAAGATGATTTAACATGATTTGACACGCTTTGCGATAGGTATAATCTCGTAACTGGTGGTTCAATATTATTTAATGATTTGAGGTGATGGACATCAGGCTATCGGACTATAATTGTTTTATTGATGTACAGTCAGCGGCAGAAGTAGCTAAGCGAGCCGGGTGTTCAAAATTACCTGCACACGACTTTATTCTTAAGAAATTAAGAGTGTGTGTAGGTTATTTTGAACACCCGGCCTGCTTGGCTACTTCTGCTGCTGACTGTACCCTTCCATAAAGCTAGCTGACAACATTATGGGTGAATAATACACAATTACATATTATAAGACTTTTACACACCCAACACTTTGTCACGACAACCTGCTATTTGTATGTCTCCACACAGGCTGTATGTCTGCGTGTCTGTTTGTGTGTCTGTCTATGGCATCGTAACTCCGAAACGAATGGATCGATTTTAATCCAGTTTTTTTTTGACTGAAAGCTGACGTGATCGAGATGGTTCTTAACTACGTTTCAACAGAATCGGTTCAGATGGTTTAGAGAGAACGTTGAAATGAAAATTTTGGGGGTTTTCCAACTTTTCTGAGTTGTAGTTATTTATTATGAAAATGACTGTATTGCTGTCTAATTCCAACTAGAGCGAGTTGTTTTAACAAATTGCAGTGTGCTTTAATACATTCGCATAATTGCTAAACCTACTCGTGGGTATTCTGCATAGATATAAAGTTTAGTAGGTAATTATGTAAAATAAAACGACGGAGTTCTGAGGTAACAAACATTAAAAAAAAATACAACCGAATTGAGAACCTCCTCCTTTTTGTTAAGTCGGTTTAAAATATATTACTTATCCTCCCGGGGATGAAATCGGGTGTGATAGTTAGGTTAGGTTAGGGCTTGTGCACAAATCACGCGATACGGGTAGACAAGAACCTCACCAAATATCACCAAGGGGGAGGAGAGGGGGGGTCAAAAAGTAGCCGAAAAAACCTCGCGTTGTGCACAAGCCCTTAGAAATAATTCCAAATATTTGAAATAAACCAAAAAAATACATTTAATAAGTACCTACATAGATACATACATACATAGTAATCAATTTGGGACACCCCGTGAACCCGATGTAACTTATTATTAGCAAACAAATGCAATCGCAGGTCATTGACCCGACACGACCATGACCTTTGCTTGAGTTGGGATTGCTTCGTACGATGTAAATTGCTAGTACTGGTGCAACGGACGCACTGTACAAGTAAAATACAACCAGTTTTTTAACTGGTAGTCGGGGCTCATGTCTCCAAATATCAATTATGAAATGCAATCTTTTTGACGACTGGTTATGTAACTACAGTGTTACATACCCGATGATTATATTTAAAATAGGTACCTAAATTAGAAAAAACCGTTCTCACGGCGTAGTACAAGTACCTAAAGATAAAACAAGTGTTTCCTATTTCAAATTCCTTGAAACGAAACTTGGTGTCACACTGGGGTCATAAAGGGGATTTATTGGTTTTAATATTTTTCTAAAGAGCCATTGAGTTACGTCAAGTGAGACAAATGTGTTCATTTGTTGGAATACAATTTTTTGCGTGGCTTTCAACTTTTAAGGGCATTAAGTAGTTTCAAAAAGAACTTATGTTAGTAACAATATCAAGGCGCATACGTCTCTTCCAGACCTATAGTGAGATTATCATTGTTTTAGGTCAAAATGTCTTAAGTTAATATAAATGGGTCAATGTTTACGTCTTTTGAATAGGAAAGTAGTATTTTTTATGCAACAAGAACAAGGATTTCTAGAGGAATGACAGGGAGTGTGATTTTCGGGGTCGGAGCGGTAGGTGCTTCATTGCAAGCATACGAATTGTTTTAAAATTAATTATGTATTGATTGTGATATTTAATCTCGCGTGCGCGTTTCAAAGTGTTATATGTTAAAAGTGTTTGATTAATGACTAGTGATCCGTTTTGTTTTGAACAATACCAGTTAGGACATTTTTAAAGACAGATAAGAGGTTTTTAAATCTAGAACGTATAGTTTAAGACAATTGACTATAATGTGAGTGTTAATATTTAGTGTTTGATTTGAATTATAAACGTTAGAATTAGAATCAGTGTTCACGTAAGATAATATAGTATTGTACTTATAGATTTAAGTGAAAAATGGTTTATGTTGGTCTAGATTTCATTTGTAGGTCATCACAACGGGAGATAGCTGAATGGTTCTGCGTGTTAAATTGTAGTAGTGTTTTCCAAGGCGTAATAAATTATAGGTTCAGTTAATTCTTTTCTGCAAATCAACTGGTCTGCTGAGACGTACAGTCGAAGATTAGGAGTCATTAGGACCAGTATTATTCTCCATTATAATATTATTTTGTACTTTTTCTGGTATGAAAGTGAATCAAAGTATATATTAAACGTTGTCTTGAAATACAACTTTAAATTAAAAATGCATGAATTGAACAAAAAATGGCATTGCAATGTTACTGAAATTTGAAGAAAGGTAAAATAACATATATCTTAATTTTATAACCGGCTCTATTCAACATTTCCGAGACATTGTAGTGTTACGCTTTTAAGGGCTTTTGATCCTATTATTTGTGATAAGATAGCGAACTTACAATAAAAAACTCTATTACACACCCATTGTATTATGTGGCCTAGCCCGACTACATTGGACACGCATTAACTACACACACACTTACACAAACATATCACTCATAAACACACCACGAGTTTAGTCGAATTTGAATACATGCATTAGGTACACTCGATGTAAGGCGTCTGGATGGCACTAGGCCCTGGATAGTCGGAGTCGGATCTAGTCTTCACCTAAGGAATCTGACGAGTCAATTTCTTAGAAGTTGGAAACTTTTCACATACACGTAGGGCACTCAAGCAAGGCCTGAGTTATTTATATGTCTGCAACATTTCGCTCTGTTTGTTCTGGGATGTAACTCATTCGATTATACGGACCTTCGGCATCTGCGCTGATTAGTGGAAGTAGAGTGACACTGCAGGCCAATTTAAGGGGCAGACAGTACAGTGGATGTTTTAGAATATAAATGGTATTCAGAGCACCTTGTACATAATCGACAACAATCACTATATTTGTCACAAATACGCGGCTGCACGAACGTTATAGGGACTGCGTAAAATCAGCAGCGCGGCTAAGCTTTGCATAATTTATTATAATTTATTTATAAACTAGTTAAATTGGCATCTGCGTAAAGTACATTTGAAAGTACTCTTAAGAATCGTGTATGATGATGAATGATTAGGAGGGATGGTTTGAATCAAATAAATAATAAGGGAGGATAGGTTGAATCTTGACGGCTTCGTTGGATGGCCAGAGATGTAGGTATGGTTGGGAGTCTCTGGATTAATCAAATTTAACAATAGGTATATGCCCCATTTTCAAGACCTAAGGTCTGAATTCCTAAGGTCCCTTGCAGTCGGGTTTTTCAGGTCGTCGTTTTATTTCATCGGGAAGGAGCGTACTTATAGTATAATTTTAGTTAGTTCATAAGTAATATAAGTATGTAAAATATTAGAAAATATTAATTCAAATATTGTAATTAAATAATTAAATCAATTATCGTTGTTCGAGCTGATGCGGGTGGGGTGAGTTGCATGTTCACTTATGTAGACGACTATTATTTTTGATTTGAATTTTTAATGTTCACTTTGTTGCGGATTTAATTAATTACTTATTACGGATATTTATTACGGGTTATTTTACCCTTTGACTTAATTTACGGACGATTAAATATATTTACGGATTATAATTTCAGTGATATTTGTGATTACTGAAATTATCTTTCACGCGTTTTAATTTGGTTTTTCGGATTATGATTATAAAATTACGGATGATTTTTAACGTTTATTTTATTTTTAACGCATTATTTAATGCGTTGATTAAACTACATTTGCGGTTTATTTAATTTCCAATTTTATTTACATTCGTTTTATTTATTACGAATGTTATTTACAACGCAATTATTTATTGCGTTTGTCGAGGTTTCATTTGAAACATGATTTGACATTATTATTCTTACGATTCGTTTTACAACAAGATTTTTTAACACAACGTAGAGGGTCCTATTCGTATTTCTTGAACTAGACGATCACAAGTAATTTATTTATGGCCAGTATTTTAGTTAACTTATTAAATAGTATTTTATTAAAGGAGGCTAGTTTAGTCTTTCTACAGTGGTGCCGTGAGCCGAGAATTCAAGTCATTCAAAATTGAATTAATTAAATAATTTAATTACTTGATTGGGAACCTGAGTTAAAGTTTAGTTTGTATGTCGTTATTCGTGAGGTTGTAACACAATAGTTACATACATAATCAAAAAGTATTCTTTGGTTAAAACTGTTTTTGTGAACTAGTCATAGTCACATATTTTCTCAAGTCAATTTACATGTCAAAAAAGGGTCATTTAAAATTTCACTTATACATAAAGTAATTAGTCACATCATAATAATTATACCAAAATTATTAATAATAGAAACAAAATAATCCAAGTGAAGTTATAAGTCATGAATAATTTATTTATATTAATTTCTTGTACATTATGTACTCATCGAAACTTTAGTACCGGAACACAGTAAGCCAGTTTTAGTTTTGAAACGGCTCTTCATACTAAATTATATTCGAGGCAATACTTATTTACGAATGTGAGGGCGTAAGTTTGATACCTACCTATTACGCATGATTGTGTAATTTATTACCATCTTTACCATGTGTAGTCATGCGTTTCTTTTGGATATGCAATTTTTATAAGATGAAGAATACATTCTGCCTAATATCAGACAAACCATTTGATTACCGAGTCATAGAATAAAATGAATAGTCTTTTCAATCTTAGACAAGTGAGGGCGCCGGTACATGATTAGTTATGCTATCAGGAAATGAAGTACTCTACCTATTGAGATAGTCTCACAATTTCATCCTCTTTGTTTCTAAAATTGTATCGTCAATCTGAGGGCGTTCTGTAACTACAGTGTTACATACCCGATGATTATATTTAAAATAGGTACCTAAATTAGAAAAAACCGTTCTCACGGCGTAGTACAAGTACCTAAAGATAAAACAAGTGTTTCCTATTTCAAATTCCTTGAAACGAAACTTGGTGTCACACTGGGGTCATAAAGGGGATTTATTGGTTTTAATATTTTTCTAAAGAGCCATTGAGTTACGTCAAGTGAGACAAATGTGTTCATTTGTTGGAATACAATTTTTTGCGTGGCTTTCAACTTTTAAGGGCATTAAGTAGTTTCAAAAAGAACTTATGTTAGTAACAATATCAAGGCGCATACGTCTCTTCCAGACCTATAGTGAGATTATCATTGTTTTAGGTCAAAATGTCTTAAGTTAATATAAATGGGTCAATGTTTACGTCTTTTGAATAGGAAAGTAGTATTTTTTATGCAACAAGAACAAGGATTTCTAGAGGAATGACAGGGAGTGTGATTTTCGGGGTCGGAGCGGTAGGTGCTTCATTGCAAGCATACGAATTGTTTTAAAATTAATTATGTATTGATTGTGATATTTAATCTCGCGTGCGCGTTTCAAAGTGTTATATGTTAAAAGTGTTTGATTAATGACTAGTGATCCGTTTTGTTTTGAACAATACCAGTTAGGACATTTTTAAAGACAGATAAGAGGTTTTTAAATCTAGAACGTATAGTTTAAGACAATTGACTATAATGTGAGTGTTAATATTTAGTGTTTGATTTGAATTATAAACGTTAGAATTAGAATCAGTGTTCACGTAAGATAATATAGTATTGTACTTATAGATTTAAGTGAAAAATGGTTTATGTTGGTCTAGATTTCATTTGTAGGTCATCACAACGGGAGATAGCTGAATGGTTCTGCGTGTTAAATTGTAGTAGTGTTTTCCAAGGCGTAATAAATTATAGGTTCAGTTAATTCTTTTCTGCAAATCAACTGGTCTGCTGAGACGTACAGTCGAAGATTAGGAGTCATTAGGACCAGTATTATTCTCCATTATAATATTATTTTGTACTTTTTCTGGTATGAAAGTGAATCAAAGTATATATTAAACGTTGTCTTGAAATACAACTTTAAATTAAAAATGCATGAATTGAACAAAAAATGGCATTGCAATGTTACTGAAATTTGAAGAAAGGTAAAATAACATATATCTTAATTTTATAACCGGCTCTATTCAACATTTCCGAGACATTGTAGTGTTACGCTTTTAAGGGCTTTTGATCCTATTATTTGTGATAAGATAGCGAACTTACAATAAAAAACTCTATTACACACCCATTGTATTATGTGGCCTAGCCCGACTACATTGGACACGCATTAACTACACACACACTTACACAAACATATCACTCATAAACACACCACGAGTTTAGTCGAATTTGAATACATGCATTAGGTACACTCGATGTAAGGCGTCTGGATGGCACTAGGCCCTGGATAGTCGGAGTCGGATCTAGTCTTCACCTAAGGAATCTGACGAGTCAATTTCTTAGAAGTTGGAAACTTTTCACATACACGTAGGGCACTCAAGCAAGGCCTGAGTTATTTATATGTCTGCAACATTTCGCTCTGTTTGTTCTGGGATGTAACTCATTCGATTATACGGACCTTCGGCATCTGCGCTGATTAGTGGAAGTAGAGTGACACTGCAGGCCAATTTAAGGGGCAGACAGTACAGTGGATGTTTTAGAATATAAATGGTATTCAGAGCACCTTGTACATAATCGACAACAATCACTATATTTGTCACAAATACGCGGCTGCACGAACGTTATAGGGACTGCGTAAAATCAGCAGCGCGGCTAAGCTTTGCATAATTTATTATAATTTATTTATAAACTAGTTAAATTGGCATCTGCGTAAAGTACATTTGAAAGTACTCTTAAGAATCGTGTATGATGATGAATGATTAGGAGGGATGGTTTGAATCAAATAAATAATAAGGGAGGATAGGTTGAATCTTGACGGCTTCGTTGGATGGCCAGAGATGTAGGTATGGTTGGGAGTCTCTGGATTAATCAAATTTAACAATAGGTATATGCCCCATTTTCAAGACCTAAGGTCTGAATTCCTAAGGTCCCTTGCAGTCGGGTTTTTCAGGTCGTCGTTTTATTTCATCGGGAAGGAGCGTACTTATAGTATAATTTTAGTTAGTTCATAAGTAATATAAGTATGTAAAATATTAGAAAATATTAATTCAAATATTGTAATTAAATAATTAAATCAATTATCGTTGTTCGAGCTGATGCGGGTGGGGTGAGTTGCATGTTCACTTATGTAGACGACTATTATTTTTGATTTGAATTTTTAATGTTCACTTTGTTGCGGATTTAATTAATTACTTATTACGGATATTTATTACGGGTTATTTTACCCTTTGACTTAATTTACGGACGATTAAATATATTTACGGATTATAATTTCAGTGATATTTGTGATTACTGAAATTATCTTTCACGCGTTTTAATTTGGTTTTTCGGATTATGATTATAAAATTACGGATGATTTTTAACGTTTATTTTATTTTTAACGCATTATTTAATGCGTTGATTAAACTACATTTGCGGTTTATTTAATTTCCAATTTTATTTACATTCGTTTTATTTATTACGAATGTTATTTACAACGCAATTATTTATTGCGTTTGTCGAGGTTTCATTTGAAACATGATTTGACATTATTATTCTTACGATTCGTTTTACAACAAGATTTTTTAACACAACGTAGAGGGTCCTATTCGTATTTCTTGAACTAGACGATCACAAGTAATTTATTTATGGCCAGTATTTTAGTTAACTTATTAAATAGTATTTTATTAAAGGAGGCTAGTTTAGTCTTTCTACAGTTAGCATAGTGGGTAGTGACGCTGCCTACGAAGCTGAAGGTCCTGGGTTCGAATCCCGGTAAGGGCAAATATTTATATGATAGCATGAACATTAATATTTTATTCTTGTCTCTTGGACGTTTTTATGTATTTAAGTATTTGTATATATTAAATATATCATCGTATAGTACCCATAACACAAGCCTTCTTGAGCTTACTATGGAACTAGGTCGATTTGTGTAAGATTGTCCTCTAAAAATATTTATTTATTAATCTTATTAAACAGATTAAATTTAATTTTAATGATCCTAATATACCTACGAACAATCAAATTCATTGACAGCAAGTTGTTTTCTGTAGTTTTTACTTCGTTGCCTCTCTTTTTTGTTTGCGTGAGCTCTTTCTAAAAGTCGAAACTGTTAGAACTCTTGTTGCCGTTTAGTCGGTTCATCTCTTTCACATTGCAATCAAATTAATAAATTCCATGGAATACAATGGAGAAATGGAGGTCTAACCAAAAGCATTTTAATTATAACACCTTAATGAGTATAACACGAGCCTTATTGAGCTTACTTTAGTTCGATCCATGTAATGTAAGATCGTCCTCTAATAGCCCGAACAGCCTCCTGCAGACGGTGGCGGCGCGCCTGGATGGTCCCTTCCTGTTCCACTGGGACAGGTTGCATGGACCATCCAACTGATAAATTTATAAAATAATACCTACTAACATAGTTTTTTTTAAGACCATTGTTATTAACCAGTTATGGAAATACCTACTTCCGAAATAAATGATTTGATTTGATTTTTATGAATATTTATTTTTTAATTTAAATTAGAATGCGTAATACCTTTTTAAATCGACTCTAGCCTTTCCTACGGAGTTTCTTGTGTTCTGTTCTGACTAGAGTTAAAACACTGATAGCGGCTATTTACACTGTATAATTTACACAAGAGCGTCCCCATTCCGCTTCGATTTGGCGATCTCTGGCATAATGTCAAGGTAATGCGCCCGGACTTAAGTTGGCGATTTTGTATGCGCTTAATTGAGTTAAAATATGCTTTTCTCCGTATTTACAAAGGTTATTGAGATCTGGTTTCTACCGTAGGTCCTTTAGGGATAACACGTAGCTGTTGCGCTATGCTGAGCACCGTATGTGGTTAGAATCAGTCGTAGCTATATGACGCACCGCACGCGTCATGAGTGCATAAATGTATCACGCGTCTGTATCGTCATTAAATGAGTCGTAGCGTGCAATTTGCTCAAAACTATCTGAAATTGCTTTAAAGGACTTCGGCTTCACATGTTTAATAGCGTCTTTTTATGTAGATGTATGTATTTAATGGCAACTGCAGAAAACGTATACATCCCATTACCAGACAGTCACTATCTCACTAAATGCGAAAACGGTATCTACTGAATTAAACGTGTGTAACGAGTGTTTAGTTTCGTTTTTACTCTCGTCATATTTATTTTATTACCTCGTGAAGTGCGCTGAAGGCTTTCAGATCGATCTATTTTATAATATTCATCTATATCAATGACATTTATCAGCACAACCGTTCGTACAATTTGACGACCGAATAGCCTAGTGGTTAGAGAACCTGACTATGAAGCTTGAGGTCTCGGGTTCGATTCCCGGTCGGGGCAGATATATGTATGATGAATACGAATGTTTGTTCTCGAGTCTTGGATGTTTAATATCTATTTAAGTATGTATTTTATCTATATATAAGTATGTTTATCCGTTGTCTAGTACCCATAGTACAGGCTTTGCCTAGTTTGGGACTAGATCAATTGGTGTGAATTGTCCCACGATATTTATTTATTTAATTATAATTTTCGTTTTTGTACCAGTTTTTTCGAAAAAAAACCTATATTTTATTTATTAATATTTTGTATACCTATTCTGGCCATTCAAGTCATAAGACGCCAAAATTAGGTCTTAAATGCCTTAAAACTTAGAATGTGTCAACAATAAAGACTGAACTAACTCATCTAAATCATGTTTTTGACCCAGCTCATTAAAAAGTTCTAGTTTTATATCATAACTACCTACATTATAAATTCAAAGCGATAAAAACAAAGTTTAATTAAAACTTGTTGAATCAAGTTAATTTCATAAACGGACATTTAATTTCGTCAACATGGGACGTTCTTAACATGGCGAATTATGCAATACTTACCTAGTTAATTTGCAATATTTCCAAGATCAGGCGTTCTATCATATTATGTAAGCTGGCAACGTTTCCATCGTTATTTACGATTGACAGACAGCGCACAACCTAAACCGTTAAAGATATAGGCATTAACCCTTTACCTTTGGCTTAAACGACACGTATCCAGGCCATAAACATTAAAAAAAATCTTTACCTGTCACTTTGACATTTGTGTTCGTAAAAAAGGGACAAAACACATTTTATTTATCAGATGCATTATAAGTTTTATGAATAAGGAGGTTAATAATAAAAGCCCGGGCCTGCGTTTAGCGATTGGATTTTTTATATGAACTTCATTCAAATTAAATTTTAAAGGACACCGCACACCTAAACTTAAATTTCAGCACCGTGAGAAGTTTCTTAACACAACCGAACGCTATTAAGAATCGTTTAACCCTTCTACAGTAATTGGCTGAATGCCCTTCGAAGCCCAAGTCGTAAATAAAAACAAAATTGCTAAACAACAATTCATATACTGGCAGTAAAATTTTGATTATATTATGGCAACACACTTTTAAATTAAAAATCGAGCAAAGAATTTAGAAGCATAACTATCGCAAGCTCATATCATGTCTTTCCGAGAATGTTAATACGAAATCTTAATACTAAGAAAACAAGATTGTAATTGCAGTGACGCAATTGAGTGATATGCCGTTTTGGAAAAGCTGTGTTTCGGAATTCAGTAACGAATTTTTGAGCTATTATTGCTGGCCAGTAATCATAAGTTGGGTGCATTACGATGTAGGTATTCAGGTCGCGATGGAGCAATGGATGTTGAATTGTTGACGTTGAGTAAACCGAATTGACAAAAGCACATCAGAGCTTCTGAACGTCAATGGTGGCCAAATGGGCTAAAGTGAAATTTATCGTTGCGGAATAGAATAGAATAAAATTATTTTATTTGCCAGAATACTTATATATATATATAGTACAGGGTGTTGAGGTACAGCAGTACCTTTAGGCCCTTGTCTACAGATTCCCAATTCTACAGATTCTCATGTCTACAGATTTTCAATTCTACAGATTCTCATGTCTGCAGATTTACAATTCTACAGATTCTCATGTCTACAGATTCCCAATTCTACAGATTCTCATGTCTACAGATACGATAACCAACCAGTAATTATTAATCTTGAGAAATAGGTTTTATCTCTTCAGAAAAAGGTACCTTGTGCTTGTACAAGCTCCGATTTTTATAAATGTTCTAATTCTAATCACATGATCACGCTTGTATGTGTCTATATTTTGCGATAGTTAGACTAGAATCAGGAAGGGAAATATGTAGAACTGGAAATCTGTAGAATTGGGAATCTGTAGAATTGGGAATCTGTAGAATTGGGAATCTGTAGAATTGGGAATCTGTAGAATTGGGAATCCGTAGAATTGGGAATCCGTAGAATTGAGAATCTGTAGAATTGGAAATCTGTAGGATTGGAAATCTGTAGAATTGGGAACAAACCCAGCAGTACAATATTCAGTCGGTGAACGACATGCAAAAGTTATACATACAGGATTAAAATAATTATGTGATGCGTACAATACCATTATGAATTTTATAAATCAATTGCTTAGTGCAACAGCACAAAAAAAACAATTATTATAACCTACCTAAAGTACCCGAAGTTAAGTCTAAAAAATCTTTAATGCTATAAAAACAATTTTCCATTAGCCAACTATTTGTAATTGTAATTGTTTATACCAGTGAAAACTTTGAATGTTTAGATATTTTGAAAGAAAGAAAGAAAGAAAGAAAGAAAAAACATTTATTCGTGACAAAACACATAAAAACAAACTGTATAGACACAATACACACAAACACATTTGCCACGAAATGGTCACAACTCAGCGTGATGCTGGCAGCGCCAGCGCTGGTCTTCCGTTGTGACCATTAAGTGAGACACGCACAATGACGCCACGATCGCACACGAGGACAATTTATTTTGATGTTTGGATGTTTAGGTGTTTGGATGTTTGTTACTCAATCACGCAAAAACGGCTAAACGGATTAAGATGAATTTTGGTATACATATAGTGTATAGCCGGGATTAACATATATAATACTTTTTATCCCGGGAATCATCCCGGGAATAAGGGGGGGAAATGTATAAACGAGTTCCACGCGGACGAAGTCGCGGGCAGAAGCTAGTTTATTATAATCCATTCGTCTTGTATCTGCTGGAAGGTTGTTATACACTAAAATGCACATATTATACGCGTTCTTACTATAGATCGCAGCGCGGCAATAAGGAGGCTGGTACAGTAGATCTCTGCTTACCTACAAATACATCGGCCCTGCTTCTAAAAAGTTCAGGATGTTTTTTGACAAAAAAGCATGCTTTTTTTTAGCGTGTTTGAAATATCAAATTGAGTTGCGGGCGTCCATATAAATTTGTTGTCATCAAGCGAGCAGTATACTTGTTTGTCGCCACTATATTACAGAAGGTCAATGCCGTTGTACACATATTTTGTAAGATGCACGGCAATATTTGAACTTAAAGTATGTTTGTGTAGTACAATGACAGCAATAGTAATGCTACTGACCTTCAATTGGACTGATTTAGCACATATAGACATGGGCGCCGACCCCTAAAATCGCAGCGGCGGCGCGCCGGCCTTAAAAGGTCGGCGGCGGCGTGACGCCGGCGGCGTGGCCAATATTTCGTCAATTAAGGTGGTTTATTAATGTTTGTAAAAAAATAAAGTCAATGTATAAAAAATCAGTTTTATTAGTAGAATTTTGACAAACAATTATTATAACCTATAGGTAATCTCTTTTCAACTAACCAACGACTCGTACTCCTTACGTCATTCTAGAGAGTTTTTAGTTTCCTTATAATTATCGTGTATGAAAATTATTTTATTTACTCTCGTGGGATTGAGCCTCGTCCTTTTGGCGTTTACCACCAGCCCTGCTACTGAAAATACCCTTTCGCTGGGGGTGCTGGTGGCGGGAACGCAAAGTAACGCTCTGGCGAAACTAGACAACCAAGGAAAATCCTTGCTGTTGGCCCTCCAAAATGATAGAAGATCTCCATCCTTTAGTTTATGTGACCCCACTGCGGTTGCCAAATATCGCCAGCACTCCTGTTCCACAGGGTCTTCTTCCTGGTCTGCAAAACTTTCTATGCAGTGTTTTTTCGAGAGGCGGTCCAGGACTGAAGACACTGTGCTGGATGAAGTGATAGCAATATTTGAAACATCTTCTTGGTAGTGCTGCGAATGTGAAACGTCATTCGATTTGATAGTCTGCTTCACAAAAGCTGAAAGAAAGCCAACTTTTGTTAAATTTTGAGACTCTAAATACACATCGATTTCTTTGAGCCCCATGAAGCGTTTGTCGAGTAAGGCTGCAGCGATGATTGCTTTAGTAGCCGGGAACCTTTTGTCAACCTTAGCCAACATATTGCGTTTGAGACGGAACATAATCAATGATTCGTCATCCGAAAGAGATTTCAGAGCATCAATAATTTCAGAGCGAAATACTAGTGCTACGTTTAATGTGCAAGTTTTTTGAGACGACATAATTTCAACAGCTTCTCGAAATGATTTTAGGAACTTGGCCAAATCTTCCAATATGATCCATTCGCACTGAGTTAATTTCAGTTCAGCTTTTCCAATTTTCACTAACATATTGTTTACTGGATCGCGATTGCATACATGAATTAGACTTTCCAGCATTTCCAGAACACTATGCCAGCGGGTAGGAGAAGCAGTTTTGATGCACGGAACATGAGTTACATTTTCCAGCCCCTCGGCAATCTCGGCATGCTCGAGTGTGACATTTTCTGTGACGCTTTCTGTATCTCGGGCTAAATGCTGAGAATCTGTCGTTTCTGAATGCAAGATTGGGTCATTTTCATCGAATTCTATCAATTCAACAACTTTTTCGATAGTTACCAGAAACTCTTGTTGTACCTTTTCAGCTTCCGACTCCATTTCTGGCAAACGATATCTTAAAGTCTTGACTATTTTCTTACATTTATCAACTAGGCGTTTTACTTCTGGAATACTGTTAATGCCATCAACAGTCACCAAATTGTGTAGGCCATGTCCTAGGCATAAATGGTGCTCCATATTTTCAAAAGCAACTGCCCGTTTTACGTTACCACCTGCATCAGTAACCGCGTGCACTGTTTTTTCATCCAGCCCAAATGATTTCTTAATATCCTTGAGTATACCACTTATTTTTTCCCCTGTCTTCTTTCCAGTTATATTTTGCGTCCTCAGCGTAAACGACTTTAATTCAAAATCAGTAGTCAAATAGTGCAGAGTGAATGTGATGTAATTCAGCTTTCTGTACTGGTCCGTCCAAATGTCGAAAGTAATTGAACAGTGTCGAGAGGCTTCCAAGTGAATCTTTTCTTTTACATTGCTTAACATGCATTCGTATACGTCAGAGAGAGCTGCACCAGCTACAGTATATCTTGATGGAAGGTCCTCTTTTTCTAACACAACACTATATTTCTTTAAAAAATCCACCATCCCCTCGTCAGCAACTGTATCAAAGGGAAGCAACGATTTGCAAAACCAAAGCGCAATATCACGTGCCAGTAGCCATTTGTCATGCTTGACTTTCGAACATGAAGCAGTGTTAGTCTTCGTAGCACGCTTAGCAGTGAAAAAATCCTTTATATTTTTTTTAGCCTTTGAAGCAACAAGCAGTTCATCGCGAATTTGATGATCGTCTCGAAGGTGCCGTATAAGATTTCCTGTACTGACTGTTTTGCTATAGCTTTTAATTTTTAGACTGCAACAAATAAAATAAACAATTAAAACAAGCGTATAAAAAGCCATTTTTAGAATAATAAAAGACCTAACGAATACGTCAAACGAAGCCAGAAATATTTGTTACACACACAAAATCAAAGGCGATATAAATAAAACATAGATATATTTTTATATGCCATTTTGCAAATTTTTTTTTTATATCTCACTCAAAAAAGCTAGCACCCTAATAAAAATTAACATCAAGAATACTTACGATGAAAACTTTACAACGGCTTCTCCTCTTTCTTCTTTAACTGCGTCGAGACAGACGATGCAATACACTTGGTCTGGATTCACCATTTTTCTTTTGCTATCTTCAGTAATAATTACATTTCCAAAGTACCTCCAACAAAAACTGTTACGATTTCTAGCATCGTAGAGGACACTAACGGAGATATTTCTTAAATTTGTTTTTAGCAAATTAGCCATTGTTTTTTGTACATAAAACACTTTTTAACTGCACTATATACCTGTACTCTTACAAAACACTAAAACAAACGTTAAATTTAGTTATACTTCAATACGAAAAAAGCCAGAATATTATAAGAAATACCATTAGCAACGTTCGAACGCATAACTAAATAATATTTTTTTAAATGGCTGACATCCACCATAGATAGACTTGGTTTAAAAAGTAGACAAACCCTATCTCTTTATACCCATCTCTTTTTATGGAGTGCTCGCACAAGGGTTAGAAAAAGACAGTACAGTTGTGTTGTCTTTGGTCTACTACGCTGCGCTTATCTATGTCTGTCTGTATACTCTGTATACGACCCGCAACTCCCGCTAGTTGGCGCTAGAGTGCATGGCGTCACGCCGCACGTCGGGTAGCCGGCGGCGGCGGCGCGCCACCACTAGATGGCGCGGCGCCGCCGGCGCGGCGCCCATAGCTAAGCACATATTAATGTCATGACATTTGATTCTCGCAAAATAGTGTCATAATCACAGGCCTACCTCAAGGCTGCGTCACGCCTTTCTTGTGTATCTTGTAATTTGACCATAGAATATCTTTTTTTAATACCTAATGGAATTTAATTTTTAAAAGGTATTGTTAATAAAGTAAATACGAGATGATGATTAACATTAACTAAATTAAATTAAAACTAAGTTGAATCGTCTCTGTCCTGCGCCATGATGGCCCTTTGTGTGGAGGAGCCTTCACACATGAAGAATTAGTCTCTCTCGCACGTACATACTTCCTAGAATGTTTACTCTACAGAACACCTACTTAACTTGCTTTAAGCTTACCTCAAAGCTCACCCACAAATATATCTTGATGCCGCGATTCGTAGTAACTAAGCGTAGGTAAACGTCTAGTTTCGTTAGGCGTGACGCGTGGGGTGAGGTGCATTCTGAGCGCTTAGCGAAGCCCTGGTCTACCCCCAAACATCGTACGTAATCAATGAACAGCCCCTGACCAACAACGCCGCCGCCCAAGTTTATGTACTTAAACATCTATCAAAATTTCCGAACCCTACATTTCATGGATGATTATAAATAGTATATTGTGCGAATATCTGTCTGTGGTCTGGCGCATGACGGATAAAAATCCACGCAGTCCGATGCATAATAACTTCTGTCGATAACATTGTCTCTGTGAATAAAAGCATCCGTTACTACCAGAAAACGTGTAATTTCATGTATATTTACTCTTATCTATATGCAGCGACGTGCTCCAAAAACCCCTTGCACTCATTCGCAATTTGGCAATCCAGAGTAAGTACTGTACAAGGCTGACAAGAATTGAAGAAAAGTATTCAAAGAAGTAAATTTCATGTCGATTACGTGAATTTTACGTAATTTAAAATTAATGTACATAAGTACAATTAATTAATTGGTAATTAATTGAGACGTACGGTACATTGATCAGCGCCTTATACGGTGGTCACATTCTGAGACAGGTTGCTTCTGAATGTCAAACTCATGCGCATCAACATGACACGTTTTACCGGCTTCATACGGCAAATGGACCGTAAACTAGTGACCAATAAAATAGTGCTTGTACATATTAATTGTTGTGGAAAACAAAAAAAGTTTGCTAATTAATTGTACCATTACTTGAGGTGGTGGTTGGTGAGGAGGTATCGTCGTTTATTTGAGTTCCTATAGTTCTATTTAACATTAGAAATAATAATTCTTGTAGAACAAATTCGTTTAGGTATAGTCTCCGTTTATCCTACGATATTAATAGTACATTGCAGATGCCGGGAAAGAAGGGCTTGCCGGCTGAGTAGGTACGGTCGCGCGTGTTAATTTAGGACCCTTTTCGCAAAAATATTCTTTGTATTCCGATACAAAAAATAATAAAATAACTAAAATAATGTCTTCTTTTCTTTTCTTTTCTTTCTTTTATACAATTTGACAGGATTGTCAACCTTAGATGGGTCCCAAATTTAAGCTCGTGACTGTACTTATAGACCGTAGGGACGCCGGATAGTGATACGAAGTCGGCAAGCCCTTTTCACGGCCAGGCATAGTGATTTACTCAAACATGTGCAATGAAATAAAAAACTACACCACTCAAAAAAATAAATTAATATCGCGGTAACCGAAGACAAAAAAACATAAAAAAATATAAAACAGTTGTTTAGCCTGTTCATGAACACAGACGCCATGTTTACATAGGCCTTCAATTTTGTATGAAATTCCTTTACAGTTATCTCGAGTTGTTCCGCCCGGAACGTGATACTTTGAAGCCTGTTATAACGCACGTAATGATGACATTTCATTGCATGTTTGAGAAAAGATAAATATATTATAGTAATAGTCTGACAAATTTTTATAAATTACTTTTCAAACGTAACACCACATTTTTTAATGTACGAAATGTTTTTCCTTGAAATCGAAAGATGATTAACGCTCCTTACTTATTTACGTTTCTTCTAATATTTTAAAATAATAATCAATACTTATTACGTTTTTAAAAAGGGATAATGTTGTATCATGTCAATGACACTGGCGTGAGTCTTCATCATAATCCAAAAAATGTCCACTGCTGGCTGGAACATAGCAAAGTTTATTAATTGGTCAGTTAGTGAGAACTTCGCGTGTCTTCGTCATCACTTAGCAAACAGTGAAGCAATACAAGTCCAAAAGTTACTAAAAATAAACGGCAACCTTTCACGGTCTAAACTACGGTTTAAGTAATAAAACATAAGTTACGCAAGTGAAAGTGCATGATTATGGCCAAATGGTGAACTTCTTAATTTGATCCGACGCTGCGCGGGAGCATACCGGCTGACCGCCAACGAAAGTGGTTTGACGCGTTTCCATTATACCTAGTGACGTCAAAATGAAATAAGTAAACAAAAAAAATTAAACCAGCTAGCTAGCATCATCGTGTTTATTCCCGGCATAAAGTATTCATAGTTACCTACTAGAAAGTGTGTAAGTTCGACAGGGATGAATGCTTTAAATAAAATCAATAAATAAATAATATTTGCGGACAATCTTACACAAATCAATCTACTCTTTCAAACTAAGCGAAGCTTCCACTTATATATAAATACTTAAATACATAGAAAACATCCATGACTCAGGAACAAATATTCGTGCTCATCACACAAATAAATGCCCTTACCGGGATTCGAACCTAGGACCTCTTGCTTCGTAGGCAGCGTCATTGCTTACTAGGCTAAACCGGTAGTTACTATGTCGTCGTTATGTCAGAATCATCTAGCATGTCTAGGCAGTTGTAGGTGATTTAGTTTTATTGAATCGTCATCAAATTATACCTAAATGGAATTAATGAATATGTGGATCAAAATGAATTTATAATTTCTATTCAGTTTAGCAATGTAGGTACAAGTTGCAGAACATTCTCAAAATATCAGGGAAATTCTTGGAATTACCGGAACATTACATGAGAATTTAAAAATAAGTTTCCTTTAGAAAGTTTCTGCTGGGAATTTTTCATGGATGTATCATTAATTACATATATAATCTATTATTCTTTAAGCAGGCAAATTAAACAGCTGGTAATGTATGTAGAGAGTTTTTGGGTGTTTATAAAATTTAAGTTCTGAGAACTTTCCTTATTAGAATTTTCGCAAGTCGCAGTCGTACTTATTTCTGAATATTGGATAAGTACATACCGAAAAATACCATCGACTTGCTAAATTTACTCCACTGACACCCAAAATGACTTTGTAAATTTAATAATTCCACAATTTCGTGACGTGACGTGAGGTGTTGTGGCTCCTATTGGTCATGATCGTGAAACTTATAATTTATACTATTACGTTTTTAATCCTGAGGTTTTCTTTTCGTAGAAAGTGACATTGATGTGGTGACATTGCTTTTATTGGTCGAAGAGTAGGTACCTATGTTTTTAATTACAGATGGGATGTAATTTGATTAAATAACTTATTTATTTTCTAAAGTAAATACTTGATGATGATTAACATTAATTAAATTAAAAATTAAAACTAAGTTAAATTTAAAAAGGTCCTCGAGGCATTGTACCGAGGATGCTGGCGGCATTTCCTCCCTGAATTGCAATGCTGATGCGTTGCGCGAGAAAGCCGCCAGCTCTTCGGTCACCAGTTACATCGACCAGACGTTTCGGGACGATTTGATTGAATTGGAACGAATGGTAAAACCAGAAAGTTTTTATGACTATATTCTGATGGACGTTTTAGAACACGTAATGGATATTTATTTATTTATTTAAATAAATAAATAAATATCCATTACGTATTCTAATGTAATGTAATGGATATGTGGCATGACATACCTACCTATTAACATTAATAGTCGAGGAGTAATAAAACATATAAAAACTAATGGCTCTCTACCTGAACAAAAAATTAGAGGAGAACAGCCGGACCGCGGGACAGCGGGACACCGGACAAACGATTTTCGGCCCAAGCTAAAGCATAGAACTTCGTTCGCTTCGCTCGCTCGTTGGATTATGCTTTCTATGCGGAAAAACTAACATTGTAGGTTGTGCACGTATCTAATATCTATTTAGAGTACCGAGTGGATCCATATAGTCGTCTAAAGGTCGGAATTCCTCGCAGATAGTTAAATAAGTAACATAATATTTCAAGTTGTAGCCGATTTGAAAAAGTTTGAACTTCTCAATTTCTGCACATTATGTATACACCTACAGTAAGTTTTAAAGTTTTTATATATTCCCACGTCTGTATGTCTAAAATATTGCAAAACTTATTTGAGCTCCACAGGGTCATCCGATGTAAATTAAGTACCTAAGTATTTTTTTGATACTTTCTGACGAGTATTTATAAAATACTTTCCGGGACCTTTTTGCCCAAAAAAAACCTATAAAACCTCAGTGACTTGTCTCCGGTTCAACGACTCGATGTATTTATAGTTGATGTCAAAGATTACCCTTTTATATCTTATTCCTTTTGTAATAAGGCGAAATTGTTTACATATTTTTGATGTCATCTGTACTAAGGAAAACTATTAGCCGCCTTATATCGTTGCATTAAGGCTTAAATTGCTATGTTATATGTGACTTTATTTGGGCGTTACATGTTTGTGTGTAAAAGGAATACTTAATACCAAAAAAGGTGTGCAATAAATATTGTTTAATCTGCATGGGGCTGCGGCTGGTAAATCGAAATTGTTGTTTAACAAGAATCTTTATAATGTAAAGTAGTAGGTGCCTAGAGTACCTACGATATGCAATGGATAACAAGATGTTATGTATAGGATGTCCCAAAAAGAAAGAAACTTTTTGGGACACCCTTTACAAGGTTAGGTTAGGAATAGTGGATGAAATGGGTGAATATTCTGAATAAAAGTGACAAGATAAGAGCGTCGTCTCGTTCTATCGAACGGTGTCAGCCAGTGACGCACGCTCTATCCTATCACCTATCGCGTGACAAGGCCAACCATGCTACGGCTCCTGGGGCCGACTTTTGACTTTCGAGCGCTCGAAAATTAAATACGGAAACACGACTAGCTAGAGTTAAATTTGTAGGCACTTAATTTCTACGGATAGGTACAGTCAGCAGCAGAAGTAGCTAAGCGGGCCGGGTGTTCAAAATGACCTACACACGGCTTTATTCTTAAGAAATTAAGAGCGTGTGTAGGTTATTTTGAACACCCGTCCAGCTTAGCTACTTCTGCTGCTGACTGTATGATTGGTTATCGAGTTTTCGAGTGAAAGAGTCGAGCGTTCGAAACTCAAAAATCGCTCCCTAAACTACTGTAATGGGTTCTCGAAAACAGCTCTTAGGATTTCCAATAACCGAGGTTTATGCACCCCACCCACACGGTGGACTGATGACCTGGTAAAGGTCGCGGGAGTCCGCTGGATGCGGGTGGCGCAGGACCGGTCACTTTGCACTCTTTGGGGAGGCCTATGTCCAGCAGTGGACGACTTTTGGCTGATATGATGATGATGATGTTGATAAATTCCGCACGGTATTACACACCTCACCTCGGTCCGGTAATTAACGTCGAAAATTGGTAAGTACCTATAGCACCATTTTCTTGGTTGACTGTATTCTACCAATGATATGCATTCTAACAGAACCGTCAACGTACGGAAAACAATTACCACGTACATGCACTGTGATGACTGCTTCCCTAATGTAAAAAAGACTTAAGTGCCGTGGAAACTGTATGAAGATACAACATTTTAGTAAACATGGAAGAATAGCTCTTTTTGCTACGCGATTGACCGGTCTCACCGCACCAGCTATTATAAATTGATCCTCTTATGCGTAAGGTATATATGTAAATAGATTTCAGACTTTAATGTTTCTTAAGCGAGTTTTATTTGTGAATGGACTGGTGACATTCGCTTGGTCGATTAAGTTAATCGCTACCATTTATCTCCCTTCCCACGTACCGCCAAGTTCAATGCAAGTGCAGTACGAATTACTAAGACTATAACATTATTACTGACCATACTTATGATACAAACGTAGTATTATAGGAGGAATAATATTTGTTTTAGTGACTGTTTAGGATGGCGAAGTACCTACCAATGTCAGCGGCGATATAAATGTTGCTATTTGAAATGCATCAAGTCATAACAGTTAAGTGGACATGTGGCAACATCCATATGATTTTGGTATAGGTAAGTTGTACCTAATTTTGTAATGGATATCATGGCAATCTTCCAGGTACTTCCAGGAAGATTGCCATTATATCATCATCATCATCATCATCATATCAGCCGAAAGACGTCCACTGCTGGACATAGGCCTCCCCCAAAGAGCGCTACAATGACCGGTCCTGCGCCACCCGCATCCAGCGGACTCCAGCGACCTTTACCAGGTCATCAGTCCACCTTGTGGGGGGCCTACCCACGCTGCGCCTTCCGGTACGTGGTCGCCACTCAAGAACCAAGCCATTATATATAATACCTTAAAAAAGGTTTAGTCGATATTTTTCTGGCTGAACTGATAAATAATATTTGCGTATTAAGACTACTAGTGAAACCATGAATAATTTAACTGAAATCAGGTAAAAGCACGCGGTATACAATACAAACAATGATTTAATGTATATACAGTGTGTTAGCGGCGTGCGGGTATTTATTTAAACTGATAATAATATGTTCTATTAGCACTTGTTTTCAAGTATTAGCAAATCATGATTATGTAAATTAACCGCACAATTAATTTTAAAAAATTCCCTCGTAATAAACAAAGTTTGAAGTACATTTACTTGTCAATTTACTTTGCTGTACATTGCTGGCAATTTCGGAATTTTAGTTAATTAATTGAATTAAGGCTATGGTTAAGTTAAGGAACTAAGTTAATTAAACCTACTTTAAAAAAACACACTGTATAGTGTAGAGACTTCAAAGTCAAGCTTCCTTTACATGACATTGATACATGTTTGCTACCGAGATCATTATGTTGACAGAGAAAATTAAAACGGCAAAGGCGGAAAAATTATTATGCTAAATACGAGGAAACGAGTAAGATCAACTTAATGACTAATATGACCAACATCTAATGGAAATCTACAGACAATATTAGATAACTATGCATAATAAGCTTAGAGTAAACAACTTACTAGATATTCGTAAGAACACCTATCATAATCCAGCCAGCCAGTCCCAACCCCATCCTGCGTTTAATAGCAGGCAGATTTGATTCTCCGTATATAAGGCACTGTTGTGAAATGCATGTCTCCAACAGTGCCTATCTGTATTAATATTAATTTTGATATAGGTGCTGAATTGTGTAATTTTAAACTTTTACTGTATGAGTCTTGTGTAACTCGAAATAAATGCTTTCATTCATTCATTCATAAATGTTAAAAACATGCTTTTGCAGATATATTTCATCCACGTACAAGTTTAATGGTCATCCATGCAAATTTCCCCCCGCCCTTTCAACCCCCTTAAGGGATGTTTTCGAGATATAGAGTATCGACGTATGACAGAGATAGGGCACATCAGCATCACATTTGTAACACCTAGGGTTTGCAATCCGGATCCGACTTGTATGGAAATATCCGGATCCGCGGATCCAGATCCGGATATTTACATACAAGTCGGATCCGGATTGCAAACCCTAGTAACACCCCAACTGGGGAAGAACCTTTGTCTTATAGAGACCGCAGCCAACACCACTGCTGTTTTATAGCCTAGACTAGCTTCCGCCCGCGACTTTGTCTGCGTGGAACCGGGATAAAAACTATTCTATAATTTAATCCAGGCTATAATCTATCTTCGTGCACAATTTCATCCAAATCGGTTGAGCCGAATAAGCGTGATTGAGTAACAAACATCTAAACATCTAAGCATCTAAACATCTAAACATCTAAACATCTAAACATCTAAACTTCTAAACATCTAAACATGTAAACATCTGAATATCTAAACATCTAAACGTCTTAACATCTAAGGTAAATATCCAAATATCCAAACAGCCAAACTTTCGCATTTATAATATTAGAAGGATATGTGGTGTTGTGTCCCTTTGGCCCGTTTTAACTAACTTTAAACTATTAACCGTTTTAACTATTTTACAAGCTTTTTATTAACTTGCAATGTATGTACAGTAAGGGAAATGTATTCACGTACCACCGTAGAACCCTATCGCAATAAGGTGACATATCACTCGAGTTTAAGTGACGGCGGCCTGTCAATTGCGACAGCGTTCTACCGTGAATACATTTCCCTTAGGTCTCCTATAAATCACGTCGTACGCTGCGTCACAATGCTTACTATGGATATGTACTGTTGTGGTCGTCGGCCACATCAGTACATCTCCATAGTAAGCATTGTGACGCAGCGTACGGCGTGATTTATAGGAGACCATGGCCTTACTGTACCTAACTATGTATGTAACTATGTTTGTTCGGGTGGAATCTTGCATTTCAATTTTGATTTGAAGCAGATATCTTCAACCGATTGAACTGAAATTTTGGGTAAAGGTATAGTTTTGATGACAATTTAATATTATGGTCTCGCTATTGCTCGTTTAATAGTATAGAATAAGTGATAAAATGGCAACCATCTTAGGCCCGCTGACGCTACAAGTCGAGAAAAAAGGGGGATAAAGAGTGTTGATTCGTTAATACCTAATACCAATAATGACTAGATATTGCGGCCTCAATGCCTAAGACTATTCCACTAAACTGAATAGCTTAACTTGTTCCACTTTCGTGAATTGCGAATTCGACCGATTTGCATAAAATTTTGGTTGTATGCGGGCGAAACGATTTTATTGATATTTTTTCGTTCCGCATATTTGCATCTCCTTTTTATGCTGATCAGTAGCTTTTATAAAGCAGCTATACAAACTTTTCTTTCATCCAATGAATTTGAAGAATGCTGTGCTGTAAGAACTAACGCATTGATTATCAATCTCATTGAGACGATTCTAACGAGCCTGAATTCAACGGGGTTACGTCGGTTAAGTACTGAATTCCCATGGCCACCTTCTGTCTCTATCATCAGATCAGCTCGATGGTACTGAACTGATCATAATATTGAATTGTCATATGACAAAAATTGTTTAGCTATCTAAACTATACTTAAATCCAAAATTTCAGCTCAATCGGATAACGCCAAGTTACTAAAAAATTGCTTGTAAAAAAAGATACGGCCGTTTATGCCGCAAAAAACGTAGGTATATTTCGACACTCTCAAGGGAATCAAAATTTATAGGTACTAACTATGACATTTGGCAAGTAATATTGTCTTAACACTACAAATACACATACATTTGTAATTTTGTACGGAACCCTCGGTGGGCGAGTCCGACTCACACTTGTCCGATTTTATGATCTAAATTTACATTCTGCCAGATAGTTTATTAGCAGCTGCACTCGTAAATGTTTTAAAAATCTCTGCTGGACCATCGTATTTGGTTAGTGGACACTCCCAAGACAATATGTCGTAGGTAGGTACAGTGTATTGCTTTGGCCATACTTTGCCCATCTCCATTTCCGGAGATGGGCACAGTGGCCTATGCCCGTTCTCAGGCAATTCAGCATGCACCAGACACGGCGTGATTCGTGTAATCCAGGTGGACAGGTTCTGAATAATGGCAACTACTTCTAACATAACTACAACTTAGAAAAGTTGAAAAACCCCCGACATTTACATTTCAAAGTTCAATATCTCAAAAACAGCTAAACCGATTTTGATGAAACATAGCTAAGAACACTCGGGTTAAAATTATCTGTGATACAAAAGAAACTGCATTCAAATCGGTCCTTCCGTTCGGGAGCTACGATACCACAGACAGATACACAGATACACGTTTAACACCCCTATCTTTGCGTCGGGGGTTAAAAAGGTTCTGAATAAAGGCAATAAGAGTCGCCACGATGCTCGACTCTACATGTTCATTGTGATTTTTAAATTTTACTTAGAAACGTCCTTGTCCTATATTAATAAAATAATAATGTTTTGTTACCAACATAAAAAAGCCACTAAGCGTTTGCTATTAAAATTAAAAGCAATTAGTCATTTATTTAAAGAATGGGGTCAGTAGGTACTTCGTCATGATCGGTATTTTAAAACCTTTTAACGGCCCTGTTCAAATATTTTAGAATATTGTAAAATGATGATACATCCATACTATAAATATATACTAATAAAGGCGAAGGCAACTCTGTCTATCTGTCCGCTACCTTTTCGGACCTTAGCACATATACGAAAAAGGGCACGTTATCAAAAATTTGCACGAAAAATCATCTAAAAATAGACATAAAAATATTTGTACCTTACGTATTTTATTTCCTTCTAAATACTAAGCTAGGTACACGAATGAGACCGAAAAAATCTCCGTAATATTTCCTTTCATCTTAAGTACAATCTACATGGACCTAAGATACTCGGGACAAGCTATGTTAATAATAATACCACGTCCGAGCGAGATGGTAGCATACAAATCAAAAAGTGTGACAGAAAAGGAAATATCATTCGTTGTCCTTGTCATAGTTCCACTTTTTTTCTGTTTGCCACAACTGATTTAGTATGAAGTTATGGCCAATAAATCACTACCCACCCAAATTAAGTAGGTTGTTTATGGTAAGCGATCAGCTGTTTTAAGACCAGTTCTTAATTTAGCTGCATAGAAGCCTTTCCGTCCCTCATTGTGGCATCACGTATAGCCTGTCCCGAGTATCTTAGGTCCATGACAATCCATGGGCTCTTAGAACTATCTTAGGGTTTTCATGAAATCGCTTACTTTAAGATCAAGCGAGAGAGAAGTACCTAACTACAGCGTTGGTCAAGTGTTGAGCACCCATGCGTTTTTCATACAAAAGTCAAACTTTAAAAGGTGCATTAATGATTTGCAAATGTTCAAACACTTATTATATTTTACGTCTTCGTGTATTTATAAAATTGACAAATAATACTTTATCCATAAGTTACAAAGGAAAACGTAGGGTGCTCAATACTTTTGGCCAAAGCTGTCCAGTTGGTACAACCCCGAATATTATTTTAATTGCTTATAAGGACTGTACCTACTCAAAATTGTTTGACCATTTACGAGAATTGTTGCTCCAACCTCAATAATTTGGTTTTAGTGAAGAAAAAACTATTGTAGGTACACACTATTTCGAAATGTTTCCCAATTTTATTAAAATTTTTATGTAATAGTGCCACATCACCATGGCCACATCTAAATGTTATTTGTAGAAAAATAATAAGAAATGTTTTAAAGATTTTGGAGTTATGCTATGACACTGACAGTGCCCCAGTTTTGATAGCACTGATCGGTGCTTAAGTCAAGCCAACCCATTGTAAAATAAAATTTACTTATCAATATTAAAATGTATAGAGAAAAATTATGTTAATACCTGAACCATTAACTACTGATGGCACTAAACACATTACAAGACCCGCATATATGCTCTCCCAACTGCTATATTTTCGTCTTTTCCTGATAACGCCACCACACTTATAGTCAAAGTTCCGGACTAACTCCGTACATTCCATCACTTCTACCAACATTAAAACACCAAAAAATGAAACCTACATGCTTTCTTAAAAAAAATAGGAAACTCGAGATTTATTCTAAATTTAAAATTGGCGCGGCAAAAGCGCGGGAAAAAGACGCGCGAGGCGCGTGCGCGGAATCCGTACAATGAACCGTATTTTTTTCTGTGGGCACAGACCTCCCGCCATACAGCCAAAGAGAATCTGATTACGGAGGTATTAAACTGGATACAGGTACAATGAGATACGACATATGAATATACTTGACCCTGTGCGAGATTGTGATCTTGCGAAAAATGTATGAGTAGGTCTGTTTGTTGTATTGTTTGAAATGTTGGTTACAAACTGTATTTTGTAACGGTAAGAAAGACGCCTTTAATTATTGATATACTATACATTAATTTCCGTTATGTTATAAATTATGTATGGTAATGAATGCCATTATATATTTTTTGTAAACCATTTTATTGTTGTTCAATGGTTGTGACAGACTGGTAGAGTTGTGGCCCTTCGTACTTATTTGAACTATCAATTTGTATAATTTATTTAAGCAAGAATGCTTGCTGCCCTACTAATCCTATACTAATAAACGAGCAATATTTGTATGTACCTACATATATATATTTGCAATCCCGTTCTCGGAAACGGCTCTAACGATTTCGATGAAATTTGGAATATAGTGGTTTACGGGGGCGAGAAATCGATCTAGCTAGGTCTCATGTCTGGGAAAATTCGTTTTCTCCGTATTTTCTCTATTTTCACCCGAGCATAGCTCGGTCGCCCAGGGTCTATGCATTTAATTTGCCTAATCTCATACATCAAGTGTACATCATTTCGTTTTCAAATCCAATAAAACAGGTTATTTATATAGTTTTGAAACGGTTTACGGAATTAGTCGGCATCATAATCATATGCTTACGTGATCATAATCACATATCACGGCGGCAGAATAGTTTAATCTGTATTCTGAGGCTCCATTCGGAACATGCTTAGATATTCAGATTAAATTGGAATCGAATTGATTGTAGAGAATAGCAAAATGTGTGAGAAGCGTCGCCTGCTCCCCTATTCAGTAACTTGTTTTTCACATCTCATGCTCGAAAAGTGTGTCATATTAGGCTTAATAAGCGGGGCTAAAGTACATTTAGCCCCTAGTGATTGGTCAAATTAAATGACCAGAATACCTACAGCTACATATTAAAATCGACCAATCAAACATCAGGTGTTTTTTAGTCCCTAATTCCAAATCATTTAAATCCACCAATCACAACTCTTTCAAAAAACATTTCTCTTTGCTATCAACCAACCAGAATACAGCTACATATTAAAATCGACCAATCAAACATCAGGTGTTTTTTAGTCCCTAATTCCAAATCATTAAAAAAGAAAACGCCTCACGCTAAATTGAACAATCTCTTCGCAGTGAAATTTGTTATTGATTGTGGATGGATAATCTTTGTTTTACTATTTTCTCGCAGTCGAAGTGAAAAGAAGAGTGTATAACTCGGGTCTATAAGCCATATTACCCCTCGAATTATTTTCCCCCGCTTCGCTCGGGAAAATATCCATCTCGTGGTATTATGGCTTATTTTAGCCCCTTGTCATACAATCTACTATTAAGCTCACCTCAACGCTCACCCACAAATATATCTTGACGCCGCGATACGTAGTAACTAAGCGTAGATAGAGGTCTAGGTTTGTTAGGCGTGACGCGCGGGGAGTAAGTTTGGTAAGGTTAGGGGGAGCGAGAGTGTTACGGTTAAGATTTAATGTGACCGACTTTTTATAAAACTGTCACTGGAATTGGAATATTCTACCTTGGACGGTGGAGTAGCGTTTTGAACGGACTACATACTTTGGTGCAATTCGGCCAATTCAAATAATCTCAAGTATGTCGTCGATATTAGCCTAGGTGTTGCCTTGGGCGTCGAATTGAGCAACTATAATTTAATTTTAATTTATGCGTATAGGTACACCGTACCTACCTACGTATACCGTTTGCCCTGGACGTGGTATTAAAAGAATAAGAATACAAAAACACTATCCGCTACCTATAAGACAATACAATACAATACAATACAAATACTCTTTATTGCACACCTCACACAAAAAAAGCACAAAAAGACCCTTGTTTATCTCAGACAAACGTTTCTTCTTGGATTTATTGGTCTTCTAGAACGACTCATTAGACTAAGAGTAGAGTCTAGACCACTTTTCTAGACTTGACTCTTATACAAAACTTCTGTAATAGTAGGTGCATTGTTTAGTGAGGGGAGTTACAATACAATACAATACAAATACTCTTTATTGCACCTGAGTTACCTGACGTTACCTTAGTTAAAATTATGAAATTATACACCCATGCGCTAGCTCCTCACGTTTCCGAGTGTTCTCGGTAATCAAATGTAAGTACCTAACTACATCAAATATTCGTAATCCCACTGTAAAACAGTAATGGCAAACATATTTTTTATTGATAAAACACGTGTTTGCACCGAAATGAGTCGTAATTTTTATATAGCCCCCAAGGTAGGCCGGGGACCTTCAACGGTTTGTTACATTATGTCATCTAGTACCTGGGCAACCGAGCTCTGCTCGGGTGAAAAAAGAGAATACTAATTTCTGCAAGAAATTAGACCTCGCTAGATCCGATGTTTCATCCATGTAATCCCCTGTATTTAAAAATTAATTGAAATCGATAGAGCCGTTTTCTAGAATGAATAAATATTAAATAAATATGGCTCGTTTAATAGTATATGGAACAAAAAATATCCATCCTTTTTTCCAATTTCATTATAAATGCATGAAAAACTCCCACATACTCGTAGCTACAAACCATCTCGATAGACAAGTTAGTTAGTTAGTTTTACTGGGCATTTTCCGCAAGTCGACATCCAACGTGAAACGGCGGGGTGGCGCTACTCTAACCACCCCTGGAGCCGTAGCGTGGTTGGCCTTATCACGCGACAAGTCACAAGATAGGAGCGTCGTCTCGTTCTATCGAACGGTGTCAGCCAGTGACGCACGCTCTATCCTATCACCTATCGCGTGACAAGGCCAACCATGCTACGGGGCCAGCTCATCTAAAAAGTTTATGAGTGCCTTGGTATTACTGACTGCGTTCCGTAGTGTGTCCGGAGACCCTAGGTGCTTTTTCCTGTATACTTCTACCTGCTTACAGCCCAGTAGAAAATGTTTGTCGTTTCTTCAGCCTCCATGCACGCTCTGCACATGGGGCTGTCTGTGATACCCTCGATAGACAAGAAAACCGCACTTAAATCGGTTCATAGACATGTTAAACCTGTGACAAAGGTTAAAAATGTGACATGCCTTTATCTAGTCCCCTGTTTCATGGCTTTGAAATACAGAGAGATAAAAGGTGCATGCCGTCACATACCTAATCACGGGTGAAGAAAATGACAGTTGCTCATTCGAACAGTTACGTTAAGTACGTACCCTAATTTTCCTGCTCATCACCCTTAAAATATAACTTTCTTGCCCGTCCGTCTGTCAAGAGGCTTTTTTATATCGATTTTTCTGTTGTAGGTATATCATCTTAGCACGAGCAGGACGAGTGCTTGGCTTGATATCATCAAATTTATTGTATCTACTGTCGGCTGCAATTTGAAAGTCAATTCATACAAAACACTCCATTTTTCTACGACTTTCGAGGCTAACGATATATACCTTTACAAATTAATCTCACAAAACTCTGAAATCCATGACGAAAGTCAACCATAAACTAGCAATTAATATGAACGGCTATTCAGCGTACGTCGGGCCAAATATAACGACGAAATTAATCTCCGCAAGGCAGTGTTTTTCCCGGACCTTCGTTAATAAATGCTGTTAAAAGCCATTACTTAGGCATAATTTATTGTCCCAAATTTAATGGGAAGTTACGGGAATTTGATCAGGAATACGAATTGAGGGTGGACACGCGGTTAAACAGGTATTTTGTAATGTTTAACCTATTGTTCAAATAAGGTAAATGTGTCCGTAGCGTGTTTGTCACCTTTTTTGCTCTACTAAGATTGAACGTGCAAACTATTGAGGCAGTGTTCACAATCACATAAAATTGCGCAGAACTTGGGAACGCGCTCCTAAGTGTCATACTAAATCGAAGAACAAACCAATTATGAATATTATTTATCAGAACGTAAGGGGTCTAAATACGAAGCTCAATTACTTCAGGCTTAACTTGCTCTCTTTAGATTGTGATGTCGTAGCAGTAACGGAGTCCTTTCTAACCGAAGCTGTCAACGACGCCGAACTTTCCTGTAGCGGTTGGAGCGTGATTCGTCGGGATCGTGCTACCGGCTCCCGCGGAGGCGGCGTGATGTTCGCTGCGCGCCCAGGACTCGAAATACGGCGGGTTCACGAACTCGAAACGCTGAATGGGGAGGACCTTTGGATCTCGCTCACCTTTAAAAGTGTTGTGTTTTACCTTTGTGTTGTATATATTCCTCCTGGTGCTTCAGATAATATATATATGTGCTGGTTTCAAACCGTAGAACAAAATATGGAAAAATTGAAAGGAGTAGTCCTCGTGTTTGGAGATCTAAATTTGAACCCAATGTATATGTCACAAAGTATTAAATGTTATTATTCTTATTTCTTAACAATGTGTGGTCTGAATGAGATGAATGAGGTGACGAATGCGTATGGTGGGAAATTAGATGTCGTGCTGGTGTCAGAGCGTATTCGCGGTGTTCGTGTCATGGAAGTAGAAGGTGGAGGATTGGTTCCTAAACGGGATTTGTACCATCCACCATTGGAAATACTAATACCTATTGCAGAAGTGTTGCGACCTTCTTCTGACCGCATAGATGCTAGTAATTTAGATGCACGGCAAGATTGGGATTTCAGTAAGGGTAACTACGAACTATTGTATGAACTAGTCTCTGCAGCTAACTGGCAAGACGTACTCCAGGCTAAGGATGTTGACACTGCTGTAGACTTGTTCTATAATATAATGTATGGCTTTTTTGACAACTGTATACCAAGAAAGCGTCGCTCGAAAGAGGTTAGAAGGCGCTACCCGGTATGGTTCACGGCTGACCTCATTGCTGACATAGCACGTAAAGCTAGTATCCACCGGACTTGGAAGGCTACCAATAACATCGAAGCTTATAATGAGTTTGCTCAGCTTAGAAGGGATATAAAAAAACGAATTGCTTTGGCGTATGACAGCTACGTTGATCAGATCCAAAGTAATGTGAAAAGGGATCCTCGCTCGTTATGGCAGCATATTAATAGCCTGAAGTGCAAGGGTGGCTTTGCTGGTGAAGTCATGTTCGAGGGAAAGCGATTTGCGGGAGCGGAGGCGGCGGTAGCTTTCTCAAAGTTTTTTTCTAGCGTCTTTTTACCGGAGGTTCCAAAACTGGATATAAACCTGCTTCAGAACTGCGACCAATGCCATTCCCGGTGTATTGATATTAATAATATATCAGTACAAGAAGTGGTTGCTGCCATAAAGCGGTTGAAGGCTGTGAGTTCTATTGGACCTGACAATTTTCCAGCTTACATTGTCAAAGGTTGTATGAAGCAGTTGTTGGTCCCCATTCACTTCTTATTCAACCTAGCAATCTCAACTGGTACTTATCCGAGGCTGTGGAAGATTACAAGAGTTAGGCCTATTCCTAAGACCAGCGACACCACCGATGTTGAAAACTATAGACCCATAGCTATACTTCCTACATTGGCAAAATTATTCGAGTCGATAATGCATAGAATATTAGCCACACAATTGAAACCATATTTGTGCGACTCTCAGCATGGCTTTAGGGCGAATCGCTCCGTCGACACCAACCTGTTAACCCTGACGGCCGCTATCTCTGAGCATCTTGATAGAGGCACCCAGGTCGATGTTCTGTACTTCGATTTCAAAAAAGCTTTCGATCGCGTGGATAACGATGTACTTATGAGAAAGTTAAATGACCTAGGCTTTTCACTGAGGTTGCTTGCTTTCTTTGCTAGCTATTTGCGCGATCGTCAGCAGTACGTTCGCCATGGGTGTTTCGTGTCGGATCCGTATCATACCAGATCTGGGGTCAGTCAGGGTTCGATACTTGGCCCGCTCTTATTTGGGCTTATGATCAATGATCTGGAATCTGTGGTTAAGCATGCACAATGTTTGTTGTACGCTGACGATTTAAAGCTTATCTATGGAGTAAAGAGTACAGCGGATTGTGTTTCTCTTCAAGAGGATATTACCGCTGTAACTAACTGGACCATAGCCAATAAGCTGCTTTTTAATACATCGAAGTGTTCTGTGTTCACGTTTAGTCGTTCCGCTTCCCCTCGACTCGAGCAGTACACCCTCGGAACTGAGGTTATTGCCAGGGTCTTTTATGTAAAGGATCTCGGTGTGGTCTTTGACGAGCGCCTCACCTTCCACGAGCACATGCGTACACTTGCCGATAGTTCTTTTAGGAGACTAGGCTTTGTGATCCGCAGTGTCAAGGACTTCTGGGACATTGGGGCCATAGGGATGGTTTACAGCGCTTTGGTCAGA
This sequence comes from Epinotia nisella, assembly GCA_932294315.1. Lineage (NCBI taxonomy): Eukaryota > Metazoa > Arthropoda > Insecta > Lepidoptera > Tortricidae > Epinotia > Epinotia nisella. Next base: position 29,720,610 of record OW028675.1, on the reverse strand, counting down.
AGTAAGCTTGAGGCCTCGTCAATCATCTGGCACCCATATGAGTCCACCTTCGCCTTGCTTCTGGAGAAGATCCAGAAGGCATTCCTGAGATTCATATTTAAAAAAAGATTTGGGTATTATCCATTTCTGTATCCAACGAAATACTTACTCGGATGCCTCGGATACAATTCTCTAGAGGTAAGGCGCAACAACAAATTGCTGACCACCGCTTGTCGCATACTGCGTGGCGAGTCAGACTGCCCGGAGCTTGTGGCTCGAGTGTTGCGGCTGCATGTTCCGGATGTGCCCAGAGTCATGCTGAGACCGCGATCGCGGCCACTGCTGGCAGTGCCGGCGGCGCGCACGGTATCGCACATACATTCGCCGCTCCCGCGCGCGCTCACGCTGCTCAATGCGCTCATGACATCGGCACCTGAATGTGACTTGTTTGCTTGGAGATGGGCGACTGTGTGCCGTGAATGTCTAAGGTTTTGTGAGTCGATGGATGATAGGCTGTCCAGTACTTTTGTTTGATGTCACCTATATTATTGTTATTGTCCATGTTGAATATGTTTTGTATCTATTATTTTGTAATGTTTAATTTCTCGGTGTATTGGCTTGTCTGTAATGCCGTGTAAATATATTGTTTATCAATAAATAAATAAATAAATAAATAAATCACTGTGACTCCGTCTCTATATCGATAGTTTTGTCGCCAAAATGTGTGATTGTTTAGTCAAATTTTAAATCGTGCAAGAGTTTGTGCTAGATATCACATTCATCAAAACATTTTTTCCAGAAATGCGTGTCCAAATAGCAATGAAGCTGCTTCTAATCCTGTCGTGCACCGCAGCAAATCAAGACTGCAACAAACCTCCACCATGTGTCCCGGCTGTACCCGTGGTACCGGTAGCCGTACCTATGCCAGTGGTACCAGTGTGGCCTGTATATTATTATGTGTACTACCCGTATATATATGGATAACGCACAGTCGTTATACAGACTGAAAAACAAGAATGCCCTACTGTTTATGAAACATGGTCATTGGAGTCAAATTGTTGAGGGAGAACTCGATGCTTTTGGGGGCAACGCGTGTATGTCACCACGTAAATTAAAAAAAAACACTAACACAATAAGCACGATAGACACGACTTTCAGTAAAAAAATAAAACTCAAATCAGTTCATCCGTTTGCCGATGTCACACATGTGGAACTTAAACACCCCTCTTTTGCGACGCGGGTTAAACATTTATGAATAGGTAGTGAAATAACTGGACTGCACTAGTTCACATCACGTGCTACGGCTATATTTTTGACACTTTGATTCCAAAATTTTAATACATTAAAATTTAAGATTCCACTCAGACAGTGTAGGTACTGGGACATTTACTTCTTGCCTATTAATTTCAATGATATTTTAACGAAACATTATGCTAGTGAGATGCATTTGTAATGATATATACCTACTAAACATTCAAAATTCTTAAATAAACTTGACATTTAGCGGTTTCATCCGCGGGAAATATAAACGTTGAATTTAGCACAAGTTATTAATTCGCGGTTGTTTTTCTCATTTTGTTTCTTTCAGGTAAGTTTGTTTTGTGAGTTTCGTTTGTGGGCTTATATTTGTTTCGTATAAATAAATGAATTTATTAAAGTTGCTGGAAGTTATGTGACTTAGGACGTTAGAGTTGGAATATTTGTACATTTTTAGAGCGATCAGTCAAGGTAGTTATATTGTTATTTATTTGATGAAAATATTTTTACGACTATCAGTTGACTCGTTTTATTTATGTAATTCTGTAATGTTCTGTGAGACCACAAATAATTCTATTTATGATTATGTAAGTACTTCTAACAGGTAATACGTGTCAGTGATTCTTCAGATTATAACACAGTTAGTAGGTACCTACCATTGACGTATAATAAAGTAAATAGACGCACAATGTCGAACAAAAATTTCAAGAAATGTGCCCCAATTTGACAACTCTAGCTATATTTCAGTTGATGCCAATCGCGTTTACTTATAACCTGCGTTGAGATATATGCTTCATATAAAAGAGAACTTAGTGTTTTAAGCTGTAAGGGCCATATTAGCGAATTAGCATCAAACAGATTATAAACTTTTTAGTTTATTGAGATTTTATCATAATGTGACTTGATTGCTTACGTCAAAACTAAATAGCGAATGAATGGAGTCGCATTATAAAATTATTTTAATAATATTGTATAAACAATACAGTCATTTGTAAATGATTGACGAACTATGTTGCGGATTTTTGCTGCTTGGAAGTATTTTACATGTCACACTTTAATGAATAAAATCTATAATATTTTATTTATTTAAACAGGAAGACGAAATACACAAATAAATCATGATTATTTATTTTTACAAGCAGGCAATACCTAAACAATTAACACGTTCATTTTTTTATAAATACATATACACAAAACATTGTTCGGTGGGCATTACGTATTATCAGTGCAGCTGTCAAACTTCTTAAAAATTCTACGCACGACTAGTGAAAAATAAGAACTAGGTATGTAGATCATTTTAGCGTGGTATATTTAACGTATCTAATTAGTCCCTTTGCGACATATAATAATGACTTACAATCTGAATATCAATTTATCTTTAGTTATACATTGATTTTTACAAGATTTATATAAACTTGAAAAATAAACACACGACGAAGTCGTCACCACTCTTCGTCGTTGATGTCTCCTATCTCGTGCTATAACTGCGGCCTACCTTTGCACATTGCTAAGGATTTCTCGGGAATCTTAAATTAAAACCCACAAATAACGTAAATTACTACTCCGATAGCGATAAGACCGCCTGTTGTCTACCTCTACCTACATGTTATTGTATTGTTTCTCTCTGTAACTGCTTTTTTTGTGTGAAGTGTGCAATAAAGAGTATTTGTATTGTATTGTATTGTACTCAAATAAAAAAATCTAATAAGTAGGTACTGACTCCTTAGGTTTTTGTTCCGTGATAATCTGTCATTTGTACTAACGAAATTATTTATTCAAAACCATGAAATGCCAATGAGTTTACATGAAATTCTTTACGCTATCAATAGAACCTAGTTAAAGAAATATATCCAATCCTTTTTTATTTATTTTCTATTGCTATATTTGCTATTAACGAATTTTTTCACAGATCATATTTGTCATTTTTGACAACCGTCAAGTCTCACGGTCGAAACCAGACTAAACGCAAAAGAGCCGCAAGTGTCGATCGCGCGGTTCTTTTGGACGGCCACTTTTTTCGGCTGATTGTGTATCTAGTTACTTATACTAAATCAATGGTACCTACCTAACAGTTTTATGCAATTGTAAAAAACCGAAGCCACGAGACATCAAAATAATTGGGTTGTGTCCTCATGTTAAAATTGATAGCGCAGTGTTACTAAATTGATAGTAAACCTTCAAATAAATGCAATTAAGTATAAATTACGAAATATAATTAAAATCATAAAAAGATATGGCCCTTGAAAGTTTACAAAAAATATGCATTTTTTTTATTGTCCAAAAGTAAATTTAAAGCTACCAATAGAATCCTTACGCTTTTATAGAAACAATATTGTATGACAACTATGGTCCTAAACGCAGTATTTCGCAACCGAAACAGCAATTTACTTGATTTTTCATATAACGACTAGTACAAATATTACCCTGTGACGTCATGATTCAATGTTAATCAGTATGGAACGTTTTCGGCTACCGCCAGCGAGGTCCGTCTTTAACTCAATTTTTTGGGTATTTATGTTCTTTAATTGTACTTACTCCCATACAAACATTTGTTCCACACCAAAAACTGGTTCGAATGGCATCGTAAAAAAAAATTAGGACACAAGCCTATTATAAGGATGTTTTGATTTTGATTACGGAGAGTATGTGACTATTTTGAATCACCATCAATCAATAAAACACGCTACGCTAGTACATAACTATGTACAAATTGCAATTAAATAGTATATAAATTAGTATGATAAGTTCATTTTTTATTGTGTTATTGCAGTGTGAATTTAAATTTCGAGTGCTGTTGCTGCTAATGGTTTGTCTGTGTGTATTTTATTAGTAATGAGAAAATTTATCACATAGTAATTGCAGTAAATGTTCATAATCATTAAATTATGTGGGTAGGTACATCGATTCTTAATAAAACGAATTTATTCTTAATATTAGTAGGCACACGTATCGATTATAATAAGCAGTCAAAAGACAGTTAACGGTTTTAGACCTAAAATGGATATCAAGTTGTTTTAACTTTTGTTAGATTTAATGACCAGGAGCAACAAAAAGTCCTACTTATTTTTTGTTTTCCACCTCAACGACCATAATTTATGTCAAAAATGCGTAAAATTATAATGTTATTGATAGCCGCAAACATAACAGACAACTCAGCGGAAAATCAAACCATAGCAGCAAGTACCGCAGAAAGTACGACTATGGGGGCAAACACGACTAAAGAAGAAAGTACGGCCAAAGTAGAAAGTACGACTTCAGCAAAGGACAGTTCAACAACGACTCCAGATAGTAAAACAACGGCTGTAGGAAACTCGACGACGGATTCAGAAGGATGCGTTGTGTGCGCGCCTGCAGTCGTACCCTTCGTGCCCGTGTACCCTGTTTACCCCGTGTACTCCTATTATTATTTTCCTTTTTATTACCCGTACTTATTTGGTTAATTTTCGGTTATAAAAATAGAGATCGTTTTAAGCTATTTATATATTTTACTTCTAGTTTTGAGCGGGTACCTACCTAGTTGACCGTTAGTATTTATACTATTTATATCTTATTTTGTTTATTGTTTAGAGCCTTTTATTGGTGTTAATTTATTATATGCAGATGGGTCGTTCTTCTTTTCGACCGACAATAGCCTGTCCTTCGTCTTACTACGGCATCTCATTTGGGTAATGATTTTACGGTTTTATAATGTTCGAAAATGAACGTCCATATTATTTTATTAATAAGTATTATTTAATATTTTAGTTTCTCTAACTAGCATTTTTTAAAACGTATTTTTATCGTAGAAGTCCGTGACAGAGTGGTAAACCAAAATGTAGTCCCCACTGAAACAGTCCACTTTGTCACATTTTTTTTTTAAAAACCAACCGTAAACAAATATATATATATTGGCCGGAAAGGACACTTTAATTAGTGTTAATGAAGAAACCAATGCATTTTTTTTTAAATCGCACTTCAAAATCACAAGTTTCGATAGTTCAAAAACCAAAAAAAAAAGGAAAACCTCAGTTCATTGTCGGTAAAAAAGAAGAACGACCCAGTTCTGTTTAAATTAAATGTCTGATTAAAGAAATAATTCAAAGAAATGTACTTATTACAGAAACTTACATATGTATAGGTATCTAAGTTTTTCTACAAGACTAAGACAATGGTAGAAGAAAACACCGGGAAATTGCTTGAGGTGGGTTGCCTGTGCAATTTTGTATGGAAATACTATGCACGTTTCAAGAGTAAAGGAATGAAAATAAGCAATTCCAGTAAGGGGAATGTCCCAATGCTTGTCACCTTAATGGCTAATAGTTGACACCTCTATTGTTCATCTCTATTGTTTAGTTAGATATTAGACTGAAATTGTTAAATATTAGGCTAGTACCTGTTACCTAGTCCCAGGCCGTAGTTAGGCCGGATCAAGTCAAGCGACATTTCCGCGGAAACACTCATCCTGAAGAATAACTCCCGATGAGTTCGAAACACGTCGCCCGTAGTGACTTTTAATACCCACGTGAGTTTAACCGTGTAATAATTAGTATGATTTTAATTTCAGGAAAGTTTAAATTCGATTATCACGCCAGTGTCAGGCACTGGGACGTTTACCTTACTTTTTATAAATGCGCAATTTATCATTTTGTAAAACGGCGCAGCTGCAGTTTTATTTAGTGACCATTCAGAGCATTTTCCTTATTAACGAGTTGTTGAAAGCATTTAAACAAATGGCCGCGGACCGGTGCCGTTGAATCAATGCTCATTAATATAATGGCTTGCAGTGTAATAGTTGTTCGTACTACAGCGTTTCATGAAAGTGGGACCTGGGTTCCCTTTACATTTATTGTTCACCGAGCTAAAGTGAGGATCTTTAGCGATATAAAATGGCCAGACCTTATTTGTTTTGACACAAGTATGAAACTTGGCACAGTTGCTCCTTCACACTTTCGCTGAGAGTTCTGTCAATTAAGCGTTGTTAAGCCTACATACGGCCCGCCTGTAGACATACTGTCAGCAAACGAGTTAAGCCTGTCCAAATAAGCCGATTAAGATCAGGAGCCCCTCCTCTGGCACCGAAGGAGGAGGGGGGCTTCATCATAAAAATTCTAAATGTCCATGGCGTGCAAGTTTTCTAATAGTGAAAATGCTCTTACATCCAACATTTGACAGCTTTCATCCCAGTACCATTTATGAATTTATGTCATCAACATCATATGTTATAGACGTATATTGCACCGGGATGACGGGTGTTAAAAAAAACTAATTGTAGTCAAAAGCGTCGTCAAATTATGTATAAGTTACTATCTTAAAGTTATGTTTGACGAGTACCTATACAACAACGGTAGAAAATAAACAAACTGCAGGTAACTAGACACCGCAGCCTAAGGACGCCAGCGATCCCTTGTGTTAATAGCTCGAGACAAATGCGCATCATTCTCAACACCACGCTTCCGCCGGAGCTCATTCATGAGAGGAGGCCTGTGCCCAACAGTGGGACGTATACCGGGTGGAAAAATCGAATGCAACATGGATGGCAACTACCTTAAATGGGTCGTTCTTCTTTTCGACCGACAATAGCCTGTCCTTCGTCTTATTACGGCATCTCATTTGAGTAATGATGTTTACGTTTTTATAATGTTCGAATGAACGTCCATATTATTTTATTAATTAGTGATATTTAATATTTCACTTTCTCTAACTAGCATTTTTTAAAATGTTTGTTTTTTTCGTAGAATGCCGTGACAGAGTGGTAAACCAAAATGTTGTCCCCACTGAAATAGTCCACTTTGTCACATGTTTTTTTTTAGAAACCAACCGTAAATAAATATTTATATTGGCCAGAAAGTAAACTTTAATTAGTTCTAATGAAGAAACCTATGCATTTTTTTTGAAATCGCACTTCAAAACCACAATTTTCGATAGTTCAAAAACCAAAAAAACAGAAAAACCTCGATTCATTGTCGGTAAAAAAGAAGAACGACCCAAATATTGTAAATAGCACATTCTGTGTAAAGGAAACATTCCTTTGTTTTTAAAAACAATAAATTCTGCATTTAAGGATTTATGAAAAATCGATTGCCTCAGTCGGGACTCGAACCGGTTTAGTAAGTTTATTAAATTTATTTTGTGTGTTTTAATTTTTAGTTTTCAATTTTCATGGCCTTCCGTTATTCTGATTGTATTTGTTATTTAGAGAAAAATTAATCTTATCAGTTACCCTTTCAATCTGCATCATAAAATAGAGCACGTTATTTTTTGTCACATTTGACCGGTTCGAGTCCCGACTGAGGCAAGCGATTTTTCATAAATCCTTAAATGCAGAATTTATTGTTTTTAAAAACAAAGGAATGTTTCCTTTACACAGAATGTGCTATTTACAATATTTAAGGTAGTTGCCATCCATGTTGCATTCGATTTTTCCACACTGTATATTTTAAATATCAATAAATATCAATGAATTATTATCAATAAATTATCAATAAATTATTATGATTATGATTATATAGGCTGATCATGATGATGATGATGATGATGGTATACTAACATGAGTCTACACCCCCTCAAAGTCAAAAGTCAAAGTCAAAGTCAAAGTGATTTATTCTTCAATTTAGGCATATTACATGCACCTATGAATGTCGATAAACTACCACCGGTTCGGAAAGTAAACCTCTGCCTCGAGAAGAACCGGCGTAATAAACTCGGCGAGGTGTCATTTTTTCAAAACAGTATACAATATATCATATCAGTATCAGAGTATTATAAAATTTTAAAATTACATTGCTACAGTAGAAAGCCTATTTATTTTACGACAGGTTTTTAGTGCAGGATTTTATCGCTGCCAAATATCCCTATCCATGATGTAGTCGTTTATCTTATAATATGCTTTTGCAATGAGTGTCCGTTTTACGACAGATTTGAATTTAGAGTCAGTAAGTTCGGTAATGTGTTTTGGAATTTTATTGTAGAATTTTATACAATTTCCCAAGAACGACTTTTTCGCTTTTACTAGCCTGTAAAAAGTTGTTTTGAGCTTCCCTGCGCTTCTGGTAACCTTGGGCCTATCAGTGTTTGTTGGGTAGTTGTATAAATTCTTCCTAACATACATTATTATTTCAAATACGTATAGCGACGGCAGTGTTAGAATATCTGTTTCCTTGAAAAATTCTCTTAATGACTCACGCGACCCGAGGTTATAAATTGCTCTAACAGCCCTTTTTTGTAAAATAAATACAGTCTCAATATCTGCCGCTGATCCCCATAAAATAAGACCATAAGTAATTATACTGTTAAAGTAAGCGAAGTAAACTAACCGTGCCGTTGCTACATTGGTAAGCTGCCTGATTCTCCTGACTGCAAAAGCAGCGGAGCTCCACCTACTTCCTATCGCAGTTATGTGGGAACCCCACTGCAGTTTAGAGTCTAACGTAATACCTAAGAATACAGTTGACTTTACAAATTCTATGGTTTCACCATTAAGTTTAATATTTGAGGCTAAGTTTACATTTGAGTTCGCTAGTGTGAATTTTATACATTTCGTTTTTTTCGGATTCAACACTAAGTTATTGGCAGCAAACCAGTCAGATATCATGGACAGGGTGTTATTTGGTTCAATGAGTTCAGTATCTTTCCTATTAACCTTGAACAGTAACGAGGTGTCATCGGCGAACATGACAATGCCTGATCTTCGGCTTACCATATATGGTAGATCATTTACATAAACAAGGAACAGGAATGGACCTAAAATAGATCCTTGAGGTACTCCCATCTCCACCACTGTCTCTGACGAAATGGCCCCATTTATCGCTACCTTTTGATTCCTTTGTGTTAAATATGACTCAATGAGATCTAATGCATGTCCTCTAATGCCATAAAATTTAAGTTTACAAATTAAGGTACTATGATCTACACAATCAAATGCCTTGGAAAGGTCACAGAAGACTCCAATGGCGTCCTGCGACTCTTCCCAAGACTGCAGAATGAATTTAATTAAACTTGCACCAGCATCAGTAGTTGACCTACCCTTTGTGAAGCCGAACTGCTGTGCGTGCAACCCTGTTGGGGTGTTTCAAATATGAGCGAGAATAAATCGCCTCTACAGTCACCAGCGTTAATATCTGCTACAACAAAGCGCGCATAAATATCTGACGCGCCTCTATTTCTAGGGCCGTTGGGACGTGTTGATCAGATATTTATGCCGGCTTTGATATGGCAGATATTGATACTGGTGACTGTACCCTCTGCATAGTACAACATGCGGGAAGTATTGGACGTTTTTTTTATTTTATTAATTTTGTTATTATTTTGTATAGCTATATCATGATTGTATAATCAGAACGGAATACATGATGTCCTGTATAATGCTATTTTATGAATCTTTAATTCTAAATATTCTCTGTTTTAAGCAGATTTACAATATTTTTTATTCAATTTATCTTAAATTTAATTAACCATTAAATTGGCACTTGAACACGTGTGGTAGGTATACTGGTACCTACCCTATCAAATCTCAGTTTAAAATTTGAACAGCAAAACATGACGGCCTTACGGTTAAGTTTATGAAAAAATTTAAATGAAAAATTATTTATTAGGTAACATTAGGTCTTCGTAACAGATAAACAGGTTGGTATCTCTTTTTAAGTACCGGGGTACCTGTGTCAAGAGACACCTATCTTCACATGAAGGAAAGTGAGGAGGAGTGAACAGAAGCTTATGGCCGACTTAATTAGATTTTTGAATAATTTTACTTTATTACAGACAACGTTACATGTTTTCTACGCGTACATATTATTATAACATTATAGTAAAACTTAAAAAACGCTACTCTGTTGATCAGATTAATTTACGTGTGATACTGAGTTTGTTTCATCAATTACATAACGAAACCTTCATAATACTGCTAGTGCATGTGGGGAACAAAACAGTTGCTGCAAATGCTGACCCACTTTCTACGAGGATAGCCATGTTCCTCACCACAATCGGGCGAAGCTTTGCTGACATAATCTATTTGTCAATAACCGCCGTATAATCCTTGGCTAAAATCGGCTCATCATGTAATAGGTGATATCTATGCCGAATAGTCGAAGAGCTGCGGCCTAAGGGCTATAATTCCGAAGACTCATTTGTCCGAAAGTTATTTTTTCCCAATTCGTAAATCCGAAAACCATGTTTTGCTGAAGGATTTTTTTTAGGATATATTAATAGTAACCTAACCTAACCTATTTATATATTCCATTAATCATCTGCGTCCAAATTTTCGTTTAGCGGAAAATAGCGTTCGGAATTTTTATTGATATAGGTCAATCACGTAACGCATTGTACGCGCGTTAGATAGATCTAAATGTCAATTTTTATATGGAAAAATGACAGTTGGACTGCCCTAACGCGCGTTCGAAACGTTACGTGATTACCCCCATGGTTTCGGACAAATGAGTTTCCGGAATTTTTCTATGTTCCCGTGGTCTAACGGTGTTCATAGACGGTCTGCGAGGTGAAGGGAATGTTTCGATTCTAGTTAACCACGCTCGTGTAAGAGACACTTTTATGTTCTCCGCGCACGAGATAACGAGATGCGAACGGTGCCGACAACTGTCATCCAATAGAAAATTTTACAATTTTAACGGACGTAACTCACGATTTGCTAAAACCGACCTTTGAGGGAGGGTGGCATCTTTCTCTCATTCAGTCATTTCATTTTCATTCAGATTTTAACACCGTTTACGAATACAGCATAGCTATACCTACTCGAAGTCGTCATCAACAAATTGAACTGGAGCAAACGTGGAATTTTCATACGGGATTCCTTTCTGAGTCATTTACGCTTCGCCGACGACCTAGTAATATTATCTGAGTCAAGTTCACAACTGCAGCTCATGATTGAAGATCTACAAACAGCTAGCACCAATGTAGGACTTCAAATAAATCTCTCTAAGACCATGGCAATGTCCAACAGCCACAAAAATCTGGTAAAAGTCAACGAAAATCCATTAGAATACACAGACAAATACATTTATTTAGGAAAAACAATAAGCTTTGAAAAAGAAAACAATGAACTAGAGATTGAAAGAAGAATACAGCGTTCATGGAACAAATACTGGAGTATGAAGGAAGTTTTCAAAAGTGACATGCCCATAAACCTGAAAACACGGACAATGAACTCTAGCATCCTACCAAGTTTGACATATGGGAGCCAGACTTGGAAATTCACGTCTAAAGCCATGCAAAAAAATTACGACCTGCCAGCGAGCCATGGAGAGAAGCATGCTTAAGGTAAGAAAACTGGATAAGATCCGTCACACAAAAATAAGAGCAAAAACAAAAGTTACTGACGCTCTGAGCTATGCACTGAAGCTAAAATGGAGGTGGGCCGGTCACATAGCGAGGTATAAAGACAACAGATGGACCTTCAACACCACCATATGGACAGGACCTCAAGGTAAAAGAAGGAGAGGAAGACCTTATACTCGATGGGACGATGAAATTAAAAAAGTTGCCGGCCCAAACTGGTGGCAATTAGCGCAGGATAGAGAGAAGTGGGCGTCTTTGGAGGAGGCCTTTACCCAACTGGGGACCTAGCTTAATATACCTACCTACTGTAATAATTTAACTATAATTAACTAGAAATAATGTAATTTAGGATTAAAAGAAAGATAAATTTAAGTATGAATACCTAGCAAATAGTAAGTTAGCAAAATGTACCTAGATTGTAGCTTGGTCAAATAAAGGCTTTTTTATTTTATTTTATTTATTACGAATACAGACGGTTTGGTACAACCCACCTTTAGTAAGAGGAATGACCACAATAATAGTTCCGTCAGCGCATCGTCAGCGTGTCGGCGTCAAGTGTCAACTCGGTCAGTTTGCGAGTTGCTGACACTGCGCAAAAAACGCATTTCATCGTAGTAGGAGTTACATGAAATAAACGTACTTTTTTTTGTTAATTTTGTCCTAAATTAAATCGCTGATTCACTAAATCATGGTTACCCTATTTATTTAATCAAAACCTCTTTGGTTCTTATTTAGAATAATTGATTATTATGACAATTAAAACTTAATTTAGAATGACAATGTCACTGTAAGTCAGTGATGCAATAATGGTGAAGAGCAACTTACCTACGCATGTGAAACAAGTTTATCTTTGCATCTCTTTCTTGGTTATAGGGTGACCACGCTGTTTAGAGGACATAATTTAATTTTAAAGATTAATAATGCAAATAATCACCATGTTATTGTAATCTCAATTTAATGCTTAATTGAGTTTGTCACTTCTGATTACGTCTCCGATGGCACCCTGTATATAATATATTCTGAAAAACCGTAATTGAAAAACAATTATTTAAAACGCCTGAAATAAAATACAGCATATGAAACATGATTGCAATATGTTTTCATTCAGGCGCTTATTGGCGTAAACTTATCTGACATGGACTTTTCGGTTTTACTTTCACAAGATTATCATTTTGATGTGATATTTAATTATAATTCATAGTGTATTTGGCGATCGTATTATAAATGTACCAACCTTACTTTATCTATTCATTCATCTTGCTTTCCCTCCTTTCTATCATTTGTCAACATCATATTTCGCAAACTTCTGGTCTTTAAATTCTATCTCCTTGTGACAGTGTGTTTCTGACAAGGACACACAACATTTTATATGAAACATGGTAAGGAAAGCGATACGAGTAGGTAGGTACATAATTATAGCGATTGGAAATGAGTTTTTTGAAGTGCTCGCCAAACGAAATAAAATACGATACGATAACAGTTCTTTGAGTGTTTTATTTTACAGTAAAATTTATTCGTGTAGAACACTTGTGTTACGATTTTTGATATGATGCACTTTAAGGTAAGTACGGTGAATTTCTCAAAATTCATGTTGTATCATGCCCAATTGCACAGTTAAAAAAAAAAACGGCAAAATACATTACTTCACAGTGCCATAGATGTTATATTTGTCAGTCAAAATAAGTTGCCAATTGATTAGAATTAAAATGTGGATGACAAAGCATACGAATACGAGTAGGTATGCTATATTGTACCATTTGATAACCACAGTAAATGCAATAGGCTGATTAGGGATCGTTAGTTCACAGATTATCATTAATACCTATTCATTAGATTAATAACTCTTTATATGTAATGATTCATTATCATAACACTATACCTAGGTTTAATCATTTATTTAAATACTGTAAGGCTTTTTTACTATAGTCTTTTATAAGTAAAATATAGAATAGAACATACAAAATGTAAAAACATTATAAAAAACCTAACCTAGGCTACCGGTTGTTCGGGCAAGGACCGGAAAACCCCTTTTCAGGCTTAAGCCTATCGATTTGGTAACCCTATCAATTTGGTGACCTTATGATAAGGTAACCTTACTGATAGGGTAACTCTATCGTTATGGTAAGCATATCGGATGTGGTAAGCCCTTTTTACGGCCAGGCATGTATAGTGCTTTTCTCAAACATATGCAATAAAATAAACGAATACACCACTCAAAAAATATAATTCAGCTGTTTAGCCTGTTCATGAACACAGACACCATGTTTACATTAAAATTAAAAAAAAAATACTTCACGGCCTAGGCCTTCAGTTTTGTATGATATTCCTTTACATTTCTCTCGAGTTGTTCCGCCTGAAATGTGAAACTTTGGTTTTGAGCCTGTTATAACGCGCGTAATGACGACATTACATTGCATATGTTTGAGAAAAATTAAAAAAATATATAGAGACGTTTATAAACGTTACTACTCGTATTATTACAACTAACTTACTGGTGTTTCAGATGTTTCTTCTGTTCTTGACACCAATATATGTCCAGTCATCTTACAACAGGCGACCTCCACCGGAAAAGAGTAAAATTATTTTTAAATTCATAATACTCCAAAAATAAGCCATAACGCCTCAATTCCAATTTTCTGAAAATCATCCGTTTTATCGACGAAGTTACATCATGTTCGGGAAAAGTGGGAGTACAATATAAACTATACTGTACGGTCACGGACTTTAATTGTAGATCTCACTTTATACTGGACACTTAAGAGGGCGTTACTGAAATTCGTCAGGAATAAGCGAAAAACCGGATTTTTGTCGTTGTATTTCTAAGAAACAGAAAGGTTTTTCTAGATTCTGATTACTTATTTACATAGGTCAATTCCTCATATTGACACTACCCGCCAGGAATTTAAGAAAAACTGAATGTTTAAACCTAATATACCTGATTACCGACAGTCGTTTTCAGAAGAGAGCGCAGAGTCATAAGTTTGATCCCTCAATACTCAATGATGTCAAAAGAAAACCCAATTGTTTTTTTTTCTTTTCAAAATTGTAATATGTCACCAATTGTTGAGTAATTTATGTGTCATCTAGTTGACACATAAATTACTCAACAATAGGCATGATGACTCATGTTTAAATTGATAACATACTCGTAGTGTTGCTAAATGGATAGTAAACCGTCAAATTATTGTAATAAAGTATAAATAAAAAAATATATTTAATATCATAAAAAGATATGACCCTTGAAAGTTTAGAAAAAACTTGCATTATTTTTATTGTCCAAGTGTAAATTTAAAGCTACCAATAGAATCCTTACGCTTTTATAGAAACAAAATTGTAGAACAACTATGGACCTAAACGAAGTATTTCGCGACCTTTTCGCGACCGAAACAGCAATTTACTTGATTTTCCGTACAACTCTTAGTACCTACCTACCCATAGCATTGTGACATGCGTGACGTCATATTTTTAAATCAATTAGTATGAAGCGTTTGGGATGCCGCCAGCGAGGTCAATCTTCGTCACAATTTTGTGGGTATTTATGTTTTTTTAATTGTAGTTGCTCCCATACAAACATTTGTTCCTCTCCAAAAACTGGTTCGAATGGCATCGTGAAAAAATCTTAGTCATCATGCCTATTAAAGTCCTTGACTGTACACTCTCATTTGTGGATGAAACGGATCCTGTAGCGGGGTCAATCAACTTTTTCTTGTTGTTATTCTGTCCCGGTAAGCCAAGAGACAACAGTGACAAAGTTTCTTAGAAAAAATACTATAAATTAGGATCCTATCATGGTACGAAGTTGCCCTACCATGGAATGGGTTTATCAATATAACAAAAATACGTGTTTAGTGGATTTAAGGCCCATAAAATCATAGTTTTAAAGAGTGACCCAAGGGACGTAACCATGCCAACGAGCAACAAAAAATAGTTGATTGGCTCACCTACACAATTAGAGATGATGTTGTTCCATTCTTTCCAGAATACACCAAAGTCTATGAGTTTCCGGTCTACACAAATAGTGACTTCGCGAACCAATTCAGGATTCCAAATGAGTCATTCTGCAAAAAGATGGCACTGAAAGGTGGTGAATTCTTCATGGTCATGCCCTGGTGGTACCACTACTGCGAAGGCTTGAATGAGAAAAACAGCAAAAAGGGGCGTTTTGTAAACCCCCAAAGTCATAGGATGTTAAAATCTTTGCAGAATGTACTGGATAAGGTACAAGAATATAAAAAGAAAGAGAAAATAAGGAACGCAATTGCCACTGAGTATCAATATCGACCTGTAAAACGATTATGATTAAATAAATAAAATAAAGCATAGGAAACGGTCTTCTATGTTTCGCTTAGCATTCATTATTATCCAAAAATTGTAATTTGGTTTGGTCTAAATGGGTTGAAAAAGAACTATTAAACCACAGTAAAACTCGAGTCTTAACACATATTTTTACATTTAAGACGTGTTCACCTCAATAATTATTGATTACTTACTACTAGCAATATATATTTTGGTACAACTGCTGAGTGTTAACCGACACACTAGCTATACAGGGTCTGTGGTCCCTGTAACAGGAGCAAAAAATTAAAAAAAAACCGGACAAGTGCGAGTTCAACTCGCGTGGTGAGGGTTCCGTATATAATCTAATTTCCATAAGTGTGTTTGAGTACTCAAACTTCTTATAGGTTTTCCTGTAATCTTTAGGCAAGGAACTATTTTCCTTATTTTTTTCAGAATTTTAATCCTAGTAGTTTCGAAGATAAGGGGGGGAATGGTCAATTTTCGTCTTTTTTCCTAAATTACTTCAAATCTGTCTTAGCTAAAATTGTAAAAAAAATATATATCTGAGATGCTTACAACAACCCCTTTCATTTGATATGTCACATAATAGTTTGCGAAACTTTAAAAAAAAAATCCAGTTTACCCCCCAAAAGTGGCCCCCTTGTTCAGAATTCATTAATTTACTTTACGCGTTCATCTTTGGGTCACCAATTTACATATGTGTACCAAATTTCAACTCAATCGGTCCAGTAGTTTCGGAGCAAATCAGCTGTGACAGACGGACAGATAGACAACCGAGTGATTCTATAAGTTCCGTTTTTTCCTTTTGAGGTACCGGGACCCTAAAAACACAAAAAAAAAGAAATCACCTAAATATATTTTGAAAACGAAAAAGACTCCCCCCAAAGAGTGCCACAATAACCGGTCCTGCGCCACCCGCATCTAGCGGACTCCAGCGTCCAGTTACCAGGTCATCAGTCCAGCTTGTGGGGGGCCTACCCACGCTGCGTCTTCCGGTACGTGGTCGCCACTCGAGAAACTTTCCGCCCCAACGGCCATAGGTTCTACGTGCAATTACACTAAATTAAATTAGAACTAAGTTAAATCTAAAAAAGGCCCTCGAGGCATTGTACCGAGGATGCTAATCAAAATGATTTTAGGTTTTTTCAACATACCTGTTTGACTACACCGTTTGGCTACATGCTCAAAATGATTTCTACTCCTCCGCCGACCTCATATTTGGCTACAAGAATAGAATGAACATTGAACAATACTAATACTTAAGTACAACAAGTACCTAATGAGACAAATTCTCAAATTAAGTATAGTGATTATCATAAGACGGACTTATAAGCAACGATTATTTTTTCTGATATATATATCAGTGATGCAAGCACAGATGTAGGTACGAAATGCTATACAAAAGGCTTATTTAATGTCGTTTTACCCTTAGGTGTGAGAATTGGCCATAATTCCAAATCCAATCCTGAAAAGTGTGAATCATTGCGTGTGTAGGTACTCCGTAAATAGAATACTTCCCAGAATAACATTAAAAGTACGACGCCAACAGGTAAGCAGATTTTCAATCAGTAATTGACTTTTGGCAATTTTGTGTAATTGGCAAGTCGAGGAAGGAGTCTAAAGGACCTGTTCACACGGAGGAAATCTTAATTATTTTAATCTTTCATTAAGTAGGCTTATTTAAGTTCCAGGAACGAAATTGGTGTAAAGCATCTTCTATAAAGGTGTAGATGTGGGGACGGAACTAAAGCCCATTATGTAACTGCAGCCTTGAGGACCATAATGCACAGCATATTGTTGAGTGCTGCTCAAAACGGTGCTACCAGGGCGACCCGGAGGAACTCTGTATAAATGTGACACCTGACGCTGTTAACTGGCTGCGCAACCTGGATGTTGACTTATGAAACCACCTCCTACATATACGCTATACGATTAAATATTAAGGTGCAATTCCGTGCATCGCGGCTGATCGCAGCCGCGCGCGATCTATCGCGTGCGACTGATGCGCGCGGCATGCGACACTAGGTAAGCTGGAAACAGTGCTCGACCGACGGTCAGCGCGTATGCTCGGTCGGGCGTAGCTATCGCTGTAGAAAGCATACTGTGCGTTCAGACCGATGCTCACCGTCAGCACGCACACGCACGACCGACCATACGCGCTGACGTCGGTCGAGCACTGTTTCCAGCCTCAGTGTATGAAAAAGCCGCACGCGTCTGACGCAGACTTCGGAAGCGGTGCCATACATTTTTATATACACTGACTATTGTCGCATCAGCGGCGTTCCTTTTTTTAGGGTTCCGTACCTCGAAAGAAAAAAACGGAACCCTTTAAGGATAAAAAAGAGATACAGTCAAACAGCGTCCATTTTTTAGGGTTCCGTAGTCAACAAGGAACCCTTATAATTTCGCCATGTCCGTCTGTCCGTCCGTCCGTCTGTCCGTCTGAGACTTAGCTTAGTGATCTTTACTACTCGAACGCTGTAATTCGGTATGGATATATAAATGAATCACGCCGACAAAACGGTAGAAAAAATTTTTTTTAGGCTGCCCCTACACGTAAAGTGGGGATGACATTTTTTATATTTAAATCCATGGTGTGGGGTATCTTTGGATAGCTTGTTCAAAAATTGTGTGGAATTCAGATTATGCAGGATTGCGAACAGGAAGAATCGCTACTGTACACAAATACACACATGTGCTACTGTGCACAATGGCGAATGTGGTGAAATACTATTGTGTGGAATTCGGGTCTCTATTGGTTCCCATAAAATTTAAGTTCCGATTTTTTCAGTCCATACCGTTACCCAACATAATTGTTATAAGTCATATTGTCGAAAGTCATAAAATTACACAATATAAATTGGAGTTCCGATTTTTGCAAGTCATCATTATTGTTAGTCATAAAATTGTTTAGTCATAACATTCAATGTGCAGATGGTATGCCATTTCATATTATTGAAGGCAATAAACTTGCTTATTATAATTGTTGTAAAGTCTTTTTTCACAGGTCATAATGATGGGTAGTCACGTGGTTAGTTAGTCATAACATTTAATGTGAGGGTGGTGTCAGACTTCATAATATTACAGTCAATAAAAACACTCGCAATAATTATAAGAAGGTATAAAATTCTTGTTCTAAATAAATTGTTGTTCTTGAACTAACAAACCTATCCAAGTGGTTGTACGAGTCAGTATAATTTTGTTTAAAATACTTATCCATAAATATTGCAATGACATACGATTTATATCCCAATTTAAGTAGTGCGTAGGATAAAAACTACAATGTTTGTGTTGCAAAATTATAATATTTTTTGCAAACAAGTATTTCCGCTCTTTTATAAAAAAAATAACCTCGAAGACGAAAGCGGGAGCAAAGCTCCCGCTTCCGTCTTCTAACCTATCCGCGATCCGAGTCGGTTTTGCCACTAAGTCCCTGTTCCTGTTGTTCTTTGAAAAACTTTATACACCACTATCTTGGCATTGGTTGATCTCAGAGAAAATTTTATTTGACGATTTATGCTTATTTTGATAGGTTTGATAGTAGTTTTATTATGTCTAGAAATGTTTCTAGACATAATAAAACTAATGTTAGTACGTTGAAATAAATGCCTTACAACATTTCTGAATAATTATCTATAGACCTTTAAACATTATAGTCATCAATTTTATGACTTTTGAGATTATAGGATTTAATATTATAGGTCATTGATATTAGAACTATTAAGCGTTATACTTAACAAAAATTATGACTACTGATATGTATGTCTATAAATTTTATGGATATCAACTTCTGACCATCGAAATTCGGAACAACAAAATTATGGGAAACAAAGGGCACCCGTGGAATTCAGATTGTGCAGAATAGCGAAGAGGAAGAATCGATATTGGCATGAACATCTCCTCTCAAGGGAATCAAAATTTATAGGGTACTTTCCGTTGACCTAGAACCAATGATGTAATATAAAAAAGCGCTCGAAAAATGGCACACTAAAATTGAGTCACTTGGCACAACTTCCCTCAGTTTCGAGTCGTCAATGGTAATGTTAACTGTCAGATTTTGTGGCCATTTTTAAAAACGGAATTTCGTAATACCAATCCTTTTAAAACTATACAATTGTAAATTTGTATGGAACCCTCGGTGGGCGAGTCCGACTCGCACTTATCCGGTTTTTAATAACAAGGAAAGCATTGGTTATAAAAGTGTTATTGGTAAACAAAAATATGTTTTATATAAAGTAATACTATTGCGATATGACGTAGTACCTATGTTTCAGACAAAGTTACTAGCCTGCGTAGTTGGGCGTATTTTGCCGTACTTTATTTTTCCTTGTTACTCATTTTATCAATAAACGGATATGATTCGTTGTATGTTTTCAAAACACTTTGATAATAGTTTCCTTTAGTAATGTGGTTCATTGGAGTTGTGGCATTTCTCGAATGGTGGTCATGAATTTTGTATTCGTGGTAAGTTAAGTGTATTTCGTGTATTAATAACCCAACCCGTGATGGTACGCACTTAAGGTTGTCAGATCGAAAGGAGAAAATAACAATTTCTCGGGATTTCGAGACTTTGGTCGGGAGAAACAAAAGGAGGACGACACGGAACGTATAAAAGCTGCCGTAGTCCAGCCAATGAACTGGCAACTTGTATGGAAAAAAAACCGGTCAAGTGCGAGTCTGACTCGCGCACCGAGGGTTCCGTACGAACTATCATACAACACACCCGTCTTGCCCACCCATTAATTTTGGAAAAATCTTAACAACACATAGTGTAGTTAAGTCATGAGTACCTACAGCGCCATTTATCGGTGCATTTTGTTACTAACTTGCGCGACCAAGGAACTCGGTATGTACAGTAAGGGAAATGTATTCACGTACCACCGTAGAACCCTGTCGCAATTGACAGGCCGTCGTCACTCAAACTCGAGTGGTATGTCACCTTATTGCGATAGGGTTCTACGGTGGTACGTTAATACATTTCCCTTACTGTATGTTGGTTTTTCAGCGATAATTCTTTATCAAGTAATTCTTTTTTTATTTGCTACTGTGTCCTTTCCTACAGTGTACTTTCAGAACACTTTCATACGAATTTGAAGGAAAAAAATTAAACACAGAAGTATTAAATTACAAACAAAACTAACATATGATTTTTGAAGAATAAAAAAAAATTACGCCAGATAGAGGTCTCGTTATACTTTTCCGGTAATATTCACGTTAATATTAATCATATCATTATATTATTTTCAAATTTTTCGCTTGGTTAACTTCGGAGATAAGGGGGGAATGGTATTTTTTTCAACATTTTTCTTTATAAATCAAAATTTTACCATTGTAGAAAAAAAAAACTGTTTTAGAATGTACAATTCAAGCCCTTTCATATGATACCCCACTTGGCCTACTAACTAGTTTTTGAATTTTTGCCCCCCCTCTTATCCACCCTTTTTTATACAAATTAAAAGTATATATTAAAATTTTTCATTTTCCATACACGAGGATTAGCTTTGTTTACAACTATTCCAAATTTCAAATCGATAGCATTAGTAGTTCCTGAGATATTTGGCTTTGTGACAGACAGACAGACGGACGGAGTCGCACCATAAGGGTTCCGTTTTTACCTTTTTGGTCCGAAACCCTAAAAATGACAAAGGAAATAATTTCTAATGGCAGATTTTTCTAATGTAACGGATATCTTATCAATTAAATAGTTACCTAGAGGCAAAATCCAACAAAAACACAGATATCAAAAAAATAACTTAATTAGCTCCTGAAAAGTCAGAATAAATATTAATAAATGTTTTACTCTTTATTTTGATTCATTTACGTTTGCTTTAAAATATTCAATATAAATAAAACAAAAAAAGACAATGACTGCTTAATTTAAATCTATATATAATTACTTCCGGTTGGAAAGTTTGTTGGATTCTTGAATAAAGCATTTTAGAATAAGATTTTAAAATGAAACAAACAAAAAAACGGTATTTTAAATTAATGTTTATCAGAACCGTATTTTGCCTGGAGTATTAGCCTGATGAAAACTCGGAACTTAAAATTATTGTCTTATAAAATGAAGTTCTTTTTCGGGAAACTGTTTACTTTGTCGGGAGTCGGGAGGACAAAAATTCGGGAGAATCCCGCCAAATCCCGACAATCTGGCAACCCTATACGCACTAGGTGGCAACATATGGACATATCGCGTTTAATTTCAAAAGTGCTTAGTGAAAAACTAGATTTTATGTATTTATTTATGCATTTTGGCCCATTATAGACTGATATCGACTGCATATTAAAAGTATGATAAAGACAACAACCATTACCTATACAATTCCAGATTGGCACCATTCTTCAAATCGCATCCACTGCTTCAAAGAAGTACGACATCTCTTCAGACGAGAGCATAGAGAACATTCTATTCTACAAAGACTATAGGCCAAAAAACAAAGAAGCACCGCCGTTGCCAGCAGAACCTTTAGTGTTACCAGCACCCCCGAAACAACCGGAGTGCGTGCCTCGCATGTGCTGCTCCATGTCTTGTAGCAACTCCTGTGGCCAGAATGAGATGATGTTTCCTGACAACCCCAGTCAACGAATGCCCATGCAATCTATGAATTCTATGAACCCAATGAATCCTATGAACTCGATGAATCCAATCAACTCATTGAATCCAATGCATTCGATGAATTCGATGAATTCAATGAATACTAGGGCGTCAATGCAATCGCCGAGATACATCCCGCCGTTCAACAGGCACAACAAGAAGAAAAAACTACCACCAGGTCCACTACCATCAAGAAGAGACAACAGTGGATTCACGAGGGAACACATCAAGAGCCTGATCTCTCAGGATCAGGATATTAAGAAGATTCTGAAGGACCTGGTGAGAGTGACGATGAAGAAGGTGGATTTGCTGGAGCTGATCAAAGCGAGGAGAGCTGCGGAAATGAAGGGAGAAGCTGGTTTAAATGACGGTGATGATATGGATGGAAAAGTATTGTGAGTGATACGAAAATAAAATAACTACAGATTTAAAATGTAACGACCTCCCGGCACATCATTGGGATACGCCTATTTTCATGTCTCTGTCTTTCAAAATTAGAATGACAGAGACATGAAACAAAAGCAATATCTAAGAGATATCCCGTTCTATGAATTAAGATAAATGGACCCTCACCATCCCTGATCCGGCTAAGAATAAAATATGATTATTTTGCAGAAAGTAATCCTCATTTGGTGGTCGAAATTATTAAACAAAAATATCACAGCTAACAAGATTTATGATTTTTTTTATCACACTTGCTCGTAAAGGGCTTCACAACGCGCAGGTATACAGAGCTACAATAGCCTTTATTGTGGCCATGGTTTTTTTCTTAAATTGTATCTGTCACTTATCAGCGTCAGTTGTAAAGCAAGGTAGTTTTGACTCATATACGATCTTTGAAAACGTATTAATAAATAATTAAAATAAGCACGAATAAAACATGCTTACCTACCTATATTAAGATTATTATTTTAAGATTTAAAAATTAAAATGTATAATGTAGTGTCTGTGTATATTGATTTCAAATCGTGGCTGTATGTGGTTTTGCCTTGCGCGACGATTGAGATTTTGTATTTTTATTTGCGATTTAATTTTGTTTCAAATGTATTTGCCTGATCGCAAATGTGTTGAAAAACATTGTGTGCGACACGGAGGATGGTAACCCCGTGGAATGTACTAGGTAGTTCTACCCCGAGAACCAACAGGAAACATAAACGTGGCATTAAAATACCTAATTAACGATTCGATTGCTGTTTTGAATTACAAATTAAGTACCTTCCCATCTTCCCAAAACCCTGAAGCAGTTAAAAGTCAAACATTCGTGTCATTCGTGCATGAAGTTTGGAAACATTGCACACAGCATAACCTAAACTTACCATTGTGCCTTAAAAACGATTAAACGAAACGGTATTTCTGAATCCCATTGTCCAAGTTGCCAACTTAACGGACGGAACTGAGCGAAAAAAATGCCAGTTGCGAAAACTTTGGCAACAATTATCATCCATTATGTGAAAGGACGTAAATATTAACAATGAAATGTAAATCCTTTTGGAAAATGCCGGGATTATTTATATATGGATATTTTGGCGCTTGGGGATGAACAAAGAACGGTCGTCTACATCTACGTATCAAAATGTATCGAATAAGTAGAATTTGAGATTATAAGTAGATTTTATGGAAGAAGTATTCTAGGTATTACGTACGACTCGTTTAATGTGTGTAGCACAATCCACTTGTTGTTAATAGGTTAGTGCTGTATCGATGGAGTCTTTTTGCAAGATTTTATGTATAAAGTTTAAGAAATGAAGGGAACGTTTGGGTGAAAGACACACAGTAAAGCAAGGATGCGTCGTAGTCAAAAAATACCGACATCACAATAGGAAAGAGGAAGTCAGGTGTATCGACGTTGCAGCCTAATCGTCACTGTAAATGAATCCCACTACTTAAACCTATTGTATTATAATCGGTATTAATGGAAATGTACGAGTATAAAACGAGCTTGAACTGTCAGAAAACTGCGCAGAAAGCTTTGATATATTGTTATGATTTATTGTACATCATATGTAGGTGCTATGCTTTATTGTACATCATACAGGTGGAAAACGGCAATAAAAATTAGAAATGCTTACAGCGCCAATCACAACAGACATGCGGCAGAGGCAAGCGTAGCTTACGAGTAATAATGCCAGTCCAATTCTTTGTATGGAAACAGCTGCCCGGGCGGCTTTGGCCGCTTATTGCAAATAACGCAGGCAAGGCCGCGGGATTTTTTTTGCCTAATTTTTGTAATCGGTGCGGTTCCCTAGATTACCCATTACATAGAAACTTACAATCTCACTACAGGTTATCTCCTTCCACTTTATAATATTAGTATAGGTAATGGTGCATCCCTGAGCGGGCACAAATCGTGAACCAGCAGAGCACGTGCCTAAGAAACGATCCGCACACCTGAGCATACTATGAGTGCAGCTTTGCACGGCTGAATATAAATCTTGTACCATTTTATTGTGTTGTTATCTAGACGCACGAGTACTCGATAAATCTAAATAGTGTCTTCCTACAATAAAAAGCAATGCCGGAGGTGCTTGTATAGGTACCCAAAACCATGTAAGGTAGAAGTACTAGTGCCCGACGCGGTACTAGTACTCACGAATATAATTTAACTAGCGAATAATAAACTAAGATTGATCACGACATAATTTTTAAGTTACTAAATGTTAGTGACATCAATATTTCTTATCACAATTTCAAGACAAATAACTTATTTATAAGTTATGAACATATTTGTTAAAACCAGCTGCCATCAATTGGGACAATGAGTTAAACCTTCAAGTCCCAATAAATGTCAGTCTGTCATTCATGACATTTGTACTGAAATGACATCTATTGGGACTGCCAGCATAACCGCCTGCCATTTACTCGTACATTCGGATTGATTAACTAATTCTTATATTATCAGGATTTTTTATAAGATCACCATATGAAACGAATTCCATATCAGTAACTTGAGTAAATACCTCGTCTCCCAAACCGTATGAAACTGTTTAATACATCTTAAATGAGCATAATATCGTGATTCAAATAAGTATTTTCTGTTGACATGTCGGGCACTAGTACTTCTACCTTATTTTAACAAAATCAGAATGCGCAAAAATCTAACGAAAATAAGAGCGTCCTAAAAGTTCGTAATAACAGCTAGATACATCGTTATGCCACTCATGCCGTCTGGCGGAAAAAGTCTGCCTCTCTCTTAAATAGAATGCGCGGGAGTGGCAACAGTATCCTGAATATGATAGCTGGTAAGTTTGATTGTCCCCTGACAAAAATACTTACCGACCGCACCAAATCCCTACTTACTATTAAATACTAACCTAGACTAAGATTAACTAACACCAGTGGACCACGTAGTTGTCTTAAAATTGAAATTAAAAACAAACTCATAGCTATGTATGGCTGTTACTATATTAAAAAATCGATTTCTTATAAACTAACCTAACCCAACGCAAAACAGGTATGTATAGTCTCAGATTACTACAACATAAATAACGATCAGTATTATAACTACTTATAAGTATAATATGGGGTTTTTGAAATTGATATAATTTCCCGATTGTTTTTTTAAAATTTATTTATTTATTTCAAACTGCAACTATTATTACAAGTTATACTTAATGCAATAGCGCCTTAAATAATTGACTTAACCTACTTAATATAATACTTGCACAAGACACACAAACATACTTTAACAAATTCGGACATAGAACAATAAAATAGGTCACTTTGGTCAGCAATTAGATTTAGTGTGTGTACGGCGCGACTGAGAGGCGTTTTACTAAGCAAGTTGGTCGTGCCGCTCGGCTCCGCCAGCAGCCTCGGCCGCCGCCGCCGCCCGGCGTACTCGTCCGGTACACACAAACTTAGCTGCTGCAGATATTACCCCGTACAACTCGGACCAGGTAACTAAAATAACTTTTCAAATAAGCGTTAGATGTCAACTGTCATTCATCCAATCAAAAATGATATTCCTAACGCGCTACTCGCGATGAGTTACGAAATTGACCTGCAGGTCAAGAGATCAATTTTTGTTCGTCGCTTCACATTCTTTTTGCGTTTCAATATATTTCATGTGCTCGCTTCAATGTGCGCCAAGCTAACGCGTCAGAAGGAGCGCTTTGCATAGTACGCGGACGCTGCCTGTAAAATTTTGTTAGCTATTTGCATACCTTCTGATAAGGCATAAACAAGTTTAACCAATTAGTGGAGACTACTGCCCGTTCCCTCTCATTGAGAGGAGGCCATGCGTGGAACGTATATAGGCTGATGATGATGATGATGATGTTGAAACTTTGACTTTAGATTTTCTCAGGTCGCAGTCGCATTGTGGTCTCAGTTGTGTTAGCTCCGCCGATACGTTATAGCTCAGTGCATAAGGAAGCGATCCCGCTAAACAATTGAATGTAAATCTGATGTGAATAATTCGCCCTTATTCATAAACAATAATCAAACCTATTTTAGATAAAAAAAAACCGGCCAAGTGCGTGTCGGACCACGCAAAACGAAGGGTTCCGTGCCTATTAACAAGGTCGTATCGTCACAGAAATTTTACGGCACTTACGTCCTTTTCTTTGAGGAAGGCAGTTTTTCAGCAATATCTCGAAAACCTCAGAACCGATCTTGTTCAAAACAATTTTCGGTGAATGAAATTAATAAGCCCTATGTCCATGAATTTTTTCTTATTTTTAAAATTCACCGTTCAAAAATTAGAGGGGGGGGACAGAATTTTAGTGACTTTCGGGGCGATTATCTCCGACCCTATTCACTTAATCAAAAGAAATGCTAAGAAACCTTATATTTATTTTGAAAGGCCTATCGATTGATGTGCCACACGGGGGGTCACAATGAAATTTTTTTTTTGACTTTTAGTTTTATGTATGGAGTGAACCCCTAAAAAAAATTTTTTTGTCATTTTAATTACAAAACTATGTAGCGGCTAACAAAATACACCTATCCTCAAAATTTTATTCAAATACACCTTATAGTTTTCGAGTAAAATGCCTGTGACATACGGACAGACGGACAGACGGACAGACGGACAGACGGACATGACGAAACTATAAGGGTTCCGTTTTTGCCATTTTGGCTACGGAACCCTAAAAATGTCTGTCCATATATGTCACTTGAGATTTGTCTTTGTGAGAAACGGACGAAGCACATTTTAGTTAACACAGCTTTGTTAAGTTTTATGGATAACGAGGATAGGGTTTATAAGCCGAGCAAAAAAGTCAACGTACTGGTGGTCCATATACTGTGATGTAAAAGCTTGATACGCAATATTAAGTAAATGTCGTCACCGATTTCATATACAAACATATTTATATAGTTTGTTGTTTTACGTGTTTTCATGTACAGTCGACTACAAAGAGATCGGTACAGCCAAAGTTACAAAAATATGTAGACACGACCTTAATGTTAAGGCAATAAAGTCGTGTATACATATTTTTGTAACTTTGGTTGTATCTTTCTCTTTGTAGTCGACTGTACCTAAACAAGGCATTGTTTCGGAAACAAGTTCAAGGAGACTTATAAAAACACTGTGAAATTATTTAAGACGTAGAACATTACAGGCGTTTCGGCGCCGGACAACACACCGAAGCGCATTAGACAGTTTTGATATTTTGAAAAACGCTCGTTCCTAAGGTAAACGTCGCCATGTTTTCACCTTAAAGCCTGCAACGTGCCTGCAACACACTGGCGCGGCCTGCGGTAGCGGTCAATAGTAAATTTGACAGCTAATGACAAGTTTACTATTAACCGCCGCGGCCAGGCCGCGCCAGTCTGTGAGAGGCCTAATTCCTAATAGTTGACACCTACCTTTTGTTCATCTCTATTGTT
Organism: Epinotia nisella; assembly: GCA_932294315.1. Taxonomy (NCBI): domain Eukaryota; kingdom Metazoa; phylum Arthropoda; class Insecta; order Lepidoptera; family Tortricidae; genus Epinotia; species Epinotia nisella. The sequence goes on along the minus strand of OW028675.1, from coordinate 29,692,382 downwards.
ATCAATTAAGATTGATAGTTAATAAGCCTCATTTCTGGATAGATTTTGTGGTTTTTGCTTGAATGAGTAGCAAACATTCAAACATTTTCAAGAAATTTATAATTTCAGTAGGTGTTGCCCTCAGGCCATTTTTTAATGTAGCAGTTGGCGAGTCACTGTCTGCCAGAGATAAAAAAGTGAAACAGTTTTATTAGGCAGGCGTCCGATGTTTCATCCAATAGCTCAGCCACTAGTCCATCATTTTCACCCAATAACCCATTTTATTTAGATTCCGTCAACCAGTAATAGCTCCTATACACCCCAGCGGGTGCTGTCTCTGTGTGCGTCGCATGACACGGGCAGGGACAGCATCCGCTCGGTGTACTCCTTGCATTCCATTAAACTGTCAAAAGGGCTTCTACGTGTTGGCTCAGTTGGTACATTGTAGGTACCTAGCCCCACGCACGCCTCCCAAAGGTCCGGGACATCTTTTTCCCGTGAGCGGGAAAGACATAAATATTTATTTTATTTGTTTTAAATGCTTATTGCTAGGCTCTAGATACATGTAAATCTGCCAAGCCACAGTGCGGTTTGTTGGCAGACAAAGCTCCTAATTTAATTGATTTGATAAAATTTAATTAAATTGATACCATTGTGACTTAGGACCATGTAAATGTGGGCAGTATTCATTGGAATCAGGGGTTTGATTCGAGGCATACGTCACATATTCTGATTTTGATTTGATTTCAATGTGCACGTTCGTTCGAGCCAATATCGCGAGAAGGTAACCATCATCAGATAATTTCAGACGTAGTTAGTTACAGTCAGTGTAAAAATCCATATTTTATGCAGTGCTGCTCCCATGTGCGGCACAATGCTGAGACAGCGACCGATTCACTGCCGCTAAGACACACAATATGTGTCAATTGTATTGTATGTCTACTCCCTTTATATCTGTGTGTCTTTTGTGTAGTGAATAAATGTCTTCTTTTCTTTTCTTTTCTTTTTTATGTGCATTGTATACAACTTTACTTACTCATAAATATGTCCCAGCAGCGCCTATTAGGCGCATATTAAGGTTTCAGTACATTTTTATGAGAGGATTAAATTGATATTTTTGCACTTGGCTGTACTAAGTAAGAGTTAAAGATGTAATATTTTGTAAACAAGTATAACTAGATAGGTATTCATTGTATGACAAACTGAAATTACAAAGTGGAATGTTTTTAAATTTGACTCAATAACATTCATGTCATATTGGAATCAAATTATAACTCAAATTGGAATCATAATCGGCAATGGGAATCGAATTGAGAGCGAGCGTTGTGAGCGAGCTAGCAACGTATCACAGAAATATCACACTTCTATCAATATCTATACATATTATACATAATATATACTCTATACATAATATACTTATACATATAAGTAGAATGAAAAATGAAGTATCATGTGACTGATAGTTTTGACTACAAGCATGAGTTTTCATATTTAAACAAATTGGAATGCGCAACGTAATTTTCAAAATGTCCCGCATACGGGGTGTTTTTGTTGGTCTACGCTTGGATGGACTTATGACGTAGGTCGATCGACGGACAATCAGTAATGAATACCCGAATTCATCAGAAGCAATGAACGATGGAACGTTTTGGAGGTTTTTATTTTAAATGTCAGGGAGCAATCTTAGGGAAATATGTGTGTTTCTATTTTGCGTATAAATGAAACCCCCTGGGATCCATTTAATAAAGCTACAAGTTACCATTTTATGAGGGTAAATCAGCAAGATGCGGCTGGCGCTGGACCGGACACTTTGGCACTTATCGGGGGAGGCCCATGTCCAGCAGTCTTTGGCTGATATGATGATAATGATGACGATGAACCCAGCAACACTAGTGAACAAGAGCCTTCGACATTGGTCAATGCGCCTCGATTATATAGGTTTATACTTTTTCTAAATGTTACCATTCGAACCAGTTTTTAGCGAGCATCGAATGTCTGTTTGGAACCAACAACAATTGAAACAAATAAAAGGCAAAAAATTGGAACAAATAAAAGGCAAAAATTTGGAACAATTAAAAGGCAAAAATAAGAATACAATTAGACATAATATTAACTGACAAATGTATAGTATAGGTGCGTCGTGCACAGCAAATATGACGTCACAACTTACTAACCGTTGTATGGAAAAATAAGTAAGTAGGTAAGTGAAATATTTTATTTATTTAATGAAACATAACCTACACAATTTGACTATACAATAGATAGCTGTCCATTGATAACCTTCAATTTAGTCTTGGACGATAAAAACAACATATGTTATTGTATTTTTGAAGTGCCTTGCCACACACATATTCTAATATATATTTATATGGATATTTTTTTTGTAATTAACATATTATTGTGATAATTTGATAGCGACATCATATAGTAAAACATGAAGAAAGTACCAAATTATTTCACGACTACAATTGTAGCGTTGCCAAATCGTAGCTACGTGGGTGGTATTACAACCTGAAAGTCTGATATTAGATTAAATTTTTTTGGGCACCCTTGCTTCCAGCTGTACAGATGTAGTGCATAATTGTTTTCCATCGTATTTTCTCAGAAACGTTCGTATTTGTCATGCTACTTCACTCAACCTCAGTGCTTTTTGTACAGACCGACTGAAATAGCAAGACACGTTCGTACGTTACGATGGAAAATAATTATGCACTACATCTGTAGATATTAATGCGATGACATCGCGTCTGTATCGTTAAGGTAAAGCAATGATATCTGTAGGTAACAGACAAAGTTCACGTATACGAAGCTCTGTTAGGTCTGGGCCTACCTTTAACTATTGAATTCTAGAAGAATCAAGAACTCCCTAGTGACATATCAGTTTCTTTACTTAAATTATGAATAGCTCCTTCTATAACCAGCTCAATCATTTTGATTTCGTGTCCCCTGACAACTTTGGTGTCAGTTAAAATAAACTTAATTAGGCGTTACTCCCTGAGCGGTCTTAATTTGCGATTATTATGAAGCTGTATTATATTAATATAATAATCCAGCTGTAAAAGGAGGTTGGGGAGTTATAATTTAACAAACATTTCTATTTAAGTTTCAGCACGTGCACAAAGCGCGCAAATGGTCACGATTTGTCAACTTGCCGCGGTCATAGATTGTATAGAAGAAGGTAAATCACTGTAGCCACTGCAGCCGCCGTCTGAGTTATTGTGCTACCAATACCTGGGTTGTTATTCCGAACGCGCTAATGCGCCTCACCTCACCCGTCACGCGTAACGAAACTAGATCTCTACCTACGCTTAGTTACTACGAATCACGGCGTCAAGATATAATTGTGGGTGAACGGGGGTGCGAGGTTAAAACAGGTTACAGAATCTAATAGCTGGGCTGGGTAGGCACTTCATGTAATACCTACATGATGAAATTTAACTGTCGCTACGCCTTTAATACGTAGTGTATGTATGTAGTAGAATGAGCCGTTAGATAACAATTCTGACCATTACAAGAAAAAACTACGTTGATTAGTGTGAGTGAACAGGATGCACTTTAGTATATATTACGAATAAAATTATAAATAAAATAGCTGACCGAATGATGACCGATTTCTTAGCTGCAGCAATAATTTTCTTTATACCGAAACTGGTCTCCTGGAGAAAATGTCAGTTTTCTTCAGCCGATTAAAAAAACTAATAACTTTTTTAAACACGGTACGTTTTTAAAAAGTTTCGAGTTGTATTTGAATATGAAAATACCATTATTTTATCAAACTGTCGATTCAAGTTATTTAGACTCAAGAACAAGAAAAAGACCACTAAACAAAACGATACAATAAATTTGACTCATTGAATTGCGTACGAAGGTACGTATGATTTTGTATCAACGCCAAATCTCAAGAGCGTTTATTACAAATGTCCGCGCTGGAATTCTCTACACTCGTCCTCGAGGACACATCATTATTATATCTTTTCATAAGTTTTCTCTCTTCACACTGAGAATCTTTATTTTGAAAGTGGTCGCCGGCGCCGCTCCGCCTGGACTGTAACGCTACTAACTCAATCACGTCGCTCAAGGTGGCGTTATTTGTGTGTTGAAGGATGACCGCTTTAGCCTAGTTGGTAGTGACGCTGCCTACGAAGCTAGAGGTCCTGGGTTCGAATCCCAGGTAAAGGCAATTATTTGTGTGATGAGCACGAATACTTGTTCCTGTAGTATTTATTTATCTACATAAGTATGTTTATCGTCGTCTAGTACAGTCAGCATCAAAAGTAACTACGCAATCGAAGACGTCAATAGCACTTATTCCCTTTTAATAAAGACTTTTAACGTCTTCGTTTGGGTAGCTACTTTTGATGCTGACTGTACCCATAGTGTACAAGCTTAGTTTGGGACTAGGTCGATTTGGGTAAGAACAAATATTATTATTATAAGAACTATCCTACATAAGTATGTTTATCGTCGTCTAGTACCTATAGTGTACAAGCTTAGTTTGGGACTAGGTCGATTTGGGTAAGAACAAATATTATTATTATAAGAACTATCCTACATAAGTATGTTTATCGTCGTCTAGTACCCATAGTGTACAAGCTTAGTTTGGGACTAGGTCGATTTGTGTAAGAACAAATATTATTATTATAAGAACTATTTTTGATTACTAGGCATTTCGTTGTGAATTTAATCCATACCAACATAAAGTGTGTCCGTTTGATACCTTTTCACGCTTAAACCGAAATTAATTAACGTTTGTAAAATATTGTGAGTCCCGACAAAAGAAAGGATATGGGACAACTTTTATCCCCGAATAAGGCCTGTTATAGTCTATAACGGTGAATAACAAAGTCATGACAGTGGTAAAAGTGGTAAAAAGAATATACGAACGAACAAATTTGGTGTTTCGCGGTTAGATTACAATAAAGTATTCGTCCCTCTCACACTATACGAACTCTGCAGGGAGTTGCGGTCTTTTGGTTGGCGTTGGTTTAGTGTTTTCGGTGTACCGTACATCTACTTGTAGCACGTTACTTATATTTTTTTTATTAATTAAGTGAGTGCACCCCCAACAAACTGCTTCGCAGTTTAGTGAATCTTTAGTTTAAGGTAATAATTTTGTATTTTTTGTTAAAAAAAACTAAGGTACGATCGAGGAAATTGAATGTTTATCACTTTTGGACTCTAGGTAATGGTATTAAGGTCCAAAAGTGATAAACATTCAATTTCCTCGACTGTACATACTCGTTAGTGAAGGACGAATGCTTTACGTCCCATGTTATGTCATTATTAATCGATATATTCGAACAATTTTTGCCCGCGACTTCACCCGCGAGTACTCGATAACCACCTTAAGGAACTGAAATGGTGCCTGTACAAAATATAATAGCAAATAAACTATTATACTTACCACAGGCGCAGCATACTCCAATATAAACTTCAACCCCTTTAAAGCTTGATTGTGGGGATAAAAACTATTCTATGTCCTTTCCAGGGTCTCAAATTATCTACATAACAAATTTTCTCTAAATCGGTTCAGCTGTTTAAGTGTGAAAAGATAAAAGACAGTCAGACAGCGCATTTAACCCATTCAGCACTAATCACGACACATATGCGTCCGAGTTACGTGCGATTTTCGCTACATATGCACATTAACACTGTCCCTGCCAGGAACCCGCCTAGCGGGCGCCGACACCGTAGTATCGGCTACGCTTGTACGGACTACGGCGTAGCGTTACGAGTATAACGTAGCAGTGAAAGAGTTATAATAATATATTTTTTTAATGTAATTCTATTTATTTTAAATAAAGTAATTAACTTAATTTTTACATGATTTTGTAAATCTCTATGCGAGATTTTGTGCGCGGTCACTCGACTTGCTTTATAAATCTTAAGTTTTAATTATTATTATTACAATTGATAAAACTCTATTATTACTTATGAGTAGTTTCTATTTTGCATGTTTGCAGATATATTCCCTAGCATATTTCCCCTTCGTAAAGTAGGATTCTTTTTAATAGTAGATTGTATGTATTGTATTAAAGTAATTAACTTAATTTTTACATGATTTTGTAAATCTCTATGCGAGATTTTGTGCGCGGTCACTCGACTTGCTTTATAAATCTTAAGTTTTAATTATTATTATTACAATTGATAAAACTCTATTATTACTTATGAGTAGTTTCTATTTTGCATGTTTGCAGATATATTCCCTAGCATATTTCCCCTTCGTAAAGTAGGATTCTTTTTAATAGTAGATTGTATGTATTGTATGTATTGTATATAATAAGCTGTTTCTATGGGATTCGTAATAGTGCAAATATAAAAAATCTATTTAAGTAGGTCTGGTTTCGGGAATATTTTTCCGGGTTTCCAGCCAAGACGCCGACAAAAACTATGTTGAAAAAAATGTGTCTAAAAAAAGGATTCTTCGTAACCTAACCTAACCTAACCTAACCTTACCAAACTTACACCCCGCGCGTCACGCCTAATAACGAAACTAGACCTCTATTTACGCTTAGTTACTACGTATCGCGGCGTCAACATATATTTGTGGGTGAGCGTTGAGGTGAGCTTAATAGTAGATTGCATGACAAGGGGCTAAAATAAGCCATATTACCACGAGATGGATAATATATGGATAATTCGAGGGGTAATATGGCTTTTAGACCCGAGTTATACACTCTACTTTTCACTTCGACTGCGAGAAAATAGTAAAACAAAGATTATCCATCCACAATCAATAACAAATTTCACTGCGAAGAGATTGTTCAATTTAGCGTCAGGCGTTTTCTTTTTTAATGATTTGGAATTAGGGACTAAAAAACACCTGATGTTTGATTGGTCGATTTTAATATGTAGCTGTATTCTGGTTGGTTGATAGCAAATAGAAATGTTTTTTGAAAGAGTTGTGATTGGTGGATTTAAATGATTTGGAATTAGGGACTAAAAAACACTTGATGTTTGATTGGTCGATTTTAATATGTAGCTGTAGGTATTCTGGTTGGTTGATAGCAAAGATAAATGTTTTTTGAAAGAGTTGTAATTGGTGGATTTAATATGGTGAAGTGTTTTGATTGGTCAAATGAAATGTGTTAAAAATCATAAATATGTATACATATTTTCCCTAGGGGCTAAATTTACTACTTTAGCCCCGCTTATTAAGCCTAATATGACACACTTTTCGAGCATGAGATGTGAAAAATTTATTCACATGTGAAAGATTTTTTGATTCCACTAATTTTACAAGATCCTTGGGTAATTAATAATAAATTATAATAAATTTTATCATATTAATATGAATTTAGTTGGAGTGAGTTTGAAGTGGTGCCCTTACAATGACGTACGTACCTTTGTCCGCCCTGCGGGCAGCCGGACAGTAATGGCCTTTGAGCGGTCCAGCAAATAAGAAACAGTACAAATACGGCAAGGATTTTGAGCGATAAGTGAAGAAAAGTATGGCTTAAGTAAACTATTTCGCTTAGCTGGGGATTTCATTTAAAAGTTCTGCGCATCGCTTTGGATCCAATTGGTCGCCTATGCCACTATTGTGCCTTACAAATTGCTTTGGTACGTGACACCGGTTATGCGAGTACATTTTCTCAAACATGCACTGAAATATTGACATTATGCTCCTTATAGGCTGCGAAGTATCACGTGTCAATCGATAATGGAAATATTCACAAAATTTGAAGGTCGGCGGATATCATGGCACACACCGCACAGCCATTTGAAATCAATCTTGGACTGTAAGATGGCAACTACCAATTAAATTTTATGTATATTCGCTCAAAAACTACGAGAAATATTTATAAGCAATGAAGTAAAAGAGCTGCCGCAAACAAAAGAGATGCCAGCACTTTTCATTTGCGTCTTCAGACCCTCAAATACTTCTATTATTGTCTGAAGTGACAAGTGCCTTTTATCTTGTCATTGTTATCAAAGTTACAATTTTACCAATTTAAACTGGCAACACAGGTGAAATATCCAGTCGTTATTGGTCAAGCGCCTCAGTGACGCCATTTGAGACTTGTAAAATTGTAACTTGTAACTTTGTGAAACAGGCCGCTGTTAGTACATATACATATTGTACATGCTTACAAATACCCTCTCAGAATTTTCGAAAAAATTGGAAGCCGAAGAAGTTGCCCACCCTCCCCACGAAGCACCCACGCGCACTTTCACATTTATGATAGTAGTACAGATTAAATCTTCAGAAAGTCTTTCGTTCCATTCTACCCCGTGTATCTCGAAAACGTAGCGATCACTCACTAAACAAGGAGGCGATCGGTTCTGAACAATAACATTTGATCTAACTTTCCGTACTTAGTTCCTTAGAAACTTGTCAGGTGTTCGTTCCCCAGCCCCTACTCGTAAATTATTACATATATATACGTTATTAATTAATGTTACGTACCGGGGAGGACTAGGGAGAAAACGACTTTTTCTCGTTATGAGACAGTCGATTTTGCGCTCCCGTTAACCACAAACCTTATCGAACCGGGAACTGATTTACAATAGTACTAATAAATGAATATATAAATGTTGCTCTTTTGATTATTTATATTGCCTAACACACATACGAGTAGACATACGCTTAATACAAGAATTGTTGTGTAACAAATCGTTCGACTTTCGTAATTTATCCGACACTTTCGATTAAGGCCCACGCGTTAGGGCCGCCGGTACAGTACAGAAATATCATAGAACAGAAATATATATTAAAAAAAAAAACTATTGTATGTTATCTCACGTTAAAATCACTCCATTTTTTTAAAATGTTTCGACAAAATTACATAACAGTAAGAATATTCAATTAGAAATGATATTTTGTATGACAAGTATAGATTTATTAGTTAAGACCTTGTTCCTTAGGACCGGTATTGATTTAAACACATCACTGCCAATAATCGCTACACGCTACGCTCGTAGCTCGGAGCTTCGAAGCTCTACGCTCCTGGTTAAAGTGTTAACACATTCAGTGCCCAGATTCACTACGCGCTACGCTCGTAGCCGATGGCGTGGTTTTCCTCGTATGTAGCGGAAAGCGACTACGGCGTAGGGATGCATTTGTATCGTCAAGAGCCGGGAATGGGGAAGGCCGACGTCTGTTTGTCGACAATAATGCATGTATTCAAATCCATTAACCATTTTCGCATTACACTCACAAAGCCGACATCACACGAGTAATACCGAGTTAATAACGGCAATCAGTTGATTGCGTACAGCCGCTTTATTGGCCCTTGCACTACCAATTATCGCAGTTATGAGCTTATGATTACGGTGGAGTATTTGATAATGCTTGTTGCTGCTGGGCTCTTCAATTCGAATCAATCAGTTTAGATTTTGATGAATAAGGGTGTTTTATACTTCGATGTACCTACTATTGGCTAAGTCACCGTAATTGAGAGGTAAAGCACGCGACTTCCAATCTCTAGGTCGTAGACAAGAACCGAATTCACCAAAAAATATTAAATTTTTAACAGTCGTATTTTTTTGCACGGAAGGAATACGTCCCTAGGAAACCGATCTACAATTGTACACAACCCTAGAAAAGGTAGCAGCATGAATCTAATGTTTCAATTGAAATTGAATTGTAAACTACGTTCTATGAGCATGGCCTTAGAACTTCATTATCAAGCCATCCGAAGAATTCGTGGTAGTTGTTAGGCTATCCGAAAATGGAGTTTAATATTCACTTTCGGCGAAATAGGCGTTACTATAAATTCATCTTTATATTCGCCTATTAAATAAATAAAATATTGTCTTTTTTTAGGGTTCCGTACCTCAAAAGAAAAAAACGGAACCCTTATAGGATCACTTTGTTGTCTGTCTGTCTGTCAAGACCCTTTATCTTGGGAACGCGTGGAATCGAGTTGAAATTAAAACCATATACTCAAGTCTAACAGTCCCTTGAAGCTGTGAAAAATACAAACTTGTAAGTTAACGTAAAAATTAAATACGGCCATTTATGCCGCAAAAAACGTATGTTTCGACACTCTCAAGGGAATCAAAATTACTTTCCGTTAAGGTTAAAGGTACTTTCCGTTGATCTAGAACTATGAAATTTGGCTAGTAATATCGACTTATACTACAAGTACAGGGAAAAATCTGTAAACTATACATTTGTAATTTTGTACGGAACCTTCGGTGGGCGAGTCCAACTCGCACTCGGTTTTTTATTAAGTACCTACCTATATTTTTTTTCAACAAATTTACTGGAAACTACCGAGTCTGCGTCAATTAGACACTGTTGATCTGAATAAATGTTAAAGTATGCATGTTTAAACAGAAATAATTGTACGTAGGTTTAGTGAAGTACAAATATTAAGCTAGACACAAAAGATCAATGTAATATTACTTAATTAACTTAAAAGCTTGGAACGTTGCAATTGAAATATGCTATTTACCCTAAGACATTATTAAAATACTACATCAACAATATGTTAAAAACGGGCCAAGTGCGTGTCGGGCCACGCGCAGTATTGGGTTTCATAGTGGCCCAACCGTCAAAGTTTGCTTTCCCAATTGCATTGGGTTTTTTCTCAAGTTGGTAGGTTAACATGTTAACTTGTAAAGCCAACTTAGTTGTGATAATTTTCTTTTAACTCCAGTATGAAAATATGAGGTCTGTGAAGTATAACAAAAGTGGTAAATTCATGTTGTGAAGAATTACGTTTGTGACGAACGCTTTTGTGTGAAGCCTAAGAATAATTCTCAGCAATTGGGAACCATAATATCGGCCTTTAAAGCCTACACCAAAATCAAACACCAGCACGAGTGGAGGAATGAGACGGGTTTAAGGCACTCAAGGCTCTTCATAGAAGGAGTGGACTCGGGCTGGACCAAAAAACTCTGGAAATCCAGCAGGAAGCAACTCCAAGGATCTCTTGGCCAAGATGGGACTATCAAACAGTACAGACTGTAGAATGTGTGGCGAGGAGGATGAGACTATGGAACACTTACTGTGTGAATGTCATGACCTTGCCAGAGAAAGAATGAATCTCTTTGGTAACGCCTACCCGCAACCAAAGGAATTCAGTGTGCTCCCACTGAGCTGCATCATCCCCTTTGTGGAAATGATGGAGCGAGCTTGGGAGTAGCTATAAAGGGGAGGGCAAATGCACAAAAGATCCCACTGGGTCGAAGTGTATCCGAAAGGGCCCTCAACTAGATAAGATAAGATAAGACGCGAATGCATACACCTTTTTTTCAATATTTTGCGATTAAAATCAAGAAGATATCAAATATTTTTTTCTTGAACCAACAACAGAGGCAGTGTTCTCGAGAAAATTGCCGATGGCAACAGCACATCAGTATCATATCTATTTTGAGGTTATCTTTCTATAATCCCTAATAATATTCTAATAATATCTTTCATAACTGTTTTGATTGCACATTGTTTTCGAGCCCGAGTGCCCGAGTGCCGTCAACAACTCTATTACCCTGATAACACTGATAATGTGATGAAATTCTATGGAGCTTCTGTAAACATGGTCAGAGCTAAAAATATCGGGGCGGCAAAAGTGGAAAAAATATGTATACAAGCTGACGCATACGCCGTAGTCGCTTTCCTGTACATGTTTACTGTATTGTTTTTCAGGGTTCCGTACCTCGACAGGAAAAAACGGAACCCTTATAGGATCACTTTGTTGTCCGTCCGTCAGTCAAGGCCCTTTTTCTCATGAACGCGTAAAGGTATCAAGCCAAAATTTATATCAAATACTGAAGTCTACTGTCTCTTTGGGCTGTGAAAAAATCAAACTTCTAAGCCAACGCAATCAAAAGATACCTACAGCCGTTTATGCCGCAAATTTTCGAAACTCGCAAGGGAATCAAAACCTACAGGGTACTTCCCGTGAACTCAGAATCTTGAAATTTGGTACGAAGCAACGCCTTATAGCACAGATAAAGGAAAAATTGCGAAAACCGTAAGTTTTTAGTTACATCATATAATAAAAATATTTTTAATACTTACATACCTACAGTTTGTACTCTCACTTGGCCGGTTTTTTTTAATGAGTGTAAATATGTGTGTGTGTGTATGTGTTTGACGACCGGTTAGCCTAGTGGGTAGTGACGCTAACTACGAAGCTGAAGGTCCTGGATTCGAATCCCGGTAAGGGCAAATATTTGTGTAATGAGCATGAATATTTGTTTCTGAGTCTTGGATGTTTTCTATGTATGTAAGTATTTATATCTATTATATATATTGTCGTCTAGTATAGAATAGAATAGAATTATTTTATTTGCGTTAGTACCTATAACACAAGCCTTACTGAGCTTAATATAGGCCTAGTTCGATTTGTGTAACAATGTCCCCTAATATTTATTTATTTATTTATTTAGGTGTGGTGTGTTACGCCGTGGAATCACCGGATGGACAGCACAACGCTGAGATGGAACGTTGTGTTTTTGTATTGTATTTTTGTATGTTGATCTATATGAATGTATATGTTGTTGTCATGAATAAATGTTTATTCTATTCTATTCAATGCGCCAACTCAATTGGCATCTTAATACATTTTTTTCACGGTGCCATTCGAACCAGGTTTCTGAGTGGATCAAATGTTTGTACGGGACTAGTTACATTTAGACCACGTAAAAAGGCAAAAAACGGGGTCAGCGATCCCTCGATGGCGATAGCCGAAACGGCTCATACAAATTGACATAGTATTATGACGTCACAGCATTACGAGTATCTTCGTACCAACCTTTGTATGGCAATTCACGTAAATTGCTATTTTGGTCGTGAAATACTGCGTTTAAGTACATAATTGTCGTAAAATTATTAATTTATTAAAGTGTAAGGATTCTATTGGTATATATAAATTAGAACTTGGCCGATAAAAAAAACATATTTTTTTGTAACTTTCGAGTCTCATAATTTTTATGATTTTTGTTATATGTTGTAATTTAAACATTATTCTAAGTAATAATTTGTAGCACTAACACTAGCTACGTCATACATTCTTACATTATCCCGCATGGCATTCTTGTAGTGTAGGTATCTACGTACGTGATATTACTTGTTTATTTTTAGTTAAGTTGTAATTTTTAATATTTTTGAGTCACACAGCATAAAAAAGACGCCATCACTTAGAGTAATGTATTAAAACATATTTTTGTCACTTTGCCCCAAGCGTTATTTTTTACTAGCTTCCGCCCGCGACTTCGTCTGCGTGGACCCGGGATAAAAACTATCCTATATTTTAATCCAGACTACCTTCGTACAAAATTTTATCCAAATCAGTTGAGCCGTTTAGGATTGAGTAACAAACATCCAAACATCTAAACATCCAAACATCCAAACTTTCGCATATATAATATTAGTAGGATTAAATATTATCAATTAGAATTTTGGTCAAGTGCGAGTTGGATTTAAGTTTTCCCATACATTTTGAGACCCAGCGCCTGATGAGGCAACGAGCAAAAATATTTGATCTCCATACAAAGTTTCATCCCCTTTTTCGTCCCTAAAAGGATGAAATTGGACATAAATTATAGTCTATGTCCTAATCTGATATATAAGGTTCATAACTGGAAAGTTTCATATAAATTCGTCCAATAGTTTTTGAGATTAAGTGGAACGTACATCCATCCATCCATCCATCAATACATCCAAACGTTCACATTTATAATATTAGTAGGATTTTGTATACAAACAAGTGATTTCCCGACAAATTACAAACATAATTAGCTAATTAAAAAAAGGCAGGATTAATCAGAACCTTTTAATTAAAAAATAACAAGTAAGTACCTAATTAAACTTATAAAAGTCACACGTCGTCATGTCATCAAGTTTTTCTTTAATAGTGCATAAAACCGCACCGCTAACATACCAAAACATCCAACAAAGTTCGAGAAAACTTATCACGAAAATACTTATGTTAAAGTTCAGTAAGAGACGGCGAGGCGGCGCTACAGCCGTCCCGCTCTAACCGTGAATCTGTGCCGCGACTGGCCTACGAGCGTAGGGCGGTCCCGTACCTACTCGTAGACTTATGAATGGGTAGAATTGACATGAATTATGTATGGACGTAGTAACGCACACAAGTTTGCACAAGTTTGCAGTTTGCGCTTGCGTGTTTTTTGTACGGTTTTCGTTGTTATTCCTGGCTATTTTTAAATCGGAACTAAATTGCATGTATAAGGTAAACGGCGCAATGCTTGATATACCGCTGTCCCAATAATTGGCGCACTGTTGTTCACCTTTATTTTCATGTATTATGATTGGAAGTGTCAACTATTGATTCAGAACGTGTTTTCAACATCGATTTGGTTATAATATAAGTTCTTAAATATTCATAATCAGTTTCGTAACGGCAATGGGGAATGGATGAAAATATCAGAAGTGCCTGATTATTTTTTTGGTGATAGGAATAACCTTCCTTAGCATCAGAAAAAGTTTCAAATTTTTCGGTTTCGTCACCAAAAAAATTATCAGCCACTTCTAAAATGTTCATCCATTCCCAATTACCCATATAAAATGTATGGGTAATTGTCGTTACGAAACTGAAAAAAGTTAAATCGTAGATTAACTGCATACAATTCTTTTGCTTTCCACCCCTCCTTTATTGTTCAAAACTCTTAACAAAAAAATTAGTTTGTCTTGTTGCCGTATACCTAATGTGGCCTAATATACCTAAGTAATAGCTATTTCGTAAAAAAAAGTTTGTAGGTACAGTAAGGGAAATGTATTCATGTACCACCGTAGAACCCTACCGCAATAAGGTGACATATCACTCCAGTTTGAGTGACGGCGGCCTGTCAATTGCGACAGGGTTCTACGGTGGTACGTGAATACATTTCCCTTACTGTACATATTTTTATTCAACTTCCAATTATAGTGTCTACAGACTACGTGAGTAAAATACTATACTCGTATTAGATAATTTGGATCGATAGAACATATCCATTGGTTTCCAACATTCTGTTGTTTCAAAGTTGAAAGGGATAGTTTAGTTTAGTTCTTGTAATATAAATAGAACTTTTAGCAGTTACCTATTTGTTAAATCAATTCACCATTTATTTTGATTATGAACTATCGTCAGAAATGTTAGTTGGGTACCTATCAAAATGTTACTCTAACAATAAGCATTATTAATACCTAATAGTAACGCTGGCTGCGTTAATTTGGATTCGATGATATCTAGGGTAAAAAAAACACAAACTATCAGTGGAACGACAGTGGCTAAAAATTAAGTGGATGCCAAAATAAACCATGAAATTAAATTCTATACTGTGGTATAACTTCTTTTTGTCTCCGGTTCGGCATCTTTAACAAGCCTTTTTTTTATTGAAATTCTGCTTAAAATGCTACCAAAAATTACGAGAGATATACTTCTAAAGCATCTTAATGTAAATCCTCAAACCGCCCCACATTCATAACTATTTGTACAGGCTACGGAGTTGGCAACGTCACTGCACCCACGCACCCTCTGCGCCGCCCTAACTCTATGGCGAGCTTAAAAGCTCGCTCGCCGCCCGCCCAAGCGCATTCGACACTTGTAAGGCCTAGTAACATGTGCTGAGAACCCCACTCGAGTAACAGTCGTGAACGTACAACTTGACCGGACTTTCAGTAAGTATGTTTTGTATTTTTATCAAACAGATAGTTAACCAATTTTAGTGTTTTCATTTCTGTAATATCAGTGCCGATTTTTTAAACAAAGTTTATATTTAAACGTAATAGTTTAAAACATTAATATCAAGTTCAATAATAAATTAATTTAGAGTTTAAATATTCATTGTGCCCCATAAAAGATAATGTAAACATTAGACATAAAGACTATTAAAAGAAATTAATTCTAGTGCTAATATTTTAAATAGGTATATACAAACGAAAAGAAAACATATAAAATGAAACTTTCCACACGCCCGTCTATTGCTTTTGGTACTTGTAAGGATCTACGTAGGTAATGTAAGCCGAAAACTCGACATACTGTATTTATTTAAAGCCCTCACGCATAGTTCGTTTTTAATAGTTATGACTATATAATATTCTTCGTAAAGTTTATTTGAGAGCCACTCAATTTAAAAATGGCGTTAACGTTTTTCTGAACCTATTCCTATGAACGAGTTTGCTAAAAGCTCACTATTTTTAACATCTTAGGCCCATTAAAAGCCTTTTATATAATTGTTATTTCAGAAAAATAATAGGTAGTCATGAATATTCCAGTCACAACCTTTCTTAGAGTATTTATAAGAGGGCTAACAGCGTGGAAAGAGTTTACACTTTTGCCACAGCTCAGAGCATTTAAACGCTTTCAATTCAATTCAAATTGTTTGTAAGTAGGTGTATATTGGGCACTCTGTCCCATTCGCTCGACGTGCTCGCTCCGCTCGCACGCTCGCTCTGTGACAGCTTGCCCAATATATGCGAATGTTTTGATTTAGTTGATCGGAGTTATCATTCATTATTATCGTGCGATTAAGCGAACCCGTTGCAAACGCTGCAGCCCCTCCGTCGACCAGATTGTAACGCACAAATTGATCAACATTCGGATGATGCACCGCCGCTAACGTTGAAACAAAGTCGTGTCATTCAATATTATCGTGCGATTAAGCGAACCCGTTGCAAACGCTGCAGCCCCTCCGTCGACCAAATTGTAACGCACAAATTGATCAACATTCGGATGATGCACCCGCTAACGTTGAAACAAAGTCGTGTCATTCAATATTATCGTGCGATTAAGCGAACCCGTTGCAAACGCTGCAGCCCCTCCGTCGACCAGATTGTAACGCACAAATTGATCAACATTCGGATGATGCACCCGCTAACGTTGAAACAACGTTGAGGCTTAGAACGACTTAAATTCGTAAAAGCAAAAAGCTTAACGCAACGCACCACGTTAAACGTACCAAGTCAACATCGCAGAGTGGGCCAAGCTCTTTGAATGCCGTTAAGTGGTAGGAGTCGAGAGCACGTCTAAAGCCTCTGATAGCAGAGGGTTACACACAATTACACGTTAGGAACGGATCTTTAGACTAACTATCGTTGTGAGGCGTTTGTCACACTAAACAACATCGCAGAGTGGGCCAGACACTTTGATGTGAGTAGGTGGGTTGGTTTCTCATACTACCAACCGTTATAGCATGAGAAGAACCAATGTATATGTACAGTACCCGATTAACAGGATTTGTTACCGTACAAGCTACCGCTTATAGTTTGTGTTTGACCCTCACCAGGTTGTGTATATGTACAGACCTGATTGACAGGATTTAGCACTGTACACGCTACCGCGTTACCAAGTCAACATCGCAGAGTAGGCCAAGCTCTTTGAATGCCGTTAAGTGGTAAGAGTCTCCATAAACTATCGGTTGTCTAGCCATGGATTCTCCGAGAACCATATAAATGATAATTGTATATATGCATACGTTTATAAATACTTCATTAGCGTGATGTAGGCCTGGTAATGTGATTGGTTAATCAATGTGACGTTGATGTGACGATCTGCTTTATATTCTGTGTGTGAGTTATTGCTCAATTTAAATCATACCCATACGTATTAAAGTTCAAAACTAATATTCATGTGAAAATATAATGTTGAAACATGTATACATTTTACATCTAGGTATAAAACATACGAATCACCAAAGTAAGGTTCCAATAAAATCAGTCTTACTGATTGAAAATAGATATTTATTTCATTTGAAGCTAAGTTTCATATGTACATATGAATGCGAGACAAAAGGTGGGACTTACTTAGGTACGTATTAATTATCACTCATAACTGTGTTTGTGAAACAGAAATCGAACTAGAGTTCTGTCCTTCTCATATGACGTAACTACACATGAGAAAGAAAATGTGGTATGTAATACGAGGCATACATAATCGCTACCTGGTTTGATGTGTGCATATCCGATCAAAGAATAAAATGATCAGGCTAGTAACTATTTCTACCTATGTAAGATAAACCTCCATGTGGCTTTTGCAATAAAAATTAGGTTTTAAAGTAACGTGCATACTATTATTAATAAACTAAACTAAACCTCTATGGGCATCACAGACTATCTTAAAATGAAAATCGGTTTCCATGAGGATAAATAATAGAGGACATTATCAAGTTCAAAAGTTTTTCTACTACGAAATCATGCTTTTTGTACAACTAAATAGATCAATTTATGCGTTTGTTTTCATAAATTTACATGACACAAATATGCAATTCCATACTACTTAACTTGTTTTGAGTTTCACACAAAGTTGATTATTTACGATAAATAAGACACAATAGTTGAATAAAATTGTGTATTGTTTTAGTCTTGATTTTTTGTTTGATTATTTTTAATAGCATGATTTTTTTGTAGTCTAGAAAACCTCTGCTATGATTTCCTACTCTCTGTCATTAGTTGTATACGATTTTGTATAAGTGCAAAACGTCTACCGATGCAGTTTAGTTCCTCTGTTTTAGGTACCGAAGGATAAACTACATAATATGGATATGTCTACTAGCCCATCCTTTAGATTTTACTTAAGAATATGCTTATTTGAACAATAAAAATTTAACACTAACATTATAGATATGTGCTTAATTATTAATTTTGAGTATTAAAAGTTTAATTTTGTTTCAACAGTGTTAACACTGTCATCATCTATAATGATTAACTATCGCGTCAACCAATGACAACAACAAGAAAGTCATTAGAGACCTTGTACTATTGTAACTTTATTACTGTCAATTTTTTTTTACTGGGTCTTAATGGAATTGAAATTTAATTTAAAACGTATCCATGTTTTGCTTTCGATGGAACAAACCAAGCGTCAGCTAATGCATAATCATCGCATTTTATTTGATACTTGTTATATATTATAAACATATTTTTAGTGCTCTTCCAAAAACGTAATTAGTGTAAAATTATATTAATCAGTTTTTTATTATGCACATATGTAGCTAAGGTTATACGGTATACAATCGTATATCACAATTTTACAGTTGAAATATTAGAAATTGGATGCAAAATAGTCAACTCAGTATAATTTTTTGGTTAAATAGCTGTTGTTTTGGACGAAATAATTACTCGTGTTCTCTTCGATCGTGCTGCTATATCCGTGAAGTGACGTAAACCTACATCCATATAAAATGTGAGTATTAATTTATTTTATGTTAAAATTATAATCTATATGTGTTCTTTTCTTGACGTAGGTACAGCCAGCGTCATATAGTTGGTAGCATCCAAAGTAGTCAAATAGTTCGGTAAACCATATAAAATGTATGGTGTACCAAACTTTATGAATACACTGGATGCTACCAACTATATGACGCTGACTGTATATAAATTATAACTAACAGTGTTTTTAGGTCGGACTCCGAGCTGTCATACCGTTTACGAAGCCCAACACCACAGCCGAAAAAAAAGACGACAAAAGATAGCAAAAAGATTGCCAACCAAACTCCATGGTAAGTATTCCATATTTTTTAACACTGAACTACTAAGACTGACATATGAGATTTGTATTGATTTTTTTTCTTAATTTCACAGGTTTGATTCTGATCGAGCTACACCCCAAGCACAAGCAGCTACGCCTAGTCGAAAGACGACTGCAGCTGGCACAAGTGAACCTGCAGGATCGACAAAGCGGTACGTAAACATACTGCTTATTTACTACATCATCAGGTGACGAAGGTTCTACAACTCCTTTTAATTGTAAACTTCCTTCAAAACATCCGCCTCCGTTTGTTCGAAGCAAAGCATTGTATTGTGGTATGCTGAGCGTGGGGGGTTCAATGGGTTACTTCAAGAAGACACTCAACAGCGGTTGTACCTGGTTTATGTGTACTCTGCTATAATACAATCCCCTCATTCCATTCAGTTATACTATATATTATTATAATTATTCATTTGCTCAGGATACAAGATACTATTTATTTATTAGCGCTCCCATATTTTTTTTTTCAGGCATTTCATTTAACACTTCCTTACATTAAACAATCCATGTGTCCAAGGATCTTCACGATCGGTAGCTTGACCGAATCATGATCAGATTTCAAGGAATCCGTGCCTGTCTTGTACTCTGGTGTACCTTGCTATATTCATAATATACCTACTCGCTCAACGGCGCCTCTCGGTCTACCGAAGATAACGGAAGGCATAATTCCCATTTTAATATTTCTTGTCCAACGTCCTCAACAAAATATCACGTAAAATGCCTTTCAAATCACTCGTTCCTCATGAAACATAAACATTTAAGGATTTCAGCAGCTATTAGTTGATCAGGCTAATCGCTCTGTGAAAAACTTATTTGTTTAGTTTTCCATGCCCCATGCTTAAAGAACTTTCAAATGATCGGATCTTTCCTTCCTCTAACAAAGCAACACTATTCAAAACCAAGCTATGATAACATCATATATCCAAAACCGTTTCCCTTTCAAAATACCAATTCCAAACAACTTAACAAAACTTCTGACCTATAATCCAACTTTAACCTATCCCAATATTTCCTATTCCTACCACTAAACCTGCTCGTATCGTATCAAAATCCCTTTTCTCGTAATTAGCATCACTCTTATATTATTATATCAATTTTGTCATTGACATTCATTAACGATAATTCCAACAATTAAATAATTTTAATTTACTACGTTGGTTATCCGAATCACGTACTAAATACGTAGTTTCGATAACATTGACATTACACTGCGCGTCTGACGTTAGCGAAATTGCTTGATTTCTGCTTACTCGGGAAATACCTCTACCTATGCCCCGACCTTGCAGACTCATTGCATTTATAGTGCTGATGCAAGAAAATATAATATATTTAATATATTTAGAATGGAGATACCTTTGACTGATATCTTGTTTCGTATTATTGCTACCCAAAAATTGAATATCCCGTCTAAAAATATAACAAAAATTACCAAAACGGTTTGATACTAGAAACTGTAACCCATTAATTAATCGATTTATTTGAATTTTCCCACTACAACTACAAGTAAAAAACAAAAGAACTATCTTTAAAACAAAACCAGCCATTTTCGCTACCGTTTCCTAGCTCACTTATCCCTAAATTTCCGTATATAACTAAGAATTTGACCGTTTTAATTTGCCGCGGTTTTTAAAACAACCTCCACATCCACAGCTGCAACTTCTTTTTACAAATCCTCAACTTATAAATCAAAATTACTCAAACGGAATTACATACTTGTGCTACTAATAACCCATTTGTACCCTGTACAATATAACTCTTCCAATAAGTAAGACTAGCTATAATATAAACACAAAAAAACGAATACCTAAGTTACAAAATTACATTAAAACAATAACCTATACATTTTCACCTGGAACTGCTCGCCGTGCCGCTCGAAGCTCCCAGCCGCTGTACAATTTCCCTCTATCGCGTTCACTCTCGTACTCCCGGGACGACGCGTAAACAGACATCACGCAGCCCGCTAACAGCTATCGGCAACTCCACGTAGAAAGCCCTCGGTGAGGTCAACAAAACTGTGTTTTTCTTGGGCGCGGTCACTGTCCATCCTTAATCCTGGCTCGGTGTGGTCGGCTCATCTTTAATCTTCAAACTTGCGGTCCAAGATTCCAACAGTCTCTTTATGTCACGGTCGCCATGTGGTATGCTGAGCGTGGGGGGTTCAATGGGTTACTTCAAGAAGACACTCAACAGCGGTTGTACCTGGTTTATGTGTACTCTGCTATAATACAATCCCCTCATTCCATTCAGTTATACTATATATATTATGAATCTACGTGTTCTGAGAGGAAAACCCTTATCTGTTAGACAGACACGTATCTGTATCAGCACTCTAAACATGCTTGCTTTGCACAACGTGTAGAGCAGCATGTTTGCCTATCACAGTATTTTAGATCAGAAATCTCGTTAGCACGCAGGCGCTTATGAACATGGTGACCAAATTTGTCAATATTCATGATGTATTGTTACAACTTGCGAGTGAAACTACAACTGGTATACTAAGCTAACCTTTGCGGGAAAAAACCTAAAAACCACAAAAAAATACAGGATGATTAATCTTGTGTTTATTTATAATCTTATCTTTTTTAACTATATTCATCATAGTACTTTTTTTGCTGTGTTACAGATTGACAAAAATGGGAGACAGCGAAGATATACAGATTGATTTCTCACAATACGCTCAAGATCCATACCAACTACCAATTGAATTTGACGATAGTGATTTATATAAAAAAGTGAGGAATACTATCTACAATCCTAAACCCAAGAAACGCGACAACAACAAAACAACAAAAGTGAATAATAAAATAATCAAACGGAACCTTGCTCGTCCTCCATGTTTTGTTATAAACAACGAAGCAGCTCAAGGTAGTAAGCTGATAAGAATACAAATAATTGACATCAGAGATGGAGTACCGAATCAAAACGGAGAAGGTGAAGAAAATGTATTGCTGAGTGCTCAATATGTTGCAAGTGATGGATATGATGAGATAATTGAGTGTACCGAAGGTGTTGTAAATAAGATATCAAAAAAGTTGACTGGTTACAGTCTAAGTTTATAGAATTGATAAAAAAAGTTTGGTCGTGAAATTTTATATATATGTATGTTTTTTGTGTAATTATGATCTATTAAATTTTATAAAAAGGAATTCGGTGTTTTATTAATTTCTTATTTGTGTCTTAGTGAATGACACGAATATATAAGGTGGATGATGGAGAATAAAAAATAAATCAAACTGTTTGATTACTACACATTTTATTCATTTACTTACAATAAAACATAAATTATTGTCTAAATACCATTTCTTAATACATATTACATTTTTTAAAGCACAAAATTTTTTGTGCTTTACACAATTATAGGCTTCACTATTAATACAATATTTTTCATACAAATGTCTAAAACTATATTGTTGTTTTTCATCTAAATCTAAAACAGTACAACCAGGGGACAAATGCTTAACCCAGTAAACTTTTTCGGCTCCCTTTACGTAAATCTTTTTGTCTTTTAGGTAGTCTACAATTATTCTTTTAAATTCGCGTTGGTCAATATAACCCTCACGCCACAAAATGCCACAATTTTTTTCTAACCACGTAACCTGCCTTTTTTCGCTTGGAGATAATTTGGAAAACGGGTATGGTGGCTTTACCAAAAAAACTTGCGTATATTCATTTGTAGCGAGTGCAAATTCCTTTATTATGAATTCATTATTACACCATTTAAAACCCTGAAGATCAACGAATATGTAGTCCTGCATTATGATTATTTATGATATCTTTTTCGTAATATTACTTAAAGGTTTGTATTCTACAATACTATCATTCAAAATTAGACAATAAGCCGACGTCTGCGGGGGTATAGTTGATTCACACTCGAATTCAACTCGCACATCAACCGAACCGGTTTTTAAGGTTTCGTTTTGACGAGAACAGTCAATAACAAATAAAGGAGCAATCTTTTTAAAATCTTGAGGAGTTAGCAAAGGTTCCTGGGTACGGTTATAATAAGACTGTTGAAATTTAGCATACTGCTCATATAATATAGCAAACTTTTCACTAGAAAAACTAACATCAAAACTTTCATAAGGAAAGTAGGTTGAGTTTAAAAAAACCTTAACATCTCTCAAGTTACAGTGATCAAAGTGTGTTATATCTTTATCAGCTACATTTTTTCGTGCTGTTTTTAATCCGATTATAATATAACGCGGTTTCTCAATTTGAGATGAAGTTTTGATAGCCCAAGAATGTTTGGACGTTTCAGGCAAAAGAGGGTATTCATACAAATCCCAGTTCCTAAATGCTATTTGAATTGCGCGATCTCTTTCCAAACATTTGAGCAAGCTCAATCTTTCTCGATCAGACACCTTAATATGAGGCATACGCCATACAATTTTGGAGATAGTTATATTGTCAATATATTCATTCGCATTTAATTTTACGCTATTTAAGTTAGTATTAGATCTTAAAAGAATAAGTTCATGCTTGCAATTAATAACTATTTTGTTGTAATCCTCTGCAAACCCAAGAATTTTGTTTAAAGGTATAGACACGGAAAATAATCCATGTGAAATTTTTGTACCGTTGATATCCCACCCCCATAACTTGGACATCGATGCTTCAAGTTCATTCATCGATACAAGAGATTTCATAGTAGTTGTAACCCCAACATTTTTAATTTTATCGATTTCGATTCCATTGAGTTCGTATCGAATGTCTTGAAATAGATGGAGTATAGGATTATTCGTAAAAAGAACAGACTTCACCTCTTGTTTCGTTTCTCTATTGAATGCAGTTATAGTACCTTCTATGTATAAAGTACTTGCTGATGGTAGTACGTAAAGATCTTGCTGATTAATAGGTATGCGTATTTCATCATTGAAGTTAAAACTTGATACGTACGGCTTATACGAATGATATTCAAAGCTCTCTATTGAGTTGTCTAAGGTGAAAGATTCTGTTAAATTTAATATACTCATTTTATTAGACCTAAGCTTTGGAGAAATTGTTTGTTTTGTTTTGTGAGTTGCACTTTAGGTCTTCTTTTGTTGATTGCTCGATGTGTACTAGTGCTGATTTTCATTGGAAGTGAAGTTTTATTGAAGTCTATCATTTTTTTCTAAGGTGTAAATATATCTGAATCTCTTCACCACGTAAATTGATCAAATTATTGTTAACGTCTAATATTCTTACTGTAATTGAGCTTAAACTGTTTTGAGTAACAGGAAAATAAATCACGTTTTTCGGTGTTTCTATAATTCTATAGCCTGGAGGTACATTAGGCACAAACTCATGAATTATATGGCTAGGTTGTCCGTTAACAAATGATCCGCACACTATATCACATTCAATGCGGACTAAGGTTGTAGACAGAATGGAAACAGGATAAGGAGATTCTGTTAATATATTAGCTTGAATAGCTTCTGATCCAAAACCGAGTAAGCTACCAATAGATCTTTCTTTATCGAAATAAATATTTTGCGAACATAAAATAGATGTTTTTAAGGTATTATTATTACATGTTAGTGAAAACGAGCATCCTTGAAGGTGATCCTTGAGGTAATCAGCAATATCTTGAAGCTCATAAGATCCTTCTGGAATTTCAATTGCGTTGTTTTTTCCGTAATAGAATTTATTGTTTCTGTAGTCTATATTAGGTATTGAATTAAATGTAGATATGTACAACAGTCCACACTCATATTCTCCATCCAGTTGAAGAGCTGGCGAATGGTTTGTTATCAGTGTGGAAGATGATCCAGTTATGGACAAAGTGAACGACATCGTAAGAATGATAATTCGTTTATTGATCGTAGGTATTTAAACGCTTATACCAATATTGTTTTAAGTATTTAAGACATAAATGCCCACAATTTACTGTGTTAAACTTTTGGTACGTGTTATAATTATAGTAAATATCGTTGTTATTTAAATACTTCTTTAGCTCTATCGGAGGTGGAAGGTCACCATAACTATTAAAATATTCACAATAACTGTTGTCTTTGACATAGGCTACCCAGTGAGTTCCATTGTTTTTAGAACTGTCCAAGTTAACAATTCCACATTCTACTCGTTTAGGATGGTTTGGTAAACTGTCTCTCATATAAACTCCACGGAAATGTGGAATCTCTGTAGAGTGTTTTAGGATGTCAATGTTTGAAAGTGCACGTCTGGGTAACCTATCACTTAGTTTTTTGAAGTTTTTATACACAATCCTCTACCATTTCTATATGGTTTAATATGCAACCCTTTTCCTAATGCAATAGATTCCATCATTTTATTATGTCTTTCTGATTCAGTTAAGTTCTTTTTTGCAGCTTTGTAATCACCTACAGCTTTAGCGATTCCAGCAGCTCCTCCCGCTAATGATCCTAACGCAGAAAGTCCTGCGAAAATAGGTATCAAAGGTAGCAGACCTCCTGTTTTTGGAATCGGTATTAAACGAGGTAGCCGTATCTTAGTGTTGTTAGCAAAAACTTTTTTTGCGGCAACAATAGCACGATCCATGATATTATTACCTTTTATTTTAGGGTTCTTTTTTAACTCAGTGCGTATCTTGGACACAAAACTTTTGAATGATTTTATACCTGCACCAACCTTTAGTTTAGATTTCATAACTTTGCTCACTAACCATGAGCCTATTTTTTCGCCTATTCCAACATCTTTCGGCTTAGTTCTTCGTTTGACCATTTTGTAAAGTTCTAAATCTGCACTATGTCTATCAGCTAAATCAGGATATTTATCATAAGCTATATCGTGTTTCATACACGCCTCATCTAGCGCATTAATTCCTTTGTCACCTCGTTGTAACCTTTTATGCAATTTTGTACCTGGTCCACAATAATTATACCCAGGCAAGTGTAATTCAAATGGTAAATTATTAATTGCGCTATTTAAAAGACCTCTTCCTTTCATATCAGGTATGCTAATGACAAATTTCGTTTAAAAAAAGTCAATTTATTTAAATAAGCACATTAAACAATGGCTTTTATATCAATCCAACTATTTTCAGTATCACTTAGCCCTAACCACTTGACAAACAGCTTACTACCCTTTTTTTTAATCACCTTTTCTATTAAATAAATATCTGGATACTTAGTTTTTTGAAGTTCTTCTTCATAAAAGGTACCCAGTATCATGTTTTTCCGTTGATCTTCAATATGATATGTTACAGGTCGAGTGTGATTCATATGTTTAATAGTAAAAAGTTCTGTAGACCAATTAGGTGTATAACCCTTAGAGAAGTTACTTTTATATTTGCTTATACGCACACGGTCACCTATATTAAATTTATTCAACTTACTGTTCTTATATACATTGGATTGTGAGTATTTAATGTTCTTTTTTACTTCTTTTTCATTATTTGAATCGATATCAATAGGTTTAAATTTTGTTGTACGATGTACAGAGTGATTATATGCTTTCACTATATCATCTAACGGTTTACCAACCCATTTATAGTTACCAATGAAACTAAAATATTTATAGAGTTTGATCTTAAGTGTTTTTATCAGTCTTTCAACAATAGATGCCTTTTTAATTGAATATGATGAATAGTGATGTATTTTCAAGAATTTTAAATAAGAATCAAATTCATCATTATAAAATTCTTTTCCTAAGTCCGTCTGCAAGTTTCTAGGTCTGCGTTTAGTTTTTTTCATAATTAGTTCGAATGCACTTTTCACTAACGTTTTAGTTTTAGACTTAATTGGTATACACCACGCATACTTCGAAAAAGTATCAATAACAGTTAATATATATTTATTTCCTTTGTTAATCGTGTGAAGTTTCTGTAAATCGATCAAATCAGCTTGCCATAAATCGTCAATTCCTCTTAGTACAACCGATCTTCGCTTAAAGTTTTTTCTTGCCGGTCGATGGATCTCGTTCACTATTTGTTGCTTTTCCATTTTTTATATTTTTGAAGATATCATCTATCTCCTTCTTTGTATAAAAGTTTATTTTTAACTGAGACGAAAGTTGATGAATTTGATTATTTATAGTATTAAACAAAGAATCTATATATGTCTTGTCGTACATGTTTTGAATATTTTGATCAACATACTGCTTATTTACTACATCATCAGGTGACGAAGGTTCTACAACTCCTTTTAATTGTAAACTTCCTTCAAAACATCCGCCTCCGTTTGTTCGAAGCAAAGCATTGTATTTTAGATCAGAAATCTCGTTAGCACGCAGGCGCTTATGAACATGGTGACCAAATTTGTCAATATTCATGATGTATTGTTACAACTTGCGAGTGAAACTACAACTGGTAAAAAATTTGCTTTATTTGACTTTTATATATCATTTACTAAGCAAGCTTCGCGTAGTTCTTCAATAATAGATATGATTTCGTTATCTAATCCTGTATTACCAGCATCACGCGATGCTATAAGTAGTTTCAATCTTTCTACTAATTCATTCGGGTCATCCCAATACACATAAGAAATATCTCTTTTGACTTTTTTCATTAGCGGTAAACCATCACCGGTTACATGTACTTCTTCGCTTAATGAACGTTCTTTAGTTAATTTGAAAAGTGGTTTTATGATGTGTAAATATTTCATACCCTTGTTGCTTTTTATAGGCTTATTTGGATCAAAATCACGTCTATGTGCATTTGTTTTTATTAATAATGTTTTATACAATCGCTTATCGTTTTCAGTTATAATTTGCAAATCAGGTATTTTTTTAAACAATAAATCGTTTAATCCTTGTGTTAAACAATACCTTTCTGCTCCTATTTTGAGTTCTTTATCATTCCAAGAAATCGGATAAGATCCTAGCATTAGCTTACCACGATCCATTCGTACACCAAAAGGAACGTTCATGTGTAAATATTGATTTTGCCAGGTAGGATCGTCACGCGGAGATGCATACGAATCTGACGTTATGAATGAAGCATTGTTTACTGATTCAAAATCATCTTGACTAGAATTGTCATCATTTAATTCATATTCGCTATTATCTAAATCAGATTCTGATGATTTTCTCAATAGTGTATTATTAGCTGAACTTTCTTTTTTTCCATTTTCAGTAGGACTGTATTTTAATGTTTTTACTGCATTATTCCATTTAGATCCATTGTTATCAAAATCAGTATCAGTAATACTAAGGTTGTTATCATCTTTTTTCACCATTTCATTAAGAGGATCTGTGACTGGTTTTAACATTGTTTCCAAGATCATATTATTGTTAGATTTAATATCACGAAGAACCTTGACTTTTTTTCTTATTGCTTCAGCAGATCGGAGTACTTTTTCTTTAAATATTTTCTCCTCGTTCATTTTATTATTCATGTCCGATCTAGATGATTTCATATTAAGGAATAAGTTCTACGTGTTAACACTATTATTTATGTATTCATTTATTCTATCATGATAAATGTATCAAAGCCTTTTCTATAACATCCAGAATTTCTATTACAATCTGTATTTATAACTAAGTAATTAAAGGGTTTGTTCCATACTTGACCACACATTTCGCGAAACTGGGCCCAAGACATATCACTTCCTACGTGTTCATCATAAACATGACGCAAATTAACATCATCTTGTTTAAAAAGAACTATTAAATTAGCATTGTCTCTTATTAATTGCTTAGGTATTTTACTATATGTTTGGTTCAGATAGAAGCTATCTATGTTTTTATGTCTTCCCATTGCAAAATAATCTCGTATATTATTTTGATTTTCACATGCAACATCATCAAATATCATGATTGAATTTATATCAGCCGTATGAGGACTTATTACTTCATCATTCTCACTATATTTTTGAAATGATACTGAGGGAACCAGATTTAAAACTTGCTCTAAATATTGATACATAGGTTGAAACAAGGTTTTAGAATATATATAAACATTTTGGAAGCGTAGACCATGTTCGTGTAGCAGTAGACCAACAATCAAATTAGTTTTTCCACAGTTAGACGGACCACATATTATACAGCGAATAGTATCAGGTAAAAGTAAACCATGGCGGTAATGACGTTTATTGTGTGAAGAACAAACTACATCCAACTGCAATTTTTGAGGTTGTTTTACGAATTTCATATTACCATTAGGCACGTGCAACAAACTTGAAACTAAATATGCAAATATTATGTTTTTTTGAACTTGAGAGTTTATATTAAATAATTCTGAGATTCCAATAACCATTTATTTATTGGGCACGCGCAGCACGGGGCGAGAGCGAGTGACGTTGTTTCAACGTTAGCGGTGCATAATCCGAATGTCGATCAATTTGTGCTCTACAATTTTGTGGACGAAGGGGCTGCAGCTTTTGTTACGGGTTCGCTTAATCGCACGATAATATTGAATGATACGACTCCGATCAACTAAATCAAAACATTCGCATATATTGGGCAAGCTGTCACAGAGCGAGCGTGCGAGCGGAGCGAGTTACGGGTTCGCTTAATCGCACGATAATATTGAATGATACGACTCCGATCAACTAAATCAAAACATTCGCATATATTGGGCAAGCTGTCACAGAGCGAGCGTGCGAGCGGAGCGAGCACGTCGAGCGAATGGGACAGCGTGCCCAATATTCACCTACTTTTGTAAAACATAGCTTTGTTTTGTTATTTTTGTTATTATTGTTATTTATATAAATTTGCCTGTAAACATTATCTTATCATACTTATACATTTATTTAGATTAGTTACCGATTGTAAATCTTACTTAAACAAATAATCCATTACAATATTAAATTAGTAATTAATATAACGTTATTGACGACAAGTATTGTTTGCAGTAACGAGAAATATAATTAATTAATTGCTTAAAAAGTCATTAAGACGGTAGTCTTCTCTTATTTATATATAACCTACTTAGAAATACGACTTCCACCAATCCAATTTTAAGGGTTCCACGTCAAACTTGGTCCAATGGAACACTTATGCGATCAGTAGTTTATATATAAATATGTAGCTAATACTTTTGAACCTCTTCAACAATGAAATCTCGTAATACACAAAACAGGTAAAATCCTTTTCCATTTTTAGGGTTCCGTAGCCAAAATGGCAAAAACGGAACCCTTATAGTTTCGTTATGTCCGTCTGTCCGTATGTCACAGGCATTTTACTCGAAAACTATAAGGTGTATTTGAATAAAATTTTGAGGATAGGTTTATTTTGTTAGCCGCTACATAGTTTTGTAATTAAAATGACAAAAAAATAAATTTTTAGGGGTGCACTCCATACATAAAACTAAAAGTCAAAATTTTTTTTTTTATTGTGATCCCCGTGTGGCACATCAATCGATAGGCCTTTCAAAATAAATATAAGGTTTCTTAGCATTTTTTTTGATTAAGTGAATAGAGTCGGAGATAATCGCCCCGAAAGTCACTAAAATTCTGTCCCCCCCCCTCTAATTTTTGAACGGTGTATTTTAAAAATATGGAAAAATTCATGAACATAGGGCTTATTAATTTCATTCACCGAAAATTATTTTGAACAAGATCGGTTCAGAGGTTTTCGAGATATTGCTGAAAAACTGCCTTCCTCAAAGAAGGAAGTGCCGTAAAATTTCCGTGACGATACGACCTTTTTAATAGGCACGGAACCCTTCGTTTTGCGTGGTCCGACACGCACTTGGCCGGTTTTTTTTATTAATTTACCCATTGTAATTGAATAAATATTTCTGCTAGTTTATTGCAAAATTGAATGTTTTCTTTCACGTGGCGGGTTCGAACGATTAAAATTATTCGTTTGAACTGTTTACCGATAGGAGCCAACAAATTTCCCCGCGGACTCCTTTCGGGATGTTACGAAGTTTGCATTACTCGTATGTTTACAATCTTTATTATTACAAACATAAATATATGCAGATACATATAGCTAAATATTGAAGACACCATTATTTTTGTAACTACTTGAAAATTCACTAAATAGGCGGTTTCTCTATACTTAGGTAGGCAGGTTTCCCCACAAAGCAGAAAATACTTGGTAGTTAGTGGCTACTACAAGTTGGAAGCGTACACAGGGGCGGCTCACTCCGTGATTTCGTCGCCCCGCTACAAGTACCCGGCCGGTATGTTAGCGCTGCTACGGCACGCACGCGTTCTATCGCTGCGCGTTGCATGCGATAGAAAGGGATGGCCACGTTTAGGCTTGGTCGGCATACCTCAAAAAGGGGTTTGACAGCAGAGAATCTTCTGTTCGTAGTACTATATTATTTATTCTGTTGCGTACAATCTTACATATACTATGTGATAAAGAAAGAAAGAAATAATTTATTCGTGACAAACACAAAGTATTAAACGAAAAACAAAAGCAAAAAACATAAACTTAAAACTAACTAAAACAAGCTAAGTAGGTAGTTTGTCACGAAATGGTCCCGAGCCGGCGCTGGTCTTCCGGAGAGACCATTTGTGGGCCACGTTCACTGCTGAGCCAACCGACACGGCCTTAAATTAAAAACTGAACGCAGCCGTTGCGCTTGATCAGCGCCATCTGGCTGCGAACAAGCGAGTTACTATTCTAGATAATATTTTAGGAAAGAAAAAAAATTACACGTAAGCAACTACCGTAGTTTTTTTCAAATGGTTATCTATTTATTAAATGTAAGTACTGCCAAATTGCATGACAGTTTGTTGGCAGTTCGTGCTGCTTTTGATACATATTTGTGTCGCTAGTTATATTCATGATGTAGGTATTATTTATTACTAGGCAGCAGTTACACATAAAATATCTTATTCTACTACGTTTAAAATATATTCTCAAAAGCAAGCAAATCTAAAACCAGACAAACTTACAAACCTCTTTATAATATTAGAATATAGTAATAAGGTAAATTTATTTATTGAAATAAAAATACAAGATTATAATTAACATTAGCTAAGATAAATTAAAACTAAGTTAAATCTAAAAAAGGCCCTCTCGAGGCATTGTACCGAGGATGCTGGCGGCATTTCCTCGCTGAATTGCAATGCTGATGCGTTGCGCGAGAAAGCCGCCAGCTCTTCGGTCACCAGTTACATCGACCAGACGTTTCGCGATTTCTGCAAATAACTTATGCGCTAATCTAACAGAATATAGTTAGATTTGATTATTTTACCTCAGAAGATTAAGAAAGGTTTTTTGAAAATTCGCCACGCTTTTGTCCCCAGTTAATCAAACCGAGCACACTACAGTTTACTCGTACTTTAATTGTTACAGTGCGTAAATAAAAAAAATAGATGTCTTAAAACTTAACCCGTCATCTGCTTGCGAATAATTTTGAGGTAGGTGGTACTTCGTCGCTATATTAGCCGTAAAAGTTAAGTATCGCCATAATTACACCTCGTAAATAATGTTTACTAGTTAAAGATTACCATTAACACGTAAAACATTGTTATTACCACCTCCACCTTTTAATATCATAGTAATTCTTATAATATTTGTTATTATTCACTTTTACTGTCAAGTTATTTCGACCTAGCTAAACTAACCTATACCTACCTAATTATTTGTACACCTAATTAAACCACCACTATATTTTAATAATGTCATAGAAAAATAAAAATAAGGACAGTTCTTCTTTGATTAAGAAGAATTTTAAGAAGATGAAGAAAAAAAAAATTGAAATAAAAATACAAGATTATAATTAACATTAACTAAGATAAATTAAAACTAAGTTAAATCTAAAAAAGGCCCTCGAGTAATTGTACCGAGGATGCTGGCGGCATTTCCTCGCTGAATTGCAATGCTGATGCGAATAAAATATTTTTTGAAATCAGTACCTACATAAAATCGAATAATTTATGTACACTTGTAGGTAGGCTTTATAATTCCTATTTTTGCTAAATCCACGGCTGTAATAAACCACCTAAGTTACTTTTGAAGGTCTATTATATTTGCCTGTGAATTTTTTTTAAAATCGGATGAACAGTTTTGAAGACTACCCCGTATATAATAAACTTACAAAAGTCATCACCATTCTCCTAGTTATCATCCTCCCTAAAGGAGCAATTAGGCGGGTTTAAGGGACTCAAAGCTCTTCATAGAAGGAGTGGACTCGGGCTAGACCAAAAAGCTCTGGAAATCAAGCAGGAAGCAACTCAGAATTATATCTGGGGTGTTCACAGGTCACTTCGGGGTCAAGGATATCTTGGCCAAGATGGGACTATCGGATAGTGTAGTGTAGACTGTAGAATGTGTGGCGAGGAGGATGAGACTATGGAACAATTACTGTGTGAATGTCATGCCCTTGCCAGACAAAGAATGAATCACTTTGAACAGCTATCCGCAACCAAGGGAATTCAAGGAGCTCCCGCTGAGCTGCATCATCCGTTTTGTGGAAACGATGGAGCGAGCTTGGGAGTAGATATAAAGGGGAGCTCGAAGTGTGAATACACTTCGAGCTGCAAGGGCCCTCAACTAGATAAAATAAGATAAGATAAGACCGCTTTTGTAAAAACTCTTCATTCTGTTTCACGCTGTATAAACTTACTAATATAAATAACGTCTTAATGATAATAAAGACTGGTGACGGGCACACTTAATCTAAGTAGTATATTTTCCTACCATCTGCTTATAAAGAAATAGCAATTTCTTTAAATAATTCATAGGTGTGACACTATAAAATACAAAAAGTATGTTGGAATGTATAATGCAAAAACTCATACATGCTCATATTTTTGATATGATTGTATTTTTATTTTATAGTATTATATATTTATAGGGTTATTTAAAAAAAAAAGTGGCGTTTTTTAATAAGCAGTTGGTAGAAAAATATACTAGATCAGGTGTGCCCAAATTTTATGGTGTACAGTCTTTATACCTATCATATATATCATAGCTTCTATAAGACATAGAGGCCAAGAGTGTCAATTTAGATGCTGCCTGGTGTCTAAAATTAAAACCATTACCAACATTAAGCGTACATTAAAATACACATCCTAAAAGTTTTACTGCTCTAATATGAAATGAGAGAACTTTCCCCACACTAAAGCAAAGTTGAAATAATGTAGAGAATAAATGTTTGTCCCGTATTTAACAGCTTAACTTTGCAGTGTCGATGCGCGGAAAATTAATTATTTCTGCACATAAGGATATATTTTCTAGTCTCGGATAAATTTATTTCTTACTAGCTTCTGCCCGCGACTTCGTACGCGTATAAATTATGGATGACATGATATTCTTATGTTTTACCATACGATTCCTACTACACTGATAAATTAGATTAATACGATTTCATTTCTATAAATTATGCGTGTAACAGTTCAAATCCTCATAAACTTTGTCGTCAATAATATTTAGTTATATTAATTTACTTAATCTTTATTGCAAACGAAGTACGTAAGTACTTATAGTAGAAGAAAAATTACCAAAACCGGAATTTAAATATAAGATTTCATAATTGAAACAAATGGACCGAGGGCGAGACCCCAAAGATACTCTATATCTCCGGGTGTCCTGTCAAACTACCCCTGAGAGCCAAAGTCCTGAAGGTAAACGGGGAGGCAAGCGAGGCCGAAGGCTGAGCTTTTCTTAGGAATGAAAGGCCCAACGTACCCTTATAGATAGCGCTCCATATGCGAGCCAGAGTATCGAAGGCCCGAGGGCGAGACTCCATGGATACTTACTATCCACAGGTGTCTTGCAAGCGAAACATGAGCCTTAAGTCCCAAAGTTGAGGGGTGAGGCAAGCGAGCCCGAAGGCCGAGCTTTTCGTATGAATGAAAGGCCCAAACCAACCCTTCAGAGAGCGCTCTCTATGCGAGCCCGAGGGCCGAAGGCCCGAGAGCGAGCTTTTCGTAGGAATGAAAGGCCTAAACCAACCCTTAAGAGAGCGCTCTCAATGCGAGCCCGAGGGCCGAAGGCCCGAGGGCGAGCCTTCACGGACACTAACTAAACCCAGGTGTCTTGCAAGCGAAACCTGAGACCAAAGTCCCGAGCGAGAGAAGTCAGAAGAAGAGCGGCGAGGCAAGCGAGACCAAAGGCCGAGCTTTTCGTTGGAATGATAGGCCCAAAGAACCGTTTTAGAGAGCGCTTCCTATGCGAGCCCGAGGACTGACGCACACTATCTCCAAGTGTCTTGAAAGCGAAATCTGAGTTCCAAAGTCCCGAAGTTGAGTGGCGAGGCAAGCGAGCCCGAAGGCCGAGCTTTTCGTATGAATGAAAGGCCCAATACATCGCTTCAGAGAGCGCTCTCTATGCGAGCCCGAGGGCCGAAGGCCCGAGACCTAGCTCATGCGGACGCTCACTACATATACCCGAGTATTCATAATAATATTTCAAGAGTGTGAGTGTAGTTTCAGAATGTGACAAACGCTGAAGTTTTATACTTAAAAAAAATGTTATTATAGATAGTCTTTAGCCATCTAGCACTCTTTTTCATCCCGTGTTTTTTCACGTTTTATCTATATTTTTTATAATGTTTGAATGGAGTTATTTTACTTTCCAGTCAAGTGTATGTTTATCAATTTTCAAGTCTTTAGCTCATGGATTTGAGGAGTTCCCATACAAAGTTTTGCCCCATTTTTTACCCCCTTTGAACTAATTTTTATCATTTTTACAGCCTATGACCTGGCCAGGGATTTTTTCGACCGATTAAGTAAAAATTGCATCAAAATCCTCTATTCACTAAGCTTCTCTGCGTTTTTGAAAATATACATTTGTGAAAACGCAGACACAAAAAAAAATTAAACTACAAAAAGTGCATGCCAATCGCTGGGTTTGAACTCGGGGACACAGACTCCGTAAGCTATGGGTCAAACCACTGGACTAACTATCAGTTGTAAGAACACGATGAATTTTCGAATATCTTGACGACATGTTACCATGGTAATGATACTGTTATAACCCCGCTCTTGCAACATTATATAGTTTCTAGTCGCCTCAGAGCCTATTTTCATCCCATATTTTTCACGTTTTATCTATACACATTGCTAAAAGTTTGAATGGGGTCGTTTTTACTTTCCAGTCAAGTTTATGGTTACCAATTTTCAAGTCTGTAGCTCGTACATTCAAGGAGTTCCCATACAAAGTTCAACCCCATTTTCTACCCCCTTTGAACCCTAATCTTTAAGATTTTTATAGCTTAAAACCTATCCGGGGATTCTCTCGACAGATTAGTAAAGTTTGCATCAAAATCCGTTCAGCCGTTTTCACGTGATGCTTTGACAAATAAACAGACAAACAGATAAACAGATAAACAGATAAACAGATAAACAGATAAACAGATAAACAGACAAAAATTCTAAAAACTGTTGGAACGTGTTCTGTTATCAATTCTAAGTATCCCCAGCCAATTTTTTTTCTTTTATTTTCCATGTACAGACTTTCGACCCTCTTCAGCTTTATTATATGTATAGATAGATAGATTGCCATTTCCCATCTTTTTAACGCGTCATCTGCGGTAAACGTAAGGTACCTATTCTCTGCTGTATATGTATTTTGGTAACTCCGATTTGCATTCGTTTATTTCATGGAAAAAATTAGGTACAATATAATATTTTAAAAGTTTAGTGTCAAAATTATAAGAAACTAGCCTTTGCCGGTGACTTTGTTGGACTTTTGCTGGGATAAAAAGTATTCTATATGTTCATCCGTTCAGCCGTTTTTGCGTGGTTTACTCGTAGTTACAAACATCCAAATTTTCGCATTTATAATATTAGTAGGATATATACAAATAGCAACCCGCGCGGATCCGCCCACGTATATAAAGAATGCAGGCCGAGCCACGTGATAAAATATAGTGTATCCCGATCACTTATTTATTTATTTATTTATCGTATGGTCGTTAAAATACACTGTTTTTATAATCTAAATTAACATTCTGCCACGTAGCAGCTGCACTCGTACATTTTTAAAAATCTTCCGCCGGACCATCGTATTTGGTTAGCGGACACTCCCAAGACGATATGCCGTACAGTTTGCTTTGGGCATCCGCTACCGCAGCATTCCTGTTCGCTCCAGCCCCATTTTTTCCGGAGGTGGGCACAGTGGCCGATCACTAAAGTCTATTCAATATACTGATGAAGAGAATAATACATACGATTTGGAGCACTATCTTCCGGCATAATAGTAAGATTTATCCGCTTACGTACGATACAGCATTGCTTCTTTAAACAATGATGAAATTGATAAGAAAATGATTTAAAACTCCAAGCGACGACCGACTTTGTTCATCGGGAGATAAGAACAAATTCACCCAACTTTAGGACTTATCACTTAAAGGGATCTCTTCCCGTTTTACCTGTTAAATGGTGTTCTCCGGAAAGTTTTGGTTAATGTAGTGTTCGGTTGATAACTCGGCAGCTGGTAAATGTATGTAGTAGTATACTTTTATTGAGATCGTTTGAGTTGGTCGAATTGCATCAAAGTACTCGTAGTCCATTTAAAAAGCAACTCTACCGTTTAAGGTTAAGATTCGAATTCCAATGACAGTTTTATAAAAGGTCAGCCACATTAAATAATCTCAATCATAAG
The DNA here is from genome assembly GCA_932294315.1 of Epinotia nisella. NCBI lineage: Eukaryota > Metazoa > Arthropoda > Insecta > Lepidoptera > Tortricidae > Epinotia > Epinotia nisella. The sequence continues at coordinate 29,654,568 of OW028675.1, read as the reverse complement.
CAGCAGTAGGTACACGTCAATATTTTACTTATGAAAAACTTATAAAAACAAAAAACAATAGGTATAAAAAGGCGTCCAAGTGCGTGTCGGGCCACGCGCAGGGTAGGGTTCCGTAGTTGCCCGTCTGTCACAGAATGCTGACTTAAAAGGGGCTTTTGGGGTTTTTATTATAGCTTACCCTCGTAAATAATGGTAAATATTAGATACTACATAAACTAATCGAACCGCAGATCGCAAACTTTTAGCAGCAACAGGTTATTTACGTAAAATAATTACGAAAATCTCCGAAGAGCATCAAGCCGCACATCACAACTAGCCGCGCGCGCAAGAAGCACTGTGCCGTGAAAAAGCAACTCTACCGTCCACGGTAACAGGTTCAAATTCCAATGACAATGTATATGCACCCGAAATTAACAGTGGCAAAAAGGGTTACTAGCTCAGTTTTGCTTTGCTCGGGTGAGCAAGCATTGATATTCTGCTAGTAGGTACCGGAGGTCACTACTTCTGTTCTGTCTTGCAAATTTGCTCTTATTGCTTCTTTTGCAGAGCAGAATTTATAAGCTTAATTTTTCAGCCATTCTCCAGATTTGTGTCTGCGTCTAATTGCCACGACACCATATACAATGTTCGTAAATGGTCCTGGTAATTAGACACAACCGCAGACACAAAATTTGAGAATGACCGTTTTACGTAATCCATGAACGCATCGCAACGCAATCATACCGCAGACTTGCTTTGTTTGCTGCAGCCGGCACCAACGTCAACATAAACTACATGCGTACAGCAAACAAAACAATCAATTTACCGCGCGGGAGCTGGACAGTCGTGTAGGTATGCACGGATTGCACGGTAAATCGTTCTGGAGCTAACTTCCAAATCGTGTTACTGACCCAATAACACGGTAAATGTATTAAACTAAAGCGGTATCTTAACTACTCGCTTAATACCTTTCCACATCTGTGCTTCTTTAAAACCAGTTCTATAAGGCGCACGGGCGGCATGCGGACTGATGTACCGTACACTACCCCGACTTGTACTTACAATTACTGTATCCACACGTGTCTGTGTCCGCACTCATCGCATCGAACGTTTGTACCTACGGAATTGTTTTACTGCTTGTACCCATATATGGTACCCAGGAAGCAACTCAGAATTATATCTGGGGTGTTCACAGGTCACTTCGGGGTCAAGGATCTCTTGGCCAAGATGGGACTATCGGATAGTATAGACTGTAGAATGTGTGGCGAGGAGGATGAGACGATGGAACACTTACTGTGTGAATGTCAAGCCCTTGGCAGACAACGAATGAATCACTTTGATAACGACTATCCGCAACCAAAGGAATTCAAGGTACTTCCGCTGAGCTGCATCAACCGTTTTATGGAAATGATGGAGCGAGCTTGGGAGTAGGTATAAAGGAGAGGGCAAATGCACAAAAGATCCCACTGGGTCGAAGTGTATCCGAAAGGGCATCTAGATAAGATGAGATAAGACCCATAATATGCGCCTGTGCCAATAAGCTGCGAATTCCAGATTAATCCGGTTTTCATACAGACGTGAAACTGGGGTTTATAAAAATGGCTGGTATGTGATGGCTGCCGTCTATGATGCTGATTGATGGGGACACAACCTCAATAGACAAAATTAACGATACCTGGGCCTACGCTTTAGAAAATACAAGGACAAATTCGTTAATTACGTCAACGTAAGTAAAAATATGACAATGTCTTGCTCACGGCGTACGAAGTTTCAAACATTTATAAATTTTTATAAAGACTACGCAATAAAATCTGGGCATACCTGATCTAGTATATTTTCCCCCCAACTGCTTATTAAGAAACAGCACTTTTTTAAATAATCCATAGATACTAAAAACTACTATACTATGAAATAAAAATACAATCGTATCAAAATGTATCAGCATGTATGAGTTTTGGTGATATGTTATCTACTGTGAAGTTGGGTATATCTACAAAATAGACAACATATTGGGCACGCTGCCCTCTGAAGGCGATTTGGGGCAAATTTTTTATTTATAATATTTTAATATAGCCTAGTTTAGTTTTAATTTTTTTTTAATTTTTTTATTGTTTCTACATTAAGTTCTGTATCCTACCAATGTAAATAAGACAACATATTTTATGCATGACAATGTTTAATCATGTAGTTTTTATGTTATTGGTACATTCCAACATTCCAACATAAGTACTTATTATTTTTTGGCGTCTTGATCCCGGCAGGATAACAATTTCTCTTGGACTTTTTATACAATTTTAAATACATATTTCTCTTGAGCAAAGTTTGGGATTTTGCGAGCGAGAGGACAGAGCCAAAAACATAATAGTCTTAAGAAAGTTTACGAAAAAGTATAATTGGATAGAAGCGTTGCTGACACCTGTAACTTTTGTAAAGGGCCGTCCTTAAAATCTATTTTCGGGCTACTTGCCCGTTACGTTTAGACCTCTCTCGCTTTAACAACTTGCTCCACGAAATTAATGTATACAATAAATTACAATGACATGGTACTATGCGAAAGTTCCAGCTAAAACTAAAACTTTTGTGGGTATCATTGAAATTGTCCACCGACTTTTATAGAGGAATTGTGTTTTTATCATAACTATTTGAATTAAATTAAAACACGGCTACTATTTGTTTCAGATTTTTATGCAACGTGTATCCATTTTCTTTGCATCTTGAGTGTCGTTTTAATGCATTTGTAATTAAATAAATGTGTAAAAGGATGTGGCTGAACTAAATAAATCTAAATCTCTTTGTAGTACACTTCTTGGGAAGAAAACGTGTCGAATTACCAACTAGAGCAATAATTTTCTTCGTTTTGCAAAGACTACGATTCTAGTATTTTAATTATCCTGGGTATATTAATGAATAACTTCGTAGTTTTAACTATTATTTAATGGCTTGGATATTCTATTGACATTCGATTGAAATTCGGACGTGCTTCTTTAGATTATGAACAAGCAGTAAGTTTGTATAACTACATTAACATTAAATATTCCAAACGTTGTATGGACGAGTTGACTCATCTGAAGGCTCCCGTTGAATAGACTTGCGCTCTTATTTATAAAACTTAACAAACGTGTATTGACTAAAGTTTTGCCCTTTTCTCACATACATAATTGTCAAAGTGACAAATAAGGACGAAGAAAGTTAACGGTATTTTAACTAAAATAGCTTTGATGGACGTTTACAAATAAAGCATTACGTAATTACACAAAATTAATAATAAGTACCTACCGGTAATCAAACGAAACTCCGTAAAAATACTATTTTGTATAAATCTGAAAAGTACTTTCTTTTTAAATATTTGTACTATTTTAAGAGGTTATGTTTGTGGGTGTGTAGCTTTTTAAGTTTTTTAAGTAGGGGGTAATCCGGAATTAGTAATTTACTTTCAAACTTTTTCATAAGTGCGTAGAATGGACGTTCAGTGTGGACACAGGCTACATTTTATCCCGCCTCTTTAAAGAGCGAGCGAAGCGAACAAAGTTCTCCATGTTTTCCCTTTGGATGAAGGCCCCCGTAGAGGTTATCCCCACACATATCTGTAGCTGGCTGCTCTGCAGGCCAAACAGGGGAAACAAAAAACAAGAAGTTCTCCGTTTTCCCTCTGGATGGACCCTATAAGGCACCCATAGAGGTTAACCCTACACATATCTGTAGCTGGCCGAAATAGGGGAATAAAAAAAAAGAAGTTCTCCGTTTTTTCCCTCTGGATGTCCCAAGGCCCCCATAGAGGTTATCCCTACACATATCTGTAGGTGGCCGTTCAGCAGGCCAAACATGGGGAAAAAAGTAGTTCTCCGTTTCAGCTCGGGCAAAAATTCTTTCGTAAGTCGGCGTCTGTCCGGCTGTTTTCATCTACAGGTCGCATTTCTCAACCAATTTTCGTGAAATTTTGTGAGGTCGATCACGTAACGCATTGAACGTACGTTAGGTAGATTTATATGTCAATTATCATATGGAAAAATGACAGTTAAGTTCTATAATAAAATTGTATATAGGTATTTTTTTGTCGATTCAAATATAAAACGAAAAAAATGAATTAAAAAAATCTGTCTTTTATGCTTTTATTTAATACTTTTCTGTATACCGTCAACAACTACTAATTGAGACGATTCTAACGAGCCCAAACTCAACGGGGTTATGTCGGTTAAGAAGTTACTGAATTCCCATGGCCACCTTCTGTCTCCATCATCAGATCAGCTCGATGGTATCATAATATTGAATTGCCATCCAAACTATACTAATGCCCAAAATTTCAGCTCAATCGGTTGAAGACACCTGCTTCAAAATTGAGTAGCATGATTCCACCCGCACAAACATCTATACATCTTCTATCTATACATATAATAAAGCTGAAGAGGGTCGAAAGTCTGTACATGGAAGATAAACGAAAAAAAATTGGCTGGGGATACTTAGAATTGATAACAGAACACGTTCCAACAGTTTTTAGAATTTTTGTCTGTTTATCTGTTTATCTGTTTATCTGTTTGTCTGTTTATTTGTCAGAGTATCACGTGAAAACGGCTGAACGGATTTTGATGCAAACTTTACTAATCTGTCGAGAGAATCCCCGGATAGGTTTTAAGCTATAAAAATCTTAAAGATTAGGGTTCAAAGGGGGTAGAAAATGGGGTTGAACTTTGTATGGGAACTCCTTGAATGTACGAGCTACAGACTTGCAAATTGGTAACCATAAACTTGACTGGAAAGTAAAAACGACCCCATTCAAACTTTTAGCAATGTATAGATAAAACGTGAAAAATATGGGATGAAAATAGGTTCTGAGGCGACTAGAAACTATATAATGTTGCAAGAGCGGGGTTATAACAGTATCATTACCATGGTAACATGTCGTCAATATATTCGAAAATTCATCGTGTTCTTACAACTGATAGTTAGTCCAGTGGCTTGACCCATAGCTTACGGAGTCAGTGTCCCCGAGTTCAAACCCAGCAGCATGCACTTTTTGTAGTTTTAATTTTTGAAAATGTATATTTTTCAAAAAACGCAGAGAAGCTTAGTGAATAGAGGATTTTGATGCAACTTTTACTTAATCGGTCGAGAAAATCCCTGGCCAGGTCATAGGCTGTAAAAATGATAAAAATTAGTTCAAAGGGGGTAAAAAATGGGGCAAAACTTTGTATGGGAACTCCTCAAATCCATGAGCTTTAGACTTGAAAATTTATAAACATACACTTGATTGGAAAGTATAAAGAACTCCATTCAAACATTATAAAAAAATATAGATAAAACGTGAAAAACCACGGGATGAAAATGAGTGCTAGATGGCTAAAGACTATCTATAATAACCAAAAATGTTTGATATCTCAACCGATAGTAGCTGTTAGACATTAGAAACCTAATTATTTTGGAAACTCAGTCGCTGTCAACGTCGCTGTTAATATTGAAATCCAGCAACCTTGATCTTCGTCTTCCTATATAATTGGTATGAATTCAGAGGTCATCTAAAGATGTATGATAGGTTGAGTTTAATACTTACGTCGAATTAGCATAGTTCACCAACGTCAAGAGACGTGGGTATAAAATTTGGACACAACGGCATTCCGCGGAGAATTAAGTAGGTACCATTTTTTATGTATAAAACTTCAGCGTTTGTGACATTCAGAAATATTATTATGAATACTCGGGTATAGTGAGCGTCCGCATGAGCTAGCTCTCGGGCCTTCGGCCCTCGGGCTCGCATAGAAGCGATGTATTGGGCCTTTCATTCATACGAAAAGCTCGGCCTTCGGGCTCGCTTGCCTCGCCACTCACCTTCGGGACTTTGGAACTCAGATTTCGCTTTCAAGACACTTGGAGATAGTGTGCGCCAGTCCTCGGGCTCGCATAGGAAGCGCTCTCTAAAACGGTTCTTTGGGCCTATCATTCCAACGAAAAGCTCGGCCTTTGGTCTCGCTTGCCTCGCCGCTCTTCTTCTGACTTCTCTCGCTCGGGACTTTGGTCTCCGGTTTCGCTTGCAAGACACCTGGGTTTAGTTAGTGTTCGTGAAGGCTCGCCCTCGGGCCTCCGGCCCTCGGGCTCGCATAGAGAGCGCTCTCTGCAGGGTTGGTTTGGTTGGGCCTTTCATTCATACGAAAAGCTCGGCCTTCGGGCTCGCTTGCCTCACCCCTCAACTTTGGGACTTAAGGCTCATGTTTCGCTTGCAAGACACCTGTGGATAGTAAGTATCCATGGAGTCTCGCCCTCGGGCCTTCGATGCTCTGGCTCGCATATGGAGCGCTATCTATAAGGGTACGTTGGGCCTTTCATTCCTACGAAAAGCTCAGCCTTCGGCCTCGCTTGCCTCCCCGTTTACCTTCAGGACTTTGGCTCTCAGGGGTAGTTTGACAAGACACCCGGAGATATAGAGTATCTTAGGGGTCTCGCCCTCGGTCCATTTGTTTCAATTATGAAATTTTATATTTAAATTCCGGTTTTGGTAATTTTTCTTCTACTTACGTACTTCGTTTGCAATAAAGATTAAGTAAATCAATATAACTAAATATTATTGACGACAACGTTTATGAGGATTTGAACTGTTACACGCATAATTTATAGAAATGAAATCGTAATAATCTAATTTATCAGTGTAGTAGGTATCGTATGGTGAAACATAAGAATATCATGTCATCCATAATTTATACGCGTACGAAGTCGCGGGCAGAAGCTAGTATATACATATATACATTGCAAGCTAAACCTAAGTGGCAGTGGGCGGGGCACATTGCGCGTACAATCGATGGCCGTTGGGGCATAAAGGTTCTCGAGTGGCGACCACGTATCGGAAGGCGCGGCATGGGTGGCCTGGCCTACCCACGCCGAGCCTTCTTCCACAAGGTAGACTCATGACCCGGTAAAGGTCGCGGGAGTCCGCTGGATGCGGGTGGCACAGGACCGGTCATTTTGGCACTCTATGTGGGAGGCCTATGTCCAGTGACGTATTTCGTGATGATGATGATGATACATTGCAAGTTAAATAAGAGCTTTTAATAAAAAGAGACTCACAAGTTGTACAGATCACAGCGACTATAGTATTAGATGGTTCGTTCAATTTTCACCAAAGTCCGTGCTTAATATCGATATATACATGTAGATAGTATTCTACACGAGAAAATATCCAAGTGACTATTGTTGAACATGTTAACCTTAAGTAAAATTTGCGATAGCTGCACCATTTCATACAATATCCGATATTTGCATGCGAATGCTGAAATGTAAGAAAATAGGAAAGTGTAAGTAATATAAGACATAAATAATATCAAACCTGTATTTCTGATTTGCGTATTATGTAAATTACCTTTACAACATGGAATCTTTTTAACACAGAATCTTTATTATAATTATTCTGTGCGTGCATACACAATTCTGAGGGGGTCACGTTTATCTACAACTGACTACACCTACATGAAGAAACGTTTGGAATTAATTTTACAGATACACCATGAAAAAAAAAACGGGTGTCCCATAGAAAGCTTAGAGTGTTCAGTAGCCATAGTGTTGACCGAGACACCGATACGTTATTTTTTCTTATTACGAAATAAACACGTAAAATATATAATTTTTGACAACCTGTAAATGTGGCTGGCATTACGTTATTCTATTTCGTGTGTAAAATGTAATAAATACTGAGACATAGTGAGATACGTAATTTCGTCAGCTTTTGTATGGGTAATGGTCTCCATAAAATCGACGCGTGTGCCGCTTTCTAAGCGGGCGGGAGATTTAGAAAATGTCTATAAAGTACTTACTTAAAGTATTCTGAGTTATACATTAGTTCATTTTAGGGTCCCGCGTAGGTAAATTTTCGCTCAGAGTGCGACAATTTACCGGGTCATCAGTATCGGCTAGTTATATATTTTTAATATTGTCGATGAGTAGTTTTACCATAGAGTTGTGCCGTTAATAATATTGCGTCTTAGAATATAAATAAAGTAAATATATCTACATTCAATTAGGAGTCGTAATTATAAATCTAGTAAAAAAGATTTTTATTGCGTTTAGGTTTTATTTGAATGAATTTTACTATACTTTACATCTTTTGCATGATATGATAATGATGATGAACTAGTCGATAGTAATCCCTCCATTAGTTAATGTATAATAGGATACTCTAATTCAGGCAACTTAGTAATTAAAAAGACAAGCGTATTGGCATTTAAAACCCACGCCCTGTTACGTGTTTTGTGATTTATACATACTGTGTTTTTTGTTACGGTAATTATAAACAATTACAAATTGCCCCTGGGGCTTAAAGTAGGCTCTCTGATGTGAAGCAAAACTAAACTCCAAGTGTGCGCGTTAATATTTAACCAAGCTATTGTCGACAAAACAGGCTCAAAGTTGTTCAGACTTATTAAATGATTTTTGATAAAACTTGTCAATGAATTGTACAGTAATTTGTCAACCTACCTTGAATTTTTACCAGAAACATTTTATGAACTTGCAATATTTATTAGCATTTTATTGCACAATACAAAAAATAAGTACAATTGGTGGACTTAATGCCATAAGGCATTCTCTACCAGTCAACCATTAGGCTCAACAGAAACATTTGGTGCAATTATTTAGCTTTAATATCTACATTTTAAATCCAAAACGCTGAAAATGTTATATAAGAATTTTACACTATAAAACTATATAATAGGTTTTTCTACCATTTCACAATATATGGAGAAGCAGTGAATAGCTTTTCACTCCCACGGGTCCTAGTCTCAAAGTGCCTTGTGACAATATACTTCACACGTCATCCGGGCTATGAAAATTGACACTATATAGTAGCGGAAACCTATGTTGAACCAACTTGGGAATAACGATTTAATCTCGCGATATGTTAAGTTTGTTGGAAGAATATTGAACCGGCTTCCATTCACTCCAATTTCGTTTTTTTTTGCAGTTAACAAAACAAATTGTAATACCAAGTGCAGTTTGCATGGAATTTTGAGATACCTACTAGTATAAATTAAGTTTAAGATCCTGTAATTTGCAATTTTTTTATGAATGCTCGTGTTGATATAATACGTTTTATAGCTTGTTCTCCTGGACATAAATAAATAAATAATTAATATCAGGAATTATACGGTAATAATAGAATAATATCTATTATAGGATTTTATTCATAAACATTTGTTGTAGGTTTACACGCAGCCAAACGTTGCATGTTTTCTGTTTCGTAATAATTTCATGCGATTTTAATCTGAAATAATTAATACTAATCAGTCAATTATTTAAAGAACAAGGATAATAAAAACAAACAATAAAACAACAACTTAACCTACAAAAACAAAAAAAGACTATAAATGAAAACTTAAAGATAAAAAATTTGGCCATATTTTTTAATTAAGTAATTGGCAGGACGATCGGCAGTATTATTGTATATTACAATCCTGTAATCCTGAGTTTAAAAAAACGAAAGAAAAATCTTGAGCTTCACCGTCATATATTTATCATATTTTAGCAGGTCGGTGAAAAAAATATGAACGAAAGAAGAAAAAAATTCAACCTATCATTTGTCTCAAATTGTAATAACCATGGCAAGGTTTTTCAGTCATTTGTTAATTAAATAAGAAGCCTAGCAAATTTTACATATTTAACGAGTCTTCATATTATTATGTCTATAGATGTATCACGATTTACGATACTCTTTAAGTAATAATAACAATAGGTAAGCTATAAAAATTCTGAGACATAGTTTTTTAGTCATACACACGTGACATTTAACTCATAAAAATATACTAAAACAACAACTTGAACCCAATATCTGCTTAATCGTATACGTCTGAAAACCAAATTATCAGTGGAAGCATTATGCATACATATATATGATAATGTACGATTACATTACAACGCATACATGGGCTACTTTGCGAAATTGTCTTTCTTTTAACCTGTGGCACACTAGAGGTAAAATTAAAACTGAGCAAACCGTTTCTTTCTTGAAATAATCTTGTTTCAAAAATCTATTTTTTTTTGGTTTTGGTGATCGTTTCGTTGGTTTCCTATTTTGAGGTCAAAAATGTGGTGAAACCTGGAACCAAAAATTTGGGGAAATAGGTTTTTTAGTACGACATTGAATTTTTGATAAAAAGTGACATGTAAAGATTATTTAATAGAAGACCCTTTAAATTATTTAGTATGACGTATTTAAATAAGAAAAACAAAATTTTTGTAAGAGGTCGGTAGTTTTTATTAATTTCTTTACTATGTTTGCCGCTCTTAAAAGTCATTTAGTAATTTGCAGGGAGCGTACATTTCATGCCGGTTTCGTCATAATGACGTATTCATATAAACACACAGGATGTTTCAAAAAACGTAGTGACACGACTTGTTTATTATCTATAACTAAACATGGATTTATTTGGCACAATAATTTTATAGCCTACATAGCGACTTTGGCCACTAGCAAAGCATTAAGTTTCCTGATCTTATTAAATTTAACTGAAATGTTTCCGCACGTCTCCTATTTGTGACAAAGAGTAAACTTTGATGTGACAATGTCAGATAATGTTCTTTCAATGTCCGTCTCAAGTGTCAATATATTAGATCTACTTAAACGGAAGAGGTTGATTAGATAACAGTGATTAATCATTGATTAATCACATTTTCCATTATTAGGTACGGATAAATAAACGTTTGTTATGCCGTTGCTCTTTTCAAACTTTTTCCATCCTACAGGATACATGTAGCTTGACGTCATACGCCTGTCATCGGCATGAAATGTACGCTCCCTGGTAATTTGTTAACAGAGTTAGTAAGGTATAGAGCCAGTCAGCGCCACTATTGGCTGTACCGCGATACGCCACAACCCTTATAATGTCATCACACGGATTTTCATATGGAAATAGATATGCAAAGAGCTAGGTCACCGGCCGGGTTGTTTGCCGCTGCTCGCTAATAAATATAAAGGATTATTTGTTATTCAATTCCTTCACAGGTTGTGACATTTTATAAAAGTGTTTTGGTTTAAATCTAAAATACTGCCGATTATAAGGTGAGCTTATAAAGACGAAGACGGGACGCTGGCGCCCAACGTGGGGCCAGTGAGGCTTATTTGTGTATATTATTTGTATGTAACATTATGAAGCGCAGCCGGCAGCCGGTCACTGAGTTTTTCATAAATTCACCCGTGCCCCGACAGGCAATCGATAACAGCTGTTGTAATTGCGAAGGTAATAGAATGACAATACCTAATTAACAGGCGAAATATGTGACTGTGATGAACACTATATTTAGTCGGGCTATATGTGCAGTGTAAAAGCACGGAACGGTGTACTTTGTATATTTCTTAAGTCGTATGTTTTGAAAGTAGGTGCAAAAGAGCCATTTGCCTAGAAGTGGAATACGCTGCGCTCTTTTAAATAAATATTTAATAATTACGCAAATAACGTCGACAATTAGTCGGGGTAAAAATGGAGTCTCATATGACTTGAATATCTTAGCTATTCGTTTAAAACTAATATTTTTTACCCGATCCATCTTGGTAATTTCTGTAAACTGCATTAGGTACTCAGTCACTGTGAAAGAAGTTTTACCGAGAGTGAACTACTTAAAGGAAATCACACTAAAAATAATTTAAAGTTTATTTCGGTACCTACCGTACAATCTTATATATCTTACATATTGTCCTTATAGTTTGTCTTAGTAGTAAGCCACTAAATAATTACGCTTACCAAACTCTTCATTTGCTAAGCAACGGCAACGCTTCGTATATTGGTAGTTTTATTTTCCTCCGGTAACGAAAATCGTTTGCAGACGATGGACTCGCAAAAGCACTACATTTGGAGACCCATCTTGTTCATCAATTTGCATCGCATTCTTTTTTCATTGGCGCGAGCGCACGAAACAAATGGAAACGCGAATACGATGCGATGTTACCAAAATAATTTGACCTCTCGATGATTCTGATTGCATTTTTATGACCGAATATTGATTAGTATTTTGCTAAGTTAGTGTTGTCATTTAAACAAGTCGCATTGTGGCCCGGCTTATATATCTAAATACGTTAAGCATTGTATCTAGCGGAGATTACAAAATGACAACCGACCAGTGAGTGACAAACATTCTAACTTTCGCGTTCCGTTCCCGTTATAACATTAGTGAGACACAAATAATGATTAATGCTTAATTTATTAGAATGAAAGCTACGAACTACGGTAATTATAACTCTGGTTAGAGTATAATATAATTACCGTTACCAAAAGCGTCAAACGATTGAAACCGTAAAATATTCGCAATTGTATTCAAGTTCTTTGAACATCAAAAAAAAAACCGTTTGAAGTGGTTTATAAAAACGAAGTTAATTGTTAAGGCTTTGTAATTGTTTTAATTTGCTAACTACGCGTTTAATTTATGTCTGCATAATTTGACTTCAGTGTGTTTTGTTATAAAACAAATATCTTGTATTTCTATAGAGGTATGTAATTGTGCCTAAGCGGAACACCCTATATTTTCAAATAGTTTAAAACATGCCCCCGAGATGTTAAATTTAGACGTGAATTGATTATGACTCGTGATTATTTCCTAAAATAGCGTTTGTGAATTAAAGGAATTGGGACTACCGTTCCACGGAAGCCCCTTTACGATTGACTTGTCAGCTGCACCCACCTCTAATCTGATAGTCACTACCCGCATCAACCAATATACCCTGAACTCAGCTCCTACAAACTATACCAACAAAGGATAGACTACTGCATACCCCGTTTAACTGGATATGACCGCTTATGACCAGTTTATCTAAATCCCTAGGATTCTTCTGGCTAGGTGTTTGATACAGGCCCAGCTGCGCTGGTGAAGATAGGTGTCGCAGGACGTCCGGTGTAACTAAGTTGTTCCATTTGTTCTGGTTACCTGGTTGAGTGGAAGAACACGCTCAAAATACCTTGATTTTGTTCGATTCTGCATCTGGTTTTCTGTGATTTTGAGCCACTGAATCTCTTGTCTCTTGTCTTGTTCACTGCCGGCAAGACACACACAGTATGGGTCAATTGTATTGTATGTCTACTCCCTTTGTCTCTGTGTGTCCTTTGTGTAGTGAATAAATGTCTTCTTTCTTTCTTTCTTTTGTCATGTAACAAATGATATGCATAAAAGTATTTATTTTGCCACACGATTATGTTGGGCAACAGAAACTTAGTGTCCTGAATGTGCATTAACAATACTGTTACTACAATATTTAACAACAGTAACAGTAAGTTTTATAACAGTATTGTTATAAGTGGTAGAATGTAAAAAATAAAGGAACGAAAGAAAACGCTTAGAAGTAAAATTACAAACCAAAAGCATTTAAGAATGTCGGGATACCGCTTAGTTAGTCTAGCTAGGAGCAATCCTAAGGTAAAATAGACTTTTCAGGCAGTCAGTTTTCCGTTAGTTCTTTTTCATCACATTTGCTCGTAAAGGGCTTTATAACGTGCAGGCATACAGAGCAGTAATAGCCTTTATTACGCCCATGGGCGTAATGGTTTTTTTAGGGTTCCGTACCTCAAAAGGAAAAAAACGGAACCCTTATAGGATCACTCGTGCGTCGGTTGTCTGTCTGTCTTCTGAACAAGGGGGCCACTTTTGGGGGGTAAACTGGAAAATTAAAAAAAAGTTTCGCATACTGTATTGTGTGATATCAAATGAAAGGGATTGTTGTAAGCATCGCAGATATTTTTTAATTATAATTTTAGCAAAAACAGATTTGAAGTTATTTAGGAAAAAATACAAAAATTAACCATTCCCCCCGTTTTCAAGAAAGTAAACATGATCATTTATTTTATATTTTAGCAAGTAAATTACCTTATACAAATATTTGATGGTAAATAAAAACATTTCATTCAAAATTTTTGTTTGAGAAGTTGGTTGGTATCATTGCCATAAGGACCGATTTTTTAAAAAGTTTGATGTTTACGTCGTGGTAAACAGTGCTGTTGATGAAAAATGTATGAACTACAGCATGCTAAAAGGAGTTTTCGACGGTTTATTATCGGTTTCATTGTATTTGAGTTGGTACCTATATAAATAGCAGATAACGGTACAGGAGTAGAAAAAAAGATTTAGGTAATCAGAACATAAATACCTACTATAGACTATTCTTTTAATTGTGACAGCAGTAATAGCGTTAGTGAACAAACAATTATTAGAACAATGTTATACTATGACTATGATATATTTTGCAATTGTTTTCTTTTAACATGGTCTTTACTTCACAAATATTACTAAAACTTGGCTGTTCAATTTGGAAGATTTTCTCTCTTACTGTGTTTTCTATCCCTTAATTAATTAAAGAAATTGATCTGTATTTATATGTCAAAAATAACGAATTTATTACCCATAATTAATAATACCTCCATAATTAATTAATGATTATTAATGCCTCCTCTGCTTAGAGGTTAGTTCATGAGAACTGATTCACGCATACTGACATTTGACATTAACGTTTAGTTCCAGTGTATATAGTAACTTTATTAATTGATATGTTTAATTAAGTTACGTAATCGAATACTGAAGTTTGTAATTATATTAACCAGAAGACAACATCTTTAGACAAACTATTACATTTTGAGGTCTAAAGGCAACCTACGTTATCCAGTATTTGCAAATTGTTTTAACCGGCGAATAATCACTTAAGAAGTTACATAGTACCTACTATCAGTTGATGGAAAGTCATGTTAACGATTTTACTTTTCTTTACTTTGGTCTAAAATTGTACTTTGGTTCACGTCTTTTGGTGACAAGTTTAGTGTGTCAAGATTTTATTTTCTATGCAAAATTATTCTTTTTCTAAGTTTTTTATTTATTTTTATTTAAAATTCTAAATAATTAAATTTAATTAGCGTAGCCATTAACGGCTTATTTACACCTAGAGTCTGGACTAACTATTTACTATGTACTTACATTAATTTTTACTAAAAGAGGCCTAATTACATAGGTAGCAATTAACTTATTTATTTACCTCTCTGAGATTTAGTAAAAACAAAGTACTGTGTGTGAATCGTGAATGTTTAAATCAATATACTTACATTCGTTTTACTGTATCACTTATGAATATTAATTATTAAAATATTTTGTAACAAATAGGAAAAATTAATACTGAAATCGTAGAGAAGAATTCCTATAAGAAAATTATGCGGTAGCAGTTTTTCGCTAGAGTTGCGAGGCATTGTAATTTTCTCTTTACAAAATACGAGGAAATCGTCTTTTGTGCACTGCACCTTGTCATACATTTACATTACATTCCAAGATTCTGAGAATTAATTATGTTGACGGCACTGTTCTTTTACATAGTTTCTTTAATAGTATGCATGTAACAGAGTTCATTTTAGTTCGTTTTATATACAAATATTATATTACTTGTTTCAGATTGAAATGGCTCAGATAACCATCGCCCTCACACTGCTCGGCGCTCTCCTGATGCTGCAAGGAGTCAGCGCAAAACGTGAGTCCACAAACATTTATGCTTTAATCCTTTTCATAGCAGCCCGTAAGGAACACCTGATGCTGGTCGTCTAAGCTGGTTGTGGGAATACTCTTTATTGGACCTTCTTTTGTTGTATAGAGAAAACCTCTCAAGACTATTTTGGGGTTTACTGTATTCAAGACTGACATCATTAGTATTTTACTGTAACTTTACGAGCTGCTCACGCCGAGCATTTTCTTCGCCATTTCAGTAAAGTTTGAATTGTGTTGTCCTGCATGTTTTTTTGCTATTAAAATGCTTAATGATCGCATTGTTAATTTAATAATTTGTTTAGTTTTCACTGTCAGGCCAAATTTTAGGTCGTCTATACATAATTAAGGACGTTATACGTATTAGGATAAAAATTCCATGATTATAATTTGAATGATCTACTAGCATGATTACCGGTTGTGCCCTAAAGGAGCCCGGGGTTCACTTTTGGCTCCTAAATAATTATAATAATTTGAATAATGTCTTAAAATTGCCATTCCCATTGTTCGTTTCGTGCGGATACAGATATCAAGGACCATAGTATATTACGTTCCAATACTACTAATGACTATCGTCACCTCAGGGACACTATTAAGGGATCATCTAATTGTATTAGATATTCGTAACTTTGTCACGTTTGAATTTGACTTTTTAATGTCGTTAAGTGTAACTTGATGGTTTTTTCTAGTTTAATGGCGATTTTGAGGTCCTATTTTCCTGGTCAAGGAAAAATATACATAGTTAGGACTCACTACGGAACGCAGTCAGTAATACCAAGGCACTCTTAAACTTTTTAGAGGAGCTGGGGTGGATAGAGTAGCGCTACCCTGCCGTTTCACGCAAAATAGGCACGTTGGATGTCGACTTGCGGAAAATGCCCAGTAAAACTAACTAACTAACTAACATAGTTATTTGTGACTTCAAGACGTTTTTGTCACTAACAGTTCCTAATTTAGTTTCCTTCTTAATTATTGTACACTACTTGTACAGGCAGCATAGAAGTTATCTAACAAGTTTCTATATAAGGTGCTCAGCTAACCATTTCGTTTACGTACAGATACGCCCATGCTGAATTTCTCGAAAATTAAAGAATATATTTACACACGTAAAGTAGACATAAGTCATGTAGCGCCAAGTAATGGTTGAATTTTGAATCGCATTTCTCCAGCCACTCGTTCGAAAATGTATAAACCTTCCCGCATTGTTCCACGTGTCCTACGTCGGTCGAAGAAATCTGATTATAATCAACATGTTCCTCACAATGCTCCCTTGGGTCTGATTATACCTTCCCATTGAACCGCTTATCAAGTTACTTTCTAACCCTCACATGTTATTATTCATTGTATTTAAATATTAACCTTATCCTGATTCTCATAAGGTTTCATTTGTGAGTATACCGTCTAACTAAACTAGATGTTTAGAAAGGGAGCAGTCCCTATCCTGTAAATGAGAGTTTGACCGTTGTTGAAAACTCGGCCTCAGAATTATTGCAATTTTACCGAATTTATTACAAACATTATCGCGAATTTCTACGTTTCAAACGTGTTTTGTAATTGTTTCGCTGATTCGTGTTTAATTTTAGATATTTGTTTGGAATTCAGAGACAACGACGAACTTGAAATGATTTTGCGCTCTGTAAAATTAGCATTGTGAAATATTGTTTTAGCTACTTTGGAATTCAATTTAAAATCACCTCTGTTTTAGAATACCTTAGTTTTTATTAATAACGGAGCATATTTATTGTAATTTGGTTATTTTCCTTTAAATCAAACCTATTTATGCTAGTGCCAATATTGTGCAATATACGAATCCAAAAAAATAATCTTTTATTACAAAGAAAATAATAGAATGTCGATATAACTTATTAGCACTGTAAAAATAGTTATTAACGATACAAGTGCAGAAAATACGAGTGTTTTAAATCGACACGAGTTGCGAATTACCTATTTGCACGTGTATCGTACAACGTTTTACAGTACATGTGGCTCTTTAAAGTTTCAACATATGCACGGAAAGTACTCATTTCCGTACTTGTGCGGAAAAGTAACACCATGTGTACTGTGAAGTATGTTACTACTCTCAAACAATATGCAACAAAGTAAACTGCAAAAATACATTTGTTAACATTCAGATTGTAGCCAATACTAACACTAACTTTACACAACGTACACTAAACTCCACGACAAACCAGCAAATAAACACCATCGCGTTCAAAGGAAGAAGACCATGAAAGTAACGGAGCTTAGAAGCCTGTTACTACCTTCTATATGTGGGTGTTTATTCAAACCAGTCATTGTATAAACACAGAGCAGATGCTCGGTTCGACTTGAGTGTAACTTTGTTATTACCGAAAATTCAAGTAGGAGATTGCCGTGTATGCGACGCCACAGTATATATAATTACCACTACTCCGATACCTTTAAATAAATATGTGGAGGAATTTTGGTCCTACTTTTTAGGGTTCCGTACCTCAAAAGGAAAAAAACGGAACCCTTATAGGATCACTACTGGACCGATTGAGTTGACTGTTGAAATTTGGTAAACATATGTAAACTTGTGACCCAAAGATGGACGCGTAAAGTAAATTAATGAATTATGAACAAGGGGGCCACTATTGGGGGGTAAACTGGTTTTTTTTTTAAGTTTCGCAAACTGTATTGTGTGATATATCAAATAAAAGGGGTTGTTCTAAGCATCTCAGTTTTATTTAAATACTTTTAGCAAAAACAGATTTGAAGTAGGTAATTTAGGAAAAAAGACAAAAATTGACATTGGCTTAATTCTGAAAAAAAATATGGAAAATAGTTCCTTGCCTAAAGATTACAGGAAAACCTATAAGAAGTTGGAGTATTCAAAGTAACGGGAAAATTCTCAATATTTTTGTGTATGCGCCTGATGCTTAGTGCATAGCAATTTTACGGAACCCTCACCACGCGAGTTGAACTCGTACTTGTCCAGTTTTTTTTATCATTAGTTGGATCTCGGTGAATATAAAGATCAGTCCTTGGTTGGTTATATTTTGTCTACTCTTGGTCTATATCTATTGTTTAATCCTATTTTATGTGAATATTATACAGAGAAAAAGTCTGTGAGATTGTAGCTTTGACAGTTTGTGTGTAGGAGGTAATCTCCGCGATTTAAAAAAAAAACATCAGTCCGCCCTCGTATTTAAAGGCCACAGGCAAAGCCGTAGGAAAATGTAGCCTATGTTCGTCCCGAAGGTCCATTCTATATTTCTTTTTAATACGTGTGCAGAGCCGCACGGGCGCCTAGTATAATGAATAAAGTTAAAAAACCCAAAAACAAAGGCTACAATGATGATATTATTACGTTAGATTGGCTTTAAGTATGAACGTGAGCATTTGATAAATTAATCCATTATATGCAAAACCCGTCGAACACGGACTTTATCCCAAAGGATTAAGATACATTCTCGTACTATGTTATGGAGAGTATTTAATTCCAGCAAGATTACACAATAATGTACTTTAATGGTGTATGAAAGCTTGTAACGCAGTGCGTCTCATGTGAAATGCCCGTAAAAGTTAAAGGCAATGTTATGGCCACGAGTGGCTTCCTTTACGTCCATTTCATTTTACGGAGGTATGGTAATTAGGAATTTCATTGACAGCTCGGGTGTTTTGATAGCAATTACGTGGGCATTTTCAATGCAAAATTTCTGGCGAATATAATTCTACTAGCTTTTGCCCGCGGCTTCGCCCGTGTACTAAAAGTAATTTTTCTCAAAAATGGCCTGCAAAGTGTACATAAGTCGCTACATATTGGAAGGTAAAGTGTATAGTTTCAGGTCAGATCAAAATTAAAAAATAAAAAACATTGCAGGCCGCCTGGAATGTTACATATAAATTCCTTTATTTGTCGAGTACCAAACTTTTTAAAAAGTCCAAACCGGCATATAAAAGACGGCACAGGTCGTTTTCAGCCAATTCAATTCGTATTTTTCTGTTGCAAACGCGACGTTTTTCTATGTGTCTCAAATAATTCGCGTTTTTCGGTGGAAAAATACACTTGCGATTCGGTTTAAAAAGAAAAACGGCGGGAAATCAGTAATATATTCAAGTTGTGCAACGATATTTAAAGTTTATTATTCCCCATTTTTGAGAAAAGCACTATATTAGCCTCGCAAGCTCGTCCGTTTAAACAAATACTCAGCCTGCAAATGCCTCCTTCCTGGCCACGGCAATAATGTACTATTAACCGTCTACAAAAAAGGTGCATCTCAGTTTGACCCGTATGTTCCAATTTAATTGCAATTTGGCACAAATACTTTCAAGAATGTTCATGTCCATAATGTTAAATTTCAAAATCGATTTTCATAATTAACGTCCCAAAAAACCATAAAAACGACACCCATATTGGTATTTAGACACAACCCCATCGCACCCCAACAGGGGAGATGGTATTTCACGTCCGTGACGTTGGATTTTAAAATCGTTGTTGTTGTTTTCGTAAGCAGCGACCAGCAACCTCATAAATCATAGAAACAATACCTATGTTGATTTTCAGACATTGTCACATTTCCCCCTTTTAGGGGTTGAATTCCCAAAAAACTTGAAACACGTATTTACTCATTTATTGCTAGGAATACTCCTGTGAAGTTTCGAATGAAATAGTCTTGCTTATTCTGTTTCCCCATACAAACTTTGGACCCACATATCAGCCGCTTAGAGGGAGAATTTTGAAAAATTCTTTCTTAGTGCACTCTTAGACCTTATAAGGAACCTACGTGCCAAATTTGGAATCTCTAGATCCAGCGGTTTGGGCTGTGCGGTGATGTCAGTCAGCCAGTCAGCCAGTTTCTTCTTTTATATATCGACTCTACATAACGACTCTACATATCGACTCTATATATCGACTCTACATATCGACTATACATATCTGGACCCTCATATAAAATTTCACCCCCTCTTTAAGGGTTGGGTGCAGATTTCCAAAAAAAAATTATGCTCGATTTTTTTGTTAGTCACAAATAGTCCGCATACCAATTTTTAGCTTTCTACCTTGAAAATTGCGGAATGCTCCATACAAACTTCCACCCCCCATTTTAGGGAAGTGGGGGGTTAGAAAGAGACAAAAAGTAGCCATCTTTTCATCTATTTCCATTTAAAAAATCACGTCAATTCGTCGCCCCGTTTTGCCGTGAAAGACGGACAAACAAACAAACACACACTACACTTTCCCATTTATAATATTAGTATACATATGGATATGGATATATATCGTTATCTAGTACCTATAACACAAGCCTAATTGAGCGTACTATAGGCCTAGTTTCATTTGTGTAAGAATGTCCCCTAATATTTATTTATTTAACTATACCATGTGTTTAATGCTGGTTTTGTGTACAGATTACGCTTTTCAGAAACTAAAATTAATACCACCAATAATATATGTTGTCCCAAAAAGAACACCCTATATTTATAATAAGTGCGTGCGTGTACCTACCGTACCCGTTACTTTCATCCGTGTCACACTTTCCTCTTGTATTTGCTATTGCAGCTAGAAATTGGAATATATCTTCACCAATTCCATTTTATTTGAATTTGCTACCGCGGTATTGTCGCCAACCACCCGATCCCTTTTTAAGGTTCCGTAGTAAACAAGGAACCCTTACGGACCACCGACCCTTTTGACGACCGCTTTAGCCTAGTTGGTAGTGACCCTGCCTACGAAGCAAGAGGTCCTGGGTTCTAATCCCGGTACGGGCATTTATTTGTGTGATGAGCACGATTATTTGTTGCCGAGTCATGGATGTTTTCTATGTATTTAAGTATGTATTAATCTATATAAGTATGTTTATCGTCGTCTAGTACCCATAGTACAAGCTTTGCTTAGTTTGGGACTAGGTCGATTTGTGTAAGATTGTCCGAAAAATATTTATTATATTTATTTTATTTATGGGTTACTACAACTGTGAAAAAATTCATCGGTTATAGTACATATAATAAATTTAAAAGGAAAACTATCACGGATAAGTAGGTAGACATAACTACTTAATGAGTGATAGTCGACCAACTTAAAACGGATGCGGATACCGGATTTTGCGTACAAATTCGGGCGACGCAATCGCAACGTTTAGTTGGCGCGTGCGTGTCGATGTACAGTCACGGAATTTGAAGGTTTGTCACTTTTGAACCTTAATACACACATACATAGAGTCCAAAAGTGCTACACATTCAATTCCCTCGACCGTATATAACAAAGACGCAGACAGGCAACTACGGAACCCTGCACTGCGCGTAGCCCAACACGCACTTGGTTGGTTTTATTATATTTTGTTATACTGCAGATCACCCTGCAAGTTCATCTTTTCCGTCTCCATCATATTTTTTATTAGAAATTGAGCGTGAATTGACTGTAAGGATCAATTTCTTTGGTATCCTGTCAATGTAGAAAATATTCATGATAACTTGAGGATTTTGGCTGAAAATTGTTTTCCTAGCAGTGGTGTAAATCTAGGTACACAAAGATTCACTAAAACTTTTAGTATCGCAGCGTGTGTCAATTGTGAAACCTTTGTATTGGGTAAGACATTAGTTCGAAGTGGACTTTTAAATTCTTACACAGTCTATCAACAGCATATTTTTGCTATTGATACTTAGTGTGACATACACCGTTTCAAATGCGTGACTATCCAAGAAATTAGACGGTCCATATGGTGTACCATCTTAATATCATATCTGATTCAAAAGAGGTCTCAGAGTACTTTTAGCTTCTGCTCCTTTGTTTTACGCTTAAGTTATACCTAAACGAAACTTTTTCTTGCCTGCGTAACGAACACGAAAGAACGCGTGTTATCTTCATCTTCCACAGGTGTTTGTGCCGTCTCGTTATTATCACAATGTTATATGTTCTCTCATATTGAGAGCACCTACGTACGATACGTATCTGGAAGAAACTTTTAATAAAGGTCAGCGAATATTATTATTTTCGCCCCTCGTTTACGTTAATAGAAGGCTTGTCAATGAGTAAATGTTTAATTCGTTTTCGTCCACAAATTTTATGGTAAACATGTTTAAAATTTAGTGTACTCATTATTGATTGGCTTTATGTTGTCGCGTATAATTTAGCCTTTAATATATAGGGATTTAATCGCAGACCTGCCAGCTTCGCAGGCATAACCATGACAAACTAACGTAAGCTACACAAAACTATTTCAAGTTATTAATAGTACATTATTGCCATTCCGGCTAAGGCTAATATAGTGCTTTTCTCAAAAATGGGGGAATAATAAACTTTAAATATCGTTGCAGAACGTGAAAAGAAATTTATTGAAAATATTAATGATTTCCCGCCGTTTTTCTTTTTAAACCGAATCGCAAGGGTATTTTTCCACCGAAAAACGCGAATTATTTGAGACACATAGAAAAACGTCGCGTTTGCAACAGAAAAATACGAGTTGAATTGGCTGAATACGACCTGTGCCGTCTTTTATATGCCGGTTTCAACTTTTTAAAAAGTTTGGTACTCGAGAAAGACATTCGACAAATAAAGGAATTTATATGTAACATTCCAGGCGGCCTGCAATGTTTTTTATTTTTTAATTTTGATCGGACCTGAAAGTATACACTTTACCTTCCAAAATGTAGCGACTAATGTACACTTTGCGGGCCATTTTGGAGAACAATTACTTGCCATCCAAATAAAGCAATTGGTACACTTAAACAACGGACGATCTGTAAACTGTTACCGAAAGTCCACGTTGCATAAGTTGTTTCGGTAATGTAAGGAGATTAGGTACAGTTCGTTAGCAGTAATCCGATGTGCATGCAACTAGGTCGGTCATGGACCGCAGGTCACAGGGTGGCAGTTGGTTTACATTCCTGTGCACGCAATTCTAATCTCGTTAAAAAAACTGTAAATCGAAATCGCTTTATCGGGTGCCAAGATTATTTTTATTCGAACATGTACCTACTAGTTATTTCATTTGGCGCGTTTCTTTCCACGATGTCACATAATTATCACGACGTCACTGACTTTCTATCATCTATATCACGACCGGTTAGCCTAGTGGGTAGTGACACTGCCTACGAAGCTGAAGGTCCTGGGTTCGCATCCCGGTTAGGGCAAATATTTGTGTGATGAGCATGAATATTTGATTCTGAGTCTTGGATGTTTTCTATCTTTTTAAGTATTTGTATCTACGAGTATTATATATATCGTCGTCTGGTACCTATAACACAAGCCATATTGAGCTTACTATAGGCCTAGTTCGATTTGTGTAAGA
Organism: Epinotia nisella; assembly: GCA_932294315.1. NCBI lineage: Eukaryota > Metazoa > Arthropoda > Insecta > Lepidoptera > Tortricidae > Epinotia > Epinotia nisella. The sequence continues at coordinate 29,630,869 of OW028675.1, read as the reverse complement.
ATGTCCCCTAATATTTATTATTATTATTATATCAAGTTAATCGATAGCTTTAATAAACAGACAAACTGCAGAAGACGGATACATCAAGGTAAAGTTATAATGTTCCTTGGAGCTAATTTAGGTACGTAACACTCACAAGTACCTACGTTATATCATGATCGTACTAACCGACCACGATAAGTAGACAAACGAAGTGTATGCCATGCCTTTCGTCTGTGCCAATTGTCTACTTCGCCTGATCAGGTTATAGGGTGTCAACGGCAGTTAATGATCAGCATGCTGGTTACAAGCACCACTACTAGGTAATAACTCCAATATCCACTTTAGAGATTTGTCTAAGCTGCCTCATCATCATCATCATCATCATATCAGCCGAAAGACGTCCACTGCTGGACATAGGCCTCCCCCAAAGAGTGCTAAAGTGACCGGTCCTGCGCCACCCGCATCCAGCGGACTCCCGCGACCTTTACCAGGTCATCAGTGCACCTTGTGCTACCCACGCCGCGCCTTCCGGTACGTGGTCGCCACTCGAGAACCTTTCCGCCCCAACGGCCATCGGTTCTACGTGCAATGTGCCCCGCCCACTGCCACTTAAGTTTAGCGATTCGGAGGGCTATATCGGTTACCTTGGTTCTGCTGCGCTACCTACGTTCGATGTAAACAAAGACAAAGTCTACATGTCGCCCACTTTATGAAAACTAAATGCGGTGTTAGTTAACCTATGACTTTAAAGGACGTAAGAGCTACCTAGTTCCCACTATCTTACCTTTTGTTGACTGGTTTCAGTCTACCAAATACGGAGATCCGAGGACAAACGAACTGAATCCAGTTTAAATCAACGGAAAGTCTCTTTAAGCAAATCTTTGATTGCATTAGCTTTGCTGCTGGTTCAAAAAATAACTGTTTTATAGAATAAAGTTCACACTCCCGTGACATATTACGTTAAGTGATGGTTGTGAACTTTATTTATTTAGACGTCTATCCACTATTTTCAAAGCGAAAATATATAATATGTAGTTTTCAGGGAAAGTAAACGTATAAAAACAAAATGCTATTAAATGATAAATTACGAACGACAAGATATTAAAATACTTTTTCACTTCTAATGCTTGCAAAGTTCGTCTTTGTGCTGGATGTTTGCTGCACAAAATGCCGCTTTTATGCTCTAGTGCACAAAGTATAATTGTTTTAAAGACCAAGATAATCGGGCCTAAAAGCCAAACTCACAATAATATTGCGTAGAATTACTAGTATTTTTATTTGATTTGCTTTAGTTAATTTCACATCCGTGTTTTCTATTACTAAATTAGTAAAACCAGATGAAATAGAAGTCAATTATTATTTAAAAACGTATCGAACAGGTAAATGACTTGGCAGTATGAAGTACCTAAGTCTAATATCACGTGTGGAAAATTAAACATAAAAACTTTAAAAAGTACCTAAAGTGGCGGGAATGAACTATAATTTTAATACATTTTGCAAATATTTGTTATTTTTTCGCAGTCGAAGTGAAAAACAGTGTGTATAAATCTGGCATAAATGAGCCAATTTATCCCTCGACATAATTCAATATAAACGTCTCGGGTGAAATGGCTCGTTTTATGAACTTGTTGTACAATCTACTATTCCAGAACGTAAAACTGTATTTCAACATTTCGAAATATTTGGCTAAAATAAAATAAAAAACCCGTCGTCTCTGATACCTAATTTTAAGATCACCATCAACACTAACTAAAGTATATAAGTTTTTTAAAGTGTGTTACACACGTATGTATAATTCTCATTCATTTTCACAAAGCCTGCACGCACGGGGAAATTTCAGGACACCTCAAAGCGCTCATTGATTAGAGTACTTTAATTTAACACACGTCAGCTAACACTCATAAAAACACATTTGCTTTAGTAATCAAGTCTGATTGAAAGCAACTATTCAGCGTTATTAAAACCTGACCCACATACATTTCAAAGGAACTAAAATATCAACGCGCCAATGAAAACATTCCAATGCCTTGATGATTCAACTTTACTAAAGTAATATTTGAAGTATATATTTGTGACTTGCGTTTTCTGTACATGTTTATCATTACCGTAACCTAATTTTTATAATTCACTCAATTTCTTGGTATTATGGGATCGATATCATAAAATAATATATTATTGTAGAAGTATGTAATTTCGATATAGATACTCCTTTTAACTTACTAATCGTATAAACAAAATACGCTTTCTTTATAACTGTTATGACCGGAATTGCTTAGTAGATTATTATAATAATGTTTATCATTATCATAGCCAATTATTAGGGTTCCGATACCTCAAAAGGAAAAAACGGAACCCTTATAGGATCACTCGGTTATCTGTCTGTCCGTCTCATCATCATCATCATATCAGCCCAAAGACGTCCACTGCTGAACATAGGCCTCCCCCAAAGAGTGCCACAATGACCGGTCCTGCGCCACCCGCATCCAGCGGACTCCAGCGACCTTTGTCTGTCCGTCTGTCACAGCCGATTTGCTCCGAAACTACTGGACCGATTGAGTTGAAATTTGGTACACATATGTAAATTGGTGACCCAAAGATGGACGCGTAAAGTAAATTACTGAATTCTGAACAAAAGGGCCACTTTTTGGGGGTAAACTGGAAAATTAAAAAAAAAGTTTCGCAAACTGTATTGTGTGACATATCAAATGAAAGGGGATGTTGCAAGCATGTCAGATATATATTTTTTTAATTTTGGAAAAAACAAATTTGAAGTAATTTAGGAAAAAAGACGAAAATTGATCATTATAATATGTGTGTCCTGTGTGATTGTGAATAAATGTATTTTCTTTCTTTCTTTCTTTCTTATTCCCCCCCCACTTATCTCCGAAACTACTAGGATTAAAATTCTGAAAAAAACATGGAAAATAGTTCCTTGCCTGAAGATTACAGGAAAACCTATAGGAAGTTTGAGTTTAAAAACACTTATGAAATTTAGATTATATACGGAACCCTCACCACGCGAGTTGAACTCGCACTTGTCCGGTTTTTTTTCGTACATTACCTACACAATTTCGAAATAAACAAATTGGTACGCGCAATTATCTATAAAAGTATTGCTATTACTGCCATTTCAAATCCTACCGTAGATACTTACTTAATAAGTCTACGATTACAAATATAATACAGGAGTTTTTTTAATAACGTTTCATTAAATTATAGTTTGTCTTCCATACGAACTCAAATTTTAACTAATAACATAGTTTTATGATATTGGTTTAATCAAAAAAATACCCTAGATAAAAAAACGTTATTGGGTCGTTCTTCTTTTCGACCGACAATAGCCTGTCCCTCGTCTTATTACGGCATCTCATTTGAGTAATGATGTTTACGGTTTTATAATGTTCGAATGAACGTCCATATTATTTTATTCATTAGTGATGTTTAATATTTCACTTTCTCTAACTAGCATTTTTTTAAATGTTTTTTTTTTCGTAGAATGCCGTGACAGAGTGGTAAACCAAAATGTTGTCCCCACTGAAAGAGTCCACTTTGTCACATGTTTTTTTTTAGAAACCAACCGTAAATAAATATTTATATTGGCCAGAAAGGAAACTTTAATTAGTTCTAATGAAGAAACCTATGCAATTTTTTTTAAATCGCACTTCAAAACAACAATTTTAGATAGTTCAAAAACCAAAAAAACAGAAAAACCTCGGATCATTGTCGGTAAAAAAGAAGAACGACCCTATTGTTTTTTTTTGCTGAGCATTAATGTAATGCAAACGTTTATTTGACGCTACAAAAGACGTCGCGTCGAAACAAATGTTAAGTTACATTCAATCGTAACCTTTATGGAAGTAAAAATATCAAATGAAGTTTAGTCAAATTCATAAATATATGTAAGTCCCCAATCTTTTAAAAACATCTGAGCAACCTTATGCCCTGCATATTGAAGTCGTATTCACATATTTTTGATCACGTTGTGTTTTTCGGTGAAGGAAAACATCGTGAGGAAACCGGTAAGGTCTAGTTTTCCCTCTGGGTTGGAAGGTCAGATGGCAGTCGCTTTCGTAAAACTAGTGCCTATGCCAAATCTTGGGATTAGGTGTCAAAGCGGACCCCGGACTACTTTAGAGTACAACCGGGAATAACGCTAGGAGGATGATGATGAGATAAAGAGATGCACTGGTGCAACCTATAACTGACAACGTGGGTCAATAGGTAACACTAACAACGTGGTGACGTCTGACAGACGCCATACATCAAACCGTTTAATAAAATCCTATTGACAACTCGTTGGGTAATTATATCAGGCCGGTTAACCGGTTTGCATTCCCTAAGCCGTGCTCGAGCCGTGACCGGTCCGACGCCATAGACATACAACCTGACTAAATAAAGTGTTCGTCGCAGTTACACATTTCACACGTAAACGATTGACATTCCGATTTTGAAGAGAACTTTTTGCCGGTTAACCCTCGGCACGGGCGAGCGTACGGAGAAATTGGTGACCCAGCTCCAGCCAGCACACGGGCCGAATCATCTTTAGAACATTCATGAAAATTAAACTATTGTTTCAGGCGGCTGCTCTGCGTTCGGCCACTCGTGCTTCGGCGGCCATGGCAAGCGCTCCGGCGACACGAACAATATAGACGTAAGTCCAATTATTATAGGTTAGTTAGCTGAAATGGTTGTAGGAAATACGGCAATAGCGAGATCTCTCAGGGACCGAAGTCCAATGAGAGTTGACGGGAAGTTGTATTTATGCAACTGACTTACGAAACTTCGATAGCGCGATGCAGAACATGTCAAGACATGACACTGACAGAAGTGACAACACCACACACATCAGCCCCCTTTGAGACGGAGGGGTCAGTGAACGACGTATAAGAACAACTATGTACAGAACAGCAGTGCTCAAGAGAACCAGCGTGGCGAGGCAGTGCTCAGAGCCAGCGTGGCGAGGCAGTGCTCAAAGCCAGCGTGGTGAGCATAGAGGACAAGCGAGAGAGAGAGAGAGAGTTTTTTTATTGTGGCGTGCTGTCTCATTTCTGGGTCAGGTATTTTTCAGAGGTTGCGATTTATGTCCATTGCCATTGCCATCACCAATGTAGGAAATACGGCAATAGAGAGATCTCTCAGGGACCAAGTCCAATGAGAGTTGACGGGAAGTTGTATATATGCAACTGACTTACGAAACTTCGATAGCGCGATGCAGAACATGTCAAGACATGACACTGACAGAAGAGACGCCACATGGTCTTACATTACATAGTCAATAGTCATCATATCCTGGCCAATTTCGACCACGGTGACTTGAGAAAAACTAACCGGTTGTTATGTATAAGTAAATTAAATAATACTATGTCAAAAAAACGCAAGTTTTAACCACGTTGCAGCTATGTGAAAAATATTTTAATAGGCTGTTTTCAACTCTAAATTCGCTACTGCTTCTAAACAACTGTTCTTTTGAAAAAAATACTCAATATAAAAACATACATTAATATAAAAACGATTCTTATTTGTTTGTGAAATAATGATCCGTTTTGACAATATGAGTGAGCAAGCGAGACTTTTATATATATGGAATATATTCCCATTAAGTAAATATTTTTTTTATTCATTATAACACACAAAACACAAAGCAACTACAACAATTCCATTTACATTAATTAATAAAATTAAAATTTTTATACTAACTAAACTAAACTTAAAACTAAGTGTCAAACAACCCGCCCCGCGTCCCTCCAGGTGCAAAAGTGCCCATCACGCTAGTCGCATTGCCGCGCTGAACAGCTATGGCTAACCTTTGCACCAGAAAGGACCCAGAGTGGGGATCCAGTCCTCTTTCCTGCAAACGACGACCCACTTCTCTAAAAAAGGTTTTGGCCTCTGCGCACCAACACCCAGTCATCTTCACGGCAAGCGGTCCTCTTAAGTAGTGTTTTATAGTTCGTTAAACTAAGTACTTTCTTCGAAAGCTTGGCATATAAGCCCAGGAATTCTATCCTACGCGTGAGTTTGTATGTACTTATGAACTTACCCAGCGGTAATGTTAGGACAATTAGAATAATATTCACCGCCTACGCAACTCAAGTTGACTACTAGCTATACGTAATCGTATTAATTAGTTACAAAGTTAGTGCTGTTTACTTGTAGGTACGAAGTTTTGTTATGTTGATCTCCTGGCTTGTGTTGTGATGTACCTACAAATACATTGATTACAAAGTACTATTTTGAGTATTTGTCTTAGGACAGTATTTTGTATACTCAACTTTTGTCTAGCTTTTATAATATACAAAGTATTCAAATTGGCTGTGATTGTAATTTAAGTGTCAGTTAGGCCAAAGAAGCGTAGAGTTTTTGGATTACACCGTGCCTTTCTAAAACCTGTAACTAAACATTTATCTATTGATTCAGTTTCTTAAGAGAAACGTCTTATCATTTAAGTTGGCATGAGCGTGTCAGAAGTACAATTTCAAAGTATCGGGCAAACTGTCGTATGGAGATTTAATGGGAAACGAATTGGATGCAGGTGTTGCTCACTTTCACTAAGATGTGCGGGAACTAAGCACTAAACGGGAAGGCACTGATTAAATTTTAATTGGTTATGAATTGTACTGGTTATATAGCAAGCCGAAGCATTTCAAACGCATGTTCATCATCATCATCATCATATCAGCCGAAAGACGTCCACTGCTGGACATAGGCCTCCCCCAAAGAGTGCCAGTGACCGGTCCTGCGCCACCCGCATCCAGCGGACTCCCGCGACCTTTACTAGGTCATCAGTCCACCTTGGGGCCTACCCACGCCGCGCCATCCGGTACGTGGTCGCCACTCGAGAACCTTTCCAACGCATGTTAGGATATGTACATTTTTGAAGATGAAACTGTAGTTAATTATACCTTTATGCTCATTGGTAAAGTTACACAATTACCTTAATTTTGTATTGCCAAATATTTTTTAAGAGTCCTGTACTTAAGAATGTGTAGAGCCGTCGGAGTAAGGAATGTTGATAAGAGTTGCCATACATTTATTTGTTGGAACCCAAATTTAGGTTTGATTTTTCTTCTGGATGTTAAAATAAAGATGCGAAACTATTAAGTTTCGTATCTTTTAATCATTTAATTTTTATGTTTTCTAATGTGTCAACATTTGGGAATGCGCCTTCCGAATTCCCTCGTCTTTATAAGGACAACTGACAATAGCACCACCAGGTAATAATCATTGTGTCTCCATAGTCGACTAACCCTGAGCTGATGGTACAACGGCAGTTGGGTCAAGAGGAGACCCCACCTCACCCCGGCTACCCTCGCTCCGGCTTCAGCGGCCTCCTGCCAGCTGGTGATGACATCATCCCTGTCAGAGATGGAGGTAATGACGTCACATAATAGCTACTCCTTGATTAACAATCCACTAACCCTGAGCTATTTGTACAACCGCAAATTCGTCCGTCCTGAGTTTAGAGCAGCCTTGCGGGTACTGGTGATTCGTTTTTCCGTGCCAGACGTCATCATCATCATCAAATCAGCTGAAAGACGTCCACTGCTGGACATAGGCCTCTCCCAAATAGTGCCAAATGAGCGGTCCTACGCCACCCGCATCTTAAAATGTATCTGCCAGAGCTATGATGATGTATCTTAGACAAAAAGCTTTTAGCTGATGATACAGATTCAGTTTGTGAGAAAGAGATCCACCATGACTATCCTCGATCGCATATATGACACCAAAAATGTCTCACAAGGTGTCAGAAAAATGGCAAATCACACAAATATGCTCCTGAAACGTGAAGGCAATTTGATAATCAGGAAAAAGCAATTGAAATTGTGTAAAATACTTTTTCTCATTATTCTATTATTGTGTTTTAAGAGTTAAAATCATATTCCACTACAAATTATTTACGAATACTTAATTAGCAAATGTAGAGCTGAGCAAACTCGTTCCAGATCTTCATCCAGCGTAAGGAAGTTAATTTGCATTTATTATGGAAACATTCGTAGTCAGTATAATATAATGTAAATTTTTAAAACGTTTAGTAAACAATTACTACAAGAATTCGTCTGATGACGATAAAAATACTTCGACTTTCTTTTGAGCCTCAGCTTGGCGAGCTTTTCTTATGTATATGCTGTCACATGATTTTGTCAATATAAAAAAAAAAAAAATAATATATTTGCCTTAGGCGGGAAATAATTGTACTGATGGCGTCATGTACTAATGCTACAGGCGTTCAATCCGCAAAGACGCGGCCCACTCCTCTCACTATGTTATGGATTAAACAGACTGAACGCACTTTAACGTATTTTCTGGGGTTGACAAAAGTACTAAACAATAGCCTTGATTGCGCAGGTATCTACGATCCCGAGAACACCGCCGCGGCCCGCGAAGTAATGAAGTTTAAACTTCGCAACATCGTCAAACACTGGGTGAGATGTTTGTTTGCGTAATGTCGTTAGCTGGCAACCCTGTATTCTGAGGAAACATTATGGAATTGAAATTAGAAGCAGCCACGTAAGTCCCTCGGTGACAGTTTAATAAGAGGCTGTGAATGCTTAATGATTATGAACTTGGATTTCGTTGGTATTTTGAATAAACTTGTTCTAAAGGAACTGCTATTGTGATTATGTTAGTTGATTACTGTTAAAGCTGGCGCTTTGGAGTCACAATTGTGAAATTCATACAATTAAAATGGATGTCAAGTCGTGTGCTTAAATTATTTGCACAATACTAATGACAATCTTTGAAGTTTATTTCCGCTTGAAATCACTAAAGAAGTCAACTGAATCTATTCGCAAAGAGGTGTCTTTGGGTTTCTTGAAGTTGCTTACCTATTTGACAAATCATAATCTTTAGGTCTGGTTTATTCTCTGCGTTGAAAATATATTTAACAAAAATGTACACTTACCTAGTTTTCATTGCTAATATAAAGTGCATTATCATGATTAACTGAAACGCTGGGATACTTTCATAATTTATTATGTAGTTACAATAAAAGTTATGTATTTTTTTATTTACAACAGCGTGAAATATTACTATACACTACAATATAATTATAGAGCCAATTACAGGTTCTCATTAGAACCTAACTATTTTATAAAGAACAAAGCTAGCCCAATTAAATTATTACGCACATAAACATTTACCCAACATTTTTAGATCAAAAACAGATCAAAAATATAGTAAGTACCTACCTACATGACTTTAGTAAACTAAAGCAGAACTCGAACCTGCGCTATTTTAAGTATCACCCATATGAAATCGAATGAATCTATTTCTAATTACTGATATGCTATCATTAAATAAGTCAAAATCTAAATTAACTATAACTCTGTTCAGACCCGTGCCTGCCCTGCCCAAATTAACTGTTTTTTCTATATTTCATAGAAGCCTTAAAATACTAATGGGACGAAAGTCCCTAAACCTCCTCGTGGGAATACTGAGAGAAATTTTACTAAGTAAGTTAGGACAATCAATATTGCCTTTAATAATATGTACTAAGTGCATAATGTCTGCAATTTCACGACGCTTAACAAGTGGGATCAAGTGATGTTTCTTACACAGCTTGAAATAATTGGTAGAATTATAATTTACACGCATTTTGTAGCAGTGAAATTTGATAAATTTAGTTTGCAATCGCTCAATCCTATCAAAATAGATTTGATACTGAGGATTCCGAATTTGAGATGCATATTCAAGGTTACTCCTCACGAAAGCACAATACAAGATTTTGAGGGCAACAAGTCCTAAGGGACGTCTTAAACAAACTGAACTACGCCTCATAAAACCCAGTGACTTGGCAGTTTTACAGACTATGCTATCAATATGTTCACTAATAACCCTCCTTTCCTTCGGAAGCCGGGTAAAAATAAGCTTGGAATCATGAATAACAGCCAAATCTCTCATGCTTGCTACTCGGTGGAGAATGAATATGTTGTAGCAATTACACTTTGTTTAGGAGAAAACGTTACTGTAAAACATTTAGAGAGGTTTAAATCTTGTTTGTTTTTAATGCAATAGCTGTCCAGTCGGCTTAAATCAGATTGCAGTGCACATGCATCATTAGGTAAAGTAATTTTAGCAGAAAAAACATATCAGCAAAGCTGAGTACCTACCTAACCTTGAAGACTGGCAACAGGCGCTCATGTCATTCACAAAAAAAATTGCGGACTTAGTAAGGACCCTTGGGGCACTCCACTTGGTATAGATACTCAGCTTGACATGTAATTATTGATTACTACTGACTGACACCGATTTTTTTATCTACGACATGAACCATCTTAAAAGATCCCCCTAATTACCCATCAAGTAGAGTTTAGATATAAAGATATCGTGACAAATTCGATCGAAGGCTTTACTATAATCTGTGTAAATTAAATTAAATATAAATCAGGAAAAATTATGAAACTAGCGACTTCGTCTGTGTAGATTTAGCTAGTTTACATGCCCCATACGTACAACTTTTGACTTTTTTTTCACCCCATACGTAGTATGAGGGTGGAGAAATTATTTATACCATTGTTTTTCGTTTCTTTAAGTAAATCGTTTCTTTTACAGATGGACAACTACAGGCGATCGCAGCAAAGCAACGACGAAGGATACTTTGCGGAGACATTGTAAATTGTATAACTGCAATAATACGTGCATTGTATGTAAGTTACAGTCCTGTAAAAGCTTGGTTTTCATACTACGTTCCTTTCTTCAAGTATTTAAACAAATATTTAAAAAAAAAAATCCGGAAATTCAAAACTAATTGAAATAATAAAAGAATTAGTAGTATATTTTTGTGCAGAGTTATACAATTATTTTCTTATTCTTACGTTGAAGTGGCTGTTTGTTAAAGTTTCTTGTTTAATCACGTAATTATGTTAATCAAGCTTTTAAGGTAAAGAACAAGAAGGATGTAAATGTCATTGGAATATTAACACTCTTCCTTATACCTACCTTAGATTCCATACGTATATTATCACATTACATGTTCTTGATGTAGGCAAATCAATTTAGGAATATCTTTTGCAAATTTCGTACATATGTTATCGAATTTGCAAAAAATATTCGTTATTCAATCCATCGATGCAATGAATTTGTATTCGGAGAAAAAGATGTTGCAGAATTGTGCGTTATTTATTGTTTTTGTTTGACTTAAATATTTATGAGTAAGAATATTATGTGTGGGAAAAAAATGTATTCTGATCCGGTGAAACCGGCGGATAAAGATTTAATCGAAATTAATTGGTTCTGCTTTTTTGTATCTAACAAGATTCTGAGGCCTCTGTGAGAAAAAGTTTAAAAAAAAAGCAAGGTTATGAGCTACTGTGTGATTATAAAAACTATTGCATCCGGAGAAATCAAATTTAAATGAAGCAAAATGAATCCCATAATTATTTTACTTTTATTGTTTATAATTTCGAGAAGTATTGTATGGCAGGGTCATTCAATAAGAGGTTAATTGTGAAAAAAGGTTTTTCGGGCTGAAGCAATATCGTTTCTATGCAGTATAACTTCTGTATCTACGTAGTGGATATATTTGTTCGTCAATTATGAAATTGTGAAGTATACCGTACTAAGGTTACTATTATTTACTTAACTTAAATTGAAGGCTGGACATATAGTTTAATCTTTACTTACAATATTATGCTTGTATGTACGCTGTTTTAATTGAGTATTTTATTTATTATAATTACACTATGTAAATTATGCAATCGTTTCAAAAGTTTAGTGTTTTTAAGTGTAATATTTAACATAAGTTTACCATCAAATACTATGTGACGTAGTGCATATACACGACTCTGTGTTAAGAGTGTTTTTGTGTATTTTAATAAATCGTTAGAAACACTATATATGGCATTTGTGTTTTTATTAAATACCTGCTGACTTGCGCCACGTTTCTCTTATATATTAGATATTAAAAGTGGCCGTAGTTACGCGATGTAACCGATGGATGTAAGATTTCCAGTTTGAAATGAACCTTCTGACTAAGTACTCATACATAGGTACTTATGAACAAAAGCTAGATCATTAAATACATTTCAATTAGACAAACTTTGCGGGCCGGCGTTGTGTTACAACGATGATACGCAGGAGCCCTCTCTATCGCCATTTTGTCTAGTATTAGTCAATGGCATATTTGATTTTCCCAGCTATCAAACAGCGGTTCTGTTACACAGTCGACTTTCTATACGTAATTACTCTTTTTATTCTGGGCTTAAATAAAAAATGTGTATGTAGGTACCTAAGTGATGATATTGATGAAAGTAATGGTAAAAAAGCTTGAGTACTGACAAGACTGCAATAAGGAGGAACATGAGAAATGTAATGTAGCAGTTTGGAGAATAAAGGAACACCTTAATATTATGAGCAACGTTTTATGAAATGGCCTAAACATTACAGGGCTCTGCTGTAACAGCATCACAGCAACTTATTTACGACAGTATGTTATTTATTCGAGTTGACATGTTGAATTGGAGTCGTTTTGTTTCACGGCCAAATATAATAATTTTTCAAAAAAAGTGTACATAAACTTTTTTTTTCAGAATTCGATTTTTTTGGGTTTTTCTTACTCAGAATCGTTGATATTATCGATCCTCATACAAAAAAAAAGTGTCCAAAATATTCCATTCCAGATTGTCACACTTTTGTATGCAGTCTTTTTTTATTTATATGGTCGTGACGCACTGGCAGAAAAAAACTTACATAGAAAAACCTGGGACACTTTTTTTCCTGTATGAGGATCGATAGTATCAACGATTCTGAGTAAGAAAAACCAAAAAAAAACCGAAATCTGAAAAAAAAGTTCGTATACGGTTTTTTTGAAAAACGCTCAACGATTTAATTTTTCGATCTTATTTTATGTTTTAATTTTGTTTTCACAGTAACAAAAGTAGCTCCTTGGAAATCCATGGCAATGTAACAATATTTATTTATGCCGGTATTTTGGAATCCTCACCCATCCTCCTCATCAGTCTCATCGGCGTCACGGCGCCTCCGCGAGTCGCAAGCTAATTCCAATTAGCTGATCAAATTCTAACCACGTTAGAATTTAGAGTTATAAGCTGTTAGCCAATTGCGTCATCTCTCATTAAGTTGTTAATGGACAATATTTTTGTAGCGCCACTGTTGTCGTCGCCAGCGTCTTCTAGGGGGGGGGGGAGCGGCAGCTGCTGCAATTGCGACGCTCTAAGCATCAGGCGCTCCATACAAAATACAGAAAAATATTGAGAATTTTCCCGTTACTTTGAATATTCAAACTTCTTATACGTTTTTTAAGAACTATTTTTCATATATTTTTTTTAATTTTATGCCTAGTAGTTTCAGAGATAAGGGGGGAAGGGGTTTGTCAATTTTCGTCTTTTTTCCTAAATTATTTCAAATTTGTTTTTGCTAAAATTATAAAAAAAAACTGAGATGCTTACAACAACCCCTTTGATTTCATATGTCACACAATACAGTTTGCGAACCTTTTTTTTGAATTCACTAATTCACTTTACGTGTCTATTTTTGGGTCACCAATTTACATATGTTTACCAAATTTCAACTCAATTGGTCCAGTACTTTCGGAGCAAATCGGCTGTGACAGACGGACAGACAGACGCACGAGTGATCCTATAAGGGTTCTGTTTTTTCCTTTTGAGGTACGGAACCCTAAAAACCGGACAAGTGCGAGTTCAACTCGCGTGGTGAGGGTTCCGTAAACTCTAACGTTTTATTATGGCGTCTATGTAATTTCAGAAGCAAGTGCAAGGGTAAAAATTGCTATGCTCTAAGCATCAGGCGCTTCATACAAAATACACAAACATTTTGAGAATTTTCCCGTTACTTTGAATACTCAAACGTCTTATGGTTTTTTTAGGAACTATTTTCCATGTTTTTTTCGGAATTTTAAGCTTAGTAGTTTCGGAGATAAAGGGGGGATGGTAAATTTTCGTCTTTTTTCCTATAAGTTATAAAAAAATATATATCCGTGATGCTTACAACTACCACTTTCATTCGATATGTCACACAATACAGTTCGCGAAACTTTTTTTGTTAATTTTCCAGATTACCCCCCAAAAGTGGCCCCCTTGTTCAGAATTCATTTATTTAAACCCTTTACGCCCTTTGGGCCCATGTCTACAGATTCCCAATTCTACAGATTTTCATGTCTACAGATTCCCAATTCTACAGATTCTCATGACTACAGGTTCTCAATTCTACAGATTCTCATGTCTACAGATTCCCAATTCTACAAGAATAATAGGAATATAAACAACACACAGGAAATACAACATCAAAAAAAAATAAGTAGTCCAAGATCACATATTGAAATGAGGCTGTATAGGTTTTGCCGTTGCTCAAAAAGTGTAGACCAACTTTAAATAGTGTTTGTATTTGGACTATTTTTGCGCCGCGCCACGATTAAATAAATTGAATGCATTATATAAATAATGCATTAAATGTATTTATTCCTTTTCTAAATGGTTTTAATAACTTTAATTAAATTAAATTACAACTTTTTAAATGACGTTACTGTAATAAATAACAATAAACATCAAAAAACAATTCAGTTTAACGAAGTGTTGCTGTTTAGGTTTCTGCCATTGATCATTATTACTTTTCAGCCCTAGGGGCGACATGCCCCGCTATTCAGATAAACAATTAACTTCTTTCAAATTATGAGAGATGAAGATATATTTGTGGCCTCATAAATGCTTATTATGACACTACTGATGTTAGTGGTCGGGAGCCGCAAACATTGACAACATTGCAGCACAGAATTAACACGTGAAATGTCGAGCCAAATTGACCTCTACCTACACGCGCGTAAATAAGTGCAGGAAGTGTAATTTCCAATCGAGAGAAAGTATTTATTGAAGAGGTCTCGTTTTGTGTTGCGATAACATTGCGAACAATTATTCAAATGGTTCAGTGATTTCTAAGTCAAGCTTGAATTTATTTAAGTACATCTTCGTTTGTGCATGATTTGCATTTTTGTAAATGAATTATTTTTCTTCGAGTTTCATTGGCTGGTTTATACTGAGGAGTATTTTTAACCCCCAACACAAAAGAGGACTTAATTAAATCAAGTTCAACATAGGTATCTACGATGCCCCAGCTCCCAAACGGATGAGTCGAATGAGCGAAGTATTTTTAGGGTTCCGTACCTCAAAAGGAAAAAAACGGAACCCTTATAGGATCACTCGGTTGTCTGTCTGTCCGTCTGTCACAGCCGATTTGCTCCGAAACTACTGGACCGATTGAGTTGAAATTTCGTAAACATATGTAAATTGGTGACCCAAAGGTGGACGCGTAAAGTAAATTAATGAATTCTGAACAAGGGGGCCACTTTTGGTGGGAAAACTGGAAAATTAAAAAAAAAAGTTTCGCAAACTGTATTGTGTGACACATCAAATGAAAGGGGTTGTTTATCTCAGATATATATTTTTTATAATGTTAGCAAAAACAGATTTGAAGTAATTTAGGAAAAAAGACGAAAATTGACCATTCCCCCCCTTATCTCCGAAATTACTTGGCTTAAAAACCTGAAAAAAACATGGAAAATAGTTCCCTGCCTAAAGATTACAGGAAAACCTATAAGAAGTTTGTGTATTCAAGGTAACGGAAAAATTCTCAATATTTTACGGAACCCTCACCACGCGAGTTGAACTCTCACTTGTCCGGTTTTTATATAACAGTTTTGTAGAAAATCTGTATGGCCTGAAGGTCATTACTTTAAGCAAGGATCGTTGTGCCCTCTCTAATTTTATGAGTACCGTAAAACCACACAACTATAGTCCACTACCCCAACTATGGTCCAATAATAAACTCATTCGTTTCTATCAATGCCGATTTTGTATTTGTGATTTTATAGGTTTTTATTTAAAATTGTGTTACTATATTGCCTGTCTTTAAGTTCACCCATGAAAGCAGTCCCACCTGAGCAAGTAATATGTCAATTAATTTGGACCATAGTTGGGTGACCTGGACTATCTTTGTGTGGTTTTACGGTAGCAAGTGTGTTTTACCAATTAATGAATGAATTAAAACAAGATATGTCCGTCACTGGTGGCGTCAATTTAGATGTACCAGTTTCGTCAATCAAGTAATCAGCTGAATTGTTTTCATACTTAGGTAGAGGTTTTCATACTTAGGTACTTGGGTCGATAGTCGTCATGGATGGCACAAAGCCGGATTGGTTGCAAGAGAGTGATGTGCTTTTCAAATTCAATTCAATTCAAATATTTATTAATATAATTTATTTATTATTATTTATTTATTTATTAAAAACATGTTAACACGACATTACAGTAAAACCAATGCGTCATGGAACGAAACTAAACAAGACAAAAACATATAAGAAATAATGCTATTTATAATATAAAATTCTACATGTCAAATTGCTTATAGGTACTTAACTTATGTATTTTAGTAATAAAATAAGTTTCGGTTCGGGCCACAAACACCTGCGATCTGGGATTCACGAATTCACTGTATATAATGTACTATTAAGAAATAAAATAAAAACTCGAGAGTGCCTCGATTTGCACGAAATGAGAGAACGACCCTAAAGCTGTCGTTCATTTGTTCAGATGTTTTGTTTTCACCAATGAAAGCTCAAAAAGTTAGACGTCTTTTGAAGTCTTAAGCTTGTTTTCGGTCGATACTCGTACTTGCATTCAGTACAATTAAACAATTATACCCACAAGTAATGAAAGTTATTAGACTCGCTCCAACACTCACTCCTTGTATCAAATTTCCATACACATTAACCCATTTGTTTTGCTATTGAGTGCAGTGTAGTTTACTACATTACAGCACAATTTTAGCTATACAGTTATTTTATTTTCAAATCAGAAGTTCAAACCGACTCCCTTGGTTTAAGTTTACCCCGCTTTAAAACCTTTTAATTTGAGTGGAAGCGAATAATTACTTCTTTTATGTATTTCCTTAACTATTGTGGAACAAAATGAGTTGGCGATACTTGGCGCGATTTCTGCTGCGACTCGTTTAGGCTTAAAGAGGTTTTCTTTAAGTGCTAAGACATTTAACCCACTTAAATGAGAAAGTTCTCAGTAAGAATGTAATTTATGACAGTATTTTTTTAACAAGCCATTTGGAATTAACTTCGTTGTCCATCCATTCCGTTGGCAATTGTTTTGTGCAAATCGTGTTTCGATTTAAAGAGATTTCATTTATGTAGGAGGGTCAATCAACTTTTTCTTGTTGTTATTCTGTCCCGGTAAGCTCAGAGACAACAGTGACAAAGTTTCTTAGAAAAAATACTATAAATTGGGCTCCTATCATGGTAAGGAGTTGCCCCACCAAGGAATGGGTTTACCAATATAACAAAAATATGTGTTTAGTGGATTTAACACCATAATATCATAGTTGTAAAGAGTGACCCAGGGGACGTAACCATGGCAACGAGCAACAAAAAATAGTTAATTGGCCCAAAAAACAAAGATCTTAATTGAAGTTATCTTGTAATCGGATTGTTTTTTCATCGTTTCTAAATATTTCAGTTTCCTGGCTGCTTTATGAACTATTTGCAGACTGTGGTTTAAAATTACCATGTTTTATTATTCTTTGGAATTTCAAGAAAAAAGTGCAATCTGAATAATTTTTAAACTGGGTTAAGTTATGACACAATTATAAAAACAAAAGGTTTGATTAAACCTTCCGTATGTTAATTGCTTGTATTTTACCGTAGCTTCAATAGCCCAATTTCTCCGATTTCCCTACTACTATTATAAGACATTGGAGTACCTTCTTATTTTCATTCGATAAAAACTAAGCCAAATTGATTCTAACGCACAAGAATTCAATTGACACATCAACACAAGTAACCACTTTACTTTGTTAGATACGTTCCTGTAACCCTATTCGAGGTCTTTTTATTACTGCTACTGGAAGCCTGAATTTACTAAAAACATATATAAATTGGTTACCTATAACAGCAAAAAATGAAATAGCGTAATGTGCCCATTAATTTTAACACTATGATTTAGATTCTTTATTTCATAAAATAAATTTACATTATAAATTAATTTAAAGCTAATTTACACGAATTTACATTATGATCGTCAATGAATTAATTGAATAAAATGTTACAGGTAAAATACAACATTATTATGAAAAATATATTACAAAATGATTGATGATAAAGTCAAAATAAGGAATGTAAATATTGATATCTCGTAATGATCGCCAAAATAGAAAGTAGGACATAAACAATTTAAATTAAATGTACACACCCCAATTAAAATGCCATCTTATTTGATTTTAATTAAAATTGAAACCGAGTACTCCAGTGGGGACATTTGTCTTCATTTGAAAATACTCAGACATGTGTTCCAAGTTATTAATATTAAGTAAGTACCTAGGTACCTACCGGTTATAATTTAAACAGTGTTGAGATTGGAACATAAAATCACACTCCAATAATCGTCTTCAATTATAGCTCTAGTACTTAGACATCCCCATTCACGCCTTGGTGTTTTATAATGTCTTGTCAAGCCAAATTAGGTAGTACGATGTAATTGTGAGATTTAAGGTAAATTAATCTAGGTAGGTAGTGGAATCTTCTCAATAAGTAGTTTATGATTGTGTCAAAAAGCACAATGCACGTAGAACCAATGGCCGTTGGGGCGGAAATGTTCTCGAGTGGCGACCACGTACCTAGAGGCACAGCGCGTGGGTGCCCCCCTTCCCTAGGTGGACTGATGACCTGGTAGTCCGCTGGATACGGGTGGCGCAGAACCGGCCATTGTGGCGCTCTTACGGGGATGCCTATGTTCAGCCAGTGGGCGTATTTTGGCTGATATAATGATGATTCGGATGATGTGTAAAAAAGGAAAGTATTCGATAAAATCTTGTAAAGTCGGCATCATAAACATGTATACATCCTATGACCTTATTACTTAGACATAAGGTCGAAAAGTGAATACATGTTTATGATGCTGACTGTACAGTCGAGTTCTCCAATATCTATACAGACAACCTTTCAAAAATATCTACACATGCGTCTTATGTTAGTAACAATAGAGACTGTGTATAGATATTTTCGAATGGTTGTCCGTATAGATATTGGAGAACTCGACTGTATCATAAATTACGTTTTTGACAGAAACTTATGCGAAGTTAAAAATACAATTGATGTGTCCTAACGCTCGTTCGAAAAGAGACGCAACTACCCTGCTGGTGTACGTCGTCCACTTGGAAGCCGCCAATCGAAAGCCGTGCTCGGGATGTCGGGGTCTCTCAAGCGGATAGCTTTAATTTTTTGCTCACTGAGAACAAAGTCGTTTCTATAACTTAGGTAGCTCTTATTTCTTGTACTAATTAAACCTTAACCGTATTTTAAAATACTTTGTCAGGTACTCTATAATAAGCAGCTTTTTCTCCGTGGGTGTAATACTAATTGTTACTTTCGGCCATAGACCAGCGAAAGTAATAGGTGCTTAATTAAGAAATTAATATTTGGATTCGGATATTTCGCTTACAGCACACGAATTATAGGTACATTATAAAATTATAACTTACTTCTTTTCACTTCTGATGATTGTAAAATAATTGGTATTTATGGTGTGTATTAGCTGCATAAAATGGCTTTTTACAGTCTAGTGCATTAAGTCAAATGCAAAACAGCCACAAGCACGTTGCCAACCTTTTATTGAGTTAGGGGTTTTGCTGTGTCAAAGTCAAATATGTTTATTGCGACTACAGGTGCATGAAAAGGTGTTACATATTTTTCATCACACTTGCTCATAAGGGCTTCATAACGCGCAGGCTTACAGAGCTACAATAGCCTTTATTGCGCCTAAGGGCGTAATGGTTTTTTTCTTAAATTGTATCTGTCACTCATGCGTCAGTTATCAATCAATGAGGTTTTAATTGAAATACGATGTTTGAAAACGTATTTATTTATAAATAAATCTAAACATAAAAAAATCATAATAAACGACGTTTAACAAAACTATTTTAAGATATAAAAATTTAAACTAAGTTAAATAGTGTCGGTGTAAAATATTTTTAATTGTGATTTTAAATCGTAGCTTTTATGTTAACGGGGTGGGGCATATCTGGGGGTAGGATATCGTACAAGGGAGTGACAATACGGTTACAATCAAAAAATATGTGTTCGAGGGTACCCTCTGCCTGACGACCAGACCACATTCACAAAAAGAGTGGTCTCGAACGCGTATCTTTGCCAAAAATACAGGCGTACAAATGTGATATTAACTAGCTAGAAATAATAACCTAGCCGTGGCGACAGCAAGAGACACATACTGGTCTACCAGTTGAGTCTCGACACACCTTAACTCACCACCAGGATCACAACTCACGTGATCTCAACTGCTTGTGTCAACCAATATCTTGATCAAATCTTCGTTCATATGCTCCGCGTCGTTGGCCATAAGTAATGCAGTGTTTTCATTGCCTACCCCCGTTTTCCAAACGAATGGTCGCGGTAAATGATTTTATTCTGATTTAATTAACCTAATTAATTCCGGGTCTTGGAGAATGGACGGCATTACATTAAAATACAATGCGATTCGATTTGAATAATTTCCATGTCCTATACAGGTCGTCTGTTTAACGAGGTATTTAAATGCCACAATCAATTATGTTCTTAGAATACTAGTTTCACATTCACAACATGAAATAAACTCTTAGAATGAAGTACAACTCACGACTCTACAACTTAAAAATGAAATTTAAATAGATTCATGTATGCATTTTATCGTATTGTGGAAGTAAAATAAGTAAGAGCATCGAGTTAATTTTGGAACTTGTAACACAAGGATAGTTCAGTTTGCAGAGGCAATCTGTGTCATGGTAAGAGACAATATGGCATATCATGTGTATAGACAGTTTGCTCCAACATTAATGTATTATTAGTTTATTTAAAATAACCCACGTAGGGTCGTACCTGGTGCAAAGGTTGTCCGTCGCCATTCAACGTGGAAACGCGGCGAGTGTGATGCGTACCTTTGCGCCAGGGACGACTCGAGGGGGCCTGTATGTCTACTTTAAGTTTGTTAATTTTTATGTTAAATTGTTATTTTATGACTTGTAAATGTACTATGATTTTGACTTATTCTGATACAAATAAATTAAATAACAAGGATAATAAAAACAAACAATAAAACAACAACTTAACCTACAAAGACCAAAAAAGACTATAAGTTATAACTTTAAGATAAAAAAATTGGCCCAAACCGCTGTCAGAGGGTAGTGTGCCCAGAAGGCTGGCTGCATTGCCACGCTGGATGGCAATGCTCACTCTTTGAGCAAAATATAGGCCAGCCCTCTGGT
Source organism: Epinotia nisella (assembly GCA_932294315.1). NCBI lineage: Eukaryota > Metazoa > Arthropoda > Insecta > Lepidoptera > Tortricidae > Epinotia > Epinotia nisella. The sequence goes on along the minus strand of OW028675.1, from coordinate 29,609,599 downwards.
CACCGCTGGCGTCTATTAGGCGTTTGCTCCAGTCCCATTTGTAAAAAAAAACTGCTTATTGTAAATAAAAGAAACCGGACAAGTGCAAGTCGGACTCTCCCACCGAGGGTTCCGTACAAAATTACAAATAATAATAATAAATTCCTATCGTGGGACAATTCATACAACAAATGTATAAATTTCAGATTTTTGCATGTAGGTACTTTTAGTATAAGACGATATTACTTGCCACGTAGTTCTAGGTCAACAGAAAGTACCCTATAAATTTTGATTCCCTTGAGTGTGTCTAAATATACGTTTTTTGCGACATAAACAGCCGTACCTTTTTATAATGTTAACTTAGAAATTTAATTTTTTCACAGCTTCAAGGGCCTGTAGATTTGAGTATATGGTTTTAATTTCAACTCGATACCTCCACGCGTACCCGAGATAAAGGGTCTTGACAGACAGAGAGACAGACAGACGGACAACAAGGTGATACTATAAGGGTTCCGTTTTTTCCCTTTGAGGTACGGAATCCTAAAATGACTTAAATATTTCTACATTATATGGTTACAATCTTTTACATTTTGCGTTTGTGTGAGGTGATTGTGACTGGAGGTTGCCTACCTAATGAATAGATCTTCAGATGACGTAAATGCCAGCTAGAAATCTAAACACAACTCGCTGTATCAAAATAGCCAGTAGAAGGACCATAATACATCCCATACCAGGTGGACACACCCTGTAATAAAATAGCCAGTGGAAGAGCGTTGCAAAGCGGATCGTTATCTCACTCATTTCCTCTACCGTAAATACCGGAAAATGCAAGCGAGCGAGTCGATACGTCGCCGTAATAGACCGACGGATCCAGTCTCTTCGTTGCGAGTATGTTTATAATGCTACTGCTGTTGTGAATACTTTTAACATTGCCTTGTATTGTATACCTTTTGCCCACGACTTCACCCGCGTGGAACTTGTTTATCGATATAAACCCTACATACTGACTTCCGCCTCCATTTCACCCCCTTTCCCGGGATTGAAACTCTTTGTTGCGAATATGTTTATAATACTACTGCTGTTGTGAATACTCTTAACATTGCCTTGTATTGTATGGTGCCACCTTTTGCCCACGACTTCACCCGCGTGGAACTTGTTTATCGAATAAACCCTACATATTGACTTCCGCCTCCATTTCACCCCCTTTCCCGGGATTGAAACTCTTTGTTGCGAATATGTTTATAATGCTACTGCTGTTGTGAATACTCTTAACATTGCCTTGTATTGTATGGTGCTACTTTTTGCCCACGACTTCATCCGCGTAGAACTTGGTTTATCGATATGAACCCTCCATACTGACTTCCGCCTCCATTTCACCTCCTTTCCTGGGATTGAAACTATCTCCGCGCTTGGCTCATTTCAATCGCTTCAGTGGCTTAAGCGTGAAATAGTAACCGACAGACCGAGTTACTTTCGCATTTATAATATTATAAGTATAAGTTCGCAAGATGGAGAGAGTTGGTATAAGAGAAACCCCGCTTTTGCTAGGTAAGTGACTATCTGCAGCGGCGAACTTAAAAAAATAAGATAGGTGATTTTATAAGCCAAGAAGCTGATATAACGTTTGCCATCCCACAGGGACCCGTCCTCCTACACTGTTCTTACACTATACGAATGACTTGACAAACCTTAAACTATATGGATATAGTATAGGCCAGACATCCCGTAAAATAAGTTTGCGCATATATTTATATATAGTAAATTTGAAAACTATTGACAAGTTTACTTGTCCCGGCCAGGCCGTAGGAAATCTGACACAGATTATCTGTCAGTAAGCTTATGTCAAAGTGTAAAATACCGCGGATTCAACATAAGTATATGCGATTACTTAATTTTTACAATACAACAATACTACACAGACAGCGAACTATTTATAATTAAGTAAGTTCTCATACCCCTTTTTCTCGCGCCTTACGACATACATTCCGAAATCTGTAATACACTGTATTTCCTATGCAGGTAATCTGTTTAAACGCGGGGATGAAGCAACCGTATTAGCATTCATTTGAACGATGCTAGATTCAGGTGATCGGGCGTGGATGAAAAATTCAATTTGTACGAGTGCTCGTGGACGTACAAAATCCTAGAAGTGACATTAAAGTCATCTCAAAGACCAGACACGACGAAAACAGACCCAGTATTTAAAGACACATATCACTTTAGCAATATAATCACTTTAGCAAAAAAAAATACACAGAAACTTTGTTACACTTTATTGTTCACATACGTTGAAAAAAAATGTTGTCTCTCAGTTACATGTATGGAGTACCCCACGTATTTTATTTGTGTTCGACTACACAAATATGTATATAGTCATCTTAAAAATACACCTATATTCCAATTTCATTCATATACACAAGAAGGCACTACTGTCGCAATAAAGTTTGTAGGGAATGCAAACCGGTCATAACCATACGTCGGACTATAGGGGGCAGTTTGAGGGCAAGGCAAGGTTTACAAAAAAATCTTAACTTACGAGTATTATAATGTACCTAGAGTGTGTAACATAGTTAATTAAATTAGTTACCCGTTATCATTTATTCATCTTTATGTGTAAATACTCTTTGAAGTGATGATTGATAGCCCACAGTGGCCACTTAAAAACAAATAAATAGCTGACATGCGTTATTATGACTGTTGTTCATACTTATATTTGTTGGTAGAGTGCCGTCTAATCAAATTAAATCAAATATAACACAGACTATTCAATCTTATTTCTATTTAAAATTTGAAGATCATTTATTCATCTTTATGTGTAAATACTCTTTGAAGTGATGATTGATAGCCCACAGTGGCCACTTAAAAACAAATAAATAGCTGACATGCGTTATTATGACTGTTGTTCATACTTATATTTGTTGGTAGAGTGCCGTCTAATCAAATTAAATCAAATATAACACAGACTATTCAATCTTATTTCTATTTAAAATTTGAAGGATTAAAAAAAAATAAACACCTAACCAACGTACAGCCTTAGAGCCGTGTTCATAGAACTTGACATTGCCCAGTTAACTCATTTGTGTTTTGTTCCTTTCTCACAGCTGCAGTTGTCTGAGTGACGGATAAAGCCAAACGAACTTTTTCGCCATTTTGACTTATGTGTAGTCCAAGTACGTTTATAAATAACGCAGTTAGTTGCTATGATATTTGGAATCTCACATTATAAATACTAGGTACCAAATACTAAGTACAAATACTCGAAAGTGAATTGATTGATTTGCGAACCTTACCTATCATTCTGACATGCCACGAAAATGCCCGCTGGAGTCCGACGTATGGTCATAACCGAAACCGATGCAACCGGTTAAAACCTATTATTTCTACTAAATTTCATAACCGGTTTTTCAAATTTCCGAAACAGAGAACGGAGCTCCTGTTTGTATAATTTGTTTTTTTATCTTTCTTACAGCCAGAAATGTCAAAGTGACTGAAAATTAAGTTACATAATTGAAGTGATAATAAGTAGTTACATATTTATTAGTTGTCTTTATTCAATAATGTGTGCGTGAACACCTAGATAATAAATGACCACAACCAATTAAAGAAATTCCAAATTGTAAATTTAACAAGATCCTGTACGAATGGCTCCTTGATAATAGATTTTATAAATTGAATGATTTTTTTGATAGACAATAATAATGACTTAAGATAACCTTAATGTAATAATTTATGCAATGAAATACTTAATGAACTGTTAATATTTTGCCTGCCATATTTAATGGCTGCTTAAGGAGGTGCTGAATATTTTGTAATAAGACCATAACAATCCTTTTTCTCGCAAAATAAACTATTTGTAAAGGCGATTCTCTTGTTAGGTTAGAGACATGTTAAAAGAGATTTAGATAAGCACAAAGTCATATATATTATCATTTCGTAGCATGGTTGACATTGTTATATTTACTCCCTAGAGCACAATTAGGAACAAAGTTAGAGGAGTAATAGCACGGTGAATGTTTTCAGCTTGAAAGGTGTCCGGAAATGGCCGCGGGGCGGCCGCTGGCGTAGGCGAGAGTCCGGCCGCAGGTTTAGCGGAATAGGTAGGTCATTTTAACACATTCAGTATTCAGAATCGCTACGTGCTACGCTCGTAGCCGATCCCGTGGTTTTCCTCGTATGTAGCAGAAAGCGACTACGGCGTAGGGACGCATATGTGTCGTCACGTGTTAAGTATTTTTGTCAAATCATGGTTAGAAGTATCGTCCTTATGTGATTGATAATAGACCTTGGGATTTCGCATTTATGGGGATGCAGATTGAGAACTGAATGGCACATAGATTTCCGTTTAAAATTGGCCGCCAAGGCCCGACAGACAGTACCGTCGCTTCGCTCCGCTAATTGAAAAAAAACTTTTCTCAATACCTACTTGATCAAATGCTCACTTTGGTGGTTAGTGGGTTTGGTCAGTGTTTGTATTTTTTATTTTGAGTTAAATAAGTACCTATTTTAGATAGACTAACATCATCCAGTATACATTATTAATTAGTTAATTGCAGACTTTAGAGTCTGCAATTAACTAATATAACAGGAACAATCGGAGAAGTGGGGAGAAGAATAAGGGAAAGGGGGTCCGAGGCTCGCGCGGCTTGCTTCCTGGCGCAAAGGTTGTCCATCGCGATCCAACGTGGTAACGCTGCAAGTGTGATGGGCACCTTTGCGCCCGGAGCAACTCGCGGGGGCCTTTTTGACTAAGCATAGGTTGTATAAGTATTTAATTGTTAATTTTTAATTGTGTTGTTGGTTTTCGAATTTTTATAAACTTTAATTGTATATGACTGAATTTATAAATAAATAAATGAACAATATAACAATTAAGAAGCTTAGATTTTACATAAAAAACAGAACCAAATATATAAATTCTACCACTTAGTCGATAATGCGTTTGGACGCTATATTAAGATTCGCGCAAGGGGCTTTATTTTATATCCGTGTACATTCGGAATGAGTTTTAACGAGCGCTACATGTTCTGCAATTTAAATGTCGCGGAGTGTATCATTCCGTGCACCCACTTAAGCCGCGGCTGACTGTACCTACTGGATTACTTTGAGGTGACTTTAATGGAAAGTAAAATTTAACTGTATTTATGTTTAGTTCGGGAGATTTTTTAGAGTTGCCAGTTTGTATTTATTTTTTAATTTCAAGTAATTTTTCGATTAAGTATTATTCTTTTCACCTTGCCCTGCACTTCGTCTGCGTGAAATACGTTCCACATTAAACTTCATCTCCAAAGTCATTTCTTTTTAATGTAGGGTTGATTTTTGAAATAAAAGGTCTCGTATCTTTTTATAAATTTAATCCAGGTCTATCTCTGTCCCAAATTTCTTCTATCTGAATATTTCCATTCTTTCTATCTAAATCCGTTTATCCGTTTGCGCGTGCATCTATACGTCATATTTATTTTAGCTTTATATATATTACTTTTATAAATTATAATAAGCATTACAAAAATGTAATTTTTTAACATTGCTATAAATTTTTCATTTTTCGAATCGCTTACATTTTAGTATCGTAATTTTGCTTAATCGAATAAAATTTTAATTAAATAGGTACTGGTATTTACTTTTTTCTAATAAATCATGTACCTATTAAGGGAATCTTAGCTATATAGAGAGAAAAAATGCAAAGCAAAGATAGATGAAAAACAATATTTCGTTCGTATACGTTGGAGTGAAACGTAAACCACAACCAGTCAATAATCATAAGCAAGAGACAATGTTACATAGGACGACAAGTTAGCCTACATATAGTGGGTAGTAGCGCTCTCTCTTATCATGCTGAAGGTTCTGGGTTCGAACCCCGGTTGGGGCAAATATGTATACAGCGTCTGACTTTCATAAGAACATTTATTTTAAGGAACGATAGCTTTCAGTGATGTGAACCATTTTATCGAAAAAATACAACAATTACCTTTTCTAATGGAGAATTAATTTTTTAAATTTTCTCGAGCAGCAATGTACTGCTAACATTCACTTGACGTTTCAGGGAGGCAGAGCTAGTTACTGTCAGTTGTTAGCGTTGTTACTAATACATTGCGGGCCGAATTAATTTGTATGAAAAAAAATAACCGTTTTTTTCTGTCAGTTGTTAGCTTTGTTACCAATACATTGTGGGCCGGGTATGAAAAAAAATAACCGTTTTTTTTAACTAGAGATACCAATTTACGTTCATTAGGGCTTATACTTTCAGCCCTTGAAATAAATGTTCTTATGAAAGTCACACGCTGTATGTGTGATGAGCATGAATATTTGTTCCTGAGTCTTGAATGTTTTCTATGTATTTAAGTATTTATATCTATTAAATATATCGTTGCCTAGTACCCATAACACAAGGTTTATTGAGCTTATTATTGGGGTTAGTTCAATTTGTGTAAGATTGTCCCCTAATATTTATTTATTACTTTTAAAATAATTCGCGACATCAAGCACCTAACATTTCTTTTGCTAAAAGTAACTCCGGTTAATATTAAGCTGAAAATCCAAGTACCTACTTTCCAAATGGTAGAGTTAACAAGCCACAACTACCTGAACCCTTCTTTTCTCAAAGGGGTCATTCTTCTTTTTTACCTACAATTGCTTGTCCTCATTTTGCCATACGTCATTAGTTAGAGTATTGGTTATTAATGTTTTAGTGTTTGAATGTACGTCCATACATTTTATTCATCTACTTATTAGAAACTAAATAGTCTTTCACTTTCTCTATCCAGTTATTTTTTTATAAGTTTGTTTTTCATAGAATCGCGTGACAGAGTGGTAATCCAAAATGTGGTCTCTGCTGAAAACGGCCACTCTGTCACAATATTACCTGAAAAACTACCATAAAGAAAAAAACATTATCGCCACGGAAAGAATCATTAATTAGTCCAAATAAAAGGTACATGCTACGTTTATTAAAATCAAACATTAAAACCATGATTATCAATAGTTGAAAAACGCGAAAAACAGAAAAATGACGATATATTGTAGGTAAAAAAGAAGAACGACCCAAAGACCAATTTTGGTCTCAAAAGTGTTTCCTCAAAATGATTTTAACACAAACGTTCTAGCGATTTAAAGGATCGCAGTTAGTAGGTAGAGGCAACGAAATAAGTTAGTCCGTAAAGAGGTTGGTAACAACCGCTTTGCCCCTGCAAACCTCTGTAGCTTTAATTGCACCAACTTACGTGAAAACTACTCCACGGTACAAGTCATAAACTATGTGTATTGTGTGGGTATATTTAAATAAATACGGATGGAAAGGGAACTTTTTCAAATATTTTTGCGAGATTGAATTGCTTCTTAATCGTTTAGGATTCCGTAGCCCTTATAACGAACCCTTATAGTTTCGTCATGCCCGTCTGTCCATCTGTCCGTCTGTTCGTATGTCACAGGCATTTTACTCAAAAACTATAAAGTTTATTTGAATAAAATTTTGAGGATAGGTGTATTTTGTTAGCGGCTACATAGTTTTGTAATTAAAATGACTAAAAAATATTTTTTTAGGCTTGCACTCCATACATAAAACTGAACGTCAAAACATTTTTTTTCATTGTACAATCGATAGGCCTTTCAAAATAAATGTAATGTTTCTCAGAACTTTTTTTGATTAAGTGAATAGAGTCGGAGATAATCGCACCGAAAGTCACTAAAATTCTGTCTGACATAACGCTTATTAAATTCTTTCACCGAAAATTATTTTGAACAAGATCGGTTCAAAGGTTTTCGAGATATTGCTGAAAAACTGCCTTCCTTAAAGGAAAGGACTTAGGTGCCGTAATATTTCTGTGACGATAAGACCTTTTTAATAGCCACGGAACCCTTCGTTTTGCGTACGACACGCAATTGGCCGGTTTTTTTTTTAAAGATTGTACCTAACTCTGGAAATAGTGTCAGTAACAATTTGTTGAGTCGAGTAAATAATGACTAGTACTACCGCGGTATGCTTGTAACGTTATGCCGTAGCCCGTAGCGGCATAACACGCAATATACGTTGCATGAGTCTCGAAAGTGTGTTTCATTCAGTCTATTTATCAGTATATTTGTTTTTTTTTAATATATATACTTTCTCTTAACTTAGGATTAATCATCCACATAAATGAGCATCCAGCAATATTCTTTGTCATACAAACAGAAATCACATTCTGATCGTTGAAATCCATTATAGCTTTTGCAAATAAATCCAGTGTTTCGTTCCAACGCTTTGGGGATTTAACTTATCCACATAAAGCCTTTTTTTAGTTTAAAAGCCGTGTTCTTCTTTTGAATTTCTAATCCTTGTTGTGTTTTAATCATAACACACAACATTAAGACTCATCCAAAATACAAAATCAGTTGGTTGATTACGTAACGCATTGTACGCGCGTCGGGTAGATCTAAATGTCAGTTTTTATATGGAAAAATTACAGTTAAATCTACCTAACGCGCGTAAGAAATGTCACGAGATCACCCCTCTGGGCTTGAAGTTTTGATGCAGATGACGTCTAACCACACATATAGGATGATTTCAAATAGTGGTTCCGGGATAAAAACTATCCTATATTTTAATCCAGGCTATAAACGATCTTCGTGCAAAATTTCACCCAAATCGGTTGAGCCGTTTAAGCGTGATTGAGTATCAAACATCCAAACATCCAAACTTTCGCATTTACAATATTAGTAGGATATAGTAGGATCTATTATCTTTAATTAACACATTCAGTGCCGGGAACCCGACTAGCGGTTGCCTACGCCGTAGGCGCTTTCCGCTACATACGAGGAAAACCACGGGATCGCCTACGGGCGTAGCGCGTAGCGATTCTGGGCACTGAATGTGTTAAACGATATCGCCACTTGAAATGCAATGAGCAGTTACTGTACATAACGCATTTGACAGACGTAAGGCATAAGAACAATAGATTGACGTTGTAATTGTTTAGTTTTTTTTTTAAATGGCATCGCGCTCTTGGCGCATTCAGCCAAAAATTGTTTAGTTGTTGTATGTTCACAATTCTATGTAGGATCTATTTTTACCACCTACTGTATAAAAAAATGCTATATAATGTCCTCTTACAAATGTATACAGGTGCGGTTATAAGTTTCATAAAACTTATTGTGTCTATCATAAGCATTATATGTGCAAAATAATTTTTACGTCATCGGCACCAAAATTTCGAGCCCAATCTTTAAGTTCTTGGCCCAAACCAAAGCACAGGTTACTGGGCTAAGTATTTAATGTAAGCCGGTCCGAATTGGCCCCGCCTGTTGCTCGCTTTACGACGAGTTGCTCTTACCGCGGCTATTTAGTTAATAGGGGATGCCATACAGATTTTTGATAGACACAGAGTACAATGAGTATATAATTTTAATTTACTGACATCTAACACAAGTGGAAAATTGACAACTCGAAAATAATGATTGAATATTATGAAAAAAAAAAAATTTTAAAACCCTCAAATGGACCTATTGTACGTGTATTATTTCGATCATTAAGTGCTTTTCAAACATAACATTACTAAAGTTGTTGTTTTTCAAAATGTTTTTCCTTGAAATCGCATGACGATTATCGCACGATTTTTCTAATCTTATGTGGAGTAGGAAATAATTAAGCTTATTACAATCTACACTTAGTTATTTCCTTAAATATTACTCGTTTGGACTGTCAACATACTTACGTTCATATTTATAATATTAGTAATGTTCTAACAAAAGAGCTGGTTTTCATTAGCGCGTAAACATACAACTGTCACTCTGTTCACTGTACAAAGGCTTTGATATCTATTGTCGTTATGCTAGTGGCGACATCTCTTTTATTTTATATCAAATCGTTTAATTAGAATTGAAAATGTCCGTACATCCAATATGTGACTTGACAGCTGTCATCCCAGTACAATTTATGCATGGACATAGGAAAACTTGGTCATTGAATTTATGTCATCATATGTCATAATTGACGTTTATTGTGCCGGGATTACGGCTGTCAAATATAGGCTGATAAAATAGGTACCTACTTCTACATAACAGAGATGTTCAGTCAAATCAGCAACTTTTTATGAAACGTTAAAAAGGCTCTGTCGATAGTATTGACCGCCACCGCAGGCCGCGCCAGTGCGTTTCAGGCTTTAGAGACGTCTATATGTTCTATGGTTAAACAGCGTCCATTTTTGGATCTTTGTCGATCTAAAAATCTTTCAAATTCAAATGGCAAAAATAAATTGTAGCTTGATTATTTTAAATTATTTTCGTAACTTTGGTTTATTGGTAAGAATCATTCATTTAAAGGTAAGTACTGTTTTTTTTCAGAAGGTGGATAGTTGAACTCTTCAATGTAACTAAAACCTAGAATGTACCTACACTGATTGATAAAAATATCTCTCTGACAACTTTTGTTTTACAGCTTGATAGGTATAATTATTGTATTATCAAAGCTAAATTAAAGTTAAGTACCTACCGCAATTTTTAGCAAAATCTTTAAAGCATTTCCGGATCTCAAATTGACATGATCATACAAATAATTTGTATTTGCCAACTAACGATGCGCGTGCGGTGCACAAATTATGTAATAAAAACTACCCTATTTTTATTTTGTTATTATCTTTAACTAAAAAATATTGTAAAACGAGCGTGGCGACAGATAAACCGTACGCGGTTTTCGCTCGCTGTTCGAAACATATAAATAGTCTTTAAGTATTTTAGATAAATAATAAAATAAACATGGAATATAATGACTATGTAAACCAATCCGATTCTTATTCAATGGGTAGGTACATATGTATAGTTTAGCAGCTTTGCATACTTATAAGATATAAAAAAAACAACTTTCGTTTTAAAATTTACTTTATTCGGAATGGCACAATTCACTTTAGTCTATGTACATAATGTCAATTGTAACCCAGCCTTACAATTGACTAACTAATTTACGGTATACAACAATGCAGTTCCTTTACCAGAGTATTAGTGCTATAGACAGTAACAATATGAAACAATCAAATGAAGCTTGAAAACAACATCAGTCCATTTGTTTTGTATAGTTTTCTTTTCATTTTTCACCGGCCGCGTTCTTCTGAAACAATTGAAATAAAATATCCCATAAAAAACATTCCATATCAAAAATAGGCCAAGTCTCGAAACTCTTTCACTGTAAAAGTTGTGAGATATTTCGTAGAGCCAAGTCAGGCATTCTTATTAATCTTTATTTGCTTGCTTTATAATATTTTAGAGATACAACTTTACTGCATTTATTAATGTTTGCATACTTACCTAAAACTATGTTGTACATTTTAAACATAATTAAATGTTTGAAATTTGGAGCTTGTGGGTCTGCTAGAGATGTAGGTACCTTAGCATTTTGTTGATCATCATAAGTCAGTGAGTATGTCAGTGACAAAACTAAGGAACTTTGATGTGCAATAGTTCTTAAACTAATAGTTCAAATTGAATGTTATTGAGAATATATCTAAGCCATATTATGGCCTATATGTTACTGAAAAATCAGGGTTCTAGCTTTGAATGGCTTCGAGAAAAGGATGGTACGGCCGAGCCTATTTCTTTAGCTCGACTTGCCGGGGGCACTGCCGTGCAGATTCATAGCAGAACTCTTATACACAGATTATACCTACCTAGTTTTACTTAAGTACTCTTTTATTGCAGGTTGAATTTCGAAACCACTAGGTAAGTACCTCTTTTAATTATCATTGTGTAAGTAGTTTATTTTAGGTAACTTAGCTTAACTACATTAAAACACAATTCCGTCGTGAAAATAAAATGTTACGGGAGTAAAGGTTTTTTTACCATTAGTACAGTTTGATCTATTGGAATTGTAAGCAATGTTCTTTCTTAGAATCATTACTTTACTAATAGGGGTGTAGACACAAAATTAATAAAATAATCAATAATGTTGTATTTTCTCGAAAAAGGATTAAAAATGTAGTTAAATGGAGAAAAATTCAACGCAAGAAGTTAAATAATCACAAAGTTACAAGTGTCCAAAGTTTTTAGGGTGGGGGGGGGGGGGGATTTTCTGTCCCTTTTCCGCAAAACGCACCTTCATATGAAACGACTGTCATTTACTGTGGCGCTCTAACAAGCAGCATTAAAACGGTTGTACGAAGCTTCGTAATTTTTTGAGATATTTGAATGGGATTTTCGTCATTAGGCATATTTTTTGCCTTCTTTCTTTTGAAGTAATAATAAATTTTGACTCTACACCTGTATTATAGTTACTTTACTAATTACAGAGATAAGTAGATATAATATGTAGGTACCATAATCTTCCACAGCTTCATCTTGGAGATGAGTTCGTCGTCCAGCATCGGGATGGCTTCGGGCTGCACCGACCCCACGTCTGTTAAGTCTTCGTTCACGTTCCTGGAACATCATCATCATCGTAATTGTTCGTCATCATCATCATCATAGTGTATTTTGGTCCCACGCTGTAGGTACTTTAGCTACCGTGCAGGCCCAGTGTGGTTTGGGCATCATCATATATCATATAATAATGAGGCAAAGCTTGTGAGTGGGTAGCGTAGTGAGGGTGTACGTAAGTTTGTATGTAGGTAAGTACCTAATGTCTGAAAATCTGTTTTCTTCCTTTTGGTTTTTGCCCATGCCAAAATGGTGAGTATCTAATGCTCTTGGCTTTAACTATTATCTATAAACCTATCTATATCATCATAATAAAGTTACATATTTGTACGTTCTTGGTTTATGTCATCAATTAAATCATCCGTTAACTTAATTAGACGCCTGTACTTATTTAAAATAACTTACACAGTACGGCAAATATTCACATACTAAATAGCGACACCTATTATATTAGCATACAAACTAAAAGTTTGTACACTCACATGAGCCTGTTTGGTTGCGAGTCGTCTGGCACGTCCATCTGGAAGATGGCGCTGATGTCGTCGTTTGCTGCCTCCTGCCGTACGCGGTTCTGGAAGCACATGGTAGATGGCGTTAAAATTATTATGAATAGTTTCTCGTTTGGGTCAAGAGATGGCGTGGTTAGTGACTTGAGTATTTCGGGTCTTTCCTATTACGTATGGTAATATCACCATAGAATTTACAAGAATAAAATATTCCCGTAGCTACGTGGTATTGGTAATCGTAGGAGGAAATATTGATGTGCTGTTTCCGGGAGTATACCTGAAAGTTACTGATTTGCTTGGTTGATGATAGAGCCGGGATTGTTCCCTATACACATTTGTATACCCTAACATTCGGGGATCAATTCGACTCAACTCATTATTGTGCATTTCTAGTATGATATATATAATAAAATAAATATCGTGGGATAATTCACACCAATTGATCTAGTCCCAAACTAGTTAAAGCCTGTACCTACTATGGGGACAACGGATAAACATACTTATATAGATAAATACATACTTAAATAGATATTAAACATCCAAGACTCAAGAACAAACATTCGTATTCATCATACAAATATCTGCCCCGACCGGGGATTTAACCCGGGACCTCAAGCTTCATAGTCAGGTTCTCTAACCGCTAGGCTATTCGGTCGTCGATATGATGACGGTTTCTCCTTTAATTTGACACCTGCCCAGCAGCTAGCACGATAGGGTTTATGGCGACATTTACGTGATATTTCAGTACATTTTGGCCGTAAAACGTGACCATAAAATATATCGTGTTACATAAAACCTGGCGTCTACACCAATGCGACAAAGGCGCTACGATAAAATGTCGCTTCATGCTAAACCACAGATTTGTCCCCTGCAAATTAAAGTTAAGTAAGTTATTGCACAGGTTTCAACCCATTTAGGGAGTAGATTTCTAGTTTTAAGGAAAACTTGTAAAATATATGTTTTTGGGAATTAAGAAATAAAAATACCATTTCAGCGTTGACAGCCATGCGGCGGAGCAGGCGGGTGAGGTACCAGTCGGGAGCGGCGGTGGGAGGCTTGGCGGACCGCTTTCCATGCGCTGAAACCAATAAACGCCAGGTGACTTATGGCCGCAAAACTATTTAAATCGTTAAAACAGACCGTGACATCGCCAACGCCATAAGAATTAAAAAGCAGATGTGTGTCACAAAATCAAAACAAGGGGAATTAAAAGAATTTTCAAAAAAACCCAACTGCTTTTTTTGCAAATATTATAGCCTATGTCACTCCCACGATTAAGAGGAATCCAACGACACCTCATATGTTGAAATCCGTTAAACGGTTTAGGCTGCAGGGTTGCAGGGCGTGCCAAAGAATAAGACATACATACATAGATACAACATACATATATACATATATACATACATACATACGCTCAAAAAACATAACCCTCCTTTCCTTTGGCAGTTGGGTAAAAAACTATGAATACAAATTTGGCCATTTATCCGTGGCATATATACTTTTCACTAAAGTGGCTCTAAAGTAGCCATGTTGCAAGGTGTGATTAAAACGTGGCAAATTGAGCCGGTAGTGTTACATCTTCCATTTTGAGATAAGATGTAATTGATACAACTACATACGCATCCAAAAATACTTGACTATTTCACTTACAGGGCCAATCGCATACATACATACATTTTAAAGGAACTGTACTCCAATACATACAATTGCCATTGACATATTTAGTCAATGAGAATTCAATAAAATAATCATACACTAACTGGACCATTACCCTCGTTAAACCTAATGATATTTACAGTTTTGGTGAAACATGATTTGTCGGAAATATCCAACAGTTTCTGACTCTCTTGAGATCAAGCATTTACATTACAAAATCATTTTTCATGTGCCTAACACGCTGTTGCTCAGTGTTTCTTAAGGAGTAAGTATTATAATAATTTTTGGCAAGTGCAAAAGTAAGTTGGCAGTATTTAGGATGGATGGGGCAAGTTTAAGAAACCAAGCACGCGTCACCTTATATTTACGATAGTTTGTGATTAGGGGCAAAAATATTGTTTCATTCGAAATGTTCGACAGGTATTTGGTGAATATTGCGATATTTACAAATAATAAATAAAATATTTGTTGGTAACAAGAAATAGTGTTGGCTTCATTTGTGTGGTTTTACCGCAAAATACTACTACTGAATATGAATTACCTACAGCTTAGATAAATTGAAGGTTTTGGTTACATGTCAGTATTAGTTTAGTTCGTTTTTAAGGGTGCGTGATAAGGAGGGTTTCACATTGGTGTTTAGTATGCGCAAGCCGCGAAAGAGCCAGTGTGGTACAGCAGAGCCGGTTGGTTCTGGTCTGGGGGTTGCCACAGCGAGTAAAGCACTGTACCTACGTGTCGCGCCTGCATTACTCCGCCACGGCTGCTGACATGGCGGAATATATTCACCAGAAGTCTGGCTACACGCTGAGGGTTTTCCAGCTACGTTCGCGCCACTACGTGCACTTCAGCTTGTTTCTGGTGCGCGTGCCGCGGCCGCTGCAGGAGACCATCGCGTGTGCTGACTTCTGGTCGAAGCGTGTCGTGTTTCGTCGGTTGCGGGGCAACCTACCGAATTCTACACCGGACTTGTCGACGCAACGGAGCCACACTGTTTCGTCGCCTAAATAATAATTTTATAATTGCATTGTATGCATGTTAGTCTTTAAGGTATTTGTAACTATGGGCCTTAGTAGCCTGAAATAAATGCTTATTATTATTATTTAGTAGTTGAATCAAATTGCATTCTAATTTAATTTAATTCTTATAAACACATAATTGGTTCAAAAACCAACAACTTCTACTACAATTCCGACCAATTCTGTTAATGATTTGGTCATAACCTTTTTTATAACTGGATCCTTTGGTATCTCATTTAATTTAATAGTCCCTGGACGACTGAGCTCTGCTCGGGTGAAAACAGAGAAATACGGAGTAAACGAATTTTCTCAGACATGAGACCTAGCTAGATCGATTTTTCGCTCCCATAAACCCCTTTAATATACCAAATTTCACTGAAATCGTTAGAGCCACTTTCGAGAACGTGAATGCAAATATATATATATATATATATATACAACTATCTTCCGCCTGCAACTTCGTCTGCGTAGAACCGCGGAAAAAACTATATTATATTTTAATCCAGGCTATAAACTACCTTCGTGCAAAATTTCATCCAAATCGTTTTAGCCGTTTAAGTGTGATTGAGTAACAAACATCCTGACATCTAAACATCCAAACCAATTAGTAGGATATTCCTCGTTTTATAGTATAGGGTTGCTGTATTTATGTTCTTATTAATGCGATTCCACTATTTCCAACTAAAATTTACAAAATTCAGAATTTTTTGAAGGTTTTATTTAAAAATAAGGAAAATTTAATGTTTGGTGAAAATATGAATCAAATAAAAGTTATAAAATAGGTCATAAAATACTGTAAGCGGCGTCGTTGTTTAAAATAATGGCTCGTAATGTATTTAATTGAAGGCTTTAGCGTAACATGGTACTCGTATTATTTTAGTCATATTTCGGATATTTGCTTAATTTATATATTATCCAATTACTTTTTCCAATTTATTATATCAGTCGGTTACTACGGTTTAGCCAAGCGAGTATCGACCCTGCCTACGAAGCTGAACGTCCCGGATCAGAATTCTGGTACGAGCAAATATTTGTGTGATTACCATATTCATATTTTTTTCTAAGTCATGCATTTTTTCTAAGTACACATAATATAACACATATTTAATTAATATTATATTTACGTCTAGTAGCTATAATACAAGCCTTATTAATTGAACTCAAACCATTTCCCGTTTGTCTAGGTTTTTTGTTTATCATTTTCGTATTTTTAAGCAGACTTCTGCAGACGGTAGTTAAATGAGGTGTTGTTTGCGTTTAATAAATTATTGAACAATACAATTAAATAATTAATAAAAAATATAACTTAAAAAAGAGACACCAACAAACTATCATTTCATCTAGGTATATTATCTGTTTGTCTACTATCTATAACTATATTTATTTACTACGTTATTTGCATAACACGATAACGTCATTAACTTCAATAACTCTTGCATCAGTAGCTATGATGCATTTTTTTACCACGGTAGCATTAACTTACGCCCTTTCAACAATGAGATGTTGCGACAAGAGTGAGTTGCGATAAGGCTGCAGTACAAACGTTATCAATTTTCATTACCACGAGGTGCGCGATGCCACGCCTTGTGTATCAGAGCTTGGGTTCGATGCGTTTTATTGTTAGCTGGAGACATGACGGTTATGGCTTTTGTGAAAATTGGTGATATGACAAATTCAAACGGCAAATTACATGATATGATTGCTAATGACACGACATGGCATGTGTTTGAAAGCCTTGCAGACATAATATCTACCTAATTAACTGTTACTATCGATAACCCATGTTAGTCAACCTTTTCTTTTAAGTACGTCTTTTACGTCTAAAAACCTGTGCTGGAAACGAGAACAAAGTCAAAGTCAAAGTGATTTATTCTTCAATTTAGGCATATTACATGCACCTATGAATGTCGATAAACTACCACCGGTTCGGAAAGTAAACCTCTGCCTCGAGAAGAACCGGCGTAAAAAACTCGGCGAGGTGTCATTTTTTCAAAACAGTATACAATATATCATATCAGTATCAGAGTATTATAAAATTTTAAAATTACATTGCTACAGTAGAAAGCCTATTTATTTTACGACAGGTTTCTAGTGCAGGATTTTATCGCTGCCAAATATCCCTATCCATGATGTAGTCGTTTATCTTATAATATGCTTTTGAAATAAGTGTCCGTTTTACAACAGATTTGAATTTAGAGTCAGTAAGTTCGGTAATGTGTTTTAGAATTTTATTGTAGAATTTTATACAATTTCCCAAGAACGACTTTTTCGCTTTTACTAGCCTGTAAAAAGTTGTTTTGAGCTTCCCTGCGCTTCTGGTAACCTTGGGCCTATCAGTGTTTGTTGGGTAGTTGTATAAATTCTTCCTAACATACATTATTATTTCAAATACGTATAGCGACGGCAGTGTTAGAATATCTGTTTCCTTGAAAAATTCTCTTAATGACTCACGCGACCCGAGGTTATAAATTGCTCTAGCAGCCCTTTTTTGTAAAATAAATACAGTCTCAATATCTGCCGCTGATCCCCATAAAATAAGACCATAAGTAATTATACTGTTAAAGTAAGCGAAGTAAACTAACCGTGCCGTTGCTACATTGGTAAGTTGCCTTATTCTCCTGACTGCAAAAGTAGGCGTAGCTAGACACCGACCGACTATTTTCATATCTCCAAGTCGTAAGTACACTATGACGCACGTTTTGTTCGAATGCGAGACATGTGGGTCCATCCATTGGTTTTTTCATGCCGAATGTGTACGTGATTGGTGTGTTGATGACCTGGTAAAGGTCGTGGGAGTCCGCTGGACTCAACGCCGGTCATTGTGGCACTCTTTGGGGGAGACCTATTTCCAGAGTCTTTCGGCTGTTGTGATGATGATGATGAACGTGTAACACTTCCAATCGCCAAGCCTGCCATAGCAAAATTACGTCTACTCAAACAGCTAAAGCTGTGTGAGGTTCTAACAATATTGATGCGCAAAAGCCAAAAGTTGTTAAGGTGGTTTGGGCATGTTATGCATGTTAGAGAGGATGGATGAAAGAAGATTAACGAAGAGAGTGTATATAAAAAGAGTGGAAGGGCAAGTTGGAAGGGGAAGACCTAGGCGAACTTTCTCCGATCAAATTGGAGAAATGTTACAAAAAGGCCAGGTCAAAAGTACCCTAAACCGACGAGCATGTACGAGAAATGTTATGAAAGGTGACTGAAGCGAAAGTGGTTTGTCAGGATCGTAGCAAATGGAGATCCGTGATCTCTGCCTACCCCTCTGGGAAAGAGGCGTGATTATATGTATCTAATGTATGTAAAAGCCAAAACTTGAACGTAATTACAAAAGCCACGTGTCAGAGCATGGCATCAGGTAGCCGATACCGAAAGCTGAACATGATTCCTTCACTAAATCTGTCTGCGGTGTGAGCATCAGGTGATAGGTACGCAATTTCTGGATTTATACAGGATGTAGTCTAATGGGAAATCTGAAACTATAAGCAATACGGATTTTGTACTTAGGAGTCGAGGCCGATTTTTGAAAAAATAAAAACTGCATTCAAAGATTTTAATAAGGTAAACGTCCACTGTTTCGGCATGTTAAGCCTGAAATTAGTCTCTTTTTTACACGTCACTCATGGGCATCGCTAAGGGGGAAGGAGGGGGCAGCCCCCCTCCCCCTACAGGTGTGACGCTCATGTGCCCACAATTCATACTTTTACACCCTTCATTTATGAATATGAACTTGCCTTGCCCTAGGCCGTCGGCTGGCGACGCCCTTGACGTTACTGAACATAATATCACTTTGAAATCTTTTGTGTGAGAATGATATCTTGCCGGTTATTTAATGCAAGAGTTATATAGTTTTAGTTTCAATACCTATTTTCTTATTAATTTAGTTGCAGACCTCGTATTTGAACCCCATTTCGTGATAAAATTTGGCTCTGCTCCTAAGTTTGTGAATTCGTGACCCCTGTTTCGGTATAAAGTTTTTGAGTACCTGATACTTAGTAGGAGATACGTTTTAAGGAATAAGGCTTGTTCACGAAAAAAGTAGCCACAGTTGTATAATATAATAGGGAATGTGCATGGGACTTCAATTTTGAATAAATTGCACTCAATCGATGCAGATATACGTAGAAATATCATACAACAGAAATATATAAAAAAAACTATTGTATTGTTATCTCACGTTAAAATCACTTAATATTTTTCTTTAATTTTTCGATACATAACAGTAAGACATAATACTTATTGAATTAGAAATGATATTTTGTATGACAAGTATAGATTTAAACGCAAATTTTAAGGAGATAATTAGGTACAAAAGAATGATTAACTCCATAGTAAACGCGCCGAGAATATGGATTGTGACGTCATAGTCTATGCCCCTTTAACATAGAGCGTTATCGGTGGGTGCCGGTGCGTGCAGATTTCAAATGCCAATAACATCAGAAAAAAAAACGTAAGACAGTTTTATTGCTACAGTTGTGTATTAAATAAATATTCCTATAGATTATACTTTTGATTTTCGCAATAAAAAATAAAGATGCATATTCCCTATTTAGGTGATCAATATGAAATTACATTTTTTAAAGAATTTAATTAAGAAGGTCTCTTCACCTATCGTTTTGTGTGGCGTTATCCATGGATATTTAACAGATACTATAAATTTTTTGGCTAACTTTCGAAATCTCTAGATTGTAGTCTTAGATTTTGTAATTTTTACGTTTGGGTCATAGAGGTTCTTTTTTTTCCTTTACTCAAATAGATTATCGATGCTATAATGTTCCGCGAATATCTTTCCAGACTCTTAATTACCGTATACAGATCATAAAGTTGTTCATTTTAGCTTTAAGCCTTAACTGGCATTATGTAGAATCTCACAACTTTTAAGGAAAAATGGAAGGATTTTAGATTCTTAACCATATAAAAGAATTCTCAGTTGGCTATCTAATTGCGGTTTGAACTGGGTGACAATGGAGACTTAGTTTTCGATGGCTACTTTTTTTCGTGAACAAACCTTATACACCCTCATTTGTATTAAAAATTGCGGAACTTTTTTGTTTTTTCCGGGATTTTTTATTATGAAATTTATGGTCTATAATATCGCCCTAAAAACTGAACGAGTTATGCCCTTTTAACGGAAGCTGTAGTAAGTACAGTCGAACTTGTAAGTAGCTGAACACTTTACCTGATCACTTTCCCCCGTTTGACAACTACGTTTGACAGTTTAAAGCGACGTGGTATATAAAGGTGTTCAACTTTTTGTGAGGCCGTCGGTACGCGTGCATAATGGTTAACATAGTCCACGTAGTAACTTCTGCTCCTGACTGTACATCAACCCTTTCACTGGCGAAGGTCGAACACGGTAAACGTCATAAGTCATGCTCTTTAATGAATATTAGTCGGTTGAGCCTGATTTGTAAACGTATCTGATTAATTGCACGTGAAACTAGAATACATTGTGCCTCGCTCAACTTTGATATGATATGTTGTAGTTTAATATTATAATGTGTATTATGTAATACTGTCCATAGTATATCTGTCATAAAATGTGTACTGTTGCCAATATATTCATATCAAATGGTTTCGAAATCGAAAAAGATAAAAAAAATATAAAAATATCAGCAAAGCTGAAAGCGAAAAAACAAAAAAAACGCACCTGAAACGTTGAAAGAAATATAAATAAATATTGTTTATCCCTTTTATTGATAAATTAAAAAAAATAATCGTCAAGCCTTGTTTGCACCGCGTAGATCACAAAAAAACTGCAAAAAATTGCAAAAAAAACATCAAAAAATGTGTAATCTGTGATACAAATAATCAGAAAAAGGTTATGGTGGTACGTACATAATCTTCCGTCTAAATATTTGATTACCTACGTATTAGTAACGAATAAAATTTCTGCAAGTATTTTATTTTTAGAATAAAATAGAATATAATATTTATTTGTTAAACATGGTTTTTATCTCATGTAAAGTGAGTTGTAAATTCTTATGAGAATAAATGATCTTAAACCACAATACATAAAGGTGGTCATTATAACAATTATAATTATTCGTTTCACATGTTACATGGCATGCAAATTATAAATTTTAGACAATAATTCATTAGATTACGTATTAAGTAAAGAATCGTGACACAAAAACGAGAAAGAAATGAAGATACTTAACATAAACGCGTAGGTAGTAGGTATATGGCTATAAAAATACTGCTTAATTGCTTGTAATGTTTGAGCAAGGATGATAATAATTAACCAATCGGAGTTAGTCAACTTATGTCAAAAATCCATTCGATATTCGTTGCTTTTTATATTTCTTGACGAGTGCCAACACAAGCACATGCCTACCCTCTCTAATTTAACTACATAATATGTGTATACAATGACTCACCCACGTCACTGATTAAAATTCATCCTTTTCCGCGTTCACACGCATTTAATTGCCACCGCGTTTAATTTTCAAAGCCAAGCTTGACATTAGGGCTTAGCCGTGCCAGGTGACAGTAATTATTGTTTAGGCATAATGGGTACGTGATGCTTTCATGTTTCCGCTACTTTGTTTGCATACAATCGCTACACAATTTGATCAATGTATCTGACAATAAATAGATTCGGTTCAGTTTCAGTGGTTTCTTCTTTCCACCGCCGAAATTATATTTCAAACTAGCTGCTACACAGGCAAACCCGCGGGATAAAATATAACCTGTAACCATCCAGAAAGTCTATTCTACACGTGGGTGCTAGAATTTTTGAAATCGGATAAGCGGTTCCGGAGATTACCCAAAGCATAAATACAACTTATAAATTTACAAAGCTATTTAACCTTTTGACAGCGAGGGTGCAAAACAAAACAATGAATAAAATGAAACTTCTGATATATATTTATAAATATTGTCATGTCAAAATTAATGTACGTATAATGAACTATTAAAAAAATGGATCAAGTTACTTGTAATGCTTTTTATTACATAAAATTAACGAAAATGCGCAAAGCGCACGCGCGGCTGTGGCCGTCTTTAGCTGTCAAAAGGTTAATATCACAGACTTTTAATTAATTTATTACAAGCTTTATATTTACTTGACTTGTTCGTATGTAAGTATGTAAGAAAATTTGGAATTAATTTTTCAGTCACTTGCCGTTATCCATTGAGCTGAAATTTTGGGTAATTTAATAGTATAGTTTCGATGTCAATCTAATATTATGGTACCATCGAGCTGATCTGATGATGAAGATAGAAGGTCGAATTCAGTATTTAATCGACGTATCTCCATAGTAAGCATTGTGACGCAGCGTACGGCGTGATTTATAGGAGACCATGGCATAACTCGTTGAGTTAGGGCTCGTTAGGATCGTCTCAATGAGTAGTAGATGATGGTATACAGAAAAGTACAGTCGGCAATAAAAGCTTGTACCAAAAATGAAATTTGTGACACGACCTGCAGATTGAAAGTCCCGCTTGGGTACAGTACCAAAACAAGCGTGAGTAAGAAATACAAAACCGGTTCCAACTGAATAAGTTAAGTATAATAAATCCTCTGAGTCACTACCAAGAATATACTCATTTATCAATTTGGAATAACTACATGGGCGCGATAACGCACAATATGGATTAAGCTTACGAAATATGAACTTAAGCGCCTATTG
This sequence comes from Epinotia nisella, assembly GCA_932294315.1. Lineage (NCBI taxonomy): Eukaryota > Metazoa > Arthropoda > Insecta > Lepidoptera > Tortricidae > Epinotia > Epinotia nisella. The sequence continues at coordinate 29,586,436 of OW028675.1, read as the reverse complement.
AGTCTTATCCTGATAGTACGAGTATATCGATAGATATCGGAAACAGTAAGCCGGGATTAAAATAACTGATATTTATGATAATAGCCCCCGCTCGATCGTAAAAGTTCTTTTGTTTAATTCACAATTTGATCCTTAATGAAAGGAAAACATTTTGCGGGGGTTTTTATGTCAGGAGTACTGTCTGCGCCGAAAAGAGATTCGCTTTTGTTATTTATTGGTTTTTACTTAAATATTTTCTGGTTATAGCTTTTGCTGATTATCAAACATATTGTGTTTTATCTAACAAATAAAAATGTCCGATCGTGAAATGGGCCGATTTATTTTGGTGTAGTGTCTTTAAAATGTTAAGTTAGAACTTTAGACTGAAAATTGGTGTGTTAACGATTACACGGGGTGTAGTAATATTGCTTCACTGTAAGCTCTTGCTGACAGACGTATTTGCATCACAAACCCTACATTATCAAAGTCCACTGGAGGCAGAATATTGCCCGTGGGCCACGATTAAATAAAGATAGACATGCTAAGTTAACGTTAATTTGCTACTTTACTAGTCATGAAAGCTTCTATAATATTCTAAGTTAATAAGAGCAATGAACATATGGGTACAGTTTGCGTATACTAAGGCAGGAGCTGCGGCTGATCATGCCCAAATACTTAAGCGACGAAAGTACTCTTCTCTAGTTCAGAACTACGAATTGGCGGCGCTTGCGGTAGAAACGATGGGACCCTGGTCAGCTGACATGAAGTCCTTCATGAAGGCTCTATTGTCACGGCTGGTCAACGCCTCAGGGGACCCCAGAGCTGGCGCGAACCTTCCTCAACTGATCGCTCTTGCGATTGCGGTTCAAATGAGAAATGCCGCCAGCGTCTCGGGGTCCTTGCCGCAGGCAGAACTACTAGATGGTTTATTCCTTTTATCATTAGTTTTAATTATGTCGTTTTTTTTTGTAGTAGTAGTATATAGTAATTAGTTGAATTTGAATTAATTTAAGTCGTTTTGGTCTTTTTTACTCATAAAAGTAGATAAAACTCGGTTAACTAAAATTTATTTTGTCAATTTCTCACAAACTGAGAATTTCAAAGTGACAAATAAAGACAAAGGGATTTTATAAGTTTGACGAATGAAAATGTGTACCTGAATAAGCCCATTAAATTTTACAGGCGATAAAAAGATGTTACGCAAAATTACCGTTTTCAAATTGGCTTATGCTTATTAAAAGCAATTTTCGTTATTAAATTGGTATTACAAATATAATTTTCCACATAAATTTTTGACAAATTAATTCAGTGCGTTTTAATATTCTTAATTAGCGAAGACGGAAAAGCAGATTTTGATTACGTCTTTTGTGCCAACCTGTCGTTGCGAAACGTGTCTACAAAAATATATTCCTAGGTATACTTTAGTCCACCATTTTTATATCTTCCTTATATCTAAAGTTTGATTAAATAAATATGATAATTAAAACTTACCGCCCCAACACGAATGTCCGTAACTTAGACAGGATCCTGAAATTAAATGAAACACCAAATTAGTGATTAGTATCACGGCAGTTCATACCTTAAATATGTTTGAATTAGGTATGTTTATCATTTAATTGAATATTGTTGATACCTAATCATTCTATTTTTTATTGGATGATTGATGCACGTACGTAATCAAATAATACACAAGTGAATTCTCATGAAATGCTCAAATTGATAAGTCTATCGTCAACAAATAAAGCTTGCTGATCATTTAGTGAATATGTTTATACTTAGTTCTTTCTGTTTCTTGCGGTCCTGAGAGTTTCACTAACGTTGCATTTATGCTGCTTTCCACCAGATCTATGCTAAGGTGTATAAGTGCGTGTTTATTTTTTACGAGCTGCCCGTGCGGTAGCTCACAAGTGAACTATGAGAAATGAGTCATACTTCTAATATAGCCCTAAGTAAAAAAATGTTACTAACATGGATGTACCCTTTACTCTGAAATAAACATTATGTCTTTCCCGCTCACGGGACATGATGTCCCGGACCTTTGGGAGGCGTGCGTGGGGCTAGGTACCTACAAAGTACCAACTGAGCCAACACGTAGATGCCCTTTTGACAATTTAATGGAATGCAAGGAGTACACCGAGCGGATGCTGTCCCTGAACGTGTCATGGGACGCACACAGAGACAGCACCCGCGGGGGTGTATAGGGACTATTACTGGTTGATGGAATCTAAATAAAACGGGTTATTGGGTGAAAATGATGGACTAGTGGCTGGGCTATTGGATGAAACATCGGACGCCTGCCTAATAAAACTGTTTCACTTTTTATCTCTGGCAGACGGTGACTCTTAAGGTTGTGCAATTCGGAATATACCTATGATATTATTATTTCCTTCGTTTTGGTAAAGTACTATGCTTATGACATAAATAGTGGACAATCTGGCTAAGCTTAGCTTGACGCGCTGTCGGGTGATGCGCGCTGAAAGGGTTAAGTGTGTAATTAGTAGAACAGCAACATGCTTTGACAAAAATAATACATAGATAACATGAAATGTGACTACGAATGTACAATTTTACAATAAAATACAACTAAAACGAGGGCGCTATTCTACATTAAATTTTGGCCAGCTCCTGATATCACTGATAAGTGATAACGTGACATAGATTCCGTCCCATCCATCTATGAATGTATTAAATTATTTATTTTTCTCATGTTCAAAAACAATATGTAAGCATTATATACCTAACATTTACTATATACAGGGTGTATTATTCGAACGGGATAGTGAGGGAAAATCCGAAACTACAAGAGATACGGAATTTTGAGATAGGAGTCACGAAACAAATTTTCGAAAAACCGAAAGTCGTTTACTACTGGACATACGCCTCCCCCAAAGAGTTCCAAAGTGACCGGTGCTGCGCCACCCGCATCCAGCTAACTCCCGCGACCTTCACCAGGTCATCAGTCTATCTTGTGGGGGGGCTAACCACGCCGCGTCTTCTGGTACGTGGTCGCCACTCGAGAACTTTTCCGCCCCCGCCCGGTTCTACGTGCAATGTGCCCCGCCCATTGCCACTTAAGTATAGCGATTCGGAGGGCTATAGCGGTTACCTTGGTTCTGCTGCGGATAGCCTCATTTCTGATGCGACCACGCAGAGAAACTCCCAACATAGCCCTCTCCATTGCCCTTTGGGTGACTTTGAGCCTTCTTATGAGGCCCATAGTATTTCTTGTATTTCTTGTTTGAATCTTTGCAATCATTACTCATAGAGTACATCTGAATGTCTGTCAAATTAGACGAGTATGACAGGACTGGCTTACCCCGAGGCAGCTTGACCCCGAGTAAGCGACCACGTTGCAGTGCCATATGTCATCACTGGCAACACTGGAGTTAGTATGAGGTGTGGCAACTAAACCATTACCAGCCCAAATTAAGTAGGTTATTTATGGTAAGCCGTCAGCCATTTTAAGACCAATTCTTAATTTAGCTGCATAAGAGCCTTTCCGTCCCTTGGGCATGGAGGCACGCGTATAGCTCCTCTGTAGAAATGTTTACTCTAAGATGGCAAACATTATATGCCTATGTCAAAAGATTATGTCAATCGACCTGCACTGGTTTCTCCTTCCTTGTTCAATGCATATATATAATATGTCCAGTTCAACAGGACCATAGATCCATTGTCAATCTATTCATGGAATTGGCTTACACTCAAGATGGGTGCATTAAAGGGAGTGGTTCTGAGTGGTCGCTAATCCAAACGAAGCCACCTAGGCTTAGGGTGCAGTAGGTTATGACTGTGTTGTGCACTCAAATGGTTGACTTAAGTGACTAGGCCGTGTCCCTATTCAAGTAGAATAAGGGTGAGTATACACCGAACATGTGCTGGGCTGTGGTAAGTATTAAATCCCCTGGTAACTTTTATGGAAAGAAGTACCTTATTTGACGTTTGACGACCGAATAGCCTAGTGGTTAGAGAACCTGACTATGAAGCTAGAGGTCCCGGGTTCGATCCCCGGTCGGGGCAGATATTTGTATGATGAATACGAATGTTTGTTCTCGAGTCTTGGATGTTTAATATCTATTTAATTATGTATTTATCTATATACATATGTTTATCCGTTGTCTAGTACCCATAGTACAGGCTTTGCCTAGTTTGGGACTAGATCAATTGGTGTGAATTGTCCCACGATATTTATTTTTTTATTTAGTTACTTTTTTAATGGTCTTTTACTACGCTACGACGTAGGTCTTACCATTCATGAATGTTATCGTTACATGTACCATAAAAAGGTCTTCAAGAGTAATACGGTATCGAATTTGCTCAATAAAAAATGCTGCCATCTCCTTAACGCTGAACGTAGCTAGCTGGTTATTTCGTTTTCAATGGAAATAAGTGAAATGCAACACGTATCAACACATAAGACGTCAGTTTTATGGTGGTCCATTTGAGAAGCTTTTAAGGACGTTTATAGTCCCATGTTTTATCTAAAAATACAAAATAGTTTTGGCCCCCACGGAAGACCAGCGCTGGCCAATTAGGCTGGCACCATGCTGAGTCTGGACCATTTCATGGTGCGTTAATTATATTTTTGTGGTTTTGTGGTTGGTTGGTGTAAATGTTTTCTCTTTCTTTCTGCATTCTGTTAATATTGGAAAAAACGGATGGTTAAGGGCCGGTTGTTCCCAGTGTTATCGGTTTGACTATTTTGGACTTTTGACAGTTTTTTAAGATGACCGCTGCCTGCACCATATTTAACGTGTGTGGTTGATGAACCTTTATTTTGGGATATTATGTTAAAGTGATGTCGAACAAAATTCGAAAAAAAATCCTACGTGATGTTACATATTTTGTCAGATAAACCCAATTCAGGCCTTTTGTTGTTATTATGATGTGAGAGCAAGCCTATTTGTGTAAAGGTGTTTTTCCACCAACAGAATCAGCGACAAAACAAATTACTCTTTTATCACTGATATAAAACTTCCTACTCCGATCCGCGAAAAGTCTTGCTGCCTAGCTATAAAGCAAGCGAGCACCCACCCTAATACCAGGTATTAGTACCTATACTAGTATACCGGCGAGCTTTACAGGTCTTGTGAAGCTTGCCGGTGGGTTCTAATAAAGATAGGTAAGCTTCATCGCGCAAGACAATTCTCTTCAAGTTGTCAAATGGAATCCAATTGTAAATTCATTTTTCTACAAAGCGTCAGACCAATAACAGTTGGAGGAAGCCTATAAACATTCAATGTAACATTACGTGGGTTATTTATTGAACATAAATCCATGTGAACGAATGATTTCCCTTAGGACGCATACGCTTAGTCCGTTTCTAAACGCAAAGTGACAACATCGATATTTAAAACAATGTTGAATTAAAGTTAGAGGTTATATTGATTAACAAGTGGATAAAAACTCGCCTAGAAAATATACTGGGTGGAATAATACGTGAGACTGTTTCGGACATCGGGAATACTTTAGTTTAAAAAGTGCTATTTTTTCCCTCTTACAAGTTATGTTGATATCTTTGTTATACAGTACAGTATTGGGTAGATACGTTTACTAAAATGACTATATTGAATATTTAAGTTTTTTTTATATATTTTTCGTTTTTAAATACAGAACTGGCAATATTTTAGGGGCTAAATGGGACGTATTCGTCGACGGCGACATCCTGACAAATCGATTCTTTGCGTAGTTATTATTTGCGTGCATGGGCGCGAGAGTGACTCGCAAATCCAAACATGGTTTTGAAGCTCCGGCGACATGTAAAACAATAAAGGTCTCCACTTGAATGGTAAGTGTAATGGTAGGAGGGCTTGGGCCGAGTTTTACGAATCTGGCGTTTGGCGTCAAGATCTTCGATAGGGGCTAAATATGTAGGCGATGTAACAGTCAACAGCAAAAAAAAACTTATGAAATAGGGTCCCAAAATAATATAGAGGTACATGAAATTAAGTCAGTCATAATATAAAATATGATTTTTCGGGGCTGCATGACCTCGCAAGATCACCTCGGAATATAAATCAGATGTTCGGTTAGTTTCGGTTATATTCGTCAGACAAAGACGCGAAGCGACTATAACACCTCTCGTGTCCGTCAAGGGTTGAAATAAGTTTCTATTATATGTTTTTTTATCAGGATGTTTTTTGTAAATACATTTAAAAAAACCTTTTTTAATGCCGTATTTTCATTTATACAATTTGAACATTTGACTTTCATTTGTTCGTCACTTGACACTTAGGTAAAAATAGTGTTGTAATTCATTGAAGTTTCCAGTACATAGATGTTTATGATATCGTGTATTGTTTGATACATCATTTTTAACTACACATTTAATTAGTCAAAAGAAAATTATCATAATAACACCGGGACACAGAAATGAAATGACAAATCAATATGTATATTGATTTGTCATTTCATTTCTGTGTCCCGGTGTCGATATGTATATTGACAAAATGACAAATCAATATGTATATTGATTTGTCATTTCATTTCTGTGTCCCGGTGTTATTATGATAATTTTCTTTTGACTAATTAAATGTGTAGTTAAAAATGACACTGGTATAATTTGTTATATCCGAGGCGTCATGCTAGAACATGTTTTGCAATATTGATTTTGATCACTTACTTTTGACGTTGGCTGTAGGTACCTCGGCCATACTGAACAAGTTTCACTATGGGATCAACATTACAGCTCCAATGTGTGGAACAGCAATATTTTCGCGATTGGTGGCATTGTCAAAGTTGTTATTTAGGTATGGTTGGTATTTATGGTTGGTTTTTGGCAATGACGAAATAGACCCCGTATAATGCAAATTTGATTGTTCAATTCCTATGTCTTACCAGTTATCAATTTAACAAGGATACTTTGAGTTTTTTTAAATAGGTAAATTCTCGAAAATTTACATGTAAAACGAAACGCTTTGCATACAATCAAACTGCAAAACCTTGACAGTACCCGCGAAACCTATTTCAGCCGAGCACTAATTAAATTTCTAAGAACCGTCCTTCCGTGTGTAAATAAATGTGTAATAATTGTATAAATAATTCAACGATCGCATGTTTGTGGAAAGTGACAATTTTCTCTTAACTCTAACTAGCTCTGGGAACGGGTGCAGAGTAGTGAGACACGCAGAGGCAGCAGCGGGCCAAGTTGCCTGCGTAATGTCTCGACAATGGGGATTTTTGTTTTATGTCATCTTATATTGTACAGTCTAGGAATTTCATTCGCGCACCGTCTTAATAATTTTCCGTTTTTGCTGCTCGTCCACCAGGAGTCCAGATTTAGTCTCCTCGCCTATAATTAATTATTTTTGTATGTAGCTTTTTGTGTGTTTGTAGCATTCGCTACAAACAGCGCATAGTAAGCGCATAGTAGTTAGCTTGGGGCAGGTTGAAAATTAGCGCTGAAGCCACGCTCCTGTGGCAAGGTTGCAGCAGACTGCAGAGACTATCCCCTTACCGCCTTCTTGTTAAATTCTTGTAACTTTATTGTAATTAATGTATTGTTTTATTTGTGGCAATAAATAATTTTTTCTTCTCTCTTTTTTCTTTTAAGGAAAAATAATAAAAAATAAAAACAACTAGTGGTGTGTATTACTTTCGAGTCGAATTCAAATGTTGATAGTATTTGAGTACGACCTACCTGTTGCATTATAATTATAAGTGACATCGATTACTAAACCATGCATTTGTTAAACACAATCATATTGAAGTTGGTACATAAAAAATATCGGATAATGTTATTCCTAATACGTTTTCGTTTCGTAGAGTATTAATATTACATTGATTTCATAACACTCGTGCATTCATAATAGTATATTAAGCGACTAACTACAAACCGTTAAAAGCGTTGGATGAAAATGATTTTGATTAGCTTGATTGTTTCACATAGGCATAAGAATTATGTACATCTATACCCAAATTATCTTTACTTTATCATTCAAAATGTGACGCTGTGTTGTAACATAAATCAAAATCACATTCTTTGAAATGTATATGTAGCACAAAGTATGAATAAGTGTTGTGCTTCAATTTGAACATAGGTACAATTAACGATTATAAAATCTACTACAAGTAACGTCGTGCATATAACATGTTTTTACAATTAAAAGCCTTTCAAACTATATAAACGACGAAAATGCTGTAACAATTTTAATGATTTTTTGCATATTTATATATTGATAAGTATAGCGCGTAACAAACATACGTATATAGGCACTAAACTATTAGCTTTCGTTTCTAACAGCCGATGTAGAATCTTAACAGAAAAAAAACGTGTTAACGTGTTAACGTTCAATACTTGTTCAACAAAAAAAAAGTTTTTAGGTACTTTGGCCTCGTTTTAATTCTTGTACGTATAATTAACCAATTAAAATGATTGGATGCTCCATTTAGAAACGCACTAGTTGAGATTAGATTGGAAATTGGTAACCGTACTGGTTCGTGCGCTCTAGCTTGCGACGCTTAACCGTTACAATTCGTATCTTATTTCAACATACAATTACGCATTCTGGATTGAAACCAAACCCAGAATCCTATAGAAATGTAAAGATTTAGAACATTTAACAATCGAGCGCGCCGTGCATGTGTCAGCCAAAGCGCATGCGTAGGCACATACCTCCGCGCTGACTCCGCCACCCGTTGACTTTCTCTACGAGCCCCGCCGACTTGCTACCTATTCTGTTAATTCTCTGCTCTGTGGACGACACAATCACATTAATAAAAATATAGACGGAAAAACAATAATCGGACATAGGAATTATCTACTTGACTATATGGGGAAAATAACGAGTTTCATGAGAATCAATTAATACTTAGAATTGTTGTAAGTGTGTACTGTATTTACAATAGGATAATAGGAACATACATGACTAAACCTGGCGAAATTTTTTGACAGTCGCCTCCGAATTAAATCAGTTTCATTCGCTCAGTGGTGGAGAGCGCGAAACATAAATAAATGAGATTGGTATATGAATGAGATGAACATAATTGGAGCCCTGAATTGATATAAAATGTAATCAATAAAATATAAAAAGTGTAAACAAACGAAGCAGACAGAATATCAATACCGCATGCGGCGCAATTGATTCTAAAGTGCCTCGTAATAGACGATGGGCATTTCTTCCATATCTACGATGACACGATGTATCGAGCTAATACTTTAATACTATTTTAGTATTTTAATAAAGACTAGCTGCACCTACTTATTACAAAGGAAACAGGAGAAGCCTCGGGATAAATTTAAACCTTCAAAATTGACATATTAGACTAAAGACTATCTCCGTTCTATATACTGGTGAAATAATTTTTGATCGGATAAGTATTTCATCATCATCATCATCATCATATCAGCCGAAAGACGTCCACTGCTGGACATAGGCCTCCCCCAGAGAGTTCCAAATTGACCGGTCCTGCGCCACCCGCATCCAGCGGACTCCCGCGACCTTTACCAGGTCATCAGTCCACCTTGTGGGGGGCCTACCCACGCCGCGCCTTCCGGTACGTGGTCGCCACTCGAGAACCTTTCCGCCCCAGCGGCCATCGGTTCTACGTGCAATGTGCCCCGCCCACTGCCACTTAAGTTTAGCAATTCGGAGGGTAAGTATTTAGTTACGAATATTATTCCATACATACAAAAATACAAAGTTATAAACTGTAGCTTTATTATTACAATTATAGGCATAATAATACACCTACTGTGTACCTACTGTTTTGAACCATTATTATCAAATCACTAAAAAATAAAATGATGATGAATGGTGTGGATAAATTTAATGGTCTTTTATAAACCAACACAAAGTTACACACGGTTTTTTTCCCTGAGTTCACAAAAAACTTTGCCAGACCGACCGCGGAATTTTTTCGAGTGTGGTTGTTTTATTTATTTTCCTGAACATGTGGTGACATTTGATCATGATTTTCCATTCTAAACAATATGGCCGCGCTCTGAATGTCATGATCAAGTTTGGACACCCGCTCGTCGTCGGCCCGCTAGCTAACTTACGACAAATACTTGTCGTCACTTTGGTTGGGAAGAAGTATAGCATTCGGACCGCAGCCATAAGGAGCAGTTTATCAGTTCAAACAGCTTCAACATTTATGCTTACTTCTTTTTCAGGACAGACACTAAAGTAAATCATAACATGAATAAGCTGCAGTTTCATAGGTATGTAGATACATAAACTTGCAAATAGATAACATATTAAATTTTTTAGAATGGGAAAAAAATGCTTAATTTAAACACATACAATTCATTATTAAAACATGATGTAATGGAGCGAACCAATCTCGGATTTTTTCAATTTCGGATGGAATATGTTTGCTATTCTGAACGGGAGGAGCACAAATAAGCTAAGTTCTGTGAGAAACAGGCTTTCAGGACTTATTTGGAAAACGCTCCTTGAATTTTGCGATGTTGGTGCTGACATGACGTTCTAGTTTTCCGCTTCGATACTCTGTACCCTCGTGCGTGCACCGACCTGCCTTAACATTACGCTGCCATTTCCTAGTTGCTAGCTGGCCGATTAATTTATTACACGAACTCAGTGAGTCCATGCACCTTTGAGCATGCTAACAAGCTCGAAGAAACTTGCGATTTCCTTGTTGCAAATTGGTTCGGACGCAAGTAAGGGTTGAGTAGGCTAACTGGGTAGGTAGGGATACTTTAACTACTTGTATATATTGTCTTTATATTACTATTAGCAAGGGTGGCCTAGCAATTACGAGGCTTCGGGCAAGTACCTACATGTTTTCGAGGCCCTGTCTGTATATTATTTTAGTACGTAATAATATATAATGTTTTTCTACTTGGAATTGATGCACGAGTGCGCGAGGCCCCAACAAGGACCCGGTTGCCCTGCTCGCCTCACCCATAATTATATTTCCGTTGAACAAAAAACATTGTTAGGAAACTTGCATAAATCTGAGAAAAAATGAAAGTGGATGTAAAATTTGCTAACGACACTGGGCCAGCACGGGAGCACGCTCAAATCTCTTTTTTTTTGCAAGACGATATCAACGAGATATCACTAAATTGGCCATACGGTATTATCAACCAGAATAGTTCCCTGTAATAGCGCCACGTCATACATGAGCAATCATACGAAAATATTTAATCTTATCGGTATATAAATTTAGTATCTGCGGGCCAATGCCTACAAAACATATTTTTCACAAATACTTAGGTACTGTACCGCATGGATGAACATAAATGGCCCTGAATTCACCTCATAAATCTGAAATTTAGTTGATTTATCGGTGGTATTGTGTGGACTTTCATAGGTCATGAAACCTAGTAGGTACAATTCGTCGGCTTTGCGTTAATTGGACGGCAATTGGTAAAGCCCATCACAACATGAAAAGACAATACGGTTCAAATCCTGCTCGGTTGAAATAGTTTTAATTGTATTTGATTTTTGTTACAATATAAACTAAATAAAGTTAGTTTTCTTTTGACTATTTATAAATCACCTAGCAAAAATAAATAATTGACACAATCATTTAAATGAAAAAACACGTAATATCGTAAGTAGGCCAATTTTTTTTTAATACAACATCATACAATGTTTTTCGGAACGATAGTATTCAAACAAGACTATGCAGTGTGTTTATTCGTTAGGCCTTTACGTCCTAACTACCCACTCGATCGTTATGAGAATTTGCATACAGATAGACTGCAGGCCGGAGAGTGACAGAAATTGTAGATTAATCCCAAAAAAATGTTTTTTTTTTCAAGGGCACACATGCCAAATCTGGTACGCAATAAGGATGTTCTTTATACGAAACTTCAAAACATAAAAACCTTGATAATTATTAAATTTTAGAGAACAATTACACGACATCAACCTCGGCTCAAACTAAGCTAGGTTTAGGTTTGGTTTTATATAGAAAACTCCCATGAGAATCTGATATTTTCCGTGAGAATTTACAAATTAAAAATATTATATTTTTATAATAAAATAGTGTTATATTCGTATCTTATGGTAAAAAGTATATAAAAATACTTTGATCTATTAATTTAAAAGATGAAAATAGCTTATTTTTCAGGCGACGGTTTCTGCTTACCATCAAGCGCGCCGTGTGCTTGTTTGCCACCGTCGTCGTGTCCTAGTATAAAAAATGTATGGAAAGTTTCTCGGTTTTCTGTAAAACGTGTAAAATGTAACGTTTACCGGCCTGTAAAGTGCAGTTGATGCAACCCGCCCTTTACACTTTAGGTTTTAGACGACAATAAATTTACATAAAAAACCTCTATGGCGCAGGAAGAGATACACCTGTTCGCCACGCAAAACATTGGCGCTTACCGGGATTCGAAGCGGAACCTGGTTATTCCAAGATTATTAAGGACAATATAAAATAGGCTAACCGGCCAATTTTTACGTCAGTCAGTACCTACTACCCACAAGGGATTAAACAAAACAATTAAGTGATAAAAATAGTAATAGTTCAGAACTAATAATAAATTCTAAGCGCATAGTTCGAGATCGCCCCTTGGGGACGGTCTTGGCTAACTCAACTGAACTCGTCCAAATTATTTTTATTAGTTTTGAAGCTTTTCCTACTCTATGTGATTTAATTTGGACAACTTATTATTTCGGGCTTTGGAACTCAGATTGACGCATCGTATTGAATTGGAATCGATTTGATATTTCGCACGCACTTTTATACCTAGGTATATGTGCTGATAGCGCATTGACTTGTTATGAGCATTTTAGCGAATGTTACACAAATGAACAGGAGTGTTTTAGCGAGCATTCTAGCGAGCGTCCTAGCGAGCATTCTAGTGAAATGACAGCAAATTTTCTTCCAGCTTTTTGCCGTGCCGAGCAATTTTGTTATTGTCCCGCCGCCGTTCCTTACCGCCCACATCACTTGCTAGAGCGTTCGCGAGAATGATCGTGAAAATGTTCTAAGCGTAGATTAGATTAGATTTTTTATTTCATAATGTACAAGTACAATATAAATTAGTGTTATCTTAATCTATATGAATTTATATCATGATCGTGAAAAGATTATTAATTACAATGAAATATCAAAAATTAGATAAAGTCATGACTAAAATAAATATATACTGTCTACATTATATATATATCACATAAAAGATCGTCAGATTACAGAGTATCCCAAAATAACAGGAAAAAATAAAAAATACTAATAACTATGTATAATATAATCATTAACAAATCCATTAAATATATTCTTTAAAGGTCGCTTGAGCCCGCTGGATGCGGGTGGTGCAGGGCCAGTCATTGTGGCACTCTTTGGGGGAGGCCTATGTCCAGCAGTGGACGTCTTTCAGCTGATATGATTACGATTCTTTAACTTAATATAATGGATTTTTCAGTAAAAAGATTCTCAGTTGATGTTCAAATGTTCCGTCACATGACTCAGTCTGCAATTCGGCGGGTAGTCGTTTGTAGTAGGTTGGGCCTATCACTCGAGGGTTCCTATCTGAATGTTTGGCTTTATGCTTGGCTCTGTATGCTCAAGTCTATCACCACCTAAAGCCGTCCATTTCGACTGTCAGTCAACTAAGTACAGTTTTTTTACTACGTGTCTACATTTAAATGAGTGAACGGAATGCGTGGAAGCGGGTCGACATGCGGCACCTGCGGAACCATAGCCCCGTCAAAAGAGACCAGTCTACGCTGAATAGCCATACCACCTGTCTAAGACCCACTGGAACCCGTTGCCTATACGTCGATTGTTCTTCCATGTTTGCAATTAAAATACTTGCCGATACAAATGTTGCACGCTCAGATTGATATGATTTAAACCAATTCAATTTCAAAGATGAGTTGAAGTTCCTTTGTAACGGGTAAGTGGTATTTTTAGGGTTCCGAACCCAAGGACTTTATTACTTAGACTCCATTGTCCGTCCGTCTATCTGTCTGTCTGTCCGTCTGTCACCAGGCTGTATCTCATGAACCGTGATAGTTAGACAGTTAAAATGTTCACAGATTATGTATTTCTGTTGCCGCTATAGCAACAAATACTAAAAAACAGAATAAAATAAATATTTAAGGGGCTCCCATACAAAAAACGTGAGTTTTGGCTCGTTTTTATAGATACCCTTCGAAACCCTTCGTGCGCGTGTCTGACTCGCACTTGGCCGGTTTTTTAGTATTAGGGTCCTTCAACTACACTAAATGTATTAACAGCTCGCTATATCGATGATCGCACGCGATATACTATGTCCGCTTCTGAGTAAAGTCAAGCCAAAGTTGGGCTTATAAAAACTTCAGAAATATGTAAAGGCAAGTTTTACTGTCCAGCCGTCCTATCAGGTTCCACATACGAATCACGTAGGCGTCTCTTTCTTTAACGAAGTTGCCTGAAGCACGTTGTTTACCGTGCTGAGATAAAGTCACTCGTAACCAGGAAACTCATATAAACGTCTAATATTTTCACACAAATGGCCGGACAAGTGGACATTATTCCTTATAAATTGGAAGGAGAAGTGTAGCCAGTAATATCAAAGGTTTTCGAATTTAAACTTTCATGAGTCATGTCTAAAATACTATTAATAAATTCACGGTTATACTCACGTATTAAATGTCACTACGGGTGACATGTTTGGAACTCTTTGGAAGTTCTTTTTCAGGATGAAAGTTTTGCGGCAATGTCACTAGAAGCACCGTCCGCCGTTTGTTGCCTTAGTGATATTTAATCATCATCATCATCATATCAGCCGAAAGACGTCCACTTCTGGACATAGGCATCCCCCAAAGAGTGCCAAATTGACCGGTCCTGCGCCACCCGTATCCATCGGACTCCCGCGACCTTTACCAGGTCATCAGTCCACCTTGTGGGGGCCTACCCACACCGCGCCTTCCGGTACGTAGTCGCCACTCGAGAACCTTTCCGCCGCAACGGCCTTATCTACGTGCAATGTGCCCCGGCCACTGCGACATTTAATACGCGAGTTTAACAGTGAATTCAAAGGTTTTCTTTCATTCAAATAAAACTCCCAGTAATATGGTACAACCATCACATACAGCGTAAGGTAACCGTCCGAGTGCTCGACGCTGTACTAGTATATGGCATGGACACTCTATGTCAAAGCAATATGGGTTAAATTCGAACTAAGAGGATTTTGCTTCATTCGAATTTAAGCCATGTCACTTTGACATAGAGTGCCCATGCCATATACGTGTTCCCTGTGGAGAAATTACACGCAACGGGCCTACGGGGCCCTCCGGATCCAATTTAACAACGCGTTCCGGGTGCTGGTGGGGCTGCCTCGCTTCTGCAGCGCATCAGGGATGTTCGCAGAAGCGCGCGTCGACTGCTTCTACGCAACTATGCGCAAGCGGTGCGCATCCCTGGTGCACCGTGTGCGGGCCAGCTCCAACCCCATCCTGCGTTTGATAGCAGGCAGATTGGATTCTCCGTATATAAGGCACTGTTGTGAAATGCATGTCTCCAACAGTGCCTATCTGTATTAATATTAATTTTGATATAGGTGCTAAATTGTGTAATTTTAAACTTTTACTGTATGAGTCTTGTGTAACTCGAAATAAATGCTTTCATTCATTCATTCATTCATTCATATACTAGTACAGCGTTGAGCACTCGGACGGTTACCTTATGTGGGTTTAAACAGATGAAACAGAGTTTACTAGCTACGAGCGTAGTAACAGTGTACGAGTCTGTTACAATACAAACATGTACAATACATCAGCATCATTGACACGGCTATCTACATGGTTCTACGGTCTACGGCGTAGCACACGTAGCGTTATCTTACAGTGTATTTCGGTAAAGTATAGACTGCCGCATAAAAAGATGTCGACGTACTTACGCTGCGTGTGTCGGTGTCGCTTGTCCTTTTTACTATCACAAATGTCAATAGACCTTTCACGTTGGGTAAACAACTCAATCTTGGAGGCTTTTAACAGTTTCAGTGCCAGGAACTGCTCGTAAGCCCGTTCCTATACAAACGGTTGTTCGCATGTTATAGGTAAGGAGCGTAGTGCTAAATGTTTTAAATCATTCGCTGCCAAGAATCTCTATGCGCTACGCTCGAGCCAATCCTCGTATGTTGTAAAGTGACTACGGCGGCAGTGAAAGTGTTAAAACATATTAAGACAACTAGCAAAGGAATTCGAAAGTGTCAGGAATGGAATAAATATACTAACGGAACGTGATACATTTCACGGGTTATTTTACTTCTTATAGAACGAACTAGACTACTAGTTTATAAAAAAATTTACATGTAAAACTATAGAACAAGGAATAATTAAATGATAAGAAATGTCCTAATAAATATAAATAATAATATCTTTTTTGTTTAATATGCTTGCTTTGCCCCATTTTCTACTAATCCTACTAATTAAGAATTTAAATTATGAATGCGAAAGTTTGGATGTTTAGATGTTTGGATGTTTGTTACTCAATCACGCTTAAACGGCTCAACCGATTTGGATGAAATTTTGCAAGAAGATAGTTTATAGCCGGGATTAAAAAAAAAAAAAAAAAAAAAAAAAAAATATAGGAAAATATATATATATATATATATATATGGGAAAATATAGGATAGTTTTTATCTCGGGTCTACGCAGACGAAGTCGCGGGCGCAAGCTAGTTTTTTATAAGCTCTACTTAGTTTAGTTTATACTTAAACAACAATTCTTAACAGCCTCGCCCTCTGCTCGGCCGTCTAACTCATAGTTGTCTAGGATGACTTACATTCTAATATAAGTATGGCTAAGCAGCTGTCCTCATAATTTTCTTGAACTAAAAATATGCGTATCAGCAGAACTGTGTAATATTTGGACCATTTTTTTTTGTTGATTTTTGTTTTTGAGAGAATTGGTGGGTTGGAAGAGCTCACATGAATCAAATATCTCTTTTTATAACTCATTCGTTTGAATTAACGAATCGGTACGAAAAATCTCACAATTCACTTTAATAATTCATCAAACGTAATCGGATGAAGTGCAAATTGATAACTCTATGTGTGTCGAAAAACAATTTGCAGAACGCTGTAGTTCCAATAAAATGGACGGTGATTTTGAGAATAAATTGTGGCATCGTAGATACTGAATGGTAACAAAGTTCTTTAATAAATTAACACTGGGAATCAATTAAGTGATTTCTCTATTATCAAAATATTAAATGTAAATTAAATTTCGGTTTAAATGTCATTCGTGATTTCGTTATTAATAATTATTTTCATTTGCATACCAATAATATATAATGTTATTTTTTTTTCTGTACCCTCACAAAACATACTTAAAAAGGCCAGATAATTCAACAGTATATAGTTTTCAGTTTTGCGAGTGACGAGTGTAACGTGTGGCGGTGTGGGATGATGAAAGGCGTTTTAAAGTACTTAATGGAAATATTCGAGGACAATAATAATTTATCTCTAAACCTATTTATAAAAAAAATAACTCATATTACACTGTGCTAAGCCCGCACCGTGCTCGGGCCGTCACCGGTAAGTGCATGTAACCCGACCGTCTACAAAATATTAGAACACAAGAAAGCTTGTTATTTTTTTTTATCATAACCGACCGTTAGACTGATGTAGTCAGTGCGAACACTACATATATTATTTCGCCCGCAAATTCTCGGCTTGGAATTGGATCAAAAACATTGTAAAAACGCTGAAAGATCAATGGTAGGTTTATTGGGATGGCGCCTCAAAGTCTGGCCATAAAACGAGCGATGTTTGCTGAAGATATTAGCCGCCTTTAATGATACGTATTAAAAGGGTAAGAAAACGTGTTTGTTGAGCGATTTAGATACCTAGACAACTATTGCAGTAGGAATTGACTTTGAAAAAAAGTAAATTAAGTTCCCGGTTCAATCATGTAATTATTTAAAAATCTATGAATGCCGTTTAAATTGTTTTTTAAATTAAAATAATGTCTTCTTTCAGTAAAATGTTCCATCTACAATGTTCAAGGTATTTTCCCTCCATGTGGCATATGCCCTGTATATGTACGAGCCAGTGAAGCGAACGAAGTTCTATGCTTCAGAGCTTAGACCGAAAATCGTCCGTATCCGGTGTCTGTCATTTCTCAATTTTGTGAGCAGGTTTGTTAATTATATAGTTTTTTTTTGTCGAGTCACTTTTTAGTTCTACAGCTCAAAGCAGCCACTAGTGGGTAGTGACCCACCCTGCGAAGCTGACGGTGATTGAGCTAACTAGTTCGATTTGTGTAAGATTGTTTCCTAATGTTTATATTTTTATTTATCAATGTTTCAGGTGGATTATTCTGGAAACGCAGGTGGATACCTACAGACGGGCACCGATATGAAGTTTGTAGGTACAGTTTGTAGCAGCCAAAGTTGCCAAATATATCATAACACAATACTCTTAGCGTAATAAAGACGTGTAACGAAATATTTGGCTACATCGGCTGCTACTAACTATATGATGCTGACTGTACGTATTTACGCACGTAACACTAAAAAGAATGAACAGATAAAGTGCAATCGTGTGTTTCTTGGTAGCATACGGTTGCAGTCGAGTTGAAAGCCAGCTTGGATTGCAGGAAGAAATGAAGGGGTCATACATAAAGTGAACGTGTGAAAATAGTGACTAAATATAATAGTCCACATGTTTCCAGCAATTTTACAGCTATGTTTTTGTTTGTTTGTGTTAACGGTCGTATGTGTGAAATACATTTTTAATTTGTAACTGAAATGTTAAAGATCACACAAACGATCACTTTATAGTAACTCAACAGGGATTTATTGTTAAGACGAGAGAAAGATTATTAGATAACTCGAACTATGAGCAATAGTCTCAGTCAGTATTGCTGCTAACGAAATGTATAAATTTCTAATTAAAGGAAAAATTTATAAATTTAATGCTCCAAGCCGGATTTGAATACGGGTCATGTATGCCTGTGGTCGCCAGTATCAATATTGGCGTCAGATATGAGTTTGAAAAAGTAAACAGTAGTGGTGCCCAACGTGGGGCTCAACACATTACTAGTCAATAGCGCAGAGATACTGCAGCAAATCTTGTGGATTAAAATGAGCATGTATAAGGAAATACAACTGCTGTTCTGCTGCTCCTTTTTAATAAAAATATTCGATAAAAACACTATTCACACACTTCAGAAATGACTTATTTATCGACGCCGTTACCGGCGGCATGAAAATACTAACCCATCCATCTAACGCTCAAACCAATCATATTACTACAAGACATATATTTGCCAGAGATTTCATTCATGTGGTCAGATATGAGTTTGCGAAAGTAACAAGTAGAGTGGTGCCCAACGTGGGGCTGTGACAAATTACGTGTCAATAGAGCAGATATATAAAAACGATATATCACACAAACGGTGTGAACAGCCGTCTCATCTAAATATATAAAAGAAGACACTGACTGACTGACTGGCTGATTGACTGACTGACATATCAATGCACAGCCCAAACCGCTGGTTCTAGAGATTCCAAATTTGGCAACAACTATAATAAGGTTTAGGAGTGCACTAAGAAAGGATTCTTCGAAACTCACCAAGGGGGTGAAATCGGGGTCCAAAGTTTGTATGGGGAAACAAGATTAGTTAGACTATTTCATTCAAAACTTCACAGCAGTATTCCTAACGATAAAAGAGTGAACAAGTGTTTCAGGTTTTTTGAGAATTCAACCCCTAAAAGGGGGAAATGTGGTGACAAAGTCTGAAAATCAACATGGATATTGTTTCTATGGTTTATCGGGTCGCTGATTACGAATACAACAACCATTTTTAAATCCTACATGGCGGACGTGATGCCCTCCGCCTATGATGGACGTCTGCCCTGTTGGGGTGCGATGGGGTTGAAATGTCTAAATATGGGTGTGGTTTTTATGGTTTTTTGCAATATAATTGCAATTTAATCGGAACATACGGATCAAACTGAGAACCTCCTTATTTGTAGATGGCTAAAAATTCCGCTTAGTACGCGCGCGAAGCCGTGGGCTTGTTTATTTATAAACCGTTAGTTGATTTATAAAACGAATCCTCCAAGGAATATTCGAAAAACTAAATTGTTTGGCTTTCAATGAAGAAAACTATTAAAAATAAATAAAGAAGGAGAGAACACGTCGTTTATTCAGTGACCGTAAAGATATTTCCTTCCTAGCTTTATCTAGTTTCTCAATCAAGAGTCCACTTATCTCAGGTTATTCTCGTAAACCACCACTAAATTTAACGGGTTCATACAAATACATACACGGACCCCGGGTGTTTGGTCATTTAAGTTCCGCCTCGATCACAATACCTATTAAAATAATATGAATGTGCAAATCATATTTCACACGCAACGCAAATCCTGTGTAAATACATGAACATAACTGAATAATATTAAGCAACTTATAAAGACGCAACATAAAAAAAACCTTATTTCATTCATTCGTCATCCCTTTCATAAGCAAAGCGTGAAATGAGACAGACTTCCATTCGTCATTTCAACTCGCTGTAATGGTGTCAGGTATTTTTTGTGGTAAATGAGATCGGCGAAGATTTGGAGACTGAGCTGGCTAAAGTAGTGATAAGCCAATCTAATAGGATTTTCTGTCTGTAGGTTGTATTAAATATTGAAGTCTAAAAGGGTGACATGGATAAACATGTTATGGAAATGAGAATGACAGTATGCTTTTACTACTTGTTATCTAATAGGGTGTTTTATGAGATTTGAATACAGTAGAAAAGATAATATATACCTGTCTAACAAAATTGAATTTACATTTCGAGCAGCGTAGATAACATGACATTATTTTCATAACTAAGTAAGTCCAGCATAAGTATGTAGGTGAGTGTTTTCCAAAAAAAAGGGAATATATTTATTTTTTCACCTTTTTTTGTTTTTCTTATTTAGAAACGTTCATAATAGCTATCCTTATACAAAAACTGGCGTACAAAAATGTAGCAATTTAAAATGGAATATATAACACACATTTTTATTGAATTGTATTAACGTTTCTGTATAAAAGTACATATAAAATGTCGCTTTAAGATTGTCTCAGTTCTGGAAAAAATATAAAAGCTATAGAATTTATACAGCGTGTGTCTTTCATAAAAACATTTATTTTAAGGGCTGAAAGTATAAGCCCTAATGAACGTAAATTGGTATCTTTGGTTTAAAAAAAAACGGTTTTTTTTTCATACAAATTAATTCGGCCCGCAATGTATTGGTAACAAAGCTAACAACTGACAATAACTAGCTCTGCCTCTCTGAAACGTCAAGTGAATGTTAGCAGTACATCGCTGCTCGAGAAAATTTAAAAAAATAATAACTCTCCATTAGAAAAGGTAATTGTTATATTTTTTATAAAACGGTTCACAGTACTGCAAGCTATCGTTCCTTGAAATAAATGTTCTTATGAAAGTCACACGCTGTTTATAATGTACTCATCACGTACACATATTGCAATTATACTTGCAAGCGTTGAAGAGACGTTACATGCAAAATGACAAAAATGAATACTACCCTTTTCAACACGAACGATGTTGCTAGTACCTATAAGTATAGATTTCTTTTAAGCCGCGAGTACAAAATATGCGTAAAACTCACGCAGACACGGATTATTGTGTAAGATCATTATAATGCAGGGATCGTACCTTTCTGAAATAAATTACTATTTCGTATTATTTGTCTTCTTGTCTTATCGAATACCTAACGGATTCAGATGATGTAATAACGTATTCTTTAACGAGAGGAAACATACAAGTCCCTATTACCAAGAATTAAATTTACTAAACAATACCTACCTAATTGCTTGATGATTTGGCGGATTCACATTTGGCGAGAAAAGTAAATGAAGAAGGGGGGGTACCAACAATTCAATGTCGTTCTTTTCAATTTTGAGCTGGATTCATACCTATTCTCTGCAAGTCTGCTTTCGATCCTTCATCGTGCCTCTCTGTCACGGGATACGTGCATTTGTCTCTACAAACTATATGAGAAAGAGCAGCAGACACAGTGAGACTAGGCAATGCAAACCGGTTAACCGGTAAAACTTAAAAGTTATGCTAAATTAGCACAGATGATTATGAGTAGCTTAGTTAGTCGCTTTTGGTAATTTGCTTGGGTAGTCGTTAAAGTTATATTATTTTATCTGTCACTTGTTGATTTTTAGTGAATATATTTCAATTATTGAATGCAGTGGGAATGAGAGTGTTTCGATATATGTGTGGGAGTTTGAGTGATAGAATAAGAGAGAGATGCGGAGTACCTGAAGATGTAGTGACAAAAATTTTGAAGGGCATGGTAAGTTAGTTTGGGCATGTAGAGAGGATGGATGAAATAAGATGAACAAAGAGAGTGTATGAGGGAAAAGTGGATAGTAAAGATGGAACGGGGCGACATCGACGATTTTTGCCGAACAAATCGGAGAAATCCTAAAGAAAGTTCAGGTCAAGAGTACTCTAAACCGCCGAGCGTGTATGAAGAATGAAAGTGAATGAAGCAAGTAAGGTTTCTCAAGATCGTAGAAAGGGGAAATCCATGATATCTGCTTGCACCTCCTGGAAATGGACGTGATTATATTATGTCTGTAATGTATGTATAATAAATATTGAAAATAATATTAGTCATTTACACACCTACCAGAAATAATACTCCTACAGTATAATTAACCCACAATACTTACATTTTTAACTATTCGTAAAAATTGTTTTTTAAAACGGTTAACCGGTTTTGAGTTTGTCGAGGTGGTTAATAAACGATTTTGAAATTTTACCGGTTTTTGCATTCCCTAAGTTAGACCTTGTAATGTCTCGTCATGATCATGGATTGGTTGCAGTCTTTATTTTATTGTGAGGCAATATGATAGCATTCGTACCTGTCACGGTCTCAGCGAGACATATGATGATCGCATGCTCTCGATCTGCGATCGCCTGCTGCTGTCGGATGTATTGTTGATGTATTGTTAATCGTTGTCGTGGGACTCATACCTGTTGCGCACTCCGCGAGGCATATGATGAGTAGCAGCGTGAGAATTCTCGCCGCACTCGCCGCGCCCTGCGCTCGCCTGCTGTCGTTTTTATGCATTGTGGGTCGGTGTCGTGAAATGCTGTAGACAATAAAAGTTAATTAACCATTTATGTACGTACATATGTGGTTAAGAGTGTCAAATTAGACACATCTTGAACCGAAAGAAAGTACCGTTCACTAGTAATGCTTCTAAAAAATCTTACACATTAGTTTATGTTAGGTGCCATTCCTATTCAACATTGGCTTCCACAATAAATACATTTTCATTTTCGACCTATGAAAAGTGACATGTCCCAATAATGTCGCCTGTAATGTCGCGTTATTTTAATTTTGAAAACTATTTCTATGGCCTGCTGTAGACATGTCACATTTTGAAAGTTTAATCGCACTCCAAGACTGATCGTAGCGACATAAACTACCTACCTAATCAACAACTTAACAAGGATATTTATAAATATAACAAATATTTAAAGGCATAGCATATTTTTTCCGAATTTCATAATAATAATCCCGAAAACCTTGTTCCGCTAAAGAAATTTTTGATATTTCTGGGTATAATACTAACCCAATCTAACCTATTCATAAATCTAAATCATCTACGTCCAAATTTTCCTTAAGCGGAAAATGGCGTTCGGAATTTTGAAATTTCGTAATAATAATTGTTTCCGTCCAATGACACTTATTCGAAATTAAAATATAACCCATCGAGGGTTCCGTCCAAAATTACAATTGAATAGTTTCAGATTTTTTCCTGCTTCAAGGTACTGTAGGTTAGGGTCTTGGCAGATAGACAGACAAACAGAGGTATCGGACCCTTATTTATTAATTTCTGCACGTGAAATTGTTCATGTGCCATTGCACATGCACATGCATTGCATTTGCTTCATTAAGCAATGGTTATAATAAATTCTTACCACCAGCAGGTACTATTAAAAAAAAAACGATTAAAATGGGTACAAAATGTAAACCATACAGGAACAACACTGGTTGTCTTCGTAGTGTAATGTATCATACGTATTTATAACAGTAATTATTGGTTAGATCTAAAAGCGTTTACTTGTAAATTACTAATAGGTAGAGTTTAAAAACAAATGTAGCCTGCAACCAGTTATTAGAACTTTCCCTTCCGACCCAGTTTTAGGAGTTCTGATAGTGATCATTTAATATACATGGATGTGGTTTCACACTTCTAAGGTCGTCGGTCAAAGTTACAAAGTTAGAATTCGTTTCAAGCGTCGAATAACCATACACAAAACACTTTCTGTCATCAATCAGTTATACAGGATGAGCAATCTTACGTGTGTTGCCAGTGATGACGTATGGCACGGAAACGTGGTCGCTTACTATGGGCCTCATAAGAAGGCTCAAAGTCACCCAAAGGGCAATGGAGAGGGCTATGCTGGGAGTAAGTATCTCTGCGTGATCGCATCAGAAATGAGGCTATGCGCAGAAGAACCAAGGTAACCGATATAGCTCTCCGAATCGCTTAACTTAAGTGGCAGTGGGCGGGGCACATTGCACGTAGAACCGATGGCCGTTGGGGCGGAAAGGTTCTTGAGTGGCGACCACGTACCGGAAGGCGCAGCGTGGGTAGGCGCCCCACAAGGTGGACTGATAACCTGGTAAAGGTCGCGGGAGTCCGCTGGATGCGGGTGGCGCAGGACCGGTCATTGTGGCACTCTTTGGGGGAGGCCCATGTCCAGCAGTGGACGTCTTTGGGCTGATATGATGATGATGATGATGAATCTTACGGGGTTTTCGCATTTGGCGCTGCGGAGTCGGTCCGGTATCGGTATCCGGTATCCAGGTGGCAGCTGCTAGTGTCAACTATCAGTCCTGTAGGCACCGACAGGTTCTTAACTGCGCGCAAGTTATGAGTATCATGGTTGGTATTGGTTGCCAATGAATATTAAAAAAGTAGTTGTCTGTAAAGTCGGTTTACGGGCGATAAATTTATGTAATAAAAATATTTGATGAAAAATTTAATTTATCGTTAGGAATACTCCTGTGAAGTTTCGAATAAAATAGTCGATCTAATCTTGTTTCACCATACTTATTTTGGACCCCCATTTCACACCCTTAGAGGGTGAAGCGTCTTTCTTAGTGCACCTACGTGCCAAATTCGGAATCTCTGGAACCAGCGGTTTGGACTGTGCATTGATATGTCCGTCAACGGAACGGGACAATGAGTCACACTTTTTCGTGCGTGCGTTCCGGCAATCACGCAAAAAATCAAAATGTGCAAATTCCTATAGAAATCCTCGCTGGTTTTTGTCAAAAAATCAATGTAGGTATCTACCACGTATCACACTACACAGCACAGCACACACAACGCTTATAACGCGACCCAAGCAAGAGTGGCATCGGAGAGGTCCACCCGGCCAGTTCCCGTGGTTGGTTTATACTTTCAGTGGGGCACGGGAGGGGTTCCAGGGTCGGAACTAGACGACACTGCTTACAATATTTATATAATCTCTCACTACTATGAACGTGACTGAGTACCTCTTTCGTTATCGTTTATTACCGAACTTATTGCAATCTAGAACAAATTTTTAAGTTTTACCAACGACTCGGATATTAGCGCAATAATCACACCTAAACTGCGTTGTGGTCCAGAATCGAAGAAATTTAAAATTTCACCTGAATTAAAAAAAAAAATTGAAATTGATCTTAACACTTTCCGGTTTTATAATTAAGAATAGGAAAACTTTTCATTTCACAATTAGCAATGTTAATAAATTTATGTGAAGCCTTCAATATTGTTTATCAAGGAATATACACAAAATCAGGACGCTAAAATATTAATCGTGAAATTAAATTATTCATGAATTGCTTTTGAATATGTTAATGATGTATTTATGATTTTCCTTAAAGTTTGTTTAGTGTACTAGGCGTTTATTACCTGTAGTTAAAAATTCTTTACTTTAACATTTCATGTTGTTTATATTTGTTTCAATATTATCTTGAATAATTTAAGTAGGTAGGTACCCATTTTCATTTCATTTTGAACATTAATGGAAGACCGTAAATTTATAAGTTTAGTTTTGATTACGGAAATTTACATGGACCTATGTACATACGTCAATTTGTTATCTTAGTATATCTAAGTTTATAAAACTATTTCAAGTTTTTATGGACGCCTTTTCTTTTATTAACACGACCATTGCACATTGTTATCCGATACCTAAGTATATATTTGTATGCATATTACAGGTCATTCGAAAGTCCAGAAGTCATATAATATTTCATATCCATACACACATTAAGTTCACATATCCCACAGACACCAAGGCCTGCTTTTATTCGTCTCTTCCGATCCCTATTAATGTAAGATCTAAGTATAAATGTAAACATGTAAGGTTATAGGTTATATCAGCCTATATCTATACGTCTCACTACCTGGGCACAGGCCTCCTCTCATGGATAAGGGGGAACGGTGAAATTTAAAATTGGCATCATCATATCAGCCGAAAGACGTCCGCTGCTGGACGTAGGCCTCCCCTAAATAGTGCCAAAATGATCGGTCCTGCGCCACCCGCATCGAGCGTACTTCCGCGATCTTTACCAGGTTCTCCACCTTGCGGGTGGTCTACGCACGCTGCATCTTCCGGTACGTGGGCACCACTCGAGTACCTTTTCGCCCTAACGGCCATAGGTTCTGCGTGCGATGAGCCCCACCCACTTCCAGTTTTTTTTGCAGATTCACAGACTCATTTAAGAGTCTTTGCTTTTTGAAAACGATTATTATCTACTCCCTTTACAATACTATTAAGATGTGAAAGAGACTAACAAAATTAAGACTCGGGACAGATAACAAGGAAGACTAAAAAAGTATGGAAGTTCCCTCCTGAATGCAATCGGGAAAGGCTTGCAATTTGCGGCGACTTAGTCTAATTAGTTGAACAGCCTAGGTCCCAGGCGGGATAGAGCTGCAACGTGGCTGCAACTTTACCTATCAAGATTTCTTAAGTTTACTCTAGCAGTGTGTAATTTCAACCGACTGGTTGATCACTGTCTCACTTCGAAGTCACAGTCACCCAGCTGATTCTCGTTTCGTGAGTAGGTGCCTTAGTATTTTATAACACTTTAACTTTCGCAATTTGTACACATATTTAATTTCGGATCTGTTTTTTGTGTGTATCTGTCATAAGTGCTAATAAGCCAGGAAATAAGATGGGTAAGTGCGTATATTAGACGTACGAGTATAACAAAAATACGGGTTGACAACTGGTAGCATACGTGACTGATATCGTGCCGATACGATGTGGTTTTAGTCCCAATTCGTTCTAGTTTTCTGTTAAAGCCACGTTCCAAATTAAGTGGCCTAGTTGCGTAGTCAATTTCAAAATGTTTCAAATTCCGTTAATTTACTCACAAAGAGATCTTTATGTGCGAAAAGTGTGTATTCTTCAGGTAGTCGTGTGTATAACTAATGGAAAGTTACGAGAATAATATTCCTTTGCTATTCCGCAAAAAAACAGCTGCACTACAGGTCTGTTAGCGATGATAATATGAGACGTATTTTTGCACGCAGACAGCATAGATGTAACTCGCACTTAATGTTCAATGATAACTGTTAAATGTCTAATCCTTGTAGTATGATCAGCAAGTTTTTAATCAGTACTCATCTCGGCGGGATAATTTATTTCGCAGCGGAAGCTTCATTTTTGTTTTGTATCATAATCAAAATCATCTATAGCAACATTCATTCATAACTTCATCAATACCTTCCACCAACTGTACTCAGAAGGCAATTTGCCGTTACCCGACTGCATTTCATCCATTCAGAACGCAAAGCATCTGCTACTGCTTCACGAGACTCCATTCACATCCACCTTGTCGCGGCTGCGGACATGCAAATGCATTGTCGAGATAAACGCTACTTCATCTAAATTGTAAGGCACAGGCGACAGCGATTTATGTTAATTTAATTACTCAGATTGAATAACTTATGGTGTAGGTATTTATTTAGATCTGCCTGTTGTTTTACCGAGCGTTTCTGAGCCAGTTTATAATATGAACGTATAGTTATAGGTAGTAGAAAAGAAACTAAGAAAAAATCTATTAAAAAACACAATCAAAATATTATTACCTTATACTCAGAGCGTATAGTCGGGTTTTGCTCCAGAATTTACTCTAAGAGTTACAGTCATAGACAGGGCTTTTAGGGCTTCTCCGATTCTGCAGCGCCTCTGGGATGTTTGCCGATGCTAGTGTAGAGGACTTTTATGTCATAGTACGCAAGAAGACATCATCTGTGGTGATGCAGACGAGGGGGAGCTCAAATAGCATCCTGAGAATGATAGCAGAGAGGTGATGGGACTCGGATAGGTATTCTCCGCCGCTACACCGACCTTCATGTTTTATACCCTAAAAATAAATAGTTTTTGTTGCCTTTTAATATTAGTTTACTAATTTAATTTTATAAGGGTTTTGTAACTAACAATCTATGATGGATCTTTATTTTTATTTTATTTATTATTATAGACATAGTATGACAATAGGACAGTTCATTCATCAATCTACGATGAGCCGTGAGTTTGGGGTGGGACACTTTGCAAGATTCAGCACTAGGTAATATTGCCACTACGTGGTTGTCACATCGTTAATTATCAATTTTATGTATCCAATGAGAGCAATGCTGCTCCTTTTTAATGGACTATTTTCTTTGTCTTTAATTTTCCTTTTTTATTTCAACTTAATTGTTCAATATCTTACCTAACGTAGAAACTATTTGAATAAACGAATAACAATTTGAACAAACTATGTACATGTGTATGTGTATGTATGTAAACTATGTAATGGAATCCGACACATCTCTGTACGCCACCTTGTGATTTAACCGTTATCTCTTATGACATGGGCGCTCTTTTCTTTACCTATTATTCTTTTTGTTCCGCTGAGATGTGCACTGATAAAAGACTGTATCGTTGTGATTTATTCTATCCTATAATAGTTTTAATCTTGGAACTTATGTTGTTCAAACATATTATTGTACAGTTCTGAACAAGAGTATTTCTTACTTAAGTGGGGTTGTGAATGCATGATGTATGAAAGCTTGTACGAAACCCTCGGGACGCGAGACAGACTCGCACTTGACCGGTTTTTGCGTGATAACGTCTTATAAATCGATGAACGCCAACTGTACGCACGAAAAAGTGTGACGCATTATCCCGTTCGGTTGATTGGCATATCAACGCACAGCCCAAACCGCAGGTTCTAGAGATTCCAAATTTGGCGCGCAGGGTCCTTATAAGGTCTAGGGGTGCACAAAAAGGATTTTTCAAAATCCACCCTCTAAGGGGTGAAATGGAGGTCCAAAATTTGTATGGGAAAACAAGATGAAATCGATATTTTTTTTCGAAATTTTTTGTCTCCTGTGAAGACAGGAGTATTCCTAATGATAAAATGAGTATATATGTGTTAATGCAATTTTTCATCTACAACCATTTTTTTAAACTAACTTCGCTTCTAAAGAAAAATGGAAACCAGTACTCAATATACAACACAGTAAGCTATGAAGGTCTCATTAAGAAATAAACTTTCAAAAACAAAGCGACAACTATTACTTCTAATAACTAAGATTCTAAAAAAACTACTCAAATTATTCGTTTTCCATACATAAGTACTTTCGACCCCTTTTTGACCTTTAAAAATAGGTACATCGCGTTTTATAAATTCGGGATGAATTACTATTTTCATCAAGTATGAAGTAGCTTGGGACACCTTATAGCAATCGATCAAAGACATATATAAGTTTCACGCACCGCAAGCAAGGCTACATAATAATTTTGTATGAAGTAAGTAGTCATTTATAAATTTCAAATTATAATGCTTCGAGCCGGATTCGAAACTGGGGCGCAATTTTATACTTTGACTCTTTCACTCAAAACTGTCAAAAACGATGAAATGCTATTTTTAAAAAGCCATATAAAATAAAATAAAGAATGGTATTGACCACTCTGGTTATTCAATTATGTCGGTAGAATTATTATTATTCTGGTAGTGGCTATTGTATCACTGCGACCATTGCTGATCTATTGTGATCGCCACTAACTACAATTCTTGGTCAAGTCCTGCGAACTCGAAGAATTGCAGGATTTTGTTGAACTCAAGAAACTTGATCTCCTCCGGGCACATGAGGTGTTGCCCAGAATGGAGTTACGGCTGCGCATAAGACAAGGGCAATCGGTTAGGATGTGTGTAGGCGTCTCCTCTGCTTCAAGGCAGAGTCTGCACTGCCTTGTGTCACACAGCCCCAACACTTGCATGTCGGTAGAAAGTAAGTGCCTACAATTTTGACACTACAATCGTATTTACTCTTGTTTAATTTTCGAGCGCTCTCGAAAGTAAATAGCTACAACTTAGAAAAATTTAAAAACCCCCGACATTTTCATTTCAAAGTTAGAACACTCGGGTTAAAATTATCTATGACATAAAAAAACCGCATTCAAATCGGTCCATCCGTTTGGGAGCTACGATACCACAGACAGATACACGGATACACAGACACATTAAACTTATAACACCCCTCTCTTTGCGCCGGGGGTTAAAAATCAGCCCCCAGCGTGGAGCAACGGTGACAACAACTATTAATAAATACCTAACTCAAATTGGAACTTTGTCAAACTGAAATGATTATGAACTTTACGAAACTCGTTATGGAATCAGTTACTATTGAGTCCTGTCATATCGCAGCCGACTGTCCAATTCTTTCCAAATGAAAAGTGACTGAATGACAAAGTTGCTCCCGTGGGCTCACTACGGTGTTTTCTAACTCTGAAGGGTGACGTTTTTACCAAAAAAAAGTGAAAGAATGACCAACTTACTTGAGCTTTCCTTCATTTAACAGTGAACTTGATATTCGTAGAATGTACGTGCATGGTAATTGCGGAACTTTCAGTTCGCGCGTCGGTCTATACCTACTCGTGTTAAGTCTCATGTTTAGAAGGCTAACGTATCAATTAATGTGATAACGAAGTGCATGTACAAATATTAGCTTTTAGCCTGTTTGTTATACTTAAACTGTAAATTTTGGGCGTGTCAAAAGTAAAAACACATCACGACCCTACATTTGTAGTACACTAGAA
This sequence comes from Epinotia nisella, assembly GCA_932294315.1. Lineage (NCBI taxonomy): Eukaryota > Metazoa > Arthropoda > Insecta > Lepidoptera > Tortricidae > Epinotia > Epinotia nisella. Next base: position 29,555,426 of record OW028675.1, on the reverse strand, counting down.
TAGTATATACATATACAAGGTGAGCAATCCAAATGGGTCAGTATGGCGGTTTTGGAAACCATAACAGATAGCGAAATCTTGGCTTAGGAACCATGACGTTGATTTTAGTAAAAAGAAAAACTGCATTCATATACTTACAAAAATACGTGTACTCGGCCCAGGAATCGAACCTGGACTTTTTGAAAAATTAAATTTCGTTATTTAAAAACAATGCATTTTATTAGTTTTAGATATCATGTTTCTTAGTAACATTTACTATTTAAGAGCTACATAACCGATATTCAAAGGAAAATAACGAAATTTAATTTTTCAAAAAGTCCAGGTTCGATTCCTGGGCCGAGTACCTACACGTATTTTTGTAAGTATATGAATGCAGTTTTTCTTTTTACTAAAATCAACGTCATGGTTCCTAAGCCAAGATTTCGCTATCTGTTATGGTTTCCAAAACCGCCATACTGACCCATTTGGATTGCTCACCCTGTATAGTTACACAAAAACATACGATATTGACTTATTTGCATTTATTTGATGAACTGACCGCGACCTATGACGATATACCTATGGGGACAATAGTTTTCCAACAGTAACTTATACAACAAGTTAATTAAGTATGCCTTCACCAGTTGCTCTTTTCGTACGTAAAGAGCAAGAAAAAAACCGGCCAAGTGCGTGTCGGTAAACGCAAAACGAAGGATTCCGTGCCTATTAAAAAGGTAGTATCGTCACAGAAATCTTACGGCACTTACGCCCTTTTCTTTGAGGAAGGCAGTTTTTCAGCAATATCTCGCAAACCTCTAAACCGATCTTGTTCAAAATAATTTTTGGGGAATGAACTTTATAAGCCGTGAATTTTTTCATATTTTTAAAATACACCGTTCAAAAATTAGAGGGGGGAGACAGAATTTTAGTAACTTTCGGGTCGATTATCTCCGGCTCTATTCACTTAGTCAAAAAAATTGCTAAGAAACCTTATATTTATTTTGAAAGGCCTATCGATTGATGTGTAAAACGTGGGGTCACAATGTTTTTTTTTTGACTTTTAGTTTTGTGTAAGGAGTCCACACCTAAAAATTGTTTTAGTCATTTCAATTACAAAACTGTAGCGGCTAACAGAATACACCTATCCTCAAAATTTTATTCAAATACACCTTATAGTTTTCGAGTAAAATGCCTGTGACATACGGACAGACGGACAGACGGACATACGGACAGACGGACATGAGGAAACTATAAGGGTTCCGTGTTTGCCATTTTGGCTACGGAACCCTAAAAATAGGAAATCTTTCGAGACTCGAATCCTGTGATGACGATTTATTACCTATACTTACAAAATTGTACCAAACCCTCGGTGCGTGAGTCTGACTCACACTTGACCAGCTTTTTCGGTCCGTAACTTTTCGAACGTGCGTTAGGACAACTCAACTGTCATTTTCCCGCACAAAAAATGACACTTAGATCTACCTGACGAGCGTACAATGCATTACGTAGTCAAACAGCAAATTTAGACCCCTTTATGCACGTGGGAGAAAAATTATCTTTGTTTTTTTATCAAAGACCTAAACTCTGTTTATAATCAAGTTACGAAAACGGATATAATTGTGTATATGAATTCTATAGTGTGTAGGTGCCTTTAAGCTATGAAGGTACGCATGCAATTATATCTTATATTCAATTATTCATAAAATAACTCCTTTCCGGGTTAGTAAGTTATTTTAATAAATTCAATATTTCGTAAGAGAAGGAACAACGTTCATAATTTTGGACATCGGGTGTAGTGGGTGAGCGTTATGAAATTCTTCCGAATTAAAACAATAAAGCAATATTTTGTTGGAATGTTCAATATTGAAGCATGTCTAAATTATAAAGCACTCTTACCCCCTTAATCATTAAACTTAACAAATATGTTAACTAAAAATACTTTTTGTACCTTTCTCACAAAAAAACATCACAGTGATAAGACTAACTTAAAGGCATTTTAGCTAGAATAGGTTTAATAGACGTTTGTGATGAAGGGCTTCAATAAATAGCACGGGGTAAAGTGAAAGAAATGTGATTGCTAAAAGCATTGCCACCTTCATACAAACAGCGTAATTAAATTGAATACAGGGTGAACGTTTGTTTATGAATAGGTACGCCGTGTTTACTATTTCAAATACACTTACGTACTGCTCGCTTAGTTTCTGAATTAATAACTATCAAATGATTTATTCAGATTTTATTGCGCAGAAAGTGATGTACCGGAAGGCGCAGCGTGGGTAGGCCCCCCACAGGGTGGACTGATGACCTGGTAAAGGTCGCTGGAGTCCGCTGGATGCGGGTGGCGCAGGACCGGTCATTGTGGCACTCTTTGGGGGAGGCCTATGTCCAGCAGTGGACGTCTTTCGGCTGATATAATGATGATGATGATGATACTATATACGGCGGCGAAAAATCGATCTAGCTAGGTCTCATGTCTGCGAAAATTAGTTTTCTCCGTATTTTCACCCGAGCAGAGCTCGGTTGCCCAGGGACTAAATATTAAGGGACAATCTTACACAAATGTAAATAGCCCCATAGTTAAGCTGTAACATAACGCTTGTGTTATGGGTAGGTACTAGACGACGATATATTTAATAGATATAACTACCTAAATACATAAATAATATCTATGACTCAGAAATAATATTTATGCTCATCACACAAATATTTACCCTTGTCGTTATTCGAACCCAGGACCTTCAGCTTCGTAGACTGCGTCACTACCCACTAAGACTAACTAGTCATCACTTAATGCCGAAAAAGGAAATTAAGTAGGTAAATAATAGTAAGTTTTATATATTCATAGGTTAAGGTGGAAAATTAAACACTACAATAACGCGTAAATATCTGTAAAGCGGTTTATAAAAATATAAAATAAACTGAAAAAGCCGTAAGTAGTTAATTTGTTTTGTTTTCCCTACAAAGGATCTAAAGGCTGTCACATACAGAGCAAACAAAATTAAAAAAATAGCCAGCACTTTTCATAATAAATAATAAGTAACAGTTCTATGCTAAAATGTATCATAAAGAACAGCATTTTTATAATTAATTTTCTTTGAATGAAATCGGGCGAGCGTGCTGTCGAAATGTAGGTACGTCTGGTAAAAAAAAAACTGAAAACAAAATCTGCAAGTGACATGATACTTTAGCTCCAGCTTTAGCTCGCATCCAGCAGCGCGACCTTCATCAGGTCATCAGTCCAGCTTGTGTCTACCTACGCTGGGCTTGCTGCTACGTCGTCGCCACCTGAGAACCTTTCCGCCGTTGCTATCGGTTATTTGTCCAATGTGGTTATTTCTGATGCGATCACGCAGAGAAACTACGGTGTTTTTTTACCGCCACAGGCTGTATGTTTATTTGCCAATGTCGTACAAAAATGGCTTCTGATATGACTATTATTGTGTATTATGTGTCAAATCATGAAGGAGTAGAAAAATAAAAAGGGTTCAAATGTTTGGAGTCGGGAAGGTTTGAAGTTGCGCGTGATAGGAATTTATCGCGCCAAATTTAGGCTACTTATAATATGCAGTTGGTCTACCTGCCTGTGCCTAGGGTGTTTGCTATTCGCTCTGTAAAAATGTTAAGAAATAAAGATAAAGTGCATGAAGAAAATAAATCATCGCATAAAACACGTTAAAGATTGAATGGCAAGCTAGAGGTAAAGGGTTCCAGCCCGGTTAGCCAATGAACTAACACATTATTTTTAATTTGTGCTTCGATCTTCGTAGCAATCGTTTCAAAATGAGATATTTAGGCTCCTAAAATTATTATGAGATCGATAAAATGCAGTTTCTATCTTCAATCATTTGCAAAACAACTGCACCTAGCATTTCAAAATCTAAATTTTTTTTTCCTATTTTAGTAAAAAGGCTTAGAAGTGATTTTGTTGTAAGCAACTGATATTTTTATCTTATTGACGAGTGTTGTGATGTTGTGAACTATTTTAACAGTTGAATGGGATTATGCAAGATGGTATCTAAACCTATGTAACATCTGCTTCGCGACGTTATTAGCGAGTTCACTGGTTCACGTGTGTAATATTTACCTATCTCGTCCATTTTTATACTCTTAACAAAGGCAATATGACAATATCCCTAGCTTCCATATGCATTTGGAGATGTAGGAAATATATATATGTGTGTACTATGCTTGCTGAGATGTCGGCCATCTGAGACCACAGCGTGTGAAACCCGTATCGAATCGTCAGATATAAAGGTATAATATCGCACAAGATTTTATACAAGCAACCTTTTAAATATAATACGTCGAGTTTTTCCACGACAGTTACCTCAGAATCAGTTTTTGCCACGAAAAAGGATACCACTATGAGAGGTTGCACACGGCGACCCTATTGCTAGCGCTGCAATACAGGTCGTGCGTTTGTCATTAGCCATGTGCAACCTCTAAAAGCTCTATAAGCCTACACGCAACACTTACAGAACCTGGTCAAATTTGACTTGTATAACAATAAAAAAAACTCCACTGAGTGTACTAAAATAACTGATATCAATTTCAGCACACTCAATGAACACGTTTTATGTTAGCTTTGAAATCTTTACAACTTACGAAACACCGCGATGGAAAACACAACCGACAGGAAACAGGAGGTCTTAAATGACCATAATTTTACAATAACTAAGTAAACTTTATCCTAAACAGATGTCCTAACAGAAGTTTGTTGTTTGGAATTGCCCTCTTAATTTTAAAATACATTCAACCAGTTAGTATAATCAGAATATACATATTAGTTTCTCTAAATGCATCGCTATCCGGGCTTATTTTACTTACTTAAGGTACTTGATTACTTTTTTTACTTGATTCGCTTACTCAAAGGCTTAAGGTAGGTACTTGAGTGTGGTTCCATTGTTTGGTCTCCGTTTTATTTCATTCACTCCAACAATATTGGACGAGTTCAGAGAAGATGCCTAAAAATTCTGTCGTATCGATACAAACGCGACCCCATACATCAAACTTATGACCAGCGACTGCGTTCATATGGCATTTGCTCCCTTGAATCTCGTCGCCTACTACAGGATCTGTCATTTCTTCACAAATTAAATTGGTGCAACAGTGTTTTTGGAGCTGTAAAAACAATCAAACTTCTAAGCCAGCGCAATCAAAAGATACAGCCGTTTTGGCCGCAAATTTCCGCAAATTTTCGAAACTCGCTAGGGAACCAAAACCTACAGGGTTCTTCCCGTGAACTCAGAATCTTGAAATTTTGTACGAAGTAACGTCTTAGCACAGATAAAGGAAAAATTTCGAAAACCGTAGATTTTTAGTTACATCATATAATATTTTTTTTTTAATAATTTTAAAGTTACTACCCCTTTCCTCATGAACGCGTAAAGGTATTAAATTGAAATTCATATCAAAAACTAAGGTCTATAATACCTTTAAGCTTTGACAAAACCAAACTTCTATGTCAATGCAATCAAAAGAAACGGAACCCTCGGTGCGTGAGTCCGACTCTCACTTGGCCGGTTTTTTGCAATGCACTGTGTTTCAGCGTAAAATGTTTGACTGAAACATTTCGTACATCATAGTCAAACAAATATTGGATGTAAAATAAAGCTGGACAAATTGGCTGCCCCAAAATGTCACCAAGATTTTTAATGTTTAATTTGTACATTGTGGGGCCTTGTTGGTCGGATCTGCATTTGGTCGACCGCCCACGCCTCATAATGGTTACACAACGGTGGTCTACATGTGAAAAACAGAGGTACAGTGTTTCACGACACGTTTAAAACTAAAAAGTGAGTTAATACTAACTTAAATTAATTTTGCATTAAACAGCTGTTAACGCTGTTAACGAAATTTATAAATTTCAAATTAAAGGAAAAATTTAATGCTCCGAGCCGGATTCGAACCAGCGACCACGGACATACATGGCCCATCGCTACTAACCAACTGAGCCTCCCTAAGGCGTTGTAAGAAGGAACTGATTGAAAGATTTAGTGGCCGAGACAGATTGTTCCAATAGCTCAGTTGGTTAGTGGCGATGGCCATGTATGCCCGTGGTCGCCGGTTAGAATTCAGCTCGAAGCATTCAATTTGTCCTTTAATTTAAAATTTATACTCACTTTTTGATAGGAAATGTAATATTGCAGGCTTATGGGGAAATGTACCTACCTGAATATTCATTTTACTGTTTCAGTAAGGTTAAAAAGTTTGTTCCCTAAGTCAAAACCCTTATGGAGCTAGTTTCTTTCAATTTAGTGTACACAATACGATACATAGGTACTTATACTATGTTTTGGTCCGCAGTAGAACCAAGGTAACCGATATAGCCCTCCGAATCGCTAAACTTATAAGTTTAGCGATTCGGAGTGCTATATAGGGCCATCGGTTCTAAGTTTAGTGCAATGTGGCCCACCAACTGCCACTTATAAGTGGCAGTTGGTGGGCCACATTGCACTTAGAACCGATGGCCGTTGAGGCGGAAAGGTTCTCGAGTAGCGACCACGTCCCGGCAGGCGCAGCGTGGGTAATTGACAAGGTAGACTGATTACCTAGTATAGGTCGCGGGAGTCCGCTGGATGTGGGTGACGCAGGTCCGGTCAATGTGGCACTCTTTGGGAGATTCAGCAGTGGACGTTCACTATGAACTACCCAGGCACGCTTTAAATTTACTCCTATGGATCAACAATCACGCCAACAGGTAAGGACTTGTTTGGTTTCAAACACGGCATCGTTATTTTTTAATAATTTGCCGAATTTGATTAGGCACGCGGGGGTAAGATGGGGTATGACTAAGAACCGCGAATCGGTTCGAAACATGTCGAGCGATATTCGACATTAAATACGTAAGTTACCCTTTTCATTATATTTTAATATGCCTGATTCTCACGGGAGTTTTCTATATAAAAAGAAAAAGATTATCAAAGGTGATGCTCGTAAATCAACATAGTCAGACAATAGCGTTAGTGGTTCTGAAAATACTCCATAATTTATATTGTTAAAGTCGATAAGTATTTAGAGCCCACAGAAGGCTGGGTGGCGTATGTTGCATGCAAAAATGGTCACATTGCAGCTATGCTGGTGTCGAGGATCAAGATGGAGAAACGGCATTTACTTGACTTATCAATAGATTGGCAGCTAGCTTGTCGCCTTGCTTTTTGTAAAAAAATTAAAATATCCGTACGTCCCATTTACCCATCTTGCCCCACAGGGATACTCCTTCTTGTGCCATAGCGATACCTAAAACTTATACTTCTGTGATTCTTTTTACTTTATCTTTTCCATTTAATTTGAAGACGCCTTTGCATTCGTTTTTTCGATTTACTTTGTTAAAATATGTAAAATATTAATGACATTTGACAGATCACATATCAGTCTGCTACACCGGTGAAAATTATCATGCCTAAATATATGAGACATTGATAAATTAATTATGTTTAACATTATGACATATTGTTTTAGGACTAATAACTGACTAGCTTGGCATTATTTTAGAATGTTAGTGAATCGAATATATTAGACCTAGAGAAGAAAATTGTGTATTTTTATGTGTTTCTGTACGTATGTAATTACTTTTTATGAGTCTTCGCTAGGCGATTTTCATAATCGTATTTTCTTGCGCGTTAAGTACTAACGAACATTTCTCATCTGTTTCTGACAAATTTATACAGACACCTATATATGTTACAAAATATTACTGAAAATCTAAAAACCGACGTTTCTTCATTCCATTTAATAAAAATCCTTCCAAGGTTTTTTTCTAAGCCTCTATGTAGAGTGTTGCACTCATCAATTATTGTGTTCGTATCCTAGAGGTAGGTATAATTATGATATTAGCTGTAATTTATTGTATGAAATATACCTATTGTAATACCCTTACATGGATCATGCTTGAAACCTAATGTCACAATTGTTATCTATGTACTATAACTTGAATTGAAAATTGAATAGGTTTATTTGGTTGACTTGCCAGTTGACCGCTTGCAGTCAAGTGTTAAAATATGGGTGCATACAACTTACTCATCATGGCTCTAATGTCAGTGGATTAAGGTTTCAGTATACACATTTTATGAGAGGATTAAATTGATACATATTTTTGCACTTAACTATACCACATAGCCTGCGTTGGACGTTAAAGTGGTAGCTAGTGACATCACAATTTTTCACAAAATTAGTGCATATCACGACCGGAAAATAAATCGTGCCGAACAGAGCTTTAGTGGTTGGTAAACTCATTATACACCTCTCGATTAGTTCACTAAGCAAACAATCTTGACTATAATAGTACTAGGGACAACACAATGAACTAACCATTGTGAACCTTATTGCAACGAGACAATGTATACTAGTTTGTACCTCGAGTAGTGCTATGACAACTCTATGTTTTCTGAGTCTAACTCGCAACACTTTGACAGCGGTTCGGCCGTTGGCCCTCGAGAGAATACAACCAAGTCAAATGTCTAATTAAAGGGATGTCTACAAAAATAACATAACTACATTGCTATCAATTTTACAGGAAGCGAAGAAACGTAATTTCTCCTAAAATATGATTTCTAAAACAATACCTTCCATTTACTATGCAGGCGTATGGCCATAGAGTTACAATTGCATCTTGGATATTTACATTCATATAGTAAAAATAATTATTGAATTTACAAAAACTGTTTTATTACCAAACGTATTCATCTAAATAAAACATAAATGTTTAAGATAATGTAATTATTATTGTATTATAACTTCCGTAGAGCTGAATAATTCCATTTTAAAGGGGTAATTTTGGGCAAAAGAGTTCCTATTTAAAGAATGTCTAGTGTACAAATTGTCTTCACAGACGAACAAAATTATACCAATAACTCGATTTCGTAAAATATGTAAGTTGTGTTGTTTTTGAAAACATCCCTTCAATTGGACATAGTTGTTTAAGCCAAGGGCGCATAACTATCAATAAACATTATTTTAATATTGTATATTGCAGGAAGCGATTATAAGGAATTTAATTTAAAGGATCATCTGATTTTGTTTTAATATGTTTCCAGGATTTATTAGATTCAAATAAATAATGTTATAATTTCTTAAACATTATATAGGTACTCAAAATAATTACAGATATACATATTATCATGATGAATTAATGCTTTTAGTTTTCACCAACAACCTTAATTGTTTAACCACCATAAAATCCGGTCTTAGTCACAGAGAGACCTCTGGGTATACAAAATTATTCTGACGTTGATATTATGACAGGGCTCCAAGACAGGTAAAAAATGAGTTACGGGGCCTACTATATTTACTATATAGGCGGTATATTCACCGGCGGGACGAGGCGAGCATTGAATTAAACTTGTAAAAGTACACTGTTTGATAGATGAGGTGATAGTAAAATATATTATTCCGCGTCGCCTCGCCTCGTGGGTAAAAAACGTTTGTAGGTAATGCTGATAATATTTGTTGGAACGATTTGGCCAAAAACCTAATAATACGTTGATATCTATTTTTTTTACGAAAATAGTCACTAGATATAATTTCACTCGAACTCCTCCACTCCTTTAAAGGCCAAACGAAGAAGCATATGAAATTGGGTAAGTTGGTGTTCTTATAAACAATATGATTTGAAGTAAAACACAAACCGAGGAAAGTATTAGAGCATGGTTAGTAAATAGTATGGTTATATATAACCATACTCCAATCAGTATTTCACCGAAAAAACTCATAAATAAAAATATGCCTTTCTTTTCTTAAATGGGAAATAAGGTACCTATTGATGACTAGGTATTATGTGAAATATGCGGAATTAGCAAGCAGATATGTTTACTTAAAATATTGTTTAGAATCCAAACAGGCTTTAGGAAATAAGATGTCCTAGGTACCTATCTTTTTTATTATGAAATAATATTCTTACGAAATTTGAAACTTGGCTATTTCCGATGTTCGTAGGCTGTTGTTAAGAAGATTTTTGTTGAAATTTCTTTCTACTTCTTGTATTTTTAAAAGCTTAAATATTAACCTTGTGACATTTAAACTACAAATATCTAAATCCGTTTTCTTTACAGGTTATATCTTAGTTATTTAAAATTAGTATTCATTAAGTATATTTTGTTTTTATAACAGTCGTAAAACAGACACTTATTTCAAAAGCATATTATAAGATAAACGATTACATCATGGATATTTGGCAGCGATAAAATCCTGCACTAGAAATCTATCGCAAAATAAATAGGCTTTCTACTGTAGCGATGTAATTTTAAAATTTTATAATACTCTGATACTGAAATGATATATTGTATACTGTTTTGAAAAAATGACACCTCGCCGAGTTTTTTACGCCGGTTCTTCTCGAGGCAGAGGTTTTCTTTCCGAACCGGTGGTAGTTTATCGACATTCATAGGTGCATGTAATATGCCTAAATTGAATAATTGATTTTGACTTTGACTTTGACTGTATATGGTCAAATAAATGAGTTTGGATGTTACTAATGTTAATATTTTAAACAGTGTGTGTTTTCCAGGCAACAACAATATTGAATAAGTAATATTATTCCTCATGAACAACATTAGGTATCTTAAGTAAAAATAAACAACGTGCAACGTATCGGTAACTATGTAGTTAACAACTCATATCATTAACATTTGATTGTCTGTCAGAAGTGTCGAATAAGTGTTACGTTTTATTACGGCTTCAAAAAAACTTATATATTAATTACGCTCTACTATTTGTTACGATAGTTATCGTTGGTTAAAATTTACACACGCTTTATGACAAAATGTTTATTATTTACAAACTGACAACTTAATATTTTTTTTAGCTAGTTATTATAAATATAACAATATTTTTGTCAGCCCGTAAATTCTATTTAGAATATTTTCTAAATGAAATTATATTTAAAAAACCGCGAGCAGAACACAAGTGCCCATAAAAGACTTATGAAAAAAAAAAAAAAAACGATTTTCAAAAACTTACGTTCAAAATCCGTTCAGTTGTATCCAGCCAGCTCTGAGCGCGGAAAACAGGTATCTACTTGGCGCACCATCGCGGCGAAGGCTTATATAGTCGTCGGCGTTTACACTGTTTCGCTTATGATCTCATAATTTGTATGAAACACTTTTGTACAGGAATGTGACGCTTTTACGTGGGCTGTTCGCATTTGACGAAATTATGAAATACTTATGTTAAAACGTTTAGTATAGTCAATTTGGGCGTTTTAATAAAATTTGCGTTGTAAGTGATTTGTTACACTGATTTGACACGGGGGTGTGATTGTTTGGTAGAAAATTTGGGAATGTTGTTCGATTTGATGAAATAAACTTCTATGCATTGCAAACACAAACGGGTCGAGTAGATTGGCTCTTTAAAAATAGCAGACTAGTCATTAAGTGTATGTAGTTAAAGTAGTTATATGGATTTAAAGTCATCATATCAGCCGAAAGACGTCCACTGCTGGATATAGGCCTCCCCCAGAGAGTTCCAAATTGACCGGTCCTGCGCCACCTGCATCCAGCGGATTTAAAGTATGTGTAATTTATTAAATTCTCCATACGCCATAAAATCCGTTTTTAACACCCAACTTATGACCACCCCTTTAAAAGTTTAATATACAGCCTTGGTCAAAAGTATTGAGAACCTATGCGTTTTTCATACAAAAGTCAAACTTTAAAAGTTGCATTATGCAAGGTTTATATGTTTTATAATAGTACATTGTGTATCTATCGGAAAAAATCATCATATTTATTGACGTTAAGGGAAAATCCGTGAAAAAAATAAACAATTAAACCTTTATTGTAAAACCCGACTTTTTCTAGCTTCAATTTTCACACGCAAATAGCAATTTCAAAATGTTATACATATATTACTGATTTGCACATGTTCAAACACTTATTATATTTTAAGTCTTCGCGTATTTATGAAATTGAAAAATAATACTTTACCCATAAGTTACAAAGGAAAACGTGGGGTGCACAATACTTTTGGCCAAGGCTGTAGGTATGTGTAGTTGATGGCACCGTAGTTCTCAAATGGATGAATCGATTTGAATGCAGTTTTTCAAACTGAAAGTCTTGTCCTTCGTCATAGTTCCCAGTTGTGTTTGATGTTTTGGGGCTTTTAAAAAAATGCTTTGTTTAACGTGGAACGTTTAGTTGAACATTTCCATGCAAACTTTCTTCGGACTACATTGCTTAATTACTTTGCTATAGTATATAGAGGAAGAGAGTATCCTGTCTTTAAACGGGAGTGTAGACTTCGCCCCATCAAATAATTCATTCATTCGTTTCATTTTCAAATAATTTTGTACCCAATTAGTGTGAGCCGTCGAACAAAAATTAAGACGGTGTCAGTTTTGTGACGAAAATTAAGAATGTAGATTATGTAAAATTAACCACTAGTTTCACATTTATGTAACGTGTACAAATTGTAAAAAAAGTTAATTTTCATACCAACTCGATACTTAATGTTAATTGTCGTCACAAAACTGACACTGAGTAAATTTTTGTTTGAAGACTGTAAATGCCTTGACAGAAGTTCATAAAACAATTAAGTACTGAGTACCTACTGCAAAAACTAATTTTAAATATGTGAAGTAAGGTCTAATGCCACGTCGATGACTGGGTCGTTTACCTTATTCGACTGTCAAGTGAATATATTTTTGCCAAGGATTGTCTAAAGATTTATTCATTTATTCAAACAAATGACAAAGTATGACAGTGAGGCACCAAGTTATTTAAGTACTAACATAATCTTATCATAACAATAATCTTAACAACTAACTGAAGACGGACGGTCATCCATCGCCTCTTACATTCATTACATCATATCATCTTCCAACTACATGCAAAAATATCGCAGTCAGGTGCTGAGTTGAGAAGCGCGTTTAGGTAATCTAAAGCGCGAATGGTGATTTCCTGTATAACACAGTGCGCGCTTTGGGAACTGCCAGTAAGTCGATAATGACGATGATTGTATAATAATGACTTTAAAACCACTTCAGAAGTTTTAAAAAGGTTGAGCATTAAGTGACAACCTGATTAAAACAATTTAAAGGATATTATTACTAATAATATTTTGTCACAATGACCGGCACTCTTTGGGGGAGGCCTATGTCCAGCAGTGGACGTCATTGGGCTGATATGATGATGATGAATATTTTGTACTAAGAGAGTTACGGTCCCTTGGAGCTGTATATAGTTCATTTAGATTAGTGTTTGCCAGAACCTTAAAAAAATCTTTTTCACTTCTCATGCTCGAAAAGTGTGTCATATTAGGCTTAATAAGCGGGGCTAAAGGAGTACATTTAGCCCCTAGGGAAAATATGTATACATATTTATGATTTTTAACACATTTAATTTGACCAATCAAAACACTTCACCATATCAAATCCACCAATCACAACTCTTTCAAAAAACATTTATCTTTGCTATCAACCAATCAGAATACAGCTACATATGTATTAAAATCGACCAATCACACATCAGGTGTTTTTTAGTCCCTAATTCCAAATCATTAAAAAAGAAAACGCCTCTGACCGTTAATGAGGTCCAAACGCTAAATTGAACAATCTCTTCGCAGTGAAATTTGTTATTGATTGTGGATGGATAATCTTTGTTTTACTATTATCTCGCAGTCGAAGTGAAAAGTAGAGTGTATAACTCGGGTCTAAAAGCCATATTACCCCTCAAAATATTTTCCCTCGCTTTGCTCGGGAAAATATCCATCTCGTGTTAATATGGCTTATTTTAGCCCCTTGTCATGCAATCTACTATTGGACGTCACCATACAAATTGTTGACATGTGTTTTTGTTAGCTACTTAGTCATGACATGAAATCTCCTTGGTTACAATTCCGTAGAAATCTACAAAGATGTAGAAATTACACGCACTGAAATTGATTTTGAAAAATTATAGTGCCTGAAACTATTTTTTTCTCTTTATTGCACTAGGGCATCGTTGGACGTGTGAACACACTATTAGCACACGCCAATTCCAATTTAATCTCAACACGACATTGGCATTGGCTCGTCTCAGAATGGAATTTTGAAATTGATTAAAATATTGCGAACGTAACTCCGGTACACAAAATCCAATTCGCATTTAACCGAATTATCCAGTACAGTCGTGAATCCCAAAATTAGTGGCCCTGAAAAAAGGAAGCAATCATTTCATTGTTTACCTATCTGTTTTTGTTCTGTTAACTCGTCAAATTTTTCGTTTCACAAAAGACTAAACAATACTTTACAGACCAAAAGAGACCTTAATGAAAAGGCGCGTAAGTTTGTATTGACGTTACTTTTATACAGAAACGTTCGATTCTATTACTAGCGCTTGCGGCGATAAGGTCGCTTTTTCTATGAACAGCTTCAGATTATTTGAATTAATTAAAAAAAAACAGTTTAGTTGAAAATATTACTTATACAAAGATTTTGGAGCTTATTTTTACCAGTAAGTATATAGATAATCATATTAGTAATAAAATAAGTATGGCGTTTATATGATTGATTTTAATTTCCATTACTGACACTTTATGCAAGTCGAATAGCATCTCGTGCTCGTGCCCACGTGTTTCGTGTGTGTTGTGTGTGTGTGTGTCGGATCCGTGCCAAACATTTAAACTTATTGTTTTGTAAGTATTTGACGGTTAAGAGTAGGTACGCAGTACAAAGCTAACCGTCATTTCTGATGGCCGTTTCGCTTTTCGCCGAATCTCGATCGTAGCCCTACCATCAGCCCCAACATATATAATGATGGTTGGCTGAATATATTGAATAAGGAGTCCCTGACTACACGGCGGCAGGGTTATCAGGATGTAGTAGAAGTTTTGTAGGAGGGGCTTCTCTATAAAAAGCTATATCTGTTGACGATTGGGTGATATAGTGAGTAATTGGCGGCATTAAATACGTAAACCCCTTGTGAAAGTGCTGTCTGGCACTAATAATAATAAGAATAAACCATTTATTTCAGGTATCTGAGGCACATAGTTACAAATATCTTATATACCAACCTGCATGAAGACATCTTCTTCTTCTTTTTTGTCGTATCCTCATAGCTGAGCACCCACAGCCGTCACGTACGGCTGTGGGTGGTCTTCACTATTTCTGTCCAAGCTGCTCGGCCCTGGGCTTGTCGATGCTGGCCTGTAGTGTGGCTCTAGCCACAGATGTTACCGTGTCCGCCCAACGTATACGCATCCGTCCTCTGCTCCTCTTTCCTACCATGCGGCCATGCAGTGATAATCAGCTATTCCAGGCTTTGCGGCCCAGCCCTGATCAGATGGCCAAAGATGCAATACAATTATAACATTAAAAACTTATTATTAAGGCTACGAACAGCGTGGCTCCGTTGCGTCGTCAAGTCTGGTGTAGAATACGGTAGTTTGCCCCGGAACCGCCGTAACACGACACCCTTCGGCCAGAAATCAGCACACGCGATGGTCTCCTACAGCGGCTCGGCACGCGCATTACAAACGAGCTGAAGTGCACGTAGTGATGCGAACGCAACTGGAAATCTCTCAACGAGTAGCCACCTAATACTAACAGGAGGACGAAAATATAAATCTGCAAGGACTCATGTCATGCCGGAAGGCGCGGCGTGGGTAGGCCCCCCACAAGGTGGACTGATGACCTGGTAAAGGTCGCGGGAGTCCGCTGGATGCGGGTGGCGCAGGACCGGTCAATTTGGCACTCTCTGCGGGAGGCCTATATCCAGCAGTGGACGTCTTTCGGCTGATATGATGATGATGATGATGAAGGACTCATGTTCAGGTGCTTCGTTTGACAAACGTTGTTCGTAAACTGCGGTGTGGAAGGTAAGGAGAAACCACCACGCTAAATTTCTCCTACATTGGAGTATTTGAATACTGTAGAATAAGTTGATAATTACTACACCGACAAAAGCTAATGAAATATAAATGATGATGAGTTTAAAGACTAAAACCAATGTTCCTGCGTACAACATTCCTGAAGACAATATTCAAAAATCAAGTTTACGAATGTATACAATTCTTAAAACAAATACATCTGCAAAAAAATACGATGCGGACACAGAAAACGCTCAAAAAGTAAATATGATTGGAAACAAACCCCATTCACCATTGGTATAATATTATACAGTTGCATTCTTCTTAGTAAGTTCAAATTGGTTATCAGAAACATATTGGTTATTTCTTTGAAATCTCACACGATGTCCGATATCAAGAACACATTTGTATGCGAAACCTTATCACTAGGTTTTCCACTTTGATTTGTTTTCATGTGAACCTGGCTATTGTCTATTTAAAACTCTAGCTTGGTAGGTACCTAAAGTTTTATGACAATAGTACATTACCCTACTAGGGTGGTAAAACAAGGAATGTAAGTAGGTATTTGACAAAAGTACATACATACACAAATTTTGCCTTTTTAACCGACTTCAAAAAAAGGAGGAGGTTTTCAATTCGGTTGTATTTTTTTATACGTGTGTTACCTCAGATCTTCGTCATTTATGAACCGGTTACTAAAATTATTTTTTATTTGAAAGTATGCTTCCAGGTTGGCCCCATTGTTATCAAAACTCCAGTTGGATGATGGGAATCATGACTAAATTACATATTTAGTGTAGTGGAACTGATGATTTGTTTTTAAAGTCAATTTTTATTATACTGGCATAAAAAGTTTGGTACAATAATTAATATTGATAAATAATTTCTACTGAAAACACCACACAAAATCTTTATCGTATTCAGTATTTTCTAGTTGCGTGAATTCAGCATGTTTGCAACCATATAAAGTGTTTTTGCGAGTTTGTATCGTCTCACTGGACACACAGAGAAAACCAATATTTTGTATTCCGCTGAAAACGGTTAAGTTTTTTTTCGGTTATTAACCTACTAGCTTTTGCCCGCGGCTTCGCCCGCGTACTAAGAGTAATGTTCAAAGTTCAAAGTTCAAAGTTCAAAGTGCTTTATTTGTAAAACATAGGTATAACTGAAAGATACAGAGGTGTTAAATTATTATAGCGAACCACTATGTTTTGCCATTTGGCGTACAAAAACATTAGGTATATTATATTGCATTACACTACATTATATAAAAAAGGTCAATTTCATTTTCATAATAGTAATATTCATAATAACAAAAAAATAATCAATTGAAGTCATCATTTAAATAATTAGAAATAGAATAATAACATTTGTTTAAAAGTAATGTCATGAGTTTGCGTTTCAAAACCGGTATGGGAGTCAGCTTAAGTTCATACGGTAATTTGTTGTATATCTTAATTGCTACAGAATACACACTTTTGTGCATTAAAGCGGTTTTTGCAACAAATGTGCACAGGTCCTCTCTGTGTCTTTGTCGTAAAGGCCTGCCAGTGGTATCAAGCTTTCTGAATAGTGCTGGATTATTTTTAATAAACATTACTGCCTCAAAGATGTAAAGGGAGGGCATAGTCAATATTTTCATTTCTTTAAAATGTGATACACAGCTATCGGTTTGTTGGAGACCACACATTGCCCTGATACATCTTTTCTGTGCTTTGAAGACTGCTTCTCTATTCAAGGAATTGCCCCAAAAAATGATACCGTAGCGCAGCGTCGATGCTACAAATCCATGATATGCAGTTAATACGGCATCAGGACTCACTTGCTTGGCCAGTTTATAAAGAGCATAAGCATACTGATTTAATTTTCGGCAGACTTGCTCAGTATGAGTATTCCAAGATAGGTGGTTATCTAAGTGCACTCCTAAAAAATTTGTAACAGAAACAGATTCAACGATTGTCCCATCATAATTACAACAAATTGGAAGGGGCAATATACGCTGATGAAAATGCATGATTTTAGTTTTCTCAAGATTAATTAACAAATTATTCATATGTAGCCATTTAATTATGTCCTTAATAGTATTATTAATCTCACTTTCATAGTCGTCAACATTATTATATTTGATTACAACAGTGCTATCATCAGCAAATAAAACCATGGGATATTTAACATGCCGGGGAAGGTCGTTAATGTAAAGTAAAAACAGTAAAGGTCCGAGGACACTTCCATACTTGATTTGCCTCTTTTCGGATCGGTAGGCCTTTACATATTTTGAGCTCATACAGATTTGAGAGATTTCGGTGTATTGCTCTCTACCGCTCAAATAGGACTTCATGAGATCCAAAGTATTGCCACGAATACCATATGCACTTAACTTTTTCAAAGGAATAGAATGGTCTACATAATCGAAAGCTCTAGTCATATCCATAAATATGGCACAGATATGGTTGCGATTGTCTATATTTTTTATTATCGATTGGATGAGATCATATATTGCCATATTTATAGATTTTTTTCTGCGAAAGCCTTTCTGTTCTGCCGCAAGTAAATGATATTTCTCTAAATAGTTGTAGAGTGCCTCGTAAATTACTTTTTCTACGACTTTTGAAAATACTGTTGCCAGAGCAATAGGTCGATAATTTGAGACATTTGCTTTTGCATTTGTTAACCGTCTACAAAAAAGGTGCATCTCAGTTTCAGTCTTTTATATATTTAGATCGACTCTACATAGACTCTGCATATCGAACATAGACTCTACATATCGAATCTACATATCGACGCTATATATCGACACTACATAACGACTGTAAATATCGAATCTACATATCAACTCTACATATCGACTCTACATATTTAGATAGATGTCCACTTTGTACTAAGATAGGTGTCGACTCTACATATCGACTACATATTGACTCTACATATCGACTCTACATATCGACTCTACATATCGACTCTACATATCGACTCTACATATCGGCTCTACATATCGACTCTACATATCTGGACTCCCATATAAAATTTCACCCCCTCTTTTAAGGGGTTGGGTGCAGATTTCCAAAAAAATATTATGCACGATTTTTTATTAGTCACAAATAGTCCGCATACCAATTTTTAGCTTTCTACCTTGAAAATTGCGGAATGCTCCATACAAACTTCCACCCCCCGTTTTGGGGAAGTGGGGGGGTTAAAAAGAGACAAAAAGTAGCCTATGTCACTCTCCATCCCTTCAACTATCTCCACTTAAAAAATCACGTCAATTCGAAGCCCCGTTTTGCCGTGAAAGACGGACAAACAAACAAACAAATAAACACATACACTTTCCCATTTATAATATTGGTATGGATTAACCTATAGCAAATGAAAATGTATTCTAGCTTTTGAAGATAATTTATTAAATTTTTCCTTTCCATGTACGGAAAAACGCGAAACGCATCGTCAGACGCGGTACCACACGCGTTGCTGTACGCGTCGCCTGTCTGTCTACAAGGACCTAGTGTAATACCTATTGAGGGAGATGATGGTTGAGATAAGGTCATACTCGTGATTGGCTGCTGTTTGTGTCCGGCCTGTTCAAGCAAGGGCTTACTCGTAGTAACTACCAAAACACTAACACTAGTCTAAAGTGGTGATGTCTATAACATCATAGCACATTATTATTTTTTAGAACTGATGTGACAAAGAACGGTTTGTTCCTAATTCTACAGATTTCTATTACAGATTTCGAATTCTACAGATTCCCAACTCTACGGATTCCCAATTCTATAGATTCCCAATTCTACAGATTCCCAATTCTACAGATTCCCAACTCTACGGATTCCCAATTCTATAGATTCCCAATTCTACAGATTCCCAATTCTACAGATCCCCAATTCTACAGATTCCCAATTCGACGGATTCTACAGATTTCCAGTTCTACATATTTCTGATTCTACAGACTCCCAATTCTAGTCTAACTATCGCAAAATATAGAAACATACTAGTGTGGTCATGTGATTAGAATTAGAACATTTATAAAAATCGGAGCTTGTACCTTTTTTCCGAAGAGATAAAATTTATATTATCGTATCTGTAGACATGAGAATCTGTAGAATTGGGAATCTGTAGACATGAGAATCTGTAGAATTGGAAATCTGTAGACATGAGAATCTGTAGAATTGGGAATCTGTAGAAATGAGAATCTGTAGAATTGAGAACCTGTAGACATGAGAATCTGTAGAATTGGGAATCTGTAGACATGGGCCCAAAGGCAAAGAACATCATGTTCTTGGTTGTTTCTATTATTATTGACATAACATAAGTTAAGTACCTATAAGCAATTGACATGTATTTTATTTTGTTTTATTAATAAATATTTGAATTGAATTGAATTGACGCTAACATACCATACCATATTATAATTCTCAAAAAATATTAGATAAGTGCATTTTTATATTTTCTTTATTTAGGTATCTATCTTCTTAAGTCATGTTTACAAAATGATTATAAAAGTAAAATAACTTATATTGTAAAACAACTTATATCTTACCATGGTGCAATAAATGAATAAATAAATAAATAAATAAATAAAAATACAAAAACCTGGCCTACACATTGTAAAAACTTTTAAAACTGATGTGACAAAGAACATCATGTTCTTGGTTGTTTCTATTATTATTGACATAACATAAGTTAAGTACCTATAAGCAATTGACATGTATTTTATTTTGTTTTATTAATAAATATTTGAATTGAATTGAATTGACGCTAACATACCATACCATATTATAACTCTCGAAAAATATTAGATAAGTGCATTTTTATATTTTCTTTATTTAGGTATCTATCTTCTTAAGTCATGATTACAAAATGATTATAAAAGTAAAATAAAAATACAAAAACCTGGCATACACATTGTAAAAACTTTTAGAACTGATGTGACAAAGAACATCATGTTCTTGGTTGTTTCTATTATTATTGACATAACATAAGTTAAGTACCTATAAGCAATTGACTCATATTTTATTTCGTTTCATTAATAAATATTTGAATTGAATTGACGCTAACATACAATACCGTATTATAACTCTCGAAAAATATTAGATAAGTGCATTTTTATATTTTCTTTATTTAGGTATCTATCTTCTTAGGTCATCTTTACAAAATGATTATAAAAGTAAAATAAAAATACAAAATCCTGACCTACATATTGTAAAAACCTGACCTAGGGTGCCGCTGGCAGCGAGACGGGGCCTAAAGCTACCGGTGGTCAGGGTGTCATAATTATATTTTGGGTGTAATTCATAAAACTAAAGTCCGCTGCAATAACCATTTATTTTCTGACATCACTTCGCATCATTCAAAGTCAAAGTCAAAGTCAAAGTGATTTATTCTTCAATTTAGGCATATTACATGCACCTATGAATGTCGATAAACTACCACCGGTTCGGAAAGTAAACCTCTGCCTCGAGAAGAACCGGCGTAATAAACTCGGCGAGGTGTCATTTTTTCAAAACAGTATACAATATATCATATCAGTATCAGAGTATTATAAAATTTTAAAGTTACATTGCTACAGTAGAAAGCCTATTTATTTTACGACAGGTTTCTAGTGCAGGATTTTATCGCTGCCAAATATCCCTATCCATGATGACATGTAGTCGTTTATCTTATAATATGCTTTTGAAATGAGTGTCCGTTTTACGACATTCCACTTTAAACTACTTATACTTTCACCGAGTTTTAATATTAAATCAGTTTCATACAAAGTGGGTTTGGTGTGCGCAATTGGCCCTATTTTACACTAAGCAAACTATGCATATTCTGCGACAGTCATCAGGAAGTATCTGAACGTCTGGTAGCTTGGCCTGCCGAGTTACCGCATTACGTGCTACGATGGCCAGACGCGCAAGGCTGGCCCGTTACCCCGAGCATCAGTCTTCGAACATTCCGGTCCACAGCAGCCGGAATGCACATACAACTAGAGCCGTAACTGGACACCTCCTAAAAGAGATAATATTCCTGGTTAGTTAGAGCTGGATGCCCAAAAGGGTCATACTAGTGCATTTGATGCACACGTGGCAAACTGTACAACACATACCCGTACAGAAATTGCTGGCCCGCTAGAAGACCGCTGTCAATCTCCGGCGAGGTGTCCCGTCTCTTCAAACAAAGCTACAAGCCACCAGCTCCATGGGCATCTCCATCATAGGATCGCACGCCCAACACTAGAACAAATCCGCGTCAAGCCATCATCATCATCATCATATCAGCCGAAAGACGTCTACTGCTGGACATAGGCCTCCCCCAAAGAGTGCCACAATGACCGGTCCAGCGCCACCCGCATCAAGCGGACTCCAGTGACCTTTACCAGGTCATCAGTCCCCCTTGTGGGGGGCCTACCCACGCCGCGCCTTCCGGTACGTGGTCGCCACTCGAGAATCTTTCCGCCCCAACGGTCGTCGGTTCTACGTGCAATGTGCCCCGCCCACTGCCATTTAAGTTTAGCAATTCGGAGGGCTACATCGGTTACCTTGGTTCTGCGGCGGATAGCGTCAAGCCAAGGCAAACATAATTATTACCCAACTGCCGAAAGAAAGAAGGGTTATGTTTTTCGAGCGTATATATGTATGTATATATTCATGTATATATGTATCTATGTGTTTATGTCTTATTCTTTGGGACAAAGCAACAATTGACTCAACTAAGGCATGTCTTTTCATTTCTTAATAAACCCTTTTTAGTTCGGACAAAGGGTCAAGCACATATTCGACCCTTTTTTAATAACAGCTCGTGACATGGCCATCTATCGAATTTTACTATTCGAAGTGTTAAGTATTCGCAGTGCAGTACCTAAGTTAGAGAAAGATGAGATTGACAAATGGCAATACGGTATTAGCCAAATGTAAAAATCAATGATATTATCCAGAAATAATACGCACAAAACTACATGTTTAAAGACATAACAATCTATAAATGGACGATGATTGACCTTAGTAAATCGTGACGATATTTGCAAGTATTTCTCTACAAACATTATAATAAACGAGCTACCTTATACCTACCCTACTATAGCAAAGAACACAACACTGGCAAACCCGCGGTATGAAATTTTAAAATATGACCATCCGGAAAGTCCATTCTACACAAAAATTACCTAATTATTTTTTGGAATCGATCCATCGTCGCTTCCAGAGATCCATTACATGCAAATTTACAAAAAGCTCCAGGCTTTACATTTTAACATTAGAGTATAAAAAAGCGTTTTCGATGTTTCATAAAAATTTGATTTCTTCGTATTAGTTTGCTTCTATAAGTGAGAACCTGTAATTGGCTATATGGTTTTTATATTGTGTATATTGAACATGCTGCGCTGTTGGTTTTCCATGTATTAATAAATAAATAAATAGAAGTTGCTGTTTCGACTATCAATTAAAATACCGTATTTTGCGATATCATAGCAAAGCTCAAGATTAGCTATATCCCGAACTGTTATTAAGACGAGTCGAATTGCGCTTTAGACGGGATATGCTTATAAACGAATTCCTATCAAACATATCTTATGGATATTGGTTATTCTCAATAAGAGAGAGCCTTAATCGTGACACTACGGAGAATTACTAGCAACTTGTACGCCATGATAACCCATAGGGGTCATTGCCTGCCATAGGGGCTTAGAAATAGAACAATAACCATAGAACAGATACTATTTGATGTTACACGTCAGGTGACGCGTGAAACGTGTATGGAAACGCGCTGGCTTGTATATAAACCGTCTCATAATTCCCATGTTGTAATTGCGCAAGTTTAAGTTCAACCATATATGAGGGTTCCGCAGCAGAACCAAGGTAACCGATATAGCTTTCCGAATCGCTAAACTTAAGTGGCAGTGGGCGGGGTACATTACACCGGTGGCCGTTGGGACGGAAAGGTTCTCGAGTGGCGACCACGCACCGGAAGGCGCGGTGTGAGTAGGCCCCCCACAAGGTGGACTGATGACCTGGTAAAGGCCGCGGGAGTCCGCTGGATGCGGGTGGCGCATGACCGGTCACTTTGGCACTCTTTGGGGGAAGCCTATATCCAGCAGTGGACGTCTTTCTGCTGATATGATGATGATGATGATAAATGAGGGCTAGTACTAAAGTGCTTAGGACCCATGAGCACGATGGCTTTTTGTAGCAAACAGTTAAAAAGAAAGGTAATAGTAGAGTATAGAGGGATAGATCACTGCCTTAAAAAATTATGCCAAGGTTCAAGTTAATATTCTTCAGTGGTTCCACTTCTTTCGCCACGTTAGCTAAATGAAAACACGTCCAGTGAAATGTGATTATGCGGTGCGATGACAACCCTCATGTGTTAGACCTACCTATGGAGGTCCTCATAGGCAGGGTAAATTCGCGGCAAAATCCAAGTGTTATATTTGCAGATACTAAAATTGTCAACTTATCAATTGCAGAGCGAGCATACAAGCCGATTCCCACCGGCTTGCCAGAAATTTCTTTATAGGCAAGAACATAGTTATATACTCTAAACTCTTTCATAACTTTTTTTGTTCAGGGTTGCCCATCGAAAACTTTCACGCGCGGCCACCGCTACTTATACAAAAAAGAGTAACCTACTATTAGGGTTGACCGACAAAATTTTAACCAGTTTATTCAAAAGCAAAAGTGCTACATTTGCATCCCCTGAATACCTATTGTTGCGCTGCTTCCAGTTGGCTTGCTGTTTTCATCGAAATATCAACTACTTTTGCAACAACTTATCTTAATTGCAGTCTTGTTGAAAAGCTATCTTTACTGCCACATAGTAAGGTTGCTTTTCGATTGAAAGAATTGTAATGGCCAATTGCAGCATTAAGGTTCTAGTTGATGCAGCAGTTGCGAGGTTAGTTTGAAATAATAATAATATTTGGATCAAACGGGATCCTAGAATTGATGGTCGAATCTTAAGTTATCGATTAGTTTATACTTAACTACTCTGTTTAGGTATTCTGTAGAGTTTTTCAAAGTTTATTGTATAAGGGCAACATTACAATATAAATCACGACCCTGTGTCCTGAGCTAGGAAACCCTGTGTTACAGGACCCAGTTTTGTCGTTTCAATTACTTAACCTACCTGCCACAGTACACTATGCAAGTGTTCATTGTGGCAGGAGGGTAACTACGAGTAAGGAGTATGTATCCCCTGTTATATTCTTATTTGTAAAGATCCAACAAACCTGGCGTGGGTAGGCCCCCCACAAGGTGGACTGATGACCTGTCAAAGGTCGCGGGAGTCCGCTGGATGCGGGTGGCGCAGGACCGGTCAATTTGGAACTCTCTGGGGGAGGCCTATGTCCAGCAGTGGACGTCTTTCGGCTGATATGATGATGATGATGATGAACAAACCTGGAAGCAATGCTTGAACTCTCATTGAACACAAGTAAAACTAAAGCAATGACAAACCTCGACAAAAACCCCATCACAGTAAACGGCACTTAATTTTGCACGAAGATAGTTAATAGTCTGGATTAAAATATAAGATAGTTTTATCCCGGGTCCACGCAGAGGAATTCGCGAGTGGAAGCTAGTAATAATTCTTCAGTGGCTCCTTCTCGGACAGCCTCACGTTTTTGTATGGCACCTTCTTGGCGGTTCAGCTTTCGCCGTCCCAGTCAAAGTAGGCGTTGGTTTTGGCTTGGTTTCATTATTAATAATTTTTAAATTCTTCTCCATTTGGTTCCCACGAGTAGCTAGGGAAATAAGGGTCCATCTACGCAGAGCCCCGCTTGCGTAGACAAGGCTTTGTACAACGGGTTTCGCCCGATCCCCGAGGTCAACCGTTTTCGACTGAGCTCCCTCTCAGCCACGCATCCATTAGCACGGTTGGTCACACTTTGGATTAGGGTTTTTTGGAGTCAAGGTTTTCTCCTCCAGGAAGTGGGGGAAGAAAAAGTGATGGGTTTTGGGATAGGGTCTAGGTTAGGTTTCTTTTAAGACATTTGGGATTGGGTATCGGGAATTGGTAGGTAAGGGGAGATGAGCTTGACTTGGGATTGGTTCAAGATCAGCCTTCCATTGTCCGGGTCCATGTTACTGGATAACGGGCTATCCGCAACCTACCCACCCGCTCGGTCGCTTTGGAAGAAAAGCGTGTCATCCGGGTAGAAGTTCCAAGCTTGCGTCATGAGACCATTACATAGAATGGTCAAACGTCACTTGCTTGGACCTTCAGCCTAGACGACCCGAGTGCTGCGTTTTCTCCGAAGTTACTCGCGGCGTCATGCCCTTCAACACTTCTACTCCTGAAGCATACTCGTATATCTTTGATGACTTCTCTCTGGACGGCCAATGAAGGCAAGTCAGAGTTGAGAATCCTGCAGGCCCCTTGGCGTTCCACTCCAACCGATGAAGACACGCCGAAGACGGAGGCCCAGACCGACTCTCGGGAGCACTCGGGTCCGTGGGGTCGTTACTACCCAACAGCTCGCCACAAGCTGCCCTGCGGGCTTATTATTATTATGATCCCCTATTATAATACTGGACAATAGTGCTACTGTGTCTGCCGGTGGACAGTTGAGAGCTCTCCGGTTAATAAGGCACTAACATCGCTTACGAGAGTTACGAGCATACACCGCGTTACGACTAAGCTAAAACACATCACAATGACCTAGTCGTGCTTTAGTGACGCCATATTCATAATTTTATATGAAAAGCCATGAAAATGCTCTCATTCTGCCGTTAAGTTTATTAATAATGAATGGGAAGTAAATGTTTTATGAAACGAAAGAGGTTGGCGGATAATAATTACGAACTCTCTTAGATATGAATATTGCCAAGTCTTCTGGAGATATGATTATTCGTTCTTATACTTTTGTAGTTTATCCTCCTTTTTTCCAATATTTTTCCGTTTCATCTACTCAATTAATGTTCTGCATGTGTAATGCATCATCGCCTTTATTAAAAAGTTGCCTGGAAGATATCGCTTTATAGCGATAAGTCTGCTTGTTGTCTACCATTAAAATGGGGCCATTTATCCAAAACTTTTAACGCACTGCCTTCTCAATTGATAATCTTTCTATCAACACAGCAGTAATTGATGCCCCGGGAGTGACCAGAGACTTACGCCTCGACCACGACTTGTATACATGGGAGCAAGAGATCGGAGCGTGGCCTCTCGCTCCCCCTATGGAGCACTATTGCCGCTGCCTTATGTTTCGTATTGTAATCTTGCTGGCCCTGGTAAAGATCGCGGGAGTCCGCTGGATGCGGGCGGCGCATGACCGGTCATTGTGGCACTCTTTGGGAAAGGCCTATGTCCAGCAGTGAACGTATGTCGGCTGATATGATGATGATAATGATGATGTGTTGTAAACTCACGTTGATAAACGCCTCGATAACGCGTCAACACACAGTAAGTAAGTATGTTTTTTAGGGTTTCGTACCTCGAAATGAAAAAACGGAACCCTTATAGGATCACTTTGTTGTCCATCCGTCCATCCGTCTGTCAAGACCCTTTTTCTCAGGAACACGTGGAGGCATCAAGCTAAAATTTATATCAAATATTTAGGTCTACTGTCCCTTAGAGTCTAAGCCAACGCAATCAAAAGATACAGCCGTTTATGTCGCAAATTTTCGGAACTCGCAAGGGAATCAAAACCTACAGGGTACTTCCCGTGAACTCAGAATCTTGAAATTTGGTACGGAGCAACGTCTTATAGCACAGATAAAGGAAAAATTGCGGAAACAGTAAAATTTTAGTTACATCATATAATAAAAATATTTTTAGCAGACACCGCCTACGAGCACTCGCGTCTCGCGACGAATCACAAGCGCGTTGCCAACAGTCGTTGACAGCCTAACTAGCATGATCGCGTTTCTGTCGGACATAAAGCATTCGTCCTTTACTAGCAATTATGTAAGTGCACATACCGGAAGGCGCAGCGTGGGTAGGCCCCCCACCTGGTAAAGGTCGCTGGAGTCCGCTGAATGCGGGTGGCGCAGGACCGATCATTGTGGCACTCTTTGGGGGAGTCCTATGTCCAGCTGTGGACGTCTTCCGACTGATATTATGATGATGAAGCGGAACGAATGATTTGCCCGACATGATCATAATCATGCTACTACGCAATTAGATACAAATGTACACATACAAAATGGATCTGCACGGCCCTCAGTTATTGTCAAAGTTATGACAACTGGTACAAATTGCGTTGTCAACTTTGAAGTTTGTTGCTAACTAATTTGTAAAGTCAATCAGCAACATTTTGATGACAGCTCTTAATATGATTAATATAAGGCCCATTTCGTGCAAAGCGGCGATGTCTGGTTTGGGCCGTAGATCTGCTTCCTCACAAGATTCTAGCAAATATTAAATGTTTCGTACAAAGTCAGTTCTACTACTCGTTCAGAGATAACCATGAAACTCAATACGAGGAATTTATCTTGTGTAGTTTAGGAATTAATGAATTACGGGGCTTCCTGATACAGGTATTGCATACTTAAGAGGAAGTCCCAACCTTTAATTTTTTTAATGCACTCTTTATTAGTGAATTAAATATTTTTTCGTTTTCATTTTTTTCATTTTCAATTGCTATGGCTACTTGCATTGCCAGATTAACTAGAATGCCAAAAAAAGCAGATACCTACCTGCAATAGGTAAATATTGTTTGGAAAATTCGGAATACACTTAAATAATTACCACATTTCCTGCCTTATTTACGTACTTTCGAGTTCATAAATATATGTGCGTTTTCAAAGGTTCAAAAATATCTGAGTCACTTTATGCTCTTAACAATAAAGTCGTGTTCTCATATTTTTGATCACTTTGACCGTGCACATATTTTGGAACTCGACTGACATCATCATCATCATCATCATAATATCAGCCGAAAGACGTCTACTGCTGGACATAGGCCTCCCCCAGAGAGTGCCAAATTGACCGGTCCTGCGCCACCCGCATCCAGCGGACTCCCGCGACCTTTACCAGATCATCAGTCCACCTTGTGGGGGGCCTACCCACGCCGCGCCTGCCAGTACGTGGTCGCCACTCGAGAACCTTTCCGCCCCAACGGCCATCGGTTCTACGGCCCACTGTCACTTAAGTTTAGCAATTCGGAGGGTACATACATGTATACCTCTAAATATATACTTAAATCCATAGAATACATCCATTAAGGAATACATTCATCACAAAAATAAATGCGACAGAGTCACTACCAACTAGGCCAAAATGGTCGTCATGATTATCACGTAACGTTTCGAACGCGCATTAGGACAATTTAACTGTCATTTTTCCATATAAAAATTGACATTTAGATGTACAGTAAGGGAAATGTATTCACGTACCACCGTAGAACCCTGTCGCTATTCACTTCTTCACCGTAGAACACTATGTCACCTTATTGCGATAGGGTTCTACGGTGGTACGTGAATACATTTCCCTTACTGTACCTAACGTACGTACATTGCGTTACGTGATCGACCTGCTGAACACGATTCGGCAGATTTTATCAATACATATTATACACATATACGTCATGTCATCATTTCTGAAAGTCAAGGGTACTTTGTGTGACCAAACTTGGAGTCATTAAAGCTTCAGATTAAACACTCGCGTTTTTAATGATCTGGCCGTTTATTGAGCATACATCGTTTACGAGGGGCGAGAGATGGCCTCTTTGCTAGCGGAAAACTGCAGGGCACGGGTGTAGAGTCTAATCGCACCCTAATTAATGTCTGGGAAAAGCAGTGTCAACGCACCATATATATAAATAAAAATAAATAAATAAATATAGTGGGAATATGTCATATTTGTGTGTACTTTGTCGGCAACATGGCCCTCCCCTCTTGCCATGACCTATGTCAAGGAACTAAAGCGACTCTACGTAATTCTGATTTCTGTTTTAGGCTTCGGTACCTAAAGGGTAAAAGCGGGGCCCTATTACTAAGACTTCGCTGTCCGTCCGTCTGTCTATCTGTCTGTCCGCCTGTCACCAGGCTATATCTCATGAACCGTCTGTTGCCGCAATAACAACAAAACTAAAATTCAGAATATAATAAATATTTAAGGGGGCTCTTACAGGGCATTCTTGCCTAAACAAGCACATGCAAGTGATGGGGCTGAGTGACACAAGGCAGTGCAGACTCTGCCTTGAAGCAGAGGAGACGCCTACACACATCCTATCCGATTGCCCTTGTCTTATGCGCAGCCATAACTGCATTCTGGGCAAACACCTCATGTGCCCGGAGGAGACCAAATTTCTTGAGTTCAACAAAATCCTGCAATTCTTCGAGTTCGCAGGACTTGACCAAGAATTGTAGTAAGTGGCGATCACAATAGATCAGCAATGGTCGCAGTGATACAATAGCCACTATCAGAATAATAATAATAAAGGGGGCTCTTAAATACAACAGACGTGATTTTTTTGCTTGTTGATAGATAACTTTTTTGATTGACAGATAATGGTACGGAACCCTTCGTACGCGAGTCTGACTCGTATTTAGCCGGTTTTTTTTATTAAATAAATAAAAAAAATACAAGAAAGTTATAGGTAAATAAAGGCCCTGAAGACTTCCAGTTATTGTTTTTTTTTAAACACAACAACGGGTGTTTATCCTCCAGAGCTGAGCGAGGTAGCAGAGCGGCGTGCGAGGAAAATATCTACCAACCTCGCTTTCGCATCTCTTCCTATGCGGAAGCTTTTATTGCACGCGTTGACATGTTATACAGAAGACCTAGGAGTATAACTTGCCCCTCTGCTTGGCGTTCGTGGACTACGAGAAAGGCTTAATATTATTAATTAGGTGCAATATTGTAAATACCTTTGGCGTCGACGACATCGACTGTTCATTCGCTAGCACTGAGGACTCGCCCCGCGCGTGGGACTGTAACGTAGGTTCGGGGCCTGATTGAAACTAAACTGCTCAACCTCACTTTACTTCGGCGACTGATTGGCCATAAAAGTTAATTTAGTGGAGATGCATTTACTTTATATTTTGTTGGCGTCCTTATAACTTATTTTATGAAATACTAGCTTCCGCTCGGGCCTTGTCTGCGTGGACCCGGAATAAAAACTATCCTATTTAATACAGGCTATAAACTATCTTCGTGCAAAATTTCATCCAAATCGGTTGAGCCGTTTAAGCGTGATAGAGTAACACACATCCAAACATCTAAACATCCAAACATCCAAACTTTCGTATTTATAATATTAGTAGGATTAGTAGGATACTAAATATACGTTTTTAATAACTATTCCATTTTTTAAATAGCAGCCTCAAATAAGTTTCTGCCAAAAATCTAACCCAAAAACTACCAAAAACCCGAAACTTACTTTATAACATTAACTATTGCTGCTTTGTTTGTGTGAGGTGTGCAATAAAGAGCAGTTGTATTATATTATATTATACACAGATACTTACAAACTCGATTTATTACTGAGGGGTTTGTTACGAAATTCACCGGCAATGTTGCATAATTAATTTTAACTAACACCGTTTAAAAAAAAATATAGCTTTTAACTACTTTTAAATCCGATCAATAACTTAAATATGACATTAGCTGCGCAGCGTGCTATGCATAAGTCGGTGCCGGAAGGATCCTCCTTTATTAACAGAGCTCGCAGAACTCGTTAAATAACGTCTTCAAATTTGATAAATACCAACCTTGGTATTCGATTTTTTAATCATACATTTATTTTAATGTTGACCAATAAGTTTCTTTTATTAGAGACCCTTTACATCTCTAACTAATTTGAAATTAAAAATTTAAATATTATTATAAGCTTATAATTATTTGGATGCTAGATTACATAAAAAACAATGTAATGATTTAGTATTGTGAAGAATCGCAACTTTGCTCATAGAAAGAAGAAAGTATAACATAAATTAATATATGTTGTAGTGAGTGAGCTACAAAGAAACTAACGTTTTTCGTAGCACCGCGCCATCTAGCTACGAGGTTACGACGTAGCAGCCCCGGCTACGAACGTAGCGCCACTACGAAGCGGTAGCAAATTTTGTCACGGTCAGGTACAGCGATATAAAAGTATTCAGTACCGAAAGAGAGGTGGCATTATTGACGCAAAATCAATGAATCTTAGAAGCGATGCTTATTCAGAATTTGGGTGTACATGTGTATGGGAGCGTTGACAGGTTTGGACAAGATGACAGGCGTTGGCGCCATTTTTAACGTTAATTGATGTGTCGAGTCAAACGAGGGGTATTATAAGTTTTAAACGAGTATTAGTAGGGCACGATGTTAAATGTGGATTTACTCGAGCGTCATAGGGAATTTTGAAGATTAGATGGTAGATAGAAAAAAAAGGTTATATGATTTCAATGGTGAGGGAGGGGTCTACAGGTTAAAAAAAACAGTCACTCGAGCGCGTCAGATTTTGATATTGTATACTCCCCACGTGTCTCTAATAATAAGGGTATGTTAATCTGATAGTTTTGATAGTGATGAACGAGGAAAAAAAATACTCGAGCCCGTCAGGTACCTACAGGGTTCGTTATGTGGACCCGAAAGACGCTCCCATTCACTAATCTGACGATGTTGATGGAACGCGAGCCCATGGTGGCTTTTTTGATGACAAATAGACGCGCGATCATATATAGAGGCTTTAAATAAATAAATGACAGAGGTACTCATCAGGGTACAAGGCATCCCCCAAATGATGTTCTGCTGCCCTCGAATAAATCCCTAAATCCCCGCTTGGAGATCTCCCAAGCGGATCATCATATCAGCCGAAAGACGTCCACTGCTGGACATAGGCCTCCCCCAAAAAGTGCCACAATGACCGGTCCTGCGCCACCTGCATCCAACGGACTCCATTGACCTTTACCAGGTCATCAGTCCACCTTGTGGGGGGCCTACCAACGCTCCCAAGCGGACGAATTGATTAGAATAATTTTTTTTTACCAAAAATCTGTCAGACGGTTCTTATTAGTGATTTTCTGTTTGAGGTACTTAGCTTATTTGATCATTTCATATTTTATAAGAGGAGTCACTATGTCAAAATGGCACGGCGTAGAGGTAGCCCAAGAGTTTACAAGATAATCGTACAATTTGTAATATCTAAAACACGTTCCGGAAGTATGCCCTGGTCTTGGGACAGTTTGTTTTCAACGTGTTTCATGCGTTTGACATGTTCACGTTAACTCAGTGCGCGAACGAATGGGATACGAATAAATAAAAATACACCTCTATAAATCTGTCACTGCATTATGAGCAGTTTTTGCAGCGGTATATCGTGATTTTTGCGCGATTCTGTATAGGTAAAAAGTATAACTAAAGTCGCTGTTGTACGATGAAGTGATATGTGTTCAAATAGGCATTTGTTTTGTTTGTATTACACATTTTAAATATGTAATTTCTACTCAAACACATCACCACTAAACACAAGAGGGGTTTTACTTGAGGCATATCATACACTGCCGCCGCAACCCGCTGCGGTGTGCGGAGCCTCGTAAAAAAATTGTCAGACCTCCGTGCGGTGTAGTGTACTGGCACAAACTGAGGTACTGGCATACAACGTTGCGAGCCGTCGCTCCGCATGCCGCGGAGGAATGCGGCAGCAGTGTGTGATGCGCTTAAGTGTTTTACCTATATCGTGTTTGTGTCGCTCGTCGTCGTGTGTAACCGCTGTATGAAATCTTTATTTTGCAATTAGGGTGGTGCAACCTCGCCTTAAGGCCTCCGAGTCTCATTAAAGCTGCATTTTCTCGCGCGGTGACATTAAAAAGGCCAAGTGAGCGGGGGCTATTTTGGGACGGTAGACATTTTAATGAGCGCCACTGAATGAAACATTTCAAGGTGACATATATTTAGAATGATGATCCATGTAGTGTCAGATTTTACTTAATAGGGACTCAACGTATAAAAAGTAGCATAAAGTAGCATTAACTAACATAGTGATAAGGAATTTGTAACTAACACTCTATGGATCGTTGATGTCCGAAATAAATAATTATTAAAAAATAATAAACAAACAACAACATGGCAAAATTAAGAATAAATCACCACAATAAGTTTTCTTAAGTTTCTGATGTTTTAGAAAAAAACATGTTACTTTGCTTACGCTGCACCATGGATCAAATATTTTTTTTTACAATAAAATATAAATCCTTCCTAGACGAACGACGCCTTTGTGTGGATTAATTTAGGTCTCTTCCATTTGAATAATTACTTTATGATAACTGCAATGTCATAAAAACCAGCCAAATGCGAGTCAGACTCGCGCACAAAGGGTTCCGTACCAATATCTATAAAAACGAGCAAAAGAATCACGTTTGTTGTATGAGAGCCCCCTTAAATATTAATTTTATTCTGTTTTTTAGTATTTATCGTTATAGCGGCAACAGAGATACATCATCTGTGAAAATTTCAACTGTCTAACTATCACGGTTCATGAGATACTGCCTGGTGACAGACGGACAGACATACAGACATACAGACAGACAGACAGACAGACAGACGGACAGACAGACAGACAGACAGACGAACGGACAGCGAAGTCTTTGTAATAGGGTCCCATTTTTATTCTTTAGGTACGGAACCCTAAAAAACTGGTCCAGTGGTTCAAGCATGCGGCTTCGGTACGGTGCTCATTATACAGAGCGTATAACTAGTTATTCTGACTAACTAGTCATATTATAAAGAGGAAAGTCTGTGTGGATGTAAGTTTATAAAGTAATTTTGTATAACAGCTGATCTCCGATATTCACTCGTTCTAAAATTCTTTCACCAGCATGGACCTTTAGGAGTGTCATAGGCTATATATAACCCCATGGCTCCGCCCGGATCATCTGTACTACACGTGTTATATGTATTTAGATAGTATTAAAACACATAACTGTGCACTATTCACTTTGTATGTACAGTCGATTTCTCCAATATCTATACAGACAACCTTTAAAAAATATCTGTACACAGGCTTTATTATTACTGACATAAGGCACATGTATAGATATTTTTGAAAGGTTGCCTGTATAGGTATTGGAGAACTCGACTGTACCAGTATATATATCTTTTTTTTATTTGTAACTTTTGATTATATATTTTTCGTAACATACTTTTTTTGTATTTATTCTTTAATTCTTTAACACGTGTGTGAGCTGTGGTCACCCGTAAGTGGCTAAGCATCTTACAATGAGTTTTGTATGAGGTATTTTTTCGGCATATTGATGTAGGTATTATCTGTTGGTGATCCTTAAATAAATAAACTATATAAACAACCGATAGTTTTATTTCGTACTTAAGTAGAAGAGATCAATCTTCGTGCACTGGTGCCGTACCGGAGACTGCCCAGACGCTACGTTACAAATGTTTATGCAGTTTGTTATACTCCACATAACAAATAAATAAAAAAAATAAAAATAAAAATTGACGGTCAAACTTTATTTTATATGAACCGTGAAACTTATCCTTGAAATCTTTTGTGACATTGACCGTGAACTTTGTCGTGCGAACCTTTATGGAAAATATACAGTTAACCAAGGACTACGTGATTGTTTTTATTAGCTCAAAACATCCAAACCACATATTTCGCGTGCATAGCCGCGCGGGGAGCTAGTAGACAATATGTCGATTGCTTAAATAATGGCGTCTATTAGTTGACTCCAAAGAAACCGCAAACTCGCGTTTAGAATGCAGAGAGCATCCCCTTTTTGCGGGCTCCCACCAGATAATGCGACTTGCTTGCCTCTGTAAAATTTGCACTCCAACTTGTATTCTGGGATAAAAAGATATTGAAGTTATTCGAAGTTCCTCGTAGATGACGCAGAGAAATTCAGTCAGTTTTCTGGATCGCGTTATAGGTAAATACTATGATATCATATTAGATTGCAGGTAGGCATCCCGGCCAGGGGCCACATACATACATAATAAGTTGTAACTTTGAAGTCACGTGGCAACCTATTTTATTTGAACGAGACTTCCGCTTGTATTATAAGTTACAGTACCTGTCCCTGCAATATGAAAAACGCAGTACATGTCCCTGTTCGTAGCAAGCTAGAGTCAGCGGCGATAGTTTGGAGCCCGCACGAGTGTACTTACACCTTACTTCTAGCGAAAGTATAAAAAGCCTTTTTAAGGTTTTTGTATAAAAAATATATGGATATCACCCATTTTTATATCCCACCAAGTGTCTACTTGGCTTGGTTCAAGTCTCTAGAAGTAAGGCGAATTTACAAACTCTCGACCACTGTGTCCAAAACTTTGAGGGGAGAGAATGACTGCCTGGACTTGGTGTTGATGTTCGTGAAGCTCGCCGAACCTTTTGTGCCTAAGAATCTCTTAAGGCCGCGAATTCCTAATCTCTTAGCTGTCTCACAGGCGCGCACTGTCTCCCATAGAAACTCTCCCTCTCTTCGAGCACCCACCATGTTTATCGCGCTTCTGTCGCTAGCACCTGATTGTGATGTGTTTGCAAGTAGATGGACGGACGTGTGTCATGAATTACTGAAGTATTGTGAGACTATGGATAGACGATAGAGCCAATTATTATTAACTAGTAATGAGTTTTTTTTTCTTTAAAATATTGAAATTGTACCTAAGATTGTTATTATATAAATAAATAAATAAATATCGTGGGACAATTCACACCAATCGATCTAGTCCCAAACTAGGCAAAGCCTGTACTATGGGTACTAGACAACGGATAAACATACTTATATAGATAAATACATACTTAAATAGATATTAATCATCCAAGACTCGAGACCAAACATTCGTATTCATCATACAAATATCTGCCCCGACCGGGAATCTAACCCGGGACCTCATGCTTCATAGTCAGGTTCTCTAACCACTAGGCTATTCGGTCGTCAAATATTGAAACTGATTTTTCCAGCGCCTTGGTGCAAACTGTAATGCTGTGTTAATTTTTTGTGTAAATAATATCCATACTAATATTATAAATGGGAAAGTGTATGTGTTTGTTTGTTGGTTTGTTTGTTTGTTTGTTTGTTTGTTTGTCCGTCTTTCACGGCAAAACGGGGCGACGAATTGACGTGATTTTTTAAGTGGAGATAGTTGAAGGGATGGAGAGTGACATAGGCTACTTTTTGTCTCTTTCTAACCCCCCACTTCCCCAAAATGGGGGGTGGAAGTTTGTATGGAGCATTCCGCAATTTTCCAGGTAGAAAGCTAAAAATTGGTATGCGTACTATTTGTGACTAACAAAAAAATCGTGCATCATTTTTTTTTGGAAATCTGCACCCAACCCCTTAAAAGAGGGGGTGAAATTTTATATGGGGGTCCAGATATGTAGTCGATATGTAGAGCCGATATGTAGAGTCGATATATAGTTTCGATATGTAGAGTCGATATGTAGAGTCGATATGTAGAGTCGATATGTAGAGTCGATATGTAGAGTCGATATATAGAGTCGATAATTATGTAGTCGATATGTAGAGTTGATATGTAGATTCGATATTTATAGTCGATATGTAGAGTCGATATGTAGAGTCGATATGTAGATTCGATATGTAGAGTCTATGTTCGATATGCAGAGTCTATATACTCTACATTACATTACTCTTAGTACGCGGGCGAAGCCGCGGGCAAAAGCTAGTAAATAAATAAAAACCGGCTTAGCCGGCTACCATAACATACATGCGCAGTTCAAAAAAAAATGTTGACAGTGAATGGCGGGTTAATGAAAGGGCAGAATTTTTTACCGTGGTCACGCCAACAATAATAAACCTGTAAACCTCATACCGGAAAATTATTCCGTAACAACTTCCGGCGGAACCGGGCGTCTTAATGGCGCGGATGACAGTTCCGTAATTTCCTATGCCGGAACAAAAGATTGGCACTTGGGAAAATATAATGAGAAATTATTCCATTGAAATCAATTATACAAATGTGTTAATGACCTTTCTTAAAGTTAACACCAAGTAGCACATTGATGGTCGATTATTATTAATCTATATGTCCAGAAAACTCACTTGTCTTCCTGTTTTTTCTTATGATGGATTTACTTGAATTTCATATATTATTTTAACTAAACGAGTCTTGTCGTCGCATATAATATGTTTAATTATTAACTTTAATGTTTCGAATGTGTTGTAAGATCCTTGGTCGTGGTAACACTGGCTAAAGAAGGTACCTACGGTCGACGCCAAAAATACGTTTACACTATTCGCCTTATTGCGATGGAATAAGGTGCAAAAGTGTAAACGTATTTTTGGCGTCGACTGTACCTCGTTTACATTGTACCGGGTTCATTTAGAATGGTTTGAAACTTACATCTACCATCTAAAATTCACGGTCTCAAGGTCATGATTTAACCCATTCACTGCTAGAAACCCGCCTAGTGGGCGCCTACGCCGTAGTACACGTACGGTAAGAATATTCCGAACTCTAGTAATCAAAGCCCTCCGCCTTCGGCATCGGGCTTCTAATAGGCTCTCGTTCGTAAATCATATATTACCATACTTGAGCACAATGTACTATTTTGATCAGACTGCTAGGAATTCACATCTTACAACACTTCAACCTGAGCGCCACTTTTTAAATTTGGCACGTGAGACGATGGATGCTTGGGCATTCTGCCAACGTGAATCATTGGTGGGTTGTGCCTTTTCTGCCTCGTCTCGAGCACGCTCTGTTGCCTCGTTAAGTTACTTTCTTAATTTGTTACAATTGATCTACCGAAATGGAACAGGCAAAATTTTGTACATACGTTTAAGTTAAAGGCGGGTACAAGCCCGCATACGACATAATAACCACGAAACTGGTGTTTTCAGATAGAAGTTTTACAAACTAAAATGTGTAAAGGAACCGGTATATTATTTTATTAATTTATTTCAAAAACTATTTCACCTGCGCGAAGAGTGGACTAGTAGTCATAAACGTTCAACAAACCTATTTTAGCTATAATGCCGTCAAAATTCCTTTGTATTTATCCGTCACTATGACATTTGTATTCGTAAGAAAGGGACACACTTTATTTATCAGAGGCATTTTAGTTTTATGAAAGAGGGGCAAATTAATTAGATAATTTGTCTTTGTTCCGCCAAGTATACGATAATATCGCGTCACTAATCACCAAGGCTCGACCAAAAGCCGGATTAGTGCTCCAACGGCCAATTATTGGAAATCAATGGGCGATGATAGCCGTCCGCTGATTGCCTGTTCCAGGTACCATTCGAAATTGTATTTTGACAGCTAGTGACATTGCCAATCTTGGGCTTCGAGGGACGATTCCGAAACACGCTTTTGACGAAATAGCTACATCTCTTAGAAAATGTGTGCTAGATGTATTATTATTATACCCATTCCCATTACATACAAAGCTACAATATCACTATATAGTAGTAGACTAGTCCCTAATCTTAGTAAATGACACTGTTTAAATCGAAATTTAACCAAAAAAGCCATTCCCGAAGAGATGCATATCGCTTTCTCGTGCGCGGAAGACACACGCCTATCTCTCGCAACGGGGCGTGGCTTAAGGCTGAGATTAAGATTGAAACGTAATCGGGGCCTGATTACACTGGTTTCGTAAGGCGAGATGAATTGTGAGCGTTCTGAATACCGACCGACCAACTGATGCGGTGCGGGCACGGACAATAGACGGCGGACCAATGATTGGGTTGATTGTACCATGCGGTTAATTTGTACAATACAAACCAATCAGAAATTGATAAGTCACTCAATAGGCGGAATAAACATCACATGTGCAAACGTTATTCATGTCAAAATTGGCAACGGGGACTTAGAAATTTTGGGATAAAAATAAACGCCTAAATTTTTTTGGCGTCGTAATAAGCGTTAGCCTACCTGAAAGCAATGTGTACAGGTGCCACACGCGTACACAAATTTTGATATCTATTTCGTTTATATTTATTATATCCTGTGGAATGATGCATATAGATGCCATAGCACTTTTGATAATCATTTGATTACTCGATCTAAGAGCTTTGCTATAGTTTGTTCCAGTTAAAATGACGAAAAGACACTTAACGTGGGATTTTACAACTTCTATTATTGCTAGATATGAAAGGAAATGATAGCAAAGAGGCGTCAGAAAGCTGACCAAAGTGTGGCACATGTACTGCCAGTTACTACTGTTTGTTCTATTGTTTATGCGTAATTGTTGTACAAACCTACTTGAAGATAAAATATGTCGGTAATGGTTGGTTTTTAAGTACTCTTCATCATTTTAACTGGACAAACTATACTAATACCCGTTATTTCAATGTACACGTTAAATAATACACATTGTCTTTTACACTACTTCATCAGTTTTGTAAAAGAAGCACAGACGAAGATCTAATTTGGGGCAGAAAGTTCAAGATGTCGATTAACTGACTGTCTCGCAATTCATCTGAGACGTTTGGGGACCGTCTTATGACAGTCGGTCTACGAATAAGGCTGAAATCTAATGACCTGGGAACCGTTTGAGTGATAAGATTTAGCGGATAGAGCTCTTATTATCATATTGATGTTTTTGATAATCTAACAGACACAATGTAAATCACTCTATTTACGTACCTAGAATTTCACATAATATATGCAAAAACATGCGGCTGGTCGCGACACCTCAGGGGACCCCAGAGCCGGCGCTTACCTCGCGCAGAGAATTTCTCTAGCGATACAAAGAGGTAACGCGGCCAGCGTATTGGGGACCATGCCGCAGGCGGACCTTTGGGATGGTGTATTCTTTTTATACTTGGGTATGTACCTATGTTGTTTTCTTTCTTTATTTTTTTTTCTATGTTTATGTTTCTTTATTATGTGTTACATTTATACCTGTCACCAAGTTAAATACATTCTTTACCTGCAAAAATATAATATTTAATTAATATTAGGGGACAATTTTACACAAATCAAACTTACCGTATAGTACCTAAGCTCAATAAGGTTTGTGGTATGGATGATGGTGTGGTAAGACTTACACCTACGTGAGGTTACAAGATAACGTCAAATTCGAATTGATTAAGGTATGAAGAATTGAAACAGATGATTTGTTTTAGCCTAATTTTATAGATATAAACTTATATTAGGTACTTAGTTAGTTTAAAGTGTATGGTTTTTGCTCTTGTTTTTCATTTAATACTTACTTTGTGCTTGTCACGAATAAATAATTTCATTTCATTTCATATCCAAGACTTGGAAACAAATCATTCATGTCCGTCACACAAATATTTGCCCTTACCGGGATTTGAACCCAGGACCTTTAAATTCGTAAGCAGTAGGCTAAACGAATTATCAAATGAAAAGTAAGAGTATAATATATCATACAGCGATTTAAGTTCGTGTCTTTTCTGTGGACATCTAAAGTTAAGGGCCAAATTTTCTTAACCTGCATAAACTGCGCTGCGTCTCTTCTTATACAATTTCATGCTATAAAACATTTTACATTATGAACTTAAGTCCTTAATATTACTTATAACCACAGGAAATACGATTTTTTACACTGTATTACCGCTCAAAGTTTGTCCTAGAATTTCAACAAACACTAATCGAGTGGTTCAATTTGTATAATCCCGCGATCACATCTGTGGGTTTGACAAATGGGCTCGTCTGTTTGATCCTGTTTATGCGGAAGAACTTTACACTTGGCAAGTGCTAATATGCGGGTTAAACTTTATATTGATGAACTAATTTCGTCCCGTTAAAATGTCAGTTATTTTTATTCGAAATTGTGTGGTATACATTTATCAATATGAGTGTTGAAAGTAAATGTTTGTGTCAGATTGTCGTCTACATCATACAATAAAAGTTTACCTTGTGGTACAGTTCCCAAGAAAGTGGTCAAAGTATAACATCTGACTGTGAAATTCCGTTAAAATTTGTCTGGACCTTTATGTTTACAAGAAAAGGACAAAATACTTTTTAATTAACAGATGATTATTAGGTTTTATTAATAAAAAGGTATATAAAAATGTAGCTACAAATGTAATCAACAAAATAAAATCATACTGTCGTATTTTAATGTAAGTACTCATTTAGTTTAAGTTTTACATCAGAAGAAGTCTTTGTTTTCATTATAGGTGTAGGTATTCATTATACATGTATTATAGAAACTCGTGGTAACTTCAGAATATATACAAGTATCGTACAAGAAAAGCCTACAGTAGTTAATTTGTCTCATTCATCAGTACCGCATTTCGTATCAA
This sequence comes from Epinotia nisella, assembly GCA_932294315.1. NCBI lineage: Eukaryota > Metazoa > Arthropoda > Insecta > Lepidoptera > Tortricidae > Epinotia > Epinotia nisella. The sequence goes on along the minus strand of OW028675.1, from coordinate 29,513,574 downwards.
CCTGCCAATTCAGCCTGATTTAGCAGTCAGATTAAAGCCTGAATACCTCCGACAAGCCTAACCTTCATTCTTCCACGCGTGACAGCAAAACCGCACTATTTACCTTCATTGTAATCTCTAATTTCATCACAACAAGGTCGAAAATTGTTTGTTGCAGGTGTATTTTCTTGTGGCGCATTTTTGAACTGCTTGTTTGGTAACAAGGAAAACAAACGAACGTCGACCTTACATGATGGTAGGTGGGTAAATAAAGATAAATGAGGCCGTCGACTTAGGGAGTATTTATCATACTGAGGAGCTGAAAGTAGGTTATGAGGTAGCATACGTGTTAGTTAATACCTATGTAGGTACTCTAGACTAGACTTTAAATACGACAGTATTTTTCCACGTCGATCCATAAAATAGAATAGTTCTGAAGAAACAACGTAAATAAAAATAAAGACGAATATAGATAAAAAAATGATTTAAAAATGTCTAGGTATGCCTGAAGTTTCTCGCAGAGTTTGAGCACAAAAATAAGCAGATAGATTTAATTTTTAGATAAATTTCTCAACATGTTACTTGTATATAAATTTTTGCGTAACATCAACCTAACATTTTCGCATAACCTACAGCCACATTTTTTATGTATCACCCACCAATTTACACAGATAATTCTCCAATCAATTCTCTCAAAAAATCAGCTCAATTTTACCCTCTTGTTACTAAAGATTGTACACGACACGTATATTTCGCCATGTTACGACGTTTAGCAACAGAGCTCCACAATTTTCGCCCCACAATTCTTCATAATGTTAGATCTTCCGAATTTCACGCTCAGTTTTGGCTACCGGGAGATAAAACCGTGACTTGAATTAGTTAGACAAGCTTAAGCGGAGACTACGCGCTTATTGTGACATGGTAATATATTGTGGTCGTATACAGGAGACGTCTTATATATGTACCTATGTTTACCGCCTTATTACATGGGAATAAGGTCGAAAGTGTAAACATTATCTTTGACGAAGTATTTAGGAAAGACGTAATATGTGAGGCTGCAAGATAACGTCAAATGCGATTTGATTTAGTGGTGAAAATTTGAAACAGATGATGAGATGATTTATTTTAGCCTAATTTGTTTGTACATCGTGCCATAGCTACAAAATAATATTCGGTTTATATGTACCGTGATAAAAATCTCGAACGCGCTAAAACTAGTTAAATTTGAATTAGCTTTGACGCTGACTCCTTCTGCTGCTCGTGCTGCGTTCTTGTGTGGCCATTATGTCTTGTTCTTTTCTAATAGGAGTGTAGACTCTTGTTAAAATTGAAATAGGTTGCTAAATGGACTGGTAGAGAATGACTAATGGCATTAAGTCCGCCAATTGTACTTTTATTTGTATATTTGCACAATAAAGTTTAAATAAATAAAAAAAACCATGAAATTATTGTAATAAAGTATAAAAAAATATATATACTTAATTAAAATCATATCAAGTTGAAAGTTGAAATTTTAAAAAAAATGTGCATTTTTAGGGTTCCGTAGCCAAAATGGCAAAAACGGAACCCTTATAGTTTCGTCATGTCCGTCTGTCCGTCTGTCCGTCTGTCCGTCTGTCCGTCTGTCCGTCTGTCCGTATGTCACAGGCATTTTACTCGAAAACTATAAGGTGTATTTGAATAAAATTTTCAGGATAGGTGTATTTTGTTAGCCGCTACATAGTTTTGTAATTAAAATGACAAAAAAAAAATTTTTTAGGGGTGCACTCCGTACATAAAACTAAAAGTCAAAATTTTTTTTTTCATTGTGACCCCCCGTGTGGCACATCAATCGATAGGCCTTTCAAAATAAATATAAGGTTTTTTAGCATTTTTTTTGATTAAGTGAATAGGGTCGGAGATAATCGCCCCGAAAGTCACAAAAATTCTGTCCCCCCCCCTCTAATTTTTGAACGGTGTATTTTAAAAATATGGAAAAATTCATGGACATAGGGCTTATTAATTTCATTCACCGAAAATTGTTTTGAACAAGATCGGTTCAGAGGTTTTCGAGATATTGCTGAAAAACTGCCTTCTTCAAAGAAAAGAACGTAAGTGCCGTACAATTTCTGTGACGATACGACCTTTTTAATAGGCACGGAACCCTTCGTTTTGCGTGGTCCGACACGCACTTGGCCGGTTTTTTTTTTATTATTATCCAAGAGTAAATTTAAAGCTACCAATAGAATCTTTACACTTTTATGTAAACAAATTTGTATGAAGACTATGGACCTAAACGCAGTATTTCGGGACCGAAAAAGCAATTTACGTGATTTTCCATACAACGATTAGTAGAAATAGCAGATGTGACGTCATACCTTGATGTCAATTAACTATGAAGCATTTTGAGATGCCGCCAGCGAGGTCAATCTTTGTCTCAAATTTTTGGGTATTTATGTTCTTATGTTCTTTAAATGTATTTGTAATATGGGTCTTAGATGCCTGAAATAAATGGTTAGGTATTAATATTATTATTAATTTATAAAATTAAGTACTCATTTCATCCCACCTCACTAGTCACCCCTAGTAGGTATAACTTGACGCAGGTTCGCCTGAAATGAAATGGGATGAAGCGTCGTGAATACAGGGCCGCAACTCCATCCATCTTGACTAGTAAAAGGTGACATCCCTGGGATATGGCTTTAGTTTCATCTGTCTGTCATCCTAACTTTGAAAGAGGCGAACAAAAAAAAATCAAATCAGGAAAGGAAAATATCGCATGTCTGAAATTACCATCCGTCACACATTCTGACAAGTATGCGAGTGCGAGGTGACGGATTTCTCATCATTATTCACAACGATAAGTGACTATCTAAATTAATTAATTATCGCAACCATGCTACGCCCGCTGTTATATTTACATAGTGACCTTGCGTTAAGCACTGACTTTATATTTTAACTACTTAAGATTAAAGATTGTCGCACACATAACAAACACTGGATCTGCACCCCTCAACTCGAGCCGGTCAGTATTCTTTGTATGAAACTCCATACTGCAACGCGCACTTATCCACTCTGTAACGTCATCGTCCCAGCTCGGGACCAGCTAACGTTGGATGGGCAGCTCGCCGTCGCCGAGTGAACGCCACGCTTGCAGCTCGCCGCCGGCTAGAGGAGCGCGCGTGGACGCTGCGCTTGCGGCGCGCGGGCGAAATGGCCTACTTCAAATGTAAAAACCGGCCAAGTGCGTGTCGGACCACGCAAAACGAAGGGTTCCGTGCCTATTAAAAAGGTCGTATCGTCACAGAAATTTTACGGCACTTACGTCCTTTTCTTTGAGGAAGGCAGTTTTTCAGCAATATCTCGAAAACCTCTGAACCGATCTTATTCAAAACAATTTTCGGTGAATGAAATTAATAAGCCCTATGTCCATGAATTTTTCCATATTTTTAAAATACACCGTTCAAAAATTAGAGGGGGGGGGACAGAATTTTAGTGACATTCGGGGCGATTATCTCCGACCCTATTCACTTAATCAAAAAAAAATGCTAAGAAACCTTATATTTATTTTGAAAGGCCTATCGATTGATGTGCCACATGGGGGGTCACAATGAAAAAAAAATTTTTGACTTTTAGTTTGATGTATGGAAAGCACCCCTAAAAAAATTTTTTTTATCATTTTAATTACAAAACTATGTAGCGGCTATCAAAATACACCTATCCTCAAAATTTTATTCAAATACACCTTATAGTTTTCGAGTAAAATGCCTGTGACATACGGACAGACGGACAGACGGACAGACGGCCAGACGGACAGACGGACAGACGGACAGACGGACAGACGGACAGACGGACAGACGGACATGACGAAACTATAAGGGTTCCGTTTTTGCCATTTTGGCTACGGAACCCTAAAAAAGCTGTCAACAGGTGGACACCTCGCGGCAAGCGCGGCGACAACGCGCAGCCACCTCGGCGTTCGCTGCGGAAGCGATGCTGCTAACGTCGTTGGGTTGACGCCTGGTTGGCGGCGAGCCGGTGAGGTGAGGCGGTGCCGGTCTGGTGCCGAACCTTTATCAGCAGCCGGTTAGCTGAATTAGAGATAGTATAGCTTTGATATGAAAACGTCATAAAAGTCACAAGACTACGATACACTTAAAACCTTTTTTACTCCGAAGCATCGTCCGTTAAGATCGGCTATTGGGACGTTGATTGGCCCAATTTGTATTCTGTATTCACGGCTAGCGTCCATTATAACGAGTTGAGACTTTTTTTAACGAGTGTCAGTTATAACTTTGTTAGTTGAGTTTTTTTAACTATCAGTACTTGGTACGGAGTTTTTTTCGGTGTCAAGACTGTCGAGAGTAAAGCCCTGGAGAAAACAAAATTTACCGATAGTGAAAACTATAAATAGTTTTCACTATCGGTAAATTTTGTTTTACCTAAAGGTAGATCGATTTTAAAGCTAGAAAATCTGATCGAAATCTTTAGAACTGCGAATTTATTTACAAAGAAACAAACTCCCTACTAATATTATAACTGCGAAAGTAACTCTGTCTGCCTTATCTGTTACCCTTTCACGCATAAAGCGCTTAACCGATTTAGATGACATATGTAATAGAAGTAGTTTAATACCCTGGGAAGGACGTTGCTAATTTATTATTAAAGGGTTATTCACAAAATTGTTTGTAACTACTAATTACTAAATGAATAGTTTTAATTATACTCAAACAAATCATACCGTGATTTATTTATGAACACTATTAAACTTGGTATCTACCTATTTCATTCGATAACTTGAGATCCCACGAAGACTGTAAACAAAATTGTTCTGTAAATACTATTTAGCCAGTTACATACACTCCTTTACAATAGTTCGTCTGCAAAATAAAAGCATCGTTCATGAAAAGTGAAACGTACACTGAATTTCACCTCGTTTTTAATGACCTGTCCGCTTTTCGTTTGGGGCGAATGAAATTGTCAAAACGAACGGAAACAGAGCCTTTTCGTCGGTCATTTCTCGTTTGATCGCTGTACATTGTCACAGAATACAACAGGAATGGAAGAAGTTATTTTTAATAAAACTTTTTAAGCTTTATTGGTTTTATCGCCAACGAGCCCTACTAACATGTACTGTACAACCACCCTAAGCTTGTATTTATGGGTAGTTTGCATAATACTTATTTTATTTTTGCTCAGTTTACCCATTTGTTCACGATAATGTCCAGTTAAATCGTTTAATTTAATGAATAACGGAAACCGACAAAATTAGGATAAACAGGTACGGTCAAGGACATTAATTGTTGAGCCATTTAGGTGTCAACTAATTTTGGTTTTCTTTGAAGCCATGAAGTGTCCAGTATAAAGTGAGTTCTAAATGGCTCAACGATTAAAGTCCGTGACTGTACCTACCTATGATTTATTTTACCTAATTATATTTAAGATCCATTCTGAAGCTAGTCTTATGTCTATGTCTTATTTGACATGGCATTATCTTTTTCTTTCGCTCTTCTTTATTTTATTTAAGTAATACAGGGTATAACAAAAATAGGATGTGAATGTTGGGTATATTATTCAGCAGTAGATTAACGCAGATAAAACAGGATAAAGTGTATAAGGAATTTATTAGACTGCTCACATATGAGATGTTCTAGACCGACTGACAATACAAAAAGTAAACAAATCAACCATGGAACGGTTGCTAGCTAGAATACGAATTTGACACACTTCTATCTATGCCAGTATGCAAGCCACTACATGTAAGTAGGTTTCGATAAAGTGAACATATATCACATTAAATATATTCAATAGTGAACCCATTACCTAAGGCCAGATTCGGTAGCGTATTGCGGTTCCAAAAACGCACCCTTCACTCTTGCGGGGTAATGTTGTCATACACAAGCAATGCCAAAAAAAAACATATTTGGAATTGCAATACGCTACCGAATCTGGCCTTAATGGGTTCACACCCCATTTTTGTTACACCGTGTATATATCATTATCACACTCTTTAAATGTAAGGGGTACCCTGGTCGGATAGTTTTTAAGGCTGTTTCAGGTTTAAGCTACAGTTTTAGGTATTTCCAATAATTACGCTAACAGATCAAATACATTTAAAAAAATCTATTCGACTTTACTTCAGCTTCGTTTAACAAAATATACTGCAAAGGTCAAAATATCCACACTTCGAACAACCATCCCAAAAAAGCTAAAAGCTTTCTCAAATGAAAATAAACGCACTTCAACTTTAATTAGGACTGGAAACAGGGGTGTTTTCTTTGAATTAACATCCCAAAGTCAACTTCGCTTTAATAATTCCTTTCGGATATAATCACGTTAGCTACTTTTCCTTCTTTGCCCTCAAGTTTTATTGGAGGAGAAAACTATGTCAAAAGCCTGAATCTCAAGAGTTTACGCTGCAAGCAATTATACATTGTAAATGTACGTCAAAAATATGTACCTATATTAAAATAATGAGACTATTACAAAGTGACACGACTGGCAGACACTGTAAGTAATAGAAGGAACATAATCATGTTTAATATTAAGAGATCATACATTAGTATCATATTCTGCACTTTTCATAATGTCAATTTAATTTAGAAACCAAAGTAGTAAGTAGTACCTACACTAAACCTAGCGGATGTTCAAATCGACGCGAAAAATCAGTATTTATTGCCCTTGCCATATATCTCTGAATCGTATAGCTTTTAAATGAAATCGCTACAGCGTCATCGTGCTCGGTAGTTACGTAAAATTCTTAGTGATTCCTTGGAACTGCCTCCAGACTAAAAAGTGACTGTAACATTGAGCAGTACCTTGCCATGATTGTATAATGTTTAACTTGTTTGCGTGGAGATGGGCGGCTGTGTCTAGTGAATGCTTGATATTCTTTGAGGCGATGGATGATAGGTCCTCAACTGTCCCGATTTCATTTATTTGTTACTTACATTGTGTTATGTATATTTTAAATTGTTCGTCTAAGTTTCCTGACGCATTGGTGTATACTGTTATGTCATGTGAACGTCTTTAACAATAAATAAATAAATAATAATAATAAATAATAAAAGATATATACAATGATATTGGGTACTTAATTTACAAATTTTAACTGTATTGTTAGTATGTTTCTTAAAATATTTTTTTATCGTATTTGTTAGTTGTAAGAGCTGCCTTCTGCGGTAAAAGCCTTCTCCAAATTATGCCATTTTTTATTTCTGTATGTTCTCTTCGCAATCGGAGTTCGAGAGAATGGGAAGTTCATTGTGGTTATTTTTCATCTCTGGTTTCGTTTTGCAATTATAGTTCGTTAACTCAGTGGGTACCTACATATTTTGACATTAATCAAGAGTGAAATGTACAGAACCATAACATAGCGAACTTAATTCATCACTCGCATTCTCAACCAACTTCGATCCTTTCACTAACAAACAACTTCTTGCTATCCTCACTGAACACTAGGTATCCTTTTGTATTCACCCTCAAGGATAATCCTACCAAATTGGGAACGTATCCAGAGGCCCTAGATCGGCAATGCATTTTGATGCAGTCTCTAACTAAGTGTCACGCACACATCCCTCGTGGTTTGCGAAAGGTATAGTCGCCATCAAATGTATTTGTACTCTTCAGGGAGCTCAAAATCTGAATATGTAATCTAATGCCTTAGCTATAGGGTCGTTTTTAGATGTTTGTGAGTATCTTAGTTCTCACCGATATGTGAAATGGGGACTGTACACAATTTTGCTAGAATAATTGAGTGGGTAAAGATGGGGAGTTCAGTGCAAGAAACCTCTGGGGATCAGTCATGTGTTAGTTAAGTTCGTCTATTGCAGTCATGCTTGTGTGAATTTTGGTTTAGTGAGTACTTTTGGGGGAGCTTTGGGTAAGAGGGTGATAGATGATTTGTACCTAATTCTACAGATTTCTATTACAGATACCCTTCTCTACAGATTCCCAAATCTACAGATTCCCAATTCTACAGATTCCCATTCTTCAGATTCCCAATTCAACAGAACAACTAAAACATAAATAAATAGCAGGGTGTCAAATAAGACACGGTTCTAGAGTGGTCTAGGATTCAAATTCATTGACCGTACATAAAAGTGACATAATCAAACGAGCGAGCGAAGCGAACGAAGTTCTATGCTTCAGCTTGGGCCGAAATCATTCGTATGTCCGGTGTCTGTCACGCTGTCCCGCTGTTCTCCTCTACAGATCGCATTTCTCAACCGATACTCGTGAAATTTTGTGAGCAGGTTCGTTATTTATAGAATTTTGTTGTCGAGTCACTTTTTTTTTTATTCAGGCTCGCGAGTGTTTTACATCTCACAGAGCCACTACTAGTATAGTACGAAACTTTTTATTCCAGTTTAGTACGGATGAAATATGTCAAGACATAGGAACTTCGTGATAATTGATGGAACGAAATTGAGTTGAAATAATTAATTTAAACGATTCAAACGGATTTTATTACGCATTATTGTATAACTACCTAATAAATACACCGCCGCCTCAAATCGTTGTTATTTATTTATTCCGTTTAAATCACTTTATTTCATGAGTAATATTCGCGGAAACCGAAGCCAATATTAAGCTAACTTAATTTACTAACAATAAATTTAATTTACTCTTGCATCGCTGTTCACAAATGATTACTTTCAACCCATATCCCAAAAGGGTTAGATTTTCCTAATAGTTTCAAAAGGTTCAGTTTATACCCGAAACTTCGCGAATGAGATAATATTTCACTGTCTAGAACTTCTTATCTCGCATCAATTGTGTAGGCAACTTTATTGACTGATGGAATGATAAAATCTATTCAGTGGAAATTATGTTCAAGTCAATGTTGAAAGTCGACGCATTCTCGTTGGCGGTCAAAGTTATGTGTTTTTTTCTTTTTAATCAGATTTTTACAAGTCCGATAGAGACAGGAGACAGCAATAGCCTGTTTACACTTTGATTATAACTACTGGGATGCTTTTTATTTTTTTAGAAATGGTAAACACTCATGAATTAATACCCTCAGTTTCGTTCCGTTTTGACTTTGAATTAAAATTTGAATTTCGTTCGATGTTTAAACTAAGGTAACAAAGTGGTTATAGAAAAATCCTATTCTTTCATAATTGAAATGACGATCGCGAATTCCAAATTTGAATTTTAAGCGACACCCTTAAAGTACTCGGGTGACATTCTGAAATGGAAATGAGGTAGCAAAAGGGCATTTTAATTTTATAACGTTATTTCATAAACTTTTGCAAATAAGCAGGGAAAATAAATAAATTACAACCTATACAAATGTTATTCAAGTAAAAAAAAGTACAGCAAGTATTTTGCTTATCGTAGAATATATAAACGCTAGTCTGCCACTATAATATAAAATATTTATTTTCATAAATTATTTCCGTTATTTCATATTTATTTATAGGTAATTTCAAAACTGGGTTATTTCTTTACGCAACGTAATTTTTCATTTTCCGAACAGACCAAGTCATTTCGCAACTTGAATCGGAAAAGTTGCAAAACTTTTGCAATTCGTTTTGCTCACTTTTTTACAAATTCAATTCTCCTTTTTTAGTATGCTGTTCTAAATGAATTTGATTTCATATACCATTAAGGGGTAAATGGGTCAAATCCTGGAAATGTTTAGGAGATTGTTATTTTAATTAAAAGTATCTTACAGTATTATTAGGTATCTTGATTGTAGTAACTACAACATGGTTACCGAAATTTGCACCTTTTTGCCATAAAATCTGTTCGAGGCAAATTATATTTCGTCAACTATACCACTTTTAATATAATTAGAATATCTTTTAAATTAAAATAAATATGAATATCAGCGAATTTAACAACTTTATATACGATTTACCCGCGTGGTTCCGACCTCGTATTGCAAAGAGTTCGGGCAAACTTGCAGAACAAAATATAGCCTATGTCCATCTTGAAAGTAGTTTGTATGCAAAGGATAACATCACTACTCATCCTATTTATAAAAACATTTCACCAGTGTATATAATGAGGGCCTACGCTAGCTGACTCGGGTACACGGAGCCGGCGCACGCCTGCGGGTACCCGCTCTATGCACCCGCTGCTCGTACTATTTTTCAATATGCGTCCACCCGCTCCGCTCAAACCGCGTCAGCTAGCGTAGGCCCTCATTCTATAAACCAGTGAAATATTTTTATAAATCGTATGAGTAGTGATTTTACCTCCTGCATACAAACGTAGAAGTTATTCACAGACATTATTTCATCATCATCATATCAGCCGAAAGACGTCCACTGCTGGACATAGGCCTCCCCCAGAGAGTTCCAAATACCGGAGAGTACCGGAAGGCGCGGCGTGGGTAGGTGGACTGATGACTCTGTGAGCTGTAAAACTCGCGATCCTATCCTTCTTTCATTTTTTTTTTAATTTCTTACGTTTGAATCGACAATCAAATCTATACATTATTGGACCTGCTCAAGAAATTTCACGAGAATCGGTTGAGAAATGCGACATGTAGAGCAAAACATCCGGACAAAGCTTAAGCTGAACGGAGAACTTCGTTCGCTTCGCTCGCTCGTTCACACAATTAGGGTACATGACTTCAACACGGTAACTTATTTTAGCTAACAGGACAACGTTAAAACCGTTTTGTGTATTTAGAAATGTATAATCCAACCAGCATTAAAAAATGGTCTTGCAATGTTACCGTTTAAATCAACTGAGCTTTGGGGCTATACGCTCAAAGCTTGAATTAAAATAATTAATTTCACTCATCATTCAAGCCTTTTCAAGGTTTCCGAAATTTACATATTCAGCCCTGGCAAGCCCCGACACGATCAGAGCAGTTAAGTAGCTTCCAAGTGTTCGCCCTCACCACTAATTGCCCCTCATCGACAAAATGACTTTCTAACTCTTAACTATTAATGATGTGAAACTTTTAGGTATCGATAGAAATTGAGTCAATATTAGTAGAAAACTTTTTTTACTACCTAAACGTCTCATGACGGCTGGATCATATCTGGTAGAGCGAATCTGCATTGCCATACAACGTGGTAGGCCTTACAAATTAGTCCAGGCAATGAACTGACAACTTGTATGGAAAAAATGTCAATTTTGGAAATAATTTATAATAGCAGATTTTTTTAATGTAACGGATATATTATCAAGTAAATAGTTACCTAGAGGCAAAATCCAACAAAAAATCAGACATCAAAAAAATACAACCTAATTAGCTCCTGGAAAGTGGGAATAAATATTAATAAATGTTTTAATCTTCATTTTGGTTCATTTGCATTTGCTTTAAAATCTTCAATATAAATCAATTTAAAAAAGACAATGAATGCTTAATTTAAATCTATATAATTACTTCCGGGTGGAAAGTTTGTTGGATTCTTGAATAACGTTTTAAAATGGAATAAACAAAAAAAAACGCTATTATAAATTAATGTTTTTCGAAACCGTATTTTGCCTGGAGTAAAATTAGATTCTATTTTATCCTATTCTATTCTATGAATGGTGATCACGTTTCTCTGCAGCTGACTGTACACAAATTGCAGTTAAACACCCAAGTTCAGTAACTTCTTAAAATCAAGGTCATTATTATTAATCGTCCTAGAATACCACTGCTGAGCAAAGACCTCTCCTCTTTTCCACTAAGTTCATCCTGTTGCTTCTTATTTCATAATATAAAAAATATTTCCAACTCATGTCACATTCTAGTAATCATATGTTACAGAATGAAAAAAAAAACATTTTGTCAGAAATTCATCGAAAATTTCATCCGATTCGAAAAATAAATACATAGCTTAACTCGACATTGAACTGAACTGTTAGCGAGCTATTTGAGATATCTTTGTCTAAGCTGTTGACCTACAACCTATTTTGACTAGTTACTTTTGAAAACTCGCATCACACTTAAATGTTTACTGCAAAAGCCGCCTTGTCGTGTGAATAATAAAGTTAACAATAAAAGGAAAAAAAGAGAAATGTATTGGATTTAGACACCAAAATTATTTAGATTTGGTCGCCTCGTCTGGCTAACGAAGAAAATAGAATAGAATTTTTGATTGTATGTTAGCATATTATTTGCTGAAGAAGCTACCTATTTAAAGTTCTTTATTTCTTAAAATATTTATTGAAACCCATGTCGATCTAGAACTCGAGGTCAATAAAAACCAATAAAAAAATATCGGCAAAATATATTTTAAAAACCGTGTGTTCTTATAATGTATAATATTTAGTCTTATTGTTTTATTTGAGAAAGTACAAAAGTATCCTTCTTTTTAAATAGTCGATATTGCATTAAATTCAGTGAAAAATATTTTAGTGAAACACGGGTCCGTTATAACTACAAAAATACCTACCGAGTCGAAACACGAACCTTACACTAAAGGCACAGGTAATATTTTTCAACGAATTAATCATTAAGTTATTTTACTAGAATTGTAATCGACAAATAATCCATCGACACTACAGCATCACAAGTTTAGTAATAACTGTGTTAAGGACTGAGTAGTAAAAGTGCTTAAGGTCCGGCGCCGCTCCTCATTTGCGTGATATTGCAATATCGTAAAAAGGCTTGGGACGTCTATTAACACTGAGGAATGTCCAATTAAAATAATTACTTCGCTCAGCCCAGTCAGTGATGAGACCTAGAATATGAATCTGTTTAGTGGAGAAAACTGGTAGTCTTCATAAATTACGTGGCAAGAGTGAAACAAAAACTATCGTTGACATCTCAGATCCCATTCGCGGGCAAGAATTATTTATAGAATTGAATAGTGGTGTCACTTTTGCCTCTCAATAAATAAATATAAAATAAATAAATAAATATCGTGGGACAATTCACATCAATACGGTAGACATTTCCAATAATTAAATAATAATAAGTATTTGCGGACAATCTTACACAAATTGACCTAGAATAATCTCGAATACGTAATTGGATCGCTGTTAACAAATTGGTACCCAGTTGTTTGGACTTTGCACATAAACATTGGTCGTTTAAAAGCATAGTAGATTTTGCTGCCGTTTCGAAACAACACTACGGAAATAAAATTCCAACCATTTTTGCTGTCGCTAGTCCCAATATAACCGATATAGCCCTCCGAATCCGAGTATTTTTCGAGTGCAACCCTCACATGGTCAGAATTTTAATTATTTACCATGAAATGTATTTCTAACACGATCCAAATTAAAAATAAGAAAACGTTTGAATTCAAAGTAATTGAACAACTTTGAATATTGAAACAATAAATCTTTCTCCTCCCGAACCGGCACTGTCTAAAAAGATCTAATAAATTCCAGTGAACACTAAATTTCAACTTTCGCACAGAACATGGCAATAAAGCTTATGCAACGAACATTAATAACACTTTATAAAAATCTCACCCAACAGCGAAAACAACCGATAATCCTAGTGAAGTTTTGATAGTTCACTGAAATAGTGTATAGTATTAATTGGGTCAATCAACTTTTTTCGTAGCTGTTGCCATAGTTACGAATCCTAGGTCACTTTAAAAACTGATATAAAATCACGCTATCCACCGAATAAAGGGCTTTGTTGAGATTTTTAACCGCATTTTTATCGGCTATCTTCCGACATCAAATCAGTACCCAAATTGCTTCAAGATAAAATTTGAAGAGTTTGTACGGGACACGGCAATAGAGAGATCTCTCAGGGACCGAAGTCCAATGAGAGTTGACGGGAATTTGTATTTATGCAACTGACTTACGAAACTTCGATAGCGCGATGCAGAACATGGCCAGACATGACATTGACAGAAGAGACGCCACATCAGCCCCCCTTTGAGACGGAGGGGTCAGTGAACGAGGACGAAGAACTATGTACAGAACAGCAGTGCTAAGAACCAGCGTGGCGAGGCAGTGCTCAAGAACCAGCGTGGCGAGGCAGTGCTCAGAGCCAGCGTGGTGAGCGTAGAGGACAAGCGAGAGAGAGAGAGAGTTTTTTTTTTTTTTTTTGTGGCGCGCTGTCATGTCTGCGTCAGGTATTTTTCAGAGGTTGCGATTTATGTCCATTGTCGGAGGTCACCAATGTAGGAGACACGGCAATAGAGAGATCTCTCAGGGACCGAAGTACAATGAGAGTTGACGGGAAGTTGTATTTATGCAACTGACTTACGAAACTTCGATAGCGCGATGCAGAACATGGCCAGACATGACACTGACAGAAGAGACGCCACAAGTTCCCTCGATTTCTCCAGGATCCTATCATGAGATCCTGACCTGTTGACAATGGGACCACCTGTTGGTCGATCACGTAACGCATTGTACGCGCGTCGGGTAGATCTAAATGTCAATTTTTATATGGAAAAACCGGCCAAGTGCGTGTCGGACCACGCAAAACGAAGGGTTCCGTGCCTATTAAAAAGGTCGTATCGTCACAGAAATTTTACGGCACTTACGTCCTTTTCTTTGAGGAAGGCAGTTTTTCAGCAATATCTCGAAAACCTCTGAACCGATCTTGTTCAAAACAATTTTTTGACTTTTAGTTTTATGTATCGAGTGCACCCCTAAAAAAATTTTTTTTTGTCATTTTAATTACAGAACTATGTAGCGGCTAACAAAATACACCTATCCTCAAAATTTTATTCAAATACACCTTATAGTTTTCGAGTAAAATGCCTGTGACATACGGACAGACGGACAGACGGACAGACGGACAGACGGACAGACGGACAGACGGACAGACGGACATGACGAAACTATAAGGGTTCCGTTTTTGCCATTTTGGCTACGGAACCCTAAAAATGACAGTTGGATCTACCCGACGCGCGTTCGGAACGTTACCCCCCTGGAAAGGATACCTTTTTAAACAAAAAAAGATTTTTCCGAATCGGTCCAGGCGTCTTCGAGTAATCGGGGAACATACATAAACAATCTCCGAAGAATTGAGAACCTCCTCCTTTTTTTAATTCTGATAATAACAATAACAAAACATAAAATTCGCACATTTGTCCTACGTCACGATAAACCGGTTACGTGTGTACTTTTTTGTAACGAAAACATACTAATTAATCAAAGTCAATAAGTGTTGTTCCTACAATCTTTACCTACTTACTCAGTTTATTACACACGTTGAAAAAATCTACCCAAATCCATTAGACGTCATAGGTAGAAATTAAAAAAAAAACTTAAATTTCGTTCATCAGGATCCACGAATCAAGATCGTAGCGTAAACCTCAAGTTTTCAATACCAGACCTAGGTACGTAAATTGTTAGTGATACACAAGCATCTCGAGGCCCGATCAATCGGCCCTCAGGTTCTTGCGAGCTGCAGTGAGCTCCTATAGGTACGAAGCGGTAGGTTCAGTTGGGAACGGACCGCCGCGCGGCACTTGACGTCGCGCTACCACTGCTCCCGCACGCCGCCAAAAAAGGTAGGATTCCATTTTCAAATTTTTATATTTTTTAATATTGATGCGGCCAGCGTTCAAATAGTGAAATTAAATAATTATAAACCATGGACTTCGTTAATTTGAAATTAGACCGGAGTATTGGTCGGTTATGCGAGTGTTTCAAAAGTTTGTCTTTTGTTTCCAGTTGAGACTTACAAAGTAATACTATTCATCACGGTGTTTTAATTTGATTATTTATTGTTAAATGTATTTCATCATCTAACGACGGGTAATAGTAAAAATGGTGTCGTAATTTTAAAGATTGATCGATAAAACAATGACAAACTTAAAAGATTAATTAGTCTAAGAAAGTAAACGAAGTGCGTTCATTATTTTAGTTGAAAAATGTTTTTTGAAAGCATTTTTGTATACTACGGTTTGTGTGTAAAGTGAAAAAGTTTGCTACGGTACTCTAAGTTCGACGTATTGACGTACAAAAGCTTTCAAAGCTTTTCGGGGAAAAGTCCGTGCTCAAGAAATGGATTTGATCGCGAAGTTTGGCTTAACAAGCCACATTTACATGTTCTTTTTATGTGTGAAAGAAATAAAACATTACGTAATTGTCAAAAAAAATGTAATTTAAATGTTTACTGCTATCTAAAATGTTAAAAATAACCATCAAATTGGCTAATATTAATTGATATTATTATGGTATAAAAATAAAACCTGTGCAGATTAAAAAAAGAATGTTAAAAATAGATATATAGAAAATATGTATAGGTACATTTTTATGAATCGATTTAAACTAGGGAATTGTTAGTTGAAATAAATAAATTTTATTATCTTTGTTGCACAAAAATAAATCTTAACGTACAAAAGACGCACTTAATGTCATGGGGAATCTTCCGGTTAACTTGTAGGCAGAGCATAGATATTGCAAGACACTAAAATAACGAATAAGCAGTTTTTCTGATTCTTCTACTTATTCCCATCATCCAGATTTAAAGGACTGATTTACTTTTAGCTTATGTTGCTCATCCTTGAATAATCCTTAACTTCCCAAAAATACTTACAGATCTCTTGAAATAGCTGGGCAACTAGACGCTATTTATTTATTATTATTAACATTTTTTTATTCTATTGAGTTGTTCGTCTAACGGATGTACTCATTTTTTTTCTTAAATATTTTGCGGTCAGCTTTCAAATAATGTATAACGAAAAATGGATTAGGCCGAAATTGTTGTTATTGTAAAAAGTTCATCGGACCATATATATTTGAAACATTTTGTATTTCCGAAGTAATGCCGATAACTTCAACCTGGTATATCTCAGGTCCGATATTATTAAACGCCTTAAATTGTATTTATGTATATTCTGCGATAATCTACATCCTACGAAAATCATTATATAGGTGCTGAGAAAAAATACATGTATTTTCTAACAAACTTACCCAAATACCTTTGCCTTAGCTGGTATTTATTGTAGGTGGTATATTTCCCCAACATTTCGGGTCGATTTACTCCCATGTATAAAAATTTATCTAGCAGCGTCTGATGTGTCTGACCTGAAAGCAAGCGCTCGCGAACGGCATTACGTAACTCGAAGCAAAGGGCGTTATCTTTCTACCACCTGGGCTACCTGGGGGAATTGCATTCGGCTATAGTTTCTTTGGCTAAATTATGTTTCACGACAGGGGAAAACATCGGAATAAAATCCATTGCTCCACAATAAAAACCTGACAAGTGCGAGTTCGACTCGCGTGTTGAGGGTAAAATATTGAGAATTTTCCAGTTACTTTGAATACTCAAACTTCTTATAGGTTTTCCTGTAATCTTTAGGCAAGGAACTATTTTCCATATTTTTAGCCTAGTAGTTTCGGAGATAAGGGGGGGAATATACCTCAAATCTGGTTTCGCTAAAATATATCTGAGATGCTTACAACAACCCCTTTCATTTGATATGTCACACAATAGAGTTTGCAAAACTTTTTTTTTTAATTTTCCAGTTTACCCCCCAAATGAGGCCCCTTGTTCAGAATTCATTAATTTACTTTACGTGTCCATCTTTGGGTCACCAATTTACATAGTTCCAGGTAGGTCCAGTAGTTTCGGAGCAAATCGGCTGTGACAGACGGACAGACAGACCCACGAGTGATCCTATAAGGGTTCCCTTTTTATCCTTTTGAGGTACGGAACCCTAAAAAATATTTGCGGCAGCGCTAAAGATCGATTTATTATAATTGTGGATCGAAATCATAATTTACCGGTAATGAAATGAACATAGTTTATATTTTATATCAAGTAGTGTATAGTTTTTAGTCTTAGTACTACCATAGCACTGCGCCCTAACAGGGTTTTGTTGGACATTTACCTATATTTAAGACCTTTTGTAAACCCACAAAGTAGCCATAAATCAGACATATTAATATATAATGAAAAAACGGGTCACTCACGTATTTAATGTCGAATATCGCTCGACACGTTTCGAACCGATTCGCGGTTCTTAGTCATGAGCGCATGCGTTGCCGGCGCGATATTTGACATTAAATACGTGAATAGTTTTCATTTTTTTTTTATTATATTTTAATATTCTGATTTTCACGCGTTACGAATTAAATGTTATGTATTGATATCAAGTAAAGAATCGTGGGTAAAAGGAAATTGGGTGGGTAAAAATATCTGATTAAAGGAAAAATTATATATGCAGAGTCGGAGGCAAAAGACTTCAAAAGAAATATATGGTACACCATATATTTCTTTTGTAGTATAAAGTAGAGCCCCGTGACAGTAATAAAGGATTTTTCACTCGAATGATTTTCTTTAGGGTTGGTTCTTTACGTTTCCTTCCCTTGGCACAGGCAACAAGTTATTTGGTCAACTGAAGTAAAGGTTGTGATTTGAATGTAATTGAAAGGACAATAAAATCAGTCTAGTACATTGAGTCACAAGTACGGTAAATATGATTCACGAACGAGAATATATTAGAGGAATAATTATCTTTTTATTATTATGTCGTATGACTTTATTTGTATTGCTATTATTTTTATGTGTCGCATACAATATTTTTCATCACCTTTGCAAGAAAACAAATACATTTTAAACGAAATTGTTACTAATTGCAATAAAAACTACAAAATGTCAGTCGTCCATTTTGTTGAATTTGACGTGAGGCGCGTAAAGCAAACACCCTTCGACATACAGCCACGGTTAAAAATTGTTTAATGATTTAAAAAATTTAATGTAGCAAATTCACTAGTCCGTGTAAAATATTTTTAACTGAATGTGAATTTGCTACATTAAATTTTTTAAATCATTAAATAATTCTGTTAATCATATTTTATTAGTGTTTTTACGTTTAAGTTTATCAAACGTGTTTGAGTTAAAACCTCCTTGCTTTATAACTGACGCAAGAGTGATAGATACAATTTAATAAAAAACCATTACACCCGTGGGCGTAATATAGGTCATTGTAGCTGTATGCCTGTATGCTTGTGAAGCCCTTTACAAGAACATGTGATGAAAAGTATATTTAAATATTGTATTGAAAAAGGTTTAAACATAAACTTCTATATTTATAGATATAATTAGTTATTTTTAGACCACTTAGCATGGTTATCAGAAGACGGCGCGCGAGCTGTATCGCGGCGAGATAGACTATTCGTCTTTTTCTAATTAGAGCGTTTAGAAAGAGACGGATCTCTATCTCGCCGCGACATAGCTCGCGCGCCCTCTTAACCACCGTGCTGGTCGTCCACTCACCCTATAACCACGTAGGGGAGTACAATATAAAGTCTTAGATTATCAAGTCCGAGGTCTTAAATTGTTAATAAATAGTAATAGTAGTATTTCTAGTAATAAGGAATTCTTACGCCCGTTCTTGGAGGCTAAGTAGCAAGCGAACTTCGGTATCCTTCAATATCCAATCGGGGTAACGCTAAGACGAGGATGACGTGTTTATTAAGCTATCGGGCTCCCTAATGTTATCGAAATTTCACAAAGAGACAATTGAGTTATCCAGAGTACCTACCAGATATCTAAAACAAGACAAACAACAAAAACAACTTGGACTCCTTATTCATTAAACATTCACTAAACCTTTTGTAGCTAAATTGCCATTAATATTATTTCCTCTTTTGTCACTCTGACACTTGCGTTTGTTGGAAAGGGAGAAAGAACATTTCAGTAAACAGAGGTTTGTTAAGACTTATGAAACAGGGTTAGTGTCTTAGGTTCGGTATCATAGGATCTAGAATCAATATCCATTTTGCTATGTGACGCAGCGCTACAAGCGCTCGCTTATTCGCCAATAAAGTGGGGTAATGATTTAGCAGTCTATAAATTGCTGCTCTAAGCCCGTAAAGTACCGGAATACTTTGCTGGAGTGGTATCATTAAACGTGCATTGTTCCTTGATCCACGCACAATGATGCAATGAAAACGATTAAGTCGCCATTTTGTGCTCAGCTACAGTTGTGAGCAGAAAGCTACAGTAGTGGTAAAGTCTTTTGAAGTAGAAGTGCCATGGGTCGTTCTTCTTTTTTACCGACAATGAACCGAGGTTTTCCTTTTTTTTGGTTTTTGAACTATCGAAAATTGTGATTTTGAAGTGCGATTTAAAAAAAATGCATTGGTTTCTTCATTAACACTAATTAAAGTTTCCTTTCCGGCCAATATACATATTTGTTTACGGTTGGTTTTTAAAAAAAATATGTGACAAAGTGGACTCTTTCAGTGGGGACTACATTTTGGTTTACCACTCTGTCACGGACTTCTACGACAAAAATACGTTTAAAAAAAATGCTAGTTAGAGAAACTAAAATATTAAATAATACTAATTAATAAAATAATATGGACGTTCATTTTCGAACATTATAAAACCGTAAAATCATTACTCAAATGAGATGCCGTAGTAAGACGAAGGACAGGCTATTGTTGAGGGGTAACCTTGATAATGCTAATGTTCAAAAGTTATAGACGACCGCTTTAGCCTAGTTAGGAGTGAGGAGTGGTCCTGGGTTTATATGTTTCTGAGTAATGGATATTTTCTATGTAGGTATTTAAGTATTTATAATTATATAAAGTCACTTAAAGGGCAATGGAGAGGGCTATGTTAAAAGTTTCTCTGCGTGATCGCATCAGAAATGAGGCTATCCGCAGCAGAACCAAGGTAACCGATATAGCCCTCCGAATTGCTAAACTTAAGTGGCAGTGGGCGGGGCACATTGCACGTAGAACCGATGGCCGTTGGGCGGAAACTTTCTCGAGTGGTGACCACGTACCGGAAGGCGTGACCTGGTAAAGGTCGCGGGAGTCCGCTGGATGCGGGTGGCGCAGGACCGGTCAATTTGGCACTCTCTAGGGGAGGCCTATGTCCAGCAGTGGACGCCTTTCGGCTGATATGATGATGATGATGATGATATACCTAAGTATGTTTATCGTCGTCTAGTTGCCATAGTACAAGCTTTGCTTAGTTTGGTACTAGGTCGATTTGTGTAAGATTGTCAGCCAATATTTATTATTATTATTAAAGACACTCTTGTAAAACTGTATCGTAACCATTAGTAAAATTAGGTACCTATTGATTACACGGTAACAAAAAATTCAATTGCAAATGAAACCGAAAGTTCACCAATTCGCCTGGGCGGATTTTTCCTTAAGCTTACATTAGTGTCTTCGACGACGTTTTAAAAGAAAGCTCAATAACTTTACTTACTCCTTGAGAGAATATGCGAAAAAAAACCTTGAATTTATACATTAAAACAACAATTCTTAACTTTAATAAACTAAAACTTGCACGCTCTGGTAGATTTAGCAGTAATATAACCTTGTTATAGCGTGGCAGACACACATCGACTGGTTAAGAGTCCCTAAAACGCACGACTCAAGTCGATTCTTTTTTGACGTGATAACATCTTATAAATCGATGAACGCCCTCTGCACCCACGTAAATGTGTGACTAATTGTCCCGTTCCGTTGACTGACATATCAACGCACAGCCCAAACCAATGGTTCTAGAGATTCCTTTGGCACGTAGGTTCCTTATAAGGTCTAGAGGTGCACTAAAAAAATTCAATTCACCCTCTAAGAGGGTGAAATGGGGGTCCATAGTTTGTTTGGGAAAACAAGATTAGATCGACTATTTTATTCGAAATTTTACAGGAGTATTCCTAACGATTAATGATTAAAATACGTGTTATGCTATTTTTCATCAATGTTTTCTTATCACGTAAAATTGTCGTTCGTAAACTGACTTTACAGACAACCATTTTTTTTTAATCTAGCAACAGAAACTAGTTTTCGACCTAGATATGGCGGTTCTCATTGTGTACTTGTATGCAACGCTTCGTGTTGTTCTAGCATGTCGTTTTAAAGGAACGTCGAGCGTCCTGGTGATAAATGTGTCCATTCGATATGTTAACCTACGACCCATCATAAATAGGGATGTTGACTGATTCTTATGAAACGTCAAAATCCACCTTTGGTGTGAAGTCTGTAGGGAAATAGGAACAAAGTGACGTCACAATTCTTTATGGTCAAAAAGCGTGCATTTATCACCTTTATGGGTTTAATAATCCAATGGCAAGAATATTTTGAAGCGTGATATTTTCCAGATATTGATATTTTCAGGAGTTTTGTTTATTTTTATTTAAACTTATTACTAATGTCAAAAATATTTTTATAAATGCGTCTGTGTAAGCTAAAAGCCATAGAAAACGGCGACAGTAAAAAAAAAAACAGATATCTAGCAAATACACCTTTGTGACTTGTCCCGGTCCTAGATAATTTAGTGAAACATGAAAAGAGCTTGATACAGTGTGAAACAGTTCCAACAAAGGCTTTTGTGAAGTTTCAGCGCTCGAATTTTAAAAGGAACGCTCTCACATAAAAAAATGTTCTTAATTTTAATACGGTTGAGATATGTAGGACACGTTTTAAATTTCCTAAATTTATGAACTCATTTGTTCACAAACTTAATAAGCATTTGCTAACTAAAACTAAAAAAAACAACAAATTTTAGTGGAATTTTAACTTAATTATGCATTCGAATTTGTAATTCGTTTTGTTCTACTTTTGATACATAAATATCTTGTTCATTCCTCGAAGTTAAAATACTAGAATTTCATCGCTTAAGTGAGTCCACTGAATAAATATTTGCTAACCTCGACTATAAGTTGTTCGTTCAAGCTAGGAATTGTAATGAAAAATAACGTAAACGTTTAAGTAACATACCGTTACGATAAGATGTAGCACAAAACGAAATACTGTACGAATTGCGGACTTTATGCCAAAAGGTATTCCGTACAAGTCATAGACGTCCGTATAGGTAATTCTAGATGGAGACAAAGATGTTGCAGGATAAAACCTCAAACTTGAACAGTTGCAGTAGTGTAACCCTACCATTAATTGATTACGTGCAATCATATAATGTTGAAGTAGCGATCGAACTACGTGTAAAAACCATAATCAAAGTTTTTCATACCGTGTCGAATGGTATAGATTCAATAATATTGTTGGTAACTTCTATTCGAACCAACGTCTATAGTAGAAACATCGTGGCTGAAAATTCCAAATCATGTTAATCGTGTTTCTATTTGTTGGTTTCTTTACAGTTTTAATCCGAATAAATGGTTTTAGTGTACAAATAGCTATTATAAAGCACTTTAGACTGTATAAATATAGCTCTTGCGAACCAATGAAATCACGATCCTAAAGCAATATCGTGAGTAGTTCTTTGACGTTTCGTCGAGCGTTGCATCGATTTATTTTACGGCTACTCGAATTTTCAACTGGCAACTTATTTTTATACATACGTACTACGGAAAAATATAAGCAACTGTTACTTTTAAAGGAAGAGAGACACTAATGTTGGACGTTTATTGGATATCGTACCTAAATAAAGAGCCCAATTATCGAAATATCCCCAGCATATTATAATATGATTATCCCCACATTTGTCTCTATTCAAAATAGCAATGATGAAACAAAAGCGATGTCCTACGGATTCCCTCTTCTAAACATTAAGACAAGGGAAATTATAGCCAAGTGCTCAACGTTTTAGCTGAACATATTATACCTACCGTAAGTACTATACAAGTTTTAGAACTACAAAATATTACAAACTTAACACCAAATTGTTTATCTTATAGATTCAGAATATACCTTCCGATTCGACTACCCGCTTTGAATTCCAAGTAGAACGTGTTTCAAGATTTCCGTGCGGACAACCCTTTCGAATATTACATGCTGTATGTATATCCCAGAACGAAAGGTATAGTTGAACGTTTATACCTCACACACCGTGAACTTGTAACAGGATATAAAAGTTTTATGACCAGTTTGTAGATGTAGAAAATATAATTCACTATGTAACTTTGCTTGTACAACGTCTAGCAGTCATTTAATTGTAGCTACAAATGAACGTAATACTTACGTTAAGAATCAATAAAATTAAAAAGAGAGAGTTATTTGCGTTGTTGTCTAAAACTAGGTATCGTTTTTTTCCACATACACATTACAGCTTCTTTAAATAAAGAAAAAACTAACACAAAACTTAACATAACAGTTCATTAATTTTGTATTAAGCAGTAACGCTTTATTGACCGATACATATTGTTCCGATAGCTCAGTTGGTTATTAGCGTCGGGCCATATATGCCTGTGATCAGCAGTTCCGGCTCGGAGAATTATATAAAAAGAAAATCCTTTAATTTAAAATTTATAACAGTTCATATAGTAAAATCATAAGACTTTTTTTAACATGGTTCACAAGCTTTTTTAATACGATTACGCACTAAATCTTAAGAATTAAATATAATGTTCATTCGTGAGTGATTACTTATATTCTGCACAATTTGCTGTCGTCGTTTTGTCGTGGGACATTTCGGAACATTCAACAGTGAAAATTTAACAAACCTTGTCATAACGAGATTCGATTGTAAAAAGGTGAATTAAATTTCATAATGGAAATCTTGCTTTTGCCTGGCTGCTTTAATTAACGTTGTAGTTATTTAATTTGGTTGTACGCTCTTAATCTCCCGTTTGGCTTCTAATTCAGCTAACACAAGCGATAAATCTGAGACATACATTTCGCATTCTAATTTCATTTCATTGTTTTGCGTGCTCTTTCTAACACGTTAGCTAGGCGTGCGAGGAAATGAGCATTTAAATCAAATCAGAACGCGAATTTATGTCTCACATAGACCATTTGTACAGCTAGTGTTCAACTAGCCACGCTAATTGGACGCTCCGCTGCGCGCTGATGGAACTCGAATAGTCTTTGATTTGGACTCTGAAATGATTGGAGGTTAACAGGGTACTTCTAGTTTTCTACGGCTCTTGTACTAGTTCTGAGACAATACTTGATTGCGCTGTAAGATAATATTAATAGGAAATACCCTTTGAATACCTACTGCAAATAAACAATCAGTATAAATATTTAAACTAAATCTAAAAGTAAAATAAGGCATACAAAGGATTTTTTAACCCTGCTGGCAATATAGCTAGCCAATTGGCATGAGATGTAGAGTGTTGAGTTGATATCAGGGTGTTAGTTAATGGTGTCACATAGATCATTCAGTGCCAAAGATTTCTAACCGCTACTCTCGTAGCCAATAACTTGGGGAACTCAGTATTTATCTAAAAGAAAGTGTCTAAGAGCAGAGCGCCCTAGCGGCAAACCTAGCGGGTTCCTTGTACCGAAAGGGTGCAGGGTAGAATTGATTTTCCTTCCTAAACAAATGGGGATGATTATTGAAAAATTCTTGCTAGGAAGTACAGCCTGTGATCATTAAAATGGCATCCGGATCTATATATCTCTCTCTCACTTGCTCTTCCACGTTCTTATGCGAAAATAAACGATTCACCCGAACTCGAATACTTATACTTAAGCTAACTTTAAACTAAGAGTTCTCGGACTGTAGTTTCTTATGACATACATCTTAGTTAAAGCAATGATATCTTTTATCACTTTTCTACAACAGGAAGACTACCAAACAAGAGCATCAGTCGCTGTAATTCAAATTTTAATAAGTAAATATACACATAATCTCGCCTATTTCCTAACTTTTCATCTTGGAGGGTTGTTTGCCTGTTTTGCTGTTTGTTTCTACTGACGTTTAACTTGAAAGAAACTTTGGAAACTCGACACAACTTGAGTGCAAAGTTGATCCTCTTTCTGCTATGAGGGAGAAATGCTGTGTTTCATATTTTTAGTCAAAAAGTGCCGATTCACATATATAGTACTTTTTAAATTCATGTAAAAAACAGGAAATGCCAATAAACACCACCGGCGCTGGTAAATTTGGCATATTTTTACACAAAAAGTAAATCCTACTATTGGATATGGGCCAAACATATTTAATCACTTAGGTACATGTGTAGTTCTTTTATTTATGACAACCACTTTAGCCTAGTTGGTAGTTGCTGCCTACGAAGCTAGAGGTCCTGGGTTCGAATCCCGGTAAGGGCATTTATTTGTGTGATGAGCATGAATATTTGTTCCTGAGTCATGGATGTTTTTTTATGTATTTATTAAGTATTTATCTATGTAAGTATATGTACATCGTCGTACCCTACGCCTAGCATCTCGCATAATATAAGCTATGCGAGATTGTTCCCAAATATTTATTTATTTATAAGTTACTAAAATATAGCCAAGACAAGTTAACATACGTTTTGTAAACGATATTTCTTTGGAAATCCGTTGGTCTATTTATTAAATTACTTAGTGTTTTTTAGTAACAAAGCCAACATTGTGTGGCAATTGACCCACCCTGAGCAATGTTACCGACGCTTCTATATATGACTTGTATAACTCAGTGGCTTGTATCAACGCGTTTCGCATAGTAATGATGGGAAATTAGCCGATTCATCTCCGTGAGTGCGATGCGGCGTTAATATTGCATATTGGTGGGATATGACGGTTTTTAAAAGATATGAACAAGTTACAGACCCATCCATGAATCAACTATACTGAGCTCAAAATATGACTTTATTATAGTAGTTCCATACAAACTTTCACCCCCCGTTTCACCCCTTAACTAATGATTTCCGGGATAAAAACTATCCTATGTCCTTCCTCGGGACTCAAACTATATGTATACCAAAATCATCCAAATCGGTTCAGCGGTTTAAGCGTGAAGGGGTAACAGACAGACAAACAGACAGAAAGACCAACATCTATACTTCCATACTATACATTAGTATAGTATGGAAGTATAGATTAAACAATTTACTACCTACTAAACGGCATTTATGCCCATTATGTACCCAACTTCCAAGGCAGCCAATTAAACAAGGCAATTTCCAGGCTAACGATTTTGAATGTATACGAGTACAACGATATTGGTTAAACGTTCTAGAATGTATTTTAATTCCAAAAACTCAACAAAGTAAAACAAACAAAAGTTTATCCTGAAACAATGTATCTTTTAAGGATTTGGGGGGCTTTTGTTAGTGTGACAGAGGGTCAAGTCGAAAACAATGACTACTATCGTAAGGGTTTAAGATAAATAGAAATAATAGTTTGGCTAGCGAGTTTCATTGTAACATTTTGGCTTTGGTACAATCGAGTTTATAAATGTATGTACGTTCCCAAAAGTTCTTATATGCCCTTAACAATAAAGTCGTTTACAACTTTTTTGATACTTTGTCCGTGCACATATTTTCGAACTCGACTGTGCTTGAAACTGGGATAAACGAAAATTACTTCAGAATCTTATTTTAGTTATATATAGGAATCGGAGTTCTTACTTACAAAGATTTGCTGCACTCCAGCAAACGCGATGTGCAATATAAATTAAAACGAATTAGAAGAATTCGTCTGTCGTGAATCCACTGGTTTAAAATAAAAAGTTCTCTGAATTAAAGCATCATCAGCTTTTCAATTCATTTGTAGATATTTAAATTATATATTTATTATAATCGTAATGAGCAATGGTTACATGATTTGATAAGCGGCAAGTACCGATGATCATTGAATACACAATATCCTGCCGAAACATATAGAAATTGGCCAGAAAGCGCGCAATATGCTCGCAGATACAAGAAATTAATTACCTAGGTACCTAATTTAAAATAAACGACTATCATACCATTCCAAGTTAAGGATACCTCATATATAAGGCAAATCGTAATCTGTAAAGCGTATCAGAAAAATAGGCATACCGACATACATTGAAAGACATATCAAGATATACACAAACATATGTAACTACATAGAAATACACTGTAACTACCCTCACTTCTGCGGCAGCCGGGTAAAAATCAACAGTTTAATTGAGAACGCCTTTGTCACGGCTGGTTTCAACGTCCAATACCTATACATATTGTGTGACATTTACCACACATTTTGATAAGCACGAGGATCATCCCTCAGAAAACGTGCTCGCGCATATTATTTCTTCATTTCCCCAAACAAGAAAACTTTTCTTGTTAGTTAGGTACCTCCATTTTGTAGCGCGTG
This sequence comes from Epinotia nisella, assembly GCA_932294315.1. Taxonomy (NCBI): domain Eukaryota; kingdom Metazoa; phylum Arthropoda; class Insecta; order Lepidoptera; family Tortricidae; genus Epinotia; species Epinotia nisella. The sequence continues at coordinate 29,485,815 of OW028675.1, read as the reverse complement.
TTACGAACTCTGTGTAAACTTACCCAACAATTTGACTATAATTACGCTATTACACGATCGATTTTAGTGGAACACTGTTTTTTCATTCCCTTCGTGATAATTGTCTACAATTAAAGTTAGATTTGATTTCATACGTTAGAAAATATGAGACGTTATTTGAAACAGAAATACTGAAAAATATTTCAGTATTTATTAAGCACAAACAGTTTTCCTCCACGTTAAAAAAAGTTTGTTGTGTTGGAATTAAATTTTGAGTTGTAGGCCTAAAAGGGAAAAAATAGCAAACAAAGAAGTATCCATTTCATAAGTTTCTTTACACGTGTTCTAAAAATAGTTTATAAATTATTAAGAAATTTCTATGATGATAAATGCCTACTTAGTATCCCGCGAGCGAACTTGCTGGATTCTAAGTAGCTGTAAAAATAGGATAAATGACGATGCATGATGATTACTGAAAGTGCCACGGAAAGTGCACCGTCAGTCCCTCAATTAGCACATCGGGGGTAAACACAAAAGTATATCTTCGGCCCTTTGTTAAGCTACATAATGGCGTCATTATAGCCCCACATCGTGGGTATATTAAGTATGTTGGTACGAATATAAATCATGGAACTAGGTCGGTGGTAGACAAACATGCGGCACATGGTATCTACAGGTAGGTATATAGAAAACTTGGACGAACACATGTTCTTTAATTTTTGTTCAGTTTTACACAAACCACGTCTCAGTATAAGAGACACGTTATAGTAGTAAAAAGTTGTATGGACGCGAATGGAACTCGACTGAATGAACACCGCTAATCCTAGACACATCCATCTAGCTTAGCGATTCCATCGGAATTGCTGAAACAGGATTCCGCACAAATTGCGAAGTTATAAAAGGCGATGTATCGAGTCGAGCTAAGTCAGTATAACTAATGTCATGACAACGAAACTGTCGATATATTCTAACCAAGTCTCTAGATACCGGATAAAAATGGAAAAAACTGGCCAAGTGCGAGTCGGACTTGCGCACGAAGGGTTCCGTACCATTATCTATAAAAACTGCAAAAAAATCACGTTTGTTGTATGGGAGCCCCCTTAAATATTTATTTTATTCTGTTTTTTAGTATTTGCTGTTATAGCGGCAATAGAAATACATCATCTGTGAAAATTTCAACTTTCTAACTATCACGGTTCATGAGATACAGCCTGGTGACAGACGGACAGACAGATAGACAGACGGACGGACAGCGAAGTTTTAGTAATAGGGTCCTGTTAGCCTTTGGGTACGGAACCCTAAAAACTGTAAAATTAGATAATTATAGTACTACAAAGTAACCGATATAGCCCTCCGAATTGCTAAACTTAAGTGGCAGTGGGCGGGGCACATTGCACGTAGAACCGATGCCCGTTGAGGCGGAAAGGTTCTCGAGTGGCAACCACGTACCGGAAGGCGCGGCGTGGGTAGGCCCCCCACAAGGTGGACTGATGACCTGGTAAAGGTCGCGGGAGTCCGCTGGATGCGGGTGGCGCAGGACCGGTCAATTTGGCACTCTCTAGGGGAGGCCTATGTTCAGCAGTGGACGTCTTTCGGCTGATATGATGATGATGATGATAGTACTTAGTGGTCTGTGATGTTGTGTTCCTAACGATGACTAACGTCGCCAGAAAATCTAGGTCACTAAGTTGCGCGAATAAAACTTCAACTGTCACGTCATCACATTCAATTCGTAGGTAAGGTAAATGTCCCACTTCTTGATGTTGTACTAGCGTATGACATGGGCACTTTATGTTCAAAGCAATATGGGTTATATAGGAATAGGAACTAAGAGGATTTTACTTCTTTCGAATTTAAGCCATGCCACTAGTCCTCGTACCTTACTAAATTTTATATGCATATACATTTTATATGTGTTACGAGTATCGATCTACTCATATATTATAAAACGTTTTTTATTAGGGTTCCGTAGCCAAAATTGGCAAAAACGGAAGCCTTATAATTTCGTCATGTCCGTCTGTCAGTATGTCACAGGCATTTTACTCAAAAACTATAAAGTGTATTTGAATGTGGAGTAGCAGTGTGCATAGTAGTGGCACGGGAATCCTTCGTTGTTCGTGGTCCGACACGCACTTGGCCGCTTTTAGTGTAGGACGTTCATTGGCTTGCATACAATTCTAATACTCTTTATAACTAGAACACTTCTTATTAATACAGCAGGTACAAAATAATAAGTTTCTGTCAAAGATTTCATTTTTGGTACAAGCTTTTATTGCCGACTGTACTTTTCCTATATATTATCAACTTATCTTATCTTATCTTATCTAGTTGAGGGCCCTTTCGGATACACTTCGACCCATTGGGATCTTTTGTGCATTTGCCCTCCCCTTTATAGCTACTCCCAAGCTCGCTCCATCATTTCCACAAAGCGGATGATGCAGCTCAGTGGGAGCACCCTGAATTCCTTTGGTTGCGGGTAGCCGTTACCAAAGAGATTCATTCTTTGTCTGGCAAGGGCATGATCAACTACTCATTGAGACAATTCTAACGAGTCCAAACTCAACGGGGTTACGTCGGTTAAGTACTGAATTCGCATGGCCACCTTCTGTCTCCATCATCAGATCAGCTCGATGGTACCATAATATTGAATTGTCATCCAAACCATACCTTTACACAAAATTTCAGCTCAATCGGAAAGATATCTGCTTCAAAATTGAGTTGCAAATTTGGACGGACAACTTACATTAGAATAGGTCAAGTTAATATAAAGCGTGTAAAAAGCATAAAACACTTGGAGACAGAGGTAAAATAACAGACGGTGCTATCGCTAAAGAGCGATCTCTTCCAGACGAATTACATTCTGTATTTTGATTGTGGAATTTCACCTGAATTGCCGTCCTTATGTCATTCATTTAGTCGGTCCCTTAGTGCTGAGGATCGTGACCGCTGTCACTGTCAGGGGGAGCAGATCTTCGCCAATGGCTCCAGTGAGCTGGTGTTCTCGTAGTCCGATGAGCTTCGTGATTTGATCACTTCATTTGGCTGGCGGGCTGCCAGATAATAAGAACCAATTAAAATGCTGTACGTTAGACCTAATAGATTATTCATAATTTCAACATATGTGCAACTCGACATATTTCTCAGGGTCAGAAAACAGCAATCGATTCGGTGTCCATAATTTTATAATAGCACATTCGTTAGTATTGTATAACACCTGATGCTTCCCGTGCAAAATGGAGGAATATCTAAATTGTTAATCAACTAGTGGGTCTGTAGAAAACACGAGTCAGTGTTTTTAAAAAAAACCGGACAAGTGCGAGTTCAACTCGCGTGGTGAGGGTTCCGTAAAATATTGAGAATTTTTCCGTTACTTTGAATACTCAAAATACTTATAGGTTTTCCTGTAATCTTTATACAAGGAACTATTTTCCATATCTTTTTCAGAATTTTAAGCCTTGTAGTTTCGAAGACAAGGGGGGAGAATGCTCAGTTTTCGTCTTTTTTCCTACATCACTTTAAATCTGTTTTTGATAAAATTATAAAAATAATTCTGAGATGCTTACAATAACCCCTTTCATTTGATATGTCACACAATACAGTTTGCGAAACTTTAAAAAAAAATCAGTTTACCCCCAAAAGTGGCCCCCTGGTTCAGAATTCATTAATTTATTTTACGCGTCCATCTTTGGGTCACCAATTTACATATGTGTACCAAATTTCAACTCAATCAGTTAAGTAGTTTCGGAGCAAATCGGCTGTGACAGACGGACAAACAGACGCTCGAGTGATATTATAAGGGTTCCTTTTTTCCTTTTGAGGAACGGAACCCTAAAAATCCAAAAACTGAATCGATTAAATTTTTATTTTACTCGTCGCCTTTAATCGATCATTATCTTACGTTTTCAAACGCACATCACTACAGTCATATTATTTACGCACAGGGAAAGTCTCTTCGCCCGCTACAGAAATGTGAACAAAGAACCATTATACACGTGCCTAATGATCAACACGCGTGTCAGTGTAATGTGTTTTTTTAAACATGTTGTGCCGTGAGTACCTAATTAACCTCAGATAAGTACCTCGATCCTAAAACAAGGTTTTCCAAACACGATCCCATTAAATCTAGAAACCATTGATAAGCCCATTTTAAGCCTCCCGGTCTTCCAATTAAGCGACCCTCGATTATACACACCTGGCGTTAAGCCTGCAGACATTAGCTCCTAGGGCAGTAAGGTGAACATTGCCGGCCGGCTTTATTAATTGCTTGTCTTTAATTGTCTTTCGTCCAGCCTTTTTCTTGTTTTGTAAGATGGCAAACTATTTTAAAGACAACGATGTAATTAGAGGCAACCGGTTTAATCTGGGACTCTGCCTATGAAACTGACGGTCCTGGGTTCGAATCCCGGTTAGGGCAAACATACGTGTGAATAGCATGAATATTTGTTTCTGAGTTTTGGATGATTGTTATTTATTTAATATTTATATTAATAAAAGGTTTATGTGTTTAGATAGTATACATAACACAAGCATTATGAGCTTACTTTGGGGCTAGTTCCGTTTATGTAAAACTGTCCCCTAAAGTACATTACATATATATGTTACCGTCAGATTATGAACACCGTCAGTTTTTAATCTTACTCGCGATATTATAAACTGTCGAAAAATTATGAGTTCTGTCAAAACCGTTCACAATTTTATGCATTATTTTTCGTTAGTTTATTATATACTAGCTTCCGCCCGCGACTTTGTCTGCGTAGACCCGGGACCATATTCAGTAAATCTAAGTACAAAGTGCTTAGTTAGCTTTAGAGTATGTGTATGTGATAAAATAAAATAAATGTCTAAAACACAACATAAATAATGTTTGAACCTCAGGAATTTATCAGTAAAGCAATATATTTTATGATCCAACCACCAGTTTATTAGGAAAAATATTTTTCTTACAAAACTGAAATATCAAGTGCTAGACAAATATTTTTTCGGCCCTCCTGGAAAGAACGTATCAAGCGTAAAGGAAACCGATGTCCCTTTTGCCATATTCATAAATATAAATAAGATTTTTTCAGAGAAGATAGGGCGAAAATTGTTTTGGGACAAAGTTTGTGGATAATATGAATGCTGAATGGCTAGAAAAAGGCGTTACCTCAGATATAGAGGTGGACTAAATTGCATTCAAAGCCACTCACATATGAGTGATTTCCGGTACATAGCGGAAAAATGCTGCTATTACGCCTACGCGCTACGGCGTGGCATATGTAGAATTGCTTGTGCTCGAATGAGTTAGCCCATACATCGCTACGCTCGTAGCGCTACGCCACAGTCCATAGTAGCTCGCATTCGAGGTCATTCTACGTGTGCTACGCCGTAGCGCTTAGCAGAATTTTTCCGCTTTGTAGCTTTGTAGCGAGTCACTGGAGATAGTCAAGCGGTACGTTTAACTTGGTCATATTCTCGTACATAAAGTTTTCCATGGTTCGAACCTGCGTGCCTTACCGAGCGGTAAGGCACGCGGTAAGATTCGATAAGGTTCGGGCGTGTGTTGTGATTTAATGTTCTAGAGGTATTTCTCTTTATGTTAACCGATTTATGCAAAACGACACGTTTGTGGATACAAAGCTTTTATCACTAGCCACATTGTCACAAACGAACTGTGGAACAAATAAATTGCAGTACTAATTAGGCGTAATGTGGTAATGATCCAAATTGGGTATTTATAAGTAAAGCACTGGTGGAATAATGAAATATTTGTACGTGCACATTCGTTTTGTAATTTGACAATCGTATTTTAATGGAGTGGCTTTCACAATGAGTTAAATTATTATTCATTTTGATTTGCATTTGCATTTGCATTTGTATTTTCAGAAAATCTGGTGTTGAATTATTATCAATAAAATCTCTTTAAATCATTATGCCCTAAAATCAATAACTTTGCAGCTTCAGAGATGCCACCGTACATAATTAATTTCCAGCTTTGATAAAAATATTAGGAAATCCATCCAACTTCCAGGTGAACTTTCTCTTTTCTGAAATAAGATCTGGAATTTCTCATTTTTTTATTCATCATAGCTAAGAACCATGTCGTTCTTAGCTACATTTTAACAAAATCGGTTCGCTTCGCTCCCTCGTTCAAAAATGATAGTCCGTTGGTGTTCTCATTGGTGAGTCACGACTTACTTATTTTAAAATGACTCTCCGCGACCATTTTGTCAATACCCTTTACCAGAGTTGTTTATCTGCTTAGAATTCCACCGCAATTCATAACAACCGTGTACTCACCTTTGAACCTGCAAGAAATTAGCATCTTTAAACGCATTATTCACAGCTGCTTAAGAATGCTAATTTATGGAGGCCTGAAACATTATACACTTTTCCCATGGGAAGTCCCCATCTCCATGATTTAACATTATAATTCCCCTTGCGTTCATTTGCTCAGTGCCGAGTTACGAACTGGAGTTAGTGATTATTTACGAAATTTAGGATAACAATTATAAGCAGCTGCAAAGTATTAGCAGGGGATATTATGTAGTAAACGCTCAATAGAGTAAACAAAGCTCTATTATTTGACGACCGGTTAACCTAGTGGGTAGTAACGCTGCCTGCGAAGCTGAAGGTCCTGGGTTTGATTGAATTCCGGTAAGGGCAAATATTTGTGTGATAGGCATGAATCTTTGTTTAGTCTTTGATTTTATCCATGTATTTTAGTCATTATATTTATGAAATATATCGTCGTCTAGTACCCATAACACAAGTTTCATTGAGCTAACTAGTCCGATTTGTGTAACTTTTTCTCCAAATTTATTATACAAATAGTTTATTTTGCAACAAAAAGGGTTGTTATTATTACAAAATCTTCAGCACCTCCTTAAACAGTCATTACATATGGCATACAAAATATTAACATTTTATTAAAAATTCATCATCATCATCATCATATCAGCCGAAAGACGTCCACTGCTGGACATAGGCCTCCCCCAAAGAGTGCCACAATGACGGGTCCGCCACACGCATCCAGCGGACTTAAAAAATTAATTGCATAAATTATTACATTAAGGTTAGTCAGGTTTATCTTAATTCAATAATTATCACAATAGTTATTCAATAGTTATATTCGTTATTATTGTCTTTCAAAAAAATCATTCAATTTATAAAATCTATGATCAAGGAGCCATTATTATTTATGTATAATTGTTGCTCCCAAGATAGAATCGATTATTTATACAGCACATAGTTGAACTACTTTTAGTATCCGTGTTTTCGATAGCGGAAACTCACAGGTTCTAGAAAATATGAATTTACCTATAATCGGAGTGATCCTACTTTCATATATTTGTGTGAGCAAAAACATTACGAAATAAATAAATAAATAAAAATAAATATAGCGGGACAATTCACACAAATTGATCTAGTCCCAAACTAGGCAAAGCCTGTACTATGGGTACTAGACAACGGATAAACATACTTATATAGTTAAATACATACTTAAATAGATATTAAACATCCAAGATTCGAGAACAAACATTCGTATTCATCATACAACTATCTGCCCCGACCGGGGATCAAACCCGGGACCTCAAGCTTCATAGTCAGGTTCTCTAACAACTAGGCTATTCGGTCGTCAAAATATTATATATTATATATAATTAAGTTAAAAATACTTTTAATTTTCCGAATTGGTTGTATACAGCCACGATTTCTGGGCCGATATGAACAAATTAAACAAACGAAGGTGCTAAAAATACATTCTTTTGCTCACCTTAACTTCTATTAATCTTGAATAGCATAATCTTCTCTTGTCTTTAAATGTGAATGTACTGTGTGCTTTTTTTGTAAAATTATCAGGGATGTTTACTAGGAACGCTGTTTCAAGTTTTTAATGTATTTGTTTCTAACGGATAACAAATTCACTCGATATTGTTCAAAATATTGAACAACAAAAAACTATGGTCGTTTTTTAGTATTTATTTAGTGACTAATGTTATCAAATACACTTAGGACAAAAAAAAACTTAAAAAATAAAAAATAATGTGCCCTGTTATTTTTCAAATTATTGGATAAACTAGCGTACAAGCCAGCCGTCTCGTTACTATATATTTTTTATATTGAAACAAACCGAGATGACATTGAATCAAAATACAGGCCAATAGATAATAAAGTCTGTCTAGACAAATGATATACCTGTATCTATAGGACTTTTCTTACAGCCACCAACAAACAAATATCAGCTATACCTTCTCGCAACTACCTAACAAACAGCAGTTGTCAAAACAGCCTCCAATCCAGCCTTTCTGAGACACTAAAACAAAAACAAAAACAAGTAACAGTCGCCCTAATGTTTATTTTGTCTGGTCTGAGGCTGAACCGTACAAACACGTCTGACCTATGTAATAAACAATCCTAGCATTAGCTACATGTATAATGCATTAGCATTATACTCGCACATGTTGATGGCTTTAGTTTCATAGTTAAGGGATCCAGATCATGTCTTTATACACAACTTCCTTTTTTACAAGCGTTTATTTAACTTGCACTGTTATTAAGTAAGTATTTCTTCAACATTAGAAAACTATCTTCCACTTCATCATCATCATCAGTCGTTCGCTCAATGCTGAGGATCGTGACATCATGTCTTATTCGTGTCAACCAGATTTCTCCAAAGGCTCCTATCACCCGCTTTATGTATGGCCTCATGCAGATGTAGTTGCAAGGGTGCAGTGACTTGTGTGCTCCATTTAGCGGGTGGTCTGACTCAAGACCTCTAGCCCTCAACCGTCATAATAATCCTCTCCAGGATATCCAAAGAACGTCGTGTCGAGGTATCCAAAGTATGTGAGAATACGGTCTTGACATATTGCGGATAGTCGACGATGTATGCGCAGCTCTTACAAAATTGGTTTGTTCGCATTGCAGTCCAAGGTATCCGTAGAAGTCGACGCCAACACCACATCTCAAAAGCATCGATGCGGTTTTTCATTTTGGCTCGAATAGGCCAGGTCTCTGATTTTGATCAAGTTTCCACTTGCTGGTATCCAATTGAGCTGGAATTTGGCATACTATGTAAGTTCGCTGACAACGCAATACAATTTTGCACCAAGGAGCTGATCTGATAATGGAGATAGGTGGTCGTCGTAGAAATTCCTAAACTAACAAGATAATCCGTCGTGTTTGGGTACGAGTAGTTGATTACTGTGCATAAAACGTACAGTCGAGTCGGCGTATAAAAGTTTGCACCAACACTATCACAAGCCTTAAGCTATTAAACCATCGAGGATTTTCACCCTCTGGCGCTATTATCGCATCAACTTGATGGTACCCAATGACTTTGTTATCATTTAAATTATGCATGTACTTGCAAAGTTTCAAATCCGTACGACTAATTTAAAATGGATAAAATTTGAGTTGCTGGATTTCATTATATTGCATCGATACATACATAAATACGTGTTACAGCCTAGCTGTCGTATATAAAGGATCACCTCACGCACTTACGTATTTGTTAGTGAAGGACTGAGGAATTGAGTGATGTGATGACTTGTAATAAAGTTGAATTAAAAATCATTTACGATACACCTTGAAGTAGAATTGTAATTAACGTTATTAAAACACTCAAAAGGAACTTGTTTTCCACATAGCTCACTAAATGACGGCCTCGTCGTCATGGTCCGTATTCATATTTATACTTTGCATGCATATGAGGCTATAACATGACGCCGGGTGGCTGTGGAAATCCCGGAGAACCCCTATAATAGCCGACTATGACTGAATAAAGACAATAACGGTCTTAGTACACATAGTAACAGAAATATTATTCGAATCATAAATAAATCTTGCAATAAGGTTTACAGATTATCGTTTGAGTGTGTCGTCGATGGTACACTAGATTCAGTGTTATTAGAATAAATCATTTAGTGAGTAGGTAGGTATGACACAACGATGTTGAAATGTTAGAGAGGAGCGCATATTCGCTGCCCTCAGTTTGGCGAAACAGAAAATGTATACTTACCGTTAAGTTGTTTTATGAAATAAATTAAATTAAATAAGATTATCAAACAAACAAATTTCTTCGTCTATCTAGAATGTTTAAGGGAAAATATTATACTAATTTTACTTAAGTATTTCGATCATTCGGTTTTCAAACATTGCAATACAATTTTTTTGCGTTTCATAATGGAGGCAAGAATTTTGAAAACAAGTAACGGATATGTGGGTCAAAATCAGGAACAAGAAATGGGGGTCAGACCTTCAGACAGTACAATCGTCCAAGTATACGTTATGTCCGACTATATAGGACGTAAGTCACAAAGACACTTTACATACTTACGTGCTTTTACGTGTGGTGTGCTACAAAGTTAGGCCTTAAAAGGCATCATATTATTTTTCAATACCGTTTTCTCTTTTTCCGTTCTTTCACTTTCACTTTGCGCTACATGTCCGAAACGCGATTAGTCGGTAAAATGCGATGATACACGAGATATAACACGATTATTTTTTTATTCCGGACTTATACAAATGCAGTATGAAGAGTAAAATGTTTCAAACCAATGATAAAAATCACTAAATTCCAAAAATTCCTCTCAGTGTTCCAAACGTATAAATAAATTCAATTTTAAGCCTGCAAACAATTTAACTCCCAAAGTGATACATTGACATTTGAATATTTTGTTTCATGCTTAAACAATCGAAATAGGAGTAGGATAACTGTCACGGGATTATGTCTTTGTTTTTCCGATACTCCGGGATTATCTAAACGTTGTGTGAAAACGTTTGACACATTTATTGTTTTCATGTTGCTTTTGTTAAATTTACGGATTATTCAAATCTAGTATAATTTTTCACACGAATGTTCGTTACAAAAGTCAAAGTCAAAGTCAAAGTGATTTATTCTTCAATTTAGGCATATTACATGCACCTATGAATGTCGATAAACTACCACCGGTTCGGAAAGTAAACCTCTGCCTCGAGAAGAACCGGCGTAACAAACATCGTCTCACAAAACTCAATGGACTGATGAATTGGCCATAGTTATGCAGAATGAGACCAATGCCATTTTTTCGAAAAATGAGTTAACAATGCCATCAACAACTAGATTTTTTAAACTATAATCTGCTAAAACCGTCATATTTTTAGCACGTTATTCCACTGAATTACAGTATTTATGTATAAAACGACCAATGACAAAAGAAGCGTTTTATAATGTAGTAACCAGCCAAAGTACCCAACATAGTTCATTTCGCCCGTTTAAAGATCATGTTTTCAATCTGCAGAAAACAGCCAACCTACGCTTGCTTAGTTGGTCGCATTTGACAATAAACATATATTAACATGAGCAAACCTGCAAAAAATCAGGATGTGTTTTGGACTAAATAACAAGAGCTAGTCTAAATAAAGCCACACTCAATTTAAATACAAAATGTCGATCGGAACAACCCGACATGCAATTTCCCGGAATAATAACTCGTGGCTTTCAATACTGCGTAGATTGTTGTTGATAGATTGAAACGGGCGGCTATTTTTCTGGCATTGTGTTCGTGTGGTAGATTACTATAGTATTCACTGGATGTATTTTTGCAACTAATAGGCCATTTCCATAACTAGCTTTCATGTAACGTAAGTAGTAAGTAAGTAGTGTCGGCCACGCGCACATGCTAGTCCCTTGGAGTTGCAAGCGACCCAAAGCTACGGTAACTGTTTACCATCAGCCGTACGGTTGTTTAGCACCGATGTAGTATAAAAAATGCTTTCAAGTTTTTCTTTGCCAGTTTTAGCTCAAGCTCGTTTTCTGGCCCCGTAGCATGGTTGGCCTTGTCACGCGATAGGTGATAGGATAGAGCGTGCGTCACTGGCTGACACCGTTCGATAGAACGAAACGACGCTGCTATCTTGTCACTTGTCGCGTGATAAGGCCAACCATGCTACGGCTCCTGACCACCTATGTGTTTGTGGGTACGTCCTACGAGTATCTATTTATGATTATCGTTTAATACCCGTACGAGCCTTATTGTTTGATTTAATTGGTGTGAGATAAGCCTAAAAAATTATAAAATATAAATTATAATAACATTGACACCGCTAGAAAGTTAGAACATGAGTTTTTTTTTATTGTTCTTGATAAATACTAGTGTAGTAATGTTCCAGGAAACAGTTCAAAAGAGCTAAAGTTGAATTTCTATTGTTTCAGATAAAAATGTCCATTTCTGAGTTCAGGCGGAAGAAACTCCTCTACGTTTTCAATGTCTTCTTTGGTAATTAATATTATCTTTTTTATGCCTCTAATATTCGTATTTTAAATTTGGACAGGTGGAATGGTCCAAAATTGTATATCGTGACTTCAGTCAGAATACCTATATCTTTGCTTATAATATATTATTATAAAAATATCCATCAGTTACACCGATAAAACGAGTAATATGCTAACAAAACAAGTGCAATTTTTGTGTGGTATGAACTTGATCTTCAGTTCCTAATACAACTTTCATTCCAGATGTCAATCAAAGTGGCACGATAGAAAGGAAAGACTTCGAGTTGGCTATTGAGGTAAGAAATCTTAAAATCATAACCTTTTTTAGTACAAATTTAATAAGTTAAGCACTTGGATGCAAAATGGAAATCAAGACTTTCGTCTTACACCATTCTATCAAAAATTAATAGAGCAAACCGGTCTTTAAAGGGTACATGTCTATTAAATTGATATAGGTACCGCTAGGCTATTACTTAGGTCCTGTGCTATAACTAAAGCACTTACTCAACAGAAGTGGCTGAAGACCCACTCTCAGTAATACAGCATTAAAACTGAAGGATACTGCAGATCCATCTCCGGCCTTTGTAGGAAATCTCGGTCGCGGTCTTAACGACACTACACAGATTGTAAATTGGAATCCAAACTATTATCTACTAACTAGCTTCTGCCCGCGACTTCGTACGCGTATAAATTATGGATGACATGATATTCTTATGTTTCACCATACGATACCTACTACACTGATAAATTAGATTATTACGATTTCATTTCTATAAATTATGCGTGTAACAGTTCAAATCCTCATAAACTTTGTCGTCGATAATATTTAGTTATATTGATTTACTTAATCTTTATTGCAAACGAAGTACCTAAGTAGAAGAAAAATTACCAAAACCGGAATTTAAATATAAGATTTCATAATCGAAACAAATGGACCGAGGGCGAGACCCCAAAGATACTCTATATCTCCGGGTGTCTTGTCAAACTACCCCTGAGAGCCAAAGTCCTGAAGGTAAACAGGGAGGCAAGCGAGGCCGAAGGCTGAGCTTTTCGTAGGAATGAAAGGCCCAACGTACCCTTATAGATAGCGCACCATATGCGAGCCAGAGCATCGAAGGCCCGAGGGCGAGACTCCATGGATACTTACTATCCACAGGTGTCTTGCAAGCGAAACATGAGCCTTAAGTCCCAAAGTTGAGGGGTAAGGCAAGCGAGCCCGAAGGGCGAGCTTTTCGTATGAATGAAAGGCCCAACCAAACCAACCCTTCAGAGAGCGCTCTCTATGCGAGCCCGAGGGCGAGCCTTCACGAACACTAACTAAACCCAGGTGTCTTGCAAGCGAAACCGGAGACCAAAGTCCCGAGCGAGAGAAGTCAGAAGAAGAGCGGCGAGGCAAGCGAAACCAAAGGCCGAGCTTTTCGTTGGAATGATAGGCCCAAAGAACCGTTTAAGAGAGCGCTTCCTATGCGAGCCCGAGGACTGATGCACACTATCTCCAAGTGTCTTGAAAGCGAAATCTGAGTTCCAAAGTCCCGAAGGTGAGTGGCGAGGCAAGCGAACCTGAAGGCCGAGCTTTTCGTATGAATGAAAGGCCCAATACATCGCTTCTATGCGAGCCCGAGGGCCGAAGGCCCGAGAGCTAGCTCATGCGGACGCTCACTATACCCGAGTATTCATAATAATATTTCTGAATGTCACAAACGCTGAAGTTTTATACATAAAAAAATGGTACCTACTTAATTCTCCGCGGAATGCCGTTGTTTCCAAATTTTATACCCACGTCTCTTGACGTTGGTGAACTATGCTAATTTGACGTAAGTATAAACTCAACCTATCATACATCTTTAGACCTCTGAATTCATAGCAATTATATAGGAAGACGAAGATCAAGGTTGCTGGATTTCAATATTAACAGCGACGTTGTCAGCGACTGAGTTTCCAAAATAATTAGGTTTCTAATGTCTAACAGCTACTATCGGTTGAGATATCAAACATTTTTGGTTATTATAGATAGTCTTTAGCCATCTAGCACTCATTTTCATCCCGTGGTTTTTCACGTTTTATCTATATTTTTTTATAATGTTTGAATGGAGTTCTTTTTACTTTCCAGTCAAGTGTATGTTTATCAATTTTCAAGTCTAAAGCTCATGGATTTGAGGAGTTCCCATACAAAGTTTTGCCCCATTTTTTACCCCCTTTGAACTAATTTTTATCATTTTTAGATTCTATGACCTGGCCAGGGATTTTCTCGACCGATTAAGTAAAAGTTGCATCAAAATCCTCTATTCACTAAGCTTCTCTGCGTTTTTTGAAAAATATACATTTTCAAAAACGCAGACACAAAAAAATTAAAACTACAAAAAGTGCATGCTGCTGGGTTTGAACTCGGGGACACCGACTCCGTAAGCTATGGGTCAAACCACTGGACTAACTATCAGTTGTAAGAACACGATGAATTTTCGAATATATTGACGACATGTTACCATGGTAATGATACTGTTATAACCCCGCTCTTGCAACATTATATAGTTTCTAGTCGCCTCAGAACCTATTTTCATCCCATATTTTTCACGTTTTATCTATACATTGCTAAAAGTTTGAATGGGGTCGTTTTTACTTTCCAGTCAAGTTTATGGTTACCAATTTTCAAGTCTGTAGCTCGTACATTCAAGGAGTTCCCATACAAAGTTCAACCCCATTTTCTACCCCCTTTGAACCCTAATCTTTAAGATTTTTGTAACTTAAAACCTATCCGGGGATTCTCTCGACAGATTAGTAAAGTTTGTATCAAAATCCGTTCAGCCGTTTCCACGTGATACTCTGACAAATAAACAGACAAACAGATAAACAGATAAACAGACAAAAATTCTAAAAACTGTTGGAACGTGTTCTGTTATCAATTCTAAGTATCCCCAGCCAATTTTTTTTCGTTTATCTTCCATGTACAGACTTTCGACCCTCTTCAGCTTTATTATATGTATAGATATTGTGTTCGGTTACCGTGATTATTAATGATTAAATAAAACGATTTGAATGGATTAAAGCGCGTATAATATGTATTAAATACTTCCGCGTTTCGAGTTCTTTCCAGCACTCGTGGTCAACAATCGACTGAGAAAAATGAAAATTTTCTCCGGTAAATTACATTGTGCAAACTATCACAAAAATGACTAACTACAAAACTAAGGTCAGTTATGGCTGGGCTTTAAGGCTCTTGTCAACAGTTTTGACGCATAAAACGAACATGTGTTTCTCATATTACAACTATGGAAATATAATATCGACACAGTTACATTGTGTGCAATGTAATGGTTCTTAAACACACACATTACATTTTAAAGTTAAATTGTAATGCTGACAAATACTCTTAGATTGCCATCGCATTCGTATTCATTCTTGACTTCCTTAATCAAACCAAATATTCCACAAAAATATCTGTTTGGCAACTATGTATGTATTTTAATACATTAAAAAGAATGGCCCTATAAAACTCGATCTAATATATATATCATGTGTTAAATATATTATTTTTTGATTGCTAAACAAATTACATTTTTTTATCCTAAAAATAAATTTTACGTTATTGATTTATCCGAAATTGATACCAAACACGACCTATTAGCTAGCCATGGACGGTTAGAATTTTTAGGATGAAGCCGGGCGGAGCGGTATTTTCTACCGCTATGTGTTAATAGTAAAATATACGCCATCAATCTCTTTATCAGAGACGTTCAGAAAGAGAAAAATGCTTTTGTTTATGTTTATTATGGTGTGACGTCGCTGGTAAGCACCAGCGACGTAGATTTATAATTATTTTTGAGATCAATCCATACTAATATTATAAATGGGAAAGTGTATGTGTTTGTATGTTTGTTTGTTTGTTTGTTTGTTTGTCCGTCTTTCACGGCAAAACGGGGCGTCGAATTGACGTGATTTTTTAAGTGGAGATAGTTGAAGGGATGGAGAGTGACATAGGCTACTTTTTGTCTCTTTCTAACCCCCCACTTCCCCAAAATGGGGGGTGGAAGTTTGTATGGAGCATTCCGCAATTTTGAAGGTAGAAAGCTAAAAATTGGTATGCAGACTATTTGTGACTAACAAAAAAATCGTACTTCATTTTTTTTTGGAAATCTGCACCCAACCCCTTAAAAGAGGGGGTGAAATTTTATATGGGGGTCCAGATATGTAGTCGATATGTAGAGCCAATATGTAGAGTCGATATGTAGAGTCGATATGTAGAGTCGATATATAGAGTCGATATGTAAAGTCGATATGTAGAGTCGATATGTAGTCGATATGTAGAGTCGACACCTATCTAAGTACACGGTGGACATCTATCTTAATATGTAGAGTCAATATGTAGTCAATATGTAGAGTTGATATGTAGATGCGATATTTATATGTAGTCGATATGTAGATTCAATATGTAGAGTCTATGTTCGATATGCAGAGTCAATGTAGAGTCGATCTAAATATACATATAAAAGACTGAAACTGAGATGCACCTTTTTTGTAGACGGTTAACATTACTCTTAGTACGCGGGCGAAGCCGCGGGCAAAAGCTAGTAAATAAATAAAATATAATAGGAGGAGTATAAAGTCGCATAAATAGAACACATACCTATCTCATTGAGCATCATTATCCAGTAGAAAATAAACTGGAATTATTATACTGTAACGATACAGTATACTGTGATAGAACTGAATAGTGGGACAGCTCTCGGTCGCATTCGTCTCAAAGTAAACGTAATACGCCGAGAAGATTTAAGAGGATAGACCTCTGGAGCATTTTAGAACATTAAGCCTAGACAAATTGGATTACTTAACTTTTACCAGATCATTTTAAAGTAAAACTCGCGTAACAGTCGTTTTGTAGTTTGCAGTAATAACTGAATCGATAAAAAAAAATGAGAAATGCGACATGTAGTGAAGAGCAGACGGACAGACGCTGGACATACGAAAGAATTTATTCCCAAGCTGAAGCGGAGAACTTCATTCGCTTCGCTCACTCGTTCAAATAAAGTCGTTTTTGAAATCATTCTTGACAATTCCTTGACATTTGTACAGTTTCAGTTCACAATTTAAATAAACCGTACACATTTTATATGGGTATCAATCTAAAGACTTTGATTCTATCGTGTAGGTTACCTTATATAATCTGTTAGGTACTTATCTAGTCACGACAATCCCCTTGTTGCCTTTGAATTCAACTGCATGCACGCAAAAACTGAGACCAACATTTTGATTGGGTACTCTACATTTTCTTCAGAATTTCTTAGCACTGAAAACCATCTTCGGCTGATGGAATTTATGTTTTTCATGGATCATAAGCTGGAATGTAAAAAATTACTTATTGTTCTTAAAATATCGATATCAGAATTTTCATTAGGCGGAAAGTGACGTTCGGAATTTTTAAATTTCGGAATTATGATGCTTTTGGACTAATGTCTCCTCTGAATCGATTTTTGTGTTAACCTTTTGACTTCTTTTACTGATAATAAGTTTGTTCTCTTAGAAAATCTGCAGCCTCCGAGGATGGAAGCCCGGAGACCCGAAGCACACGGAGACGCATGAGACTATGATCAAGATCTGGGACGGGCTCAGGAAGAGGGCGGACTCCAACCGGGATGGACAGGTACGATTAACCAAATAGAACCCGAACGTTACCCCTGGACTGTCCCCAGGCTATTCGCTAACCATGCATTCCGATTGTTTTACTGGCCTCGGCCGATAATTCAACAGCCAGGATAGGATCACTGAATTTTGGTGAAATGACGTTATGAATAGAATTTTAGGTATTTGTTGATATTACATGGTTATCAAGAGTTTAATTTTGCTAACTTTACAAACGACATGTGTCATCTTAACTTGTTATCACTCATTCGCCACGT
The DNA here is from genome assembly GCA_932294315.1 of Epinotia nisella. Classification (NCBI taxonomy): domain Eukaryota; kingdom Metazoa; phylum Arthropoda; class Insecta; order Lepidoptera; family Tortricidae; genus Epinotia; species Epinotia nisella. The sequence goes on along the minus strand of OW028675.1, from coordinate 29,467,710 downwards.
CAGGCGAACCTACGTACTCGTATTTGATGCGTTCTTTTTTGTGCAGTTGCCTTTATTACGTAACCTTATGTGCCGCGATTCCATCTGTCCTAAGCAACAGACGAGTTTCTAGGATATCGCTTGTTTAATTTTTCTTCTATTCAGATTTTGAAAGACAAAGACATGGAAATGGGGGATATATTTATGACATGCCGTGGATAAGTCATATTTAGAATTCAAAATTGAGGCTCTGGAGACAGAAAGAATTTTAAAAATTTCAACCTACTTGAATGGTTTAATTTTCGTTCCATAGTTCTTTAGCTTTTACAGGTTTAACAATCACGTTACGAATTAAAGGCAGACCTCTGAATTTTTGTAAAATACTGCAGACATTTTTTCAGCCACTTAGTCAAAATGTTTGCCTTTATACGTGTCGTAGGCATAAAAAAATTAATCAACCTCCATCCTAAACACGATATTACATTCCGCCATTCTCCGTCAACAACGGTCGTCCACATTTACACCGTACGTTTTTCATTGTTCAAATAAATTGGACTCTGTATTAAATATTTTTGTCCAGTAATTCCTTTATTGTTCCCGAGGGGGTGAATTAGGGAGACCATCACGTTTGACCGGATACATAAAGGGGTGGGGCGATGTAATCTGATTCTGTTGGGTTCGGACTTGTTGCCTCTTTTCTATAAACATTATTTTATATTTTCTACCAGGGCAGTGGCAAACCATATTGTCTACCTGATGGTAAACAGAAACAATGAACTATGGAAGTTTGCGAATCCAAAATAATAGCAAATGCGTTCCCGACCCTGCACAAGTTACACAACACATTCATGACACATAGCTTGGTAGCCTAACTTGAGTTGAAACAGTTTTTTGATAAAATAATCTACAGCAGACAAATTGGTACACAAGCATTTTCGTTGCAGTAGACAACTTGATTTGATCCGGATTTTCGTTTGTGCCTCTCCAATTCTACGCTTTCAATTTTGCCTCCATTCCAACCTGAAGCTTTTAGATTTACCTACACGCTGCATTTATATGGCAGCAAAATGCGCATTTAATTTGGGCTGCGCCGACGAATTTTAAGGCGAAAGCATTTCAGTTAATACGAAACCTTTTTTATATATAATTTAGGCAGCTGTATCATATAGATATAATCAAGGAGTAATGATGAGAATTTTTAAATACTTATTTCTCCTCATTTGGTTGGTTTGCAAAGCAGGTTTTTGAAGTGCACTCCATTTTTGAGATAACACTGTTTTCTTTTTCTAGATTGCAGGACTATGTATAGGTAGTTTTACTTATTGGTACCATACCTACGCGTATGCTAGTCGTTGTTCTAAAATTGTATCACATTCTATTATTTTTTTTCCCCAGGTAGTTCAATGAGCATTATTGCCCTTGTTCCCAGGTCTCCGTCGAAGAGTGGGTGTCCATGTGGAACGACTACGCTCAGAACCCGGCCTCGGCCCTAAAATGGCAGCAGCTGTACAGTCAGTTCATGTTTCAATTGGAGGACGCCAGTGCTGACGGGTCCATAGACTGCGATGAGTTCACCACGGTCTGCTCCTCCTACGGCATCGATACTCAGGAGTGCAAGGTGGCCTTCAGTAAGATGGCTAAGGTAAGATATTCCTACACCTGTCAGTTCATGTTCCTACTGGAGGACGCCAGTGCTGACGGGTCCATAGACTGCGATGAGTTCACCACGGTCTGCTCCTCCTACGGCATCGATACTCAGGAGTGCAAGGTGGCCTTCAGTAAGATGGCTAAGGTAAGATATTCCTACACCTGTCAGTTCATGTTCCTACTGGAGGACGCCAGTGCTGACGGGTCCATAGACTGCGATGAGTTCACCACGGTCTGCTCCTCCTATGGCATCGATACTCAGGAGTGCAAGGTGGCCTTCAGTAAGATGGCTAAGGTAAGATATTCCTACATCTGTCAGTTCATGTTCCTACTGGAGGACGCCAGTGCTGACGGGTCCATAGACTGCGATGAGTTCACCACGGTCTGCTCCTCCTATGGCATCGATACTCAAGAGTGCAAGGTGGCCTTCAGTAAGATGGCTAAGGAAAGATATTCCTACACCTGTCAGTTCATGTTCCTACTGGAGGACGCCAGTGTCTGCTCCTCCTATGGCATCGATACTCAGGAGTGCAAGGTGGCCTTCAGTAAGATGGCTAAGGTAAGATATTCCTACACCTGTCAGTTTACGTTCAAACTGGAAGACGCCCTTTAGACGTCCATATACACGGTGAAGAGTTTATCACAGATTCTCAACGTGTCTATTCATATTGACATGCGAGGTGTACACCTTCTATGGTCCAACTGAAAGACGGCAGCGGTGGTGGGGCTATAGACTAAGGTGGGTTTACAGTGGTTTGTTTTTACGTTAGCTAAGATGAATGTGTCAATGTACCTAAACCTGGCTGATGGGAATCAAATTCGAGTCTATACAGATACCTGTGGGTTTGACCTAATTTTAGGAACATTGGTTTTAGATTAGTGTGGTTAAAAGACTCTTATGGCAGTCCTGAGGGGTAATTGCGTAATTTTTCGACTGAACGTTAGGACAACTTAACATACACAAAAAGATATTTACAAATACAAATACAAAATACAAAAATACAAAATATTTTATTTGGTTAAAAGACAGTGGTTTACAGACACGGCAAGATTGAGGTCTCGCTCTTCCAAACATAGTACATTGTAATGATCCACAATTTAGAAAATAAAGATTTATAGGATTATTATACTAACTTAATCTAAGTTTATTGCATACATTCCTTACATGATGCAAATTTTGTATGGGTGTGTTTGTGTGTGTGTGTGTGTGTGTGTGTGTGTGTGTGTATGTGTGTGTGTATTTAGATCTACTTAAAGTACGTGCGAAACTTTATGCAATCGACCAACAGATGTATAATGACATTAACTTAGTAGGTAGACGTCGTAGTTTCCTATTATCTTATTAGTCTAGTACAAGGGGATACTTTTTTCCACTTCGCCTGTTCGTATTAACATCGTATGTATTTTTAAACAGCAACACTTTATGAAACCTACTATACAGTTTGACACTTCTTGTAAGTATTAGACTTATTCTGCTGGCTGCTTTCGCTCAAACTACTATATATATATATATATATAAATATATATATATGTCAAAGGTAGTGAAAAATTCGTAAAAAAACTTCGTTTTTGGATGATGCGTGTCCGTGTTCATCAACAAAAAAACTGGTAAGAGGGTTTTAATGGCAGTTATGTCAAATTAAGTGTATTGTTTAATGTTTTTTTTTTTCATAATGGAATACAAATAAAAAAGAGGTTTCACAATTACTTTTCAATGGAATAAAATGATCCTATGATAATTAACGTTTGTTTCTGTATTTATGTGATTAAACTTTTGTTTGTTACGATTTTATCTGTTTTATTTTAATTGTCGTTTTAGAAAATGAGGAAAACCAAATAAAACACATCAAAAATAATAATAATGTAGACTATCTTCAACGGTCGACCGATTTTTTCGATGTGATCATCGAACAAGGGCAAATAATTTCCCACCAGAAATCGCCCCCTTACACTTGCCCCTCCATTTTAACATATTTTTTTCTGTATCTAAACACTAATCTTACCTCTACATCGACCTCAGTATCTAATTTCTATAAAATTGATGCTCTGTCCTAATAAGGGTTAATAACATTGCTGCTGGGATTATGTCAAGTTGTTTACGTAGACTTAGTAAAACATTATAGTAACACAGAGAACTTTAATATTAGTCTCAAAATTAATTTCACTTTGGAAGAAAAACTGTATGCTGAAGCGTTGATGATTTTAACTCCTCCATTTTCCACTTTGACCGTCCAGTGTTTATTTACCCGGCGCAGTTGACTTTACGAAGTAATCTTCTAATCTTTTATTTGAGTTGACAAAGTAAAAGCAAAACTCGCTTCGAGGATAGATGTAATCGGTTTTCAAAACAGAATTTTCCTAACAGCAATGCGTCTTAATAAATACAGGCTTTCAAAGAGCAACAAGATCCTTCGTTGAATATGATAATATAACCACTCACTTGATTTCGGATTTTAAAAAAGTTAGCCTAAATTGCTTTAAAAAAAATTTTTCAATGTAGTCTATACTTCGCTTGGTAACCACAGTTATCCAGAAGCAATTTAGGGATGCACGAGATTGGAAACTGAGATTACCACAAACAAGTGAGTAGATAAAGAGATGGGCGACTGTGTGCCGTGAATGTCTAAGGTTTTGTGAGTCGATGGATGATAGGCTGTCCAGTACTTTTGTTTGATGTCACCTATATTATTGTCCATGTTGAATATGTTTTGTATCTATTATTTTGTAATGTTTAATTTCTCGGTGTATTGGCTTGTCTGTAATGCCGTGTAAATATATTGATTATCAATAAATAAATAAATAAAATAAATAAATAATATACTTTGTCAAAACTGTTGATAAATAAATAAATGAACATCGGGGGACAGTTGAGAGCTAGACCTCGAACTTGCTCTTTTTAGGGTTCCGTACCACAAAAGGAAAAAAAACGGAACCCTTATAGGATCACTCATGCGTCTGTCTGTCCGTCTGTCACAGCCGATTTGCTCCGAAACTACATAAACATATGTGGTGACCCAAAGATGGAAGCGTAAAGTAAATTAATGAATTCTGAACAAGAGGGCCACTTTTGGCAGGTAAACTGGAAAATTAAAAAAAAAAGTTTCGCTAACTGTATTGTGTGATAAATCAAATGAAAAGAGTTGTTGTAAGCATCTCCGATATATTTTTTTTTTATAATTTTAGCATTAATAGATTTGAAGTAATTTAGGAAAAAAGACGAATTTTGACCACCCCCCCCCCCCCCATATCTCCGAAACTTAAAATTCTGAAAAAAATATGGGAAATAGCTCTTTGCCTAAAAATGGGAAAAACAGGAAAACAGGAAAACCCATAAGAAGTTTGAGTACTCAAAGTAACGGGAAAATTCTCAATATTTTACGGAACCCTCACCACGCGAGTTGAACTCGCACTCCGATTTTTTGTATGGACCGGTCGACCCGTTCCGCGTTGAAGAAGTTGACATGCTTCAAAAAAGTAAAACGAAAACGACTTACGTATTTGTACTCAACGAACAATATGAAACGTCTTACATAATATTCCTCGTACAAAAGGGGCGACATCAATTCTACATTAGTCCTAATGGCGGGAAACACGAAATCATAAAGTTAAGAGCTTTAGTTATAATTTTATTCCCGCAATTCATTTACAATACAAATGTGCTGTTTTCTTTTTATTGCTTTTCTTTTTCCCGTTCGTAAATCATAACATTTTTTTGCGCTTTGATTTTTATAAACTTACTGGAACGAGTACTGGCAGCGGTGATTAACCCTTCGTATGACTAAGCAATGATCAGTGCTATTGAAAATTGACTTTATGACTGAAACGAAAAATTTCATAACCGTTCAGCAACGTCAGCGTCAAAGCATCCGAAAGGTTGATATTTGGCTAGGTCGAGAATCTGAATGGTTCTGGACCTTGATTCAGAGTAAACCCTTTCTCCGCACGCTACGCTCGTAGCGCTACGCCGTAGTCAGTAAAGCACTAAGGGCGGTTCAACTTACGATTACAGATCGATCAACGTTAAATATGGCGCCGATTTTTTTTGTTTGAAAGTTTGACAATTTTTTAAATGACTTAAAACTTGTCAAACTTTCCATACATTCAGATTTTAACGAACACCGCTTACGATTGCAGTGGGTTTGCTGTAACCCACCCCAAGTCACTTCGAGGATGATGTAATCGGTTTTACAGGATTTACCTAACAACGAAACGTCTTAACTCATTCACCGCCACACTTCTACGCTCTGACGACGTGTGTCGGGCTTGGCGCTGAATGGGTCAAACATGCAAATATTCGAGTCCTAGTCTCAATCCTCTAAAGAGTAAAAAATAAGGCAAAACTTCAATGTGCGTCATTGGTGTCAAAATTATTGAATGACAGTTGATTCACACGAACGCCCGATCTAAATTTCATTGCAACTGCTGATTGAGATGTTACAATGGTACTTATCTGTTTTATTCAAAGTTGTATTTTCTTTGTCAGGGCAAGCCCAACGTCTTCTGGGAGGAGTTCCAGGAACTATGGAAAGAGTACTTCTCCACTGAGGACCCGAACGCTGCTGGGAACTTCATATTCGGCAGGACTAGCTTCTAAGCCCTGCGGCCAACACAAGACCCACTGGGCAGCGGAACACAAACCGTCTGAAACATTCCACTACAGAGTGTAACGCGACACTTGACCACTCTCAAAATTCGCTGGCTTACACCAGACCAGCGGTTTTAACAGCTGCGTTTCACCTGTCGCTGGAGTGTCACTTGTCTAATATAAATACCGTTTAATGTGTCTGTGTTCAAAACATAGAGTAATTCTTGATCTTTCTCTCTTAGTGGATCAACGTTTCCGAAACTTTGAATATTCTTGAGTTTTTAAAAATGCTCAAACCTCAAGCATTTTATTAGTAATTTTCAAGTCTTTAGGATTTATCTTATGACAACGAACGGATTCACCTATCTCATTATTATATAGCATATCTTGTAGTTCATATCTAAACTAATTCTATACATCTACTGTTATGCAAAGTGTTACCCGAATTATGAATGTTTAAAAGCTTTTAATAGTTAATTTTGACTTCAAACTGCTTCGTATTTTCATTCATCGATATAAGAACAATTTCGAACTAAGTAATGGCAAATATTGTAGTATCCTAATAACATAATTAATTAAGTAAGTGAAAATACTCGATTTATCTATAATATCAATTGGATTCATTGCACTGATTATATTTATCATACGAATGATCAAGATATGATTTAAAGTCTACGAATGTATGAATTAAATGTTTATTAAATGGTTATTGTATTTATAAATTCAATTTATTGTAGAGAAGTGTAAGGAATGTTAAATGTCCACGCAAATGTAACGGAATTCAATGATTATATAAACGCGCGGTTCAAACTCTCGTCCGTATCTTTGCAAGCTGTTCTAGTCATTCGAGGTTATATTTTATAAACAAAATTCTATTTATAAATTTTACACATATTGTGTTGTTAAATGTGCATTTTTATCCTAAATATTATATTACTCTTGTTTGTATTACTCTAATTATGGTATGTCCTGAGTCGCCAAGCATAGAGATTCGAATAAATGTATGTATTTAATTATTTGAAGTTTTATTTCCTTGACACTATGATCTTGCCCTGGCGTACTACCACATATATTTTATGTGATGAAGTTTTCTCTTTAAGGCATAGACCACAAGAAGCCAATTAAATAAACGTTATTAATTACGTATAATAAACATTCCACACCATTTCCTGAGTTGGGGGTGATAAAATTGCCCCCTTTCTTAATTTTAATCGTGGGTCTATGCAGATGGCACCCCTGTATGAGGTTCATTACGGACCCAGTACGTGCGGTAAAAGTAAATCTGTTAATGAACAAATGCCTTTTACGTGGGCCACAATTTCATCTTCACTTCTCTGAATTTAATTACATGAAACATGAAATATGTAAAATAAAGTTTCATATTTTATATTTCGGATGCAGCTCACGTTTTGTAATAAATAATTAGTAGGTAATATAGAACCTACAGGTAGAGTAAAACCAATTTTAAAATTTACGCATCTCTACTAATCGACATGTTTAATTGTGAGCGAAAATATTTATTGCAGGAATTTAGAATTTTAGAAACAATAGTCGTTTTCTTTTACTTATACACAATATGATTGTAATAAATATTATCTTTCACATTGAAACGTGTTGATTGGTGAAAAAGCAGTCGTTTTAATATTCGTTTCATTCTACGCTTCTAATATACTTTCGTGAATTCGCGTTTTTGGGCAAAATTCGATTTGTTTTAATGACAGTTGGTGATATGGCCTTAATATTGGCCTTATTATGAAAATAACCGATGTCATTCTATTATTAAGAGAGAATTCAGAAGTTACAGTGCCAGAATCCAGTTTCACAAGGCCACCTCACAAAATTGGCAATAGCACAAACTAAGAAAAAACAATGTAGAATTAGCCGTTGCCTCATAACGCGTAAATTACGAGCAAGTCATGACCGCCTATAATCCGGTTGTCGTAAAGAGGACAAACTACACATACGCGCCTCGAAGCTCTAATATCCGCCGGATATCGATTCTTTATTAACACAGCGCATATTTAGGCACGCTCCGTATTTCAGCTTCGTCGTTGTACAGTCAGCATCAAAAGTAGCTACGCAATCGAAGACGTCAAAAGCTCTTATTCCCTTTCAATAAAGACTTTTGAAGTCTTCGTTTGCGTAGCTACTTTTGATGCTGACTGTACCACAAAGTCTCAAAAATATGTATATACCTTATGTTTCTGCAACTATAAGGTTGCAGTATACATATTTATGAAACTTTGAGTGAAAACATATTAGTGCCTTTGACTGTACGTTAGCAGGTGTTAGCAGGGAAGGTTTTGCAATGTTGATAGAGGTGGGATTAATGAATAAATGCACGAAGGAAATATTTTGAAAAATTAAAATGAAAAAAAAAATGGTTTAACCTTACGTGTTTGTAACACGTACCTAAGGTTGGAACCTCCTTGTCATCATCATCATCATCATCATATCAGCCCAAAGACGTCCACTGCTGGACATAGGCCTCCCCCAAAGAGTGCCACAATGACCGGTCCTGCGCCACCCGCATCCAGCGGACTCCAGCGACCTTTACCAGGTCATCAGGTACCTCCTTGTACTTAAGTATAATTCTGTATTAGAGGGATACGCTATTCTACGTGTTGTCATTTCTTAAAAGTTTACTAGTCAAAAAATTAAGATTCTTTATTTTCAATTGGGCTCGACAGGTTCTTTTTGTTTTATTACATGAGTATCATCGTTGGAACTGAAGTTATTCATCATCATCATATCAGCCCAAAGACATCCACTGCTGGACATAGGCCTCCCCGAAAGAGTGCAACAATGACCGGTCCTGCGCCACCCGCATCCAGCGGACTCCAGCGACCTTTACCAGGTCATCAGTCCACCTTGTGGGGGGCCTACCCACGCTGCGCCTTCCGGTACGTGGTCGCCACTCAAGAGCCTTTCCGCCCCAACGGCCATCGGTTCTACGTGCAATGTGGCCCGCCCACTGCCACTTAAGTTTAGCGATTCGAACACTGAAGTCATTATTATACAGTAAATAGTTACTCTTCAAAATGATACTTTCCAAGTTACGAGTCAGTTCATTAGACTGAATTCATTTGTTCAGTAAAATAACTGTATTTATTTGTGTAAATATCCACAGGCTGCTGATTTTCCAAAATGTCCATTTACTTTTTATTTAGCTATGTTGATCTTGTTCGTGATAAGTGAAATGTTTTTGTTCGACCGCATTTTTCCATAATAAATTAACATTTCTCAGTTGTGTTGAGTGTTGTTAGATTGTGTTTTTTGAAAATAAAATGATCTCATTACTTTTCTCCCCGAGTCAGTGAAATCAGTTTTAATATCATTATGTTTAATTTAATTGATTTCTTAGGTTGGTTACAAGCCGATTTTTTTAAATAGATGTATCAAGCCATATCGACAAAACCAGCATATGATAGAAAGTTTAACCTACAATTGTGGTATTGCCCGTATTTAACTGAGGTAAATCTTGGCAGCGGAACTGCCTTCGGGGATCCTGTCAAGTCAGCTACGAACTGATAACAATCAGAAGTTCCAAGACAAGCTGGCTTAAGCCCAACCGCTGCCTTCGGCAACTCAGGGCCAAAAACGAACACTTGATTTAGTTTGACGAAGTATCTTAGAGAATGAAATAAATATGTATTAAAAGGGGTTTTATTGTTCCCTTCTACTCAAGGGGCTACTTTGTTTCTTAATTCTATGTGTGTTGTATTAACCGTGGTATGGCCGAGAAGAGAATCATGGTTGACTTTATATTAAGTGTAATTGTAGGTTAAGTAGTAGACTACATTGTAATTTGCATGGCTGTACATGGACAGCTAAAAAAGATGGGCGCTGTGATACACTCAAGAGCAAAAGTTTCGGATACACTTTGTATAGAATTTCAGTACAAACTGTACCCTAAATTTTGCTCTTGAGTGTATATTATTTAAATGTAACAACTTTTCTAATGAACCCTTTTTTAGCAAATAAATTATTACGATTATGATTTTAAAAAATTACCAAATTTGCCACCAGTCTGCGATAACTTTAAGCGCTTGATAGTCAACTCGTGGGCTTCCATTTTTTATCTGCTGGATCAGGACTTATCGCTTGCTGTGTGAGTTATGGAGGAATTGGTGTTAGTTCTGTGTATTTCGCGCTGGTTTTTACTCTTGACGCGCGTTTTATTCTTTCATTGTTTATTAATTTAATCACGGTCATAACTGACTATACCCTATCCTATTGGATATATAATAAGAAAAATTGTGCGTTAATCGTGATGCGATTCCAAGGAAAACCATTTTGAAACGCAAAGTCCTACAATTAATTGATCATTTAATTTGTTCATTTAGGTTCATTTACATTTATGGAACACATAAAAATTTATTTTAAAAACAAAAACAGAAGCTAAGTTATTTATTTATCTTTACTAAGGATAAAATAAGCTGAAAACTAAAAGAAAAATTTAACACTAATTACAAAAGAAAAAGACCGTCTAAAAGTTCCGCCTGCGGCATGGACCCCATGACGCTGGCGGCATTTCCCCTTTGGACCGCGAGAGCGATCCTTTGGGAAAAGTACGCGCCAGCTCTGGGGTCCCCTGAGGCGTGGACCAGCCGCGATGACAGGGCTCTCATGAAGGTCTTCATGTCGGCTGACCAGGGTCCCATCCCATCCCAAAGTCCTTAATAATCTAAATAAGTAAAACTAGTACAATATTTTCCTTTGATATCCTAAATAAACGAAGGCACGTAGAAGTATTTGGCCGTTGAAATTCTAATGTGGAATGAGGGTCCTATACTAAAATCAAAATAAATGTGACTGTGTCTAGTAAAAGGGACCACTTTGAGGATTTTAGTTTCCGAGTTATATGCATTTTCAAAAATTAGTCAAAAATTACGTATTTTTAATACTAATCGGTTATTAATACCTTAAATATCATAAATCTTTAATGATAGTAGATTAACTTGGTAACAATCATTCCATAACATCCTAGTAGAAGTGTATTTTTCACGAGCATAAACTTTAAAACCATTTTTTTTCTATTCGTACATTTTGCCTACTGCATCTTTAAAAAATTATAAAAAAATAATGATTACACCTAGGAAAATGATTATTTTTTCACTGAATAGTTAATTTTATCTAGTTTTAGGAGATATTAATAACCCTATACCGCTAAAGTGGTCCCTTTTCCCAGTCACAGTCACAAATTGTTACCAAACTCACGGCATCTTTAAAACTCCGGCAAACTTCAGTGCAATATGTCTACCTTTGTCACCGTTTTATCCCCCGTCGCAAACAAGGGTGTATCTACGTATCTGTGCATCTGTGCGTCTCACAGACAGATAAACGAGCAATATTTGTATATATATATATATACAAACATATTTGTATTCACGTTCTCGAAAACAGCTCTAACGATTTCGATGAGATTTGGAATATGGGAGTTTACGGGGGCGAATATTATAATCGATCAACCAGGTCTCATATCTGGGAAAATTCGATTTCTCAGTATTATCTCTATTTTCACGCGAGCAGAGCTCGGTCGGCCAGGTAGGTACTAATTAATTACGTTTTGTGTCGGTTTATTAAATCTTTATCATTAAATAACAAGTCTATTCAAAAACAGAGAAGTGCCCAATACAGAAAATAACCGCTGGACTTTAGAAATTATATAACAACATACATAAATAATGGTTTGCTGGGTTGTTCGGTAACTATATGGGTACCTATATCCGCATTCCATTTCAGTCTGCACCAGTTTGTCTAAACTAGATTTAACTTCGGCCTGAAAAGCCACTTGCTTCACAGTTCAGTTAAGTGTCGACAGTTTTAACGATGGTTGTCTTGGAGAAATCATTCAAAGCGATTTATGAGTCGTTTAACTTATGCAACTAACCTACCATAAATTCGATTCGCGGCCGGGGTTTCCGCATCTCGTCGTCATAAGTGCGCCTATTTTGCGTATAAGTCGTTGGCCCTACTATAATTTGTGCCAACGCAGTTCTAAGGAAGCCTAGCAAACCCTTTATGTTGCCGACGACCTCATGTAGTGACCCCGGCGATCCGAGGTGCTTTTTCCCGGTGCAACTAATCTAATAGGTTGCCAGAAGTATGTGTGTGAAAATAATCAGATAATGCTGTTATAGGTATTTATGGGGAACTAGCATGCAAAAGCTTTCAGTTTAAAGTGAGTTGGCAAGGGTATTGCACACTGATTGAGCACATAAACATGCTAATATTTCCTTCAACCGGTATAAATGATAGAGCATGCTTACGCTTATGTTTTATTGTATTCATGTAAAACGTCTAGCTTTCGGAATATTTTATCGTCTCCTGCAATTTTTAAATTAAATATTCATTTGAAAATCCTTGGTTTTCTATTGAAGTATTTTATTCTAATATTTTCCGAAGTTAAAGCAAGTTTTGAAAGTGTAACTAGACTTGTTATAATTATCTATAGGCCCATTTTGCCTGAAAATAAATGATATTGTTTTCGGTTTTGGTAACCTAGTGTACTACTTCACGTTTACAGGTACCTAATTAGTACACGCGAAGTACAGTTAAAAAATAAATGTATATTCAAAACGAAAGAAATCATTTCAATTTGAAAGAATATTTTACACAATGCACGAACGAACGCTCTCGGTTATATCCAATTCACGAATCAATTTCATGGTGTTTCCTTTGCGTAAACGTAACGGGGGCGTTTTGTTACAAAGCCGTAAGAATTGGCCCCGCCGTTCCATCACGAATTAGCCCCATTTGTCTCCCGCCCGGGGGAACGGCGCGGGACCGAAATATGTGCACGATTCACACCATAACGGTACTAGTTTATAAAAAAAAACTTTATTTTTTTAATCTGTCATGATCCATTTCTAGGTCTACTTACTTAACCACCATCTCTGTCCAGTCGTTAAATTCGTTTTAAATGCTATTTAAATTTGATACCGATTCCATCCAATATAGTGCGTCAATCGCACACTTATGTGCCTTGGGTCTACGCAAGAGAGAGCACCGGAATTAACATGCTCTGAATACGTCAAAAACACATTCAGGAATTGGATCCCAGGTCGTCTCCGCATTTCTGCGTGTTGTCGGAACCTAGCTCCATCTTTCTCTTCCAGAGGTCATTCCGTAACTTGTTTAGCATACATTACTTTTTGTACTAGGCAGTGACCTCTGCGAACGAAAAAAAAAAATCGAATTAAAGAAAAAAAATAAAAATGTATGGCTCCTAAAAGGCGTTGTAAGAGGCGACTGGTTGAAAGACTTATCGACCGAGCCAGATAAAGCTGCGTATGCGTGAATTGTCGCAGATTTGAATCCTGCTCGGACGATATTTATCAATGTTTTCCCTTTACGTCCATTAATACTCAAATATCTGAAAACTATCCTTTTGTCAAATATTATAAAGTCAAGTGACATGTAAAATAATGCATAAAGAGGCACGCAGGTGGGAATCAGCTTCTTTAGGCCCCTCGCTGTGGTAATATCTACTCAAAATAAAAATAAAAATCGCATACTACGAATAATGCTTTTCTCAGACCTTGGAAGAAGCCCTGTTGGCTGACATTAATCCAACTACTATAATACCGGTTAGAAGGCAGTCACCAAGGATCAAAGCAAATTAAGGAAGATTTCTTGAGGAGACCCAAAAAGGGTTGCGGCGCCATCGGATGCATTGAGTTATATAACATAGAGCAGACATCCCCTAGTATAAGTTTGCGCATGTAACCTACTCTTGTGAGAGTACCTTTGCATATTCTGTGACGGGCACTAGTATTGAATTCTAAGATGGCGGCCTGATGGAATACGTAAATAGTAAGACAATAATCAGAAGTAAATAATTCAAAGTTAAACATTTTTTCCTATTTTTATTTAACGTTAAAAACAAGCTACGGTGTAACGGTGGAACTTAAGTTAAACCGACGTGAAGCGGAGTGACGGTGTTTTCCATTTTCACTAGAAAGTATTACTCATCAATTCTTCTCGGCCCGTGGAACTGTGGAAGAATTAATTAAATAGGCTTCCGTCAGTGTAAGCCTGTAATTAACTGGCGGATTTGGTCGTAATAAATCTACGCCACTTTTATCAGTTACATTCTGTACGGAATATTAAAACGTCTAGAACTTAGATAATTTTATAATTAAGTAAGTAATTTACTTATGTATGTTTTTTACATTTTGTTATTTATAAAAACTAGACCTCTAAATTTAATAATTATTAAACAATAAACCAAACGATTAACATCACCCTCTCGCATGCATTAATACCTATCAAGTATGTAAATAAAACCTTGAATCCGTTCCTATAGACACAGACGTTCTGTCTACGAGATTTGGAAGAAAGTTTGATTGCGAGTCGCAAGTCGCAACTTGCTACTTCTGTTAATTAGCCCGTGATGTGTTTATTCTATGAAATGTTAGGTTTATTATAAGTTTCTAAAAATATAAATAAACACTTCGCATTCCTAACACGTAACATACAAGGACAAAGAGTGAATCCTAAAACCCAATAAACAACTTAACGATGCTTGCCTATGTTGGCACGTTCAATGCTTATTCAATATTCCGGCATGCAATATGATTCCGAGGCATGATTTATGCCCCGGTCCCTGCCTCGTGCCGTTTCTTGCCAGCGTCATCCGTCACCGTTATTGTACCTGCGAACCACCGTAACATTTTTCATCTGGTTGTATGCGGTAGGTAATACTCTGGGACTTTGAATGGGAATGGCTGCTTTCAAGGGGAAACGATGGGAGTTAAGAGAAAGGATAACGTCTGTGAATGGCAAATAATATGCAAATGTCGCGTACAGGAGGTTGAAGATAACTTTGCTGATGCGATTCAAAAGTGATGTGTTTTATTTTATTTGGTAGGTACAATCTTGGTATGGAATTTTGAAAACGTGTTAAATTTGGGCCACCGGGGCGATCACGTAACGCATTGTACGCGCGTCAGGTAGATCTAAATGTCAAATTCAAATTCAATTTTTTATTGCATAAATCTCATTACAATATAATTATTAGGTGGAACAATTAATAGCTAGGTATCCATGTGACACCCTGCAAGGCTGCATGTCACTTTTTATATGGAAAAATGATAGTTTGATCTAGCTAACGCGCGTTCAAAACGTTACGTGATTACCCCTGGTTGACTGAGATCTATTCCCGTAACTGATGTAATTGCAACGCAAGACGCCTAGATAAGTTTGCACAGTCACGGACTTTAATTGTTGAGCCATTTAGAGCTCACTTTATACTGGACACGTCATAGCTTAACTATAAAAGAAAAACAAAATTAGTTGACCAATAAAGTACGTCAACTGGGGCAACTTCTAACTTTCCCCTTTTGCTAGATTTTTTGTAATTTCTTATACAACGTATTAGATTTCTTTAGAATTTAGAAAGTAGAAAAAAATTCTTGAATCACTGATAAAGTGGTAACAAAGGAAGATAATTGATGTAAGTACCCTATCACCTGTTTTCGGCTTGACGTTGACTTTGGGGGTTTGGGGACATCCTGCATCCATATAACCCTGTATATGGATATAGGGTGTCCTATTAAATTGATGACAAAGCAAGATTTATTAAGCGCCTATTGAATTGAAGCCCAAGTCATTATTTCCAATGTCGTTGATTCAGGAAAAGGGAGACCCTTCTCCCAAAAATGTACATAATAATACTTATTATAGCAGTATTATTTCAGCAGCTCTTGAAAAATGCATCATTGCGGCCTATCAAATGTTTACGGCACTTTAATGGGATGTTTGCGGTGCAATAACTATTTTATGGTGCACCCTCAAATTATACAGACTTGGCTTTTATAACTTAAGTTTTGTCCCGCAGATGCGTATGTTTTTAAAATATTTTGTTCACTTTTCAGTATTCAATATAATTTCGTAAAATGTTCCCAAAATGTTGAGCAAAACATCCCACATTTCATTTAATCAATCGCTTATAAGTATATATAAATTAATTCAAAATTATTAATTTGGAGGTTTTCTTAAAATGCGTGCATTTCTTAAAATAAAAATGTAGGTATCCCTATTTCGTTACGTTTGTGTAACCTGTGTAAGCCTTGGCCTGTAGAAAGTAATGTTAATAAATATTAAACTTATTATTTCGAAAATAATGTATTTTGGGATATACTCTTTCCCCTCATAAAAATAGAGACTAAACGAAAAATACACGAGGTTAACACGAAGTTCTTACCATAGGAATAGTCAATGCGAACTTTATACCTAATCTAATATTCTTGCCGGCTTTGTTTGAGTCAGGACTTCTAAAGGCTTCAAATGAGTCTTTTTGTTTTACAAGAAACGTTTACGTCGCGAGTCTTTTATGATCGGCTTCGACCCGATATGTACTTAGCCACAACAAAGGAGACTAATAAAACGCCCACAATCCGATGTACAGTTAAAGACTGTGTCTTCGCCAGTTTCTAGACCAATTTTTCAAGGTTTTATATCAACATCACTTGACTAACTTGTGACGACCGCTTTAGCCTAGTGGGTAGTGACCCTGCCTACGAAGCAAGAGCTCCTGGGCTCGAATCCCGGTACGGGCTTTTATTTGTGTGATGAGCACGAATATTTGTTCCCGAGTCATGTATGTTTTCTATGTATTTAAGTATGTATTTATCTATATAAGTATGTTTATCGTCGTCTAGTACCCATAGTACAAGCTTTGCGTAGTTTGGAACTAGGTCGATTTGTGTAAGATTGTCCACAAAATATTTATATTTATTTATTTATTTAATTTAATAAGTATTTACGTTTGTGTGTAGTATTAATGTAATCAAATCTTGCTAGTCGATTTTTTATTTTATTTTTTACAGGATACCAACAGAGTAATTAATGTTAACAGTTCTTAATTGAAATGTTTGATTACGTTTACTATTTACCCCAATTACAGGTGAACACATTGTTTGTCATTATTATGCATATTTGAGCATGTAAAAAGGAGAGAATCAAACAAAACACAAAAGCACCTTGAAAATTATCTAAAAATCTGAAATAGCTCTTCAACAATCTTAATGTTGTAACAATCAAAAAAATAAATACTTCATTCATTCATTACGAAATAATATTATAAATAGCGACATAAAAATGTTCTTTATACAATTTGATCTGTTACATTTCATATTTATTTTAATTTCATAACATTTAAATATAGCAACAAAACCAAATGCAAAGAAATAATTGGTAGTCAATTTGATTGAAACCGTTGAGAGCTTTCGTTTAAACACATGGATATATATTTTTTCTAGAAACTATTTTTTATGTAAAATACTTTTTGACTTTGACCTAATCTGACAAGTAAGTGCATAATGACAAACTTTTGCGCCTATGTCCAAGTCGTTCTTTCCAATGTCGTTTTACTATAAGGGAAAAGCGAGTGCAGTAAGCGGCTTCTGCACGGAAAAAGGACCCAAAGGAATACGTGACTTTGTGATCTACGGTAGATTGCCCAATGAAATACCTAAGGCATCGTTTTCACATGAATTGTGTCTATGTACGCGAGTATGTAGGATGTGGTGAAGCAAAACATTTAGATAGTAAACCGTGTCCGTCCTTCCAAGATAATTTCTCTTTACTATTCCTACTGATAACTAACGACAGATCCTGATTGTCATCATCATCATCATCATATCAGTCGAAAGACGTCCACTGCTGGACATAGGCCTCCCCAAATAGTGCCAAACTGACCGGTCTTGCGCCACCCGCATCCAGCGGACTCCCGCGACCTTTACCAGGTAATCAGTCCACCTGTTTCCTGATTGTACAAAGAGAGTATTATGCGGTACTTGAACACTCCACCTAGACACTGACACAACTTAAACTAACAGCGTTAGCGTTGGATAAAAGCAAAGGTCTGTACAGACCTTTATAAAATTCAAATCCTTTTGACTACTGCTGTGGAGACTTATCCTTTGAATGGATGATGGCGGAAATTCCATTGGGAACATACAAAATGATGGGGAAGGATATGAAGGGAACGCTGAGACGCTTTTTGCAAAAGGTTGAATTGCTTCATGCTGACTAAGCAAATCTACTTAGGCGTATCAAAAAAAGTCCCAAAGGGATTTTATATTGCATAACCATACATATTGTTTATGGGTGTATCCTTGACCAGTGCAGTGTCACAACGAACTTTATATGCTTCTGTTTTAGATACTAAACGACGATACAATATGTAGGTACTTGTATCAAAATCATTTTAAGTACGAGTTGGTGTTTAGTCTTTCCTGTGGATATATTCAAAGTTTTAAGGCCTAATTTTGGCGCTGTACATGCGTTTGCCGTGTATCAGATAGAGACTAGGCCACTACGTCAAATATTCGGCCTTCTACCTCAGGTACTTTGTAGAGAGCATTTTTGTAAACGCCGAAAGCAATTTCGTAGCAGAAAACTTTGTACTGATATTAAATTCTCCATTGAGTTCAAATTCGATTTTGTAGTCGGGAAAACTGTGCATTCGACCGTGGTAATTCTAGAATATTAACAGAGATACCTGGCTGGACAATGCGGTTATTTCAAGCATGAATAAAGTATTAAATACCTCGTATATTGCTGAAAGGATTTCGAATATAGTTAATGGACGCTCATTTTCCGATATTGAAGAGGTTGAATTAAATAGTATTGTTTGAGTGCGAACAGTGTGTGATTTGTAGGCTGCTATAGTTCTGTTTGTTTATTTCGATCACCATTGACATCTCATACTCGTTGATTAACAGAATATAAAATTTTACATGTCAAAAGTATATATTTATGATGTTCGTCATCACCTATCACGTAAAATTTGATCCGAAAGGATTACTGGGACTGTTGAAGTTTTATTTATACCATTTTTAGGGCTCCGTACCTCAAAAGGAAAAAAAACGGAACCCTTATAGGATCACTCTTGCGTCTGTCTGTCCATATGACACAGCCGATTTGCTCCGAAACTACTGGACCGATTAACTTGAAATTTGGTAAACATATGTAAATTGGTGACCCAAAGATGGACGCGTAAAGTAAATTAATGAATTCTGAACAAGGGGGCCACTTTTAAGGGGTGAAGTGGAAAATTTAAAAAACAGTTTCGCAAAATGTGTTGTGTGGCATATCAAATGAAAGAGGTTGTTGTAAGCATCACAGATTTTTTTTAAATAATTTTAGCAAAAACAAATTTGGAGTAATTTAAGAAAAAATACGAAAATTGACCATTACTAGTAGGCTTAAAATTCAAAAAAAAAATATGGAAAATAGTTCCTTGCCTAAAAATTACAGGAAAACCTATAAGAAGTTTGAGTATTCAACGTAACGGGAAAATTCTCAATATTTTTATGAAATTTAGATTATATACGGAACCCTCACCACGCGAGTTGAACTCGCACTTGTCCGGTTTTTTTAGGTCACGTGGCAAACAGTCGTACGGCTCACCTACTGGTAAACGGTCACCGCAGCATAATGACGATTACAACTCCAGGGGCGACATGCACGTGGCCGACCCTATATAGAATGTATAAACTTTTTTCTTGATGAACCATATGCTGTTGTCCCTCGGGAAGTGTTCGGCAACGCGCTTTTGGTTTAAAACTTACTAGTGAAACCTAGTCTCAACTAAAAGATAATAACAAAAGGCCCAAATCTATGTCATGCCTCCATCGTGTGAAAGGGTTTTTTACTTTCATATCTCTGTCTTTCAAAAACAGACCATAACAGGCGTGGGAAGCGTCTGCATTTCTGCAACGTTTAAAAAAAGGTACATCCCCATCCGTCAATTAACACAGATGGAATCGGCCCCGTTCTCCTTAAACAGTATTTTAAGTTACTAAATAAACACAACATTACCGCATACGTGGCAAAGCCTGTAAATTATTATTGCATACAAGGTGACCCAGAAGGTGAATTAATTCATTTTATACATGTAATATATCTTAACATAACTGTATGTTATAAGTTCTCTTTTTAATCATTATTGAATTCATTAAATGCTTCTACCCAAATCCTAAACAGAAATCAAAACCAACTTTTAAAAAATCTGCCCCTAGAAGCCTCGTGAACGCAATAATAACATAAATTTCATTTTAAAATGTGCCTTCGGAAATATTGCAGGGAATTCGTTTCGGTTAAATATAAATTTTGTACGAGAGGTAAGGCTTGATAAAAGTTCGTTTTAGAAGCAAAAAGGATTGCCGTTCAATGCAAACGTGGTCAAGTCGTCGGTCGTGGTGATTTAAAGTGTACATGCACGTAATGATGTCGACAGAAGAAAATAAAATTGAAAATATTGTGAATACTTGACTTAAATCGTTGCGTATTGAAATACGCAAAGATTTAAGTCAACAGTTATGGCTTTTTTTCAATGCGTATTCAAATACATAACGATTTAAGTCAACAGTTGTGGCTTTTTTTTCAATGGTGGCAAAAAACTTATGATAGTAAGTGCACGTAGAACCGATGGTCGTTGGAGTGGAAAGGTTCTCGAGTAGCGATCATGCACCATGTGCAACGTGGGTAGACCAGACCCCCCACGAGATCGACTGATGATCTGGCCACAGGAGTCCGCTGGATGTGGGTGACGCAGGACCGGTCATTGTAGCACTCTTTGGGGGAGGTCTATGTCCAGCAGTGGACATTTTTCGGCTGATATGATGATTTTGAGTAAGCGTCGTAGTCTATAGACACTCGCCTCCCAAAATATCACTATCCTCCTTGGCCCCTATTTCACCAACTTGACAATTGTCACCTGACAACGACAATTCTCCGTACATTGCTGGTTCCACAAGTAACCTAGCGACAGTAGCGACCAGCTTAACTTCTAGAACAAGCAATGTATGGCGAATTGTCAGTGTCAGGTGACAATTGTCAAGTTGGTGAAATAGGGGCCTGGCGGTTTCCCTGTGGTTTCGAGGGGCAAGGGGTCCGCTTTATTACTTAGTCCCAAGATTTGGCGTTGGCAGTAATTTTAAAAATTAGTTATCAGAAGAATTATTGCTTCTGAAGATTAACTCCAATGTACAAACTCAGATATGCAATAAACATTGGTATGATGGTCCCAAAATATTAATAAACATTTTTATTTTTGCTTTGTGTAAAATACGAGTTGATACTTTTGATTACAAAGCCCGTGGTGGCAGTTGTAAAATAAGCTTTACAGTGTTCTCCCCTACTTTTATTATGACTTGCCGTATTTTACCTTCGTGCAGATAATAAAAACGTCAGCTAGGTTTACCTACAAAATAACAAAGGCAAATATGAAAGTTTGTCAAAGGTGCTTACAATGTACAGTTTGGAATTCATATATAAATATATAATATTATGTAACTGTATAAATCTCTTGTTGGGTATATTATTCAGCAGTAGATTAACGCAGATAAAACAGGATAAAGTGTATAAGGAATTTATTAGACTGCTCACATATGAGATGTTCTAGACCGACTGACAATACAAAAAGTAAACAAATCAACCATGGAACGGTTGCTAGCTAGAATACGAATTTGACACACTTCTATCTATGCCAGTATGCAAGCCACTACCTGTAAGTAGGTTTCGATAAAGTGAACATATATCACATTAAATATATTCAATACGCCCCCTTAATGTGCATATTCAAAATAAATGGCAATACAATAAAACGCATACAAAGTAAAGTAATATCAACGAACAACTAGAACAAAATAAACGATTAACAAGCTATGCCTAAACCACGCATGCACGTGTAGTGCTTCACTCTGGGCAAAGCTTTCGTCAGTATGTCGGCAAGCATTGAGCCGGTCGGTATATAATTTAACTCAATACTTTTATTGTTCTTTAATACACTTCTTATAAAGTGGTACCTTATGTCGATGTGTTTACTCCGAGAATGGAACATTGGATCACCGGCAAGGCAAATCGCTCCCTGGTTATCTACATGTAAAGATAACGGTGCAAACTTACATAGCCCAATTTCAGTAAGCAAACTGTTCAAGTAGATCGCCTCCTTCATTGATGACGCCAAGCTTACGTATTCTGACTCGCAGCTAGAAGTGGCGACGCACTTTTGCTTTTGCGATTTCCAGGACACGCATCCACCTCCTAGCATGTAAACATATCCAGAATAAGATCGCCTATCAATCAAACATCCACCCCAATCAGCATCTGAGTAACCCTGCAATGATTTACCTGTTTTCGTAAATATAAGTCCATAGTTTCTCGTATGTTTAAGGTAACGTAGTACACGTTTAGCACCATCCCAACACTGTTTATTAGGACAATCCAAAAATTGACTTAGAATAGCCACGGTATTCGTTATGTCAGGTCTTGTTCCGGTCGATAAATACATCAGCGAACCGATAATTTCACGATACGGATACTGCTCACTCTCACTGCATTTTTCGGTGGGTTTAACTATCTTATTCTTCAAGTCCATAGGCGTAGATATAGGATTACATTTGTCCATTCGATATTTTATTAATAAATCGTCAATGTATTTCTGTTGTGACAATTTTATGCCAATGTCACATTTGTCAAACTCTATGCCCAACATAAACTTCGCAACGCCATAATCTTTCAATTCAAACTTTGTGGCCAGTTCCTTTTTGAAACTTTCTATACATTCACCTCTTTGCGACGCAACAAGGATGTCATCGACATAAACTAGTACAAAGAGTTTAGTTTGCGAATCAATGTCCTTATAATAAAGGCACGGCTCATTTAATGAGGCTTGCAAACCCATGCATTTTAACTGTTCATCCAACCTGATGTTCCACTGACGACCCGCTTGTTTGAGCCCGTACAACGACCTCTTCAGTCGGCACACATCGCCCCCACTCTTCAAATCAGATAACATCTTGTTAGCTCTTTCATATATAGTTGAACTTGGCTGTTCCAATTGTTTGAGGTCTTGAAGGCATTCTTCCAGGAGATCTGGCACCTTCATATATATTTCCTCTTCTAATAAACCGTTCAGGTATGCCGTATTAATATCCAACTGATGGATTTCAAGATCGAGTTCCGCTGCAAGTGCAACTAGTAATCTCACTGTATCAAGTCTGGCAACAGGCGCAAAGGTGTTCTGATAGTCAATGCCATGACGTTGACTGAAACCTTTTGCAACCAGTCTGGCTTTCTTCTTCTCAGTTTTATCTACATTTAGCTTTGTTGTCAGTATATAACGGCAACCTACAACATTTCGACCATTAGGTTTATTAACTACGTCGAAGGTATCGTTCTTAATTAAACTTTTTACTTCTGAAAGTATTGCGTCTTTCCATCCTTTTCTTTCATTTCCAGATAAGGCCTGTTTCAAAGTTATTTCCGCTACTCCAACAAAATCTAGACAGTCTGCGTACTCCTCCGTAGACTCGTCGTCTTCTTCCAAGGGAACTTCTGACTCGACATCAACCATGTGGTATATTTTCCGTGGACGCCCGACGTGACCTCGCTCTAATCGTGGTCGGCCTGGGCTAATAATGTAGCCTTCTTCGCAGGTCCCTTCGATGCGTGGATGTTATGTAACTTCATCCATACCTCTCGCGACGTGCTACAACCTCGCAGATGTCGTAATTCGCTCGGACTAATCGCTAAAATGAGATCAGACTTAGCTTTAGAGTCTCCTATATCCCATTTAGCTGCTTCGGCTGGTTCTGCTGGTTTTGCGATACTTCCGTTGACGTATCCCCAGGCGTCGTTTTTTACTAAAATTGCTTCCACTTGGATTTTCCATGTCTCATAGTTCCTCTGATCGAGTTGGTCAATTTTCACACTACTCATAACTTCAACAGATTTCTTCCTTTTACGTTCAAATTTCTCCTGAATTAGGCGTAAGGCCCATAACCACTGTTGGGTATATTATTCAGCAGTAGATTAACGCAGATAAAACAGGATAAAGTGTATAAGGAATTTATTAGACTGCTCACATATGAGATGTTCTAGACCGACTGACAATACAAAAAGTAAACAAATCAACCATGGAACGGTTGCTAGCTAGAATACGAATTTGACACACTTCTATCTATGCCAGTATGCAAGCCACTACCTGTAAGTAGGTTTCGATAAAGTGAACATATATCACATTAAATATATTCAATATCTCTGTCAACTAAAATGTTTTTTGTCCTGTCCTCACACACATATAATGGAAAAATAAAACAGATTTGAATGAAACTTCCTTAGAATGCGAAAATAAAATTCCAATTGTATTGCTTTTATGAATTATTTTTCGTTAGATAACAAAGTCTACTTTTGTTGATAAACTAATTATTGAACAGACTCATAAGCTGTCCCCATACTCATTTTGCAAGGATCACTTGTGCATATAATTTCTTTCCAAGCAATAGTTATTTCTGTAATAATCAACGCATTTTGGTCTCGGAAAGGAAATGTGGAAATGCTTATGTATGTGGCTTGGCGGAGTACTGAATTAGATTAGATTAGATTATTTATTTCATGATAAAAAATACATTATAAATTTGTATACATGTCAAAAAAATAAGATTCTTTATCACGATCGTCAAAATTAATTAAAAATAAATATACAATAATATGACGATGTCAATAAATGTGTACACTACACAATAATTTGGAAATTGTAAAATAAAACAAAACCACAAAGCAAAGCAAATATATCAACCATTACGTATCGTCAATAATATCAATTCAAGTTTAAATAATTATAATAATAGTTTAACATGTCAAATCGAGATTCATATACTATTGAACTGAGTATAATGTATTTTCCAATAAAAGGCTTTTCAGGCGGCGTCTAAATGCTTCGTCAGATGGTTCCAGTCTAAGATTGAATTGAAGTTAAAACTTTGTTCTTAGGTAAGTAAATTATAGTAATGTACGGTTCTAGCCAGCAGCTCTAACTGTCAAGCACGCGAGATGTCAAATATATTAAAAAAAGCTTAACGGAACTCTGGTGAATTCAGTATGCACTATGCACCCTAAGTAATTTTGTTCATGATATTGACCGACCGTTAAGTTAGTAGTAAACCTACCTACATTTTAATGAAAATGCATCTATTAACAGTACGACGTCTCATGTGTGGGTAACCTTGTGAAAATCGATAGGTCGTAACAACGTGAACACATTTAATGTTCCATTATATTTCAATCATTTATTCATGACGTTCACATAAATCGATAAATCGGACATATTACACGCAAATTGAAGTACACAAAGGAAGGATTTGCATATAAATTAGAGGCAATTAATATTTCTCTAATATATGTATGTGTAAGGTTTTACATATGAGAGTACCTATGTTTTTGAAACATTTTGGGGTTACGCCCTTTTACTTCATGTTCAATTTTATAGGAAATTTCGAAGAAATTGAAGCTTAATTCAATTCAGAGAAATAATTCTTAACTCTATCGATATATATGCAAAATTTTAATCAAATATTTGGGCTTTAAAATCTATATATCGACGTGTAGACAAAATGGAGGGCCCAGTTATACAAATATAGCGATTATGAGGACAGAAGGAAAAATCTATTCGTGACGACACACATTCATATTTTATAAAAACATTACAAACATTTATTTGAACAAATAAGCCTAACCCTACTTACAAGTTATAACTCCGCTCACATACAATCACATTCATTAGATTCGAGAATTTTTTACAAATGTCTGCAAGAATACTTCTTATCTGTCCTCCACTACAGTGACAGTCCTCTTTTATTCCGCAGCAATAACTGTTTAAATTATCGCTTTTCTCACCTCACCTTATCTCCTCGCAATAAGAAGTATTTTCGAATGGTTTCTCATCAAAAACGTTTTTCCTTTGGTCTACCCTTTGTTTAAATTGGTTGAGAACTTGTTAGGCGAATACGATTTGGCGGGAGCTTAGGGGGTTACCAGAAGTAGTTCATTTGTACGAGCTGAACTAGTAGAGTATACGTAGGTGAAAGTACGGTATAACACATGAATTAAATGCAATTTGAACTACTCTAATTGGGGATTAGTAAATGATAAAGACTTGACACAGCGTAAGTGAAGTTCATAGTCCCTGATCTTAAATGGCGCCATGGCTTAAATGGTGGCCATATACCTACTTACATAGTGGAACTGTATATATTTAAGGTCTTTATAAATTACTAACTGTTGCCCGCGACTTTGTCTTCGCAGAACTTGCTATCATCTTAGAAAAATGATTGATTTTAAATTATTTTAGGCGCACGCTTGATTATCGCTGTCTCAAACAAACTTCTACCATATTAGGGGATGACTTCCGAGATAAAAACTATACTATATCCATCCAAGGGTCTCAAATTATCTTTACGCCAAATGTCATCTAAAGCCGTTCTGGGTTTAAGCGTAAAAGGTTTAAATTGCTAAATCTAATTTGAAATGTCCGTTTTTACAAATATAAATATTTAAAGTACACACAAAGTTTCGGGTACACTTTGTCGGGAGAGTGAGCGATTCGACAAACAGTATTGTTAAAGTAGTGTGCACGACATGCTACCTAATGAGTAAGGTGTCTACGACTCCATTTCTGTAGTGTCTTGTTAATTTTTAAGTTTAATTTTATTTACTATTTTTTATTTTAATTTTTATAATGTAATGTAATGGGTTAATACCTAAATAAAGAACTAATTATTATTATTATTTATTATAGAATTTCAGTACAAACTGTACCCAAAACTTTTGCTCTTGAGTGTAACAGACGTTTCTACGTAAATTTTTATTTTTTGTCATAATGTATTATAGGATTTTTTTTTTATGTCTACTAAGCTACTTTAGGGCACAACCGGGAATAACGCTAGGACGATGATGATAACGTTTACTAAGCTACTTTACTGGAAATGTTTGCCTTAATCCGTTCAGTACTTTTACTCACGTTAGTCCGGGGTACCTGTATGGTTTTGCAAGCAAAATTATCTTATGCCAAAAGACGTAGAACTTTCCATCACCATCCCCAGTTTAACGGTGTTAGAGAATAAATGATTTTGATTAGCCAAAATAAACTTCTTAAATAATGAACAAAATTATCCGCAGTTTTAATCTAACATTACCTTCTTTTCGGTTGCTGTTCGGTCCTGTAAGGGTCGCAGTTCTAACTTAACCTAACCTACTTTTCTGCTAGCAGTAGGATTATGTATTTTAACTAATTAATGACGTACGAAATAGTATATGACCGAAGAATTCCTTTACTTATTTTTTTATTTTTTATTTTTTATTTATTTATTTATTAAGATTTCAAAAATTACTTGTTCCCCAAACATACTTCCAACCCCTATTAACCTCCTTAGAGGATGAATTAAATTTAAAAAACGCTGTAATGTATTTTCTAGTATTTGACCGAAGTAACAGTTCCCTGACTCTAAAATTGTCTTGTTCCCTGTATAGTTTTCGAACTCCTTTTTATAAATACCTAAATTAGTATTATGTACAATAAACAAACATGCCTTAAAGTAAAGAAAACTAATTCATTGCTTACAACATTCCATGGCAAGTTCCAATTGGATAGATAGCTGTTTATAATGTAATCATGTTTAAGCTTATGGTTACGGATCGTAGCTTCCGCTACAGGTTCTACGTCGTTGCGTAGCAAATCGGGGCTTCATAAAAATGGTTTTAAGATTTAAAACTTTCACAACCAGGAAACTACTATGTAGGCGCTCTGTTCTAAGGTGCTTTCCTCTAAAAAACAGCCACGAGCGTAACGCCAAGAGTAGTCATTGGGAATTTTATTTGACGACTGTATAATTTCTCTAAATTTCGCACGTGTATAATTACGGTCCATCTGATTTTGTCAAATCCATGGTGAGTGGTGACATCACCCCCAATATTTTTTATATGTTACGTGTCGAATGAACGCTCATTCGTACATATACACGAAATCAAGTCAAGAGTACCCTAAACCAACCGGCATAAATAAATAATATCAATATTTTTTTATTAAAAAAAGATGGGGCCCTATGCATACACTAATCAACTGCCACTTACCAATATTCAGTGGGAAAACCAGCATGTCAAATGGCAATTAATAAAATAACTCTACAAATGAATAAATTATTATATGTAACATGTTCCGCAGAAAGCATAGGTAGAATTTATACCATTATTCCTGAAACGAGGGAATATTTCCGATAGATACTTTAACAATGGGCAGTGGATATTTGAATGTCGATTCGCCAGCGATATATTAAAATCGCTGTTCACCTCTTATGGTATTGCATTTTATCGCTTCTTCGTGTATTCGTGCCAATTTTTCTGCAATTTGCCGGTATCCGATTGAGTTGAAACTTGGCATATTTAAGAAAGACAGGCCTATATTGCAGAATTAACAAAATAAAACTAGACAACCGCTAGGGTAGGAGGCACATAGAGGTCTGCACATTGCACAATGGATCCAGCAATAAAGAAAAGGCTGAGACTCGAAGCATGCAAATTGCAACGCTATTATAACGCCATTTGTCAGTTCGTTGACAATTCAATATAATATAATGGCATCACCAATTTAATCTGATGATGAAGACGGAGCCGGAGGTGGCCATGGCTCTATAGCAACGCCTAAACTTCACAATGTACTTAAATCCGTTGATTTACGGCTCATTGGAACCCTTGCAACTAATTATTGATGCCTGTGCAATACAAAAACATTCAGCAATGTAATAAGAAAGTGTGCAATGTATAAATTTAGTCAGTAACGATCTAAAAGTGCCATCGGCGTTATGGTTATTTTTACTTTTTATAAGAACACATTATTACTCAGTAACTCTGCGCTAGAGATTTCGTCTTTATATCCAATCAGATAAAGATCGTTTTATTGCCAAAGAAAAAAGTTATGAGGTTGCATAAGTCTCCTCCGGTATTCTTCCCGTATTGTAATGATTAATGGACCAAATCTACTTAAACAATGTTCTGAGTTTTTCAACTTTTTATTGTCGTGAAGTTTCAAAGTATAATTTGATTAAGGTATCTTCGAGTTACTTTTATTTCCACAATGTATTTTTTTCTTAATGTCGTCTTAAGTGTTTTTATTTCTTGGAAATTTACGGAAAATTATAATATGCTAATTATATGATTGTTTTAGTAAGCGGAGCCCCTAAAACTTTCTTTTAATTAAGATTGTATAACGGAAACCCATTAAGCCAAACCCCTTTTAAAAAGTTTTAATTAAAACTTATCGTAGGGTTGTATATTGGCGGAAATAATAAGAACCTTTTGAAATGTTGACAATAATTTAATTATTTATAATGTAGGTACTTAGTTCTAGATAGGATTTAAATCAGCATGGCTGCCATCTGAGAACAGAATAAAAAAAAAAATGAAAGGCGAAAAATTACATATTCATTACTTTGATCCGGATTTGAAGCAGAAACCATTAATTTAGTAAAGGGTAGCGCAATATTACTGCCGGTTCCTGAAAGTAACTTGTTTATGGTTAGAGCGACCGGTCCGGTATGCCGAGAGGTCACCGATTCAAATTCTGCTGAAATTATTTATTTTTAATTTTCCCTAATTAAGTTCCCTAATAAGTCGATCCTATATCTACTAGCGGCCTCATTCCGCAGCATATTTAATAAGGTAAACGTCCCAGTCCTCGACTTTGCACTAGTATATGGCATGGGCACTTTATGTCAAAGCAATATGGGTTAAATACGAACTCAGAGGATTTTTCTTCATTCAAATTTGTCATGTCACTTTGACATAATGTGCCCATGCCATAATACTAGTGCAACGTCGCAAACTAGGTCGTTTACCTTAGTCTGTGAATCACCTTTTTTCGTACGCGTGCGTATCTTGCGTAACTTAGGTGGGCACTTCTCCGAGCGTTTCAACCGTTGTGATTTCGGTGGTCGTATTATTGAAGACGATTTTATTAGAAGACGATTTTTTGAGCTTTTGTGGAGAAGGCGCGGGAAGTGCTATCATTGTTTTCTAAATAGACCACAAAAACCTAAGGACATTGTCAATAATGCGACCACCGAAATCACAGCGGTCGAAACGCTCGGAGAAGTGCCCAGGTAAGGTTATGGTTTTACTACAAAAATTCTCGGCATATTATGCCATGCCATATTATGACATTGGCGCGTATAAAATCGAGGCCCAGCGCAATCAGACTGCATAAATACAGTCCCTATCAGATCCGCCTGGCCGGCCAATTCCGGACCTAAGTAACTGGTTATATTTCCTATCTTTCTTTATTACTTTGCTACACGGAATCTTTTTTGTGAATGAACTGGTACAGTGAACTCCAAAAGTGGATAGTTTTAAGGTACCCGAAGGTTTAAAAAACCCAAAGACCATAAAACAGG
Source organism: Epinotia nisella (assembly GCA_932294315.1). NCBI lineage: Eukaryota > Metazoa > Arthropoda > Insecta > Lepidoptera > Tortricidae > Epinotia > Epinotia nisella. Next base: position 29,437,260 of record OW028675.1, on the reverse strand, counting down.
ACACACTGAATGTCCCGCCAGGAAAATGGCCGAACGACGATGTATAAATTCTATTGATTATGAAGGGGCCTAAGTATTTAGACCAAACAATTCATATTTTATTTGATTTTTGATTACGATGTTTTAGTTATAGTATGTTAACTACCTAAATAAGCCGATATGTTCTCACCAATACTTTTACTCACAATTATCATCATCATTATCGGCCTGTAATCACTGCTGAACATAAGCCTCTCTTCGACTACGCCACATATCCCGGTCCCGTGCTACGAGTAGACTACCACGTACTTACTGTATACTTTTATTACTAACACATAATTTTAAATTTTGTCCTACTACCGTAAATCTATCAAACTACAATGTATGTTTATTATATTATTATGCACTAAGGTAAAAGTGCACTTTTAATAACGAAATAAACTCGATGACCTAGTTTGTAGTTATTGTCGACGCTGAAATTGCAATACCGTACGTAAATTAAATATAAAGAAATATTTTTAGATTAATATGCACGCACATGTTAGTAAGATAATTAGATATGTATGTCTTTGGTTTGTATAATTTTAATGTGTATAATTGTTTTCCAATTATTACTATATCTCTTTGCCTGAGATACTGTCGCGAAGCCAATTCTGGTCACTCTCATGGCCGGGAATGAGTAACTATAGCACTCTAGCTTAGGTACCTGTATTAACAAACAGTAAACGTCCTTACAACTTGCGGAATCCTTTATATATCTGACATATATGGGCTGCCGCCTCGTGCGTACCAGCTCCATATGAGGTGTGGGGACTTTCGGCCCCGAGAACGTCCTCCAACCTCCCCTTATATACACCTCTTACCATACAACTGATACTATCCCAATTCACACGCTAATATACTATCGTGAATCATCACCATTCACGACAGATACAGGATTATCCTAGTTCAGGCGCATTTAATCAATTCCCCTAACATGTAACAGTAAAATCACAATGTAACATTAGCCATAAGGTTTTTTTCAATAAATTATTATTTTCTATTCTAAATAAATGAATAAATAAATATTTGCGGACAATCTTACACAAATCGACCTAGTCCCAAACTAAGCAAAGCTTGTACTATGGGTACTAGACGACGATAAACATACTTATATAGATAAATACATACTTAAATACATAGAAAACATCCATGACTCACGAACAAAATATTCGTGCTCATCACACAAATAAATGCCCTTACCGGGATTCGAACCCATGACCTCTTGCTTCTAATGTTATAAGTACCAATTGAGACTCTAACTAGGCCTATGTTTCTAACTTCATCGTTTAGCAGTGTACTACTTCCAAAATCTACTGTGTTTGTTTAGTCAAACTGTATAAACTCGATGTGAAATTCATCCACCAAATTTCGATAACCTAACCTTTGATGTCTTATACTACCAAGTCAAATTAACTCATAACTCAAACGGTCGGGTTAGTGAGAATATTAAATTGCTTCTAAATATTGCTTGGGTTGTTTGTACAACTTGAAGTAAATATGGTCTGTAATATGGGCTTAAGTTTATTATGTTTGTATTCCTTGGAGTGTCATATAAATGTCTTTTGCAAGCTTCTGGTCCCCCGACATGTTTGTGCGGTTTCGCCACGCTTCATCAAATTCTGTGTACGACGTAAGTATGTGCAATCAGGGATCGGTTACCGGTATTTTCTCGATACAAATTAAACCGGTATTATTTCGTTCTTTGTTTACGATATCATTTTTGATCAGGCAGTCTAATAATACGAATATGTTACCTAAATACACGATAGAGTCCTACATTAAGAGACTAAAATAATTCAAAATATACTACTTCGGGGATTTTTGAAAAAACCGGTTCCGATCCCTGTGTGGAATATTCTTGTTTCCCACGCTCGTATGATGAAACCAAAGCCTAATTGCAGAACGATGTTTTATGACTGCAACCAAGAAAATTGCCTATAGACACGTTCAGATACAGAGATTCAGCTCCAAAAAAAGGCTTCATTTTGCAACTAATCATTTCATTTAAATTATATTCCAATATTAAGATCACAGCATTGCGCTCATACAAACATGGTTGTTGTTGAAATCATTTAAACACGTCAAAAATGCTATCTAGATTGGGTGTTAGCTGCATGACAGGTTACGCAGTTATCCAAGTATAAGGGCGACCATCCACAGGGGCGCTCGGTGGGCCTCGCTACGCACGACTACGTTTGTGCACACCAATCACGGTCGAGAATTGGCGTAGTTTCGCCCGTTTCTTGGGTCTGTGGGCCTGCGTGTGCCGCTGTGGATGGTCACCCTAATCCTCGGTGATTAGCTAAAACCTGCGCAGTAGTCGATTTACGGGAGTAAAGCACGGGGCCATGCGCACTAGTGAACCTGCGCGAACGCCGTGTCGCCATCTTGGAGCTGTTGTAGTGCCGGGGATCATCATACCTTAGGTATTTCTTGAACCCTGTTTGATAACTACTTGAAATTGGCGGTCAAACGTTCAGAAGTTATAGTTTAGTTTAGTTCTGCCAATTAAAGGCTGAACAAATGTTCGTGATCATTAGTATGTTGAATTTTTATTATTCCCGGTTAAAACATGAAAACATCGAACAAAAATAATTCAGTGCCGGAAAATTATTTTTCTCATACATAGATTCTGAGGAGTTACGAAGTTCGTCGGGTCAGCTAGTACTAAGTACATAAATTAGTAGTTATCTTTCGCAGCGATATTACTTCACTAAAGTACAAAATAAACAAAATTACAACTAGTTAAGATGCGTCAAAACCCGCGTCTGTATAATTACACATTTGCACATGCAACTTCCAGGCGCAAGCAATCCTCGTCTTGAAATCAGGCAAGTTAGTTCTTGTAATGCTTACAGTCCCAACAACCTTATGACTATCGATATAAAGTCGATATTTAGGAATCTAGCAAGTAACGATGAGATTTATTTGGGAAATGAATCCAAGGCGGAATAAAATACGTGTTTACGGGAGTCGCGCGTATGAGAAAATTTGAACTTAAGTATATTATGTATGTCTAGTTAACTTTGAATGACTGTGATTCATAAAAATATTTTCGATTGTTAACTAATTTTCTAGTCATTTTACATTGTTAAAGATGAGAATTTGAGTAGGTTTCCTTAGTTAAGTTTTTATACTGTGTGTATTTTTTTTTGTAATTAAATCAACTCGCAGTGGCTGCAGCTGCGTATATTACTAGTTGCGAGAACCGATGTGGTAACAGACCTTCGTTGGCAATAGGATAGATAGATGTATTAACATATCTGCTCACATTAGAAGATCTTTTGTGTCTCTTATGATTGAGGTTAATTTTATATGTGTACGTAAACAAAAATATTGGATAAATAATTGTATGTAAGTAGGTACAAAAGCCAAGTACAAAAATTATTGAACGGCCAAGCAAACGAATTTTCCCGTTTCAGCTTGAGCCATTGTATGTCCGGCTGTCCGGCTATTCTTCTCTACAAGTCGCATTTCTCAACCGATTCTCGTCAAATTTTGTGAGCAATTGACTCACGAATTCCAAAGCTCACAGAGCCACTATAGTGAAAATGCCCTTACATCCAATATTTGACAGCTGTCATCCCAATATAACTTATGTCATCATTGACGTTTATTATAACGGGATGACTGCTGTCAAATATCGGCTGTTAAAAAAATGATTATAGTGTATTACTAGATTTACTGGTTATATATGTACAAAAGCAAAGTGCATTCGATTTACATTGTTTCATGAAAACTTAATAACGCTCTATCAGCGTGTTTTATCAAATATTTACCAATTATAGTAGTCCAAACCCATTATGGCACCTATGTCACGCAAAATATCACTCGTGCATGAAAGAGAACAAGCAATGTGCATGAAATTGCACACGACCACGACGTGAAAGTTTTGATAATATCAGAGGGGTATAATATCACACACTGCTATAGCTATTCCAAGTTTGCTAGAAAGACAAGAGAAGTGGAATCATTGAAGAATATTAAGTTTTATAAATTTAAAAACTATTTTACTAGATCTCAATGTACAAGAAGATGCAGTATGGGTGACTGATAACCAGGGAAAGGTCGCGGGAATCCGCTGGTTGTGGGTGGCGCAGGACCGGTCACTTTGGCACTCTTTGGGGGAGGTCTATGTCCAGCAGTGGACGTCGTTCAGCCGTTATGATGATGATGAGATCACTTGGTCGCTTACTATGGGCCTCATAAGAAGGCTCAAAGTCACCCAAAGGGCAATGGAGAGGGCTATGTTAGGAGTTTCTCTGCGTGATCGCATCAGAAATGAGGCTATCCGCAGCAGAACCAAGGTAACCGATATAGCCCTCCGAATTGCTAAACTTAAGTGGCAGTGGGCGGGGCACATTGCACGTAGAACCTAAAACGCTTAGTATATTTTATTTCAACACAGTAAAGTTGTATTGAAATAGAACTGAGTTGAAACGACCAAATCGTATTAGCACTGTCCACTAGACACCTCGTCATAGTTAACAGTACATTTGCAATTCAATTCAGTGGCTCAGTAATGAAATCTGCAGCTGTTCTAAGCATTGTTACTGGGTATAATCACTGAATGCCCGCTGGCTCAGCAGATTTCCACAGTCCATTGTTTCGGCAAGCACGTTATTGCATGGTATTTAGTGCTGATAAGCTTTGTAGGTGGTGGATACATTGCATTATTAAGTAGGTATGTAGGTATAAATATAATGATTTTCTCAAGCCATTAAGGATATATTAAAGATTGAGGTTATATGTAGGTAATAGCCCAAGTAATCTTAATGGCAAAACAATACTTCTTATGAGGAGTACTATATTTTTTCAGAGGATATCCTTTTTTGCCAGCTACCCTTAAACATGTAGATAAGCAAAGTTACGTAGCTTGCATTATTTGGACGTACACATTGCAGTACGCCCAATTTTTAAATTATTATTTTCTTAGTATAAATACGTTTCACATTTTCATCAAAATATAATTAAAGGTAATACGAAGTAATGAAAATATTAGCTTATCATTGAAGTCTTAGGTACCAACTTCATGTTTTTCCATTGACCTAAGGCAATCAGAAGTTAAGAGAACTTGTGCACCACCATGAGAAAGTTTTCAATTCAACTGGCTTAATCAAGAAAATACAGTAAGGCTCTTACCTTCCCAACCAAGTTTAGATGAAGCTAGGACGTCTATCGTGCTTGCAAACTATGGCCTACATTTTGAAACAAACAATTTTCATCTAATCAGTGTGTCACGCTTATACACACTTGGCTACACGCTTACGTGAGAGGGAGAGCATGTACCAAGATGAGAATCATATAATTTCACTACGGAAAAACCACGTTCCGGAATTTGATTCTGGGAATGTGTAATTTCATTAGCTAATAGAAAAGTTAGATCGACTCTAGCAGATGTTAGTGTAAAGACTTCGAAACAATTGTTCTGAAATTGCTTTCGATTCAAAGTTGGATTCCAACCAGATTACAATTTATATCTGCTAAAAAACTTTCAACATAAAAAAATATTTTAAGAATATGAATGAAATAAAGCTACATCAGCGATTCAATGATTGTCTCATTTCTAATACAAATTACCATTAATAAGGGCAAGATAAAGGTAGTCTCTTTTTGTCACCGAGACAAAATTCATCTCCATGTGATCAACAACGCAGCCGTAATTATATTGTCCAAAGAAGTATTTCCTATCCGTTCACTCCTTTTACTATGACAGATAATAAGATACCTATAGGAAAACATTCGCGATTGACGATATCGGGGATCAATAGGTAAATTGTAGGACAATATTTTTTCAGCCAGCATGTCTCCTAAATCCTATCATAAAACTAATTGACAAACGCAGGTCTTCATTAACCAGTGCTTGGCGAGACGCCCGAATTGTGTTTGCACATGGTTACATGCTCGTTTACCAGGGTGTTTATTCATTATACTAATCTATATTGCTTGCGTATTACTGACATATTCGTACTTTTACGAATGAGGGCAAGCTGTTTTAATTTCACCGTACATATTTTTGGGAAGCGTCAAATAAGAACCAAACTTAATAAAATGAGTTTCATTTGTACTTATAGTGGGAATTTCGGATAAGTAGAACAATATTTACCCCCCTTTTTCGGGCAGGTAAGCTAAATCTCTTAATACATCATAGAGTAGCTCTCTATCATCTTAAAATAATTATCGGTAGTTTCCTTGGTACTTTGGAGTCTGAGGTCCGCTGAAATGAGGCAGCTAAAATTATAGTAATTTTATCTGCCTTATTTCAGACATAAGTAACATCTCTATGTGGATTTATCGCAAAAAGAGTTAAGTAGTATTACTAAAAGTCCAACTTTGGTAAGGAATCAGGTCATCTGTATATGCGAACATATTTGAGTGTCTGAGCATCTCATAAAAGGTTACAATAGGTAATAAAAGCAACTAATAGCCGCGAATCAAATAAATCACACTCGCCGTCAATACATCCCAGCAATTGGGATAAAATGTTACAATCCTACAAACTTATCAAACAATCTAAACATTCAATAATAACCCTTTTTCTTCAAACATTAAGGACCTGTATGTGTAACTAATATAAGTTAGTTCGCGTGTGCCCATGGTAGAAACTTTTCAATCAATCCGCTGTCAATATTTAGGGATTTTGGGTGACTGATTCGGATCGTGAATGGAGTTAGCAACTTTGGTTTTAATGTGGATTTAGTGATGTATCTGTTTGTGGAATACTCGTTTGACATAGATCAGAGAAGCCACGTCACAAAGTTCAACCAACGACGATACATATACAAAATAATTGTATTGGGATTAATCACCTTGTACTTTAGACTCCGGAGATGATGTTTTGCACGATTCTTACGTAAGATTATTTGAAACAGAGTTAATTTGAAAAATGTGGGGAGAAAGAACGCACCTATGTGATGCAGTCTGCGCTCAATTTTTAGATTTCTTTAGCTTTTAAGAAGTCAGCTAAGTAATGCGATTTGTTAACCTTGTATTTAGAGAAGAATATCATAAATAGCCTGAGTGTTTAGGACAAAAATTATGGCCTTCGGTCTACATTTATTCCTGTATTCATTTTGCAAAAACGAATAAATACACAGAAAAGTGAAAGCTACTAGCTACATATTATCTTAAGAGACGCTATATTTAGGAATCCTTTACGCAATGCTACAACAGCACGCCGCGGGGACCAACCCTCTTACTTTTAATAGCAAGCTTAGACCTGAGTTAAGATGTTCCCGCTGGTGAAAAAATACCTTTGTTCCTGCGGAGTATATACACGTGAGGCTGAAGTATGAAAATTTAAGAATAACGAGGTGTTTGCAACAGGTTCATTTATAACGGATATATACATATGGTGAAAGGCTCTTTTATGAAATCTCTTACTTAATTACAATAACTTAAATGTGTGTGTTGCTTCAATTAAAAGAGAGCAACACAAATGCTGTTTCATTTACATTTGGAACAACCCACCAGGGGAGGTACCTCCACCTTATAGAAGACCGCCATGATAACCTACTGCCTTGTTCTGTAGGTACCTATTAAATTATTTAGGAGATTACTTGACACGGGTTTTGCAATGTCTACTGAGAACGGGGCAACCCGTATCGTAACGTCAGAAATAAAATAAATAAATAAATATCAGACCTGTGTAAGTCAAGGAATAATAATAAAAAAAAAAACCTTCATTCATGTAGCTGCCGAGTTTATACATATACAAAGGTTGAAACCTCCTAGTAGGTATTCGAGTACCTGTATCAGGAGATTCCGCTCTTCCAAAAATAGAAGGTTTCTTACAAATGCAGTCATGCTAAATAGGTAAGTAACATTATTAATATTATTAATTTACTAAATCTTAACCTAAGCTAGTGTGTGTGTGCGTTTGTGTGTTGAGTGTGTGTCTGTGCGTGTGTGTGTGTGTGTGGTTTCAGAATTTTGTGTATGTGTGTGGGTTATCGCATGATTATTTTATTACTTTTTAACAATGCTAGTTACTAGAGAACAGGAGTTGTTCGGTTTCGTTGTAGGTCACTTCGGTAATCCATTCTATGAGTACTTTTTTACAGTCATACTGATTTAAAGTGAAAATATTTATTTTCTTATGGAGATTGCAGATCGTATTGTCTTCTCGCATATACGGATTTGCATGAGGGAACAGGTGCCACTTCTGTTTGTGTGTGGAAACCAATAAACATTACTCTTTAGGTTCAATATTTGAAATTTAACGCAGCGACACATTTTAGATTTAATTTTTCTACTCAAGTAGTGTACTGCATAAATTACATGTTACAAAATACCCAAGCATCACACGTTTCAGAAATCGCATTAACCTGGCAGCTAATTGCGAAACTGCATTTGACAGCGGCGTCGGCGCCTGTTGGTTTCATTTGACATTAGACGTGTGGTTACCACGTGGTACGTCACACGAACACGGATATTCTCTCAGGAGGCCGTATTGAGACATACGTCTCACATTCCTAATTATTTTTGTTTATTAAATGTTTCGTGCGCTGGCCTTCTCACACGCTGGCGCTTGCCGCAAGCCGCAAAGCGTGTGTGACAATTTTCATCCCTATTTCACCCCTTTAAAGCAAGAATTTCTAGAAATGCTTACTGATAACATGAATAGTCAAATCTCAAAGTCCATAGGTATATACCTTCAAAATAATAGATTTCCATACAATGTTTCATCCCCAATTTAACCCTCTTAGGGGTTGTAGTATGTCAACAACACAGTAAACACTCCCATATGACAGCTCATTAAACGTGTGTAACGTCACAAAATGTACCTAAAGTATAGTCAGGCTGTGTCCGCTGCCGCAGAGACAAACTTAAAAAAAAGAAAGAAAGATACATTTATTCACAAACACGACACATATTAATCGAGAGACAATTGTCTCTTTCTTTTTTTCTTTCTATAAGCACAACATTGAACATTATTATATACTTAACGTTACACATTAGCAAAGATGTATTTATGTTGCGTAACCGAAACTTTTAAAATACGCAAACGTAGCTTTAGTATCTAAGTATACGAGTATCATCGCTTGCATTCCACACATTGAAATGAAATCAAAATCAAATTCGAATCCGTATTGCGTAACGTATGTGTTGAGTCGGCTCGTGGGAAATATTTGTATATTTCTACTCTCTACCTTCTTCAATCAAGCTAATTTCAAACATCCGCCATGATAAATATATGCTTTAAAATATATCAATCATCGCAAACACACGAAAAATGCTTTTCATTCCCTTATTTATGGAGAAAAAGTTTCTGGACCATCTACATCAGCGTTGCATATAGAGGCTAATTTGGTATAACATTTCGCATAAGAATATGTTATCGATTGCGAGCACTCTTTCTGGTACTTTAGGCACCGCGCGGCAAGTGAATGCACGCAACATATTGATATCGTATTTTTATGATAAATCCTGAGGCGAAAGGACCTCCTGGGCGGTACTAATATGCATCTTGCAAGGGAGTAATGTATGAGCAGCGCTAAAACCTTAATTGGTAAAACTTACCGTTAAAATGGAAAAACGGAATCTTTTAATCAAACTGGTTAACCCAAAGGAGGTAATTTCTTTAACCCTTCTGTAGTACCTTAACATGGATGAATATCAGTTAAAACATCCAAACTTTGACATGTTTAAGATAAGTAGAGAGCAGAATTACTCGTATTAAAAGAGATGAATATGTGAATATACTGTGTATATTATGTTTTATTCACTGAATGCACCCCGGAAAATTTATTTTTGCTTGTTTTCTGGTATTTTTTACTGTTGCAATAGTCATAAAATAGTGCTATCTGACTACTTTAGTGTTTGTTTTAAGTTTACTGCACTTTTACTGCGGCGCATTTGAGTGGTTAACTTTATTTTTTAATTGCCGAATGCAATTCACTGTACTACTGCTGATTAAAAAGGCTTTTTCACCTCACTAGCTCGGAAAGACCTTTTTTATTCTTTAAAAACAGATAGCAAAACTGCATTTTATCCACATGTGTGCAAATAATATTTGAAATCCGAACGTGTTATTAGTTACTTTTGTTGTCCGTCTTTCACGGCAAAACGGGGCGACGAATTGACGTGATTTTTTAAGTGGAGATAGTTGAAGGGATGAAGAGTGACAGGCTACTTTTTATCTCTTTCTAACCCCCCACTTCCCTAAAATGGCGGGTGGAAGTTTGTATGGAGCATTCCGCAATTTTCAGGTAGAAAGCTAAAAATTGGTATGTGGACTATTTATGACTAACAAAAAAAATCGTGCATCATTTTTTTTGGAAGACTGCACCTAAACCTTAAAAGAGGGGGTGAAGTTTTATATGGGGGTCCAGATAGGTAGAGTCAATATGTAGAATCGATATGTGTAGAATCGTCGACGAAATCGATGACTGTATATATGTAGAGTCCATATGTACAGTCGATATGTAGAGTCGATATGTAGAGTCGATATGTAGAGTCGATATGTAGTCGATATGTAGAGTCGATATGTAGAGTCTATGTAGAGTCGATATGTAGAGTCGATATGTAGAGTCGATATGTAGAGTCGATATGTAGAGTCCATTTAGAGTCAATATGTAGAGTCGATATGTAGAGTCAATATGTAGAGTCGATATGTATAGTCGATATGTAGAGTCAATATGTAGAGTCGATATGTATAGTCTATGCAGAGTCGATATGTAGTCTATGTAGAGTCGATATGTAGAGTCGATGTGTAGAGTCGATATGTAGAGTCGATATGTAGAGTCCATTTGTAGAGTCGATATGTAGAGTCGATATGTAGAGTCGATATGTATAGTCGATATGTATAGTCGATATGTAGAGTCGATATTTAGAGTCTATGTAATATTTACTAGTTAAAATAAAGGCTGATTATACATATTTCAGTTGTTTTTCTTATGTAGTACTTTCCTCAGTTTAGTGAGGTGAAAAGATTTGTGTTACACACGGGTGCAAGTTATTTTGACGTCTCGTGTGTTGCAACACTCGCTTTGCTCAGGATTCTATTTTTGAACCACTCGCTACGCTCAGGATTCTATTTTCGAACCACTCGCTTCGCTCGTGGTTCAACCATAGAATCCATTCGCTAGCTCGTGGTTCAACCCTAGAATCCATTCGCTGGCTCGTGTTTCAATTCCACACTCGCGGTTAAAATATAACTTTGCACCCTTGTATAACAAATAACTATAGATAGACGTACATTGATGCTTACTCAATTTAAAGGACGTATTTGAAAGGTTACGTTCATTTTCATAATCATAATTTAAGTCTCTTAATGGTGGAGTAGATGCCAGTTCTTCATTTAATAGATAGCGAAGCAGCGGTTTTTGTTTTCCTTAACACCATAGAGATTAGAAATTATCTTTTAGTTAGCTCTACTCGTTAAATAGCAAACCAGAATAACGAAACTTAACTGAAAAAAAAAAAAAAGAAAAGAAAAGAAGACATTTATTCACTACACAAAAGACACACAGATATAAAGCTACGAACTTTTGCTGAAACAGCCTGAGAACTGCGCTCTATTACTGAGGTGGTTATATAAAATTTTACGTACTTCAGACCGAGTTAGTTTGACCAAGTAATTCATGAAATTAGATGAAGAAGTTTGTTCCAATGTGTAACTCGTAAGATTGACGGTATGAATATTTTCAACAGTAATATGAGTTAAAGCAAAATTATCAACTGACATTTGCCCGTTCAAAGAAGTACAACCTAACGTGCGTTCGAAAAATACCCGATTACCTTGCAGGAGTATTTTTTCAGTTCACGTATACCTTATAAAAGATTACCAACGGTTTTTATGCGCTACTTTCAAATATGCCCAAATATAAATAAGAATAAATGAAGTAAGTAGATCGCATTTGACCAATCTAGTGCCAAACATCACCTTCATGGGATAGACGGCACAGAACCACTATTTACGGTTGCAACGAAACTGCCTATTTTTTCATTTATTTTGCCTAAGTGGGATTGGGTATGTATATATTTTTTAATAATCAATCCCAATTTCACAATATGCCTTCGGACAACTATCGGGCGGCTCTTTTGCGTTTAGTCTGGTTTCAACCATGCGACTTGACGGTTGTCAAAAATAAATAGCAAATATAGCAATAGAAAAAAGTGGGGATGGAATATGTTTATTTAACTAACTTCTATTGATAGCGTAAAGAATTTTATGTAATTACCTACATATGACAAATTATCACGGAACAAAAACCTAAGGAGTCAGTATTTAGTTACGTAAATTATGGTTTTTAATTTAAGATTCCCAAGAAATTCTTATGCCGTGCAAAGTAGGCCGCAGTTATAGCACGAGACAGGAGTCATCGGTCGACGATGAAGAGTCCCACTTTGTTGACTATCTAACTATATACAGGCTGAAATTAAATTCGTGATACAAAGTTAGCAAACTGTGAATCCATCCATGATTTTGAGCAACTTTTACTATGAGACCAACTTTGTGTTATGCCGAAAATATGCCGAGAGTAGTTTTTGCGGGCAAAGCTGATATGAAATAGAGATCTAGGACGTAAGGGATGATGCGGGCAATTGAAATTAACCAATTCTAAGATGTTTGGACAGTGTATCACACCTTTAAGGATTTTAAACAAGAACATCCATCTAAAAACTGTCTCCGGTTATGAACCGGTTTGTAATCTGAAATAAGGGATATTTTTTTTTATAACTTAAAGGAGATATAAAATTCTAACTTATTATAAAATTCGTGTCCAAACTTAAAGGATTATGCTTACGTATAATTTGCATCATACAATTTTAATCGACTAAAAATAAAAAGATTCAACATATGTAGCATTGACCTTTACCTAGACTGATACATACATTTAACTGACTCCAAAAAAAGGAGCAGATTTTCAATACAGTTGAGTTACTGTTTTTGCTAATATATTCACTTTGATATGCGTATGCGAAGCCTTCGATTTATTTACTTGTTTGTCGAGGGAATGCTTGCAAATGTGTCTGATATTTCAGTAAACGTTCGTAAATACATTACTCGTATTCGATTTAGTCCGTTATTATTCGCTACATAGATTTCTAATGGATATTTATTTAGCCGCATCTTTATTCGGATACATGAAACTATCATGACTGCGTATTATAAGGAATAATGGTTAGATGTTTACATTCCTTGTGTACTTAGAACAGTTCTCGGGTTTGGGTGAAATCGTTTATTTTGGCAATGTATCCTTATTCAGGTTTAGGTTATTTGATTATGCTACGCTCGTACCCCTTCCTACGATGTAACTGGCAACAACTTACAAAAGAAATACTTTGTGTAAAAAAAAAATGTTTTTCAAGCAAATTAAAATTTATTGGTCATCTGCCGGCTCGCAGTTTCGTCCATTTCTCATAAAAACCTATTCTAAATACCCATTCGTAAAATAATCTTTGCATTCGGGTGGAGTTTTCAGACATTTGCATTGTTACCCGTAAAAACCCATGGTCGCCGGACAGCCGGGCCGGATAACAACTATTTGCCTCTACCAAACTAAACCACGCAAATATAGGCATTTTAATACACGCATTATCTATCGGAAGCGATCGCGCATTACCGGAACATTATCTCGCTCTTTGCAGTCGGGGCACGCGCGAACGCGAGCGGGTTAAGTTAGTACATACACACAGATGAATACATAGAATAGATAACAATGCTTAAGAACCGCCAGGGCGCTCGACTCTTCATACAAACGTTTTTTTACAAGCTTTAATTTAGAAGAATTCATTTCATCTGTCCCGTCATGTTTGTCATCAAATCTTGCAAATTAAAGATCCTTTTCACTGTAACCGATTGAGCTGAAATTTTGCATACATATGTAAAAGGCGTGACAATACAATATTATGATGACATGGTGCTGATCTGATGATGGAGCTGGAAGGTGCCCATAGGAACTTCGCAATGAAACGACACAACCTCATCGAGTGTGGGCTCGTTGATGACGGTATACAGAAAAGTACAATCAGGAATAAAAGCTTGTACCAATAATTAAATTTTTGACAGAAACTTATTTGTTTCTCATTTTAAAGTCGGAAACTAGTTCTTTTTGCTAGAAAAAAAATGGAGCAAGTACAGCGTTTCTCATACAAAGTCTATACCTAAGTCATTTAATAATAATGTAATAAATACTACTATTAAATCCACGGTTAAACTTACGTCTTAAATATCACGACAGGCGACATGTTTCGAACTCTTCTGGAGTTCTTGAGTGTTCTGAGTTTCACATACCTCTACTTTCATAAAACAAAACTAGTATAATAAAAATATGGGGAGAGCTTCCGAGGACATGTGAGGACCCGCGTTCGTCTCTGGTTATACCAACACAGCGAATGCTCAAATTAATAAAGAACCGGCTACGCTTGTGATTCTTCTGTAATTGCAAGCTTCCATAGGCTACGGTGTCTGCTTACCATCAGGGAGACTATGTGTGTTTCCCACCGTAGTATAAAAATATATATTAACTTGATAAGATATCTAATGAGCAATAATCTCGCCCTCAATCCTCTTTGGAAACACGTAGGTACCTACCTGAATATTTTATTCCATAGCCTTGGATGTGTTTTATGTATTTAACATTTTTGAACAAAAGTATCAAAGTATTCATTCCCACTGCAGCTGGTGCAAACGCCTCATAGCAGGAAACTATAATAACACAATTGAGAATGTTTGTTTAAAGTAAAACTCTAAACGGTCTATGTTTCCGTTTTTAGTAGCACCCGTTCACATTTTAGCCAACGACTACTCTCTACCTATAATGGACGTATCAAAACACCTGTGTATTACCACCTACTAAAGAACTACTCTCAAGCCTTACTCAGTAATACATATCCATGTAATGAAAAAACGTAATGTATCGTAGCAATAAACGGTCTGAATTATTTACCCACTCGTTTGCTTCAGATAAATTCACGTGTATCTTTTGCAATTTATTTGTTTTTTTTTATATAAGACAGAAATGAAGGTATACTGTTTGGGTCGTTCTTCTTTTCGACCGACAATAGCCTGTCCTTCGTCTTATTATGGCATCTCATTTGAGTAATGATGTTTACGGTTTTATAATGTTCGAATGAACGTCCATATTATTTTATTAATTAGTGATATTTAATATTTCACTTTCTCTAACTAGCATTTTTTTTAATGTTTTTTTTTTCGTAGAATGCCGTGACTAAACCAAAATGTGGTCCCCACTGAAAGAGTCCACTTTGTTACATGTTTTTTTTTAGAAACCAACCGTAAATAAATATTTATATTGGCCAGAAAGGAAACTTTAATTAGTTCTAATGAAGAAACCTATGCATTTTTTTTAAATCGCACTTCAAAACCACAATTTTCGATAGTTCAAAAACCAAAAAAACAGAAAAACCTCGGTTCATTGTCGGTAAAAAAGAAGAACGACTCGTTTACCAGTTCGAATAGTATTTAAGACAGTAAGACGGGGACTGCATGTAAATGATTGTTTTTTATCACAAGACATAGTGACCATCTTGTGACATCATAGCGTTGCTTCCGCCAGAAAAGAGTTCTTTTTTTATAATGGTACATTGAAAGTCACATGTCCTCATTCATACATGTATCTGTTACTTCGAAATTTAAGTATATTTCTGAAAAAGGAACACAACACGTTTTACAGATGTTTGTCAAGTTTTATGTATAAGGGGATAGTATACATTTGTAGGGATGTTTACAAAAATAACATAACTGATATATTTTACGAAATCGAGTTATTGGTATGATTATGTTTCGTCACTGAAGACGCTACAATTATGCAGTAGTCATTGTTTAATTAGGAACTCGTTTGCCCAAAATTACCGCTTTGTATTATATAAAATAGAATCTACGGAACTTATAGTACAATAATAATTACATTCTCTTATACATTAATGTATACTTTAGATTGAATATATTTGGTAATAAAACAGTTTTTGTAAATTCAATAATTATTTTTACTATATTAGGAATGTAAATTGTTTTTCCACAAAAATAAAATAACTACCAACAATTTTACAAAAACAGCATAAGTGAAGCAGTTATCCTACTAATATTATAAATGCGAAAGTTTGGATGTTTAGATGTTTAATAGTTTTTTTCGCTTCCTGTAAAATCGACACCAATGTACTTATGTTGTTTTTGTAAACATCCTTTCATTTGTATATGGTAAATTTCGCTACCTATATCATTGAGACAAACATTTGGAACGATAAATTAAGGTCTATCATTTATGGACTTGTGTTAAGAAGCCATGAAAACGGTCTCTGAACAGAATAAATATGTCATTCGCAGTACACCAGTGCCTTTTTTGTCGGAAGCACTCCAGAAATATTCACAACGCTTACCGATAACTTGTCTGAGGCGGGCCAGAGTGAGACTGACCTCTAATCAAGCACATTCGTTACGAATTAAAGCATCAAGATATAATGGATGACAGCGATAAGGCGGGTTGAGGCAGGTTCTGAGTAACGCAGCTGAAAGACGTGGCTGCCTCAAAGGCATTAGTTTTATCCCAACTAACGAGGCTCTCTGGCATCGTAAAGAACCCTAACTCGATACATTACCGAGGGTACCGAATAAAAGACACGTGTTTATACAATGTTCCACGCACAGGCTTTTTAATGTACAGCCTTTTTGCTGCTTCTATATATAGCATATCGGTTGAGCCTGTGGGCAGACCTGTCTATTACGAAGCTGTAGCTCCTGTCTCCTGTGTTCAAATCCCGGTAAGGGCAAATATTTGTGTGACGAGCAGGAATATTTGTTTCTGAGTCTTGGATTTTTTCTGTGTATTTCAGTATTTCATCATTATTACTAGCGTTATTCCCGGTTAAAGGAACCGGGGTATGCTTTGGCACCTAAGTATTTAAATCAACTAAATATGCCGTCGTCTATACCTACAACACAAGCCTTATTGACCTTAATATAAAGCTAGTTAGATGTTTGTAAGATTGTGCCATAATAGCATTTATTGGCCAGTGTGCGTTGCTAGTGATGACGTATGGCACGGAAACGTGGTCACTTACTCGTAGTCGCTCGTGGTCTCGTGGGCCTCACAAGAAAGTTCCAAGTCTCACAAAGGGCTATGGAGAGGGCTATGCTGGGAGTTTCTCTGCGTGATCGCATCAGAAATGACGCTATCCGCAGCAGAACCAAGGTATAACCGATATAGCCCTCTGAATTACTAAATTTAAGTGGCAGGGGGCGTTGCACGTAGAACCGATGGCCATTGGCCATTGGGGCGGAAAGGTTCTCGAGTGGCGACCACGTACCGGAAGGCGCAGCGTGGGTAGGCCAAGGTGGACTGATGAACTGGTAAAGGTCGCGGGAGTCCGCTGGATGCGGGTGGCGCGGGACCGTTATTGTGGCACTCTTTAGGGGAGGCCTACGTCCAGCCTTTCGGCTGATATGACGATGATGATGAAGATAGCCGAAGCTATCCTATCAACTTCGTAGTCTAAAATATATTTCTTCTGTATTAAAATTGTAACTTGAATCCAAAAGATCTGTCTTACATTGCGCGAGCACTCGGGATTATCTCCTAAAAAACTTAATTCATTTTCAATCAACCGCGAAACCACCTCGCAAAACATGGCCACAAAATGTCCAATCATCTGGCCCCGTAGCATGGTTGGCCTTGTCACGCGATAGGTGATAGGATAGAGCGTGCATCACTGGCTGACACCGTTCGATAGAACGAGACGACGCTCCTATCTTGTCACTTGTCGCGTGATAAGGCCAACCATGCTACGGCTCCAGATCACCGGCATGTTTCGGGTTACAGCGTTTATGTACTTGGTTTAAATAGAGATGTTAACTGATAGACAAATCTGCAGCTTTTTATAAAACGTCCAAACGGTATGTTGGTATGAAATAACAAAAATAAATGGTACATATTTTTTTTTATTGAATTTCTTTTTGTGGTAACGCAAAAGTATATTTTTTTTAAATTACGAGTATAGCCTATTTTCATGAAACAAACAGTGTGTATTTAATATAGTTGCACTAGTTGCTATATGTAGGTACAACGTACAAGTTCATGGATATTCACTACTTAACACCCTGTGTTCTATACGTTTAGGAATTGGATCTCAGGCCGCGGTTCCATTTGTCTTAATTAACATTACGGGACGTCCCTAGGATATCTCTTTTGTTTCATGTTTTCGTTGTATTGATTTTGCAAGCGAGAGATATGATAATGGGGTATCTGTATGGCATGCCGAAGACATCACATTTAGTCAGTTTGAATCGGCCCCCAGTTATTTAGATACTTATCAAAATGCATTCATAATTTGTGGTCTAAAATGAACGTTGAATTCATAGGCACATTTAGAACCCAGAAAATGATGTATTTTATTTATTTAATTTAGGAAACAGTGTCTGCGTATGTGTGTCTGCGTGTATGTGTGTCTGTGTGTATGTCTGTGTGTCTGTCTATGGCATCGTAGCTTCGAAACGAATGGACCAATTTTAATGCGGTTTTTTTTTGTTCGAAAGCTGACGTTTTTAAGTTGTAATTATAACTAGACATGTTTTATCACTTACCAACCAGAAAAAACAAGTAAGTAAACATATATACAACATAATATATTATGCCAACAAACCCTACATTGCTCCGCGCTCCTCAGCGTAGGTACGCACATCTCAACAGCAGCACCCTCTGTTATTATACCTTAGGTATACCTAAGTATTATATGCTAACAGCTCGAAGAAACCGGGTTGCCTCCGGACACAATGGTTCTACCGCCCGCCATGTTTCATCCGGGATTTTTACGCGACGAATTTCCGGGACTCCCTTTAGGAAAACCTTTTCTGTAGCTTACATTTTCTAAATAAAATACATAAAACCGTAAGTCACTTATTTATTTTCATCACACTTGCTCGTAAAGGGCTTCATAACGCGCAGGCGTACAGAGCTACAATGACCTATATTACGCCCGCGGGCGTAATGGCTTTTTCTTAAATTGTATCTGTCACTCTTGCGTCAGTTATAAAGCAAGGAGGTTTTAACTCAAACACGATGTTTGAAAACGTATTTATAAAGAAATTTAAACGTAAAAGTATTAATAAAATATGATTAATAGGATTATTTACAGATTTAAAAATTAAAATGTAGCAATTTAGTGTCTATGTAAAATATGTTTATGTGTGATTTTAAATCGTGGCTGTATGCCGAAGGGTCTTTGCTTTACGGGCCTACAGCGGACACGTACAGTAAGAATGTTACAAACTCGAGTCATAAAAGCCCTCCACCTTCGGCGTCGGGCTTCCAATAGACTCTCGTTCGTTATTCATATCTTACCGTACTTGTTGTACGTTACCGTATTTCTCTTAATCTTATAACATTTTATAATTAATGTCAATTCTGTTTTCATCATTTCTGGTTTAGAAAAAAACAACTTCATTTGACGGCATCTTAGGTGTCCTCATCATGTCGTTGTTTGTCTTTATACTATTTTCGCCACCGAAATGAAGGATGTTGCAGTAAAATGGCACTAACAATAATAATTTTTAGCACTAATAACTGAGAGCCGCTAAAAAAGCTAAACCGTTAGCCCAAAAACATCAAAATATTACCTACCTTGTTATTACTAATTGCAGGGAACTACTATTTATAGGAACTACAAAAGTAACATTGTAATCGCATGTATTTGTATAGAATTACAAACTTACTTATGCAGTTTGTATATATCTGAAACGTGACTGAAAGTGCAATATTTTTAGATTTTTTATGCATTGATAGGCTAAAAATTAATTATGTTTAAAATTTGGAGCTTATGGGTCTGCTAGAAGTACCTTAGAATTATGTTGATCGTCAGTGAGTAAGTGTGTCCGTGACAAAACTAAGGAACTTAGACGGACAATAGTCCTTAAACTAAAATTTCAAATTGAATGTTATTGTGAATATGTAAGACATATTATGTCCTATATGTTACTGAAAATTCAAGGTTCTAGCCAGCACACAATTACAGAATATTAAAAATCGCCTGAATGACTTCGAGAAAATGATGGTGCGGCTGTGCCTCTTTGTTTTGCTCTACTTGGCGAGTAGAAAGATGTGACGATCTGGATTGGAATATTTGGGACACTTTTTTTTCCTCGGATCAATAGTATCAACGATTCTGAGTAAGGAAAACCCAAAAAATCGAATTCTGAAAAAAGTGTATGTACACTTTTTTGATAAACACTCTGTACCAATTGTTATACTAACAGGCGACGTATCATGCCACATAGCCGGCATAAACAACCGAATTCTCACAACACAAGCTTAGCAGTATCATTTTGTGTTATTGCCATAAAACTGGGGCATAAAAACAGCAGTCGATATTGAATACCTGCCTGCACTGAATTTACAGAAAGGCCTTTTTTATTTATCTCACGCGTTCACTTTCGCGCGTTTTATGGCCCATTTCTGATTGGGAACTCTAGAAAACGGAAGAAAAGTAAATTTTTATTCCTCCTGGGAGATTCTTTAGGGAGATTATAGTACATTGTTTAACGAGGGGCGTAAGTGGAATATTGCTAACGAGAGTCTATCAGAAGCCCGACGCCGAAGGCGGAGGGCTTTTGATGACTCGAGTTTGCAATATTCTTACGCCCGTGTTATACACAATGTTTTTCATCACATTTGCGAGGAAATAAATAACAACAAAAGACAGAAAAATGTAAGTTTCATACAGCAGCACCAATCAAAAATTGACTACTTCACTTCCAGATCAGTGCTAGTCTAGCGCGCAGTTCAATATTTCAACCAATCACAGAGCAGTATTCTTGCGGGGCGGGGCGTCGTGACCAACTAGATTTTTTTATTCAACCAATCACACAGCAACCAGATTTGCTTAAGCCAATCAGAGGGTTCTATTATTTTAAAACTAAACTTAACAGCCCGTGGGAGGTAAAACGGCTATAACTGCTCTGCACGCTCGCAAGTAATAACGCCATTGACGAGCAAGTGTGATGAAAAATTTTTGGCATGAGTTCTGGGTAATTTAATTTATGATGATGAGAATATTAAGTTTATTGCTGCATGGAGATAAGTGGAGAGTGTCAGGATGTTACCTTTAAGGGCTTATGCAGTTATGCACCCTGTTTATTAAACCCGCATCCCGCGTGCGAGGAGTTCATGTTATCTTTGTTTTCGTTAGAGGTGAAAACAAGATCATCATCATCAGCCGTTTTACGTCCCACTGCTGGGCACAGGACTCCTCTAATGGATGAGAAGGCACTAGCCTCCTCTAATGGATGAGAGGGCACAGGCCTCCTCTAATGGATGAGAGGGAAACCTATGTTTATTTTTTTATATCTGGGTGATATTTTTTTTTTTGATTTATTTAAGGTCGCTTTTTAACAACAAAGGTCATTAACGACCACAAGGGAATTACAATTTTTTATATATATCGATTAATTTTGTAAATCTAAGTACATGTAAATATCCATCATTTAAACAATCATTTAAGTTGTTAGGTAACTTACAAAGAAATCTGGGTGATTATTTAGTGCTAAGACAAAAAAATCGTTAATGAGCCCTAAGAGTCCAGCCTAGTTGGCAGTCGAGTTTTTACTTAATAGATTGCTCGTGAAGCGCAGTTCTTTCTCGAAATATCTGAGAAACTTCTTCTTTCGTTATTGTTTCTGCGGTGCAAAGAAAAAGTGCTAAAGAAATACATGTCTTAAACGAGCGACAGTAAAATAAACGTGTTGCTCCCCGTGGGACCTGCGGTGAAGATTTATATGGGAAGTTGCGATCTTTCCTGAACTTTCATAAGACACATTATTATAACTGTACCTAACTGTTCGGTTATAATGAGGCATTTTAGGGAGAGATAAATCTTAAGATGTATGTTTGAATGGAATATTAATATTTTTGTGTAACATACACAAAGTTAATTTTTAACATACTAGCGATTTTATTGAAGGAAGGTTTTTTTTTAATTTAGTTGAGGTAATTTCTTTGCTATTTTAAATAATTAAGTATATTGACAATTGGGTCGTTCTTCTTTTCGACCGACAATAGCCTGTCCTTCGTCTTATTACGGCATCTCATTTGAGTAATGATGTTTACGGTTTTATAATGTTCGAATGAACGTCCATATTATTTTATTAATTAGTGATATTTAATATTTCACTTTCTCTAACTAGCATTTTTTTAAATGTTTTTTTTCTTCGTAGAATGCCGTGACAGAGTGGTAAACCAAAATGTTGTCCCCACTGAAAGAGTCCACTTTGTCACATGTTTTTTTTTAGAAACCAACCGTAAATAAATATTTATATTGGCCAGAAAGGAAACTTTAATTAGTTCTAATGAAGAAACCTATGCACTTCAAAACCACAATTTTCGATAGTTCATAAACCAAAAAAACAGATAAACCTCGGTTCATTGTCGGTAAAAAAGAAGAACGACCCAATTATACATCGAGGTTGTATAAATAAGTAATGTTTATCTTTTTCATTAACACGTCTCTAATTCGTTTGACATTGTAGATGGAATCAAGGTCTTACAAGTAGTTTTGAAACATTTTGTTATTTAGACAAGCAGGGAATTAACTCTGGTGAATTAAGTTAACCCCAGGGAAGACCGTCATTCTTATAATTGAAGACGTGAGTAGATGAAGTGAAGGCGTTATGTCACATTTTTTTTTGTTTATTTTGCTAATCTGCGGTTATTGAGCTAAAATGAAAGGCACCTTACATTCACATTTCAAGTTTTTAAGTCATAAAAGCGGATGACGGATATCGGCAAAAATCTTTTCCCAAAGTATCACATCCCAAACAATTTTTCTCAAATTATCATTTGGCCAAGAATCATTAGTCAAATCAGTTAATCGCAGTTTTACTATTTCCAAAATGTTACATAGCAAAATTTGGTTAACAAATAATTACTTAGTCATGTTTCATTTTACTACGTATCATTTGGTCAAATTTATCGTTTGGCATAACATACTTACCAAAATTTAAGAGACATTAAGTAAATATTGGACTTATCCTCTGGACTTTTGTAGGTACTTACATAATATGAAAAATAATTATTACTAAAAAATGTTCGGTTCAGGCGCTTTATGCTGTATGGTCGCAGTTCTGCCTATCACTCCTCATCGCTTCGCTCGTCGTTGTACCTTACTGACACCTTCCAGTAGATTATGCTGTAAGTTGAGAGAGTGTGCGAAGTGACTATTTGACCCACCTTTTTTTGGAACATAATTCCTATCAGGCAAAGGAAAACGTTTGCTTAATGAACGAATATCTTAATATAACTTGACAAAGTTAAATGATGCCAAATGATAAAATGCGAAAACTAAATGTGCTAAAGATTGGCTTGGGAAATGAAACTACAGCAATAAGTTATTTGGAAAGTAACATTTTGCGATAAATATTTTGCCCGAATTTTTATATATACGCTTTGGCCACTCACGTCTACAATTTAATATGAATTATGAGTCCTCGGAAAAAGTTAATTTCACTTGAATACTGAAAGTCTTTACTAGGAGGAGCTCCAATTTTCGTGATTCGTTTTAATATTTCGTAGCAGCCATTAGAAAGAAGACTTTTCTCATTAAAGCATCCCGCAAAATTAAACGACTAGTTTTATTACCCGACTGCGCGACGCAAAGGAGGGTAATGTGTTTATCAGCCTATATATGTATGTATGTATGTATGTTTGTTCCTATGTGGCACTCCAGAGACCAAACGCGTGAACCGATTTTGATAATTCTTACGTCAATCGAACCGTCTTACTCTTGCGAGTGTCACTAAAGACATGACGGTAATCAAAATTCAATATGGCGACAACCAGACGCCAAAATTGAAAAAAAAAAAAAAAAGTTAACGAAATATGTCGAGTGGGGTATCACTGAATAGGTATTTAAAAATCAGTTATAGATTTCTCTTACAGTTTTTCATTTAGAGTAACCATTTAAAATCTATAACGTTATAAAGTTATAGTAATTCTGTTCAGTATTAATACTGCACTGCGCGACGCAAATGAGTTGCCGTTGATATTGTACAGGGATGTTACTGCATAAGCTACAAGGAACGACTTTAGACCGAGCTGTGGTTGATTTAAGTTCACGCATTTTTGCAAAAGGTCAAGCATATATAGTTTTGAGCCGCGTTAGGTCTCTAAATGGATTAATTATCAGTAGTTTAGACCACCGCAAGCTACTTAATAATCCTCACGATATTAACTCCCTCAATGAAATGACAAGATTGCGAAATTTGCCGTCTTTTAATACTAACTAAAAAGTGATAAATAAAAAAAAGATAATTTAGAAAATAAAAAAACCCGACTGCAAAAAAGCTATCTTTAGAAAAAAAAAACTGAAAAGAAAAAAACAAGTTCAGTAGTCGAGAACATTGAATCAGTTTCATGATTAACATTTCGTATGTCAATTTGGACCTTGGAGACAGCAACTTCAACAGTCGGGACCCGTTAAAAGTCTAGGCTGCGACACTAATGTTGACGACAATAACGGGTCCCGACTGTTGAAGTTGCTGTCTCCAAGGTCCAAATTGACATACGAAATGTTAATCATGAAACTGATTCAATGTTCTCGACTACTGAACTTGTTTTTTTCTTTTCAGTTTTTTTACGAGTAAAAACTTCAGCGGGCGATGAAGTTAGTTTTGTCTATTTTTCAATTTGGTATCTGCAGTTATAAAAATTGTCTCAACAGGCATTTTAAAATCCTGCGAGACGATAACTTTTTACTGCCCCCATTTAGCTAGCGTTCAGATTAATTCTTTGCTAGGGTTGACACGCTGGAACGTTCACGTCTAAGTCACAAAATCAAATAAAATAAAGCATCATTACTACTTATTAAGATACAACGATAAAAATAAAGCACATTTTTATTTCATCGAACACTGAAATCGTCGATAACAATCAAGGGTTCAACACTCTTAAAACAATCGGCAAATAAAAATGCAGCTACAGTGTTGTACTATAAAAAATGGGCCTTATCTACGTCCTTTCAAATAAAATACCAAAGAACAGTTAATAAAACTTGTTTATTGTAATATACGTAACATGAAATCTGATTTTTCAAGAAAACTCCACACATGGTTAGCGCGATTATGGGCATAGTAAAAAACAATCATCTTGCAAAGATCTAATGCGTTAGGTATGTTATGATTTTTCATTATGTGTAGCTGGGTGGAGACATATTAGAGAAATGGATTGACTGTGAATTTAACTTACCAATATTACGATTATTGAAGAAAAGTGTTTGAGTAGGTGTGAAAAACTATTTAGTTGCTAAGTACCGTCCGCAGTTCAGCTGGTTTAATGGGTTTAATCGTACGGCGTTCTTCGATAAATCTAAATGATGGATGTGATTGAATGTATATTCATATAAGCAGGCGGTTAAATTATTTTATTTTTTTATCCCTAAACTGGTCGGTAGCAACCCTACTTATCGCTGTCGAGTGATCCAGAACATCTGGGGATAATGCCGCTCGTTTATTGCTGAATAAGGTGACTTGATTGTGCGAACGATAATAAAAACTATATTACAAAATAATAAAGGTCTTAATGGCCTGGCATAAAAGGATTGGGTAAACACACTGAGACGACACAACGTTTATCAAGGCTTACTGTGGTCGTGTTTGATATAGAACAATCATTTATTATGCAATATATTAAGTACGATTGAAGTTGAAGCTTTGTAAGTTTATAAGTTTGAAAGGTTGTCTGTTTTGGGTAATCCTTGGAACCGCTTATCCAATTTCAAAAACTCTTCCACCTGCGTGTAGAATGGACTTTCTTGATGGTTTTAGGCTATATTATACTCCGCGGGTTTGCCTGCGCTCTTTGCAATACGCGAGCGAAGACGCGCGGGCAACTAGTTAGGTATATAATCTGACGCGTGTTATTATTATTATTATTATTCTGGTAGTGGCTATTGTATCACTGCGACCATTGCTGATCTATTGTGATCGCCACTTACTACAAGTCTTGGTCAAGACCTGCGAACTCCAAGAATTGCAGGATTTTGTTGAACTCAAGAAACTTGATCTCCTCCGGGCACATGAGGTGTTTGCCCAGAATGGAGTTACGGCTGCGCATAAGACAAGGGCAATCGGTTAGGATGTGTGTAGGCGTCTCCTCTGCTTCAAGGCAGAGTCTGCACTGCCTTGTGTCACACAGCCCCAACACTTGCATGTGCTTGTTTAGGCGACAATGCCCTGTAAGCACCCTTACCAGCATGCGTAGACGGTTCTTACTGTGTTCACGTTACAATTTGGCATCAATCTGTTTCTTTCATGTGCACTGTGCTAATAATTGATCAAGCACGCAAAATATTGATATCAAATTACCAAATAGAAGTGTCGAATTGTCTTCCTGAACTCTTTTGATAGATATAGTTACTAACAAAAATCCATCACTCTCAAAATTACGATTAAAGCGACACCTCCTCTATATACAAATAGCTCTACCTCCGGGCGGTCGGGTCCTACCCTCGTATCTTTGATGCCTACAATACTATACATGTGTCATTTTAAAATTGCATGTTTTTTGTATATTTTTATTATATATATAACAATACTTAATACTTGTCACCTAACATATATATTTGCCCATAAGTACAACCAAACTATGGTCATAGTATAAATTAAATTAAAATAGGTACACGGTTTACACACATCATTACTGATATTCAAAATACATATTTATTCCGTTCCGACATAATATTATGATTAAAGCTTATTATATGTAAGGGTCTAACTGAAAACCAGCGTTGCGGTGTAGGTTTATACCTACTTACTGCAACATTATGCTGAGTCTAGCCCCTTTTTAGCATCACACATTGTTATGCCTCGTATGTACTATACTGTATAGGTTTAAAGTCTAATCTCAAGTCTAGTTTGTACACTTTTTGTTTAATATGTGATGTTGAATAAAGTGTTTCTATGTCTATGTCATCATTTCATCATCATAAATTGAAGAGCCAAGCTCTTGTCGGCAATTGTAATTGCCATTCCATTGTTATCTTTGCCCCTGCTTTGAGCTCCTGACATGACATAATGACATTACATCGACCTTCTTTTTGGCTTGATCCATAAATGCCCGTCTCGGCCTCCCCTTCCTCTATTTACTTATAATTTTATCATGAATTATATAATTATATCTCCTATATTCAAAAATTTCAAGGTGCCGTAAAATGGGGTGAGTAGGGATTGCGAGGACAGTTGGGTTATGAATGGGGAGAGAAGGGATGACAGGGGGTGAGATGGTTTTTAAAAGCTACTGCTACCTAAATAATGTATTCTTATTACAAATGAAGCTATAGTAATATTCATAATAAAAAAAATCGATCCAACAATTTTCCAAAATCATCTTTGTATGAAATCCCACCTCATCCCAAATAGTGGGGTGAGGTGGGATGTCTTACTTTTCTGTGTTTATCTTTAAAGTTATGAAATGGAACTACCTAAAATCATAAAAACTACAATACAAACAGCCAGAACATTAATTAATAAAGTTAAATTTGCATAAAATGTAAAAATAAAATGTTATCGAGGTTTGTATGTCAGTTTTGTCCCTACTCACCCAGTTTTACGGTATGTCTATACGTATTATCGCTATTATGAATAATGTAACCACCTGCCTATAAAGTTAACCAGCTAATAACAGTAATAACGCTTTACATTCTATGAATAAGTAGGCTGTAAACAATTTTGCATAAGACAGAGTAACTATGAGTATGAAAGAGCACGTAACTACCGTGGTACCGTGGAGTAGTGTGGAGTGGCGTACAGCTGGCGCCGCAAGTGGTGATTAACTAAAATGGAGGCGCAGTTTACGAGGTACAGTTGGCTACAGAATTTACAATGCTCGCTTGGTGTGGAAGGAATGTGGAATATAGCATTTTTTGGGATACAATGTTATGTGTGAGTAGCGTCCTTGTTTTGTATATTGCAAATCATGCGTATAATGCAAGAGAAGGTACGTTTACTAAAAGACGCGCGAATAAAAACTGGGTAAATGCACTGTAAAGATTAAAAGGACATTTGAATGGGGTCATTTCCCTGAACACATTAATCGAATAAATGAGTGATTCGATTAAATCCTTGTAAATTATAAATGTAAGAAAGATTCACCACTCTACACGTCTTCCTATGGCGTAAATAAGAGGGAACTGTCTGAAACATTCGTTGGATTGGGCAATTTGTTCTATAGCTAAGTTGATTATAGGCGATGGACCTGGTCTGCAGAAAGGTTGCTGGTTCCATTCAAGGATTGAATAATAGTTATTTGTTATACAAGGGTGCAAAGTTATATTTTAACCGCGAGTGTGGAATTGAAACACGAGCCAGCGAATGGATTCTAGGGTTGAACCACGAGCTAGCGAATAGACTCTATGGTTGAACCACGAGCGAAGCGAGTGGTTCAAAAATAGAATCCTGAGCGTAGCGAGTGGTTCAAAAATAGAATCCTGAGCAAAGCGAGTGTTGCAACACACGAGACGTCAAAATAACTTGCACCCGTGTGTAACACAAATCTTTTCACCTCACTAAACTGAGGAAAGCACTACATAAGAAAAACCGGCCAAGTGCGTGTCGGACCACGCAAAACGAAGGGTTCCGTGCCTATTAAAAAAGTCGTATCGTCACAGAAATTTTACGGCACTTACGTCCTTTTCTTTGAGGAAGTCAGTTTTCCAGCAATATCTCGAAAACCTCTGAACCGATCTTGTTCAAAACAATTTTCGGTGAATGAAATTAATAAGCCCTATGTCCATGAATTTTTCCATATTTTTAAAATACACCGTTCAAAAATTAGAGGGGGGGGGACAGAATTTTAGTGACTTTCGGGGCGATTATCTCCGACCCTATTCACTTAATCAAAAAAAATGCTAAGAAACCTTATATTTATTTTAAAAGGCCTATCGATTGATGTGCCACACAGGGGGTCACAATGAAAAAAAAATTTTTGACTTTTAGTTTTATGTATGGAGTGCACCCCTAAAAAAAATTTTTTTTGTCATTTTAATTACAAAACTATGTAGCGGCTAACAAAATACACCTATCCTCAAAATTTTATTCAAATACACCTTATAGTTTTCGAGTAAAATGCCTGTGACATACGGACAGACGGACAGACGGACAGACGGACAGACGGACAGACGGACAGACGGACATGACGAAACTATAAGGGTTCCGTTTTTGCCATTTTGGCTACGGAACCCTAAAAAAACGACTGAAATTATGTATAATCAGCCTTTATTTTAAGTAGTAAATATTACATAGACTCCACATATCGACTCTACATATCGACTCTACATATCGACTATACATATCGACTCTACATATTGACTCTACATATCGACTCTACATATCGACTCTACAAATGGACTCTACATATCGACTCTACATATCGACTCTACACATCGACTCTACATATTGACTCTACATATCGACTACATAGACTACATATCGACTCTACATATCGACTATACATATCGACTCTACATATTGACTCTACATATCGACTCTACATATTGACTCTACAAATGGACTCTACATATCGACTCTACATATCGACTCTACATAGACTCTACATATCGACTCTACATATCGACTCTACATATCGACTATACATATCGACTCTACATATTGACTCTACATATCGACTCTACATTTTGACTCTACAAATGGACTCTACATATCGACTCTACATATCGACTCTACATAGACTCTACCTATCGACTCTACATATCGTCTATACATATCGACTCTACATATTGACTCTACATATCGACTCTACATATTGACTCTACAAATGGACTCTACATATCGACTCTACAAATGGACTCTACAAATCGACTCTACATATCGACTCTACAAATCGACTCTACATATCGACTCTACATATCGACTCTACATATCGACTCTACATAGACTCTACATATCGACTCTACATAGATTCTACATACTCTACATATCGACTCTACATATCGACTCTACATATCGATTCTACATATTGACTCTACCTATCTGGACCCCCATATAAAACTTCACCCCCTCTTTTAAGGGGTTAGGTGCAGTCTTCCAAAAAAAAATGATGCACGATTTTTTTTGTTAGTCATAAATAGTCCGCATACCAATTTTTAGCTTTCTACCTTGAAAATTGCGGATTGCTCCATACAAACTTCCACCCGCCATTTTAGGAAAGTGGGGGGTTAGAAAGAGATAAAAAGTAGCCTATGTCACTCTTCATCCCTTCAACTATCTCCACTTAAAAAATCACGTCAATTCGTCGCCCCGTTTTGCCGTGAAAGACGGACAAACAAAAGTAACTAATAACGTTCGGATTTCAAATATTCTTTGCACACATGTGGATAAAATGCAGTTTTGCTATCTGTTTTTAAAGAATAAAAAAGGTCTTTCCGAGCTAGTGAGGTGAAAATAAATTTAAACTAGCAATCATGAATTTTCAATTATTAACCTTTCATTAGTAATTTAAAATATCGTTAGCATGCGTTAATGCTTCTTAAATAATTAATTACAATGAAATCCCTTGACCGGATAAATGAAAGACGACCTCGGCTTGTAATATCAACTCGTATTGTTATTTCACTTGACAAAGTTAAGTCATTTGATCAAATCTCTGTACTGTTTTCAGCACTAGGTGATTTTGATCATTCATTTTACATGAACATACTCGTTATCACCTAGCGCTGAAAACTCCTATTGCCATTACTCAGGACAAGTTTAGTAATTTGATCAAATACGATACCTAGTTGACAACGGAAAAAATAAACTATGCTTATTTTATCAATAAAATAAGCATAGTTTATATATAAACAAGGCTGATTTGACTATCAGTCAACATTCCTCTTCCTCAACTTGTTAGTAAAAAGCAGTACACATCAAAACACAAGCGTAGCATTTTTCTCCTGGAGCATAATTTCGGATCATTTGATACCTCATTTATCAATATTGAGTCATTATCTTAAACGCTACCGTGGTAAATACAAACATAGATAGCTAAAATCACATCCACAAACAGATGGCGACCCCTAGTTTATTTATATGGCACTGAAACATAGTTTACCAACTTGCGTTAATTTCAAAGGAATATTTTTTCTTCGACATAAGTCACTCAGCAGTCTTCATAATTTACTAGTCCTAAGTAATAGTTATTACAATGTTTCAAAACTTTCTCTGAAATTCCGTAACATTTGCGTTCAACTGCTTCAGCAAACGGTACCTCTATTTGCTGTCTTTAATGAGCTCTGTGGTATCTCGCGCCTGAAGTTCTTGGCAAATTATTCCACGAACTTCACCTCTAAAACGTACGTCATAAAGGTCAAAATAAAAGTGATGACTATTCATCCGACGTCGAAATTGTTTCTGAAAAAGTTACCTTGAATTTAGACCGTGTTACATGACTATAGAGTTGATTTTTGTGGTGT
The DNA here is from genome assembly GCA_932294315.1 of Epinotia nisella. Lineage (NCBI taxonomy): Eukaryota > Metazoa > Arthropoda > Insecta > Lepidoptera > Tortricidae > Epinotia > Epinotia nisella. Next base: position 29,405,823 of record OW028675.1, on the reverse strand, counting down.
AATTATATAAGAAATTGTTGAACATCAGCAAAGTTATGGCTGTGAATTACTTGTTTTGTTGGCGATGTGAGTGGGATTACATTGTTTCTTTGGAGGTGGATAAGTACCACTTGGCCGTGATAAAGTTGCCACCTGTAGCCTTTCAATTTCGATTGTCTTTGCGATTTTTGTCATTGTTCACACATAATATAGTCACATCTAGTTTTATGACAGTCGGATAGTTTCCTCATGTAAAAATGTGTAACATGATGTCGCTATATGGAACCATAGTAGTACAAAAGTGTTTGGTTCTGGCGCTTCGCCTGCCGCTACCGAGGCACGCTCGCTTCACTCGCTCGGCTCGCGCGCTGTAGGGTCGCAGTTCTTCCTAACACTCCTCTTCGCTTCGCTCGTCGACGTACCTACACCGACCTGCCTTAGAGTCTCTCTGAAACGACTTAGAACTTCACTCAAAATGAACATTTGGCTGTTGAAATTTTGGAGAGAGGTTTTGATTATTCTTCTTAAATATAAAGAAGAATGAAGTTAAAGAGTTTTATTACTTCCTTCTGCTTGAGTTGTATTGTGTGAATTGGAAAAAAATAATAATTGTTCAAGTGTCATTATTATTTTATCGCGTTATACACAGTGTTGCAACTTGCAACACGCAATTTTTTTTAATTTGCCGCTCTGTTCTAGGCTCAACTTTTCCTGGCCAGACTCTAGTTCAGTTTGCGCTGCGTTAGCGTTTTTGCTGCGGAACCTATGACTGAAAACAAGAATTGATTGCGGAGACGGGGAGGCAGCGAATTCAAGCGGTCTGATCGGTCGTTTATATCGCTTTATGCAAATAAATAATGGTTGAAATTTGAACGTTATAAATTTTCGCGCTAAAACGCCAGCCGCCATTGTCGTGACGCTACAACACCAAACCACAGACAACTAAGAAGATATTGCTTATGTGTAGAAACATAGAAACGTCAAATGTTGTTTACAACAAAAACTTATTTTTGGATTTGCTATTTTGACGTCACTCACAGAAGACAAATTATTATTATTATTAAATCATTATTTCGGACATCAACGATCCATAGAGTGTTACACAAAGATTTTAATTTTAAAAACTAAAATAAATTTCATGTTTTTATAACAAAATGTTTTATATTCGTATTTCTTATGGCAAAAACTATATAAAAAATAGTTTGATCGTTTAATTTTGATAGATAAAAATACCCTACCTATTATACAAGTTTCAGGCATTTTGGTCTCCAAAGTATATATTATATCCAGCGCGGCTATCATAGGACGGCTCGACTTTAAGTCTCTTTCTAAATAAAACGCTTAGAAAGAGACGAATAGGTAGTCTATGTCGCCGCAACATGGCTCGCGGACCTTGCTGGGAATGTGATGCCGCAGTTTGTTTCTGACTTGCGCCTTGCCACAGTCTAAGCTGCAAATGTATTTAGGGAAATTTTTCCTGCGGCCGCGAGTTATGTAAACGTACCATAAATATTCATGGTCTACATTCCGCTGTTCTTACCATGATTGACAAACGTTTTGATGAAATATTCCTGTACAACCGAGCCAATCTTGTTGACCTTCGACAGGTTCTTACCGTCTGGTATGACAGTTCGTTTTCGCTTGAACGTTGACCTAGATAAGATGGATAACCTGCCAATGGGCCATTTGAATAATCGTGTAAGTCGTTCTTTATAGAACGGGCTGAATTCATTTGTGATTGTGCGGATAGGGATGGGTCTCCATTTTGTAACTATAGAGATGTTTAACTGAGTCGGTTCCCGTGGTAGGTACTTACGCGTTGCCAACACTAACTTGAGTTCGAGCGTCTCACAAACATACTTCTCCCGAACCGATCTTGACTCGGTAAAATTTTATTACACTCACACTATTTGGCTATGCGCTAACCCAAGCAGCGCATGATCCCAGCTATTTCACTCCACTCTCATCATCTTCCCACATAACAATATTGCCCAGGAATTACCCTGGGCCATATTGTCAATTGTACAATTAGGTAAATCGCCACGTAACCTCAAAAAGCTGACTTCTTTAAGCAACTTCACCTGTATTGTTTCACCATATTTTGAACCATCGGTTGTGTTCGTCGTTCTACTCATAAAATTATGCGAATAACGAAGAATGTGTGAGTCTTTTAGTCGAAATTCCCAAGAGGTGCAAAATAAAATATAATACTTACACGCTTTCTGAATTCCGAACGGAATGGAAAATGCAAAACCGCGTTTTAACCTGGTGTTGTAGTAAGTTTGGTAACGGTTAGATATTAGATACCTACTGACATCATTTTTAAGCATAATATTTAACTATTTTTTTCCTAACCTATTCCGATTTTAACTCGGACCTCTCGCAATGATGGTAAAATGCAGTTTAGCTATTTGGCTAGAGTTAAACTTAGTGTTTGCACTCCTAACCATACCAAACGAGCCTGGCGCGTTGTGCTAACTTTAGTTTAAAAAGTTTGGGTGCACCTAGTTCTGGGTCAGTTACAAGCTGTTTATTCGCGAGCGGAAAATCTGGTGAATCAACTAAATGAGCATTCTCGAATCACCTTTTTGTGTCTTCGACCAAGTTTAGTTTTAATTTGAAAGTGAATGTATTTGTTTATTTACTAAGTGATGGCTACGTAACTTTTAACCTACAGTTTAATTACGATAATTGACGATTGACGTCAAACGACTCATTGACCTCGTAACATACATCGTCATCGAATTTCAAATTAACAGAAAAAGCATTTCGTATTGGTTAGGCAGTAGGAGCGGATGTGAATTCATATTATGCTTACAATTTCACAATATATAGGTACCTATTACCTACTAGTACCTATGACATTAAGTATCAACAATGTTTGTATGAGTCGTTCCGAAGCACTCGAAATAAATGTATTTCACATCTCATGGTCAAATAGTGTGTCATATTAGGCTTAATAAGCGGGGCTAAAGTAGTACATTTAGCCCCTAGGGAAAATATTTATACCTATTTATGATTTTTAACACATTTAATTTGACCCATACACTTCCCCATATTAAATCCACCAATCACAACTCTAAATGAGCATTCTCGAATCACCTTTTTGTGTCTTCGACCAAGTTTAGTTTTAATTTGAAAGTGAATGTATTTGTTTATTTACTAAGTGATGGCTACGTAACTTTTAACCTACAGTTTAATTACGATAATTGACGATTGACGTCAAACGACTCATTGACCTCGTAACATACATCGTCATCGAATTTCAAATTAACAGAAAAAGCATTTCGTATTGGTTAGGCAGTAGGAGCGGATGTGAATTCATATTATGCTTACAATTTCACAATATATAGGTACCTATTACCTACTAGTACCTATGACATTAAGTATCAACAATGTTTGTATGAGTCGTTCCGAAGCACTCGAAATAAATGTATTTCACATCTCATGGTCAAATAGTGTGTCATATTAGGCTTAATAAGCGGGGCTAAAGTAGTACATTTAGCCCCTAGGGAAAATATTTATACCTATTTATGATTTTTAACACATTTAATTTGACCCATACACTTCCCCATATTAAATCCACCAATCACAACTCTTTCAAAAAACATTTATTTTGCTATCAACCAACCAGAATACCTACAGCTACATATTAAAATCGACCAATCAAACATCAGGTGTTTTTTAGTCCCTAATTCCAAATCATTTAAATCCACCAATCACAAATCTTTCAAAAAATATTTCTCTTTGCTATCAACCAACCAGAATACAGCTACATATTAAAATCGACCAATCAAACATCAGATGTTTTTGAGTCCCTAATTCCAAATCATTAAAAAAGAAAACGCCTCACGCTAAATTGAACAATCTCTTCGCAGTGAAATTTGTTATTGATTGTGGATGGATAATCTTTGTTTTACTATTTTCTCGCAGTCGAAGTGAAAAGTAGAGTGTATAACTCGGGTCTAAAAGCCATATTACCCCTCGAATTATTTTCCCTCGCTTCGCTCGGGAAAATATCCATCTCGTGGTAATATGGCTTATTTTAGCCCCTTGTCATATAATCTACTATATTATTCTAACATTTATCTATATCCCCAGGTTTACCTAAGGGGCAATCGAGTAATTTTTCGAGCACGCGTTAGGACATACGTCAACTGACATTTTTTGAAGCTGAAAATATATTAAAATGTATATTAATACCAATCTGAAATGTAATAAATACAGAGGCCATGGCAGAGAGTACATCTTTGTACCCTTTGGCGTCGAGACCCTCGGTCCGTGGGGTCCCAGTGCGCATAAGTTATTTGCAGAAATCGCGAAACGTCTGGTGACCGAAGAGCTGGCGGCTTTCTCGCGCAACGCATCAGCATTGCAATTCAGCGAGGAAATGCCGCCAGCATCTTGGGTACAATGCCTCGAGGGCCCTTTTTAGATTTAACTTAGTTTTAATTTATTTTAGTTAATGTTAATCATAATCTTGTATTTACATTCTGAATCATCATATCAGCCGAAAGACGTCCACTGCTGGACATAGGCCTCCCCCAGAGAGTTCCAAATTGACCGGTCCTGCGCCACCCGCATCCAGCGAACACAGACATTCTGAATAAATAATTAATACACTATTAATACCATGGAAGTCACAAATACATTGTACCTAAAGCTAATATTAAAATTAGGTACCTTCTAAAACGACATACCTACAATAATATTTCGGTGTATCATTTTATCGAGGGTTTTCTCCCTAAATATGACGTTATTAATATTAAAATTGGATCATATTTTACATAGAAAAGGTTTCGGAACGCCCTTTGAATCGCGTCGAGACAAAAGCCACAGCCTCAGGCACGACCATATTACAAATACGTTCGCTTTGATTCTTGATCGGCATTTCAAATGACGTAATGAGATGTCAAGAGGAGGTGCTTTATTTTATTGAGAAATTTAACAATATCATTATTTCGCACTGCAATCGATCAAGATTACAGATTTGAGGAAACTTTACCAAAATAACCATCGATCCGTATCGAACGGGCGAGCGAAGCGTACAAAGTTCTATGCTTCAGCTTGGGCCAAAATTCGTTCGCGTCCGGATGTCCTGCTGTCCCACTGTCCGGCTGTCCTCCTCTACAACCGATTCTCAACCGATTCTCGTGAAATTTTATGAGCAGGTTCGTTAATTACATAGAATATTTTTGCTGCTTCACATTTTCGAAAGTCAAAAAGAGTTAATTCTTTTTAAATAAGACATGCTCGCGATTTCTGCAGCTCACTGAGCCAACTAAACTATATACAGGTAAAAAGATGTAATAATTATTATTTTGTACTAGCTTCTGCCCGCGACTTCGTACGCGTATAAATTATGGATGACATGATATTCTTATGTTTCACCATACGATAGGTACCTACTACACTGATAAATTAGATTATTACGATTTCATTTCTATAAATTATGCGTGTAACAGTTCAAATCCTCATAAACTTTGTCGTCAATAACATTTAGTTATATTGGTTTACTTAATCTTTATTGCAAACGAAGTACCTAAGTAGAAGAAAAATTACCATAACCGGAATTTAAATATAAGATTTCATAATTGAAACAAATGGACCGAGGGCGAGACCCCAAAGATACTCTATATCTCCGGGTGTCTTGTCAAACTACCCCTGAGAGCCAAAGTCCTGAAGGTAAACGGGGAGGCAAGCGGGGCCGAAGGCTGAGCTTTTCGTAGGAATGAAAGGCCCAACGTACCCTTATAGATAGCGCTCCATATGCGAGCCAGAGCATCGAAGGCCCGAGGGCGAGACTCCATGGATACTTTCTATCCACAGGTGTCTTGCAAGCGAAACATGAGCCTTAAGTCCCAAAGTTGAGGGGTGAGGCAAGCCAGCCCGAAGGCCGAGCTTTTCGTATGAATGAAAGGCCCAACCAAACCAACCCTTCAGAGAGCGCTCTCTATGCGAGCCCGAGGGCCGAAGGCCCGAGGGCGAGCCTTCACGAACACTAACTAAACCCAGGTGTCTTGCAAGCGAAACCGGAGACCAAAGTCCCGAGCGAGAGAAGTCAGAAGAAGAGCGGCGAGGCAAGCAAAACCAAAGGCCGAGCTTTTCGTTGGAATGATAGGCCCAAAGAACCGTTTAAGAGAGCGCTTCCTATGCGAGCCCGAGGACTGACGCACACTATCTCCAAGTGTCTTGAAAGCGAAATCTGAGTTCCAAAGTCCCGAAGGTGAGTGGCGAGGCAAGCGAGCCTGAAGGCCGAGCTTTTCGTATGAATGAAAGGCCCAATACATCGCTTCTATGCGAGCCCGAGGGCCGAAGGCCCGAGAGCTAGCTCATGCGGACGCTCACTATACCCGAGTATTCATAATAATATTTCTGAATGTCACAAACGCTGAAGTTTTATACATAAAAAAATGGTACCTACTTAATTCTCCGCGGAATGCGGTTGTTTCCAAATTTTATACCCACGTCTCTTGACGTTGGTGAACTATGCTCATTCGACGTAAGTATTAAACTCAACCTAAGTATCATACATCTTTAGATGACCTCTAAATTCATAGCAATTATATAGGAAGACGAAGATCAAGGTTGCTGGATTTCAATATTAACAGCGACGTTATCAGCGACTGAGTTTCCAAAATAATTAGGTTTCTAATGTCTAACAGCTACTATCGGTTGAGATATCAAACATTTTTGGTTATTATAGATAGTCTTTAGCCATCTAGCACTCATTTTCATCCCGTGGTTTTTCACGTTTTATCTATATTTTTTTATAATGTTTGAATGGAGTTCGTTTTACTTACCAGTCAAGTGTATGTTTATCAATTTTCAAGTCTAAAGCTCATGGATTTGAGGAGTTCCCATACAAAGTTTTGCCCCATTTTTTACCCCCTTTGAACTAATTTTTATCATTTTTACAGCCTATGACCTGGCCAGGGATTTTCTCGACCGATTAAGTAAAAGTTGCATCAAAATCCTCTATTCACGAAGCTTCTCTGCGTTTTTTGAAAAATATACATTTTCAAAAAAGCAGACACAAAAAAATTAAAACTACAAAAAGTGCATGCTGCTGGGTTTGAACTCGGGGACACCGACTCCGTAAGCTATGGGTCAAACCACTGGGCTAACTATCGGCTGTAAGAACACGATGAATTTTCGAATATATTGACGACATGTTACCATGGTAATGATACTGTTATAACCCCGCTCTTGCAACATTATATAGTTTCTAGTCGCCTCAGAACCTATTTTCATCCCATATTTTTCACGTTTTATCTATACATTGCTAAAAGTTTGAATGGGGTCGTTTTTACTTTCCAGTCAAGTTTATGGTTACCAATTTTCAAGTCTGTAGCTCGTACATTCAAGGAGTTCCCATACAAAGTTCAACCCCATTTTCTACCCCCTTTGAACCCTAATCTTTAAGATTTTTGTAGCTTAAAACCTATCCGGGGATTCTCTCGACAGATTAGTAAAGTTTGCATCAAAATCCGTTCAGCCGTTTCCACGTGATACTCTGACAAATAAACAGACAAACAGATAAACAGACAAAAATTCTAAAAACTGTTGGAACGTGTTCTGTTATCAATTCTAAGTATCCCCAGCCAAAATTTTTTCGTTTATCTTCCATGTACAGACTTTCGACCCTCTTCAGCTTTATTATATGTATAGAATAGATAGATTGTGCAATCAAATATTGTTATTATTATTGACATACTATAACGAAATTGAATTGTCGAAGCCGTAATTATTATTTAATTATTAACAAAATGTGATTATTACTGATTAATGTAATTTTAAAATTTTATAATACTCTGATACTGATATGATATATTGTATACTGTTTTGAAAAAATGACACCTCGCCGAGTTTTTTACGCCGGTTCTTCTCGAGGCAGAGGTTTACTTTCCGAACCGGTGGTAGTTTATCGACATTCATAGGTGCATGTAATATGCCTAAATTGAAGAATAAATCACTTTGACTTTGACTTAAGTTAGATTTAATTATTATCTTTGAAACTGCTGTGCCCTATCAGGGTCCATGAGAATCTATGCCCTATGTAAGATCTATATTTGTACCATGGCTGCAATAAATTATGAATTATGTACAGTCAACCAATTTGAATCCTAGGCCACTGTAGAACCTTTTCACAGTAAACGTCAAGGTGACTTAGAAGTAAGGTGCCATAGATGGCTAATACGTAAATAAATAGCAGGGTGTCAATAAGACAGGGTTAAAGAGTAGCCTAGGATTCAAATTGGTTGACCGTACAACACCAATTGGCTTACAAAGAGGAATCCAAAATGGCTGCGTAACTAATTAAGCTACGGGCAGTAGGTGGCAATATAGTTCTGCCAACAGTATCGAATTTCAACAGAACCTTAAAGTTATTGTTTTCTCATTAAGTTAACCACTTACCGAATCCCCTTTGAGGACAGGCGAATCGTGCGACGGCCCAGGCCTCACGTTGGAAGTTGCTCAAACACAAACATAGCGTTTCTTAGGATTTGGACACTCCTAAACAACACCCTTAAAAGCCAAAAGTACAATAAAGAGTTTTACTACTAATACTATTTAATTTTAGCCTAAAGATTACAGGAAAACATATAAGAAGTTTGAGTATTCAAAAACACTTATGAAATTTAGATTATATACGGAACTATCACCACGCGAGTTGAACTCGCACTTGTCCGGTTTTTTTAGATTTGACTTACTTTTAATTTAATTTCATTATCAGCCAACGTCCCACTGTTGGGCACAAGCCTCCTCTCATGAATAAGAGGGAACGGGCAGTAATTCCCATGCTGGCCTAGTGCGGATTGGGGACTTTACATACCTCTTTGCATTTCTTCTCAGATGTATGCAGGTTTCCTTACGATGTTTTCCTTCACCGAAAAGCTAACGGTAAATATCAAATGATATTCCGTAGGTACATAAGTTCCGAAAAACTCATTGGTACGAGCTGGGATTCGAACCCACGACTGCCGTTTGACAGCCGCATGCCTGAACCACTAGGCCACTTGTAACGGGTGTCTCAATACGAGTACACTATTCATAGTGCACTCTAATTATAAATTCGATTAGGCAATCTAAAAACTTAAAATAAAAAGATTACGCCTTGTCGCTCAAAATGTAAATTGGTTTTTTAAAAGAAATAAACATTTTTTTTTATAGGGACACCCTTTATATACTTTAGAAAATAAACATAATATTGCAAAGGTTGTCCATTGCAATCCAACGCGGCAATGCGACGAGCGTAATGGGCACCTTTGCACCGGGAATGACGCAGGGTGGGCTATTTGAGTAGTATTAATATATTAGTTTTTTATTCTGTCTTGTACCTTGGTTTTTATAGTATAGGAATGTATGTCATATTAAGTTAGTTTTAGTAATTTTAGTAGTGTAATATATTGTTATTTATAACATAATAATTACCTATTATCTTTATCAGTACACGAAATACTCGCGCATTTTTTCACTGCTTTTCTTTGTTCTGCGACACCAACGAGGTCATATGAAGCCGAGTAAGTTTCAGTTCATGTGTTTAACTACTTATTGTCGTGCAGTTCGCGAGGGTCCGATATTGGCGAAGTTACCCTGTTCGAGTGCAGCCAGAGCGCTTAATAAACTCGACCGGAAGAAGCCTGTGGCTCTCTTGTGCTTGAAAAGTCTGTCTTAATATTCCGACGATGAATATTTAGGGAAACTGCATTTTTTTGTACTTATATATAGATACGTATTAATAAATTAATAAACAGACACTAACAAAAAATATATTGAATGTAGAAAATAATTACAGGAAAGGAAAGTAGATAACCGACTTCTTCTTTCTTTTTTTTTATCAATTTCTTCTTTCATTGATGAGGTTTTTTTGTGTTATTTTTATCATATGTAGTGTTAATATTTAAATTTGGTTGTTTCCTAACCTAGTAAAGGCACCTACATTTCTACATATAGGTACATGCGTTTATAAATTATAATCGAAACATAATACCTATTCTCTTTATCTTTCAAAAGCTGACCGACAAAGCCTTGAAGCAATATCCTAATATTATCTGTAAGAGCGAAGGTGTACTTGATTTTACAACTGTAATATCATACATCTGGAGTGTGCATACACTGGTACTGGCAGAGTGCAAAGCGGGTGGAGGGGGTAGCCTAAACGATCACAGCGCTCGCTACGGCTAAAATTGTCATTTTTGTCGCTGACTTGAGCTGTCAAATCCATAGTGCAGTAAACATTTTCTAATCGTTTTCGAGATAAAAATATGGTCCTGGTAAGATGTGTTGTTGTGAATTGTAATATAGTAAAATAACACAAGATTTCATTAATATTTTTCACAATATTTACTTACTTCTTGTTTGACAGCGGTGACAATATTGTCCATAATGGCCGCCTGTCACGTGGCGCTGTCGTCGCGCTCGGTCCCAACACACTAATTCAATAATTATTTTCAGCTTCCAAATATATCTTCAGTCCCTGGAGCTAGCACAATCATCGTCAAGTTCATCTTGCTGCCAACTCGAATCGCCCGCGACTCGGCGACTCCTGTCTCACTCGCAGTGTGCTAATTAGATAGAGAAGGGCTGAATTGTTTGTCTCACATCGCGACGTACCGTGAATCGTGGCTGTTTAAATTATATTAACGCAAAAACTCATAAATGCTCATACATTTTGATATGATTGTATTTTTATTTTATAGTAATTTATTTATGGATTAGTTAAAAAAGTGTGTTTCTTTATAAACAGTTGTAAGAAAAATATACTACATCAGGTATGCCCAGATTTTATCGCGTACAATCTTTAGTCTGTATATTATAAAAAGAAAAAGTCTACGAGATTGGAGCTTAGTTTGTATGTAATTCTTTCACCTGTGTGCGTACATAAAAAGGTTATCTGATTGTTGCGAAGTTTTTTCAAACTGTCAGTCCTCATGATGGCAAAAGCCGTTAAAGCTGGAATGTAAGCGGTTATTTTTGGCTTCGCTTCACGAGTGCGGGTGCAATAACGCGGATTACGGGTCGAGCCTTCTGGCTTGCCTCTGTACACTCGGGTTACAGACCTGGAATTTGATCCGTTTACTGAAAAAAAAATGCTTCAACCCTTCATCATCATCATGCTAGCGACTTTCCCGGTTATAACCTAAAGGAAGCCGGGGTCCGCTTTGGGGGTTATTCCCACCTGTTACCACCATATTGTTACCAGTGGTAACAGCTAAGATTTTTTTCCCCATCTGTTACTGGTAACTACTGGGAATATTTATTTACATTGAGTTCTTTAGTAGTAAAATCAACAAAAAATTTATAATAGTTGTTAATACCTAAACCTACCAAATTCCAGCTTCCTCTCTCAAACAGTCTGAGAAAACTACCTGTAACAAATGAACAGATACCGAGTGATCTCATTTGTGTTCCATTGGAATAATTCTGGTACGGAATTTTGAAAAACGGATTCAGCAGAGTAATTGCATAACTCAAACTCAAACGAAACTCAATGAAAATCGCCACTCGTGTTAATATTAACGCATAACAATGCCAAACGACGGGCCGGCTGAACATAAAACTTTGGTCATAAAATCTAATATCGCCTTTGGGTGTTGATCTAATAAATAGAGTCAGCGAAAGTCCAGTTACCTCCCAGTCGCCTCACGTTTCCAATTAAAATTTATTGTTTAGCAGAACAAAAGCCATTTCATTTTATTTTCTGGAAAAAGGGTTGAAACGCCCCGCCAATAAGGGCTGGTTTCGAATCAAGCAGAATATCAATTTTGTTAATGAAAAGTATTCAAACTTTCACACAGGTATTAAAGGTAAGTGGGGTTGACTTCAGGTACATAATAATCATAACCAACGTGTTAAACTTCCTTTTTCTATAGCTAATAGACATTTTAAATATGCAATGATCTGACCGTAGGGCTCTTTTTTAAATTCCAAGTCAGTGGCGAGGTAGCGTACGGCCTGCCTGGTGGTATACGGTCACCGTAGCCTAAGAACGTTTGCAACTTGCGTTGCGTGGTGACGAACCTCTTTAAAAGGTCTAAATCTACTGCCTACTTTCTTGAAAATTCACTTGTTTTCGGATTTTAAAAAAGGTAGCCAAAATTGCTTTCAATTTCTTTTTATCATGGCAGCCCGTAATTGGCTTGGTAACCACAGTTACCAGAAGCAATTCAAGGGTGCACGAAATTGGTATCTGTGGTTACCACAAGCAAGTGAGTAGATATAGTAGTCCCTCGGTAGTATTTTGAGATGAAACATGTTCGAACGTGACTTAATAAAGAACTGATCGGTGTCGGAGACTACGTTTCCCAATTTAGGCTTAATCCATTACCGCCGCGTCATGATTTATAAACGTCGAACTTGTTTTTCGAACAATATTTGTTTGCCGAGACATACGCACGCATAACATGACAGAAAAACGGAAAAACGTTGACGCAGCAGTGGATCCGGGATGTGGTAATTAAAAAAATATATGTTAGAGTGAAGAGGAAAGACAACAGAGAGGTGCATGGTCAAATTCTTCTCTAATAAGTTATTTCCCAAGTTGAAATTAATTCTCGCTCCTAGAGTTGGTCTTTCTTTATTTTCACTACCACAGCCGTCAACAGATTTTTTGTAACAAATTAAATCATACTACTTCAATATTTTTGTTAGTTTTTTCCTTATGAAAGTGTATAATTCATTCATGTGTACCAATACAACGGCTATACGTTTTTGTTATCACATATTAGCTTGTTAACCAAATGTTTAACAGAGTACCAACATTACCAATTGTAAAATAAGTGGAATAATATCAGTTATGTTTAAGTCCGCCTAAACGCGCTTTTGGCGCGTTTATGCTAAATATATTTTATCTGTAAAAAAGTTGTGGTGAGCTGTCAATGTCATGTTGGAGAATAAAAGTTTCGTTGTGATTTTATACGAGTAAATTGTATTAAAAGTGTGCCAAGATACAGTTGTTTGCTTCAAATACCATTCCGAAGACCTCAAGACGTTGCGTGCAACATTTTACACCTCATTCGATCGTCCGTACATCAAAACTCAGCACCTTACAATTGGTGGTGTTCACACATCCAACAATAGTAGCTGAAAAACATCTCTTACTATTACGATTACAGAAAGACTCCCGCGATCTTTACCGTGTACCTATTACCGCCCTTAAGAGGATTGTGAACCTGTAGATTTTCATACAAAAAGCATACGTTTTCACCCCGTAAACATTGTTCGATTTTTATGATTTTTGGATAATAATGAAAAACTAGATCTGTACGTTTTGATTTTTAATAAGAAATATTCCTTAGGTTAAAAGTTATTAGCATCTAAAAATCTATATTTTTAACTTACAAACTTTGTCTATCGTTATTTTTTTTATTAATCTAACTGATTTACTAAAAAAGGAAAACGTACAGACATAGATTAAAGTGTAGTAAATTGTTTCATTCCATAATTTATGGCTATTTGTAAAAATCCTTTTATAACCGACTAAACTTTTTTCATTTTTTTTTTCATTTTCATACAGGTTTAGGGGGGTAAAAGGGTCGTTCTTCTTTTCGACCGACAATAGCCTGTCCTTCGTCTTATTACGGCCTCTCATTTGAGTAATGATGTTTACGGTTTTATAATGTTCGAATGAACCTCCATATTATTTTATTAATTAGTGATATTTAATATTTCATTTTCTCTATCTAGCATTTTTTTTTAATGTTTTTTTTTTCGTAGAATGCCGTGACAGAGTGGTAAAATAAAATGTTGTCCCCACTGAAAGAGTCCACTTTGTCACATGTTTTTTTTTAGAAACCAACCATAAATAAATATTTATATTGGCCAGAAAGGAAACTTTAATTAGTTCTAATGAAGAAACCTATGCATTTTTTTAAAAATCGCACTTCAAAACCACAATTTTCGATAGTTTAAAAACCAAAAAAACAGAAAAACCTCGATTCATTGTCGGTAAAAAAGAAGAACGACCCAAAAACGTAATCACCCGAAACAATATTTCAACAAGGAAATGTAGGCAATTGCCTCCAGGACTTGCAACTCTCTCTATCGCACCATACAGATACGAGGCAGAGCGGTGTGAAACAGATAGCATTTTTTTTTAAATACCTACTCGCGCCGCGTATCGGCACTTCACACTCCTCTTAACAATTAGCCACAACTTCAAGGTATTCTTTAACCCTAGTAGCATATGCGGACTTCATAACTCAAACTCACCCGAACTCGTAGCCTGTTGATTTTGAAGTATAAAACGAAACAGACATCCGCATTCATGCACATACTTTATTCGCGTCGTAAACCGAACGGAATACATGAAAGTCGTATTGCGATAGTGATCTGCATGAAACGGGGTATGTGCACGCGTTTTCATTTTCATAGACGTAATAATATTTAGGTAGGGTACCTATATAAACAATCTCGTTGGATACAATTTAAACCCATTCTTTTCTTTAATAACTTACTACCTTACCTTTGTTGGAGTTAAGATTGCTGGGCTGGTCACATATGCCGTATGCACCCACGGAGGTGGGTTAAATAGCTACAGACTGGGTGTCACACGGCACCGTGGTCGGCCGAGCAGGAGATGGCGGGATGAGCTAAAATACAGCCATTCAGAAAGTCTGTTCTATGTTCTGGTGAAAGATTTTTTGAAATCGTATGAGTGAGTAGTTCCGTTGATTCCCCCTAAATACAATCTAATATAGCTACACCGTCACAAAGGTACACACTTCTAAACCGTATCGTCTTTATTATGTTAGTCTTATTATTCGTTGGTTCCTGAAGGCTGAAGGTCATGACCACCAAGAGTGTGGTTTTTTACAAACGTTCTCCAAACCCGACTCCATTTTGGGTTAATTGCATCAGTCCATCGTTTGGGTGCTCTGCCTCTACTCCTCTTTCCTTCAACGCAGTACCATACTATTACTACTTATTACCTCCTTCAAGCTGGACTGGTCTCGCTGGGCCACCTGGCCAAAAAATGTCATCATTCTCAGGAAGCGTGTAATTGATAGTCGGGTGTAGATACGGAGCTCCTTGAGTATCGACACATTAGTGCGGCGTTGGATCCATGTAATGCCCAATATGTTATTAGTACCTTTACTTATATAAACGATTATTCGACAAGTACTTAAATTCACACTGCCAATAGTATATGACGATTTTGAAATCCCTATTTAAGTACATTAGAAAACTGATATTTTAAATTTATATTTCGTATGAGTCTAACAGCATTACCTATGTTGCCGGCGAGCGTAGCAGTACGGATTTGTTGGTACTGAATCTGTTAGGTATGTCTTTGTCTGTTATTGATGGAGTTAGCGGTCTTATTGGCTTTAAACACCAAAATAGTAATTGCAAAAACCCTATACAAGTTTCAAAACTAATGAATTAACGATTATAGCCCAATAAATTAGTACTTTATCTACACAATATACTTAAACCAGAATAAAACTGGCAATTAGCATAAAGGCTGTCTCCAGGGAAATAAGAAATGTGCGTCGCAAATGTTAAGGTAAATGTTCCGGCAAATGTCAGATTGCGAGCGAATAAGTAGGCACCATTTGTCACTAAGGCAAAGGTTGTTTGATATGTGTAGGTTTGTTAGCAAAATATTACGGATTTCAGGTATTATTAATAGACTACACAACGGGACCATTTCACTCACTTTCACTTTAGGAGTATTTTTATAACACCTTTATTAATAACATAGTATACAATTATACAAAGTCCAGACTTTTTCAAGTTTCTAAGGCCCGGTTCTATAAAGATTCGTTAGATCTATTCAAGGATCAAATCAAATTTTAGTAACTCAGATATTACCGTCATAAGCAGGCTATATAATCGCGTAACTAATAGTTATATAGCGGCGATAATGTAGAACGCACAACACAATTAATTTTTTGGGTCATATAGCCATGCGGATTAGTCTAATTCTCCCTCTGAGTTGGAAGGTCAGATCTCACATTGGAAAAACTAGTGCCTGGTGTCTACTCCAAATCTTGTGTTTAGATGCAAAAGCCCCCTTTAGGGTACAATCGAAAAAATCGCTAGGATGCGGATATGCGGGCGAGTTTGGAAATAGACACGTTAGGAAGATGACACATTGAGATTATGTTGCTGACGACATGGAATCTTGAAAAGGTGGCAAAACAGGAATGAAGGTAAATGGATCCTGAGCCAGTAGCGTGCCGGTGTCTCAATTTTTGCCAGAAGCATAAGGACGGTTGGCATCGACCGCACATTCCTGACCGGTAAACGTTAAATACGAGTATGGCGCCGGCAGCTGTAATTTGATGGAGAACTGTCAAATTTCCCATACAAAAATCTATTTTATGAACGTAACTTTTGACTCGCAGTGTCTCAAGACGAGAGTCTTTGACCAGTGTTGACGTATGGCACGGAAACGTGGTCGCTTACTATGGGCCTCATAAGAAGGCTCAAAGTCAACCAAAGGGCAATGGAGAGGGCTATGCTGGGAGTATCTCTGCGTGATCGCATCAGAAATGAGGCTATCCGCAGCAGAACCAAGGTAACCGATATAGCCCTCCGAACCGCTAAACTTAAGTGGCAGTGGGTGGACATTGCACGTAGAACCGATGGCCGTTGGGACGGAAAGGTTCTCGTGTGGCGACCACGTACTGGAAGGTGCGGCGTGGGTAGGCTGGCAAGATGGACTGATGACCTAGTAAAAGTTGCGGGAGTCCGCTGGAAGCGAGTGGCTCAGAACCGGTCAATTTGGCACTCTTTAGGGGAGGCCTATGTCCAGCAGTGGAAGTCTTTCGGCTGATATGATGAGTTTTCCTACAATGATCTCTAATATTTAACGAAAGTTGATGATACGGAGACCATCAAATTTACGATCTACCAAATTAAATCGTTACGACCATCCAGACCATAGTTATGACAGTAATAAAGAATTTTATATTACCATGCCCCACAGATCTGCGATGGCACATAATTCATTTGCTAGGCCAAATGCACAACGCTGTCTCCTTCTCTAAATTATTATCTAGCCAATGGAAATGACAGTTAGGTGCTAACAAGGAAAGGTAGCCAACTGTCCGGCTCCGATTTGATTTATTTTTCATGCTAAAAAAAATAACCAAAGGGAAGTGAGTGCACCGATGAAAAGTATGCAATTTTGACGTGTCTTGTTTTATATATAATATGAGTATGAGGTGAAATAACACAACCCGTGTCCATTATTTTTTCATGTTCTCCAACATATAATGAAACCAGTAATTAATTATAAATTTGCTTGAAGAAATCTCTACAGAAGTTAGAGGGTTTGGTCACTTTTCAGTAATTTGAAGGACAATTTCTCCCAACAGGTTGAGTTTGGGCAGCTAAAAAAAATACGTGTCTGTTATTTTAGACTGCTCTATAACATATATAAAAATAAATCAAATCGGAGCCGGATAGTTGGGCACCTTTCCTTGTAAGTATTTTGTTGTAATATACGTACTTAGGTACTTAATATACTTCCTGCCATGGTGGGCGGAATCGGTGTGCAATATTTTGTACTAATGTAGCCGGGCTGGTCGATTACGTAACGCATTGTACGCGCGTCACGTAGATCTAAATGTCAATTTTATATGGAAAAATGACAGTTGGATCTACCTAACACGCGTTCAAAACGTCACGTAATCACCCCTTAGAGGGTTGCTCACGTAACGTTTCGAACGTGCGTTAGGACAACTTATCTGTCATATTCCTATCCTACAAGTCATATTACTATCCTACAAAAAGTGATATCAAGATCTACCTGACGCGCGTACAATCCGTTACGTGATCGAGCAGCGGATTGCTTTACTTGTGATACGAATCGTGGTCGCTTTGGTGACTTTTGATATAAAGTTATTTTATTGTAATACACCAACGCCGCTGCCGCTTTAAAATGTCACAGTGAATCAGCTCAACTTTTCAACCGGCGTAAGGTATTGTAATATATTCTATTCAATTATTTTTCCACCCATTGTGAAGGAGAAACTCGTTTCCGTGGCTCAAAGCAATCGCCATTGATGAATGTTAAAAAATTCTTTTAGAATTCTGCTTACTTACAAAATTTTACATACGATTTTGATTTCATGAATATATATAGACCAATTAAAATGTATTTTATTATTTATCTAAAACATCAGTGGCTCTGTGTAAACGTCGCGAGCCTGTCTTCAAAAAACATATTTCGAAAAAGTACTCTTGACAATAAAAACTTTATAATTAAACGAAGACGAGCTCACAAAATTTCACGAGCCTGACAGACACCGGACAGGCAAACGATTTTCGTCCCAAGCTGAAGCATAGAACTTCGTTCGCTTCGCTTGCTTGTTCCAGTATTGAACTATACTTACCCGAAGAACAAAGGGGTTTGTTCGGGCAATGTCCTGTTACTTCTATTAACATGCTATCGTCATATCAAACGTTGTGCACCTTTTATTAACTAATGAATCTAATAATTTTATTTTTCTGTTTCTATTTCATTCAGTTATAAAGCTCCTCAGATTCGGTGCTACTTAAAAACAAATTCAAAACAAAAGGAGATACATTTAAATATCAATGGATATAAAACATTAGTGATGGAAAAAAATAGGTTAAGTAAGCCAACTTAATACTTTATATATAGGATAATATTTTCTTTTCAACTATAGTAAATTCCGACTTCATACCCTTTTCAAGATCAGTGAACATTGATTTTGGCAAAAGAATCTCATATTTTCTTAGGACCCTTTATGAAGAAAGTCTTACTTTTTATGTTTGTCTACGGATTTGCCTCAAATATTCTTTTATTATTTAATGAAGATTTTTTATTTTTCAGATTTATTAAAAAAGCTAGCTGCCCGCGTGAATCCGCCCGTGTAATAAAGAGAAACCAGTTGCAGCCACTCGATAAATAAGTTTCTGTCAAAAAAATAATTTTTGGTACAAGCTTTTATTGCCGACTGTACTTTTCTATATACCCTCATCAACTACTCATTGAGACAATTCTAACGAGCCCAAACTCAACGGGGTTACGTCGGTTAAGTACTCAATTCCCATGGTCACCTTCTGTCTCCATCATCAGATCAGCTCGATGGTACCATAATATTGAATTGTCATCCAAACTATAACTAAACCCAAAATTTCAGCTCAATCGGAAAACGGCAAGTGACTGAAAAATGGATTACAAATTTTGACGGACAATTAACATATTTACATACGTTCAGGAGCCGTAGCATGGTTGGCCTTATCACGCGACAAGTGACAAGATAGGAGCTTCGTCTCGTTCTATCGAACGGTGTCAGCCAGTGACGCACGCTCTATCCTATCACATATCGCGTGACAAGGCCAACCATGCTACGGGGCCAGGAGCCGTAGCATGGTTGGCCTTATCACGCGACAAGTGACAAAATAAGAGCGTCGTCACGTTCTATCGAACGGTGTCAGCCAGTGACGCACGCTCTATCCTATCACCTATCGCGTGACAAGGCCAACCATGCTACGGGGCCAGGTCATGTTAATATAAAGCTTGTAAAAATTGCCTATGTCTGGAAGTCCAAGTCTGGTGAAAGTATTTTCTTTTAAATTGGATCAGTAGTTCCAGAGATTACATCCTATCTACACAGTTACACACTTACAAAGCAACAGCCTCACAGTCTTTTCCTATTAGGTATTTAAGTACATAAATGACAAAACTGCTAAGACATGTAGATGTAGACGTAACTTCATGTAGATGTATTGTATAGTCCCAAATATAAGAATTATGAAGGAAGGTATTTAGATAAATTATAATATGAGTTGGTATATTCTGAACTATAATCACAATAAGCACAAACACTATGCTAGTGTTGCTACTAAATTAAATCCGAATAATCATACTTCTTTCTTATCTGATAAAGTACTTATAACATTTTTTTGTCATTGAACTCGTATTTACATTAAATATATATGAGCCCGTGAAACGAAAAATTATCAAAATAAAGATAATAAAAAATGTATCAAAGCACAGTTGACGATATAAATTTGAAATCTAGACACGAAAATAAATATGAACATCATAAATAAGATTTCCTGAAAATTCGCCCTGCCCAGCACGTCTGCTTCCCTGTAATGTGCAATCTTGTTCCCAGCCATATTTGAATCCGAAATATTTGACTTCACTCGTATATTTATTTATGGTGTTTCGATTTGTCTGTCAGCGGGGCTAGCGCAACTGACGCCGCACCGCGACGCGAGTCGAGAAAGCTCTACCCCCCTTTTTCTAATTTGTACGGTGCGAGTGAGATAGGGGACGCTAAGTCGCGCGCGAAGCGACTGAGCAGCAAGTTGTGCTAGACGTACTGAAGTTATATAGCTTCCTTAAGCTCAACTCTCCATACAAACGTAGTTTAGTTCTCATTTCATTTCAAGCGACATACTGGAATAACATACGCAATGGGATCCGTTTCTGTAGCTAGAAATTAAAATATTGATTTGGCACTTAAAAATCGGCACGAATGTTAGGGTTTATCATAACGAACGCTAAGGAATTTCGAAGACAGAACAGGAAAAATACGTTAAAATACTGCCTAGTACGTAGCCGCCCTGAGCATGGTATATCAAAGAATGAATCTCTTTGGTAACGGCTACCCGCAACCAAAGGAATTCAGGGTGCTCCCACTGAGCTGCATCATCCGCTTTGTGGAAATGATGGAGCGAGCTTGGGAGTAGCTATAAAGGGGAGGGCAAATGCACAAAAGATCCCACTGGGTCGAAGTGTATCCGAAAGGGCCCTCAACTAGATAAGATAAGATAAAATAAGATGGTATATCCCTATCCATCTATCCCTGACTATAGTCTGGCGATCACACTTCGCAACTCATTGTCTGCGCATCGAAAGGCTACAAAAAAGATGTGGCACTTGGCTCGATCTGCAGGCCTTGCGCGAAGATCTTTCTCGAGGACAGACTCAAAATTTTTAAAATGTTATATCTAGGGAGTCATAGGGATCTTCTGGATCTGCAACTTCTTTTCAAACTCGTAAAAAAGAAGATTGTTTGTCCACAGCTCCTCAGTGGTCTTCGCTTTTCAGTGCCTTGTAGAATACCACGTTTAGCTGCCAAGCCACCGTCTTGTCCTCTGCGTCGAAATCTTTAAGACATTACACTAAGGACACACCCGTTTAGCGGACATGATTGTAACACCGAAAAAAAAACAATAAAGAACTTTCTATTCTATTCTGTGTTGGGCTCTTTTACCCATTTACCATGATTGAGCAAATTACTTGATAAATATAGTGATTCAGTCGACATAAACATTGACTCAATATCCAAGATTACTGATTAATTTACTTAAACTAACGTCCATTGCTTTTTAGGGTTCCGTACCTCGAAAGGAGAAAACGGAAACCTTATAGGATCGCTTTGTTGTCCGTCCGTCCGTCCGACCGTCTGTCAAGACCCTTTTTCTCATGAACTCTTGGAGGTGTATCAAGCTAAAATTTATATCAAATACTCAGGTCTACTGTCCCTTGGAGCTGTGAAAAAAACAAACTTCTAAGCTAACGCGATCAAAAAATACAGCCGTTTATGTCGCAAATTTTCGAAACTCGCAAGGGAATCAAAACCTACAGGGTACTTTCCGTCAACTCAGAAGCTTGAAATTTGGTAGGAAGCAACGTCTTATAGCACAGATAAAGGAAAAATGGCGAAAACCTAACTAAACTAACGTAACTTTTTAGCTACATCACATTTTTTAAAATAATATAGTTATATACCTACAGGTTTGTACGGAATCCTCGGTGCTAAATCTTGGGATTAGGTGTCAAAGCGGACCCTGGGCTCCTTTTATCTTATTAACCTTTAGGCAAAACTCATCAGGCCACAACCGGGATAACGCTAACCTTTAAAAAGAAGGAACCTCTTAAAGTGAAAAGTAATTTTTCATAGCATTTAAAAATATAAACTGTACTTGCGTTGAAAACTCATTGCTTTATCTAGAATAGTTTTTTCATATCGTGAATTGATATTGAATAGAAACTAAACTTCGTGAAGATTTAACAGGGGCTGTCGAAAAGTCCGACCATTGTTACGGAACTTTCTCTACCGAGGAGTAAGTTTGCTGAATAAACGTACAATTTCCTAGTTTTATTAGGAGAAAACGTTTTTTAGGGTAACTTAGAAATAAACTGAGGTTTAAACTCACCTCAGTACTACCTAATGTACTGAAAGTTTTTTTTTTTAAGTATAGTTAATTTCATGTAAACTTTCGCCAGAAACCTTGAGACCAGCACAGGCTACTAAAAGGATTAGAATAGTGTAATTTCTTTAGTATAGATATACATATTATGGAGATATATATTCTTGATTTGACATGTTAAACTATTATTATTATTATACTAGACTTGTATTTATATAATTTGACATTAAATGCATTGTGTCCCGTATTTTCCAGTGGACATTAATATTGTAAATTGAATGACAATACCTACAGTGGTTGATATATTTCTTTTGTGCTTTTGTTGTATTTTTCTATTTCCTCGTTATTGTGTTGACATCGTCCTATTATTATTGTATCTTTATTTTTCATTGTTTTTGACGATCGTGATAAAAAAAAACATGTATGCAAATTTGTAATGGAATTTTTTATCATGAAATAAATAATCTAATCTAATCTAATCAATTCACATAAATAGAGAGAGCGAAAAATAACTTGCAAATATAAACTTGATCATATTGCGTGAAGGTGCATTTAAAATTTCTTCATTCGTCGACTTCTCGGTGTCGCAACTGATATGTTAGCCTAGCAACGCCATAGATAACCAGTAGTTTATATGCTTTACGAACTTTTAATTTAATAACCAAAACTAATCTCATGTTTTATTTGTATATATGTATGATTGTGTATGTATGTTTATATATAGAGGTTTTTATGTACGTTTATTTTTATAATTTCTTGATTTTTGATTAATAATAATCTCTGGCACCTACTGCATAATCTAGTTATATCTCTATCTCCGATACCCAAAGGTTGTCTGGAAGAGATCGCTCTTCAGCGATAAGACCGCCTGTTGTCTACCTCTACCTACATGTTATTGTATTGTTTCTCTCTGTAACTGCTTTGTTTGTGTGAGGTGTGCAATAAAGAGTATTTGTATTGTATTGTATTGTATTGTAATCTCTTTTCTTCTTCTTCTTCTTTTAGATGTCAAAGCCGACCCCGGCCTTCTTTAAGCCACAACCGGGAATAACCTTAGGAGAATGATGACGCTCTTGCTCACTTACGGAGTAATATACTGGGGAAACTCTACAGACGTCCAGTCAACTTTCCGTTTACAAAAGAGATGCATACGCACTATTTATCACATTCACAATCTGCAATCACAAAGAAATGTATTTAGAGAAAAAAAAATCCTTACCATCACTAGTATCTACATTTTAGAGCTATACACTTTTGTCAAAAACAATGCTGAATACTTAACAAAAATGTATGCAGTAAAAGGCAATATACATCAGCAACATAAATTTAACATAATCCTACCTAGAGTAAAAAGCAATATAAGTATATGAAAAAAGTGCCTTCATAAGTGCTATAAAAGTATTTAATAAGTTACCGGACGAAGACGGCTGCTTCAGAGAGTATTATATAACCTTAGTGAATATTTCGCATCTTAGCTATTAAGTCAGTTGTTAGTTTATTTAAGTAATACAAATTGTTGTATGTCCGATATCGGGTAACTGTTGAAACAAATTCTGTCACGACCAACTTATGCAACTATAGCAGCACCCCACCACCCTTCTTGTTTTATCTGTTATTCTAGTTTAAGTGTAATATCTAAGTTTCTTTTGTATATTGTGTTTTCTTATTATGTTGTGGTGTTATTTTGGCTGGCAATAAATAAATAAATAAATGTACACAGAGCATTAAAAAAAACTACTCTATTCTTGACAAAGCGGTCGTGGTCATCATGTAGGTACTTAGTCGCATTCCTGGCAGTTATTTTCCTCACAATCTCTCGCCATTTCGCTCTGTTGGTCGTCATTTTGGTGCATTCATGCAATGGGTCGCCCCCACAGCTGATTTGATTTGGTCGGTCCATCGCATAGGCGATCTATCATGTGGCCTGGTACTCAGCGTCTACACTCTACAATAACTACTTTAAAAACAACGTTTAAACCGTGTAAATTTACCACATTAACTGCTTTCCGAGAGCAAATGCGTTGATTATTACAGAAAAAACCCAAGTCGCTGCGATTCCATCATAAGATTCTGATTTGGTGGCAATGGGACCCACCTCAGAAGTATATACTCTTTAGAATATTTTTTTTTTAAAAGCGGTCCACAATTGCCACAAAAATCGGTGAACATACATAAAAAACAACATATAACCTGTTCCTTTTTGTAGTCGGTTAAAAACTAATACATACCTACTTTAAAAAACTAGCTAAGTTTTTAGTTAATTTTAGCTAATATCGCCGTTTTGTAGCCGAAAGATAAGAGCCATTTACTTTACAGAAAACTAGGATTATGCATTCGCCGATGTCCTGGCGATAAGAGAAGCTTATTAAAATGTTATCTCGGATCGCACACTCTAGGGCACACTGTTATACTGCCTTATATAGGCAGTAATATAACTACCAAGAAAATAGTTCGTATACCGTCAAAGTCAAGTAATGTAAACTTTCCAGTGCTTGACAACCACCCTAGTACCACGTGTATGTATAGTGTATTTTTTTCGCTAAGTATAAGTCCTAGTGCCCGACATCGGCCCAGCCTCTATCATTGGAACGCCGAATCAAACATTGGAACGCCACACACTGGGATGCTTATATACCTTAGTGAAAGTCCAATAAGAATGATGGCTAGAGCCCGGATTTTTCACGGCAAAACAAAAACTATCGTAATCTAGCCAGTGATAGAAACATTAATTTATCGATATCGAGTATTATTAGGTATATAGGTATAAAAATAACATGCCGATATATTTTTACATTATTGAAAATTTACCTACAGTGTGCAGAACAACCTTTTTATATTTTTAATAAAAAACTAGAAGTGTATTTTTCTTCCGAAAACGCCATAAGGTATTTGAGCCAACTAAAAAGTCGCGATAATGACTATACCACCTCATTGAAAGTAATAGACAATACAGTCAATAATAGACCCTTATTACTCCATAAGACTTTAAATGTCATTCCATTACGTATAAAACATAAATTGCGGTTAGATATTATTTCTTTCTTATAACGCTTTGAAACCGACGTGTTTGATATACATTTTTTTTATATTATATATACATATATATATATATATATATATATATATATATATATCTGTATTTTATTTGGTGAAGTGTAGAAGAAGGTCAAGAAGAATAGAAGAAAAAACTTCTTCTACTACACAATTATCGATAACTATCGATAAAATAATGTTTCTACCACTGGCTAGATTACGATAGTGTTTTGTTTAGCCATGAAAAATCCGGGCTCTGATGATGGCACGCGTCTGCACGTTTAACAACACAGTTTGTTCCAAGATTAATCTACATCTTTAGCGCTGGATTCGATTCCATCAATAGGAATAAGGAGTTAGGGTGGGTAGTACCAAACCGAATGCGATCGTAAGTATAGTGCTCATTAAAAACTGAATGTATGGAAAGTTTGACCAGTTTCTATGGAATGACAGCCGCCGGCGCCATATTTAACGTTGATCGGTCGTACTGTACTGTACTTTGGTGCAACCTGCCCTTAATATGTGGTTAAACTTCTAAATAATGGACTAATCTCGGAATAAATAATATACTTCCTATGTCAAACTTACAGAATTGAGACCTCGAAAAATCAACCTTTATTCATACAAAAATGTACAAAGCTCTTGGTTTTAGAAGACGTGTACTCTCGAGACTATTTGCATACCGTTCCAACAATGTCTCAGTCCGTTGGGTGAAATGCTCTTTGGTAGCCTATTTATAAAATGTTGCTATACCTACTTCAAGACTTTTACAAATGGAGAGGTATTTTTACAGTAATGTGTACGGTAATAGTATTGTTTATAGGCTAGCGAGCAACTGGTGAATTCCTGGCGTTCAGTCGCGTAGGCGTAGTTTACTAGATACGGTTGTTGTGCTTTGTCACCGAATAAGTAATAGTACTACGTACAGAAGGTTCTCTGTTAACAAATTTCCTGTTTAGGTACGCCAAACGTGCCTAAATGTGGCCATTTCTTTCTATCGCATGCAACGCACTCTTTCGGATGTGGAGCCTTAGAGCTAGGGTTACCGCCAGCTCGACCTATGAAATTATAGGTACGTTAGTATAATAGTGTATTTTACTAACGATATTACGATTATTCTTTATTTACTTAAGATCATCCAACTACACAAAAGCTGTGTAATTTGTCTTTAGGTTGTGACATCCAAACTGCCTGTTTCTGTAAAATGTAAGACGAAGACTAGTAAGAAGTAGAACTCAGTTACCTACATACATACATAAACATAATGTAAAGAAAAAATATTTTCAACCAATATAAATAGACGACGATGCAATGCAAAGCGCGAACGCGTACGTCCCGTAACAGCGCGAGGCAACCCTGATAGACCGCCTAAAGGCGGCCGGCAGGCATGTTTTAGTGCGGCGCGACGAAATCAAAGAGTGAACCGCCCCTGGCTTTGTAAAAAAAATCGGCTACGAAAAGTACGCCAACCCAGCAAGCTCCTGACACGGAAAGTGTCATTTAAACATGCTATATGAAATCAAGAAAGGATCCACCGCGTGTAATTCTTCTGATGTCGCAAGCGTCCATAGGCAACGGTGTCTGCTTGCCGTATGCTTGTTTGCAACCATCGTTGTATAAAAAAGAACTCTCTCTATATGTTCAGAATTTGGACCGTGCCGAAATATTCTGAATTGCTCACGATACACGGAATTTACTCTTAAAATAATGAATTAAAACTACAGGTTACAAAGTTTACTCACGGCGCCGGTGTCTTCTCTCTTCTCTTCTGTTCTTCGGAGCAAGTTCCCGCATTCGGTACCGACTCGGGAACTGTAAAACAAGTATTTATCCCCTCTGGAAAGCTTCACGGTCACGAAAGCACAGGACAAATCGGCTTCAAGTCACCACACTCGCGCGGCCAACAATGGTTACAAATTCACTTACAAATAA
The DNA here is from genome assembly GCA_932294315.1 of Epinotia nisella. Lineage (NCBI taxonomy): Eukaryota > Metazoa > Arthropoda > Insecta > Lepidoptera > Tortricidae > Epinotia > Epinotia nisella. The sequence goes on along the minus strand of OW028675.1, from coordinate 29,378,727 downwards.
CAACAATTAGGATAATTTAGGTTAGGTACTATTACAATTTCAACAATTTAATCCTCTAATATGGACACGGCCCGATCACAAGTTAACTGCCACAGACAATTAAACTATAGTGAAAATACCTTTATCGGATATATTTGATAGCAGTCATCCTAGTACAATTTATATCATCATATGTCATCATTGACGTTTATTGTATCGGGATGACGGCTGTCAAATATGGGACGATATTTTTTTTAAATATAGGTACCATGTTCGAATTTTCGTATATCAAACTGACAGCCGAGGACTATCAAACTTGCGCTCCTAGGCGCCTACACAACGCTTGATTTATTGAGAACTAATTGGCATGATAAGTTGCGTTCGGGCCCGAGCACTATAACTCTAAGTCAGCTGTCCCCCGTGTCGTGTGTCGGGCTACAATAGTCCCCTTTCTTCCTCTAAGAGTCGACTATGGAAACATGTTCCTTTTAATAGGGCGATGGGTTAGTAATCTATCACTGCAATGTCACATTTTCTCAATTTTTAAACCTACAATTACAATAAGTGGCAAGGAAAATGTAATTGTATGTGCTCTATCTACTGCTTTTGGGAATTCGGAAGTTAGTTTGTGGTTAGGTTTAGTCTTATTATCATAGTATAATAATATTACTAGACATACTTAGTATACTTTTTTCCCAGTAAGCAACCGTAGATTAGACTTGGGTGTGGAAATTAGTATGGAAGTTATTTACGCGACTCGCAGATGTATCTCTATAAAAGAGTGGTTAATAAACATTTATAGCATTGCTATCATTGAGAAAATGTCCGTAACAGTTGTTCTAATAACGGACCTAGAAGCAATTAATTCCGTCAACAGTCCTTTGTACGCTAAAACCGCAAATCTGTCTACCTACATTACTTTATCTACCTACATCAGCCACTAATTCTGGTACCGTAATAAATTATTATGACGTCAGCCGGTTGTTCCAAGGGCAACCCTAATCTCTCCTATGGTTAAGCAGAATGAATTGTGTACCTACTAAGCTAGGGTTGCTACGAGAGTTTTTTTTTTTTTGGTAAGGATCAGTTAGGTGGCATTTTGGCAGCTTAGTTAGGTATTTACGGGCAAAAAGAGTAAGAATGTAATGTAGGTACTTCCACTTTAATTTAATGTGCGGGTAATTTTGGGTTAGTATGCCCACAGAAGTGGTCGTTTGATTCCGGCGAATAACTGCGTACCATTTGGAACGAGCGTAAGATAATGTCAAATGGCATTATCACTTTTACCTAAGCTTTAGTTGAGAACTACAAATATTGTACAAACAATGCTTATTGGAAGTTTCGATCAATGAACCAGTAAAAAAGAAGGATTTTTTTACACTATGACGGTGGCAGACTAGATATCGTCGCCTATGGACTCCAGAAGAATCACAAGCGCGATACCGACCCTTTATTTATTTGAGGATTCGCTGTGTTGACAGCTAGATTCATAATTATACAAATCTCACACTCTCAACATAGCATTGCTTTAAAGTTAGTTTTTATAATTACATGTAGTCATTAAGGTAGGCATTTGTTATATAGGCTTAGATCCCTGGTTTAAATGAATTATTATTATTATTACAGCGCATCCTAGTGAGCTCTAGCGACCTTAATCACCATTAAAAACACAACACCAAACACCCAAGTGGTGTTATTTTGGATGGCGGTCTGCTGTAAGGTGTTCCCCAGTTGGGCTCTCTCTTTCAAGGCACACCGCAAACCTTTTGAAGACTGGAAGGAAATAAACAAGCCCACGGGCCCCTAAACCGGGAGCATAAAAATAAAACCGAATGACGCGTAAAGCTGCAATGGCCACTCAATCACTCGGAACACCTGCCGACAAATTGTTCTTTCAGCGGAGTTATGTGAACACGGACGGATGGCAACACTTCGGTGACATGCGGACCAATCAATAAAGGTTTATGTAACTGGTTGAAATGTGTTAAAAGGATTTTCAGTGGCGTATGATGTACTTGGTTATAGATTACATTTTTTAAGAGACAAAGTTTAAAGAACATTTTGGAATGAAGTAAAAAAAAATAGCCTTTATTATTGAAGCTGAAAAAACTTAAAAACTATAATGCTACATTTTATCGACAACTTCAACTTGTCTTGGCGACATAGGCCTCTTCCAGAGCCTTCCAGTTCGTGCGGTCCCTTGCCTCTCTCAGCCACGTTCCTCCAGCAGTCTGTTTTAGATCATCTGACCATCTAAGGATAGGTCTTCCTCTTTTCTTTTAAATCTTCTTGGGTACCACTCTACTATGTCCTTTGTCCATTTATCTATGTTTTCCCATATCATATGACCATGTCCAGCGCCATTTTTGCTGTTTTATTGTATCTGTTATTTTTCTAGACTTGGAATTGGCCACTTTCCTAAAAAATGATATTTAGTCCGTCAGTTAGATTATCAAAACATATTGGACACGTATTTTTTTGTTTATCAATTAAACAAAAAATTATAAACAAATAGCCCGTTAAAGTTCCGCGTGACGTCACATTATGGTACACTTTTTATCATAATGTGACGTCACGCGGAACTTTAACGGGCTATATCTTCGTATTTTTTTGTTTAATTGACAAACAAAAAAATACGTGTCTAGGAAAGTACCCAATTAAGTAGTTAGCTTATAATTAAGAACCTAAACTAGTCGCTCTGGAGCTGTAGAACTGGACGACTTTATTTTTTAACTATTTTGAAAAACTGAATTGACAAAAAAAATATGTATTGATTGGTGCTCTCAAAATTTCACGAGGATCGGTTGAGAAATGTGACCTGTAGAGAAGAACAGCCAGTTGGCACCAAGTGTAAGCAGTCATTCTACACCGGCGTCAACGACGCAACGGAGCTACACTGTTTCGTTACCTAAATAATAATTCATTTTTAATTTTATTAATTGTATGTAAGGTAGAAGTACTAGTGCCCGACATGTCAACAGAAAATACTTATTTGAATCACGATATTATGGTCATTTAAGATGTATTAAACAGTTTAATATGGTTTGGGAGACGAGGTATTTACTCAAGTTACTGATATGGAATTCGTTTCATATGGTGATCTTATAAAAAATCCTGATAATATAAGAATTAGGTAATCCATCCGAATGTACGAGTAAATGGCAGGCGGTTATGCTGGCAGTCCCAATAGATGTCATTTCAGTACAAATGTCATGAATGACATACTGACATTTATTGGGACATGAAGGTTTAACTCATTATCCCAATTGATGGCAGCTGGTTTTAACAAATATGTTCATAACTTATAAATAAGTTATTTGTCTTGAAATTGTGATAAGAAATATTGAAGTCACTAAGTAACGTAAGTATTTTCTGTTGACATGTCGGGCACTAGTATTTCTACCTTACTTAGTGTTCTATCAGAAATTCAATTAAGCATGAGTAAAATATCAAACGATGAAAGTACAGCTATTCCCCTTATAGTTATTCTTTAACTAACTAGACAGGCTCTTCCAGGCAGACGTTAAGTTAAATGGCTCCTAACTGTTTCCCATTAGACTTTCTTTCGTATTACTCGCCTCCTTTTTCCCCAAGTTCCTATAAATCTGAACTGATAAGTGGGCTAGGGCTAATTTGCTTACGACTTTAATAGATGTGTAAATTGCCCTAGTATTAGAGCGGTTACACACAACAACTTTTGCTGCGCTACAAACATGATACAAACGCGATACAGTATCGATACAGCACTGCTATCACAGGACGGCCCGCGAGTTTTGCGGCGAGATAGACTAACCGTATCGTTCTAATTAGAACGCTTAAAAAAAGAATTAGAACGTTCCGGATAGTCTATGTCATCGCGACGCAACTCGCGGGCCGTTCTGTGATAGCAGTGCTGTATCGATACTGCATCGCGTTTGCATCATGTTTGTAGCGCAGCAAAAATTGCTGCGCTACAAACATGATGCTCTAATACTGGGTCAATTTACACATATATTAAAGTCGTAAGCAAATTAGCCCTAGCCCACTTATCAGTTCAGATTTATAGGACCTTGGAGAAAAAGGATGCGAGGAATACGAAAGAAATATACAGTATCGATACAGCACTGCTATCACAGGACGGCCCGCGAGTTGTGTCGCGGCAAGATAGACTATCCGGAACGTTCTAATTAGAACACTTAGAAAGAGACGGATAGTCTATGTCACCGCGACGCTACTCGCGGGCCGTTCTGTGATAACCATGCAGGTGAATTTGACAGATAAGCGCGACTGTCACGCGTTGGTGAAACGCGTTTGTATCGGTGCAAATAACTACAACTTACAAAAGTTGAAAAACCCCCGACATTTTCATTTCAAACTACAATATCTCAAAAACGGCAGAACCGATTTTGTTGAAACGTAGCTGAGAACCATCTCGATCACGTCAGCTTTCAGACAAAAATCCGCATTAAAATCAGTCTATTCGTTTCGGAGCTACAATGCCACGGACATACACACAGACACGTCAAACTTATATCATCCCTCTTTTTGCGTCGGGGGTTATAAAGAGCTCTCTTAATCCTACGTAGATATTGCTTTGTTTGATGAGCATTTTCGTTTCAATATACGACGTACCCATTCAGAATAATTCGGACGGTTAAACTAGAAAACGTCGTCAAAAAACTGTTGGTTAATCATACGTTTCGTCACAAAACTGATAGGTTAGATGTGGTAAATATAACTTTAATTAAGCTGAACAGTATAGATACCATACCACACCATACCATAGCTCACTGTCTCCGCTGGCTCGGTCACGTCGAAAGGATGGAGGAAAATCGGAGCGCCAAACAGGCATATCTGGGCCATCCAGCCGGGCGACGACCGGTTGGACGTCCCAAGTATCGTTGGAGCGATGTCACCGAATCAGACCTGGGTGATCGTCAAGACATGATCTGGCGAGAAAAAGCACAAAATCGATACAAATGGCGACAACTCATGTGGGAGGCCAATACTCATTTTGGGTCGCTGAGTCTTGAGATCTTGAAATAAAATTCAGTTGAAATACTTTAGGTATTTAGATAAATCCAACATAGCTTAGCTTTATTTGGTCCCTTTAATTAAGATGTAGATTCAAACTAAAAGCACCTTTAAATTAATTAAAATATTAGCTACCATAATAGAAAATTTCATTCAATTACGATAAAACATCACAATATGTAAAACATTCTAGATGAGAATTTAATGAAGTAAAACTAATTAACTAAATGTGTACTTTTCTCAATTTCTTTTGAAACAACATTGCTGCAAACTTTGATATCATGAAGTAAAAGGCGACACAATCTCCTTTTTATCTGAAACTTTTAATTACTTTTAAACCCTTTACGAAGGCAGTCAAATTATGTTTGAATAGGTATAATGGCCGTCTGGAGCGAAAGTTATATCCCAAAATGGAGGCCAGATCAATAATTATATTTATTTCTTAAATGAGGTCGTATATTTCGGAAAATTAATTAATAGTCGCAGTCGGATAAAAACTATTCTAAGCGGAAGCCAGAATATTGTACGTATAAAAAATGTTTCATGTGTTTCCGTTTATGGGAAGCTGAGATCATTCGTGACAGAACAATGTCTGAAATGATACTGGCTTTTTTTAATTTAGAGATTTATTATAAGTGGAGATAATGGTATGTTGTCAACATATCCTGAGGACATAGAATAGAATAGAATAGAATAGAATACTTTATTGCTCTCATGTTGACATACATCAGGTCTTAATTATCACAGTTTATGGTACAACATGACACCCTTTAAGGGTATTGCAATTCCTTGTCTCAAACGTAGACCAGGTACACATTACAAAATTATAGTACTTAACCTAAATCACATGTTAATATCTAGAATAACCTACTTTAAGAATATTTATGGTATCTATTTACACTTAAGAAGTCATTCAGTGAATAAAAACAGTTTTCTATTAAATATGTTTGCCTATAACTCCTCAGTGATTTTGGGGAAGTGTATCTATGTATGTTTGTAGCTCTTTAACCTCACCACCGTTCACCCACAAAACTAGATATCTAGACGCCGCGATTCGTAGAAACTCAGCGTAATTAGAGGTCTAGTTTCGTTAGGCATGACGGGTGAGGAGAGGCGCATTAGCGCATTCCGAGTAACAGCCCTGCTGGCGACTATTGTGCTATGAAATGACACTATCCCCCTCTCACTATTCCCTTTGCCCCGCGTAATTATAGGCAGAACAGTTTTCTAATTGGCTGTAAAAAAGTGAATGCGCTAACAAAAGACCTTGTCGTTGACATATTCAACAGTAATATTCCTGCGTAAACTGACGAGGAATTTCTTTGAGTGAGCATAGCTTTAAGTTAATCGTACTGTGTTACTAGTTTACTACCCTTATGATGTTGGTATATATCATCATCATCATATCAGCCGAAAGACGTCCACTGCTGGACAAAGGCCTCGCCCAAAGAGTGCCAAATTGACCGGTCCTGCGCCACCCGCATCCAGTGGACTCCCGAGACCTGCGTGCCATTGGGGCGGAAAGGTTCTCGACTGGCGACCACTACCAGAAGGCACGGCGCGGGTAGCCCCTCCCCCCCCACAAGGTGGACGCATGACCTGGTTGGTATATATAGTTAAGTTAAATTAATAAATAAGTATCCACATTTTGTAACCCCTAGTTAGGAAATCTCAGTATTGCAATGTATCTCACAAATGTATACTTACTTTGATGTTTCCGGTGGAAACCTGTAATTGGCTTTTTGTATTCTATCTATAAAATCAATGTGTTTCTGTAGCTGTCGGTTCTCCAAATATAAATAAATAAATGACAGTGCCAGCGGTGCCAGCCGCGTTTAGGTGAATTTGCATTACGAGGTTTGCGAGAGCCGAGTTTAGCCGAAGTGGCAAGAAAGACAGGCCTGTCTGCCATATCATTTAAGAGTCCTCGGGACTCTCGGCACAAGTCGGTTCCATACAAATGTAGTTTGACTCTCATTTTTACCCGATTGCCGAAGGAGGATTATGTTTTTCGAACGTATGTACCTATGTATGCGTGTATGTCTTATTCTTTGGCATGCCCTGCAGCCTAAACCGTTAGACGGATTTCGACCTATGAAAATTGGATTCCTCTTAATTGTAGGAGTGACATAGGCTATAATATTTGTGAAAAAGCAGTTGGGTTTTCGTTTATTTTTATTTTTATTTCTATTATAATTTCTAGCATCAGTAACCAGCTTCCGACCAGATATGACGAATCCCACTGTGTAACTATACAAAATTTCATGTTAGTCCAGCATGTCGTTATTCCAGAATGTATGGAAACTCAAGCGACTTCTTCAAGGGACTCTTTAGCAGCTCACTATTCTGTAACTTGTTTTAACCTCACCTCACTGTTCACCCACAAATATATCTTGATGACACGATTCGTAATAACTAAGCGTAATCAGAGGTCTAGTTTCGGTAGTCGTGACGGGTGAGATGAGGCACATTAGCGCGTTCCGAATAACAGCACAGCAATGTGTAGGTAAGCGCTTCTCGTCGCGCAAAACTCAATGACTCCTGTGTCACTCGCGCTGTGCAAATTACGAGGACGAGGGTATAGTTATAGTATAGCCCGTCGTCTTGCGACGCGGCACTTTGTGCTATCTCCGCAGTCACTCCTTCCTAACTTGTGAGATTGCCTAGTTCCTAGGTCATTTTGAACCCTAAAACCGATTACGAACGTATTTGGAACGTTCTCGAAATCGCTCCAAGTTCGATACAGGGGTGTAAAGGCTTGAATGCGACCTAATTTAACTGGGGACGTGCCACGGATGGAATCTGTTCGAGACTCCATTATTTACCAACTTTTCCCATTTAAAAGGATGCAAGTCATGGTGCGATTCGGAGGGTTATATGGGTTTCCTTGGTTCTGCTGCGGATAGCCTCATTTCTGATTCGACCACGCAGAGAAACTTCCAACATAGCCCTCTTCATTGCCCTTTGGGTGACTTTGAGCCTTATTATGAGGCCCATAGTAAGTGACTTACGTTTCTGTGCCAGATGTCATCACTGGCAACACACACTGGTCTTGAGTGAGCGGGGCACATTGCACGCAGAACCGATGGCCGTTGGGGCGGAAAGGTTCGCGAGTAGCGTCCACGTACCGAAAGGCGTGAGGCACCCCACAAGGTGGACTGATGACCTGGTAGAAGTCACGGGAGTCCGCTGGATGCGGATTGCCCAGGACCGGTCACTTTGGCACTATTTGGGGGAGGCCTATATCCAGCAGTGGACATTCGGCTGAAATGATGATGACTTTACCAAAGTGTTGGTTGAGGAGATTTCGGTTTTTACCTGAGACTAATCGAGGAGGTGTACCTATTAAATAAAAATATGGAGTATGTATTAGGTGCCCCCGGGGCTCCGCCCGCTTATTACACTGAATGCAAGCAGCGGGATAAAAATAGCCTATATCCATTCCGAAGCTTGTTGAAGTGACTAGTTACAAACGCTACACACAAACGAACATTAATAAGGTGTAGGTACATTTTTTAAGCTCATGTCATTAAAATACACATTAAGATTAAAATGCTGGAAAAATCTCCACCTAATACGTGTAACAGTAAACAATAGCTCCACAGAATAAAGCAGGTTTTTGGGAAATATTCAGCCCATTATTCGTTATTTATGTTCATTGTGTTTATCGCCGTTTGGCAACAGCTAAAAGCAAAGGCACGTTTTTAATATTACCAAATGTTTTGAGATTATGTCGCGGACATATTCCACTTGATAAATTTGCGTACCTGATGCGAAAGGTTGCATCACCAAACTGCAATGAGTGTGACATTATAGAGGATACCTACTTTCTTCTGGGCTAATACACGAGTGCCACAACATCCTATCAGAGGTATGTAATAACGGCGACATAACCCTGCAATGGATCAAAGGACACAGCAACTCACGCGGTAACGACGCAGCGGATGCACTGGCTAGGGAAGGTTCAGAGTCTAGAGCCGTTGGACCGGAACCCACAATTCCTCTACCCCCCGCATGGCTGCGGAACACACTGCGACTAAACACCAAGGTAGAACACCAAAAATATTGGCATACCCTAGGAACCTGCAGGCAAACCAGGGAGGCCCTCCCGACAATCAACCCCGGATTGTCACGGAAGCTAAAGAAGCTAAAGAGGCCGGCACTCCGTCTCCTGACGGGAGCCATAACTGGTCATGCACTATTAAACAAACATATTTTCACCCTAGGTGTTACAGACAGTCCTCTCTGCAGAGCCTGCATGGAAGAGGAGGAGACAGCCGCCCACGTCATCCTGACGTGCCCTGGGGTGGCAGATTACCGGGCAAAGCACCTCGGGAACACCGGGGTCACTACCGGAGGCCGTCGGCAACATAAAGGGTCTGCTAGGCTTCCTGGTGGAACTGGGTTGGCACGAATAATAGTAGTGCCAACCCATACGCAAAATAGGCGCAATTATGACGTTGCGGAAACCCAACCCGCGTACACCTATAACCTATAGAGGATACCTATCACGTTATTATGGAATGTGACCGGAACGCGGACGCGAGAAGGAACATTACAAACGAGATTGTATTCGAAGTGGGAGATTGCAACCAAATCTTGGTGCACCCGCTATCTGATGAAGCAAAATAGAAGATAAATTGTTAATGTGAATTCATAGAGTGACATAGTCACAAAAGTGACTGAGCTCTATGAATAAAGATTGAAAAAAAAACTTACATATGTAGTTCGTTTTACGTTCAGTGTCTGTTCTAAGTTAAAATTTAGATTCTTATTTAACATCTTAAAACTTGTAAATCCATTATAAGAGTTCTTTGTTAAGTTAGTACGGAATCCTAAAATTGAACGCAAGTTGCCGATTGTTATTTTACTGTAATTAATAAAACTTACCTTTTTAGTTCTTACCTAACTTAAGGTAGGTAAACGTCCTAGTCTTCGAGGTTGCACTTGTGTATGACATTAGCACTTTATATCAGTATCATAGGTTAAATTCGAATGAAGAAAATTCCTGTTAATTCGAATTTAACACATATTACTTTGACAAAAAGTGCCTATGTTATACTCTAGTGCAACGTCGAGAACTAGGACGTTTACCTTACTTCTTTTTAGCCCAGAGCAGGGGCGGTTCACTCTTTGATTTCGTAGCGCCGCACAAAAACATGCCAGCCGGCCGCCTTTAGGCGGTCTATCATTGGTTGCCGCGCGCTGTTACGGGACGCACGCGTTCGCGCTTTGCATTGCATCGTCATTCGCCTCGTAATCTCGTAAAATAAAAATGTCTAAACAAAAAACAGCTAAAAGTTACTGTATCGCTACGGGTTGTAAAAATAACGACACAAATACGGAACATTTGTTTTTATCGCTACCGTCGGGACGACACATAGGTACTCATTTACGTAACCTATCAAATTTTGCGAAGCAAACAATATAGGTAAAGACTTCAGATGAACATTGAAGTCTATTTTTTGCAGTACCTATATATTATACCTACTAACGTACCTATAATTTAATAGGTCGAGCTTGCGGTAACCCTAGCTCTAAGGCTCCGCCTCCGAAAGAGCGCGTTGCATGCGATAGAAAGAAATGGACACATTTAGGCACGTTTGGCGTACCTAAACAGGTAATTTGTTAACAGAGAACCTTCTGTACGTAGCACTATTACTTACTTCGTGCCCAGAGAGAGGTGCTAAAAGCTGTATCTCATAAACAACCATGTATAATATAGTCAACATTAATTTGAGATCATAAATGAAGAGCGTAAGCTTGGTGTTGCCACAAATTGAAGACACCTAATGCCCCAAAGCGAGCAATAACGACTGATATAAAACCCTGCTCGCCCGAAACAGCTATATGATTCACCATCTATATCTATTCACAATACTCATCACTATTATATCCTGACCCCGGGATTTCTAACAAATACGCGTGATTGGAGGTCACATTTAAACTGGTTGGTGTTAGGTTGTTGGTAAACGTTATGAATTTCGGCCTAGTCGAGATTGCCTTTAATTAAATATTGTTTGCTCGAGAAGACTCCTATAATTCTACGTATTATATTATAAAGGCCAAGCAAAACTAATTAGTCGATATACAAATGTATGAAACTGAACGCAACGGAATTGTATTATTATTTCATTTTGAATTCATTTACAGTTTGTGGATACAGCGACGAAAGACTGAAACCCATAGGAGGCAAGTAGGCTTACGTCAGTTATCGTATTAAATATCCACCAGTAGGAATAGCGGGAATTGAGTCGTTTCCTCAAGTTAAAATTGATAACGTACGTAGTGTTGCTAAATGGATAGTAAAATTAGTAAACCATCAAATTAATGTAATAAATTACCAAATATAATTAAAATCAAAGTTTAGAAAAAATATGCAATTTTTTTTTTGTTGTCCAAGAGTAAATTGAAAGCTATCAATAAAATTCTTATGCTTTTATAGCAACAAAATTGTATAGCAACTATGGACCTAAACGCAGTATTTCGCGACTAAAACAGCAATTTACTTGATTTTCCATACAACGATTAGTACAAATACCAAACGTTTTCGGCTGCCGCCAGCGAGGTGTCTTTAACTCATTTTTTTTTGGTATTTATGTTCTTGTTAATTGTAGTTGCTCCCATACAAACATTTCTTCCTCTCCAAAAATTGCTTCGAATGGCATCGTAAAAAAATTTAGGACACAACCCTATTGCCATGTAAAGACCAATTATTGAACGAAACGAAAGAAGTTCACCGTTTCAGCTTGAGCAAAAAATATTTCGTATGTCCGGCGTGTGTCCGGCTGTTCCCTTCTACAGGTCGCATTTCTCAACCGATTCTCGTGAAATTTTGTGAGCCGGTTCAATAATTACATACTAGTTTTTTGTCGTTTCAGTTTTCGAAATAAAACATTTTTTTTGAAAGAAAGTCAGACTCGCGTGTTCTGCAGCGCACATAGTCACTAGTTTATTTAAAAAAAGAGACATTTAGGTACATAGTAAAACTATGAAAATAAAACGTACAGAAATATTTAAGGAAAGTGAAACAACGCGTTTTAAGAACATGTATAATAACCAAAATATCATTAGTAGAACATTTTGATGTACTAAGCTATAACTAAATAAAGTTACAATGTTCAATTGAAGTTTAATTAATTTTAGAACTGGGTATTTTAGACTACAAAGTAATCTATCATTCAACTCCATTCACATCTCGAGAGAATCCTCTCAAACATCTTTTGTGCTGGAATAGCGTGGTTATCCCAGAGAATATTTGACTTTAATATAAATAATCGAGTCCATACAGTTGAAGTCTTTGGTTATTCTGTACGTTTTTCTATCGTACGACTTCGTAATCAGTAACCCACATCTCGCGTCTTTCATCCCCAACCCTTTGAACTCCAGGCACTCCAATATCCGCCTTGACACTTTCTCTCTGACAATGTTTGGGACGTCTTCGAATCTAAAATCATCTGGAAGCGAGGTGATAATGCAAAGACCAATATGTATGATTTTGAAAGAGAGAAAAAAGAAAGAAAAAACATTTATTCGTGACAAAACACATAAAAACAAACTGTAGACTCAATACACACAAAAACATTTGCCACGAAATGGTCACAACTCGGCGTGATGCTGGCAGCGCCAGCGCTGGTCTTCCGTTGTGACCATTAGGTGAAACACGAACAATGACGCCACGATCGCACACAAGGACAATTTACAAAAGTAATCATAAAAAACAACACAAACTATTAAAAGCAATATACAATGAATAAAATATAAAAATAAACAGGTTTTGGTTAATATTTAATTTGGGCGAGAAGTACGGGGATCCCCGCACCTCCACCATAATGTAGAACGGCCTATCGTGGAGATGCGGTACATAATGAAAGTGGTTGATCAACTCTACAATCAACGCTACTATGTCTAATAAGCTAAAATGAACAGCGTCAAAGTCAAAGTCAAAGTCAAATTGATTTATTCTTCAATTTAGGCATATTACATGCACCTATGGTCGTCCTATCGTGACGACCGCGATTTCAATACTCAATCCCAAGTAATTTGTTCCTCTTAACGTGCCAGTTTAAGCTGGTATACCTCTTAACAGTAAAATTTTTAGTTTTATCAAAACACCACTGAACTTTTTAGGGTACCGTAGTAAACAAGGAACCTTTATAGTTTCGACAAGTCCGTCTGCGGCTTAGCTCAGTAACCCTGCTGTAAGCTGTTATTCCGCATGGTTATATAAATCAATCACGCCGATAAAATGTTAGAATAAAATTTAGATTTTTTGTAGTGTATTTCCCATACACCTAAATTGTAAATGTAATTTTTTTTCTCGGTAAATCCATGGTTTTGGGGTATCGTCGGATAGCTTGTTCAAAAATATTATGGGTTCTTGAAAGCCATTTTTCGATCCAGGGATCTGTTTGCGTGATATTGCGTTTACTGCTGGATAAATGGTTACTATAAGATGCTATAGGGTATGTGAAAAAATTCATGGCAGTAGTACATATAATGAATTTAAAAGAAAAACTATCACGGATAAGTCGATATAACTAGTTAATGAGTAATAGTCGACCAACTTAAAACTGCGTACCTACGTACTTGGAAAAGCCACTTTTCGTACAAATTCGGGCGATGCAACCGCAACGTTTAGTTGGGGCGCGTGTGTCGCTGTGACAAAGACAGACAGGCAACTACGGAACCCTACACTGCGCGTGGCCTGACACGTACTTGGCCGGTTTTTATAGTAGCCGTACGTACCCACTCTAGATCTTGTATCAAAGTATGTTTCTGTCATTATTTTCTTGAAAAACGAAGATATGAAAGTGGGCATGTCCCATTATGTCGAATATCACGCATGGAATAGTGGCATTGAGACTCAGTCTAACCTTTTTGACAGAACTACGCAGACACACGCAAATTGTTGTAATAATCATCTTAAGTGACGAGTACCTACTCATATACAGCCTGTAACGACAACGAGCAAATATATTTGGTCTGCATACCAAGGTTTCATCCCCTTTTTCGTCCCTAAAAGAGATGAAATTTGACATAAATTATAGCCTATGTCCTATTCTGATATATAAGGTACATAACTGGAAAGTTTTATATAAATTCGTCCAGTATTTTTAGAGATCAATTGGAACTTACATCCATCCATCCATCCAAACTTTCACGTTTAATATTAGTAGGATAAGATTCCTGGTTGCAAAAACATTTATTAAATATAATTATATGGATAGTTAACGTTAACTCATCAGTTTCGCTGACGAGCATGATTGTAGTTAAACTTTTGTTGTTATTTCTCCGTAAATAAATCAGTGTCAGCGAAATCAGATTATTTGTTTTGCCCATTGGATTCAAAATTGGAATGAATCTCAGCCCCGCTTCGCTGCCAATTAAAACATAAATTACAATTTATTATACAAACAGTAGTTTCACTGAAAATTGCTGAAATGAAATTACGCTCTGCAAAGCACGAAGTGAAAAACAGCTGGCCGGGTTAAGTCGTGAGTTCTGTAGTCAAGTGGACAAAAGGTTTAAATCTGTTGGCATCACAAATATACTTACACCCTTCTCACACTACGTGTTTAGGTTTGCTGTTATCTTTATACAAATTCCGTAGAACAGATGCGAGGTATGGCGGATAGCCAAAAGTTCGTGCAAAACTAGCTGAGTGATTAAATTGTCAACGGAAATCAAAATAAATAAATTTTCGTTGAAATTTAAGTCAGAGGTTGCATAAGAAAAATAATTGCAAGATAACTGAGTACATGGATTTACGTGCAGTACGTAGATGTGAATGCAATTTAGGGCCGATGACTGAACACCCCTGGAGTTGTTAACGTTCATAGGCTACAGTGACCGCTTACCAGCAAGCGGGCCGTACGCTTGTTTGCTACCAACGTGGTATTAAATATTGTAAAGTTGTTGTACAGTTGTAGAATGTAGAGGTTGAACATACATCGTCTACAGTAGTTACTTAATAAAAATAATCTTGATCATGCGTTTGTATTTATTTTACTTTGTATGTAAATCCATTATGTTAACAAAACCTTAACAAAGATCTTAATTTCAATTTAATCCCTACATCATGAAAACACTATTATTTACTTACCTGAGTACCTAATAACTTAAGTATGTCTATTGCCTACAAATCTTCTTAAATATTTATAATAGAAGTAATGATCTCTAGTTTAAGTTTCGAACACGGTTCGTTCACGTGATCTACCAGCTACTTGTTAAATAACACTCACGCATAAATCATATACCTACGAGTGATTTCCGCTACAAGGCGGAAAAATGCTGCTACTCGCTACGTTACGATGTAGCACACGTAGCGTTGCTTGGCCTTGAATGTGTTACTAGCTTAATGTCGATATTTAGCGAAAGGTGCCCGTAGCGCTCTGACTTTATTTACCTATTTAATTGTATGGCATAAGTACACTTGTTTATAATAGGCAAACAATAAAACACATAGGCAAACAATAGAACCCTGTCTCATTGACACCCTGCTATTTATTTATCTATTAGCCATAGAAGTCATTTTGACGTTTACTGTGAAATGGTTCTACACAGTAGCCTAGGATTCCGTGGCAGTAATTTATCACGAAAAACTTTTTCACGAAAACTTTTTCACGAACGACTTTATCACGAAAAACTTTATCACGAATAAACTTTATCACGAAAAGACCATATCACGAAAACTTTATCACGAAAACTTTATCACGAAAACTTTATCACTAAAGATTTTATCACGAAAACTTTATCACGAATAGACTATTTCACGAATAGACTTTATCACGAAAAATCTTAATCACGAAAACTTTACCACGAATAGACTTTATCACGAAAAATCTTAATCACGAAAACTTTACCACGAATAGTTGTTCATGAATAAAGAATTGAATTGAATTGATAGTTGCTGCGGCAGTGGGCGGAGCACATTGCACGTAGAACCAATGACCGTTGGGGCGGAAAGGTCCTCGAGTGGCGACCACGTACGCAGCGTGTGTAGGCCCCCCACAATGTGGACATATGACCTGTTAAAGGTCGCGGGAGTCCGCTAGACTAGATGCGGGTGGCGCAGGAACGGTAATTGTGGCACTCTACATGGCATTGTGGGGGAGGCCTATGTCCAGCGGTGGACGTCTTTCAGCTGATATGATGAGAAGACACCGTGGGCAGATGTGCTCCATGGTTTGAACCTCTTCGCCGCACTCACATATGGCCGAATCTACCCGACTCCATTTGTGCAAGAGTAGCCTATTTAGACGGCACGCGGCACCACAGTTTTCAAGGGAGTTCGTACCCATGCAACTTACGTGAAGGGTCGAGGGTTTCTATATAAGTACCCGCGGCGACAATGCCCCATTAATTTCTCCAGGCTTCCGTTACATCAAAATCTTCCAGGTTTCGAGCAGCAGTATATGTAGGGTTGCGGGATTTTAGGCGCTGAAGTGGTGGCCGACAGAACTCTTCGTGTCTCCCTAAGGAGTGAGGTTGTTGACACCATCTTTTCCGCTTCTTTTTTTAGTGCGTAGGCTCTACGCAAGTGCGGTGGGGCTATGTACAATAGCGCTGGTAGCCAATGGGCTGGAGTAGACCTAATAGGTACCCGACTGATTGACGCTGATTAGGTTAAGATAATAAGTTTATGTCCACGTACCGGCAGGCGCAGCGTGGGTAGACCCTCCACAAGGTGGACTGATGAACTGGTAAATGCGGGTGGGGAAGGACCGGTCATCATGTCACTCTTTACGGGGAGGCCTATGTCCAGCTTGATCATTAGATTAGTCATTCATGAGCTCATTTTCACACACTCGGCAATGCTCTAGCGCGAGCGAAAGTGGCCACAGCGTTATCTATTCTAATTTAATCTCAAATCAAAAATCAGTAGCGCGTTCCTGAACTGAGCTCCGGATACAATAGCCCGCATATATTATTGGTCAAAATTTGTTTTCTGAAAAGCACACAGTACACGCAATCAGGATTTCCAGCTCCATGTGTCGAATATCAAATTATAATCAGATTGTAATGCAAATAGAATCCCATGTAAATTTTATGCATTGTTGTTTGCGATTTACAAAGCCACCAGCTTGGTAAAATACATAATTACCTTATTTTATTAAAAAGTATGTTTTTTTTATTAACATACCATTTACAAAGGTGGCAAGGGATCAACATATATGAAAAAAATAGGGTTTTCCATCTTTTTACTTTTTCCAAGTTTTTTAGTTATTGTTAAGTCTTGGAAGACCCTTATATCATAAAGTAAACCCGTATATCATAAAGACGATGTAGGTAATAGATATAATAGAGAGCGGAACGAATATAATCTCGCAAAAGAAAATCAATGAATAAATTATAATCAAAGGCAAAAAAATAATCAAGAAAATCTCAGTTGCACAGTGTATAGATCAAATAGATGCATTGCATCGGAGCGAAAACCTGACATTTTCCCATTTACTAGGACGCCAAAGTTGTTTGAGCAATCATGTCACATCCGTTTTGAGTTCAAGTAGGGCAATTCTTCATTGACATCAATTTACCCCCCCCCCCCCCCCCAACTGTCCCTATTTGCCAATTTTTGAAGTCACATCGCTTATTTTTGTCGCCGTACTCGTAACTAAACCAACGTCTAAAAACCGGCCAAGTGCGAGTCAGACTCGTGCACGAAGTTTTCCGTACCATTATCTATAAAAACGGCAAAAAAATCATGTCTGTTGTATGGGAGCCCCAGTCCGACTCGCACTTGGCCAGTTTTTTAGTATTTGTTGTTATAGCGGCAACAGAAATACAACATTACATGAAAATTTCAACTGTAGTATCACGGTTCATAGGATACAGCCTGGTGACAGTCGGACGGACGGACAGCGAAGTCTTAGTGATAGGTCCCGGTTTTACCCTTTGGGTAGGTACGGAACCCTAAAAAAGACGCAATGGTAAATGACGTTGGTTTAAATTGGACGCGCGTCAAATACAAGTCTTGTTTAGAAAGGGCAGGTGTTTGCAAATGGATATAAATGACGCCCATTAGGACGCTTGCATAGGGATGCTAGTTTCGGGATCTTACTATTTACATTTAAGGTACAAGCATATACCTAGCTTAGATCTTGCTTACGTTTTGTACATTTTTAAGTTTTTTTTTTTAGAAAATATCGCTTTGAATAGACTTTAAGTAATGTTAAGCATTTTGCTTCTATACCTATCAGTTTGTCTGTCTGTGGTATCGTAGCTCCCAAATGAATGAACCTATTTGAGTGTGGTTTTCTTTCAAAAGTAGTCTGTCGAGAGGGTACTTAGCTATGTTTGTTGTGTTGAAGGTGATTTAAATTTTTAATTTGGGTAAGTATGTAGTTATTATAGTGGGATGTTTGGTGGCATTGGCGTGAACAGAGATCGGTGGAGTCGTTGTTGTAATATAAATACTTTTTGTATTGAATGAATGAATGATTCATAAAAATTATAAATAACAATATGTTGTTAAAATTTTCATGTATTCTAGAGCTTGCAATTGAAATTAAAGTTTCAAAATCTTGCATATTATCTTCATCTGATGTTAAACACTTGGAAAGATTATAATAAGCATATAGTTACTGTGGCAATCTGTTACATAAATTAGCAGGAGTTATACCATTTCTCAATTTGTGAAAAATCCATTTATGTGTCGAGAATAATATATCTCCATCCACCGAAGTTAACGTAGCATGCTTTAGAATGTAAGCATGATTTCCAATATCAACATCAATTATGTGTTACTTACTTCCCAGTCTTCCCACCAATTAATGAAACTATGATTTGTGAGAGTTGTCTAAATTGACAGAATAAAACATCAAAAGTTGATGAGACGATGGATGGATGATGAAAATTTGAAGGGACTTTTTGGTCAGCCAAAAAAGTAAAATATTTAACAAAATGTTATATTAGAAAATCTACATAATTTAACTCTAACTTTTATGTTAATTTTTCATTTATTCATTTATAAATTCAGTCATTACAATATACAATTAAAATTTATAAAAATTAAAAACCAACAACACAATTAAAAATTAACAATTAAATACTTATACAACCTAAGCTTAGTCAAAAAGGCCCCCGTGAGTTGCTACATAATATGTTTTTACCATTCAGTTATTCGTTCAGCTACAAAAAGTTTATAACGGCGGCTTCGCTGCATTAATTGTGCTATGGTGCCACGAGAATCCTAACCCTAGTTATCGCCTACCTGTTTTTGAAAAAAAAAAACAAGACTTAATGGGTCATACAATAGATATACCGTTGGTAGGTACATCATAACTTCCTGGCATCATTGTTTAATATTTCAGCCTTAATCTTAACATTTAGTATTTTTAAGTAAAGGTAAGTAATAATAAATTTCTATTATGTTTTAACTAACTATTTTTATTAAATTCCCGTCTGCACAGTATCAACATAGTTAAATTTCATTAAAACGCCCAGGTGGTAGCTACAGTGCCTTGATAAATCACCTAACCACCACTTTATTCTATATTTTTACTAGAAAACAAGCTCATTTTTAAAGTTTTACAAAATAGAAAATAAATTCACAGTGTAGTTCATTCGTTCATTCAGTGTTCTTTTTAGTAAGAAAATTTATGAAGTTAATGAAAGCTGGTTATTCAATTATATTATTCAGTTTTATAGCCTTAAAAAAAATACGCTGGATTAAAACTGATTGAAAAAGGTTTTAAGAATATTAGGAAAAATTAAAATATGAAAAATTAAATAACATATATAAAGACACTCAGAAACATAGGTGGTTTGGTCCCACACTAGGCTAGGCCTGTCCCGTGGGAACCAAGACAAATACAGATTAATAGTCCATGCATTCAATGTACAATATTGTTAGACTCATATGGCCGTACTCACGTTCAACAAGTCTATTTTAGCTCAAATGCCGTCAAAATTCGTTTATCTTTATCTCTCACTTTGACATTTGTATTCGTAAGAACGGGACAAAACACATTTTATTTATAAGAGGCATTTTAAGTTTTACTAATATAGGGGATAACACGTAGAACCGATGGCCGTTGGGGCGGAAAGGTTCTTGAGTGGCGACCATGTACCGGAAGGCGCAGCGTGGGTAGGCCCCCCACAAGGTGGACTGATGACCTGGTAAAGGTCGCTGGAGTCCGCTGGATGCGGGTGGCGCAGGACCGGTCATTGTGGCACTCTTTGGGGGAGGCCTATGTTCAGCAGTGGACGTCTTTGGGCTGATATGATGATGATGAGGGGATAACAAATATGCATGTATAATGTTCCATGTGTTACCTGGGGGCGTAATCTCGTAACGTTCCGAACGCGCGTTAGTAAGATCCAACTGTCATTTTTCCATATAAAAATTAACATTTAGATCTACCTGACGCGCGTACAATGCGTTACGTGATCGACCTGCAGATATACAAATTACAAACCAATCGAGATATTGAACATCGGTATAGCCTGAAAATTATCAAGTAACGTGGGACAATAACGCCGACAGTGGCGTTGCGGTGGTCAACGTGGCAACCAGGTCTGTTGCCTGCTTTTTTTACGGCCACAAATATAAAACAAAATATCCTAACTTTTTGGACGTAGGTACTCAATTTTGTTAAGA
The DNA here is from genome assembly GCA_932294315.1 of Epinotia nisella. Lineage (NCBI taxonomy): Eukaryota > Metazoa > Arthropoda > Insecta > Lepidoptera > Tortricidae > Epinotia > Epinotia nisella. The sequence goes on along the minus strand of OW028675.1, from coordinate 29,358,131 downwards.
TTATTATTGAAAGTTGTGAAATAACATTATTTACAATGAATTAAACCATACACATGGTACCTATTAAATCAGTGCTCACTATCGCCACTGGTTAATAATAATATAATTGTAATTATTTAAAAGATATATATTTAAAAAAGAGGCCACTACATACTGTATTTTGTATTTAAGTACCTTGTAAATACATCAAACTAGTTTTTATGTTACTGGATTCGTCAATCTATGCGTCCAAAGTTAAAACGGCCGTTTTTCTGTTGGGTTCATAGATCGACGAATCCAACAACATAAAAATTAGAGTAATGTATTCGCACTTACCCACAAAATACAATGTGTAGTGGCCTCCTTTTTTAAATATATATTGTTAAATTTAAATAATCATAATTATTTACCTGTGATGCTACTTGTGCACTGCAACGCCCTCTTAACAATTTTACCCAATAATAAAGAGCAGGTAGAGCGGAATTCTATTTCTACAATAATTCAGATGTAAATTATTGTAATTGCAATAACAAAGCGTGGTTTAATTACAATATATGTTAGTCCCCGAGGATTTCAGGGGCTGTCACCATTAGCAACGTTAAATGGATAGTTGTGTTAGGTTTTGCATTGTGGGTTCGGGCTATTTAAATACCTACAAATCAAGTAGAAGACAACATTACTGTGCAATCGTTAAAACTACACTATTCACGTCGTATACATGTACCTACGTAGGTATAAGAGCTGTACAACTTCTCCTTTTTGTGAGATGAACTGAGGTATGCGGCATTTTGGACTTAACCGAGACGTTACTAAGGACTTAAGGATTACTAGATAGAAGAGATTTCCAGATTTTTGCAGACACAGCTTCGAGCACGACATCCTCACGCTTGAATTACTAGCCTACCATAGATTTGCATAGGGGATTTGCACTCTGAATAGGGGTGTAGACTAAGATTTTTTACGATGCCATTCGAACCAGTTTTTGGAGAGAAACAAATGTCTGTATGGGAGAAACAACAATTATTAAAGAACTTTAATACCCAAAAATTTGAGACAAAGTTTGACCTCGCAGGTGGCAGCCTAAAACGCTACATACTAGTTGACATAAAAGTATGACGTCACAATCTGCTATTTGTACTCTAATCGTTTGTATGGAAAATCAAGTAAACTGCTATTTCGGTCGGGAAATACTGCGTTAAGGTCCATAGTTGTCATACAGTTTTGTTTGTATCAAAGCGTAAGGATTTAAATTAACTCTTGGACAATTTAAAAAATGCACAGGTAATTTTATGATTTTAATTATATTTTTGAACTTTTACTTTATTACAATAATTTGATTGTTTACTATCCATTTAGCAACACTACCTACGTTTTCAATTTAAACATGAGTCTACACCCCTATATTTATTGTTCTTATAACGTGTTACACTATTAATAACATATCCAGTGCTTTAAAATGTGTTTCCTCCAACTCCTTTATTCAGAAGCTACAAACGGTTCTTGCATGACAAACATGCTTCTCCAAACCCAGCCTTATCACGAATTCAATAAGAGCCATATTGTGCTATGTGTCTGACATTAAAAAGCAATTCCAAGTGTGCCGGAGTAGAAAACAATTGCGAGACGTCTGCGTCTCTGCAAGTTTCAGGAGAAGAAAATGACATTCGACATCGTCACTTAAAGCTACTTCCACATTTGGCGGTGCGGTTCAGTAACCTGAGGAAATAGAAATAGAAATGTTTATTTGCAAGAATACGTAAGTACTTACAAAGGTGTTATTACACATAGTTCCAGTATTCAGCCATAGCAGCATGCAAATGTTTAAGAAAACAATTAATTATATTAATTTTAAGTCTAAATACCTACATAATATTTATTTGTTACAGTCCATATATTCCTTTACATAGTAAAAACAGTGTTCTTGAAGCCATTTTGATAGTTTCCTCTTAAATTCAAGATCATGCAACAACTTAATGCAATCAGCAAGTTTATTAAAAACTAGTATTTTGCCTAAGGCGCGGCGCGCGAGCGCGCCGCGGTACCGGTGTGGTCTTTTGCTTTTGGCATTCCAACTCTTGACTGTAATTGGTTTAGTATTTCCAAGGAAAAGGGAGGTGAAAAACTGCTATGGGAAGCGAAAAGCGGAAGGTATTTTTACAAGTCAGATCTTGCACTCGTACGTCTTGCTTGTGAAACAGTGCGGGGGGTGTGTGTCCGCGTGGGCTCGCCCTTCGGGCCTTCGGCCCTCGGGCTCGCGTAGAGAGCGAGCTCTGAAGGGACGCTTCGGGCCTCCGGCCCTACGCGGAGCTCGGCCCTCAGGTTCGCTTGTAAGACACACGGGAATAGTAAAGTGTCCGCGTGGGCTCGCCCTTCGGGCCTTCGGCCCTCGGGCTCGCGTAGAGAGCGCACTCTGATGGGTCGCTTCGGGCCTTCGGCCCTACGCGGAGCTCGGCCTGCGGCCTCGCGGGCGTCGCCGCTCACCTTCGGGCCTTCGGCCCTCAGGTTCGCTTGTAAGACACACGGGAATAGTAAAGTGTCCGCGTGGGCTCGCCCTTCGGGCCTTCGGCCCTCGGGCTCGCGTAGAGAGCGCGCTCTGATGGGACGCTTCGGGCCTTCGGCCCTACGCGGAGCTCGGCCTGCGGCCTCGCGGGCCTCGCCGCTCACCTTCGGGCCTTCGGCCCTCAGGTTCGCTTATAAGACACACGGGCATAGTAGTGTCCGCGTGGGCTCGCCCTTCGGGCCTTCGGCCCTCGGGCTCGCGTAGAGAGCGCGCTCTGATGGGACGCTTCGGGCCTTCGGCCCTACGCGGAGCTCGGCCTGCGGCCTCGCGGGCCTCGCCGCTCACCTTCGGGCCTTCGGCCCTCAGGTTCGCTTGTAAGAAACACGGGAATAGTAAAGTGTCCGCGTGGGCTCGCCCTTCGGGCCTTCGGCCCTCGGGCTCGCGTAGAGAGCGCGCTCTGTTGGGACGCTTCGGGCCTTCGGCCCTACGCGGAGCTCGGCCTGCGGCCTCGCGGGCCTCGCCGCTCACCTTCGGGCCTTCGGCCCTCAGGTTCGCTTGTAAGACACACGGGAATAGTAAAGTGTCCGCGTGGGCTCGCCCTTCGGGCCTTCGGCCCTCGGGCTCGCGTAGAGAGCGCGCTCTGGTGGGACGCTTCGGGCCTTCGGCCCTACGCGGAGCTCGGCCTTCGGCCTCGCATACCTTGCCTCTCACCTTCGGGCCTTTGGCCCTCAGGTTCGCTTGTAAGACACACGTGGCAAAGGAATACTTGCGCAACCCTAAACTCTCGGAGCTCGGCCTCCGGCCTCGCAAAATTAGTGGGGGGGACACGCCTGGACACTCGGGGTGGGGCTCCGGGCCTTTGGCCCGTCGCCGGGCTCGGCCTACGGCCTCGCAGCCTGATGCTCGCCCTTCGGGCTCGCATAACATAGCAATAATATAGGATTTTGGGTAGTTTTTCCCTCCTGCAGCTCGGCCTTCGGCCTCGCCCAAAATTACTGGGGAGGGGGGCGCTTTGACACTCGAAAGGGAGGCTCCGGGCCTCCGGCCCTCCGCCGGGCTCGGCCTGCGGCCTCGCAGCCTGAAGCTCGCCCTTCGGGCTCGCAAAAAGTACTCCAAATTTGTTTTGCCCATAGCGGCCGCCATTTTGAATTTTTTTAATTTTTTTTTTCTTTTTATAATTCTTGGGCCCCTCAACTCCCCGCATGCCAAATCTAAGCGCGCTCTGACCAATTTGAAATTTCGAAAAAAAAAAAGTTTTTTTTTTTGGCAAAAAAAAAATGTTTTTCAAATCTCCTTGGGAACCTTTATGACATTTGTTCGGGACCTCTATTCAAAAGTCTTACGGTTTGGCTGTAAAAAATAACCGAAAAAATTCCCCATACAAATTTTTTTTTTGAGTTACAAAAAAAATTTTTTGGTTTTTGGAATCTGGGGACCCATAGCAACCTACATGCCAAATTTCACCTCTCTAGCACCATTTTGAAATTTTTTCAAAAAAAAACTTCATTTTTTTTCAATTTTTTTTTCGTCATCAAAAACTGCACGCGGTTCCCTATGACATTTGGTCGAGCATCCCTGACCTAGGTCTCACCGTTTAGCCGGGCCGTAGTGCAACTTTTTAACCAGAGGCATATTCCCAAATTTCAGATTTTTCTGGGGGTCACATCGGCAGGATGTACACTTGCCCCATACATGACCAAGGTCCAAGTATACTCCTTCATGGAGAACAACCATATGAATGAGAAATCAGTGGTTTAGCAGCTTTATAGTATACTAGCTGTTGCCCGCGACTTCGTCCGCGTAGAATTTGTTATCGCCTTAGAAAAAATATTGCTAGCAAAATTCTACCATCTTAAGGGATCCGAGAGAAAAACTATTCTATATCCTACCAAGGGTCTCAAATTATCTCTACGTCAAATTTCATCAAAATCCGTTTAAGAGTGCGGTGAGTTCACCAATACGTTTCTGCTTAAATTGTTGTTTTTTAAAGTAATGTATAAGTCATGTATAATGTATAAGCATAATTTTGTTTTTTGATGTCTTCTTAACTACAATACTGTAAGTTTTTGTCTAAATTCATTCAGTAGTTTTACACACGTTTGAAAGCAAAATGAGCTTATACCAAGAAACGTAGAACTTTCCATCTTTATCCCCAGTCCCCATTTAACGGTTTTAGAGAATAAATCATTTTGATTAGCCAAAATAAACTTCTTTAATTAAAAAATGATCCGCAGTCTTGATCTTACATTACCTTCTTTTATGACCGAAGTTATAGTATGTGACCGAGGAATTCCCTTACTTCTAAAATTACTTGTTCCCCTTTCATACTTCCAACCACTTTTGACCTCCTTAAGGAATGAATGCTGAGTGGAAAACAACACGGAGAGTGTAGTTACCGATTGCTGTCGCTCCCGTATCGGCCTTACAAACCATGTACGAAAGTGCCGCACCTCTAATATGGACGCTGTTTAAATCATCTTTTCATAGATGTGTAAGGCCAATGATGAGTGTTTAAAGGCATAACCAAAAAAAAACCAAAACCTGAAATGTGACCATTAAAAACTAAATGCACATAAGCGAATTTAATGATGCGATTACTATTTTGGTCTACAGGCTAGTAGTATTGTTTGAAGAGTGATTCAATATATTCTGGTTCTCTATATTTCTCCTGAGTGTCGTACAACAGGTAAGCGAGTCCGCGAAACAGACAGGCACCATCCCCTACAATGGAAATAATGGTGTGTGGCATCATTACACCACGCACGTTTATTAATTCAATGGTAGTCATGATTGAAATTTATTTTAAAAACTTAATTTCGACAACGACTTTTAGCACACAAATTTAAAGTATCAAGAGACAACTGATCGTTAAACTATTCAAGTTGAAAGCTTTATTCTGAACTATTATTATAATTATCTAGGTTACTTTATTTATACGCTCAGTTTCAGAAATTAGAACCTAGACCTTTATTCGACCACCCACAATTCAATAAAACCTCAATTATATTTAACCAAACGCGACGGTTGATTCGATGAGCGAATCCTTAATTAAATTCGAGCACCCGCTACGACCACGACCAATCCACAACTCAACGTCAACCAATGTAACCAAACGACAACAACAACCAAACGAATTACAACGAAAGACAATTAGCTACATTAGCCCACATTCACAAACTATATTACTTCATCAACCCAGGAAAAATCTTAACAGCGCGAAGTAAAATTTGATCCAAGCACATCCGTACGCCATCTATTAGGCTATACTGTTACTAAACCAAGTATTCTAGAGGGAGAAGAGTAAATATACGGGCAAGGGAAAATATATTTCAGTAGAATATTTTTTCGTTTATCAAATGTTCATCAAATTATTTTAACGCATGTACCTAATACTAAAAACTGCAATTGAAAAAAAAAACTAATATTAGTTCCTACAACTTACGCCATCTATTGACGACGAACCTTATTACGATCTGTTAAACGTTGAAGTGTTATTATTTCGTTCAGCTATTTAGCAGATAACATACAAAATATAAGAATATCACGTTATGTCATTTATCAAATGTAAACCAAGTTTTAAAACATGTAGGTGAGACAAAAGAAAAATGAATTGTTAAAAAAATAAGATTACATTGGTACTACTAACGCCATCTATTGCGGACAGCTTTACTACTGTGTTTCTTTCCTTAGAGGGCTTAGAGCAATATGTATGTACATCAAATGATGTCATAAGAATATGAGATATGTTTTGTCATTTATCAAAAGTAAACCAATTTATTTTAAAACATGTACGTGAGCCAAAAAAATAATTGAAAACAAATACTGGTACTACTAACGCCATCTATCGACAAATAGCTTTACTACTGGTTTTTAACTTTGAACTTGTTTTTTGTTTTGTTTTTATTTAGCAGATCTAAATCAAATAATAACATAAGCTATTATTCTTTGTCATTTATCAAATGAACACAAAATAACGTGAAAATAGGTACTTAAGTAAGAATTAAGAATATAACTTGAAAAAACCATTCAATCCGTACACTAACGCCACCTGTTGATAACCCTACTACTATTCGTAAAGCATTTGAATTTTATTATTATGTTCTGTTATGCAGATGTACCTACATCAAATGATACCAGAAACATATTATCTTTTGGTAATTTATTAAATGTACCTTTTTAAAATGAGGCCAAGACATGAATTTAAGCCTTTGCCACACTGGACGCGTTCTGCGGTCTGCGGTCAGGTCTCCCATACAAAATTGTAGGGAAGACCTGACCGCAGACCGCAGACCGCAGAACGCGTCCAGTGTGGCAAATGCCTTAAGGAATAATTAAATTCATTTGCTACACTAACGCCATCTGCTGACGAATAGCGAAACGTATAATCAACCCTTATTTTGTAGGGGTAGAATTTTCTAAATCGCTGTTTTTATTTTTATTTTAAGATAAGTAATCTGTACAAAGTTTCAAGTTTCTAGCTCAAAAGGAAAAGTTTCCCTCATACAAACTTTGCACCCCTATTTAACCCCCTTAGGGGTGGAATTTTCTAAAACGCAGAAAGTACTTTTTATGTATTCTCATAAGTAATCTTTCTACAAAGTTTCAAGTTTCTAGCTCAAAAAATAATGTTCACTCCATACTAACTTTGCACCCCTATTTAACCCCCTTAGGGGTGGAATTTCGAAAAATCCCGTCTTATCCCTTGCCTACGTCATAAAAGGAAGTTCTGGTGTAAATTTCAAGTTTCTAGTCCCAGTAGTTTCGGCTGTGCGTTGATGAGTCAGTCAGTCAGGACTTCTTCTTTTATATATATAGATTAATTTACGGCGTTCCATTTATAAATATCGGTACGGCAAGGAGGTTGGTATAGAAGATTCTTGTATTGTGCTCTTTGTTTCCCTTTAAACACTTCTGAACGCAATTTAGAATATTCCCTATGAGTCCTTACAAATACGCAAACCTTTTTAACGCGTTTTTGAAAAATATAATATTTTGCTTCTAGCATGCATGTATGCTAGAAGCAAAATATTATATTTTCACTTCTCATGCTCGAAAAGTGTGTCAAATTGGTTTAATAAGAGGGGCCAAAGTAGTACATTTAGCCCCTAGGGAAAATATGTATACACATTTATGATTTTTAACACATTTAAGTTGACCAATCAAAACACTTCACCATATTAAATCCACCAATCACAACTCTTTCAAAAAACATTTACCTTTGCTATCAACCATCCAGAATACAGCTACATATTAAAATCGACCAATCAAACATCAGGTGTTTTTAGTCCCTAATTCCATATAATTAAAAAAGAATACGCCTCTGATCGTTAATAGCGCGTCCAAACGCTAAATTGAACAATCTCTTCGCAGTGAAATTTGTTATTGATTGTGGATGGATAATCTTTGTTTTACTATTTTCTCGCAGTCGAACTGAAAAGTAGAGTGTATAACTCGGGTCTAAAAGCCATATTGCCTCGCTTCGCTCGGGAAAATATCCATCTCGTGGTAATATGGCTTATTTTAGCCCCTTGTCATACAATCTACTATTTTGAACATAGGCCTACAACTATCTGTAATCCACGCATTTGTGATTGCACGTACACACTTTTTCTGTCATTTAAAGGCTCTATCAACATGCACAAAATTACTCCATATTAAGAGACCGTAGTTCAACTTCAACGACACGTATCCGTTTTTCCCTAATTTTGGGGTGAACACGTAACTTTTCGAACGTACGTTAGGACAACTCAACTGTCATTTTCCCATACAAAAAGTAACATTTAGATCTACCTGACGCGCGTACAATGCGTTACGTGATCGACCTGCTGAGAGGTAATCACGTATCGTTGCGAACGAGCGTAAGGACAATTCAACTATCATTTAAATCTAACCCTGTCAAGTAACGTTTCGAACGCGGGTTAAGACAATTTAACTATCATTTTTAGGGTTCCGTACCTCGAAAGGAAAAAAACGGAACCCTTATAGCGACCTTATACGATTGACGACCGCTTTAGCCTAGTTGGTAGTGACCCTGCCTACGAAGCGCGAGGTCCTGGAGCCGTAGCATGGTTGGCCTTATCACGCGACAAGTGACAAGATAAGAGCGTCGTCTCGTTCTATCGAACGGTGTCAGCCAGTGACGCACGCTCTAGCCTATCATCTACCGCGTGACAAGGCCAACCATGCTACGGCTCCTGGGTTCGAATCCCGGTAAGGGCATTTATTTGTGTGATGAGCACGAATATTTATTCCTGAGTCATGGATGTTTTCTATGTATTTAAGTATGTATTTGTGTATATAAATATGTTTATCGTCGTCTAGTATCCATAGTACAAGCTTTGCTTAGTTTGGGACTAGGTCGATTTGTGTAAGATTGTCCGCAAATATTTATTTATTTTTTATTTATTTATAGGATCACTCGGTTGTCTGTCTATCCGTCTGTCACAGCCGATTTGCTCCGAAACTACTGGAGTGATTGAGTTAAAATTTGGTAAACATATGTAAATGGGTGACCCAAAGATGGACGCGTAAAGTAAATTAATGAATTCTGAACAGGGGGCCATTTTTGGGGGTAAATAATTAAAAAAGAAGTTTCGCAAACTGTATTGTGTGGCATATCAAACGAAGGGGTTGTAAGCATCTCAGATATTTTTTTTTAATAATTTTAGCAAACACAGATTTGAAGAAATTAAGGAAAAAAACGAAAATTGACCATCCCCCCCCTTATCTCCGAAACTGCTCGACTTAAAATTCTGAAAAAATATGGAAAATAGTTCGTTGCCTAAAGATTACAGAAAAACCAATAAGAAGTTTGAATATTCAAAGTAAGGGGAAAATTCTCAATATTTTTGTGTATTATGTATGGAGCGCCTGATACTCAAAGCATAGCAATTTTACGGAACTCTCACTACGTGAGTTGAACTCGCACTTGTCCGGTTTTTCCATATAAAAAGTGACATTTAGATCTACCTGACGCGTGTACAATGCGTTACGTGATCGACCTGAGGCGTAAACACGTAACGTTGCGAACGAACGTTAGGACAATTCAACTATCATTTAGATCTACTTGAGGGGTAATCAAGTAACGTTTCGAACGCGGGTTAGGACAATTTAACTATCATTTTTCCATATAAAAAGTTTTCACGACCGGTTAGCCTAGTGGGTAGTGTAAGCTGAAGGTCTTGGGTTCAAATCCCGGTAAGGGCAAATATTTGTTTCTGAGTCTTGGATATTTTCTATGTATTTATATATAATATTTATATATATGTAATAGTTATTATTTATGTCAAATTCGTTATTATTATAATTATAATTGATATTGTTAAAATGTAAAAATATGGGTTTCTGCCTGAATTAAATCAATTTTATTTATTTTTATTTTTATTTATATCTATTATATATCGTCGTCTAGCACCTATAATATAAGCCTTATTGAGCTTACTATAGGCCTAGTTCGATTTGTGTAAGAATGTCCCCTAATATTTATTATAAAAAAATAAAAGTGACATTTAGATCTACCTGACGCGCGTACAATGAGTTACGTGATCGACCAGGGGGGTGATCACGTAACTTTTCGAACGCCCATAAGGACAACTCAACTGTTAAGTATTTCCTCATACTTAAAGAAAAAAACCGGACAAGTGCGAGTCGGACTCGCCCACCGAGAGTTCCGTACAAAATTACAAATAGGTATATGGTTTTCAGATTTTCCTCTGTACTTGTAGTATAAGACGACATTCCTTGCCAAATTGTATAGTTCTAGGTCAACGGAATGCACCTTATAAATTTTGATTCCCTTGAGAGTGTCGAAATATACGTTTTTTGCGACATAAACGGCCGTTTTTTTTTACGTTAACATAGAAGTTTGATTTTTTTCACAGCTTCAAGGGACTGTAGACCTGAGTATATGGTTTTCATTTCAACTCGATACCTCCACCCTCTTGTCTTGATAGACAGACAGACGGACGGACAACAAACAAAACGATGTTATTCATGTCCCAGAAAATGATCGGCCATCCTCAATTTATCCAATATCTACAACTTGGAAAAGTTGATAAACTGTCTGAACGGATTTTGTTGAAACGTACCTAAGAACTTTCTCTATCACGTCAGCTTTCAAACAACAAAAACCGGCCAAGTGCGTGTCGGACCACGCAAAACGAAGGGTTCCGTGCCTATTAAAAAGGTCGTATCGTCACAGAAATTTTACGGCACTTACGTCCTTTTCTTTGAGGAAGGCAGTTTTTCAGCAATATCTCAAAAACCTCTGAACCGATCTTGTTCAAAACAATTTTCGGTGAATGAAATTAATAAGCCCTATGTCCATGAATTTTTTCATATTTTTAAAATACACCGTTCAAAAATTAGAGGGGGGGGGACAGAATTTTAGTGACTTTCGGGGCGATTATCTCCGACCCTATTCACTTAATCAAAAAAATTGCTAAGAAACCTTATATTTATTTTGAAAGGCCTATCGATTGATGTGCCACACGGGGGGTCACAATGAAAAAAAAAATTTTGACTTTTAGTTTTATGTATGGAGTGCACCCCTAAAAAATATTTTTTTTGTCATTTTAATTACAAAACTATGTAGCGGCTAACAAAATACACCTATCCTCAAAATTTTATTCAAATACACTTAATAGTTTTCGAGTAAAATGCCTGTGACATACGGACAGACGGACAGACGGACAGACGGACAGACGGACAGACGGACAGACGGACATGACGAAACTATAAGGGTTCCGTTTTTGCCATTTTGGCTACGGAACCCTAAAAACTGCAATCAATTCTGTCCATACGATGCCATCACCTTAAAAAGGATACCAAACATGCCCTATTCTCTATAAATAAGGTCATAGGAGGACCGAAAAAACGTACCTACAATCTCACAGACTTTTCCTCTATAAAATACATACATATTAAAATACTGGACACTGGGCTCCCCCAAAGAGCGCCATAATGACCGGTTTCCAGTTAAGATTTGAGCAGTGTTCAAATCAAAAAACAACCTTCCCTTCTCCGTTTAGGTACTTGTCATTAATTTTATCCCCATTGGCCAAATTAGGTTATAAATTGTAATCTCAAGTAAAACGGGGAAATGTCTCCAGATCCTCCATAAAATTGCTAACGGTGATTAATTTATCAGACGGACATTTTCGGAGGACGAACCAGCTCGAGATGGCATAATCTTATTTCATAAATGGATTAAAAAAAACTTTTTGTAATTATCATTAATTGAAAAGGACGAGAGCTGAGAACGAAAAAACGTATGTCACGTAGAGATGATATTGTCGACTATTTTGCACGTTAGGTTACTTAAAATCACAAACGCAATTTTTGATTATCCAATTTCTTTGTTAATTCAAGATGTCCATGTCTGCCGCAGAGCGCACGGCTATCACAAGACGGCGCGCGAACTCTCTCGATTTTTCTCGAACTATACCTCTCTTTCTAAGTTTTTTAATAAAAGAGAGACGGATAATGCGAGAAAAATCGAGAGAGCTCGCGCGCCGTCTTGTGATAGCCGTGATGTAGTATAGTGGCTAGTAGTTTTCTGATTTCCGCGGGCAATGTTATTTCTAATTATATTGTCAACGTATTGTATTCATTAAAATGTAAACAATACGTAGGGCACACCGAAATGATCGGGAATTGATTAATGATTACTTAGGACTAAAGTTACCCGAAAATCTTCTTCTGCAATGTTAACATTGAACTTTGGAAAACATAATGGCATTCAAATAATTATGAAAAATACCAAGTCAGTTTAAGTTTCTGAAAAATAATCTCTGAGTTATTTTTAGGGTTCCGTAGCCAAAAACGGAACCCTTATAGTTTCGTCATGTCCGTTTTTTTTTTGGGGTGCACTTCATACATAAAACTGAAAGTCAACATTTTTTTTCATTGTATGCCCACGTGTGGCACATGAATCGACAGGCCTTTCAAAATAAATATAAGGTTTCTAAATTTTTTTTGTGATTACGTGAATAAAGTCGGATGTAATCGCCCCGAAAGTCACTAAAATTCTGTCCCCCTCCTCTAATTTTTGAACGGTATACTTTAAAAATAGGAAAAAATCATAGGGCTTAATGGATCTTTCACCGAAAATTATTTTGAACAAGATCGGTTCAAAGGTTTTTGAGATATTGCTGAAAAACTGCCTTCCTTAAAGAAAAGAACGTAAGTGCTGTAAGATTTTTGTGACGATACGACCTTTTTAATAGGCACGGAACCCTTCGTTTTGCGTGGTCCGACACGCACTTGGCCAATTTTTTTAAACTTACACATTTTTTTTTTTACAAAATCTTCCCCGGGTGAGCTTATTTTTTGATGATGTCAATGTTATTTGATATATCTACTTATCTAGACTAACGACAATATCCCGCTAGCATCTCAGTATTTCTAGTCCTAGCTTTATGGCTGCCCCAAATCTAACCTGCTTTTGAATAAATTTTACAGGAGAGCATAAAAACATAAATTGACAGCCTCCAAAAAGTTCGCATGTTTAGGTAAAAAACTGTACATAAATGGGTAGAATAGGTACTAATCAAGGAATATGTTTACATCCGAATATTATAATGTATTATTTTTAGACACGTTTTATAAATACTCCTTACTAACTTTAAAAATAAATTTTGCATGTTAGTTTCCTACGTAAGTTAGCTTCAAAACCTACTAAGTGCACTTACTGGAAGTTTTTGTGGTAACTTTGTAAGGAGCATTTTGCAATTTTGTCTAAAAAGACGTACATCCCTTTACACTGGGTAACCACCTCGAACCCCTCTGGAGGAGGAGGGTGGACATTTCTTCTTTCGCTTTGCTTCTTTTTAAATGTTTGATCATTTGTAACTACAATAACGAGTTTGGTGTCCTTTTCGTATATTTCAAGGATGACAAAATTATTTTTGGATATGATTTTGGTATAATTCATACAAAAGAACAAGTGTAGTACTAAAACTAAAAACCGGCCAAGTGCGAGTTCAACTCGCGTGGTGAGGGTTCCGTAAAATATTGAGAATTTTCCCGTTACTTTGAATACTCAAACTTCTTATAGGTTTTCCTGTAATCTATAGGCAAGGAACTATTTTCCATGTTTTTTTCAGAATTTTTAGCCTAGTAGTTTCGGAGATAAGGGGGGCATGTTCAATTTTCGTCTTATTTCCTGAATTACTTCAAATCTATTTGTGCTAAAATTATAAACAAAATATATCTGAGATGCTTACAACAACCCCTTTCATTTTAAAATAGACATCTAAAATTTTTATCATTTTCTATTCTTGTTTCTTGACCAGTGGCATGTTAAATTAAGTGGCATCCATAGAATGACAAGAGTAATATAAATAATGAAGTATTTTGATGTCAAATATTGAATAACCTAATCAATTTGTAGGTTAGAGCTCACCAAAACAATGGCGAACTTAGAGTAAAGTTATAGGCGTCAGTTAACTCAACTATAACGCTTTTTGAGTTACAACACCTTTAGTTAAGAATATTGTGCAGGCTTTGCCTTCATAACGGTGTTATAATACACTCAAATAACACCATAAGCGTTAGAAAAAGTTTCAATACTTACAAGTGAGTTAACTTTGCCTGCACATTATAGTAGATATAACACCTTATAAGCTTTATAAGACACTCCACGGCAACAACTAAAAAGCAATAAGAGTTAACGAGCGTCAGCAAGCACCCTTATAAAGGTTAAGGTTATAATAATACCCTTAGCTGACACCCAAATGTTAGTTGGGCAGCCTGTTATCAACAATGTTTCATGGAAACAACAAAAGAACAACTTACCGTACAAAAGGCGGACTTAATGCCGTAAGCATACTCTACCAGTCAAGCCTTGGGCAAAGTAGACAGGTATTAGAGATAGTCATTTAGCATAAGTTTCATTTGCCAAACGATGAAACAGTTAACTTTTGGGCCTTTATAAAAATATAGGTTTACTTTATAACAATCGTGTAAAAAAAATCTGAAATAAAAATAGGTGCGAGAAATACCTAAAATACGCGAAATTATTTATTTATGAAACAATGTTACGCAAAAGTATAGTAAACCGCTACTTCTGGCATAATTTTAAAACCTTGCCAAAGAATGTTTCCGGAATGTTTATTTTATAAATGACATAAAACACGGCCATTTAATGACGTTTCACGCCTGCCCTTATAATCGCTTTGCTAACGTGTTGCTGAAACACCGTGATCCATCTAACTTTAGAGATTAAACGGTCATCGAGGCATTAGGGCCAGGCTACAACAGGAGCGTCAGCGCTCAGTGGCAAATTTGATAATTAACACTTTCACTGCCAGGAACCCGCCTGGCGGGTGCCTACGCCTTAGGCGCTTTCGCCACGTAGCGGAAAACCCACGGGATCGGCAACGAGCGTAGCGCGTAGCGATTCTTGACAGTGAGTGTGTTTAATTGACAGGCCTACATTTCTCGCGGTGTTCACTACGTATACAACTAACGTTTCTTCGCTCCAAGGTGTTTGGAGCCTTCTTGAATGTTTCTAATCTAAAGTGTGAATGCCGACTTTGAGGTCATGATTAACGAGCGAGCAAGACACCGTGCTCCTAGCTCTCGCTCCCACGTATGGTCTTAAGGATGTGTGTGTGTGTGTGTGTTTTCTTAATTATAAAATAAATGCCAGGATAAATAATTTCGTTGCCGTAGCCCCGACACGCATCTTTACTGAATACAAACTACGTATATTTTGATATGGATTTTAAACAAAAGCATGCTCATAAGTACCTACATCGTATCACACTCTAACAGAAGCTACGGATGCTAAGATACATACAAAATCAGCAACCGGTTAATTACGAGGGCACTTGTTCCCGAACGGAACTACTAAACGAGAGTTGACCGCGCTTTGTCGTCAAATTAGAAAAGCCAAACGTGGACAGAATTTGAAATCTATGGGTTATAAGTAAACTGGTTGAATTGAAGAACTATGGGTTATAAGTAAACTGGTTGATATGAAGAATTTATTTGTTCTGTCTAAACTTACTTAAATGCGGTATTTGTCTGTTTTTATTCACTCGTAAAGTCACTACAAGTATACCAAAACTTAACCAAAACAGAGCGTAGGTACAAGAATTTGTTTGTTAACATAATGAATATCGAGTAAATCTGTACTGCCAGAATGTATTTAGTTACCTACTTACTCGTACATTATTATAAAGATAAAAACTTACATAGAAGAAGTAAGTAACTAATGCTTGTGTATATGGAAATTACTCTTGTTATATTATACTTAAACCATAAACTCCTGCCACGTTCACATAGGCAATGTATTTTGCAAAGCGTGTACAGGCTTTAATTCGCTAAAACGCATTAATCCGAAAGCCGATAAATTAACCCCACACCACGCAGTGGCAGCCATTTTTCGCTTTAAATGAAACGTAAACGACCCTGAAATATGTGACACCGCTTATTGTTTGCGTATTTCGTGCCCTAGTGCGGTAGAGTGCCAACGAAATGATCAGAAAGTCGCGCCCGCTGCGCTCGAGCGGCGAGTGCGACAGAAGGCATGTTTGATTGCGTTTCAGTGATAAATGCAAATCTATACCCATATCCACTCTCTCTTCTGTAATGTATATGCCTAATTGCCTATATGTATGATTAAACTTTATAAGGTGTAAAAAGTGTAAGGAGTCGAAAGTCTATTTCTGGCAATAGGTTTTTTTTTATACCAATATTAAAGGAAGTCTGTAAAATTGTAGCACTGTAAGTTTGGATGGACTTTCTTGATGCATATACCTAGTATTCATCGTTGGCACTACCGCACTAGAGCATGAAATACGCAAACAATGGGACTGTTTTTACCCCACGGGTTTGCTTGTGTTCTTTGGAGTACTCAGGCGAAGCCGCGCGGGCAGATAGTGTATTAAATGGGGTAACTGACGCTCCTTGTTCTTCATCACCATCATCGTCATCATCATATCAGCAGAAAGACGTTCACTGCTGGGCATAGGCCTCCCCCAAAGAGTGCCACAATGACCGGTCCTGCGCCACCCGCATCCAGCGGACTCTCGCGACCATTATTAGGGCCCTATTTTATAAACATTACAATCCTACAATTTTGTATAAAAGTGACATATTTGTTAAGTTTTAGTTAGTGAAACTTAACAAATATGTCACTTTTTTACAAAATTGTAGGCTTGTAATGTTTATTAAATAGGGCCCAGGTCATCAGTCCACCTTGTGGGGGGGTCTACCCACGCTGCGCTTTCCGGTACGTGGTCACCACTCGAGAACCTTTCCGCTCCAACGCGTCCTTGATCTTGTCCAGACTCAATTAATCCGAGATAGTGAGCTGGATAATCAATTTTATTGTGGGATCAGAACAGTACCTAACTACTTATATATAAATTAAAAATTTGTAACGCCCCGACACATGAAGCTAAGAAGCATCTCGACAGAAGACTTTCGACAAAAAAACTGCAATCAAATCGGTTTATCCATTTTGGAGCTACAATGCCACAGACACACGAACATTTTAACACAGTGTGTGACAGTGGAATTAAAAAACATACTCTTTGTCACTTCCGTGATAAATGTGACATTGTCAGCGATAAAGTACAAATACCTACGTGCACGCTACGCTGGAGCGTTAAATATCAAATACAAAATTAGTATACAAGTTAATACTACTCGTGGCCAGGGTTGGTAATGAAGAAAGCCTCCGATTGCACATGTTGCCTTGCCCTTGCCATGCTTGTCAAATACCTGTGATCTGAGGCATTCTTTGTATTACTGCTCTAGGTGAGTAATGTACTTTTACTGACTTTCACTAGGTAGTCCGTTCCAAACTAAATTTGTATAGGACCTTCAATGACGATTAGTTGGACGAAAGAATATTAATTTTAAGTGGGATACAAGATTATGATTAACATTAACTAAGATGAATTAAAACTAAGTTAAATCTAAAAAAGGCCCTCGAGGCATTGTACCGAGGATGCTGGCGGTATTTCCTCGCTGAATTGCAATGCTGATGCGTTGCGCGAGAAAGCCGCCAGCTCTTCGGTCACCAGTTACATCGACCAGACGTTTCGCGATTTCTGCAAATAACTTATGCGCAGTGGGATTATATTAGAAAAAAACACGGTTATCATATTGAAATTCAAAATTGTTACTGTGCTTCAGACTTGCGGACTCTATAGCTTGTATGTATCAAGGGTCTTTTTTTTACATTGAGAAATCAATACAAATCCTAGTTGAACCTATTATTTACTTATTTATATTGTCAATTAAGATTGAAAGCTTTAAGTATTTATTTATTTATTTAAACTTTATTGCAGAAATATACAAATAAAAGTACAATTGGCCTTGTACATTGGGTTTGACTATTCATTTTTAATTTTTCTATGGATAAATTGTAGGAAATATAGCATTTCTTTTTCTCTTTTAAAAATGCGACTCACGTTTTGCTAAGGCTGGCGCTCCCAGCATTATATTGAGTGAGCTCGGAAACTCGTGTGGAACCCACTACTACCCTTTGCTACAGCGCTACATTTACAGGACGTCTTATAAAGCGAAGACAGATGGTTTTGTACATTTTCATTTCTCATGCCCTGAAAATAAGAGATCAGTCCGTATAGCGGGATGCAAGTGTTGCATTTCAAACAAGGGTAGAACCATTTAAAAATAAATGATTTGGGCGAGGCCCGAAGAGAGTTAAATTATCTCCTTACTCGGAATATACCTGCATATATGTATATATATATATATATATATATATATATACATATATGCAGGTATATTCTCTTCTATATATTGTATTTCTACATTTTGATACGTAAAATGCACGAACTAACATAAAATTCATTGACACAAATGTTAAATGATGATGATCCATGTACTACGAATGCGACAAAATAAGAATCTGACCTACTCAGAAAAAGACAAATATAAGAAAATAACCTACTTAGAATTTAACGAAATAAGAAACTATCCTACTTCGAAGCTGGCAAAATAAGGAAATGATATATTACGAAACCGCCAAAAAAGAAACTGACCTCCTAAGAATATGACAAAATCAGATACTGGCCTACTACGAATCCAACAAAATAAGACACCAACCGGCCTCGCCCAAATCAAATAAATTGAGGAATTCGAAATAGAAATCATTCAATTCTCAGTGAAACATTCGAATTATTAACGCTCTCATTTCGTTCAAGCGTCGATACTTCTCTTCTAAAATGGATGCCATATTTTATCCTTCAACGAACTATTTACTTTTGATTTGAAATATTTATTTGTTAACTAGCCTCTTCGTCCGCGTGGAACTCGTTTATATCGTAGCTCCATACAAACTTTCGCCCCCCATTTTTCCCCTTAGGGGATGAGGAGAAAAAGTATTCTATATATTAATCCAGGCTATAAACTAATACGTATACCAAAATTCATCTTAATCCGTTCAGCCGCTTTTGCGTGATTGAGTAACAAACATCCAAACATCTAAACATCCACACTTTGGCATTTATAATATAAGTAGGATATAATAATAATAATGTAGCCTTTATTTAAACAAACATAAATAAAGATTAACTAACACTCTATGATCGTTGATGTCCGAAATAAATGATTAATAATAATAATAAAAGTAAATATACATGTATTTTCTAATATGACATATTAGAAAATACATGTATATTTACTACTAACAGAAAAACACGTTGTGTTTTTCTATTTTTCTGTATCCATTTGGTCTTGCTTTACAGCATAGGCCTCCCCTAGAGACTTCCACAATTTGCTTTTCTCTTGTTTTTCTTTCGGCATTTATCTGTTTCCTTCTTTTATGTTTTATTTGTTAATTTGTTTTTTGTTCTCGTGTTCATTTGTCATGATCTCTTGGGGGTTGTGGTGTCGTCCCACGGTGACCAGTTGGGTTATGTGCTCCTTAACAAACCGTCTATCCAGGAATATGATACTTGCAATTTTTCAGTTCATTCATTATGCATAAACGGTATAAATAGGTTTTTAGACTTTTCGTGTTGGTTATTAAACGATTACTTTTATAATGCTCTTTTCAGTTCACAGTGCTTAACAAGTAATTCCCCAGAGGTGTACATAAACAGTACGGTCAACGACAAAGTCATGTTTACACATTTGTATGTAACTATTGCTATATGGTGAAAAATGGATATTACACATAATTATCCTAGACGTAGACTGGACTCCTACTTATTTTATACATACTTAATTATAAATATCATTCCGTTCTAGTATGGCTACTAAAGACCAGCGAAACATTAACTCAATTGACATTGCGTTTTTAGGGTTCCAAACCAAAAACGAATCTGTCCATCTTTCCGTCTGTCTGTCACAACGTTAAATATCTCAGGAACTATTAATGCAATCAATTTGAAATTTTTTATAGTTGTAGACATAGCTAATTCACGTGTCTGAAAAATTAAAAATTTAAATATGTGTTTTTATTTCTATAAAAAAGGACAGATAAGAGGGGGGGGGGCAAACTAGAATGGTAAAATTTAGATTTATACAGGAAAATGTTGAACCCCCCCCCCCTCCCCTATCTCCGAAAGTAAACAAGCTAAAAATTTGAAAATAACATATATGATTAATATTAACGTAAATATTACCGGAAAAGTATAACGAGACAGATCTAGCGTATTTTGTTTATTCTTCAATTGTTAATTAAGCTTGTAATTTAATACTTCTGTGTTTAATTTTTTCCTTTGAAATCGTATGATAATATTCTCAAAGTACCTTCTAGCAAATAAAAAAGGAATTATCGAAATTAATTCACTTGATAAAGAATTATCGCTGCAAAACCAACATACATACCGAGTTCCTTGGTCGCGCAAGTTAGTAACAAAATGCACCGATAAAAGGCGCTGTAGGTACAAGACGGGTACGTTGTATGAAATTTTGTACGGAACCCTCGTCGCGCAGTTTTTATTTTATTTTAAAGAGATCTAGTACAAATCTCTTGTCTCTCTTACATTGTAGCGACGAGTCTAACACACCAAGACGGGTAAATTGGATCTGATGCGCAACTAGCAGAAAATTAGATTACGCCAAGTGCAGTACAAAATAAACCATCGCTCGCTTTTAATAAGAAGCTAAATCTAATTATTGCATTAGAACAACAAGCTTGGAAATACGAATGTATTTTAATTAGACGATGATTTCTTATAAAACTGTATGGCTGGCCTTAACGGTAGCGGGTTTGGCTGGATGCGGGTGGCGCAGGATCATTGTTGCACTCTTTGAGGCCTAAGTCCAGCAGTGGACGTCTTTTGGCTGATAAAATGATTATAATGATGGTGATGATGATGTACTTCTTATCCACTTAAACTTATAATCCCTGACTGATTCCGTAAACGATTTTCAAGACCCGCGCGAATGCTGCCAATATGGTTCTAAAACTGCCAGGGACTAAAATATACTTAAGGCGTTGGAAAACAAACTTTCCAGAAGCTGACTTTTTAACTACCTATAATAATATAACTTTTTCACTTCTCATGCTCGAAAAGTATGTCGAAAAGTATGTTGCTGGATTCGTCGATCTATGAACTCAAAAGAAAAATGGCCGTTTTAATTTTGGACGCACAGATTGACGAATCCAGCAACTTAAAAACCAGTTTGATGTATTCACAAGGTACTTAAATTAAATAATCACAATTATTTACCAGTGGCGATAGTGTTCACTGTTACGCCCTCTTAATTTTGTCACACGTTTTAGTCACATCCATGTCAGTTCTAAATTGCGTTAAATTCGACTTAATACTGCCACGCTTTTTAATTAAGTGTTATTTAACTGTTCGTGGGCCATTTTGTTGAGATGTTAAGCGTATTTAATGCAGATGTGCAAAATTAATGTCCACTAACGAGCTAATGAAGGACTGAGGTAAATAATACTAAAGAATACAGAATACTTAGATAAGCAGCTACGCGAGTTTTTTGCGGATTAAGCAATAAATTTATGTTGTCGAGTTGAAATGTAATAAGCAAAGGAGACGGCTTCTTATATAGTGATACTTTAGTTTTGTAATGAGTTTTAAGCAATGGAACGTTATGATTTAAGGATAAATATGTACTCGTATTTCAATGATGGTCAAATCATTTTAAGATGAAGGATAATCATATCATCATAATATGCCTGATACGTATAGTGATATTCGTAATTCCAAGAAAAATAGGAACTAAGAATATATTTAGAAAGGAATTGGAACGGACTCACTCAGTCAAGTACTACGTGTTCAGGCGGCGCAATGTTCTCAGGACTGATGATGTGGTGGTTCTCCAACGAACGTCCTCCTTATGCCGGTGAACGCTGGGACTCCTTAATATCGACGTCAGCTACGTGTTTTTCCTATGCCGAAGATGATGTTGAAAGTCCTTTTCTGCGAAGACTCCGAAGATGGCCAATTCTACCCTTGTCTTGAAGGCTGCGAAGGACCGTTGGCGGCGATGGTGCTGATGGATATAGCTTGAAGACTTTTTAATAAAACTTCGATGAAAAGTAGAATGTTGTATAATTTCCCAAAAGGCTGTGGTTGTTACAAAAATATTATGGCCGAAAGATAGATGTACAGAAGTGGTATTATATGGTATCGTATATGAAAGGTAAGTAACTAGCAAGATTTAACGAATTTAGGTAGGTATAATACTAATGTATGTGTAGCGTTTCTATTGGTGCTTTCAAAAGCCCCTCTCATGCTAACCGGGCCCAAGACGGGCGCGTTTTGCTACTGCATATGAAGTAAAACATTTATACAAAACAAGTGGAATTAAAAGATTTTTCAAAAAACCCAACTGCTTTTTTGCAAATTGAAGAAGAATGAAACCGACCGATCTCAAAAAAAATCAAAATGAGTTAGCAACACATATCGACTCAAAATTACATTTTGCGTCAATATGTGTTGCTAACTCATTTTGCCGATTTTTTTGAGTTCGGTCGGTTTCATTCTAAGGGTGCGAAATATTATAGCCTATGTCACTCCCACGATTAAAAGGAATCCAACGACACCTCATAATTATGTCGAAATCCGTCAAACATGGTGCTGACCTAAAAACTCACCAAATCTACATTCAATCGAATTTAGTTATAGTTAAACATATTTCCTCTTTCACATCGCCTGCATATCTTAAACTACCTTCTTATCTAAAATACCGCTTAATACACCAAGGAAAGTAGTTTAGGAGATTCATCTGACTCGATGCATTGAAATTGAAATGGTATTGGACTTAGATTTGTCGCTCGGACCCATTCTGACACGTTAGTCTTTATGTACGTGAAAGGAAATCGAAAACGGGAGACAAATATCACACCAATATCATATGGGGCAGGTCAAATATACCTCCAACTTGCCAACTATCAGGCGGAACAAACTCCCTCCAACTGAAATTAGGACATAAATTAACACGGAAACATTAGAGGAGAAAATGTTGTTAACTGCAGCATAGTTTTGAACTTAAATTAAGGCCCTGTGTACCCCAGTTTATCTCTTGATTTGGCCCTGAAAGCAAACGGCATTTACATATAATAGGAAAATATTGTAAAAACATAAGTACATACACCCAAAAATCTAGAAAACATTCTCAAATATATATTATTTCGGCACACATTTGAAACATTCACAGATTTACCGTCACTGTATTTAATCGGAAACCTAGTTAACCTAACCCTGATTGTATTTTTGGCTGACTGTTTATGTATCATTATATTTGTGTTTGTGTTATTTGTATATATGTATGATTGTGTGTGTATGTTTATATATAGAGGTATTTATGTACGTTTATTTTTATAATTTCTTGATTTTTGATTGATAATAATCTCTGCACCACCTACTGCATAATCTAGTTTTATCTCTTTCTCCGATACCCAAAGGTTGTCTGGAAGAGATCGCTCTTCAGCGATAAGACCGCCTGTTGTCTACCTCTACCTACATGTTATTGTATTGTTTCTCTATGTAACTGCTTTGTTTGTGTGAGGTGTGCAATAAAGAGTATTTGTATTGTATTGTATTGTAGTTACTTTTAGAGATATTTGCGGCTATTTTTCATATTAGATTTTATCAATTACATGCTCCGTAATTTGATGGTAATGTTACAACTGTTTATTAAGACACATGCCTATTAAACCTTCGAATGGTCATGGTAGAGTCCCGAGAACTCGTCTGACACTACATCTTGGTCAAAATGTTGCATTCAACTTAAACTTGAACGATCAACTTCAGTAGTAAAGTTACGTTCAATAACAGTAACTGAAACGTAAATTTGCACCCATGTTGTGCTATTCACCACACAGGCCAGGTTTTTTACGATATATTTCCATACAATATCATACTTTCCATACTAACATTGTAAATACAAAAGAAACCCTGTATGTAAGATTTTCACGCTTAACACCGCTGAACCGATTTAGATATATATATGGTAATAGTTTGAATGTCACATAAGGGGTATCTGAGGAGTGAAATGGAAGGGGGGGAGTTATATGGAGGTACGATTCAAACGAGTTCCAGGCGGATGAAGTCGCGGGCAAAAGTAAATAGAAATCAAAATACAAAATAATTTTCCAAAACCAAAATCCATTGTTTCGTTTATTAATAAGTCCGAGTTTTTGCCCGTGAATTCGTCTGCGTAGTTTCGTTAATCGCTTGACGCATAAATATCAAACGCATAGCAAGCGCTATTAGATTTCCACAGGCGTAATGTCAATTATCACACTGCCGTTGAATCGAAACTAGCGCCTTCATTTTACATCCTTCCCAGATAAAAAGTATCCTTTATCTATTCCCGGACGTCACACTTTGCGGAGGTACCAAATTTCACTACAATCGGTTTTGAGATTTAAGGGTGAAAAGGTCAAAAACTTTCGCATTATTGATAACACGTTACATTATAGAAAACACAATCGCATTTTAAAAAAAACCGGCCAAGTGCGTGTCAGACCACGCAAAACGAAGGGTTCCGTGCCTATTAAAAAGGTCGTATCGTCATAGAAATCTTACGGCACTTACGTCCTTTTCTTTGAGGAAGGCAGTTTTTCAGCAATATCTCGGAAACCTTTCATCCGATCTTGTTCAAAACCATTTTCGGTGAATGAACTTAATAAGTCCTGTGTCCATTAATATTTTCATATTTTAAAAATACACCGTTCAAAAATTAGAGGGGGGGACAGAATTTTAGTGACTTTCGGGGCGATTATCTCTGACTGTATTCACTTAATCAAAAAAATTGCCGAGATACCTTATATTTATTTTGAAAGGCCTATCGATTCATGTGCCACACGTGGGCTCACGATGAAAAAAAAATGACTTAGTTTTTTTTTTGTAATTTTAATTACAAAACACACCTATTGTAACGCTCCCCCCCCCTTCTCTCATTTGCTTACCCCCTTTTTTTTTCCCCCTTAATTCTATACAATAAAACACTCCCGACTTAACTACTTTCAACTTCCCAAAACTACCCCAAAAGTAAACTAAATCACTCGTATGTTTATTGGATACAAATTGACATTTCTGAATCTATTTTTATGGCCTTGAAGAAAGATTGTGATCGTCTAGTATGTGGTTAGGATCCCTAGAAGCGAGTAGCAACCCTGATTCTTTTGCAAATATGAGGATTTACTGGATGATAACCTAGTTACTTAAGTTAAGTGAATGTTTAAAGAAAGCTAAGAGGATTTGCCTAAACTTATTATAATAATGTAAAATCTAAGACTAAGAGTAAAAATATAAATAATTAATTAATTTATTGGTATAAAATCCCCGACCCTGGATAATGTGCTTATATTATGTACAATATCCATTTGTCCATTCACCTCTGAAAGAATGTGATACTATTCTTACCATTTTATAATTTAATGGTGCATTATGTTATAAGTGCATTTTATTGCTAATTGTTGGTAAAAGGATTAGGTATAAAGAATAACTCTAATTGATCGATGAATTTTATATTCTTACAAGATCTTTTTGTGAAGAGTTTCCTGGTGTATTTTGGAATATCAGGAACGTCACTGGTATTACCACATTCCATCGTTGGTCGGGATGGGGTAAGGACGCCTATTGTTCATTAGCTGATGGGAAATGGACTATTATTTAGTCATCTTTTGATTATTATGGACCTTTTATCAATGGTCTTCTTTTCTCTACAATTAAGGATTGAAGTCTCTTGAGCTTATTCTCAACAACTGGATTTAGTCTCTCTCCACCTAAGAAGCTCTCTTAATAAAGAGTTAACAAGCAATATCTCTATTTCCCGAGATCAAAAACCAAGCATACTGATAAATGAATTAGTCTACTTTCCAAGTATCGCAGAACTAACTCCCAACTTTGTGTTTCACTCGGTTGGTATACCAGATACCTAGCTATTAAATATCAAGGAACTTTACTATTATTCTTAAATAGTAATGAATACCCGGTGGGAAACTTTATCCTTTTGCAAAGATAACAGCTCTACAACATTAACAAATGAAATTATACTTCTTTAAATATAAACAACCCACCTGGCTAATAAACATGCCTACGAACCAAAGTTCGCCTATGCACTTTAATGCCTTTAATTTCATTACATTAATTATCTAGAGGATATTACTAATTAAATATAACCCAAAGATGTCAGCTTTATTAGACTGAGAATCCTTTCCCTTCATTTACTGTCTCTTTATTATTATCATTATTATTTAACTTTTTATTGAACTCTAGTCAATTACTGACTAGTATTTCATTTGTAGGTTTAAATATAATTACTCTTAATTCTTAGGCAATTAAATGAGCTGGTGTTCGATAACTTCTAGTTCTCTCCTGCTCAAAGAGACTCCCCATCACTACAAAGCATTCGACAAAGTATATAATTATATATTTAATACCTAAACAGTAGTCTTTCATAAACTACATAGAAAAGAAAGGACTGAAAAGAAATTAACACTATACTATCTCAATCATTACTCATCATTCCAGCATTTTATAAGTTTATCTTTTAGCTCTGTTATTCTCTACAATATAGTTTCCTATGAGAATCTAACATGTTTAATAATTTAATGTAAATGAATGAATGTTCAAGGGTAAGTATGCTAATTCAATAAATTTCTAAGAGTTGTAAAGGACTTATAATGATTTTAAGTCAGTTTATTGGGCTTAAGAATGTAGAGAGTTATGGTTTCTGTAAAACTTAAGTTATTACATAGAAATTTCAGTATATAGTCATTCGCGAAATTGCATAAATTACCTAGAAAAGTAAAATCTTTTAATGACTCACAAATATATACCTTAACGAAGGTAACGAATTCATAAAGAAACGCACAATTTTAGTACAATGCAAATTAAAAGTCATTCCTGAAAAGCAACATAACAAAATCTTCTTCTAGTACCTAAAAGGGACACACACTCACACAAAACTAAAATAAAACATATCTAAAGACGCTCAATTACCTAGATCGAATATCACACAAGACACAAACAATTTGTAGCTCAAATTCCTAGGGAAGTAACATATTTGAATAAAAACAACAGAAACTAATTTGCCTGAATTATGCATTCAACCTTCTGTCATCTTATTTCATAATAATATACAATTAACAGAACATTATCGGACTTCAGGTTCTACATTATTAATGACTTTCCTTTAATATCTAAGTTAATTTCTTTAACATTCATCCGATAATGTAGATTATAAAATCTCTCACCAGGGCAGCTACCGCCTTCCCCGTTCAATTCAAAATCTGTGTCAATCTGACTTAAATTAGTATACTAAACTGCCCTAGTTATACGCTGACGCGTATACTCCTGTGTCAATCTGACTTAATATCACTTTCTAATCAAATAATCACTGCTGAAATGCACTCCAAACTTTGTTGTCAGCGTTAGCTTGTAGACGATTCCCCTCTTTTCCTACGTTAAATTCAAAGATGAAACATGATTTGCCGGCAAATCACATTCCCATCAATTAGAGGTTCAGGTCTATCTACCGGTGTGAAGTGTTTATACATCGGAAAGGGATTAGTAAAAATAATTAATAGCCAATCTATTCTCTACAACTTCTATTATTAATTTTTATCAAGATAATTATAAATGATAACTATAATTTTGATCCAGACAATTAATTAAAAGCTCTATTTCCTGAGAATTGAGATTCGAACTCAAATTCTACAATAATATTCATCATATCAACTATAATTTGACCTTTCTGATGGACTTTCCATACTAATAAAATATATTTTAATCAACTAAAGTTACTAAAGGATAAAACAAGGTTGGATAATACTATAAAATCAACCTTGTGAAACTCTAATTTATTCAACTGTTAGCATAACTGAACTATAATAGATCTTGGACTTACTTCAAGGTTGTTTAGAAAACTACTGCGCTTCCAAACTCCACTCCTTAGAGGCTATAGTCCAGGCTTCCTACGCTCCACAGCTCCCTGAAGGCCGCTCTCCTACTCCAACTCCAGAAGACCCGCCAGGGCCTCCGAACAAAGCTCTCCAGAGCCCCGACAGAAGTTCCAGACTTGTTCACTTTAACACTTCCACAATTCACTGCGTCCCAAGGACCTTTACACCGCAAACACTAATTATTTTAGCCGTAATAATTTCCACTGAAACTCTCTTTAATTCAGCACAGCCCCGACTGGCAGCAATTCGACCTATTCCTCTCAACTCCGAAATAAAACTAACTCACATTATCACTATAATTAAACCGTATAATCACGCATTAAAACGTTACAATACCCGACAATCACGCACTGAAACTCTATTTAATACAGGTAGGTATGAACGCCCAAACCGACAGCGATTCGACCTATTTACTTTGAAACTCCGAAATCAACTAACTCACATTATCACTATAATTAAACCGTATAATCACGCATTAAAACGTTACAATACCCGACAATCACGCACTGAAACTCTATTTAATACAGGTAGGTATGAACGCCCAGACCGACAGCGATTCGACCTATTTACTTTGAAACTCCGAAATCAACTAACTCCCAAAACCTCTTCCCCATCCCTTATATAGCCTCGGCAATTTTCCCGCCTTTCTATCCCAAAATAAAAGATAAAAAAAAGTAAGCAAAATTAGTACGATTAGTATCTTTAGTTCGGTGTTTGACCCCTTCCTCTTCCCGCCAATAATTCCACAGATCCTACCTTCCACTATGAAACGTCAAAACCAATCTCGTTACATTTTCCCTCTCTTTCATTTTAAACAAATCAAACAGAAATAGCAGGTATTGATGAATTAGCGGGAAGTTTCATGGTAAAGGCATATTTTCAATTA
This sequence comes from Epinotia nisella, assembly GCA_932294315.1. Classification (NCBI taxonomy): domain Eukaryota; kingdom Metazoa; phylum Arthropoda; class Insecta; order Lepidoptera; family Tortricidae; genus Epinotia; species Epinotia nisella. The sequence goes on along the minus strand of OW028675.1, from coordinate 29,329,394 downwards.
AATGTTTTTAACTATTTCATAATGATTTTGCTTTAATATAGACTAAATAGTTTATATTTTTGATATATGAATGTGTATTAATGATCTGCATAAGGTATTTTTGTTATTTCTTGTGTATTTCTTATATAATTTCCTAACCTTAAATAAAACAAATTTCATGTTTGTCAGAAAATCCGTTTAATTCATTTCTTTAATAGTACACTTTTTAATTACTGGATAATTTCTATGAACTAACCTTCTCTTAATTAACTTATTGTTTAACTTAATAACCAAATGTGTGGTATAAATTTGTCATTAGATTTTGAACTCTATAGCTCAGACTATAAGATTGATTTTTACCATTTTTTTCAAATGTTTCTCAGTGAATTTATTTGTCAAGTAAATGCTATTATCTGGCAATGATATCTCTAATCTCTAATTTACATAGCTTAACATTATATATATATATATATAGAATATGTGCGAAACCAGCTAGGTGGATTCGTCACAGCTTTACCCCCTACAAATGAAGAAGGGAGAAGGTTTACCTGAACCCTTAGCCATTTGTACCCACATTATATATAAATATATACATTTTTTTTATTGATATTTGACCCCCCCTTTTGTGTTTATGTGGTGAATAACATGACCCTTACCGAAAGGAAGCTACTCTATCCAACGAAAATTCCAAATATAAGAAACTCAATGTCATGAAACAAATTCTCCTTCAGCCAGCTAAGTCACACCTCATCTTGAAATGTCTGGTTGTGAGTCAAACAATACCCTAGTGGTATCAAACCTTGTCCATTCTCGTAGAATCTAGGCACTTGACCTTTTGATTCCGCCACCAACATTGCCCTGATGTAAAGACTAGACAAAATTTCCTTCATCGAAATGTGAAAGCCTTTCATTCTTTGATAACCTTGGACAAATATATCCCATGAATCGATTGTCATCTGTAAATTCTACATTGAACAAAACAACTTCCTCTTTTCGTGGCTTAATGTTCTGTATTCAATTAGAGCAAATCAAATCCGTACCTCCTTTTTACCTTGAATTGTTGAAACAAATATATTTCAACCGGTTTAATATTATTATCACATTCCTCAAACTCCGGCGCTGAAATTGGACATTAGTTTATGTAAACCACTGTAAAACCAGCTCCGTTAAACTTCATCACCAATGATCAGTCAATTCATCTATATCATCTATAGTCAAGAAATAACACATCTCGCCCGTAAAATATAATAAATTTATAAATATATAATATAACGAGGTCTTTGATGATTAAGACTTACTAAGACAGATACAGACTACTTGTATTTCAAATCATTTAGCGTACTACAAGAAATTCTGCATTTCTAACAGTCAACCCAATGATAATCTACTATGATAAATCACAGCTACATTCGTGAGAAAACCCTTTTCAAAGTTCTGGTTCACGAGTGTCGTACCAAAGACTCGTGTCAAAGGCTAATAAAGTAAAGTTCATAGGATGTAAAAAAAAACAAACTTCTTGATTTTTTTTTCAATAACAAATGTTTCAACAATTCTCAGATGATAACTCATTATCGAAATTGTCATTAAATGGCAACTCAATAACTACTTCCTTATAATATATTATATGTTTTTCCTATCTCTACCTATGTCTAGGAATAAACGGGAAAAAAAAGTAATCAAAAATTTTGATTTAATATTATATGTATTTTTGATAATTTAGAATAGTTATGAAACTCAATGAATAGTTTTTTTTTTTTCGTATTTAAATACAACAGAAAACTTCTATGAAACATGTAAGTACATATATCCAGATTATCTTACCAATTACCTTTTTCAAAACCATATTACCATTCAGACTTGATTTACTCCACTTAAACACAGGGTGTGTGGGACGCTTAGTTTGATAGCTTCTTGTATAGTATTTATGTGTCAAAGAAATGCACCTTAAATAGGTATTCTAAATTTTAACCTAGCTCCAATTTTTTCTTTGTCCACAACTTTGTAATTTCCCCTTTTTTTTCAGATTGCAAATATCAATAACTATTGATCATATTTTGGATTTTGTGTTATTAAACTAAACTTATTCATACAAAATCATTCTTCATCTCTTACAACCTCCTTTTATTCATCTCTTTTCTGCTTATCTTTCACACTTCCCTCATTAAATTTCATTCGACAACCTTTCACAGCCTCCTTATTTTGGCCTAGCATCGTCTAGTTCAAATACCCAAAATCGTTTTAATATGATCTTTAAGGGTCATTACCCCCAATATACTATAACATATCTCCACTTTTCAACTCCAATGTCTCACAAAAAGACATTAGTTTCTAAAAGTAAAGTCATAACTCAAATTGAATTATATTTTCCATAGAATACATTTGATCATACACTATTAATACTGTAAAATCAACGGAAAGTACACTATCGCAACTACGCTGTGTGTTCGCTTTGTTAAATCAATTACGCTTAATCTTTTTACACCAAGTATTTATTACGCCTCCCGCAACACTAAATGCTAATTACACACAAAAATATTTTCATTAAAAGTCAAATTACTTTTAATTTATTTTATTACGCCAATGCTGATTTATCTAACGCCAAAAATTGTAATTTTTTTAATACGCCAACTGCCTCTACGCAAACCGTTATGTACATCTTACGCTTCCAGTACTATTATTTTGTACCAACCTTAAATAAAGCTCGAAAGGAGATAATATTATTATTTAATATTATCAAAATAATTAATTAAGAATTAACAATCTTTCCTACATAGTTAAAGGATTTTCGTTTTCATTTCTTCTTCCTATGTAATTCAGCTGTAAAACAATTGAAATCAAAAGATCCTTTGAAAATTCCCAATCGCTTCCCTAGAAAAACCATAACCCATGTTACCCCCCACGCCGACGAAGAGGAATCCCACAACCATACGCCTAAATCCGCCATCCGGTCCAGGCCGCAAGCCGCGCCAAAAAACACAATACACACACATACACCTATACGCCCAAAGAAACATAACCCGTCTTCGGCAGCCTGCTAAAAAACACAATACACACACATACACCTATACGCCCAAAGAAACATAACCCGTCTTCGGCAGCCTGCTAAAAAAAGGTAAAACAACTCGTTATAATAACACCTTTCAAGACATACTAACCCATCCCGGCCCGTGACGACACATATGCGGCCCTTCACCGTAGACGCTTTCCGCTACATACGAAGAAAACCACTGGATCGGCTACGAGCGTAGCGCGTAGCCTTTCTGGACACCCGTAACACAGCAACAGCACTCACACCATAACAAGTATTTGGCTGGGCACTCGCGCAATGTTCGTAACACGAATAAATGATGACCGTAATCATAATCACTTCACTCAACCGGCGGTGAATTCTCCTCCCGCTCACAGTCTCGCACTCTTAGCTTTCGTTACTCAATACACTTAATGCTTACAAAGCTTAGATCTAGTTTTTTTCTCATTTTAGCTACTAGAACTCGGTATATTATACCCTTATTTTAAAACTAGATAATTTTCCTTTTTCCGTATTTGTTTACCAACAAATATTCGCTTCGCTTTCAAAATCCCACTGACGTTTCTCATGCTGATGACGTACGCGTCGATGCGTTCCAAATAAAATTGTTCGTTCGAAATCCTAAAGACGCAGCTACACGTTTTTCTTACACGAATACCTCGCTTTTGCTTGAAAATATCATCTGTTCTTGTAATCCTATAAATTGAAATTAGATCACTCTTCCTTGTTCTTTTTCCCTTTCTTGTAGTTCTTAAGTATGATTTCTTGATTCAATATTTGCTAAAAAGTGAGCAAAAATTCTTCATCTGTATTTTTCTTTTTACCGCGAACATGTTGTACCTTGAAGTCTGCAGCAGCGCGACGAAATCCCGAAATAAACCATCCCTGTCAGTGCGTTATGACTACGTAACTAAACTCGTTTCTGCTAACATTTCCAGTTCGAAATCCGTCCATCTCTTTCACTCTTATGGGATATGCACTGGGTGCGATAGCGAAAGAAGTGTTGAGCTCCAATTACATGCTTAAACCCGACGTTTTATTTCCTGTTTCTAAAATGTCTAATTTCACTTCTTATCGAGTTTCAATCCTACAACTTAACTTTTAGACATTTGCACTCTCTTCTTTCCGTCATAATAAAATAAAATTATTTTCATACAACCAGTTGTCTATTTGTTTCACATTTAACTTGATATTTGTTCCCGCCCAAGTCGATTTCCGTGTTGTTCATGTTACTCGATATTCCAATTTTCCATTTCGTTCTCGTTCACACTATTTTTTTTCTCAAGGATTCCAATCCATTTTTCATAATCGCTTCTAAATTTCCGTCGTTGACACATGGCGTGTGAAACAATCGTTACTAAAGTTCCATGCTTCTCAACCACACCGTAGTCTGTGTTCTGAACCAATGACAGGTGATGACCAATGACAGGTATGGACCTTCGGATTGGTCGAAGCGCGATACTGTATTCAAAGTTGTTTAGAAAACTACTGTAACGAAGGAAAGAAAAATATGTTCCCAATTTTCATATAATATTTTTTTTCACAACAATATTTTGATCTCCAATTTTTCTTTTATAGTTTTTTTTTTTGAAGTAGCCCATTCTCTTTTTTTTTTTTTTTTAACAGGATATTTTCAATAAAGTTGTTGTTTGTTTATTTTTTTAATATGATTAATGATTTGATTGTGTCAAATTAGTTAATTCCCTGTACGCCTTGGTTGTTATTTCACCGCGAAATTGGCAACATTGAAGTCATGTCAAGTTGGCGTGACTTCACTAACTTAAAGATGTTGACAACCGATCAATATGGAATCATGATTATGTTCCATGTATCTAATACTGTTTTGAAGTAACAGTTGCATAACCGTCCTACATTTATAAGTAATATTTGACAATCCATACGATCTGTTTCTGAATCCCATCACTAAATATCTATAATTGTCATAATTTCACTTGCTTATTTTGTTTTCCAAGTGAGCAATGCTGACGTTAAGACGCGTTGAAAGGAGCGAAACTATATCACGGGTTTGTGTAAATGAACAGAATACTATTTTTATCTACTTGAAAGGACCTGTAAGTAATTGAATTATGTTGTATGTAGTGTTAACATCCCTTTCTTCTCACTACTAATCTTTACATTCAAATGTTTGTTATATACTTTAGGACGTTCATACTTCACTTATTCTATGCTAGTACTACAAGAAATGTGATCCCTTGACTTCTGACAAACGTAAAGATGAATTTAAACTTATAACCTAACGCTACTGACCCTATAAAACAACCTCTTCTCTGTTACCCTTTGAAACTTATCTATGTATTGTATTTTCAATTACAGATGTTAATCTATAGCAAGACTGCTATTAATTCCTCATGGCCTGACATCACAACTTGGAAACTTAAGTGACTTCTGTGTCAAAAATGCATTTGTGATGACCAAACATTGAACCTTCAATACATCACATGAACATTCTACCCAGACCCCTTGCATCACCTGCTTTGGACAAACAGTAAGTTACCTAACATTAATAGTTTTATGTGACAAGAAATTATGTAGGAAATGAAACTTTGCCGGTACGACGGTAAATTTATACCAGAGACAAATTATGAGCAAAAGTTATATGCGGTTATAAGCAAAAGTGTCAGAATAGAAATGACATGAAAGTGACTACTCCCATATGTACATGATACATACAAACTTACATACAATCCATTTCACTCTCAAACCCCAAAATGGCAACCACAGAACCAACCTGCTTTAGACTATTACTCTGTTGACGGACTTTTAGTTTGTTTAAAACAAAATATATAAAATATGACCTAGAATTCAACCTTTTAAAATATTTTCACACTCATAATTATTCAAAGACTTGCCAATGAACTTTATCCCTGTACTAATTGTATGATATTCAAATGCAAAATACCCAGATCTGTCAACCCAATCCATATTTAATCAATAATTACAGTATTAACACAAGCATAAGGGTTAGTATTAATAAAATAAACAGTTAAAAGTGACGTATTAGAGTGATGACAGGCGTATGCAACTATGTATGCCACCACACCAACAACGAATCCTAGAGTTGGCTAGTGCGCTCAAGTTGTTCTTTGAGCCACCGCCTTATTCTTATCCCATTTTTACAAGTGAACTATTGTTTGATTTCAGGTCTTCCTGCTCACAACTACAATAACGGAAATCTCTGCGACCTACATAATACCTTTATTGCTATTTGTCAAGATCATGTCATCTTTATTCCCCAAGATACCACAATCATTCTGACTCTACTAGGGTCTGTATTAAACGGTAAGTTTTAATTAATTATCTATACAATAACCTAATGCAACTATAGCCTATTCAGCAAGCTCCCTACTTGTATTCTGTAACTGAGAAAAAGATAAATTTAGCTATATGATATAAATCAAGGTATAAATGTGAACTGAGGTTTGAATCACCTGACTACTTTATGACTACTCCCCTATGAGAATATCACTCCATTAGTCATGAAATATTGAGTAAGGTGGCAAATAAGCATATCTTCCCACCAATGACTAACATGTATTGCATACTATTATCCTCAGTCTTTTATAAAACCACTGCTGTATCCCTTATACCCTTAATCTATACCCAAATATCCCTATTGCACTCCTCACACCAACAAAGCAGTCACAGAAAGAAACCACACAACAACATGCAGGCAGAGACTGACAACAGGCGGTCCCACCGTTGAAGAGTGATCTCCTCCAGAAAACCCCCGAGCATCGGGGATAGTGATAACACTAGAATATGCAGTAAGTGGCGCTGAAATTATTATAAATCTACCCAAGTACTAATATTTTCCTTTGCAACTAAATAACTGGTATATTTTTCTCTTTTCAGAAACCTATCAGTACTGCACTGCCTACACATCCAAACTAGACGCCCAATTCTCTGTCTAATACCCTATAGACCCCAACTACAGTGTAATGATGCACTCTATACACCCAGGATCAAAGGTATATACCCTCATCATCATATCAGCCGAAAAACGTCCACTGCTGGACATATATCCTGCTTGCAGAAATTACTTTCTGTAACTCAAATTCTACACAACTGGACTGATTTTGATGATTGGTTAGCCTAGTGACTAGTGAGTAGTGACGCCGTCCACAAAGTCAAAGATCCCAGGTTCGAACCCCGGCAAAGTCACATACTTGCGCGATGAACACAAATACTCGCCCCCAAGTCCTAGTCGACCCTCTTGCATTCAAGTACTCATATCCACCATAAATAATGACGCTCAGCATCCACATCACAAGTCTCATTGTGCCCACCATAAATCCAATTCGACTTACAAAGAGACTTTGTTAATGTTAAAATGGTATTCCTGCAAATCTCTCTCTATAGAATAGAACCAATGATAATAAAATTACTATAACTTTCTTTTCTGGGAATAAGCACAGATGATTATGAAAATGATTATTATAGCTTTTTCTTTTTCATGGAAAACCATCCTTTTCTTACGATTTTGATGATGATTTCTTTTATTTTTACTTTCTAAACGCCTTCAATATGAATATTAGAATAACAAAAGTAAGGCATAACTCTAGTCTCTTAAGTTCCCCTGATATTTTATTTCCTGCTATATTACAGATATAGGTAATTTTAATGGGTTTTATTTTTCTTTATGTTTCCAGAAGAATCCTTGCTACATTGGAATGGTACCCTCATGACACCCAAATACTCAGAATTCTCATGTGAAACTTCAAACAACATAACATTTAAAGTGATGGTTTCATGATCTGTTTAAGAAAATCCACATCAAGAAGTCTACACAGCGCCCAACTACAAAATTACTCTGATGAAGATTATATCTTTAGTTTTTAACTACCTGAATGGATTTGGTTTTTCTTGAGCTTCTGTAATTTATTCATTTAACTTTATTTCCTTACTTATTTTTATATTGGCTTTGTTTTTAATTTTTAATGCTTGTGTGATGTTATCTTCCTACTTTGTGTGAAATAAACTTTGAGTATGTAATGTCCCAACTTAATAAAATATTCAGAACTTTAACAAGTGTGAACTAAGACTAGATTATGGTTTTAATAAAATAAGATTCTAAAACCTGCTATCAAGTAGGTATGCTGTCTAGTGTTGTTATGTTAAGGAGCTTTCCTTTTCCTATCCTAATCTACTCTCGCCTTGGCTGTGTGTGAGCTTGCTCTGTGTTATCCTACTATAAACCAACCCTTTTTGTTTGGACTCGAACCAAATCTTTGATTAAGAAACATAATAATGCACCCTTTACCCCCAAGCTTCTATAATCTTTACCTGGAGTTTGGTATTTCTTTTTTTTTGGTGCCAGCTTATTTATAACTATTCTAGCCTTATATTGACTATAACTCTAGTCTTGCATACTTCATTCTGACAATATTACATAAAACTCTTCTGCTAGGTCTAGTAAGATCCGACCAGCTCTGAATTATCTCATTTCAGGACTGAATAATTGAAAATTGGTTTTTTGCTACTATTAGGTTTCCAACTTTTCCCATAGATGTCACTATAATTAAAGTTGTACTAAACTCAAATTATAAACTAAATCCTTCTGTAGATACAAACTACCATAGTCATTATCTCTTAAGTGTACTCGGCAAGCTCGGCTGAATTTCACCTTTCCATACAAACATAGCCGCTCCTACTACAAAGTTACATACCAGTCCACTATGGAACTCTACACATACAACGACTGATCCCCAGGCCCGCAACCAGTTATTACAGCTCTAGTCTACAAACCAACCAAAATACAACAAAATCAAGCTTCGTATGGTAAACTTGATTTCACTAAATCAACCACAGACTCCAACCTATCCCAAGTACACAGTCCCAGAGCAAACCAGCTAGCCACCCCAAAATGAAAGCATAATCACGCCTCCATGAAGATCTGAGCCTACTGCGGTCTCCTAAATTCTTAGTCCTTGTAATAAATCATCAATCCTTGATATCAACTATCTAATCTATAGCCCCCCTAGCATGGTTTTCTAATCTTGACCTATGCACTAATGAAATTTGACATAAATTTAAATGTCATAATTTTTCTCTCAACTATTTAACATAAAATATCGCCATGCCCCTTTGCATTACACATACATCGCCACACATTACATTTTTTAATTATAGTCATCCATTAGCATAAAGAAAAAATAGAACAAAGGATCCCACTCTCATCTATAAGAGTGACAAGAGGCTAATACAAACATCACCATTAGCGAGAGCGAGACAACGTTAAGACTCCTATCCAACTGTGTTCGCACTCTTTCTCTGTCTGTCATCAGTTCATTCATCCTCACTCATCAAGCTGTTAAAAATTGACGTCACAATAATTTCACAATCAAACCATAGATGACATCTGTGATTCAGTCACACAACGAGAAACAAACTCCGCTCGCGTATTCCTGTCCCCGTCACACTCGCTAGTTCGAGAGAAAGAGACACGAACTAAGTCCATCCCCGTCCCGCAGTAGCCCGTCTGAAGTTTAAATCGTAAACAAACCCTGGTACTTTTCAACACTACAAAACCATTGTCCCTCTCGGCCTCCCAACCTTCAAATACCCTATCCTACAATTAATAGACAAATCTAAACAGTTGTAAATTATGTATTTCATCATGCATGCTAGTCTGATGGAAATGCTTAAGCGCGTCACATTTGTAGTGATTGTTGACCACTATTTTCTTTGTAAAGATACATACTTCGCTCTAATTCTGCAATGAATCAAATTATACCTCAGTTTGGCAATTATTCTAACATAAACTCCGATAGTAAACTGAATAGATAACTATTCCACTTAAAATGGTAACAGTGAATATTAAGGTTAGTTTCCACGTGTACCTATGCGTTTGTGATAATAATGAGTGATAAACAATGAAGCTAAGTGAAGAAGTGAATTTATTTGTGATTCTGTGCATATAATTGGATTATTTGCTGTATTTATATCTTAAGGTAAGTGAACACTTCCGCTCCTAAGTCATTCAGCAATATCTCCCAAATGTCATGTTTTTTTTTTCAGATAAAAGGCACAAGCATACATAAAGAACCCAGAAGAACCAGTTTAAGGATGATTAGGCACTAGAGAACTCTTAGTACTAACGTCTATTGATATTTTTTTTTTTAATATTCCTAATGTATATATAACCTAAAATTGATACCTTATTAACCCTATTTTATTGCACTAATTATAACCCACAAAGTCTAATAATAAACGCTATTTCCTACTAATGTCAACTAATTGAATGAGCTCCAGCAAATGCTACCAATTTGCCCCATAACACAAACAACAAATTGTGACAAAAAGTCACTTTTTCAGAAAAATCATAATTGATTCCAACAAACATACATACGTACATACATACATACATACATCGATCCTGTCACGGCTTCACCATATTGTAACGCTCCCCCCCCTCTTTTCTATCACCCCTTTTCTCCCCCTTAATTCTATACAATAAAACACTCCCGACTTAACTACTTTCAACTTCCCAAAACTACCCCAAAAGTAAACTAAATCACTCGTATGTTTATTGGATACAAATTGACATTTCTGAATCTATTTTTATGGCCTTGAAGAAAGATTGTGATCGTCTAGTATGTGGTTAGGATCCCTAGAAGCGAGTAGCAACCCTGATTCTTTTGCAAATATGAGGATTTACTGGATGATAACCTAGTTACTTAAGTTAAGTGAATGTTTAAAGAAAGCTAAGAGGATTTGCCTAAACTTATTATAATAATGTAAAATCTAAGACTAAGAGTAAAAATATAAATAATTAATTAATTTATTGGTATAAAATCCCCGACCCTGGATAATGTGCTTATATTATGTACAATATCCATTTGTCCATTCACCTCTGAAAGAATGTGATACTATTCTTACCATTTTATAATTTAATGGTGCATTATGTTATAAGTGCATTTTATTGCTAATTGTTGGTAAAAGGATTAGGTATAAAGAATAACTCTAATTGATCGATGAATTTTATATTCTTACAAGATCTTTTTGTGAAGAGTTTCCTGGTGTATTTTGGAATATCAGGAACGTCACTGGTATTACCACATTCCATCGTTGGTCGGGATGGGGTAAGGACGCCTATTGTTCATTAGCTGATGGGAAATGGACTATTATTTAGTCATCTTTTGATTATTATGGACCTTTTATCAATGGTCTTCTTTTCTCTACAATTAAGGATTGAAGTCTCTTGAGCTTATTCTCAACAACTGGATTTAGTCTCTCTCCACCTAAGAAGCTCTCTTAATAAAGAGTTAACAAGCAATATCTCTATTTCCCGAGATCAAAAACCAAGCATACTGATAAATGAATTAGTCTACTTTCCAAGTATCGCAGAACTAACTCCCAACTTTGTGTTTCACTCGGTTGGTATACCAGATACCTAGCTATTAAATATCAAGGAACTTTACTATTATTCTTAAATAGTAATGAATACCCGGTGGGAAACTTTATCCTTTTGCAAAGATAACAGCTCTACAACATTAACAAATGAAATTATACTTCTTTAAATATAAACAACCCACCTGGCTAATAAACATGCCTACGAACCAAAGTTCGCCTATGCACTTTAATGCCTTTAATTTCATTACATTAATTATCTAGAGGATATTACTAATTAAATATAACCCAAAGATGTCAGCTTTATTAGACTGAGAATCCTTTCCCTTCATTTACTGTCTCTTTATTATTATCATTATTATTTAACTTTTTATTGAACTCTAGTCAATTACTGACTAGTATTTCATTTGTAGGTTTAAATATAATTACTCTTAATTCTTAGGCAATTAAATGAGCTGGTGTTCGATAACTTCTAGTTCTCTCCTGCTCAAAGAGACTCCCCATCACTACAAAGCATTCGACAAAGTATATAATTATATATTTAATACCTAAACAGTAGTCTTTCATAAACTACATAGAAAAGAAAGGACTGAAAAGAAATTAACACTATACTATCTCAATCATTACTCATCATTCCAGCATTTTATAAGTTTATCTTTTAGCTCTGTTATTCTCTACAATATAGTTTCCTATGAGAATCTAACATGTTTAATAATTTAATGTAAATGAATGAATGTTCAAGGGTAAGTATGCTAATTCAATAAATTTCTAAGAGTTGTAAAGGACTTATAATGATTTTAAGTCAGTTTATTGGGCTTAAGAATGTAGAGAGTTATGGTTTCTGTAAAACTTAAGTTATTACATAGAAATTTCAGTATATAGTCATTCGCGAAATTGCATAAATTACCTAGAAAAGTAAAATCTTTTAATGACTCACAAATATATACCTTAACGAAGGTAACGAATTCATAAAGAAACGCACAATTTTAGTACAATGCAAATTAAAAGTCATTCCTGAAAAGCAACATAACAAAATCTTCTTCTAGTACCTAAAAGGGACACACACTCACACAAAACTAAAATAAAACATATCTAAAGACGCTCAATTACCTAGATCGAATATCACACAAGACACAAACAATTTGTAGCTCAAATTCCTAGGGAAGTAACATATTTGAATAAAAACAACAGAAACTAATTTGCCTGAATTATGCATTCAACCTTCTGTCATCTTATTTCATAATAATAAACAATTAACAGAACATTATCGGACTTCAGGTTCTACATTATTAATGACTTTCCTTTAATATCTAAGTTAATTTCTTTAACATTCATCCGATAATGTAGATTATAAAATCTCTCACCAGGGCAGCTACCGCCTTCCCCGTTCAATTCAAAATCTGTGTCAATCTGACTTAAATTAGTATACTAAACTGCCCTAGTTATACGCTGACGCGTATACTCCTGTGTCAATCTGACTTAATATCACTTTCTAATCAAATAATCACTGCTGAAATGCACTCCAAACTTTGTTGTCAGCGTTAGCTTGTAGACGATTCCCCTCTTTTCCTACGTTAAATTCAAAGATGAAACATGATTTGCCGGCAAATCACATTCCCATCAATTAGAGGTTCAGGTCTATCTACCGGTGTGAAGTGTTTATACATCGGAAAGGGATTAGTAAAAATAATTAATAGCCAATCTATTCTCTACAACTTCTATTATTAATTTTTATCAAGATAATTATAAATGATAACTATAATTTTGATCCAGACAATTAATTAAAAGCTCTATTTCCTGAGAATTGAGATTCGAACTCAAATTCTACAATAATATTCATCATATCAACTATAATTTGACCTTTCTGATGGACTTTCCATACTAATAAAATATATTTTAATCAACTAAAGTTACTAAAGGATAAAACAAGGTTGGATAATACTATAAAATCAACCTTGTGAAACTCTAATTTATTCAACTGTTAGCATAACTGAACTATAATAGATCTTGGACTTACTTCAAGGTTGTTTAGAAAACTACTGCGCTTCCAAACTCCACTCCTTAGAGGCTATAGTCCAGGCTTCCTACGCTCCACAGCTCCCTGAAGGCCGCTCTCCTACTCCAACTCCAGAAGACCCGCCAGGGCCTCCGAACAAAGCTCTCCAGAGCCCCGACAGAAGTTCCAGACTTGTTCACTTTAACACTTCCACAATTCACTGCGTCCCAAGGACCTTTACACCGCAAACACTAATTATTTTAGCCGTAATAATTTCCACTGAAACTCTCTTTAATTCAGCACAGCCCCGACTGGCAGCAATTCGACCTATTCCTCTCAACTCCGAAATAAAACTAACTCACATTATCACTATAATTAAACCGTATAATCACGCATTAAAACGTTACAATACCCGACAATCACGCACTGAAACTCTATTTAATACAGGTAGGTATGAACGCCCAAACCGACAGCGATTCGACCTATTTACTTTGAAACTCCGAAATCAACTAACTCACATTATCACTATAATTAAACCGTATAATCACGCATTAAAACGTTACAATACCCGACAATCACGCACTGAAACTCTATTTAATACAGGTAGGTATGAACGCCCAGACCGACAGCGATTCGACCTATTTACTTTGAAACTCCGAAATCAACTAACTCCCAAAACCTCTTCCCCATCCCTTATATAGCCTCGGCAATTTTCCCGCCTTTCTATCCCAAAATAAAAGATAAAAAAAAGTAAGCAAAATTAGTACGATTAGTATCTTTAGTTCGGTGTTTGACCCCTTCCTCTTCCCGCCAATAATTCCACAGATCCTACCTTCCACTATGAAACGTCAAAACCAATCTCGTTACATTTTCCCTCTCTTTCATTTTAAACAAATCAAACAGAAATAGCAGGTATTGATGAATTAGCGGGAAGTTTCATGGTAAAGGCATATTTTCAATTAAATGTTTTTAACTATTTCATAATGATTTTGCTTTAATATAGACTAAATAGTTTATATTTTTGATATATGAATGTGTATTAATGATCTGCATAAGGTATTTTTGTTATTTCTTGTGTATTTCTTATATAATTTCCTAACCTTAAATAAAACAAATTTCATGTTTGTCAGAAAATCCGTTTAATTCATTTCTTTAATAGTACACTTTTTAATTACTGGATAATTTCTATGAACTAACCTTCTCTTAATTAACTTATTGTTTAACTTAATAACCAAATGTGTGGTATAAATTTGTCATTAGATTTTGAACTCTATAGCTCAGACTATAAGATTGATTTTTACCATTTTTTTCAAATGTTTCTCAGTGAATTTATTTGTCAAGTAAATGCTATTATCTGGCAATGATATCTCTAATCTCTAATTTACATAGCTTAACATTATATATATATATATATAGAATATGTGCGAAACCAGCTAGGTGGATTCGTCACACTATCCTTAAATTTTTATTCAAATACACCTTATAGTTTTCGAGTAAAATGCCTGTGACATACGGACAGACGGACAGACGGATAGACGGACATGACGAAACTATAAGGGTTCCGTTTTTGTTATTTTGGCTACGGAACCCTAAAAACACTTGCCGGGCGGCAAAATCGAGCCGCCCGTTTTTTGTGGGGGTGGTACTTAAAAATACCTAAGTAAAGGACGTTTTTCTCAAACATGCAACGAAATGTTGACGTTATGTTCCTCATATTAGGCTAAGAAGTATCACGTTTCGGGTGCGGCGAGACGAGACGTCCATAATGAAATTTTATACAAAACTAGCTTTTGCCCGCGGCTTCGCTCGCGTACTAAAAGTAATTCTTAACCGTCTACAAAAAGGCAGGATCTCAGTTTGACCCGTATGTTCCAATTGAATTGCAATTTGGCACAAATACTTTCAAAATTTTATATGTCCATAATATTAAATTTCAAAATCGATGCCATTTTCGTAATTAACGTCCAAAAAAAATCATACAAACGACACCCTTATTGATGTTTAGACATTTCAACCCCAAACAGGGGAGATGGTATTTCACGTCCACCACGTTGATTTTAAAATCGTTGTTGTTTTCGTAATCAGCGATCCGATAAACCATAGAAACAATACCCATGTTGATTTTCAGACTTTGTCACCACATTTCCCCGTTTTAGGGGTTGAATTTTCAAAAAACCTGAAACAAATGTTTACTCTTTTATTGTTAGGAATACTCCTGTGAAGTTTCGAATGAAATAGTGCTTGTTTCCCCATACAAACTTTGGACCCCATTTCACCCCCTTAGGGCGTGAATTTTGAAAAATCCCTCCAGTCAGTCAGTCAGTCAGTCAGTCAGTCAGTCAGTCAGTCAGTCAGTCAGTCAGTCAGTCAGTCAGTCAGTCAGTCAGTCAGTCAGTCAGTCAGTCAGTCAGTCAGTCAGTCAGTCAGTCAGTCAGTCAATCAGTCAGTCAGTCAGTCAGTCAATCAGTCAGTCAGTCAGTCAGTTTCTTATTTCATATATTTAGATTGAAAGCAAAGCGACATTTTTTTGTTCAATATCAATTAGCGACTCAAAATCATGGCATTTAGCCCTTGAAAAAATGATCTTATTGTTTTTTTTTTTCATATCTGAAATGATACTGGTTTGCTTCAGGCTAGTTTTCAGTAAGACTTGTGAATATCAGTCTAGGTTCGTTGGACTTATCTGAGTCAGACAAACTTGTTTCTAAATAGGTTGTTTCGGTGCTGAAACTAACGGCTGATGGCGAGTCTCGGTTCTTCAATTTATAGGACTGGTAAGTAAAAAGTGGAAAACTAAAAAAAAAACAATGTTTAATTTTTCTTTTATATCGCTGCTTTTCATTAAATTGGCTGTCTGTTTTAGTACCCGAGAGTTATTATAAAATCTTTCACCACACAATGCAGCCGGTCGGTATAATTTATGAAAACACTAATATGTATTTTTCAATGAAATACATCCATCACAATCAACAGTCTACATGATCTGATATAGGTAATATTGCGCAATTAATTTGATAGTCTATAGGGCCTTACACTTAGTCCAGTCAATGAGTTGACAACTTGTATGGAAAAAATTACAATTTTGGAAATAATAGCAGATTTTTTCTATGTAACGAATATATTATCAATTAAATAGTTACCTAGAGACAAAATCCAACAAAATATCAGACATTAAAAATAATAACTTAACTAGCTTCTGAGAAGTCAGAAAAAATATTAATAAATGTTTTTTATCTTTATTTTGGTTCATTTGCATTTGCTCTATAATATTCAAGATAAATCATACAAAAAGGACAATGCATGCTTCATTTAAATTTATATAATTACTTTCGGGTGGAAAGTTAGTTGGATTCTTGAGTAAAGAATCTTAGAATAACGTTTTAAAATGAAATAAATAAAAAAACGCTAAAATTAATGTTTTTCAAAACAGTATTTTTCCTGGAGTACATGTGTTTTCCGTATAAATACAAGCATGCCAACCTTATTATTACTGAAGTTACGCGAGGAGCGATGTTTGGATGTTAATGGCAGCAATTTACATACAAGAGTGAGTCATATCGCACCGATGAGATTGTTACGTTGTACTTAATCGATTCCATGGCTCGGGGGCATTGACGTATAATAAAGTAAATAGACATACAATGCTGAACAAAAATGTCAAGACATGTGGCCCAAAATGACAACTCTAGCTAGGTATATTTCAGTAGTTGCTAACAGCGTAATACTTATAACCTTCATTAAGATTACGCAAATTATTTTTGTAAATTGTCCTCGTGTGCGATCGTGGCGTCATTGTTCGTGTCTCACTTAATGGTCACAACGGAAGACCAGCGCTGGCACTGCCAGCATCACGCTGAGTTATGACCATTTCGTGGCAAATGTGTTTGTGTGTATTGTGTCTACAGTTTGTTTTTATGTGTTTTGTCACGAATAAATGTTTTTTCTTTCTTTCTTTCTTTCTTTCAAATATGACCATGTTGCTAGTTTCCGTTCTAAACTCAAGTGGCTCCCTATCCGTTATCGCCGTAACTCTCACATTATTTCGCTTCTGTATAATATCCTTTTTAACCCTGCAAGAGCGGCGTGGGTAGGCCCCCCCCACAAGGTGGACTGACGACCTGGTAAAAGTCGCGGGAGTCCGCTGGATGCGGGTGGCGCAGGACCGGTCAATTAGGCACTCTCTAGGGGAGGCCTATGTCCAGCAGTGGACGTCTTTCGGCTGATATGATGATGATGAAACCATGTACACTTTTCCAGAACAAATTATCTTCGTAACAGATTTTAGAGAAAAATTGAGGGCGGTCGATAACTTAATCAACAAATAAAGAATTATTTTGTAACTGCTACGTATCTGCCATTTTCTCGGGATCCGTGCCTGAATATTTTCAGTAAACACGTTTCTTCAATATTCTTGATCATATTTCATCCCCGTCGGCGCAACATGTTCCTCGGTTAACAATGGATCTCGACCGATAGGCAGCTGCCGTGCATGGGATATTTCAACAATGAGATGTAAGATTTGAAAGAAGCATTTGTAAGTTGATACATACCTATTCAACGTATAAATTTGGCAGTTTGGAAAGAATTTAAGACCTTACGTACCGCGTCAAAAAAGTGTAAGAGATAGATGTTAAATGCAATACAATACAAATACTCTTTATTGCACACCTCACACAGATAGAGCAGTTACAAAAGAAATCACAGAAATACTGGGAGACAGTAGACGTAACAGCAAAATCTATCGGCAACCTCAAATCCCTTCTTAAAGAACATTATTTGTCTCTCCCCTAACCCTGATTGTATTTTTTGGCTGACTGTTTATGTATCATTATATTTATGTTTGTTTTATTTGTATATATGTATGATTGTGTATGTATGTTTATATATAGAGGTATTTATGTACGTTTATTTTTATAATTTCTTGATTTTTGATTAATAATAATCTCAATACTCAATACTCAATACTCAATCATTTATTGCTTTCCATCTCTGCACCACCTACTGCATAATCTAGTTTTATCTCTTTCTCCGATACCCAAAGGTTGTCTGGAAGAGATCGCTCTTCAGCGATAAGACCGCCTGTTGTCTACCTCTACCTACATGTTATTGTATTGTTTCTCTCTGTAACTGCTTTGTTTGTGTGAGGTGTGCAATAAAGAGTATTTGTATTGTATTGTAACACAACAGGCAGTCTTATCACTAAAGAGCAATCTCTGCCAGATAACCTTTGGAAAATTTATTTTACTGTATCATTAAAATCAATTTTTCTTCGTGGTAAAACCATCAATTATGCAATATTTTTATTTACAATAAGAATATTTTTAACAAATCTCTATTCGCTACTCATCAAGTTAGCAATTAAAAAATCTACATTATTGTCAGAAGTTTTTAAACTAACTTTTTTTGGAGGCTCCTTAAAAACTTGTATAAGCAAAATTCAACTGCTGACTGACGAAGCAAAATATCGTTTCTATTCAATCGATATATTTCTAAACCCGACCTTAGTCCACAAACATAAAGGTTACATTTCAAAGAACATTACAACGATGCCCCAAAATAGATTGAGAACTTGTGAACAATAGGTTGGAATGAGTAAACAAAATCATCGCTCGGCTATCAGCCGCCATTTTGGCTCATGAAATTAACGACAGTGTTAACAAAATGAATCGTGCTCCCGAGGGTGGCTGGTCGTTTAACCGAATGGCCTACATTATTTGACTGGATTACAAGTTATATATTAGGTACTTGCAATTTTGAGGAAGGTACTTTATTGGTTTGCTACGGTAAAATATAAGAACGCCCGACGTCCTATTTTGTCAAGTTAGGTAGAGACTAGTACTTCTAAGAATTTCAGAAGAAAATAAAAATGGAAAACAATGACAAGAAACCGCTGTATAATTTATCCTTTACCCAATCTTAGCGTTATCCCTGTAACACCCTAAAGAAGCCTCAAGTCCGCCTACCACCTAATCCCAAGCATTGCTGTAGGCACTAGTTTGTGTGGGAGAGGCTGCCGTCTGACCTACAAACCCAGAGGGGACACCCCTATATCATACGAAGAAAATAAAATTCGTAAGAGAGGAATTTAAGTTTAGAGCCATCAAACTATGAAAGTATTAACGATAACTTGGTAAGTGTAACTTAAATCGACTGGAACTATTTAAGTACCTACCACCCAAACTTTCATGCATAACTCTGCCGTACACACCACTTGGCACTTAATTCCCTACTTAACAACTACAGTGTTTTCCTAACGACAGATGCATCTTAGTATATCCCGATTATCTTATACCCAAGCGATTTGGTGCGAAAATGGATTAACACTGAATCGTTAATAACCAAGCCAGCAATCGATTTGCGCAGTCATTTTGGGGCCTCTTAGCAGAATTACTGTGTAAGTATTCTTGCAGCGGCGGTAAAGTTTTAGGACTTATTGAGTGGTCGAGTCAGCTAGGATAGGGATAATGTGAAAATTTATGACTTTGGCGGAAAATTGAACGTTAGAATAAGGTCTTTGGTTAGATTATAGGAAGAATACTGTATACTCAACAGCAGATACAATCAAGTGCTTAAATGTAATGCACAAATACAATCCAGTGCTTAAAAGTAATGCACAAGCACAAGTACGTATGACTGAACTACCGAACAACGGCGCTTTACGAGCAAACTCGGCAAAATAAACAAGACCAAGACCAGAGAGAAGGAAGTTTTTTTTTACAATGAATTGAAGTGCAATGCACCGTCAAAACCGCTTCTAATTCTTCTTTTTTTGAGTATCCAGTAAGAAGTATGGTACCATAGCGGTCGGAATTTTATCCTTTCCAGTTCTTCTAAAAACGTAAGGCCATTCACTACTAAGTTTTCCTGAAATGTTTTTTAGAGGAACGTTCCTTTTCTATTTATTTCAGCATTCGCGCAACCAGAACTCTATACATCTGCTTAACCTATTTCCAACCACTGAATGGGAGAATTAAGGAAATTTTCATTTTCGACACCGGAAAAGCGGTGTGAATAAGTAAAAGAGAAAAGTAGAGCGTTTGTTGGCAGTTTTGGTCTTCTTTAACAGAATACCCTCTTAATATAATTTTTCATCACACTTGCTCTTAAAGGGCTACATAACGCGCAGGTATACAGAGCTGTAATAACCTTTATTACGCCCATGGGCGTAATGGTTTTTTTCTTGAACTTACGTCAGTTATAAAGCAAGGAGGTTTTAACTCAAACAAAATGTTTGCAAACGTATTTATAAATTTATTTAAACGTAAATAAACGTAATGATTTAAAGATTTAAAAACTTAAATGTGGCAATTTAGTATCTATGTAAAATATTTTTAACTGTGATTTTAAATCATGGCTGTATGCCGAAGGGTCTTTGCTCTAAGCGCCTCACGTCAAATTCAACAAAATGGACGACTGACATTTTGTAGTTTTTATTACGATTAGTAACAGTTTAGTTAAAAATGTATTGGTTTCCTCGCAAATGTAATGAAAAACATTGTATACGACACGTACGGTAAGATTGTTACAAACTAGAGTCATCAAAGCACTCCGCCTTCGGCGTTGGGCTTCTAATAGACTCTCGTTCGTAATTCATATCTTACCGTACTTGTAACACAATGTACCTACTATTATATTAAGCAGTAGGTAACATCCTCTTATAGACAAAATTTCATCATCGGCATTATTTTCCCAGTTGTATCCTAAAAGACCGGAGTCCGCTTTGGCGTCTAAACCCAAGATTCGGCGTAAGCACTAGTTTCACGAAAGCCACTGCCATTCTGACCTTCCAAAGAGAAAACTAGACCGTGGACCGTTGTTGAGATTAGACCGGTTTTCTCGCAATGTTTCCTTTCATCGAAAAGCTAGGTACAGTTAAATATCAAATGATATTTCGTGCATAAGTCTTTTTTGTATAAAAACCGAGTACGAGCCGGGGTTCGCAACCACGAGCCCCAGATTGACAGTCGCGTACCACTCGGCTACAGTGACTTTATGTTTTTTTTTATGTATATATTCCGAGTTGGATTCGAACGAGCGACCTTGTGGCGCCCTAGTTCCCTCTTAGTAAATGCCTTTTGTCCTTTCATGTAGTTAACAAGTTTTAGTACACAAGACAGTGTAATGTAACTCACTTCTAAGTAGATAACTCATTCAGCTCACGGCCGCAACACCATGTAGCACACTTGAAGTTTTCTCGTGTAGGTATATTATGTAGATTGTAGGACATGCTTTAAACTGTAAACTGCGTTTTATAAGTGTCACTCAGTGAGGACGTGCCGTGCAAAAAAACGCCCAAGTATGCAAACCAAAATAGCTCTAATATCGGATGGCATAATTTTTCATTGTTCTATTTTTTGTTGCATAACAACTCTTCGCGCGCACCATCGCGTTGGACAATAGTAGATTGTATGACAAGGGGCTAAAATAAGCCATATTACCACGAGATGGATATTTTCCTGAGCGAAGCGAGGGAAAATAATTCGAGGGGTAATATGGCTTTTAGACCCGAGTTATACACTCTACTTTTCACTTCGACTGCGAGAAAATAGTAAAACAAAGATTATCCATCCACAATCAATAACAAATTTCACTGCGAAGAGATTGTTCAATTTAGCGTGAGGCGTTTTCTTTTTTAATGATTTGGAATTAGGGACTAAAAAACACCTGATGTTTGATTGGTCGATTTTAATATGTAGCTGTATTCTGGTTGGTTGATAGCAAAGAGAAATGTTTTTTGATAGAGTTGTGATTGGTGGATTTAAAGGATTTGGAATTAGGGACTAAAAAACACCTGATGTTTGATTGGTCGATTTTAATATGTAGCTGTAGGTATTCTGGTTGGTTGATAGCAAAGATAAATGTTTTTGAAAGAGTTGTGATTGGTGGATTTAATATGGTGAAGTGTTTTGATTGGTCAAATTCATTGTGTTAAAAATCATAAATATGTATACATATTTTCCCTAGGGGCTAAATGTACTACTTTAGCCCCGCTTATTAAGCCTAATATGACACACTTTTCGAGCATGAGATGTGAAAAATATTTTTTCGCCGAAATTGTTACGCATAAAATCGATTGTCCTAATTATTGTGTACTAACAATGTCTGGTCATCATGTAATCTTCCTTTTCTCTCTACACTATGGCGGCAGCGGCACGTCCTATTTGCATACGCCTGCATTTTCTATGTAAGGTAACACAGTTTTCTGACTCCCCGCGTTTCCTGCATAAGCGTAAAGAGAATTTCACTATTTTCACGAGCATTGTGAAATTAACTTACCTACGACGCATTATACCTTACCAAATGCTTTCAAGGTCATATAATAGAAGTTTGGTTTTAGGGACTTTTTATTTAGTTGAAACGCACACATAATTAAGTCAGAGGGGTAATCACGTAACGTTTCGAACGCGCGTTAGGACAATTTAACTGTCATTTTTCCATATAAAAAGCGGCCAAGTGCGTGTCGGGCCACGCGCAGGGTAGGGTTCCGTAGTTGTACCCTCGTAAATAATCGTAAATATTAGATACTACATAAACTAATCGAACCGTAAAATAATTACGAAAATCTCCGAACAGCAACAATTCAAGCCGCACATCACAACTAGCCGCGCGCGCAAGAAGCACCGTGCCGTAAGTCCGCCTAAGTTTAGCATTGCCACGGGAGGGGTGGCATGTCGCAGGGCAGGTCTTTTGCGCGCGCGCCGCGAGCAAGAAGCACCGTGCCGTGAAAAACAACTCTACCGTCCACGGTAAAAGGTTCAAATTCCAATGACAATGTACATATATGCACCCGAAATTAAGTGCATTTCTTACCAGTTAACTAGTTATGTCTACTACTCGTTAACTAATTATGTCTACTTAACTGTGGTAGTTTTCCTTTTAAATTCATTATATGTACTACTGCCACGATTTTTTTCACGTCCCCAGTAGTAGCCATTTAGCTGGCAGGGGGGGGGGGGGGGGGGGACACTTGAGTCGAACAAAAATTAGGGCTTTAAATCCCATTATCTCGCAAACGCATAACTAAGTTGAAAAATAGTTGTATCAAACCCATAATATTTTTGTACAAGCTATCCAACGATACCCAACACTATAGGTTTAACAAGAAAAAAAATACATAAAAAAAAGCAAATAAATATATTTCATTTAATTTCATTTCACCAATTTACATGTAGGGCAAGTAACCTAAAAATTTTTTTTTAAGGATTTAGTCTACTGTTTTGTCGGCGTGATTGGTATATACCCACGCCGAATTGCATTTTTCTAGTTGTAAGGGTTACTGAGCTAAGCCGAAGACGGACAGACAGACAGACAGACGGACGGACATGGCGAAACTATAAGGGTTCCTTGTTGACTAGGGAACCCTAAAAAGTGACATTTAGATCTGACGCGCGTACAATGCGTTACGCGATCGACTTGCAGGTGACAATGCAATATTATAGACATAAACACCTGAGAGGAGGTACAGTCAAGGGCAAAAATATGTATCGATTTAATCTTCTCATTAATATCACAGATGTTAATATGTACCGCAACCTTAATCCAATGATATAAGAGCGATGGGACATATTTATGAGTAAGTTGTATACACCCATACTTTTATACTTGACTGTACCTTGGACTGTGAGGCATCGATCCTGAACCAGCTCAAAATAAAAACTTGCTTGTGGTCCATTCTTTCATATTTCGGCCACATAATGCGCAAAAGTCGGAAAAAGTAAAGTTTTTGTCTGACGAATCGGTGCAAATTATATTTCGTCAACCATGTTGGTCACCACTCACTGAGTAGCTAGTAAATGTATCCCAGAGGTCAAACCACAGAGCATAGAACGTTCACCGCGTGACCCGAGCGGAGATGAATCCATGCTCTTTGGGTCAAAAGAAAGTGGTGAGGGAAGTGAACATCACAGTATGTACATCTTACACCTTTCTTAACTGCTTTGCAACTGCAAAGTTTAAACTAAATAAACAAGTTCAGTGATAGAATGCTCGCGTGCCGTGCGGCCGGCCCGGGTTCGATTACCATATGTTTTTGTAAATTTATTTTAATTTATTTCATTGCTCATACGAGTATGTAATATCGTCAAGATAATTTTAATATTTAGATACGCCACGTTGAGCACAGTCTAATTCTCATGGGCATCGCAAATCTCTTTTTCTCAGTACGAAATATCTCAGTCGCACAATCTTTAACACCACTTTTTTAATTAAATTAATATTCATAGCCACTCCACTGCTCCGTCCTACAAAACTTTGTCTAAACCTGAACAACTTCGAGAAAGAGGTCAATCGTCGAATCCGACCCGGCTGGGCAGCGTACGGGAAGCTACGGCACATATTTTCGTCCAATATTCCGCAGTGTCTCAAGACGAGAGTCTTTGACCAGTGTGTGTTGCCAGTGATGTCACTAAAACGTGGTCGCTTACCATGGGCCTCATGAAAAGGCTCAAAGTCACCCAAAGGGCAATGGAGAGGGCTATGTTAGGAGTTTCTCTGCGTGATCGCATCAGAAATGAGGCTATCCGCAGCAGAACCAAGGTAACCGATATAGATACTTAAGTGGCAGTAGGCGGGGCACATTGCACGTAGGACCGATGGCCGTTGGGGCGGAAAGATTCTCGAGTGGCGACCACGTACCGGAAATGCGGCGTGGGTAGGCCCCCACAAGGTGGACTGATCACCTGGTAAAGATCGCGGGAGTCCGCTGGATGCGGGTAGCGCAGGACCGGTCACTTTGGCACTCTTTGGGGGAGGTCTATGTCCAGCAGTGGACGTCTTTCAGCTGATATGATGAAACCTGAACAAAACCTTAACCAAACATATAACCAGTGTTCGAAAACAATACTCGTCGATATCGCACGTATTCGAGACCTCATTTAGATCGGTTCGTTCGAAAACATTCAAATCCAGTTAGCATCGGTTTTGCGTCTCAGTTCCAAATTGCCGTATCTATATCATACCTACATATAGTCACATCACAAATGCATCATTCCATCTATTTCCCACCTTATACAGTTGAGATAAAATTCAAAATTATGTACATATCCATCGATAATACTTGACATACGTCTTTCTTGATCGGTGGAGTGGTTGAACCCGAAAAGTTTTGGACTAAGGCTGTAGCACGCCCGATCTAACGTCTCATAATATAAAGGGAGTAAAACTATACATTCAGTCAAATCATTTACTGCTTTATTTCCTAGTGCGAAAGCGAAAGATTCCGAACATGATTGGATTTTAAAGTTTTAAACGCAAATATTTGCTTTTCTTAATTGGGTCAGACATTAACAATAATAAGTGGATTCGGATACCGTATACGATCAGAATTAATATTATGATATTATAAAAGCGAAAGTACCTACCTATTTCTGTTTGTCTGTTCCCTTCTTCACTCTCAAACCGCTGAATTGACTGATTGAATGAGATGATTTTATCACAAAATGCCTCCCTGTACATAAATCACTTGTATTATATCGGCTTAAACTTACTGGCTCTTAGGCTTATAGAATCAAGGTCCAGCCAACTGTGCCCATACAACCTTAACCCAAATAAATTTTATATTAGGAGCACCAAATATAAATACGGCCGATGCGACGAAACCTCTTCCAATATAACCTATTTACTACAGCTTGGCTCCACAGCGAAATCACTTGAACCGAATTCTCGTACAGCTATGAGATGGAAAATCAAAGTATTCCAGATGAATGACTCCTAAATCTTTGTAAGACTCTCGACGTTATCCATTCCTCATTATTAGACTTAATCCATAATGCACTAAATTTTCATTGCCAATTGTCCAATATCCTTTGCCAATAGCCGTTCGTAATAGTGTCTCCACACTCTTTTTTTCCATAAGGTTTTCCACCTTTTTTCCAATAGATCTATTTCGTCCATTGAACACTCGATTTTGTCCGGCTTTGTCTATTCGACACTCAACTTTGTCTGTCTGTCTAATGTCCATTAGACAAAGTCTAATGTCGAATGAATATTAGGCTACTCATAATTTTTCGCTTGGCATATTACACTCTAATATTGGAGGTTTTGACAGTGCACTGACGTTTAATATAGTGGCAATACACATCATAACGGGCCAAGGCAGTACGAATGAAGAAATCGACAGCAGGATCAAGAAAGCTATAAGGCTGCGTTCGCCCAACTCAAGCCCGTCAAATGTGCTCACGCGTCGCATTAAGGTTTCCCTCTTTGAATTAATCGTCAAGTCAGTTTTGCTTTTTTGGCTACGAAACGTGGAGAGTGACGAAGGGCCTGACGAATAAATTGCAGGATTTCGTCAATAAGTCCCTAAGGTCGATCCTTCGCATTTTCTGGCCAAGACCATAAGAAATGAGACTCATGGAGTATGTGCAAGCAACATTCGAAGAGGGGAAGTTAAAAATGCAAACATCACTTTTGAGTGGAAGCGGTGGCTTCCACTCAAAAGTGATGTCCGGTGGGGCGGAAGGAGAATTCGGGGACGTCCTGTACACACATGTCGGCGAACAGTCGAGTCGAGAGTGAGTTGCGAGCAGTTGGACTGAGCTATGGAGCGAGGCCAGGGACGTCGCTAAGGACAGGAAGGCGTGGCGCGAGTTTATGAAGGCCCTATGCACCTCTGGGGTGCCCTAGGACAACAACAATACATTATAGATACGAAAAAAAGAATTTGAACTGTTTATTTCTCTTAAAAACCAATTTACATTTTCAGCGATAAGGCGTAATACGAGTAGATAGATTGCGAAGATAGCTTTTACGTGGGTCGTTCTTCTTTTTTACCGACAATGAACCGAGGTTTTTCTGTTTTTTTGGTTTTTGAACTATCGAAAATTGTGGTTTTGAAGTGCGATTTAAAAAAAAATGCATAGGTTTCTTCATTAGAACTAATTAAAGTTTCCTTTCTGGCCAATATAAATATTTATTTACGGTTGGTTTCTAAAAAAAAACATGTGACAAAGTGGACTCTTTCAGTGGGGACAACATTTTGGTTTACCACTCTGTCACGGCATTCTACGAAAAAAAAAAACATTTAAAAAATGCTAGTTAGAGAAAGTGAAATATTAAATATCACTAATTAATAAAATAATATGGACGTTCATTTGCACATTATAAAACCGTAAACATCATTACTCAAATGAGATGCCGTAATAAGACGAAGGACAGGCTATTGTCGGTCGAAAAGAAGAACGACCCACGTAATATATCGTACAGTTCAAAGACACCCTCTGTAATCTAAGTTGTGAAAACGCCTACAAATAAGCGGGTCGAGCATCACGTACGGGATCTATAGCCTCGTGACGCCATCGCCCCTAATAGCCTTCGTATACGCCGTCTACCTGAGGAACATGGCCATTTGGAAGAAATACTGCACTTTGATAACACTTGGATTTTGTTTTACAGAGGTAGAAAGCTTGTTAACGATAAGACCGCCTGTTCTCCAAATTATTACCTTTGTTTTATTTGTGTATTATTTTTGGTGAGCATTAAAAAATGTTTGTATTGTATTGAACAGGGATCGGAACCGGTTTTTTCAAAAGTCCCCGAAGTAGTCTAATATTTTGAATTATTTTAGGCTCTTAATGCAGGACTCTATTGTGTATTTAAGTAACATATGACGAAGAGCGTACGTAATAAACATTGTGATGTTGTACTTTATTCTAATAATACTTTACATTATACTTATCTATACTTAAAAAATTATAAACCCAACATGATTGTGATATCAAAAACTGCCTAAGTGCTTAATTATTAACTAGTTAAGTGTTACCATTAAAACATTGTGATCATTGTAACCCCAACGACTGCCCATACGACTGTTGCTTAATTGAATATCTTAGAGACAAGTTAAAGAAGGTAAGTGGCTTCAGTGAGTTTTATAGTACTATGATGATGTCGCTTAAATGGTTCTTCCGGGAATATTTTGAGGACCTTTTCAATTAAGCGACAACATTTTCAGGATCCTGTAAGATTTTGGGGTAAATGTTTATTTCATAAAATAGAAAAAGATTAAATAAGATTATTGTCTTAAGAACTCATTTACCTATTTCAAATAGGAAAAAAGTTATGATTTTTTTTCTCAAAAAGAAAACTTTGAAACACTCTCCTGTACAATTCACTAAATGTCGCTTAAGGGGTTCTTCCTTTCCACCGTCGATATTCTTATTATTAGACTGCCCGATCAAAAATGATATCATAAACAAAGAACGAAAAAATACTGGTTTAATTTCTATGGAGAAAATACCAGTATCCGATCCCTGGTATTGAAAGCCTGAAAGGGCAGATGATTTTTAGACAGGATTGCTGAATGAACCTTTTATAGCACAAAGTAACTACGTTACGTTACGTCTCAACTTTTATCAGCATGTGCGTTTTGTATATCCCGTTTTTGACAGAGCAGTCACCGTTTACAATAGTCGCTGGTCATAACCTCCACCCCTTCTGGGTATATTCTACAGCTCAGTCTCTCAAAACCAGTACCTATATATACAGGGTTCCATCGGAGACGTAATCAGAAGTGACAAGACTTAATTAAGCATTAGACAGATGACATATAAATTTTATTGAAAGTAAATACAAGATTATGATTAACATTAACTAAGATAAATTAAAACTAAGTTAAATCTAAAAACCGGCCAAGTGCGTGTCGGACCACGCAAAACGAAGGGTCCCGTGCCTATTAAAAAGGTCGTATCGTCACAGAAATTTCACGGCACTTACGTCCTTTTCTTTGAAAAAGGCAGTTTTTCAGCAATATCTCGAAAACCTCTGAACCGATCTTGTTCAAAACAATTTTCGGTGAATGAAATTAATAAGTCCATGAATTTTTCCATATTTTTA
The DNA here is from genome assembly GCA_932294315.1 of Epinotia nisella. Lineage (NCBI taxonomy): Eukaryota > Metazoa > Arthropoda > Insecta > Lepidoptera > Tortricidae > Epinotia > Epinotia nisella. Next base: position 29,300,193 of record OW028675.1, on the reverse strand, counting down.
AAATACACCGTTAAAAAATTAGAGGGGGGGGGACAGATTTTAGTGACTTTCGGGGCGATTATCTCCGACCCTATTCACTTAATCAAAAAAAATGCTAAGAAACCTTATATTTATTTTGAAAGGCCTATCGATTGATTTGCCACACGGGGGGTAACAATTAAAAAAAAAATTTGACTTTTAGTTTTATGTATGGAGTGTCCCCTAAAAAAATTTTTTTTTGTCATTTTAATTACAAAACTATGTAGCGGCTAACAAAATACACCTATCCTCTAAATTTTATTCAAATACACCTTATAGTTTTCGAGTAAAATGCCTGTGACATACGGACAGACGGACAGACGGACAGACGGACAGACGGACAGACGGACAGACGGACAGACGGACAGACGGACATGACGAAACTATAAGGGTTCCGTTTTTGCCATTTTGGCTACGGAACCCTAAAAAGGCCCTCGAGGCATTGTACCGAGGATGCTGGCGGCATTTCCTCGCTGAATTGCAATGCTGATGCGTTGCGCGAGAAAGCCGCCAGCTCTTCGGTCACCAGTTACATCGACCAGACGTTTCGCGATTTCTGCAAATAACTTATGCGCACTGGGACCCCACGGACCGAGGGTCTCGACGCCAAAGGGTACAAAGTCGTACTCTCTGCCGAGGCCTCTATATTTATTACATTTCAGATTTTCGGCGTTTCCCGCCGCTGCACCCGCTTTAGAAGTAGTCCGTTGGAGGTGAGACGGTGCCAGTGTGTCTACACATGTAGCGTCCCACACAAGCATCCGTCCCAACCTCCACGGAACCAGAGACACACCATCAGGTCTTTTGCCATCATTAAGCATTAAATTTAGATTACAATAACACAGGAATGGAGGTGGTTAGTTGCAATCTTTAAAATTAAATTATGTCCTCTAAACAGCGTGATCACCCTATAACCAAGAAAGAGTTGCAAGGATAAACTTGTTTCACATGCGTTCATTAACAAATAATTATTTACCAAGACTGACTTACAGTGACATTGTCATTCTAAAATAAGTTTTATAATTGTCATAATAATAAACTATTCTGAATGAGAACCAAAGAGGTTTTGATTAAATAAATAGGGTAACCATGATTTAGTGAATCAGTGATTTAATTTAGGTCAAAATTAGGTAACAAAAAAAAGAACGTTTATTTCATTTAACTCCTACTACGTTGAAATGACCATCAATTATCAGGTTTGAAAAAGTGGTTTCTGATTACGTCTCCGATGGCACCCTGTATATATATACCCCGCGTGAACACTGTTTACTTGCCAAGGTATCTGTTTGTAATCTAGCAAACTATGATTTTCAAAAAAAAGCTAGGTGAGACAAAATAGGGGTTATCAACACACTGTGTGACTGACTGACTGATCTATCAACGCACAGCTCAAACCACTGGTTCTAGAGATTCAAAATTTGGCACGTAGATTCCTTATAAGGTCTAGAGGTGCACTAAGAAAGGATTGTTCAAAATTCATCCCCTAAGCGGGTAAAATGGGGGTCCAAAGTTTGTATGGGGAAACAAAATAAGTAAGACTATTTCATTCCAAACTTCACAGCAGTATTCCTAGCGATAATTGAGTAAACATGTGTTTCAGGTTTTTTTGAGAATTCAACCCCTAAAAGGGGGAATATGTGGTGACAATGTCTGAAATTCAACATGGGTATTGTTTCTATGGTTTATCGGGTCGCTGGTCGCTGATTACGAAAACAACAACGATTTTAAAATCCAGCGTGGCGGACGTGAAATATCATCTCCCATATTGGGGTGCGATGGGGTTAAAATGTCTTAATATCAATATGGGTGTCGTTTTTATGGTTTTTTGGGACGTCAATTACGGAAATGGCATCGATTTTCAAATTTAACATTGTGGACATGAAAATTCTTGAAAGTATTTGTGTCAAATTGCAATTCATTTGGAACATACCGGTCAAACTGAAATGCACCTTTTTTGTAGACACTAAAAATTACTTTTATTACGCGGGCGAAGCCGCGGGCAAAAGCTAGTAATATTATAATAATATTTGTGGACAATTTTTATACAAATCGATCTAGTCCCAAACTAAGCAAAGCCTGTACTATGGGTACTAGACGACGATAAACATACTTATATAGATAAATAAATACTGAAATGCATAGAAAACATCCATGACTCAGGAACAAAATATTCGTGCTCATCACACAAATAAATGCCCAAACCGGGATTTGATCCCAGGACCTCTAGCTTCGTAGGCTAAAGCGGTCGTCAAAGCGAGGTGTTGACAAAAAAAATATTGAAGATATGCTACTTTGTATTGTTTTCGGTTTTCAGCTATATGATATATCTATATCTATAAAACATAGGTAAGTAGCTACATGGTTTAACATTTTTGGAAGAGCGATCGTGAATCCGAGTTTATTAAAATATTCGAGTATTTGCGTGATTGAGTAACAAATATTGATTTTAAATCGTAATAAATAAATAATATTTCAAATAGGACCCAGATTGCAATATTAATAGCTGTCTAGGATTCCACGAAGTCCAGCCCGGCCAATTATAGGCGACCGTAATGCCGTCTGAAATGAAGCGTGGCATCTGTGGCACGTGGACTGTAAGTTAACTGCTTCGTGACCAGTTACTGTGCTGCACATGGCTCACTAGTATTAAACTATTATTATAAAGGGAGAAGAGAAAATACACTTTATAGTTGGGCCAAAATTCTTTTGAGTGCCTAAAATAGAGATGAAAATTTATAAAAAACGTTGTAGATGTCACGAAATATTTTCCTAGTGGTGTTACGTTAGTTCTCAACCGGGCCTCAATGTTTATTATGAATTTTCCCACCACCCTGGGTTTTTTTATTACAAAAAAGTCACATTTGGTACTCAAATTATCACTGCGTTACCAGTCCCCATATGACCCCTCAAAAATAATGTCCACTGCGTTACCAACCATTTTTTTATTTAGCCTAAATATTTCGATAATGGTCATCATTCGGGTATGCATATGTCATTGTGAATTAGAAAACAATAATTTTTGAAGGTTATCCGAATAAGTAAAAAAATATGAGTTAAAATCTACAAGGGACGTTTTTATAGGCATCAAAAAGAATTTTGGCCCAGTTACCTCGTAATAGTAACGGCAGCAAAAAAACGATCTAGCTAGGTCTCATATCTAAGAAAATTCGTTGTCTCCGTATTTACTCGGTCGCCCAGAGGTGCTGGTGAAACATGCTGAATTGCTGAGTGACTGTCCTTAGATTAGCATATATGCCTCAGTACTTGTATGTCTGATAGTGCGTGTGTTCTTTATGTGCTTTATAAATAACTTCTTCTTCTTATAAACCCAAGCTATACTTTAGTAGGTACCTAATAGAAAAATGTTCCGCCAAGGAAATTTATATATACAGGGTGGGCCCTGTAACAGGAGCAAAAAATTAAACGGTAGATTATTAAGCTTGTGAGCAATTGTTTACAAGTGGTTTTAATTGAAAAAAAAATTGTTTTTTTTTCTTCAACTTAAGTTTACGTGTACTTTTTTGCTCTTCTGGAGTGTTATAAGTAACTTTTTATTTTAAAAACACTAAAAATATTTTTTTAAAAATTGAAAAATCACAAAAATATCTTTTGAAAACAAATATGCAAAAACTATTATAACTCACTACATGATGTTACCTCAAAATCTGCATTGACTACTGTACTATGATCTCGTGGTGCCAAGATACATTACTCGGAGGTCATAACTTTAGATCAAAATTTCTCCGAGTTAAAAAAAATTGAAAAGAAATGGGACACAAGGGGTTACTACAGATGCTGTAAGGAAGCTTCCTTTTAAATATTTGCTCCTGTTACGGGGCCCACCCCGTACATATAGATACCTTTTTTCATCTCTTGTCAGTCCTTTACCGTTCAGTCAGCAGCAAAAAGCGGGCGAGGTGTTTAAAAAGATCTAAACAAGCTCTTGTTACCTTTTAGTAAAGACCCTTGTAGATTATTTTGACCTTTTAGAAAAGAAAAAAAAGAAAAGAAGACATTTATTCACTACACAAAAGACACACAGAGACAAAGGATTTTCGTATGCGTAGCTACTTATAATAATGGCCGACGATGAAAACTTTGGCCCAGTAGGTAGTTCGCGACCCTGCCTACAAAATGGGTAAGAATTCCGGTACTTAATGGCATTTATTTATGTTATGAGCACGGATATTTGTTCCAGAGATTAGGAACATATATATGTAATTGTAAGTATATATTTATGTATAAAATGACAGCTACCGGTGCCATATTTAACGTTTACAGGCCAGTAAAGTGTGGTCAGTGCAACCCGCCTTAAGTGCTTTATCGTCTCCTACTCGCCGCACGTCCTACAGTCTATGCTATAAATACAAAAGTCCCATTATATACCTATACTTTACTGTACTTACCTATGTAGACCAGTATAGGTACTGTGATGAGTCACATGACTTTTCAGTTAGATATTCGTATTAAGTAAGTCGAATAATTCATAATATATATATTGCTGTTAACCGATTTATTACCTAAGAAAGAAAGAAAAGAAGAAAGAAGATATTTATTCACTACACAAAAGACACACAGAGATACAAGGGAGTAGACATACAATACAATTGACACATATTGTGTGTCTTCGCGGCAGTGAAACGGTTGCTGTCTCAGCATTGTCCCGAGGTACTGTCAGCGCTGGTTTTCAGACAGCACCGCAAGTAACACAGTAGTAACACAGCATACTATTAGATAAAAAGTAAGTAATTAATAATTAATGTACCTACTAAAAAGATTCAATTTCTTATTTAGGTACCTATTAAAAACTTACCATACCTACCTAATGATCAAGGAGTGTGAAATTATTATTTTCGACTTCAGCGCCAACTTCAATTGGTCTTTGCTTCTGTGTTCTTTCTTTTACATATCTACTCTAAGCAACTCTTTCAGTTCTAGAAGCTAAGTAGACGTAAGTATGCCCATAGTCGAAATATTTCACAACAAATGAAGCATGTAAATCAATATTCAAAGTTAGCTAAGCTGGCATAAAAGCAGACTGCACCGTGCCAAAACCGCCAAGAGTAAGTAAACGACACAACTAAATGATGCGGTCGGGCGGTTATGCAGCGGAAAACTTTTTGAGGTAGAATTTTGGCACTGGTATTTAAAAGTATTTCATCGGTTTGTACCTTTATTTAGTTTTCATCACACATGGCGTTGTCACACAGTGGCAGTGGGCGGGGCACATTGCACGTAGAACCGATGGCCGTTGGGGCGGAAAGGTTCTTGAGTGGCGACCACGTACCGGAAGGCGCAGCGTGGGTAGGCCCCCCACAAGGTGGACTGATGACCTGGTAAAGGTCGCTGGAGTCCGCTGGATGCGGGTGGCGCAGGACCGGTCATTGTGGCACTCTTTGGGGGAGGCCTATGTTCAGCAGTGGACGTCTTTGGGCTGATATGATGATGATGATGATGATGACACATGGCGTTATTACTTGCGAGCGTACAGAGCAGTTATAGCCGTTTTACCTCCCACGGGCTGTGAAGTTTAGTTTTATAATATAGAACCCTCTGATTGGCTTAAGCAAATCTGGTTGCTCTGTGATTGGTTGAAAAAAAAATCAAGTTGGTCAAGCCGCCCCGCCCCGCAATAATACTGCTCTGTGATTGGTTGAAATATTGAAGCTGCGCGCTCCACTAGCACTGATCTGGAAGTGAAGTTGTTAATTTTTGATTGGTCCGGCTGTATGAAAAGTTAGATTTTTCTGTCTTTTGTAGTTATTTATTTCCTCGCAAATGTGATGAAAAACATTGTGTAACACGGGCGTAAGCATATTGCAAACTCGAGTCATCAAAAGCCCTCCGCCTTCGGCTTCTTCTCCTTCTGATAGACTCTCGTTAGCAATATTCCGCTTACGCCCCTCGTTAAACAATGTACTATAACTCAGATGTAGTTCAGAAAACTGTTACATTACTCACATAAATATATTACCAGTTCATTGTATCGTGATTGTTGAAACTGTTTCGGGCTATTATATGTATGAGGTAGGTATCTGTACAATAAACACCTTTGCAAAGTTTGCAACCGCGTATTTCCTTGAATCATTTTCTTATATTAAGTATCAAAATTCATACATTCCAAATAATATCCATACTGATTAAACGAGCGAGCAAAGCGAATGAGGTTCTCCGTTTCAGCTTGGGCAAAAATTATTTCGTATGTACGGATGTCCGGCTCTACAGGTCGCATTTCTCAACCAATTCTCGTGAAGTTTTGTGACCAGGTTCAATAATTATGTATATGATTTTTTGTCGATTCAGTTTGTTTTTTTTTTCAAAATATATATTTTTAAACGGACTCGCGAGTTCTACAGCTCACAGAGCCAATACCTATAGTTTTATTAATACGAAAGCACATTGCACGTGGAACCGATGGCCGTTGGGGCGGAAAGGTTCTCGAGTGGCGACCACGTACCGGAAGGCGCAGCGTGGGTGTAGGTGTACTGATGACCTGGTAAAGGTGGCGGGAGTCAGCAGGATGCGGGTGGCGCAGGACCGGTCAATGGGGCCCTCTTTAAGGGAGGCATATGTCCAGCAGTGGACGTCTTTCGGCTGATATGATGATAATAAGGATGATGAATACGAAAGTAAATCTGTATGTCCGTCACGCTTTCAGATACTTTGAAATCGGGACATGAACTCAGGTTACTTTTTATCCCGTAAGGGTGTAAAATGGGGACATGTTATTTGTAATAGTACGCCTCTTTTTTAGACAATTAACGCCTATAAACGAATGAAGGCAACGGGAAAACCTATTTCAATGAGGGCTTCTTTAATATACAGTAGGCACAGTCTATTTTATAGCATTACCTAAGTGGCACGTTTTCTCCGAAGTCTTTTAAAAACACTTCGGTAGTGAACCTATTTTAAGTGTCTAATAATGGACCGAGGGAGTGACGTAAAAGTGCCGAAGACTTAAAAGCTTCTCTTATTTTAACAACCAATGAAAATGTTCTCTAATTTGGTATTGAAACAAAATGAAATGCACATCAATATAAAATTACACGACTCATCAGTATCATCATATCAGCCGAAAGACGTCCACTGCTGGACATAGGCCTCCCCCAAAGAGTGCCACAATGGCCAGTCCTGCGCCACCCGCATCCAGCGGACTCCAGCGACCTTTACCAGGTCATCAGTCCACCTTGTTGGGGGGCCTACCCACGCCGCGCTTCCGGTACGTGATCGCCACTCGAGACCCTTTCCGCCCCAACGGCCATCGGTTCTTCGTACAATGTACCCCGCCCACTGCCACTTAAGTTTAGCGATTCGGAGGGCTATATCGGTTAGGTACCTTGGTTCTGCTGCGGATAGCCTCATTTCTGATGCGATCACGCAGAGATACTCCCAGCATAGCCCTCTCCATTGCCCTTTGGGTGGCTTTGAGCCTTCTTATGAGGCCCATAGTAAGCCCATTACACGACTGTGTTAGTTAAAATACGGTATAGCGAAATTGATCGCGGTTGGCCGCTGTTCTCACTGTTATCAAGTTTAAATCCATGTAATTATCTAATTTTAGAATGAAACTTTTCAAAACCCTTTTTAACTTTTGCCAAAAATGTCTTCAGAATAATGCCTTCACAATTGTTCAATTTCCACAGAACGGGCAACGTTCGAAAGATAAGATAATCCAAACGTGAGCCACATACATACTCGTACGTGTCCGACGGGCTGCCCTGAATCCTTATTTAAAACATATTTCACTCTGTCCTTCTCACACCTCGGTTTTACAAGCAGTGAGTAAGAGGTAAGACAATATTTTTCGCATCAAAGCCACGGAGGCGATGGTTTGGACGTGATTGGCAATTCTGCAATCAGAAATAAAGAGTTCAAAGCGTTAGACAATCGAGTTGGAATTGCAATTTATAAAATAAAATTAACTTGGAAGCGTAGTGTTTGTATCTTTTAACCAGAAATTTACAAATGGTTCATTTAGCTCGTTGTGCAAGATGAAAGAGTTAAATTGTAGTGTGTTTCTACGTCTCTGTGGTTAGGTAACGTGAGGATTTGTCGAGAACTTTTGAGAGTATGAAGACTCAACGGAACGGGGTTATTATTTCACTAGATTTTGAGCAGCCCAATTGTTAAGGTAGCTCCTCTTACATTTTATTGCTTGGAAAATATTAAAAAAAAACGTTTCCCGAGCTAATTTCCAGTTACACGATTTTCCTTTTTATACCTAATGGACCGTATATTTACTGTTATTCGGAGTAACCTTTTAAATATTTCAATTCTTATTAGAGCTACCGGCCTGTTTCTTTTTTGTCCGTATTATTGCGCAACTGCCGAGAGTACCTATCTACTTAAGGTGAATTTTAACACGTTCACGGACAGTACGGCCACAGGCGTAAATTGAGACCCTCGTGATATGACACTGCGGCTGTGGCCGGTGATGTTCTCCGCGACAAATGTGCCACTCCGTCCACGGGCGACAAATTCTCATAGGATTATAATGAAGGCGGGCACGTTGTACCGCTTTAGGTACATGATACATTACAATCTTTCCTAGTGCCGCAGCAAAAGCTTGAAGGGCCACCTCAATTTTACACCATAATTTTACGCGTGCTGCGACACAATACGTCTGTGGCCGTGCTGCCACAAGACTAATTACGTATACGAAACAGTGGCGGCACAATATTTGCCTAAACAGTGATCTGGCAGTACGTCCATGGCAGTACAAAATAACCGGCCAAGTGCGAGTCGGACTCGCGCACGAAGGGTTCTGTACCATTATCTATAAAAACGGCAAAAAAATCATGTCTGTTGTATGGGAGCCCCAGTCCGACTCGCACTTGGCCGGTTTTTTAGTATTTGTTGCTATAGCGGCAATCTGTGAAACGTGTTTCAACTCTCTAGCTATCACGGTTCTTGAGATACAGCCTGGTGACAGACAGACGGACGGACGGACGGACGGATGGACAGCGAAGTCTTAGTAATAGGGTCCCGTTTTCACCCTTTGGGTACGGAACCCTAAAAATGTATGAATTTTTATGTGCCACATCACACAATTTTCAGAATGGTGCTGTGTCCGTGAACGTGTTAGGCTGGTTTTAGTGTCACGCGGACCGTCCGCGCGGACAGCTCTGCACGAACAATATGTAGGTGGGTCGTTCTTCTTTTCGACCGACAATAGCCTGTCCTTCGTCTTATTACGGCATCTCATTTGAGTAATGATGTTTACGGTTTTATAATGTTCCAATGAACGTCCATATTATTTTATTAATTAGTGATATTTAATATTTCACTTTCTCTAACTAGCATTTTTATTTAATGTTTTTTTTTTCGTAGAATGCCGTGACAGAGTGGTAAAACAAAATGTGGTCCCCACTAAAAGAGTCCACTTTGTCACATGTTTTTTTTTAGAAACCAACCGTAAATAAATATTTATATTGGCCAGAAAGGAAACTTTAATTAGTTCTAATGAAGAAACCTATGCATTTTTTTTTTAAATCGCACTTCAAAACCACAATTTTCGATAGTTCAAAAACCAAAAAAACAGAAAAACCTCGGTTCATTGTCGGTAAAAAAGAAGAACGACCCAGGCATGGCGCGTCCGCGCGGACCCGTCCGCATTACTCTAAAACGCTCCCTTAAGCTTAATACATCGTACGTGATCCGCGCGCACGGTCCGCGTGCGGTCCGCGTGACACTAAAATCAGCCTTAAGAATGTTTTAATCAACATGATATTTTAAGTAAGTTATTGAATCAAGCGTTACTTTGCGTAAGTCCATGATAAGTTACAAGAACAATATTCCTTTGCTATTCCGCAAGCCATGATTCGGATATTCAGTGGTAGCTTCTAATTCATGTGACATTCTTGTACAAACGCTAACACAGCTAACTGACCATCCTGAATTTATATTGAACCTTATTACAATGCCCATAAAGTGCACGGATGGTCAGCTTACTGTGTTGGCGATAGTACCTACAGCCGTTCTTACGCGATAGCTCGATAGTCTCAACACGCTTGGAAACAAATGCGCGCTGTTATCAAACTGCATGGAGAAATGTAATGTGTTAGAAACTAAACATACCTACCTTTAATTTTATTGTAAGATATTGTAAACAGTCGTAATCAAACGAACTATCCAACTGATCCGCTACATGCAGAAGGACTTTTTTTTTTGACGGTGTGAAAATGCGTTACGCATACCCCCGACCCGGGGAAGCCCATTTGGGAGTTATGTGGGACTCTCTCCTCCCGCCGCCATCCGTGGAGCATACCCACTAAAAACACACCGGCGTCACCCGCATTACCGTTAACGGGGCGCCATGGGATTGCGAACATTCCACCACGACGCCCCCCGAAGACATGCAGACAGACCTAGGTAGTAGGTATAGTCGATTTCCAAGATTGTTGTTACAGGGTAATTTAGGGGTCGTGGAGCAAGAAGACCAAAAGCGAATAAGATAATACTGAACAACTTTTCCCATGGGACCAACCACGAAATCGTATAAAAATAAGAGCCAATTAAGAGTTAACTGTGAGTTAATTGAGAGTTATGGAACAGCTGTTTTTTTTGTGATTTCGTGGTCGGTCCCGTGGGAAAAGTTGTTCAGTGTGACCATCTTATTCGGTTTTTGTCTTCTTGCTTCACGACCCCAAAATATCGACTTTAAGAATTGCTTCCGGTAATTGAGAATTAAGAACGCGGGCATTCAAAGTTGAACAAACTTTTGGCCCAATTTTCTTCTTTACCAAAAGTTTTTCCGTTCTTGATTTGGCTTCAAACTTTCAAGGAGATAATAAGATAATAAGGTAAGTAATTAATTATTGGAAATAATGCTAGTTTGTAAATTGCAGCTATTGGTAGCGTTTTTTAGGGTTCCGTAGTCAACAAGGAACTCTTGTAGTTTCACCTTGTCCGTCTGTCCATCTTCTATTTATTATATCTACAGATGGAAATGACCCGTTTTTAAAAGCCATTTTTCAACTTGGTGCATGATCCATTTAATAAATAAAATAAAATGATCCATTTGCGTGATATTGTTCTAGAGATTCCAAATTTGGCCCGTAGGTTCCTTATAAGGTCTAGGGGTGCACTAAGATTTTTCTACATTCAACCCCCAAGGGGGTGAAATGGGGTCCAAAGTTTGTATAGGGGTAACAAAATTAGTTAGACTATTTCATTCGAAACTTCACAGCAGTATTCCTAATAGTCCAGGCAATGAACTGACAACTTGTATGGAAAAATGACATAATTGGAAATAATTTATAATAGCTAATTTTCTTAATGTAACGGATATATTATCAATTAAATAGTTACCTAGAGGCAAAATCCAACAAAAAATCAGACATCAAAAAAATCAATATTTAATTAGCTCCTAAAAAGTCCGGATATTTTTTTTTATCTTTATTTAGGTTCATTTACATTTGCTTTAAAATATTTAATATAAATAAAATAAAAAAGACAATGAATGTTTAATTTAAATCTATATAATTACTTCCGCGTGGAAAGTTTGTTGGATTTTTGAATAAAGCATTTTAGAATAATGTTTTAGAATGAAATAAACAAAAAAATCGCTATTATAAATTAATGTTTTTCGAAACCGTATTTTGCCTGGAGTATAAGCCCTAATTTTTGCCCCAGTGTGTACCCCAGTACTTGGAGACCTAATAAAAATACATAATAATTTTATCCTTTTTCCGATGGTGACGCCCCAATGACTTAATGTCACCCTCAGAGACAATGATTATATCTGTGGTTTTGTAAAATTAAACATATTTAGTTTTAGTACAAGATCTCTCCACACAATTCAGACGTTTAATCTTAAATCACTTTCCCTATTCCAGTTTTGTCACGAGTGTCAAGACCTACTAAATTGTAATTTATGGACGTATTTAAACAAAACGGGCAACAGGACAACAGATTGCTCTAGAATGTTTGCCAACTGCCAATAAATTAAACTTGTATGCGTGTACAGTCGACAACAAAGAAATGTATCCATTTTTTCACAGTGTCGGAGCCAGGATTTTAGTTGGGGAAGGATTAAATCCGTTTTGAGGAAGGCTTGATGCTGCTGAGATTAGATTTTAGTAAGGACTCAGATGCTTATGGGACGGATCCTCTGGTACATGGCATAAGGGGAATCGATACATTTTTTGGTAGTTGATCAAAGTTGACTTTAGTTTCATATGTAGGTATAACACCAAGAGGAATCTTATCGTCAAGTTACGGCTTGTAAATGACATCTTAGAATAAGAACGCTGGCTATCCAACGCTGCGAGGCACGCATTTGTTTCTTGCATAGAAACAGTATGGCGTCGTACTTTATAATAAAAGAACATAGGAATTCCAAAAAAATTCAAACCTCAACTGCTTTTTGAAAATATTACAGCCTATGTAATTACATTATGAGGGATCCAACGATACCTCATATGTCAAAATCCATGAAGCCGTTTGGACTGTAGCCCGTGAAATATAATTTTCTTGTCCACATACATACATTCGCTCGAAAAACATTACCCTCCTTTTGAGGCAGTCGAGTAAAACCTACCTATAGTCCAGGCAATGAACTGACAACTTGTATGGAAAAAATGACAAATTTGGAAATAATTTATAATAGCTATTTTTTTAATGTAACGCATATATTATCATTTAAATAGTTACCTAGAGGCAATATCCAACAAAAAATCAGACATGAAATTTTTTTTATATAATTGGCTCCTAAAAAGTCCGGATGTATATTAATGTTTTTTTTTTTATCTTTATTTAGGTTCATTTACATTTGCTTTAAAATAAATAAAATAAAAAAGGCAATGAATGTTTAATTAAAATCTATATAATTACTTCCAGGTGGAAAGTTTGTTGGATTCTTGAAGCGTCTTAGAATAACGTTATAGAATGAAATAAACAAAAAAAACGCTATTATAAATTATTTTTTTTCGAAACCGTATTTCGCCTGGAGTACTATGGATGTTGTAGACTCAGGGTGTACAGAATTTAACCCCAGTGTAGTATGTACGAAAAATGTCAACGCAACAAATTTTATGGATGCGCCATGATTTGTCAAAAACAACCCTTTCCAGTATTTATTACACCGCTTATATTTATGACGCAAGAAATTAGCCCATAGCAATTTGTGGCTGCAGCCACAAATTGCCGTGGGCAGGGATTCATTATATTTATTAGACCGTGTGATATATTTCACTGCCGGCCCTCGGGCTACACGGGTAGGTCAGGAGGCTGCGTTAATAAATGTTAATGCCTGTGTAGTTTCTCAAAGCCGTTTCCTATATAAAATGTTTTATAGCATTACGACACTCACGTTTAAATGCTTATCCCAATTAAGACGTACCTCGCAACAAGGCGTATGTATAAACACGGTGCATTTTTAAAATAGCCGAATATTATAAGTGTGGGTGTGATTTGATTGGTTTAAGCAAATCTAGTTAGCCGCGCGCCACAAGAATTCTGCTCTGTGATTGGTTGAAAAAATCTAGTTGGCCACGCGCCGCAACACTACTACTGTACTGCTCTGTGATTGGTTGAAATATTAAAGCTGCGCGCTTCACTCACTGTCAATTTCGTCAATTTTTGATTGGTGCAGTTGGTTGAAACATAAATTTTTCTGTCTTTTGTAGTAATCTAATTCCTCGCAAATGTGTTGAAAAACGTCGTATAAAACGCGTGAGCTTTGATAATTACATCCTCGGCTCTCTTATCACCCTCACCTGCGGCTCGCGTGAACAATTTCGTCTCGGATGTAATAATCAACATAGCTCACTTGTACCACAATGTACTATTATATTAGGTAGGTATAACAACAACTCCACTGCTCGCTGTTCACGCCAATACCACCAAACATCCCAATTCTAGTAATTAGGTACAGTAAATGTGTTGATAACCAATTCAGTTCTAACTTCAATTCAGTCGATATACCTACGTAAAATTATGGACCTGAAAATGTGTCAAAATTAGGTATACAGGATGGGCCTTGTAACAGGAGCAAATAATTAAAAGAAGGCTTCCTTAGAGCATCTGTAGTAACCCCTTGTGTCCATTTCTTTTCAAAAAAACTTGATCTAATGGCCTCCGAGCAATGTATCTTGGCACCACGAGTTCATAGCACAGTAGTCAATGCAGATTTTGAGGTAACATCATGTAGTGAGTCATAATAGTTTATGCATTTTTGTTTTCAAAAGATATTTTTGTGATTTTTTCAATTTTTTTCATTTTTTTTTGTTTTTAAAATAATTACTTCGTTACTTATATCACTCCAGAAGAAACAATTGCTCACAAGCTTAATAATCTACCGTTTAATTTATTGTTTCTATTACGGGCCACACCCTGTATAAAATTTATATTTACTACTAATGAATTACGTAAATTTTTTGAACGCTGGCAAATTATAATTGTACTTATTAATAATTTCGAAGTTAAATATCACAAAAAGCATGCATCGGCCGGGAATCGAACCCGGGCCGCCCGCGTGGCAGGCGAGCATTCTACCACTGAACCACCGATGCTTATACTAGGCGTACATATTAACAGTTCTGTTAATAATAAACTCTTGCACAAAGTTCACATTAACACGTTATTGCACTGTAACATGTGGTAACATCTTAAAGGAAATAGAAAAACATGCCATTTAATTTCAACCTTAACGTGATTAAGTAAGATTGACATTGGAATGGATACGGCGTGAGCCTTACCGCTTTCTGGCGCTACGCGTGCCGTTCACTTTTACCAATCTCAACAAATTACTCAGCAATTTTAACATTGTGATGGATCTTGTGAAAGAAGGTTGTTTTCTTATAGCTTCTCGCGATGCCTGGTGAATTGCATTTTTTACGCAGTGCCTAATGCAACGACGCGACGGGCTGGGGTTTTGGAAGGAATTTGGAAGGTTCTAGTCTATGACAGTAGTAGTTAAGCCGAGTTATAGGTCTTCCGGCAGCATGAGATCTTATTAAATTGACAAGGCGAATCCCATAACTCCATTTGGGAACAGAAGGTCAGAACAGAAAAGAAGGTCGCTTGTAGTAAAACTAGTACCTACTAGGTAGCCAAGCGAACACCAAGCTCCATCACGATACCATCGGAATAAAGAAGAGAGAACATGGACGCTGTTTGACATTGGAAGGAAAATCGTGACGTCACTAATTCCCATTTCCCTACAAACTTTATACTACGCATAGAGCGTTTTTGGTTCAATAAAAGTAGCTGATTTGACTATCAGACAACATTCCCATTGTCCAATACCGAGTAAGTATGTTACTGTGTGTTGTGAATCGTTCATCATATATTTTATAATTACGGATACGATAAATACCACTCAAGCAAAACGCAAATCCAGTCACGCCGAGCGTCATTAATCATAAGTTGACTGGGGCAAACGAATTTAAACTAAGCCAGAGCCGTAATTACTGAACACTTAATTACTTTCTAAACCTCGCATCATTATCGGTATCCTAATTAAATAAAGTTGCTTATTTCACTCGAAATAAGTTTCAATTTTTTAAACAACTCTATGTAGACTCTACATTGTAGTGTAGAGTGAGATACGAAGTAAGAAAGTCAAAAACACGGAATCTCGAGTGACCCGGCCATTTTGTTTACAGTTTCAGCAAATGGTGTCCCAGTTTAGAAAGGTACTAAGAAGTAAATAGATTCATTTACCTTTATTGAAATTGAGAGGTCATCGCTAGATGCTGTGTTAAGTTCGCAAAAATTCTCGGGTAAGTAGCAGCAGGTAATAATGTGAAGCACCGATAACAACATTCTTTCGCGTCACGAAACGACACGTCGGATAAACTTGATCGGGCTTAACTTAAACTTGTTCACAAGAGGGCGCGCGAGCACTCTAGATTATTCTCGCACTATCCGTCTCTCTCTTATTAGAAAACTTAGAAAGAGAGGTATAGTGCGAGAGAAATCGAGAGAGTGCGTCTCGTTGTTAAGGACGATACTTACAAAAAGGATTATCGAGCCGAGCAGGCGTTTTATGATCATAAGGAGTTATAGTTAGTTAGGCGCGGCGTGGTTAGGCCCCCCACAAGGTGGACTGATGACCTGGTAAAGGTCGCGGGAGTCCGCTGGATGCGGGTGGCGCGGGAGCGGTCAATTTGGCATTATTTAGGGGAGGCCTATGTCCAGCAGTGGACGTCTTTCGGCTGATATGATGATGATGATGATGATGAAGGAGTTATTTTGCAATGTTTTAAAATATTCATTAAATACTTTCTTATGTATGAATACATAACGTAATTATATGTGTACCCTTATTGTAAAACGTTGACATATAATATTACAAATCAATAAATAATTATGATTATTATAAGTCACGTACTAACAACAATGAATGTACGCATGTGCAGTTTTGCCCGTAAACTTCAAGCATCGGTGGTTCAGTGGTAGAATGCTCGCCTGCCACGCGGGCGGCCCGGGTTCGATTCCCGGCCGATGCACTTTTTTTTTACCAGATCAAACATTTTAAACAACTTATTAATAAGGCAACCCTTCCAATGCTTGACACCTTAGTTCCAATAATTGACATCTTGCTTTTCACCTTTATTACAATGCATTAAGAATGAAGATGTCATCTATTGGCGCAGTGCCGGGCAAGTCTACTTACTTTACATTTTGAATGAACATCGTCATCTATTGGGGCAGTGTCCGGCACTAGGACTTACCTTACATTTTGTATGGCCATCCATGTGAAATCTTACAGGCTTATCCTGATCGACTAGGAACTGAAAGGTATCCTCTCTCAAAGAGTCAAAATATAGTACAATACTATATAATTTAGTACGGTTGGCAACCCTATTCTAGAACCCTGTCTTATTGACATCCTGCGATCCTGCTATCTGTTTATGTATTAGCCACTATGTAGTTTACTGTGAAAAGGTTCTAGAGTGGCCTATGATTCAAATTGGTTGACTGTACGTAGGTAGTAGGTACCCGAATGAAGAATCTAGGCCTGCCAAGTGGATGTTACCTATTTAGTATCTTTGATATACCTACCTACATCGTTCCCACCTCACCAAACTAGTGATTGTGACAAAGCACACATACCACACGGCACGTAGACACAAGCACGTGCCAACTAGCACTGGCGTAGAGTCTAATTGTAACTCAGTTACGGTTATTAAAACACGTGTCCTGGCGCAGGGGTGTTCGTCACAGTTCTGCTATAGAAGGGACAATTAAACATCGGAGCCTTTAATGTTGGGAGAGGTTGATGTCGATTTTACCGACCAACGGGCCTAAGATAGTTGTCATTTTTAACCGACTTCAAAAAAGGAGGAGATTACATGTTCCACTGTATATTTTTCTTTATGTATGTTCGCCGATTTCTTCATCAATTGTGGACCGAATTAAAAAAAAAATAGAAAATGGCTACTCCCGAGATGGTTCCATTGTCACCAAGTCAGGATCTGATGATGGGATCCTAGGGAAATTGATATCAACCCTCAAATTGTACAGGCACGTGTTACGTGTTTCATGTATTTTCTAAAGTTATTCAGGTATTTGCGTCTGGTAGTCATCACTTCATGTTGGTGGGCTGATGATGGAAGATACAACTCCTCAACGGTTAGGAGTTGGAGGATATTTAATGAAATTTTATAGGTACGTATAGACCTTTAATCGTATTCCCTCAAGTTATTCAGGTGAGAAATCATTAAAAAAAACTACACGATGTAACCTTTCTAGAAAATGCAATCTCGATCTCGCGAGAGCTCGTCCATTTTACGAGACTCGGTCTCGTAAAATTTTCTCACGAGATCTCGCGAGATTGCGAGATTTAATTTTCCATATAAAACTTAGAATGACAAAACTTTCATCTGAATGAAAAATTAGAACCTACTATTATTTTATTAAAATTGTACTATTTTTAAGTAATCATATTGAAACTTGATGGTTAAATAAATAGTATATCACAAATGGTCTTTGTGTTGTATTTTAAAATAAAACGGATATTATAAACCACTACATGCTTTTTTTGAATGTTGAATTCATATCATTTGCATAGGTTTTCGTCTCGAAATTTGGCGAGACTGGCTTTGTGGTCTCGCGAGATTGCACCTTTCGTATACTGCGCTGCACCTTCTATATTAAAGTTAGTTGTAGCGAGAATCCACGGTAGCTTCAGCAGTGATTCCATCCTGTCGAATAGCCAATTGATGCGTGGCTGGCAGTATCGTTGGATCAGTATCACGCAAGCAACAATGCCCACGAAGCAGCCTAAGTCTATACCATGGCTGGTTAGATCTATGGCAGCCGGAACGGCATGGCTGCTGGCCGCGGGTTCTTGAGCAGGAGCTGATATACAGTTCCGCGGGTCGTTAATGTTACAATAAACTATATCCATCGTTGTCGGTGGCTGGAGTAGTACTGAGTGTCCACCGCAATAATTGTGCGTTCTCTTTTGGCGAGATCAGAGGTTATCATTCTCCGCACAATTACATAACTACGCAGCAGTCGCGTTATCACGAGTCTTATCAGTGCGCGCGGGGTCAAAGGTGAGTTTTTTAGAGAATTTCTACGTGGAGAAAATAAACTATTTTTCCCTCGTATGTCTTACCGCAATTCCCCGTGTACTTAGTACTTATATACCTAATAAAATATAGTATACGTGAACAAATTGTCTTACGCTAGAAAGTTCTTATAAAACTATCGATAGGAGTTAATAGAAAACGGATAGGTTTAAAAAGTAATCAGGCTGGCCTGGCCGCCGGGAATACTGCCAAGTGGGTAATTTAATAGACTAGGAACTTTAAGCATTTTTTCCGCTGTAATGCGATATCTGATTTAAAAAAAAACATAGGTAGAGATAAATACATACAGAGAGAGAATGAGACTGAAAGTTTTCCTTTCAAATGATAATGTCATCAACAGATAGAATATCACCTGTCTTGTGGAAAAGATGTTTTCATGATAACTGTCCATGAATACAGGGTGATTTAGGGGTCGTGGAGCAATAATTACTAAAAGCGAATAAGATGGTCACACAGAACAACTTTTCCCAAGGGACTGACCACGAAATCGTAAAAAAAAATCAGCTGTTCCATACATTACTCTCAATTAACTCACAAATAACTCTTAATTGGCTCTTATTTTTTTTCGGGCTGCGATTTCGTGGTTGGTCCCATGGGAAAAGTTGTTCAGTATGACCATCTTATTCGTTTTTGGTCATTCTTGCTCCACGACCCCTAAATCACCCTGTAGTTAAAGGAGCTACTACTCGTAAAAAAGGTTTTATCTCATTTGAAACGTAACCTCAGCAAAAAAAAAATGGACACCAAAACGGAAGAGGCCGTAACAGGCCATGATTGACTACACCCTTTCGCAAGATTCACAAGTGTCGTAAGCACGCGCCGTCGTAAACCGGGTTTTTGTCAGTTTGCTGCAGAAGAAAGGACTTAAAATTAATAGACTACGCAATAAAATAATTTTATTCACTGATAAATCTGCCAGGTATAGCTGGCCTGATGATACGGCTTCATTGCAAGGCCCCAGTGAGATTTTTGTAGAGCCCCGGAATGATGACAAGTGTATTTGCAGTACGGGGTATCAAAACATTTATTTTGCGAATAGAAGGTCTTAATAACATCATGGCCCTTTTAGTAGTAAAAAATTACGTATAATTCATACGTCATCCCAAAGATAATTATTGTGGAGTCAAAACGAACGTGCCGGCCGGGCCATAAATCTCCGGGCCGGCCACGTGCCTTTTCTATAGCTCGTTTTATTGCCCGGCCGGCACGTTGGTTTTGACTCCACAATATACCTATACGATTAGTTTAGTTTATTCAGCACTCTTTGGGGAGGCGAATATACAGCAGTGGACGTCTTTCGGCTGAAATGATCATGATGATGATGATTATTAGTTTAACAAGTCAAAAAAATCTTTTTGTTAACTGAATACACACAGACGTACCTATGCCTAAATACGATCTCTCTATATGAGTACCTAAAAAGAGTTTACTTATCTAGTGTATGTTATGGGCACTTTATGTCAAAGCAATATGGGTTAAATTCGAACTAAGAGAATTTTTCTGCACTCAAATTTAAGCCATGTACTTTGACATAAAGTGTCCAAGTCAACTCAATGTTAGATTTTAAGTGCACCGTCGGCGAATAGGACGTTTTACCTTATCTATTCAGTATAAATCCGCGGAGGATTCGTTGGAATAACATTTGTCTGCGAAGAATAGGCTAAGTTTGTTACTTGTTTGTTGCAGTTGTTACAGCAGACAGGAAGTTTTAGTATTTATAATAGGTATAACAATAACGTCTGCCAAAACAACGCATCAATTTTATACAAACTTTGCATCTAAATTTATATTTATTTTTTATTAGAATTTTCCCGTTACTTTAAATACTCAAACTTCTTATAGGTTTTCCTGTACCTAATCTTTAGGCAAGGAACTATTTTCCATATTTTTTTCAGAATTTTAAGCCTAGTAGTTTCGGAGATAAGGGGGGAGGGGAATGGTCAATTTTCGTCTTTTGTACTGAATTACTTGAAATTTGTTTTTGCTAAAATTATAAAAAATATATATCTGAGATGCTTACAACAACCCCTTTCATTTGATATGTCACACAATACAGTTTGTGAAACTTTTTTTATTTATTTTCCAGTTAACCCTCCAAAAGTGGCCCCTTTGTTAAGAATTCATTAATTTACTTTACGCGTCCATCTTTGGGTCACCAATTTACATATCTGTACCAAATTTCAACTCAATCGGTCCAGTAGTTTCGGAGCAAATTGGCTGTGACAGACGGACAGACAGACGCACGAGTGATCCTATAAGAGTTCCTTTTTTTCCTTTTGAGGAACGGAACCCTAAAAATTGATATTTAGATCTACCTAACGCGCGTACAATGCGTTACGTGATTGACCTACAGAGGGGTGATCACGTAACGTTTCGAACGCACGTTAGGACAACTCAACTGCCATTTTCCCATACAAAAAGTGACTTTTAGATCTACCTAACGCGCGTACAATGCATTAGGTGATTGACCTACAGGTAGGAGACTCAGTTGGTTCAGAAAAACTGGATCGGTACGGTCAGTCAAGAAAGTGTCTACCATTTGTCAACTCTATTATTTGTTAATTAAGGTTCAATTGCGGTCGACCATTTTTAGGGCATACTGTACCCTTAAAAAACCATGGTAGTATATGTGCTGCATCATGCGCCCAGGATTTTTTAAAATCAATCCCTTCACGAAATATTTTTGACGCGATAATGTCTATAATAAATCGATGAACGTCGGCTGCACGCACGAAAAAGTGTGACTCATTGTCCCGTTCCGTTGACTGACATATCAACGCACTGCCCCCCCCCATGTTTTCTTATGACGTTATCGCGTAAAATTATCGTCCGAGAACCGACTTTACAGACAACCGATTTCATCCATTAGACAGATGGGTGAAGGTCGTGCCTATATACGTATCTTCTACTATCTATAGTTTCAAAGGAACAATCTATTTACAAAAACATTGGCATATTTATGAACTTAGAAACTTTTTCCAGAGGGCCCGAAATAATAAATGCCTAAGTCTGATCGAACCCATAGGAGCCCCGAAGGCTTACTTTATGGTACGCTGAGGTCCATCATAAACTTAGCACGTTTGCGCAAAAAATACCTACCTATATAGTACGGAATACGGCGGAGGGAATTATAAACTCGTCTGTTAAGTAGGTATTCTATAAACTGTATGCCTTACTCATAAAATTATTCTAGCATAAACATACAGAAAATTATTGTTCTATTTTAAGTACCTACATACACCCATCGAGAAAGGGTTAATAGGGGTATAGACACCAAATCTATTATTACATCAAAAGAAAGAAGGAAAAAAATATGCATATATAAAGACGAAAATCCCAAAAAAAAATTATGAAGCTATATACAACCGTTTTAATGTTGCTTGTTAGAGAATGAAAACGCTCGGGGATCGTGACGTCACGATCCTCAAGCTTTATAATAAATGACAATCGTTTCATATAAAGGTGCATTTTGCGAAAAGGGACAGAACATACCCCCTCTTAAAACTTTGGACACTTAAAACTTTGTGATTATTTAACCTCTTGCGTTGCTTTTTTTCTCCATTTGGCTATATTTTTAATCCTTTTTCGAGAAAATACAACATTATAGATTATTTTATTTAATGTCTACAACCCTATTGTAGCCATAAGTCATAAGTGATTTATTTGCTTTAAGATTAGGTTACAGTCAGACGTTACCATTTTTATTAGCAACCTTCATCATCCTCCTAACGTTTTTCCCGGTGGTGTCCTAAAGGAGCCCGGGGTCCGCTTTGGCACCTAATCCCAAGATTTGGCGTATTTTATTAGGAGCCATGCTGTATAAACTCAACGATTGGATAAACCAAACGAGGGGTATACAAATAACGATTTGACTGAAAACCAACATTACGAGTACTTACTTACGTGAGTGAACCCTCTACTCAATGTTAGATTTTAAGTCTCTTTTAATTTAAGCATGTCCCTATACTGTGTGAAAAAAAAATATGTCATAAAATCTATGCGATCTGTACATTCACGCATTCAGTTTTCAGTATACTCTGACGTATTCGCAATGTACCTTACATATTTATATTTTTCCCAATCTTTTCGTTATATAAGATTAACTATAATAAATTACGAAAATGTATATCCATTACATGGATCTTAGACTATATCTTCAACGCAAAGAACATGGTGGTGGTCGTAACTTGGAAACGAAATTCTCATCTGTACTTATCGAACAAAATTGTTTTAGGAATTTAAGGTGACTTTTTAGGTTAAATTAACATGTTTTTCTAAATTGCAGTTATCCTCAAAAAAGGTGTGGAGTCGTACAAGCCAGCTATAGGAAGGAGAAAGCATGAGGCAGATTTGTTACTCAGAATCTGAACACGACCGTCTTGTTTGGTAAAGAATGAAAGGTGTGAGTGTCCACTATATTTGTGCATTGTTTTTAAAAAACTATTCGCCAGACACATCTATTCTGTGAAGTTGATTGGACTCCCGTAGCGTAGTCAAAGTCATAGCGAAGCTGTTTATGTTTACATCGTTAATCTGATTAAAGACAAATTTGCAGGCTTGGTCGCGGGGACTCGGAACTCGCTGCAATCAGCTGCGCTGTTTGAGCTCATGTCTATACAACCCTGGAAGTGACAGAATGTAATAAGTACTTTTTGACTAGGCTTAAGCTAGTCTTAAGTCTATTGTTATTATTTTATTGACATGAATAAATGTTTTTTCATAAGTAGGTACTTACCTAAATATGTTTCTGTCAAGAACATTTTTAGTACTCTCAAACTTCTGTTAAGTAGGTACAAGCTTTTACTTATCTGCTGGTCGATCACGTAACGCATTTTACGCGCGTCAGGTAGATCTAAATGTCACTTTTTATTAGGGTTCCGTAGCCAAAATGGCAAAAACGGAACCCTTATAGTTTCGTCATGTCCGTCTGTCCGTCTGTCCGTCTGTCCGTCTGTCCGTATGTCCGTATGTCACAGGCATTTTACTCGAAAACTATAAGGTGTATTTGAATAAAATTTTGAGGATAGGTGTATTTTGTTAGCCGCTACAAAGTTTTGTAATTAAAATTACAAAAAAAATTTTTTTTAGGGGTGTACTCCATACATAAAACTAAAAGTAAAAAAAAAATTTTTCATCGTGAGCCCACGTGTGGCACATCAATCGATAGGCCTTTCAAAATAAATATAAGGTTTCTCGAGAATTTTTTTGATTAAGTGAATACAGTCAGAGATAATCGCCCCGAAAGTCACTAAAATTCTGTCCCCCCCCCCTCTAATTTTTGAACGGTGTATTTTAAAAATATGAAAAAATTCATGGATACAGCGCTTATTAAGTTCATTCACCGAAAATTGTTTTGAACAAGATCGGATGAAAGGTTTCCGAGATATTGCGTAAAAACTGCCTTCCTCAAAGAAAAGGACGTAAGTGCCGTGAGATTTCTATGACGATACGACCTTTTTAATAGGCACGGAACCCTTCGTTTTGCGTGGTCCGACACGCACTTGGCCGGTTTTTTATATGGAAAAGACAGTTAAATCTACCTAACGCGCGTTCAAAACGTTACGTGATCCCCTCTGCTATACTTTTGTACACAGTCATCAACTACTCGTTAAGACTCCAGCGGGCCTAGCACAACTGACACCGCGCCGCGACGCGAGTCGAGAAAGATCTACCCTGCTTTTTCTAATTTGTACGGTGCGAGTGAAATAGGAGACGCTTAGTCGCGCGCGAAGCGCCTGAGCAGCAAGTTGTGCTAGACGTACTGTAAGCCCAAATCCGATGGGTTTATCTAGTGTAGTAGGAGATGCTATCTCCAACTTCTGTCTCCATCATCAGATCAGCGCGGTTGTGTCATAATGCTGCATCGTCACCAAACTTACCTGTCTACCAAATTTCAGCTCAATCACACACCGGCAAGTGGCTGAAAACTTAGTTGCAAAATTAAACCCGACTCCAGTACCTAACGAAGAGGATCTTCGGTACAGTCGGCCTCATGAGTAGCTGAACGCCTAAGTGCCTTGTTGTTTTCACGCGTTTAACAACTTCATATGGCAGTTTAACATGACGTTATTGCGACAAGGTACAAAGGTGTTAAGCGCCTTGTGAGGCCGACCGTAACCTAAGTACTACTTATTAGTTATTTTATTATGTGCAGGTGTCATACAGGTGTCATGCCACGTCCGCGCAAACGGTGACGCTGAATTGAAAACAGAATGTCAACAATTAATGGGTGGTAGGTATATGCAATGACCACTTTATTTAGGCAGGTTATATGCTAAGGCTTCGGTCCGGGCACGGTGTTCTGTAAATCATCCTTTGTAAAGAGATTATCTCTCATCATCATCATCATATCAGCCGAAAGACGTCCACTGCTGGACATAGGCCTCCCCCAAAGAGTGCCAAAGTGACCGGTCCTGCGCCACCCGCATCCAGCGGACTCCCGCGACCTTACCGGAACCTTTACGGACAGGAAGGCGCGGCGTGGGTAGGCCCTCACAAGATGGAGTATCTCTATCAGAATTTAACCTCTATTTTCGTAACCTTATCAAAATAAACGTGCGTTAAGAGAAATATACTCGAATATAAAATGTTAACAGCAGATATAAAATAGGACACTGGAAACAATTAATAGAACAATTTCAATAAAAAGTCAGCTATCTAAATAACAAATAGCTCAATACAAATTGCCATTCTATTAATGTTTCAGCGTTGTCAACAGAGCAGAGTATCTATCTCAATTATTGCTGCGATTGATTTTCGACACGCTATTTCGGGATTCTGGAAGAGTCATCATTTAAATATAGCTGTCGACGACTCCGTTACAAAGAGTGAAAATGCCGAAAAAAATATGTACGTACAGTAAGGGAAATGTATTCATGTTCCACCGTAGAACCCTATCGCAATAAGGTGACATATCACTCGAGTTTAAGTGACGGCGGCCTGTCAATTGCGACAGGGTTCTACGGAGGTACGTGAATACATTTCCCTTACTGTACCTACTTGTAATCTTTACACACTGGTCTTGAGTTTTGCATGCTGTTATTTTATAGCCGCAAAGCATATTGTAAGCAAATAAGGCAATTAGAAGTTGTGTGAAAATGTCAATAAATGTTCTGGTTTGTCAAACTGACCAAAGTGACCAAGTTACAATCGACTGAGAAAAAACCCAGTGAACCGTATCAAAATCGATCGTACTCGTACCTACCTAGTTTTGGAATTTATCGCAAATAAACATACTGGGACCGGAGACTTGACTTCATAATAATGTAGTGATCATTACGTATTTCCTTGTCTTCACCAAAGTTATCTGCAGCTGTACCAACATAGCAACAGGCTATTACAAAAGGTCACGTTCCAATCTACTTCCGCTTGCGCAAACTCTTGCGCAGATTCGCGCACATCTGCTTTACCACGCTCATGCCAATTAATCTATTTAACTAGAAAGTATAAGCATCGGTGGTTCAGTGGTAGAATGCTCGCCTGCCACGCGGGCGGCCCGGGTTCGATTCCCGGCCGATGCAGGCTTTTTGTTGGGTATTATTATTTTAGGCACGAAATATTTTCAACACTGATTATGATCTTTATCATTCACTGATAAGTGATAAATTGATAAATATCGCCTATAATTAGCAAATTACTACTGTAGATTAAATTTTGCCTATGTTACATATTTTTTACCCGACTGCGCGACGCAAAGGAGGGTAATGTGTTTATCAGCCTATATATGTATGTATGTATGTATGTATGTTTGTTCCTATGTGGCACTCCAGAGACCAAACGCGTGAACCGATTTTGATAATTCTTACGTCAATCGAACCGTCTTACTCTTGCGAGTGTCACTAAAGACATGACGGTAGTCAAAATTCAAAATGGCGACAACCAGACGCCAAATATGAAAAAAAAAAAAAAAAGTTAACGAAATATGTCGAGTGGGGTATCAATGAATAGGTATTTAAAAATCAGTTATAGGTTTCTCTTACAGTTTTTCATTTAGAGTGACCATTTCAAATCTATAACGTTATAAAGTTATAGTAATTCTGTTCAGTATTAATACTGCACTGCGCGACGCAAAGGAGTTGCCGTTGATATTGTGCTGGGATGTTACTGCATAAGCTACAAGGAACGACTTTAGACCGAGCTGTGGTTGATTTAAGTTCACGCATTTTTGCAAAAGGTCAAGCATATATAGTTTTGAGCCGCGTTAGGTCTCTAAATGGATTAATTATGAGTAGTTTAGACCACCGCAAGCTACTTAATAATCCTCATGATATTAACTCCCTCAATGAAATGACAAGATTGCGAAATTTGCCGTCTTTTAATACTAACTAAAAAGTGTTAAATAAAAAAAAGATAATTTAGAAAATAAAAAAACCCGACTGCAAAAAAGCTATCTTTAGAAAGAAAAAAACTGAAAAGAAAAAAACAAGTTCAGTAGTCGAGAACATTGAATCAGTTTCATGATTAACATTTCGTATGTCAATTTGGACCTTGGAGACAGCAACTTCAACAGTCGGGACCCATTAAAAGTCTAGGCTGCGGCACTAATGTTGACGACAATAACGAGTCCCGACTGTTGAAGTTGCTGTCTCCAAGGTCCAAATTGACATACGAAATGTTAATCATGAAACTGATTCAATGTTCTCGACTACTGAACTTGTTTTTTTCTTTTCAGTTTTTTTTTTCTAAAGATAGCTTTTTTGCAGTCGGGTTTTTTACATACACAAACATTTATATTATTAACGGGCTATTATTTAAGTAGCAGTGTAAGGTATGTTAGTTTGTTTAGGTCAAATCTTGCAATTATTTGACCAAATTCCCTAACAAGTCCAATCAAGTCGAATTTGCACACACAATGTATAAGTAAGATGAAAATGCGACGCAATATGCCGCCGATGGTGGAGCACTGGAACTCCTTGCATGTTGTAGCTAGTAATTGTATTGCGTTGTTTTAATGATTTTATTTGACGTATTTTAATGTAATTTTTATTTTTAAGTACCTAATTAATTAATCGTCGTCTGCAGGAAAGAGGGCTGGATTCCCGCTCTGGGTCCTTTCTGGTGCAAAGGTTAGCCATAGCTGTTCAGCGCGGCAATGCGGCTAGCGTAATGGGCACCTTTGCACCAGGAGGGACGCGGGGCGGGTTGTTAGATACTTAGTTTTAAGTTTAGTTTAGTAGTAATTGTTGTAAATTGAATTTTTGTACTTGCTTTGTGTTATAATGAATAAATGATTCATTAACTTTATTTTGTATTTATGATTGTATATGGACTTATCGTTCGAAATAAATGATTGATAATAATAATATTATGGTTGGAATGGCAAGGGCTGATCTGATGACGAAGACAGAAAGGAGCTCTAGCGATTCCTAAACTACTGTATCTATAAAATCCCGCATTTTTTAGGCAGAATTCTAACAATGCGTTTAAAGACGGTGCAAAAAACTATAAGAGTAGGCAATACAAGCTTGTACATTGTAGTTTTTGACAAAACCTTATTACTTCTTGCCATCAGAATAGCCATTTGTGTCGCCTGTTGTATTCATGCGATTTCAATTAAATTCTGCACATCGTCCATGGAACGATCACTGTAATTTTGAATCGGTGATCGAATTGGAAATGAGTAATAGCTAATCAATGATAATCGGTTTCAATCTGGCCAGCCCTCACAGTCATCACCCATACCCATAGTACAGGCTTTGCCTAGTTTGGGACTAGATGAATTGGTGTGAATTGTCCCACGATTTTTTTTTTATTTTGTTTATTTTTTTTATCATTGAACGAGCGAGTGAAGCTAATGAAGTTGTCCGGTTGTCTCGCTGTCCCGTTGTTCACCTCTTCAGGTCGCATTTCTCAACCGATTCTCGTTAATTATATAGATTTTTTTACCGATTCAATTTTTGCTTTTTTATGGTTCCGTAACTCAAAAGGAGAAAAACGGAACCCTTATAGGATCACTCGTGCGTCAGTCTGTCCGTCTGTCACAGCCGATTTGCTACGAAACTACTGGACCGATTGAGTTTAAATTTGGTAAACATGTAAATTGGTAACCCAAAGATGGACGCGTAAAGTAAATTAATGAATTCTAAACAAGGGGGCCACTTGTGGGGGGTATATTGGAAAATTAAAAAAAAGTTTCGCAAACTGTGTTGTGTGACATATCAAATGAAAGGGGTTGTTGTAAGCATCTGAGATATTTTTTTAAATAATTTTAGCAAAAACAGATTTCAAGTAATTTAGGAAAAAAGACGAAACATGAATATTAAAATTCTGAAAAAATATGGAAAATAGTTCCTTGCCTAAAGATTACAGCAAAACCTATAAGAAGTTTGAGTATGGAAAGTAACGGGAAAATTCTCAATATTTTTGTGTATTTTGTACGGAGCGCCTGACGCTTACATAGCAATTTTACGGAACCCTCACCACGCGAGTTGAACTAGCATTTGTTTTTTTAATAAAAATAATTCGAAAAAATGCACCCTGGCAAGTTCTACAGCTCTCAGAGGTACTAGTGTAAGTATAATGGTCCACTTCTAGCCGTGGCTAGACCCCTGTTCAATGTCCGTTATTAGTCCGGCTGTTTGTCCGGTCGATGGCGCGCGGCCCAAGCGGAGCGGTGTTTGACATTCATTCAGAGCCGCAACATTTGTAGCCCGCTGACAGATATTCCGTCACAAATCTGTTGCTGATCTGGATAGGCTGGCTTGCAGGAAACATCCAAATTCCCAACAACGGCAATGCCGAAAACTCGGGACTGACACCAGGGGGTAATTACGTAACGTCCCGAACGCGTGTCGGGTAGCTCGACTGTCATTTTTCCATATAAAAATTGACATTTAGATCTACCCGACGCGCGTACAACGCGTTACGTGATCGACCAACCGGTCACAGTATCATTTTTATGAATCTGTGAATAGTTTCGTTACTGGGCTCGGAAAAAGTTCGCACCGGGTGTAGACCATTACCAACGCCGCATCACAGAAAATTACCGGTTAAAGACTGTCCCCTTAAAATACTGGATTTCCATTCCGTTCCGGGACGCTTTACTAAATTATTGTAATGAGATGATTTTAAAATAGTATTGATAGTCTCTCCCATTGTGGTTATTTGTGTCGCGCTCTCACATTCATAAAACAAAGTGCAACAATCATAAAACAAAATAAAATCCATTGTTCTCTATCGTTGAATGCAGACCCCGTTTGTTCCCATCTCAGAAAACCCTGTATCGCTTAATCTTCACGGTGCGTTTTATTCAACTCCGATAACACTAGGGGAGAATTCTCTTGGATTTTTTTTTTGTCTTCATCTACCTGGCTGATTCTCATTGGCACTTCCGATAATGTCCACTTTAATTCGATTCAATTGCGATAAAACGTACAAAAACCTTTTCAAATCGGGAGGGAAACCGAAACTACTTACTCACTTACTAATTAATAACGTAGAATTAATGGCTCGTGGGTAGGCCCCCCCACAAGGTGGACTGATGACCTGGTAAAGGCCGCTCGAGTCCGCTGGATGCGGGTGGCGCAGGACCGGTCATTGTGGCACTCTCTGGGGGAGACCTATGTCCAGAAGTGGACGTCTTTCGGCTGATATGATGATGATGTTGAATGGCTCGTCGAAGTTGCTATATGGGTGGGTTAAATAGACGTACGTACAGTAAGGGAAATGTATTCACGTACCACCGTAGAACCATGTCGCAATTGAGAGGCCGCCGTCACTCAAATTTTAGTGATATGTCACCTTATTGCGATAGGGTTCTAAGGTGGTATGTGAATACATTTCCCTTACTGTACCTGTTATAGCTACCATGATAATGAGAAAATGGCATGGGTTAATTTAATAATATTGCCAATAATTAAAAATCAGGCAGTCTTTGCTGAACATTGAATATTACAAAAACACAATCAAGTGCCGAATCAAGTTATTTTTATTAAAAAAAAACAATCGTGTCTCCATCGTTTCAAGTATCTAATATATTCATGCGACTCGGATACCACATAAACGCGCTGCAGGTAATTCAATTTTAAATTGCTGGTTGAGCCAGCTGTCGTATCTCAGTTTACTTAGATGGATAAAATAAATCACAGGCCCTCTCTCATTACATTGGTGCTACCTTTTTTTTACTTTTAGATGTCGCTATGCCAAATTCCTGTTGAGGTATTGTATTTATGTGATATTTCCTGTTAAATATTTCTATTATACTGGGTGACATTGAAGTCATGATCAGGAATGATAAAACGTGAGGAAGATGGCCATACTGAACAACTTTTCGGGTGGGATTAATTACGAAATCGCGAAAAAATAAGCAATTAAGAGTTAACTGCGAGTTAGTTGTTGAATACAATCATTTTCTTCTTCATTGCTGTCATTCCTAATCATAACCCCTCAGTCCCAAGCTTTTATCAAAATTAACTCAAAATAGGTATTATTCAAATCAAAAGAAACTTCGATAAAAAATTGACCACAAAAGTAGTAGAAATGATGAAATAATACCGACCGAATAGCCTAGTGGTAAGAGAATCTGACTATGGAGCTTGAGGTCCCGGGTTCGATTCCCTGTCGGGGCAGATATTTTTATGATGAATACGAATGTTTGTTCTCGAGTCTTGGTTGTTTAATATCTATTTAAGTATGTAATTATCTATATAAGTATGTTTATCCGTTGTCCATACTTGTTCTATTCCCAACCAAAGTGACGACTGAGACCATAAAACCATGGGCTTGCCGTATCTCTTTTGCATTGTCTTTCATTGTCTTTCTTTATGGCCTCAGTCGTCACTTTGGTTGGAAACAAGTATAGTACCCATAGTACAGGCTTTGCCTAGTTTGGGACTAGATCAATTGGTGTGAATTGTCCCACGATATTTATTTATTTTATTTAATTATCCTATTACTCTCAAAAGTAAAGAAGATTAATCCGGTCGCTGTCTTAGGCTGAACAACTGGTGTAAAGATACTCGTACGCTGAATAAGCGCAGTCTTCTGCTGGAGGCGCAAATTATCTTAGAATAACGAACGGGCTTAGATTAGAATTTCTCTCTTTAGGGAGGTACTCTCAGAGTATGCCGTCCACAATTTTGAAAATGCCTTTGCTACGGCGGAAGCGCTTTAGGCGAAATATAGCCAACTTCATGTAATAATTCGGCTATAGACAGTGCCAGTGTGCAACGGGAGTCGGAGTCAAAAAGTGGAGCTGTTTTAGTTTTCACCCTGTTTATGACTCTACTAATAGTCTTAGTAAGTACCTAATGGTCGTTTCGTAAGCAATGTACATAAACTGTACTGACCTTATCATAAGGCTACCAAATTGATTCTGTTACCAAATCGATAGGTTTAAGCCTGAAAAGGGGTTTTCCGGTCCTTGCTTCATGAGTAACTATTTTCATTTATTTATTTATAAACAATATATTTACACGGTATTACAGACAAGCCAATACACCGAGAAATTAAACATTACAAAATAATGGCTACAAAACACATTCAACATGGACAACATATAGGTGACATCAAACAAAAGTACTGGATAGCCTATCATCCATCGACTCACAAAACCATAAGCTACTGTTACACATGCTGATTACTAGCACGAAAGCATGCTAGTTGTAAGACAATAACATGTGTATCTGGATAGTTGCTAGTAAGGAGCATGCTATTTGCATACATAATAATTCAGCATGCTCAAACAAACATGCTACTACAGAGCATGTGTAACAATCGCTTTAGACATTCACGGCACACAGTCGCCCATCTCCAAGCAAACAAGTCACATTCAGGTGCCGATGTCAAGAGCGCATTGAGCAGCGTGAGCGCGCGCGGGAGCGGCGAATGTATGTGCTATACCGTGCGCGCCTCCGGCACTGCAAGTACTTAGTGGGCGCGCTTGCGGTCTCAGCATGACTCTGGGCACATCCGGAACATACAGCCGCAACACTCGAGCTACAAGCTCCGGGCAGTCTGACTCGCCATGCAGTATGCGACAAGCGGTGGTCAGCAATTTGTTATTATTTTTTCGCTAGTAATTTCTTATTATTAAATGAATACCATATTCTTTCATACAATATGACTGCCTTTGTAAATAACGTATCTGCATAAATAATAGGAACAACTCGTGCCGGTGTATTCTTAAAGGGCGTAGGTCCAGGCAATTGATACTACCTTTACGTCTTTTCTGTTTCTCGGCATTTTCGTTTACCGATCTCCCTTTACGATAAGTACAAAGAACGAGAAAAAGGTATTCGATTCAAGCAAAAACGGCTCTTTTGTCAACGGCGTAGCAACTATACAGCATGTAAATTATATATATATATGTATGTGGACGCAAGTCGGTAAGTGTGCATTCGGGATTTCTGGTTCTCACAGTGCTGCATAATCTATGACCTATGCTACCTTTACTTAGGTACAAAAAAATCCTTTCGCTTTGAGATATTGATATTGACATAGACAATTATAAAAACTAGCTTTTGCCCGCGGCTTCGCCCGCGTACCTACATAAGCGAAACCGTCTACAAAAAAGTAAGTTCTCATTTTACCCATCTGATTGAATTGCAATTTGGCACAAATCATTTCAAGAATTGTTATGTTTACTACAATATTAAATTTCAAAATCGATCCCATTTTCGTAATTAACGTCCCAAAAAACAATAAAACCCAAAATACCTAAATCTTTTGAACAAAAAACGGGAACCATATCGTTTGCTGAGAATAATAAGGGTAAAGTATGAATTCTAGGTAAGTAAGCTTTATCCTTATCTTTCAGAAACAGAAACACATTTTACTTTAGTCATAGTATAGCAACATAACATTTACCTATTTAAAGTTCCTAACATAGTTATATGAGTTATATCCTTCTAAAACCAGCAGAATGAGGGTACTGTAGATTGTAATCCTTATAGGCAATTGTAAGTTCATTTCTGCATACTATCCATACCACTAAGAACTGAAAAGATAAAGTTTAATGGTAGTATTCTTAAACGATCAACAAAACTATTTTAGCTGCAATGCCGTTTAAATTAGTTTGTCTTTTCACATGTGTTCGTAAGAAAGGAACAAAAACATATTTTATTTATTAGAGGCATTTTATGGTGGTAAGGGGGTCGTATAACTAAATAGTTCGATCGTTGGATTACTTTTATCAATAAGGGCATCAATGTTTAACTTTTTCTACTTGTAATAAAACAAACATACGAGTAGTAATCTATAACATGAACAAGTATCCAGTATTGTTTGTCACTTTAGTTATAACTTTCCTGTAACCCGATCCCAAGGGTAATACGGAATGAAATGCAAAACATTGTCGTATGTATCGTTATTCAAAGATGGCGACCTCGTGGACTGTTTCCATAATCTCTAGAGGGTTAGCACGAGTAGAAGTAATCGTATAGACGTCATAGGACTGGGATTTCATTTCGCTCTACCTATTTAACGAATTTTCTTGTATTTTATTTATTTGCTGAACAAATGAAAAACGTCAAGTGCGAGTTCAACTCGCGTGGTAACGGTTCCGTAAAATATTGAGTATTTTCCCGTTACTTAAACTTCTTATAGGTTTTCCTGTAATCTTTAGGCAAGGAACTATTTTCCATATTCTTTTCAGAATTTTAATTCTAGTAGTTTCAGAGATAAGGGGGGTCTATTTCCCTAAATGACTCCAAATCTGCTTTTGCTAAAATTATTAAAAAAATCTGAGATGCTTACAACAACCCCTTTCATTTTTGATATATCACACAATACAGTTTGCGATTTTTTTTTTAATTTAGAGTTTACCCCCTTAAAAGTGGCCCCCTTGTTCAGAATTCATTAATTTACTTTACACGTCCATCTTTGGATCACCAATTTACATATGTTTACCAAATTTCAACACAATCGGTCCAGCACGGCTATCACAAGACGGCGCGCGAGCTCTCTCGATTTTTCTCGCTCTATCCGTCTCTCTCTTATTAGAAAACTTAGAAAGAGAGGTATAGTGCGAGAAAAATCGAGAGAGCTCGCGCGCCGTCTTGTGATAGCCGTGCAGTAGTTTCGGAGCAAATCGGCTGTGACAGACGGACAGACAGACGCACGAGTGATCCTATAAGGGTTCCGTTTTTTTCTTGTTGAGGTACGGAACCCCAAAAACGGGTTCGTACCTAATGTAGGCCAGGAATATTACCACTAGCATTACCAGAACTTACCACATTTAGTTTTTCACCGGGAACAAAGCATTTTCTTGATTTTAATAAATAAATATTCAAAGGAAACACATGAGTACCAATGCCCAATAGAGTGACCTGTTGACCTAGACATGCCCCCAAATAAGGTTTAATTCTCTCTTCTTAAATTTAAGAGCTCTCTTGTCGGTGGAAGAATTTCCATGTATCTCTTTCTAGAGCCTTTTCTTTTAGGGCCTGATACGACTCGACGTCTACTTTTTCTTTTATCTGATCCATGAACGTTCTCCTTGACCTTCCTCTCTTCCGCTTCCCTTAAACTCTCCCCTCCACTATGGCCTTAATGTATTCCACGTGACTTAAAAGGTGTCCCAGCATCTTTCCTCTTCTATTCCCAACGGCTATTTTCTATGATTAATGAGCTACAAATAATGCAAGTATCGGGGCGGAAAGGTTCTCGAGTGGCGACCACGTACCGGAAGGCGCAGCGTGGGTAGGCAAGGTGGACTGATGACCTGGTAAAGGTCGCTGGAGTCCGCTGGATGCGGGTATCGCAGGACCGGTCATTGTGGCACTCTTTGGGGGAGGCCTATGTCCAGCAGTGGACGTCTTTCGGCTGATATGATGATGATGATGATGAATGCAAGTATTTATTATATTAAACTGCGTGCGCGAGTCCGACTCGCACTTGTCCGGTTATTTTTTTCAATAATTTATTGCTTTCTGAGGCGCTGAACTGCCGTGTTTACTGAATCATTTTATTTGCATGTGCTATCCATTTCTTGTCCGCTCCTATTTTACACGTAGCGAGTGAAATATCTCACTCGGAAATTGTACCGGCTTTATCTTTGAAGTGGGCGGGCGGTATGTGTGGCATTTTGTTCTAGACAACTTACCTATTACCTCTAAACACAGCTTAAGCAAAATTAGCAAAGTACCTACTATCGACCTGATAGACGTTGTAGCAAGGGAGATGAACGTCCCTCTCTCTAGAGAGGGACCATCATCATCTATGATGATTCGAATAACTGTTTTATCTTTTCTTAATAGGTTAGGTATACTACTACAATCAAGCAGACACCGTAGCCTATGGACGCTTTAGCGACTCCCGAAGAATCATACGCGCGTTGCCGACCCTTTAGTGATTTGGGATTGGTTTTATTGACAGCTATAGAGACAAATGCACTCTCAACACAGCTTGCCTCGTGTCACCTCTACTCCACGTTTTTCTATTCTCCGACCTGATACACTTAGCTATCATTGTTGTAAAGTAATTCAGGTTTTCATTATGAAATGACATTTTTTTTAATTTAATTTAAAATAAGGTCTCTTTGCCTATTGTTTGAGTGGCGTTATGGATATTTATATCAGCTGCTATCCATTTTTGGATCTACTACTATC
The DNA here is from genome assembly GCA_932294315.1 of Epinotia nisella. Taxonomy (NCBI): domain Eukaryota; kingdom Metazoa; phylum Arthropoda; class Insecta; order Lepidoptera; family Tortricidae; genus Epinotia; species Epinotia nisella. The sequence continues at coordinate 29,264,084 of OW028675.1, read as the reverse complement.
TAACTTTCGAAATCTCCGGATTGTAGTCTTGGATTTTGTAATTTTGACGTTAGGGTCAGAGAGGTTCTTTTTTTTCCTTTACTCAAATAGATTATCCATGCTATAATGTTCCGCGTATATGTTTCCAGACTCTTAATTACCGTATGATTTAAAACAATTTATGGCCTGCGTCATCATCGTCGCAACGCATCCTCGCTCATCTCTGGTGAAAACGCAGCCTTAATGGATTTAAGTATTCATTTAATTGCTGAAATTGCGATTTACGCCATCTAGAGAAGTAGAAAATCATACTTACATGCATTCGACAAACATCTTGGTCCATAGTCCATAGAACTACAGGAATGATAATATCGCCATCTATACCATCTTTAAGAAAACAAGAAGCAACATGGTAAACAAGCAAGTGGCATTTGAACTTGCATTGTCCTTTTAAGTTCTAGTGATAACCGGTAGATGGCACGACAAAAAAACGCAAACGAAACCCATCTTCGTTACGAAAGTAGTTTTATGCATACATTTAATACAATTAAGCACAACTAGGAGGGTATACATAATAAATAATGTTACCTAATTTTAGAAATAATAACGCCAAATTCATGATGTTGTGCCACACCGGTAAATATAAATTACAGTTTATTTCATTTTTATTATCACCGCAAGATGGCGTAGAAATCAATATAACCGTTACTGTTGTGCTTGACTTACGTGTAACGAAACATACATTATTATACATTCATTACTTCAATTAATCATAAAAACGTAATAGCATTGAAAACTAAACCGAAGTAGAAAAACTAATTCCCATTTAACCAACAAATTGGCGTCTTTTGTTATATGATAGTGATTTCTCTACTATTGCTTTCTTGAAAACCTCGCATTCAGGCCAGGAATCCAGGATTAAAAAGTTACTCTGGCTTTGGCACGGCCAAATGTCAAGTGTCAAAATAACTTCTCGATGCCAAATATTGTTGTTTTACATTGTTATTAGCTTTATTTCCGCTAAATGCGTTGAGAGGAAGCTATCCGCGATCCGCGTCATTAATAATGGGACCCTCAAGGTGTAAAATAACGTCTCGCGAATACTAGCAATGCGCGTAATCTCAAGAGCTTTAGAATGTCAAATTTGTTTTTGGTGTTTTGTGTGGAATTTTTATTAAAATCCCGTGTGAAATTAGTTTTTGTGAGTCTTCAAAAAGTGCTGTGTTGTTTAAGTGATGTGTGATGTCGCTGCATGGTGTTAATTTTGAGGAAAATATGTTAGAAAGTGAAGTGAGTAAGGTTAGTTTTAGTTCCCGCTTTTCCCCTGTTTTGGGGTCCAATCCTCAGTTCCTGTCGGCGGCTCGGTGAGTTTTAGACCATAAGTTATCTATTGAAGGGTGTCCAAACTCCATGTTAAATCAAAATCCTTAATATAAGCTTTTATTATCATAACAAACTTTGGTTGTCCACTATCTTGGTTTTTCATGAAGCAAGGGCAAATATATTTTGGTAAATGTGTTATTTATTATTGAAAATTATATTTACGTATAAAAAATGTTAAGTTTTGCCCCTATCATCTGTTTTAATCATGTAATTTTTAATTTGGTTGGGTTTTACTCCTTTGAGAAGGTGGTATAATGCTGTCATTTGTTATATTCTATTGTATTTGTTGATTGTATTGACATGTTATGTCATTTCATTTAAACCTTCAATATGTTTCTGTCTATAAAATACTTATATTTTCAAATATTTGCTCTCTTGGTAAATCTTGTGTAGTATTTATTACTTACTTGATAATATTATTCAACCTTTCTAGAAATTCATGCTTACAAAATGCAATACAAACACAAAATAGTTTATTTGAATTTTTCACATGTTATTAAAACAAACATTATAATATGCTTGTATCAGAAGATTCCGCTCTTCCATCACTCGGGAGTTAATAACAAAACCAAATATATATATATGTGCATATTAGTTATAGCTGTGGGTACGACCATTATTATTAAGTGTGTGCATATGTTTGTTGTATGAATAACAGATATGGATTACTATAAATATTCAATGACAATTTCTACAATTAATAAGCTTGATGAAGCCAAATTGCCTGCATTCTGCAGTTGGATTCCCAGTTTAAGTTGTATGTAAGTTTGTTGTAAAAGCAAGAGTACACACAAGTGTCTCTACAGAGTATGTCAAAGGCACTGGGTTCGATTCCCAGTTTGCTTTATGATTACATTATTTTACGAATGCCTAAATGGTGTGCCATGATATCGTGTTTTTCCATCAAATGACTACATAAGAGTTAGTACAGTTCAAGAGGAGCAGGCCTACATATCTGTCATAGAACATTTATTACTTACGGTCCTCCAATATCCGTTCATCTGAATACCTGTCTGCATTATTATTTAAAAAAAAGAAAACCCCTCAGTGGAAGGAGCCCTCGATTTCCGTACGTCAGTGTTGTAAAACTGTTCCCAAATATTGCTGTTGCTGTCCGTCTGTCTGTATTTTATTTCAAACCCTCAAGTATTTGTCCGTCTGTGTATGCCAAGCAGTATTCTCTGTCCGTCTGCCTGTATGTATGTCTGTATGATTTAACTGTATGGGGCATTGATATAATACTCAAAACACGAAACTGCCTGATGACTGTCTCTGTCTGTATGAAAATGTTATAAAGAACCCTATGGTTTCCGTCAATCTGTGTTAGAATTTATAACTGTTCTCAGGTATTGGTATAATACTTCATCTGACTCTATAATTTTACAGAGCTGTAAAGTTTCCGTCCATCTCTCTGTATGTAGTTTTATAAAGAACCCTAAAATTTCCATCTGTCTGACTGTGTGCAATTTTATAAAAAGCCCTAAAGTCCGTCTGTCTGTAATTTTATAAAGAGCCCTAAAGCTTCTGTCCGTCTATATGTCATTTTATAAAGGGCCCTAAAGTTTCCATCCGTCCGTCTGTATATCATTTTATAAAGGACCTTAAAATTTATATCTAGCTGTATGTAATTTTATAAAGAGCCCTAAAGTTTCCATCCGTCTGTCTGTATGTCATTTTATAAGGAGCCCTAAAGTTTCCATCCGTCTGTCTGTATGTCATTTTATAAGGAACCCTAAAGTTTCCATCCATCTGTCTGTATGTCATTTTATAAAGGACCCTAAAATTTCCATCCGTCTGTATGTAATTTTATAAAGAGCCCTAAAATTTCCGTCTGTCTGTAATTTTATACAGAGCCCTAACATTTCCGCTTGTCTGTATATAATTTTATAAAGAGCCCTACAGTTTCCGTCCGTCCGTGTTGTCATAACTGTCCCCAGGTATAGGTATACTACTAATAAACTGTGGTGCTGTCCATCTGTCTGTATGTAATTTTATAAGGAGCCCTAAAGTTTCCGTCCGTCTGCGTTGTATTTATTACTGTCCTTAGGCATTGGTATAATACATATAAGCAGTCTGTTACTGTCTGTCTGTATTTTATAAAGAGCCCTAAAGTTTCCGTCTGTCTGTAATTTTATACAGAGCCCCTAATATTTCCTTTTCTCTGTATATAATTTTATAGAGATCCCTATAGTTTCCGTCCGTCTGTGCTGTTATAACTGCCCTCAGGCATTGGTATAATGCTTATAAGCAGTTTGTTGCTGTCCATCTGTCTGTATATCATTTTATAAGGAGCCCTAAAGTTTCCGGCTGTCTGTGTTGTATTTACAATTGTCAATACTCATAAGCTGTCTGCTACTGTCTGTCTGTATATTATAAAGAGCCCTCGAATTTTGTAATGTTTGTACAAACCGTGGAAGAAAAGCATTGCTCCAATCATGGCATAGATCGGAAGCCATGCTATATTGTAAGTGTGTATGTATCAAAGAAAGACTACAAACATATGTAACGTAAGTTAGTATACTTGAAATTATGTTTGTATAAAAAAAACTTTTCTGGTTAGTCATATATAAACAATAAACAATAGTCATAAATAAGATCTAGTTCAAGAAATCCAAGAGAGCAAATATATGGAATAATTTTTTTTTTAAAAGGTATACTGAAGTACTCATAATCAGAAGTGGGGGAACCAATTGGTAGCATACATTGAATATCATTAATTTCACCTAAATTATAATAAACAATACACATTCACTAAAAGAATATCTGCCTTTAACCTTGGATACTCTTCGTGATTTTTAATTTTTTTTTTAAACCATAGTGCCATTACATACTTTATTATGTTTTATATTTTGAAATTGTTTAATTTGCAAATGAAAAATAAATAATGAATTTATCTGAAACATAAGTTATAAGAAACGTGTAAAAAAATATTTCTTTATTTTATTTTGAATAAATACAAATGTTGTTGATTTATTTACCTTACAACCCTACCCTACCCTGAAACACAAATAAAAGTTACTAAATGTTTTGTGTAATCATTTCATATACCCTTATCCTCGGTATGAAAATAAAAAGGTAAAAATGTGAAGTCTCCATGTGATCAAAAGGCCATGTAAACTTCACAGGTATAATACAAAAAAGGTAACCTGGTGGTAATATGGTGGTATTAATAATCTGGTTTTGCTTCAGTGCCAGCACACTTCATACCTGGAAGGACCGGAGCAGGCCTACTCATCCTCAACGGATTCACATTTTACATGAAGAACCACCAGGCCCATGGAAAGAAGCAGTGGTACTGTTCGTCAAGAGATGTCCACGGCTGCAGAGCTGACGTCATCACATACAAAGGCGTAGATGGGAGGGACTACATCTCCATATTCAGAGGGAAACATATCCACGACCCTCCCCGTTTGAGGCAGTGTCACGACGGTAGATTTATTAGAGAGAAGGACCTCTTCGCTAGACAATCACTCAAGTGATAGGTCTCTTTTTACATTGTATTGTGAATTTTTTTAATCATGTGGATGTACTTATTGTTTACACAATTCTTGAGCGTTCTGCTGTAGGGACCTGCTAGATTTTAGAAAATACATTTTGTGGAAATATTGAGAATACAGTATTCTGGTAAATTCTGTGTTTTAGCGCATCGTCGACACCATTTCCTCTTTCCCCAGCTCCAGTATTCCTTGACCACTTAAATCTGCAACAGAATCTACTTTTTAAATTAGTTCCTAAGCAAGCTATAGGTAACCTATGGTTGTTATAAACGGTATGTTTTCAGGTATCTACTATCTCCCTTCTCACCGCACGGGCAGCATGGTTCTGATATTCAAGGACAACAAGTATTGGATTAACAACCGCTATCAAAACACCATCAACTGGACGTGCAGGGACCGCAAGCGTCTCGGCTGCAGCTCGTGTATACAGACGACTGTGGAAGGTCGCTATATAAAGCATAAGGGCTTCCATAATCACGCTGATAATTATACTAAGTTTAATTTTAATGATTGATCCAGGAGAAGTGGCTTGGCCGTTTAAAGTGCTTCTGTAGTTCTGTAGTTATGTGGGTGAATTGTGTTCAGTTCGACCGCGACAGAACATAAATCAAACACACACGGGCTTTATAAACGTCAAAGTCCTCAACAAATTGTGGACAACCTATGCAACAAAAGCTAATTTCGGCCCATATACTCAGAAGGTGCACTCTCAATTAGTAAAAATATCGAGTACTATTTTTTTGGAAAATACGTAAACCTAGCTGTCATAGTAAGTACTCATAGTACACAGAAAAATGGACTGTATTAGTGCATATTTGTTGCCTGTGATTACAAACATATATATAGTCGTATCTGTGTCTGTGAACTATCCCAATGGGATTAAACATCAGCCCTATTTCGTAAAATGATAAATGATTAGTACCTAAATTGCCAATAGGCACCAACATTTTTATTATATGGACGGAATGGTTTAGTATGGTAAAGAGAGGGGATGGATAGGTATTATGCCTTATTCACAGTAGGTATATATATATATATAGTTTATACTTAATCTTATTAATTGACAAGTATTTTAATAATCTATAGTGTACATAAATCATAGGTCTCGATAGTTGCATTTATCAAAGAAAGTATTACGTTCCCCTGTATACACACACGTAACTGTAACAGGCGTAAAGCATTCCCAGTGTAATCTTTTATTATAAAATAAAGATTCCGGAGTAACATAAATATAGTATTATAAGTATCATACTTAACAAAGTAAATATAATATTTTTTCTAATATTTAGTCGGCCTCCTGAATTCGCTTCTTTTTACTGGTGTTGGTACAGCCACGGACTGTAATTGTTGAGCCATTTAGAGCTCACTTTATACTGGACTCTTCACAGCTTCATAGAAAACCAAAATTAGTTGACACCTAAATGGCTCAACAATTAAAGTCCTTGACCGTACAATAAAATGGTTAGACATCGTTTTCGCTCTAATCTATAATTGTACACACACTGTACTCAAATAGAATTGCCGAGGCTAGAAAAGCGTGACCGTAAACTTAACCAGAGAGATGTTACGGCATTTTAGTTTCAAAGTACACCGACAGGCGGCGCTAGTGGTTCTTGGATCATTCTAATGCAAAATCTTAGTTAGATGGCTGCAGAATGTTTGCCATTCGAAATAATGTCGTATTTCGCTAAGAATAAAACGTTATTTAGAATGTCAAGATCTTTGATACAAAGTGGCTGCTTTAAGCTAAGAACTTGTTCTTAGGTACATACTCGTATAAGGCAGAGGAGGACTCCTGCACGTCGAGTTTTTGCAGTCTGTGTATTTTGACCTTAAATTCTTAAAGGTAATAGTTGACTTTTGAAATAACTGTGCATTCCTAAATCGGAACTTGTAAACCTGTCCTGGTACTTTTTATGGAAAGAGTACTTCATTTTGTGCCAATTTGTATGTCTCTTGCCAAATAAACGAAAATTGTTTCTAATGCCCTAGTTTTAAGCCATTTTCGATGAAATGTATAAAAAAGTATCCTAGTCACTTTCACACGATCAAATTGTGCTTTATTGTATTTATTAGGGCGTGACATACTTACCAACCTACGTATTTACTTACATAGTTCTAAATTATTCTTAGTTTTAACATGATTTTAGAGACTACATGCTCATATCGTTGCATTTTGTTTGTAGATTGGTTTGGATAGTTGGTTTTATAAATGTACAATGAAAAACATTGTGTTTTAATGTTTTAAATTACATCCTAATACGCATCCTAATACTTAAGATGTCTTTAATGCGAAGTTCATTATTTGAATATATTTAGCTGCACAGCTTACAAAAGGAACCAGATTGCACTGTGGTGGATATAACAGGACCAGAGACCACCACTCTGACCCCTGATTACCTACTTAATACGTAACTAGGGATCAAAATTATACTTGAAACGTGGTTTGCAGCGGCTGGACCATTGTAGTAAGAAGTAAGAGGATCTGAAGTAAGTAAGATTGTGGTAAGTTTTTATCGCTTCTACAAAAGCATGCCAAAGCAATTGTTTAAAGTTCTGCAGTAGACCCGCAATCCGCAATCACCTCAGTGGCACTCTGACAACAAAGAAACTGTGAATTTGAATTGTGGAGAAAGGAAACGCGTAAAGAAACTCATCAGTTTGTGTCTTCATGAAAATGTAGAATACCATCAATTATGTGAAATGCTAATACATAGGTTAGGTACCTACTACTTAGTTAATTTAACACAACAATAATAATATATGTACCTGAGATAAATTCTTGAAATGAATTTAGAGTATCCGTCACACAACTAAAGAAATATGTTTCGCTACAAATTATAAATATCGTGTCGTCGTGCTATCTTGCTATATAAACGTAATAAATGTGAAATTGAAATGTGTTCAACGAACATGGTCCGGATGTGCGCATGCGACCTTGATGGGGCATTGCCATGTCTCCAGATTTAGTGAGACGCGAAACGCCGCTAACCACATATTTATCAAAGTCAAGAAGCACGTGTCACTTCCACACTCATAGTTATAAAGATACACGGGTCTGCGGCATACTTTTTAGGGTTCCGTACCCAACGGGTAAAAACGGGACCCTATTACTAAGACTTCGCTTTCCGTCCGTCCGTCTGTGTGTAACCAGGCTGTATCTCAATAACCGTGATAGCTAGAGAGTTGAAATTTTCACAGATGTATTTCTGTTGTCGCTATAACAAAAAATACTAAAAAACCGGCCAAGTGAGAGTCGGACTGGGGCTCCCATACAACAGACATGATTTTTTTGCCGTTTTTATAGATAAATAAATAATAAATAAATATTACGAGACAATCTTACACAAATCAACCTAGTCCCACGGTAAGCTCAGTAAGGCTTGTATTGTGGGTACTAGGTGACGATATATATAATAGATAAATAAATATAGATACTTATATACATATATAACATCCATAACTCATAGATAATGGTACGGAACCCTTCGTGCGCGAATCCGACTCACACTTGGCCGGTTTTCCTTTTTTCTCAAATATTATCACAAAATGCAAACACAGTACACATTAGGTACCTACTATAATTAATAGATATTAGGGGACATTCTTACACAAATCGAACAGGCCTATAGGCTCAAATAGGGCTTGTGTAGTGTGAAATATAAATACTTAAATACATAGAAAACATACAAGACTCAGAAATAAAATGAATATTCATGCTCGTCACACAAATATTTGCCCTTACCGGGTTTCGAACCCAGGACCTTCAGCTTCGTAGGCAGCGTCACTACCCACTAGGCTAACCGATCGTCACCACTAGGCTAACCGGTCGTCAAAACCTACTGTGTATTAGATGTCATTGGTAACTTGGAACATCATTTGTCTACATTTTGGAATAGGACTTACATTACATATGATATGAATCATGCTTCTATAAGTGATTTCCCATACAAAGCGGTAAAATGCTGCTTTGCGCTATGGTAGTACACGTGTACGCTATAGCACACGCAGCGTTGATTGTTGGTCGAATCTGGAATGGGCTAGACACACCGTACCTACAGTACGGACTACGGACCGTTTTTGGACGAACAACATAAGGGCTACGATTTTCAGCAATCTTAACTGCTACCGAGAAAAATGTAAACCGCTGTATGATAAGGTAACTGAACAGTCTGCCCCTTTCAGTAAACTTCATTGTCACCACCATCGGTCGCACTCTAGCAGTCTACCGAGACTACGCGTACTTCAGACAGTGCTTCCTCAAGAGCGGAGTCCGCTGGACGTGCAACCACCACACCTCCAAGAAGTGCAAGGCTTACCTGATACTGGCCGATAATGGGAGGGTGATCAAACACATGGACCGACATACGCACGGACCGGTGTCCTATTATAGGTGTGAGGATGGGACGTATTGTAAAGTTATTATGAGACCTAAGAGGCCGTTGAAAGGTGGTAGTGATTTTTTGGGGTAGGGTGATTTGGTTTTAGGTGACAAAAGTTCCAGTGCGGGTTCCCCATTAGTTGGCAACTTAACATTAATAGACGTAAACAACAGACTGTCAATTATTGCAGCTAGTTTGAATCATTGGGACGTTTGAATAGACGACGAGCTTTCATTGGTTTTCGGGCAGCGAGACGCTTAGAGTGTTGGGAAAGGTAAGAAATTGGAATATTCCTACAGGTTATTGTTATTAATAAATCTTTGTAATTTCTTTTGCCTTTACATATATTTATAATGTTATACCTACCTACATTGAAATAATATGCAGCTAACTGGTTAGGTAGGTACTTATTTAAGTAAAATCTGTAAATAAAGTGTTTTTACCCGACTGCCGAAGGAGAGGAGGGATATGTTTTTCGAACGTATGTATGTGTGTATGACTTATTCTTTGGCACGCCCTGCAGCCTAAACCGTTTGACGGATTTCGACATAGCTATAATATTTGCAAAGAAGCAAAGCAAACCCAAGTTGTGTTTTTCGAAAAATCTTTTGATTTCACTTATTTATCGTGTTTTAAAATTTTACTATATTCCAATATGTTTAGTGTTGTCATAATGTTTAAGCAGTTGTTATTAATTAATTAATATATATTACCTGTATCCTGAGGATGATAGATTACCGATTCGACTCGGTTATTTGAGCCGGTATATCGAAATGCACGTTAAAAATAGTGGAGTTCGATAGACCGGTTTAGGTCATATTTTAGATATAACCTACACTACACTAACAGATAATAATATAAAAATTACTACTTCACTGTAAACTAACAATATATGGACCTAAATTGTCTGAAGTTAATGGATTATTATTTTATATTTATTATTTTGTCGTGAATATAACTTTCATCATATTTGGCTGTTTTACTATCAAACTTTTTGCATCATAATTGATCAAAGTGAATAATTTGTTTACGTTCACTAATTTATGAACGAATTCTTGCATTATAAAGTCCTAATAGTTCGAGGATTCTTGATAATAGCGGTCAGTCTAGCGACTTTCATCCCAATGTCATTGTTCGATAAGCGAAATTCGTTTATTAATATCTAGTTCGATAATTATAGTTAACGATTATGACCTAAATGAACGAATTATGCTTTAGGCAGTGATTGCTAGTACCTACACGACTCTTGGCACCCAAAGCTGCGTTTCAGTTCTTATCGACACCCCTGGTAATTTAGAGCCTTATCACACTTGCGGTTTGCGAGCGTGTTGGGAGCGACTGCCACGCGATTGTTGAACGAGCTCGTCGCGACACCGCAACGTAATGGCCGCGTCAGCGATGCGCATCGAGCACACGGCGTTTAACCAGCGTTTTGAATAGTCTCACACAAAATGTAGTGAAATATTCATGAGTGTACACCATGGCGTCTGCGACGCGGCGACTTTGCGGCCGATGCGCAGCGGGCTTTCCGCGAGCACGCTAGCTTGTAAACCGCTCGCAAATCGCGAGTGTGATAACGCTCTAAATTACCTCGCCCGAAAAATCTACAATTTATACGGCATTTTCACTAAAGTGTTTTCGTAACTGCGGAGGTGTTCTGGCGATAATCAACAAGAGTAATCCGCAACAGAATATATCTGCCCTGCTAGCATAACTTGACTGTCTACCCTACTCGCGCGCGTAATAGACTATCTGTCACTTTTTGACAGCATGAATCAGAAAGTGACAGTCGGTCTCGCGCGCGAGTAGAGTCGAGAGTCAAGTTATGCTAGCAGGGCTGTCCTTGATAGTGACAGTGTCGGACTCTGACGGATCTCAATTTGGGATGCACACCGATTGAGATGGTAATGTAATAAGCCGTGCAGAAGAATCAACAACAACAACATATCCTAAAATAATTTTTGGTATGAGGTATATTCATGGTCTACCACAGCCTAGATTAGTCACCAGTGACCTAGTGCTATAGTTAACAGAAAATATATATTAGGTTTTTTTTGTAGATACTGACCTTTGCATATGTTTTCAGTTCTCCTGGTGAAGGGTCGTACCGGCAAGGATCTTCTCATGCTAAACGGATACACGTACTATCAGCACAAGATCCTCAGAGACGGGTTCCGCTGGAGCTGTACCCAAATGGGCTCGAGATCCTGCCGCGGGTTCCTGCACGTGACCAATGAGATGTTCGTCGTGAGGGCTCATACGACGCATACGCATCCGCCGTCGACGTATTTCCTGGAGAAGATCAAACAGCAATTCGCGAGAGAGATTGATGTAAGTTGTTTTTGTCTCTAAACAAGTGCTATAAGAAACACAAAGTGCCACATAGAGCCGAATTTATCAATTGAAGGCTAAACTTCAAAATTGTTGCTTATATTGGAATGAACTCCATTTTTAGGGTTCCGTACCTGAAAAGGAAAAAACGGAACCCGTATAGGATCACTTTGTTGTCCGTCTGTCTGTCTATCTGTCTGTGTGTCAAGACTTTGTGCCTGTGGGACACTTAGTGCTCAATGTTTTGTATTTTCTATCTACACTCTTAAAGCTTAACTTTAGTATTCATTTGTTGTAAAACTGCATACAAAGTCATCTTAGAATCATTTTTATATCTTATTAATAAGGTATTTTAATTGTATCATACACATAGTTACATTTGTCAGGATCAAGCTGTGAAAGCATCACAATCACGTGTTTTTTTTTATTTAGGTGAAGAAAAGTTCGTCAGACGAGGACGACACATCTTTGTCATCGCTGAAGATCGCAAGCATACAGGGACGTGTAGGATTTTAGCTTAAAATAGCGCCCTTTTGCCTATGTACTAATCATATTTTAACATACACTTCTTGACAATGATGTCTCGAACAATAAGGATCCTAATAATAAAGTCATAATAATATTTACTTATACAATTATAAGTCTAATATGTACGCCTTATGCACATCTACCTAGATTTTACGTTTATCATAGTATCTAATATAGATATATTATAGATTAATTTAAGCGCTTATTTATATAGTTCAAATATTAAACACAAACTGGCTTTGCTTACCTTCATTGTTTCACCTTCCTTTAAATTTAATGTAGCTTTAATTATAATTATAAGTAAATAATTTCTCTTATTTACGTACATATATTCAGTGTTGGTATTTCTTTCACAGTTGAATTCTACCTTCGTCCCAACGGCCGCATCAACCTTCGCCTCAATGATTTTACGTTTTACAAGCATCTGAAGGCCAGGACCAACGCCCATCGCTGGAGCTGCACCGCCTACGGCTCCAAATGGAAGTGCAAGGCCCACCTCGTCATCACTGACAAACTTGAAGTCCTCAAAGCCAACGTTACACACAGCCACCCGCCTAGCAAGAAGAAACAAAATTCGAAAAAACATGATGAAGTACGAAAACTAGAATTCATGAAACAAGTCGAATTGCAAAAAAAGATAGCCAAGCCTAAAAAGGAGAAGAAAGTAAAAATGCCTATTCGCGTTAAGACATTTGATAATCCTGTAATGCAACTAAATCCAATGGATCATTCTGAATACGATGAGCTTGGGTTATGCGTCGAGGCGCCAATGTCATCGTTACAAGACTATTTGGTAGCTCACAGTGTTTTTGCTGATTACTAGTTTATACATTTTTATGACTCTTGACTGCAGACATGCAGTTTTTACTAAACGAAATATTCCTAGTAATAGATTAGCTTGTAGGTATATAGATTTCGGTTACCCAATACTCAGTTGAATGTATCACACTAACAACTGTTGTAAGTAAGGCGTTGCTTTCATTAAATCAAGTTGGAATTTCTCCAGTTGCATAAAATATCAAAATTATCATTACCAACGATGCTTTCTGCCATAATCTTTTATCACTGTCGTAACATTGTATACCATTAGAGTTAGAGTGTTCGTAGGATGTAGCGTTTAATATGTAGACGAAACTAATTTTATATCACTATTAGACTCGCGCATATAAGCAATTTACATATACATATAGAACGTGCCTTCATCGAAATAAATTAAAGTGTCTTTAAGCTGCGTAGCTATAAACCAGGTTTAGAAGTTATTTTTTATCTACCAGGATGTGTGATATTTTTTGCATTTATTGACGAGTTCAGTATTATGATGTGATTAGCAATTATGTGTTTTAATAATTAATGTAGTTTAGTGTTTAAGGACGCTTTCGTGATTTTCATCACAGTATCTCGTATGTAGGATCTCATTTTGTTCTTGAAAATTGTCTGATTTGTTTCCAATGAGACTGAAGCTAAAGTATTGTGATTAGTTAGTGTTTTATTAACACGCCTAGTTTTATTGTTTTACTTATGAACCGTGTGGTGTTGCTTTTGTAATAATTATTTTAAACTGCTCCTTGTCTTCGATTACATTTTTTTACTTAATCTTAAACGTTTCTTATTATTGTAACTGTTTGTATGAGTAATAAATATGATTAAAACCTTTTTTACAAACAAATATTTCTCGCCTGCTGAAATCATCTCACAGAATGAAAGTTCTATATCTCCGTATCAAATTTTATCGATATAGTTTATTTGGTTGTGAAAATGGCAATGCTCCTACTATAAAAGGCACCAATTTTGACTTGTTCGTATGTCAGTATAAATCAAAATTTTTGTATTTAGCAGTAACGTCTGCTAAAGAATATTAGAAATTTCAAATGAAAGGCAAAAAAAACTCATAATGTAACAAACTGTGTTTAAAATGTCAAGTTAATCAAGGTCAATGTATGGACCCTGTTCAAAAGGTATGCAAATTGTTCTTACAGGAGTTATCCAACTCGTATCCGGGAAGCAAGTGTACATCCACGAGGGGTACGCTTTCAAGAAGAAGAACGTTATGGCTAACGGGACGACCACACGTTGGGTCTGCACTAGGAACAACGTATGCTCTGCCTACATCCACGTGGATACGTTTCAACATGTCATCGCAGCGAGGACAGATCATAATCATTCAAGAGCTATATATCATAGGATAAGCGGTGGCAAATATATTAAACTATAATTAAGAAGTTAGATGCTCAAAAGAATTTGGTTTTAAAGGCCCCAAACAATAGTTCGGAGGCAATGGTAGTTGTAGTTACTAAGAAGACAGACCATAGTCATTGTATATCATGAAAGATGGTGGAAAAATTATCTTAGTTTAGGTACTTAATCTAAGAACTGATGCTGAAAAGGGCTGGCTTTACAGGACTCATCGAACTAGTGACTGGGAGGCAACTGTACATCCACGAGGGCTATGCTTACACGAAGAAACGTACCGTGTCTAAAGGCAGGGCTGCACGCTGGGTCTGCGTTAGAAACCATGTATGTTACGCCTACATCCACGTAGACGGTCTTCACGAAGTTGTCGCTGCGAGGACAGAGCATAACCATCCTCCGTCTGCGTATCATAGGACCAATGATGGCAAATATGTTAAAATTTAGCATACAAGCCTATTCAACTAAGTGTCTTGTATTAAAACTATATTATAATAAGCCTTTCAAATATAGCACAACAAAAGTATAGTTTGTTTTAGTTAAAATGACGAAAATGCACTTAACGTGGGAACGTGGGATTCTAAAACTTATTTTGTTGCTAAATATGAAAGGAAAGAGACGTCATAAAACTGGCTGAAGTGTGGCAGGTGTTACTGGAGTACCAATTGTTTGTTCTATTGTTTATGCGTAATCGTCGTTGTCGTCTAGTACTCATAACACAAGCCTTATTGAGCTTACTATGGGACGGGACTAGTTCGATTTGTCTAAGATTGTCCCCTAATATTTTTTTTATTTTTTATTTAATTGTTTTACAATCCCACTTGAAGATAACAATTAAACAATAGATGTCGGTAATTGTAAGCTTAAAGTACTTTTCGTCATCTAAACTAATACAAACTATACAAAGATACTACCCAAGAAGCACAAAGATAAATTCGGTAGCATGATTAGCGCAGCAGTGGTGGAGAGAATACGCAGTGCACACCGAGTTCGATTCTTGGTTGCTACTAGGGTTTGCAATTCGGATCCGACTTGTATGGAAATATCCGGATCCGCGGATCCAGATCCGGATATTTACATACAAGTCGGATCCGGATTGCAAACCCTAGTTGCTACACTAGCATGCGCGCGTTGAAATTTTTCTTTGTGCTTGGATCCTTGTAATTATGATAAAATTAATAAAGTGTACGAAAGAACGAACATTATTTAATTTAAATTTAAAAGCCAGACTCGGCTGCTTCACCGATGTGCACAGGTACTTGGGACGTGCAGCTCGTTGAACCTACCGAGCACGGCGCTGTCCTGCCTTTCCGCCACGACCTTCATGCAAGAAACTGTGTGAGCTTCCTCTCTCGTGGCGTAATAACGAGGCTACTTTGTTACGCATCAATGCAAAAAATCGTCTGTGTGCGCATCTGCAAACATGCCAGACGCACTGCAGTGTTGAGAAAGCCCCACCATCGCCCGGAACAGGTTATTGTACAAAATATACAAAGGGCATCGTATACGTTTTTTGAGTGTAACTGGTCCATAGACTGGCTGGCAAATCGCCTTGAAAAGTATGACTTTGACGTCAACTGTGCGACCAGTAAATCTACAAACGAGCTTGTTCCCTGTTACAGCCCTTCGCTCTCTTTCTATGTCGGCATCATCTTTCAACTCTTCATCACCAATGTCCCCAAGGTATCTAAATGACGAGACTCTCTGCAATGGTGAACCATTGAGATAAACTGTAGAGACAGACGCTAGCGGTCTGTTTTTGCCTTTAAATACGGGGGCTATCCATGCTTGTTTGTTTGCATAGGCCTCACAAATCGCTACTAGTCTACGCAAACCACCGATCGTGGGACCCAACAGCACCATGTCATCCGCGTAACTTAACACTTAAACGAGACCTAAAACGTAAAGTAAAATTAATCAAACGTAAATATTCGAAATATATTAACGAAATGTCGACCCGCTTTCTCGACATATTACCTACTTTCCTCATAAACATATTTTGGGATTTAATGAATAGATGTATCGATACAGGTACCTACCCCAGTAGTTTAAAAAATATGAAAGTTCAACCAATCTACAAAGGTAAAGGGGACCTAAACATTGAAGAACTATCGACCCATATCATTGATACCACTGTTTTCAAAAGTCTTTGAGCGCCTGTTAAGTGACAAACTAATGTCTCACTTCTAACAACATACTGTACACCCATCACCATTATGCCTACCAACCCGGTAGATCATCGATAGACGCGGCGCGCGATGTTTTGACCAGGGTGTCCGGCCGGCCACCTAGACGCCGGGCGACAGGTGGCAGCCATATTCTGTGACCTGTCGCTCGCCTTCGAGCTGGTCAGTCATTCCTCTCATCCTTTGCAAGTTAGATCACTATGATGTCACCAGCAGCTTATTTCTTGGAGTGCCGAAAATAATGAACTTCCGTACGCAGAGCGACATCTGAACTTCTGGATTTGGGGGATATTGCTGTTCCTCAAAGTTCCGTGATCGGAATAACCTTTTTTCAATATTAATGAACGATTTCACAACCGCCACCGACGATGCGGAGATCATGATGATCGCGGACTACGGTTGTGTTATCGTAGCTGCTGAGAACCACGCTCTACTCAGAACTAAACTGTCCAAAGTAATGGAGCAAGTAGTACCGTGGTTTTCGGCTAATGATATTGGATGTCGACAAAACTAACATAGTCCGCTTCTGCTTGCGAGGTAAAAGGGACCACGACTTATATGTCACCCGTAACGGCCAACCTGTGCCTCAGGTCGACCAGGTGAAATACCTAGGCCTGATAATAGGCTCCGTGCTCACAAGGAGTCCACATATACTGACGATTTGAAAGTGCTTGTTACTAGGCCTACTTGAATAAAGATCATTTTGAGTTTGAGTTTGAGTTTATAAATGAGCTGTGCGACCGCCTATCATGCATCCGCTTTCTTCGCACTAGGGAGGCTTCGCCCCAGTCTCAATTTCAGTAACATCAAGGAAGCCTATTACGGCTACTTTCATTCTATACTTGTATACGAGATTGACTTATGGGGTGACGCCGCTGACCGATTAAGACCGTTCAGACTCCAAAAACGAGCGATCCGCTCTATATCAGGGGTCCCATGGGACTACCCATCTCAGGAACTGTTCAAGCAAACCGGAATTCTTACCTTACCGTGTTTATACATTGAACGCACACATATTTATCGGAACTAACTCATTGCTTCGTCATGACCGCCCTGTAGTTTTGGGCCGTAAAACGTAACCAGCTAGCTGGGCTGGAAACACGACTTCTCTCTTTTTGTCTTTTGTCAGTAGTACGTTCACAAATGGACAGTGGAAAGCATGTCGCTCCTTTATTATTACTTGATTTAATACAGTTTTAGGTATAATCGAGCTGACAAATGGAAAGAAGATATATTTTTATGGCAACTACGGGTTTTATAAAAAGGCCGTCTTAAGCACAGGCGCCACTCGCTGGGCGTGCACCAGTAACCATAATTGCCCTGCATATCTTCACGTCGACCCGCATCATAACGTACTTTTCGCTAGAAACGAGCATTGTCATCCTCCAATAAAATATCATAAGACGCAAAGTGGAAAATATGTTAAATTACTTTAAAAACAAAGTTTTAACCGACTTCAAATCAGTACACAAATCGCTTCAAGTGTACCTGTAAAATTTGAAGACTTCCCTCGATTTATCTAGGATCCCATCATCAGATCCTGTCTTGATGACCATGGAACCACCTGCGGGGCTAGCAGACTGACGCCGCGACGCGCCGCGAGACGATAAAATCTACCTCACTCTTTCTAATTTGCAGAGCGAGTGAGACATGTGTCGTTGAGCCGCGTGTGACGCGACATGGTCGCAAGTTGTGCTAACCCTGCTGGGGAAGATACCCTTTCAAACTGAAAAATAATTTTATTTTGGGGTAAAGCTGCTGATATACAAGCCTGGTGATACAGTTCCAGTGTAACCATAGCTTCGAACTAATTAATGAGTACCAACCAAATGTGTAGAGAGCTAGTTAGGAAGTAAGTACATGCTTAGTGTCCATGTGTTCTTAGTTTATAAGTGTTCTTGTACACATGTTTCTATCTGTTCTCCAATAAATAAATAAATACCTACCCGTTTTTGTAGGTACTCTTGTATTTTTAATTCTCATTTAAATATACATGAACACTTATATAAAAATATACATAAAAGACCCGAAGAAATGTCTATACTCTATTCCCCATACCAGCACTTGCGCTTTAAAGTCACCAAAACGATATTTCTGTGTAAACACAATTATGACTTTACAACAAAATACATTGCTAAGTACCAACTTAACAAACCACTGAATTCACAGATTTTTTAATGTAAAAAACTTTATACTAAATGCATTGCTTCCAACTTTGAAAATAGTAGGTATCTATTCTTAAATATCCGCACAGGCAAGTGGACGTCAATCAAAAACAAAGTTACCCATAGACACGTAGTTTTTTTTTTTTAATTTTCATGTTTCCCGCGCGTATGCTGTTCGACTTCGACCTTCCCCCTGACGCAGCCAACTGGCTTAGATCTATTAATGTCTTATTATAGTATTAGTCTATTTAACAATGTAAGCCATACGATTAAATAAATACACGTTGACAAACATTTTCATAAATAACAATTTCGTTTGTTTAATTTTGCATTTTATTTAAATGTATCTACTAGTCGTACAAAATTAGTTATTTACGATACAAGTGCAGAAAATAGGAAATTCGCAACGAGTGGTGATAAATTAAAACACGACCAAAGGGAGTGTTTTAAATCGACACGAGTATCGCATGTGTATCGTACAACGTTTTACAGTGCATATGGCTCTTTAAAGTTTCAACATATGCACGGAAAGTGCTCATTTCCGCACTAGTGCGGGAAAGTAATACCATGTGTACTGTAAAGTATTGTATGCAATGCAACGTTGGATAACCATAACCAAGTCAATAAACGCTCGTGGCGTCTTCCTTTGCGATGTTCGCCTTCGGTTCGTTTTTTCATAGTACATAACAGTCAGTTTTTATTTCTTACTGTTATTTTCCAGGTAACATGCTGGAGCTAACAACTGGGAAGAGAGTGTTCATATTCGGTTGCCACTCGTTTTACATGCAATGTGTGCTAGCCAACGGGGCAAGATGGGCATGTACTAGAAGCGGGACTTGCAAAGCCTATTTACATTTGGACCGCCAGCAAAATGTCACGAAGTCTAGAACTGAACATAATCATGAGCCGTCAAAATACCATCGATTGCAAAGTGGGAAGTATTTAAAAGTAGCCTAGAAATACAAAAAAACAGGAAAACTATATAAACGCTGCTCATTTTCTATTTTGATACGTATTTGTACTAAATTTAAATTTAAAGCTTTAAATAAAACGCATTTCCTGTGCATGTCGTCCTTGTTGATATTTCTCGCATTTTATTCGAATAAATTCTTTTTTTTTAAATCGTGTATTTAATCCAATAGCCTTTTTTAAATAATTAGTATTGAAATACAAGCAAGTTTTGCAAATATGGCACAGTATACAGTCGCAAGTAAACTATATGGGACCAAGTATTGTATTGCATATTAGCAAATATAACAAAAATTGGTTATAGTGCCTTACTCATTAATATTATGAAATTCTAAAACCTTATAAAAATACCATATTTTAGCTGTAGAAAAATATTATTAAAATTATTACTTCCAAGAAGAAAATGCTGCTGCTGATAGGTTAGTGAAGTCACTTGTTGATATTTGGACGTGACCGCATGACACATTTTGTGTTACATAATATCATCTGGTTTCGATTAGAGTCTGGCCAGGGAAAGATGAGCCTAGAAAAGAGCGGCAAATTTAAAAAAAAACAACAACGTGTTGCAACACTTTGTATAATGCGATAAAATAATAATGATTACTTAAACAGTTTCGTGACTTTCGGGGCGTTTATCTATTACTCTATTCACTTAATCCATATTTACGAGTATATTCATTTATTTCGTATTAATCATACATCCCGCGACCTTTACCAGGTCATCAGTCCACCTTGTGGGGGGCCTACCCACGCCGCGCCTTCCGGTGCGGGAGTCCGCTGGATGCGGGTGGCGCAGGACCGGTCAATTTGGAACTCTCTGGGGGAGGCCTATGTCCAGCAGTGGACGTCTTTCGGCTGATATAATGATGATGATGATGAATCATACATTGTTAATTCATTACATTAAAAATATCACAATCTATTAAAAACAATGTAATAAAAAAATTGCTGATAAAGCTTATATTTATTTTGAAAGGCCTAAATATGTGCCACACGTGGACTTACAATGATTTTTTTTTGACTTGCAGTTAATATTTTTTTAATCATTTCATTACAGAACTATGTAGCGGCTAACAAAATATACCCTCAAAATTTTATTCAAATACACCTTATAGTTTTCGGGTAAAATGCCTGTGGAATACGGACAGATGGACCAGGGATCGGATACCGGTATTTTCAACATACAAAAATACCGGTTTTATTTCGTTCAATTTCGTTCTTTGGTTTATAATATCATTTTTGATCAGGCTGTCTAATAATACGAAAAGGTTACCTAAATACATGATAGAGTCCTTACATTAAGAGCCTAAAATAAATCAAAATATTAGACTACTTCAGGGACTTTTTAAAAAACCGGTTCCGATCCCTGAGACGGACATGACGCAACTATAAGGGTTCCGTTTCTGCCATTCTGGCTACGGAACCCTAAAAAGGCTCATCTTTGCCTGGCCAGACTCTATAAACATTATTTTCATTAACTAATGGGAAGAAAGTGTTTTTGTTCGGTGGCTACTCCTATTATATGTATTTTGTGCTTGTGTGCTTCAGATAAGGCACAATAAACTGTCGGAGAACAGGTATATAGGACCGGTCGCAGGAAAAAATGGGCTCATTTGTCAACAACTTCTTACTTACTCATTACTTTATTAAAATCTAAAGCTTCACCAACACTTCAGCTGTAGAAAAACGAGCTCAGAGTTATCTGCACAGCAGCAGCCGATAGGTATTTATTCAATGAAATAAGCTCTCAAATGCAAGTATAGGTATATATGCTGCAATGTTAGCATTACCATCTGTTTTTGTTCATACCTACGCATTATTTTCCAGGTAACATACTGGAACTAACAAATGGAAAGAAAGTGTTTATATTCGGTGGACACTCTTTTTATATGCATAGCATGCTGGCCGCGTCTAGAGGATCACGGTGGACGTGCACTAGAAGCGGGAGTTGCAACTCCTATTTACATTTGGACCACCAGCAAAATGTCATGAAATTCAGAACTGAGCATAATCATGAGCCGTCTAAATTCCATCGATTGGAAAGTGGGAAGTATGTAAAAGTAACCCAAAAACACTGAAGACCAGCATATAAAAACGCTACTTTTCTACTTTCATCGCATTTGTACTAAATTCTAAGCAGATTGAAACATTTGTAAGCTTTAAAAATGTTTCCTGTGCCTGACACGTCGTTGTACATACTTCACGCAGATGATTCAAATAAATGTTTTATATTTATTTGGAAAATGGTTTCATTAGTTCGATAACCTTTTTTGAAAAGTTATCAGTAGGTACAGTAAGGGAAATGTATTCACGTACCACCGTAGAACCCTGTCGCAATTGACAGGCCACCGTCACTCAAACTCGAGTGGTATGTCACCTTATTGCGAAAGGGTTCTACGGTGGTACGTTAATACATTTCCCTTATTGTACCTATTGAATAACAAGTTAGTAAAGTTAGTTCCATTAAAGAAGGGTACCTACTTCCATAATAAACGAGAGAAATGGAACTGATATTTTTGCTTCATTTTTTAGGGTTCCGTACCGAACGGGTAAATACGGGACCCTATTACTAAGACTTCGCTGTCGTCCGTCTGTCTGTCACCAGGATGTATCTCAAGAACTGTGATAGCTAGATAATTGAATTTTTTACAGATTATGATTATGATTATTGTATTATTTCTGTGGCCGCTATAACAACAAATACTAAAAAACCGGCCAAGTGCGAGTCGGACTGGGGCTCCCATACAACAGACATGATTTTTTTGCCGTTTTTATAGATAATGGTACGGAACCCTTCGTGGGCGAGTCCGACTCGCACTTGGCCGGTTTTTTAATTATTTCAATATGCCTAGATTGTTGACTTACTTACAAATGAATATGATGCACAGGTAACCGTCAAGGGAAAAGTATATCCCACTAAAAACATTACATGTAAAGTGATTGATGCCAAGACTCCCTAGCCTAGCTCATATAGCTTTCAGCGTTAAAAAGCGCAGCGTTATCAGATTGCAAGTTGCGCCAAGCTTCCTTCTCCACACGGCTTAACTCACGCCAGCCACGCTCTACAAATTCTACATCTTGGCTAAAAAGTATAGCTTTGTTGGGCTCATCCCGGTCGCCGCATAGACTCTCGCGCGTGCATACGGTATGAATGTACGATGCTATTAACCCTACAATGCATATAGTTCCCGATTGAATGAGGTAGGCAGCGACATCTGTTATACGTAAAAGGACACAAACCACACTAGGCTGCTACGTAGTTCGGTTCATTGCCGCTAGACGGCGGTGTCCTACCACAGATCGAGTGACCAAATCAAATTTCGAGAGTCGATGCAAAATTTTGTTTTCGTCAACTTACGGATGGTGGTAAAAAAACAATTAAAAAGTGAAGCATCTATGTCTGCTAAACTGTGCATTACTGATAGGTAAGTGTCATTTTATAACATTACGATATGTACATAACGTTGAGCACGATTTTTCAAATGTGAAGAACTTATTGAGTCCTTTATGTCATTGGCATAAGTTTTAATTTTGTCTAACCTGTAGGAACTGTTATTTATGTTTTGATCTTAGTTTTTTACATTCCTTAATCATTTTTTTTTGACAATGTGGAAGAAACGACGGGATGCGAACATTAAATTCTAGTTTAGTACATGGAGTTCCCCATCAGGAACAGGGATAAAAAAACCTTTTTCTAATTAAGTATTCATTGCTAATTTTTTTATTATGTTTTATAACTCCTATTATAATTACATGTAAAAAAACTCCATAAAAAAGTCATGCATTGTAGGGTAAGCGACGGGTCTATTGGTGGTATTAAAATAGCAAATGAAACGAAAATCATCAATGTCAACACCTTACTTATTACTACTATTGAATTTGAAAGCCTTACCAAAATACACTTCAGCCATAAAAAAACATTAAGTAGCATCTGTATTTGTTTATAAGAATTATTTTCCAGGTAACATGCTGGAACTAACAAATGGGAAGAAAGTGTTTATATTCGGTGGCTACTCCTTTTATTTGCATTGCGTGCTGGCCGCGTCTAAAGGATCGCGGTGGGCTTGCACTAGAAGCACTTGCAAAGCCTATTTACATTTGGATTGCCAGCAAAATGTCATGAAATTCAGAACTGAGCATAATCATGAGCCGCCGCAATTCCATCGATTGCAAAGTGGGAAGTATTTAAGAGTAGTCTAAAAATACTGAAGACCGAGCGATAATAAACGCTACTTTTCTATTTTCATCGCATTTGTACTACATTCTAAGCAGTTTGAAACATTTGCAATCTTTAAAAAATGTGTCTCGAAGATGATTCAAATAAAAAGTTTATAATTCTTTGAAAAATTGTTTCATTAATTAGATAACGTCTTTTGAAAAAAAAAACATCGAATAACAAGTTAGTATTAAAGTTAGTTCCATTAAGGAATTGTGTAGGTACTTACACGAGAGAAATGGAACGGATATTTTTGCTTACTATTTTCCAAAATGTCTAGATTTTTCACTTACTCACATATGAATATCGAGAGCAGTCGAGGCAAAACTATATAAAACCATGTATGGTTATATTGATGGTATTGAAGTATTTGAAGTAGTTATAATAACTTACTTATTACTACTATTGAATTCGCAATCCTTACCAAAATACTACACTTCAGCCATAAAAAACACGCTCTAAGTTATCTACACTACACTGCAGAAAGTTTTGAACAATGCGTTCACGCAGCATATTCTGCTGCTGGTATGTTGGTATTAGGGCTTCCAATCCCGAGATAAATTACTACTACAATACCGCGGATCCCGGTGTTGTATTGTAGTAATAAATCCCGGGATTAGGATATAGTCACTTATTCAATGAAATAAAGTTCTAAAATTCATGTATTTGCTGCCGTGACCGCGTAAGCGTAACCAATATATGTTACATTAACATCTGATTCTGTATATAAGCGTATTATTTGCCAGGTAACATACTGGAACTAACAAATGGGAAGAAAGTTTTCATATTCGGTGGCCACTCTTTTTATATGCATTTTGTGCTGCCCGCGTCTAAAGGATCACGGTGGGCTTGCACTAGAACCCGGATTTGCACAGCCTATTTACATTTGAATTGCCAGCAAAATGTCACCAAATTAAGAACTGATCATAACCACGAGCCATCGAAATATCATCGGTTGCAAGATGGGAGGAATTTAAAAGTATCCTAAAGCATCATGCCGTACATTAAGTATTCTGTTGTCTTCGAAAATATTGGCTTACTACAAGGGGCCACAAGATTACGTCCAAGGGACAAGTGACGAATATTTAAAACGATGTGAGTTGTAGGAAGCTGCAAATAAATAAATAAACTTTTAACTCTTGGAGAAACTTTGTTTTCAGTTGAAACACAAGAAAGATATTCGGCGGTTATGCAAACATGGTATGCCTAGTTATGAAACTCATTCTTTCTGACCTACTATAACTATATTTTCAGTGCCTTTATATGCGTCAACTAGTATTTTGTAAATTGTAAGTGAATACATCCTACTAATATTATAAATGTTTGGAAGTTTCGTGAGAAAAAAATGCTATCTGACACTCTTTTTTGTTTAATTGTTTTTGTCTTTCCTGTTGTTTCTTTCTTTCCTTAGATGTTTAGATGTTTGAATGTTTGTTACTCAATCACGCTTAAACAGCTGAACCAGTTTGGACGAAATTTTGCATTAAGTTAGTTTATAGCCTGGATTCAAATATAGGATAGTTTCTATCCCGGGTCTACGCAGACGAAGTTGCAGGCGGAAGCTAGTAGACAATAAAGCTGAAAATCAAAAGTTTTTTTTTAATGCTTTCTACAGGAGGCACCTTTTTGTTTAGTTTGTTCAGCGTTCTCAGGCTTGGCGTCAGATCTACATCATGTTCAGGTACTGCTAATGTCGTTAATAAAATCCAAAAGGCTCTCGAAGGAGAACTCTTTCAATGTACCTACATGTAATGTTAAAGCGAGGCTCAAAATCGAACGCTGTCGAAGAGTTTCAAGATTGTTTTATCATGCTAGTGTTTAAGTTGTGATTTATCTTGCACAGGACTCATCGAGTTAGTAAGTGGGAAAACACTGTTCGCGTATAAAGGCTACGTGTACACCAGAAAGCGTAGCTTATCCAAAGGTCAAGCCTCACGATGGGTGTGCACCAGGACAGTCAGTTGTAGCGCGTACCTCCATCTTGACAATATGCTCAACGTCATCACTGCTAAAGATGACCATACCCATACCCCTCCATTGTACCACAGGTCGAGGAGTGGCCAATATGTTAAAATTCAGGAAGGGCAAACTAAGGCTTAGTTGATACTGAGTATTGAAATGTAATGCGTACTTTTTGCATAATTCACCGAATAAATATTAAACGTTATAATTTTTAATTAATCCAATTACCGACGCACCGTATAAATATTGGTTGACTGTCATTATAAACGTATAACAGGTATCAAAGTAGCCTAACAAGTATAAATCTTACTCTTATCTACATGGTACACTAAACCACAATGACGTGAATAAATTAAAAACATATACGTACGGTTCTATTTTATATTTGTATACAAAGGGAAGTGCTTGCTATTCGTCTGGTAATTACCAACTTATTTTCAGGTTCTTTATTAGAATTAGAAAACGGAAAGCTGATTTTCCTGTTCGAAGGGTTTGCATACTACCAACAAGGCAAGCTAGCCAATGGCGCCCGGTGGTATTGTACGAACAACCAGCACTGCCGGTCGTATCTTCACCTGGACAACAACTTTCATCTGCTCAAAGTCGTATCAAACCACAAGCACGCTGCTCCACGGTACCATCTAAATCACAAAGGAAAATATATCAAAATAGCATGATGACAATGTTTGTATTGTTGATTACTAGACTGTAACTTGGCAGGCTTACTCGCAATAAATGTCTGAACACTGGAATAATGGTATATAATTTTATTTTATTCAGCATCTGGGTCGCTAAGACGCTCGATACTCCATACAAATGTAGTTTGGTCCAGGGACCCTATTGAGATAGGGTTTTGTTACGGTTACCTTATGGTTACCACATCCGTTATGCTTATACTATAACAGTAAGGTAACCTTACCGATAGGGTAACCTTATTGCTATGGTAAGCATATCGGATGTGGTAACCATAACAAAACCCTATTGAGATAGGGTTTTGTTACGGTTACCTCATGGTTACCACATCAGATTTGCTTACCATAACAACAGGGTTACCCTATCAGTAAGGTTACCCTATCATAACACACAAACACTCTCTTCTTACATCCCAACTTTACCTCCCCTAGAGGTACCCTATTTTTTTTTCAATATTTTATTCTACTTTTTTGCCGGCGTACTTGAACCCTAAAAAGGGATAGGATCTGTGATATCTTTTTCAATCTGGTCGTCTCAATATATCTTGTGTTAACATTTGACCAACCCTAATGTATACTGTAAAGCTGGCTATAAACTGCCCCTGCTTGCCTATTCACACCACCATTAAGGAGGCAATTACGGGTTCAATTCCAATATTGCCCCTGCAGCAGGTGTGTGAGTGGCCAGCTGTAATGTAAACGTCGTAAACGTCTTTGCAGAATCATTCATTCATTTACCAGCCCATCTACCAAAGGATGACAAAGGCCACACCAAGAGGCGTCGATGCAAGCACTGCTGGGTCACTACCAGTGTCAGAAGAAATACTCTCATATATTGCCCAAATTGCCCTAACACTGTAGCACTGTGTTTGGAATGTTTTAGGGCGTACCATAGATATTAATGGTGACGCACATATCAAACATGTTTCCCAACAACTTGATTCCACCAGATTGGATTTCCATAGCCACATTAGTTCCATCAATGAGAGCGCAAACAAAATGCTGGGACTCGTAATATGCACTGCACCACAATTTCCTAGCACGGCTGTTCCTGTTGTGTCTTGTGCAAAGCATACTTACGTAGCAAGTTAGAGTACACTTTTCCTCGCGCGGGTTCAGCGGAAATTTACACGGCACCTTTACAAATAGCAGTACGGATGACCAAAACGTAAGTGAGGAAACAGTTTTTATTTATCAAAAACAATTGACGCAGCTGAAAAATTTGAAACTTTGCTGGTGCTAAAGAAACTTATTCCTATCACCAAAGAAATAATCGGGCACTTTTGATATTTTCATCCATTCCCCATTGGCAGAGCCTGCTTACTAAAATAAGTGCTATGTGGTACAGTCAGCATCAAAAGTAGCTACGCAAACGAAGACGTCAAAAGTCTTTATAAAAAGGGAATAAGAGCTTTTAAGGTCTTCGATTGCGTCGTCACTTTTGATGCTGACTATACATATATAGTTAGTGCTACTTTTTTTGTATAATGTACATAACTGTCATGTAGGTACTTATTTATTTTTAAGTCCTAACATTGTAGGCGCTTAGGTTTTACTGGAAGGCAATGTTAATTATTAATAAATGAATTAATAAAAAAGTAAGACATGTGATTTCCTTTCTAAAGAAGTTCGATGAAAAGGAAATCAAATGTATGTATATCAAAAATACGGCGTTTATTTTGAAAAAGAATAACGTTTTTTTTGCGTTATTATACTATACTGAAAAGTGCTCGTGGGTTTTAAAGATAGGTACTAAATGGCTAGGAGTCAATAAACATTTGATATTATGCGTATCGTGTTATACATGTACCATACGCCGAATAAATAAAATTGGTTATTTTGATTGATTATCCAATAGTTTGTATTAAATAGTACCATTTGCTACCGGATATATATTCGGATTTATTGTTTCGCAGAATTTCCATTTCTTCTATTTAGGTTAGGTTTATCTTATGATAATCCTCACAATTTTACTGTTTCTGAAAATAAAAATATTTTCTCTGAAATTAAACTTCTGCGAAACCTCTTTACTATTAACACTTTGCACGATGATCACGAGTACCACTCGGTACGCAATTTTGAATTTTAATAACTGCCACGCGTAAGTCGCCGATCACGAATACCACTCAGATCGAAATAAATTATTCATGAATTACAAAATGATGACGATTCTGATGTTGAAGAGGCTCAGGATGAAGAAATTGAAGGTTAGATACAATCGCCTTTTTATTTGAATAGATGTGTGAAAGGTTTATGTTTTATTTCTAGAGTTAGTCCAAGTCATGCAGGTAGCTGTAGGCAAAACCACTAGACTAGTGGGAAGGCACTTTGCAGACAAAATACCAGCGACGAAAAAAAAGGCGGTCGTTACAAGAGTCTGTAAAGTTTGTGCTGACACCATAAAGAAGGAAACTGGTAAACGTGGGCGCAAAGAAACAATTTTTTATTGTCCCGATTGTTCAGTACCATTATGCAATTACCCTTGCTTCAAAAAATATCACACCCAAAACGATTATACTATATAAAAGTGTCAATAAAACCATGTTGGAATTTTTTTTTTTCACAAAAAAGATTTCTGTTCTACGAAAGTTGTAAAACAAAAAATATAATATGAACATTGAACACATTGTTTGAATTTTATCCTTAAAATAGTACATTTTACAACTAGTGTAAAAAGACATTTCACACGTGTTGTAAACGACGTTTTTTAATACAATTGCGAAAAAATAATAAATTAATATATCATTGCGATAAAATATGCTTGCTTCGAAGTTATTTTTGAACGAACCCATACTTTACAAATGACACTGACAGTGACAACATACTATTGGAATCAGCGCCATCGGCCTCGAGTTGAGAAACTAAATTGACACTTGGCAGTTGACACTGACAGTATTCATAAGGATAATTTTTCTAGGCATATGCTTGTATCATTCAGCCAAATCAAAGAACGATTTTTAGGAAAGTAAATATTTCATACATAGATACCTAAGACAGAGTAGGCTATAAAATGCAAATTCTTAATATTTTTTCGTCATTTATATATTAATGAATACTTTAAATAAATACTCCTAGTATTCGTAAGCGTTTTTAATTTCATAATTTCCAAGTAAAAAATCTAATATAAAATTACTGCGTTTCGAAAGTATAGTTTGGAACTAAAAAGTAAAAAGCACTAGTTCGAGAAATTGAGCTTCTCGCACGCTACGCAGCCACAAAAAGTACCACTTTTTGAGCAACTGTATTAAAAAATACTAATACGCCTTCCAAATACAAAAAAGTTATTCCTGTGTCTACGCTAACATTTTACTCTGCTTCACTCGTGATGCTCTTCCGCTCAAGGACGCTGCGCATTTTTTTAAACGCTACCTCATGGTTCGCCGGCGTTTTCGGTGATATTGTAATTGGCTGTTTTCTTAAAAAAAGTTATTTAGTCCGTCAGTTAGATTACCAAAAAATATTGGACACGTATTGTTTCGTTTGTTAATTAAATAAAAACTGACGAAGATATAGCCCGTTAAAGTTGCGTGTGACGTCACATTATAGTACCTACACTTTTTAGCATAATGTGACGTCCCGGAACTTTAACGGGCTATATCTTCATAATTTTTTGTTTAATTGACAAAAAAAAAAAGTGTTCAATATTTTTTGATAATCTAACTGACGGACTAGGTAAATAGAATTATATATTTTTTACCCAGGAAAGTACCCAATCGCATTTTTTTTACTAAGTAATGTATAACTTTGAATTTTCTCTTTAATTTTAAAATTCAAATTTTAGTTTAAGTAAGTCGTCTCAGTAATATTATAAAGAATGCAGGTTCAAATCCTATTATGCAGAATGTAATTTCATTGTTTTTGATCTTGTTGATTTAGACCACATCCAACATCATTTATTTGATTTCATTAGGTTTTATTATTAGGTAAATATTTTGTCGGGTTTAAATATTCCATGTTTGCTTCAGATGAAGAGTCAGTCAAGCCGGAGATGCAGGATGAAGATGCGTCAGGAGCAGAGATGTTGCGTAAGTATCTACTAAGATCTACATAGGTCTTGACAAGTATTACAAGTAATTAATGGGAATCATTATTTACCACACTAGCCTGCTGCCTCCAGCAGTGTTCACTCCGTCGCTCGCCGGTGCAGAGAACAACTGCTGAACCTACTAGCAAAGAGGCATTACTTGTCAAATATTTTTAGTGTGTTAACTCTAGTTGAACTGCTTTTGCTGCTGCTTCTGCTTCGTTGTATGGACGGAGACAGGATGGCTACAATAACCTATAAGTTCCGCTATTTGATTCACTTACAGAAACATGTATTTTTTTCAGATGAAGAACTCCATATCAAGCCTGACATGGCGGAACAATATGAAAGAGATGACGAGATGTCGGGTAAGTACCTTCTGGGTCAGAGTATAGCAAAGGGCGGTCACCGGTTTTCGGATGTTCTATAGGATACATTAATAAAATAAGGTGTTTATATTGACATTAATTTCACGATACCGAAATTTTATAAGTCCCAGAACCGTTTAAAATTACTGACCTTTGAACCCAAATATCTCGGTAAATATCGATCTGAGAGAAAAGGTTTAAAGAATAAAACATGCTTTATTTACGCATGTATTACGATAGGTTTTTTTTAACAAAAATGAAAAAAATATCAAAATATTTAAATCGGCCCCCCTTTCCATCTTGGCATTGGTTGATCTCAGAGAAAAGTTTATTGGACGTTTTATGCTTATTTTGATAGGTTCTACATACATGATAACGTCGGGCAAAGAAAAAAAAACATTTTTCGGAAAAAACCTCAAAATTTTGACCGCTCTTTGCTCCCCAGCCACCGGCTGCGTATAACGGTAGACGCCAATCAGTAGCAAAAAAAATTGTAGCCTGTAATAATCAGTGTATGCATTACTGACATATAGTCTGTATTTACAGGGTCATTCTTATA
The DNA here is from genome assembly GCA_932294315.1 of Epinotia nisella. NCBI lineage: Eukaryota > Metazoa > Arthropoda > Insecta > Lepidoptera > Tortricidae > Epinotia > Epinotia nisella. The sequence continues at coordinate 29,232,656 of OW028675.1, read as the reverse complement.
GGAGAGGTTGATTGCAACTTTTTTGGACCCCATACCTAAATCTGCATTTTGACTTAGTGTGCTGAACGAACTTTTGCTCAGAACTGGGACTTAGATTTCCAGTATTGAGCCAGACCGGGAATTACCTTAATTATTTAAGTTGACTGAATTGCATCAAAGTAGGTAGTCCATTAAAAAGTAACTCTACCGTCCAATTTAATAGATTCAAATTCCAATGACAGTTTTATAAAAAAAGTCGGTCACATTACATAATCTCAACTATTCTTCTGTACTTTTCAGTACTGAGTAGGTACATTTTGTATTTGAACGACGAATTCTGAAAATTTTAATATATTGTCTATTTCAAATAACTTTAAATAGTTATTATAATTTACACATTTGTTACAGCAACCATTTGGTTCAAAACCTTAAGAAAATCTCCTCTGACACCTGCCGAAAAGCAGAGGCGATACCGGGAAAGATTGAAGAATGACCCGGTTAGATATGCACTACAAAAAGAAAAGGATTTACAAAGGATAAGGAGACTGCTAAAAGTAAAAAAAGTTGCCGACATGACTGAATCAGAGAAGGCAAAGCAAAGGAAAATTTGGAGGGATATAAAGAAGAGGAGGAGAGAGAGTCTTGAAGCAAAAACAAAAGAAATCTAAGCAGCGTTTGAGGTCTTAATGATTTAAACTAAAGCCATATAACATTCATTGCAGTGCTGTGTATAATACTTTACAAGTTGACAACCCCGATTGATTCCCCCGACCCCCTTAAAAGATTTTATATAAAAATTATACGGTTTCTTTCTCCGGGCCCCAAACTAGCTATGAATATAACGAACGACGGGAGGATTATATTGACGGATCTATGAGAGGTATATTGTTTTTTTTTCTGCTTGTTAATAAACATTTCTCTTTTTTATAGTTATAATACTATAAAATAAAAATACAATCATATCAAAACGTAGCAACAGGTATGTGTTTTTGTGTTATACATTCCAACATATTATTTTTTGTACAGCAAATTCTGATAGTCTGGTAGCCTCAGAGGTCTGCCTCAAAATTATTGATATATTAGGTTTTTGTAAGTATTGGACGAGCTATTCGATGCTTTATTAAATTATATTTTCACATTAACTAATATTTTTTAATTGACTTAGGGGCAGTTAGGAGATATTTACCACTTTAGTCCATTTTCTTTTTGGCTGATATTTGTTCAATAATTGCCTTCCACACAAAAACGAATTTCAGTGCTTGAAGTCAGACAGTCTTGCTGGCTACCCCAAGTAGAAACCAGTCAACTAATGTAACTTTTTGGTCAGATTATACTCTAAAAAGTGTAAAACACCTTGTTATAATGTAAATACGATACTGGTATTTTAGTAGAAAGTGAATGAATATTGTCAAAATTTGCTGTACCTACCAAAAATAATAAGTATGTTGGAATGTATAACGCAAAAACATGCTCATATATTTTGATATCATTGTAATTTTTTTTATAGTATTTTATCTATAGATAATTTTAAAAGAGGGCTGTTTCTTAATAAGCAGTTGGTAGAAATATATACTAGGTATGCCCAGATTTTATCGCGTACGTCTTTATATCCGTATCCGTCTATGATGAATATGTTTTAAATTATATTTAATTAAACATAAGTCATATCAATAAAACGTCTTGATAGTGAGTTTGGGCATGCTTACATACATAGACTAAGCTAACCAAGGTTTGACGTTTAGTAGGAAGATTGCGATTTCACCCCGAAAAAAGGAGTACGCAGTAAAAATAAAGTAGGGCGTAAGGGAGATGAATACCCCCCACCAGGTACCAGTACCAGTGCCCCTCGTCAGGTCCGCATATGCTAAACGTATTGCATCTCACTTGCACCCGTTTATCTACAATGCCGTCTGCAAAGCCTGTAATCTAAAATAATGCACTATTTATAAATCTGAATCCACTCTCAAGAAATGGTTTACTACCGTGTATTTAGGAGTGTCACACTTATTTAGTAGGATCGTTACTCGCTCTCACATCCATATACTTACGGTACACATACACTCACTCGCCTGCCTACTACTGCTTATGCAGTTTAACGGTTTACTGTTTTAAAATATGTAATACTAGCTTCCGCCCGCGACTTCGTCTTCGTGGGCCCGGGATAAAAGCTATCCTATATTTTAATCCAGGCTATAAACTATCTTCGTGCAAAATTTCATCCAAATCGATTGAGCCGTTTAAGCGTGATTGAGTAACAAACATCTAAACATCCAAACTTTCGCATTTATAATATTAGTAAGTAGGATTAGTAGGATTAAGCATAATTTTTAAAACAACTTCTGTCACGTAGCTAATTATACCTAATTATACGAGTAGATAACAGGTGTAGGTAACTGATAACTCAATGAGTTCTAAGACTTCCAAGTTACAGGCTCAGCCTAGTTTGGAACTCACCGGATATCTTTTCTATTATATAATAGTCGTTTGTATAATAAGATTATTCTTATTCTTGTGAAAGATGAAGCGTTGGAGTAAATATTATATTGTGTTTGAATGTAACATTTTATTAAACAATTGAGTCAAACTACGAACAAAGAATTTTCTTTTTCAGTCTTTTCAAATTATAATATAATTAATGTACTTATAACACCAACATTGAGCCATTTGTTACAGATAAATTGTGGAGCGAATTAAGAGCAAACGTTGAAAAGCAAAGGTGCATAAAGAAAACATATAAAGTAGCTGAAATGTGTGCATCAGAAAGGGAAAGACTAAGAAAAATGTGGAGGGAAAAAAAGAGGAGACAAAGGTTAAACAAGACAAAGCAGCGACATGATGTTTAACCTTTCAAGCGCCTAACCACTAGAAAAAAATTTGTCTGTCGAAGTCTGTAGAAAGGATATAATGTCTGTACGGGACACTACAATTGGAGCACAACAAAAGTCAAAAATGAGAGTAAAAGTCAGACATTGCTCCGGATGCTGAAAACTTCTCATACTAATTGACAGCTAAATGGTGGATGCCCAACGGACTAACTAATGTATGGAAAACGAGTAAATTGCTGCTTTGGTCGTGAAATACTGCGTTTAGGTATCTAATAGTTGCCATACAATTGATTGTTAATTATACCACATAAAAATCCTGATGGTAGTAATTGATGGTGGTAATATAATTTACTTTCGGGCGATAAAAAAATAACATATGTTCGTTTTCGAAAAAGAAGAAAGTTTTACTGTTTAATTTATTATTGCTGTGATAACTTTATGGTTGACGTTTATAAATTGTAACATGAGAAATCCACCCAAATATTAAACGTTGTAATATAAAATTCAGTAAGAATGAGTAGTTTATTATTGCTCTATCCCTTACTTGGCTTACCTGTTTACGTATTATAAATTGATAATACCAGCAGTCTGAAAACATAATTAATATATGTAATTTTTTTCATCAGTCAAAGTGTTGCCTCGGTTTACGAGTCAAACTTGCACTTGGCCGGTTTTTCAACAGATAAATGCGGCATATTTAATAAATCTAGTACTTTAATCTGCTCATCTTGTTAACTTTTCGCACCTATTATGTAAATTCACTTTCGAGATGGCTACCTACAGGACAGGCTGTGCCTCGTGTAGCGGTCGGTGTATTTCTCTTCTGAAAATTGTATGTTGTGAAATGCTGGAAACTTTTACGCAATTAAATTCGACGACCGCTTTAGCCTAGTTGGTAGCGACTCTGCCTACGAAGCAAGAGGTTCTGGGTTCGAATCCCGGTAAGGGCATTTATTTGTGTGATGAGCACGAATATTATTTGTTCCTGAGTCATGGATGTTTTCTATGTATTTAAGTATGTATTTATATATAAGTATGTTTTCTCAAACATGCAATGAAATGTCGTCCTTACGTGCGTTATAATATAACAGGCTTCAAAGTATCATGTTTCGGGCGGAACAACTCGAGAGAACTGTAAAGGAATTTCATACAAAATTTAAGGCCTAGGCCGGGAAGTAATTTTTTTTAAATTTTAATGTTAACATGGCGTCTGTGTTCATCAACAGGCTAAACAGCTGATTTATATATTTTTTCTTTTTTCTAGTGGCTGAATGGTTATCGGACCAAAAATATCCGCGTTAATGCCTATTACACACGAACCTTTAATAAGAAAAAAAATCTGTATGATTCAATGTGTTGTTGAATAAATTAAAATATTATCTATACGTGAGTCTCCAGAGACCATAGACAATATTTAGAATCGTCTGCATTTATTTTATTCAGTATAGAAATTAAGATTCTTATTATCAGGTTATGTATAATGGCCCTAATAGGGTCTATTCAAACCAATTCAAACACTACACACGCGAAATACGGACGACTTTCGTAAAAAAAAACATTAAGTATGGAGGGATTGGAGGGAAAATTAATGTACTATTGTGAGTGGAGTATTGTTTTATTTCATTGCATATGTTTGAGAAAAGCACTATACATGCCTGGCCGTGAAAAGGGCTTGCCGACTTCGTATCACTATCCGGCCTCCCTACGGTCGGCCGTCTATACCTACTCATCCGGCAAGCTCTTCTTTCCCGGCGTCTGCAGTAATGTACTATTATCGTCGTCTAGTACCCATAGTACAAGCTTTGCTTAGTTTGGGACTAGGTCGATTTGTGTAAGATTGTCCGCAAATATTTATTAATTATTATTAATTATTTATTAAATACATAGGTAAATCTCTATACATTTACCGTTTTTCAGGGGCCATAATAGAATTAGAAAGCGGCAAGCAATTATACATGTACGAGGGGTTCTCGTATTACGAGCAGAGCAAGCTCGCAAAAGGTTTCCGGTGGTATTGCACCAGCAACAGTTACTTTCGCTGCAGATCCTACCTGCATCTGGACTTACGTCACAACATCATCAGGGCCAATGTTCACCACACTCACCCTCCGCCCTCGTACCATCAGACCAAGAGTGGCAAGTACATAAAACTTGGCAGGTAGGTTCGCTTGAAATTCACCGTGGAAATGGCATATAGAGCCGGTTATTACTGACGTACGGGAGTATGGAGGACAGCACTACAAAAATGCATAAAAACATAGATGTTTTGAAAACTTCAGCGCTATATAAGACTATCACTCCGCGTTCTGGCAATCTACGATGCAGTGCTGAGTCATTATACTCCAGGCAAAATACGGTTTCGAAAAACATTAATTTATAATAGCGTTTTTTTTGTTTATTTCATCTTAAAACGTTATTCTAAGATGTTTTATTCAAGAATCCAACAAACTTTCCACCCGGAAGTAATTTATATAGATTTAAATTAAACATTAATTGTCTTTTTTATTTTATTTATATTGAATATTTTAAAGCAAATGTAAATGAACCTAAATAAAGATAAAAAAAATATATTTATCCGGATTTTTTAGGACCTAATTAAATATTGATTATTATGATGTCTGATTTTTTGTTGGATTTTGCCTCTAGGTAACTATTTAATTGATAATATATCCGTTACATTAAAAAAATTAGCTATTATAAATTATTTCCAAATTTGACATTTTTTCCATACAAGTTGTCAGTTCATTGCCTGGACTATTAATATTTTGGGACAACTTATTTTTTTGAATAGTGATGATAGTTTTATTTTGAAAAAAGTAAAGAACTGGGAATGTTTGTTAATAAACTCGTGTTACAGGTTTTTTTGTATAATAGATAAACTAATCAGTATCACGCGACTGTTACATAAAGTTGTACATAATTTTACTTTTTTTTTTTACTCCAACATAAGATAAATCAGTGTTAGTTCATTATTAAAATAACGATGAATTTGAAAACTGTAAACAAATGACAATCTTTTCAGGTAATTTCATAGAATTAGAAAGTGGGAAGCTTATTTATCTGTACGATGGGTTTTCCTATTACGAACACGGTAAGATCTCCAAAGGCTCTCGTTGGTACTGCACCAACAACAGTAACCACCGTTGCAGATCCTACATTCATCTGGACCACAGTTCAAAAATAACCAGGACTAACGTCAACCACACTCATCCGCCGCCCACGTATCATCAGACAAGCACTGGCAGATACATCAAAATTAGGTAACATGTAAGAGACGAGGTAGGCAAAGGAAGAGGGGAACGGACCGTGTTAGAGACTTTATAAAGAGAAAGGAAATGAGTGACGGGTGACGGAGAAGTAGGTATGAAAGACAATGAAATACTGCGGCTGTGCTGACGCCAAGTATCTAAATGTGATACGGGCAAGCGAATGATAATGTGCTTTGAAGTCAAGAAACACTGAAAAATGGTCAGCATTCTTTCAAGTTCTCTCAAACTTGGCAAAACTGTGTGAAGAGGCTCATATATCAGCAGAAGAATGCTAATGCATTCTTTAAAATAATGTGTGCAAGCTGTTGTACAGTTTGTTAGAAGTACAATATTATTGATTACGTATTTTATTATTGTTTCGACAAAATAAAAACAATATTATTTAATAAATAAGTTTTATTTTAACACGTCTACCGATGGGAAAATAATAGATGAAAGATTAGTGCACTTTTTTATTTGATAAGAAATTAAATGACACTACTTACATTGTATGCGTTGGAACAAATGCAATAATGTAGAAAAGTAATCCGGCTCCTAAGATGGCCCACCACCTTTAAAAACTCGCAGTTATGGTTACATATCATCACAAATTGATAAAATAACGCAAATTTTGTTAGTACTTTTAGGTGTTTAATCTGTTTAACATCCAATTACAGGTAAATACCAATTTTAAATTTATTTATGTATTTTTACGAGACTTAATTGAACTGAAGTAATATGCCCCTAATAATGCCCACTGTACGTAACCCTAATAACTAAAACTACGTTAAAAAATAATGTTTGAATAAAGCACCCACTTATAAATATCATGATGATACAGGCTGATATAAAGAATCTCACATGTGTTTTTTTTTTTATTTAAAAAGTTATGGTCGTTTTATAGCAATTTTTAGGGTTCGGTACCCAACGGGTAAAAACGGGACCGTATTACCAAGACTTCGCTGTCCGTCCGTCCGTCCGTCTCTCTGTCACCAGGCTGTGACAGACAGACGGACTCAAGAACCGTGATAGCTAGACAGTTGAAATTTTCACAGATTATGTATTTCTGTTGACGCTATAACAACAAATACTAAAAAATGGGGGCTGCCATACAACAGACATGATTTTTTGCCGTTTTTATAGATAATGGTACGGAACCCTTCGTGCGCGAGTCTGACTCGCACTTGGCCGGTTTTTTATTTTCATACTCCTAAGAAGCCCCAGCTATAATTTTGGTATATGTACAATATATTATTAAATCAATTTAATTAAAAAGTGTATTTTACGACTAATTCTAGACGATAAACAATGAATGTTTAAACAATGATTAAACGATTATTTTAAAAAAATTATAACGAGCTTTATTAGGCGACCGGGTGCCGCGTGCCGGGAGAAACTTACCCCATTTTCCCAGAGATTGTACCTACTTAACTGCTTCGAATGACTGGCGGGTGATTGTCGGATGGCCCCCCACTAGCAACATTTTTTTAAATAAGTAGGTAGGTTTTTTTCTGTTGTAACGCAATTAACATTAAAGTTTTTTTTTTTATATTTTGGTTGTTAAACAAATCATTAGCAGTCCTATGTTTGTTTTTTTTTTATTAATCATACTGTAATTATTTTACAAGGCTTTGAAATTAAGGTGGAGTCCTTCTTTGGTGACGGTACCTACCTTACTCATACTTAAAAATAAAATGTACCTACTGCTATTTCGGCGAAATATTTTTCTTGTTATTTCACTTCCCAAACAACTTATTGCCGTACTTTTAGTTGGCAAACCAATCTGTAGCACATTTGAAGGCGAATAGATATGCAAAATGTTGGTATTTGCCTAAATGAGCCGGCGCGGCGTAAGAAATCAGACAAATAAAACATATTTATATCTTATTGTTGAATATTTCGTTATTAATCTAAAGCTTTGAATTTTAAGAGGACACTATAGGCTTTCGCGGGCTGGGTTTAGGACACTAATTACCAATGATCGGCTATCGAAAGCATTTTATGTCACTTTGAAGTCCTACCTAATGAATAGTAATGACTAATATGGATAAGTCGGTGTTGTTCAAAACAAAACCACACATTCTTAAAAACTAACTGAATTTAATTTGTTATAGTAAATAATCATTATTTTTTCCATGTTTTATATTGTCAATCAGTTCCTTTTAACATTCAGGATCCATTTATATAAAGAGAACGACCGTCCACATTTTGTACATAGGACTAAGCCTTTTGATTCGTCGAATATCAGATCCGGTTGATCTTTTAACCATTTACGAATAGTATTCAATTGATTTTACTAGTGTTCAATTGATTTGATGTATAAAATAATGATAGTAACGTCAAGGAGACAAGTACAAGAAATGAGTTGACGTAAACTCGATCATTCGTTTGATAGATAATTATAAGCGGCCTGTGCTTCATAATCATATCATAGGTAATAGAAATGTTAAAACCTCGATAGTAACTCAATAAAAAAACATACATTTTGAGTAGGAAAAAAATTGTGCAAGAAATTAATTAGTCATGTCCATGTAATAATTTCGTCATCAAATTGACATAAAATGCTTCCGATGGCCGATCACTGCTAATTACTAAGTCAAAATATTTATTCAAAAGAGGCTGTTTTCAATAACTTGTTTGTACTCTATTAAAAAAAATACCAATACTCAATAGTCAATCATCAAACTATGCACCCTAGAATCTACGAATCACATACGTTATCCAGGTTTTTAATATCTCACGGTACCTGCTGATAAGCCTCGCGCTAAAAACTCTTAGTGTAACGCCTTGGCCATGACTTTGGTCTTAAGCGACCTGCGGCAGCGTTTTATCTGTTCATTGCGCGGTCGAGACGCGCAACGCACTGTGGTTAGTTGGGATCACGCGCAATGAATTAGAAAAACCGCTCCCGCAGGTCGCTTAAGACCAAAGTCGTGGCCAAGGCGTAAGGCCTGAGTGCCCGCGCCGCTGTGAGCGGGGCGTGCAGCGTCCATATAAAACAAATGCAATTTATATGGACGCTGCACGCCCCGTTCACAGCAAACAGTCCACTCAGGCCTTACACTTATGTGCTCATCATTATCAATTTATCATCCTCCTAATAGCGTTTTTCCCGGTAGCGCTCTAAAAGAGCCCGGGATCCGCGTGAGCACCTAATCCCAAGATCAGGCACTAGTTCTAGGAAAGCGACTGCCATCTTATGTCCTCATTTAATATTTTTCTAGTTTCAGTTATCCAACTGATAACCCTAACTAACAGCAAGAAGCTGGTCAGATATAATAAACACACTTACAGCAACAAAGGGCTGGCCAGTACCATATACAAGAGGTTTAAGTGGTCCTGCACTCAGTTCTTCTGCAAGTCCTACCTCTTGTTGTCTGAGAATCTGGACATCGAGAAAGCGGTCGAGCGACACAACCATGAACCGCCGAGATATAGAAAAACGAAAAAGGGATGGGTTAAGCTATAATAGAAATCTATAATCAATCTGATCATGTAAATGTTGAGGTAATTAAGTATCGGCTATAAAAGTTTTGCTATTTTTGATATACTTGTTAATTCGAATACGTTTCATGTTTTAACGAACGAAGTTTGTATTTTAACAAGGTTGATACTTTATTATATTAAATACTATCGTACAATGTTTTTTTTTTATTTGATTCGACTAAGGAGTCGAGGATATGGATCACCTTGAGATATTTTGCATATAATTCGCAAATTAAAGGAACTGCTAGTATACATTATAAATAATTCAATTGTATCCGGTGGCTTTTTATAAAATCTTTATACAGTTATGTAGTAAAATGTGAAAAAACCTTTGCTATTCACTCAATCAGTTTCCATTACTTTGCTCTCATTACGTATCAAAATAAAATATAGCTGCCCTGCGAATTTCTGGTGAGTATGGAAAGGCAATGTAGTTATTTTACGTACAATGGGTGCTTGAGAAGATCAGTGATTCTGCAACGTCGCTCACACGACAGGAACTGATATCGCGTACCTATATCTAGTTTTTTCTGTAAATAAAAAAGGCACTTGCAGCCCAAGGCATGTGAACGTCGCCTCTCGTCTCATCGCCTATTTACTCAAGAGCTCTATTGAGACGCTAAGGAGTCGGCTACGACTTACGGTGGCGACGGTGCACCACAGGTGGGAACAAGATGCTGCGTTCTGATCTCTCGGTCACAGGTGTGGCGCACTGCCGCCGCTTCAACTCGCAGCCAAGTTCTAAGAAAGTAACGGAGCAAATTAAAACCAGCTCCTTCTCTAGTTTTTCCCAAATATCGAGAAGGAGAAGAGTTTAGTTCTCATTTTGTCATAAGGGTATCACATAAGCTTTTGTGTGTTTCCCCGATAGTTGTACCAACTATTCCAAATTTCAGTAAACATATTCATGACGGCCCGAGGGAAGGAGCGTCTGGTGTACCACAACTTCACGTATTACAAGCAAAGTCGAACAAGAAGCGGCTTCCGCTGGGGCTGCACCAAGAACCGATGGCACAGGTGCAAGGCATATCTCCACTTGGCTGATGACATGACCATTGTGAGGAGCAACATGGATCACACTCATAGTCCTTTTGGCACGCCGATGCGAAACTGATATCTTAACTTGAACAAATTTCTGGATTTCACTATGTATGAACCAGATTAGAGTTTCGATCAGATGGTGGGCGTCGATCGTCTTTAAATGAATGTTATTGAACGCCTTAAGATAAATCTAACATTGATATGATCGGTACAAAAACCTGACCTAACGAGACATGCTTTTGAGAAACCTCGACATTTTCAAGAGATGAAAACAAAAGTGCTATAAAATTACTTGTAATTTTAATGATACTTATATAAGATACTAAACTATACTATCTACACGTAAATATATAAATATTCACTTTTGCGCACTCCAATCCGCGCTGGAGAAATTCATTCACTTTTAGATAGTCTGGACAGTCGAGTTCAAAACCATGTGCACTTATAAAGTGATCATAAATTTGTGGACACGTCTTTATTGTTGAGGGCATAAAGAAAATTTGTCAACCTTTGTGAATGTTCATGAACTCGTATGTACAGCAAAAACGATGCACTACACAACTGGTTTGACAAAGAAGCACTTTGCGTTACACTATAACACCTGTAATACGTTATTAATAACTTGAAGTTGAACTTTTTCCTCTAGAATACTTAAGAATGAGATAGGAAATTAAAGACATTTTAATTGGCACTTATCGCTGCTACGAGCGCAACTTACAAATAAGTATATTTTATACAATTGTCTTTTTGCTTTTTAGCCAGATAATTCTAAGAGCTTTCTAGTGTAGTCCAGTGATAATAATATCAAATAATAGTTTTATATGTTAGTGAATTATTTCTAGCGCGTTATTTTTCGAGAGTGTTAATCATTGTATATATGATTAAATGAAATAGTTTGTAAATGATTTGGTGCTGGAGCACGAGCGAGGAAGGTATATAATGTATAATAAAATTCTAGTCAGTATTGTATTTAAGTGTAATAAAATATAGTTGTAGAGTCTCAATGCAGAATGGGATTATCTAGCTGTTAGAAATGATGATCCATTGGCTACCGACATTATGTCCTTTTTGTTTGTCGTTGTCATGTGTTATACAATTGTGATGTACATAACTGAAGGCTATTTAACAAAAGCTTGTGGCTTCTCTAACGAAGCCACTTTTCAGCCCCGCTTGTATTAACCGTTGTAATTTTTTATGCAATGGGCCCCACATTACGTCTTCGTTTAGGTGCGCGAATCTCTTATCTTCTCGCAATATCATAATCTAAAAGCTATGCTCAAGAGAGCACATCCTTTGCATACCTTTATTGTATCATCTCTTTGATAACCTGATAGGATATGATATGTTTTCCTGTTTAAGTTCTTAACGCGTTTTGTTACTTTCTCTTTTCTCCTATTTTTTCCTCTTATACAATGGTCTAGCGCTTTAGCAAAGATAAAATAGTTATGTGCATGTGTTGTGCGTCAAGGCATCGTGCGAAAATGCAGTGCTACACTCTACAGTACATCACAGAATCTCATTTTGCGTGCAAAACATATTACGATACTGAAATCTAAGCAATATATCAATAATTTAAGTAAATACAAATATTGTGTTCAAACGTTTAGCATCACTGATAGAATAATGAGTAGAATATGAATTATGTGGTGTGGTATGCTTAAACATAATTTAACCAGAAAACACTGAAGCATTAGGTACTTAATTTTTTCGAGTGAACTAAATCGATCACTGCACATGTTAAAAAACCGACCCTCTTATGGTGAATCTCCACGAAAGATTGCGAAGCTGTGTTTTCATATACTCGACACCTAGCTGTCAGTCATGCGAGGTGCCAAAATATGAAAACACATGTTCTCAAATCTCTGGTGGACATTCCGCCTAAGACCATACATTAAAAAAAATAGTTGATATTAACGGAATTTATTTTAAAATCGATTTGATAGTAAATCCCATTGTATTCATAATTATAATGTCGCAGAAACTGTAAACATAAATTAAAATGAGGAGTATGATCGGGAATGGATGAAAATTTTAGAAATGCCTGATAATTTTTTTGGTGATAGGAATAACCTTCCTTAGCACCAGAAAAAAGTTTAAAATTTTTCAGCTGCGTCAATTTTTTTTGAAAAATATAATCAGTTTCCTCACTTACGTTTTGGGTACCTTCCTCGATCGGTCTCATATTACAAAAAAAATATATTAAATATGTGTGGTAAACTGACACTGGCAATGATATTGACACTTGCAGCAGCTATATTGGTCATTACCAGTGTCAGTTTACCACAGATATTTAAGATAGTTTTTTGTAATATGAGACAGATCAAGGAAAGTGCCTATTTACCGTTCTTGACCCAAAACGTAAATGAGGAAACTGTTTATATTTTTCAAAAATAATTGTCGCAGCTGAAAAATAAAGCAGTTTTGCATAAGTAAAGAGATGGTTCACTTCTAGAATAAGAAAAGTCATATTTTCTAAGTCAGGAAGAGTCATGTATTATTATTGTTTAAGTTTAATATTATTAAGTACAAAAGTCACAAGTTTCTAGTCATGATGTTTAGTAGATAGTTACACGTATTTTGTTTTTTGCACAATAGTTACTAAAGTAGGTAAGTAGTTTAATTTCGTTCCCGCCTTAGAAAACTTAAACTAGTCAGAAAGGAATTTTATTATCGAGCAAAGCGGAAGTATATAGGTATTATTTAAGGGTGTATTGTATAGTTTTATTTCAGCTATACTAGAAACTTAAGGTTCGATTTAGCCTTTATTTAAAATGAGAAATGTTCAATCGCGGTGAGTCATCAGTTTTTAATTATATTCTATTTGAAACATTCCCGTGAAATGAAATATTTAGTGTAGAATATTTTTTTCGTTATCCTTTTGATCGCTTTTTCAAAAATGTGAGAACCCAATTAGCGAGAGTCGCTAAACAGAAATTAACTCAGTGTCAGTTTTGTGACAAAAATGAAGTCATTTTTTACTTTCTATAAAAGTTAATTTTTTCTTTACAAATTTATAAATGATATGCATAACCCCAAATACGTTATTTAAATGTGAAATAAATTCATTTTCACACAATTTGCATGCTTAATTTTCGTTACAAAACTCATACTTATTGGGTACCTGCACATTTTTTTTGAAAGTTGCCCACTTACGCTGCCTCGCCGCATCTCTTCTTGAGCAGTTCCGCCCCTCAGCTTATAAATAGGGTTTCAAGCACATGTCCGCTGCTATACTACCTAAGGGCACTTAAAGGTTTTACATATGTTTTAGAAGACTTTAGCGGTCAAAGCCGTAGAATCAATACTTTGTGATACGATGTTTTCTGCATTCCTATTTCTTTGATTCCAATGCTCGTTTATGCAACAGTGTTAACGCATTTCTAGTCAAAATATAAAATAATTTTGCACAAATTATAACTTTGATCTCGTTACTTTAAAATAAATGGTTTGTCACACTTGTATTTCTCATTTCTACAGCTAACACTGTAGGTAAGGTACCTGAAGGTAATATGGTCATCCGGTTAATGGTCACATCGCTATATCTCAAAAAGTACCGCATGAACTGGATAGATGGCACTGTGATTAAAAGCGCCTAGTGGTCTAGTCAATGTAGGTACAGTACAAGGTGTCATCGGGACCGGCGGAGATTTGACAGATCAAAAACAAACCTAAATTACTTCAAATCTGTTTTAGCTAAAATTATTAAAAAAATAATATGTTAGTCTGTTTTAACTTATTGCGTTATATTATATTTTTAGGATATGGCAACTTACGTAAAAATAGGATGAGAGATAAATGGCGGCAGGAGGATCTGCAAGGGGCTTTAAGTGCGATCGCAAAGGGTTCGAGAATCAACACCGCCGCTAAAGAATTTAAAGTTCCAAGGCGAACAATTAGAAGATATTTAAAATTGAAACTATCTGTGAAGGCTCGTCTCGGTCGGAAATTGTTACGTATGTGTGCGTGTGGCTGCGGCCACACATTCTAACATTAATAAAGTCAGTGCGCTATCCAACGGCCGTGGTTTCACTCGTATAACCCGTATTTATCAGTGGCGACGAGGATGGAGCACTTCAATCCTGAAGTTGGAGCACGAAGATGAATAATTGGTGGTGCGTATAAAACGACTAGCCAGTATTAAGAATAAGAAGAATATCTATCTCTATCTATCTTCAGTGGCTCACCGACCCAAAGTGGGTCTTGGCCTCCGACACGAGTTGTCGCCACTTGACCCGATCTTGCGCCATCTCCCTCCAGTTCATGGCTTTAAGGTCGCGCAGGTCTAATTCGACGACGTCGTTCCAGCGATTTCTGGAACGTCCGACGGGTCGCCGCCCTACTGGATGCCCCAAATATGTCCGTTTGGCACCCCGATCTTCCTCCATCCTTTCAACGTGACCAAGTCAGCGGAGTATTGCGTGACTTCCGAAATGCGTTCCTCAGGGCAATTGCCGAGGAAGGCCTAGGTCATCCCGCCATCTCTGTCTAGGCCTGCCCCGTCTGCGTCGCCTTTGCAGCGTCCACTTGGTGACTATACTTCGAGTGCATCTTAACTAATGGGTGGGCTCACGTAACTGGGAGTTCAGTTTTTTTTCTATTGGACTAGACATGTGGCCTCGTAGTCTCCGTAATTTGCATGAAGCTTAAATATTACGAATGTCTCTGATGATGAAGTCAGAAGATCATATAGTAAACGCCTCATAGAGTGTGTGCTCATTAGAATCGTCTTGAAGCAAGGAAAAATACAGTTTATTTTAATATTAAAAAGCAAAAAACATACGCCTCGGTCGCGCTGTAGGTATATAGAGTACAAAAAATCATTTAAAAAAAACTTAAATGTGACTAAACTATGGATTTAAAAAAAAAACACTGCCATGCAAGCTCGTCTAATATTTTTTACCAGAAACTAGTTTTGATTTCAGCACAATACATAAAGCTAAAGCACAGCACGGTTCTCCTTTGCAACGGATACACATACTCAAGGAATAACTACATGCCCGGCGGAAGAACTAGATACAGATGCTCCAGTTTCAAGACATACAACTGTAGGGCTTTCGTGCATGTGGATGAGAACCATGTGATTGTCAAGGCGAATTGTGTTCATGATCATAAACCGCCCAACTTGGCGAAGAGCAAAGATACTTATTTTAAATATTGATGTTGGGGTTTGGTAACCTAAGGTTTTTTGAAACATACAACTGGCTTTTGTACTTGTGGATGAGAACCATGTGATTGTAAGGCGAATTGTGTTCATGATCATAAACCTCCCAACTTGGCGAAGAGCAAAGATACTTATTTTAAATATTGATGTTGGGGTTTGGTAACCTAAGGTTTTTTGAAACATAAAACTGGCTTTCGTACTTGTGGATGAGAACCATGTGATTGTCAAGGCGAATTGTGTTCATGATCATAAACCGCCCAACTTGGCGAAGAGCAAAGATACTTATTTTAAGTATTGATGGTGGAGTTTGGTAACCTAAGGATTTTTGAGGCATACAACTGGCTTTCTTGCATGTGGATGAGAACCATGTGATTGTCAAGGCGAATTGTGTTCATGATCATAAACCGCCCAACTTGGCGAAGAGCAAAGATACTTATTTTAAATATTGATGTTGGGGTTTGGTAACCTAAGGTTTTTTGAAACATACAACTGGCTTTCGTACTTGTGGATGAGAACCATGTAATTGTCAAGGCGAATTGTGTTCATGATCATAAACCGCCCAACTTGGCGAAGAGCAAAGATACTTATTTTAAGTATTGATGGTGGAGTTTGGTAACCTAAGGATTTTTGAGGTATACAACTGGCTTTCTTGCATGTGGATGAGAACCATGTGATTGTCAGGGCGAATTGTGTTCATGATCATAAACCTGCTAACTTGGCGAAGAGTGAAGATACTTATTTTAAGTATTGACGTGGGGTTTAGGTTTTCGTTAACCAGTGCTCTGCGGCGCGCCTTTCTGTAGTCCCTGGGGTCTGGTACCTACGTTCAGCGTCACCATGTCGCTTTAACGCCATGTTTAAAAACTGCTATACGAAGTTGTCAAACGGAGTGAAAATGAGAAGGTACCAAGGTATTCAGCTACTTATGAGTTCGACTGCACAACTTGCTGACTCTTGTTTCACTCGCACTGTGTAATTATTAGAAAGAGGGTACATTTTCTTGTCTCGTTCCGTGGCATAAGTACTGATGTCCCCGCTGATAAATTTTAGGTAAAGTAACATAAATCACAAGTGGTATGACGGGTTGACGGGTATAGAATGGATGTTTCTACAGGGATGAGTAACATAAATCACAAGTGGTATGACGGGTTGACGGGTATGGACTGGATGTTTCTACAGGGACGAGTAACATAAATCACAAGTGGTATGACGGGTTGACGGGTATGGACTGGATGTTTCTACAGGGACGAGTAACATAAATCACAAGTGGTATGGCGGGTTGACGGGTATGGACTGGATGTTTCTACAGGGACGAGTAACATAAATCACAAGTGGTATGACGGGTTGAAAGGTACGGACTGGATGTTTCTACAGGGACGAGTAACATAAATCACAAGTGGTATGACGGGTTGACGGGTATGGACTGGATGTATCTACAGGGACGAGTAACATAAATCACAAGTGGTATGACGGGTTGACGGGTATGGACTGGATGTTTCTACAGGGACGAGTAACATAAATCACAAGTGGTATGACGGGTTGACGGGTATGGACTGGATGTTTCTACAGGGACGAGTAACATAAATCACAAGTGGTATGACGGGTTGAAAGGTATGGACTGGATGTTTTTACAGGGACGAGTAACATAAATCACAAGTGGTATGACGGGTTGAAAGGTATGGACTGGATGTTTTTACAGGGACGAGTAACATAAATCACAAGTGGCATGACGGGTTGAAAGGTATGGACTGGATGTTTCTACAGGGACGAGTAACATAAATCACAAGTGGCGTGACGGGTTGACGGGTATCGACTGGATGTTTCTACAGGGACGAGTAACATAAATCACAAGTGGTATGACGGGTTGACGGGTATGGACTGGATGTTTCTACAGGGACGAGTAACATAAATCACAAGTGGTATGACGAGTTGACGGCTATGAACTGGATGTTTCTACAGGGACACGAATTTAATCAACAAAATAATGATCCTTATCCTACTGCGTAAAGTTTTGACATGCATTCACAGTAGTTATAATCAACCAATAGGAATAATGAAGTTCTGACACTTTAATAAAAACCCGTCCTTATTTATTATTAAAGTAGACGCCCGCGTAGCTTCGCCCGCGTATTGCAAAGAACGTAGGCAAACTCGCGGGACTAAATATAGCCTATAACCATCCAGAAAGTCCAACCTATACATTGGTGAAAAAAAAATTGAAACCGGAGAAGCGGTTCCGGAGATTACCCAAAACATACAAACATACGAAGCTACAATCTCACGGGCTTTTTCTCTTTATAATATTAGTATAGATAGTATGCCTTATCCCTTCAGTAAGCTTGTGTTTATCTACGTAACGAAACGTCCATAAAACATTAAAGGAGTCATTTATATATGTTACGAAGGTACTTACTATTTTTATATACCTACCTACAAATATTACAAATGTAACTAGAAGATGTGAGATAAAAAAACAAAATAAACGTAAACGATATCTTGTTGTAAAAAATACCTTGTTTGTCTTACCTTTTAAAAATTAGCAGGGTATTTGTAGTAGAGGAACGCGCGTCGACGGCGAGTGAAAAAAACGCAGTCTGCATATGCCCTAATGCAGATTGTGCTGCTCTGGTACGGTCCAGGGATCGGAACCGGTTTTTTCAAAAATCCCCGAAGTAGTCTAATATTTTGAATTATTTGAGGCTCTTAATGTAATAGGACTCTATCGTGTATTTAGGTAACATATTCGTATTATCAGACTACCCGATCAAAAATGATATCATAACCAAAGAACGAAATAATACCGGTTTAATTTGTATGGAGAAAATAACGGTATCCGATCCCTGGTACGGTCAAGGACTTTAATTGTTGAGTCCGTGACTGTACAGTCGTCGTCAAAGGGATGTTTACATTTTGCAAAAGTGTAAACATATCTTTGATGTCGACTTCTAATCTATTGCATTAGAGTTTGCACATGTATAATTGAGATTTGAGTGGGCTGAATTGCATCAAAGTAGTCCATTCAAAAAGCAACTCTACCGTCCAAGGTAATTACTGTTCCTTATTGACGTCTCTAACAACCCATCAGAGATTTTTATTTTTTATTTATTTTCACAAAAGTTACGTCCAAAAAACTGGTTTTTTTGCCAAAAATTTGCCAAGGTTTGGTGCCACATATATCGAAAACTGTGAGCTATGAAGTAAATATGGGATACTATTTCGGTAAACCTCATTGTTGTTAATGCGATAACATAAACATGAAGAAACGGACAGTTATAGATCGAAGGTCATTGGGAGCTGGGAGCCCCTTAGTAACACATTTTATTCAAAAGGTATCATTTGTTTCAGCGACATACATAACCTTGGTGCGAGGCACTAAACTATTGCTCGTCGGCGAATACTCCTACTCCATTCAAGGCCGAATCCGCGACCAAGGTTATAGATTCAAGTGCTCGAGTTTCCTCAGCAAAGGGTGCAAAGCCTTTGCTCATGTAAGCAAAGATGACATCATTTTGAAAAAACACGGTGAACACAATCATCCCGCTGTAAAGTATATGCGAATTGCTTCTGGTAGGTACATTAAAATTACGTAGTTGACTTAGTGAAAATATTTTTTCATAATAAAAGGTATGGAATGAAGCCAGAGTTTTTTTTTGTATATTCATGAGAACGCAAATCTAAAGCTCTACGACTAAAAGAGCTTTCATCATCATCAGCCTATATACGTCCCACTGCTGGCACATGCCTCAGGGGAATAGAGCTTTACTTGTCTATTTTCTGAATTTCTGATACAAACCAGATTCTAATACAAAACCATCCACAGAATAATTTTAAGCAGAAAGTTAATTAGGTACCTTATTCTATAGTTAAATAAGGCCTGTCCCTGCATGTCAAAATGCTCAGTCAGAAATTAAGAATTATAGAAAATCAAGATCTGAGATTTATGCGGTTTGTAATTTTATAACACTTAAAAAAATGAGGCAAAAAAATGAAAATTCAACTATTTCACTCCAACAGATCTTCTATTCATTTCATTCATTTATTCACAAACAATATACATTGCATTGGTAATTACATTAAATTAGAATTGAATTGTTCACACATACCTGTGTGACTAAAATTTATAATAAATACAATTCTATTAATGAATGGTCAACGAATTGTAGTTAGTTGCATATAACTTAAAACTTCCCGTCTGCTTATTTCAATATTATCATATTTCCCACAAGACGAAACTCAGTCCTAAGTCAGCACAGGCAAATGCCAATTTTTCAGTCAAGTGCATTAATACTAAAAGTGGAATAAAACTGCAGTGCATCAAGGACTAAATTTTTCGCGGCGACGGCTGCAGGCTATAGACCAAGCGGGAAGAAAAAACAAAAGCGCACGCGCACGTCACGTCAAATGACGTCATCGCGAACCTTGAAGTAGGTATAACCATAGTCCTGCAAAATATGTTCAAACGCGTATATATACGGGTTTCTGTTGAAAATTTAATAGTTAAACCCAATTTTAGTAAACTTTCCATTTATGTCGTTTAAAATCCATAGGGGTAAGTTCATTTACTCTTGCCTTTTAACTACCTACATATTTTTATTAAATATAAATAGTTTCAGCATCTTACATAACACTGGCGCGTGGTACGAAGCTTCTTTACCTCAACAAATACTCTTTCTGCAAAAATGGGGCCATAAGCGGCGCTGGCTTTCGATACTCTTGCTCAAGTCGCTTGAGCAAGCAATGCAACGCCTATGCTCACGTAAGCAAGGATGACGTCATTGTGAAAAGTAGTTTGAACCATAACCACTCTCCGACGACATACAAGAAACTCGATTCGGGCCATTACGTTGCTTACAGGTTGAATTATATGTAGCAGTTTTATCTTTTTGTAATAGACAAATAAAGTATGTGTTACACACGCAGCGTGTTTATTTCCTCTAAGAGTAACTATTTTACTGCCTATATATAATAACTGTTTTGTATTAAATAATAGACGTTTCAGTTTCATACATAACACTGGCGCGTGGTACGAAGCTGTTGTACGTCAACGACTACAGTTTCTGCAAAAATGGCGCCTCAAGCGGCTCTGGCTTTCGATACACTTGCTCAAGTCGCTTGAGCAAGCAATGCAATGCCTTTGCTCACGTGAGCAGGGATGACGTCATTACGAAAGGCAATTTGAACCATAACCACCCTCCGACGACATATAAGAAACTCGATTCGGGCCTTTACATATTAATTCATAAGTAGAATATTTTGCCTTTAATGTAATTGTCAAATAAAATATCATAAAACACGCGCAGAGTTGTTTATTTACCATCGAAGATTAGCTATGTTTATTGCCTATTGTCCACTGACTATAATAACTGTTTTGTAATATTAAATAATGAACTTTTCAGTTTCGTACATAACACTGACGCGCGGCACGAGACTTCTTTACGTCAACGACTACTCTTTCTGCAAAAATGGGGCCTCAAGCGGCGCCGGCGTTCGATACACTTGCTCAAGTCGCTTGAGCAAGCAATGCGTTGCCTTTGCTCACGTGAGCAGGAATGACGTCATTGTGAAAGGCAACTTGACACATAACCACCCTCCAACGAAGTATTTGAAAACTAGTTCGGGGTTCTACATTGCTTATAAGTAGGGTCACAGAATAAGTAATAGTACTACATACAGAAGGTTCTCTGTTAACAAATTCCCTGTTTAGGTACGCCAAACGTGCCTAAATGTGGCCATTTCTTTCTATCGCATGCAACTCGCTCTTTATTTTTGCCTGTTCTTGCAAAATGTAAACTCTGGGTTACCTACATACATAAACATAATGTATAGAAAAATTATTTTCAACCAATATAAATAGATCATACGGCATATTTATTTTACGAGGCAAATGACGATGCAATGCAAAACGCGAACGCGTGCGTCCCGTAACAGCGCGCGGCGCCACCACTGATAGACCGCTTAAAGGTGGCCGGCCGGCATGTTTTTGTGCGGCGCGACGAAATCAAAGAGCGTGGCACTTTAGCACAAATAATGCAGTGGAGCCGCCGTTATATAGGTACTTTTTATAACTGAACGAATGACTGAATAGTAAAAACAAATTAGGTCGATTTTCTAATATAACATTAGGTATATTAGATAATTTTACCTTTTTGGTCGACCAAAAAGTCCCTTCAAATTCAATAATTCGTATCGTTATCATTGACGTTTTTATTCTATAGATTTAGACTATAAATTCGAATATGTATTAAATAGAAGTTCATACCTCGACGAAGAGACATGGCTGATTTTGGAAATCATGTTCAAATTCTGAAGCATGCTATGTTAACATCGGTTGTACGGCTGTAGAGAGATCAATCTCGACACATAAATGGGTTTGTCATAAATTGACAAATCGTATAACTCCACCTAAAATGGAACAAATTGCCACACTGTTTGCTTTTTATAATCTTGATAGCCGTTTAACATCTGGAGCCGTAGCATGGTTGGCCTTGTCACGCGATAGATGATAGGATAGAGCTTGCGTCACTGGCTGACACCGTTCGATAGAACGAGTCGACGCTCTTATCTTGTCACTTGTCGCGTGATAAGGCCAACCATGCTACGGCTCCAGATGAAGATTAATATGCAAGATTTTTAAACTTTTATTCCAATTGCAAGTTGTTCAATCTCTTGAATACATGTAATTTTTTTTAAATTTTAAGAACATATTATGTTATTTATTTATTTTTTATGAATCATTCATTCATTCAATCAAAGAAGTATTTATATATAATTATCATAATTATATACAACGACTCCACTGCTCTCTGTTCACGCCAATGCCACCAAACATCCCAACTCTACTTTAGTAGATGAAATTTTACTGGGTAACATTATTTGATTTAAAATAAAAATATATGAAATGAAATGAAATGAATGAAAAATATTTATTCCGGAAACATAGTAGTCCATATACAGTATTATATCATTATTGTTATTAATTGAATTAAATTAAAAAAGATAAAAAATAAAATAAAAAATAAAACAAATAATATATTAAACTAAATTAGGTACTACAGGGAGACCTTATATATACAATATATATTTTGCATGGGTTGCGTAAAAAGTGTAGTTTATTGTTATAGTATCTAATAGCAGATCTACTTGGCACAGAGTTGGCTTAGAGTGCAGACTTTTATAGTATCACAGTTTTGTCTGCGCAGTGCACTCTGCAGCGTAAGTTTGTACCATGTAAATCTGGTATAATATTTAAGTTACTTATCGAATATAAACTTTCATGCGTCATTTTAAAATTACACTAGTAATTATACCGTTATACTCACGTATTAAATGACACTACGGGCGACATGATTCGAACTCTCCGCCGCGTGCGTCACGGGCCGTGTGACGGACGGAGCGCGGAGCGCGATACGGCCGCGAGAACACTCATCCTGAAGCAGAACTCCCGAAGAGATCGAAACATGTCGCCCTTAGTGACTTTTAATACGTAAGTTAAACCGTATAAGGATTAGTATACTGTAGGTAAGTTAGTTATATTTGTGAGAGTATGCATTCCTAGTTAATTTATTATTTTTTTCAGCGACATACATAACATTAACACGCGGCACAAAACTGCTGATGATCAATGAATATTCTTACTTTCTTAGTGGACATATACGCGACAGTGGAGCCAGATATACATGCTCTAGTTACTTGAGCAAAAGGTGCAAATCTTATGCACATGTGAGCAAAGATGACTTCATTTTAAAATTAAACACTGAGCATAACCATCCACCCACTAAATACATAAAAACGACTTCGGGTTTTTACGTTAAAGTGGGGAATTAATTTGACATTGATGAGTATAATAATAATTAAGAATGATTATATTTTAAAATTAAGACCCCGTCTAAACTAATATGTGCTTGATTAAATATAAGATATACACAATTTATAATAAACGACATTTATAAATATATGTGTTTTAGTATATTTTGTCACCACACCATTAAAAATGTTGAAGCCGATGACGTGTAGTAACTGTGATAGTTTAATACAGTCATACTAAAATACAGGACTTTAATCGCAATGGATATAAACCAGTGTGTGTTGCCAGTGATGACATATGGCACGGAAACGTAGTCGCTTACTATGGGCCTCATAAGAAGGCTCAAAGTCACCCAAAGGGCAATGGAGAGGGCTATGCTGGGAGTATCTCTGCGTGATCGCATCAGAAATGAGGCTATCCGCAGCAGAACCAAGGTAACCGATATAGCCCTCCGAATCGCTAAACTTAAGTGACAGTGAGCGGGGCACATTGCACGTAGAATCGATGGCCGTTGGGGCGGAAAGGTTCTTGAGTGGCGACCACGTACCGGAAGGCGCAGCGTGGGTAGGCCCCCCACAAGGTGGACTGATGACCTGGTAAAGGTCGCTGGAGTCCGCTGGATGCGGGTGGCGCAGGACCGGTCATTGTGGCACTCTTTGGGGGAGGCCTATGTCCAGCAGTGGACGTCTTTGGGTTGATATGATGATGATGATGATGATGATAAACCCGTAGAGAAACGTTTAAATTTAGGAGTAAATTGATTGTCTAATGTCTTTGTACAATTTATCAAAGAGAGCTGTGACAAATGTACCTATTCATTTATCGTATGGCGGTTACACACTGGTATGTATGTATTCGTATCGATTTCGCTGATAGGGTTCCAGGGTGTGCGCTGCGAGATTCGGAAGAAACAGTGCAGCGGCCACAAATGCGTAGGGATGATAGTCATGTTACAAGAACGATATTAACTAAGTACTGGCTTTCGCCCGCTGGACCACAAGTCGCTCGAAACTTACGTCTTCTCGACATTGGTTTAATTTTTATTATTTTTCAGCATCATACATAAGGTTAACACGCGGCACAAAACTCCTGATGATCAACGATTATTCTTACTGTCTTAATGGTCAGAACCTGGATGGCGGCTCAAGATACGTCTGTTCTCGTTTACGGAGAAAACAGTGCAAGGCTTATGCTCACGTCAGCAAAGATGGCGTTGTCATTAAAGCGAATACTGAACATAATCACCCGCCTATCAAATATGTTAAGACGAGCCAGGGCCTTTACATTAAAGTAGGAACGTAAAAGAAGTATCTGTTAAAAACAATTCGATGCGGGATTTTTTGATTAACTCCAAAAGTGAAAGCATCTTTGAAGCCCAAAATGTAAGGGCGTCCACACAGTTTTAATGTACGCTGCACAGTGCAGTGCAGTGTGTTGGGTGGGCAAATGTTAGGAAGTTTTACGTTGCGCACACGACCACGCACAGCGCGCTACGCACACTTTGTACCGCATGGTATCAAATCGTCATTTTCTGAATTAAAGGGTATAAAAGTAACTTGTGAAATCATCTTTGTATTAATTACGTAAGATATATTTTAGGAATTGGTTTCACACAAATAAAGTTATCGAGAAAAGGGAACATTCGTTGTTATTACCTTTCGTTTGAGAAACATTTCAATGAAACTCTTCCTGAGAACTTGTCGCCGTTAGGGCTTGTGCACAAATCACGCGAGGTTTTTTCGGCTACTTTGTGACCCCTCCTCCCCCTTGGTGATATTTGGTAAGGTTTATGGTCCCCCCCCCCACATAACCTCCCCCAACGCGATCTGTCGTGATTTTTTCCTAAAACTTTGCTAAACCTAATAAGAGGACAAGCAACGCTACGTGTGCTACATCGCAGCGCGTAACATGTTTTAATTTATATTAAGAACTGTATTTACATGTTTTTATTTTTTACCTAATTTTATTTTAACTCATTTGTAACGTTAATTTTGAAATTGGATTGACATGTTTTAATTTAAATTTTTAACAAACAAAGCTTTTGCTTCATGTGCTATATTTTAAGTACTTACTTTTAATTTGATTCTGATTCATTCTTATATTACAATTCTTAATTTAACTTTAACTTGTGACTTAAAATATTCACATGCCTGTTTTGGCTAAACATATTAGGGACGCTAATTGATTGTAACATCTGTATATGTACCATATATTTCTGGTGAATATACACTATCAAAAAAAATAGCATTTTTTCGCTTTGTAGCGGAAATCCCTCGTGGAGGCATGACTCATATGCGAGTCATAATGCTGCGTCTACGCTATAGGCTAGCCGAGCTTACAAGCCTCGAACGCCACTTGACGCCGCGACCAAAACGGCTCCGCTACGCCTAGCGTAGACACACCTTTAGAATTGAATTAATGAATGATCTATCTTAATTTCAGTTTATATTTGCAGCTACATTCATCACTTTAACACGCGGCACACGTCTCTTACTCGTCGGTGAATACACCTACAGCCTCCATAGGCACCTCAGGCGGGGGGACTATAGGTACAGGTGCTCCAGCTGCGATACCATGCGGTGCAGGGCCTATGCGGTCGTCAACGAGAATGACGTCATCGTTTCCACAAGCGTCAAGCCACATAATCATCCTCCTCTGAAGTACAAGAAGACTGCTGCGGGATACGTTAGAATAGGTTACCAATGAAGGGGGAAACATCGATGCCACCAATCAATACCGAGCAGTACCTCTATTTTTATTTATTATTACAAGCTTTTATTTAATTTGACCCGTTCGTTTGGTAGTGAGGGACAAATCTTGGAACTGGATTTTGAACCAGTTAACCTTAACCGATTGTGCTGAGATTTTGGGTATAAGTAAAGTTTGGATGACAATTCAATATTACGGTAACATCGTGGTGATCCGATGATGGAGACAGAAGGTGGTCATTGGAATTCAGTACTTAACCGACGTAACCCCGTTGATTTTGGACTCGTAAGAATCGTCTCAGTGAGTGGTTGATGATGACAGAAAAGTACTCACAGTGGGAAAATAGAAGCTTCTACCAAAAAATTTTTTTTGACCTTAACTAATTTAACTTGCATTGTTACTATTTGCGGGTCAAATCTTACAACTCATTTTTCAGCCATTTGCCGGTATTCGATTGAGCTGAAATTTGGTATACTTATCTCAGTTTGGTGACAAAGCAATGTTATGGCACCCCGAGCTGATTTGATGATAATCAGAGGCACAAGGTGGCCATGGTACTTCCTAAACTATATACAAGATAAACACGCGTTTTGGGCTCTAAATCAAAGTCAAAGTGATTTAATCTTCAATTTAGGCATATTACATGCACCTATGAATGTCGATAAACTACCACCGGTTCGGAAAGAAAACCTCTGCCTCGAGAAGAACCGGCGTAAAAAACTCGGCGAGGTGTCATTTTTTTCAGAACAGTATACAATATATCATTTCAGTATCAGAGTATTATAAAATTTTAAAATTACATTGCTACAGTAGTAAGCCTATTTATTTTGCGATAGATTTCTAGTGCAGGATTTTATCGCTGCCAAATCTCTTTGGAACACTCTTAACGAGTAGTTTATGACTGCAAAAAAAATAGTCGCCTCTGATACCATTCATATGTATCCTGTATAATATTGTAGCACCACCGCCCGGGTACAGTCAGCATCATCAAAATGTATACATTCTAGCACTTTCTTGTTCAGACAAGGTGGAAAAGTGTATACATGTTTATGATGCTGACTGTACATCGTCAAAGAGTTCTCAAAGATACGATTTGGTTGACCAATTATTTGTGTATTTGATTGGAACCACATACCTACATTTGAATCAATAAATATTTAATTTTAGGTTATTCATGAGGTCTTTGGTTAAAATGAAATAAAACTAATTTAGAAGCAAAATTTACATGCAAAATAATTAAACATAATTGTATATTTCAGCTAAATATATACATTTACTTGGAGGCACAAGACTATTATGCATCGGGGGATACACCTATTGCCGTCACAGGTCTCATCCGAAAGGCTTTAGGTACCAGTGTTCATGTAGTTCTAGCAAAAAATGCAGAGCTTTCGCTGTGGTAAGCCAAGATGGCGTGATTGTGCAGAGCATGGGCGAACATACTCATCTCCCCATCAACTATATAAGGACGTCATCCGGAAAGTATGTTAAAATACGTTAGTGGAAACCGTGGAACCGTGGGAAGTCACGAAAGTGACGGACGAGACTTCGTAATAATCGTAATTCCATACGTTTCGGACAGTGTTGACTACCAATTTGATTTCAAGGCCACTTCGTACCTTGTCACAGAGATAATGATAAGAGATCTCTAGGGGCTTTCATATTGATTTTCACTGTGACAATTGGTTGACCGTGCGAGCAGGTTCAATTGGTTTTGTTTAGTGTGTTTCGATCATTTTTGCATCATAATTACGTGACTTTTTGTCTCATTCTTTCTTTGAGATATGAAAATAACGTTCTGACATACGGACGAACTTACCGGAGGTCGTCATGACGAAACTATAAAGGTTCCTAGTTTGAATTCAGAACCCCAAACGTGCTCGACCATTTTTTGTCACTACCCTCCAACTCTATGTAACTTTATTTTTAAAAGTATATAAACAGAAAAGTTTTAAAATGTTTACGATTTTAAAAATCCCACTCTCATTCTAATAAAATATCGAAGTAGGTACCAATCTGCAGTGCCAAAAATGGCATAAACAGTCATATTTTTGAGTCGTAAATATTTTGCATTGATAAAGACTGACTATACCCTATTCCATATAAGAAATACCACAAATGGTCTCGCCGGAAGACCAGCGGTGGCTCGCGACTCTCGCGAGCCAGCATTATGCTGAGGCGAGACCATTTCGTGACAAACTGCTTAGTATATAGTTTATATGTCTAGTATTTTAAGTTGTAACTGCATGATTAAGCATTGTCACGAATACATTATTTAATTTAATTTAATTTCATTTCAATTATGGTGGAAATACTGCGATCGCCAACCCGCATGCCAAGCGTGGCGATTATGGCATATACCCCCTATGAAAGGTACAAAAAAAACCACGATCCCGAGTTTCCGGCGACCCCCGGTACCCTGATTGTGGTAGCGACCAGGGTACCAGCAGGGTCAGGGGTGGTAAGAATTTCTGGCGAAGATCCGGCTACCACCACCGACGATTTCTGGTCCTGGCAACGTATAACACATGCACACTGCGGACCAACGAAAGGATAGCGAAACTGAAGAAAGGATTGAGCAAGTTGCGTTGGGATGTCATAGGGCTATCTGAAGTCCGAAGAGAGGGGGAGGACACGATAACTCTTAATATTAGGGTACTAATATTAGCGTACATTCTTACACAAATCGAACTAGGCCTATAGTAAGCTCAATAAGGCTTGTGTTATCTATAGGTACTAAACGAAGATATAAATAATAGATATAAATACAATACATAGAAAATATCCAGGACCCAAAAACAAAAAACGCTATTTTCGCAATATGGGTCGTTCTTCTTTTTTACCGACAATGATCCGAGGTTTTTCTGTTTTTTTGGTTTTTGAACTATCGAAAATTGTGGTTTTGAAGTGCGATTTAAAAAAAATGCATAGGTTTCTTCATTAGAACTAATTAAAGTTTCCTTTCTGGCCAATATAAATATTTATTTACGGTTGGTTTCTAAAAAAAAACATGTGACAAAGTGGACTCTTTCAGTGGGGACAACATTTTGGTTTACCACTCTGTCACGGCATTCTACGAAAAAAAAAATATTTAAAAAAATGCTAGTTAGAGAAAGTGAACTATTAAACATCACTAATTAATAAAATAATATGGACGTTCATTCGAACATTATAAAACCGTAAACATCATTACTCAAATGAGATGCCGTAATAAGACGAGGGACAGGCTATTGTCGGTCGAAAAGAAGAACGACCCATATGATGGTATTGTGTATGTAGGTACTTATATTAATTTGTTTTTTGAACAGGCAGTGAGGAAGATGACAGCAACGACGACGACAATGACGAAGAATTTTATATAGCAGTGCCAAGAGTAACCCGACCATATCTCCCTGATGACGACGGTGATGAACAAGACCCACTAGACATCGAATACCCTTGGCCACCCACTCGTCCTGTCACAGATACAGATGAGCTGGCAATCAAATTGGAATCTTTAGATGCATCTTTTGAATGGAAGCCATTCCCACAACCTCAAATCCAACCAGAATTTAGGAGGGAACAGTTCTCTCAGATTAGTGGGCCTACTGCTTGCTATACCGATTCATATGGTGCATTTGTTGCAATATGGGATCATGATATTATGGAACAAATAGCCAGCCAGACAAATAAATATGCACAGCAGTTAGCAGCGGCGATGATGCTGAAGGGAATTACTCCTAATAGCAGAATCAACAAATGGGTGGACACAACACCAGACGAGCTCTATACGTATTTTGCTATAGTCCTGGCCACGAGCATTGTGATAAAATCGCGCTTGGAGGAGTATTGGCAGAGCTCCAAGAACATCTTTTGGACTCCTGAATTCTCCGCTGCCATGCCTTATGATCGCTTTCATCTGCTTAACAAGTGTTTACACTTCAATGACAATGCTGAAAGAATGACAAACAATGAGGCGAAACTACGCAAAGTGCTGCCTATTGTGCAGCATCTTAATGACAAATTTGCCTCATTGTACAAGCCAGGCCGAAATATTGCTTTAGACGAAAGTCTAACAAAATGGAAGGGTTGGTTAAATACTAACCAAAACATTCCAAACAAGGCAGCCCAAGACGGCATCAGGGCTTACGAATTATGTGATTCTAAATCGGGCTATCTGTGGCGTTTCGAAGTGGAAGCACATCAATCTACCGAGAACCCACAGGATAAGAATACTGTATCTAGGAACGTACCTGCCCTAGTGCTCAGCCTTCTACGTGGTCTGGAGCACAAAGGCCACACAATTTGGATGGACAATTACTATAACTCCCCCGATCTAGCGAGAAAGTTAAAACATCTAGGCTTTGACTGTGCAGGAACTCTACGAACAAACCGCCAGTTTGTTCCCGCTGAATTGTCGAATTTGCAGGACAAAGACATACCCGTTGGCCAAGTACGCGGCTGCACATCAGGTGATGTGGATGTCATTGTATGGCGAGATAAGAAACGTATTGCTTTGATTTCGACATACCACGGTTTAACGACTCTGAAGTGCGGTAAACCTGCTCTCATTCAGGATTATAGCATCTGCATGAGAGGGCTGGATAAAAAAGACCGAATGCTAGCATTATACCCGATAACCAAAACCACAAGTGTGTGGTATAAGAAATTTTTCAGCCGACTTTTGAATGCTAGCGCACTAAACGCGTTTGTATTGCTCAGAGCGAACCAACACATGAGTCATCGAAATTTTCGCAAAACTTTAGTGTCTCAGTTGTTGCAGCGTCACAACACTTATTCACGTGCAGTGCCATATCTTCCAACCTTGACCGAGAAGCATCTACCTCAATTTTTCGACCGCGTCAAATACGGAGGGATAATGCGCTGTCGCCGACGTCAATGCGTTGTCTGCGCCAAAAAAACAACGTCTTACTGCACAGGGTGTGACGGTAAGGCTCTATGCATACCTTCGTGCTTTTCGGAGTACCACTCTTAAATAAGCTGGGTGTGTGCTTAATAGTATATTCAATAAATTTATTTGCTTGATAAATTACCGGTTCATTACTTTTAGTACCACTGAGAAGTACGAACTTGTTTATTCGTTGTGGTGCTATAGAAATCAAACTTCGAGTGTTCTGCCTACTTTTGGGGATGTAGGTGTGAATGATTATGTGAGCACGTGTATGTACCCACCAGTTTGTATTGCATTAAATTTTTATGAACGAGTTCATGTTATTTTTTTAAATCTTTATAGTCATCAAAATAGTTCCGTAGACACCCTTGCCACAGACACAGGGTGGACACGAGGAACAAATGAGTCAGTTAGATTTTACCTATTATACTAATTGTATTATAACACCTAGGTTTTGAAAAATTAACTTACCTATTTGCATCGGATGGGAACTGGAAAAAACTCCTACCCACGTCTTTGTGCGTGGATAGATAGCCAAACAGTGCGCAATATTTACCCATCGCGATATTACGAACGTGCACACGGCAGAGCGGTGAGCGTCGCACTGGGCTTACCCGGCAGCGCGCCCGGCAAGTGGCGCCCAGCGGTGAGGTAGCCGACTCCGGAGGGGGGCGGTTCGTGTCCGTTCTGTATGTAATACTATTATACTATTCTGTGCTACAGAATAAGTAATAGACAGTACAGAAGGTTCTCTGTTAACGAATTCCCTGTTTAGGTACGCCAAACGTGCCTTAATGTGGCCATTTCTTTTCTATCGCATGCAACGCACTCTTTCGGAGGCGGAGCCTTAGAGCTAGGGTTACCGCCAGCTCGACCTATTAAATTATAGGTACGTTAGTATAATAGTGTATTTTACTAAATATTACGATTATTCTTTATTTACTTAGGATCACCCAACTACACAAAAGCTTTGTAATTTGCCTTTAGACATCAAAACCGCCTGTTTCTGCAAAATGTAAGACGAAGACACAACTCTGGGTTACCTACATACATAAACATAATGTAAAGAAAAAATATTTTTTACCAATATAAATAGACGACGCGGCATATTATTTATTTTACGAGGCGAATGACGATGCAATGCAAAGCGCGAACGCGTGCGTCCCGTAACAGCGCGTGGCAGGCAACCACTGATAGACCGCCTAAACGAGGCCGCCCCTGTCCTTGCATAGATATTTGTACGGAGAGCTGCATACCTAGGCGATTTGCTGGCTGGTAGGTAGATACAAACTTTTTTCCTGACGGACCTAACTTAACCTAATTTTGCATTATCTGCCGACCAATCATTGTCAATGATACGCATATAAATAAGTAAATAATCTATACCTCATTCCATAAATTATTACAATTCTAACAAACAAATTCGTCTACGTTTCTTCGTTTATTTAAGACTAGATTCTGCCCGCTACTTAGTCCCCGTGGAACTAGTTTTTGTCGTAGCTTCATACAAACTTTCATCCCACTTTCATCCTTCAGGGGATGATTTCCGGGATAAAAACTATCCTATGTCCTCGGGACTCAAACAATTTTTATACCAAATCATATCTAAATCGGTTCAGCGGTTTAAGTGTGAAGAGATAACATACAGACAGATCGACGCAAAGGGAAATATGTTACTACCTACATAGTTTTACTCATTTCGATCATTAAGTTCTTTACAAACATAACAGTTCTAATGCTTTTGCGTTTTATAATGGTTTTCATTCTAATCTTATATGGAATACAGTATACAAAGAAGTAGTCAAATTTTATTTTCTCTCCGCTACAACCAGGTTGTCTGAAGGAGATCGCTCTTTAGCAATGGCATCACGTGTGGTCTACCTCTAGTTATTGTTTTGATTGTGTCGTCTGCCTCTGGGGTTAAAAAGTGAACAGATGCAAGCCGGGCGATAATAGACGACCAATTAATTAAAATAATGCGTGGTGGCCTGCCTGACTCGCATTTGACCCATTTTAGTTACCATTCTCTTTTTTTTTTAACCTGCGATTAATCTTCACAACCTCAACGATGGTGACCTTCGATTCAAACAGTATCCAACTGCAAAAACTTCTTTTACTCTAGTTCAAGGGAACATTCACAGTACGTTAAGTAGCCGAATTCGGGACATGGTTGCTTAGCCACGAATACCGTCATCTATATGTTTATTTTATTGAATGATGCCGCTGTGCAGCAGTTGTAAGCTAAGCGTTATATGAAATTAATAGTATAGAGACCTATCTGTTGTGATAGTAGTGATATGATCGTTTTAATTATAGATCTTTTAAAACCTTTTTATACATTAATGGAAATAAAGACTGTTTATATTTATCTTGTTCTTCTTTTGCTTTCATTGCTGATATTGGCGTCTATTCCTAACAGCGTCCCCATTTTTTGAATCAAGCTTCATACACCCTACAGCTCACAGCCAAGAAAATAAAATATTCAATATAGGTACAAAACGAGTTTTACTAAAGTGACGGCTTTTATAGTATTATTTATGATGAATTATATGTAACATTATTTTGTGGTTATCAAAATCTCAACACAATTTTCGTTAGTTGATGATAATACTTTATATATTGAATATTTTTTTAAACAGGCAGTGAGGAAGATTGCAGCAGCGGTGACGACGAAAACGCTGAAAAATTATTTATAGCACTGCCAAGAGTAACTCGGCCATATCTCCCTGATGACGATGAACAAGACCCACTAGACATGGAATACTCTTGGCCACCCACTCGTCCTGTCCGTGTCACGTCGCCATGGGTGGTCGAGCCTACAGAAGAGCTGGCAATAGAATTTGAATCTATAGATGCATCTTTCGAATGGAAGCCATTCCCGCAACCTAAAATCCCACCAGAATTTAGGAGGCAACACTTCACCCAGATTAGTGGGCCCACTGCTTGCTATACCGATCCATATGGTGCATTTGTTGCAATATGGGATCATGCTATTATGGAACAAATAGCCAGCCAGACAAATAAATATGCACAGCAGCTAGCAGCGGCGATGACACTGAAAGGAATGACTCCCAAAAGTAGAATCAGCCAATGGGTGGATACAACACCGGATGAGCTTTATACTTATTTTGCTATAATCCTGGCCACGAGCATTGTGATAAAATCGCACTTGGCGGAGTATTGGCAGTGCTCCAAAGACATCTTTTGGACTCCTGAATTCTCCGCCGCCATGCCTTTTGACCGCTTCTATGTGCTTAACAAGTTTTTACACTTCAATGATAATGCCACATGTAATGCTGATAGGACGACGAACAATCAGGCGAAATTGAACAAGGTGCTGCCTATTGTGCAGCATCTTAATGACAAATTTGCCTCATTGTACACGCCTGGCCAAAATATTGTGTTAGACGACAGTCTAACACAGTGGAAGAGTTGGTTAAATATTAAGCAAACCAGTCCAAACAAGGCAGGTCAAGACGACATCAAGACATACGAATTATGTGATTGTGAATCGGGCTACCTGTGGCGTTTCAATGTGGAAGCACAACAGTCTACCGAGAACTCACAGGGTGAGAATACGATATCTAGGAACAGACCTGACTTGGTGCTCAGACTTCTACGTGGTCTGGAGCATAAAGGCCACACAATTTGGATGGACAACTACTATAACTCCCCCGCGCTAGCGAGAAAGTTAAAACATCTGGGCTTTGACTGTGCAGGGACGCTACAAACAAACCGTCAGTTCGTTCCCGCTGAACTGTCGAATTTGCAGGACCATGACATGCCTGATGGCCAGGTACGCGGCTGCACATCAGGTGATGTGGATGTCATTGTATGGAGAGATAAGAAGCGTATTGCTTTTATTTCGACATACCACGGTCTAACGACTCTGGAGTGCGGTAAACCTGTTCTTATTCAGGATTACAGCATTTGTATGAATGGGCTGGATAAAAAAGACCAAATGCTGGCAATGTATCCCTTAAATCACTCAAGAGTGTGGTATAAGAAATTTTTCAGTCGACTCTTGAATGCTAGCACACTAAACGCGTATGTATTGTTCAAGGCGAACCAAAAAATGACTCATCGAATTTTTCGCAAAACTTTAGTGTCTCAGTTGTTGCAGCGTCACAACACTAATGCGAGTTCAGTGCCGTCACTTCCAACCTTGACCGAGAAGCATCTGCCTCTGTTTTTTGACCGCATCAAAGAGAAGGGAAAGACACGCCATCGCCGACGCAAATGCGTTGTGTGCGCCAAAAGAACAAATTCTTACTGCGGAGGCTGTGATGGTAAGGCTCTATGCATGCCGTCGTGCTTTTCGCAGTATCACTCTTAAATAAGGGGCGTGTGCTTAACATTATATTCGATAAATTTAATTGCTTTCAGTTCCACTGACACGTACGAACTTGTTAATAGGGGTGTTGACACCAATAATGTTGAATTTTCTCGAAAAAGAATTAAATATATTGTCAAGTGGAGAAAAAAGTAAAGGATTTAATAATCACAAAGTTATAAGTGTCCAAGTTTTAAAAGGGGTATAATCTATCTCTTTTGAGCAAAACGTACCTTCGAAACGATTGTCATTTACCCCTTTAATTTCCATTAATAATCCCCGAGCGTTTTCTCTCTAACAAGCAATATTAAAACGATTAGCTTCGTAATTTTTTGAGATATCTGAATGCGATTTTCGTCACCAGGGGGGTAATCACGTAACGTTCCGAACGCGCGTCTGACAGTTAAATCTCAATCTAACTGTAATTTTTCTATATAAAATTGACGTTTAAATCTTACAGACGTTCGTAAGAAAAGTTACGTGATCGACCCACAGGCATACTTTTTTGCCGCCTTTCTTTTGGAGTGACAATAAATTTGAGTCTATTCTTTATCATACCTACCTACTATAGCAATGGAACTTCGAGTGTTCTGCCTACTTTTGGGAATATAGGTGTGAAATTATAATAATATTCATTATACTATTTATTTCAGGCATCTAAGGCCCATAGAAACAAATACCTTAAATACTAACATACATACTATTATAAACTATTTATTATGTAAGCACGTGTTCTATTAGCTTGTATTACACTACCTACATTTTCTTAATACGATCAAGGTTTTTTATTTATTTACCTATATTCAGCAAACGGGTTACGAAAGCGCCCTTGTATATTCTGTACGGAAAGCTGGATACATGGCTGCTTTGCTGACAGTACAAGCTTTTTCCTAACGGACATAACCTAACCTAATTTGACATGTCTATCCACTAGGCAGTAGCTTGAGCACCTTCAACACTAATGACGTACTTATATATAAATAAGTAGTCTTTTTAGGGTTCCGTACCTCAAAAGGAAAAAACGGAACCCTTATAGGATCGCTTTGTTGTCCGTCTGTCTGTCAAGACCCTTTATCTCTGGAACTCGTGGAGGTATCGAGTTGAAATTAAAATCATACTCAGGTCTACAATCCCTTTGAAGCTGTGAAAAAAATATTTTTATAGCACCTGATTTTTATAGACGATTTGTTATCTCTCTCCCAGGGATTAAAGGAACGAACTACCTCGACCAAACATTGCCTACTCTTCTTTTCAAACATTGGCCGGAGAAGATCCCTCTAGGAATAAGTTGCAAAAGGCAATCAAAGTACTTGAAGTGCAGGATGTGCACCAGAAAAAAACGCGTAAAGCAGACTTTCATTAGATGCATGGGGTGCGACGACAAACCACCATTGTGTGCTCTTTGTTTTAAGGAATGGCATAAGCAATAATTATAAATATTAAGGGACAAGCCAATCAATTGTTTTATTCTTATCTCTTTGAAACTTTATGAGCTTATCATAATTCAACATCCTTTCAAAAAGTAGATCCCACTAAAAACATTACATTTAAATACTACTCATATAGCTTTCAGCGTTAAAAAGATATCAGATAGCAAGTAGCGCCACGCTTGCTACCCCACACAGCTTAACTCTACCGGCCACGCTCTACAAATTCTACATCTTAATAAGCTCGTGAAAGACATGACGCCCCAAGAGTACAAAATAATGAAAAGAAAATGGCAAAAGAGGAACAAGACGAGAAGAGAAAAGCAAAAAGCTGTACAGAGCCCCTCTGTCACATAATTGTCCCCTTTATAAATAACACCCAATTTGGCATAGCATCTCAACAATTGCAAATATTTCGTAAAACTTTGTTTATAACTATTATTCTATTTATAAGATAAATGTTCACTAATGCTCTTCTATAATAAATCTTGAATAATACACAATATATGAAAGTTTGTGGTCTTTTTCGTTGAAATGAGACAGAGTACCTACTAGTTTTGCTACAGCAAGGCGCACATTTCCGAGCATATTGGCGAATAGTTAGATTAGAACGATACTTACCTGGCGGTAAAACAAAGAAATACGCGGGTATATGACGCCCGAACCGATGGCAAGAGCGATAATTAAGCTATCTGAGGCTTTTTTTATTACCGCCCCAGGTGAGCACAAAATTTTACGTCTCCCTGACCAGGAAGCGTGTAATGTCTTTGTGGTCAAGTATGACGTAAAAGTATTCTGTTTTTTTTTTGTTATTAATGCATAGTAAAGAGGTGAGCTAATGAAAGAATATGTTATTTTGTTCTATGAATAGAAAATAAGGATTTAGTTTGGCATGGCAATAAAAAACATTTCTTATTTCTGTTACGGAGGTGTCCCATTTATTATTACTTACCCACATAACTTAAAATTTAAGACGAACAAAAAAAACGATGCACGCCTTAGTTCCGCAGTAATAGTAAAATCAACATTCTAATGTATAAAAAAAATTAAAAAAAAACTTCGTAAATCTGGAGCTTGTTGATAAAAAGAAGAACAACCCAAATTCTATACAAAGTTACCTACCCTGTCATCTAGACCAACTCTTTTACTTTTCATTATTTGCTATTGAAATAACATAATTATGTGCAATTACGTTGATGCAAAAAAAGCCTCATTTCGTCAAACATAAGTTTGTTAAACTAAGCGATCGTGATTGAATCCTTCCATTTCATTTCTGTTTTAAATAACTGCTACAAAATAATAGCGAATATGGTAATGCGAATATTATGTTTGGTAATCGATTAAACATATCTGAGTATATTTTGTCTATCATTACTAATTGGGTCATGACACCCTGACACCGTTCATACATTAGTTACATTTTTATGACACGTCGTTTTAATTATTATTTTCAAGTTCACTTTGTAAGTATCAAATAAATTTTGGTTAATCATGTGTGAACATTTTGTCTCCAGGTCGTTTAAAAATAAGATGCGGTGTAATAAATCACTGGCCGGAAAGGATCCCAGTGCCAATGAATTCTAAAAAGTCATCAAGACACTTAAGGTGCAAGATGTGCAACAAAAAGAGACTTAGAAAGGAAACTGCCATTAGATGCATGGGATGCGACGACAAACCTCCATTGTGTGCTCTATGTTTTAACGAATGGCATACGCAGTAATTTCTGATAGCGGGTATCAACCAGGAAGAAGAATTATGGATAAGCCCACCAAACGCCAGATGCCAGCGAGACAAAGTGGTCTGACACCATCAATAAAACTTGTGGCTCTATGTACAGATCAGCTCACATAGCTATTGTGATTGACCGTGATCGTTAGTCATGACGGAACGTCGAAAAAGAGAAGACGCAATAGTCTGATCACGCTTTGGCAATAAAGTGAGTAAGATTTATTCGAGTGTATTACTATTATTTATTATTCGTTCCTAGATGACTTCCCGTCTCCCGAACAAGCCGGTTTCCGAAGAGGCTTTAGTACCGTAGACCACATCCATACGCTCCGTCAGGTTATAAGACTGATGAGTATGACCTGCTCTGCCTGCCTTGCCTGCAACTTTCCGCAGTATCTCAAGACGAGAGTCTTTGAATAGTGTGTGTTGCCAGTGATGACATATGGCACTGAAACGTGGTCGCTTACTACGGGCCTCATAAGAAGGCTCAAAATCACAGAAAGGGCAATGGAGAGGGCTATGTTGGGAGTTTCTCTGCGTGATCGCATGAAAGAAAGAAAGAAAGAAAGAAAAAACATTTATTCGTGACAAAACACATAAAAACAAACTGTAGATACAATACACACAAACACATGAGTAATGAGGCTATCCGCAGCAGAACCAAGGTAACCGAAACCGGGATATTGATCGAGATCCCCAAATCGCTAAACTTAAGTGGCAGTGGGCGGGGCACATTGTACGTAGAATCGATGGCCGTTGGGGCGGAAACATTCTCGTGTGGCGACCGCGTATCGGAAGGCGCGGCGTGGGGCATGGGTAGGCCCCCCCACAAGGTGGACTAATGACCTGGTAGAGGTCGCGGAAGTCCGCTGGATGCGGGCGGCGCAGGACCGGTCACTTTGTCACTCTTTGGGAGAGGCCTGCCTATGTCTAGCAGTGGACGTCTTTCGGCTGATGTGATGATGATGATGATGATTATTCGTTCCGTTTCCTTGTTGCTCCCGAAAAAATAGGGTTAATTTACATGTATTTTAAATTCAAATATGTGAAGTTGTGTTATGAAATAAATAGTACGAAACATTTTTATAGAAAGCAAACAATAAAATATTGTGATAGTTGATATAGTTTTTTTTTTACTGGAAAATTCTCAGAGCTATTGAAATACACATGTTTTTACCATCAAAACCCGTGATGCTTGACGTCATGTTGCACGACAATGCGCACACTTGAATTGTGTGGATCGCCATAATGTTTGAGTTTATTTTGATACAGATCGATTGCTTCTCCCGATTCGCCTTCATCTCCACCCGCCATAAAAGAAGAATAAGACCGAGTAACATTAGTATTTCTACTAGAAGCCAAAGTAAAAAAATTTACATTTTCAGCAACATATATCACTCTTAGCCGCGGCACGAGACTGCTATACATCGCGGACTACACCTATTCTCTCCACGGAAGAATACCTTGCGGAGGCCTTAGATATAGATGCTCAAGTTGCAACAGCAGAAAGTGCAAGGCATTCGCCTACGTGAGCAAAGATGACCGAATTCTGAACGTTATTAATGAACACAATCATCCCCCCATTAAGTACGTCAAGACGTCAAGTGGGCACTATGTTAAAATTGGCTACACTTTTTAGCTTCATAATTAATTACACACGAGTATGTAATGTTAATTCCTTTATTTCTTGTTGTCGTTAATTCCAATTACAAACATGGGTTTTAACCTTAGAAGATTTTACTTCCGTTCTTTGTTTTATGATGATTTAAATATAGATACAATTTGAAATGGTACTTTATTTTGTGCTTAATATTTTGACCACGTGAGAACATTTGTAGAATTCTAGTACTGTGCCAAGAACTACGAGAAGTAAATTACCTGTCTGTGGAATGTATTTACACGAATAGAATAAACGAAAAGTCAGTTATTGTTTATTCGATTCTTGTTCCAGCTAAATTCATAACTCTAACTCGAGGGACCAGGCTACTTGTGATCGGCGAGTACACTTACTCTATAAGCAGGCCTGTAAATAACGGCTACAGATACAAATGCTCGAGTTGCACCAGCAAAAGATGCAACGCTTTTGCTTACGTCACCAATGACAACAACATCTTGAGGCACAGTGATGTGCATAACCATTCGCCTAACAAATACTTGGAAACGTCGTCGGGATTGTACGTAAGATTTGGGAAGAGGAAAACGTGAATTATTGCGACAGGAAATATTACTTGCGATACTGTGAACGAAGTAATAGAACTGAGGACACTAGTGATGGTTCGTGACGATAGAGTTTTTTGTTTATTTATTTTACTGTGTAATAAACAGTTTCAATGTTTAAGGTATTTTGATTGGTAGTAGTACCTTATGTTTTGCTTCCGATTTTATGATTTCCGAATATATGAATTTCGAATATCGCGAACAGTGGTCCGTCTTACTGTATTAATTGAAAGGGTTCTGTTCTTCCAGTGCAATTTGTCAGATCAGCCAAAGGCAGACGCGGGGTCATCGCTATATGGAACAACTATCTTTTCAGTCGGAATTCGAAGATCGCCAAAGGCGGTACCAGATTCGCTTGCTCCAAGCTGTCCAAGCAATGCAAAGCGCACCTTCATATATCGAGAGAGAATACCGTTATATTTGCAAACTCGGATCATAATCACCCGCCGCCGAAATTTTTCGTAAACCATGCAGGATATTTGATTAACATGACTTGTTAACATATGATCCGTATCTCTACTATGACATAAAGAATGTACGCGATAAAATCTGGGCATACCTGATCTAGTATATTTTCGAAGCAGCACTTTTTTTTAAATAATCCATAGATGAAATACTATAAAATAAAAATACAATCATATTTGTTACTGACTTGCGCGACCAAGGAACTCGGTATGTATGTTGGTTTATCAGCGATAATTCAATATCAAGTAAATTAATTTCGATAATTCTTTTATTAGTTGCTAGAAGGTACTTTCAGAATACTTTCATACGAATTTGACGGAAAAAAAAGACATTGAATTTTTGCCCTCCCGTAAAAATACAATCATATTTGTTACTGACTTGCGCGACCAAGGAACTCGGTATGTATGTTGGTTTATCAGCGATAATTCAATATCAAGTAAATTAATTTCGATAATTCTTTTATTAGTTGCTAGAAGGTACTTTCAGAATACTTTCATACGAATTTGACGGAAAAAAAAGACATTGAATTTTTGCCCTCCCTTATCCGTCCTTTTTTATAGAAATTAAAAATATGTATTTAAATTTTCATTTTCCATAAACATGGATTTGGCTTTATTTACAACTATTTCAAATTTCAAATTGATAGCATTAGTATTTCGCACCATAAGGGTCCGTTATTACCTTTTTGGTCTGGAACCCTCAAAATGTTAGTTAATGTGAAAAGATAATTTAACAAAGCATCGAATAGCTCGTTCAACACTTACAGTAACTAGATACAACTTAAAGTTATAAAACTAGATACAACTTTAA
The DNA here is from genome assembly GCA_932294315.1 of Epinotia nisella. Taxonomy (NCBI): domain Eukaryota; kingdom Metazoa; phylum Arthropoda; class Insecta; order Lepidoptera; family Tortricidae; genus Epinotia; species Epinotia nisella. The sequence goes on along the minus strand of OW028675.1, from coordinate 29,190,532 downwards.
GTTATTATTTGATATGATTGTATTTTTATTTTAGGGTATTATACATACATACATACATACATATAATCACGCCTCTTTCCCAGAGGGGTAGGCAGAGGTCACGGATCTCCATTTGCTACGATCCTGACAAACCACTTTCGCTTCAGTCACCTTCATAACATTTCTCATACATGCTCGTCGGTTTAGGGTACTTTTGACCTGGCCTTTTTGTAAGATTTCTCCAATTTGATCGGAGAAAGTTCGCCTACGTCTTCCCCTTCCAACTTGCCCTTCCACTATTTTTAGATAATATACTCTCTTCGTTAATCTTCTTTCATCCATCCTCTCTACGTACCCAATTATATCTATAGATTATTTTAAAAAGTGCTGTTTCTTACTAAGCAGTTGGGTGAAATATATACTAGATCAGGTACGCCCAGATTTTATCGCGTACAGTCTTTACATATGTATGACCGATATTATTTAATACTAACCCTAGAATTAAGTAGTATGTTACTAACACGGTTTGTCCGAAATAAAAATAATTGAATTGAATTTATTCTTTTTAGTAGTTATATGGCGGGGTTTTCTTTTTCTTGTAATATTTGTTATGGCTTTGTCGATTAGTAAGTAACTACCTTCGTTCACCTCTTTTCTGGTGGAGATACGCAAATTAGTTAGAGTTGTGTTGGAAAAATAACATTGCACTGTAGTTAAAGAAAGTGTACGTTGTGTATAAAATAGAATATATATAATAAACCTTGTTGAAAATATTGTTACCCTATTTTTTTAAAATTAGGAACCTCTATTTTTTTTTTATTATACGAATTAACGACATACGTACCTACAAATTATTGTATATCCATAGAGTTAGTCCCATTAAAGAAGGCGTGTGATAACAATTAACTTCACAAGCGGGGTCCTAGATTTGTCGAATTGGATCGGAAAGTCGAATATTTTCTTTAATCCTGGAATGTTTTTGCTAGATTGATCATAAATCCAATGTATATTTATAGATATTTTCGTTGATTATATATAATAAGTAGTTGAATATTTTCATTAGGCCGTGCCAGACGGATAAGAGGAAGAAGGTACAGAAGCATGGGCGTACGAGCGAGATGGACCGACGAGGACATGAAATTAGCCATGGCTGCAGTAAAAAGCGGTGAAATGAGAGTGTATACTGCATCTATGCATTTCAACATACCTAGGCGGACATTGGACTACTATCTGAAAAATAACAGGGAACAAAAATCGAAGCTAGGCAGAAAACCTTCCTTATCACACAGTGAGCAAAATGAGTCAAGTGATACGCAAGATGTATAATATTTATACCCTTCTCTCTCATCTGGGGGTTAGGTAATCCCGGTTGCATCCACTGCTGGTGCTTGTCGGTCCAGGATTTTTTTTCTTGCCCACTTGTAATGAAGCCAAAACATTGAGTGAGAAGATAAAGTATTTTATGATTGTTTGAATTTGATTTCTAAATTGGGAACAAGAGACGATGGCGTTAAAAAAACCACAAGTACGAATAATTCGTGATCTCATTTTATAGGAGAAGGTCTCTTTAAAATGACCTGTACTGTATAAGTAAGATTCGACTTCTATTTATTTAACGAATATCACTGGCCAATCAACTTGGTAATTCTGCCGGTTTTTTTGGCACGTTTGGTCCAGGTGAGTATCGGAGTGGAGTATGAACTGTAGTGTTAAAAATAGTTGACGAAACCTGTGGTGGATTTATGATTTGTAAGCATTGACGAAGCATGTTGCGGATTTTTGCTGTTTGAAAGTATTTTACATGTCGTTCAATGAAATCTATTTGTGTTGATATAGCAAGTACCTGTGCTTAAGCCTAGTAATTAACTTTAGCTCCTAGGTAGTGAATGTATTTGAAACTTCCTGTACGAGTATAAAATCCAGCCACGATATATCTGCGTTCTAGCAAATAAACACATCAGTCTGAGTATGACGTTTTGTTGTTACTTAATATGCATCGCAACTTCAATGAGAGGATGTTGCAAGTGGTTCCCATTTCTCGGTAATTTACGCTGAGCGTTGTCATACAGTGTTAAAACTGTATTTTTGACGACCGGTTAGCATAGTGGGTAGCGACGCTGCCTACAAAGCTGAAGGTCCTGGGTTCGAATCCCGGTAAGGACAAATATTTATGTGATGAGCATGAATATTTGTTTTTGAGTATTGAATGTTTTCTAAGTAGGTATTTAAGTATTTATATCTATTGAATATATCGTCGTCTAGTACCCATAACACAAGCCGCATTGAGCTTACTATGGGGCTAGTTCCATTTGTGTGAGAATGTCCCCTAATATTTGCTCATTTATTTTACCCAAATCCATTCCCTCCCCTATAATATTTGAAACGAGCCCAGAGTTTAATATTAGTTTTTTTTCTTCATTTTAGTTAGAATAATACAACTGGCACCCGGCAAGCACTTGACGATGGTGGACGGGTTCACATTCCACAGGAACGGAGCCAAGAGAGCAGGTGGGATCAGGTGGTTCTGCTCTCGAAGGAAAAAAGGATGCCCTGTCTACATCGTGCTGGATGAGATTCATGGGGAACTGGTCAGGTTCCTAGGGGAGCATAACCATGAACCCCCGAATTATGTTAAAGCGGGGGAGTTCTTTGTTAAAGTTTGACTGAAAGATTTTATTAATCATTATTTATTTACTGTGACTAAACTAATGTAATCAAATACGTAAATTATTTTAGGCTTAGTATCTACTGAATATGAATGAATTATCTAAAAATGTGAAAGACGAATATATATGATTTCATAATAACTTCGTTGTTTCCAAATGCAGCAATGTATTAAGTAGGTAGCTACAATTTGCACAGGTGTTGTGTTGTATTGTGACGTTTTTCTTTTCAAATGCCAATAACTCTAAGATTTTTTTCCTTTCAGATTTCAAGTTCATAACCCTCGTAAACGGTAAACAGTTGCTCATGGTCAATGGTTTCACGTACCACAAGATATCCAGGGAGATGTACTCCGGAGGGTTTAGATGGCGGTGTTCGACCACGCAGAGCAAGAGCGGGAGGTGCAACGCGTTCGTGGTGCTGACTTGTGATGCGAAAACTTTGCTGAGGATTAGCGGGCACCAACATTGTCACGAGCCCCCCATGCTCAAAAGGACGACGGGTGGTACTTACGTTAAAGTTTAAATGAAAGAGTTTAGTGAGTTGAGGTTAAAGGACTCTTTCTAGTCTCACTGCCCGCTACAGCAAGAAAAGAACACCAAAAAAGAAAGCTATGTATTCTACAATATTTATGGCCCTTTAAGCGTTAAAGCAAACGCTAACCGACTGATACGCGAACTTTTTTTTATTTCAATTGTCGTTGCATTTTTAAGTATTAACTATAAGAGGAACTCCTCAAAGTTATGGAGTTTAGAGGGAAGTCGAAACGTGTACTTCTTATTTGTGATGTGACGTACTGATCAATATATAGTATGCGATTAATGTTATTATTAAGTAATCAGTCACTAGTGAAGCTACGGTACCTATCGTTACCAATTACGATTAGTCATAATCATAATAAGAACTTGAAGAGTTCTTAAAAGTACAATATAATTTTACATTCCTTATACAAATACCTTGATCTCTATTAGCAATAAGTTTGCTTGTATACAAGCTGTTTGGTGAGTTATATCAGAATCTCGATGTAAGTCATTTTCTTGTATAAACTTAATATATATTAGGTAAGTCATTTTTGGCAATACATTTATTAAATTAAAAATGTGTTTTAATTATTAATTCCATAAAACTACTGCCAATATTTCCATTACATTCAAACTCAGTACCTTTATGTCATTTTCGTTATACATATTTGAATTGGGTTTATTAATAATTGGGCTTTTTTCGCATTTAAATTTATTTAATACTGTAATTATTTTATCATCATCTTTGGGCACTGTCATCATTATCAAAATTCACATTTCCTTTGCAATATAGTTTATTGACGTGCACATTATGTTAAGTATTCATTTCAGAAGCTAAGCTGATCACGCTTGTGAATGGCAAGCAGCTACTCATGTCCAATGGCTATACATACCACAAGTTTTCTGGTGGCTACTCGGGTGGGTATCGTTGGCGATGTTCTTCCAGATTGAACAAGTCTTCTCGATGTAACGCTTTTGTGGTGTTGAGCAGCGATTCGTCTGAAATCTTGAGAATTTCTGGACGGCACTGCCACACTGCTCCCATTTATAGAATGACATCAACGGGTGCTTACATTAAAATTGGAAAGCCGGAAAGTTTTTTTTAACTTTTGTATTTCTCAGAATATTGCGCCAGGCTGTATGTTTGCCTGATTGCTAATTATGATTCAAAATTGAGTACTTTACTCTCATTCGATGTATTCCAGCTGAATATGAGTAGGTAAGAAGTTGACAGTTTTTTTGTGATTTAAGTCTATATCATTTAATATTGACGGAAAATAAAAATAATTTTAATGTTGTGCTTCGTTTACTATGTTCGTAAACCAGGTCAATCACTACTGCAATTGAATGTGTATAAGAAATAAAATCCCACTAAAAACATTACAGTCATGTAAAGTAATTGCCAACAATACCTAGCTCATATAGCTTTCAGCGTTAAAAAGATATCAGATCGCAAGTAGCGCCAAGCTTCCTTCAAGCCGTGTGAAGTAGGAACTTCCTTTACAAGCCCCACTCTATAAATTCTACATAAGATGTAGAATTTGTGGCGCGTGGCTGGTCCAATCTTGATTTCTGGTGCTACTTTACTGGTGTACTTAAATAAAAATATTCTCAATGTTATATTTGGTGTTTCTATTTGACACCGTACCAAAGTATCCCATAACTTTTATTTCATGCCTTATGTCTAAGCGACATCAAGACCGTACCAACATTTGTAAGCATTTAATCTATTATCACATGACGTGAGTAACATTAACAATTGTTATTATTATTTTGTTGCCATATCTGACTTCTCTTCTTTAATTGTATATAAATGTTTGTGTGTGTGTTTTTTAAACGGTTTTATTTTTTTATCTATAAATATAAATAACTAGCTTCTGCCCGCGACTTCGTCCGCGTGGAACTCGTTTATATCGTAGCTCCATACAAACTTTCGCCCCCCATTTCGCTCCCATAGGGGATGATTCCCGGGATAAAAACTATTCTATATATTAATCCTGGCTATAGACTATCTTCATGCAAAATTTCATCCAAATCGGTCGAGCCGTTTAAGCGTGATTGAGTAACAAACATCCAAACATCTAAACATCCAAACTTTCGCATTTATAATATTAGTAGGATAGGATTAGTAGGATTAAAGTGTATTTGCATGCATTGTTATGTATTTATAGCAAAGAAATAATTGATTATGATTATTATTGGCCGATTATACCTATGTAGGTATATAAATTGGCTTTACGAATAAATTGAATATAGTTAGGTAACTTTAAATGTGAAATATTGGCATATCCTCAATTCCAAATTCACCTTCGAGTAGGTCGATAAAATTGCAACCATTTCTCGAGTAGAAAAAGCCAAGGTGAGTTTTGTATTATTGATTTTCTACATATTTCACAAATTTGGTAAAACAAAAAAAAAGGATTATGATTTTTTTACCCTCGAGGACTACCTAAAGTCCTTCTGTTAATAATTTTGCTTGAATACTTGCGTACTTAATCTAATGTGCGGACTTTGTTTCAGACTGTAAATTCATAACTATTCAAAATGGCCGCCAGTTGCTCATGATAAACGGGTACACGTTCCACAAGGCCAGCACGGTCGTGTACTCGGGTGGCTATCGCTGGCTCTGTTCCTCCCGCAAGAGTAAGCGAGGCAAATGCAACGCGTTCGCGGTGGTCACATGTGATGACTCTGCGGTGATGAGGGTGACAGAATGGCACTGCCACGATCCGCCTATGTTCAGGGTGGCGTCCAACGGGCGATATATTAAAATCTAATCAGCCGGGTATGGTTGAGATTATTTTATTTAGCCGACTTTTAATAAAACTGTCAATTGAATTGGAATCTTCTACCTTGGACGGTAGAGTTGCTTTTTTAATGTAGAAGGTACTTTGATGCAATTCCGACGTCTCAAGTGGGTGGCCGCCTAGGCAAGACTGCTCGTCCAGTGAGAAACCTCGGTGCGTATGTTTCGGCCAAGCAAAAAGCCGGCTGCAAAATAGGTGGATTGCAAAATAAAAAGTACATAGTTAAGGACCTTAATCTAATCTATGCTGTAACTTTATTACATTGCGTAACGAAAGTTACCCATAAAAATGTATGAGTAATTGCCGTTACACAATGGAAAAAGTTAAACCGAAGATTAGATTAAGGCTCTTATCTATGTACATTTTTTTTGCAATTAACCCACTAAAGCTGTCCCCGACAATAAAGCTACATAGAAATTAGGTACCATCAAAATCAGTTCAGTAGTTTCCGGAGTAATTGCAAACAGAAAAAAGTCATGGTCAACTGGGCATATCTAACATCTATACTAACATTATAAAGGGGACTCTATTCTATGACGTTAGTATGGTACGGGTAATTTCAGAAACCACTCATCCGATTTGGAGAAGTTTTTCAGCATTAAATATACAGAACCAACCTTCGCGATGGATACAGACATTACAACCTATAGTTTATTCCGCGGCTCAACCTGCGCTTTTAGGATTGCGTGCCTCAAAAGGAAAAAACGGAACCCTTATAGGATCACTTTGTTATCCGTCTGTATGTATGTCAAGACCCTTTACCTCAGGAACGCGTATCGAGTTGAAATTAAAACCATATACTCAGGTTTACAGTCCCTTGAAGCTGTAGGTAAATAATTGAAACTTCAAAGTTAAAATAAAAAAACGGCCATTTGTGCTGCAAAACGTATATTTCGACACTCTCAAGGGAATCAAAATTTATAGGATACTTTCCGTTGACCTAGAACTATGAAATTTGGCAAGTAACATCGTCATATACTACAAGTATAGGAAAAAATCTGAAAACTGTGGGCGAGTCCGACTCGCACTTGTCCGGTTTTTTTATTCCTTTTATATTCTTCCCAGATCTTAGTGCTTGCGCATATAAAATGATACGCTCGTGTTGTGGATCGATTTCTACTGCTCAACAAACATACATTCTGCCATGTGGCACGTAATCGGTGTTACTGTTCGAAGGCTCGTTATCCATATCGTTGCAAGTAAATGGTTACATTGGACAACGACGCTGGTTTGATAATTATCTCAAGAAAAGAGCATAATCATCCCGAACCGAAACTATATATATGACGTCTGATGGAAGTCTTGTATTAACTTCACTGTCTGTGATACCGTACAGAGGCCGAAACCCTACTAGGACATTAATCTCGCTATCTTGCTGATCTATACTAAAACTTGGAACTCGCAGCGGACTGTCCATCAATTAGAGTAATTTTTAGTAGAGTGTAGAGATTTGAGAGACATTCCTGTTCCTAAACAAAATCATCCTGACAGCAGCAGGTAACAAAAAAGTTAAAATAATATAGTTGAAGATAATAAAGGCGATTGTTCTGTGATTTGAATCTTCGATGCCAATAAATACTATTTAGTTAGTTGCATTTTATTCAAATTGAACCTTTATTGGAACCCCACAATGCCGCCAAAATGTGTTCAATGTTTTTTTATGATTTCATATCATCAGATCATCAGTGTCGTTTTATTACAGAGACTTCAAAATGCAACATCCAAGCTGTTAAAAATGTTTTTGGAGTTGGTCGAAAAATGACAACTTCAGCAACAAAAAATGACGCCCCGGGAATAAACTTTATAAATATAGATTCCATGCCTGAAGATACAGGTGTATTTTCGGATGATATACGCAAACAAGTTGTCCCTTCAAATCATTCAAATTACGATGAACCTAATCATGAAAATCACCATAATGAAATGACAGCAAAAAACAGTAACTTCAAAGAATTACAAAAATGTCTTCGTAACTTCGGAAAAGATTACATCTCGATAGGTACGAAAGAAAAAGTATGTGCTAAAAAGATGGGTCCTCCATGTTTACAAAGCTGTTACCTCAAATGTCGTGAATATTTTACATCTGAAGAAAGACAAAATATTTTCAAAAAATTCTGGGCCCTTGGTTCTATAGATCTGCAGCGGAATTTCATAGCTAACTTATTGGGTGTTGTCCAACCAAAATATCAATATAGACGACTGTCTAGCAAAAGAAGAGATAATAATGCTTTTCATTTTTCAAAAGATAGTAATAGAATTCGTGTGTGTAAAACGTTTTTCTTGAATACTTTGGCTATATCTGACAAAACTATAAGGACAGTGAGGTACAAGATGGACTTTGGAACATTGGAACGAGACTTGAGAGGCAAACATGGCAAACACAAAAAACTTTGTGAAAAAACGATTGCTTATATTAAAAGTCATATTGAATCAGTTCCCAAAAGCAAGAACCACAAATTTCGTGAGAGGCCAACTCAGGAATTTATTGCGTGTTATAAAAGTGTTTCAGCGTTGTACAGAGATTACGAAAGGAAATGCTCGAATGCCGGACTCAGCCCCGCTGGATGTCTCGTGTATCGCAAAATCTTTAACGGACATTATGATATCAGCTTTTTGACGCCGGGAAAGAAACCTACAAAATAGGAATAATACTCTCATATATGATATACAGAACAACATTTAAAAAGAAATGATTCTTCATTGAATACTTATTTTGTTCCTGTCAAGAGAACAATTTTAACCCTGTTAATGAACCTCTAATCTAAAGCAATGTCCATGCACAAATGAATATTAACGGTATCAATAAACGATTCCTCTTTGCTCTCATTTTATTTTACCCGAATAGTACTAATGCATAATTTTCAGAAAATTCGTCACACGGAAATTTAGTCAGTGTTATAATTTTATACGATTATTATTTTGTTTACGCATGGTGTGATTAAAGAAGCCTTTTATTTTGTTACAGATGAGGAACCGAGGTTCATACAACTGTTTAACGGCAAAAGACTTCTCATGTACAAGGGTTACACGTTCCACAAGATAAACGATAAGAATTTCCGTTCAGGAGCCCGTTGGAGGTGTTCGAGCAAGAAGAAAGGTTGCAATGCCTTCGTGCTGGTCAGCTTTGACGACACTGCTATTCTTAAGATTAGTCCGTACCACACTCACGCCAGGCCTCAGTACTCGCAGATATCGAATGGCTCGTATGTCAGATGTTGACGCGTTGTTGGTTAGGATTTTCTGAAAGACTGCCCGTTAGAATATGCCTACATAGTAACGTAAGAATATCCGTACCGTTAATTTGAAAAAGTTAGCTTCAAATGATTGATAGCAGGATGTTAAAATATATAAATAAATGGTTAAATACGGTTTGTTTACGATTTCTGTGTAATTCCTTGGGTCTTAACTACAATCATCATTACATTGTATCATTCAGTTGTATCAAGTTATAAAACAATTATTTATTTATTTATTACCATGATTATTTTTAAAATAAAAATTTAAGACGAAATTTAAATCGTATTCCTTTAAAATAAAACCATTTTACAATATAACATATATTGTAAATATACCATATATTGTAAAATGGTTTTATTTTAAAGGAATATCATTCATCTTAAACTTTTATTTTAAAAATAATCATGGTAATAAATAAATAAAATAATAATTTACTTTAAAAACAAAGTTTTAACCGACTTCAAATCAGTACCCCAATTGCTTCAAGTTTGCCTATAAAATTTGAAGAGTTCCCTCGATTTCTCCAGGATCCCATCATCAGATCCTGACCTGATGACCATTGGACCACCACCTGGGAAGGATACCCATTCAAACAAAAAATAGAATTTTCCAAATCGGCCCAGGCGCCTTCAAGTAATCGCATAAAAAAATATTCCGACGAATTGAAAACCTCCTCCTTTTTGAAGTCGGTTAAAAAGAGGGCCAATATTACACAAATCGAACTAGTTCCACAATAAAGTTAATATATATAAATAGATATAAATACTTTAATACTTACATAGAAAACATCTACGACTCCGAAACAAATATTCACACTCATTACAAAAATATTTAAATATGCTCTTATCGTTATTTGAACCCAGGATCGTCAGATTCGCAGGCATCAGTTGCGTCCATATCTTTATCATTCTTGTACGTGTGTATGAGAACGAATGACTTGTATTCAAATTCTAGGCGTAGGTAAACGCAGCCGTAACGCCTTGGCCACGACTTTGGTCTTAAGCGACCTGCAGCAGCGGTTTTTCTAATTCATTGCGCGTGATCCCAACTAACCACAGTGCGTTGCGCGTTGACCGCGCAATGAACAGATAAAACGCTGCCGCAGGTCGCTTAAGACCAAAGTCGTGGCCAAGGCGTTAGTTACAACTTACAGCGGCCGCTCATTATTACGGCCTAGTCGGCCTAGAATAGCGGGCGCGGGCCTTTTCGGCAGCTTGTGGCTCGGTCGCGGCAACTATAGCGCTCGGTGTGCGCCGATGTTGTACTAAAGCACGTAGTAGTTAGTAGTGCTGTAATATATGAAAGATCTGATTATGACCTGGTAAAGGTCGCGGGAGTCCGCTGAATGCGGGTGGCGCAGGACCGGTCATCGTGGCATTCTTTGGGGGAGGCCTGTGTCCAGCAGTGGACGTCTTTCGGCTGATATGATGATGATGAATATATGAAAGAACTTGTGCCGCCACTAGTAGCTCAATGTGCGGCCGCTCTTTTACTTACGCCGGCTGGATACGTCAAAGACGTTAAAAGTTGGATACTACAGGGGCAAAGGTTTTAATTGAATATAAAGGCTGGCTATTAAGCTACGGTAGCCTAGTGGTTCAGGTATGCGGCTGTCAATAATACGTCAAAGACGTTAAAAGTTGGATACTACAGGGGCAAAGATTTTAATTTTAATCCTACTAATATTATACATGCGAAAGTTTGGATGTTTAGATGTTTGGATGTTTAGATGTTTGTTACTCAATCACGCCAAAACGGCTGAACGGATTAAAATGAATTTTGGTATACATATAGTGTATAGCCTGGATTAACATATAGAATACTTTTTATCTCGGGAATCATCCCTTAAGGGGACGAAATGGGGGGCAAAAGTTTGTATGGAGCTATGATATAAACGAGTTCCACGCGGTCAAAGTCGCGGGCAGAAGCTAGTTGAATATAAAGGCTGGCTATTAAGCTACGGTAGCCTAGTGGTTCAGGTATGCGGCTGTCAAGCGACGGTTGTGGGTTCGAATCCCGGCTCGTATCAATGAGTTTTTCGAAACTTACGTACGGAATGTTTACCGTTAGCTTTTCGGTGAAGGAAAACATCGTGAAGAAACCGACCAATCCCAATAAGGTCTGGTTTTCCTCTGGGTTGGAAGGTCAGGTGGCAGTCGCATTCGTAAAACTAGTGCCTATGCCAAATCTTGGGATTAGGTGTCAAAGCGGACCCGGGACTACTTTAGGGCACAACCGGGAATAACGCTAGGAGGATGATGATACAGGCTGGCTATTTTATTTATACGCTACCTAGATATTTGTAATTTTAAGTAGGTAATAGAGGTGTTTATTTGCTTTTTTTTAATTGCATAATTGTGTTTACTTTTATATAGGTAACACTATATTTCGTTGTTCCAGCAAATATTTTAATTTTACAGTGTAGGTTATTCCTTCAAGTGCTCAATATTGTGTATTACATAAATGCATGTATTATTTGTAACATTAATATTACTATTTTTTTTTTAATGAACTATTTTATTGATTTAATTAAACTGCATTGCAATTGTACTATCGTTTTCATTTCATTTGACTTAAACATAAGTCGCGTCACTAATACTAATCTAATATATATAGTAGATTAATTATGTCTAATACATTTCACAATTAAGCATATGATGTTAAATAAATAAATATTAGGGGACACAACTCTAATACACAAATCTAATAAGCCCCATAGTAAGTTCAATAGGCTTGTGTTATGAGTACTGGACGACGATATATTTAATAGACATAAATACTCAAATACGTAGAAAAAATCCAAGACTCCGAAACAAATATTCATGCTCATCGCACAAATATTTGCCCTTACCGGGATTCGAAACCACCTTATGCAAAACTTATTGTTTAAAGTTAAGTACCTACTACTGATCCAGATATTTATTCTTTCTCTATATTTGCAACTAACTATAGGTATGTGAAGAAAACCGGCCAAGTGCGTGTCGACCACGCAAAACAAAGGGCACTTACGTCCTTTTCTATAGGGATGGCAGTTTTTCAGCAATATCTCGAAAACCTTTGAACCGATCTTGTTCAAAATAATTTTCGGTGAAAGAATTTAATAAGCCATATGTCCATTATTTTCTTCATACTTTTAAAATACACCGTTAAAAAATTAGGGGGACACAATTTTAGTGACTTTCGGGGCGTTTATCTCCGACTCTATTTACTTAATCAATGAAAACGCTAAGAAACCTTATATTTATTTTGAAAGGCCTATCGATCACGTGGGCTTACAAGGAAAAAAAAAATTGATTTGCAGATTTACGTATGGAGTGCACCCCTAAAAAATTTTTTTGTCACTTAATTACAAAACTATGTAGCGGCTAACAAAATACACCTATCTCCAAAATTTTATTCAAATACACCTTATAGTTTTCGAGTAAAATGGCTGTGACATACGGACAGACGGACATGACGAAATTATAAGGGTTCCGTTCGGGTGGCTACGGAACCCTAAAAAGCAACATCTAACCACGATTAGCTATTGAATCGAGAGCTATAGGTAAAGCAAAGCAAAGGCATCCTGGATCATTATATATTATTCTGGAAACAGGATCTACCGATGCGTTTTTACCCGTTAAGTGCTGTGTAACTGTGTAAAAGCAAAAACAGGCTAAACTTGTATTTAATTCCAGCACAAATGATCACCATGGTGACCGGGAAACACTGCCTGTTCTACGAAGGGTACACGTTCTTCTACCGGTACAAGACCAAGAGCGGCCACAAGTGGGTCTGTACCAACTTCCCTAGATGCAAGGCCTTCCTTTACGTGGATGGACACGTGACATTTATGGTCCTCGAAAGCGGACTGAATCATAATCACGAGATGAGAGCATTGCATCGATGCCCGGATGGTAGATATATGAAGTAGTACATTTTTATGTATATTCTCTAGTGGTTTGAAGTGTTCAGTTTTACTACAGCAAACCTAGCAGTGAAGTGTACAAGTGCAACCATGGAAATCTTATATGAAAGTTGTATTTAAACTATGTACCTATAGTTTAGAGCTTGCTTGTAATGAATTCTGATTGAGTTATTTATGTAGATAAACCCCCAGCACTAATTTAAACTTAAAAATAAAAGGAAGCAAAATTCCAAAACTCTGTCAGATGAAAAATAAGGGTCCAATTTAGCATTCCGAGTCATGAAGCTTGTAATAGAGAGTGTAAAACGTCTAACATTCTATAGATTTCTATTACTCGCTATATTTTCATATCACAAGTTTGTTAGAGCGCAAAATAAAATATTTGAAATTAAATTATATCGAAATGTTATCAGTTTGTTTTTATTTTTAATTTGACACGCACAGCTGAATAACAGAAGCACCAGGCCCCGTAGCATGGTTGGCCTTGTCACGCGATAGGTGATAGGATAGAGCGTGCGTCACTGGCTGACACCGTTCGATAGAACGAGACGACGCACTTATCTTGTCACTTGTCGCGTGATAAGGCCAACCATGCTGCGGCTCCAGGGGGGTTAATCGCGTAACGTTCCGAACGCGCGTTAGGTAGATCCTACTGTCATTTTTCCATATAAAAATTGACAGTTAGATCTACCTGACGCGCGTACAGAACGAGTTACGTGATCGACCAGCTGACTGATGGTTCCGACTTAGGAAATGTTGATGGCCCCTTTTAGGTAGGTAGGTATTTATTTATCTATTATTTATTTGTTTATTTATTCAGCTTACTTAAACTAATTTTTTTTACATAATATAGGTAAACATATTAGGTAACTACTCACTAATCATATGTTGTTTTAGGATACAAGTATAGGTATTACATTAAGTTAAAGTAAGCCACCTTCCGTACCTACTAGTTGAAACTGTATTACGGCAAGGTACCCTCCTTACCTAGAGTATGTACAGTCGAGTTCTCCAATATCTATACAGACACTCTTTCAAAAATATCTACACATGCGCCTTATGTCAGTAATAATAAAGCCTGTGACAGATATTTTTGAAAGGTTGTCTGTATAGATATTGGAGAACTCGACTGTACTTACCTTGAGTCATCTCATTCAAATGGTAAGAAATTCTACGAGGGAAAGGCAAACAAGCTCCTTATTTATAGATTCAAATATTTATATTATTATTATTAGTTTATAACTACATGCACCTAATTGCACCTATAGATGATAGATGTATCATAACTTCGGAGGAATTGAATTCCCGTGGGTTACTGACCGTTACATATCAAAAAATGTAATGATACCTAAATCTAAATCCATTTCGGTAATTAGCTTACCTGAACGTAATAAAGTAGTTTTCAGTTTTTTTTTTGCACTACTTTTTAAGAAAATCGCGAAGTAAATAAATGTGTTGTAAACCGTGTGTAACGTCAATACGAGTACTACGCCTGTCATATGATATGAAAGATGTGCTTAGTATTGACGTCATAATTTAATTACGATCTTATGGAATTCGCTACTTTTCAATGTGATTGAATATTTCTGAATGAAAATTACAACTTAGGGAGAAATAACGTGTCCCTCAACCTTTTTCTAGTGAACTAAATAATAATGGCCCACTTGAAATAATGAAATATTGTCAATGGGGAATGGATGAAAATTTTAGAAATGCCTGATTATTTTTTTGGTGATAGAAATAACCTTCCTTAGCAACAGAAAAAAGTTTCAGATTTTTCAGCTGCGACAATTATTTTTGAAAAATATAAACAGTTTCCTCATTTACGTTTTGGGTCAAGAACGGTAAATAGACACTTTCCTTGACAGATCAAGCATATTACAAAAAACTATCTTAAATATCTGTGGTAAACTGACACTGGAAATGACCAATAAAGCTGCTGCAAGTGTCAATATCATTGCCAGTGTCAGTTTACCACACATATTTAATATATTTTTTTGTAATATGAGACCGATCGAGGAAGTGACCCAAAACATAAGTGAGGAAACTAAATTTCAAAAAAAATTGACGCAGCTGAAAAATCTGAACCTTTTTTCTGGTGCTAAGGAAGGTTATTCCTATCACCAAAAAAATAATCGGGCATTTCTAAAATTTTCACCCATCCCCAATTGTGCCTAAGAAACTAATTATTTCCGGGCTAAATGATAGAATATCTTGTCAAGACATAATCTGAGTTGCCTATTCTGGCTCTGAAATACTCTGTATAACAGTGCATTGCCGCAACATGCTAAGCAAGTAATTATTCCATTCTATTTCTAGCGGAAATGATCACGATGGTCACAGGGAAACAGAGCCTCCTGTTCAGAGGATACACGTTCTTCTTTCGATACAAGACGAAGAAGGGTGAAAAATGGGTATGCACCTACTACCCCCGTTGTAAGGGGTTCGTTTGTGTCGAACCTGTCAGCCTGATGATCCTTGAAAGTAACCTGGGCCACAATCATGAGATGAAGAAATTGCATCGTTGCGCGGATGGAAGATATTTGAAGTAATCTAATTTGCATATGCATTTTAGCACGTTTTTAGGGTTCCGTACCTCAAAAGGAAAAAACGGAACCCTTTGTTGTCCGTTTGTTTGTCTGTCTGTCTGTCTGTCCCTTTATCTCGGGAACGCGTGGAGGTATAGAGTTACTAAGGTCAACAGTCCCTTGAAGTTGTGAAAAAATCAAACTTCTAACTTAACGTAAAAAAAAAACTAGAAGTATGAAATTTGTCAAGTAATAGGTATCGTGTTATACTAGTACAGGAAAAAATCTGAAAACTGTACATTTGTAATAAAAATTCTAAAAAATACAGTCTTTATTTAAAGTACAGTAATCAATTATCGAGGTAGGAGGAAAATTGTACGGAACCCTCAGTGGGAGAGTCCGACTCGCACTTGTCCGGTTTTTTTACATTGTGGCAATTATATGTTATTCGTTTTAAGTTTTATTAATTCGTCAATCTGTATTTAGATTGGTACATTAGTGTACCAATCTAATTTTGATTTTGAGGACAGTTTTTCACTCAGTTGACAAAATATACCAACCAGCGTAGTGTTTTGACAGTAATAATGTAAATAACTGTGACACGAAATACTTCACAACACAATACATTACAAATATTATTTGTCGCTCACCAATGAAATTTTAACTGTAAAAAATTGAAAATCTGAAATTTTTCAGGGATAAATACATTTTCAAGTTCTCTTGCTTATTACTAACTGTTACCCTTTGTCAACCCAGGTCCGGTAGCTCAGTTGATGGCTCATTCAACATCAATCGAAGCACGCGAACCGACCTCTAGCGCCAGTAAAAAAAAATGCCATACATTTTTGTACGATTTTATTTGTGTTAGTTGCGTATAAAGCCTTCTTTGGATTTATAGTCATAAAGGAACTTATTTCTCTTAAACTTTCATTGTAAGATAATTTAACGTCTTTAAATCCTAATAATAAGCAAATCCGCCTCGCTGCCGGCGGCACCCTAGGTTAGGTTTTTATAATGATTTTATATTTTGTATGTATAGTTTTATATTTTACTTTTTATATTAATATTGTAAAAACCTAACCTAAGATGAAATTTAAATAACGAGATAATAAATCCTAATATTATTATAAATTGTAATATAATTTTTTATCATGAAATAAATAATCTAATCTATATTTTTCGATAGAATTTAGTAGAGATCATAGTAAGATTATTATTTTACGAAATAAATGATCTGCAATCTCCAAACTGCGTTTTTTTTTCTCTGATGATTAGGCTTACAATAGAGAGAATACATTCGTTACTGACGATTCCCTTGTAAGAAAAGAGAGAACCATGACGCTTACTGAATGATCCAAAACCGTGTTTTTTTTCTTTCTTATTTTACGAAATCAATGATTTGCAATCTCCATACTGCGTTTTTTTTCCCTGAAGATTAGGTTTACAATAGAGAGAATATATTCGTTACTAGCGATTCCTTTGTAAGAAAAGAGAGAACCATGACGGTTATTGAATGATCAAAAACTGTGCTTTGTTTTTTTTTTCTGATTTTACGAAATAAATGATATGCAAACTCCATACCGCGTTTTTTTTGTACTGAAGATAAGGCTTACAATAGAGAGAATACATTCGTTACTGACGATTCCTTTGTAAGAAAAGAAAGAACCATGACGGTTACTGAATGGTCAAAAACTGTGTAATTTTTTTCTTTCTAGTGTCCTTAATAACAATGGTAAATGGCAAGAACCTTCTGCTTCTCGACGGGTATACTTACTACAAAAGGTACCCCAGGAAATCTTTCGACAAATGGTGCTGCACGACTTTTCCTTCGTGTAAGGGCTATTTGAGCGTCGATGGAAAGTGGAACCTTAACTATAAGGACCAGTGTGTCGAACACAACCATGAAAGAAAGAGGTTTATAAAGCTGAACGATGGGAGATATATGCGAGTGTGATATCATCATTACTATATTCATTTCAAGCCTGTAATCGCCCACTGCTGAGCATAGGCCTAGTAGCGGGTTCGATTCCCGGTTCAACCATGTTGGTCGGCCATATTGGTTCAGTTCAGCATGAGAGATGAATAATTAAAACAAGATGCTTTCTACGTGACGTTTATTTTTCGACTAACTCATAGCAAGGTTGACAACTACACGATTTGATAGGTAAATTGCACAGATTCGAAAAGATCCATGTTTATACAGTTCGATATTGGGTTTTGGTACTGCCAACTTACAAAAATAGGAACATTTCTTTTAAATGGATAATACTGCGTGAACACATGTAATTATTTAAAAATCTATAAATGCAGTTTAATTGTTTCTTAAAATAATGTCTTCTTGCAGTAAAATGTTTCATCTACAATCAAGGTACTTTCCCTCTATGTGGCATAGCCGTGGGACGCCCTGTATAACCAGTTTCTGTGAATTGAATGAATATCAGTCATCACAGTTTTGTACAATGCTTATTCCAATTTTAAGATAAGTATTATTTCATTGCCTTCTGCTACGCCATTATGTGTCGTTCCCATCTTCCAACCTATCCTACCCAGGTTCAATATGCAACCTGGGTTGGATAGGTTGGATTGGAAATTGGAAATTACCCGCCATTAATATTACTAGACTGTAATACGAATTCCATGTTTCGTGACGTAAAGCACATTTACTGGCTGGTTCTCTTGGTTATGTAAAATATGAATTTAGTTTTAATAAAGCGGCTCTTGAATTAATACGTGTCTTGTGGCTTGCTCCGTGACGTGCAAATCTCAAAATGTGAAATTGAGTTCTAATAAATCTTTTGTTCTTTTTTTTTTCGTTTCGATTTCCTGCAGTTTGTTTCGCTCTTATGTAGCTCTTAGCGCTAATACAATAAATTGTTATTTCTTAAACTTATTTTTCTTTCAAAACTGACACTTCCATAAGATAGTAACTAAGGATTATCCTGATGAAAATGCAGATTTAGAATTACAATACTACTATTGATGTGTGCTCAGTATAAAATAAATGAAGCAAATTGCTATTTGTAATGTTAGACAGCCGGACCCTTCTTGATGTCAACCGATGTTCGACGGAGATTGGAAAACCGACTAGACAAAAATCGATGACTGACGCCGAAAGATGTAAGAAATACAGAGAAAAACTGAAGAATGAACAGCCTGAAAAATATGAAGCTCAGCGTAGAAAGCATAGAATAAAAGCCTGTAATAGAAAAGTTATAGGCAAGTTAAGGTCACTTAAAAGCTTACAAATTCTGTAAAAAATCTACTATTTAAGTTTACCCACAAATAAAAGACGGTACTAAATTGTTTTTGTGCCTCAATCGTATAAAGTACTAACTAATCGTAAAAAGTAGTAACTGTGTTAATAAAGTACCTACTGGGTTACAATCGATTAAGTTTTATATAATTCTAGCATAGCGCATATCCCATAAACAATACATCGTTATTAAAACAAAACAACGGGTGCATAGCCTGCATTTGTTATAAACAAGATGTAGTATGGATTCATAAAAAATGTTAGGACTTGTAATTAGTGGATATATATATATTTTATCAAGTACATTATGATTAGTATCAATTGTTATTTTCTTATATCCGTTAACAAATGTTTAGTTTTATAAAAGTATTAATATTCAAAACATTAAAAAAGTTACTTTCAATTGTAGAAAGTTCCTCGTTTTTGCTTGATAAAGCTCCTGACTCTTATCCACACTAGAAGATAACACGAGTACATGTGGACAGTATGTGACATACGAATAGGTCTCTAATGATGTATTGCATAAACCACTCTTAGCTAATAATATGTTTTCTTTAATATAGTGGAATGTATCACCATGTCCAACGGAAAGATCAATCTTCTACACAACGCTTACACATTCTACAAGTTCTATGACGGAGCGAAGCTCGTCCACTGGAAGTGTACGAGCTATGCGAAGTGCAAGGCATTGATCATGTTCAACCACAGCAACCAAATTGTCAAGTATCATGTAGAACATAATCATAAGCCTCCTCAATTGAAACTGATGGCGAACGGGACGCATATAAGAATTTGAGATAACATTGGTAAATAAATACTGCTGTATTGTAAATGTCTTTTCTGTATCTCTTAAGTTTACTATTATTTGTATCTACCTAGTTACCTTTTAAAGAGGTTCAATTATTTTGTTTGTTTTTTTCTTCTCTTAGCTGAGCTTATCACCACAATGACTGGCAAGCAGCACCTTTTTCTCGATGGCTACATGTTCTTCAAACATTACAACTCCCGCGACATGTGGCGCTGGTCCTGCACCTGCCATTCTAGGTGCAAGGCCTATTTGTTCACCAACGAAGATATGGTCATCATCAGATGCGTCAACGAACATAATCATGAGCGCTCATCGTATCTTCAGACTGCGGACGGAAGGTATTTTAAGCGTTAGGAGTTTTTGTTACTAAACTCCGATCTAGATGGGTAACTCCCGTCAACTAGGAGGAAATTATTGTAAGATTTAAATTTTATCAAAACTGTCCCAGGACATTACAAGAGAATGATAATAGTAGATATATTATTACAAAGGCCGGAAAGGAAGGGATTGCATGTAGAGTGTGATAAAGACGGATAGTAATACCAGGCAGGCAATCCCTGGTTCCGGCCGAGGAAAGTTTAATGCTTTTCTCAAAAAAACGCATCGTCACACTCAGCAAATCCCTTCCTTCCCGGCCTTTGTAATAATGGACTATTTATATAGCCTACATTGTGTCCCATTGCTGAGTAAAAATCCGTAAAACGCATCTAAGTCGTTCCGGCATCTCTTTTTCGGTCTGCCTCTACATAGGTAGCTGGGTCGTTCTTCTTTTTTACCTACAATATATCGTAATTTTTCTGTTTTTTGCGTTTTTCAACTATTGATAATCATGGTTTTAATGTTTGATTTTAATAAACGTTGCATGTATCTTTTATTTGGACTAATTAATGATTCTTTCCGTGGCGATAATGTTTTTTTCTTTATGGTAGTTTTTCAGGTAATATTGTGACAGAGTGGCCGTTTTCAGCAGAGACCACATTTTGGATTACCACTCTGTCACGCGATTCTATGAAAAACAAACTTATAAAAAAATAACTGGATAGAGAAAGTGAATGACTATTTAGTACTAATAGATGAATAAATGTATGGACGTACATTCAAACACTAAAACATTCATAACCAATACTCTAACTAATGACGTATGGTAAAATGAGGACAAACAATTGTAGGTAAAAAAGAAGAATGACGCAGCTATCCCGTAGAGTCCATTCGGTAAATACCAAATTACTTATTTTTTATTTAACTTTATTTTATTCATATTAACTTATTTAGCTTCGTCGTAGTCCAGACAACGAGCATTTAAATGATCACGGCAGCTCACGCATGGGACATAATATTCGACTTGTGATATACTTTTGCTGTCCGAAGAGATGATTGCATCTTTATCACATTGATCCTTGAATGTTCTGCGTTTATTTTTGTGTGTATTATTGATAAATAAATTCTGCAAATTATTGTAAGTTTTGTCATTTTTTTAATGTTCTATTGTACGTCTCATTTAGCCTTTTTAAAGAAAGTAATTTTTTATTTTACATTTTTCAATAACTGTTTAAGGATTTTTTTCTCTTAGGCGAGCTTATCACCACAGTGACTGGCAAGCGACATTTCTATCTCGACGGCTACATGTTCTTCAAGCATAACCCGGGGAGTATCCGCGACAAGTGTCGATGGTCTTGCACCTCCCATTCCAGGTGCAAGGCCTATTTGTTCACCACCAACGATATGGTCATCATCAAACGCGTGAACGAACATAATCATGAGCGCTCACAGTATCTTAAGACTCTGGACGGAAAGTATTACAAGCGTTAGGATTTTTTGCCACTAATCTTCTGTTTGGATGGCTAAAGTATAACTCGACCAAATATGTAAAATAGATTTTAAGAAGTAGGTATAGATAACATGTTAAATTATATATACGGGTGGGCCCTGAAGCAGGAGCAAATATTTAGTGTCCATATTTTTTTATTCTGAGAAATTTCGATCTAAAGTTATGACCTCCAAGTAATGTATCTTGGCAAGGCAACACGAAATCATAGCAAAGCGGTCAATGCAGATTTTGAGGTAACATCATGTGATTAGTCTTGATCGGTTTTTTTTCTATTTTATTTGTGTTTTTAAAATAAAAAGTTACTTATATCACTCCAAAAGAGTAAAAATACACGTAAACTTATTTTGAAGAAAAATATATTTTATAAATTATTTATTACCAATTAAATTAATAATTAAAACTACTTGGAAATAAATGCTGACAAGTTTAATAATCAACCGTTTAATTTTTTGCTCCTGCTACAGGGCATATTTAAGCAAGTAAAATTTCTTCTGAAACCGATCTTTGATTTTTACTTAAATACCAAAATAAGATGTCCAGCTCTCAGAAAATAGGTACCTTAAATCAAAAAAAAAACATGTTTAGATAATGGTATGGTTTTATTCATGTTTTAAATGCACACGTCATAATTAGGTAAGCAAATATATGTTTTTTTGTATCGTAACAAGCCTTTATTTAACTTGCACTGTTAGTATGTAAGTATACTGTAATGAGTAATTGTGCGTCAAAATTTGCAATCCATTTTTCAGTCACTTGCCGTTATCCGATTGAGCTTAAATTTGGAATACTTATCTATGTTTGGTGACAATGCAATATTATGGTACCACCGAGCTGACCTGATGAAGTGATGATGGAGACAGGAGGTGACCACAGCAACTCCTTAACTACATAAGATAAACCCGTCGTGTTTGGGCTCATTGGAACCGCCTCAACGAGTAGTTGATGACTGTGGAAAAAACTACAGTCGGCAACAAGTGAAATGAATGTTTTTTTAGTATTTGTTATAGCGGCAACAGAAATACATAATCTGTGAAAATTTCAACTCTCTAGCTATCACGGTTCTTGAGATAAAGCCTGGTGACAGACAGACGGACAGCGAAGTCTTAGTAATAGGGTCCCGTTTTTACCCGTTGGGTACGGAACCCTAAAAACGACAGGCAGTCACTAGTATGCTTGTGACCTAATTTTTTTACGATGCCATTCGAGCCAGTTTTTGCAGAGGAACAAATGTTTCTATGGGAGCAACTACAATTAAAGAACATAAATACCCAAAAAATTGAGTTAAAGACGGACCTCGCTGGCGGCAGCCGAAACGTTTACTAAAATTGATATTGAAGTATGACGTCACAGTTTGATATGTGTACTAATCATTGTATGGAAAATCAAGTAAATTGCTGTTTCGGTCGCGAAATACTGCGTTTAGGTCAATAGTTGTCATACTTTTTTTTTCTATAAAAGCGTAAGGATTCTTTTGGTAGCTTTAAATTTATTTTTGGAAAATAAATAAAAATTCATATTTTTCTAAATTTTCAAGGTTCATCTTTTTATGATTTTAATTATATTTCGTAATTTATAGTTTATTACAATTATTTGATGGTTTATTATCCATTTAGCAACACTACGTTATCAATTTTAACATGAAGAAACTACTCAATTGTTCAAAATGTGTATTTGGTTTCAGGCTTACCCCGTACACAAGAAATCGAATTGACAAATGGGCGCAAACAACTTATGTGTCAAAATTATACATTTTACTTGGCGAAACAATCGAAGTACGGAAAGCGATGGCGCTGCACCTACGGTTCGAAGTGTCATTGCGTTATTAGAACTTCACATGAACATGCAGTTTTGGCACTAACTGGTGACCATCACCATTTACCACCAAAACATTTCATAACTAATACTGGACACTATGTTAAACTAAAATAAAAAGTTGGAACGGAAACTGTAATCTTAATATGGAAACTAAACATAATCAGAATTTTACATACATACGTAAGTATATTTCGTCATAGTTTGTTGCTGCAGGGAATTTTTTAAGTAGGTAATCGTTTTAAATGACCTCTGTGAATGCTAAATGTTGTTGCCTAGTTTATGATATTTTGTGTCCTTTATTGTTTGTGATACACTGCAGAGGGAGAGACAACAACCATAAAAAACCGGCCAAGTGGGAGTCGGACTCGCGCACGAAGGGTTCCGTACCATTATCTATAAAAACGGCAAAAAAATCATGTCTGTTGTATGGGAGCCCCAGTCCGACTCGCACTTGGCCGGTTTTTTAGTATTTGTTGTTATAGCGGCAACAGAAATACATAATCTGTGAAAATTTCAACTCTCTAGCTATCACGGTTCTTGAGATACAGCCTGGTGACAGACAGACGGACGGACGGACGGACGGACGGCGAAGTCTTAGTAATAGGGTCCCGTTTTTACCCGTTGGGTACGGATCCCTAAAAAGATACAACTTGATAAGTAACAGTAACAACAAAACTTATCGCTAATAAACTACAAGATGTTAGTGCATAATTGTTTTCCATCGTATTTTCTCGGAAACGTTCGTATTTGTCATGCTACTTCAGTCAACCTCAGAACTTTTTGTACTGTGACCGACTGAACTAGCAAGACACGTTCGTACGTTTTCGTGAAAATACGATGGTAAACAATTATGCACTACATCTGTATCTCTTAGTTGGCTGCAAGTTTTTATGAGAATAGGTAATCCGAATAAAAATACTAACCGAGAACATGTGTAGTTAATTTTTAGGGTTCCGGTACCTCAAAAGGAAAAAAACGGAACCCTTATAGGATCACTCGATGTCTGTCTATCCGTCTGTCACAGCCGATTTGCTCCGTAACTACTGGACCGATTGAGTTGAAATTTGGTTACACATATGTAAATTGGTGACCCAAAGATGGACGCGTAAAGTAAATTAATGAATTCTGAACAAGGGGGCCACTATTGGGGGGTAAACTAGAAAATAAAATTAAAAAAGTTTCGCAAACTGTATTGTGTGACATATCAAATGAAAGGGGTTGTTGTAAGCATCTCTAGATTTGAAGTAATTTAGAAAATAAGACGAAAATTGACCTCCCCCCCCTGATCTACTTGGCTTAAAATTCTGAAAAAAATATGGAAAATAGTTCCTTGCCTAAAGATTACAGGAAAAGCTATAAGAAGTTTGAGTATTCAAAGTAACGGGAGAATTCTCAAAAAAAGAATAGGAATTTTACGGAACCCTCACCACGCGAGTTGAACTCGCACTTCCGGTTTTTTTCTTCTATCGCTATTATGAGGAAAATAATGACTCGGTTTCATTGTACATCGAATATGCTGTGGGATGGTACATATATTTGAATTTACCATTATGATTGTTCAACATTTGTCTTTAATTTCAGGCTACCTTCAAGAGATACCACTCGGTCCACTTACACAAGAAATCGAATTAACCAATGGACGCAAACAACTTATGTGCCAAAACTATACATTTTATGTGGCGAAAGAAATGAAATACGGCAAGCGATGGCGCTGTACCTACGGGTCGAGATGCCATTGCGTTCTCAAGACGTCACACGACAATGCAGTTTTGGCAATAAAAGGAGGCCACAACCATCTACCGCCAAAACATTTAATAACAAGTACTGGACAATACGTTAAACTAAAATAGAAAGTTGAAGGGGAAACTAATGTTTCACGTTTACTTTTAATATTCCTAATGATGGGCATTTTCGCGAGAAGATGCTTAGTGACGTCGCCGAGTAAAAGTTAAAAACCGGCCAAGTGCGAGTCGGACTCGCGCACGAAGGGTTCCGTACCATTATCGATAAAAACGGCAAAAAAATCATGTCTGTTGTATGGGAGTATTTGTTGTTATAGCGGCAACAGAAATACATAATCTGTGAAAATTTCGACTCTCTAGCTATCACAGTTCTTGAGATACAGCCTGGTGACAGACAGACGGACGGACGGACGGACAGCGAAGTCTTAGTAATAGTGTCCCGTTTTTACTCGTTGGGTACGGAACCCTAAAAAATGATCCATTTTGTAACTTTTGTTTTTCTTACAAATAGTATTGTTAATTGCATTTCTTCTCACGAAAATGCCCTGATATAGTGTGGAAGATTGAATATTTGTTACTCAAACACGCAAAAGTAGCTAAATCGATTTAGATGTAATTAAGCATAGAGATAGTTTAACCTATGTCATTGATTAAAGAATAGCATACTTTGATCGCGAAAATCATCCCCTAAGGCGATGAAACAATATTTTAATAAGTACACTCAAGAGCAAAAGTTTCGGGTACACTTTGTATAGAATTTCAGTACAAACTGTACCCAAAACTTTTGCTCTTGAGTGTATTTCGAAGAGAAAGTAAACATAATCAATCAGAATTTACAAACGTAAGTTAATTAAATCCACAGTAAAACTTTATCTAAGTTGCAAATACGTCATGCAATTTTTTTATTTATTTATTTATAGCTTTTATAACATTCCTTACATCATAATTCATAATATCATTATTAGAGTGTGACTTAATAAATATAATATGAAATATAAATAATATCTAAGAACACATTGTGTTTAATTTTTCTTAAAATAACGAAAAATTCTTGTGTATTGTGAACTGATTGTCTATCGACATTTTTGAATAGGTTCCCTTCATAGAGTTCTTGTTAGACATTTCAGTGCCAGGAATCCGCTATTAGGTGGGCGCTCTGCCTGCTTTCTCTCTATTTGGCACTTTCATCTACCTACTTAGCGGGAAAACCGCAATATCGGCTACGAGCGTAGCGCTACGAAACCGTTGCTACTGAATGTGTCATTACCTATATATAGAGTCTGATGTGTCCCACTGCTGGACAAAGGCCTCCCCCCCTCTACTTCCACTGCTCGCGGTTTTGAGCTTGATCTGGCCATTCCATTAAAAAGGAGTTTAAACTCATCCCGCCATCGCCGACGAAGTCTGCCACGTCTCCTTTTCGAGTTCTGAGGTTTCCACTTCGTGGTGCTATTTGCCCATAACTCACCGAGCATGCGGCAGACGTGACCAGCCCAGTCCCACTTTAACTTGGCCGCTTCTCGAGCTACGCTACAATTGGGTTGTTTCCTAAAAATGTTTTACGATGCCATTCGAACCAGTTTTTGGAGAGGAACAAATGTTTGTATGGGAGCAACTACAATTAAAAAACATAAATACCCAAAAAATTTAGTTAAAAACGGACCTCGCTGGCGGCAGCCGAAAACGTTTCATACTGATTAACATTGAATTGTGACGTCACAGGGTGATATTTGTAGGTACTAATCGTTGTATTGAAAATCAAGTAAATTGGTGTTTCAGTCGTGAAATACCGCGTTTAGGACCATAGTTGTCATAAAATTTTGTTTCTATAAAAGCATAAGGATTCTATTGGTAGCTTTAAATTTACTTTTGGAGAATAAAAAAAATGTATATTTATTCTAAACTTTCAAGGTCTATATATCTTTTTATAATTTTAATTATATTTCTTAATTTATACTTAATTACATTTATTTCATGGTTTACTATCCATTTAGCAACACTGCGTTATCAATTTTAACATGTGGAAACTACCCTATTTGTGTTTGTGAGCGCACGCTGTTCTGGGTTCGAATGTTAATATGTATTTATATATTTTTGTTGCAGGCCAGTTAAAAGAAATAACGCTTGTCAATGGAAAGAAGCAACTCATGTACAAAGACTACACGTTTTACTTCGCTAACACACAAAAGCTGGGAAAACGCTGGCGTTGCACTATAGCGACGTGCGGTGCTGTCCTTAAAACTTCCCATGAAGATATCTTGTTGGAGACTATCGGTACCCATTCACATCCGCCTATGCAGTATCACGTCACAAAATTCGGACAATATATTAAATTGAATTCTGCTAGACAACATATCTAAATTGTCACCCGGTAGGCCGGTAGTAACCGGCTGGAAGGGGTAATACTAGTATGAATGGGCTTGCGAATAATATCTCTAAATTGCGATTTCGTAGCCGATCCAGTGGTTTTTCCCCCTAAGAAAAAGAGCGCCCACCTAGCGGGCTTCTCCTACAGAAAGAGTTATCAAGGATTTTTTCAAGAAAGGATTTAAATTGCCGTCTGTAAGTACCCTATATTTCCAACGTTTCGACGCAAATTTCACCGACTATGATCGCGGGATTGCAGCAAAATGTCGTAGAGACATTTATTTTGTTTTATTCGGCTCACAAAACAAGTTAAAGTTACATGTCCGGACTATAACTTGAAATATGTGTGCAGATCAGCAAATTTATTTTTAGAGGTTAGCCGTACAATTTTAGTCGATGGGTTTTAAACTATTTAATATGATGGGATGACAGTGAAACAATAGGATTGATATATATATTGTGAGATTATTGAGTGTCGTAAAATATTTTTATAAATTAAATATAGCCATGTTATCAATAAATATATCCAGAGAAGAATGCATCGCAACAGTGTATACTTATAATCGACACATTCTTGTTATAGGATTATAAATATTATAATAAGATGTGTTTATTTTCATGATGGTTACATTAATACTGACATTTTAACTACAAGTCAAGTCTATAAAATGTGAAGGTTAGACCAGAAAAACGTCAGCTACCTATTAACTATTAGTTAGAACGGCATTTTCTGACACTGAACATAATCAACTAATTCCAAGACCGGTTAGCTTTCCCTTATATGTATAAACTTTGTATTAAGAAATAAGGAATTTCCTACGAGAATCTGGTGAATCATAATCTAAGAATATTTTTGTTTGTGTGTGTGTTTTTTATGTTGTTTGTTTGATTTTTGTTATTTTGTGTGTTTTTTTATGTTGTATGTGTGATTTTTGTTTCTTTTGTAAATAAAGTTATGCAATTAAACACATTATTATACACATGGTGAAGTTAATTGTTCTCCTAAACTTCGTTTTCTAAACCTCGGCTTCGTCACACGCGAGTACGAGGCATACATTCGGACTAGGGTTTATGCTCGAGCCTTCTCGAACTCGAGAAATTTTGAACTCGAGACGAGAAAGAAATGACCGGTACTCGAGAATTCTTGAACTTGAATTGCGCCAGGCGTACCGTGCGACTATTTTTCACCCATAATCCCAAGTCACAGAGAAGTTTAATAAGAAAATAATCAACTGTGAAACGTACATCCAATCTCTGGAGTTTATTAAACGCGCTCAAGATGGTGAAGCGTGTTTTCTCGAGTTTTCTCGGGTCTCGAGGGTGTACCAAGACTTATTCTAGAAGCGATGTTAACCTTTAAATAATTAACAAACTTATTTTATTCAACTTGTTTTTAAATGATTTTATGTCGATTCAATCGGGCGTCGGCGACACGCCCCGCTCACGCCCCGCCAGTATCGCGCTCGTATCTGGCGAAGGCTTTCATTCGGGGGTCCCTTATTTTACCGACAAACGTTTCACCGTTTTTTTTTTATTTAATCGATTTTTTTTTCTTAGAAACCGGTAACTTTTATTATATATCTAAAAGTTAATTGTGTAAAACTCATTAGATTAGGTTTGTTTTGTATTATAACAGTAATAATACTGTTTTTGTAAAAAATTGTTTTCGATAAAATGAAAAGTCGGCGAAAGATGAATTCTATGAAACGTTTGATGGTAAAACAGGGGCAACTTCATTTGTTCTAGAGCTGGTTATAGAAATGGAGCTGGTGGACGGTAGGAAGTACCTGTTACACAACGGTTACACATTTGGATTCGGTAATAATCGGCGGATGTGCCAGCGATGGCGGTGCACGAGATCATCGATTTGTAAGGCCTACATTGAGGTCTCTGGAGTCAAACTGCTGAAGTTCGAAGGCAAGCATGAACATGAACGTCCTCGCCTTTTTAAGACCCGCGACAATAAATACTTGAAGGTTTGATTTGAAGGATTACTAGCTCGCACACGCGACGCGAGACGTGATCTACTCTTCTCTTTCTAATTTGCATTCCTAGTGTGAAAGTGAGACAGCAGTCGTTGAATCGCTCGCTACGTGACTCGATAGCAAAATTGTATCCAGTCCATTGAAATTAACATGTTCTTCCTTGATACTTTTAATTGGATCATATTCTGTTGTTTTGTGTTATTTAAACGATGTAGTTAGTTTAGTGAATTAAAAATCATACAA
Organism: Epinotia nisella; assembly: GCA_932294315.1. Classification (NCBI taxonomy): domain Eukaryota; kingdom Metazoa; phylum Arthropoda; class Insecta; order Lepidoptera; family Tortricidae; genus Epinotia; species Epinotia nisella. The sequence continues at coordinate 29,160,848 of OW028675.1, read as the reverse complement.
AACTACTACTACTAGTACTACTATCATCACTGTTATCGTACTATTCCCTAATTTCACTCTCGTACCGCAGCGTTGCATATAGTTAAGTAGTTTTTTTTTGAGAATACTTATCTAAGGTACCTTTTGTTCTAGAAGTCCAGGAGCTTACCATGACAAATGGCAAAAAGTATTTATTATACAACGAGCACACATACACCTTACATTTCTTTTTTAAACATCAAGATGCTCAACACTGGCGTTGCACCAACACCTCAGCGTGTAAGGCGTACATCACAGTGTCCAGCGATCATGAACTGCTAAAAGCTGTTGGGAGCCACACCCATCCTCCTAAAAGATATGTGAAAACCCAACGAGGGTATCTGAGAGTGCATCCCAGTAGTATTCGAGGATACTCATGTGTGACATAAGAGTGGCAGGGGGTTGTGAGGTCAGAATTACGTTTTTAAGGTAGTGAATGTTATCGACGAAATATGTTTTGCCTGACGATTTAGCCCGTCACAAATGGAGCTTTAAGATATATGTATTAATTTGTGAGAGAGGATGATTGCGTTCTACACGGCTATCAGAGCTATTTCCATTTGTTCCCGCCTTTTTGTTACCCTGGGAACAAATGGGGATAAATATTCCCATCTGTTCCCATTGGGGACAAATGGGAATGATTTTTTCCCAGTTGTCCCCAGTTGTTACCGTCCCATTTTGACCAACAAATGGTTAGCATAAAGAAACTATACCATACTTTGGAAGGTTTATTTTATGTAATATACATAAGCAAGGTATCTAATCCGAATTCTGTTTAAAAGTAAAAATTGGGGAAAAAACATGTGTTAAATTACACGTGTATGACATATTGTGTGTTATACGTCTCCCCAGGGGTGACGAAAAGGTGGAACAAATGGGTAATTCCCATCTTCCAACCTATCCAGGTTGCATATTGAACTTGGGTTGGATAGGTTGGAAGATGGGAACTACCCGGACAAATGGGAATAGCTCGGCTATCACAGGACGGCCCGCGAGATGTGTCGCGATGACAAAGACTGTCCGTCTCTTTCTAAGCGTTCTAATTAGAAAGACGGATAATAGTCCTGTCCTGTCGTCCGGTGATAGCCAATGCCCCCTATATCACATGCTTCACTGTCATAATAAAAAAGGCCATCTATTGAAATGTATAGTATGAAAAATATATAGCAAGGCAGCTTACAATATAATATCCATCCATGCTATAGGTTAACTGGGACAGCCCGGACGACGCTACTGAAAAAATGTATCGTAAAATGCCATGCTATAATATTGTATATTGTAGAGCTATAAAATTCTGTTTGACTTGTACGTATGTGGTTTGCAATCATTACTCATAGAGTACATCTGATAGTTTGTCAAATTAGACCAGCTTGACAGAACTGGCTTACCCCGAGGCAGCTTGACCCAAATTCTAAACAACAAATTGATTGTGTGTTCATTGTAAGCTGCGTGATGGTCCATTTATGACAGGCTTTAGTGGTGCCAAGTCCACCATAGAACAAGCGATTTCAGAAGCGGTATCCTAGGTAGACTCCAGTGTGGAGCGAATAATAATAATAAAATAATTTAATTCGGAAGTATTTCCTTACTAAAAGCTGCCTGTAAAGTGATCAGCAATAATATATGTCACAACGAAAATCTCACACGACTAGCTATTAGGTAGTAGGCCCTAGGTAGGGCCGACATTTCATATATTTTAGCCTCTGTCATAACAGATATTAATGCTGGTGACAGTACAGGCATATATACCTACATGTTGTGAACAAATAAAGTGTAGTAATAGATTAATAAAGTATTATAGAAAAACTTAGGTACGTTTTGTTATCTGTACTGACCATCATGACTACTGTACCTAAGGTACAGTAGTAATGATCCTTAACACTACTGTAAATATTGTTCATTCGCACTCGCAGATTGCCAACATACAGTCTTAGCCTAGTTTGTAGTCTGATGCATATACCCCATATCATGTAACAAGTGTTTTGTGAAATAAATCATTTATTTATTTTATTATTTATTTATTTATTTGTACCTTCTTAAGTTGCGTTTCCATGGGCTAGGCAAGACGATGATTTCATTGCATAGCATGTGATTGGCGATAAATTATCTTAATTTTATCGTTTCTCGCCTCGCCACACCTCTCCGGTAAAAATCCTTTAGTCGATTTCATTTTTGACTATTGGTCATTAATAATTTCATGCTTTGGTGCCACGTGCCTTTTATCATTCTGCTTTCCTCGTGCATAAAATTGACCAACTGTTTAATTGTTAAGCTTTTAAAGCCTCTACATCTCTTTTATTTTTTAATACTATTTCTTCCCCTAGAGCCCCAAGAAGTCACTCTTCTAAATGGAAGGAAGCGGGTCTTGTGCGACGGATACATGTACGCATACAGCTTTAAATATGTAAGGAACTCATACCATCGGTGGCGATGCGATAAGACGAACGTCTGCCGGGCGTACGTTATTCTCACCGAACATGGACAACTGGTCAGACAGATGGGGGAGCATATGCATGGACGAAAGACGTATAAGTGCACGAAGGAAGGGAGATACTATGCTTTGCCTAGTTAAGTGTAAGGACAGGAATATTACTAATAATCCACGATTAGACTCACGTATTGCGACAAGCGACATTGCCGCGAAAACACTCATCCTGGAGAAGATCTCCCGAAGAGTTCGAGACATAATATCGCCCGTAGTGACATTTAATATATGAGTATTTTAGATGTCTCACGAAAGTTTGAATTCGGCAGGAATTTTGTTATAGAGAATGTGGCGTATTTTCAAGGGTCAACTCTAAACTTGGCACAATAAAAAAACGCGCATTCAAGCCTCGGCGGCATCGGTCGCGTTGCGTAGAGCACATTTTTTTTAGAAAAGAATTAAAAAAGTGACTAAAAACTGTGTGCATTTAAAGATACACTGCCAGATTTAAATGCACACAAAAAACTTACCGGTGCTTTTCCGATGAGGGCCATTATGCTACCCTACATTGGGATTACGATTACGAGTATGTAATGATCGTATAAATGTACAGAGGGCGCCGAGCTGAGTTGACCGAATTTTACCTTGATTGGGTGCCATCATCAGAGAACTTGGCAGTATCAATGTGACATGCAGAGAGGAATTTCTGTTTATTTTTTCAACATTTGAGTTTTTTTTTTGTTTTGATTACCTAACTTTTCGAATCTCGTGGGGTGCAGAGAAGAAAGCGCTTATTTGTAACAAATTTGGAAGAATTTTAGTATGGACTAGTGGCTCTCTGGGGCCACCGATATCGATAGGTTTTTTTAGTTTTCCTTTTTTGACCTTTTTCTTTGTGAGTGTAACCTGCCGAGTTGGGTAGTATACACGATTGAGCGTATATAGCTTAGTTTTATTATTGTATGTTTTGGAGCCAAATGGTCACGAATATGTTTCTGATTTCGTCATATAGAATTGTTTCTTTTTATGTTTAAGTACGTCGTAAGTATTTGTGGACAAATAAATATACTTTTCATATTTATTTACGGACAATGTGGAGTACATTTTCTTTTTCCTACCTGCTCCGTCCCCTCAAGTTAGGCATTGAGAACTTTCTCCTTCTATTGAAGTCGGTTATTGAAGTAGTTCTTCTTGGTATCGCCAGCGTCCATACGCGACGTGACGGTATTTGCTTAGCATCAGGCAGGCCGTGTGCTTGTTTGCTACCGACGTAGTATATATAAAAAAGTTAAGCATCAATCGTGTACTCGCTGCACCCACGCCTAAATATTAGAAAAACACGTAGCTTTAATGCCCGACTACGGTAGAGCCGAAAGGAAAGGATATGTTTTTACCAGTCTATGTTTGTATTTACGTGTGTTCCACTGTAGCGTTTAAAATACTGAACCGATTTTGATGAATGGGGTGTCAATCGATTCGAAACTATGCTCCGGGTGACATAGGCTACCGTTTGTATGAAAAATAAAAATATGATGGCTGTCACATACAAATAAGACTTTGAAAAAAATGTTTTGCTATCATAGCGTCTCAAATGAAAGAGGAGAAAATTTCGAGTTCAAATATTATTCATAGTCGAGATACAGTTTTTTAAACTTTTTATACTTAGTTGACAGAGAAAAGTAAATTGACAGCTGAACACTATCTATTCCACATAAGATAAGAAAAATCGTGCGCTAATCGTCATTCGATTTCAAGGAAAACCATTATCAAACGCTGGTTTTGTATTGTTATGTTTGAAAAACACTTAATGATCGAAATAACAATAACAATATTTCCCTTTGATATCACATTTATTGACATTTTTATTTTCTTTTTGACTTTCACGTGTGACATTTTCTATTGTTTTTAAATTATACATTTATTATGTATTAATAAATCCATATTATTTTTGATGTACAATAATATGTTATTTTGTAAAGGAAACACGACCGCATCTTTGGAGTACCCATTATACCTGACTCCATATAACATTAAAACTTTATCGGACAAATTCGTCTAGGACAGATAAATGATCTATCTATCTATCTACATAGATAAACGTAGACGATTTTTGGAGTCAGGTATAATGTGTACTCCAAAGAGGCCGTCGTCTACAGCCGTATTTTAAATCAATATTATATCCCAACTAATATTATACACTAATAATGTTTCAGTAACATTCGATGTTCCAATTTAGCCGTGATTTGAATTTAGTGTTGTTCCGTCTAGATAGATTTTTTATGCGTTGCCAATGTTACATCATCCTGTAAATAAGTTAATATTTTTCCATTGCCTAAAGACATTATCCTTTAACCCTTTGACAGCTAAAGACGGCCACAGCCGCGCGTGCGCTTTGCTAATTTTCGTTAATTTTATGTAATAAATAGCTTTACAAGTAAGTTGACCCTTTTTTTTCTATAGTTCATGATACGTACATTAATTTTGACATGACAATATTTATAAATATATATCAGAAGTTTAATTTTATTCGTTGCTTTGTTTTGCACCCTCGCTGTCAAAAAGTTAATATGATGTTGCTATATGGATGGACTTCGTGTAACCCTTAGTGTTTTTACCCGACTACCGAAGGAAAGGAGGGTTATGTTTTTCGAGCGTGTGTATGTATATCTATGTGTGTATATCTTATTCTATTATATTGAAAAATCTTTTAATTCCACTTGTTATATATGCTGCTACACTTACTCGTACTTCTCCAAATCTCCATAGATTTCATTTTTCTAACGACTTATCAGCAATTCTTCCATTGACTCCGCCCCTATCCTCCATCCTAAATGCAACCAGTGACCTCAGACTAAGAAACAAAACTGCAAATGTGTGATCTTGACAGCCTTGCAACACGTGCTGAAGAGTTTTGTGCAATTTAGTTTGTATATGTGAGCGTGAGCGTTTGCTTGACTTCTACAGATTCTCATGTCTACAGATTCCCAATTCTACAGATTTTCATGTCTACAGATTCTCAATTCTACAGATTCTCATGTCTACAGATTCCCAATTCTGCAGATTTTCATGTCTACAGATTCTCAATTCTACAGATTCTCATGTCTACAGATTCCCAATTCTACAGATTCTCATGTCTACAGATTCCCAATTCTACAGATTTTCATGTCTACAGATACGATAACCAACCAGTAGGTAATTATTAATATAGAGAAATAGGTTTTATCTCTTCGGAAAAAAGGTACAAGCTCCGATTTTTATAAATGTTCTAAGTCTAATCACACGATCACACTTGTATATGTCTATATTTTGCGATAGTTGTACTAGAATTGGGAGTCTGTAGAATCCGAAATATGTAGAACTGGAAATCTGTAGAAATGGAAATCTGTAGAATTGGGAATCCGTAGAATTGGGAATCTGTAGAATTGGGAATCTGTAGAATTGGGAATTTGTAGAATTGGGAATCTGTAGAATTGGAAATTTGTAGAATTGGGAATCTGTAGAATTGGAAACCTGTAGAATTGGAAATCTGTAATAGAAATCTGTAGAAATGGGAATAAACCCTTATTTGGCATGGTTGAAAACCGGCTTCACTAGGTTGTTCGTAATGCTCCGTCTATCTTTTTTTCTTTGTCTATCACAGACTTCAAAAGAATTACAATGGCGTCCAGCGGCAAGCAGTTATACATGTTCGACGGATACGTGTTCTGCTTCGCGTTCACCGCGAAAGACGGCGAACGGTGGCGATGCAACAAATGTACCCTGAAGAACTGCAAAGCGAAGATCACCGTCTCGTCTGGGGAGCTCGTCAGCGCGTACGGAGAACATAACCATCCGAGACCGAAATATGTTCAGTTAAATGACGGCCGTTATATCAGACGAAATTGAACGTTGCCGCTGGATGGGTTTATTTTGTTATGAAATTGTGAGAAATATATAGTTATTAATTCCTACGTCATTTTTTTTTATACTACGGCGGTGGTAAACAAGCACACGGCCTGCCTGATGGTAAGCAGCCCCCCTATTCTGTAACTTGTTTAAGCTCACCTCAACGCTCACCCACAAATATATCTTGACACCGCGATGCGTAGTAACTAAGCGTAGATAGAGATCTAGTTTCGTAACGGGTGACCGGCGGGGTGAGCCGCATTTGCGCGTAGCGAATAACAGCCCAGGAACCGACGCTTGTGCCTCCAGAGGAGTAACATACGCGTTGCTTGGGAATTTTGTGTTTCTTGTACAGTCGTGTTCTCCTATATCTATACAGACAACCTTTCAAAAATATCTATACACAGTCTTTATTGTTACCGACATAAGATCCATGTGTAGATATTTTTGAAAGGATGTCTGTCTGTATAGATATTGGAGAACTCGACTGTATCATTATGCACTTTACTGTTATATGGTTTAATAACTTTATTTCCATTTAATTGACCAATGTAATAGGACTGGAGTCCGCTGGATACGGGTGGCGCGGGACCGGTCATTGTGGCACTCTTTGGGGGAGGCCTATGTCCAGCAGTGGACGTCTTTAGGCTGATATGATGATGATGATGATAGGGTAAAAATGGCAAAATCAAACTATGATTATAAAATACAACCCAAACGGTATTTGGTTACACAATCAATCAATCTTTTTCTATAACAATGCTATATAAATCAATATTTTCCAGTGTGCTTCGCCCAATCTCAAAGAGGTGGTCGCCTTCTCATATTCCGGGGTTACTCCTACAGTCTCCAGAAGTACAGCAACAACATCGGCCAATGGAGATGTAGCATGGTACAGCCTGGAACGGCGAAGAGGTGTACCGCCAAGCTGTTCACGGGAGAGGCCTACCAGGTGCTGGACGATTGTGGTGACCACTGCCACAGGAAACCCCAGTTCGTGAAGCGCAACAATATTTTTGTGAGGGTTTATTAATGTTACTGATGTTTTATTTGTGTTTTTTTTTTAATAAAAAGCCCGCAACCGTCCGTATTGAAATGATACGAGTAAGTAACGTTATAAAAAGATAGATCGCCCACTTAACTGGTGCGGAGCGATAGCGAGCTGCAGGTGTTTGCCTTCCGCTACCTTCTGTTCCCCACATTCACAGCACGATTTCGTAGCGGTGCACTCGTAGCCGATAAGAAGCGAAAAAACCCATGCCCTCTACATACGCCTACGGGCTACGGGTTCCTGGCAGGAACTGTAAGTGTTAAACGTCTCCTTTTCTAACAGGTTGTCACGTCTCAGTTAAGCGGTCGACCAATAGCATAATAGTTCCATTGGGTATTTTAAATTATGTTTAGCATTTGATATTGTATCGGATTCAACATCATCATTCCGTCTACATGCCCATTTTTTTTCTTGTAAAGCAGGATGTATGTGGTCTGATGATGATCTTTCGCATGTTTACAAACCATATACGTATTTAGTAAATTTATTGAAAGCCTTGAGGTTGAAGTATAGTTTTTTAGATGATTATTGAAGTATAGATAATATGACTAATAGACTGAAAAAAAATGTATTTCTCGTAATTACTGTGGTCCAAACTGTTATGTAGTTAAGATTGAATTGTGTATTTCTAGTTGAATGAACTATTGTCGGTATGAATTGTCTTATTACCCGACTGCCGAAGGAAAGGAGGGTTATGTTTTTCGAGCGTATGTATGTATGTATATATGTATGTGTCTATGCTGCTTTTTCGAAAATTCTTTAGTTTCACTTGTTCGTATTCGAGTTTACGCAGTTTACACTTATATTATCACTTATTATCAGTATTTTTTTCTCATGGACTCGTGGAGGGGGTATATCTCCAATAACAGTACATGCAATTTAAGTATAAATCAGTATAGGTTCGATTTTACCAAGGTCGTTCCCATCTTCCAACCTATCCAACCCAGGTTCAATATGCAACCTGCGGATCGATCACGTAACGCATTATACGCGGGTCAGGTAGATCTAAATGTCACTTTTTACATATATGGAAAAATTACAGTTGGATCTACCTAACGCGCGTTCAAAACGTTACGTGATTACCCCTCTGGGTTAGATACGTTGGAAGATGGGAATGACCCTTAGCAAGATAAAATTGCTTAGCAAGATCACACAGATCTTTATGAAATCGAATCTTGTAAAAAATGACTAACACGAATCCAATCCATTTGTGATCGGACCACAAAATGCTTATAAAAGTATTCATAAAGTTTATTGTCTGTTAATGAATATGAAACATATTATTATTCGTTTACTAGATACATAAATGTTGTTTGCAATTAATACATGTATTTTCTTAACCTTTCTTTATTTTCCCCAGCTCAACTTCACTAGCGAAAATATGTTTATGATTTAAGTATTTTTCATAGAACTAACAGCCGGATTCATATTTATCTGACGTGATACTGTCTCTCTTTGATGCCCGACACAAAATGAGCCGTTGAGTCAGTTCCGCGCATCATGCCACTGCCTAACGTTAGATAAGTATGAATCTTAACTTTACAAACCGGCTCAATATCGCCGTTCGATCGTCTCCCGTTATAAGGATCGCCTTCGTAATTGTTTTACTAAATCGCCAACATTCCACAGGCGAATTCCTCTGGACCAAAAGAGGCGGTAAGCACCCACTGCTTCTTTTCTCCGGGTACACCTACAGCTATCAGAAGGAGAACGCCCTTGGCCGGATATCCTGGTACTGCTCCAGAAGACTGAAGGGCTGCAGGGCGTCTGCGGTCAGCTACGGAACCAGGGTGTTTGCCCACAAGCCGCACGACCATGCTCCACCGATGATTACGAAGACAGAAAAGCCGCAGTCTAATTCAACTGAGTCTGAACAATATTATTAACATTGATAGACAGTAGCTTACTAGCAATAGGTAATGGACATTGCCAGATCGGCAGCACAATAGTTATTTACGATACAAGTCCAGAAAATAGGAAATTTGCAACGACTGGTGATAAATCGACACGAGTTGCGAATTACCTATTTGCACATGTATCGTGCAATGTTTTACAGTACATATGGCTCTTTAAAGTTTCAACATATGCACGGAAAGTGCTCATTTCCGCACTCGTGCGGGAAAGTAAGACCATGTATACTGTAAAGGTATTTGGCCGATGTACACGTACAGTCGGCGTCAAAGGTTATGTTTACACTTTTGTACCTTATTTCTTTCTATTGAGAGTGTAGATATACACAAGATGGACGTCAACTGAACCTAAAGTATTTGACCCTCTAGCCTTTAGAGATTTACTAGAAGGGATAAACGCTTTACTTCGGTCATAAATGCGATCATTCTACCTGAACTGTTGTGAACACATCTTCGTAGCTTTCAGTCAATCCGCGTCGAAGAACCCCTGTCTATAATAATTTGGCCTCTGGACTCGAAATAAAAACTTGCTCCAAACAGAGTAAAGAGTTCGGTTATGATAAGAGTGCTGAGTATGAATATAAAACTTAATGGGCACACAAATTATAAATATCACATTAAAGGGAACAATTTAAAGAACTATTGCTCCAAGCAGACGTAACTCCTTAATACAAAATTATTAATAACGGGTAAATTTATTGTTTCCTATGTGATGAAAAAAACGAAGTCCCTTATTTTACCAACAATTGTTTCACCGAATGCATTGTTTCGCCGAATGTTCACTTCATCGAAAAAAAAATACTTAGAAACAGCTAAAGCTTTTTAGGAACAGCTATAAGGTCATTCTGTAGAACCCATTAGGTCATGTTAGGTTGGTTTTATAACAATCTTGGAGATTTTACTGTTACTGAAAGAAATGGTTTTCGATGAAATGAAATTCTGTGAAACATACTATCGATTAAACGTTTGTTGATAAAACTATGCTGCCAACGCCATTTTGTGGTACAAACGCTTGTATGCCATTTGCACGCTTGCGAGTGCTTTTGTTTTTTTCGGACAGGCAAACATGACAGACGTCAAAGTTGGTGACGGCTATTGCGTTTGGCTTGACAACGTTGGCGCCAACGTATGAATACGTCACAAGCGCTTGCCGCAAGCTTCGTTTGATCTGTGTTCAAAAACCGACACTAGCCTGGATCGGTGACAAGCGCGCGCAAGTCAAGCCATACACCCCCATTTACACGCGGAGGATGCCTGCTAAGCCTCGGGAAGCGTGTAAATGTAGCATAATATTCGATATATTTTCGTTGTTTACAAAATTTCGTATTCCTGAAATGACAGATTACAAATAATATAAGACGTGATCCTAACGTAATTAGCCGATTAATTAATGTATAATATCAATATTGTGAATTTAATATATTCCAAATTTGGCAAAAGCAAATAATCTTTTCGAGTAATGTACAAACCAGTTTCTAGATAAATAAAATTCTGGGCAATAATATATTAAGTTAATGAAGCTCTTGTATGTATAATTTTAGATTAAAACGTAAATGATATTATTGTAGGTATTCTTAACTGAAACATATATTAGACTTGTGATGCATTTGATAATAGTGTAATTATTATTTGTTAGTGTAATATTAAGGATGTTTATTTTTGTGAAATTATGTTTATTTCTTTATAGGACATATTTTACTCTCAGTACGATATTTACACAAACGTTTATGACTATATAGTATAGCCAACGTAAATATAAAAATAAATCAGTTAATGTAAAAGCAGCTACTCAAAAGTATACATATAATATGACGATTTCGGTTCCCGAAAGCACCTTAAACGGAGATTTAAAAAATTATACAAACCCGTAAAATTATACAGTATTTACATGTATTAGAAGAAATTATGTTAACCATGACAAATGTATTTTTAAAAGAATGAATTTAGAAGTAAGCTCATCTGGATATAATCTTTAGGTTTTAAGCTTTAACTTTGGTTAAAAGGTGTATTGAGGAGTAATTTTCGAAATCCTAGCTGATTTCTTCGCTGCACTGTATTTCCAGATCTAGCTATGAACTTGAAATTACACATTAACCCTTTTTAGGCAAATTAAAAAAAAAAACCTGAGTTCAAGCCTCGCTTGCGCCTTTAGAGAAAAAAAAAACTAAAAGAAATATTACAAAAAGACCATTAAAACATGTGTATACTGTGATACAAAATATACATAAACAAAAAAAGGGTTAAGGTTATATGATTTTTGAAAAGTGTTTCCTTTACAGACTTTTTATAAATTTTCCTGACTCACGTAATTATGTTCATCATCGTCATCTTTAGGGTTGTACATGTATGTACACGCTAAGTAGATATCTACAATGCATTAGTGTTAGTATGGTTCCTATACATAGGCATTTATTTATTAATAGTTCCTAGATCATTTATGTACGACAATATTTGTAAGTTGCCTATTACTATTATTAAAGAAATCTATTAAAAATTGTAGTAAAATATTACTGGCTTTTAGTTCTTACTCTGGTCCTATTGGTGATTCTGGCCTTACTAGGCCAGAATCTGAAATTATTAGAGGCTTGGTTTTATAAAGATCTATTAAGGCGGGTCATTATTATTAATATAGTTTTTTTTTTTTTTTTTCTTTTAGAACAATATATGTACACAAATCGACCTAGTCCCAAACTAAGCAAAGCTTGTACTATGGGTACTAGACGACGGTAAACATACTTATATAGATAAATACATACTTAAATACATTGAAAACATCCATGACTCGGGAACAAATATTCGTGCTCATCACACAAATAAATGCCCGTACCGGGATTCGAACCCAGGACCTCTTGCTTCGTAGGCAGGGTCACTACCAACTAAGCTAAATAGTGAGCTATAACTGTAACCGAACGGGTACAGTAATCAGTATGTACCTACGTTGTTTCGCGAAACGATCGCGAACGGCTCGCAACGAGCCGATGAATCTCTCGCAGTTGCGTTGAAGTTTCCGAACGGTTACTATAACAGTATAGTAACCGTTCGGTTACGGTTACAGTTCGCTAGTGAGTACCTGGCTTTAGACCTCATGTCTATTATGTTGTGGTACTTTTTGTGAGACTACTTGCAGGAAAAAAACGTAACGGATTTTTATAAAACCAGTTATTTCAAATGAATGTGATCTAACAATATTCCATATTCCAGCAACGCTTGTGCCTTCAGGCAAGGGCAAATATCCGCTGTTGATGTTCAACGGCTATACATACACTTATAAGGTATTGTCTAAGAACAGCGTCCTTTGGCACTGCTCCCGGCGAACAAGCACAGGTTGCAAGGCCTTCATCAGGTCTGTACCAGAAGAACTACACGTCATACAGGCGGTATATGATAAACATTGTCATTTGCCTAGACCAAGAATGGGTGGTAATGAATGAACCGTGTCCCAAGAAGTTGGGTGATTAAATGTGACTTGAAGATCAGATGAATTTGAGTAGGTACCTATGCTAAAGTTCCTATGAAACAGGACAGGAAACTAACATGCAGATTACAGTGTAGTTACAGTCGAAGTCAAAGATATCTTTACACTTTTACTCCTTATTACATTGTACAATGTACAGTCGAGTTCGAAAATATGTGCACGGACAAAGTGATCAAAAATATATGAACACGACTTTATTGTTAAGGGCTTAAGGTTGCTCAGATATTTTTGAACTCTTAACGAACATATCGACGGTGGAAAGGAAGAACCACTTAAGCGACATTTTGGTCGAAAATGAGTTATATATATCATTGGAATCAGCGTTTTTTTCTGCGTCGTTTGAATTGGGTTTCACGGCGATCCGATGACTTATATGTCGCTTAAAGTAATTCACGAACGAGGTCTGAATTTGAAAAACCACCCCTTATGCGACACACAATTTGAATAAAATATTATCTGTGTCACTTAGAACCTACTCCAATATTACCACAGTCGTATAAATTATTTTTAAAAAGAGTTCGTTTCCGATGTAATGTCCCTTAATTGATTATTCCGGGCACATATATATTGAATTCTGTACTTAAGTGGTTCTTCAAAACTGCTTAATAAAACGATTGTCGGTTAAATGCATGTTACGAAAAATTACGTTGTTATTTAATTGCTTTAAGCGACACTCCTTACCGCGGCCGAACCTGTCGCTTAAAGTATACTTTATAAATGCGATACGTCGGTTAAGTGGAGATTGAAAATGGTATGATAACGGTTAAAGTGTTGCTCTAATCTATTTGATGTCGGTACAGTGAACAATTTTTGGCGCGAATTTCACGCGAATGGTGCTTTACTTATACAATGGAATGCAGTGGGTCGCTTCAGTCAGCGTCGAACACCGGAGTGCGGCGGTTGTGTCGCCGATCGCTGCCTGATTCGACTAGGTATTCTAATAATACTTTACATTATACTTATCTATACTTAAAAAATTATAAACCCAACATGATTGTGATATCAAAAACTGCCTAAGTGCTTAATTATTAACTAGTTAAGTGTTACCATTAAAACATTGTGATCATTGTAATTTGTATATTTATACACTTACCAAAAAGTAAATAAGTAAGCTAGTTACTTAAGTATTCTTAACAATTTATAAACACAAAACTATTGTGATCTCAAAAAAGTGCCTGAGTACTTAATTATTAACAAGCTAAGTGTTACTATTAAAACATTGTGATAATTGTAATTTGTATATTTATACACTTACCAAAAAGTAAATAAGTAAGCTAGCTACTTATTCTTAATAATTTATAAACTCAAAATGATTGTGATCTCAAAAAAGTGCATACTTAATTAAGAGTTATTTGTTAGAAGTAGATTTATTTTATTAAGATAAAAATAAACGTTAATTTCGTATAAGTATTTTATTTTTCTCCTTAAAAAACGCACTATATAGCGTTTTTTAACCGCAAATATATTCTAAATTTTTCAATAATATGAAATAGTTTAAAAAAATATTAAAGCTAGCGTTATAATTCACAAAAAAGTGTCGATTTAGTTTCAAATTTCTGGTATACCACTTCAAATTGGCACGTAATAACTGCCCATACGACTGTTGCTTAATTGAATATCTTAGAGACAAGTTAAAGAAGGTAAGTGGCTTCAGTGAGTTTTATAGTACTATGATGATGTCGCTTAAATGGTTCTTCCGGGAATATTTTGAGGACCTTTTCAATTAAGCGACAACATTTTCAGGATCCTGTAAGATTTTGGGGTTAATGTTAATTTCATAAAATAGAGAAAAATTAAATAAGATTATCGTCTTAAGAACTCATTTACCTATTTCAAATAGGAAAAAAGTTATGATTTTTTTTCTCAAAAAGAAAACTTTGAAACACTCTCCTGTACAATTCACTAAATGTCGCTTAAGGGGTTCTTCCTTTCCACCGTCGATATATATATTTATGAAATAGACTGTAATACTGCGAAAAATATAAAAACTTTGACATCGACTGTACAAAAAAGCTAATTGAAGAGAACATAAACAGATACGACGTCAGAACAGAATGATTTCACCTCGAAGTCGTTTGAGAGTGAGTTCTTAAAAACTGATATTTATACATCCTTAAAATAATTTTAAGCAGGTACAGCTACCGATGTAATATCATTGGAAGCTTTTGTATAACATAGTAATAAAGTAGAACTCTCCAGGTTCAAGTTTTTATTTTTAATGTTACTTACATTTCAGCTTCACTTATACCTCCGTAAAGCAGTAGTTTTTCGTTTGCTTACTAATGAAAACTTGGACTTTCCAGCGGTCCTCCTGCCGTCTGGTAAAGGCAAACACCCCCTATTGTTGTACAAGCATCATACTTACACGTACAAGATCTTATCCAGCACTGGAGTGCTGTGGCACTGCTCCCGACGGACGAGAACTGGATGCAAGGCCTTCGTCAAAACACTGCCGGATCAGATGAACGTGATACAGTCCATATTTGACCAGCATTGTCACCAGCCTAAGGCCGCATCCATCAATTACGTCACACGATATATTTAATTTTTGACTCCTTGTTACACCATTTCATTTACTTCCTTTTTTTTGTTATTTCTTTAATTATTCCAGCTACACCTTAGTATCGAATCTATTTAGACTCCCTATTTTTTACGATGCAAAAGAAAAGTTGGGGGTTTATAAATGTTTTCTTCCTTATTTGATTTTTTTCTATGGGAAAACTAAACGAAAGTTTCTTAGTAATAAAAATATAGACATTGAACGTCGACTCTTAGTTCTAAAATAGACTATATTTGCCAAATCAAATCAAAATAAATATTTAGAAAAAATCCTTGTTTTTTGTTTCTTATCATAGCACCTGTTCCCCGCGAGCAAGTTTCACTTGCGTGACTTGCGGTCGTACGTGCCGCTCCCGTATCGGCTTATATAGCCATAAGAGACGTTGTCTCTCCCCTTAACACCATTTTTATAGTCTGTAATAGACTGAAAGGCCTCTGATGATCCCTCAGCGGAAAATGTTGTGAACAGTTGGCGAATCATCTCGTGCAAGTAACCAAAATGCGTCAGGTTCTTAATGCTACATTTATATACACGGTTCCCGAGGCTTGGCAAGCGTCCACAAGCACAATCGTGGAACGGCCGGGGGTGTTTGGCTTGACTTGCGTGAGCTTGTCGCCGATCCGGGCTAGTGTCGGTTGTTGAACACAGATCAAAAAAAACTTGCGGCAAGCGCTTGCGATGTATTTACACGTCGTGTAAATGCCATCCAAGAATTTGGCAAGGCTTGCAGTATGTGGGCGCTTGCCAAGCCACGATAAGCGTGTAAATGTTGCATTAGAAATAAATGCGCTAAGTGCTAATGATCACATAAACACTTTTCTAAAATAAAACCGGTGTTTTAGTGTTGTCCATATTCAATTATTACCTAATTATTAAGGTATTTGTGGAGTCAAAGAACGTACAAATTGTTACGTTTCTAACAACGTGGTGGAAAGCAACTAACTCCAAAACTCAGCATCCAAAATGGTCTATTTATTTTGAAAACATTTACAAGCGGCATAACGTCATTTCGTGAACGGTAATTTTGTAGGTAGGTCACAGTTCAGTTCTCTTAGTAGTAACTGATAACATAATTACTACTGTTTCAACTATTCTTAGGTTGAAATCTTTATCTCTGTGCCAAACCGCTGTTAAACATACGTTGTAAATCAAATTTTTACAGAAATCAGATACCTTCCAACTGGCAAGAAGTACCCAGTGATGTTGATACAGAACCACGTGTACAAACGAGTGAAGCAGAACAGCTCTGGCAAGGTGTTCTGGAGATGCGTCCTCATCCACCGAACAGGCTGCAAGGCGTACTGTCTCGTCGGTGATGACGAGATAGACATGGCCAATGAACACAATCATGACCCACCAAAGCGTAGAACTAAGACTGGCCGATGGCAAATACCAAATATTAATGTAATAAAAGAATAAATGTGTTGCTCAATTTTAGCTTTTGTATCCATCTTTAATACCTTAAAATCCATATCTTGTCACCTTATTTAATTTCTTTTAGTTTGACACACAACAGGTAAATACCTTTTTGTTTCTTTATTTCATCCACACTGCATGTTTTCCTTTTACTTACTCCAAGCTTAAGCAAAATCGTATAGCGATGAGCATGCGGTTTTAAGTGGTTGAAGATTGACTTCTGACTTACGTCCCTCTTTAATATTATTTCAGGTGTGAAACTTATCCCGTTTGGCAGAAAATATCCACTGCTCATGTACAAGGGGCATACTTACAAAAGGTTCTCTAAGTTCATGTCCGGAAAGGTCCTTTGGCGATGTTCCGGCATCCTTAGAGGATGCAAAGCCAACATTATCAGCAAAAATGAAAACCCTTCAGAAGGATTGGAGGCATGCAAAGGACAACATAATCACGAGAGACCGCAATACCATCAGATGGTAGATGGCACTTGGATCAAAGGTGACTTTCAGAAAAGTTCTCGAACGGCACCAGTATTTTTTAAGTATATAAATAAACTTTAAATTATAAAGTTTAACAATTTACATTTTTAGTTACGAAATGTGAAAGGGAGCAACATGCAATTTTATTTTTATTCGGTGATGAAATAAATGAGCTAAGAACCTTCTTCGTCACGTATTGTGCGTTTTTCAAAAAAAGTGTACATGAACTTTTTCAATTCGATTTTTTTGGGTTTTTCTTACTCAGAATCGTTGATATTATCGATCCTCATACAAGAAAAAAAGTATCCCAAGTATTCCATTCCAGATCGTCACATTTTTGTATGCAGTCTTTTTTTATTTATCTGGTCGTGACGCACTGGAAGAAAAAACTCATATAATAAAATCTGGGACAAATTTTTTCTTGTATAAGGATTGATAGTATCAACAATTCTGAGTAAGAAAAACCCAAAAAAATCTAATTCTAAATAAAAAGTTCATGTACACTTTTTTGAAAAACGCTCACTTACGTTTCGTTTCATATATAGCGTCGATTTTACCAACACTTCTATGGCGAATCTAGCTGCTCTCTCACGCGGCGCTCATCACTAGGATTTCAAATAGATCTCGCCCTAGATATAATTTGACTTTCTTTTTTATTATTCTTATCGCTGTACTGAATTCCACTTGCTAATTCGCCTCATGGATTTTAGTCATAACTTAAGGTTTTCGGACTTCATAGTATATCATGATTTGTACTATGCAGTATGTGTTTAACTGTTTATATATGTTATGTACAGTGAAGGGTGAACGAATACGTACATAAAGTAGGACTAAATATATGTACAGGACTCTATTGTCAATGTCATAAAGGCGTGTACAGATACTTATGTCCTTATTTATATACGTATTCATTCACCCTTGACTGTACTTTAGAAAACCTAGCCAGCCGAAGATCCAAAGAGCTACAGACCAATCGCATTGCTTACAGACCAGACCATTGTACAAACTGTTAGAAAGACTCCTTTCGACCAGAATTACCCGTACCCACTCATTAACCGTATGGTCCCCATGGAACATGCTGGTTTAGATGTGACCGGAACTGCACGTACCAAGTTCTTTCCCTCACAACGCACATAGAAGCTGGGTATCAAAAGTTCTTAAAACAGTGGCTACCTTTATGCCTGAGTGCTGCTGCATACGACACTGTGGGACGGCAGGGGCTATACTTCAAATTAATGAAGGCGGTGCCCTGTCATTAATAACATGCTCAGTAACAGAGAATTCGTGGTCCATATGGATGACAAAAAGAGCCGCTTCAGAACCTTGAACAATGGGCAGGGATCCACGCTGGGGCCACTGTTTTTTAATCTTTACACGCATGACCTGCCTGGGACAACATCTAGGAAATTCATGTATCTGATGATATCGCTCTCAAACATCAACATTCGAAATTCAATGTTTCTGAAGAGCATCTCAGCAGACTTGAACACGTTGAATTATTACTTCTAGAAATGGCGACTGGTCCCAAATGCCAGCAAAACAGAAGTGTCGATGTTCCACCTTAACAACAAACGGGCAACTTACAGGCTGACTGTAGTGTTTGACTGTAAAACACTAGCTCCAAACCCATGTCCCAAATATCTTGGCGTAGTCTTAGACTTAAGCCCGCACCTTCAAAAGCTAAGTAAGAAACTCGGAACCGGAACAAAATTTTCCATAAATTAAATGGCACAACTTGGGGAGCTAATGGCTGATCCTAGTCTGCCATCAGGTGAATATTGTGCTCCAGCCTGGCTAAATAGATCTCACCCGGACAAAATCGATGCACAACCACGAACAACCATGCGATGTATAACAGGTACCATCAAATCCACTCCTGTACTCCTGGGTGGCTTCCGGCTCTAAGCCATATCCCACCGCCGCACCTCAGGCGGCAGCTAGCGCTATTGAAGGAGGCCAATAACATTTATAACAATCCAAATATGCCCGCCTATCAGGAATTTCAACATCACCACAGCTTCGATTGAGGTCCCGGCATCCTCCCTACCAGGCCGCCCAAAACCTGAAACATCATGGCTTCGACATGAAGGAAGCTTAAAAAGCAGAGACAGTCCAACCCACCAGCCAGCAGTCTGAGTATTTACGACCCCACATGTAAACCTTGCGGACTCTCAGCACCCAGAAGAGTATGGTCCCAGTTCAACAGATAACTGGCGCGAATCACCAGCCGACAGCGGAGCGCCTGTACAGTCCATTCACCACATAATCCACGACTGTCCGAACAGGAAATTCTCTGGGATTACCCTAGATCTGGACTCACCTAATGCAAACGCTATCCAATGGGTGAAGAATTTAGATATCACATTATAATAATTAAGGAAAGCGACTCAACTAATGACCTACGAATTGTGACCAAATTAAGCAAAGAGCACATTCCACAGAAACATCCATGTACTAAACAGTATTACGTAGATGTAGAATAAGTATGAATAATCTCAATTGGTACTCCTATATTTTATAGCTTTTCTATGTTGTGCGGTCTAGTGTGTTATCATATATATATATATATATATTCTAAACCTGCGTGTGTGTGGTAAAATAAACGATTATTAAATACTCTGAATATTTAATTATTAACTTCTCCAGTTACATATTGCGTTTCCTACTTATACCTATTTAAAAAGGTTTGAATTAATATTTATACAAGCAGGACCGAGTCATGGCTCTAATCCTCTCGTACCTAATGCTTGACAAGTACACATTCAGTATTTGAACTGCTTCGAGCACATGTCATAGCCGTTGAATGTAAAAAGTTTTCGTCGACTATTTTGTCTTGAATAAACTACCAGTGTATTAGTAACTAACTGGCAAAATTACTACAAACATTTAGTTTTAAACAAATGTAGATAATTAGATATACAAATAGCTATGTCTAACTATAAACTTATTGTGGTACCTACGTATTAAAGTTATAAGACAAAATTATAATTAGGTATTTCCAAATTTTTCCACAGAGCACGTAAAAGCTTATTGTAGAATATGGGAGCTAATATTACATTTGCTATTTCAGTATTTTACAAAACATCGGCTCGAGGCAACCGTCAGCTGGTCATCAACGGCTTCACCTTCATCTGCCGGACGTACTGCGTCAACCATATTAAGAAGATATGGAAGTGTGCCTCCCATTCCGACTGCACAGCTAAAGTCCACACTGTCCAAGACCAAATCGTCAATTTAAACAACGCTCACAATCATCCAGCGAATGCTTTGGATTCGTTTTTCTAGTCTTTTTACCATGTCTTTAAAAATAAAGTGCCAATCGATTTATTTTTCGACGAACTTATATTTGTTTGAGTTCTAGACAACATTTACCGTACGAGATTAATAACGAAAATCAATCTAATCAGGTTTTATGCCTAAAACAATTTTATTTTGTCAGTAGAACTCGGTCCCTCTGGTACTGTTACTTAATTTGCATTGTGAAATACTTTCAGACTTCTTCTTCACTGTGTCGCAACGTGGGAAAAGAATCCTAAATCTTGGGAAATATCGATATCACGAGAAAGTCCTTATGAAGCCTGGCAAATGCAGATGGTTCTGTGCCAAATACTACGATAATAGCATACGATGTAGAGCTGCTTTGATTACTTACTGCGATAAAATAGTCAAACATCTAGTGGACGAACACACGCACTAATTCGAAGTACGGCTAGAAGAAATCTATTGTAAGATGCATATAAATATTCCAGTTAATGAATACATTTTCTAATGCTGTTAAATTGTGTTGTTATCCTACTATTTGGTTCTTTAAGTGTGTCACTATTGAGGGAACCCTATAGAATATTCCTGAATAATAAAAGTAACTAAAGAAACTAACAGAAAGTAATTTTGCAGGTAAACGAGCTTTCTTCACGCAGTCTCGACGCGGTGGGGTAATTCTTCATATAGGACAATACACATTTAACAAGAGTTACTATACATCAGTGAATTTCGAGAACTCGAAAACCTCGTGGATCTGCACTAGCTACTATGGTAGAGATAAATGCAAAGTCAGAGTTAAAACTCACGGAGCTCACGTCATCTCAATAAAAGGACAGCATAGTCATTAATAGATTGTGCTTAAAAGATATTTGTTTTATTTTTAATACTAGCTCCCGCCCGCGACTTGGTCTGCGTGGACTCGGGAAAAAACTATCCTATATTTTAATCCAGGCTATAAAATATCTTCGTGCAAAATTTCATACAAAATCGGTTGAGCCGTTTAATCGTGATTGAGTAACAAACATCTAATCATCTAAACATCCGAACTTTCGCATTTATAATATAAATTAGTATTAGGATAATATAGATAAAAAAACCTTTTCTCGCATCCTTGTCTAAATAAATATGTCAAAATGTTCCGCTGCAATGCTGGCTTATTATGTTTCACTGTGTTTAGTAAAAATGTAATCATGCCAACAGGAACATTCATAACAACTAAGCGAGGATCCCAACTTCTCATGGTAGGAGGTTACAGTTTCCACAGCGAGTACATCCGCACTGACAGGAGTTTTTGGCGCTGCTCTAAACGCATACGCTACAAGTGCAAATGCACCGTTACCATCGTCGAGGGAAGTGCCACAGTCAAGCACGAGCACAATCATGCCTGAATTATAGAGACTTCGTTTACCTATTCTAGAAGACCAGTTTTGTAACCATTTATTGTACGGTTCCATTGCCAGGAGTGTGTTGTTAATGAGATTTCAGTAAAATTTACGAGATTGATTTGCCTTTTAATTATATATACAAACATTTAACAAATTTGATTACTACAAAAATCTTTGAATGTAGAACATTTGTAGAAAAAAAAAACAAAAGGGATTTGTTGGCAGCGCAATGGCTGTGGAATAATGCTAACGTATTATTTTCTATTTTTGCAGAAAATCGTGGTTTGGATTTGATAATAAGTGACATAACTTCCTGCGCCGTACAAGACAATTCAGATGATGACGTTATTGAAGTAGTGAGACATGAAGAAGCCCCCATCGAAATATTATCAGATGGAGAAGAATTTGAATTACTGAAAAAGAAACATAACGAACAATTCGCAGTCACGCAGAATTTCCAATTTTCATCTCTCGTTATAAATGAGACAAAAGAGGACTCTTTCCATGAAAAAATGGATACCAGTGAACCCGTTGATCCATTGAAAAGTTTTGATGATAGCGAAAATCTCCATGTGAATTCAGCAAAACCTGCAGTTCCTGTGATTCACGCTGTCACTGTTCCTGTTATAGCACATTCCTCAGGCGTAGAAGTTCCAAAAGAAAATTCGAAATCAGACATTGAAAACAATGTTTCAAAAATAAGCATTACAGATAAAAGAGAGCCTATTAATGATGAAACAAATAAGGATGATTCATCAAAACCAGATGAAGTTGATAAGTCGAATTCGCCTAAACCGGATGAAAATAAAGTACAAACACCTCTTCCAGGAGAACCTCAAAGCGTACCCAATGAACAAGTGCCTAGTGAAACTACTACAAACAAAGATGGCTAAGTATTACTGTAGAAGCAGTTATTCTAATAATCTACTAAAATGTATCTACATTATATTAATTATTAGATTTTTGTAAGCTTTGACATAACAAAGTGAAAGCACTAGGAGATATGTGTAACTATTTAGTTTATTTTTGTGTACTTAGATATAATTTAAATAAATGATTCGAAAAACCGTATAGCGTTTCAACACCCCCTTAAATCGTTTGTCAAACGGTTCTAAATAATACGGTTTGTTAACTTGTTTACTATCATTTTGTTCTCAGATGGATGTCAATTTTACGAAAATTTCATCTTGACAAGAAGTAAACGTGGAGCTATCGTATTATGCTACGATAGATACAAATTTCGCCAGGACTATTGCCACGGAAAAAGAGTTTCGTGGAGATGTGTGAAAAGGCATAAGGGTTGTAAGGTTTCAGCTGTCACAGTAGGTTCGGTATTACTTAAAGTAACAGGTAAACATAATCATAAAGAAGAGAACGATTTGTTGTGAAATCTAGATGTATTGTGAACTTTTTAATTAATTAAAATGACTTCAAACTACTATTAGAAACGGGCTATTTAGTTCTGAACCTGTAAATAGTGTAAATACAGATGTTAATATAAGCCTTCTTGTTCGTGTATATACGATATTGTTGATATAAGTTAATTTATAAACGCATACAGAGATTTTATTATATTCCAATAAATATATGTTATATCTTGTCAATAATTATTTACATTTACCCCATAAGTCAATACCTGTTCAGGCACGAACGAAGTTAAATTTAATGAAATTAAGTTATAGATCTTATTCAAACACCTTTTGAGTGCGTAAATAGGTAGGATATAATTTTAATCCAGTACAAGAGTATATTATGCAAATATTAACATTTAGTCCTTTCAGGTCTCCGGCTTGTTGCGTTTGTGGAGCAGAACGGGAGGCGGGTCCTCATGATCGGGAACAACCGTTTTATGCGGCACTACGTCAGCAGACAGGGCCGAACCAGATGGCGGTGTTGCAAGTCCTTCAACAAGTGCAGAGCCATCGCCATCACCCACGGCAACCAGATCATCAAGCTCAACGATTTCCATAATCACTGATAGCCTAACCATTCCCATATTTACTTATACTATTTTAAGTTGTATATATACACCTGCTTAGCTAGCATGATCGCGTTTACAGGTGCTGGACGTAAAGTAAATATTCGTCCTAAACAAGCAAGTACGTAAGACAGAGACGAATGCTTTAGGTCGGACGTACTTCGGGATCGACGCAATCGTGCTACCAGTGCACGTAGTGCGAATTTTCTTCGAGCTGAACGGTAATGTAAAACTGTAAGAATAAATTCTGTGAAACGAACGCAAACAAAACAATAATTTGTGCTTTGACTTTGAGCTAGTTTTTTGCTTGCGTTTTTTTTAGCATTTTTTACTTTTACAGTTCAGGACGTATAATATACGTTTTAATTAGCGAAGCGATCCCACACGCGTCATAAATTATCTAATGAGTGTTATCTTCGTCTCATACATGTTGTCAACGTGAGAACATGACCCACATATGTAGAACGTCTTTACTTTACTCATGTAAAATTGCCTCACTGGTGTTTTATATTGTACAAATTAGTATACCAAATCTTCCAATGCATTAGATACTGATAAGTCATATAAATGCAAATACAATACCTACTTAGCCCTTCAGGATTAAATTATTTATAGATATAGATCGTGGGCCCTTACCTCAGGAAATAACCATCTGACCGTCTCATGCACTTGGTACTTTTATTTGTATATAATTTTCAATTCAGAGTCAATAATTTTGCGTTGTTATATTTATTTAATTATGAATACGTATGCCTACGGACTACGTCCTTTTGTATGAATTTTGGTTTTACCAATGGTTGTGTTTGTAGTGCCTATATTTTGAATGATTTTTCACTCATTTTTTTACCTTTTATGAATCTGTTTCCATTATAACTTATTCGAAATAATGTAAGTACTAGATATTAAGCGATAGAGGAATTAAAGAACGGTGATACATATTGTATCTGTAGATTGTGAAAATATTACTTTGAGCATGTAGAAGAAATCGGTTACACTTAAACAACGATTAAATATTTGTATCGTAGAGGATGTTAGATTTTTAGCTTGAAATGACCTCATTAATGTGTGTAATTGTGTATAGGTTTCATAAATAAAACAAATAAGTCTACCAAGTCAATATATTTGCGACTATCTTGTAAATAACCTATTGAAATGCGACCTTGTACGTAAAACCATACGTAAATGCCATTTTTAGTCACAAGTACATAATGTAATAAAATTAATTATTCTTATATAATTCGTGAAAGTGAGAAAAGAGTTTGTGTTATTTTATAATGATAATACATCTGAGTAATACATTTAATATCTTAATCATAATACAGAAAGAAAAATCTTACAGAAGTGGTGATCGTTATTACAATATTGTATGAAATGCATAGCTTAAGTAGGTCTTAAGTAGGTACTTCTCATTAATTAGTCAGTACCACCAAAATAATTTAATTGTCAGGCTTTGCATTATATAGTACAAGCTTGTATTGAATATCCGTGGTTTGGTGTGGTTTACTTAAAGCTAATAACCTTGAAAATGCTAGTATTTTATAATGCAATTTGACTTAAACATTTCAACAGTAATATCCAAATAGCCTGTCTCATGCCCATTAGCCTATGCCTTTTATAAGAAATAAAGAAAATGCAGTGTGATAATCTGATTTTTCGAGTCAAGTAGTTGGCCTTGTCAATGTGCGGCCAGCATCAAGAAATGTACATAAAGCTCAGTTTTTCGAGTCCTTCCGTTAATAGCAACTACTTAAAATATTTACGTAATATATATATTATAAGACAAAATGAATGTAGTTTCGTGTTGTAGTTGTAAGAAATAGAAATTTGATTTTACTTACAAGTGTTTTTATTATTGTACCCCACCACATTGATTTTGTTTATTGACCAATGAATTACAAGAATATCTATAAACTATACGTAATCTAAAAGCAGCATTTTAGTAAATAAGCTGGCAGCGTTGCAGTTGTATCCTATATTAATGTGATTGGTAAGCTTGTAAATGACTTAACAACTATTTTTATTTGATTCTTATTATTACATTTTCAAATCGGTCTACGTGAAAAATACAGAGTAGACCAAAATAGAACAATTTAATTTCATTATACGGGACGGGAAATATATATTTTAACAAAATTGATTATTTTAAGGATCAGTTATTTTATAAAACCTTGAATCCGAAACATATCTATATGACTTTAGAATAAACATAACAGTAACACTATTTATCCTACAGTCTATCGAACAAGAAAGAACTACTCGCAAGTACATAATGTAAATAAGTACTAAGTAAGTGAACTTTATTATTCTTCCATATACCTATGACGTGATACCTATGCTAAGATAATCGTATTAAAATAATCGCCTTATATACCTACGCAAGTCTCTCGCACTATGAGAGACAAATTGGGAATGGGTGAAAATTTTTGAAGTGCCTGTTTTTTTTTGGTGATAATCTTCCTTAGCACCAGAAAAAAGTTACAGATTTTTCAGCGGCGTAAATTATTTTTGAAAAATGTAAACAGTTTCCTCGCTTACGTTTTGGGTCAGGGACGGCATTTTCCTCGATCGGTCTATTATTACAAAAAAATAATTAAATATTTGTGGTAAACTGACACTGGCAATGATATTGACGATGTAGCAGCTATATTTGTCATTATCAGTGTCAGTTTACCACAGATATTTAAGATATTTTTTTTGTAATATGAGACGGATCACGGTAAGTGTCTATTGACTCGACCTTGACCCAAAACGTAAGTGAGGAAACTGTTGTTTATATTTTTCAAAAATAATTGACGTAGCTGAATAATCTGAAACTTTTTTCTGGTGCTTAGGAAGGTTATTCCTATGACTAAAAAAAGAATCAGGCACTTCTGATATTTTCCATTTCCCATTATTGTATCTACAGCGATGAAAGCGAAAAATAGAAATAGTAAATACGAGATAGTGAATTCATATAAAATATTTGAATTCATTTAATTTAATAGACATTAGAAATGTTACATTTGATTTTACAAAGTACGTAGGACAACAAACATTTTTTTCATTACTAGCTTAAGAATCTTAATATGTATGTCGAGATTATTATAAATGAACATACTTATTAAAAAGATTATATTCATAATAATTAAAATAAAACCAACATAAAAGTAAAACTAAGATAGAATCAGGGAATCTCACTTCCCACTTATTATTTAGTGTAAACAAAAGAGCACGCGTTATGCGACAAAGAGAGACGCATGATGCGGTTTACAAGATAGTTTACAACTAGATGACAAATATATGAAAACACAGCTTCTCAATTTCGCACATTTGTGATGGATATTCACCCATGTACTAAATACAAATGTCGAACAAATTATTCGAAATACAAAATTACTTATACTCATGATACTCATCAAAACATGTTCCGACACATAAACCAGGAGTCTTCGGGCATTTGGAGCAGAATGTGGTAACAAATACGATTTTCTTCTGCTTGTAACAGACGACGCATCTTTTACGCGTGGTATAGTTCCTTTTGTCACGTGGCAGTTTCTGTGGGGTATGTATGGGGTTGGCAGGAGTTATTTCCACTACGATGTGAGTGTTGCCTTCAACTGTGAAAAAAACGATGCATTTAATGTATGTGTAAAGACGTAAGATCCTTATCGTAGAACTTAATAAATTGCGGCCTTAGGTGGCGTTTATGTACACGCGTCAGAAGGCCGCACGCGCTTGTCAGAATGTATAGAAATATTTGAAATCTATAGCGTTAGAAAAGTGCGTGAGGCGTTAACATTACCGCCTGTGCGCAAACGCTGCCTTGAATACGCAACTGTCTCTCGCGTTTACATTTTAGAAAGAGACGTATGCATTGCATTATCTTCAGTGATACATGTGAAAAATTCAAAGCAGGAGATCTACGTACCGAATATACTTAACCTTATTCTGAGTAATAAACATTGGGTTTAACGTAAAAAAAACTTTATTATAAAATTAACTTCATTTTTAATAATAAGTACTGTCCAAATTTACAAATTCAAGTTTTAAATTGGTCTGAATGCTAAATAATAGCTATCAACTGTCAACGAACAAGCAACGTAAAAGTTAGTTAACTAAAATACTGGCAATATTTCCTCGCATTCTCATACTAAGGAATCTAGCAAACTGCTTCAACATTACAATTTATAATTATAATACTCATCAAAACATGTGCCGACGCATAAACCAGGAGACTTATGGCGTTTCGGGCACAAAGGCAATATCTTTTTTGCTTGTGCGTGGGGTAAGGCAGGAGTTAATTCCACTCCGCGCTGAATATTGTTTTTATCTGTAAACAAAACCTTGCATATTTTCAGCGTTAAAACCAGAAAGTTCACAGCAGCAGATCCACATAATAGAATGTAGTTTGCGGTGTAAGTAGTTGTGTAGGTAAACAAAACTCTCCAAAAAGTATTCCCAAGGGTAGACAGGGCATGAACTCTAATTTCCGTGACATTACTGTGAAGTTTGAGAAATAGAAATAGTATTACACCGTTTTAATTGCATCCAACTTTATGAACTTCTCTTTTGTTCAACAAGTCTACCAGTGTAGAGATGGTAGTTGTCGAAACATTGACCAATGCATAAGCCGGGTGATTTCGGGCATCTGACACAACACGTGCTGACGTAAACAGTTTTTTTCCGTTTGTAACACACGACGCATCTTTTTCGCATGGTTCTATTATCTTTGCCGCGTGGTAATTTTCTAATCGAATGAATGGGATAATGCTTGGTGTAGATTTTACCTGTGAACAAAAAATGTTATTTGTTTAACGATATACTTCAATCATCATCATCATCATATCAGCCGAAAGACGTCAACTGCTGGACATAGGTCTCCCCCAAAGAGTGCCACAGTGACCGGTCCGGCGGCACCCACATTCAGCGGACTCCCGCGACCTTTACCAGGTGATCAGCCCATCTTGTGGTCGCCACTCGAGGATCTTTCCGCCCCAACGGCCATAGGATCTACGTGCAATGTGCCCCGCCCACTGCCACTTATGTTTAGCGGTTACCTTGGTTCTGCTGCGAATAGACTCAATGGGGGGAATAAAATAATAAAACCGATAACGTAACGCATCCGAATAGTAGAATTTTTGCATGAAACTGATATGTCAACATCATTACTACAAGTCTGCCAGTAAACATATTACTTAAAAGCATGACTGACTGTGTACGTAATAATACAACTTTTGACACCTTAAAGGTTTTTAAAATAAAAATATAGGTTATCATAGGAACTCTCGCTGTGATTTAAATGCGATTACAGGTTGATTTCATTTCAATTTACTTAAATACCTACCACGAATGTGACCGTTCATTATATTTCTTATGTTACCGATTTTTTTACAACTGAAGCATAAGTAAGTATGTATTTGGAAAACAATGCTTCCATGTTGTATTATGCTGCAAAAGTAGATGTCTTCGGTGGGCAGTCGAATGTCGACATGGTCCACAATATCAAAATATGTATCTACGTAAAGTGGTGCCTTAATTGTATCAAAACTTGCTCCAATTCATCTTTACTCGGTTGCATCCTCAGCTATATAAAAAATTGTTAACTCACAATATTTATTTTACAGTGAAACGCGTCCGTATTCGTAAGATCATTCCACCAGAGGCATTTAGAACATTCGAAGCGAAGCACCTCCCGATACATATGAGCAGACAACAACGCTGTCGGGAACCGAAATGCAATATGAAGACTTCGTTCAAGTGCATTTATTGTGAAATCCCTCTTTGTATAGTGAGGGACCGAAATTGTTTCTTGAAATTTCATTTCCCGCTATGACCATTGTGTGTTCCGCGGTTATGTTTGGGAATTCTAAAGAGTTTAGCTCATCTTTAATTTCATTATTGTTACATTTTATTGTTTTGTTTTGTGCCTAAAATTACAATAAAGTATGTTCATGTTCTGACTATTTTTTTCCAAAAACTCGACCAGTATCAGATTTAATTTTGGCATAAAATGCTCTTCTGTTAAGGTAACTCTATTACTTGAAACAAGATTCTAAGTTAAACCTATGTTTAATTTCAGGTTACCTAACAAACGTAGGACCTTTACAAAGCATTATTTACTCTATCATTAATACCAATTTTTACAGTTAGCTAAAACCTCCAATGTTTCAGAATGCAACACAAAACGGAGACACCGATTGGGCTATACTGATGAAGCTTTAGTATGTGCCCTGCAGGCCATCACCGTGAAAGGCACAACTATCCACGCGGCGTCCAAAGCTTACGGAGTACCTCGACCCACACTTTACAGCCGACTTAAATTAAATCAATTTGGCAAAATGAAAATGGGGCCAGACCCATTCTTAGGAGAAGATGGAGAAGATCGTTTAAAAACATGGATTACACATACAAGTCAATCTGTACCGATCAAGAAAACGGACGTCATAGATGCGGCTCAAAAAATTGCAAAAGACATGGGAAAAAGGAATTTCAAAAATGGGAAACCTGGTACTAAATGGTATAAGGGTTTCTTAAAAAGACATCCTATTGTACATGATGTTCTGAAAAGATCTAAGAATAGAGATCTGAATTAAGATTAAACTCGTGTGTGTATGAACACTACGTTTACCTACACGGTTTGTGTTACCGAACTTGTAATTACATATAAAACAAAAAACAATATGTACCCATAATAGAGAAACGTATGGACTAATCTTTGTAAAAACATTATTCTCGTTTGTATTACCATCCCAAGTCATAGGTGGTACCTACAACTTTGTTTCTGATGATCAAACTAATTTAAAAACTCGTATTAAGTCTACGTGAAGAAGATTTTAAGGAGTTAGTGGTCTTTAATTTTAGCAGAACTATTTTTAAGGGGTAATTGTTTCGTAAGGTCTTCATTATTATTGTAATATATAGATAGATACTTAAGTAAGTAAGCCATTGCGGATACGATATGTTAACACTTAGAGAAATTTCATGAACTTATAAACACCTTGGACTTGAGATACGATTCGCAAGTCGTTAGAGGTAGTTTAACATGACAAAGGGTTTGACTTATAGTTTAATCTTGTATTAAGTAGATGTTAATGGTGAAGACAGAATAAAATATTGAATTAAACATCAAGGCCGACCGATTAATTAATGCCGACCTGTGCGTAAAATTCCTTTACAATGCACTTGCTCTAAAAGTGCGCCTTTATATGGTTCAACATAAACACGGGAACTCGTCTTAGATGCCCGCGCAGCGAAGCGGTGCAGCGCGGGGCCGTGCGGGATTGAGATTTTATGACAGTTAAATTTCACCTTTTATTTATATATTTTTATTTTCTTGCATGATGCATTGTAAAATGGTGATGATACAGTGCGGATAGCTAATTCCCAACTCGTGTCGATCAAAAACATTCCCTGACGGTCATGTGTTTGGTCATTATCACTCGTTGGGAATTACCTACTTTCCGCACTTGTATCATAAATAACTATTAATACGTAATAACTCCACTACTTCCTCTGTAGGTGGTGTGGTGTGAGCAAGGTCCCTTGAGGATGTGTTGTCCTCAAATCAATACGCGCAACGCGCCTGTGATTTTTCCAGGGATCGGAAACCGGTATTTTCACCGTACAAAAATACCGGTATTATTTCGTTCTATTTCGTTCTTTAGTTTATAATATAATTTTGGATCCTGGCATTCCTGGCATTGAAAGTGTTAAATCCTGATATATCGAGGAATAAAAAATACTTTATATATCTACAATTAATCTTATCTATCTATTACAGAAGACATTCCAAAGAAGAAAAGTAAAACAGAGAAAAAACATACATGGACTTATACACCTGAAGCTTTAAAACGTGCTCTTCAAGATATAAGAATTAAAGGGAAAGGGTTGAGAGAAACGTCCAGGGCTTATGGTATACCTCGAGGTACAATCAGCTCTCGTCTTAAACAAAATCAATTCGAAGAGCTGAAAAGGGGACCCAATCCTGTATTAGGACACGAGGGAGAATGCCGTTTAAGAGATTTAATTATAAAGGAAAGGTATAACGGTCTCGTCAAGAAACAGTTTGTTATAGATAATGCGATACAAATATTAATAGATCTTGGGAAAAAAAATATTTTTAAAAAAGGGCGACCGGGTGGCACCTGGTACAGGAAGTTCTTCGACCGACACCCTGACTTGAAGCAGTTTTTAGAAACAACGAGGAAATCAGAGAAGCCCGGTGACTTCGAATCCGACTCCGATTAATCAGAACTTCCGCTTGATTTTACGCCTCCAACTTCGTAATTTTTTAAGTGGTGTTATAACGGAGCTGAATGTGAAATTTTGACCTGTCGCCTCACTTATATCACGCGCTCACGCTCGCATTCAAGAACGCTTTTATTTATCTCAGACTGGAATGTATACCGTCGAATGATGCAACTTTGCCAACTAGGTGCAACATTGCCTTTTTAGGGTTCCGTAGCCAAAATGGCAAAAACGGAACCCTTATAGTTTCGTCATGTCCGTCTGTCCGTCTGTCCGTCTGTCCGTCTGTCCGTCTGTCCGTCTGTCCGTATGTCACAGGCATTTTACTCGAAAACTATAAGGTGTATTTGAATGAAATTTTGAGGATAGGTGTATTTTGTTAGCCGCTACATACTTTTGTAATTAAAATGACAAAAAAATAAATTTTAGGGGTGCACTCCATACATAAAACTAAAAGTCAAAAAAAAAAAATTCAGTGTGACCCCCCGTGTGGCACATCAATCGATAGGCCTTTCAAAATAAACATAAGGTTTCTTAGCATTTTTTTTGATTAAGTGAATAGGGTCGGAGATAATCGCCCCGAAAGTCACCAAAATTCTGTCCCCCCCCCCCTCTAATTTTTGAACGGTGTATTTTAAAAATATGGAAAAATTCATGGACATAGAACTTATTAATTTCATTCACCGAAAATTGTTTTGAACAAGATCGGTTCAGAGGTTTTCGAGATATTGCTGAAAAACTGCCTTCCTCAAAGAAAAGGACGTAAGTGCCTTAAAATTTCTGTGACGATACGACCTTTTTAATAGGCACGGAACCCTTCGTTTTGCGTGGTCCGACACGCACTTGGCCGGTTTTTTAATTTCGATTCTCTCCCAAACTACCATTTATTTCTTATTTGCAATAATGGTAGCAAAAGCTCCATTTAACTGGCAACTCATTTCAATATATGTTTTTGCGGCAAAACTGTCTACAACTTTCGCGGCTTCTAGAAGCCAAATAAAGTGATTTTAAGGCATTACACACCGTACAACAGGTTCAAATTAGGGTGTTCGTTACATTTAACGTCACGGACAACGTATCCTTTAAGAGATATTCTTAAAAAACGTAAATTTCCCTGCAAAGTTGCAGCATCAACGGTACCTCTTATTTGCCCACCCTGTATAACGTTTTTTTTGTTATGGTCCTTTACTTAGTCTTGTTATTAGAAAAATACGTATTCAACATTAATTTTGCCCATTCATTAAAAACGAAAGATTGTATGTTGTGTAGACGACAATTTAATGAAATGCAAGGGGTACACAGAGCGGATGCTGTCCCTGCCCGATTATTATTATTATTAAGTAAGTAACTTTTCAATGGAAACATTCTGAATACCCGCGCTGGTCAAAATTAGGGCTCATTATTGCCTCGACTCATAAAGATCTGTTTATTTTTATTCTGTTCTCTATTCGTGCATTGTTTCTATGTAAAATATAACAATAAAGTGTATTTATGAATTAGAATACCTATCTTTAATTCAACCGGGAAATTGCTGCTGTCCTATTATAATACAAATATTTTTTATTGCACACGAAACAGTTACCTACAAAGAGAAACAAAACACTGTAGGTCGAGGTAGACAGGTGGTCTTATCGCTGAAGAGCGATGTCCCATTACTACGTTTTTACTTGCTTTTGCCATTGATTAAAATTGTAGCTATCCAATATAAGTATAATAATATCTTATACCAGTTGCATAAAAGCTTAAATCTGTGTACCTGCACAACTGTAAAACGAATTCATACAGACTTTCTGTTTCAGTTGCGTTCCTAAACGGCGACTTGTACCCGAAATTAATATTCCAAGGTCACCAGTTCAGACCCCACAACGCGTACCGCCGCCGTCGTCTCCAGCTGTGGTACTGCCGGTACAGGAAGAGTTCCAATTGCAAAGCCATTGTGAGGACTCTGGACGGTGCGATTGTGGACCCGGGTTCTGAGATCGAGCATTCACATTCCTTCTTTCAGCATTCGTAAATGAAGCACAAATAGAGCAATGTTCCCGTGACGCTGAAGACCAGAGGCGTCTCTAGCCCATGTAGCGCCCGGGTGCAATCATTACCCTAGCGCCCTCTAGCACCCCTAGCGCGCGCTAGCCGCCCGGCGAGTGGCGCCCCGTGAAATGGCGCCCCCTAGGACCGTGCGCCCGGGTGCACCGCAACCCCTGCAGTCTAGGTAAGGCCGCCCCTGCTGAAGACCGTAAGGAGTGGAGGTGCATCGCGAGGGCTGCTTGCTGCTACGTTATCATGACCAAGAGAGAACGACTGAAGAGAGAGAAATATACCACCACCGTTGCATGACAACTGTACCAGGAAATGTATGTACAGGAATGGCATTGGGTCTTTTAAGCTCAACATTCAACGTTCCTGTTAGTGTCGACAGCGTTATTAGAATTAGCAAGTTTTAAATTCCTATAGGAAAATCCTCCGGTGTTACCGTTTTTGGTTGACGATGTTAATGTAATTAAAATTAAATGTTAAAGTGGTGACTGTGCTACGTGCCAGGAGTCATGGCGATGATCGATCACTGTCGCTAATTTTATCCCGAAGTCGTCATACGTTAACGATAGCTCTCCTTTTTGCTAGGTGTTGTAATACTTGTAATCCGATATCATAATTCGTTCGGGTTATCAATATAAGAGAGAATATAAAGATAACCTATTTGGATAACGACATATGACTGCGCTACAGTAATAGCTATTACCAAGACTCTTGTATGACTCTACTAGTTATATAAGATACTTATAACTACTTATAAGTAGGTACTTCAATAAACCTGAGAATCAACATTTGCATGTGTCACAAATTTACAGAAAATACTCATAACTGTCCAGGTTATGTACCTACCGATGTTTAATTTTTTTTCTCAATTGCATGTTTTTCATGTATCTGTGTTAGTCTTCGTTTAATTATTATTTTGTATTCGTTTTAAATATCGACAAATGTAATGTAATTTGCATTACGCTATGCTTATTTCCATCTGAGCATATAAAGAGTATTAAAAAGAGCTATTTAAAATTTTTAACAGTACGTAACACTTTGTACCTAGCATTTTCCTGGTGAATTAACGACTTTTATTCGTTCATTTGTAAAAGTTCCCTTTAGTCATTCTTAATTACCAGTGAACCATATTCCTATGCAAGTGATATGAAATCATCAAAGAATAAACTGTAATTTAGTATTAATCATTGTCATTTTATTTATTTAAAATGGGTTTATTTAAAGCGCGTAAAGAATAACAAGCCTGAATAGCGGGCTGTTATTCTTTATACCTGTCGGCGAACAATTGAGAGTGAGCTGCGAGCAGTTGGACTGAGCTGGAGCGAGGCCAAAGACGTCGCGAGGACAGGAAGGCATTTATGAAAACCCTTTAGGGGTACCTTTGGACAACACAAATACTCTCTACATGGACTCTACATTGTCACAGTGTGACACTGTACACTCGAACTTACGCACAAAAAGACTACATGTGCAGTGCCATACAATGATCCATGTACTTTCGTGAGATACGTATATGCTGGAGCTTGCCAATTAACCTTAACTTTATTGACATCATCGTGCTTAGTACCTAATTTATTTATTTAATATTAATTACACCTTACAAGAAGTAGGTACAATTGTCAACCCATAGTCATTTCTCTTTCAGTTGAAATCATAAGAACCAGTGGCACGCATCCTACGCTGATGTACCAAGGTTATTGTTTCACTGCCCACAACGCCGTCAGAAAGAATCGAGCGCAGCTCTGGTACTGCCGCCACAGGAGGAAATTTAACTGCAGGGCACAGTTGAAGACGTTGGACTTGGCCGTGGTGTCTGCAAATTGGGCCATACATTCACATATAAAGCCGGAACACTAACCTCTCGTTCCAACGTAGGACGCCGCGCTGCCGTTGATGCTGCCGCTCGAAGTTGTTGCCGACTCGTCAGACTTTCGAGGCTAAGCCTTCGGCACTGTCGGGGCATTCCATCATCAGCGCCTTTTCTTACCGCGGTAAACGATAAGCGTCGAACAAAAAAGATACATTAATCAAATTCCACAGCAAGCGAAGGTTCTGCTAATGTGGCGCTAAAAAGGTTATAGAGCAATAGGGACGCAGCTATTTGTTACAGTAGTAGATAGGTATCCTATTTCATTTTGACAAATAGTTGATCCCCTGTCAATGGTTTTTAAAAATGCTCGTGAGCAGGGATGGGACCCTGACACCAGCATTTCAATACATTTCCTATCCTGAAAGCAGTTTAAAGTTATAAAATGTGTCGTTCTCAGGGAAAAGGCGGTTTGGCGCTTAGGCACTGCGCCATGCTCTGTTACCAAATTACAAAAGCAAATAATTACGGTGTCCGCACAAAGGTGTCTGGATTTACTTTTTAATTACAGGAGACCCTAGTCTGGCATGCTCATTTTTTTTACTACTAATTTCGGATGCAATTAGTAGTTGGATTGAAATTACACAAAAATATTAAAAATACAATATTTTGTTTTATTCAACAACCTTAATATTATGAAGGCACAGAATTATTTTGTGAATTTTGGACATTAAAGAACATGGTAAAATATGTAATCATTTATTTTGAGAGATTTGTTATGTAAATAACAATATTCAGAAATTTGATTTTTTTGATTACTAACATGCATTCTTAACTTACATAAAATGTCATTATATAAAATCCATAAATTGTAGGTGCACTAAGTGCTTATATACATTTACTTCTAAGGCACTAGATTATCTTTTAAGGCCACTCGGTTACCTAAATCTAACACTTGATTAGGTACGTAAAATAAAAATAAAACCAATGGAATGGCGAAATAATTCAAAAATACAGTGCGTCATGATATGTGCGTCGTTATATCATGGAGCAAACAAACAAAGTGACCCACTGAAATAAGATTGTAATCGCATTGGTTGGTGTGCTCGTACTCTCGCATGCTCATATTTTGCCAACCAATACGAATCCAATCTGATCTCAATAGACTAAATGATTACGTTAGTGTCCTGTTAACACTTGTCAGAATAGATTTTCTTATTAAGAAATAATAAAGTTGAGATCTAAACATAATGAGATGAAGAGCTGGGAATATACTGAATGTAATTCTAAAATGGCAAGTCATCCATTTGTTTAATGTGATCAGGATATAATCTAAAGAAACCATTGCGAGCGCAAGTTTTACTTTATTCCGTTAATTTGAAAAATATTCTATTTCCCAACTCTTTTCTCAGCTTAAATGCGAGTCATCCATCATGGTTATGGCCTAAGAAAGACCTGACGATATCGGGAATCCCGGAGCAGTTCTCCGTAGTGAGATTAGCTTTGCACCCGAACTGGATCCTCTTACTACACGTCCACCTGATCTTGTTCCTGTAGCACTCGTGTTTGATAAACTTGTAGTCTCCTACATGGACCACCACGTGGCCACGGTTCGATACGCCGAAGCGGACTGGAAAAGAAAATCATTGTTATTGTACACCCAGAAGGTAAAAATACTGAATGATGAAGTTTTCTGATGTAAAATAAAATATGATTCGTGCCTTAGAGCAGAATCTAAAATCATAAAAAAAGGTAGTATAATAGCGATGTATAATTTGGTCGACCGCTTAACTGAAACATACAGTCACCAGCATTAATATCTGTAACAACAAAGCGCGCATAAATATCTGACACGAGTCTATTTCTAGAGCCGTTAGGACGTGTCAGATATTTTGCCCGCTTATGGCAATATTAATGCTGGTGACTGTAAGTACATATCCTGCGACGTCTCCCCTCTTGCTCGTCCCGTCACAGGCGTCGTCTTAGTTAAGCCTCTCACAGACTGGCGCGGACTGGCCGCGGCGGTCAATAGTAAACTTGTTATTAGCTGTCAAATTTACTATTGACCGCCACCGCGAAACTTCGCTCGTTTGTCTATCTCTATCGCTCTTGCGTATTCGAGCGACAGCGAGGGAGTAAACCGAACGAACGAAGTTACAATAAGGTAGTTAACGAAGGTACATACCTCTCCCGTAACAATACTAACACTGTTCCCTTTCCAGTGGGCCTCATCGGCACCGGCATCGACTGCTTCGCGTCCTACTGCCTCAGCAAGCAAGGCAAGATGGGCATCAACGTCGGCGGCTACCGGTTCCGCTTCAACGGGTGCGCGAGGAACGGTAAGATCCGGTGGAGGTGCTCACGAGGTCCGTGGTGCAAGGCGGCCCTCCACACGTACAGGGGCAGGATCGTGTATATACAGAGCACGCATAACTGTGGCCCGAAACCGCCTGCTGCTGCCACTTAAATCGTCGTTTGTTGTCTTAAGCATCGGCCACACGCCACACCCACATCGCTGTTCAAAAAACGCTGTATAATAACGCACAGTATACGCAGCGTTAAGGCCGTTGAGCACCGGTGAGGACCATCCCTTAAGGCTCGGACCACATTTATTCGGGAATGCTTGTTTTTTCGGCCCTGCAACGTCGGATTCTGAAGCAGCGAGGCCGAGAGAGGTAAGCAATAAGCATTACGGATGCGTGTAGTCCAAACTTTAGGGGGGCTGTACTTCATTTAGCCCAGTCCATGTACAGTGAAAGTTTTGAAAGCTTTCCTCGTTTTATTATGTCAGATTTGTAGTATTTCCGATACAAAATGAAGAAAATTTCTGAGAAATTCTCTAGAATTATAATTAGGTTCAGTTTTTGTATCTCAAAGAGAAGCAATGACAATATTTATAATATAAATACCTACGGGCAAATTGAAGCTCTATGTATTTTTAGTTTGGAAGATGTCATATCAGCTAAAGAGATAAGTTTTGCCAAGTAATTGCTTGAATTGTGCAATAGTTATAATTAGGAGCTGGATTTTATTATATGTTCAGGAAGCGAAGGACAACCGGAGCCTTGACAGTCAATGGTGAAACTAGTCTATGCACTTATTTCATGGTACCTATTACCGGTAATTAAATACACCTTCGCTCCTGAACAGATTATAAATCTAGTTGTTGCTTTTTTGTGATATTTTTTTGTGTGTCAAGTAATTCATACTACCATTGACAGATCAATACTAGCAACTTCTCTTACCTAAATTGAATTGATTATTGATAAATTGTCTATGGTAGGCCCTATGCTGCTCATCGAATTACCTATGTTAATATTGGAATGTTGCCAAAAATCTTCAATTTAAATAAACTTTTGATAAGTATCAGGTGTTATAACGTGGAAGCTGATATGGTTTACGTTTGATATTAATAGAAAGTATGACTTTTGTACTTGTCTTTTCTCTACTTTAAAAAAAAATCTGATAAGGGTAGAAAACAGTACAAATATGAAAAATGCCGTGCCAAAATACTTTGCCTGTGAAATCAATGGAATTTAGTGTTAGTTTATAGTTGTATATACCTACTGCCAAAAAGACGAATCATTATTTATAATAACTGTAAATATAAAATATTACGTATATCAATATAAATAAGAGAACAGCGTTATTGCAGTGGTAGAAAAGTGTTTCGTCATTACCAATATGTGAGTCGAAATAAAGTCACAAAACAAATAGTAGCCCGTCCTAAATATTCGAGTATTAAATATACATATTTCATATTTATTCATTGAGCAATAAATTGATGTTCTCAACAATAATTAGGATTAATAAAAAAACTGTAAATCAACTGTTGTGTACCTCATAGGTAGGTATAGTGAATTAAATGGATGTCTACAATAAAATGTATAGAATGAATTGATGTTGTATATACAGCTTGATAATTAAAAATATCCTTGAATCGGTAATATTACTTTTAAAACGTATCTTTCCGTCCCGTGTTTCCCCCTTTTACTTAGGTTTAACTGTATTATATTTTTCCCATTGGTAGCTAATAGCCAATAAATATTGCACGTTTTTTCGGAAAATTACCAAGTACTTACGAGTATGTTACTGTATATTTTATTTTTAAATACCTATTAATTGTCGAGAAAATAGGGCAAACCTACCAGGATCAAATACAGGGTGTTACTTCTAAGTATTATCAAAGGTATTTAATATAATTTAAAATGATAATGTCACCAATTTCCAAATCTTTTTTCTTAAACTTGTCTTGCCTTAAGGCATGAACTCCGTCAATAATTTTAGTATTTTTTTGTATTGTATACAATCATCATTGGCCTTGGCCTTATAAATCTACAATAAAGTTTAATATAAATTTAATATCAGATAAATGAATGCCACAAGCTCTAGTAATTGTCTTAACGTCAGAAGTTAACTAAATTAAAATATTTTTATAAAAAAAGTAACATCTACCTCTCAACAATATGTACATGAATATTATACATGGTTGTGTATCTAGTAAGTATTAAATATTAGACTTAGACATATTTAACCTATGTTGTAGTGATATTTGCAAAAATACCAATGTAGAAATCTTGTGTGACTTGATGTTTCTATGAAAATAAACCTAACTAGTCATAAATGTTTTGTGTTGTTTTATTTGAATTGCTGTGACCCACTCACTCGTATTCGTGTTAGAAATGGGCGAAGAACTCTAAATTAGGGCATTTTTTAGAAGCTATACCATGATATACAGAGGCGTCTCTAGCTCATGTAGCGCCCGGGTGCAATGTGAAATGTGAAATGGCGCTCGGCCCTATAGGTAAAGTCGCCCCTAATGGGCGTAGAACTCTATATTAGGGCATTTTTAGAAGATATACCATGATATGCAGAGGCGTCTCTAGCCCATGTAGCGCCCGGGTGCAATGTGAAATGTGAAATGGAGCTTGGCGCTATAGGTAAAGTCGCCCCTAATGGGCGTAGAACTCTATATTAGGGCATTTTTAGAAGCTATACCATGATATGCAGAGGCGTCTCTAGCCCATGTAGCGCCCGGGTGCAATGTGAAATGTGAAATGGCGCTTGGCGCTATAGGTAAAGTCGCCCCTAATGGGCGAAGAACTCTATATTAGGGCATTTTTAGAAGCTATACCATGATATGCAGAGACGTCTCTAGCCCATGTAGCGCCCGGGTGCAATGTGAAATGGCGCTTGGCGCTATAGGTAAAGTCGCCCCTAATGGTCGAAGAACTCTATATTAGGGCATTTTTAGAAGCTGTACCATGATATGCAGAGGCGTCTCTAGCCCATGTAGCGCCCGGGTGCAATGTGAAATGTGAAATGGCGCTCGGCGCTATAGGTAAAGTCGACCCTAATGGTCGAAGAACTCTATATTAGGGCATTTTTAGAAGCTGTACCATGATATGCAGAGGCGTCTCTAGCTCATGTAGCGCCCGGGTGCAATGTGAAATGTGAAATGGCGCTCGGCGCTACAGGTAAAGTCGCCCCTAATGGGCGAAGAACTCTATATTACATGACATTTTTGACAGAAACTTATTTTCATCATTATCAACTCGGCTCTCGCACGTGCCTATAATCTACAAGTTCGCCTACAAATTGTATCTATATATCAATGGAATTTACGATTAGAGGCATGATTCAACAACATTAATCAAGCTATAGTGTTTTATTAATCTGTAAAATAAAATATACAACTTATTTAGGTAAAAGAAGGGGTTGACCTTTGACCCTTTGTATTACTAAAGTTCTTAAATATTGTATAAACAAAATTAGCTTAGTAAATTACTCTATAACTTTTAAAAGCATGAGTTATAAATATGATACTTTATTATTATTCTGGTAGTGGCTATTGATCACTGCGACCATTGCTGATCTATTGTGATCTAAAAATATATGATACTTACAGGAGAAACTAAAATCATAGTAAATTAGTTTATCATGAAATTTAACTAACTAATACGACTGTGATAGTTTTGTAGCTGTATTATAAAACACAAGACAAATGCAGCTTTCAATGCTGTCTTCATTTAACAACTGAAACAAATAATCCATCCGTTACCTGACGGTATTACGTGATGGTCATAAAAATTGCTTACAATAATTTTTACAACTTTAATCCCATGCAATTACTATCCATAATCTTAGTTTCGCCTCGAAGCGTTCAGGTGTTTCACATTCCAAAATCATTTACACTAATAACCTTACGTCACTGCTTCTAGAGTTCAAAAACCAACTAACTGGGCATGGGCACGCCAAGGCGTTAAAACGTCAGATGTTCCACGAACCATTTATACAAAATCAAACCTTACGTCACTGTTACTAGCGTTCAAAGCTCAATGTGGCTCCTCGCCGTCGATACTTGTGATGATCTGGGCGCCGGAGACGACCCCGTGGTCCGCCTTCAAGTGCTTGAGTATGCAGACTACGCTTTTGTCGATGCTGGAGTACTTAGCGCACTTGAACTGGCAGATCTTGCACGAGTAGAACTCGTCTTCGTCGCTGTCGAACACTTTCCACACCCAGCTGTTGTCGTCTGCGGAAATATTTACACTTCAGCAATGGAAAATGTTTCTTATACCATCGGACGTAAGTTCATATTCGCATGAGCGCTTTCTTGCACGATTTAGGCATACTGAAACCTGTTAGAATGAGACAGTAATATATTTATATAGAGAAAAGGCGGCGCGGCGCTCAGGGCCCTGCGTAAAGTCGACGTCAAAGATATAAATAAATAAATATCGTGGGACAATTCATACCAATTGATCTAGTCCCAAACTAGGCAAAGCCTGTAATATGGGTACTAGACAACGGATAAACATACTTATATAGATAAATACATACTTAAATAGATTAAACATCCAAGACTCGAGAACAAACATTCGTATTCATCATACAAATATCTGCCCCGACCGGGAATCGAACCCGGAACCTCAAGCTTCATAGTCAGGTTCTCTAACCACTAGGCTATTCGGTCGTCATAAGTCATGTTTACACATTTGTTATTGCTTTGTAGTAAGGCGAAAAATGTATACCTATGTATATTACTTATATTTGACTGTACAAACGCCAACACAGTTAACTAACCATTCGTGACCCTTATTACAATGCACATAAAGTACAATGTCAAACCAATCTTTGTATTTTCGAGTAAGATTTATTATCATATCACTCTCTTGAAATTGTGTCTGACACTTGAATCATGCATTTGGTCAGACGTTTAAAAAAAGCTTTTGATTAGCCATTACTGGCACAGACATTTGAGTCCTAAGCCTACTAGAATTATATGTACCAATAGATCTATAATACAATTTGACTTTTGTAGTAACCCTTGAATGGATATATCTGTCTCACTCTCTCTTGCCCAAGATTGCGGATCGTTAACTTTGCGTGTAATTCGTGTCTACTTAAATTAAACTCTCTAATTAATTAATGAGGTTTATTTAAATAGACACGAATTACACGCAACGTCAACGGTCCGCCATCTTGGGCAAGAGAGAGCGAGACAGATTCAGGGTTGCCACACTCTCCCCACCTAAATCCTTGCAGCTCCCCTTGGCATTTTTCTTTCTCTCTCCCTCTCTGTCTACTGTCATTTACAAACCTGAAAATGCATTGTGAAATGACAGCTTTGGCAAAATTAAATACGTGCGAGATCTTGCATCTGCCCAATTCTGCATAGAACTAGTGCCGTAGCGTCAAAAATAGCTTTAAGGCAAGCCGCATTTTTATTTTATAAAGCAGCTAAGACGGTAGGAATAGATCTGTGGCAGTGGGATACTAGCAGTGGCAGCTATGCCACTGCTAGTAAGACAAACTTGACGCCTCACCTGCAATGTTAGTGATGTCCGGGTCAGCGATAGTATAGACCTCCTTGTGTATCATCTTGATGTGCCGGTTCATGTTGCCAGTGGCGTTGCCCCCGTGCGAGATGTTGCGCGCGCACAGCTTGCACTGCGCCTGAGTGCCGCTCAGCTTCTTGAAGTAGGACCACACCCAGCTGCGGCGGATGGCTTTCTTGTCGGCACTTTCTACTGTTGAAAGAGGTTAGGTTAGATAACATCTATGACAATGCTGCACTGACCGATTTCGGCCACAGCGACTGTGTTCTGGATTTAATAACTGACTACGAAGCTTGAGGTCTCGGGTTCGATCCCCGGTCGGGGCAGAATTGTCGCACGATATTTATTATTTATTTTATTTTACTTTATATTAACCATTAGCAATATGACTGGAGTGTTGTTGTTCTACTCTCTGGTGCGCTCTCGTGTGGCTTACATACCCTATCTTTTTTGCAAAGGTTAACGCAATTTGGGCAGGTTAATACCCCGCCGATGAAGTTGTACTGGTAGGCAAGCCTTGAACTCGTCTCGCTTTTTATCGAGCTCGTTACGACGCTCAATTTCGAAAGCATTAACTTAGTACTTTATTTTATTAACTTAGTAACTTAGACTTCGCCATTCGGGCCGCCGTGCTGCCTTCGCCTCCCACTCTAACTTGCATTTCTTTTCAGAACATCCTTAGAGCGA
Source organism: Epinotia nisella (assembly GCA_932294315.1). NCBI lineage: Eukaryota > Metazoa > Arthropoda > Insecta > Lepidoptera > Tortricidae > Epinotia > Epinotia nisella. The sequence goes on along the minus strand of OW028675.1, from coordinate 29,116,407 downwards.
AGGTATTGACCACCACAATTACGCTCGCTTTGTCAGAAATACTAATATCCTGAGGCGCGCGCATAACATCTATACTATCATTGTAAAGAGGAAAAGTCTGTCAGATTGTAATGTAGTTTTGTATCATCATCAATGGCCTTTAACCTCTTGACCGCCGTAGTGAAATCCGTAAGTCGTGTCTCACACGCCAGTCTTTGTAGCAAAAGACGGATAACTACAACTTAGAAAAGTTGAAAACCCCCCGACATTTTCATTTCAAAGTTCAGTATCTCAAAAACGGCTGAACCGATTTTGTTGAAACGTAGCTTTAGAACCATCTCAATCACATCACTTTCGGACAAAAAAACCGCATTAAAATCGGTCCCTTCGTTTCGGAGCTACGATGCCAATTTTTGGTTCGGGGGTTAAAAATGATGAAATGATGACAGTCGTCTATACATGACAGTGGCGTTGTAGGCACAGCAGCTCTTGACATCTATACGTGACTGCGGTCATAATTTTAAGACTATACAAGCCGTGTCAAGAAGAGGGACGTCTTTCATGGCTGTGTAATATCTGAAACCACTGACCCGATTTCAAAAAATCTTTCACCTGCATATATATTGGATTTTCTGGATCTGGACATAGGAGTAGCTTACGCAAAAACTAATGCTCATTGATGCACTATTACTGTTATGAAAGCGATGGCACGCTTAAGCTGGATTCATCATGTGCGGTTAGTACGGGGAGATCCACACTCATCTGCTGCGCTCCGACGTGACGGCTCAGCGCAGAAAGCATCACGTCAGATAATTATGAATCCGGCTTTACACAAGCAGTCACTAACAATCGTCTCACCAATACTCCCATCAACGTAGTCCTTGTTGCTAGCGTAGATCTCCTCGGTCTTCACGGCGTATGGGGGCTCCATCTTGCTGCCCAAGTCCAACAGCTGTTCCGATTCGCCCTTGTTGCCCACATCCACCTTGTATATGCTGGGGTGGAGCGTTCGGACGTGACAGTTCATGTTGTTAGGAACAACCGTCTTACCAATACTCCCATCATCGTAGTCCTTGTCGCTAGCGCAGATTTCGGTTTTCACGGCGTTTTCACCTTTTTGCCCAAGTCCAACAGCTGTTCCGATTCGCCCTTGTTGCCCACCTCCACCTTGTAGATGCTGAGGTGGTTCGGACGTGGCGATTCATGTTGTTAGAAACAAATGTCTCACCAATACTCCCATCATCGTAGTCCTTGTCGCTAGCGCAGATCTCCTCGGTCTTCACGGCGTAGGGGGGATCCACCTCGCTGCCCAGGTCCAACAGCTGTCCTGATTCGCCCTTGTTGCCCACCTCCACCTTGTAGATGCTGGGGTGGCGCGTTCGGACGTGGCGGTTCATGTTGTTGGTGTTGCAACCCTATAACAATACCCCTATATATGCCTAATGACGAAAATCCCACTCAAATATCTCAAAAAATTACGAAGCTACAATCGTTTTAATGTTACTTGTTAGAGAGAAAACGTGCGTTTTGCGAAAAAGGGACAGAATATACCCCCTCTTAAAACTTTGGACACTTATAACTTTGTGATTATTTAACCTCTTGCGTTGTTTCTTTCTCCATTTGACTACATTTTTAATAATTTTTCGAGAAAATACAACATTATTGACTATTTTATTTAGTCTCTACACCCCCATTAAAGACTTTATTCATAAAACTTAATAAACCTCTGTTACTCCGTTTTCCCGCAAATACAAATGTCAAAGTAACTAACTACTATTATTAAAATGGGTTTGATCAACGTTTCTGAATGGTTGATTCCGCTTACGTCAGCTGCTACTTAAGTCAGTTTTTTTTTCGTTGCATTTAGGTCATATCTGACCTATTGGACTTCGTTGACATGAAAGAAAACCTATTCCTATTCGCGTAATTTACGCATTCGCGGACATGATCACTAGGAAATATTACTATGGACATCTGATTACCTACATATTCTACTTTAAGGCAGGTCGGTGTAGGTACGACGACGAGCGAAGCAAGGAGGAGTGTTAGGAAGAACTGCGACCCTACAGTGCGCGAGCCGAGCGAGCGAAGCGAGCGTGCCGCGGCACCGGCCGGCGAAGCGCCAGAACCGACTTTATACGAAAAAAAATATCCGTAAAGTCGATTCTGGCGCTGTAAGGTCGCAGTTCTTCCTAACTGGACCTGGCGAAATTGGCATTAACATATTCCTTATGTCAGCCGTTTTGAATTTCTGACCTATATGGGATTCCATTAAGTATGTTTCGTGAAATAAAAAAATCTGACCTAAGTGGCAGCTGACGTAAGTGGAATAATTTTTCTGAATAAGGGATTAATTAAATAATTTTCAGAGGGATTAATATTCTAAAGGACACCGAGATGATGCTCATGGATCTATGTAACAGGCGGTATAAAAAAAGGGAAGAAATTAAGTTTACTATGAAAAACTTCATCACTATTCTATTTTCTGTTATAATTTCTAGCAACAAAAACTAGTTACCGACCTAGATATGGCGAATACCATTGTGTATTTTTTCATGTTAACTATTACTAAAAATACTGGTAGGTGGTAGTAGAAACAGATTTCTACTATAAAGTACGCCATACTATTTCTATGCAAGAAACAAACGAGTGTGCCATGTTTACTAAGGGCAGCTCTATAGTTTAAAAAAAACCGGACAAGTGCGAGTCGGACTCGCCCACCGAGGGTTCCGCACAAAATTATAAATGTATAGTTTTCAGATTTTTCCCTGTACTTACAGTATAAGACGATTAACTTGCCTTCATTGTTTTAGGTCAACGGAAAGTACCCTATAAAGGGTATAGCCCTGTAAGGATGGCGAAACTGCCTTTGACGAGAAAGTGGTTTTCCTTTGGCTCGGATAATTGTCTTTACATACGTTGTAATTTGAACAAATTTTAGCCCCGAAATGGCCGTGGTTTTTGAGATATAAAAAAAAGGAAAATCGTTTTTTTTTTATTTACCAAACTAGTGGCCCGATTTTTTTATATATTATGTTGAAAATTAAGAGCGTTTAAAAATTTCATGAAAATCGGGCCACTAGTTTGGTAAATAAAAAATAAAAACGATTTTCCTTTTTTTTTCATTATCTCAAAAACCACGGCCATTTCGGGAATAAAATTTGGTCAAATTACAAAGTATGTAAAGACAATTATCCGAGCCAAAGGAAAACCACTTTCTCGTCAAAGGCAGTTTCGCCATCCTTACAGGGCTATTTTAGATTCCCTCGAGTGTAGAAATATACATTTTTTGCGGCATAAACGGCCGTATCTTTTTTTTACGTTAACTTTGAAGTTTGACTTTAGACTTGAGTATATTGTATTAATTTCAACTCGATAACTCTAAGCTCTTATTCTATTTTTAATTTTTGTATGTCTTAGCTTAGATCCCTAAAATAGTTTTTAAGGTTTTCCGTACTAACAACATATGGATCTTTAATGGTCTGAAATAAACGGTTTTTTTAACCGTTCCCGAGATAAAGGGTCTTGACAGACAGACAGACGGACAGCAAAGTAATCCTATAAGGGTTCCGTTTTTTTTTTGCAGTACGGAACCCTCAAAAGAGTATAGAAATGTGTAGCGTCAACGTGATTTGCGCTTCAGTCAACTAACCTTGATGGAAAGCACGACGTTGCAGATATTGCAGCGGAAGATGATGGTGCTCAGCTTGTCAAAGTATTTCCACACCCAGCTGCGTTTTCTGGTTTCTAGAAAACAAAAAGTTCATTAAGTTTTTTTTTACTTTTCTAGATTCAACAATTGAAACTGCTTTCAAGCATATACATTGATATTTTTAAATATAGGAAAAAAAACTTTAAAAAATGCCTATAAGTATGGTTAACAAAAACAAACCGGACAAGTGCGAGTCGGACTCGCCCACCGAGGGGTGTACTTGTAGTATAAGACGATATTACTTGGCATATTTCATAGTTCTAGGTCAACGGAAGTTTCGAAATATACGTTTTTTGCGGCATAAACGGCTGCATCTTTTTTTTACGTTAACTAGACGTAGACCTGATTATATGGTTTTAATTTCAACTCAATACCTCCACGTGTTCCCGAGATGAAGGGTCTTGACAGACGACATACAGACGGACAACAAAGTCATCTTATAAGGGTTCCGTTTTTTCCTTTTGTGGTACGGAACCCTAAAAAGAGTAATCAAAATAGGGATTATTATCCAGAGTGCAGAAACTTTTATTGGAATTGTTATTTAATATTACAGAGATAATGCTGTAATGAAAATGACAATAATTAAAGTGATTCTATGCACTGCAAATAAATTGTAAGAGGACATGGTTAACATCCCTTCCTAGAGATTTGAGGTTATAGGTAGTTACAAATCTATACAACACTTACCATGGTCACGTCGGTATTTCCGCTTCCTTGGTATCAGTACATACTGCACATTTGTTGGATCACTGTCCGTCAGCGCAGAAATCTTCTCACTGACAACCTCCTCGGTCGGACCTTCACAGACCTCTCCCAGGATCACAGGCTGTGTCTTCCGTTCCTCACCCTCTTCATTGAGGACATTCAGCTGAAGGAACTCTATGCGGAACCCCACCGTCGAGTCCGGGTTCTTGTGTAGTTCTATGACTTCCGCATGACTTGTTTTTAAATGGTCTAGTAGTTCTATGGATTTCTCAGTTGTTTGGATAACTGTCTCACATATGTTGCAGCGTTGGGCGTTCTCCTCTTTCTTCAAGAAGTAAATGGAGACCCATTCTGGTAGTTCTTGGGTCTCTGGAATCAAATATTTTTATTAATATCAGTTACAGTGTATATTTGTTATGTAATTGAATTAAATTATATTAAAATTACTAAATAATAGGTTAAGGTTAAATAAAAGGCATGTACATTGGTATAATTATTTAATAAAGATAAAATCAAAAAAGTTACATTTTCTCAATCCTCAATACTGAGGACATAAAGTTAAAAGCAAGTGATCAATTTACTTAGATATTCAAAGAAAAATCCAAATAAAAAAAACAACGGGAAAACACATTTTTTATTTTATTTTAACAATTATTTAAACAAGCCGACTGGCTTGCACAAAGCTGCCACTGTTTAGGGACTAAAACTTAGTAGACCTCAAGATTATTGTAGAGCAAAATAATCACTAGGTGAATTGACAAAAGCTGGCAGGAAGGGAATTGATGAGTGACAGAGTGGCAATGTGATTTTACACACAATTTGAAATGAAATAAAACAATGGTTGGAGGCATTCATTCAGTCTTCCATTCTGTTTGTGAATTCCATCCAATTATTGTACAAATGTGTTAGACACAAAACTTGTATCACCGGGTTCACTTATGCTGAGCTGGGTTCATGTTGTGACAATGTCTTGTGTTTTTGTATTTATTTCTTTTATTATCTGTGTGTGTCACAAATTTTGAGTATTAACTTTTTGTAATCAGGAAACAAAGTTTTTTAAGAAGATGCCTACAATACTGTTATTTAAAATAGTTTTTTTTGGTATTTCATTCTATTATATTTATAACAATAATATATACTTGTACCTAACATATATTATTTGCCCATAAGTACAACCGAACCATGGTATAATTAAAATTAAAATAGGTACACATTTTACACACAACATTATACTCATACTTTAAATACATATTTATTGCGTTCTAACATAATATTATGATTAAAGCTTATTATATGTAAGGGTCTAACTGAAAACCAGCATTGCGGTGTCGGTACCTACCTACTTACTGCAACATTATGCTGAGTCTAGCCCCTTTTTAGCATCACACATTGTTATGCCTCATATTATATGGTACTGTAAATTGTAAGTTTTAAGTAAATTTGTACACTGTATGTTTAATACAGGGATTGGATACCGGTATTTTCTCCATACAAATTAAACCGGTATCATTTCGTTCTTTGGTTATAATATCATTTTTGATCGGGCAGTCTAATGATACGAATATGTTACCTAAATACACAATAGAGTCCTACATTAAGAGCCTAGAATAATTCAAAATATTAGACTACTTCGGGGATTTTTGAAAAAACTGGTTCCGATCCCTGGTTTAATATGTGATGTGTCTATGTCTAAGAATAATGCACACATGATTCCAAGTAGCGATTTAACCTCTAATAATCATAAATAGGGACTGTAATAAATAAAATGTATTATTCATCCTTAATCTACCTACATACCATCGGAGAACATGGGCTTCTTATGATTGTGGAAATCTCTGACCACTTCAACACCGCACACTTGCATGTTTATAACGGATATACAACCTGTTTTCTGCCTGTACGAGCAGCACCACTGCTCGGCACCACACTGCAGTTTACTCTTAAACACGTAAGTATAACCTTTGTAAAGAATCTGGTGTCCTTTCCGAGTCGGAACGCATTGCACCATATCTTCGCCTGGAATGTTCAAATAAAGTAATTTGAGTTAAATTCTCGCCGAGAGCAAATAGGTTGAGTGAAAACTAGCATATTTTTATTTCAATTTATAGCAGAAACTAGTAAATACGTAATGTTTTCGCTTCTTGGAATTGTAAACAGTACACTAGGATTAACAAATCGTCTGTCTAGGTTAGGTATATTTTTTGATAGATTAACACCGAGTCGCATTAAATTATTATAAACCGTCTTAACGTTTTTGGAATGATTTTGTCATAACAATAAACAAAATAGGGGGGAAAAAGAAAGAAAACAGAAAATAAATGCGTATGTGACGCAACAGAACCTGTCAGGTTGACTTGACGTTATTAACTTATCACGGTGGCACCACACTTGGGTTTGCGTGTTCGCGTTGTATCGTTGCCTCTCTTTCATTTGCCGTAGAAAGGAAAAAGATGCAGCACAAATATTTCGGCGAATACCACTAAGTGTGGTGCCGCCAGATTAGCTAGCATTGCGTTCCGTTTCACAGGTTTGACGAGTTCGAGGAGAGAGCGACACATGTCGCACTCAAATGCAGATAGATGGCGCTCTTTGTAGAAAAAGGTGTCGAATAACAAAGTATATATTTAAGTAAAATATTTCTTTTATTAAAGGAATCTACTAATTCCAAAGTACAATTTATTTGTTTTGTGAACCTACTTAGATATAATACGTAAAGGTACTACTTAAATCTAAATTGAAAAGTGAAGCATTTTTAAAAATGGTATTTTTAAATACTCCTACTTGTAATAAATTCATGTACCTACAGAAGTGACGGACGAGGCGTCCATAGAAGTGGATTTCCATCATCTTGACTATTTTTTTTAGATGCGACCTGATGCACCTTTAATAAATAATCCAACAGCTGTTTGACGAAATAATTAATACAAAATACGCTCGACGCCACGTCACTGACCTTATTAGGCTATTGTAGTAAAATTATGTGTAGTCTATGTATGATTAGTAGCGATCGGATAATCGGATAGATAAATACTTACAGTCGAGTTCTCCAATATCTATACCTACAGACAACCTTTCAAAAATATCTGTACAGTCTTTATTGTTACTGACATAAGGCGCATGTGTAGATATTTTTGAAAGAATGGCTGTATAGATATTGGAGAACTCGACTGTACTCTCTGGCGGCGGCGTTGAAGTTGAGTTGTATGGAAGCAGACTCACTTTGTTTTTATAAATTAAATAATTCATTTAAAAAAACGTGTTTTAAGTAGATAAGTACATACTTATCTGCTTAATATACTTATTTACTAAAGAGGGTGTAATTAACTAATTAAAGTTATTTTCTAAGTAAAGATCTACTAAGTGTTATTAATTTACCAGCAATTTGTTAAAGTAACGAAGTATTAGTAGCAAATTAAATTGATGTAAAGTTTTATCCTAAATATAAAATAATGATACGAACTAGCAAGTATTTCTATTAATTTAAAATCAATTTTTCAAGAAGCCGTTTCCATATTTGCTTAACATTTTCTGGGAATTTGCCAACTTTAGGGATTTATCTATCCGATTATCCGCTCCCTGATAATTAGGTACAAGCATCAAGACTCGGAGACTAGCAAATTACAAAAATTAATATCGAAGTAAAAATCATTCCTCCAAAGCAGTCTCACTAGTTACTTAATATCTTTTATCATAACAATAATTATTATGCCAAAAATTCGTATCCGAAGTTTTGGGGACATGATTATGTCATGCTACCCGTCTCATTATTTTATTGTCTATAGTCACAGAATAAGTAATAGTCTATAGTGTAAATAGCCGCTTAGCATCCCTTCTGTGCGGCTTGACACGACACCACGAAGAAAAATAGAGCGGAACTTATACATAGAGAATAATGTTTATAGGTATTTAGAGTTACAAAGTCAAAGACAACCTAATGCCGATGCCGCCATGCAAAATATACGCTATATATGATTGGCATACTAATATAATAATATAATTGTCTGCCTAGCTAGCATGGTCGCATTTACGTCGGTCATAAATGCGATCATGCTAGCTGATATAAATGGACGCGAGACGTGGAAGCCTAGCGATAAGCGTAATCGTAGATGTATATGTTTGACTACTAGCTAGATATAAACTAACTTTACACAATGTTCATGTCCATGTTAGTGTTTTTGATTATCGTATTGTTGAGTTTATTTTTATGAAGTCATTAAAACAAATAATTGCACGCTACATACTCCCAATCATTGTAAGCTTCTTTAGCAATCGCAATTGTTAGCGTTCCTCAATAGATGGCGCTAGTAGTTCCAAAAGTGATGTTGAAATAATATTAATTATTGTTTTTCTAAGGCAACAGTGAGGTTGTTTACAGCTAAAGGTCTACCTAGGTGTAATTTACGTGACAAACTATTATAAAAAATAAACAAAGGTTATTATAATCATATAATTTAATGTTCATCCAAATACGTAAACTGAATACCTTGGGTATTTTAGTTCTTATTTCTAAGGATTCTGTCATTATACAAAACCTATTTACCTACAGTAGCTGGAACTTATTGGTTGGTATACTTTCTTTGAAAATCTCTTGTTGTCTTTCTCCTTGACTAAGTATAGGTATCTAAATAATAACGAATAGTGTACTAACATTGAGATCAAAGACATAGTACTACATATTTTTCTTGTACCTATCCAAAAATGTACCTACCTACCTATTTCTTGATACTGCTGAGATTTTGCTGGTAAGATAATGAAATTGTATTGATATAATAAGTAAGTATAAATAAATAAATAACAGAGGACAATTTTAAACAAATCGAACTAGCGCTAAGTAGCTCAATTAAGCATGTGTTGTGGGTATTAGACGACGATATGTTTAATAAATACTACATAGACTCATATAAAACAACCAAGAGTCTGAAAAAAAATTCATGCTCATCACACAAATATTTACCCTCACCGGGATTTGATTACCAAGGCCGGCTTCGCAGGTAGGGTCACTCACTACCCTAGCATAACTGGTAGTCTCAACTCTCAACAATTACTATGTAATCTGGACATAAGTAATATGTAGGTAATCTGAACCATTAAGGCGAATTTTGGCGGCCCTCCTTCCAGTCCTCCACGTGATGCAAGTATATGATAGTGAGATTTTTTTCGTTCTATCTTTTGGCTTCTGGAAGTTCAGTGCAATGCAGGAACGTCTCAATGCGGCTTATAATTTGCTTCAGTTGTGCAATTGAGGGAGTTCCTCAACAGATGGCGCTACCAGTCCCATAAGTGATGTCGAAATGCATTAAACTTTCAGTTAGTTCAACGACTTTCAATGACCAATCCTATGCCTAACTTTATAATACTTCCCATACTTATCCACTAGCATCATCGGCATCTCATGATTATGTGAGCCGCTTCTGCCGACGATCCATTTATCGCAGCAGGTAACCACGGCGGGGCAACCGTACCGCTTTCTAGAAGAGCAGTACCAGCGGACTCTGTTGCGTTGGTTCACGTAGTTGGACTTCCAGTAGGTGAAGCCGTCGTGTTGGAAGAGGGTGGTCCCGAGGCTGGTTACTATGAAGGTCCCTGGAAGGATATCGTAAGTGAAGAAAAGGATACGAGGGAAAATGTGCACGGATGGCCTAAGATGGTTGTCATTTTATCACTTACTGTTGTGGACAAGACATCCTTCACTCTCGCACTTGTATACTTGTCGGAACGTGACGGAAATCCACAGCGATAAGTGATAAAATTTCAACCATTCTACGCCCGCAGGGTAGCGTTGACGAACTATTCACTCAGCTCACACTAATAGCCTGATAATATTTACGACTTAGAGGGGACTGTAGTGAACTGTATACCTACTGATTTATAATATTAGTATGAATATAAATTTAATGAATATACTAATTAAATGCAGACTATTTATTCGTACGTTATCGTCTTTTATCGTTTTGATTTTCAGTACCTACACAAAACTAGCGGCTAGAAACTATAATAGATCGAAGGGCGGTCTCTCGCTTCCCCGTATGCTGGTGCAACGCTGCCGTGTCAAGCCTATCTCATGTATCTCAAAAAGCATAGTTTTGAGAAAACGCCGTTTGAAGTATTTTTTTTGTACCTACAGTATTAGGCATGATTTACTATGGTAAAAACAGAGTTACATAAGTTACGTGACAGGCTCGTATAAGGAATTGGTAAGTTAAATTAAAAAACTGAGTATGTAGGTCGATAAAGGCATGGAAAATATACAGATTTAGACCTGGGGGCCGATTTTTGACTTTCGAGCGCTCGACTCTTTCACTCGAAAACTGTCTAAAACTCTATGAAATGCTATTTTGAAATAGCAGTAGATAATTGGGAAACGAGTGGTATTGACCACTCGTATTTAATTATATCGGTAGAAAGTAAGTGCCTGCAATTTGGAAACTACAATCGCATTTACGTTTATTTAATTTTCGAGCGCTCGAAAGTCAAAAATCGCCCCCCTGTTACGCGTAACTCATGTATCTCAAGATACATGAGATAGGATTGACACGGCAGAACGCTGCCACGTAAATCGTGGCCGAGTCCTATAAGTACCTAGTAGGTAAGTGTAGCTGGGAATTTATGCTATTGTGTGTGTAGTTGTTCGTTATAACTAACTATGAAACTGCGTTTTGGACGCTTAGGTTACTTCTGAATCCAAAGTCCCGTCATAAACGCATATTGGTCTATTGACAGACAGCGCACAGCCTAAACCGCTAAAGATATAGATAGGCATGCAATTTGGAAAATATATTCTTTAGAGTACCTGGAGGTGTACTAAGAAAGGATTTTTCGAAATTCAACCCTTAAGTGGGTAAAATAGGGGTTGAACCGTTGTATGGAAATCGTTCATTTGGAAAGTTATAGACTTGAATCTTTGTACCTTAGGTTCTTTACTACAAAGCAAAACAAATGATTAACCGTTATTATAAAAATTCATCCCCTAAGGGGGTTAAAAAAGAGTTGAAAGTTTGTATGGGAAACATGTCGTTTTTAAAATTAAACGTTTAAAACTTCGCTCACAAGCTCCTAATGTACCTACAGTCAAAAACATTGATAAGGGCATTTTTTCTAATTCATCCCTTGAAGGGGTTAAGATGGGGGTTGAAAGTTCACATAAGTAATGTGTGATTTCTAATGATAAACCGTGGCTAGAAACATGAAAGTACAGCAGGTTTCTTTTATAATATGTAGATCTACCCAAAAAATATATTTTTTTAAACTTGCCCCCTAAAGGGGTGGAATAGGACTTGTAACAAGAAGACGTTCATTTAAAAATATGACGACGAAGGGTTATTCATAGGGGAAGTAAGTAGTAGTAGGCCGTTGCTGGCGTATCCATTCAACAATTATTGCAAAAAATACACTTACTACGCGGGCGAAGCCGCGGACAAAAGCTTGTCAAGGCATATAAACCAAGTTTGCGTGCAAAAATATCCACACTTAATATTAGCGAGGATATATTACCTATATATAGTATGTTCGAGCTCATCATCCATGCAAATGCTTAAAATACTTTCATTATCTAGTAGTATTACGTCATTACTGCCTGCTACGTAGTAATCTGCGTTAGGCCGACCTTTAGACCACAAGGCCGTTTTTGGAGTGTTATCAACAAACTAGGGTCATCGTGGGAACAGTGGGTCACCCTTTTTTCAGAGGCATGTAGCCCAGAAACTATACAAGCTATTGATGTCAAACTCGGACGAAACAAAGATTAGATATTAAGACACATCTTGTTCTAAAAAGTCATTTAAACATATTTGATAAATTTAGAATTCATAAGAATTATAGCTAAGGTCTTTGTTCCACCCACTGTACCCACTTTGAAATCGATCGACTGTGCACCGCTCCTATCATTTATTAACGAAAACAACAAAGTTTACAAGAATATCTCACTTTTGCTCTCTCAAAACACTGCCCCGAGCGCAGCGCAGTGACTTGAACGGAAAGAGTGATGTCTGAGTGCGAATCTACTGTGAAAAATACGCAGCATTATCCGTATTATTTCTGTCCAATATGGTGCTGATCCAGTGTGCCCACATGACCAACTGTTCCAACAATGTCCCTATACCAGCATGGTTCTGCAAATATCAGCTTAAATACAAAACGTTGTACGCGCAGTCATATTACTAATGTTATTAGTAATTTAAGATACCCCAGAAATGTTTTGAACGCGCGTTAGGTAGATTTTCCAGTTAATTGATTCAAGAGTAGATCTACCTGACGCGCGTACAATGCGTTACGTGTTCGACCAGTAGGACCTTTAATAACCAAAGGATTTATAAGTATTACGAAGGTATCTTATCGCTGTAGAAACCTTGAAATTAAAGTCGCTTTATCTTATGTATCAAGGCTTAGACGAGTGAGACGCAGTTATCGGTAAGAAAGGGAGACACAGGGAATGCACTACTCGAACTTGAAAAATAAAGCCTACTACTCGAACTTGTCTATATTATTATCTTTTTGAAACTCTTAAAGCAAGAGCGAAGCCTTCTCGGATAATGTGGTATTTAGACCTGTAGGCAAGGTAAGGTTCGGCTGTATAAAGACTTGATTGAGCTTTCTGACAACAAATATAAGCAAATCTATCCATTATTTGGCATTAATTACCTATGTAAAGTCTAACGATTCTTTAAAAAACCGGGACTTAGTAATGTTACGTCGTTCTTTGAATAAAATGTTAGCCTGCTCATAAATAAATAAAGTAGGTAATATACAATAACAAGAGCGGACTTTGAACAGGACAAAGTCAATTATTATAGTGAGGTTAGGGTATTAGTATTGACATTCTGGTAAATTACACTTTATTGATTTTTAAATAGGACTGGCTGTGAAATCGACTTAATGATTAAGAATGTAGATAATAATACGTTTTAGTATTACGAAACGTCCACCGCAATCCTAAAATAGGAGTATTTTTGTGTGGTACATTTGATGTTTATATTATGTGCCGAGTGTCATTGCTATATATGTCTAAGCCCTAAGGACGGATACGACCAAACGGGTATTGAATACTCTGTACAGTACCGTGCTATTGAATACGCAATACATCTAATCTTGAATGAAATCACATTCCAGTTTGGTCAAATTAAAGTCTTGTTAATAGTGAGATTTTATTAATGTAATTAAGCTTACTACTCCAGGCAAAATACTGTTTCGAAAAACATTAATTTATAATAGCGTTTTTTTTTTGTTTATTTCATTCTAAAACGTTATTCTAAGATGCTTTATTCAAGAATCCAACAAACTTTCCACCCGGAAGTAATTATATAGATTTAAATTAAACATTCATTGTCTTTTATATTTTATTTACATTGAATATGTTAAAGCAAATGTAAATGAACCTAAATAAAGGTAAAAAAATATATTAATATTTATGCGGACTTTTTAGGAGCTAATTAAATATTGATTTTTTTGATGTCTGATTTTTTGTTAGATTTGGCCACTAGGTAACTATTTAATTGCTTATATATCCATTACATTAAAAAAATTAGCTATTATAAATTATTTCCAAATCTGTCATTTTTCCATACAAGTTGTCAGTTCATTGCCTGGACTATACCTTTACAGCCATCGCGCGAATATTATCAAGTTAAGAACCTTTTCTTATCTTTCTCTCTCTTTTTATGCATGGGTTAAAAAAAACAGAGAATATAGTAGTGGACACGGATTATTGGGCCGTGCGTTAACCGGACTTTTTACTACCACAGACTTTACTTTTTTTATTCTCACAGAAGGAGGGTTATGTTTAATGTTTATCGAGCGTATGTACAGTCAGCAGCAGAAGTAGCTAAGCGGGCCGGGTGTTCAAAATACACACGCTCTTAATTTCTTAAGAATAAAGTCGTGTGCAGGTCATTTTGAACACCCGGCCCGCTTAGCTACTTCTGCTGCTGACTGTACTACCAATGTATGTGGAAAAGAATAATTTTATTTCACGGGCTACAATCCAATCGGATTGATGGATTTTGACATTGAGGTGTCGTGTCGTTGGATTCCTCTTAATCGTGGGAGTGATATAAGCTATACTTAATAGTAAAACAGATATAGATAATAATAGGGATCAATAGGTAAATAGATATCTACGTTATAAATTACTATACATTTTTCCGTTACACTAATTTATTAAGTGATTCAGTCACTCTCATAAGTAGTAAATTAATTTATGGTAAATAGAATTGGTTTTCTGAAATTCTGACGACTGGGGATTGTTTGGGTGATTACTAGGAACGCGAGTTGTTATTCATGAAATAAATAAAATAGTACATTGAGATCCACACATTTATTCATTACACATCGAACTGTTGCTTAATGATGGCCATTTGTATGATAAGAAGTCCTTAGGGCTCAAGTTAATAGGTATTGAGAACACATGAAGAAATCCATCACTATGAAAATAAATATGTATGAAAAAATTACGTGACTGTATAACACGTCTTCGAGAGATCAAGAAAGAGATCGTAAATGAGCATTACTGGCATTCCTACAAATATCCTTTAACCTTTTCAACGCTCTGTCAAAGAGAAAAGTTGTCAAACACACGCCAAATCAACAAGACATTTAGTGCGGAGTTAAACCTTATGTCAATGCAAGAAGATTGCTATCGCGCTGGGCTCCTTGACGCATATATCAGTCGTTGGCGTTGAACCTGCGGTGCGGATATATATGTTTCGTTGGCGTCGAAAAGATTAAACGTCATTTGTCACATGGGTACAAAAAATTAGACGCACGCCATATATTTGCAACCAGAGAGGACTATAGACGATTAAGCTTACGCATAAATTTTACGCCACGTATTTTGTTCTTGGCGCCTGTGGTAACTTGCGACTTTAACGTCTTAAGGGAGCGGCCACACCGGTGCGTAACGCTAACACTGCGTATACTGTTGGTTGACGTGTCGTATGCGACGCGTCTTCATACATTTTGCTGCGTTTACGGTGCGTCAGCGTAAGTATTTTAAGCAGCGGCGTGGCCACTCCTAAGAATGCGTATGTTCCCCCGTCTGCTTAACAAGCTCGTTGTTAATCGTGAGCACTCTGGCGTTGCAAGCGCACGTCTTCTGCTTGGAGCAGTGCCACCTCGTCTTCACGCCGTCTGTGCTGTGTACGCTGAACTGGTGGCGGCCGATGCGCAGCAATGGCCGCCCGCGGGGAGTTCTGGCGTATGATACGCAATCTGAGGAGGTGTAGCCGGATTTAGAAACCGTGGCTCATAGGAAATTGACATCTGTAAGCTGATCTCCCTTGCTTTGCGTCCCGGTTGGTCAGCCACTACTTCCGAGTTTCACTTGCCACTTCATTCCAAGAATTAAAGTATCTAATAATCACTAATTATTACCTTGATCTTTCTCTATCTTTCACTTTTAATACCCAGACGGCGCTGTCAAATGACGTCCAGAATTATCGAATAAACTTTGTGGCACACAATTACGACTCTACAATAATTTATAGGTAGGTACTTTAACCACTACAGAACTAATCCTCACCTACCTTTATTTAAGCTTAATTTGAATTGTGTACTTACAATACCAGCATCAGATCGCTATCGGAGTGAACAACCAGGATCAACGGATGGACGAGCTCTACAGCTCGGAAGCGCTTAGCTAGAAACCACTCAAAGTCGTCAACTATCATACAATGGCTACAACAATGATGATAGATCGACTCTGAACAGAATGATGCGAATTCTTAAGGACGCGTATGTTCGCTCGTCTGCTTCACAACCTCATTATTGATGATGAGCACTCTAGCGTATGCTGCACGTGGATATTGTCCCTCCAGCTCTGCCTGGAGCAGTGCCACCTCGTCTTCGCGCCACCTGTGCAGAGCGGCAACCGCGAAACGAAAACGAAGTTCGTTCGTGCACCTGTCTCTCTGTCGCAATTGCCAATTCGATCAACAGAGAGGGAGACACGTGAACACGAGCAAGTGACGCCCGCAGGGGTGCTAGCGTATGTCACATAACCTGCGGTTTAACTGAGAAATGTTTCCACTGGAAACGAGTAGAATAAAAATACCTTTAAATTCTATCGGTCACATCACATTCAATTTAGATGAGGTTGTTACATAAGGGTCATATAGTAACACCTGTTGTCATCGCACAATTTCTCTTTCATATTAGCGCTCGATTCTATTTTTGCTACTCTCTGCTGATGTTTAGTAGAACACATGGGCGCGTATACAAACTGATATTGGGACAAAGGGGAACGTCAGGACTTATATCCAGTCAATTGTCGCTGAGTTATTCCCGTGATTGTTTAGGAACTCGGTGCAGACTGCTCATTTAACTTCCAATGACAGGATGTCAAATCTCGTGCGATCCTCAGCCGAGGCCAATATACATTTCAATTAAGCATTTGTTCCCCGTCTGACCGTAATGTGTGCGTCATCAGTAGTACCTTGTCATAATAAGCAATAACGTACTTTAACAACCAACTGGTCGTAGTGGTCAAATGAAATAAGTGAAATAACTATTAACTGTGTTATGACCAAGTCAAATACACTCACCGATAAAGAATACGCGTGGGTAAATACCGTCGCATTTCCTAAAATACACTCAAGAGCAAAAGTTTCGGGTACAGTTTGTACTGAAATTCTATACAAAGTGTACCCGAAACTTTTGCTCTTGAGTGTAATGCAAGGTTGTACAAAATGAGTGAGGAAATGTTGCTCCCATTCACTTTCGATATCGGTATAATGCTTGGTAGGCTGAGAAATCTATTCCAGTTCCCAAAACTTAGTAAACGACTCGTCTAAGCTACTATCGCAAGTTGACAAGTGATTGCATTGAATACGTTGGTTCAATGCAATCACTTAACAGAAATATCGCTTGACCTTGGCGTAGTGCTCATAGGTACGGCCAGTACACAACCTAACTTCGATTTTCGCATAATTGGCATATTGTCCCTAACGTAATCTGTTCGGACCCAATCAAATGCCAAAACAGGTCCGCGCCAATCAAAACATCAACAGATGATGGCTCATTAGAAGTAGGATCGGCCAGTTTAATATTCTTAGGCAGCCTTAAACGCGATGCGTCAATATGTTTCTGCGGCAAATCGCTCGAAATAGTCGGCAAAACTAAGCACGATATATCTACCTGCGTTCTATTATCATGTTTCGAACGTATTTATATTACGCAGCGCTCGGGCGTGCCGGTCAAGGGAACATTACCTACTCCTACCACACTAATCGTATTTGGCTGCGGAATTAAATGCAATTTCTGTTTCAAACTTGTTGTTATCAGTGACGTCATGCTACCTGAGTCTAAGAGCGCGCGCGCGGTGACATGATCATTAGTATCGGGATTGTAAACATCAATAAGCGCTGTTGACACAACACGTTTTTCGAATGCGCGACGGTCATGTTTTTGTATGCGAACCCGGGCAACGACTGCGGCGGAGGTGAGGGCTCGGCCGCGGCCAGCGTGTCTACAACCTGAGGAACTTCCCTATGCAACAAAGTATTAGACTTTTGAATGGACTAAAAAAAGCAATTCGGCCAACCTAAATAATCTCAAGTAAGAATAAGTAGGCATATAGTTCAATACCATGCCTTTGGAAAGTGAATTTTGCGTCGCATGTGCATGGATAATCAAATTCAGTAATTACACTAGTCACGGATTAAACCAGGGGTCGGCAACCTTTTAGAAACCAAGGGCCACATTTACGCGGGCCGCACTTCTTAATTATTTGTGACTTTATCAGGCAATTCCTAAAAAAATTTAATTCAACGACCTTTACATACGAAAAGGCAGGGTCGCGGGCCCAAGGGTCCCGCAGGCCACCTGTTGCCGACCGCTGGATTAAAGTATAATCTGCGCCAGGCCTAATTTAAAAAATTACAGCTGTCCACATTCAGGTAATAGGTAGGTACTCGTTGGCCAAGTTAGGCATAGGGCTTGCAATCAGAATATCTGAATATTCGGATATCCGCCTGATTTGATATCCGGATTTAGAGACAGTGCAAATCCGAATAAAACCAATATTTCGAATAAGTACTTGTATAGGTGACTCACCAGAGCTATGCTAAACAGGTTTATCGGGGTTGCTTTAGATTTATACATTCATCTCACTGGTCCTGACTCCTGACCTGACCTGACTAATATCCAAAGAGGAGAACTAAGTACATCATTCATATTAAGCGTATTTTTATTTACTTGGAGTTGGGACCATCTTATCACCAGCGATGGCCTTCATTCTAATAATGACTTTGTACCTGTACATGTCGAGGTTTTCATTCACCTGTCGCGAGATTAAGGATAACATCATAATCAATTAGTCCACATTAGATAGAACCACCGGTTTTGTATAGATCCATTAGACCTTATGTCGGTAAGTAATGTCAAAACATTCGTTCGACAATAATGCGACTACCAAAGCAAGAGCGGTTCGTGTTCAGAAAAGTTAAACTACAAAAAAAACTAACTATTTTGGCTCAGTGATCCAAAGAGGGTCTTGGCCTCCAAAACGAGAGTACGCTACTTATCCCGATCCTGCGCCACTTCCTGCCAGCTTTCAGCTTAAAGACGTTGCAAATCCCCCCAGCGACACCTGGGCCGCCCCACGGGGTGGTAACCAGTCGAGTCGGTCGGTCCAAGTAGGTACACTCTCTTGAGATTACCGAACCAGCGAAATATGTGGGATTTCGTTTCGCAATAGATGTTTTGCTCGGCCACCAACTCCTCGATCTCGACATTTTTCCGGATCCTCCATGTTCCATCATCTTTCTTGACGGTCCCAAGAAGAAGAGAAGTTGCCAAATTCTATTTGTCAACCGTACCTGTTGGTCGATCATGTAACGCATTGTACACGCGCCGGGTAGATCTAAATGTCAATCAATCAATCTTTTTTGCTATGGCCCCATCGGTGTTGTCGATGATTGTCAATGTTTATATGGAAAAATGACAGTTGGATCTACCTGACGCGCGTTTGAAACGTTACGTGATTACCCCCCAGGTCTACTTATTTCACTGTCTTTTGATCCCTTCATACGAAAATAGCACATAATTTACTATACATCTACACCGTGCCGTGAGATGACAGACAACGTACTGAACCAGCGCCCAGGCAAGAAATGTTTTGGGAGACAAAATTCGGCATGAATTTGATTGGAGTCAACATCCGTGGCTTGACTCTCCTTTTTGATACGTCAATGCCTTGATCACACGTACCGAGTATAGTGGGCGAGTAAATAAAACAAGGTCCGAGTAGCTAGGCACTCTCTCGCCACTATGTGTGATCAAGGCATAAGGTAAGGTTTGCATTTCTATTCCACTTACTTTTTCGTTTCTGCAATCAACAGTGCCTAGTTGTCTAGGTTTATGATTGGACTTTCTGTATAACTGGTAATTAAAAATAATAAAGGAAAAAACGGTTTCACTACGCTCAAAATATATTCAAAAAAATTACATCAATGTATTTTTTTTACAATAATTAATTGTTACAACTTAGGTATTACTTATCTAATGTTAATGTGATATTCGTCAAAGCAATTGCCCATACACAACCCCGGCTGTTTGGGACATTTCGGGCAATACGTTGTTACATCAACCCGTTTCTTGTGATCTTTGTAACAAACCACGCAGCGTTTTCGGCCATGTTTGACATTCATAGACGTTGGAGGAATTTTGCGTATTGAATGCAGGGTGGACCATGATGGCATCGGCACGCTGGATGTATGGGAGTTATTCTGCATCAAGAGATGCCGTATTATAACTGCTCTATAATCAGCTAACGCCATAGGTTTCTCACCGTACCTATTGTAGAGGTTGTGAGCGTTCACTAACATCATTTGCAATATGTGGATCCCTATTTTGTTATGCCAACTCATAGTTTTCATGTCGCAACTGTAAAGAGACATCACTTGATCGTGTTTGTTTGCCACTCTCATACATTTATCATACTCAAAAACGCATGCCGGTTTTCGTATTAGTTGGTTTTTGTTCGACTTCTCGTTCACCCATTCACCGCTGTGTTCCGATGAGAGTACAAGAATTTCTCGTCGGTTTTTCCATTTAGTTATAGAAATACCGTCATCGTTGTATTTAATAATCTTTTCATCCTTTTTCAATTTGCCCATTAAAGTTGGGGGGATTCCCTTTTTGCTGGAATTCAAAGTCCCCGTTACATGTGTATTACGGTATATAAGGAACTTTGAAAGTCCGACAGAAATATTACACCCATCGCCGACGTATACGGAATGTCCGTCGTCTAAGATATCTTCCAGTAATTTTGTCACTACTTTATTAAGGTGATCTTTTCCACCAAGCTCAGGATCATTTTTACCTTCATAGATTATTATTTTTTGGACAACACCGAATTGGTCTATCAGTAAATATAATTTGATTCCCAGTTTGTCTTTTTCAACTCTTAAGTACTGACGAAATAAAGCCAGAGACTCGTCAATACATAATATTTTTCCAGGAGTGTATACGTTTTGCATTGTTTCATTAAAATAGTTTATAATAAATGAAAATGTTGACATCCTGCCGTCAACTTCTGAAATTTCTGGTTCAAAGTTCAAGCATTTTAGTAATGAAATAAATTTGTCCCGAGTCATATATTTGCTATAGACGGGTACATTATAAAGTTCGTCAGCTTTCCAGTAATTTGATATTGCGTATGTTGAAACTGTGCCCATATTAAATAAAAGACCCAGAAACGTCATGACGTCATTTTCAACTATATCCTTCCATCTTTTAAGAGTTGACATTTTTGTTGCGTGATTATTTATCTTATGAACTAATGAACTAAACAGGTATTCTGTAAAAAACAAGTTGAAAAATTCCACTGGGGATTTGCCCGATAGCATTCCATTCAGGCCATGTTCCTTGCTGAAATCACAGACGCGTGCAGTCGTACGGCTGTCACTCCATTGTTCGGCAGATAAATCCAGTGCTGCTGAATCTGAATCATCGGAATCCAAATTTCCATCCGTGGATTCGTCTGTACAATCGTAGTCGACAGATACTTGCAGTAAATCCGGTTCAATGAAAGAAGATTCACTCTCTGTGGACAAAACGAACAAAATTAAATAAATCGTTTGACATCGTAGTACGTAATGTATATCGTTAGAGCAATGAATGAATAAAAGTCATGAGCAGATAGTTAAACAACTAATATATATTTATTGCAAAATAAATGATATTTTTCACATAAAAAATCCTTGGCAGACTTATGTTTAATTTATCACTCTTACAGGCCTTAGTATTGATTTTGTACCGAAACCACCAGCATGTATGAACATGAACGTCTTCAGGTGTACTTTTAATTGAGATCGCTTCTCCTGGATCGATAAGTCTACAGTAGGTACTCAAAAGTGAAATATTAAGTGAAGTTCAGTAGTAAGTTTGACATGTATCTATCTAAAGATCTAAATCTTGCCTTTATTTATGTTTAATAATTTCCAAACAAGTACCTAACTTATCATAATGGCGATGCCAGAAGTATTCGAACCAGTCTTTTCCTGGAGTTTTATCTCCAAAAACATTTTCGCTGTCATGAACGGTTAAATACTCGAGAAGTTTGCTGCTTAAGTCCGATTTCGAGCCTATGTCACCAGAATCCCAAGCCGCGATGATGGCGTTTACGATTTTGTCTTCTACGCCAGGAGATAGCCTCGTTGGCCGTCCAGGAGGATTGGTGTGCCTTTGCGTCAATTTGTTAAATAAAGTACTTCTGGGTACTTTAAATCGTTTTACGGCTTCCTCCCTCGTCATTTCCTTATTTTTAACTGCTTCTACGGCTCTAGCCAGCGTTTCAGAAGAATAAGCTCTATAAGTTCTTGTTCCCGGACGTCTGCGAGATCGTTTCATTTTATTGCCTGAAAATTAATTTATCCAAAAACATGATGTACATAATAAGTTGGGATGTCTATAAGTAAACATGTTTTAATTAGAGAAGTGGTAAAAATGCCTACGGTCACAATGAATGTGAATTAAAGATCACAATTTTGGGGATAATGACACCGGCAAGATAACATAAGATCATTTATTTCATGATAAAAAATTACAGTACAAATTTGCACGTACATGTCAAAACTATAATAATTTATATCATGATCATGATCGTCGAAAACAAAGAACATAGGTAATAATAATAATATTATCACAATGTCAACAAAGTAAAATACACAATCAATTAGTTAGAAAAACAAATATATCTGAGTGGATTGCAAAAAAATTGTACATAGTTAAGAGCTTTAATCTAATCTATGCTTTAATTTTTTACAGTTTCGTGACGGCAATTATACATATATTTTATATGGGTAATTGCCGTCACGAAACTGTAAAAAATTAAAGCATAGATTAGATTAAAGCTCTTAACTATGTACAATTTTTTTGCAATCCACTCATCTCCTGTTAGGTATATCCATTCAATTTAAAACAATGTCCACGTGAAAATACATTCAAGTTTTTGCCTAATTTACATGTCATCATTCTTAAATTCAATTATTTATAAACTATATAATATACGTTACTAGTTATGATTTAATTTTATAACTAAATATATGTAGTACCACGTTTGCCACTTTTTGCTGTTCGGAACTACCTTACAGCCCTGGTCTCCACGGAAGACCAGCGCTGTGGCATTGTTTAATGCCGGAGCATATGCTGAGTGGTGTCCACTTGCGGCCACTATAGCAGCACGATAGTCAACTGAAGAACTGGAAGACTGATAAGTCTTCTTTTTATCCACGTTAAGTTGTTATGTATGTGTATCCACGTTTTAGTTGGTAACTATTAAGTTTTTTTATATATATTTTATATACGAAATTGTGATGTGATGTTATTTTCTATTCTAATTTATTTTAATCTCTGTATTTTTTCAATATGTATACGTTTGTTGGCCTTCGTTTGCAATTTGGTTGTTAATGGTAATTTATTGTAGCAAACAAACATACAAAAACTTATGATAAAACATGACAATGCAATGAATGTATGAAAATTACATGTAACAAATTTAACTTAAACTTCAATTACACATCAATAATCATATTTTTCACGTGGCAGAAAAAAGAGGAGGCCTTTGCCTAGCAGTGGGACACAATATATGCTAATAAATAGTACATTAGGGCGGTAAAGCAAAGAATGTCTTAGATCGCAGCTATATGACGCCCGAGCCGAAGGCAAGGGCGATAAATATGCGATCTGAGGCTGTCTTTATTACCGCCCGTGGTGAGTGATAGTACATTGTGTTACAAGTACGGTAAGATATAAATTACGAACGAGAGTCTATTAGAAGCCCGCAGCGAAGGCGGAGGGCTTTGATGACACGAGTTTGTAACAATCTTACCGTACGACGAATACAACGAAGGGTTCCGTGCCTATTAAAAAGGTCGTATCGTCACAGAAATCTTACGGCTCTTTTTCTATAGGGAAGGCAGTTGTTCAGCGATATCTCGAAAACATTTGAACCGATCTTGGTCAAAATAATTTTCGGTGAAAGAATTCAATAAGCCATGATTTTTTTCTTATTTTTTATATAAACCGTTCAAAAATTAGAGGGGGGGGGGGTACACAATTTTGTGACCTTCGGGGCAATTATATTTAATTCTATTCACTTAATCAATTAAAACTGCTAAGAAACCTTATATTTATTGTAAAAGACCTATCGATTGTTGACACGTGGACTTATAATGATATTTATTTTTTTGACTTGTAGTTACATGTATGGAGTAGTGCACCCCTAAAAAAAATATTTTTGTCATTTCATTATAAAACTATGTAGTGGCTAACAAAATACACATATCCTCAAAATTTTATTCAAATACACCTTACAGTTTTAGAGTAAAAAACGTCTGTGACATACGGACAAACATGACACGTACCTACTAATTAAACTAAACTATAAATGATTTTAATACCATTGAAATTAATATCAGTTTTATTTTTTAATGAATTAACTTTTTTTATTATATTATACAAAACAAAAAAGAAAATGTATGTTAAACGAAAATTCAAATGAACTAATAACTATATAAATAATATTTACAAATGAACAATGGGTTCAGCTCAGTGCCCGGCGGTACCTAGCGCCATTGCCGCGCTGCACGGTATTGCCAATGTTTGATTGAACGGTACGCGGTACGCGTACGTGCCTTTGGGTCATCCTTTGAGTCGAAAAGACGTTTCGCAAGGTACTGTCGATGTCGGGACGGGACCCCACGGGCCAAATGTCTCATCCCCAAACGACTCAGTTTAATATTCATACTTTAAAATATTTGAGTTGGGCCAACGTTACCGATGCCTTCATAAAGCGACTTTACCGTCCAAGCTAAAGATTAAAATTTCTATAACAGTTTTTTTTGGATTGCATAAATATTGCGAACTATACATTACTACTTACCAACATTACCTTCGAGCGCATCATGGTAATCTATAAAACATTTTCCTATGCATAAACCTGGTTGCTTTGGGCACTGGGGACAATAGCTTGTTGTTTGTACCCTTTTTCTATTGTCTCTGTAGCACATCACGCATTTTTTCCTTTTAACTCTGTTTTTGCTGTCGCGAGGTAATTTGAAGGATGCGTGACGGGAACTGGGTAGAGGCTGACCTGCCCTTGCCAGCAGACTATTGGTTGTGTCACTTGACACCAATGCCCTTATAATCATTTGTCTAAAGGCATGTAAAGGCATTGGTTTGTCGCCAAATCTGTTATACAAATTATGTGCATTACACAACATCGTATTGAAAATGTGGATGCCCAACTTATTATATAACCTAACAGTCTTATGGTCTGCTTTGTAATGTGACGTTATCAGATCGTATTTGTCGATTCCCCTCATATATTTATTGTATAGTAATAGCACAATTGGCTTCGATTTAATTCCCTTGTGTTTTGTTACATACTCCTGCATTTCACCATCGTGCTCAGAAGAAAGCAAAATTATCTCACGACGGTCTTTACACTTAGTCAAACAAATACCTCTTTTTGAATATAGTGTAATTTTTTCTCCTCTTCCTAATTTTTCACTTTTTATCTGCAAAGGTAGGCCTCTCTTATTTGGACGTACGGTACCAGTAACGTGGGTATCATGTTCGATTAAAAAGTTAGCGAGCGATATTGAATTGTACAAGTCATCTATGTAAACCGAATGCCCTACTCCTAATTTTCCCTCTAATAATTGTTTGACGACTTTGTCCATCTGGATTTTACGTCCTGCAGCAAGACTGGTTTTCCCCCTATGTGCAGTGACTTTGACAACACAACCGAATTCATCCGTAAGAAAATGCAGTTTTTCACAGTGTGTTTGGGGTGGGCGGCATTGAACAACAAGGGATCCATCAATACATAAAATTTTGTCAGGGTAATAAATAGATTCCATAATTTTGTTGAAATATTCGATAAGGCCTGATATTAGGTTCAGCTTGCTCTCGTCACCATTGTCTGTGGTAAGATTTAGGCATCTAAGGATCAATAGAAACCTATTTCTAGACATATGTTTTGCAAAATATCCTAATTGAAATTGCTCATCGGTGCTCCAGTAGTCTACTAACCTTGTCATTTTAATCGTACCCATGTGGAACAAAAGTCCCAAAAATACGCGGACTTCTGGTATTGTTACTGGTTTCCAATTTGTTATTCTTGCATGGATTTTAATATTTCCTTCAAGAAGCTTTGTTGCATATTTATTAACACTGTCAATCAGGTACTGCAGAAAATTGACACCGAACAGCATGTCAAAATACTGATTTGGTGAGCTTGGTCGCTCAATTATGAGTCCGCATGACTGAGTAAAATTAGGCAAGTTGCTTCGCTGTGTGTGCTGATACGACCATTCTTCAAGCGGTTCTTCTTGATCGTCATCTTCATCAAACGCAATGGAATCTTCATCAGACGATCCCGAATCGGATAAGTCGTCACCAGAGCCGTCCGAAATGTCTGGCAGATCTGCTTCCGTCAAACCAGAATCCGAGCAATCTAAAAAAGAAAACGAGGCATATAAATATGTGATACGTATACCTACCGAACTACTGGTCACAGTCGTCACAGATCAGTGATTAGGGGAAACGAGCTGTAGTCCTATGGCGAGAGGATTGGGACGCTGGTGAAAAATGAAAATGAAAAACCTCTCAGTAATTATTACGTATTTTTGTGGCAAAAGATTCCGACCTACAAACAAAAGTTTCAATTTAACCGACTTAATTACCTACATAATGTAATCGCTTTAACAAAGTTACAATTTTAAACTTTAAAAGAGCAGTCCTATATAGAAACCAGGGCCCACCCCTTCCCAGAAAAAAGCCTTTGAACGGGTTAGTCGTTCGTTCAATAGCCCAAATCACTTGGTGTCCGATATCGACTGTTACTAACTTATTTAGGTACTTTATGCTCTGCACTCTTTGTATAAGTAACTATATTCGTGACAATGTGTTAGTTGAGACCGTCGACTTTTAATGTGTATTTAAATTACCTAGTAATTTGAAAAAAATACTAGTGTGTATACATAGATATAGTGCTTAAATTAAATATCGCGTTAAGTAATAACGCTTTACAAACAAATATTTATCGCGGTGAAAAGCGACTCAAGTAAAAAACTACACGAAAAGTAAATAGCCTATGAATTTTATACACCGTTGTAACTGGCGATAAGAAATTTTACTACAATAAAAAAATCTGTTAAGAAATTTTGAGATCGCGACGAAACGCGATCCGGTGAATAACTACAAGTAATTTATGCTTATGAGGTAAAGGACTAACAAACGTTTTAAATATCTGGGTCAGATAGTAACCGATAATATCCGCGACGACGCGTATATATAACGTAGGGCGCTGGCGATAAGGGCGAAAATGATAGCTCATATATGCAGAGGTTGTACAGCGTAGGTCAAAGTTACACTTTTTAGAGCGTACATCTCTTTATACTTGCAGCCTGTGAGCTAACTATTCGCAGAAATAGAAGCACCCTACGGGTCCAATATAATAACGCTTTTCGGGTGCTGTTGTGTCTGCCGCGCGCCTGCAGCGCGTCAGGCATGTTCGCGGACGCCCAAGTAGACGGTTTCCACGTACACGTACGTTTCGTTTCCAGTACGAGCAGCATCCTGACAGTGATAGCGGACAGACTTTTGGCAGTCGCTATAGTTAGCACTGGGTAAGCCTGCACACCGTTCCCTAGCTACTTTTGAAATTTAATATAATCTAACATACTTATATGATCAGTGTATAATTATTTTTATTTTATTAATTTTCATTTGATTATAAATAAAACAAATTGTTTGTTAATTGGTGACGTCTTTATGTCAAGTAAACATACAAATAAATCAAAGAACGACTTAAAAATACAAGTAAATAAATTTCAATGTTTTTGCCGGTTGAGTTAGATTAACTGAACAATTTGCAAACTTGTAAGTACGATACCTAAAATATTTAAGTTAGCTGAGTTAGATCAAAGTACCCAAATCCCTTCAAAAAGCAACTTTAGGTTCCAAGCTGAAAATAAAATTCAGGACAGTTTTATTTTCAATTTTGTACAAGACAGTAAAGGTATTCCAAATACACTCGTATATTACACTAACCCACATTACCTTCGAGCTGATCATGGTAATCTATAAAACATTTTCCTTGGCATAAACCTGGTTGCTTTGGGCATTGGGGGCAATAGCTTGATGTATTTACCCTTTTTTTACTACTTCTGTAGCACATCACGCATTTTTTCCTTTTCAGTCGGTTTCTGTTGTCGCGGGGTAATTTGAAGGATGCGTGACGAGAGGTAGGCAAGGGCTGAGCTGCCCTTGTCAGCAGACTATTGGTTGTGTTACTTGACACCAATGCCCTTATAACAATTTGTCTGAAGGCATGTAAGGTCATTGTTTTTTCGCCATATCTGTTATACAAATTATGTGCATTACACATCATTGTTTTGAAAATGTGGATGCCCAACTTATTGTACCACCTCAGGGTCTTATGGTATGAATCGAAATTTGACGTCATCTGGTCGTACTTGTCGATTCCCCTGATATATTTATTGTATTGTAATAATACATTTGGCTTCGATTTAATTCCCTTGTGTTTTGTTACATACTCCTGCATTTCACTATCATGCTCAGAAGAAAGCAGAATTATCTCACGGCGGCCCTTCCACTTAGTCACACAAATACCTCTGTTTGAATATAATAACAATGTTTCCCCTGTTACTAATTTTTTACTTTTTATCTGCACGGGTAGGCCTCTCCTATATGGACGTAGAGTACCAGTAACGTGGGTATCGTGTTCGATTAAAAAGTTAGCGAGCGACATTGAATTGTAGAACTCGTCCATGTAAACCGAATGCCCTACTCCCAATTTTCCCTGTAATAATTTTTGCACAACTTTGTCTACTTGATTTTTACGTCCTGCAGCGAGACCGGTTTTTCCCCTATGTGCAATTACTTTAACCACACAGCCGAATTGATCCGTAAGCAAATGCAGTTTTTCATCGTGTTTTTTGGGTTTCCCTTTAGTATATTGAGGACATTGAAGAACAAGGGATTCATCAATACATAAAATTTTGTCGGGGTAATAAATAGATTCCATAATTGTGTTGAAATATTCGATAAGGCCAGAAATTTGGTTCAGCCTGCTCTCGTCACCGTTGTCTGTGGTAATATCCAGGCATCTAAGGATCAATAGAAACCTATTTCTAGACATATGTTTTGCGAAATATCCTAATTGAAATTGCTCGTCGGTGCTCCAGTAGTCGACTAACCTTGTCATTTTAATCGTTCCCATATGGAACAAAAGTCCCAAAAATACGCGGAATTCTTGCACAGTTATTGGTTTCCAATGTGTTATTCTTGCATGGATTTTAATATTTTCTTCGAGGAGCTTTGTTGCATACGTATTAACACTGTCAATCAGGTACTGGAGAAAATTGTCACTGAACAGCATGTCAAAATACTGATTTGGTGAGCTTGGTCGCTCAATTGTCAGTCCGCATGACGGAGTAAAATTGGGCACGTTGCTCCGCTGTGTTTGCTGAAACGACCATTCTTCAAGCTGTTCTCCTTGATCGTCATCATCAGCAAAGGCATTGTAATCTTCATCAGAAGACCCCGTGTCGGATAGGTCGTCACTAGAGCCACCCGAAATGTCTGTCAGCTCTCCGTCCGTCAAACCAGAATCCGAGCAATCTAAAAACAAGTTATATAAATACACAAATAACTACTGATCACAGATCCGTTTTGAGGGGAAACGCGTTATAGTCCCTTCCCTAAGCTGAGTTGGTACAAAAAGTTTTAAAGTCCGGAGTTACGTTATCTATAGAGTTTGGATCCAAAGTTTGTTAAATTGTATGGTTAAATATTCAAATTAAGAAATTCAGTCAATGTAAAATTATA
Organism: Epinotia nisella; assembly: GCA_932294315.1. Taxonomy (NCBI): domain Eukaryota; kingdom Metazoa; phylum Arthropoda; class Insecta; order Lepidoptera; family Tortricidae; genus Epinotia; species Epinotia nisella. The sequence goes on along the minus strand of OW028675.1, from coordinate 29,086,661 downwards.
AACATTTAAAAAAATTAACAAATATCTATATAAGTACTCACATAAAGTTAAAAAAAAATGAAAATGAAAAAACTTTATTTGGTTACAGTTAATCATGGCCGGAATCTTCTCCTAGAACGAAACCAGCGAGTCAGGTCAAAAAAAAAGCGGCAAATTTGAAACAAAATTACTCATGCTTACTGGTAGCACGAGCACGAAATGAGTCTCGGCGTAATACTTATATAATAACTTTCAGCTTATTTCATAGGTAGATTTGTTGCCGCATAAAGATTTTAAAAAAATGTTTGTAACACGCACACGTCTCGCTGGCCACACTCTTTTCCTAGTAATTATTACACATATTCCTGGCAAAAGAATCCGGTATACATACAAAATTTTCAATCAAATGTGTGAACCAAATTACAATTTTAAACTCAAATAGGGCAGCAGAGTAAAACCAATTTTAAAATGTACGTCGCTCCACTAATTGACATTGAAAATGTGTGAGGGAAAATATTTATCGCAACACGTCAGGAATAATTTTATGACAGAAGATATTTATTGCATCACTTCAAAAAGTGTTATCATCATCGTCATGTCAGCCAAAAGACGTCCAATGCTGGACACAGTCCTTCCCCAAAGAGTGTCACAATGATCGGTCCTGCGCTCCCCGGCCATCAGTCTACCTTGTCCCGGACGGGATCTACCTACGCTGCCTGCGCCTTCCGGTACGTGGTCGCCACTCGAGAACCTTTCCGCCCCAACGAAAGTGAATGTAATTCCAGTGTTGATTGATACAAATATTTTCTCTCACACATTAAGCCATACTGATTATAGCGTTCATTTTAAGGTTGGTTTTACTCCACTGTAGGTACTTAATGACATGTCTGACTGTGTTACTTTTATTAATTTAACAACACCAATTAGGATCTCATTTCTTGGTCAACGCACAATTTGTATTTATTTATTTATTTATTTACCACACTTACAACTATCTTTACAGGAGCTAATCCCAAGACAATAGTGTAACTATTTGCACAATTACGTTAAAACTAAACTATGCGCGTTTAAAAATTAATTAATGTAATTATGTGCGTTTGTAGCAAACAAATGAATGTTTTATCAATCTATGTATACTAGAACTCTTATGATAGCTTTTCTTTCCTCCGTCTTTTATGTGTTAGGATATCCGTGCATGTATTTAACTCGTCTTTATGGCGGTGCAAAAAGTGTCTCATCCAGGATTCACCTGGAGGTTTTTTTCCAAAAACATGTTCATAACCATTGAGGTTTAAATATCCAAGCACACAGCGACTTACGTCTGATTTCGATTGTATGTCTCCGGAATCACAAGCTGAAATTATGTCGTATACAATTTTTTCTTCTACAACAGCAGTTAATTTTGGTTTCCGTCCAGGCAGGTTAGGGTGTTTTTTCGTCAACCTGTTAGTTAACGTTCGCCTTGGGACTTTAAATCGTTTCTCTGCTTCACCTATCGTTAGCTGCTTGTTTTTTATTGCTTCTAATGCTCTAGCTAACGTTGCCGCAGAATATGATCTGTAAGCTCTAGCCCCCGGACGCCTGCGAGATTGTTTTATTTTATCGTCTGGAAATAAGTCATCTATTAAAATCGAGTCGTGTTTTAACGAGTGATGGAAAAATTTGGATTTCCACAGACTTCTATTATTTTAATATATCTCAGGCATGATGATTCAGAATCGAGAATGTGAACGCGATATTTTTTACGGAAATCAACTCGTTTCAATGCATATAATATACATATTACAAAACTTCAATATTTTCGATAAATCAAAACATTGCCCGACTTCATAACTCGCTTTCGTTTACGTCAAAACTCAAATCTAACCTACTTTAAGAACTCACATTTTTAAATAACAGCAATTGTTATAGGTATCCAATAAAGCAAAGAAATAGAGTTTAATACTTGTTCATAATGTTATTTTGTTCCTATAAATACATATTTGGATTTTGCATAATTTGGCACTCATTTAGATCTCCATTCTTTTTGCGGCGACGCCCACAGCCAAGTATAATTAGGGTTCCGGACCTAAAAGATAAAAACGGAACCCTTATGGTGCGACTCCGTCCGTCTGTCTGTCTGTCACAAAGTCAAATATCTCAGGAACTACTAATGCTATCGATTTGAAATTTGGAATAGTTGTAAACAAAGCTAATCCTCGTGTATGGAAAATTAAAATTTTTAATATATACTTTTAATTTGTATAAAAAAGGGCGGATAAGAGGGGGGGCAAAAATTCAAAATCTAGTTAGTAGGCCAAGTGGGGTATCATATGAAAGGGCTTGAATAGTACATTCTAAAACAGTTTTTCTTTTTTTTTCTACAATGGTAGAATTTTGATTTATAAAGAAAAATGTTGAAAAAAATACCATTCCCCCCCTTATCTCCGAAGTTAACCAAGCGAAAAATTTGAAAATAATATATATGATTAATATTAACGTAAATATTACCGGAAAAGTATAACGAGACCTCTATCAAGCATAATTTTTTTTATTCTTCAAAATTCATATGTTAATTTTGTTTGTAATTTGATACTTCAGTGTTTAATTTTTTTCCTTCAAATTCGTATGAAAGTGTTCTGAAAGTACCTTCTAGCAAATAATAAAAGAATTATCGAAATTAATTCACTTGATAAAGAATTATCGCTGAAAAACCAACATACAGGGAAATGTATTAACGTACCACCGTAGAACCCTAAGCAATAAGGTGACATACCACTCGAGTTTGAGTGACGGCGGCCTGTCAATTGCGACAGGGTTCTACGGTGGTACGTGAATACATTTCCCTTACTGTACATACCGAGTTCCTTGGTCGCGCAAGTTAGTAACAAAATGCACCGATAAACGGCGCTGTAGGTACTGATGACTTAACTACACTATGCGTTGTTAAGATTTTTCCAAAATTAATGGGTGGGGCAAGACGGGTGTGTTGTATGATATTTCGTACGGAACCCTCGGTGCGCGAGTCAGACTCGCACTTGACCGGTTTTTTTTTTTGTATTGAACTTGGCTCTCCTTTTTTACATTTTTGTTTTTGGTGGTATCATTATTTTTTGTAAAGAACACGGCAGGTATTTAGATTTCTTACGTTTCCGTGTTGCTCGGGAGCGCTTTTATGTAGATTTACTTCTGTTCTGTGTACCTATAATTATGTGGTGCCGCGCGCCGCCGACGACACACCGTTGGCCGGTTGTTTAGCGCGTATTACAAGTTATTTGTATGGGGACACCACTTATTTTTTGACTTAACTTTATTTTTATATTTCTGTTATATAGCAAATATAATAATACATACAGCGTGTGACTTTCATAAGAACATTTATTTTAAGGGCTGAAAGTATAAGCCCTAATGAACGTAAATTGTTATCTCTAGTTTAAAAAAAAACGGTTATTTTTTTCATACAAATTAATTCGGCCCGCAATGTATTAGTAACAAAGCTAACAACTGACAGTAACTAGCTCTGCCTCTCTGAAACGTCAAGTGAATATTAGCAGTAGGTACATTGCTGCTCGAGAAAATTTAAAAAATTAATAACTCCCCATTAGAAAAGGTAATTGTTATATTTTTTCGATAAAACGGTTCACAGCACTAAAAGCTATCGTTCCTTAAAATAAATGTTCTTATGAAAGTCACACGCTGTATATTGGGATAGTTTCAAATATCTGCTTGTAACGGTTCCAAGCTACAATTAAAAAAAAAAATTGTATGGGGACCCCCCTATTTTTTAACTTTTTTTTATTTTTAGATTTTTTCCTACGCTTACACACAATTACCGAGCTGGATTCCAAATTTCATCCTCTAGGTCATCTGGAAGTAGGTTAGGTTTAGGTACTATATGTCAGTCAATACTAAAATTTACTTTTTGACCTTCATATCTTTATAACCGTTTGAGCTAGCTTCATGAAATTTGGGCTTCTAGATGTTCTTATGGATATAATTAAACACAAGTAGTTTTATGTGTTTACGTTAAAGAGGTTTTGAGTTATAGAAGGGTCAAAAGTGGCACCAAGTGGTTTTTGTAATATTGCACTCGGCGCTGGCTAGCCAGTTCCTTTCCTTGAACTTGGCTTGACACGCTGCCGCGTGTCTAGATGTATCAAAAGTTCCTCAGGAAACGAATACAATACCTACATATATTATAAATTATTGGTATGATGTATCCAGAAAGAAAAGAATCATTGCAGACATTTAATTTGAGATAGGTATCTAGTCAGTTTTTTTATTATTATTTAACATCTCCAAATTAAACATTAACAATTTATTGAATGTATTTGTTGCGATATCTCCTCTTTCTTGCTTCTTCTATATTTCATTCGTTCCATGTACATACTTAACTTATCTGTATGTCGATGCAAAAAGTTATGCAGCCAGGTATTTCCCGGGGGCTTTTCGCCAAAACAATTCTCACCAGTAAGGTTTAAATATTCAAACACTTTGCGACTTAAATCAGATTTGGTGCTTATGTCTCCGCAATCCCAAGCTGCGATGAGGACGTTTACAACTCTGTCTTCCTGGCTAGTAGACAGTAACGGTTGCCGCCCAGGCACCCCAGGGTGCTTTTGGTTCAATTTGTCTGCTAGTGTACGTCGTGGGACTTTAAATAGTCCGTTTGCTAAGGGCAATCCTTGTATGGAGAGGTATACAATTTTGGGTACAGCAATGGCATTTGGTATGGGTGTTATACACGTCCACCTGAGTCCAAAACGCCCGGTAGCCAGTTTGAACTCCGCGACAGTTGGGAGGGAGGGGGGGTCAAAGTGCAGAACTCCCGGCGCTCAGTTTTTTTTTTCTGGGGGATTAGTTTGGACCTTTTAGTCAAGTTTGGTGTCGTTATCAGGTAACTAGATGATGCCCAATTCATTCCCCATACCAGTTTTTTAGGGTTCCCTAGCAAAATATGACGCAATCCATAAAATAATAAACTTTTCGTAATGACACAATGCAAACAAACCCGTATAGTTTTATATTTTTGTATCAAACTTGGTTTATAAAAAATACTGTCCAAAAGCCCATTTAATGCAGATTATAAAAACATTAACATTAAACATACATTTAACTATTTTCAATGTGAAATAAAATAATTATTGCACCTACTTGATTTTGGCGGGCACCGGGCGGCGCGCGGACGAGACGTCGCTCGGCGGGGTAAAGCCCGTGCTAGACGGTCGCCAACACGCCCCTCCGACCGAGCGACCTTGGTCCGCACCGACCGTGTAGACAGTTGTTTCCAACAAAATTTCATACTACAACGGTCGGTGCCGACCAAGGTCGCTCGGTCGGAGGGGCGTGTTGGCGACCGTCTAGCAGACCTTTAAATGACCTTCGCCATTCGCGTTCATTCGATTTCACTACATCAGTCTTGGGCCAACTTTCGTTGCATCATGTTGTATCGTGTTAATACTGATCGATAGGCTTGGCATCTAAAGTTTGTTGTCGTCGAATTACTTGTGACAGCAGTAAAAAGTAGATCTAATTGTAGCTCAATCAATTGTAAGTACCTAATTAAATAACGTTATTCTGTAGGTATGTAACATGGTATAAAAAATTACCCGAAGGTTATCTGGTACAGAATGCCTCTTGGCATTAAAACAAAATAAATCTATCTATCTATCTATACATATAATAAAGCTGAAGAGGGTGAAAAGTCTGTACATGGAAGATAAACGAAAAAAAATTGGCTGGGGATACTTAGAATTGATAGCAGAACACGTTCCAACAGTTTTTAGAATTTTTGTCTGTTTATCTGTTTGTCTGTTTATTTGGAAGAACATCACGTGAAAACGGCTGAACGGATTTTGATGCAAACTTTACTAATCTGTCGAAAGAATCCCCGGATAGGTTTTAAGCTCTAAAAATCTTAAAGATTAGGGTTCAAAGGGGGTAGAAAATGGGGTTGAACTTTGTATGGGAACTCCTTGAATATACGAGCTACAGACTTGAAAATTGGTAACCATAAACTTGACTGGGCCTTCGACCCTCGGGCTCGCATAGAGAGCGCTCTCTGAAGCGATGTATTGGGCCTTTCATTCATACGAAAAGCTCGGCCTTCGGGCTCGCTTGCCTCGCCACTCACCTTCGGGACTTTGGAACTCAGATTTCGCTTTCAAGACACTTGGAGATAGTGTGCGTCAGTCCTCGGGCTCGCATAGGAAGCGCTCTCTAAAACGGTTCTTTGGGCCTATCATTCCAACGAAAAGCTCGGCCTTTGGTCTCGCTTGCCTCGCCGCTCTTCTTCTGACTTCTCTCGCTCGGGACTTTGGTCTCCGGCTTCGCTTGCAAGACACCTGGGTTTAGTTAGTGTCCGTGAAGGCTCGCCCTCGGGCCTTCGGCCCTTCGGGCTCGCATTGAGAGCGCTCTCTTAAGGGTTGGTTTGGGCCTTTCATTCCTACGAAAAGCTCGCTCTCGGGCCTTCGGCCCTCGGGCTCGCATAGAGACCGCTCTCAGAAGGGTTGGTTTGGGCCTTTCATTCATACGAAAAGCTCGGCCTTCGGGCTCGCTTGCCTCACCCCTCAACTTTGGGACTTAAGGCTCATGTTTCGCTTGCAAGACACCTGTGGAAAGTAAGTATCCATGGAGTCTCGCCCTCGGGCCTTCGATGCTCTGGCTCGCATATGGAGCGCTATCTATAAGAGGGTACGTTGGGCCTTTCATTCCTACGAAAAGCTCAGCCTTCGGCCTCGCTTGCCTCCCCGTTTACCTTCAGGACTTTGGCTCTCTGGGGTAGTTTGACAAGACACCCGGAGATATAGAGTATTTGTGGGGTCTCGCCCTCGCTCGGTCCGTTTGTTTCAATTATGAAATCTTATATTTAAATTCCGGTTTTGGTAATTTTTCTTCTACTATAAGTACTTAGGTACTTCGTTTGCAATGCGAAAATTTGCCTCCAACACAAGCTGCCCTCAAACAACATACCTTAAGGTGCAGTGCCTAAAGAAGACGCAAAATATTCCTTGCCCATCTGAATGGGGTTGGCAGAAAGAAGAAGAAGTGTGGGTGCCACTGTGGACCCAAAGTCCTATGGCTGCTCAAGCATGCCTAGAATTAATAAGATGTCGTTGCGTGAAATCTTGCAGTTCCAGGTGCAATTGTTTCAAACGCCAGCTCAAATGTACTGAGTTATGTAATTGTGGAGGTGGTTGTAAATAAAATTAATTCACAAACGTTCTATTATTACTATGTGTTTATTTTTAACAATGTTACCTGACTTCAAACCATTTATCTCGGGAACTCGTGGAGGTATCGAGTTGAAATTAAGACCATATTCTCAAATCTACAGTCACTCAAAGCTGTAAAAGAATCAAAGTTCTAAGTCAACACCAAAAAAAGATACGGCCGTTTATGTACATATGTCGCCACTCTCAAGAGAATCAAAGTTTATAGGTTTATAGGGTACTTTCAGTTGACCTAGAACTATGAAATTTGGCAAGTAATATCGTCTTATACTACAAGTACAGGGAATAATCTGAAAAGTATACATTTCTAATTAAATCATAAAAAATAATGTTTTCAATAATTATATGAGGACAACCCGTTTACGTTAAGTTTGGACCTCATTTGTATGCGGCGCCATACGTACTAGGTGCAAACTTAACTTAACCGGGCCCTACCCGTTAGGATTGGATGGGATAAGGAAAAATTTGTACTGAACACTCGGTGCGCGAGTCAGACTCGCACTTAGCTGGTTTTTTTTGTTAGTAGTACTACTAGTACTTGTTTTTCGGGACTTTTTGCCGTCCCATACGCTGCGCTGACGAACGTCGCAGTACTTTCAATATTTTATTTTACATTGAAAATAGTCAAATTTATATTTATTGTTAATGTTTTTTGAATTTGCATAACATGGGCTTTCGGACAGTATTTTTTATAAACCACGTTTAATACAAAAATATGAAAATATGAGGGTTTGTTTGCATTTCGTTCCTACTAAAAGTTTATTATTTTAAGTATTGCGTCATATTTTGCTACGGAACCCTAAAAAACTGGTATGGGGAATGAATTGGGCATCATCTAGTTACCTGATAACGATACCAAATTTGACACAAAGGTTCAAACTAATCCGCCAGAATTTTTTTTCTGAGCGCCGGGAGCTCTGTACTTTGACCCCCCCTCCCCCCCAACTGTCGCGGAGTTCAAACTGGCTACCGGGCGTTTTGGGCTTAGGTTGACGTGTACAACATTCGTACCAAATGGCATTGCTGTACTCCAAAATGTCATACTTTTTCCCTTAGCAAACGGACTAAAACCGTTTCGCCGCTTGTCGTGTAGTCAGCTCCTTATTTTTAACTGCTGCTACAGCTCTAGCTAACGTTTCGGAAGAGTAAGCTTTATAATTTCTGGATCCCGCACGCTTGCGATATCGTTTTATTCTACCATCTGAAAGTAAAGAAATAACTAGACAAAAATAATTACAACTTCGGTTCGCAGATGCTTTGCAACACCTTTCGAATCTACTTTTCTCTGGATACGATATGTTTACAGAGCAGAATTTAAAAATTTAACCGTTTTCGTGAAAAACGCCGCGAAGACACACAATATGGGTCAATTGTATTGTATGTCTACTCCCTTTATCTCTGTGTGTCTTTTGTGTAGTGAATAAATATCTTCTTTTCTTAAAAGAAAGTATTAAAATTTTGTTTATTTCTTAAAAAGAACACAAATAGTTAAACATTAGTATACGCAAGATCAATAAAAGCTAGTAGATTTAAGGATTTCTATATAAAATATACCCGTTTTACAATAAATCTTTTTTATTTACATATCTATTTACTTTACATTAGTAGTAGGTATCAGGTCATGCACCCAGTGTGGATACAGGATGTGCGGGTGATTCTCGCGTAACGTTTTTTAAACGCTCAGCGGTTGTCTTTTTGTAATATTTTTTTAATATAAAAGTCACTAAAATATATATGCTGCTAGGTATCGAGGATAGATTCTGATTTTATAAGATTAAACTCGGTTAGGTTTTTTGAGAATCAGCCGTCTATTTTTATGGACAGTGCCAGGCGCTATGCGCATCTGTTGCCTTCGCCGCGCAGTAGTGGAACCATGCATGGATGGAGTCGGGGCAAGCCTACAGAGCAAAGGACTGGACGCGCTCGCCTAGCTGACGATGACGCCTCGAAATGTCTGCGGCCTGCTACTGTTGGCCGCCCGCCGGGACGTACGCAGTTGAATGCCAAGAGCGATCATGCGTCTCCCCTTTACAAGGCGGATCCGGTTTTAGACGATAGTCCAGCTTCAGGCTGTTATTCGCTATTCACTAACGCGCTCATGCGCCTCACCCCACGCGTCACGCTTAACGAAACTAGACCTCTACCTACACTTAGTTACTACGCACCGCAGTGTCAAGATGTATTTATGGGTGACCTTAAAACAAGTTACAGAATAGGGGCGCTGTTGGGCCTGTTAGTCCATCATACGTACGGGATGCGTCAAGGCATTTCCCCAACGTTAAAAAAAAGGATATATGTGTTAGGTGACATTATGAAAAATTATGAAATTAGAAGTCTGAATCGCTATCATTTGGGTCCGCGCTGCAGTCATCACACATAAACACTTCCTGGTTTTTGTCAACATCTTGACTTTGACAATCTATGTGATAAGACTTTACACAAAAAGAGCAGATTATCGAATTCGCTTCATCGATATATCTGCCTCCGCATGAGTTACAGATACCGTCATCTTCAATGTTTTGTCCTTTATGGCGATTGCATTGTGTTCTGTTAGTGTTTGAGGCTACTTTTTCTTTCTGGATCTTTATTGTTTTTTGTGACAACGTGTGTGGTTCAACAATCACTTCCGTATTTTTTTCTGAGGCTAGTGGTTCTTTCATAACCTGTGCAAGTGTTATATGCGGATAGACGCCAGCTCTTTTAAAACCAGCGCGTGCATTTGAAGCCGTAAAACTTTTTTCGTACGCTGGTGCAAACAAGTTGTGAAAATCTAACTGTGTTGGGATTGAATTAGGATTAATATCTTCATGATTTTGCAACACTTTTTTCCATGCTATTTTCAACGAGCGGAGGACTCCAACATCGAGCGGCTGTAGGATGTGACTTGTGTGTGCAGGTATTGTTAATAATATTATATGTTCAGATCTCGCATATTCCAATACCAGCGGACTGACGTGACTTGCATGAGAACCCATAATTAGTATTACTGGCCTTGCTGCAGGTATAGTTGCAGCAAAAAACTTCAGCCATTCTAGAAACAAGCTTGAGTCAATCCAGCCTTTTGGTGACATTCGAATTAAACTATTGGGTAGACTTCCATTACTTAGCTCTGGAATTTTCCGTACACCTTTGAAAATGACCATGGGGGGTAGAGAATCTCCATCTGCATTGATACAAAATAATACTGTGGTTGAATTGCCCTTGCCAGCGTAAGTTTGGTTGTATATATACTTTTTACCGATTTTTGCAACGACTTCATTTGAATTGTTGATAAAAATTAGACCGGTTTCATCACAACTCCATATTCTTCCTGGTAAATCCACCACATCATGTTGTACTAAAGCAGTGAATAATTTGGCATGGAAGTCCTTCACTACGGCAGTATTTGAACCAACAGCTCGGCCAGCTGAGGGATTATCATGAGTTTGCAATGATATTCCAAAACGTTCCTTAAAATTGACCCACCAACCCCATCCCGCACATTTCTTAGCTCTATTAAAATTATGTTTTACGCCCGCAGTTTCTGCTAACGTATAAGCAAGCTGTCTTATATTGGTAGCCGTAAGGGCAAAACCAAGCTCGTGCATTTTATTTATGTATGAAACTAACTGCTGTTCCAAATTTACTGGCAATGAATTCGGTCTGCCAATTTTTGACATAGTGACTTGTGTATTGCTACTACCGGATTTTTCTTTGACACGCTCAAGGTTCTGTTTTAAAGTGGTCCACGGAATTTTAAATAGCTTGGATGCTCTGTATATAGTCATGTTTGAGTGTAACAGACCATCAATTGCTGCCTTTAACGTCGCCTCGGAATACTTCCTGTGTTTCTTCGTTGGTAAACTACTATCGTCATCCATGCCATCTGAAAATAAAGTTAGAATTAGACGTCAACGTCACTGAGGCGCAGAACAAACGAGGCGTTGTGTGTGTGCTTGCTAACGCGCGATACCTCTCGGCTCGGCAGCCTTGAGATGATATCCTTAAGGCTCCTCTACACAATGGGCCATCAGTTATGTGATGGAAGTACATGACTTTCTTCCTCTAGCGCATAGTTGCGCTATGCGCAGGACTACAGTACCGCGTGTAAAGCGCTCCTCCGGGCGCAACGCTACGCTACGTGAGTAGGAGCGCTGCGGCCTGCGCCGCTGCTGCCGTATGAAGAGGTCGCGCGTTTTACAATACATCGTCATAGTGTAGTTCCGAAACCAGGCATCTCGCAACGACGTGTTGCGCGGTGCCAGTGCCTAAGCACTTTGGGTTTAGGTACTGCGCGGGAGTCACAGATCAAACAATACGTAGGCATAGATGATGCGTCACTCCCAGACATAAATGATTTCATTACTATTAACTAACATTATTAATTTATTACACATGTCAACAGCCAAATTCAATTTGTTCACTGCCTAGCGCGCGCTGTAATAATAATCCTATTTGAAGCAGTAGGTAATTAAATAGTAGCAGGGCAGGAGCCTGAGTACGATATCAACAAGTAAAAACTGATTGATTATCCGTTAGACCTTATGTCGGTAAGTAATGTCAAAAAATGGCCTGAGTGGATAATAGGTTCATAGAAATCTGTAGCCGTGCTTGAATGGCGTCGAAAGCGGCCAACTTCACTACGATGGTAAAGGTATGTCCACATTCTGTAAAAATCACGGACGAACCTTGGAAACTCAGATCCCTATACTCTGGCTATATATTACTATTATCTAAGTATTTTTCAATGATGTAATATAAAAAAGAGGTAGATAGGTTAAACGCGCTCGAAAAATGGCACACTGATGTGGTGTTATTTTGGCTGGCAATAAGTAAATAAAAATAAAAAATAGACCGGGGCCTCAGTTCACAATCGAATTTTAATATTCTTTCATGTGTTCCACAGCCGTGATTACGAAACTTTTCGAACGCAGTTACGTTAGGGCAACTGAAATGTCGGGATGCCGGGATCCCGCCTTTACAACTACAATACCGGGATCCCGGTATTCTTATAAAGTAGCGAAATACGCTAAATAAGCTTAATATCATCCATCAAAAAAAAGAAGGCCACTACTTCCTGTATTTTGTATTTAAGTAGGTACCTTGTGAATTCATACGCTTCGATTCGCCAATCTATGCATCCAAAGTTAAAAGCGTTAAAACGGCCGTTTTTCTTTTGAGTAGAAGAAGATGGCGGGACGGTCTGGATGCATCACGGGAAGAAGCCTTTGAACAGCATTGCTGCAGTGGGACACTGAATATGCACAGAAAAATAACTTGCATACATTTTCATAAATATGTAATAATGCTGAGCCAGTGTCCGGTTCACTGCCGCAGAGACACACTTTGTTTCATGTTTTATATGTTTCTCTTGTTTATTTTATTGTTTAATTGTATTGTCCTGTGTGTTTGTGAATAAATGTATCTTTTCACGCCACTGCTCGGAAATGTGGCAAAAGATGGTCAGAATTCAGGCTTCAAAGCTGGGGATAGTTGGACGTCGCACGAACAGGCCATCTATGACTTCAAACTGGCCAACAATGTTTTTGTTGGACAGTTTGAACATCAATCGACCAATCACAGGGCACCGCGCGCGGTCGGCCGGCGTGCGTGCGCCCGTTCCTCCTCCTCCGCGCCAGGCGCGAGGCAAGCGAGCCTGTTTCAATTAGATACTTAATTTTGATTTTAAAATATAATTATTTGCAATTTCCTCGCAGTAGGCGTGAAAAGCACTATGTTAAGCCTCGGCCGAAAGGGCAATAGCTGGACTCGTACTTTCTCTCGAACTAACTCGTCCATCTATTGCTTACTTTCTAGCCTCTTCAACAATGTACTATTCTTTTTATATGTCAAATTAGTTTGTCTAATTTTTGGATACAGCGACATCACTATGTAGTCCAGGCAATGAACTGACAACTTGTATGGAAAAAATGACATATTTGGAAATAATTTATAATAGCAAATTTTTTTTATGTAACGGATATATTATCAATTAAATTGTTACCTAGAGGCAAAATCCACCAAAAAATCAGACATCAAAAAAATCAATATTCAATTAGCTCCTAAAAAGTCCGGATAAATATTAATATTTTTTTTTATCTTTATTTAGGTTCATTTACATTTGCTTTACAATATTGAATATAAATAAAATAAAAAAGACAATGAATGTTTAATTTATATCTATATAATTACTTCCGGGTGGAAAGCTTGGTGGATTCTTGAATAAAGCATCTCAGAATAATGTTTTAAAATGAAATAAACAAAAAAAACGCTATTATAAATTAATGTTTTTCGAAACCGTATTTTGCCTCGGCTATATGAGTAAGTTCATGAACATCCTGTTATAATCGTTTTGATGAATAGTTTGTCAACTGCATGTTGAAAGAAACTAAAAGACTTGTTTTAAAACGAAATTTTGAATGATACTTTTTTGTATCCATTCCCGAGATCCCGGGATTGATGAGGACAGTTTCGGTATTCATACCGGCTTTGCGAAAGGTCCGGTATTTGGAAGCCCTACCCGCTATTCTCTAAGTCTAAAGTGTTTTAACCTAACCTTACCGTTCCCACACAAATATATCTTGACGCCGCGATTCGTACTCAGAGCTCTAGTTTCATTAGGCGTGACGGGTAGTAACCTACATGACAATATAATGGTCAAGTATTTTAGGCAGTAGACCATAGACACACACTGCCATATACACACATACATACATCTTCTCTTCTGCGGCAGTTGAGTAAAAAAAACAAACTTACACAGTTAAGTTTTTATATTTGGTAAATATACATATAAACAATTTAGAAAGGCACGATACAATCTTTCTTCTAATTATACCTACTTTTGAGGCATGACATCAGACCTTCCAATCCCGGGATTTATTACTACTACAATACCGGTATTGTAGTAGTAATAAATCCCGGGATTGGAAGCCCTGCATGACATTAATCATTAAATATACGAATTCTTTAACCCTTTGAGAGCTAAAGTCGGCTGTGGAACGCGGACGAAAACTCGTGCCACTGAAGTCACAGACGGCCACATGATAATATTGATAAATATTGTCATTTTGACATGACAATATTTATCAGAAGTTTCATTTTATTCATATTTTGTCTGGCTATTGTTTTGTTTTGGCCACAGTTGGGCACCGTTTTGTTTTGCACGCTCGCTGTCAAAAGGTTAACTATGCACGATTTTGGATTTATACAAAATTAATCTAAATATTAAGTAACAATAATAGTTGTTTGGTCATTTAATTCAGACATTCACGTATAAAAGCAAATAGAAAATTATACATACCTAGGTACAACTATTCCGTTTTAAGAGTTGACACCTGGCAATAAATACAGTATGTGAGCACTTTAAATCTCCAAGATAGTCCAGGCAATGAACTGACAACTTGTATGGAAAAAATGACATATTTAGAAATAATTTATAATAGCAAATTTTTTTAATTTAACGGATATATTATCAATTAAATAGTTACCTAGAGGCAAAATCCAACAAAAAATCAGACATCAAAAAAATCAATATTTAATTAGCTCCCAAAAAGTCCGGATAAATATTAATATTTTTTTTATCTTTATTTAGGTTCATTTACATTTGCTTTAAAATATTCAATATAAATAAAATAAAAAAGACAATGAATGTTTAATTTAAATCTATATAATTACTTCCGGGTGGAAAGTTTGTTGGATTCTTGAATAAAGCATCTTAGAATAATGTTTTAGAATGAAATAAACAAAAAAAACGCTATTATAAATTAATGCTTTTCGAAACCGTATTTTGCCTCGGCTAAGATCTCTACTTCTCTCTCACTTCTTTCACATTCTTATTCCAATAAAGTTTACTCATTGAGGGGATTCTGATGAGCCCAAACAACGGGTTTATCTTGTGTAAAGGTTCCTATGGCCACCTTCCGCTTCCATCACAAGACCAACTTTATGGAATTACCATCCGACTTACACTAGTGTACAAAATTTTTACTCGATTGTAGTTTACGAGAAGTTAGTCAAATTTGACTTGCAAGATTTGACCTGAACAAACAAAACATTAATTGTTAAATAAAAACTTGTAATAAACGATTTCACGCGACTGCGCTAAAGAGCTTGCGTACTGTACATTTTACAATAGGCAACCTAAGTATAGTAATAAATACCTTTTCACCTCACTAGCTTGGAAAGAGCTTTTTTATTCTTTAAAAACAGATAGCAAAACTGCATTTAATCCACATGTGTGCAAAGAATATTTGAAATCCGAACGTGTTATTAGTTACTTTTTTAAACATAATAACACGTAAAGGCCAGTCCAGACAGGAGGACAAAACAGGAGATGTGGACGCAAAAATAGTTTTATATTATATTGAATTGCATTCAATTAAAAACATAGTGTAAACAATTTTATTAAAACACTTAAAACTGTAAAAAAAACCGTACAAAAATGTGAAACCACAATATCTGATTTAACGTTGCATAATAATTGTGTTATTTGTGTAATTAATTACTAGTTAAAATAAAGGCTAATTATACATATTTCAGTTGTTTTTCTTATGTAGTATTTTCCTCGGTTTAGTGAGGTGAAAATTCCTTTTATGCTTACGTTACACAACTACCGGGCCGCGATTCAATTCCTGCAATATTAGTAACAGAAGAGGACTTCCCTAGGTATCTGTCATTCCGATTATTATAATTAGGTAACTTTTAGAAGCATATGTAAATTTTATTTCAACTAATATTAGATGACGATGAGTATGAATGAGTTCAGATATCGTCAAATGGCATCTGAAATGCACTGGCGAACACTTCTAAATGCGACTGTTTGTAAGTATGTATTTATCTATATAAGTATGTTTATCGTCGTCTAGTACCCATAGTACAAGCTTTGCTTAGTTTGGGACTAGGTCGATTTGTGTAAGATTGTCCGCAAATATTATTGGTAGGTACTGGTTTTGTAAAGATCTATACATTATTAAGTGTACGTAGGTAAATGAATAAGCTCGACTGGTACACAATTAGGCACCCCTCGAGTCAACTCAGAAAATTCAGAAATCTCCTCCTAAGCCCACCCACCAAACACTACTTACTTACAAAAAGACATTGAAATGTACCTACAAGTGTAGGAAATATGGTTGAAATTCTTTTGTTTACAAAAACGACTGAAACATGACAAATGCAACTCTGTTGCAATAGAAAAGATCTAAATTCCTTTAAGGGAATAAGTCCTTTCAGTAGGCCCATGGGCCTCAGGAGGCTATTCGCTTTGTCTCTTGCTCTTATTTTTAAAGGAATAAACAGAACAGCACAATAATTTCGAAGTTCATAGTTCCAATAACGTAAGATCGTATAAAAAGGGTAAATACTCATTGATTTTTACCCAAAATCCTGGCAATTGTGTGCCAATGTCTAGACATTGGACAATTTGTACAGGATTGTAAACTAAACACGAAAAACCCTGCCAATTGGTGGGTTTTCCAACAACGGGTACATTTAGGTACCCTACTTTGAAAAAATATAACATGTAGCACGTTGTTTAACTTAAACCTTAATATAAATATTCATTACAGTTTGATACATAGGTAAATATGTATGTAAGTATAATGCATTCTCAAGGAACTCAACTTTTTTAATAACAAATGCTGTCATGACGGATGACTACTCTGTCATACAAAGCCTCTAACAGAAATGCGTTAAAAATTTGCTCACGCAGTTCTCGTTGTATGAAGTCTTACAAAGATATACTTACAGCTATCGTTTTAGAAAACTCCGTTAGGCCCGTAGGTACAGTCACGGACTTGAATCGTTGAGCCATTTAGAGCTCACCTTTTACTGGATATTCATAGCGTAACTATTAAAAACCAAAATTAGTTGACACCTACTCTCAACGATTAAAGTCCGTGACTGTACCTAATGTTTTGTAAGGATTGTAGGTACCAACCCACCTGCATAGCTAACGTACAACAAACAAGTATGTTAGTGCGAGAGGGATGAATGCTATATGTCAGACATAAACGCGATTACAAGCTAGGCTGACGTCATAACTCGGAATCGAACCTTGACTTGATAAGTTGATAACTCGTCGCAAGCAAACCAGTATGACTCCGTCCTCCTTTACGCATATTTATTACGTATGTGCGACTATAGTTAGTTAGACTGGTGAGTCGAGTCAGGTTGTAAATGTGGTCGTGTCCTTGACCTCGAGGTTCGCAACGTCTATGCGTAATTGGAGGTCACTTATTTTGGTTCGCTTGAGGCGCGCTGGCGGACAGGCTAAAGACTAGGTACCTACAGTATATCCATAATCCCGGCCCGCCAGCCCAGATTCCGGGATTTACGGGCTAGCGGGTAGGAGGGACAGGGGTCCCAGATGCGTGATGTATGAAGTCCGAGCCTAAGAGTTAATACCTACCAGAGATGGGAGATGTGATTTCAACTTTTAATTTAAGTAGGTAATGGTATAGCCCGACAAGCCGCTATTTGGCCCTGGGATAGTGTCGCTGTAAACAGCATAATATATGGGAATAATGTACATACGTCATGTATACTCGGGACAGTGTGTATTGGCTTTGTGTTGTTTGTAGAAGAATGTAAAAATTCTATGCTTTAGGTATAATAAATGCCTATTCATCCATATCTGATTCCAAGTGAGTATTCGATATTTAAATATTCTTCAGATTGTGAATCCTATGACTTAAATAAGTGTCGCTTTTAAGACCGCCGCCCTCAATTAGGTATAAAACGTTTGGTCTGGGTTTCGACTAAATGCCCTTGTTTTCGATATTCTCAATTATATATCTTATATCTTAATTTTTTATCACATGTTCTCTGCAGTTACTACACTACACTAAACACGGGTAGGTACTTATCTTGTATAGCTATGAAGAGAGAGAATTAATCAGTTTAATAATTGTTTTACTAAGTACGTTCTGTTAATGGATTAGTCAAATTGCGCTTTAGTAGAGATAAACGATTGCAAAATCATCCGGCATGAGCCGAACTGGCCAGCCAGGTAAGTACAATCGACGTCTAAATATATTTAGGTAGGTACATAACCTACCTAAATATTTTTCAAGCAATAAGATGCAAAAGTGTAAACATGTCTATGACGTCGATCGCGCAAACTGTTACTAGGCAGTTTGCGGAACAAGAAAATAGCCCGCTATGAGCGGAACTAGAAAAGAGCCCGGGATCCCGGAATACCGGGACTGGAAGCCCTAGTTTTATCTTTAGCTAAATGACATAAGCGACTCATACGTAATGATGAATTATTATCATTTTGGTCGGTTCGATTAAATACTGGCTGCATGACGCGAGCAATTTTTGCATTAACTTCAATAGTTCAAACGAAATTTATCCATGCCCCTTAACTCTAAGTAGCCTGTAATTTACCCCGTTTATGGCATATAAGCGAATTACTCAGGTCCTTGGTTACTGTGTATATGGGACTAGTCCAGTCATACAGAAAAACAAAGGTAAGTTTATTGCAACCGGTCAGTTATTTTATGCTAATAGGTTTTGCCACATTGTGTAACACAGACCCAGGATACTTCTTTAACCCATTCAACAAGAACATCTAGGTACATTTGTAGCGAGTTGTCATGCCCACAGCACGAAGAACGAATACAGTTCATGTGTTTGTTCTTCGTGTGTGAGTTTTTGGCGAATGGCGGTAAAATGTTAAATAATTTCCTCACTGTTGTGTTCATCAATGTCAAAACTTTCATAAAATACAGTTGTCATGAACATGAAGTTAAAATAGAGTATTAACAAGCATAAAAAGTTTAACCCTTCAGATGTGTTGACACTGCCGTTGCTGAACAATTATATTTTTTTTCGTTTCTGTCATAGTTAATTTGCAATAGCACTGATCAGTGCTACGACATACGAAGGGTTAAAAAACTGTATCCCAACCCAACATCGGAATTTTTTTCTTTTTCATATAAAAGGTAGCCTATGTCACCCGGGCCGGGGCATAATTTCGTATCTCTTGCTTGACACCCCATTTATCAAAATTGGTTCAGTATTTTAGTCGCTACAGTGGAACATACGTAAATACAAACAGACTGCTAAAAGCATATCCCTTCCTTTCGGCTTTGCCGCAGTCGGGCATAAATAGAGATAAATGTGACCTAACCAGCCAGCAAACTACTTATCGTTTAAACATGCTATAGTTGCAAAATATTGCAGTAGTGAGAAATCATATTTTTTACACTATAATACAATTCTCACTGGGCATTCATAAACTTTTTCATGACAAACGTAAATAAAACATAACACATAATATTTAAAACAAAACATCAATTTAGTTAATCTTTGTATTAACAACAGATATATCATCAATTCTTTGAATATCATTTTGTGGACATGCTTAGAGCCTAAGATTTAATCTAAAAAAGTCATAATTTGTAAAACAATTAAATATAACAATAGAAATATTAAAAGGCAATTAGAATCTCAACATAATTATACTTACATCTATATCTTTGTTCTAGTATTTACAGGGCAGTGAAACGAAGATTTTCATCACATGATTTAATTTGAAGTGTTGTTGTGCTATGGTGTTTTCCGGTCGTTGGCTTTGCAGGGTAGCGGTGGTAAGCTGTATGATTTGCCATCAGGAGTCATCCAGCAGGTTGGGGGGTCATGATTGTGTCGACCGATGCTCTCTGTGACCTTCCCTGCATCATTTATCCGAAGCTTTGCAGGACAGCATCTGCTGAAGAAGTACCAGCAATACCACAACTGGCTTCCATATGCCTTCTTATACATGAACCTGAATGTATGGTTTTGGTATATGAACAGCTTTGAATTGCCTCTTGTATTTATGAATATACCTGTAACAAAGTATGTCGTAAGAAACTAGTGTGCAAGAAATGAATCAATGTTATTTGTCTTAAGTTTAGGGAAGGAAGGAAAATTAATCAAAATTATGTTTTGTAATATTTAATTCCGTATGAGTCTGCTGATGTGTTCGGGGATGATTTCTGTAAAATAAGGTCAAGTTACAGCCTAGTCTAACATCACGACTAAATGAAGGTTTAACAATTGATCAGTTTTGATGCCCCTCACTGTATTTTAGTGCCCTCGCCCAAGGCGACTTTTTGCAGCGATGCTGTCGCACGTTTTGTAAACGCGCAACAGCATCGCTAGCAACGCGCTTTAGTCGCATTTGCAACGCGCTACAGAAGCGATGCCAACGCCCTACTAACGCGCTACAGCATCGCGACTGCATCGATGCAAACGCGCGACTGTGTCGGACGACGTCAGGGAATTACTGAATCGCGTTTGCATCGCGACTAAAGCGCGACAGTATCGCGTTTCCATCGCGACTGCATCGTGGTTACGTGGGCGAGGGCACACAGCTAGCGACCGTATTGCGAGTGTATCGATGCGAACGCGCGACAGTATCGCTGCTGCATCGCTGCAAAAAGTCGCCGTGGGCGAGGGCTTTTATGTAAGTTAGTACAACATTATTTTGATCAAAACTGTCACTTGTATATTTATGCACTGGATTGATGAAGTGTCATCAATTAATTTTTCCAAGTAATCACATTGTAACTATTATTTGTCAAATAATATGTACAACTGGATCACTTAAAGTCCACTCATCTAACATTTATATTGCGAACATTGTTTCTAGAAACACACAGTCATAATTTGGAAGTCTAATTGTAATTAGAGAACATAAGCAGTAATCACCTAAGAGTGTCTTCATTTGTACACTAAATGTTTAAAATACAAAGCTATTTTTAAAGGTTTGTGAAATTTTTAGGGTGAATATTCTAGACTGGAATGTGTGAAGATGTGTTTTCATATATTTAACACCGCACATGCAGCATAATGTATGTTCTCAGAGCTCTGGTGTATATTTACCCTAAATGTATAAAAAGTATTTTATATTTTGTACAATACCGGGATCCGCGGTATTGTAGTAGTAATAAATCCCGGGATTGGAAGCCCTGAATACTACCAATAAGGCACTACTGTAATAAGGATCCAACTCTCTTTATTGACTACCAATAAAACTATGAAGTGCTTACTTTTTGATCTTTTTATAATTAATTTGAAAACATAATTAGACACTTATGAAAATAACTAAATAATGAATAACTTACACATATGCAGTACATGATATATAAGGTTGGTTTGAGTTTGTTTTTATTATTACTTGGTAAACTTGGTAAGCTTTCTCAAGAGATAGTCCCTTATTGGAAGTTTTAATAAAACAACTGTATGTAGCCATGAAGATAACAGACATTACAGAGAGAGTCAGAAGTTTAAAATGGAAGTGGGCTGGACATGTCTGCAGAACAAATGATGATAGATGGACGAAAAAAGTCATAGACTGGTCACCACGAAACGGAATGAGAAAGAGAGGTCGACCAAGAAAACGATGGGCAGATATATTTAAGAAACAATGTGGAGCTATTGGGACAAGACTGGCAAGAGAGAGAGAAAATTGGAAAGCACTGGGGGAGGCCTACGCCAAAGAGGCGACTGCCATAATTATATAAAAATCAATAATTGCATGATAAAATCGAATATTTATAATTTATTAATATGAATCAATTAATGTAATAACAAATGAATTATTTAATCAATATTATAATGAACGAATTAATTAAGCAAGCGGGTCGTTCTTCTTTTTTACCGACAATGAACCGAGGTTTTTCTGTTTTTTTGGTTTTTGAACTATCGAAAATTGTGGTTTTGAATTGCGATTTTAAAAAAAATGCATAGGTTTCTTCATTAGAACTAATTAAAGTTTCCTTTCTGGCCAATATAAATATTTATTTACGGTTGGTTTCTAAAAAAAAACATGTGACAAAGTGGACTCTTTCAGTGGGGACAACATTTTATTTTACCACTCTGTCACG
Source organism: Epinotia nisella (assembly GCA_932294315.1). Taxonomy (NCBI): domain Eukaryota; kingdom Metazoa; phylum Arthropoda; class Insecta; order Lepidoptera; family Tortricidae; genus Epinotia; species Epinotia nisella. The sequence continues at coordinate 29,064,619 of OW028675.1, read as the reverse complement.
GCATTCTACGAAAAAAAAAACATTAAAAAAAATGCTAGATAGAGAAAATGAAATATTAAATATCATTAATTAATAAAATAATATGGACGTTCATTCAAACATTATAAAACCGTAAACATCATTACTCAAATGAGATGCCGTAATAAGACGAAGGACAGGCTATTGTCGGTCGAAAAGAAGAACGACCCAAGCATGGAAAAATGTAAACATGTTACGGTAGAAATAAAGGCTATTTTATTTTATTTATGTAGCCATGCACACTGGAAAATATTCAAAAACATGACTAATGTATACAATGATACTGTAATTACAAATTATGATATTAAATACAAAAAAATGAGAAAGCCCCAACATGTAGGTAATATTCCGGGATTCCCATTAGCCAAAATAACACAAACTTGTTACATGTAACAACTTACTATTCAAGTTTAGGTTGACGCAAAATTGTAAATGTATTTGATTTATTTTGGGACATTGGGATAATTTTGGCAGTTTGGACATTTTTGCCATCTCAACGTATGTTGGCTTGCAGAACAGCAAAATCGCGAAAAAATATGTATTTACTTCAAAATAAATAAGACATATTGAGCGAAAGAAATATAATGGCAAATTATGAATAGACAATAAAAAACTACTTTCATTCTTGTGAGCCTCTAAGAGATAACATATGTATAACTAGCTTTTGCCCGCGGCTTCGCCCGCGTACTAAGCGTAATTTTTAACTGTCTACAAAAAAAGGAGGTTCACAGTTTCACCCATATGTCCCGATTGAATTGCAATTTGGCACAAATACTTACAAGAATTTTCATGTCCACCATATTAAATTTCAAAGTCAATGCCATTTTCGTAATTAACGTCCCAAAAAACCATAAAAATTACACTCACATTGATATTTAGACCTTTCAACCCCATCGCACCCCAACAGGGAAGATGGTATTTCACGTCCACCACATTGGATTTTAAAACCTTTGTTGTTTTCATAATCCGCGACCCGATAAACCATAGAAACAATTACGCATGTTGATTTACAGTATCGTACACCACATTGGGAAATGTGTAGTGTACTTTTAGGGGTTGAATTCTCAAAAAACCTTAAACACTTGTTTACTCATTAGGTAATTGTTAGGAATACTCCTGTGAAGTTTCGAAAGAAAAAGTCCAACTAATCTTGTTTGCCCATACAAACTTTGGACCCCCATCTTAGTGCACCCCTAGACCTTATAAGGAACCTACGTGTTAAATTTGGAATCTCTAGAACCAGCGGTTTGTGCTGTGCATTGAGTCAGTCAATCAATCGGTCAGTTTCTTCTTTTACATATTTAAATAACTAGACCCAAAACAATGGTGCCACACAAAAAAATGCATTATTTCTATTTAAGTAGTAAACTTTTAAAATAACATCACGAAAATCTGCAAATCAGTGATGAATTATAGGCATACTTTTGCATTGATAAAAGATAAACTAAAAGTAAGGTTATGCATGCTACGCAACTGTAGATTATATTGATAAAGATATAATTTCCAAACAATACCCTTGATTTGAACGATATCAGATATGAATATTAAGGTTTAATAAGTCTTGCAACTTGTAAACACATGCAACACAAATAGTTTACTTAAAACTTTACGAACATTTATTTACATACAAATCATCGAAAATTCGAGTTCTAAATTAACACAACCAAAATCTGAATCGGGTTTCGTTACGTACCCGACTCAATATTCTCACTCAAAATTGTTCTTAATGACTTCCACCAAACACTATAATCCCTTTTCGAAACGTCAACTTCACTATAATGAATGCAATTAATACTTAACAAGTTCTCCGTAACCTTACAACATTCTTATGAACGATTTGTTCACATTGCAGTTACAAAAAAATACCTTAAATGAATTACAATCTCTTAAATAAAATTCTTACAAAACAAGTCAGTCAACAAGAATATGAATAATACGATTTGATTTGACGTTTGACAATTAAGTAAGACTGACAGCTCCCTACTGGGCACACTGGCCACTGACTGAACGTCAAGACGACTCGACTAGCTTCATTTAAAGTTCGATTTTGACACTCGATTACGGTAAGGACTTTGAACCAACTTTTTTTATCAGTCGTTATCGTTAGCGTAACATGGAGTTATTATCACAGATTAAAATATAATCTTTCTGATACGTAATAACCGCAATCGCATAGGCCTTTTTATATATAGAAACGATCTTCGATTAGATATATGATACAGGGTGACTGGTAATTCGACCTATTCCTTGAAAGGGGTTATACTAGGGCTTATTTACAATGTTTCAGCCCAGTCACCCAGAGATCGAAATTGGGTAGTTTTCAAGTTATTCGAATTTTTAGTTGTTTTCGAAAAAACAGTTTTGACATAAAATTGGCAATTGTAAAAAAAGTACATCCATTAAAATGGTAAAAAATATTTTCCTGGTAGCCAGTGAACTAAAGATTATTTTAAATAAAAAACCATGTCCAAAAATTTTTAGACTGGAAATACAAGGTTTGTAAGTCACAAGTCATAATAATTTTTACAAGGTTTTTTTTTAATCAAAGACGATTACTCAAAAAAAGTGTACTACACATTGCGTACAAATTACAGAAATAAATACCTCGATCCATAACCTTCCAAAAAAAGTAGGTACAGTTGTTGACATCTTTTACCAAGTTATTGAAATAATAACAATAATATCCGAGCAGGTAGCGGAAATGCTGGAAGCGTACCTGACTCGTAATCGGTTTGTTTGACTGGTTTCTCTGTGTGCATTGTTAGTCATCAATACTTTATCTTATCTTTTGCGGGCGTAGCATGGTTGCTATTTTATCACTTATCGCTGTGGATAAGACATCCGTCACATTATGACAAGTAGGCGAGTGCGAGAATGGCGGGAGTGATTTTCGTAGGCGATGCCGGTAAAACGTGTTGGTAGAAAGAAGGGCCCGATCAACTTATCGTTATCGTGCACAATTTATTCCCATCCACACGTTCAGTAAAAATCTGGGCTGGTGAGCTCCTTCTGATTTTCTTTTGTTATGATCCAAAAATGCAGGTTATGATAGTTCGTGATTCCGTCACGGTCGAAGTTGGATTCATCTGTCCACAAAATGTTCTTCAGGTAATCCGGATTTTCAATGTCAGCGTTTATTAGAAAACTGCAGAAATCCATCCTTCTAGCAGGATCTCCCTCCTCGATGGCGTGCTCTGGAGTATAGTGGTATGAATACTGGCGTACTAAGTCCAATGTTAATCAAACCCTCTATTGAGACATACCGAATTGGTTAGCCACAACACTTGTAGAAGTAGTGCCGTCTGCCCGGAAACACCCCAGGATTTGCTCTTCTTCAACAGGATCATGAACTGGAGGTCTTCCAGCATCAGCTTGGCGTCGTAGAGCTGATCCCGTTTCTACATCGATACGTCGTACCAAACACGCTTACATTAGGTAAACGGCGGCGATTTGGGAAACGTCGATGATATTATTTCATGCTGCGGCGGCGTCACCATCAGCAAGTCCATAACAATACAGGGTAACCGCGTATTCTTCAAATTAGTAAGCACCCATTTGGAAAAAAAAACTAGTCAAGAACGACGTCCGATTTGCAAGGCTAGTTGAAAGTAACTGATTGATTTATTTATGAATGAAGATAGTTAAGCCTCAGTTAATCACGAACACATCCGAACACTTACCGAAGGCTGGTTGTCCTGACCAAACCCTCAGAAGATAAGGTACCTACTAATGACGAGCAAAGCATAAAGTGACACAAACAAATCGATTACGGGTCAGGTACACTTCCAGCACTTCCGCTACCTGCTCGGCTTATTATTATTATTTCAATAACTTGGTAAAAGATGTCAACAACTGTACCTTTTTAAAAAGGTTATGAATTGAGGAGTTTGATTCTTTAATGTTTACGCAGTGCCTTACACTTATTTTGTAAAATCAGGTAAAAAAATATTATGAATTGTGACTTACAAAGTTTTATTTCTAAAGTCGTAACATTTTTGGACATGATTTTTTGTTTAAAATAATCTTTAGTTCACTGGCTAACAGAAAAATGTTTATTTTTTCTCATTTCAATAAACGTACCTCTTTACAATTTCCATTTTTAGGGTGGAAGCCGGTGATTTTTCGAAAAAATTATAACTTGAAAACCACCAAATTTGGTTGACTGGGCTAAAAACATTGCCAATAAGCCCTAGTATAACCCCTTTCAAGGAATAGGTCGAATTACCAGTCACCGTGTATTGTTATGACATTAACAACTTACCTATATTTTAAATAAGTCAGGGATCGGAACCGGTTTTTTTCAAAAGTCCCCGAAGTAGTCTAATATTTAGAATTATTTTAGGCTCTTAATGTAGGACTCTATCATGTATTTAGGTAACATTTTCGTATTATTAGACTGCCTGATCAAAAATGACATTATAAACCAAAGAACGAAATTGAACGAAATAAAACCGGTATTTTTGTTTGGTGGCGGTATCCGATCCCTGAAATAAGTACCTGATTCATCATTTAAGGACGTCTACGCGAAGCTGTATGAATAACTTATACGGATAACTACAGGCGCGACCAGACGTCCGAACGTGACAGACTGCATACGGGGTAGAGTCCGGCTAGGAAAAGATGAGCGTAGAAGCGAGCGGCAAACTAAAAAAAACCAGCGTCGCGGCTACTATGAAGTACTTCCTTAGTTCGTTCGTCTATCTCTGTCGCACTTGCTTATTTATGCGACAGAGAGAGATATTGCGAGCTTTGACTCTTGATTTTCGTGGTAGCGCCGCAGGCCGCCCCAGTCAATAGTATAATTTTCATTAGCTGTCAAATTTACTATGGACCGCCGGCCGCGCTAGTGTAAAGCCTACTACACACTGGCGCGGCCTGCGTTGACGGACCATAGTAAATTTGACTGCTAATGACGAGTTTACTATTGTCCGCCGCGGCCAAGCCGCGCCAGTGTGATGCAGGCTTAAATTGTGGATTCTACTGTAGTGTAGTCAAACTTTTACGGTCGCACCACACTTGGAGTTGCGTGTTCGCGTTGCATCGTTGCCTCTCTTTCATTTGCCGTGGGAAGGAAAAAGATACAACACGAATATTTGGGCAAATACCGAAATTAGATTCGTCCCTATCTGAACAAATTCGGAGTTTTTACACGCGTCTTAAACACGCCAATAAAACTTTTTTTTTATTCTTGTTGGCGCGGCGCGTCGCCTGCGTCGTTCGTACTCTACTCGGTTGGGACTCGGACTGTCATCGATGACGCGTCACTTATGTTGTTTTCATTTCACTAAATTACTTGAATTCGTTTGTTTTTAATACATTATAAGAATATAAGTGATAACGTTAACGCAGTTGTTTATGTTTAAAGTTGCTTTTAAAAGTTTCAATCTCTGAATGCCAAGCATAAATTAAGGTTATCTCGTGATAACTTTCCTCGAACTTTAAGACTAAAACAAACTTGCATGTAGTGGTTCATGTAAATATTAAAAATTTAGGAGTGAAGCTAAGTTTCGTAACGAAATAAACGACGGTAATAAATAATAATGTGACAATTAGTGTTAGTTTGTCATAGAATAAATACTTACTTTTGAACTATATAGTTGTTTTTTTTTTCCTATATTTATTTAGCTACACGAGTGGTTAATGTATTCATATGACAAGTTTAACTTAATTAATAGCATCATAATAAATTAGTAACACACCCTCAGTAGTCACTATTAAGATTCCTCTTATTAGAGGTTATTGAACCCTAGTAGGGTTGAATATCCTCGGACGAGTATAAGATGAAGATATACTATGATTTGTGGCTTAATTTTCAGTAGTTACCACCGGGCTATTTTCCTCATTTGTCTGTAACCCATTTACTAACATACATCTTCCGTTCCAGTGGCTAATTTCGTACCAACAAGGAAGGGCAGCTTGATTTTAGTCCACCAGGGATTTGCATTCAGACTGAAGAACAAATTGGCATACGGAAAGAAGCAGTGGTATTGTACATCCCGCACAAAGACAGGGTGCCATGTTGATGTGACAACAGTTGTTCATAGACTCGGTAATGTTATCCAGAGGATCCGCAACACTCACAACCACCCACCACCTGGATTCTACAAACGCAATGATGGGTCATTCAAAATTGTTTGACTTTATTATGTAACGAAAGAGACTGATCGAGACTTATACCTCATTTTATTTAGATTACTTTTATTTATATTGAATCTTTTATTAACTAAAGTAAATAAAAAGACTGATTATGAGACATGTTTACCTCATGCTTGTCTGTTTGATTATTTTTCTAAATAGAAATTAACTTTAAAGGTTTATGTTATATTCATGTAAAACAATAATACCTAAATATGTCTTATTTTTAACACTAAGGTTATGAAAAATAAACTGACTTAGAATGTAAACGAAAAGACTGATTTCGAGACTTATTACCTCATTTTTATCACCTCAAATGTAACAATACTTTGTACCTACAATAATTTTAACTTTATAGACATATGATATTTATACCAGTTTCTTTAGATATTCTTGTTTTATATTGTTAATTAAATTAATTATAAGTTACATGGTTATAGTTATAATCTGTGTGTTATGATGCTATTTGTGAAACAATATCAATAAATGAATTAATTATATTTTTATTCAGTTAGCTGTTTTTTTGTAGATATTTTAAAAATATGAACAAATGCATGTAGTACTCCTTGGATAAAAATGCTGAAGTACCTACTTAAGTAGTATCTGGGGGCACGGTAGTGCCTCCGCCAATTTGAGCATGTATTCATATTATTCATTAACATACTCCTTTTAGGGTTCCGATACCTCAAAAGGAAAAAAACGGGACCCTTATAGGATCACTCGGTTGTCTGTCTGTCCGTCTGTCACAGCCGATTTGCTCCGAAACTACTGGACCGATTGAGTTGAAATTTGGTACACATATGTAAATTGGTGACCCAAAGATGGACGCATAAAGTAAATTAGTGAATTCTGAAGAAGGGGGCCACTTTTGGGGGGTAAACTGGAAAATTAAAAAAAAAAGTTTCACAAACTGTATTGTGTGACATATCAAATGAAAGGGGTTGTTGTAAGCATGTCAGATATTTTTTTTTAATAATTTTAGCAAAAACAGATTTGAAGTAATTTAGGAAAAAAGACGAAAATTTACCATTCCCCCCCTTATCTCCGAACCTACTAGGATTAAAATTCTGAAAAAAATATGGAAAATAGTTCCTTGCCTAAAGATTACAGGAAAACCTATAAGAAGTTTGAGTATTTAAAAACACTTATGAAATTTAAATTATATACGGAACCCTCACCACGCGAGTTGAACTCGCACTTGTCCGGTTTTTTTTATTTTTTACTGATTGATCTGAGACCTGTATTGTTTGGACTTGTTTACCTTTTACATACATGTTAAATTATTTGGTCAAAATTTATTTAAATGTAGTTTTTACAAGTAAAATGAGATTATTGTGTATATATGATGTTAGAATGAATATGTGACTTTATTTGTGTTCATATTATAATAGCCAGTGACACTAAATATTACATGAAATCAGTCAAATTTATATTTCAAAAAAATACTTATTTTAAGTACTTAAGTAGTATCTGGGGGCATTGTAGTGCCCCTGTCAAGTCGAGCATATTCATATTATCCATTAAGAAACATACTCTTTTAATTTTTTAAATGATTGATCTGAGACCTGTATTGTTTGGACTTGTTTACCTTTTACATACATGTTGAATTAATTCATCAAAATCATATTTAAATGTAGTTTTAACCGACTTAAAAAAAGGAGAAGGTTCTCAATTCAACTGTATTTTTTATTTTTTGGGTTTGTTATGCGATAACTCTGTTATTTATGAACCGATTTGAAAAATTCTTTCTTTGTTTAAAAGCATATACTTCCAGATTGGTCCCGTTGTCACCAACATCCAGTTCTGATGATTTCTGTCTGACGATTTTTCCAGGATCCCTCCTGGAAAAATCGAGGAAACTCTTCAAATGTTATAGGCAAACTTGAAGCAATTTAGCTACTGATTTGAAGTCGGTTAAAACTTTGTTTTTAAAGTAAATTATTATAAGTAATATGAGATTATTGTGTATATGATGTTAGAATGAAATCTATATTTGTGTTCATATTATAATAGCCAGTGACACTAAATAGTACATGATATCAGTGAATCTGATATTAAATCAATGAGTATTGAAAAAAACCAGCATTTTCACATAGCATTAACAAATGTGTCTTTTGGTCAATAAATTCTTGCCACCTAGTAAATAAGGATATTTAATTAAATATGTTTGTCTTAACAGACTGACTTTATTAAATTTTTATTATTATGCGATACTGATCTAAATAAACTGTAACGAAACAAATATTGACATTTGGAATATATATATAGATATTTAATTAAATATGTTTGACATAATAGACTGGCTTTATTATTTTTTATTATTATACCATACTGATCTAAATAAACTAATAAAACCAATTTGGAATCTTCCTTGTTCATACGAAAATAGCAACTATACATTAATCAATCAAGAATATGTATAATAAATGCTCGTTTTGTACATTATGTTATGACCTTACTTATAAGGTACAAAACGATAATGTTCAAAACATTCATAAAAGAAAGTACCGGATGCCACTTTCGACAGAACTACTCATTCAGTAGTGTAATTGAGTAACTTTTCGAATGAGCGTCACGACACAGGAAAAAAATGGCGTATATCAACTTAAAGATACTTATGCTGCAGGTTATCTGTGGTAGCTCCCAAACGGATGAACTGATTTGAGAGCGGTTGTTTTTACCCGACTGCCGAAGGAGGCTTATGTTTTTCGAGCGTATGTATATGTATGTCAACTGCAAGTAAAAAATAATGCATTGTAAGTCTACGCGTGGCACATCAATCGATAGGCCTTTCAAAATAAATATAAGGTTTCTCAGTTTTTTTTTTTTTTGATTAAGTGAATAGAGTCGGAGATAATCGCCCCGAAAGTCACTACAATTGTGTCCCCCCTCTCATTTTTGAACGGTGTATTTTAAAAATATGAAAAAAATCACGGGCATAGATCATCATCATCATCATCATCATATCAGCCGAAAGACGTCCACTGCTGGATATAGGCCTCCCCCAGAGAGTTCCAAATTGACCGGTCCTGCGCCACCCGCATCCAGCGGACTCCCGCGACCTTTACCAGGTCATCAGTCCACCTTGTGGGGGGCCTACCCACGCCGCGCCTTCCGGTACGTGGTCGCCACTCGAGAACCTTTCCGCCCCAACGGCCATCGGTTCTACGTGCAATGGCATAGATCGGGCTTATTAAATTCTTTCACCGAAAATTATTTTGAACAAGATCGGTTCAAAGGTTTTCGAGATATTGGTGAAAAACTGCCTTCCCTATAGAAAAGGACGTAAGTGCTGTGTGATTTTTGTGACGATACGACCTTTTTAATAGGCACGGTACCCTTCGTTTTGCGTGGTCCGACACGCACTTGGCCGGTTTTTGATTTTAAAGAAGAGTTGTTCAAGGAAAAGATGGTTATATTGACGTGTTCGTTACAATCATTTAAAATAGGTGTCATAATGACAACTATGACGAAAATATTTATAAGTGTCTGCCCCCCTTTGCTACAGTCCAACCAATGACGGAATTCTGAGGTAGGTGTTACACACGTACAAAAAAAAAACCTACAACCGAATTGAGAACCTCCTCCTATTTTGAAGTCGGTAAAAAAGCAGTTTGGTTTTTCGAACAATTTTTTGATTTCACCTGTTTATCGAAAGTCTTCTGTGTTTTAAACTGTTCAACGCTCTGTCAAAGAGAAAAGTGGTTAACCACACGCCAAATCAAGAAGATATTTAGAGCAGAGTTAATCCTTATGTCAATGCAAGCAGGTTGCTATCGCGCTGGGCTCCTTGACGCATATATCAGTCGTTGGCGTTGAACCTCCGGTGCGGATATATGCGTCGGTGGCGTCGAAAAGATTAAGGTTCACCTTCATAAAATGATAGAGCCGATATTTCCTAACGCGCTTTCGGAAAGATAAGCAGTTGGTGCAATTACCCTGTAGATCCAAAAGTACTTGTATTATTGATCACCATCACATTATCCCTGTATAGCTCTTGCTAAAAACGAGCAACATATAATGTACCACTCAACCTCGATACAGATGGCATTGACAACAGACATTTCTCTGAGCACTTGTTTCCGAAAACCCTCATTATTCTCTAACTTAGCCATTACAGCAAACATCCCCAACTTATTTATATTTATTTATTTATCGTATGGCATTTTGGTCACTGGATTACATATAAAACCTATATAAGAAAATAATAATACTAAGATTGATTAATTCAAAGGTTAAGATTAGTCCTCTTCAAGTACTCTGTAGCAAGTTGAGTAAGATTCTTGAGGTCCTCCATCCGTCCTGAAAATTTTGTTATCGGGCATTCCAGAACCATGTGGTTGACTGTCTGATCGGGGCTTCCACCACACACCGAGAGTCGCACCAGCCCCATTTATACCAGTGGTGGGCGCAGTTACCAATGCCTGTTCTTATGCGGTTTAATTGGCACCACACCCTACAGCCCCAACGAACATTACATTACACATTCATGTAAATATTATATAATTCAGGTAGGTAGGTATATAAGAATTTGTTATTTTCGTTGGCACTGTTTTTTTGTATAGTATGGTGATACTTACATATATAATGTATTAATGTAAATGTAAGTCATGTGTCTCGCGAAGTAGGTAGTTGATATTGCAGGGCAAGACTTCAACCTTTCCCGAACCAAGGGCCAAGAATGATTTTGTTTTTGCATGGCGGGCCGCATCATAGGTCTTTTTATTAGGTAAAAATTGGGCCACATACTATCCTTAGACAAATATCACGGCGATCCGTAAGCTGTTGGAGGCCCGCAGAAGAAACCTCTGCGGGCCACGGGTTGAAGAGCCTTGTTGTAGGGCAATAAAAGTCTTGGTCTTGGTTTTTTGACAATGTGTTTTAGTTACTTGTTACCTTGTTACAAACACGAAATGTATGTTTTAATGGTTATTCTAATTACATCTCACAAACGAATAAATTGTCCAGTAGCACTGATATAGAAAGACGGTGGTGGATGATTGTGTTCCTCATAAATCTTCATGATCTCGATATTCTCCCCGTTTTGTCTTGTGGAAACGTTCGCTTTGCAACTCTTCGATCGGCTTGAGGAACAAACCCATCTTACGTTGCTGGTATAAGTATAACCGCTCCTCGTGTATGTGAAGTTGCGTACCATTAGAAGCGGTTTACCTTTTTTCGATTGGAGCATTCTCACTGGAGAAATAAAAATATTAAAGATAAAATTGTTCACTCGAAAAACAAACCGCTTATAATAATGCCGTTGCATTGCATGGCACAGGCTTTACGGGAGTACCTACCTATAATCTGGTACTTTTAACTTGCACAATATTACGAATCTAAGGCCTGATTTATACTTGTCTGACGTGATGCTCTCGGATGCGCTAACGCGTGACACAAAAAGAGCCGTCAAATTAGAGCGCATCAGACATTGACGTGTAATAATAGTACATTGTTGTAGAGGCTAGAAAGTAAGCAATAGATGGACGAGTTAGTTCGGGGGCCAACGCGTAGCGGATGCCCTCGAAAGTACGAGTCCAGCTATTGCACTTTCGGCCGAGGCTTAACATAGTGCTTTTCACGCCTACAGCAAGGAAATTGCAAATAATTATAATTTTAAATCAAAATTAAAGATCATAATATAAATGAAACAGGCTCGCTTGCCTCGCGCCCCGGTGCGGAGGTGGAGGAGCGGGCGCACGCCGGCGCGACCGCGCGCGGTGCCCTGTGATTGGTCGATCGCTGTTCAAACTGTCCAACTGTCCTGTTAGTGCGACGTCCAACTAACCCTGTGCGACGTCCAACTAAGCTTTGAAGCCTGAATTCTGACAATCTTTTGCCACATTTCCGAGCAGAGGCGTAAAAAGTAAATAGACTCACATTGCCGAACAAAAATGACAAGAAATGTGCCCCACAGTTACAAGTCTAGCTATATTTCAGTAGTTACTAAAGCCTCTCACAGATTATTTTTGACAACCCTCAAGTCTCACGGTCGAAACCAGACTAAGCGCAAAAGAGCCGCCCGAATCGATCAGGCGGTTCTTTTGGACGGCCATTTTTTTGGCTGATCGTGTATCTAGTTACTTAAACTAAATCAATGGCATCAGAGAGCCCTGCTATCATAACTTGACTCTCGACTCTACTCGCGCGCGAGACAGACTGTCCGTCACTTTCTGATTAATGCTGTCAAAAAGTGACAGATAATCAATCACGCGCGCTAGTAGAGAGTCACGTTATACTAGCTGGAGCCGTAGCATGGTTGGCCTTATCACGCGACAAGTGACAAGAAAAGAGCGTCGTCTCGTTCTATCGAACGGTGTCAGCCAGTGACGCACGCTCTATCCTATCACCTATCGCGTGACAAGGCCAACCATGCTACGGGGCCAGGGCTGGGTGTGAATCGAACCGTACTAAATGTATTGAATCGATATCGTTCTGTCGCGTCACTATAACTACACGTCATATAAGTATGAATCCGGCATAATTTTCACGACACGGCTTGGCCACGAATGGCGGGTCGGTCACGTAACGTATTGTACGCGCGTAAGGTAGATCAAAATATCACTTTTTATATGGAAAAATGACAGTTAAATTGTCCTAACGCGCGTTCAAAACGTTACGTGACTACCCCTCTGGAATCAGTAGCAACTTAGCAAGCGAACATAGGTAGAGAGGGACGGCATAGTGACCGAGTGCAATATACAAACTTGTTAGTAACTTCATAATTAGCCTAATGGCCACGAACCTATTTTAGCTGAACTGCCGTTTAAATTCGTAGTCTTTATCTGCCACTTTGACATTTGTGTTCGTAAAGGAGCAAAACACATTTTATTCATCAGAGACATTTTAAGTTTTATGAATACTTGACTATTTAACGATTGTATAACAATTTCCTTTTAATTTATTTTAAATTGCATTAAACAAATAGAGTATTATTTCAACTCTTTTTGTTCGTGGTCAAATCCCGCTTTTTTTTCCTTTCAAGTTCTGCCATCTTGGCTCTCCTGCGGGCTGCCTTTTCTCGCTCCGAACGTTTTTTCAGGTGCGCCGCGTATCTTTCCGGGTCCGCTTTCAGGTTCTCCCTATATCGTCGCACCTTTTCAGAGTTGCGCAGTTTTTTCAACATCCATGATTGTTCAACCAAACTGAATGCTAGAAGAACAATTTATAGAGTATTAATTTTACTGGGACCTTGTTGCGAAAGAATAATTTATAGTTAACGTATAGGTATTGTTTTAAACGTTTTTTTCCAATACCTATGGACTTGAACCTAAATGACCTGACTTAGCCTCTATACCTCCCAAAGGCTGGCCAGACTATAGTATGGCATAATATAAGTAGTTCAGAGTACATGTATATTATGTTCAGGTAAATCAAGAAAAATCATTACCTACGGGTGGTCAGATATTTTAGCCGGACTTATGAAGAAAGTAAGTACTCACCGTCATAGACGCCAGCTCCAAATTTATAGTAAACGGGTTGTATTTTATACCGTGCAGGCAGAGCAACTAGTAGGTTACTTAATAAAAAGGCAGTTTACTACCTAAGTTTGGAGCTGGCGTCGACGACGGACGGTTCCAGCGAGGTCCATTCTTAGAGTAAACAGGTTGTACCTACTTACTTTCCTCATAAGTCCGGCTAAAATATCTGACCACCCGTAGGTAATGATTTTTCTTGATTTACCTGAACATATACATGTACTTACAGTATAATACAGTAGTATTTTTAAACAATTATGATGATGATGAAAAAGAAGGCGATGAAGTTATACCTAGTTCCAAATAACATCAAAATGTAATGGGCAAATTAGTCTTCGTTTACCTAGGGCAGGTATCAAAGAGAAATATTGTATTAGTTTTACATATACTCCTATTTTTTACGTTTAACGCACCATTATTCTAATATCTTATATGAAATAATGTATAGGTGAGCGTTTTTCAGAAAAAATGTACATGAACTTTTTTTCAGAATTCGTTTTTTCGGTTTTTCTTATCTAGGTGTCTTCGGAAACGCCTACCCTATATACTCAACAGCCTGCCCTCTGACATCAGGCAGGAAGACAATAAAGCAAGTCTTGGTAAAAGTATAATAGTACATTACTGCAGAGGCCGGGAAATAGCAATTCGTGGATGAGTTGACTTTGGATGAAGCGAAGCTGAATCCGACAATAGAGACGAATCCACGAATTGCCATTCCCGCCGAGGCAGATATACCTAGTGCTTTTCTTCATAAATGCGAGGAAATCAAATAATATTTTCAATAATTTTAAAACAGCGAGTAGTATATAACCTATTATGTTCTCGCCCAACTTATTTTTTTAAAGCATGAATCATGGTGCCAGTTTCAATTGACTCACAGAAAAAAATTAAAAACATTAGAATCTATTACAATTTTATGTTTTATGTAATTAAAATGATTAAAGATTAAACGGGATTTAAATCTAAACGCATTTTAGTTCGTTTTGAATATTATTTTGAAAATATTTTAATTTCTTCAGTTAATACTATTTGAGACATTCTTTAAAACGTCACTTCGATCTCTTGCAAAAGTAATCGTTTTGTCTATGACAATTAAAAAATATAAAACTTCTAACCAGTCTTACAAGTCAAGTTGTTATGACAAATTGCTAGGCCTTTAAATTTACGAGCATTTGGCTGTTTGTAGTGATTTGTCTTGGTCAAAACATATGATTAAAAGGTAAAAAAAAGTATACAGTAAAGGAATTTCATACATTTTCGTGGCCGCTAAAATTGTACAATAATGACTTTTTAAATTTGCGCTTGTCAGTAACGAGGAACTTCACGTACTATTTTTGCTACAGTAAGGCGCACATTGCCGAGCATATTAGAGAAAAATAATTTATTGTACCTATACATGTAGAATCTTAATATAAATAGAAGATAGTAGAGACTGCTCGATCCCACAGTCAAACCGTGCAAACGGTTTTGTAGGACTCTGTAATAGTATAGGCTGTATTATTCATCATCATCATCATATCAGCCGAAAGACGTCCACTGCTGGACATAGGCCTCCCCCAGAGAGTTCCAAATTGACCGGTCCTGCGCCACCCGCATCCAGCGGACTCCCGCGACCTTTACCAGGTCATCAGTCCACCTTGTGGGGGGCCTACCCACGCCGCGCCTTCCGGTACGTGGTCGCCACTCGAGAACCTTTCCGCCCCAACGGCCATCGGTTCTACGTGCAATGTGCCCCGCCCACTGCCACTTAAGTTTAGCAATTCGGAGGGCTATATCGCTGCTGTATTATTATTTCTTAATAAATAAATAAAATGAGGGCTGTATTATTATTTCTTAATAAATAAATAAATAATAAAAATAAATAACTTGGTAAGCCAACCATTTTAAATTCATATGATATGCATATGAAATTATACAAAATAGGTAGTTAAAGTAATATGTATTATTACATTGTAGACAACTATTCCAGTATATTTACGAAAGCACTTTAATTTCAACTGGAATTTAAATATATACTGGTAAATAAATAATAGGAGCACTCAACTGATCCTGTTAGATCCCTGCGTTAAACACAAAACTTGAATTTTTAGAAGGCCGGTAGGTTCAACATGATTATCCGGCCCGATTCCATAGGATTGTGCGATATCTTAACCGTTGTTGTTTCAATAAGTAGCCCAAGTGTGGTACATTTCGAAACAAGGCTCCAAGCACAGATTAACAGCACACTGTTCACACCAGTATCTTGTTTCTCTCCTCGTCCTATTGAACTTCTTGGTATTGGAGCAGACGTGACATCTTCGAGACGGCATGCGTTTGTTCCCTGCATCTGGAATTCTTGAAGGAAAATGTCTATCTGTGAGCCGTGACGGCAACGACTTTGCGGCCCGTTTTATTTCAGATGTTTCGTCCCCTGTTGCTATACCTTCTGGTTTAACTTTTATTTCCCTTTCAAGAGGATCAGTTGTACCTGAAAATGATATACGTACCCAATTGATTTTGATGTAAAATACCAATTCAATTTATTTCAATAAATAAATAATAGGGGAAAACCACAAATCGATCTCGTCCCATTGTAAACTCAATGTAATAGCGATCTAAGTAGAACCGGACTGGTCCTGGTTCCATAAATTAATACAATATAATAAGATTCGACTACACATAATTACCTGGGTCAAAAGTAAAATTTAATATAGGTAAGATAATAATTAGTATCGTATATATATATATGAACGATACTTTCGTATGGAATGCTTTACTTCGATTGCTTAGGCATAGAAATTATCAAATCAATAATGGGTCAGCAACAATGGAATCGCAAGCGTCCATAGGCTTCAGTGTCTGCTGACTATAAGGCAGACCATATGCTTTTTTGCCATCTTCGTATTATAGAACAATAAAACATAAAAGTAAAGCATTCATTCATATCTATCTAGCACGTACAGTGCCGGCCAATAATATATCACCTCTATGTTGTTTTACTTTCACTTGGTGCCAAGATTTAGACTCCGTGTAAGACCGACGAGAATATTCGGTCGCATCACATGAAGTCCATACCTAAGTATTTCGGAGAATTCTAATGGCTTTTCAGACAAAGGTGTATTTATTTGAACACCCTTTCACAAGGTTTGGTTAATTGGATTCAAATACAAAATAATAAAGAATTCTTTTTGTACCTCAACTATTTATTATGCACGCAGTGTTTACCAACTTTTATTGTACACTTAGCTCTAAGTTAAAATGTTGATACGAGTATGTAATGTAAACTCTCAGTATACTGGTAACAATGAATGGTGAACCAAATAAATAAATAAAATAAAAATAAGAATTGTTGTTATTAGATGAGTTGTTCCAGAGATTATGAGAGTTCAAACACCTATAGGGAAAAGTGTGGATCATTCGTACAATGGCCATATCTCCAATACGATACATGCTGATGCATACATACATCATCAAAAAAAATAGCACTGACTCCTAGTTAGACGGAAATATAAAGATTAACAGAAATCTCTCCTCAAGTTTTTGACATTAATTGTATCAATAAGTACCCCACGTGTGATACATTTCGAAACAAGGTTCCACACACAACGCAGTGCTGCAAAGATCACACATGTATCTCGTTGCTTTCCTCTTCTTATTGAACTTCTTGGTAGTGGCGCAGACGTGGCACCTTCGAGATGGCATGGAGTTTGTCCCGGATGGTGGTATTTTCGAAGGAAAATGTCTTTCTGTCAGCCGGTTTGGCATCAGTTTTGTACGCTGCTTGACGGGTGTCTTTTTTTCGGATTTTATGGGATTTTTTACAGTTGCTGTTCTCTCTGACACAGTCTCCATTCGTTCTGACATACCTTCTGTTATTTCATACTCAACCTTTATAATACTGACTTCGAGGGGAAGAGGTTGTCCTGAAAGTTTGATAAGTACATTGTTTTTATGGTCTTTGTTTTATTAGAATTTGAAGTCAACTAAAATACACAAGGAAGACCTGGGCCGTCTGCTAGTTAAATTATTGATGGTATTTTACAGTTTACGAGCAGCACACTGATAGACACAATAGATAAATGAAAAAAGAATACTGCATTCATCAAAAATCAGCACTGTCAAATTGTTAACAGCTATTGTATCGCTATAACGCTCGCTCTAGCATCTGAGTGGGTTTTTTTTATTGTATTCAAAAACGAAGATTGACGACACATTTAAAAAATCGAAGCACTGCATATTTTTCGAGGTCTGATAACGATGTTAGCTAACTTCTAGTGAAATGGATATTTAAGTGATGGGGGTAAATAATTGTATATTTTTTTTGTTACATTCGTTTCTTTAATGAAATCAATTACATTATTAAACATAAAATCATCTTTTTAGTGAAATTATCTTCATTATTTTAAAGAAATTATTTTCGTCAACTTCATGATCAGGTTCCGTCTCATCAATCATCAATTGCTGTTTTTTTTTACTTAATTTCAATTTTTCTAGACGTCGTCTGCTATTTTTCCTCCATTTTTTCCTTTGAATTTTTTTTTCTTTTGATGTCATATCGACTACACTCTTTATTTGCTTTTGTTCTTTGCGTTTTAAATATCTCATTCTTTCCTTTTCTTTCTGAATGGCATATTTGGCAGGATCATTTCTTATTTCTTGATATTTCTCTCTTTTTCGCAACTTGTATAGAATTAGCTTTTCTTTAGGAGATTTTTTACCTGTAAATAACATGCAACGTGTTGACTAGCGAATCTGTTTTTTTTTTGGAAATGCTAATAGGACAGAGCATTAAACTACAATCAAGTCACAATAGTAAGTTTTAACAGTTAGATCTAAATGAAATGAATTGTATATAAATATACTAGTGGCTCTGTGAGCAGTAAAACTAGCGAGCCTGTCTTTTTTCAAAAAAAATTTGTTAAAGTGACTCGACATAAAAAATCTACATCATTAACGAACCTGCTCACCAAAATTTCTCGAGGTTGAAATTTGCGACCTGTAGAGGAGAACAGCGGGACATGGGACACCGGTCGCCGGACAAACGATTTTCGGCCTAAGCTGAAGCATAGAACTTCGTTCGCTTCGCTCGCTTGTTCGATTATTATTTATTTTTTATTGTTTTTTTTAATTATATATTTCAGTCACTATAACTTTCCGTCATCTTCCGTCATACACGACCCAAACGGGCAACCTTTGTCATTTCGCTACAAGTGTCTCATTATCTAAATATGATTTTTATTAATAAGACAACAAACAGTAGGTACTGTTTTGTCAAAAGTTGCTCGTACGTGCAAAATCTAAGTGAAATAGGATGGTATGCATAAAGCGTTTTTCGTTAATGGTGTAAAGTTTACACCATTAACGAAATACTTTCACACTGTAAACTACGCTGCTTACACACATTTTGAGACCTGTAACAGTCTGCAGCAGTAACAAACAGACATTCACGAATTTTCATATCATTTGTTCTGTGCAATGCCATAGGCATAGATAATTACGATAGGTTACGATACGTAACAATGTACAATGTGCATTTGGGAAGAAGAGTCACAGTTACTTATGCGACATTAGAATTAAAACACGCGATATTTCAATAGGAATATTTAATAATACAGTAGAATAAACTTATAAATAATAATGTTTAACCGTGATATTGATAAAATGTATGAATATAACATTTTCAAGAGGTAGACCAAGGAAAAGGTGGATGGACTGCGTGAAAGACAATATGAATAGGAAGGAAGTGTGTGATGAGCTGACGGGCGATAGAGAGGTATGGAAGAAAAAAACATGCTGCGCCGACCCCAAGTAAATGGGATAAGGACAAGCGAATGATGAATTATATGCATGAAATAGGAACGCTAAACACGTATTAAACTGGTAACAATACTAACATTTCAAATTAGGCGGCACGAAATTAGTGCACTTATGGTAATGTATTTTTTTTTGGAAAAATGAAATAACCATACCTAAAGAAACCAAAGACATTGCGTTAAAATAATCAAAACCGCAAGAAAGTGCAGATATCTTACTGTGTTTGATTGAGCGTTTAAAAAAAAAGTGTACATGAATTTTTGTCTTTTTCCTAAATTACTTCAAATCTGTTTGTTTTAAAATTATTTAAAAAAATCTGAGATGCTTACAACAACCCCTTTCATTTGATATGTCACACAATACAGTTTGCGATTTTTTTTTAATTTTCCAGTTTACCCCCCTCGTTCAGAATTCATTAATTTACTTTACGCGTCCATCTTTGGGTCACTAAGATACATATGTTGATCAAATTTCAACTTAATCGGTCCGGTAGTTTCGGATCAAATCGACTGTGACAGACAGACGCACGAGTGATCCTATAAGGGTTGCGCTTTTTTCCTTTTGAGGTAAGTAACTCTAAAAAAGACTGCATACAAAAATGTGGCCATCTGGAATGGAATATTTGGGACACTGTTTTTCTTGTATGAGGATCGATAATTAATGTACACTTAAAAAAAAAAAACGCTCGATTACCTATTAAACGCTGAAATGTATCCTCATATTATTATAATAGTTTAAACTAACATCTATATTAACCTTAAGTAAGTTGTACTAAAATAATCATAGCCTCTTTTTATATAAACGCAACAAACATTATTATACAAAATAAGATCCTTAAAACTAGCGGCCACAAAGATGGCGGAACGGGCTAATAACTTATACTAACCTTAAGTAAGTTGAACCAAAATAATCATAGCCTCTTATAAATGCAAGAAACAAGATTATACTAAATAAAAACCCTAAAAGTAGAGGCCACAAAGATGATGGGACCTTGAAAGGGATGGAACCTTTCGAAAAAAAGGAGATTTAACACTATATCAGGGATCGGATACCGGTATTTTCACCATACAAAAATACCGGTTTTATTTCGTTCAATTTCGCTCTTTGGTTTATAATATCATTTTTGATCAGGCTGTCTAATAATACGAAAACGTTACCTAAATACATGATAGAGTCCTACATTAAGAGCCTAAAATAATTCAAAATATTAGACTACTTCGGGGACTTTTGAAAAAACCGGTTCCGATCCCTGCACTATATAGAGTTGCATACGTGTTTGACTTGTTGATCGAGTAGTACCAGAACGATGTAGTCCGCAGTCTGCTGCTGCTGCGGCGTGGCGAAAAGTTGATTAACCGAAAGCGATTTGTCACTGTTTATTTTCCATTTTTATCCAAGTAGGGTTGATAGGGAACGGCTCGTGGTGGTGTACTCCTTTTTCAGCCGTCAGATTATTGTCCTTGTCTGTGAAGATATAGGCCCTGCAGGCTTTGACTTTAGAGCAGTACCATCTCCAACCATTCTTCATCGGAGAGGGATGTTTCGAGTACGTGTGCTCTTTGTAAACCAGCAGCGGACGGCCACGTTTTGAAGTCACTTGGGTTAGCCCTGAAAACATTTGTGACAGTTATAAATGTGTTTTTTTTACTTTTTATTGAAGTAGTCAGTAACTTATAGGTAGAAAGAAATCTTTTTATATACGAAGATCAGACCGCGAATTGTAGTTCTAAATTTGTACATTTTCATTGGAGATAACTTTTTACACTATTTTAATAATCCTATGTACACACGGTCATACTTAAAAATGACCAGAATAAATAAAATGTTTTTGGCTGTCATAAGTTTTAATCAAGACAACTAACATATGAACTAGGTTACTATAATACGTATATGCATATAGACAAACATGCAATATGCATTTTACATTGAGATAAACTAAACAATACAAACGATTAAAATCTACACTGGTAAAAATCTTTAGGGAAGAGGTAATATTGCTTTAAAAAAAGTACCTCCTTTAAAGGCTTTATTCATGTCTCTTATATCAAACCAAACACCATATAATTAAAGTTAAACGTCGTCAACAACGTAAGAGCTCCTGATAACATTCATAAATCCCAAGATTTACAATTCAATAATTTCACTAGCATTAAATACAATTACAATTAATGGTGAAGTTCCAAAATTCTTAGTTAGAAATTGCCTAAACTTATTAGAATTAAAAAATTACAATAAAACCGTAGAGTTGGCAGATCCTACTAATTCTTTATTTACCACAAACAGTGTACAAATGAGTTGAATTAGTCAAACTAAGAACTTAAGTGTGACAATACATGATTACAGAAACTTACGCTGTTAAGTCATGTTAGCAATCTATTGAGGTCTACAACAGTTCTTTTGAAACAACAGTCAATTAATGAACTACCTGCTTTTAGTGATCTTAATTTATCAGCTAAGATCTATCTAAAACCGGTTCCCTTATAGCTTCTAACACGTGATCTGGTTTAAGGTAGTATTTAGGAGGATCGTGACAATGCTCTTCGAAGGCTGATGTTATAAAGTTGTCGTCATCGGTGAAAACGCAGGCCCGACAGTTCTTCAGCGTAGAGCAAACCCATCGCGTCCTGTTCGGCTTTGTGTATTGCCGTCGGTATGTGTACTGGCGGAAGAGAAGCATCTCTTTGCCTTTACGAGAAGTGATGACGACTGCGGTATCTATAAAACACGGTGTTTTTAAAATTACAAATCATCTGTACGTGAAAAACCATGTCTTGTGGTGCATTCAAGACTAGATTTGAAAAAAATGTTGAATCAAATTTTGATATGAATCTCCCAAGCTGTATTAGAAATTGTTTTCGGTAGGAAGTACATTAGTACAAGGTAATTGGTAATTATCTCGAAAATGGTTAACTTATGCATAATGCATTATGGGGCCAAAAAAGTTGCAATCAACTACCATCATAACCCCTCAACAGGTAGGTATACGCTGAATTCCCAATAACCCTGTATATTCACGTTTTCAAAAGTTCATGTAAAAAAAAATACGTACCAGTTTGATCAGTATCAATATTCTCATTGAACGGTTGACCGTGCCGGTGGATTTTAATATTGGTCATAATGATTTCATCATCGTCATTCAGATATACAAACGCCGGGCAACTCTTTTCAGTGGAACAGTTCCATCGGATGCCATGTTTCGATCTGTACGCCTTTCTGTATCTGTGGCCGCAGTATTGAAGTATAGTGTGTCCCTTGCGAGATTCTACAAATAGAGCCACTTCGTCGGCATCTTCATCCATCTCCACGATTTCTTCAGTTTCCCCATCTTCTAGTTGTTCCTCGTACCCGGCAAGTACTCTCAAGTCTAGTCCCAGTGCTGAATCAATTTCAACTGCCAAGAAAAAAGGAGAGATCTTTAAAAAATGCCCAGATACAATACACTGAATACCTATAATATCAAGGGAGGCTAGTACAGTCAGCATCAAAAGTAACTACGCAATCGAAGACGTCAAAAGTTCTTATTCCCTTTTAATAAAGAGTATAAAGACTTTTGACGTCTTCGTTTGCGCAGCTACTTTTGGACAACCGACTTGGCAGAATCACGCTCTGGTTTCTCTCGAGCCGAGTTTAATAAGATCCGGACGGGAGAGAAATCCGCGTAGCGATGCGTGAAGAAAAAGAACATGGCTTTGATTTGAGGGTTTGATTTAAATAGTACACAAATGAAAATGAAAATATCATGCATTTATTTATTACAACGAAACATCAACTTTTCCCAAATGCAACACAGATTTAATAATTGAGTCATTAAACATTATTACATTAAAAAAAAGATTTAAAACAAACATAATGAATTTACTTTTCTCTTAAAATTGTCGACATTATGATTCCCTAAAATTTACTTCTTACAACAACAAAAATAACTTAGCATTGGTCTGATCGAGATTCATAGGTAGTCATGGTCAAAATAAAATGAAATAATTTCTACATAATTCGTTCTTGAAACACGCTACAAAAAACAGGATCATGATTATGCTTTTGAGACTGTAATATAAGTTCGAACTTGTCATTAATATGCACATAGGCATCGCATTTTCGTTGGTTAGGCTCGCTGCACCACCATCTTGATCCACCAGTGAAGTTAACCCCTTTCTTAAAAGTGAACCCGTTAACGATAAGGAGGGTGTTACCGGTAGACATAGTAACTACTGTAACTGGAGAAAAAAATACGTTGCTCGCAACAGAAAAAGAAAACTGAAATCTACACTATGATTAAAATCAGTTAAATTCTGACATTTGCCATTAATTCACTCGATACTCTATCTTAACGTCAGAATATTAGAGTTTATTTTGTAAACACGCTGCCTATAAATATAACGGTTGTAATAAAGACTTAATTACATTGATATTAAGGTAGAATATCCCAAGGTTTGATCCAATCTGTCAGTGGTTAACTGATTTTAATCAAGGTGTACTACGATTCATGCTCTACAATACTCAACTACCTACTGAGACGGTCTACTGTTTCTAGGTTCTACCGATTTGCAATCAAAACTATTAATGTAAGAAGCTTTTGGCCACTAAATAACTACAACTTGGAAAAGTTGAAATGCCACCGATTTTTTAATTTCAAAGTTCGATATCTCAAAAACGGTTGAACCGATTTAGTTGAAACGTAGCTAAGAACCATCTCGATCACGTCAGCTTTCGGACCGCATTAAAATCGGTCCATTCGTTTAGGAGCTACGATTCCACAGACAGACACACAGACACGTCAAACTTATAACACCCCTCTTTTTGCGTCGGGGGTTAAAAACATTTAATTACGAGATAACAAAGCATAGAAATGGTCAATACATTGTTACAAGAATTTGGTGCATTGCAACAAACAAATATAAAATCGCTCATGTACACATTAAAGACCTGGGCACATCAGATGCGTAAGTGTATGTGAATATAGGTCGTGCGCGTTCCATTGTGCTTATGCGTCCGGTGTGCCCAAGCCTTTACAATGAAATTGTTTTAAGCTGCATTGAAGTGGATTAGTTTCCTTTTTAACTTATTAACATTCAATGAAATCAGAGAATCTTTTAGCATTAATGTTACATCACATGTGCTTTCCTTGACTTTGTTAAGTATAATTAGGACCTGCTTAAAATAGTACATTACTTACCTAGGGCGGTAAAACAAAGAATCTCTCAGATCGCAGTTATTTGACGATAAAAATGAGATCCGAGGCTTTCTTTATTACCGCCCGTGTTAGTACAAAATTTACGTCTCTCCCTGGCCAGGGAAGTGGGATTTTCCGCACGCGTAGCGTGCGGTAATTGCTACTTTATGGCCAGGCGTGACGTAAAAATACAAGGGTATTTATTATAATTACCCTTGTTTATATTCGACAGAACACGTAATTACTAGTATAAATGTAACATACTTTACAATATGTTGCGTCGTACAAAACATTACACCATAATTCTTGATATCGAAATTATTAATTATACATTGGTCTATATACTATATACATTGGACAACCGGTTAGCCTAGCTAGTGGATAGTGACGCTGCCTACGAAGCTGAAGGGCCTGGCTATGTATTTAAGAATTTATATCTATTATATATGTCGTCGTCTAGTACCTGTAACACAAGCCTTATTGAGCTTACTATAGGCCTAGTTCGATTTGTGTAAGAATGTCCCTTAATATTGATTTATTATTATTATTTATACTGGGATAAATTCGCCGACTATATAATATAGTACGGTTAGCAACCCTAGTTCGAATCCCGGTAAGGGCATATATATATTTTTTTATTCATTTAGAACACAAACAGTCACAAAAACAAATTTATATGGGGTACACATAGAGTACCAAAAAAAACATAGATAATAAAGACCTGGAGGTTCATTTATGTATGATACTTATGTTAACAAAACAACCTAATAATAAGACATAAAAGGCAAAAAGCTTAAAAGAAAATTATTTATACCGGTCCACGACGCAGTATCAGTGTACGAGTAAAGACACAATAATTTTAGTGTTAAGTGTAAGTATTTTAGTGTTCAATATTTGTGTGAATATCTGTTTCTGAGTCTTGGATGTTTTCTATGTATTTAAGAATTTATATCTATTATACAGGGTGAAATAGGGGTCGTGGAGCAAGAAGACCAAAAGCGAATAAGATGGTCATACTGAACAACTTTTCCCATGGGACCAACCACGAAATCGTAAAAAAATAAGAGCCAATTAAGAGTTAACTGTGGGTTAACTGTGAGTTAATGTATGGAACAGCTGATTTTTTTTGCGATTTCGTGGTCGGTCCTATAGGAAAAGTTGTTCAGTATGACCATCGTATTCGCTTTTAATCTTCTTGCTCCACGACCCCTATTTCACCCTGTATATGTCGTCGTCTAGTACCTGTAACAAGCCTTATTGAGCTTACTATAGGCCTCGTTCGATTTGTGTAAGAATGTGTTTACACTCGGATAAATTCTCCGTTTACAGTTTTGTACATAATAGGGGCATCGTGGCTATGTTCGGTACACACCGTAATATTTTGGAAGATGTCGAATTGCACTTTAGCCTTGCAATTGCTCGATTTCCTTTTCGAGCAAGTCCAGTACCGCAGATTTGATTTGCAAGTTTGATTGTATGTATAATTTCGGTATATAAGTAGCGACCGTTTTCTATGACTCGATGGAATAATTTGATAATCTCCTTGATGACCTGGCGACAAAAAAGTTAATATTATGATCAGCATTAAGATGGATTTTTATTTTCTCAATGCATTTTTTATAATGTTAGCTTCGTTTCTGTATGGTTCATAGCAGGTAATAAACGCAATCAACCGGATGTAAATACCCATGGTATTACGTACTCGGATATGCCTGTTGTAATTAGAAAGAAGTAAATAATAAGGTTCTATATTATTCGTTACTATTATATTTTTACACCCAGGATAAGTTCAGATGTACTGATCTATTATTAGTTTTCTTTATTCACATTTTCAAGGAAGGTATGTATAGTCCTAAACTGATAGTATTTTATATAATCGCTACACAATAAGGGCTCTTAAAGTCGAGTACCGTGTACGTACGGGTGAAGGTATGAGAATTTAAGAGCTAATTGTGTAACTATTGTATACAATACTTTTTATATGAGTCAACAGGAATAATTAAACAGACTTGGTATCTATTGAAAATCTAAGCCCTGCTGAACCGAAGTGCAAGTCAGAGGTGCGCCGGCTCAACGTAGTTGATGTCTTTTGTATTGGAGTCAACGCGTCGTCCTAGGTGAAATTCATTATAGTTCAGTAAAGGCGCCACCGTGATTGGAATCGAATTTATTTTAGTTGTCTAAAGCGTTGTATAACAATGCGCGTATTGTTGTACGCCTGTTGTCTACCTCTATCTACATGTTATTGTATTGTTTCTCGCTGTTACTGCTTTGCTTGTGTGAGGTGTGCATAAAGTTAAAGAGTATTTGTATTGTATATGCAAGCATTTTTTTTACTGCGAATGTAATCTTAAACATATATAATGTATACATTGCAGACCTCACTGAAACTCGGCCAGCTAAACACTTCTTTGCTAAAGTACTAGTTTTAGGGTTAGTGTACTATCTGCTAAGATGCTAGTTACGCATTAAAGATTTTTTGCAAAAGAAGGGGAAATATTTAATCGTACTCATTCGCAGTAGTTGCTGACCCTTCGGCCGCGTACGCAACCAGAGCTTCGTAACCAGTTGCGATCGAAAACTATTTCTGCCTTGTATGAAACCAGTTGCGATCAAAAACTAATTTCTTCTTATTCGTAACCAGTTACGATCGAACACTTTTCTTCTTTGTACGAAACCTATGTCTAATAATAGTTATTTACGATACAAGTGCAGAAAATAGGAAATTCGCAACGAGTGGTGATAAATTTCTCCCTTCGGTCGTGTTTTAAATCGACACGAGTTGCGAATTACCTATTCGCACGTGTATCGTACAACGTTTTACAGTACAAATGGCTCTTTAAAGTTTCAACATACGCACGGAAAGTGCTCATTTCCGCACTCGTGCGGGAAAGTAACACCATGTGTACTGTAAAGACAATTATTCACAGTAGTATACTTTCAAAGAATGTCAGTGCTCCACGTCGTCAGTGTCAGGATACCAACAAGGTTATATTGTACATACTTGCCAACAATGTATTTGATTATTTCAACAAACTTTGTTTCCCTCAATAGGTAAAATTTTTGTTTTCTGATTTTTGACCAGATGTATGTATAACGTGTACAGTACTAATACTGTATATGTATGCCTTAGACTTTGATTTAAGTTCCTACGTCCCCTGGATAATAAGGTGTATATAGTCTTTGCTGACTTTTAGAACGGTCGAGAGGTTTCGTACAAAGAAGAAACGTGTTCGATCGTAACTGGTTACGTATAAGTAGAAATTAGTTTTTGATCGCAACTGGTTTCGTACAAGGCAGAAATAGTTTTCGATCGCAACTGGTTACGAAGCTCTGGTTGCGTACGCGGCCGAAGGGGTTGCTGACGTTTCAAATTCTATGAAGATATAGGTTCACGAGGTTCCAATAACAAATGACTAGAATAAACAAATGTTGGTGTATGTTGTAACTATTGAAGAAGGCGACCAGTGGCTACCCTCGTGTAAACTCCAGTCGCGGTATGCCTGACATACTGAGGCGGTGAATGATTATGTTCATTAACAAACTTGACAAGTCGCGAGTGCCTGTCTACGTGGATGTACACCTTGCAACTGTAAGCGCCGCGGCCGGAACATCTCCACGATGTGCCCTGGGCGACGTCGCAAGGGTTACTGAAGACGTAATCTTGAAACATGAGAGCGGTCTTTCCGTTGTCCAACATCATTATTTCAGCTGAAATCATACATTAGTAAGACACTGTTTTTAGTGAAGTCGGTCCGAGTATGGATGGAGCTTTTTTGATGCACTTAACAGTATGAACAATATTTTTACGTAATTAATCACAGTGAAGTGGACATAAAAAGACCTCAATTAACTCAAATTGACATAAACGTCGTGCTCATCAAAACAAAACAAACTTCTTATTTATTCTCATTACAATCAAGATCTTTTATTTTAGTCTTTTACGATTTACTCTTTATGATAAGCGTAAAAACAGTTATTAGCCCTGGAAAGGCATAAGTAAATATTACATTTAGCGCACATTATCTTTGTTCTGGAAGTGCAATTTTCAAGGCGACAGCATCGTGGAGATTGTAGACTGTCGTCAAACATTGGTAGATGGTCATATCCGTCGTATCTTTTCCCAGTAGATGGCAGTGCCAAGTGCTTGGATCTGCTTGGACCTTGAGCTTCTACATTGCCAGCTGTTTCAGGACTATTCTCTCGCCTTTCTTTTCCAGGACAATTTGTCAGAGAGTCGGCCACGTCTAGTCGAAACCAAAGCAAGTCTTTAATGCTTTGCGAAGCTAGGTTATGTCCCTGGTGATCTATTTTATACTGTCGCCAAGCATTAGCTACCGCCAGATCTAAAAGATAAACCAACACCTTTACCGTCCATTTTTTTGAACTATGCAATGTTCTGTGATATTCAATAGCCGGATCGGGATTATTAACTCCGCCCAACGCCTTGTTATAGTTAAAAATTACTTGAGGGGCTTTCATAGTTATGTCATTATTCCCTTTCTTGTCTCGCCGTGGCACGGATTTAACGTTATCGCCACCTGTACAGTTAGATGCCACCAAAACAGCCTTATTACGTGTATCGATCCACTTCACTAGAGCCACATCTCCAGAAACAAACTGTTGAACGTCACCTCTCTTTAGTCCTTTCTTTTCGGAGAGTTTTAACTTTTTCCTGTTTGGTATTCTGTTTTCCATTATTGTTCCAGTGCCGTGTAGACCCATCTGACTTAGTCGGTCCAAAAGAGGAATGGTATTGAAATATCGATTAAAATATACACAACTTCCACGTGGGATACTTTGAGTCAAGAACAGAATTACGCCCGGCCCTTCACCTAAGGATCGATCAAATGCTGGATTTTTTGAATGATATATTTGAAAATCAATTATGAGGCCTTCACACGTTGTAACGACGTAGTTTTTCAATCCAACTGGACGGGATTTATTGCGAACAACTTTTAGACTTTGGTTTTTTCCAGTCAACGATATCTTAATATACATTAATGAACTTCCAAAGATCGTTAATGAACTCTGTGTACTGTTTGCAGACGACGCTACTATACTTTTTTCTGTTGCAAAAGCAAATGTTTCCAATCTCGAGTCCGATATCAACTGTACACTACAGAAAATTGTTGAATGGCTTGGAAAACTTAATCTAGATGTTAACCTAAGTAAAACCAAACTCATGCAATTCAGAAATTATAAAACTAGGCCTACCACCCTAAATATAAGTCAAGCTGGTGTAGCAGTAGAAACAGTAAACAGCATAAAATTTCTAGGCGTAAATATAGATCCTAATCTAAATTGGAAGTCACATATAGAAAAAATCAATAAAAGTATAGCTAGCCACTGCTACGCTTTATCCATACTATCTGAAACATGCTCAGAAGTAATTACAAGAAGCGCATACTTCGGAAACATATATTCATTGCTCACTTACGGAGTAATATACTGGGGAAACTCTACTGACGTCCAGTCTACTTTTCTTTTACAAAAGAGATGCATACGCACTATTTATCACATCCACAATCAGCAATCACTAAGAAATGTATTTAGAGAAAAAAAATTGCTTACCATCACTAGTATCTACATTTTAGAGCTATGCACTTTTGTCAAAAATAATGCTGAATACTTTACAAAAATGTCTACAGTAAAAGGCAATATACGTCAGCAATATAAATTTAACATAATCCTACCTAGAGTAAAAAGCAATATATATGAAAAGAGTGCTTTCATAAGTGCTATAAAAGTATTTAATAAGTTACCGGCCGACCTAAAAGTTTTAGAAGGGAATAAATTCAAAAACCAACTTAGAAACTGGCTGCTTCAGAGAGTATTCTATAACCTTAGTGAATATTTCGCATCTTAGCTATTAAGTCAGTAGTTAGTTTATTTAAGTAATACAAATTGTTGTATGCCCGATATTGGGTACCTGTTGAAACAAATTCTGTCACGACCAACTTATGTACACAGTTATACAATAAAAATATTCTATTCTATTCTATTCTATTCTATAACTTGCTCATTGATGCTATAAAATGATGGCGTTCTTTCTAGTTTTCTACAAGCATTACGTACGGCATCGACAGCAGGTTTCACTTTCCATAGTGGATTTTCGTTCTTCGGTGGAGCTGTATCAGTGGATACTACATGAACGTTATTTCGCAACAAAAAGAAGCGGTCTCTAGTCATGACATTTGATATCAACTGCAATTGCATGTCTTGGCGCCAATACATGGGTAATCTGGGATAACTGATAGTACCCATTATTAGTAAAATTCCGAAGAAATTCTTAATTTCCGCCGCTGAAGTGTTGAGTATATTGCCTGTTTTGCGCATGTAGTAAAGATTCGTGCACTCAGCGCAGTTCTTGAAAAAATCATCGTTAAAATAATCTCGGAAATAATCAAGAGGTAAGCGACACGTTCCTGAAACTGGAAACGAAGGGTACCAAGAATGATCTCTATCATCGAAGGATACTTTTTTCCAGTTCCTTGATTTATTAGATAGTATGAAGTTAACCGAACGACTGCGCTTTTCCGATTTTGATCGATGGGGAACTATGCGGCTTCGTCCGGAAGATGATCGTTCTCGGCCTCGACCAGCACGAACATCAGATGAACGATAGCGGATCGAAGCTGGAGCCGATTGGAAGGCATCCATTTCCATTTGAGTTCCGATTATATCTTCATTTTCATCTGAACTGATCTCTTCCCTACCACCCTCTAGCAATTGCCCCTGTTCCTCTAGATCCGATTCGTCAAACTCAGATTCATTCCCGTCACCGAGGATTTGAACCACCCAATTTGATGTTAATCGCCCTACAAATATAAAAATGCAATGAAAGGAAAATGAGTGAAAACCTATATTATGTTTTGTAATATAATACGAAATCTTAAATTTCAAGTTATGTTTTCACATTTATTACAATGTTTTTAGCTAGTAATTACCTACTTGTCATACTAGAATATTATATTATTAATTTTGGTATACCGTAAAATTTTACAAACTGTTACTTTATAATCTAACTAGTGACATAGTAAGCTGTCGGTTAGGTTAGTTCACGGTTCGGTTAGTAGGTTTTTTATAAAATGTCATAAATGCACTGATAGTGTGAATTGTGAAGGGACGTACAGACTAGTGACGTCACAATTGTCTGCGGGTCAAACAGCGTCCATTTTGTGATTGAGGCACTTGTCCCACCGCACCGCCGGCGACGAGCGATCATCTATCGGCGATTTTCTCCCCCAAGATACAAACAAAAGATAATACTCCTCCCTTCTCCCGTGTAAATAAAAGAGAGAGATATAGTTCATCGCGGTGTGAACAGCCAGCGATGAACTATAATTATATATATCTCTCTTTTATTTACGCGATTATCTTTTGTTCGTTTCTTAGGCGAGAAAATCGCCGATAGCTCATCGCTTACTCGCCGGCGGTGGGACAAGTGCCTTATATCAAAAATAAGTTGAAGCTTGATATTATCCCAGATTTTTCGTATGTTTTGTTTATTTTAATATAAAAATAAATTATTTTTATCGTTATCAAGTACCGTATTTTACGGTGACATATACCTAAAATAATGATAACGATAATTCCAATAAGGTTAAATATATAACAAACTTGTACGCCATAAACGTGCAAGTCATCATATGGCCTTGCCCTTATCCCAATTACTTAAGTAAAGCAAATTTAAAATATTTAATAATTTAAAAATACATCTCTCAATGGAGTTCCACAATTCCGATCATAAAATAATTATTTAACAATACCTACTTACTTTATTTTCTTAATTAAGTATATAGTAAAAACCCATAAAAATACATAAACGGTAGGAACTACGTTTTGTAATACAAAATAATACGACACCGCATCAAACAATATCGAGAACATTTTTATCTTTTGTACTTCACAGGTTTGCAAACATATTTTACAATAAGTACTATATGTATTTAATTATAAAACAGACCAATTTACTTACACCCTGTACCTACAACCTGTTAATAATTGCAATCAAAAAGACATCACTAGCGCTTACTTATGACTTAAATACCAATAAACCATACATTGCTTATAGTTTCTAACATATATAATAAAATAATTTAGTCCCTGGGCGAACCCCACGCCTGTTGTGGTGTGTAGCGCCTAAGGCGAGCTCTGCTCGGGTGAAAATACGGAGAAAACTAATTTTATTTATATTATTTCTCGCCCCAAGTTTTCTTTGATTTCTGGGCGTTCTAGTAGTCAAACCTTAGTCGGTCCCAAAGAGTATTTTGATCCTTAATAGGAATGGGATCGAATGGCATTCAAAAAAATATCGTCACAATTGATGATTTTCTTGCTGACTATACATTTTTTCAAAAATCTGTGAATGTAGATTGCCATCACTTAAAAAGTTAGGAATGAAATCCTAATGCCATTTTTGCGTGGCGGCAAGGGATCTAGTAGCTGCCCTTACTGCCCCGTTTTAACTTTCCACCCTGTATATAGGCTAGACTGGGTACAGTTGAAACAAGTTTTCGTTTATACGAAAAAAAACGAAAACGTCCCTAGTTTTGCTTTTTATATTCTGAGAGATGAAGAAAATATATCAAATGAAAGAGCGTGTTTTTATCTACTAAACGAAAATAGAATTTTGGATCCAGGTGTGTTAGTTTTAATAGTAGATCAAATTGAAGAAAAAAAAACAAAGATGTTTCAACTGTCCCCATCCCAGGGGCGGTTGAAACAGTGACAAAATATAATACTTTTATTGATGAGATTACGTATAATTTAGGAACTGTTTTTAATCAGCTAGCGTTTTTGCGCTTACAAGTTAAACTCTACGTATATTATCAGTCATTTTTTTAACAAATTTATGACTTCTTTACATTGACATAGATTTAAGTAAATTAACAAAAACAAAACAAATATAATCTGTATGAATTTTAAACGTAACACACTAATTAAAAACACATGAAAATATCCGAAAAGAAAACTTTCTTTGACTTTCATTAGTCAAAAAGAGCCAATCTCTGTGTTTCAACTGTCTCGTTTCAACGGTCCCCATCTCCCACTTTCGGAAAAAAGCCATTGTAGTAATAATGCGATCATGTACTTGCTTCTTCATGAAAGACACTTCAGCCTAAGATGGTTGCCATTTTATCACTTATCGTTCTCGATAAGACATCCGTCACTCTAGCACTCGCATACAGGAGCCGTAGCATGGTTGGCTTTATCACGCGACAAGTGAGAAGACAAGAGCGTCGTCTCGTTCTATCGAACGGTGTCAGCCAGTGACGCACGCTCTATCCTATCACCTATCGCGTGACAAGGCCAACCATGCTACGGCTCCTGGTCAGAACGTGACGGTTGTCTTATAGACAGCGATAAAATATCAACTTTGTCAACCATGCTACAAAATAAATGCAATAAAAATATTATTTAGCTCTAATGTACAGTCTCAACAAAAAGTCCCTTCCTGGTCTTCTCGTACACCGGCCTCAAATGCGTGTGCTCATTGGACATGCTGATCAGCTCGTAATCATCGTTGACATGGAGACAGACGGAGCATTTCCACTTGGTTCTGCCTGAACAGAACCAGCGCTCGCCTCCTGGCACGGGCGAGGGGTTGGAGAAGGAATAGCCGTCGAGCATGAGTAGCGTGGCTCCATCTACCGCCGTTACCACGGATACTGCAAGTTTGCAAGTACTCAATAGTAAATACGAGATTGAAACTAAAGTACCTTTAACCGTTTGAATCAAGAACACATAAAGGTTGCGTGTTGTCGTGCGGCGCGGACGACTTTGATGTGGTGTACGCTGTGCATGAAAGTCGCCTTTATGCGTTTAGGTAAGATTCATAGTCACGCTCTTGTAGAATAAGTTTCTGTCAAAAATTTCATTTTTGGTACAAGCTTTTATTGCCGACTGTACTTTTCTGTATACTATCATCAACTACTCATTGAGACGATTCAGAGCCCACACACAACGGGGTTACGTCGGTTACAAAGTAATAACTATCATTTCGTATGTTTTCTCCAGCATGTTAGCGTTTCCTATTCCTTTAAGTATTTTTATTTACCGTGATAACCCGAAATAATTGCTGAACAAAGTAATATTTGCGTGTCAGCTACACATTAAACTCTTACTGAAACTGGCGCGTCACCGCGCATGCACGACGCGGACACCCGGTTTTTCAGACAAATTACCAAATGTATTGATTTATCAAACGTATTGAAAATCTAAGAAGGCATTAAATATTTATTTCACAACGATTTTTTGAGATTTTTCGAGTTTGGTGGTAAACAAACACTGTTTTGAAAGGCAAAATCTATCCAGGTTTGTATCAGCAATCGTGTTTCTACGAAGCACAAAAATAGCCAATGAACTGAAAACAAAAATTAGTATCTGTAGCAATAGTACAAGTATACTATTAATCATTTTGGAAAAGGCAGTTTGTCGATGCGCAGCTTCATACAAAACGCCTTAAAGGAATTGCTACACAATCAAGCTAAGTTCAAGCCAAAAAACAAATTAGGCAGCTTCAGTCATGATGAAAAACAGTGTATTTTAATTGCCATACGATAAAAAAATTAATAGTCATGTTGCCTTTAAGACGAAATTAATAAAATTGTAGAATACATTAGACACCGAAACCACGGTAGGGAAAGGGAACCGAGCCAAAAACCTATCATCTAATATTTAGGCTATTAAAAAAATATGTTAAAGTCGTTATAAATGTTAAAATAACAAGTTTGACGACCGGTTAGCCTAGTTGGTAGTGACGCTGCCTACGAAGCTGAAAGACCTGGGTTCAAATCCCGGTAAGGGCAAATATTTGTGTGATGACCATGAACATTTGTTTCTGAGTCTTGGATGTTTTCTATGTATATAAATATTTGTATCTATTAAATATATCGTCATCTAGTACCCATAACATAAAGCCTTATTGAGCATACTATGGGACTTAATGGGACTAGGTTGATTTGTGTAAGATTGTCCTATTTATTTATTTAATTTGAAAAAAACGTATTTAGGTGATGATGATGATATTTAGGTAAACATACATTGAATATATCATGTAATGTGGTAGGTAAGTACATACACAATGCAAGAAGTTTAAATAATAATCAATATTCAGTTTTATTTAATAAAAAATAAATTTAGTTACACGGTATTGACATTGACTACAATTAGGGTGAATATTCAGCGTTTTTAAGGCGTTTTTTTTTTCGTCATTGTCGTCGACAGCAAATACTATTAAAATAAACGAATTAAATTCTTTCACCGAAAATTATTTTGAACAAGATCCGTTCAAATGTTTTCGTTATATTGCTGAAAAACTGCCTTCCCAATAGAAAAGGACGTAAGTACCGTAAGATTTCCGTGACGATACGACCTTTCATTTTGCGTGGTCCGACACGCACTTGGCCGGTTTTTTGATTATTAAAGTGTCCGCGGTATGTTTTACCTATGCCGAAATAATCTTGAGCCGACAATGACGTTAGAACCGAACGGTTCAAACGCTAGATTTGCCCACTAATGTCTACGTGGCGGGTGCGTATGTGCGTACTTTGAATACATATATGAATTAGAAAAGTCCGTATAAACTCTAGCTTTGCACAACTGTCCTTTGGTAGATGAGCAGTACCAACAGATTTTATCTAGAGTTATATGGTGCCTCCAATATGTATACTGACGATGTAGTAAAAGTGGCTGGCTTCTTGCGGACATGATAAGTACTGCCCGACCTGAAAAATAAATATATATATTAAGATGGCACTTATAGGTTAATGGGAATAATTTCACAAATAAAATAAATAGGTACCTTTTGTTCAAGGAAGTTGTAGCAGTGTTTAGGAGCAAGGATGTAAATAAAACACGTGTTTGTTATAAAATCTATTTAATATGAAATATAAACAGTCCGAGAGCATTCAAAAATAAAATATAGAAACTCGTTCTTACTATATGTTTATTAAGGAATTTTTGCTCTTTTCGTACCCTTTACCATTTTTTTATATTGGGTTCCTACTCATCGAGTAAGGAGACCGTCCGAGTGCTCTACGCTGTACTAGTATATGGCATGGGCACTCTATGTCAAAGTGACACGGCCTAAATTAGAATGAAGCAAAATCCTCTTAGTTCGAATTTAACCCATATTGCTTTGACATAGAGTGCCCATGCCATATACTAGTACAGCGTCGAGCACTCGGACGTTTACCTTACATGTACACTCATTCAAATACTTGAGGTAGATTATGAAGTAAGGTATTATATATAATCAATTACAAATAAAACATTTTACTTCTACTGCTTACCTAATATAAACTAAGTACCCACAAAAACTAATGATTATTTTATATATAGGCACTTAACTTAAACTCGTAATATGTTGATACCACGCAGGGACTCTTACCTACATCCTAATTTATAACTTATTTATATATATTTGTAACTATGGCCCAGGCTAAGTTGCCTGAAATAAAGTATAAAATATTCTATTTTATAACCGATTCAAAAGGAAGGACACTCCTATATCTATTAAATGTATCCCATTCCCTATTAAACATTACGTGAGAAATATGTGGCCAGTGCATCTTACCTAGAAACCGGTTTATAGTGCCACCAGAATTGTTTATTTTTAAAGAGACGGTTATCTGGACACCGAAGGTCCGCAGAGCGACGATCGGGAGTTTATAGTGATCATACATTTGATCGAGTCCAATCTATGAACGCCTGCTGGTCACTAGGGAATGCAATTACCGGTAAATTTACCGGTAATTTACCGTCTTTTCATACTAATATTCGGTAAATTACCGGTAAAATGCATTCCCTACTGGTCACCCCGCCCGCTGGCATCCAGACAGCGGCCTAGGCGTTCGACACATTTAAATTGCCGTTATTTTTTTAAATCTTTTCGACGCCAACGACTGTGATATATGCGTCAAGGAGCCCAGTGCGATAGCAACCTTCTTGCATTGACATAAGGTTTAACTTCGCACTAGATGTCTTGTTGATTTGGTGTGGTTGACAACTTTTCTCTTTGACAGAGCATTGAAAAGGTTAAATGACTAGCGATTGACTCATATGGTAGAAAGACACAACAAGGCTAAAGGGCATATTCATTAAATGTATGTCCCTTAAACGGATAGTAACAAAACCGACAGTCAATGTCAATCGCATACATTTAGTAACAAAACCGAAAAGTTAGAGGTGACTTAAACATCACTTTAGTGAACCTTAACCTGACATTTTTTTGAAACTCTCCTAAAGATGCTTACTGGTTTAGTAATTGGATCCCGCTTCGAAGAAGTGTTTCTTGCTTCTTCCACTGCTTGAGTATACATAAATTGTATTCAAAGAGTCTGCACCGAACTTATGTCGACATTAAAATTTCATTGACAGTCACAACTTACAATCACTAGATAAAAAAGGGTTATAAAATACACTTTTAAAATGTTACTATATGTAAATAATTATTAATAGGTACATTAATTAAATTATAGTTACTATAAAAATAATGAAACGTAATGTAAAATTTATTTATTTTTAGACTGTTTAATTACTTAAATATTTACCAATAAAGAATACAATACAATACTACTTTGTATTAATTAGACACAACATTTAGCTTTAGTTTAAACTATATACTAATGTAACCGTTTGTTGTACGTGAAAATGTAAAGAATAATATGTATGAATACTTATCTCTTAAAAACACATCGAAACCGCATGTTTGCACCAATTATTTAAAAGGCAATAAACATCTTAACTATAAGAATTCTTCTGAATGCGATTTCACAAAATATTTGTAATTTTTCATAAAACTATCCAAATCCTACTTTTTTTCAGTTCGGATCTGATTGGCATCACTACCTCCCCAATCTGAGGCCAAATACCCGAATTTGAAATAGTAAGTAATAAAAAAAAAAACTCTTTCCCATCCGCAGGTGTTTAAAGCCTTTAAAGGAAACATAATTAAGTTTGGTCCGAAAGTCACGTATGGTTTATCTTCTCTATCGCGAGATACCCGTAGCTTGCATTAATAGACCTGAAGAATTACTGTCTATACTCTATACTAACTTACTATGTCGAAAAGTATACATGTTTTGGTTTAGATTCCAAAGGCGGTTTCTTATGATTATGTTTTCCCTTAGTCACTACGACATTTAAGTTGTCATCAGTGGTGATTTTTACTTTACACTCTTCAGCCTTACTGTCAACACATTTCCATACGACTCCCTTCTTTGATTTTGAGGCCTTTGTGTATAGATAGTATTGGTAGAACAGGCGGTAGACTCCCTTCTTTTTACTCTTAATAAGAACTGGACCTGAAAAAAAATAAAAATATAATATAGTCCCAGTACGTTGGTTTATAATTATTGTATACTTATATGACTAGCTGTCTTCCACATATCTGTCGAAATACGTTCATTGCTACACATAAGGCTTTCCCTAATGACAGCCGCAATAACGTGCCCCTTGTCCAGGGATCGGATACCGGTATTTTCACCATACAAA
The DNA here is from genome assembly GCA_932294315.1 of Epinotia nisella. Lineage (NCBI taxonomy): Eukaryota > Metazoa > Arthropoda > Insecta > Lepidoptera > Tortricidae > Epinotia > Epinotia nisella. The sequence continues at coordinate 29,025,523 of OW028675.1, read as the reverse complement.
AATACCGGTATTAATATGTTCTTTTGTTTATGATATCATTTCGGGCAGTCTAATAATACGAAAATGTTATTTAAAATAATTCAAAATAATAGACTACTTCGGGGATTTTTGAAAAAACCGGTTTCGATCCCTGCCCTTGTCACAGTTGCCCTGCAGCCCCCATTTACCGGACTTAAGACCGCCGTCGGTCTAATACCTTGTGGTTTACCTGTTTTAAATAACATACCTACGTACTATCGCGCAAGGGTACGGGTTCACACTTTTTGTTCAAAATCGTCTGCACATGTATAGCGAACGCTCGAAAATGATCCTAGAGGTGTGAACCCGTGCCCTTGGGCGATAGTACCTTATTCATATATATGTCGCTACGTACAGCACGTCTAGCATGCGAGAACATGTGCCTTTTGTTGCGCCACGTCTCCTTTGTTCTAGGTTTTGTCGACGTAAATTAAGAAATTCAAACATTTTTCATTCAAACTTTTATTGTACCTATCGTAATATAAATGATATAAAATCAACGTTATTATTTACTATGTGTCCTATTGAAACAATTTCGATATTTATACTTCCATATTTCTTATTGTTACTTTATGGGAGCATAAACTGTAACTTCAATATAGATTATAGACCCTTGACGTTTTTAGGAGTTTATATTCACTGGATTTATAGGTACGTTTATAAATAAGTTTTAAAAAATGACCCAGAAAGCTGAGAAAGAAAAAGTCGATTTGTAGAAATGCTCAACTACACAACATTGAGTTCCGGGAGCTTAAAATTGATACTTCGATGCAATGAAACTAAGAATGCAATCTCGACCTCGCGAGATATCGTCCATATTTCAGTGACCACTGAATCTCGTAAAATTTTCGTACGTACGTACAATCTCGAGAGATCTCGTAAATCTCGAAATTTAGGCGGGATCTCGCGAGGCAACAAAGCCCAGGTCTGAACTCTCGCGAGATTGCATTCTCTAAATGAAACGCAAAAATCTTTTCAGTAATTATATTTGCTTAGTTTAACGAGAATACAAATACAATATTATTATGTAAAAAGATCTATAGATCAAATTATTTCTTGATTAAATAAATATCATTCTACGAACTATCACGAGAATATCTTGACGACATAGTGAGTATAGTGACTACCACTCGCTTTACCATAAAAATGTTCGTATATAAAGTGGAGATATAATAAAATATGTACAAAAGCTATGGTAAGTACCTAACATTTTTAACGTGCACATGGCATGTGCCGTTAATATATAGGTATATCTAAAGTATCTAAAATGATAAGTTCAAAATAAAAATTGTATAAACTGATAAATTAGATCATATGGGTGATTTAGCATACAATAAGTCAAAAAATCTGGTCTTTTGTCTGTAATAGGAGACATTTTTGATTTTCGCTTTTCTTTAATGGGGATTATAGACGGGCTATACTTTTCCGGACATGTGTGGCCGGCAACTATGGGCATCTTGCTCTTACTTCCATGCTAGAATAAGACGCCATAGTTGCCGGCCAGACATTTCTGGAAAAGTATCGCCCGTCTAGAAGCATTAATTAAACCTGCTAAAATGTAAAATTTAATATAAATAAATTAAATTAAATTAATAAATAATCTTGTATTTACTTTCAATAAATAAATATTAGGGGACATTCTTACACAAATCGAACTAGCCCTATAGTAAGCTCAATAAGGCTTGAGTTAATAAAATGCCTTTCTGCCTGTGCTTAGCTATCAAACCGTGACATGTTTTTTTTTAATCACTAGTATCAATGGTATCATGTTAGCGACACCACTTGAGGACTAAATACTGGCCTTGTGTGTGTGTTTATGTAGAAAAAAAGTTTTATATTATACTTTCTGATATCGCTAGCATGACAAGTTTATGGCACAGCCGAATCTTAGTACTAAATTCAACTTTGCGCCATAAAATGCTTTGTAACGTATATCCCCTGCGGCAATTTGACTAGTTTCGTTCCATGTGTATGTGTTCCGATGATTTGCAGTACTTTATTGTTAAGATCGGTAACACAGTTGACCCTACACTTTCTAGAGTTCCTTGAGGAGCAGTACCATTTTATGTGAGTCTCTTTCTTCGAAGCGTAGCTCTTGTTATATGTGTACTCTTGGTATAGCAAGACTGGCTCTCCACGGGAAGATGTGATAAGGCAGCCTGGAAATAAACCATATAGACAATTTCAAATAATGTAGTTGAAGTATAGTGCATGCATTTTGGGCGTAGCGATAATCCTGTTCTGACGACTAATCCAGCCAAAAGTTCTGCTGCAAGGACGCGCAGGTGCTGACTACGCGGGAGGGAGGAGAAGTTAGAGCAAAATAAGGCAGAAGGCTCGCTTACCCCGTCTAGTGTAGCATTTGCGGCAGAAAGATAGTGGGGTATGAGAACCTTAACCGTGCACCGTCTTAACCGCAATGATAAGGGTAAGCGAGCTTGTTTGCTCATGCTGACCCAACTTCCGCCGCCCGGTCGCAGGCAGCAGCTTCCTGCCCGAGATACCGGAGAGCCAAGTAGATAGGACGGGAGTGCAGACTGTGCAGACAGGATGGTAAATTAAATATGCATCCTTTTCCTTGAGAAAAAGTACTACTAGAAAAACTGGTTCAGGGAAACATTCCAGCTTTAGCCAGTTTTCTGAGAGGGCTTGATTAAAGAAAAAGACGGCCGGCCGAGTCGCTAAATCTAACTAACAGAGAGCTCAGAGAACATTCTAATGTGGCAGCAAAACTGTAAGAAAATGTCTTAAAGACATGAGCTTCGTCAAGCGTTCAAGAAAAGTTAGGCCCATCGTCTCCGAAAATACGGTTAAGTCATTTGGTCAAAAACTGCAAAAACTAACGGTTTTTGCGTTATAGGACTTATGGGTGACGAATCATGGCACTTAAAATAGAAATTCGTGGCAAGGTAAATTTTATTTGGAGAACACCAATGGTCCAACGGACGAGAACGTGAAAGTCGAGCTTACGAAGTTTCCTAAAAAAGTTTTCCTAAGGAGGATAAAATTGGAACTAACAAAAATACCAACATCTGTGTTTTCGACAGCGATGGATAAAGTACCACAAAACTGCCGTAAATCATCTCGCATTGGATAAACTTATTCTTGCAATTAACGTTATTAAATACACTATTAAAAAACTTGAATATTTATAAAACAACCTTGGGTTTTTTTTTAATTTAACACGACATTGAACTTTGTGCAAATTTCATTCCGCATACGTTATAATACCTTAAAGTAGGTAATATGGATATGGAACGTTCTCACTAGGGTGGTCCTTAAAAACAGAAAATTTGAAATTTCAATGAGGCACCCTCTTAAATTGTTCTAATACGTGAAAAAATAACGTATGTTTTTATTTTTTTTATTACCGAATTTTGAAACTTTTTAAGGTTTGCATTTCTCCATAGTAAGATTTTTATTTTTTTAACATTTTACTACTTTATTGAGCTATATTTCTGGCTTTCAAACAATCTACTAACTATTCCACTATAGCTGAAACTGTAGCGGTGTGGCTGGTAGGTAGGCTGCATAGGCGACACAAAAAGTGTGAGATTTTACAGGTTCTCTAGTAGAACATCTTTCGTGTATTTTATGTACTTACGTATTAAATTACTGCATTGCATTATGTGAGGCTGTTTTAAGATTAATATCAATGATAAAACTTCTAAACTAAAGACTAGAAGTTACTTTTGTGACAGTTTGTGCCCATCTTTCTTGTCCTAGTTTAGTAAAGTTGATCTATGATTCTCTTTTTCTGGTATCTTTCTCGATCTTTTCTCCGCCTTTCTTCTAAGGCCGAGTCGTCCAATTTAGCACGAAAACGTCGCATACTAAGCATTTTCCCTTCTCGGCGACGTCTTTGTTTTTCTTCTCCGGTAAGTGCTAAACTACGTCTTGCCAGTGCTAAAACAAGACATCGCATGTACCTGAATACTATTTCAAGTTTTGTATGTTATTTATAGTTGCTGATAAATTATAATAAATACATTTACTACGATTATTAATACCTGAATAACATAATAGTAACAATTATTAATACCTAAATGTCATAATGAGATAAGATGGTGGGCCACCTGATACGGCACTACAGCTTCTTCTTAAACATCCTTAAAGGTAAAATTGAAGGCAAAAGAGGCAGAAGAAGGCCGCTAACATATTTTAGCCAAGTAAAGGATAAAGTTGTTGTTGAGTTGTATGAGGAAGTCAAGATGCTGGTAATATCCTAGAAGGTAAAATTGAAGGCAAGAGAGGCAGAGCAAGGCCTAGGCTAGATAAAGTTGCTGTAGTCGTATGAGGAAGCCAAGATGTTGGCAATGGACAGAGAACAGTGGCGGTTACTCCACCGACAAGAGCAAACCACTTAGTAATGATGATGATGAAATATCATAATAGGGATTGCAGACTCGAACCTAGAGGTCTTGACTACCTGCCATGTAATTACAAGTTCACAGTGCTTAAAACAACCATCCAAAGGTCCCTAATAACTAAGACATTCTAATCAAAAACCAATAAAGTTTTGGACTAATTGGGCTTTGAAAAATAACGGTCATAGTACATTATTTAATCACAATTTATTGAGATACCATCAACAATTCCTTGCTCCTCATCACCATTCGATCCCGTCTCCGCCTCAGCAATTTTACTCAACCGTTTAGCGGACATCCTTATATACTCTCCGTCATCGTTGACATAGAATATTGGGGGTGGATGACTATGTACACCATCAATGACCACAAATTCTCCCTCATTGCCTAAAGACACTTGGGCGGTACATTTCTTCGAGCACCGAGACGAACAAGACCATGTCACTCGATTCTTACTCACGCTGTTTTTGGCGAATGTGTACTGCTCGTAAACAAGCAACTTGTAACCCTTTTTTGAGGTGATAAAGTGTATTTCTGAAACATTACAAAAACGCCCATCCTTCATATTTGTAAGACATCATCTTTCATATTTGATACAAGCAATGGGCCTTTCTCGGAGCACATCAAGGTACTTTGTTCCAAAATGGATAAAAAGTAATAATTTTCAGTCATTTCTATACTTGAAACCATAAGCAGATTCCAAAAAAACTACCCTTTGTGTTGCCATTAAAACAAGGAGGGTTGACAGCAGTAAATATGCATTTTTCTAAATGATGGAAACTAGCTATGTCTATCCTTTAGATAAATGCAAATTCATTCATTTCAACCCTCCTCATTTTAATGGCAACACGTTTTTTTTTATCTAATTATGGTTTCAAGTATACGAACTCACGGTCGAAGTGTACACTGAGCAATGCAAACGGGTCAATTTGTAAAGAAATGATATACGAAGTGTATTCGTTTTTATTATGGCTTTTGAATAAAATTTCGAATAAAGTAAACACTAAGATAATCATAATAAATAACCAATTAAAACATTTTTAGACGTTTACGTGATCCGTATATCTATACAAAATATGTGTACCTAGCTGTGATAATGTCATCAGTAAAATTTAAATAAGGAATGTTTATGACAATTATATTTTCTCTGGTCTCGAATGACCCAAGATATTTAGACAACGATTACAATCAAAACTTAAAAATACAAAGATAATAAAACATAAAATGAACTACTTATACAAACTGATCTTTCGTCATACTTTTTAACTTACATTTAAAATGAACATTAAAATATAACATTGCATAGGACTGCACACACGTAGCATAACTTGCTCAGAACGGTTAAGCCGGAATTACATTACGAAATTAGTGGCATGAAATTAATTTCGTGACATTAGTTTTACCAACAGTTTCACGTGTAATTTATTAATTTCGTAATGCATGCATTAATGTCGTTCATGCATTATAAGGAACGTTCTAGGAAGTCATTCTACGCGCATGTCATTTTACGTGTTGCGTTGCGCGTTAACACTTGAACAAACTTTTTAATGTAAAAACTTTTAAAAAAATTGACCGCCCTGCACGGCTAGCACAAATGCGCAGGACTAGCGCGATAAGGGAGAAAAGGTATATAGCTAGTATGTATTAAAATAAAATATCCCTTTGTCGCGCTGTGTGCCAAATGTGCTAACCCTGCAAACGGACTAGCATATCCCGCGCTACTCTGACACCCGACATCATTACTTAGGTATTTCTTTTTGGTGCAATTTTAATTGCGAAAGACACTTCCTTCATAGCCACTTGTTTCAAACAAACCTTGTCGCTACCACTTCACTTGTTCTGTTGATTCTCTACTCTGAGTACTAATTGTGTCATTTCTATCTTAGGCGGGGGATGACTATGTTCACAATTGAATTTGCTAACTACAACAGCCGTTTCAGTTTCCTTTGTATGTACATTAGCTCTACAGCCCTTCTTCCTGTGACTGGAACACGTCCAATAAGCTCCTCCATCTTTATTCGCGTTTCTCCACGAATATTTGTACCCGCGGAATATAAGAATCCCGTTTTCTCCCCTCGTTGATAATATGACAGCCTCTGGAATAAATCATACTTTTTAATTATTATTTTTTTTGATTTTTGTTCAACGCGAAAGCGACATCAGTTTCTGTCAGCTTTTAAGAAGGTACGTAGTTTTTTTTAAATTAAGTATGTGAAACCTGTTTAAAAGATTACAATGATTTATACGAACTCACTATAACTATATATTATATAGAGAGAAGACCGCCAGTTGTTTAACTATATTATTTTATTAATTGATGAGGTCGGGGTTGTTACACGCATATGATGCATGCCTAGGATAGTGCCTAATTACCTAGGTATCCAATCTCGTCCTCAAAACGAAACAACGAAGAGTATAGTTGGAATTATTTGAACTGAGCTGATCTACTTATCTTCAAAACAATAGCATTCAAGTCAAACAATACGATTGGTCGACGCGTGCCATTTTTGCAAGAAAAAGGTTACCACCACATAAAATGTTCAATAGAATAATGAACTCTTATCGTCCTAGCCAAAGATTCAAAATAAACGAACGAACAATGAAGGAAAATTTCTTGTTTATACCTGGCTCGCTGTGAGCGGGTTTTTTATTATCTTTTAGTCAATTTTGAATATATTAAATAAGACGATAAAGTTCATTATTCAATTGACTTGACTGCTATTGTTTTGAAGATAAGTAGATCAGCTCAGTTCAAACAATTTCAACTATACTATGAATATATGTATAGATAAAGACGTCAGTATCATCATAGCACAATGTTATGAATTGGAAATTTAGAATCCTCACACTTTGATTGCGCTTACTTAACACAACATTCCAATTCAAGACACTATCTGTTTCTGTTTAATTTATAAACCGAAAATAATAAAAACAAAATATGAATTATAATATCTTGTATTCGAGGTGTCACAGTCAATAACAAAATCAAGGTTCAGATGAGGAAACAGCAGGTCCAACCGATCGGCGCAGTCGTAGCACACGATAATAAACGATAAATAATAAATAAAGGCAAATATGAAACAATTTTCAGAAGCACAGTCTGAAATGACGGAAGGTTAGGTTGCTTACGTTCCATTTCATGTAAAATTCTCTAATCGTAATTTCGAAGTTTTGTTTTAATAATAAGTATCTTTATATCGTATGTTTTTTAGCAGACTTAATTGTATTACGAATATACTAACGTGGAAATGTAGTCTCGGATACTATCAAAGTAAGTAAAATGGAATTTGCCTGAATTTCATACTAAAGCCTATTTACTTACGTGGAAATGTAGTCTCGGATACAATCAAAGTAAGTAAAATGGAATTTGCCTGAATTTCATACTAAAGCCTGGTTTTCCTAGGCTAGAAAAACCGGGCTGACCAGAGCTTTGGTCAGCCTCGCTTCCTCTTCCGCTTTGGACTGCCATCTGACGAATCATAACGGAAACCTACGATAGCTCTCCTCAAACACGCTGCGATTTTGACATTTCTAAGGATTATAAGGCACTGAAAACACCGTGAGAAACAAGTTGTAAGTAGCTGAGAAAAGGTTTGCCACAAGTAAGTTCCATTCTTCAGCAGTCCTAGCGCATATAAGTACCTATGGCATATATCGACAATATAAGGGTAGAACCCACGTCCGCGCCTAGTCCCATATGATGGCGAAATGGAGAAGGAGGGATTCATTCGTGAAATGCTAATGCAGACCTAGATTCCTGTGCAACACCGATAAGCAGGCATATTTTCTACAATGTTCAAGGGATTTGCATCTTAGCCTCAATAAGCCTTATGTTCTGAACTTTTAATTAGGTGTGCTACCGCAGTTGTTATAATTTATAATACTAATATTACATATATTAAAATTATTAAAATTGTCTTTTCCGAGAAGCCTTTCCTATACCTAATTATTATACATTTTACATGCTACTTAAAACCTTACTTAACAACAAATAAAATAATTATTCATCAATTCAAAAGAGCAGTAAACAATCGTATTCAATCACAACAGCTTTGAAAATTTTGTATTATGATAACCGAAGGGCTAGCACAATTGGTCGGTCGCGCAACTATTTGTCACGTGACAAACATAACTAAATATACGTCATAACAAGTCGCGACTTCGTGCTTGGTGTTGAAAGTCAAATATTTTCATTCTCTTACCTTCTCCTTACTACCTCCTAATTACTTACTCCGTTGACTTACCTACCCAAAATGACTTCCCGACACGTGATTACGGCATTTTCACTGTCTTACTCCGGTGATTTTTCCTCTTCTTTAACAACTAATTGCGTCGGGATATCTAATTTAGGGGGAGGATGACTATGTTCACAATTATATTTACTAACTAAAATTGCTGTGTCCGTTTCCTTAGTATGAACGTTGGCTTTGCAGCCTTTCTTCTGATGACTGGAACAGGTCCAATAAGCACCGCCATCTTTTTTCGCGTTCCTCCACGAATATTTATAACCACGGAAGATTAGTATCCCGTTTTCACCCCAAGTTGATAGAATGAGCGCCTCTGGAATAAAAATACCTAGTGTAATCATGCTTGTGTATTATATGTGGATCAAATTATAAGACAAAAGTTTATGAATGAAACCAGCGATTCTATATTTTCTGACCGCTTAAATACTTGTCGTTCCAGAAATGTCGCGCGTTTCCCCGCATGTCGCGCTAGCTTGGGCTAGCCGTGCTAGTTGTATGAGAAAGTCTATTGGTGCGCCATATGATGACAAGATAGCGTAGAAGGACACAAATTAAAACAAAATGCGGTTTTTATGCTCGTCTTCATTTAAGAGTAAGTAAATGACATAGAATGAAATTAGGAACTAGTATGTGCCTACACATACTTATTTTAAATTGAACAATCTAACATACACATTGCACACGTATTTATTACCGCGTTACGTGATACATCGCATCACCGTTCATGCTCTAAAACATAAATCACAAATCACAGTTTATACATATGAATTATTACTAAAATAAAATAACTACTTCACATGAAAATATTGATACAGACCCACGGCAAGCATGGTATAAGGCATGTACGGTCAAATCATATTTAATCATAGAGGGTCTTGCTTGTAGATGCACCGAATAGAAATATTCGGTAAGTATTCGGCACGTTTTTCAATATTCGATATTCGGCCTAATAATTCGATGAATGTATTCTTATTGTTATTAAACTAACTTTACTGTAAATATTTCACTTTAGAACCACACACCACTGAAAAATGAGACTGTTTTGGAACGGCTGATGATGGCATAAGGCAATAAGTAGGTACTTTGAACCGAATAATTCCGCTGAATATTCGGTTCGGCAAAAGCTGGATTGAACATTCGGCCGAATATTCGTATTCGGTAAAACCCATATTCGGCGCATCTCTACTATTTACTATTCTGGGTATTAGTTTAGTAGTATTACCTAATGTACCATAAAACGGGGTTACTTTAGGAAAAAATGGGGCTACTTTGATAATTTAATGTAGTATAAAAACAGAACTATTTGAAATTAAGATTTAATCGAGTATACAGCAAGATATAATACTCACTGCCACAGTTCACCCACAAGTAAAAATTATGATTTCGGTGAAAACCTGTTTGATCAAAGTCACCCTACCCCTCGAATCAAAGTAACCCCTATTTACCGTATATGTTAGGAAAATCAAATTCATGTAACATGATTTAGTGCCTTTTGTACCCTTTCTTTCAATTTATGACAACACTTGTAGCAGCAACAGTTAATCTCCAGCATTCGTGTTGTTAAAAAGAGGTATAATATAAATATGTCGATATATACGATACCGTGCTAGGCTTGCTTTTGCGGGAGCCCCAACGTGCTACGCAGAATTTCCGATATAGGAGATTTACTTGGGAAATACGTAGTAGCGCCGGCCGCTATATTTTTTTCGTTCCATCGGGTAGCCCCACAGCCACGATGACCAGCTTCAGGCTACTGGATAGAACATGTCCCAAAAAAAATGTCGAGCTACGGACTGGTCGCTACATTTTTGCGGTGGAAGCGCTAGGGTAAAATTTCCTTTACATCATTATCCGGCTCTTTCTTCTTAAATGTATACGGTCGTTTCTTGTTATGCTTATAATCTATGCCCGTTGTGGTAAGTTTGATTTGGGGCGGACGATGGGTGTGAGTGCCGCGTATCTGCACAATATGGTCCAGAGCATCAGTGTTGAGGATCGCAGGGCATTGGTTGGTTCCATACATTACGCAGTACCAGGTCCTGTTGCCTTCCCTAGTCGCTTTCGACACCTGCCGGAATATGTAGGAATTGAAGAGTAGGAGCTGAGCGCCTCTGACGCTCCTCACGTAGGAGGCTGGAAGGATGACGCGTAGTTAGTTCCTAGCTTTCTTGAGATGGACGCTACAGTACGGCCGTCCTCACAAGGGGGAACCTTTGTACTGTGTCGCTTTAACGTCATGTTTAAACTGCCGAACATAGTTTTCAAATACGTGAAAGTGACAAGGTACCAAGGTGTTTAGCTACTTATGAGTTCGACTGTACTCTACACTATGCCCATGCTAGAATATGTTCTACTTTAAATATACTTACCTTATTTATTGAATGAATCCTCATAACGCAGCAGCATTTATATTATAATCCGACCAAGCAAGTAGACAACTAGAACGGACGAAAAGCGACATCTCGTTTGTCTAATTGAATTGGTTGGTAAATATGCATTGATTCCCCGTTGATACTAATCTTGATGAAGCTTGTCAAATAAGTGATCGGTATGCAAAATAAATTCCTGATATATAATTTAAATGTCAACTTAGCGGTTTTAAATACAAAATAACAAAAATTGTATAACCATTTCTTTAATTGATATGTCATAAGAAAAAAAGTACCTTTCTACAATGTTAAAATGGATAACTTATTGTTGCTAAGTAGATAGTAAACCATCAAGTTATTGTAATAAAGTATAAATTACAAAATATAATTAAAATCATAAAAATATATGGACCTTGAAAGTTTAGAAAATATATGCATTTTTTTATTGTCCAAGACAAGCCACAAGCCACAAGCCTACACTAAAAAATAAATTATAACATTTTTTTTGTCAGTAGATAGTGAGAAGATTAATGAAATCATTTGAAAATGATTTATTATTATGATTTATTATTATCAACAGTTACAATTTCTCAAATCTCACATGTTGGTATGATGCTGCTCCAAACTTACCTGTAACAAAAATATCAAATTTAATATTAGTTATTCAAAACTTAAAATAAAAACTGCACCTAATTTAGTAATCACTTAGACGAGTTAATGTTATGCATCCCTAGAGACTTTTGTTCAGGACTTTGAAATCTATAGCATATCAAAATCTCAGGATATTTAACTGAAACCACATTTTCCATACTTCAGGTCCGGGGTCCTTTCGAAAAACTGAGATGACAATAATAAATTATAATTATTGAACCTGCTCACAAATTTCACGAGAATCGGCTCAGGAATGCGAACTGTAGAGGAAAACAGTCCAACAGACACCGGAGATACAAATTCATTTATGCCCAAGCTGAAACAGAAAACTTTGTTCGCTTCACTCCTCATACAATAAAACAATGAATACATATCAGGGCACAATCCTGAGCTAGCCCCATAAGCTCAATAAGGCTTGTGAGATGGGTACTAGACAATAATACTTTCCTGTAACAGGAGCAATAAATTAAACGGTAGCTTATTAAGCTTGTGAGCAATTGTTTCTAAGTGGTTTTAATTGAAAAAAAAAAAAATTTTTTTTTTGTTTTTTTTTCTTCAACTTAAGTTTTGGTGTACTTTTTTACTCGTCTGTAGTATAAATATAAGTAACTTTTTATTTTAATAACACAAAAAAAATGGAAAAAATTTGAAAAAATCACAAAAATATCTTTTGAAAACAAAAATGCAAAAACTATTATGACTCACTACATGATGTTACCTCAAAATCTGCATTGACTACTGTGCTATGATCTCGTGGTGCCAAGATACATTACTTGGAGGTCATAACTTTAGATCAATTTTTCTCCGAGTTAAAAAAATTTGAAAAGAAATGGACAAAAAAGGTTACTACAAATGCAGTAAGGAAGCCTCCGTTTAATTTATTGCTCCTGTTACAGGAAACACCCCATATATTTAATAAATATGAATACTTAAATACATAGAAACATCCATGACTCCAAAACAAATATTTATGCCCATCATCAAATATTTGCACTTACTGACATTCTAACCCAGGAACATCAGCTTCATAGGCACTATTGACTAGGCTCAACTGGTTGTCAAAAGTTATTAACACAATATTGCATGTGGTGTGAATGTCCGTTCTCTAGCACTTGGCCCCAAGATAGTAGTTTTGGGCTCCAAAGTGTTGCAATATACATTGAGGGAGTCAATTAGAGTGATTTTTCCGAGGATTTTTGATGCCAGTAAAGCTACTGGGAGCAATAAATCTTGTTCATTATCATGATGATAACCAAGTTATAACAAATTGTTTCAAAATTTATAGCATAGAGGTGACATTTCTATAACAACTATTTTTACAGAAACTGTGCAGGTAGCAACATTTAAATGCGTGCTATTTTGCATTGTCGTCGATGGACATGGTTTGAGGACTCTACAAGTGTTGTCGTAAAAGTGTTACAATCTTATCTTATCCTATAGTGAACTGAAATAAGATAAAAACGCAACATAAACACTATGTTAGCAATGAGTACATATAACACAGTTACTTTACAAAGATTACACTTCACATAATCAAAAACAATCTTACCTGTAGTAATAAGGTTCTTGTTTTACTTCGTTCGTACACAACACAACCGGGAGGAAAGCAAACACTATTTTCAATTCACTGCACTGCTATATTCTGGATCCGTAGCACTCACAATACTATTATATGGAGCTTATAAGCATAATTATTAAATTGTATAAACACTTAAAATCTTTGAATAATAAACTGACAATAAGGAAACCTTGTTAGAATTGACAAACAGTTACAATGTGCGTTCTAACGTTATATGCACATGTTTCAAAACAAAAAAACCACGTTAACAGTTTATTCACACACTTGGACACGCGCGGTAATAATTATGTGCACAATTTTTAATACAATCTCATTTTATTTATAAAAATAAACAAGCAAATTTTTGAGGTTATGTATAAGCGTCGAGAAACGTCAAAGGCTAGTGTTGTACCTCAACCAATTGACGGTATTGACAATTTGCCAGTGGACGACAAGTGTGTTTTTCAAAAGCAAAGCACACTTACTTTAGATTAGACGGTTAAAAAAGTAGTAAAAACTTTAACAAGACAAAACGTGACCGTTTCAGACTAAATCACTGTCTACAAATATTTTCAATACGAATTCGTCTCACCACAATCTACTTGCCTTATCGGTGGATTGAAAAAAAAAAAACGTAACGCAAAGGAATACTCACAAAAATGTTACACAAAGTACACAATTGGTTGGTAATTTATATGGAAAAAAATATTGTGTGCTTCGCTTGTGTGAGGTTTTGTCACACAAACGACACACAAACGAAGCAAAATTGGGATTGGGAAGCAAATAAAAAAAATATCGAAAGGAATTTTAATATACGAATATGCCTAGCCGATTACCTGTTTATTTCTCAACCCAAGTAAAAACAAAAGTAATAAACAAAAAAAAACAAATCGAGCTAATCGGGTGATGGAGACAGAAGGCGGCCATGGCAATTCAAGACTTAACAGACGTAACCCCGTTGAGTTTGGGCTTGTTAGAACCGTCTCAATGTGTAGTTGATGACGGTATACAGAAAGTACAGTTGGCAATAAAAGCTTGTACCAACCAAAAATGAAATGTTTGTCAGAAACAAATTTTATAAAAAGAATTTTGAATGTTTTCAATTTTGAAATGTATTTTTTTTTGCAATTCGCCCTTATATTAAAGCTTAGCTGATATTAAATCGAGTACCTAGTATCACTACCCCCATCTGACCAAGAAGATAAACTAATGGCTCAGTGAGCAGTAGAACTCGCAAGACTGTTTTTTTAAACATTTTTTGTTATTTGTACTTAAGAAAAATTACACCATTTGCACCAAAGATAAGGTAAATATTTACAAGTTATCTTAGATTAAAAAGTTAAATTAAAAAACTAGTAGTGCTGGAAGCTGAAAAATTTGCAAGCCCGTCTTTATAAATTTTTTTTAATTCTGAAAACTGAGCTGCCAATAATTTCTTTATAATTTTTGAACGCGCTCACAAAATTACACGAGAATCGATTGAGAAATGCAACGTGTAAAGGAGGACAGCCAGACAAACGCCAGGGACGCTACCACGAAAATCGAAACTCGAAGTTCGTATACATGCTCGAGTATTGTAAGTGCGATAGAGCTGGAGATACTTCAAAGAAATCCGAAAGAATTTTGTCCAAGCTGAAACGGAGTACTTCGTTCGCTTCGCTCGCTCGTTCCAAAAAGAAAATGAACTGAACAAATTAAGATTAAGTGGTTTAATAAAAGAACCAGCACGGCTATCGCAAGACGGCGCGAGCTGTCTCGATTTTTCTCGCACTATCCGCCTCTCTCTTATTAAGTAGAAACTCAGAAAAACTTGGAAAGAGAGGTTAAGTGCAAGAAAAATCGAGAGAGCTCGCGCGCCGTCTTGTCTTGTGATAGGTACAGGTGCGCTATGCCAGAGTAACAATATAATGAGGAGAATCACACAAAGTTACAGTAAAACACTAAAAATGATTTAGAGAAACATCTCTTAACACAAAAGTATCAACTGGAATGACTGGAATGACAGGACGAGCCATTCCATCAACATTTCAAATATTTTTTTGTCATGCGTAGACAATTGCATCAGTCAAATATAGAACTTTATGTACGGCCAGTATGCACCATTCATGTGCACAAACCTCATTACAACATATCATTAGGTATTAAACCTTCATTGCTTTCGTGATGACAATAAAAAAATACAGGCTTGCGAATTCTGCAGCTCACAGAGCTACTAATCATTATTGATGGAGCGAGCGAAGCGAACGAAGTTATCTGCTTCAGTTTGGGCCAAAATTCTTTCGTATTTATTACATTATTATTACATTTTTCAACCGATTCTCGTTAAATTTTCAGCAGGTTCGATAATTACTAGGTATAAAAAGTTTGTCAATTCAGTTCTTGGATATTATAAAAAAAAACTATTAATTCAAAATTCTAACGGGGTCATTAGTATAGGCTGGTATGATAAAGAACCGTAATAAATAATCATGAACCATATTTGTCCGTCTCTCTGACGTTTCAACTGGTAAGCAAAGCTCAATCATGGTTTAGCCCTGTGTTCAAGATAAGGCATTCAAGCACTGCTTATTCATCGTGAACGTCAAAGCAAAGCTCCTGCTGAGAAACTTAGTCCTGCAAGAAGGTAATTCAAAAAACTCGATGTCTCTACACACTCATTTGCACCAGAGTTGTCAATCTCGCATAGAGTTGCTTGTGGCAAATTTACTGTACTCGTAGTTGCAAAGATAATGGCTTTGAAAAAATAAATCAAAATGTCGCTCTGTTTGTGAACAATTACAGCCTTTTCACACTTGAGCGACTTGCCAGCGAATCCCCCCCCCTAGAAGATGGGACTGCATCTTCTAGGGGGGGTCAGCCTCCCCCTGCCCGTACCTCGCTACACCCATGAATAGAATAGGCTTATGCCCAAAAATAAACAGTTGTTTGTATTTAATATGCGCTCTTCCATGTTCGGTCTTTAACCACATCGATTGTGATACACCACGAACATAATCGTTCGATTATATTTTGACAGCTTGCAATAGTGTCGGGACGTATACACTAGTTGTAAACATCGGTATGTCAAAAATTACGAAAATATTGATATTGCTATCAAACAAACTACTAAAAAACACTCGTCGTGCGCGAAATAACATCGATATTTTGTTTGTGATGCTGTTACATACACGAAATTAAGAATATTCGTATAATATCGAAGTGAAACTTGGCATAACCTAAAAATTATGCGTAGGTTTGTGTTTAAATTTCTTGTTTTTTAAATGAATACTGCTAAATGGTGTCAAAAGTGTCTGTGAAATTGTATTTGTGATGTTGTGATGTGCTAGTTTTGCCTATATAATGGATTGCCAGAGATTAGCAGGGCTGCTGGGGTAAGTACATAGGCAATAACAAACTCTCTTTTTGCCCCTGGTTTGGGCTTTTCGCGCCATCCTACAATTTCCAGGATCTGTGATGAATTGGTATAACTATAACATATCCCGTTCCCCTCCTTCCAGTTCACTTTATCAATCTGAATCAGTAGCACTTTCACTTTCTTTTCTCTATTCAGCAGTGGCAAGTAACTACAAAAATGTGGATGTTTTGAATAAACAGGCACTGTATGATAGTAAGATTGGTAATCGCTCATATATATTACAGTTTTTGTTTATTTATATGTTATGTGTACTCTCGATAATGTTAATTTTAATGGATAATGTTATGTTCTACGATACAAAGAGGCAAGTATTAGGTATGAAATTTTTTGTTTAAGACAGCAATCTTTGTACTGTGTTATATTTTATTTTCTTTAGAAATGTTAATGCCTACTATAAGCTACTTATTACATTGTATTTTAGATACAAACTAACTGAAATATTAAATTTTAGAACAAATATTTGTTCTTAGTTTATAACATGGCATTATTCTTTCGTTTTATTTAGGTTTTTAAATGATGTAGTTCCCTCTTGAAATGGATAATGAATTATCACTTCACACATAATAGAGTGCAATTAATTAATCATAAATCTATACATATATGATTTATCTAATTAGGCATCATCTTTGATACTTATGTTGTGAATTAAAATTAAGAAACATTTGAGTAATAAATTGTCAGTTTTGATTAACACGTTTAAAATCATTTCGGATAAAATAAAAATAAATGATTTTACGACACTTGCAAAATTAAGTGCTGGTCAGACCCCTATAAGGAGTTAAAATATTTTGAAAAATAGTCTAGTACATTTTGTTCTTTATGTGATTTTCAAAATAGACAAAACTTTTGTAAACTATGTTAATAGATTATCCCATCAAAGTAACTGTGGTCAAAATAGCATGTTACTAGGTCTGATAGAATCTAACACCCCGCATTTATTGCTCCTCGTGTGATACTAGCTTGAAATAGTAATTGATGGTGATTATGACACACTTATTCTAGTTCCTAGTCTGTTCCTCCTCAGGCATTTAGAAGTTACGATTAATAAAATAGACAATTGAAGAAGACATTTTACATGTAATCGTTTTTGTTATAGTCACTAAAAGTATTTGTTTTAGTTTATGTTATTTACTAATAGTAGTGTGTTTTTGTATATATATATTAAATGTTCAATATATACTTTGACTTTGGCTTCGAAAATTAGAATTTTAACATATGGCGACTCCATAGATTATAGAACCAAGGCACACTACAATCAAAATTCCCAATAAATTGATTTTAGATTACTATAAAATTGATTTAATAAACTGATGTAAAGAACATCTCATCAGTTTATTTAATCAGGGATTTCTTAAAGTTGAGTATTTCTTATTCTTAACATGCAGAAAAGGGTATGTTTATTTTATTAAAATTACAAGGATTCATATTAAATTTCTATCTAGGTAATACTATTTTTCAGCTCAAATACAGTTCCTACTATCTAGGAAAGGTTAAATTCTTCTATTAGATGGATAACACATTAGATGGAAGGATGCTCCCAACAAAAACCTCGCTCCAAAAGACATCAGAGATGCTTGGCCTTCATCATCATGTTTATATCTACTTACTGGTACTGTTTATATCTGTTTATTACCAAATTTGACCTCTATTGCTGTTGCAATTAAATATTTAGTACATATGCATATAACAACAGGTGCAAACAATTTATTTACATGTCACACAAAATATAAATACCTAGTAGAATCCGAAGATCAAGCTACAAATGCGAACTTATCCATGATAAGGCTCCCTTCCAGCTAGCCTTTGATCAATTAAGTGTAAAGTGGATAAAACAAGATAGACAGACTTACACCGTGAACAATAATAATATTTTATTATAATAACTTAACAAATGCTTTCAATGTAATTTATACTGAATTTAATTCAAATTCAAAGCAAATGTGTAATCTGTATCTGTACAATATTGAATGATGTCCATAAATGATCTGATTTGTTTAAAAAAATTGTCTTTTATTCCAACAAACACATCCTCTTTTGATGTAAAATAATGGTTCAATAATAATTAGGTACTTAATTGATAAATGTCATCGGTTTTGCTTCCAGGTGCGAAGTTTTTACCTACCGGAAGAGGTAATAATCTGATACTTTATAACAAGCATACATACAGCCGTAACAAACCAGGACAATACTACTGCTCCAAAAGACTTTCTCTGAAATGTAAAGCCAAAGTGAAACTGGACGCAAGTAATCAAATTATACTTGCTGTAAATGAAACGCATAATCATGAGCCGCCAGTGTTTCACATAAGCAAAAATGGAGATTATGTACCTATTAAGTAGTGGTATATAATGTTACGGAGGTGTACAGTCGACGTTAAAGATGTGTGGCACTTTTGCACCTAATTGCATTTTAATAAAGCGAAAAATGTATAGGTACATATTTTTGACATTGACTACCTACTTGTTTTCAATTTAATTTATACTGAATTTAATTCAATTTCAAAGCAAATGTGTAATCTGTACAATATTGAATAATTTCCATAAATGATCTGATTTGTTTAAAAAAACCGGCCAAGTGCGAGTCGGACTAGCGCACGAAGGGTTCCGTACGTATCTATAAAAACGAACAAAAAATCACGTTTGTTGTATGGGAGCCCCCTTACATATTTATTTTATTCTGTTTTTTTAGTATTTGTTGTTATAGCGGCAACAGAAATACATCATCTGTAAAAATTTCAAGAATGAGATACAGCTTGGTGACAGACGGACAGACAGACAGACAGACAGACGGACGGACAGCGGACTCTTAGTTTGGGTACGGAGCCCTAAAAACGATCTTTTATTTTAACAAACAAATGCTCTTCTGATGTAAAAAAATGGTTCAATAATAAGTAGGTAATTAATTGATGAATGTCATCGGTTTTGCTTCCAGGTGCGAAGTTTTTACCTACCAGAAGAGGTAACATTCTGCTACTTTACAACAAGCACACATACAGCCTTAGGTACCCTGGATGGTACTACTGCTCCAAAAGGATTTCCCTGAAATGTAAAGCTAAAGTGAAATTGGACCCAAGTAATGAAATTATACTTACTGCAGATGAAACGCATAATCATGAGCCGCCAGTGTTTCACATAAGCAAAAATGGAGATTATGTACCTATTAAGTAATTTATATATATAAACATACAAGTCCTGACTGACTGACTGACTCACTCACTTAAGCTGTTTTTTCACAATAGGTGTTTTACATTTCGTAAGTACCCACTAAGAAGGGATTTTTGAAAATTCCTCCCTCAAGGGAGTAAAAAGGGGGTTGAAAGTTTGTATGAGGATGGAGTAAAATTTTAAGTGAAAGACTTGAAACTTTGTGTATGGACTCCTTAATACAATACAAGAAAAGTAATTCTAGGGTTTTGGAAAAACCTACCCCTAAGCGGGTTAAATAGGGGTGCAAAGTTTGTATGGAGCTAGTAGTTCCACGCGGACAGAGTAGCGGGCAGAAGCTAGTGGTATATAAGGAGGTACAGTTGACGTCAAAGATGTGTGGCACTTTTGCACCTAATTCCAGTGTAATAAGGCGAAATTTGGTACATATTGTTCGACGTCGACTGTAATAAGACACTATTCCTTTTTATTAAATATAGGTACGTATTTAACCACTATCTGCGCATTTGAGCAATAATAATATTATCAATAATAATTTATTGTACAAACGTTGTAATTGGAATATTTACTTATTTGAATTCAAATTCGAAGCAAATGTGTAATCTCTACCATATTGTATAACTCCAATAAATGATATTCTTTATTTAAAAAAAAAACGTTTTTTTATTGCAACAAACAAAATGCTCTTTTGATGTAAAATAATGGTTCAATAATAAGTAAGTACATAATTTATGACCTTCATCGGTTTTGCTTCCAGGTGCGAAGTTTTTACCTACCGGAAGAGGTAATAATCTGCTACTTTATAACAAGCATACATACAGCCGTATACACCCAGGGCAGTACTACTGCTCCAAAAGAATTTCCCTGAAATGTAAAGCTAAAGTGAAATTGGACGAAACTAATGAATTTATACTTGCTGCAGAGGAAACGCATAATCATGAGCCGCCAGTGTTTCATATAAGCAAGCATGGATATTATGTACCTATTAGGTAGTGGTATTTAAATACAGTCAAAGTTGAAAGTATGCACACACACGTGCACTTTTGCACCTTGGTGAAACATATATTGTGGCGTCGACTGTACATACGTGATATCGTGTTCTATAAATATAAGTAAAAAATGTTTATTAATGTCTATTAATAATTGCAAACTCAAAAAAAGTTTATTTATATCAAGTAATACTTACAAAAATGGCCGTTTTTTATTTTTGTTAAACCTCAGTCAACGTTTAATTTAATAGTCATACTTTCACCAAGTGATGTTTGCTCATTGATCATTATCTTTCAGGCCCAGTTTTTTTACCTAGCAGAAAAGGCAAAAACAATGTGCTACTATATAAGGGCTATACATACAGCCGTGTGTATATAGGAACCTACTACTGCTCTAAAAAAACCAAGATAAAGTGTAAAGCGAAAGTGAAATTGGACGAAATTTCTAATATTATACTTGATGAGGAGGGGGTGCATAACCATGAGGCACCAGTGTTTCATTTTAGCAAAACTGGAGAGTATATTCCAATCTAATAATGCTATGTATATTTTATTCTTGACAATTTCACTTGCGACTTTACGATTAAAAGTCGGCCGTCCCTTCGTCCTGTTTGTGGGAAGACCACCAGTATCACCACCTAGCTGCCCCGGCGCTCCCGAGCCAGTTCACCAGGTCCGCTGACCGCTGCTCCGGTACACGGAGACCTTGCAGCCGCCGTCGCCCGAGGGGAGTACCGTACTACGGCGTAAAACCAGACGGGCCATAACGCCCACGACCTGTTTTTTTTTAAATTACTTTTCCTTGTTGACGTTCAGAGTTTCTTTTCACCAATTACCACATCCTGGGGACTGAACGTTACAGTGGCTAATGATATTTTTGTAAAAGGGATCCAATCTGTTAGTTCCAACACTTCCAACTATAGATCCAAAACTCTAGTCTAAAGATGTAAAAGGCTATAGTCGGACTTTCATATACCTACTTGCGACCTTTGATTGTAGAGAATGGATTTTTTTGTAGTAAGCACCCCTAATGGCGTCTATTATTTTGCCCTAGTTTCAGCTTCTTATGTTTGACAGTTTCTGACTTATGTCACTTATACGGTTTTCAGTAATAATGATTTTCTCATAAACTACCCATACATTTTTTTTGAAATTATTAGTCCATATTCTATAAACTAAGACCCATCGTTACAGAAAATATTAATATCACTTGTTTAAAAAAAGATGGAAATAAAAGGAATCGAAAAGTTCAAACTTTTTTTTTATGTGTTACGTTACGAGCTAGCGACACCTACATACAGTTTTTGTTCATAAAGTGGTTGATATTCTTGTCTACTACTTGCGTAAGTTTCAACTTTTTGCATTTGGTACTAGGGGCTCAAATAAGCCATATTACAACGAGATGGATATTTCTTTTAGACCCTAGTTATACACTCTACTTTTCACTTTGACTGCGAGAAAATAGTAAAACAAAGATTATCCATCCACAATCAATAACAAATTCCACGGCGAAGAGATTTTTCAATTTAGCGGCATGTTTTTTTTTACTAAACTGATTTGACACAGATACAAAATATTGACTCCACGAATAAACGCCACTGACCGTCTACAGGCGCATCCAAACGGCCGCGCGGCGGACAGCGAGCGTACGGACGGACACAAGATAAAGCGCTCAATCTCATAGCTTATGCCGCCATGCAGTCAACCACGCTTGAACGTTTGGACGCGCTATTAACGGTCAGAGGCGTTTTCTTTTTTAACGATTTGGAATTAGGGACTAAAACCACACCTGATGTTTGATTAGTCGATTTTAATACGTAGCTGTATTCTGGTTGGTTGATAGCAAAGAGAAATGTATTTTGAAAGAGTTGTGATTGGTGGATTTAATATGGTGA
This sequence comes from Epinotia nisella, assembly GCA_932294315.1. Taxonomy (NCBI): domain Eukaryota; kingdom Metazoa; phylum Arthropoda; class Insecta; order Lepidoptera; family Tortricidae; genus Epinotia; species Epinotia nisella. The sequence continues at coordinate 29,002,850 of OW028675.1, read as the reverse complement.
AGTGTTTTGATTAGTCAAATTAAATGTGTTAAAAATCATAAATATGTATACATATTTTCCCTAGGGGCTAAATGTACTACTTTAGCCCCGCTTATTAAGCCTAATATGACACACTTTTCGAGCTTGAGAAGTAAAAAAAATATATGTTTGTTGAATAATTATTTCTTTTTAGGCCCAGCTTTTTTACCAAGCCGCAAAGGAAAAAATATGTTGCTACTGTATAATGGCTATACATACAGCCGTATACATGCAGGAAACTACCACTGCTCTAAAAGAACAGTGATGAAATGTAAAGCAAAAGTGAAATTGGATGAAATTAATAATATTATACTTGGTGAGGAGGGGGCTCATAACCATCATGTTCCGGTGTTCCATATAAGCAAAACTGGAGAGTATATCCCTATCAGATAGTATTTATGTTATTATTATTGTGTAAACATTTTTATGTATAATTTCGTATATTTTTTAAATATTTTATTAAGTAATCGTAACAAAAAATTATGGCTAAGCCTAGAAAAGGCTTTGTTTTATTTTTCCACGATTTTAACCTATGATCTATACTATGACATCGTACTAGCACCAGATAAATATATAAATGTTTAGTAAATTATCTTTTTTTGGGACTCGTTTTTTTACTAAGCAAAAAGGGTAAAAATAATGTGTTCATGTCGGTTACTGCTCTGAAATATCTATGATGAAATGTAAAACAAAGGTGATATTGGACGAAATTAATAACATAATACTTGATGCAGAAGACACGCACAACCACGAGCAACCATTGTTACACATAACTTAAAACGGACAGTATATACCTCTGAAGTACCTAAATAATTTAAGAAATAAATAAGCGAATATTTCCAATAAAGTGGATCATCATCATCATCATCATATCAGCCCAAAGACTTCCACTGCTGAACATAGGCCTCCCCCAAAGAGTGCCACAATGACCGGTCCTGCGCCACCCGCATCCAGCGGACTCCAGCGACCGTTACCAGGTCATCAGTCCACCTTGTGGGGGTGTGGTGATAAAGTGGATATGTGGAGGAAAAATTCACTTGAGTATAACATAAAGAAGGTAAGTTGATAGCCCAATATAAGAAAAGTTATTGTAAGTATTTGAAAACTAGCCAAGTTAAATTTTGAGCTTGAATTTATCGTAAGTTATCTGTTTTGTGAAAAAAAATCTGTTCAGGAGTATAATAGAACTTTTTTGATCTCTATTCTTCTCTTATGTAGAACGTGACTCCCATTTTCACATTTATGTTTTTGATGGGATATAATGCTATATGTATATTTTTGTAAAGGTTAAAACCGTTGATAAGCTACAGTTACAATTGGAAATTAAGAGCGTTCCTTGGCTACGGTATCAATTGTATTTTAGAGGATGCGTATGCTACGGTATCAAAATATGTATTTAGAGCGTTCATAGGCTACGGTGCTGATGGGATTTAACAGCGTCAGTAGTAGGTATCTAAATCGCCACATCTGCTATCGACGAGTATAACCACCCATCGTAAGCGTGATTATCCCTTCATAGTAAAATGTATACCGGTAGAGTTCTACTTACAGTGGTTGAGATTTTGTACTATTGTTAATCACTCAGAAAGTTATAAAAACGCTGATTTATAGACGTTTTAACTGTATTTATGAAATTTGGGGTTATATTAATTTAATAAATAAACCAAATTTCATGTGTTTATGTTAAATAGGTTTTGAGTTATTACTCACTCATACAGTGTAATGGCGATATTGACCGTGACGTTAGAAACCGAATCAGCGCAGGATGGATGAAATGGCGACAGGTTACGGGAACCATCTGCGACGGCCGAATGCCCCTTCGACTGAAGGGCAAAATTTACAAGACCATTATAAGACCTGTCGTCATGCATGGATCAGAATGTTGGGCCACAAAGATGACGGATGAAACGAGATTGCATGTTACAGAGATGAGAATGTTGAGATGGATGTGTGGCGTGACGAGAATGAATCGAATAAGGAATGAGTATATAAGAGGAAGCCTGAAAGTAGCACCCATAACTGAAAAGCTGAGAGCGAATCGCCTACGGTGGTATGGACATGTTATGCGGAGGGATGATAGTAATGCTGCTAGAAGGGCATTAAGTATGAATGTTGAGGGTTGCAAGAGAAGAGGTAGACCAAGGAAAAGGTGGATGGACTGTGTGAAAGACGATATAAATAGGAAGGAAGTGTGTGATGAGCTGACGGGCGATAGAGAGGTATGGAAGAAAAAAACATGCTGCGCGGACGACCCCAAGTAAATGGGATAAGGACAAGCGAATGATGAGGTTTTGAGTTATTAAGGGGTCAAATGTGGCTCCAAATGGTTCGTGTAATATCACTGCGGCGTCGCCAGTTCTAGGCTTGAACTTGGTTCGACACGTTGGCTCGTGTCTAGATATACTATTATACAATACATGATCAGAAGTGAGCGCATAATCATGAGTCACCAGTGTCTCATACTTATTTAACAAAACTAGAAAGAAAATGTGGCGGTTGGGAATAAACTAACACTGTATTTTGTTTTTGATACAATGCGGTAAGTAAGTGATGTAATTTTTTTGTTTGTTCGATTTTCGAAGTTTCGCTTGTGTATCGAAATCTTTTTACTAAGTATATTCATTGTATACATTGACATGTAATGTTAAGAATATTGTCAATAAATGAATATGAATATGAATTATTTTTTTTAGATATGTTAATGCCTAACTACTAGCAGCAGCGGTATTGTATTGTTTAATCAGATAGTTTCTAATAAGATTCTATTCTCTTGTTTTTTTTTTTTATTAAGTATAGGTACGCATTTGGCCACTATCTACGCATTTGAGCAATAATAACATTATCAAAAATAATTAATTGTAATTATATAAATGCTTTAATTGTAATGTTTACTTAATTGAATTCAAATTCGAAGCAAAAGTGTAATCTGTAAAATATTGTATAACTCCAATAAATGATCTGATTTGTTTAAAAAAGCTATATCTTATATTCTAAAAAAAACATGCTCTATTGATGTAAAATAATGGTTCAATAATGAGTAGGTACTTAATTTATGAATGTCATCGGTTTTGCTTCTAGGTGCAACATTTCTACCTACCAGAAGAGGTAATAATCTGCTACTTTACAACAAGCATACATACAACCGTACAAAACCAGGACAATACTACTGCTCCAAAAGAATTTCCCTGAAATGTAAAGCCAAAGTGAAATTGGACGCAAGTAATGAAATTATACTTGCTGTAGATGAAACGCATAATCATGAGCCGCCAGTGTTTCACATAAGCAAAAATGGGGATTATATACCTTTTCTCCAATATGCTCGGAAATGTGCGCCTTACTGTAGCAAAAATAGTACGTGAAGTTCCTCGTTACTGACAAGCGCAAAAAAGTTAAAAGTCATTATTGTACAGTTTTAGCGGCCAGGAAAATGTATGAAATTCCTTCACTGTATACTTTTTTACCTTTTAATCATATGTTTGACCAAGACAAATCACTACAAACAGCCAAATGCTCGTAAGTTTAAAGGTACGCACTTTTACAGTAACATAAAACAGTATGTTTGATGAATAATCATTTCTTTTTAGGCCCAGTTTTTTTACCAAGCAAGAAAGGCAAAAATAATGTGCTCATGTATAATGGTTATACATACAGCCGTATGCATCCTGGGCATTACTACTGTTCTAAAAGATCTATGATGCAATGTAAAGCAAAGGTGAAATTGGACGAAACTAAGAATATTATACTTGATGTAGAAGACACGCACAACCACGAGCAACCAATGTTTCACAAAACCAAAAACGGACGGTATATACCTTTGAAGTAAACGATTTAAGAAATATACATGTGAATACTTTTAACAAAGTGGATGTGTTGAGTAAAAATTGACTTACTTTCAGAAGATGAAAATGTATAATGACTGTACAAGTAAAAAGTGTATCCATATGTATTTGTGCTACAGTATAATGGCTATACCTACAGCCTTATACAGCTAAGAACGGACTACTGCTCTAAAATAACTGCGATGGAAAGTACAACAAAAGTGAAAATGGACGAAATTAATAATGCTGTAGGTACTTTCTGCGTGTCTTATGAAATTTACCCATTTATCAAGTATGTAATATGTATACAGTGTGTTACCGGCATGCGGGCATTTATTCTAACTGATAATAATATGTTCTATTAGCAATTGTTTTCAAGTATTAGCAAATCATAATTATGTAAATTACAGCACATTTAATTTTCGAAAATCCAAACCTTCAATGTACCTACTACGTGTATGACGTAATAAACAAAGTTTGAAGTGCTGTCATTTACACTTGTCAATTCACTTTGCTGTACATTGCTGGCAATTAAAATTTTGTAAAAAAAATTATGAAGTCGGAATTTTAGTTAATTAATTGAATTAAGGCTATGGTTAAGTTAAGGAACTAAGTTAATTAAACCTACTTTAAAAAGAGCCCACTTGCCGGTAACGCAATGTATAATGTTTATAAACATTTAAACGGAAGTTGTAATGTTTAAAACTGACAAGAAAGGTTCACAGATGGATTTTGTAAATGCTGTTGAACTTCTAAATAAATAAATAAATCAATACATCCGTTGCGACGTAACCGGCTCATTTTGATCTTCCCAAGCGAGAGTTGTATCTTTACCAGTCAGTATATACTAAGATATGTTTTGTACATTGCTCTAAACGGACCCTTTAATTTTAGGACCGATCTTCATACCCACTAGAAGAGGCAACCGAGTTTTACTTTACAACGGCCATACCTATAGTCGAGTTAATCCAGGCCAGTACTGCTGTTCAAAGCGGATTCGGCTTAAATGTAAATCGAAAGTGAAATTGGATGAGGTTAATGATATGATACTGGACGTAGAGGAATCGCATAATCACGAACCACCCAAGTTTCACATAAGCAAAGATGGAGATTATATACCTATTCAATAATGTCACGGAAAAATAAATGTTTTTTTGTGATGTCTAGCGTAGATTGAAGAATAGCTTGCAAATAAATGGCATCGATCTTTCCTTCGAAGTGGAAAGAGTCTTCAAGATACAAAAAAAGTGTGTCAGAGTCATTAGTAATTCATGGTGGGACGAAAGTTGCGTACCACGTTACATAAATCATAAAATTCTTCCTTTGCCTTGCTTAACTAGAGAAATATGTAGTTTTGTTGTAAAATTGTTGGCGAAGTTCTCGAAAGGCAAACACGGGTAAAAATAATGAGATTTTATATCACCCTCGAAGTCACAAAATGATTTACAGTCGAGTTCTCTAATACAGACAACCTTTCAAAAATATCTATACATGCGTCTTATGTCAGTAACAATATAGACTGTGTATAGATATTATTGAAAGGTTGTCTGTATAGATATTGGAGAACTCGACTGTACAACGTTTTTGGTATGTGCATTGTTGTCTACAACCACCTCCCAGAGGAAATAAAGATGTTACAGGGAAACGCCTTTAATTTAAACGTGGTCTAACAAACTGGCTTTTGGAGCGATGTTTTTATAGCGTAAAGGCGTATCTCGAACAACAATAGTATTCGAATTAAGTAGGCACCAAGGAAGGTCCGGGCTCCTAAGATGGCCACATTTAAAGTTATGGTTTTCCAAACAACTTCAAATTTCGTGGGCACTGCGTTTATGCGTCACGAACAAAGGTGCATTTCAGTTTTTACGAGCGCGCTGCCATTTTGTTAAAAAAAAAACAGTTTGCTGTGTCGTGTTAAAATATTGCACGTTTTATTATTGTCCAACCTTTCAATATCATCTCAAATTAAAAAAAATAACGCAAATTTAGTCAGTACTAAAAAAATACGTTTGAATAAAGCACCTATTTATAAATATCATGATACAGTCAGATATAAAGAATCTCATACTTTGTTTTTTTTTTCTAATTTAAAAAGTTATCGTCGCTTTATAGCATTTTTTTACTAAGAAGGCCCTAACAGCTATAATTTTGCGATATGTACAATATTTTATTAAAACAATTCAATTAATAAGTGTATTTTGCGACTAGTTCCAGACGATAGTAATTTAAACATTGTTTTATAACGGGCCTTATTAGGCGACCGGATGCCTAAGATAGCCCCCCACTAGCGATATTTTTTTAAATAACGCATTTTCATTTTTTCTGTTTTAACGCAAATAATACTAAAGATTTTTTTAAATATTTAGTTTGTTAAATAAATCATTAGCAGCTCTATGAATGGCTTTTCTTTATTAATCATACTGTAATTATTTTACAAGGCTTTGAAATTAAGGCCATCTTAGGCGACGGTACCTTACCTATAGTATTATGTTGTAAAATGGTATTATGTCAAAAAAGTTTATTAATTTTGATTTCTGTTCCATATTTTGATAATTTAATGGACTTGTATATTTGAACATCCCTGTACTGTGTCTATGCAAATAAATCATTTAAATGTAAATATGGTTTTATCCTATCCTACTAATATTATAAATGCAAAAGTTCGGATGTTTAGATGTTTGTTACTCAATCACGCTTAAACGGCTCAAATGAATGAAATGTTGCCCGGATTTAAATATAGAATAGTTTTTATCCCGGGTCCACGCATACGAAGTCGCGGGCAGAAGCTAGTTATTATACAAAAACAAACTGCTATTTCGTTATTTCATTCTAGCTCATAATCTTCGAGGTAAAATGGTCGAATACCTATTTTATCAAGTTACGCAAATTTGCCATTTGAGTGTGAAAAGAGCATCCAAACATGTTCTTTCAAACTTGAAATGCATTTTTCGTCAATCATGTTAGTGTTATTAGGTATGTACTATGTAATTTTTACTATCTTTTTAGAGGCAGTGTTTATTTCAACAAAAAGAGGCAATCTACTCCTAGTTAACGGATACACGTACAGCAAGAAATGCAATCGGTACTACTATTGCTCGAGTAAACGGACGGTGAAATGTCAATCTAAAGTGAAATTGGACAAACGAAATTACATCGTTGAATTACAAGAGACTCATGAGCACGATCCTCCTAAATTGAAAAAAAGAAATAAAGACGGAACTTATGTATTTCTATAGTCAATTAGTCACACTTAGTTATTGTATAAAGTTGTGTATTTAATAGTACTTAGTACCTACTATTGTGATGTTAGTGCTGGCTATGGTTGAAAACATTTTAAATGAACAAAATTTGATGTAAATTCTTGCCTCTATAATTTTTTTACTAATGCATATTTCTAATATATGATAAACATAATTTTCTTCTTACAACTTTTATTCTCAAATAAGGAATTAAAATAAATATTACACATCAAGTTTTTTTTTTAAATAGATCAGTCTAAGGAGCGACATCATAGCGAAATGTATCCCTAATTTCGAAGTCATCCTTTATATAAAATGCAATAAAAAACTACAATTTACACCTTTGCTTCCTACAAAAATTGTATTTCAAGTTGTCCTTAATACATACATATAATCACGCCTCTTTCCAAGAGGGATAGGCACAGATCACGGATCTCCATTTGCTACGATCCTGACAAACCACTTTCGCTTCACTCACCTTCATAACATTTCTCATACATGATCGTCGGTTTAGGGTACTTTTGACCTGGCCTTTTTATAAGATTTTGAGAAGAGAAGTTCGCCTAGGTCTTCCCTTAATAATACGAGTATACGGCCCATAAAAATCATAATTATAATATATCAATGGGATTATTATAGCGATAGATGAATATTCGTCGAACAAAGACACGAAACGAATGTACAAAATAGCCTATCGATTTCTTCCTATGAACTGCTTATTACAAATAATATAATTTTAGCTTCAGGTCCAACGTTCGTTCCCACGAAAAGAGGCCACTGCCTCCTCCTCTACAACGGCTACACTTACAGCAGAATCAACGAAGAACATTACTACTGCTCGAGGAGACTTGTCTTGAAATGCAAAGCCAAACTGAGACTCGACAAAAATAACACTATTGTAGATTTCAGAGATTTCCACAACCACGATCCTCCTAAGTATTACATAACTAAGAATGGAGAATATATTCCTATTAAGTAAAACTGTATAAAATGTATGTGCGAAACGTTGAAGACGTATACCATTATATATTGATGGAATGTGTGCGGGAATGACTCGTGTAGAAGCCAACTGAAGATATCCTGTAGCACCTTGTTAGATGTTGGTGGGTGCAATAGGGCACTGGCGTTATTTAAGCTAGTGAAGATAGGTATCAATAATCGACGTTAAGGTGAACCGTTGTTGATCATATGGAGCGTCAAAATTGCTAAGCGATAAGCCTCTTTAATGAAGATAAAAAAAGGTTATTGATAAAGTATATGAAAGCTTATGGTATAAATACTAGCAGACTAGTTATAACTATGTGATAATACCCTGTGGTTTTATTTATTGATCTACATATATGTATGTTTTAAACATGAATGTATATAGTTACAATTACTGATGTGCCGACGGAAAGTTTCCTATGTTGCGAAATCTTTCTGCAGTTTAACATAGGCATATTTCTCACATTTTTGTATGGGAATTGAAACTTTCCAGTTCCAACATTGAAATTTCCTTATTTCCGAGAAGTTTTCCAAAATTTTTGGAAATTTTCCGCAATTTGCACATCACTAGTTACAATCATTCGTATTGTTTACAGCATATGCAGACATCAAATGTTCCCGTTTTGTTTGCTCTTAACTATATTTTGTTCAAGAAAGTGTTCTTGATATTATAAAATCAGGCATAAGCTACTAGATGACATTATAAAATCATGATATTTTCAAGCATGTGTATATTTTATATTATTTTATGTCTTTCCCGCTCTCGGGACATGATGTCCCGGACTTTTGGGAGGCGTGCGTGGGGCTAGGTACCTACAAAGTACCAACTGAGCCAACACGTAGAGCCCCTTTTGACAATTTAATGGAATGCAAGGAGTACACCGAGCGCATGCTGCCCCTGCCTGTGTCATGGGACGCACACAGAGACAGCACCTGCTGGGGTGTATACGGACTATTACTGGTTGATGGAATCTAAATAAAACGGGTTATTGGGTGAAAATGATGGACTAGTGGCTGGGCTATGGGATGAAACATCGGACGCCTGCCTAATAAAACTGTTTCGCTTTTTATCTCTGGCAGACGGTGACTCGCCAACTGCTAGATGGGCCCCTATTAATAGCGACATAAAAAAATGGCCTAAGGGCAACAGCTCTTGCGGCTCTACTCTGGACGGCCGGTTAAGGCAAGCCAGAGGTGGGGGGGGGGGGGGGGGGGGGGGGGGGGGCTGTCCAACCATCCATCCGGTCGGCTCAGCCTGACCACAGGACACCCCCAGGAGCACTCAGGTACGTGGGGTCGCTACTCCCTAACAGCCCGCCACAAGCTGCCTTACGTTGACTGATTGCACCAGAAATCTGGTGGGCGATGGGGCCGTCACATCCCTACGCCATATATTAAATATTTTATTATTATTATCATCGATATTCTTAGGTCGTAATAGATTGAAACGGACGATGTCTCGATTAAACACGACCTAAGAATAGTTTGAAAAATTACGCAGAGAAAAGCTATTTCACTGTATAAATGAAAATGTCCAAAGTGCTCTCTAACAATATTCATTATTTTTATTTTTAATTTATAGCTTAAATTATTTTTGTCCCAATGTTTGCACCCGTTAGACGAAATAGTCTTTTATTCCATAACGGCAACATATATAGTCGTTTTAGTCCCGTCCCGGCCTGTTCCTGTTCCAAGAAGCGTGAGCTTTAAAAATGTAAAGCGAAAGCGAAATTTAATGAAACTAGTAACATCTTAGAAATTGTACCTACTGGATACTCACAACCAGGAACCTCCTGGCGTAAATATTGTAAAATAGTATTACTTATTATTAAATAGTATTACTTGGATTAATGTTCTTTGTAGTTCGATCTCTTAGGTAATGTAAATAAGAAACGTTTGATTACTTTATTGTTAGTAAAATATGGCAACGAAACATGATTTTCGTAAAATATTGCCTTGAAATCAGTGTGTTTTAGTTTTAGATTTTCGGACAGGAATAAATCAGTAAAACATCTTTTGTTATTCATCATTTTATCGTATTCTAGAGGCAAAGTTTATATCAAAGAAGGGGTAAACTATTCCTAATTAACGGTTACCCGTACAGCAAAATGGGGCCTGGGCTTTTTAGTACTGCTCGAAAAAAAGATCGCTGAAGTGTAAATCGAAAGCGAAATTAGACGAACGCCACCGTGTCGTATAAGGTAGGTATGGCAATTAACGCCCTCTGTCAAATAACGCCCATGAACCGAGAAAACGTATTTTAATTCGAATGAGCAGCGTCACAGCGCACGCGCACATAATTAACAGCAATATTAGGAACGCGTCTAGCGTAAAAGCGAGTTTCTGGAGTTGCCCTTGCCAGTGACGCGCCGCTCTTCGAGGGACTCATGGACGTCGCTTTTATAAAAACTGCTCCGACGAAATTGTAAGCTTTTAATTATTTCCTTATATTTCTTCTATTACATTTTTATGTTATGCTTAGTGTCGTACGTGGCTATTCTTAACCCTTTTCCAGGCACATGCGTTATATCGACCACATACAACCTGTCAAACATGTATCTTAATGTCAATAAATAAGACTGACATTCGATTGTCATTTTTCAACTGCCGGCCTGGAAAGGGTTAAAGTTCCACTAATTATTTTTAGGTAAGGTACATAATTTAGTAAAAAAACGCAAAAAAGGACAATAGGTCTCAGTCGGCCAATAACGCCCGTTCAAATGACCGTTGGGCGAATGTAAGCGATTTTTTTTACTATATATATGAACATAAGCAAACTTACTTAATTTAACAGCATAATATTAAATTTATTTTCTACATACCGGGTGTAAGGGACGGTTTAACGAAGCCTGAAACTATGGCTATAGACTCTTAGTTGAAATCAAATGGCATTGCAACCAAGAAGACGAAAACATATGTTTACTTTGTTCGTGGGGTATCGGTACTTTCGTGTAACATACTAAGAGACCGCTAATTATTTTTGTAATTTCTTAGGACTATTTCCACTGTTTTTCAGTTTAGGATAATGGTGTAAAGCCATAGTTTCGGCCTTCTTTGAACCGTCCCTTACACCTGGTATATGTAAGTATTTAATTTATCATAACGATGTAAATTTTGTTCTTTTGTTTAGGATTTGTAATGCCGCCACTGAGTTCTATGGATAAAAGAAAAAGAGGGGAGTCGTGGACAGAAGATGGAATCAGAGCTGCAATTAAAGCTGTACAAAGTGGCCAACTCACTCAGAGAGCTGCATGTATAAAGCATAATATACCGCGACGTACTTTGAGCAATCACTTAAAAATAGGGTGTGTTGAGAAACGTTTGGGACGAAAACCTGTTTTCACAGATATACAAGAATCTGAATTGGCTGCAAGAATAAAACGATTTGCAACCATCGGAGTACCTCTCACACCAAAATTCATTAGAAAACAGGCTTACCTTTTTTGTGAGAGATATGACATAAAAAGCAATTTTAATGAAACCACCAGGTTAGCTGGCTTAGATTGGTTAAGAAGCTTTTTGAAACGCAATCCCTCGATTCGTGACACATGACAAAATCCACACACATCACACCATCATACATCACACATGTCAAAATTGTTCAAATGTGTAGTGTAACAAAATGACAAGAGTTTGCATGTAAGTATTTACAAGAAGCTCACCAGCACCATCTTCCTACGTATTATACTTCCGACGATGGAGAATATATCCCTTATAAGTAACTAGTGTTATGTAAATGTATACAAGGTGTAAGTTATTAAAGTGAAAACCTGAAAGTAGTTTATTCAGAATCGAGAGTAGAATCGTTTGCACTATTTTTTAAGGTAGGTTGTGTTTTAAAAAAAAAAAAATTTTGCGCTTTTTCACTGTGCCCGGTCTAAAAGTTATAAATGTAATACACATACATGCAATGAATACAGTATCTTAGAGGTTGTACAATTATAATAATGAATACTGGCTGGTTTTTCTTTTCTATTACTTCTGATATTCTCACTGGTCAAAACACGGTAAAAATTCATATTCATATCATAAAAATGATCACGATGGCATGCCAGTATGACCACCAAGAAACTGGCTGGCGCGTTGCAATGACAACGTTAGCTTAGCCGTGCGACGTTTTCGAGAAGAGTTCGGTGATTCTGTGTTGAACGGTACAACGTTGGTAGCTACGCAGAGGTCACGTGACTACGACACGTTCCATCTCAAAGCCATAAAAAGAGGTGCTGACGTCCAGGATCCTGATTTGGAGGTCACAATTATGGAAAACTTCCATCAGAACCCCATGGCGAGCGAGAGAAGCAGAAAAGCGTTTCAACTGCAGTCACATGCTAGTATCGAAAATATTGAAAATCGTCGTTTTAGACGATGCCACAAATTTAAACCCTTATTTTAATGTTTTGTGAAGTGTTGCTCAAAAACTGAAACGGGAACATTCTTTGGACCGGCAGATGTATTTTCACAAGACGAGAATTTTTTAAACACCACAACACAGGATTTGTGGGCCCACGAGAGTGGTTACTTAAGACTTTAAGTAGCCGAATGAAGCTATTGTTGTATAGTATTATGCAAATAAATAATAGTTTTAGCAAATACGTATTGTTCTTAAATGAACGATTTTAATGGGTGTGTTTGTTTTGTTTTAACGTTCGCTTTAATATATAAACTGAAAATAAAAGCAATATAGTCTAAGAGAATACCTAGGAATGAAAGGATTTTTTTCCATTGCACTTAATGTAACATACTACGAGTAGTAGTAGTAGAGATATGTATTCATTTTTCACCTTATTTGGTACAAAGCAATAAAGTGCAAAAGTGTATGCATATTTTTGACGTCGACTGCACAATCAGAGTCACGTACGCACAGTAGTGTTATTATTAAATACTTAGCCTGGGCTTAGCTCGGGGTAGTATAGGTGCAGCTAATATGAAAGCTTTATGTCCGAGCAAGCATTTGTCTCCTACTACCAAATACGTAGGTACCTAAGTGTAAAATCCCATACGGAATGCTTTATGTCGGATATAAAAAAGTTTGCTACAGCATGAGCTATCTTTCCCGCCATGAAAAGCAGCTTACTAAGCGCCATGTGATAAGCGCAAATTATGTTTCATGATGCCATTTAACTCTGATCAGGTCACCAGAACGGCACCCATAGTAATTTTCGAGTGCCGTGATATCCAAATATAATCTGGCTTAGTTTTTCTGTCTTAGAAAGGCAAGTCCGTGGGAATTGACTTCTGAGGGTTGCAACTGAAAAACTTACCTATATATCGAGACGGAAGATATAAAAGAAAACAAGTGCGTGTCGGACCACGCAAAACGAAGGGTTCCGTGCCTATTAAAAAGGTCGTATCGTCACAGAAATTTTACGGCACTTACGTCCTTTTCTTTGAGGAAGGCAGTTTTTCAGCAATATCTCGAAAACCTCTGAACCGATCTTGTTCAAAACAATTTTCGGTGAATGAAATTAATAAGCCCTATGTCCATGAATTTTTCCATATTTTTAAAATACACCGTTCAAAAATTAGAGGGGGGGGACAGAATTTTAGTGACTTTCGGGGCGATTATCTCCGACCCTATTCACTTAATCAAAAAAAATGCTAAGAAACCTTGTATTTATTTTGAAAGGCCTATCGATTGATGTGCCACACGGGGGGTCACAATAAAAAAAAACATTTTTGACTTTTAGTTTTATGTATGGAGTGCACCCCTAAAAAAATTTTTTTTTGTCATTTTAATTACAAAACTATGTAGCGGCTAACAAAATACACCTATCCTCAAAATTTTATTCAAATACACGTTATAGTTTTCGAGTAAAATGCCTGTGACATACGGACAGACGGACAGACGGACAGACGGACAGACGGACAGACGGACATGACGAAACTATAAGGGTTCCGTTTTTGCCATTTTGGCTACGGAACCCTAAAAAACGTAGGTATCCGTCACAAAGAAAATTAGCTTACTGGGAATCGGACCCAGGACCGCTAGCGTCTTTAATTAAGGGCCTCACAGAATAACAGTTTGCTCGCAGTCACAAGTCTGATGTTAGCAGCAGGCCTGTTCCTTCGTTCTGTTCAGTCGTTATCTAGACTTGTAGTGTCGAGAAACAGGACACAGGATTTACTTGTGTGCATATTTCTGTTATTTGGGTCAATCAACTATTTCTTGTTGTTATTCTGTCCCGTTAGCCAGGAGATAAAATTACAGAGTTTCTTAGAAAAAAAGGTTACAATATGGACTTTCAACATGCCAAGAAAACCCAATATTTGGTGAATTAAAGCCATAAAATCGCGGTTTTAAAAAGTGACCCATTAGATGTAACCATAGCGGAAACTAGTGACAGAAAAAAGTTGATTCACCCGTTTATTTACAGTTCATGTTTAGACATATACCTACCTATATAGACTGGATATAATTGATTTCGGTGAACCTCAGTAATGCCATGAAATAAATCAAACCTCAAAATTATTTCTTATACGCATTATCTTTTTCATCATTTTGTCGTCTTTTAGAGGCAGTGTTTATACCCACAAGAAGGGGCAACCTGCTCCTAGTTAACGGTTACACGTACAGCAGAATGGGGTCTGGGACTTCTTACTACTGCTCGAAGAAACAATCGATGAAGTGTAAATCGAAAGTGAAATTAGATGAACACAACCGTGTCGTCTATATTAAAGAAGTTCACGACCACAATCCTCCTACGTATTATATTTCCAAAGATGGAGATCATATCCCTTACAAGTAATTACAGTTTAAGTAGCTGTAAATGTATAAACACAATAAAATGGTAAATACCATACAGTTATTTATTAATTTATTGTCTTAAATTAGGTTTTTACAATAATCATATAAATAAGTTCTTTTACTATTAAGAATTACTTGTGTGCTTGATTATGTTATTTAGTTATAGCTCGTGTTCATAAATCTAGATCGGATAGAAATGCTTTTAAATTTGGGAGCCTCAGTTTTATAATGGCATGAAATAAATCAAACCTGAATACTAGCTTTGTTTGATTCTTATTTTCATTATCTTTTTAGAGGCAGTGTTTATATCAACAAAAACTACTGCTCCAGTAAACGGACGGTGAAATGTCAATCTAAAGTGAAATTGGACAAACGAAATTACATCGTTGAATTACAAGAGACTCATGAGCACGATCCTCCTAAATTGCATATAAATAAAGACGGCACTTATGTATTTCTATAGTCACACTTATTTATTGTGTAAGGTGGTATTTTAATAGTATTAAGTGACTTTCTATTTTGTGGTCCCTTGGTTTAAGAACTGAATCCTCATCGTCGAATTGTTAATCCCTATTTGTTTTTCTTATTGTCATTTTCTTTTTTAGAAGCAGTGTTTATAGCAACAAAAAGGAGCAATCTACTGCTAGTTAATGGTTACACGTACAGCACGATGGGCCATGGCAATTACTACTGTTCCAAGAAACAGACGCTGAAATGTAAATCGAAAGTGAAATTAGACGAACGCAATCGCATCGTTGATATGCAAGAAGCTCATGAACACGAGCCTCCTAAACTTCACAGAGCTAAAGACGGGACTTATATCTTAATTTAGTTTTTTCTTATTTGGCCTCCAGGGCGGCATAGAACAAATATGTTGGGAACAACCTTCCTGACCCAGGGGTTCTTAATTTAATACCTTAGTAACTGATAACTAAATATAACTGTTATAAGTAATACTTTAAATATTTTTTATAGAATATATCTAATACTAACAACTGAAATAAAACTGTTCTACATTTTTATTTGTGAAGTATATGACCCCCTAAGAACAAAAATACTATCAAACTTTCCCGCATATCAACATTTTTACAATAGGTTTAAATTTTTTAGGACCAATATTTATACCAACTAAAAGAGGCAATAATCTCCTTCTTTATAACGGATACACGTATAGTCTTATGAACCGTGGACATTACTACTGCTCAAAGAAGGTTACGATGAAGTGTAAAGTGAAAGTAAAATTAAACGAAGCTAATAATATCGTAGATTTACAAGAGACGCACAACCACGAACCCCCTAAGTTTCACATTACCAGAAACGGGGAATACATTTCTGTCAAATAAAATATTTTTTAAGAAAACATAACTAGGTAGTATACTCTGGAGCTTTACGTTTTAATATTGTGAGTATTGTAACATCATGCCCAATTACACATTATTCATATTCTTATAGGTTGAGTAGAGGCCATAAACTTCTATTATACACTGCAGAAGGAGGTATTTATTAAGTGCAAAGCGAGAGTTAAATTGGATAATAAAATAAGTTTCTGTCAAAACTTTCTGGATACCGTCATCAACTACTCATTGAGACGCTTCGAACGAGCCCAAACTCGATGAGGTTGTGTCGTTTCATTGCGAAGTTCCTATGGCCACCTCCCAGCTCCATCATCAGATCAGCACCATGTCGTCATAATATTGCATTGTCACGCGTTTTACACGTGTATGCAAAATTTCAGCTCAATCGGTTACCGGGAAGTGGATCAAATTTAATTTGCAAGATTTGATGACAAACACCGGGACAGGTGAAACTAAATAAAAGCTTGTAAAATACTTAATACTGTTGTTGGCGTTCAGGAATCTCATTCTTATTCATGAGCCGTCAACACTTCACAAAACAAAAGACGGGAAATCCATAGCTGTTACAAATAGTTACGCAAAATGTTCTAAGATGTCAGGCTTTTTCAAGGCGTTTTGCATATATTTACGTAATAAATAATCTAACTTCCGGACCTTCGTATTTTATTCAGTTATACAGTAAATAATGGCGTTGGTTGAGATTATTTAATGTGGCCGACTTTTTGTGAAGTCGTTATTGGATTTGGAATCTTCTACCTTGGACGGTAGAGTTGCTTTTTGAATGGACTTTTTGATGCAATTCGGCCAATTTTGTTTTTCACGTTCTATGTTAATTCTTGTACCTAATTGTGAAGTTTGTAATCTTTATCATGAATTAAATGAAGAGACTACAAATAAGTTATGAGTTTTCAACCCAAGGATACTTACGGATGAACCGAACCATAATTTATAAGCGATCAAAATATGTAGAGGGTTCCTCAAAGGATAAACAAGGACTTAATCTAATAAAAGCTTGCAAATAATGACATTGTAATTTGAAGATACGTCGTATTCTTTTGTTACAAATGTATATCACAAACAGTGTGTCAGTATGTGCATAGTCTTAGAATATATTTGTTTCTAGAAGCAGTATTCATACCTACAGGGAGAGGCAAGAATCTTCTACTTATCAATGGTTACACGTACAGTGCTCAAGCGTGTGGGAACTACTACTGTTCGAGGAAGTCAAAGATAAATTATAGAGCCAAAGTTAAGCTAGATGAAAGCAACAAGATTGTCTTTTTAGACGAAGCACACAATCACGAACCGCCTGTTATACACAAAACCCAAGCAGGGCAGTACTATGTTTTAAAATGAATTGTGGTTCGCTGAAGGGTGTTTTCTGGCTAGAAATATTGACTAGATAATATGCTACAATCGAGCATGTAATTTGGTGCCCTTATGCCGATTTTAGTCAAAATTCCGCTTAAATTAGTTTGGTTTTTTCTATTATTTTGACATTTGTGTTTTTGAGTGAGTGAGTTAACTGATGTTGAATAACTTGAATAAGTTTTATGAATAAGGGTTTTGTGTTTAAGTTTTTACGTATGTGCTAGGTATTGGAAGATATTTTTTTTTATTCATTTATTTTTTTGTTATAAAATTAGATTTAGTATTGCATTCCTATTATTCTCATGAAACAAACTCTTTAAATTTCAACTCTTTGTTCCAGTATAAGTTCCATGAAAATATACTCAGTAGTACATTATCCAATAGTATAGTGAAACTGCTAGTGTAAAGAGTGCTAGAAACCACAAACTATGATTTTTATTTTGTTTATTCGGTTCACTGACATTCATTACACGTTTACACTGACATAAATTATTTTATTAATTTATAGTTAGCAGTCTTATGCCATGCAAATGTATCAATTACGTAGTATGTAAGGTAGTTAGAAGTTATTATATATAAAAAACAAGTAAAAGTTCCTACAAACTCATTTAAAAGTATAAATGAAATGCTATATTTCATTTATCTTAATTATCCGTTTTTTTTTATAGAAGCAGTTTTCATACCAACGGGACGAGGCAAGAATCTTCTAATGGTCGATGGTTACACTTACCACACTAAAAAGAATGGTTTATATTACTGCTCGAAGAAACTAGCATCAAGATGCAATGCTAAAATCAAGTTGAATGAGAGCGATCAGATTGTGTTCGTGTTTAAGGAGCATAATCACGAACCGCCTAAAGTACACAAGACTAAAGACGGGGCCTACGTTATTCTAAAATAAATTGTATTATTTGTAAAAAAATATACAATTTGTTTGCTTATGCTGGTCACTCATATCCGCATAATTACTTTAGCGAATATGAATGCATCTCTTTTGTTTTTGTATAGGTACTAAGGTAAGAGATGCAACATACATATTTCGATAAATACAGCGAAATAGCAAATAATAACTAGACATCAATCGAGCGTCTCTATCTCTGTATATTTAATCTCTAAGTTTTAACGCATGTCCTAGCTATTGTTAAATAAAGAATAAGCATTTAAATTTACTTGTATCAAATATTGCTGCACTTGCAGTCAGTCACAAACTTTAATTTGGGACCCATTTCCTTCAAATGTTGTTAGAACATTCACAATGCAATAAGGTCGAAACCTTCAGTTCAATCACGTGAAGTGTCTTATCGAATGGGCCCTTGAATTGATAACCTCTTTGCCAAAAGCTATCATTTACGGTTTTCTAATTACGAACATGTGTCATTGTGTGAACTTTCACTTTCACGAAATACATTGTATTATTGTGTTGTAACATATGTATTATTTGCAAATAAAAAATATGGCCGGAGAGAAGTCAGGGCCACAAACACGAGTGACATTTATTCGGAAAAAATCGGAAATGATCGTTTGACTCGTTCCGCCCGGTTGACGTTACTGAGCGGTTGTCCCTATACACGTAAAAACGTTAGTTGTTAGCATGGAAAACTTAATGACACTCCTTTAAAATATTAGCTCTAAATGTCTTCTTTTTGCTATACGAGAATGCCAAGATATAGGGTCCCAAATTAAAGTTTGTGACTGTACTACTAACTACCTACTTACAATTTTCAGTTAAAAGTATAGAAGTTGTTTGGTGCATCCCTTTTGTTCTCATGGAAGAAAATCTATTAAATCGAAACTCCTAGTAAAAAGTTCTATGATAACATAGGTATTCAATATTGAGTTGCATACAAATGTTTTTATTATTTGTATCAAATATTCTGTCTAGCGTAGAGAGTACTTAGAAAGCACTTCTTTTGGTTCGTCAACAATGGTTACACTGACAAAATGCATTTTTTTATTTTGCAATATTATGCTGAATGCAACATTTACTTAGCTTAAAGTAAATACAGTATGCTTTATAAATAAATAAATATTAGGGAACATTCTTACTTCTCTTCTTCTAACAAATCGAACTAGTCCTATAGTAAGCTCAATAAGGCTTATGTTATAGGTAATAGACGACGATATATAAAATAAATATAAATACTTAAATACATAGAAAACATCCAAGACTCAGAAACAAATATTCATACTCATCACACAAATATTTGCCCTTACCGGGATTCGAACCCAGGACCTTCAGCTTCGTAGGCAGCGTCACTACCCACTAGGCTAACCGGTCGTCAATAAACAGGCAAAAGGTCCAACTAACAAAATTAAAATGTAAGTGAAATGCTACGTAGATATGTAATGATATGTAGTAAACAACAAAACAGTCGGGAAATTAATATCATCATCATAATATCAGCCGAAAGACGTCCACTGCTGGACATAGGCCTCCCTCAAAGAGTGCCAAAGTGACCAAGGCAAAATTATCTGCACAGGACGCTATTTTCAATTAATAATGTACGCGGTACGCGCCCAGTAAGTACATATAATATTTAGAAGCTTTTATTATGACACAAAGAAAGAAAAGAAAATACGTTTTCATCACACTTGCTCGAAAATGGTGTTATTATACGCAAGCGTACTGAGCTGTAATGGGCTATATTACGCCCATGGGCGTTATGGTTTTTTTTTAATAATAGAACCCTCTGATTGGCTTAAGCAAATCTGGTTGCTGTGTGATTGGTTGAATAAAAAAATCTAGTTGGTCACGACGCCCCGCCCCGCAAGAATACTGCTCTGTGATTGGTTGAAATATTGAACTGCGCGCTCTACTAGCACTGATCTGGAAGTGAAGTTGTCAATTTTTGATTGGTGCTGCTGTATGAAACTTACATTTTTCTGTCTTTTGTTGTTATTTATTTCCTCGCAAATGTGATGAAAAACATTGTGTATAACACGGGCGTAAGAATATTGCAAACTCGAGTCATCAAAAGCCCTCCGCCTTCGGCGTCGGGCTTCTGATACACTCTCGTTAGCAATATTCCACTTACGGCCCTCGTTAAACAATGTACTATTATTTAGCATATAGGAAATAAAAAGAAACAGGAAACGTAATAATTCTGCTAACTGCACAATAGTCGTTATTGTTATTTTAGATTAGAATCTTACAATACTTTTTGTTTATAGAAGCAGTTTTCATACCAACAGGGAGAGGCAAGAACCTTGTTATGGTTAATGGCTACACTTACACCAATAACAAGAATGGTTTATATTACTGTTCGAGGAGAAGAAGTTCAAAATGCAATGCAAAAATCAACTTGGATGGGAGCGATCAGATTGTGTTTGTGTTTAAAGAGCATAATCACCAACCCCCTAAAATACACAAAACCCTAAATGGGGAGTACGTTATTCTGAAATGACTTGTTATTTGCAATAACAACGCCTTTGTACAAATGTATTATTCTTAATTGTATTTTCAGTAATGTACTTTTTATGTTTGATATTTAAGTTTTTACGTACGCATTCGATATTGTATGCTATGTCTTGTCATATGCACTAAGTAGGTACTTCCATTGTTTATTTAAAGACACGAATGCATTCAGTTTGTTCCCATGGAACAAAATCTACTCGTTAAATCTAAACCCTGCAAAAAATCCATGACAACATATTCAATAGTATATTACATATCAATGATTGGAATGAATACTAATGTTTTTAATATATGTACAAGTAGAGATTGCACGAGAAAAAAACTACGCTTTTTTATTTATTCCGTTAACAAAAAATTGTTTACATGACAGAAATCACTTTGTTGATTAACAGTTAACAATTGTATGGTAAATTAAATGTTACAAATACTTAAGAGGTAAACAAACACAGTGACAGCATCTATACATATAAATAAACTGTAAAGGCAGGTTATACTCCTCAGTCTTCTATATAACCTGACGAAGCGTGTGGATGTGATCTAACGGTACTAAAGCTTGTTCGGGAGGCTGAAAGTCATGTAGCCTGCGTACGAGACGATTTGTAATGACTCTCGAAAACAGCTTATAGACATTTATTACTTACCTCAATTTTAAAGTAGTGTATTGCGTCATTTTTCGTCTTTCATTGGAAGAATAACAAAAACTACACCATATTTTCCGTACAATCCAATACAACATAAAAATGCATAGATACCTGGGTAGGGGTACTCCTAGCTTAAGGGTGAAAATTTTGTTATTACCAAGTCTTGGGTTGAGGTGGCTATTGGGTGGCGAAATAGAAAGGAGTAACTTTCTTTGCTTTCTCAATAGCTCACATTTTTATTTATTTTATTTTATTTTTATTTGTTCTTGTAACTAACTTAATTTGTAAGATTTAAAAGTACTAACCAAAATGTATGGATCAAATGTAAGGTCTGAAATAAATGATTTTTATTAATTTTATTATAATTATTATTTCATTTCATGTCAGATAATGTCTGCAAGCTACTCGTGATAAGAAGTTTCTTAAAATAAGTTTTGTTTTAGAAGCAGTATTTATATCTACAAACAGATGTAAGAATCTTCTGTTGGTCGATGGCTACACTTACCACTTTCAATCGTATGGGAGCTACCGCTGCTCAAGGAATAAAAGGTCAAAATGCAAAGCTAAGGTGAAGTTAGATGAGTCGAATAAGATCGTCTTTGTGGATCAAGAGCACAATCACGCACCACCCACATTATACAGAAATAGAAACGGGGAGTATAATATAATGATATAAAATTATGTTAAATTACAAGTGGCCAGATTGTGAGAGATTTCCGAAACGCATGCCATAGTGCCTGCACTGCACGCGGGCAACCGTTTTCTCTGGTCGATAGCGCTCGCATTCAGGGTGCCGGAGATTTCCAAAACGCATGCCATAGTATAGTACCGGCACGCGGGCAACCGTTTTCACTGGTCGATAGCGTTCGCATTCAGGGTGCCGAAGATTTCCAAAACGCATGCCATGGTACCTGCACGCGGGCAACCATTTTCAGGATGCCGGAGATTTCCAAAACGCATGAAATAGCAATAGCATGCGGGGGTCGTTTTCAATGGTCGATCCCCTCTTAAGCAATGTAATTTTAAAATTGTATAATACTCTGATACTGATATGATATATTGTATACTGTTTTGAAAAAATGACACCTCGCCGAGTTTATTACGCCGGTTCTTCTCGAGGCAGAGGTTTACTTTCCGAACCGGTGGTAGTTTATCGACATTCATAGGTGCATGTAATATGCCTAAATTGAAGAATAAATCACTTTGACTTTGACTTTGACTTTGAAATGTATGATGTTCAGGCATACCCCCCGAACTACTCTCTCGCACGCTTTTAATCGACCGATACATTTCACTGGTTGTTATACCGTATGCGCGTGGAATGCCATGTGCCACGGTAAAACGACTGTGCTATCGACTGATGACTTTCAAGTCTTTAACCCGTCTGCGGGCAGTTACATGCGTTATATAGACTCGCATAACGACCAATGAAAATGCACCATAAGTCCGAACATGTTGCCAATAGGCTAGTTCGGCCATGTCTACGTATAATATTGCGTTAACACAACTGATGACTTTTTGATGATTTGATTATATACCTATCCATGATGATGATGCTGTCCTGACCGATTTCTGCCATAACGACTGTGTTCTGGATTTGATATTAACGATTTGCAAATATATAACATTATACCTATCCATACCTAATGTGTGAAGCAGAACGAAGAAGAAAACATCATTTTCATCTGTATCTTCTTAGTTTTTATTTTACATGTGCTGTTTCGAAATAAATAAATAGAGCCTAACTTTGTTTTTTTTACCAAAACGATTCTAGATATCCGGGAAACCCACAACCACGCGCGTCCGGGGTTTACCTAAAACAAATGTTCGGATAATTGTTGGATAAGTATGGATTTTATGTAAACTCTATTACTCCGATTGAGGGCTTTTTTATTCATGAAAAAAGGGGTATAATTATGAGAGCAATAAGTGTCACTCAGAATATACAACACGAAAAAAGCTTCAATATTCTTATGATTCCCTCTTTTTATTGTAATTCAAACAATTTTTTCCCCTGTTTTCTCGTTGGTTATATTGTATGAAAGATGCATTCAAATGCATTGACGGTAACGTTACCAAGGTATTTTGGACTTTATTTCAAGGCCATTAAGGTCCAAAACGGAACCGGACAAAGCGGCACTCGGTCTCCGAAGCAAATAGTCAAGCATCCAATTGGGATTAACGCTAAGATGGGAGGAGATACATGTATGAGGTAAAATCGGGTCATAATTAGGCACCGACAAATCAAATCAATCAATTGCACGTTAGTGCTTTTTACTTTTACTCGTATAAGGACGAGTACCACCAGAGATGTGTGAGGTGCCAGTACCATTATTACCATTGCTAGCCTGATCTGATCGCTCGCTCACACGTCTCTTCCTATTGGTGGATTTTTTTTCGTGGCACACTGCTCCGCTACCTTGCACAGCTCTGGTGGAAATTCAGCCTAATACGAAGTACATATGTACAGTCACGGACTTTAATTGTTGAGCCATTTAGTTTTCACTTTATACTGGACACTTCATAGCTTAACTATTAAAAAACAAAATTAGTTGACACCTAAACGGCTCAACAATTTAAGTCCTTGACCGTACGTAGCTTCACTGGCGCCTTACATCGGCGTTTTATCCGTAAAATGTTACCTTGTAGATATAGCTGGCAATGTTTAACTATTTACACATATTTTTTATTTTTAGGTCCATCATTTGTACCAGGAAAGAGGGGCAATTACAAACTTTTGTTAAACGGTTATACATACAATCGAAATGCTCATCTACTGTACTACTGTTGTAAAAGGTTTCGTCTTAAATGTCGAGCACGGGTTAGACTCAATGAAGATAACACAATCAGAGATATATGGGAGAGCCACAACCACGCGGCGCCAGCAATACGGATAACTAAAGATGGTAGATACCTCAACAGAAGGATACCTAAACCTCAGTAGACAAATAGCTTAAAGGAGACAATGGAAAAAAGTTAAAACGTAGATTAGCTTAAGGCTCTTAACCACTCTTAACTATGTACAATTTTTTTGCAGTCCACCCATATCTAGGTAGGAAAGTAGTTTCTGTAGATAGAAATTAAAATAGAGCGAGTAGAATGTTTTTCATAGTCTCTAATCGGTTCATTTCTTTTCTATTATATTCCTATTCTACGTGCAATGTGCCCCGCCCACTGCCACTTAAGTTTAGCGATTCGAAGGGCTGTATCGGTTACCTCGGTTCTGCTGCGGATAGCTCATTTCTGATGCGAATCACGCGTCGCGAATGATGCGAGATCGTTGCACGTAGAACCGATGGCCGTTGGGGCGGAAAGGTTCTCGAGTGGCGACCACGTACCGGAAGGCGCGCTTACAAGATAGACTGATGACCTGGTAAAGGTCGCGGGAGTCCGCTGGATGCGGGTGGCGCAGGACCGGTCAATTTGGAACTCTCTGGGGGAGGCCTATGTCCAGCAGTGGACGTCTTTCGGCGGATATGATCATAATGACGATGATGATCCTATTCTAATTTATAGCAACAGAAATAAGTTTCCGACCTTGATATGACGGGTCCCATTGCGTATAAAAAGTTTATTGTTATTCCAGCCGTGCTAGCATAACTTGACTCTCGACTCTACTCGCGCGCGAGATAGACTGTCTGTCACTTTCTGATTAATGCTGTCAAAAAGTGACAGATAGTCTAACACGTGCGCGAGTAGAGTAGAGAGTCAAGTTATGCTAATAGGAGGCCAGTAAGCTGTTTTAAAATGAGAACCAAACTACGTTGATATGGAGAATTGACTTGAGTCGATCTCGCTGGGGACTTACAGCAGTAAAACAAATCCGCACCAATCCGATGTGATGACTCACACATATCTTGATTATATTTTGATCATAGACGAGCACCAGATGTGGTTAAAAAGAGAGCGAATTGGATTCAAACTTTCTGTTCAAAATCGTCTGCACATGCATGGCGAACGGTCGAAAATTATCCTAGAGGTGTGAACTCGTCTTGGGCGATAGTACAGGAAAGGAAAACTGATAATACTTTTTTTGTATTTTAAGTTATTTTATTATGTTCGTGTGTACAGTCGCCTAGGTAGTATATAATGTGTACATAAATTGTATGTACATACCTACTAGTGGCTGTGAGCTGTAGAACCTCGCGAACCTATCGTTTTTTCAAACAATTTTTTTTGTTGATTATTTTATAAAACAGAATCGACAAAAAAAAACTAAACATGTATAATTATTGAACCTGCTCACAAAAGTGCACGAGAATCAGTTGAGAAATGCGGACTGTAGAGGAGAACAGCTGGATAGACGCCGGACATACGAAAGAATTTTCACCCAAGCTGAAACGGAGAACTTCGTTCGCTTCCCTCGCTCGTTCAGTAGGATATGTGAGTGAGTAGAAAGACATTTACACTGAAGATATAAAATAAAACAATTCTGGGAACTTTAGGATTACAAATAAATCGCATTTCAATTATTGTTATATTTTATGTCTATTGAATAGGTCTATTTGTGTTAGGACGTTCATTATGTATAGTTTTCATAACTGACCATAGACGGCGCTAGCTACATCCGTGGTTCCGTTCGAATTGGTAACTCTGAGTAGAATAAATGACAGTTTTCATGACGGTGTCTTTTTAACATTGTATCTACTTTTTTACAAGCTTTCTATTAACTTGCAATGTATGTACCTATGTTTTTCGGGTGGAATCTTGCGCAACTCAATTTTGAAGCTGATATCTGCAACCGATTGAGCTGAAATTCTGGGTAAAAGTATAGTTAGGATGCCAATTCAATTTTATGGTACCATCGAGCTGATCTGATGATGGAGACAAGGTGGCCATAAGAATTCAGTACTTAACCGACGTAACCCCGTTGAGTTTGGGCTCATTAGAATCGTCTCAATGCGTAGTTGATGACGGTATACAGAAAAATACAGTCGGCAATAAAAGCTTGTACCAAAGATGAAATTTTTGACAGAAACTTACATAATTATAACCCTTTATTGATGTTGTGGTTATTCGTACGGCCGACCGACGTCAGCGACCGACGTCAGTGCAGGAGGAAACGGGGGTTTTTTTTGTGATAAGCGACCGATGGTACGCTCGATCGACATCAGCGACCGACGTCATCGTAGGAGGAAATCAAGCCTAACGCTTGACAGAGCAGGAACCGTCACGTTAGCGCATCGAATGAGAGTAAATCTAACCGTACTAAACACATGAAACCGATATCGTCTGTCGCGTCACGACACGACACATCAGATAAATGTGTTAAATTTATAACAATGAATAACCGCCGATTCTCATATCGCTTTAACACAATGTCACCATCATCATCAAAATTAAGACGGCCTGGTCCTCTGTCGTTGGAGCATTCTCCATTCCAATCTATCTAGGGCTCTCGTCTTTACTTCTTTGTATGTGTGGCTACAAGACCATTCCTTCATCTGTGCCATGTATGGATTCTGGGCGTTTCTTCTCCCTCTTGTCCCATCTAGTTTGCCTTCTAGGATGATAACGTTTTTAACCCTTCATGTCTCAGTATGTGGCAGATGCATTTAGCTCTGCTTTTTTCTACAGTTGATATTATCTGTCTTTTTTCTTTAGCCTTTTCCAACACTTCATCATTGGTACGCTTTTCTGTCCAGTTGATCTTAAGCATCAGTTTTTTTTAAGAGGGGAGAATGCTTTACGCATACCACCAGGACGCGGGGACGGACTCTGGTGGTTATGTGGGACTCCCATGTCGGCTAATGAGGCCCATGGTTTACCCACAAAAACCCCTGTATTGCCGCCTCTGCGTTAAAAGGTGAGGCCACGCGCCAATACCACATTTCAAAGGCTTCCAGTCGACGTCGGTCGTGTAATTCAGATGTAGGTTTTTATTTAGTTTTTCCTTATGTTGATATTAATGTTGCTATTTAAGACAAATGTATTACTTGCAATAGTATATACACGAACGAAATTCCACGCGTACATAGTCTCGGGCACAGCTAGTATCTAAAATGACAACCCGCTCAAATATGCTCGTCTTTGTAACGGGTCTTAAAGACTCGTATCCGATGTATTTAAGCGCCGTGTCATGACAGGTGTCTAATTAATCAAAATCAAATCAAGTCAAACATTTATTCCAACACAACATAGATTATTACAAGACAAAGATACAAGAAAAAAAGTGAATCTGTGCCGTGTCACGAAATAGCCCCATCTCAGCATGATGCTGGCTTTGCAGCCAGCGCTGATCTTCCGTTGGATTAATAATTAGGTACCAAATTAATAAGGTATAAAAATTAATAAAACCGGCGTCGTGGGGCTGCGGAACAACAAAGATGACTCGTAAAATGCTACCATGTAGATTTACATTAAATACATTGAAAGTAACAGTGTAAAGAACATTTTGCTTACAAACGTTTTTTGTTTTCAGGACCTACATTTATAAAAGGAAAACAGGGCAGATATGTTCTTCTGTACAACGGTTACACTTACAATCGCAATACTGACCTCCTTTATTACTGTTCGAAGAGAAGCACCGTGAAATGCAAAGCACGGCTTAGACTGAACGAGGATGAAACCATTAAAGATTTACGGGAAACTCACAACCATGAGCGGCCCGTGTTACATGAAACTCATGATGGCTCACATATCAACCTGATCTCTAGCTGTGGACGCTGCTATGCTGACACTAAAGAAAGACAAATACAATCTGATAGTTGAGGTGTCATCAACATTCCTTATACTTGAGGTTAATGTCTGTCTATCATTGGCCTTGGGCGGTAGAGTTGCATTTTGAATGGACCACTGATGCAATTCGGCCAACTCAAAAAATCTCAAGTATACGTTAGTACGTGTATAAGTAGGTATTCGAGTAAAAACGTGCGCCTTTCGACAAACAACCTAACGCTCCGCGTAAACACCACGCGTGTTCATAAACGAGACCTTAATGTGGTTGTGCAAATAAAGATGAACCTTCGAGGCTATATTATTCTAAAGTTCCGTGCTTAACTCAAGATCAAGGTAAATGGAGAGTTGACAGAGAGCCATAAAGATTTTTTTTAAATAAAATCCCACTAATATTATAAATGCGAAAGTTAGGATGTGTGGATATTGAGATGTTTGGATGTTTAGATGTTTGTCACTCAACGCAAAAACGTCTAAACGGAATAAGATGAATTTTGGTATACATAATTTTTTATCCCGGGAGTCATCCCCTAAGGGGGGGTAATGGGGGGCGAAAGTTTGTATGGAGTTACGATATAAACGAGTTGCACGCGGACTTAGTCGCGGGCAGAATCTAGTAACCAATAAGCATAACAACGCAACGGACTCTAAGTAATAGATCTCTGAAGAATAAGAAATATCTCAAGTAGGTATTTGTTCGGATGCCAATATTTTATGCACACTGACTAGCAGATGAAGTGATTATCAAAACAGAAATGAAAAGAAAAGGAGAACACGCAATACAATGTTTATTATTAATCTATACTATTGAATATAAGGTTCAGACAAAAAGGAGAGGACCACTGCTCAGACTGGTTTACGGTGCAAAGGTTCGTGGTTACCACATATGGAAATGCCTCCATCATTATGGGCACTTTTGCACCGGGATCGGCAATGAGCGGTTTATTAAATACTTCATTGTATTGTGATAATAATTTACTGTGTAGTTCATTCAGATTGTGTTTTGTAAATCAATTAAAGGATTATTTAAACAGTTATTTAAGTATATATTTAATAAAAATGAACACTGTTGTAATGTTTTACGTGCTTGAATTGTCAACCCCGTGAGTCCAGCCTGCAGGTCAAAAAATTACCGTGGTATCGGCTCTAGAGTCGAGTCAGATATGTCCTTGAAAAAAAACTTCACAAAGTGATCGCTGAATGTCATATGAATTGCCTAATAATAAAATAGTGTTGCGCAATGAACTCTGTATAACATAACCTTTTGATTACAAAACTTTTTGTTTTAGGACCAATGTTTATAAGAGGGAAAAAAGTCCATGACGTTCTTCTGTGCAACGGATTCACTTACCATCGGAACTCTGAACTACATTACTACTGTTCAAAAAGAAGTGGTGTCAAATGTCAAGCTCGGGTTAGATTAAATGAAGATAAAACCATTAGGGATATACGGGAGACTCATAATCATGCGCGTCCAATTCTCCATCAAAGCATAGATGGGACATACTTCAACATAAGCTCTTAACCTTTTGGACGCCATACCTCACGTATGAAAGTGACACTTATACGCCAGCTTTCTTCTGTAAGAATGTTATCACGAATCTTTTTGGAAGCATGAAAGTGATAGCGTATGCCTTAAAACTTATAGTCGTTCTTGGCGCCTTGAGAAAAACACGTAACACCTTTTAGTGTTTTTGGCGTCCAAAGGGTTAATACAGTTTGTGCAATACGCAATTATACTCACAGAAAATAAAAATAAATACAATTCAGAATATTCGGATTCTCACACAAAGTCTACAATAAGCTTATAAAATCGTACATAGTAATGGCGTGGCCCCTATTTCACCAAATTGGCAATTGTCACCTGACACTGACAAAACAAAAGGCCTAAGGCCTTTGTCCAGCAGTGGACGTCTTTCGGCTGATATGATGATGAATGACAATTCGCCATACATTGCTTGTTCTAGAAGTTAAGGTGGTCGCTAGGTTACCTGTGGAAGACGGCCTGGTCCTCTGTCGTTGGAGCATTCTCCATTCCAATCTATCTAGGGCTCTCGTCTTTACTTCTTTGTATGTGTGGCTACAAGACCATTCCTTCATCTGTGCCATGTATGGATTCTGGGCGTTTCTTCTCCCTCTTGTCCCATCTAGTTTGCCTTCTAGGATGATAACGTTTTTAACCCTTCATGTCTCAGTATGTGGCAGATGCATTTAGCTCTGCTTTTTTCTACAGTTGATATTATCTGTCTTTTTTCTTTAGCCTTTTCCAACACTTCATCATTGGTACGCTTTTCTGTCCAGTTGATCTTAAGCATCAGTTTTTTTTAAGAGGGGAGAATGCTTTACGCATACCACCAGGACGCGGGGACGGACTCTGGTGGTTATGTGGGACTCCCATGTCGGCTAATGAGGCCCATGGTTTACCCACAAAAACCCCTGTATTGCCGCCTCTGCGTTAAAAGGTGAGGCCACGCGCCAATACCACATTTCAAAGGCTTCCAGTCGACGTCGGTCGTGTAATTCAGATGTAGGTTTTTATTTAGTTTTTCCTTATGTTGATATTAATGTTGCTATTTAAGACAAATGTATTACTTGCAATAGTATATACACGAACGAAATTCCTTTTCTAGAAGTTAAGGTGGTCGCTAGGTTACCTGTGGAACCAGCAATGTATGGAGAATTGTCGTTGTAATGTGACAATTGTCAAGTTGGTGAAATAGGGTCCTGGCAGTTTTCAAAAGAATTTTGCATGAATTTCTGGCAAAAATTCCTTACTCAGGAATACTGAAGACATATTTAGTTCTTCTCGAGGCAGAGGTTTACTTTCCGAACCGGTGGTAGTTTATCGACATTCATAGGTGCATGTAATATGCCTAAATTGAAGAATAAATCACTTTGACTTTGACTTTGACTTTGACTTATAATTATTTAAGTCATATATATGTATATCATCATCACCATATCAGCCGAAAGACTTCCACTGATAGTTGGACATAGGCCTCCCCCAAAGAGTGCCAAAGTGACCGGTCCTGCGCCGCTTAGTATATGCATATACTAAGTAGTAACTCAGTAGTTAATAAGACCTTAGAGTAATAGTTAATGTATGATGTAACTTACTTACCAAGGACGGTAACTTCCCTGTGCAAGAAATTGTGGGTATAAAGATCGATAAAATATTAGCCCATCGCCCAATATCTCTTTTCCCATTGTTTACTTTTACGACACCCTTAAGAAGAAATAATCCTAATTTTGATAGTACTTTTTAATGTTTAGTTCAAATTTTATTATTTAGATTATATTATTTTTATATCTTTTCATTATTCATGACGTATTTATTTAAAATAAAACTATATTCGTCGTTCTATATTTTTATTACCTGATACACTGATGACTTGTAAATTTATTGTACCAATGTGTGACTCTAATAAGTATATTACAGTTGTGAATATCATCAGAATATATATATATATATATATATATATATATATGTATATGGGACTGCGGGTAGTAATTATACGTCTAAGTCATAAGTCAAGTCATCTAATGAGACTCATGTGTTTTCAAACATATGCAATGTATACTTTGATGCGATTGTTTTAGAAGAGCATGTTGGACTGGGTACAGTAAGCCAAGAAAAATGTCTAACACTTTTCGAATCTAGGTATTATTCGTATGTTAAGGGTCCAAAATGGTTTACTGTATCTGGATATAATTATGTGACGTCAAAGCATGCGGGTATAATACGTTATTTTGCAATGACAATATAACGCAGAATATCATGAAATCAATTTTTTTACGATTCAAATATACAATAATTATTACATTGTTTCTTAATACTGTTATATAAAAATAAGGAAATTCATATATTTCTTTGTCTTTACCCGCAAAATGATAAATTGTAGTTGATACTATAATTTGCTGATAATAAACACATAAAATTATTGCTTATTTTTTTGTTTGTTTTAGGACCCATATTTATACGAGGGAAACAGGGCAATAACGTTCTGTTATGCTACGGCTACACTTACAATCGGAATAGGAGATTCCTTTATTATTGTTCGAAAAGGACCCATTCGCAGTGCCCGGCAAGGGTTAGGTTAAATGACGATAACTCCGTTAAGGATTTGCGTGGAACCCACAACCACGCGCGTCCTTTAATACATAGAACTAAAGATGGAGGCTATATTACTGTATAGTTTTTAATGCCTGTAGAGCCGCCATACACGGACTGCTCGAGCAGTTACCCAGCGATCAACATCCTACACGGACCGCTCTTGCAGTCAGAGCCGCTTGACCGCATGATGAAATTCCACCGTGCTGCCAACCGCCCGAAGCTGTTGTCTGCTTGAGCGGTTGGTGTATTGCGAATGACAATTTTGTATTGAAACTGCTGATCACCCATCGGCGGCCGCTTGAAGCTGTTGGCACTGTCTGCTTTAAGCAGCCCATCTATGGCTGGTCTAAGGGCTCGGCCACAGCTACGAGCGGCGGCGGCAGCGATGCGCCACGCCATATACCTAAGATCTCCCGCTCCCACTTAAGACAAAGAAAAAAAGATAGAGTATTACAAACAACCTAACTGCCCATGTAGGTACTACTATTATGCGGAGGGATGATAGTAATACAATACAATAGAATACAAATACTCTTTATTGCACACCTCACACAAAAAAAGCAGTTACAGAGAGAAACAATACAATAACATGTAGGTAGAGGTAGACAACAGGCGATCTTATCGCTGAAGAGCGATCTCTTCCAGACAACCTAATGTAATGTTGCTAGAAGGGCATTAAGTAAGTATGAATGTGGAGGGTTGCAAGAGAAGAGGTAGACCAAGAAAAAGGTGGATGGACTGCTTGAGAGACGATATGAATAGGAAGGAAGTGTGTGATGAGTTGACGGGCGATAGAGAGGTATGGAAGAAATACATGCTGCGCCGACCCCAAGTAAATGGGTTAAGGACGAACGAATGATGAAACAACCCAGCTAGCACGATAGGTTTTATCATCACGTTTAACTGTCGTATCATGCAACTAGTCCTGAAGGTCTACCTGAAGCCGATTTTTAACATTCCAAAAAAGTTTAGCACACGCTCATGCACACAGTTACAAACTAAATGGCACAAAACTCGAAATAGGTGACATTAACAGTATTTAGTTTGTATGTTTGCGAGAGTGTGTGCTATACTTATTTGGCATGGTTGAAAACCGGCTTCACTGGGTTGTTCGTAATACTCTTTTTTCCTGGTCGGGTGCAACGATGCTGCGCGAAGTCGCGTTCGAGCCAAACAGGTGAAACAAATGATGCGGATCATTCTGATGATGTTCGTTAGATATTGAAGTTGAAGACAAATAGTAAAATAGAAATTAGAATAAACTATATTTAGTTATTATTTTCAATTATTATCAAAGTTTATCTAAATACAACAACCACTCTGGGACAAGATTAGTATTGGGTCGTGCTAATGCAATGCACAACACCACTAGAAGCAAATTTTTATGCTGACTGACTACAAACGTCCGAAATATGAACATGAAGGTATTATACGAAGTCACACTGCAGCTTCAGAAATAGTTTTATTAATACTAATATAAAGTATAATTTTACTTTGAGAATGTAGCTTTTTTAAATTGATTCTAGGGCCCATATTCATAAAAGCCAGATCGGGCGCCACGGTTCTGATGGTAAACAGTTACACCTACAACAGGGTTGCAAATGGCCTCTATTACTGTTCTAAGAAGAGCACATTGAAATGCATGGCGAAAGTAAAGTTGGATGACAACTATGACATAGTGGACTTGAAAGAGACGCATCTACACGGACCTGCCAAGTTTCATGTTACGAGAGAAGGAGAATATATTCTTTTTAAATGAATATAGGAAGGCGCGGCGCAAGCTAACGAAGGCCCTTTGCACCTCCGGGGTGTCCTAGAGCATCAACAACAACTACAACAAATTAATATACCTTCAATTCTTTTTGTTAAATGGTAATGTGAAGACATTCGAATTACATTGTAATGTAAATATCCAACTAATATTATAAATGCGCAAGTTTGGATGTTTAGATGTTTGTTACTCAATCACGCTTAAACGGCTCAACCGATTTGGATGAAATTTTGCACAAAGATAGTTTTAGCCTGAATTAAAATGCAGGTAGGTTTTTATCCCGGCTCCACGCAGACGAAGTCGGGCGAAAGCTACTATAAATGTATTTGAACACTATGGCAGTGGCAAACAAAGTTACTCTCCTTATCTCCTTGATAGTAAACAGAGAGACACCGCAGCCTTTTTACGCTTGCGGCTCTAGAAGAATCACAAGCGCGTTGCCGGCCCTTTACTGATTTGAGGATTCGTTGTGTTGACAGCTAGCCAATTCAAAGCCAATTACTTCCTCTACGAGCGATTTCTACTACAGAGAAGGAAAATGCCGCTACGCGCTACGGCGTAGCTCACGTAGCGTTGCTTGTGCTCGGATGAGATACCTCATTCAACTTAAAGAGTTAGCAAAGCGCGCTATCTTTCGCATTTTTGTATGCAAATGAAAGGGACAAGAAATAGTCAATGGGCGTGAACCATCGCACCTCACCGTCAGTCCCGGCTAACATGCCGCCGTTTGGAATATTTGGAATACTTACTTATTATTTTAGTTCGTATGTAATTACACATTTATGATTATTTATTTGATCTCATTTTTGACTTTTACATCATAAATGTGTACTCAATTGAAAAACAGCTAATAGGTGTTAACATATTTACATTTAATTAAATGTATGAGAAGGTTATACATAAGGTACCATATAAATAAAACTACGCTTTAGTTTATAAAAAAATATTTATTTATGATCGGATGCACTTGACTCGACATTTTCTAAATTAATTATAAATCTCTCTGTTTCCACCGTTTCACACCAACAAAAGAAGAGCACTAAAACGCGTCCGCACCGTACGAAGACAGATGTTGACTGAAATTTGAGTGCCATGTAAACCCATCGTATGCGCATGCAGCGCTCTTATCTCTGACCAATGACGTGCATTCTGAGTTATCCAGCACTAACTCTTTAAGTTGAATGAGGTATAGAGACAAATGCAGGTCACCTATTTTTAACACAGCGATGGTGAACTTACTCACCACCAGGGGGTCAATCACGTAACGCATTGTACGCGCGTCAGGTAGATCTAAATGTCAATTTGTATATGGAAAAAGTTAAATCTACCTAACGCGCGTAAGAAATGTTACATGATCGACCCACAGGAACACAACACCACAGAGCAGAGCAAGTAATGGTCTTCTAATCATATCTGTAAAGTAGTTTCTCAGATGGGCAGCTATTAGCTGGCTAGCGAGAAGATATTCCGCTGTACCCTACCTCTCTTTTTAACCCCTGACACAAAAAAGGGGTGTTATAAGTTTGACGTGTCTGTGTGTCGGTGTATCTATGTGAGTCTGTCTGTGGCATCGTAGCTCCTAAACGAATGGACCGATTTTAATTCTGTTTATTAAGTTGATAATTATTCAATTGAAATGTGTGTATAAGGAATAAATATATACAAATCTAACTTGTTATTTTTCATTGGCGGTCATGTCATTTCCAGGATATTAACACGTTCTCTGCCAAGAATAGCCGAACCCGTAGTTTTCCCCGTATGTAGCGGAAAGCCACAACGGTGTAGGCGCCCGCTAGGCGGGTTCCTGGCAGTTAAAGTGTTCATTCGTAATCGAAAACTGAATTCAGTCATCAACAGTTTTATAAGACAAGACGCTGTCTCTCGCTCGCCCACGTAAAAATGCTCTATAACCACGCCACGGTACAAGATCCCATATAGGGATAAGTTCGCCTTTGTACTTTGATCTTATGTGATATGCATGTGCTTAAACCTGTTATTGTGTACAATAACGTGCTTACATACATACATGTTGAGAAATGGGCACTAAAACTTTGCAAAAGGCACAGGCACCCTGAACATTTGTCGCTGAACACAGAAAATAACTTATCTGACTTATCCACTTCTGTTTTTCGATCAGAAGTATACCTTCCAGGAATAGCTTAAGATGCTACCGGTAAAACTAGGATTATTATTTAATGTTGAATGTTTTTTCAGATTGGGACAATGTTCGTCGACCCACGGTTCTTGACGGAACGTTTTACAAATTCTGCCCCGAAGACTCTACTTCCACGAAGTTTGTGGGCTTGTGCGTTCAATGTCTGCCGCGCACCGTCAAAATCTCAGGAGCATCGACGACATCGAATTTCCTTAGCCACCTCAAGAGGAGGCACGGGGAAGAAACGATCAACAAGTATAGAACTTATTTAAGATCCATTAGAAGCCTGAAGAAGAGCTTCATCATAGTTAAGGAGTGACTTTTTAAAATATCTGACTTCATATTTGTCAGAGCTGACGCGTGGTAACACGAAATAACGATATGGGTTTCATACATTTTATTATACGGTCATCAGGTATCGGATGCCGGTATTTTCTCCATACAAATTAGGCCGGTATCATTTCGTTCTTTGGTTGTGATATCATTTTTGATCGGGCAGTCTAATAATACGAATATGTTTTTTTTTATTATTGTTTATTTGTGGGCCTTTAATCTGCCGCTTCGACCAGCGAGTGATCTATTGTGGCAGCCCTTTTTTGTTTATAGTTCACCGTTAAGGCCCGTTGCCTCCAGGAAATTCCAGATTCTTTGGGCGGTGATATGTTGGTTACGAATAACCTAAATACACGATAGAGTCCTACATTAAGGGCCTAAAATAATTCAAAATATTAGACTACTTCAGGGATTTTTGAAAAAACCGGTTCCGATCCCTGGTTCACATTCATCTGATGCGATCTGGCTCCTGCTGTGTCAGACGTCAAAGCGCATCAGAGAGCATCTCATCAGATAAGTATGGACTCGGTTTTGAATATTTTATACGATTTTGCAATCTGATAAAATGTTATATCTGACTTAATAACTTTAGAAGAAGAAGAAGAAGAAGAAGAAAATAATTTATTAGCGTTAAAAAAAATATACAAATATAAGCAACATTAACTTTCTTAAATCTAAACAAAGTGGAAAAAAGAGCAGTGGGCTTATACAGTATAATTTCCATTACACTAAAGGGTCCTCACTCAGCTTGGTGTCACGGAGCGAGCCACAAAACGCGCTCTGTGACGCTGATTTTCAGTGAGGCCATTAAGGGGCAAGATGACACTGAAAGAACACAACATAAAAGGGACAGACTCAAAAAATTAAAATAATTAAGAACACAAAAATTACATTTTAGTACAACAAAATTTTAAAAAATAATAACAATACTAATTAAAATCTCTTTAAAACTAACATAATTACCTACATATAACATATTTAACGAGAACTGTGTGTGGATGAGTGGATAAGACTGCGTATAAGTATGAGTGTAAATGTGCAAGGTTGCCTAAGTATTGTGTTTCTGCTTAGCAATCAAAAAGTTTTTGAGGGACATTTTAAAAGAGGCGACTGTAATTTGACTTTAATTTGACTTGTGGAACCCTCTCACACTTCCTAGCCAAATTTTAATCCCACCTTCCGCTTTCCTTGTTATCCTCGACTTCGCTCTGTCCTGAATTTGACTTGCCTGACTCTGAATGAGTTAATAAAACTTTTAACACTTAAGTAATTTGACGTGATTAGTATTAGTACCAGGGTTGTTGCTGATGCGATTTTTGTAACATCCGCGGATGCAGATGCGGATACGGATGTTGGGAAAAACATAAATAAACAAAGCCCATATGGTCACGCAGTTTTTAACCACGTCGCAACTGATTTACGAACGTTGCAAACCTAACGCATCACCTGAGCGAATGCGGCGAATCGTCAGATTACAGAAACTAAGTATATGAAGATTCTTATGACGACGAAAACGCGGCACGCGTACTTTGGCCCCTTTCTTGTCGCAACTTGTACTACATCCGCGTTTACCGATGCGGATGCGGATGCGAATGTCTGCAACATCCCTGTTTAGTACAACATTCAGTTAATTGAATGCATGAAATTGTGACCTAGGTTTAATACGTATTCCATAGTGTTTTTTTTTGTTTTTATAGACAAATAATGAAAAGAGTGTATTATACTGGTGTAGCCTTTTATTTTATTAAAAAATAAATTTTGTTTGAGAATTACATTGTTTTAATTTTTTACCCACTACAAATCGATACTGTACACATAATTCACATAAATTATCAAATCGGCAACAAACGCTCTGTTAGTATTCATGTATGTATCAAGCTTTATTGTAGGTACATATACATACAACAGGTAGAATACAGGTAGGTAGGTGGTTAGTAAGTTTGTAGGAATATAGAAGTAGCTACTAGAATATAGAAGTTGCACATTCTAAAACAGTTTTTCTTTTTTTCTTCAGTGGTAAAATTTAGATTTGTAAAGGAAAATGTTGACAAAAATACCATTCCCCAACCTTATCTCCGAAGTTAACCAAACGAAAAATTTGAAAATAATATATATGATATCAACGTAAATATTACCGGAAAAATATAACGAGACCTAATCTAGGTTTTTTATTCTTCAAAAATAATTAAGGTGGTTTGGGCATGTAGAGAGGATGGATGAGAGAAGATTAACGAAGAGAGTGTATATAAAAGGAGTGGAAGGGCAAGTTGGAAGGGGAAGACCTAGGCGAACTTTCTCTGATCAAATTGGAGAAATGTTACAAAAAGGCCAGCTCAAAAGTACCCTAAACCGACGAGCATGTATGAGAAATGTTATGAAGGTGAGTGAAGCAAAAGTGGTTTGTCAGGATCGTAGCAAATGGAGATCCGTGATCTCTGCCTACCCCTCTGGGAAAGAGGCGTGATTATATGATTATATGTATGTAAAAATAATTTGTTAAGTAAGTTTGTAATGTAATAATTCTGTTTAATTTTTTTCCTTTAAATTCGTTTGAAAATTCTGAAAGTACCTTCTACCGAATAAAAAAAGAACTATCGAAATTAATTCACTTGATAAAGAATTATCGCTGAAAAACCATCATACATACCGAGTTCCTTGCTCGCGCAAGGTAGTAACAAAATGCACCGATAAATAGCGCTGCAGAGTGTAGGTACTCATGACTTAACTACACTAGGCATGGCAACACGGGTATGTTGTATGAGTCAGACTCGCACTTGACCGGTTTTATTTATTTATTGAAAACATCGGACTTAATGCCTTAGATTCGGTAATTTAGTGCCATACTTGCTTGAATTCACGAATGTTAACTCGCTCATATTTGGGGAAGCCCAACTGGGGAAGTACCACCTTACTGAAGATATGTATGCAGCCATAATAACACCACGAAGTAGGTACATTAAGCGTTTTTCAAAAATGCGTTCTTTTACTTTTCGAATTCGATTTTTTTTGGGTTTTTCTTACTCGGAATCGTTGACACTATTGATCCGCATACAAGAAAATAAGTGTCCCAAATATTCCATTCCAGATAGTCACATTTTTGTATGCAGTCTTTTTCATTTATATGGTCGTGACCACAGAACACTAAATACTATAGAAGGGGTATCAAGCGTGGTTTCTGTCGGGACCGGTGTCGCCACCTCATCCCCTACAACTTTGTGAGCGACTGCACTGCGATCAGGTGACGTTGGCCCGAAAGCTTTGAGCGTATGCTCAAAGTAGTGGCGCGCGTGCCACGCCCACATCACCTTTCTATAAGTATTTAGTGTTCTGTGGTCGTAACGGACTGGAAGAAAAAACTTACATAGTAAAATCTGTTTTTTTTTTTCTTGTAGAAACATCGATAGTATCAAACGATTCTGAGTAAGGAAAACCCAAAAAATTCTAATTCTGGAAACAAAAAGTACATGTACACTTTTTTTGGAAAACGCTCCTTGCTTTGTGGGCGTTTGGTGCTTATGTTCCTGGTGGTGTGTTCCTGGTGGTGAGTAAGGTCGCCAGAGCTCCCGGGGATGCCCTGTGTTGGAAGTGTGGGAGCTGCACATTTCTCTAGCTGTCAACGCTACGAACCTTCAAATCAATGAAGGGTCGGCAGCGCGCTTGTTATTCTTCTAGTGTCGCAAGCGTCCATATGCGTCTTTGTCTGCATACAAGTAGGTTGACCGCGTGCTTGTTCGCCACCGTCGTAGAATTAAAAAAAGTCAACCCCCGCAATAGGCATGATGACTAAAATTTTTTCACGATGCCATTCGAACCAGTTTTTGGAGAAGAACAAATGTTTGTATGGGAGCAACTACAATTAAAGAACATAAAAATCCAAAAAATTGTGACAAAGATTGACCTCGCTGTGGCGGCATTCCAAACGCTTCATAGGTACTGATTGACTTAAAAGTATGACGTACTTAGCTATTTGATCTAACCGTTGCACGGAAAATCAAGTAAATTGCTGTTTCGGTCGCGAAATACTGCGTTCAGGTCCATAGTTGTTTTTTTTAATTTTGCTTCTATAAAAGCGTAAGGATTCTATTGGTAGCTTTAAATTTAGACTTGGACAATAAAAAAAAATTCAAGTTTTTTCTAAACTTTCAAGGTTCATATCTTTTTATGATATTAATTATATGTTTTAATCTATTCTTTATTACAATAAATTAATGGTTTACTATCCATTCAGCAACACTATGTTAACATGAGTCATGCCTATTGTATTCACAGAGTACAAAAGGATTAAGAGTCATATAGGTAAATAAAACATTTTCTTTTGCAGATTGCGAAGCGTACCTATCCTTCAAAATCCCTACAGTCATTGACGGGACGTTCTTTAGGTTCTGCCCAGCAGAATCTACTGCTACCAAACTGGTGGCGGTTTGTCTACAATGTCAAGTCAGGATTTCTGGCTACGCGAACACTAGCTCAAATTTTCTTATTCATCTTAGAAGAAAACATGGGGAAGACGCTGTGAAACGGTACAAGGGTTATTTGAACTATGTTCGCTCTTTGAAGAAAGGTACTACAGTAGATCAGGGTTATATGGGGCAAAATTTGTTATCTGGTTAAATTTCTTACTTTTACTTACTCACTTACTTTAAATCAATAGGTAGCCACGATTTTTTAAAATTATTACTTACTTATTCGTAATTGTGCTGAAAACATTTTTTGTGCCACTGTTTTGAAGTTGGGGAAAATGTGATATTGTAGTGATAGGTTGCCAGTCCATAACACAGTTCAAACGGGAACAAAGAGGTCGTGCTATTTTAACCCAACACCTCACGTGGTTGTATTATGTTTATACTTTAGAAAAACCGTTATAATAAATTATTGTTAATTTATTAATTTTTTGGGTTCCTAGTAAGTTGTAAGCATTGCAGTTTAGTAAGTTGTACTTAAGTAAAAATGTAATTTTCATGAATAATTTTAATAAAGATAACCTTTTGTTTAAATTATTTTTTGGGTTCCTAGTAAGTTGTAAGCATTGCAGTTTAGTAAGTTGTACTTAAGTAAAAATGTAATTTTCATGAATAATTTTAATAACGATAACCTTTTGTTTAATAAACCTTAAATTACATAAATTTCGAGTATTTATCTATTGGCTTTAATAATAATAAGATGATCTTCTAACATGCGAGACAGTTTTAATAGACATGTCCGTTGTCTCATCCAGTAGCCCAGCCATTAGTCCATCATCACCATCAGTAACCTGGTTCGTTTTGATTTCATCAACCAGCAACAGTCCCTGTACGCCCTACGGGTGTTGTCTCCTTGGGCGTCCCGTGACACGGGCAGGGACATCATCCGCTCAGTGTACACCTTGCATTTCCTTAAATTCTCTACGTGTTGGTAATGTGGTTCTATGGTACAGTCACGGACTTATTTCGAGCTCACTTTATACTGGACACTAGCTTAACTACTAAAAAACAAAAATTAGTTGACACATGAATGGCTCAACAATTAAAGTCCTTGACCGTACCTACTTGTTTGGTACTTCGGCACTTCGGCTCCACGCACATCTCCCAAAAGTCCGGGACGCCATTGTCTCGTAAGCGAGAAAGAGATCTCAAAATTCACTGTGATACGAACCTTTTTCGCTACCTATGCAAGAGTTAAAAGCTGCTAAAGACTGCAGGGTAGGGAAAGCACAATGTTCTTTTGAACTTGAAAAATGTTAGCAAATTTAACACATTCACCACCATTAACCGGGCGCCTACCCGTAGGCTCTTTCCGCTACTTAGCGGGAAACCGCGGGATCGTCTACGAGCGTAGCACGTAGCGATTCTTGAATGTGTAGAATTAATCTATTTTTTTGCAGTTGCTCAAAAAGTTGGTTTTCGCGAACTAGTACTTTTCACTTTTCCTTGTACAAATTGTTTTAAAAAAAATTTTTTTTGAACAAATTTATTATTTTTCAATTGTATTACAATAATGTTACAGAATTAATAATATAAAAGTTTCAAGTTCCTTACTTGTTGTTTTTCTTATTTATTCGCAACTGTATAACGTCGTTCGATACACGTGCGGAAGTATTATTATTTACTCGTTCCGAGTCTTGCCACTCGCCTACGGCTTGTGGCAAGATATCTCGGTACTCGTGACGTAATGACATACTTTCCGCACTAGCATCAAAATGTACTTGTTAATGGTGTGGTTGTATATAATCGCATCTGATGTTTTGCAGCTCTCGTGAGTCTTCTATTACTTTTTCGAAACTTGTAACAATAAATGCATAGCAATAGCGTTGAAAGTAGTTTCAAGATAGATCAGTTCTAAGTTTCTGGGTGGCAATTTTGTAGGTATCGAGATACGTGTGAGTAGCGCGGAAAGATCAAGAAGGTATAGAGAAAGATTGAAAAAAGAGCGCCCTGAGGTGTTTGCTGAACAACGCAGAAGAAATCTAGAGCGAACGAAAGCCAATAAGAGGAGAATAAAAGATTTGTCTTTTGTGGAAGCAGAAGAGCAGAGGAGGATATGGAGAGAGCTTAAACGTGAACATAATATGGAAAGAGAAAGAAAACCACTGTATATCTTTCCACGGCCGGACCTATGACTTATTCGTCAACATTAAATTGAATTAGCTGATAGTTCTTGTCGACAGCCTATTCGATTTGTGCATAATTACAATTAAATTTTTTATACTTATGCCATCCTATTGTGATGTTTTACCGACTACACCCAATGCTGTCTGCTATGGATGTGGTTGTCCGAGTCTTCGATGCGTTTTATTAGAACTTGTATGAATATTAATGCAATACAATACAAATCCTCTTTATTGCACACCTCAATATAAGAACACCTGTACAGAATATGATCAATACAAGTAGACGCAAATAACAGACGGGCGCAATGTAAGTATTTAATTGGGAAAATATACTTCTAAGTCTGTTGTCCCAATACCTGAAATTTTATATAAAAAAATTGATATAAAAAAATGGTAAAACAACATTAGGTATTAAAAACATCTATCTAGTTAAGGGGTTAACTAATTTCCAGCTTTTTCGATGCCTCTTAGTGGTGCTGATAAAACAAGAAGATATAGAGAAAGACTGAAAAAGGAGCGCCCAGATGAGTTTGCTGCGCAATCAAAAGAAGTTTAAAGCGATTGCTAGCCCAAAAGAAGACAATAAATGAACTGTCTTTTGCTTAAGCAGAAAAACAGCGAATGAAATATGGTTAAACTTTATTCTCATAAGAATACATGGGATTCACTTACATGAGAACACACAGAAATGGAGAAAGTATAGCGAAACAAGAAGAAAAAGAAATACTTTGATTAAATTAGTTAACACAATTTCAATGAAATGTACTACTTATCCCTAATTAACGCAGACCTGGATCACATTGCAGAATGGTCT
The DNA here is from genome assembly GCA_932294315.1 of Epinotia nisella. NCBI lineage: Eukaryota > Metazoa > Arthropoda > Insecta > Lepidoptera > Tortricidae > Epinotia > Epinotia nisella. Next base: position 28,958,816 of record OW028675.1, on the reverse strand, counting down.
AACAGTTTTGGCATTTGCGTCAACCCAGCTAAGTGCCAAGCTATATTTATTGGTAGCCAGCGGCAACTTTTCAAACTCAGTTCAGTTTCTGTTTCACCGATCCGGTTTGACAACGCTGTCATTCCCCTGAGCAAACAAGTTAAAAATCTCGGATTAGTTATTGATTCGAACGTCTCCTGGAATGGTCAGCTCTCCGAAATTAGTCGCAAGGTCACCGGAACGCTGAGAACTTTATATAATTTTAAGAATTTCCTCCCAGTCAGTACAAAGAAGTTGTTGGTCCAGGCGCTGGTGCTGCCAATTATTGATTATGGTGATGTGTGCACTACCGATGTCACTCAACAATACCTCAATAAACTGGATCGCCTCCTCAATAATTGCATACGATTCATTTTCGGCCTCCGTAAATATGACCACGTTTCCTTCTACCGTCGTCAACTTAACTGGCTCTCCATTCGCCGTCGTAGATCCCTCAGATTACTTTGCACCCTTTTTTCAATCTTGTCTGAGCCTTCTGCTCCAGGATACCTCAAAAGTAAATTTATTTTCGATACCCCTCGCCCAGGCTGTGAGCTGCGTACCTCCCGTGTCCTCAAACTATCCATACCTTCGCACCGCACTAGTTTTATGACTCACTCCTTCACCGTACAGGCAAGCCGTCTCTGGAATTCACTCCCTCTCAACATCAGACAAGCCCCAAGCAAGTTTGCTTTCAAGCGGATGCTGCGTAAGCATCTGCTTAAACAAGAATTCGACTAAAATCCATCCACATAATGGTAGTATATATTGAATATGTAGTAGTATATCTTTTTGTATGTATCTTATATATTTTTATTTATGTATGTCTATATGTAGTGTATAATACATTTGTATTTTTTTTCCTCTCTCCTCAAGTATATTCGTAACAGAAATTATCATACTTTTTTCTTTGCACCTGTTATAAGTCTCTGTTTAGCCCAATGGTTAGCTGGTAGAGAATGCCATCTGGCATTAAGCTCGCCATTTGTACATATATTTTTTGTATTTTGTGCAATAAAGTTTAAATAAATAAATAAATAAATACATATGTTTTAGCTTAAATATGGACACATTTATAACACCTATTGTGTCTTTGTATAATAATTACAATCAAAATGATAATTAAAATAATGTATGAAATCACACATAATTTTTTTACCGTCTAAAAATTAGAACGCACTGTTGTATTTCTTTTCTAGAATACTCGTTTATACCGACGCACCGCGGAAAGCATTTGCTAATGCTGGAAGGATACACTTATTCCCAAATGAAGTCTACGAATAATTACTACTGCTCTAAAAAGCAGTCGGGAAAATGCCGTGCTAGGGTCAACTTGGATAGCGATGGCAGAATTGTCAATGGCGATTTGAGGCATACTCATCCACCTCCTAAGTATATTAGGACCCCTAGTGGGCAGTACATCAAAGTGTGAACTATTATATTCCTAGGCCGGTGTCCATTCGCGATGTTTAACAGAACTTAGATCATTCTGCTTTTGAAAAACAGGCCTTGATGTGGGGACATGTCCCAATCGCCTTCTGTGAAATATCGCATATAGAAAGAATACCAGCCCTGTTCTCTGCTAATACCCTTATTAAAATTTAACGACGTTGCTCGTAGAGTCGTTAAAGTCGCTAATTTGATGTCATCTGTGTTACAGTCTAACCATACCTATTAAAAAATAAATGTATTTTGAGAACTGTAACATTTTTCTAATGTAATAAAAATCGTCCAAATTTAACCAACGTCTACGTCTTGGCCTTATATATAAATGCGCGGTGTTTCATTTTATACCTAACTTTTGAATTATTTTGCATTAAAAAAATCTTGTAATTATTCGCTTCTTTATTTTCTGCTTGGTTCACATGTCTTCTAAGGCAAACAAATTTTTTTTTCAGGTAAAGTAAAGAGAAGATCAGCAGGAAACTGGATCAACAAATACTGTACCAAATCTTCTGACAACCAATTTGAGTGCAAGCTGTGCAGCGTAGTGTTAACATTACAACAGGGACACTATGGAAACATGAGGCGGCACTACAAACTTAAGCATCCCTATACATATCACACAGAAACGGAGAAATCTAAGAAAGTTTGGAGAAGTAAAAGAAAAGCTAAAATTTCTGAAACGAAATCAAAAAAAGATAAATCAGAAGACGATTCAAGCGTTGATATTGAAACAAAACTGCCCAAAAGCGTTTTGTCTCAAATTCCGAGTAAGTTAAGTAACATACATAAATCGACCGAGCGATCTTTTACAATTTAGTAATTGTTGTGATAACTCTGCATTTCTTTCTCAGAGAAAAGGAGAAGCGCTATATGGCAGCATTTCACATATTTAGAGAAAGGCTTCGTTCGTTGCCAAATTTGCAATATGAAACTGAAAGACAAACACTACGTCGTAGTTTTGCATTTGAACAGACGCCATCCGAACACTTTTGCCGAATTGGGAGACTTCAATAAAATGCCTTTTCGACGTGAGTAAACAGAACATTAGTTTTTCTAATAGTACAAAATTATTTATAAATATTAGCAAGCATTATATTTAATTTATAAATTAATTCAAAATATTTATATCGGAAGTGACGTGACACAGTAAGGGTTGCATTTTCAGATGTTTTAAGTTATACCAAATATTTAAACCACATTTCATTATTAGTTACTAAAACCAGTTTCTTTTGCAGAAAGGAGTAAACTTCTTTGGGATTTCTTCGTCGTCGAAGGGGATAAATTGTTTCGCTGTTTGCTGTGCGACATTCCTATGCGTAAGAATATCGCCAAACACCTGCAAACAAAGCACCCAGATGACTTCGAACAGGCTGTAACCAGCAAAAGAGAAGATATCGCAAAGTACTGTAAGTAAGAAAAAAAACACACTGCAGTACCTACTTCGAGGAGTTTGAATAATACATTTTGTAGAATTGTTTACTTTTGTTGGTACATATTATAAGTATGCAAAGCAGTAAGGTGAATTGCTGCGTGGACATTAAATATATTCAGTCTAAACTTGCTATTCTTAACTTTTTATTCAATTTATAGGTGGTATGTATTTTCTAAATAATTACTATTGTTTTAGGTGACCCACGGCCAAAGGCACCGAGAACCTGGCTAAAAAAGTATTGTGCAAAAATTGCAGATAAACAATACAAATGTAACCAATGTAAAAGTGTACTGAGAATGCCAAATGGCTTATTTGGGAATATGAGACGTCATATAAGAATCAAGCACCCAAAGATTTACTACGAAGAAACGAAAGGTGCTGCAGACGGTAATATCAGTAAATGCCTTGGAATGAATGAAAATATGATTGATCTATTGGACGTGGATAATATTTCTAATGCATTGAATCTGAAAGACCCATTAGCTGATTTCGATTTAGGCAGCCCTGCAGTGTCTGAAACAGATATGGCTGCGAAATTTCTGCAGCACGATAATTTGGCAAGCAATCTTTGCCCTGAAATAGACTTGGAAGCTATCGCCGATATACCAGTTTTAGAACCAAGTGAGTAATATGTGCTTTATTTTTGTGTTGTCGCTGCAGAGCAGAATAACCTTCTGTCTTGTCATCTTCTAATTGAAATGACTTTTTTGTGAGATATATTAAATATGTTTGATGTATTTTAATCTATACTTATATTATCAGGTCACGGAGCAGATAATTACGACAAATCCTACTTCCTTATAGTTGAAAACGGTCAATACAAGTGCGTAGAATGCGAAGAGACGGTCAACTGCCCTGATATTGACGAACAAGAGACTCTTTTTACACATATTAAAGACAAACATCCTGAAGAAATCGTGACTTTACAGGCAACCTCCACTGACAACGATGACGAATATCAAGTAGTCGTCCTAGGTAACATAGATAGTTAAATTTAACTTTGTAATGTGAAATATAAATTTGTGATCTCAATAAAAGTGTAGACCTTTATTTTCTATAGTTTATAATTTTATCTATAAATACGCTTTAAAATTGTGCCAATGCAATATACTCGTATTATTATACTCATGGTTCTAGTCTTAGAATAATTCGCAATAATATCAAATTAATAGATCAAACCACATATATTTTGATTTAAGTATTTACTTGTACTTGAACATTTTATTTTGGTTAAATTTATTTTTACTATTTATTATTCCAATAAACGTTTTTAGTTGTTTGTTTTTGTTTGTTTTACTACAGTAATATCTTAGGTGTCTTTATTACGATCATTGGTATTGTATGTATATTTAAATCAGTTAACTTGTATTTATTACTGAATTAAATAGCCATTGACTCTTATTGACTTACGCCTACTTTTTATTAATTTCAGCAATTCGTGGTTTTCAAATAATATTTATGTTTGAACTGGTAAGAAACTCATATGTATCATTTACACGAAATAAAAGCTTCATGCATGATCTTGGATTTTGTTATGATTTATCGTTCTCTCCTCCATTTGTTTAGTTTAATTTGTTGTTTCAGTGCAAGAGATGATAGGTACTGATATTCAACCTAAGGCTTGTTCACGAAAAAAAGTAACGTTATAATTGGCCAGCAACGTATCGTATCGTATCGTACGCAACCTTCATATTACACGTTGTGATCTGATAGACCGCACTTTCCCTAAAATCGAACCTATTATAGAGGGCGAATCTAGAACGCGGTACGTGTTGCTGATTCCACGGCTGTTTAGATGTAGATTTAATATTTCATTTCAGCCAGCAATAGTAGCCTATTACTGGCTGAAACTTCTACGATTTTTTGTATATATAAGTTAAAATATTCGTATACAATCGATAGTCAACTGGTATTTTTATTTCCTCAAAATAATGGTTGAAATTTGAACGTTATATATTCGCGCAAAAAAGGCAGCCGCTGTTATCGTGACGTCATAACTCCAACACCAAACCACGGACCACAGACTACTAAGAACATACCATGTGCAGGTGCAGAAACATAGAAACGTCAAATGTGCGTGTCCTTTATCTACGCAGAATGATTTTTGCAATTGGTATTTTGACGTCACAGAAGACAAAATGGCGGTCGGCGTTTTCGGTCACGTAACATGCAGATAAGAACTACGATTTTAATTTTCAAATTCATAATAAGTAAATCTTATATTTTTATAACAAAATAGAGTTATATTCGTATTTCTTATGGTAAAAACTATATAAAAACAGTACTTTGATAATTTCATTTCGATAGATGAAAATACCCTATTAGCAGTCCTGTACTTTCGGTATCCTTTAATTGTTTAAGTCTGAAGTAACTAAGTCAGGTGCACTTTTGTGCATAGATCAATACCTAGAACTCACCTGACCAATTTGACGTAATTATGATTTGTGGTAAACCTGCTTCATGACCTGATAATATATGTATATATTAAAATACATCAAACTATCTTATTCGAATATCTTCATTGATCTCAAAAATGCATAATACCTAATGTATTCATTGTTTAAAGTCTAATAATGTTCACTCACAGTTTGTTTTACTTAGGAACTTTAGAATCGTTTCTTTAAGTTATTGTTATTTTTGTTAACTAACTAACCACATGTTACGGAAGAACGGGATCTCCTGTCACAAGGATATACTTACTAGGAGATCCCAACCTCTGTGTATGTTCCACTGAAATTTAACGAAAAGTCCCTGGGCGAATACGGAGAAAACGAATTTTCCCAGACATGAGACCTATTTTTCGCCTCCTTAAAGCCCCAAATACCAAATCTCATTAAAATCGTTAGCGCCGTTTTCGTGAACGTAAATACAAATATATATATATATACAAATATTGCTCGTTTAATAGTATAGGATAAACATTTTTCATTTTCATTTTTGAAGTCAAAATGTAAGGATATATGTAAAATAAAAATAAAATTAGTACACCGGAAGGTGACGGGTCGCGAATAGTTATTTACGATACAAGTGCAGAAAATAGAAAATTCGCAACGAGTGGCGATAAATTAAAACACGACTGAAGGGAGTGTTTTAAATCGACACGAGTTGCGAATTACCTATTCGCACGTGTATCGTACAACGTTTTACAGTACATATGGCTCTTTAAAGTTTCAACATATGCACGGAAAGTGCTCATTTCCACACTCGTGCGGAAAAGTAACACCATGTGTACTGTAAATATTATTCCATACTAAGGGGATCAAGTCATGCAAAAGGTTGAAAATAAAATACAGATCTATATGGCGGAGCCTTTAGTTTGCGCACCGCACTGCAAGCAAAACAAAGTCTGTTTGCGGTCGACACCGGGATATCTTACGCTTTATGCATTCGTCGTTTAAAAAATATTTCTAAATTACCTCCATGGTTCCAGGTCCTACCTACAAAATCATATCAACGCAACGCGGCAACCTGTTAATGCTGAACAACCACACATTCTCTTACAACAATCATGCTAAGAGATACTACTGCTCTAGGTCGATTTCACTCAAGTGTAAGTCCAGCGTGAAGTTGAATGCGGATGGATACATCGTCGCATTGAGAGAGGAACACAACCATTCCCCTCCCAAGTATCAAGTGTTGCCTTCAGGATTGTATTTGAAAATATAATAGACAGAAGAAATGTAATCTCTCACATTGGTTCTAGAATTAAACTATGTTCACCCTAAGAGCTTTATTTTTTCCCAATAAACTATGTTAATGTTCTTTACCGTTTACAAGATAAAGCTTAAACTTTAGAGTGCAAAAATCCGCCTGTTTCAACCCTAGTTGATAGTGATGACATGTGTCATGTGCAAATGTAAATAGTACTTTATAGCAGGGTTGTCACCTATAATGAAACGTTTAATTTTTAATGTCTTTTTGTTTTAACCTAGCTTTAAAATAACTACAACTTAGAAAAGTTGAAAAATCCCCGACATTTTCATTTCAAAGTTCAATATCTCAAAAACGGTTGAACCGATTTTGTTGAAACGTAGTTAAGTCGGGTTAAAATTATCTATGACACAAAAAAAACCGCATTTAAATCGGTCCATCCGTTTGGGAGCTACGATACCACAGACAGATACACAGATACACAGACATGTTAAAGTTATAACACCCCTCTCTTTGCGTCGGGGGTTAATGATGATACTTATTATCATTTTAAATCTAGGTTAAGTAAAACAAAAAGACAAGAAAAGCTGCTATCAATTTTGATTGAAAATTAATTAGATAACACTATACTTTCAGCAAAGATCATATGTAGGAGAGATGCCACCCTGTATATGTATGTACAGTCGACGCCAAAAATACGTTTACACCTTTGCACCTTATTCCATTGCAATAAGGCGAATAGTGTAAACGTATTTTTGGCGTCGACCGTACAACATTGGTTCTTCTAGTTAGATACATCATGACTTAAAAAAATATCACAATTGTACGGCGTGAAGCATCATATGGTTTCTTATGCTTAGAAACGTATTTTTTATAAATAAAATGAAATACCTAATACAATGTCTTTTCTTCTATGAGTATATAGGAATAGCACCAGTGAAGTCCCATCTTAGGTCATTTAGGTGTTTTTAACACATTTAACGATTTACGGCAATTTAGGTTACTTAATAAATATTCCGCAGTGTCTCAAGACGAGAGTCTTTGACCAGTGTGTGTTGCCAGTGATATGGCACTGAAACTTGGTCGCTTACTATGGGCCTCATAAGAAGGCTCAAAGTCACCCCAAGGGAAATGGAGAGAGCTATGTTAGGAGTTTCTCTGCGTGCTGATCGCATCAGAAATGAGGCTATCTGCAGCCGAACCAAGGTAACCGATATATCCCTCCGAATCGCTAAACTTAAGTGGCAGTGGGCGGGGCACATTGCACGTAGAACCGATGGCCGTTGGGGCGGAAAGGTTCTCGAGTGGCGACCACGTACCGGAAGGCGCGGCGTGGGTAGGTCCCCCACAAGGTGGTGGACTGATGACCTAGTAAAGGTCGCGGGAGTCCGCTGGATGCGAGTGGCGCAGAACCGGTCAATTTGGCACTCTATACGGGAGGCCTATGTCCAGCAGGCTGATATGATGATGATGATGATATTGATGATGATGAGGTCACTTGAGTGTTTTTAACATATTTACGGCAATTAGGGCTTATTCAAATGCACAGTCACCTGCATGCCTGAGGCCTTATATTTTGTTAATACTGCGACGGTGGCCAGCAGATTCCGTCGCCAATGTACGCTGGCCTGGCGACACCAGAATCACAAGCGCGCTGCCGGATCCTTTATTGATTTGAGGCCATGTTTTGTCTTTACGACCCTATGGGATTCATGGCAGTAATACATAACTGCCCTCTTCAGGAGCCGTAGCATGGTTGGCCTTGTCACGCGATAGAGCGTGCGTCACTGGCTGACACCGTTCGATAGAACGAGACGACGCTCTTATCTTGTCACTTGTCGCGTGATAAGGCCAACCATGCTACGGCTCCTGGTATCCTGCTGAGTTATGTGTAGAAGGTTTGGGTCTCTTTGCGCAATCGGCGTGTTAAGTCTCAGAAAGGAATGAAAGAAATTTACTAACGCTTTTCCGTTATTTACAGATTTTAGCAGTTTTTCCTACAAATGGATCCCCTCCCGCCGCGGTGGACAGCTCCTAATGCTTAACAACTACACATTTAAATACAACGAGCACTCTAAACGGTATTACTGCTCACAGTCTAACAACACACGTACATTATTTAAGTGTAAATCCTCGGTTAAACTGGACCGGCACACTGGATTGATAATTTCGTTGAGGGAAGATCATAATCATCCCCCACCTAGGTATATGGTGACGGCTAGTGGAGATTATATTAAATATTAACTGTATTACATACTTACAATTATAAAGTAAAAAAAATAAATGTACGTATGTTTAAAATAAAATAATACATGTATGTTTATAAGTTGTAACAATGTGATATAAATGTGTAGGAAAATGACTGAAATAAATAATAGAGCCACCGATTTCAAAACTCATGTATTAATTTTTTTTTCGTTTTCATTGTACCCAGATTTAATAGTGTAGATGTTATCGTGGTTAAGTAGGTATTATTATGTAGTTTATAGAATAATTCGTGCCTACTTAATTCCGATTGCAGTTTATGAAACGATAGTATAAAGATAGGTAGCCAAGGCAAACGAATGTAAATAAAATAAATGGATAATATATTTTTATTGTTTTATTTCTACTCACCCTAACTTTAAAAAAAAGCAGATATTTAGATCGTTTCCATAATTACTGCTGAAATAATAAACTGTACCTAGCTCACGACAAATGTCTTCATATTACATTTAGTAAAAATAAAAATAAAATAACTGGTCAATTTAAAATTAGAGTTTATAGAATAATTCGTGCCTACTTAATTCCGATTGCAGTTTATGAAACGATAGTATAAAGATAGGTAGCCAAGGCAAACGAATGTAAATAAAATAAATGGATAATATATTTTTATTGTTTTATTTCTACTCACCCTAACTTAAAAAAAAGCAGATATTTAGATCGTTTCCATAATTACTGCTGCAATAATAAACTGTACCTAGCTCACGACAAATGTCTTCATATTACATTTAGTAAAATTAAAAATAAAATTACTGGTCAATTTAATATAAGAGGGAAAGCAGTTCTAGTAGTTGGATGGGAACACTAAATAAATAAATAAATATTTGCGGACAATCTTACACAAATCGACCTAGTCCCAAACTAAGCAAAGCTTGTACTATGGGTACTAGATGACGATATACATACTTATATATATAAATACATACTTAAATACATAGAAAATATCCATGACTCAGGAACAAATATTCGTGTTCGTCACACAAATAAATGCCCTTACCGGGATTCGAACCCAGGACCTCTTGCTTCGTAGGCAGGGTCACTACCAACTAGGCTAAAGCGGTCGTCAGACTGGATGAGAAATTAACCCTAAATCAACATGACGTGTGCGTTTTTGTTTATTTCCTTGCAAGAGTGATGAAAAACATGGTGTGTCTCACGCTCACGGGCGGTTATGGAGTCGCAATTTGGTGTTTGTTACAAGCCCGAGGCGCCAGCCGAGGTCTTCAAATACACGAGATATTAAAGCCCTCGGCTGGCGCCTTGTGGTTGTCATTCTTTGTCAAAAGTTGTCATTTACCGCCCTTAATACACAATGTACATAACATTATTATTATTATTTCAGATGAGCAACAAACTCCGAAAGGGTTTGCAGTAATTCAAGTTCAGTTGGACAAGTTATTTGAACTTATCCAAAATAAAATGTGCAATAATGAGACAGTAATTTATAATGAGGAAGAATTAATAAAGAATATTAAATTTCCAAATTTTCCTATAAAGTCGCTGGAAGAATTGGAAGCATTAGAAAAGCAACTATTAGACAAAGACTTCGAAAAAGCTTTGGTGGGTATACTGCAAATGATACTATGCTATTTATAAATATTATATCTGGCTCGACTGAAGGATTTAATTTAAATTTAATTCAAACTAATATCAGTTATTGTAAGGCTTAAACTGTTACACAACGTCCGGTCCAAAAGAAGTGATAGAATTCTGACCGTACTGTTAACATTTTATGTTTCTTTGCAGATCAAACATTTTTCAAAAAATTTCGGCTCCAGCGGAAAATTGAAATTAAGAAAAGTAGGGTTAGAATTAGTTCGACATATGTTCACTGATGATCTACTGCACCAATTCACTTGGAAAGGCATTAGAGGGTGCACAAAAACACCTTTTATGGCGTACATTAAAATAAGGAACCTATTTTTTCAAATCATACATCTAGCAGACGCGTCATGCTCTGTAATGGACGCAGATGCACTTTTACAGAACAGTGCCATAAAACACAGTGGCCAACGCATCAAACGCAAATCGTAAGTACGACTGACTTTTTATTTTTTATCCCTTCTAACTCGGCAGTTTGTGTTTTAATGCACACATTTTTGTCTGTTTGAAAGGTTTAGCACACGACTGGTCCTTACCGCTTCCTTTACAACAATGACGATGCAAGCGAGAGATGGCGATTGGCGGTGTTATTAGTAGGTGTAAACCAAGTGTAAACCTTTCAAACAAACAGATACATATTTCGCTACGAAGCGAAACGTATTGGGCTCCCATTGCTTGACCATAGACAATCCAACCAATGTGAGCCGAATACGCCAAAAAGTGCGTTAAAAACGCCCGTGGGAATGAGGCCTAACGTCTCCTTAGGGTTTTTTGACTTATAAAATTATATTTATTTTTTACGGACTAATAGAGCAATTCTTAACAATACAAGACCTGTTTTTAAAAGTCTGTCCACTAGCATATTATCGGCCTTTGAGCAATTATATGTACTACTAGAGAGGACATCTCAACTAATTTTTTTGTAAAACCTTTGGCCCTAACGCGTTCAGTCTGAGCCGGGCGGCCGCGGAAGCTCGCTCTAACAGGTTTATACAAAAAATCTAGTTGAGATTGCACAGTGTAAATTAGAAAGAAGAGGGTAGATTTTCTCGTCCCGCACCACGTGTCTGCGTCAGTAATGCTAGCCCCTCTGTGTAGAGACCTTTCAGATACGTGAAGCGTTCCGTGTTTCTAATATCATGCTTTCATACTTTCTAATATTTTTTTCTTCTAGATATCAGCAGCTTAACGTTCAAAATGATCCCTTCGTACCGCGGCGGACATCTCCCGATGCTGAACGGCCACACGTTTAAGTACCATGTCCGCGTCAAGCGATATTATTGCTCGAAATCAACGAACCCATACAAGTGTAAATCATCGGTTAATCTGGATGATACTGGCGCGATCACCTCGTGGAGGGAAGAGCCCTACCTAGGTATTTGGTGACGGCTAATGGAGAGTACTCGTATTATGTAAAATATTGACACATTAAATAACATGCGGCCATATTGCGTGCTTTTATTGTAGCTACACATACATCATCATCATCATATCAGCCGAAAGACGTCCACTGCTGACATACGACTCACCCAAAGAGTGCCACAATGACCGGGCCTGCGCCAGCGGCATCCAGCAGACTCAGTTCACCTTGTGGGGGCTCTACCCATGCTAACTATACGTCGACCGCTTAAAGGGTCTGCTAGACGGTCGCCATCAAGCCCCTCCGACCGAGCGACCTTGGTCGGCACCGGCATGCAGTTGCTTGCAGCAAAATATCATACTGCAACGGTCGGTGCCGACCAAGGTCCGCACGGTCGGAGAGGCTTGTTGGCAACCGTCTAACAGACCCTTAGTTGAGATGGAGCCTGCGCCGAGACAGAGCGGGAACGACGACGTCAAAAGGTGTCGTCGTCTCAGTCAAGCGAAATAGGGGTGTAGACAACAAATAAAATAACCAAAAATTATGAATTTGGTTGAAAAAGGATTAAAAATACTTTCAAATGGTGCAGGGGATTAAATAATCACAAAGTTATAAGTGTCCAAAGTTTTAAGAGGGGGGTATATTCTGTCCCTTTTCCGCAAAATGCACCTTCATATGAAACGATTGTCATTTACTATGGCGCTCGAGTGTCGTGACATCACGATCGCCGAGCGTTTTCTCTCTCTAACAAGCAATATTAAAACGGTTCTAGTTTCGTAATTTTTTGAGATATCTGAATGGGATTTTCATCACTAGACATATTTTTTTCCCTTCTTTCTTTTGGATTTTGAGTTTACAACCCTATTGTTCCGACTAAATTGACGGCTGGAATATAACAAAAATCTTACCTTCCAGATGTCAGTACTCTCGCCTATAAAATGATTCCCTCGTGTCGTGGCGGTCGCCTCCTACTGCTCAACAAACATACATTCTACCGTGTGGCGCGTAATCGGTTTCACTGTACGAAAGCTGGCAAACCATATTTTTGCAAGTCCAAGGTTAAATTGGACGAGAACACTGGATTGATAATTTCCTTGAAGGAAGTGCATAATCACCCCGAACTTAGGTTTATGTCGGCTGACGGAAGTTATGTTAGGTATTGAACATAAAGAGTTGCGGTGTAGGAACGTGAGAAATAATTAGGTATGCGACAAAACAACTTATATACGGTATATTTCGTTCAATTAACGAGGCCGCGTCTTCTTAGTGCTTTTTGTATACTACGTGAGTGGCAAACAAGCTCACGGCCTGCCTACTTGTCAGCAGACACCGTCGCCAATGGACACTGGAAGAATCACAAGCGCGCTGCCGACCCTTCATTGATTTTAGATTCGTTGTGTTGATAGCTATAATGAAAATAATGCCCTTACATCCAATATTTGACAGCTGTCATCCCGGTACAATTTATGTCATCATATGTCATCATTGACGTTTATTTACTACATTCTAAATTATCAAAGTGGCCCCAAGCAGCAAAGCAGAATATCATCTCGCTCAAACTTATGTATTTACCTAGAGTAACCCAACTGGTGAAGTACCGCCGCCATTATAACACCACTACCTTAAACCACCCCGGTTTACGGTAGTGGTGTTATAATGGCGGCGGTACTTCACCAGTTGGGTTATTCTAGGTAAATACATAAGTATGAGCGAGATGATATTCTGCTGTGCCCTATTTCTCTTAAACATACTACTACAGCATACTACTTTGTTGTGTTTTGTCTATTGCACAGTTAAAAATAAAGTTTGTCAGGTTGTTACGCGGCTCCGCCCGCGCATTACAAAGAACTAATGCCTTGATCACAAGTACCGAATACAGTGGCGAGAGAGTGCCATGCCGAGCAAGTCACTCGGACCTTGTTTTATTTACTCGCTCGCCACTTGAGAGCACTCTCTCGGCCACCATCCTCGGCACGTATGATCAAGGTATAAGGGATAAATACAGCCTGTTGCTAGGTAAATTCTATACTACTTACTGGTGAAATATATTTTGCAATCGGATGAGTAGTTACATTACATTACTACAAACTAATTTACATCATACGCTTTTCTATGATTATTTTATCATCCCTCGAAGTTACCTATGTCAATTACAGTTACAATTTAAATAATTAAGTACAGCAAAAACCTGTGTTGGGTTTTGATAAAATAAAACGACATACAATTTATAAATGCTTATTACTTGAACTAAAATCCGACAGACTTCTCATATATTAGTGCTCAGACAATCTAATTAGACTCATTTTTATGTTTTACGAGATACAGCCTGGCTCAGTATCGGAATAGATTATTCTCACTTGCCCTACCTAGTTCTTTGACAGTTGTAACTCAGGTACACTGACCTAGATAACGGTCAGCTCTTAACACTTTTTCATAGTGCAGTCAATTCCCAGAAATTCTATAAAAACACAAGGCGATCTCGGGAAAGCCCTGTAAAATGTTGCTTTTCGAAATGCCTCATTAAGTCACAGGAAATTTCGTGATATTACTTACGGCCATGCCTCAAGGTTGGAGATGCTACGAACCCAATGATGTAATATAAAAAAGGGTATTATAAGTTAAAATATGTTTATTTCAGATTATCTCTTAGAATACGAAGTTATACAGTCGCGCTGAGGCAAACCTCTTCTCTTGGCCAACGGCTACACCTACTACAAGAATAGTGCCAACTCTTACTATTGTACCAAGTTCAGCAAGTGCAAAGCAAGCGTGGTCTTGGAAAGTGAATTTGGAGTAATAGTGGCGGTGAAAGGGGAACATAACCATCCTGCCCCTAACTACGTTAAAACTTCCAAGGGGTGGATTTTGGTTTAACCTTTTCACATCAGTAATGACGTTGGTGCAGTTGCAATTTTCTAAACGGGACCATAGTGTTAGCACACGCTGCCCGCCGCGGGCGCACGCGGCGTGTCGATGCGGTTTATTCAACGTGGGAGGCGTGCGCCCGCCAGCCGCGCTACATATTTTGATTGAGCACCCTTCCATGTTATGATAGTACTGTTCACGTAGAAACACTGTCACGTTTTGTGCAAATTCTCTTTTTAGGTGTGACTGTGTTTTGTTTCTTCATTTACTTTTATGTTAATAAAACGGTTATTCTAAGTTATACTAGTATATAAAAAATAATGTATTTTTGCATTTAAAAAAGCAGCAATTGTTTTGTTTTAGGTATTCATATGTATCGGGAAA
Source organism: Epinotia nisella (assembly GCA_932294315.1). Taxonomy (NCBI): domain Eukaryota; kingdom Metazoa; phylum Arthropoda; class Insecta; order Lepidoptera; family Tortricidae; genus Epinotia; species Epinotia nisella. Next base: position 28,943,796 of record OW028675.1, on the reverse strand, counting down.
TAAAATAAACCCACCGCCGCACCTTAATCTATTCAAAATAGTACATTATTTATATGCCTACCTAAGGCGGTAAAGCAAAGAAAATTGCATCACAAGTAGAGATTTATAGCCCAAGCCGAACCTAAGGAATAGTACATTACATACCTAGGGCGGTGAATTCGTGAATGCCCCAGATCGCAGGGGTTTGTTGAAATATGCGATCTGGGGCTTTACGAATGACCGCCCGTGGTTTGTCTAAAGTTTTACGACTTGCCTTGGCCAGGAAGTGAGATTTTCTCCTCGCGTAGCGGGCAGAAAATCCCACTTACGGCCTAGGGTGAAGTAAAATAACTTTTATAGGCAATTTGAGAGTTTCTTTACTGCCGCCCATGCTGTGTGTTGCCACTTTACGACCAAGCGTGACGAAAAACTAACTTTTCAGGCCTGCGCTACGAGTACACAATGATTCCTACCGTGCGAGGGGCCACCCTACTCATGCTAAATGGCCACACATACTCCTACAAAAACATGAACAAGAGATACCATTGTTCCAAGTTGACTAAATTGAAGTGTAAGTGCTTCGTGAAGTTGGATGAGGAGGGGCGGATTGTGAAGCTTGTTGAAGATCATAATCATGAGCCGCCTAAGTACATGGTGAATAAACAGGGGATTTATTTGAAACTGTGACTGATTAGATTAGTGTGTTAAGTAATTAAGTTAAGAAAAGATAAATCTCAATTTCACTTCACCCTTTGTTTAGCTAATTCTTTTTGTTTTATTTATTCAGTTTTATGTTTCACCCACCCTTAGTACCTACCTAGTGGTTATATATAAATTGGTTTCAGATCATAATCGCGAAGAGTATCATAAGTTCTCGTATTTTTAGGGTTCCGTACCTCAAAAAGGAGAAAACGGAACTGTCTGTCTATCTGTCAAGATCCTTTATTTCGGAAACGCGTGGATGTATCGAGTTTAAATCAAAACCATATACTCAGGTCTACAGTCCCTTGAAGTTGTAAAAAAATCAAACGTCTGAGATAACGTAAAAAAAAGATACGGCCGTACTTATATTTCGAAACTCTCAAGGGAATCAAAATTTATAGGGTACTTTCCGTTAACCTAGAACTATGAAATTTGGCTAACTAAACTAAATAATATACTACAAGTACAGGGAAACATCTTGAAACTATACATTTGTCATTTTGTACGGGACCCTCGGTGGGCGAGTCCGACTCGCACTTGTCCGGTTTTTTAGTTTTATTTTGTCATTATATCACATATCTAGATTATATCAAATATTCGCTATAAAATTGTCTGATTAATTTTGTGTGTGTGTGTGTGTGTGTGTATACCTACATAATTCAAGTAAACTTTTCTTATGATGTCTCACAACATTGTTTATATTAACCAGTATTAAGCGTAATATTTAAGGAAAGTAAAAAGTCACATCTTGGACTTCACCGTATTTTTTTTGCTTCCAGACCTAGGCTACAAAGTGATACTTTCCAATCGAGGCTCCCCGCTGCTGTTGTTCAACGGTTACACGTACCATAGGAACAGCAAGTACAGCTACTACTGCTCCAAGTTCTCCACTATAAAGTGCAAGTCCAGTATCTACTTGAATGGAAATGGAGTTATTAAATCGATGAAGATGGAACACAACCATCCTCCGCCGAAATATGTGGTCACTATGGGCGGAAAGTACATGAAAGTGTAGTGTTTTAATAGGACATTGTGTTACCAGGGAACAAGAGACCCGAGAGTGTAAAAATCAAAGCAGACGCGTTTCAAACGACGTTTTTCAACACACTTGCGAGGAAAAAAACATCCATAAGGAAGGAAGATCTATAGGATAGGCTGTTAAATATTTTTCTTTAAGTGTTGATTGCAATAGGCTACTACTTCCAGCGGCGACAATATATCCTTCTTTTCTCACATTTTGTATAATATTGATTATTATCGACAATGTTTACAAAGATTCGTGATCCGTCATTACGCCATTTGGGAGCAGCAAACTTTTCTTTCGTGCGCTTTGCGCTACTTATATGCGCGCAGAATCAAAGTCGAACACAATGTTGTTTCTAAACAGCCATCATCATCATCATATGAGCCGAAAGACGTCCAGTACAAAACAAATTAAATATTTATGTATATGCAATACAAATTTAAATTAATTGTTCACAACATGATATTTTTTTTTATAAAATTAAATGTTTCACTCACGTCTTTGAGGTCGAATATTGCTCGATTTTGAACCAACACAATGATATTCGATCTCAAAGACGTGAGTGACCCGTTTCATTTTATTGTATAGTTTATTTATTAAATATTAAAGTATGTTTTAATTATTATAACAGTTTTATTCAGTATATAGGATTACGTATGAGTTTAATAGCGACACGTTTCTAGCAAATGTGTAGAAATGTATTGTATATTAAGGCATAGATACTTTTTCGTAAATCATCCAGTAAAGGGAGTCAGATATAAATATTTCTTGTTTTTTGTTTCACAGATTAAATTCGTAATGAGTAACGAAAGCGTTCTTGTGGATTTAAGCGATTACAATTTTAAATATCTCACAATTTTAATGGCCATACATAAAGTTATTCAATATTTAAAACTCATAGATATTTAATAGGTAACAATTCTTATTCATTGCGTCCAAGTGTTTTAAAAGAAAGAAATAATTTATTCGTGACATATCAAACAGTTAAACAAAAAAGAGTGTCAGAGATAGCGTTTTTTTTGTCACGAAACGGTTCTATCTCAGTAAGTATAATGCCAGCGCTGATCTTCCGATAGATCAGAAAAACACGCACACTCAGGCAGGCTTTTTAGGCATTACAATGTATTACTTTGTAAACCATATAATTAAAAATATTAAGTATAAAAACAATCTTGACGTTTAAATTTAATAAAATAATAAAGCGTCAGTCCTGTTGGTATTTTTAATTCACATACCTAGTAAGTGAGCAAGAAACCAATACCTTTCGTTCCAAAAAAAGTTAAACACGCCATTAAAAAAAACAGATGTGGCGTTTGAACAATCTAGTAATTTTGACGACCACTTAGCCTAGTTGGTAGTGCCTACGAACCTAGAGGTCCTGGGTTCGAATCCCGGTAAGGACATTTATTTGTGTGATATTTGTTCCCGAGTCAAGGATATTTTCCAATATAAATGTTAACCACCCATGTTGGTAAATGTAAGGAGTAAAAAAAAAGAGTTTTCTGACTTTTACCACTGGCTTTAGGTCAACGTTAGGATTTACCAACATGGATTGGTAAACTGTAAGAAATTTATAAAAAAAGATATCTGATTACCAATGACAATTTACCTCTGGACATCGGATTACCTACCTATTCTACTCTAAGGCAGGTCGGTTTAGTTACGACGATGAGCAAAGCGAGGAGGAGGGTTAGGAAGAACTGCGACCCCACAGCGCGCGAGCTGAGCGATCGAAGCGAGTGTGCCGCGGCAGCGGCCGGCGAAGCGCCAGAACCGACTTAACGGATAATTTTTTTGGTATAAAAGGCGGGCGGGGGCGGGGAATGTCCTTGAGTATGACTCGACGCGTCTTTACGTGGCTATTTTTGACTTTTACCGCGTCACTGTAGTTAAACCTGAGATTTATTAAGTGAACAGTGCTAAGAGTCCGAAATCAACGAAATTTTAAAACATTTCGGACTTTTAATTTGGTCAATCTTAGGTTTTACTGGTAAATCCTAGTATTTACCGCACTTCGGGCTTTTACAGTAACATATAAGTATTTATTTATGTATTTAAGTATGTGTATCGTCGCCTAGTACCCCATAGTACAAGCTTAGCTTAGTTTGGGACTAGGTCCCTGATTTTTTTTAAGTACTTACCCATTTTACCCATCCCTTTTTCAGAATACAAAATGATCCCGACAGCCAACGGAAAAGAGTTATTATTACTCAACGGATACACGTATTACTACAAGAACGGTAGACGTTACGTGTGCTCCAAGTTATCAAGCTTGAATTGTAAGTCTGTAGTGAAGTTAACAACCGATGGCTCTCTTCTTAGTGTGAGAGAAGAACATAACCATCCACAGCCTAACTATGTGGTAACGACTGCTGGGAAGTATATGATGGTGTAATGAGATGTTGGAAGATGTATAACACTTTACTTAATATGTGTGTAAAAGTGGCATTATTTCTTTAACTTGGTACTTAGATTAAAGTGTTGTTTGCCTTTGATTTGTAATTAAATATCTAATGCTAATAAATAAAGAAAATACAAAAAGAAAGTGACATTTATAATTTGCATTTTTTATTGAAAGGAATGAGTGTGTTTGTTGTTTTAATATAAAACGACAGTAGGTATTTCATGTTTTTAGGGTTCCGTACTTCAAAAGGAAAAAAAACGGAACCCACTCACTCGTGCGTCTGTCTGTCTGTCTGTCTGTCACAGCCGATTTGCTCCGAAACTACAGGACCATATGTGTTGAAATTTGGTAAACATATGTAAATTGGTGACCCAAAGATGGACGCGTAAAGTAAATTGATGAATTCTGAACAAAGGGGCCACTTTTGGGGGGAAAATTGGAAAATGAAAAAATAGTTTCGCAAACTGTATTGTGTGAATATCAAATGAAAGGGGTTGTTGTAAGCATCGCAGTTTTTTTATATAATTTTATCCAAAACAGATTTGAAGTAATTTAGGAAAAAAGACGAAAATTTACCATTCCCCCCCTTTATCTCCGAAACTACTAGGCTTAAAATTCTGAAAAAAATATGGAAAATAGTTCCCTGCCTAAAGATTACAGGAAAACCTATAAAAAGTTTGAGTATTACAAGTACAAAGTAACGGGAAAATTCTCAATATTATACGGAACCCTCACCATGCGAGTTGAACCGCACTTGTCCGGTAAAGAGTCTTCAAAAGTACATCAATTCAAATTGGACCATAAAAGAGATATCGATATTTACACCGTCAAAGAGATATCTAACAAAAATAAATTTTGAGTTTTATTGTATTTTGTGTTATGCCTTTATTTCAGAATATCAAATGATCCGAAGACCAAACGGAAAAGAGCTCATGCTTCTTAACGGCTTTACATACTACTACAGAAGACAGAAGAAATGTTTCATATGCTCTAAACAGTCGAGATTACTGTGCAAATCTTCTGTCAAACTCGATCCTTATGGTAGAATAAGAGCTTTGAAAGAAGAACACAATCATCCACCGCCTCAATATCGTTTATCACCAGCTGGGGTATACACTCGTAGAAAGTGACTGGGTCTGAGTCTAAAAGAGGCAGAAATTCTGTCTCTTTAATCGTGGTACTTTTACTGTTTAGTCAGTCAGTTTTTCAAATCAGGGAATATAAGTAATTATAACATTTTACGCTTAATTATAAGGGAGACTCGATTGTAATACATATTTATTTTCAATATCATGCTTCTGTTTTTATTTGACGTAACCTTCTTTAAGAGAATTTTTGCAATGCTTATGTCCAGTAAGCTAAACACGTTGAATATCACGTTTACGTTAAGCTTTAGATTACTTTTCTCACTTCCTGGGATAAATAATAAATATTAAATAAATAAATATTACGAGGCAATCTTACACAAATCAACCTAGGCCCACGGTAAGCTCAGTAAGGTGACGATATATATAATAGATAAATACATATAGATACTTATATACGTATATAACATGGATTGATAAATCATTTATAATATTAACAAGAGACTAAAATAATCTGCGTTGTACGACATTATGTTACGAAAGAATGATAGGTACGAGTAACGTGGTATGGCTATCAATATTACTGTTTAACCCTTGCTTTGGTATTCATCTATTTACTGTTAACTGTATTCGTTTCAGGGTATGAAATGATTTTAAGTCGTAAAGGAAAACCAGTAATGCTACTTAATGGATACACTTATTACTATAGAAAACAGAGTCAAAGCTACGTATGCTCCAAACAATCCAGACTATTATGTAAATCTTCGGTCAAGTTAGATACTCTTGGAAACGTAACAGTGCTCAAAGAAGTTCATAACCATCCGCCGTCTGATTATTACGTGCCGAACTCTGCACATTTGGTTTCAAATGCGGAAATGGGGTAACGAAATAACTAAAATTTATTAGAATGGGCAGAAACAGTAAAACATTCGAAGAAACAACTTACGGTTGTGTTTAAATTGATGCGAGTGGAAGAGACATAGTGACTTCCTTCTGACAAGACTCAAGTACTGTACAATCCTTGAGTTTGCAAAAATCCTTGAATCAATCACAGTAACTACTTTGGAAAGTCAGTGGTGAACGAACATAACAAGCAAGTAAAAATAGTGGAACCTCTTTCGTTAGAACGAAACGTTCTCTAACGAACAGCGACAAATATGAAAAGAATACCAGCTGTTTCCTTAAATGAAGAAAACATGAAGTATAATGTACCTACAACATGTGATGAGCAGGAATAAGAAAATTGTGTTTCTGTCTTTCACGTTTACAGGATTGTCAGACGAAAATATGTGTATACTTTTTATTTATTATACGTTATAAGTATGCATATGTAGTTTTGTATAGTCGCGTTTGTTTATGATGTTTTAATTCCGTCAGTACCTACATTTTCGGTTAATGGTTCGTTATAATTGATACTGTGTGATGTATTGACATGCAATTTGTTTTAGATGATGGCCTGGCCTACAGCTTCGTGCCAAACACTCGCGGTCATGTGCCACTGCTGATGATGAATGGGTTTACATACTCGTACAAGGAACAGTCGAAGCGTTATTACTGCTCGAAGCTTACGAGGTCCAAGTGTAAGGCCAGTGTGAAATTGGATGAAGCTGGGAAAATTGTTCTGTTGAGGGAGGAACATAATCATCCGCCGCCTATGTACTCAATCACACTGGAGAATGTGCGTAGTGCATCCAATAAGAATGTACGTATGAAATGAAGATTTGATCTCACTTACTATATTTTGTTATAAGTTCGATGTTTAAGGGCACTACTAAATACAGTAATATTACAATCAAATTGAGATTTTAATTTGAGAAACTGCACCTTAGCATAGAATAATATTTATATCACATACCATTTACAAATTATTGTCCGTTTTTTTACGGGGTTGTTCTCATGTCTCGCTCCGTATATGATTATTTTTTTGTTTGGTATACATATTGACTGGTAGAGAATGCCTTATGACATTAAGAGTCGCTAGGACGCTCGACTCTGTATACAAACTTTTGTATTTGTAACTTGTTACTGTGCAATAAAGTTAAAATAAATAAATATTCATGCAAAACTAAGCAGAAGCCGTTAGTTTAATTACGCTTTGAGATTGAATCAACCACGAATGAACAATTCAAAACAATTTAACTTTTAATTTGTATCAACAGACAATACTTATGTAGGTGTTTAATATTAATAAGGTACTTACTTATTCAATTAGCTCAGCGACCCCAAATTAATGTTGGCCTCCAATATGAGATATAATATTAGGTATCTAATTAAAAAATGTTAATATTTTTAATGTTAATACTTTAATATGAATAAATGAATAAGAATCATTGTTAGTTTTCATATTATGAAAAAAATACAAACACACCTCAAATTACTTTAATGTGCTCTAACACTATTTATTTACACATTTAATTTGTTGCAGAATTGACATATCAGTTTATACCGAATCCTCGTGGTAGGCCGCTACTAATGGTCAACAAAAACACGTTTTCGAAATACAGCAATCATACATATCATTGTTCCAAATATTGTAACCTGAGGTGTAAAGCTACTGTTAAATTGGTCGATGGAGAAATCGTGTCCCATAAAGGAGATCATAATCATGCACCTCCGAAATATGTGGTGGATGATGGGTTTATGTTAAATTTTAAGTTACAAAACCGATAATAGTTATAAAAGTAGTATGTTCACAACAGAGCAAAAAAAGGGCGAGGCAATTATTTTCAAATTGAAACACTTAAAGTTTCGCTTGTTGTGACAAAACATATTCTCATTGATTTCGAAAATTTCAGTACTACATGGTAGCAAACCCACCCAACCCAATTAACAATAGCTAATTTGGTTCAATCTACGTAGATTCTTGCTGTGCATTCGAACCTAATGCACCAAATTCAATGCACACATACTTAATTAATGAAATACAATTACTACATGTTATTGTATTGTTTCTCTATGTAACTGCTTTGTTTGTGTGAGGTGTGCAATAAAGAGTATTTGTATTGTATTGTATTGTACTACATTTTGTGTTGGAATTACACACATTACATCTTTATTAATTAAAGCCTCAGATTAAAATATTTATTATTCAGTTTATTATTTCACTATTACGTCCAGTCGATGCCGCTTTAGTTAATAGTCTCTATTTTTTAGAAATGTTACCTAAAGCGCGTGCTGCATTCTATATGGGTTTATTAACCATTAAAACAAAACTAGTATATTTTCTGATTCCAGAATGTCCTTACAAGATGATAGCGACACACCATGGAAAAGTTCTTATGATGTTCAACGGATTCACGTTTTCTAAATACAATAAACGGCTGTACTATTGTTCTAAATATTGTACTAAAAAGTGCACCGCTTGCGTGAAATTAGACGATGCAGGACAAATAATTCTACTCAGACAAGAACATAATCACCCTGCTCCGAATTATTCTATTACGAAAGGTGGGATGTATATAAAACTTTAACTTTTTATTAAAAATAAAAACAAACAGTACGATGGTGTTTTAATGTGTTGTTGCTTAATTTGGTCACTGATAAATCTTAACCTTGAAAATCTTGCGGATTAATGATGAGTATATTATACTCCATTTTTAGACATGTCCCCTAAAGCGTGCAGTACCTATTAGGCCTTCCAATCCCGGGATTTATTACTACTACAATACCGCGGATCCCTGTATTGTAGTAGTAATAAATCCCGGGATTGGAAGCCCTGGTATCTATTCTTTAAATTGGGTTTGAAATAGAACTGTCAAAGAAACAAATTTGACTTTTCTTCAAAACTTTGATTTCAGATTGTCCTTACAAGATGATAACGACACCCCGTGGAAAAGTTTTAATGATGTTCAACGGATTCACGTTTTCTAAATATCATAAAAGGCTGTACTATTGTTCTAAATATTCCACTAAAAAGTGCGCCGCTTGCGTGAAATTAGACGATAGAGGACAAATAGTTCTACTTAGAGAAGAACATAACCACCCAGCTCCGAATTATTCTATTACGAAAGATGGGATGTATATAAAAATTTAACCTCGTGCACATTTTCTTCCGTTAATACGTCATCGTTAATATATTATACGTCCCACTGCTGGGCACATGCCTCCTCTTGTGGATTCGTCAATACAATATCATTAAATTAAATGAAGACTAACGTTAAGATGGTGTTTTAATGTGTAGTTGCTTGATTGGTCAATGCAAATTTTTTCTTGGCGGCACTCCTTTTCACGTAGTTCGCAGGACGGTGAAAACAACATAATATAACATTTTTCGTTGAGTTTTTTTTTATTGCAGTTGCAAAATGTTAATCGCATGTGTGTGACAATTACTCAAATTAAAATACATGTTGATACTCGTATATCTCTGCCTGAAAAATGGTTACTTTTAGAGGTGAGTTCTCTTTGACATTTAATATCCAGTCATAAAATAACTTGTTCTTGTTTGCATTTTAACTCTTCAGAAATTAGACGTTTCTTGCAACTTAATTTTTGATCGTCAACCTTACAAAATTATCACAGTCACAGTGTATGGAATGACTCTCTTGATGCTGAACCCGTGAACCCGCACGTACTCAAAGCAGACTCTATACAACTTATACTACTGCATGGTTGGGATACATTTACGGCTTTGAAATACATGAATATACATTGTCAACTCAAATTTATGTAGCAGCTGCTTCAGGCATATTATTGCTTATACATATTAGCGGTGGAATATGACTTGAGTGAAACTTTTAAGTTGGAAATCTTTCCGATGCTGTAATGGTCAGTTAAGTTAATGGGTAAGAAAAATGTGTGATGCGGTTCATTTCCTTTAAAAAGGGCTTCCAAAAGAGCATTCCTAAGTTATAGAGCGAACGTTTTTGACTATCTCCTGTATTGTGGAAACGTAGAATATTTTTTATAGTCTAAAGATTTTGGTGTGTTTATTTTGCTTTTCTTTCTATTAAGTAAAGAACTGAGTCAGAGGACACACTCAGGAGTTCTATTTATACCTTCGCTTCCGGTTCCAAGCACAAGTTCTTCGTTTCTCTTGCGAATTCGTAATATGTGATTGTATTGTAATCATGCATATTATTAATATTTTTTTTTGTTAAATATTCTGCGTAATTTTGATGCTGTTTTGCTCGACTTGTCGGGGCATTCATCTTTACATTATGATGAAAAGTTCTAGTGATTAAGGTCAGCAGCAGAAGTAACGAAGTGGAATAACACCGTCAAAATGATCTATATAGATCCTTATTCACTTGGAGTCTGTGTGTAGATAATTTTGAGTACTAAGCCCGCGTAGCTACTTCTGCTGCTGACTGTACAACGGCAGTTCCACGTTTTCTTAATACAAGATAAAAAAAAACATTATTCTGATTTCAGAATGGCCTTACAAGATGATACCGACACACCGTGGGAAAATTGTAATGATGTTCAACGGATTTACTTTTTCAAAATACCACAAACGGCTTTACTACTGTTCTAAATATTCCGACCAAAATTTCCGTTGCAAGGCTTCTATCAAATTGGAAGATAATGGTGAAATGGTTCTCCTTAGAGGAGAACATAACCATCCTCGTCCAAAATATGTCGTCGCGAATGATGGCAAATATTTGTTTTTCTACCCTGGGCAAAAGCGCAAACGAGGAGTGTTTTAAGTTTAACTTTGTGTCTGTTTGTAGCGTCGTCGCTCCCAAACGGATGAACTGATTTGAGTGAGGTGTTTTGTAAGTCTTGTCTGTCGAGATGGTTCTTAGTTATATTTTTGTATAGGGGGCCTGATGACCTGGTAAAGGTCGCGGGAGTCCGCTGGATGCGGGTGGCGCAGGACCGGTCAATTTGGAACTCTCTGGGGGAGGCCTATGTCCAGCAGTGGACGTCTTTCGGCTGAATATGATGATGATGATGATAGGGGGTTTTTTAATGTTTAATTTATGTAGTTAATTGACGCTTCCACGCGTGCAGAGTTAGGCTAGTTTTAGTGTCGCGCTGACCCTCGGCGCCGACAGGCCACAAAGTTTTAGAATAACGCTGACAGCTGAGCGCTGACGAGCGCGGATACATACCGTCGCTTATACAAGCGCAAGTCAAATTTGCTTAGTTTTCAAGAGAGACAAAAAACTACATTATTTATTCATTTTATATCGAATGGTATAAAAAACGTCACATGGCCAATTTTTGACTTACGCGGTATTGTTGTATAAGCGACGATACGCAAGCGTACGCGCCGCGCCTCGGCGCCGCCAAGCGGTCAGCGCCGACCAGGGATCGGAACCGGTTTTTTCAAAAATCCCCGAAGCAGTCTAATATTTTGAATTATTTTAGGCTGTGTAGAGAGTACGACTTTGTACCCTTTGGCGTCGAGACCCTCGGTCCGTGGGGTCCCAGTGCGTATAAGTTATTTGCAGTAATCGCGAAACGTCTGGTCGATGTAACTGGTGACATCAGCATTACCTCGAGGGCCTTTTTTAGATTTTACTTAGTTTTAATTTAATTTAGTTAACGTTAATCATCATCTTGTGTTTTTAGGCTCTTAATGTAGGACTCTATCGTGTATTTAGGTAACATATTCGTATTATTAGACTGCCCGATCAAAAATTATATTATAACCAAAGAACGAAATAATACCGGTTTAATTTGTATGGAGTAAATACCGGTATCCGATCCCGCCGACTGCTGCTCGCGCGCCTTTGCCTGCAGTGAGCGTTCTAGTATCGAGTCGAGCGGTGCGCGTCAGCGGCGGTCGGCAAGATGCTAAAACGATTCGCGCCAATAATCAGCGCCGAGCGATCGCGACACTAAACCAGCCTTAATGTAGCAGAGTAGGTATTTGAAATGCGATAAGTATGAAAGAGATGAACATAATTGACCCCGCAATTGGGCTGGGCTTGAGAATAATGTTTACTCTTTGTTTTTCAACAATGTTGATGATGATGGAAAGTTCTAACAAGCTTATAAGCTATGTTTGACGGCAAAAATATGTAAACATTATCATCTTCATCTCATAGAGTATAATGTAACCTGTGATACACTGTTGTAACTAAAAGTGTTATTGTATTCAATTAAATATATTTTGTTTCCTTGAGCGTGAGTCTGTTTTATTTAATTATAAGTTTATGTCACTATAGCAATAGACAGTTATATACTATTATGCTATCCAACCTAAATCCTAAAATAAGCAATACCGAAAATATGCTATCCAAGGTGGCCCATTTCTACTGAACATCAATTGATCGTATTTGATATTAACGAATCGGGAATTTTCGGGAATATTCCCGGTAACGGCACCATACAAGGCACGACTAAGTTAAATCGACGCGTTATACGCGTGTACATCTCTTAAACCTATTTTAATTTCAGGTTTAACATACACAATGGCCCGGCGAGGTCGAGGCCGGCCTCTTATGGTGTTCAATGGGTATACATTCTCAAAGTATAGTAAAAATACTTACCGCTGTTCTAAGTACGTAAGGAAACATTGCCAAGCGCGCGTGAAGCTAAGTGAAGACGACATTATAGTGTCGGTGGTAGAGGATCACAACCATCCGCCTCCTGATATTTCTGACAATGTTTTCATGTATAGGTCTGACGGACTCGACTATCTTAATGCATAATGAGTATGTTATGTAATAGATTAAATGTGTTTAAAAAAAGAAGTGTTTTTATCTAATACTTTATTAGTGCGTATAAATAGGTGACCCAACAGATATTTCCAATTTTTCTTACGTATTCTCTTAGAGAATTGTAAATGAAAATTTTAGAAATGCCTGATTATTTTTTTGGTGATAGGAATAACCTTCCTTAGCACCAGAAAAAAAGTTTCAGATTTTTCAGCTGCGTCAATTTAAAAAAATATATAAACAGTCGGTAAGGTCGAGAGTGTGATGTGGGTTTTGGGCATGCCCGCATCATAATATTTGCGTCCCAGGCGATGCAGCGTCCGTGGAGAGGTCACTTCACCCACTTCAGCCTGCTGAGTGGAAAACAACACGGAGAGTGGCAGTTACCGGTGCGTGCGGTCGTGGCTGTCGCTCCCGTATCGGCCTTACAAGCCACGTACGTAATACGTAAGTGCCGCACCTCTAATATGGACGCTGTTTAAATCATCTTTTCATAGATGTATAAGGCCAATGATGATGATGATAAACAGTTTCCTCACGTTTTACAGACGTTTTGTGTCAGTTACGGCACCTTAAATATATATTATATTAATATATTAAATATGTGTGGTAAACTGACACTGGCAATGATATTGACACTTGCAGCAGCTATATTGGTCATTACCAGTGTCAGTTTACCACAGATATTTAAGATATTATTTTGTAATATATGACAGATCAAGGAAAGTCTATTTACCGTTCTTGATCCAAAACGTAAATGATTTCCTCATTTATATTTTTCAAAAATAATTGTCGCAGCTGAACAATCTGAAACTTTTTTCTGGTGCTAAGGAAGGTTATTCCTATCACCAAAAAAATAATCAGGCATTTCTAAATTGTTCATCCATTCCCAATTGCACTACGGACGGTCGAGGGTGAACGAATACGTACCTACATTAATAAGGACATAAATATCTGTAAATGCTTTTATGGCATTGCCAGTAGAGTCCTATACAGATATGTATGTCCTTATTTATTTATGTTCACCCTTGACTGTACACACGAAAATAATTGTTTAATTATTTAGTGGGTAATTTAGTGTACGTTCCACTGTCAACTAAATTCCAAACATCTGTGTGTGTTAAGATAAGTTTATGCATTATTTCAGAATTCCCTGAATACAAGATGATACCAAATAGTCGAGGACGACCCCTCTTAATGATCAATGATTTCACATTTTCCAAGAAAAGTAAAAATGTCTACCGTTGCTCCAAGTACAATACGATTAAATGTCCAGCGAGCGTGTGTTTCGATGCTGACCAAAAAATTATCGCGTTGGCAGAAGACCATAACCATCCACCTCCTCAATATGTCTATACTGCATCAGGGCTGTGTTTGAAAATGGAGTCTCGAGTGGCCTGAACATATCTGTGGCAAAGTCACAGTCACAAGCTGTAATAGTAAATTGTACAACTAGGGCATAAAACAACCAGTTCTATACGAACCAATAGATTTAAGTGGTGGACAATGTGGGTTTTCTTTGCGAGCATTATGCTCTTTGATTTTCATTCCGATTGTAAGTAAAGTAAATAGGTACCGAAATAAAATAGGTCAACATTGTTTTCTTACTGTTCTGTTCCAATGTTAGGTACCTATTGTATATTTCCATTAATGTTAAATAGTGAGTGGGTTGTATTTTTTGATCGAAGGGAATGGTGAAGGCAGTATATGTTGAAGTAAATAAAGTATCAAATGTTTTCGGACATTTATTTTTATTATGTTTCTAGCTTGTTGGCTAAAGCTGGCTCCCACTCACGTACAAATGCGTGAGAGCAAATCGACGTTGGCTTGTTCATTAACTGGCAAAACCATTGTTTTTTTTGAGCTTTAACATATTAATATCATTCATTCCAGATTTGGCTGAATACACGATGATTCCAAATAATCGAGGGCGGCCTCTTCTAATGTTTAAGAATTTCACATTTTCAAGAAACAGTAAATATGTCTACCGTTGCTCCAAGTGCATAACCACTAGATGCCCAGCTAAAGTCCGACTGGACGCTATGGAAAGAATTGTGGCAGATATAGGGGACCATAACCACCCACCGCCTGTATATGTTCAAAATGCACACGGAATGTATCTATTGTCCTCGTAAAATCATTATAATCAAATCAACGATGTCTTATGTAGGCCATACACGTTACGGTTTACCGAAGAGGTGTACCTGTGCAGGTGTACCTGCGCAGGTCGACCGGAGCGTGTATGCCGACCGACCTGTGCAGTTTTTTTGACCTGCGCAGGCGACCGGAGCTAATTCGAAAATCGAATTTGCTCCGGTCGCGCGTACGGTGAACCGTGCGTCCCCATATACGCTACCTGACCTGTGCAGGCAAACCTGCGCAGGTAACCTGTGCGGTAAACCGTAACGTAAGTCTGATCTACATTGAAGTAAAAAGTTTTTTGCATACTTAGTTTTGGATTTCAATGCTGACGCTGCATTCAGCATATTAATTAGTGTTATAAAGAACGTACAGGCGACAAGAGTGGATTCCATGCCTCGTCAGCAGTCCGTAAAAAAAAGTTAAAGAAACTTTTAAAAATTAATATTTTTTAATCCTCATTCTTGAGAACAAAATTGTATCATTTCAATTCGTATTAAAATTAAACCAAATGATTCAAAGTTAATTGCATATTTTATAAATAAAATATTCAGTGTTTAATATATAATATAAAATTCATAATTAGTCGAATTATCTGTGCACAGTTTTCATATGGCAATGTTTAGCATTCAAAATTGACTTACGTTAAATTTACCGTTGTTCAGCGATTTGCAGCGACTAAAACACATCTCACTTTTCTGTATTTTTCTATTTTGGATTACACCAGCCCTAATTCTACAGTCCACTCTTTTATTTAACACCTACGGACCTGCGAAGATTTTACACATAGGAATTGCTAATGTTACCTGTTTCGAGTTAAAAGCATGATTGTGTCTTCGCTTGCAGTGATACAAATCTAGTAACCACCTTTTAAGCTAATATTTGCGTCATCATTTCAGATTTTCCTCCATACGAGATAATCACCACGCAATCTGGGACGTCTCTTATAATGATCAATGGATACACGTTTTCGAAACACAAATTCAATAGTTACCGGTGTTCCAAATACACCGCGACTAGATGCAGGGCGTTCGTCAGGTTTGATGGAATGGGTTACATCAGAGCGTATAACGGATTGCACATACACAATCCACCGAACTATGTGACGTCTCAAGGAAAATATTTGAAACTACACTCTTAACCCTAAACTTAGCGAATTGAAAAAAAAAACGTGCGGTATGGTAAGGATTATTTTTCTACACCGAATTCACTTCTCTTTGTGCCTAGTAAATAAAGCAATTGTCTTTCATTGTTAAGCGGTAAACAATGCCAATTGGGAATGGATTAACATTTTAGAAATGGCTGATAACTTTTTTGGTGATAGGAATAACCTCCCTTAGCACCAGAAAAAAGTTTCAGATTTTTCAGCTGCGTCAATTATTTTTGAAAATTATAAACAGTTTCCTCACTTACGTTTTGGGTTTAGGACGGCGAATAAGAAACTTTCCTTGATTTGTCTCATATTACAAAAAATATCTTAAATATCCGTGGTAAACTGACACTGGCAATGATATTGACAGCTGCAGCAGCAGCTATATTTGTCACTACCATAAAAAAAAAAATTGTAATATGAGACGGATCAAGGAAACTGTCTTATTCGCCGTCCTAAACCCAATACGTAAGTAAGGAAACTGTTCATATTTAAAAAAAAATGACGCAGCTGAAAAGTCTGCAACTTTTTTCTGGTTCTAAGGAAGGTTTACCTGTCTGGCAGGCAGGAATACCTGTCTACAAAAAAATAATCAGGCATTTCTAAAATTTTCATCCATTCCCCATTGTTAAGTCTTACCGCTATTGATACTGTAAAAGAAACGTAGTAAACATAAAAAAAACGTTTTCAACCAGACATTTAAAAATACTACTTACCATTTTGTATTTAAAACAATAGACTATTTTAACAATGGAGTCGCTATTCGAGTAAAGTATTTATTAAACAGGGCATTTTTATTTCGAAGGTCTTAAGATAAGATTCGGTCTAGAAAAAGGATCCGCACAATGCCAACCTCGGTTGTACTGTTTAGAGCAAAATTACATTCTTGGAAATTGCAAAAAGGTGACTAATAAATGTGTACATTTATAGATACACTGCTAAGACGTATAGGGTTAAGTCAGTTTCTACTCCATGTCTTGTACAATTTATGAGGGTCACTTTCGACATATATCCTTGTCATGACGTGTTTGGCATGTTTGAGGAACATTTAGTGGTTAATTAAGTTTAAGCCCACTCATCATAAATTGTGACTGTGTCTGGGCAAAGGGACCACTTTAGCGATATGGAGTTATTAATATCTCCTAAAACTAGGTAAAATTAGCTACTCAGTGAAAAAAGAATCATTTTCTTAGGTGCAATCATAAGTTTTTTATAAATTGTAGTAGGCAAAATGTACGAATTGAAAAAAAAAAGATTTTAAGGTTTATGCTCGTGAAAAATACACTTGTACTAGGAAGTTATGGAATGATTAGTACCAAGTTAATCTACTATCATCAAAGCTTTCTGATATTTAAGGTATTAATAACCGATTAGTATTAAAAACCCATTCTACGTAATTTTTAACTAATTTTTAAAAATGCATATAACTCGGAATCTAAACCTTTTACTAGACACAGTTACAATAGGCTTGTGTCCAAATTTTTTTTTACGATGCCATTCGAACCAGTTTTTGGTGTGGAACAAATGTTTGTATGGGAGTAAGTACAATTAAAGAACATAAATACCCAAAAAATTGAGTTAAAGACGGACCTCGCTGGCTGTAGCCGAAAACGTTCCATACTGATTAACATTGAATCATGACGTCACAGGGTAATATTTGTACTAGTCGTTATATGGAAAATCAAGTAAATTGCTGTTTCGGTTGCGAAATACTGCGTTTAGGACCATAGTTGTCATACAATATTGTTTCTATAAAAGCGTAAGGATTCTATTGGTAGCTTTAAATTTACTTTTGGACAATAAAAAAAATGCATATTTTTTGTAAACTTTCAAGGGCCATATCTTTTTATGATTTTAATTATATTTCGTAATTTATACTTAATTGCATTTATTTGAAGGTTTCCTATCAATTTAGCAACACTGCGCTATCAATTTTAACATGAGGACACAACCCAATTGTGCACGTTATAGTGGTCGAATCTGGTCTTTGTGTGATCTATCACTGTAAGCAATCCGTTTAATCTACTACTAGTAAACGGTTGCTTACAGTTAATGAATTCCATTTTGGGTCCTGGCGTTGAAGAGCCCACGTGACTCTTAAATTACTCGTAAATTACTTTTTAATTACATTTGATTGTCAAGAGTCGTTTTTAATGTCTACTTAATGTATTATAATGATGTGTACGTAGGTAAGTATATAGTTTTTTAGATATATATAAATTATGTGTATATACGAGAACGTGGTGTAATTGTATATGTGAATTATGAAATAATAAATTATTCAAGATCGAAAACGAGTTTTGCTAAAAGTTGTATTTTATGTAGCGGTGGTCATTCTCAAGCATTTTTGTCGATAGCAATAAGGACGATTTCAAATTGCGTCGTGAGGGGAGGAATAAGGCGCTATTGACGCCAGAGTGGGACCTTTTGCTTAACGGTACATTACAAATATGTATGTAGCCATTTGTTTCCGCTTCATGATAAATAAATAAAAATCTTTACAGAATTCCCTTCGTATAGCATGATTCCCTCTAATAAAGGAGCTCTCCTCATGATCGATGGGTATACGTTTTCAAAGCGGAATCAATACTATTTCCGCTGTTCTAAATACAACTCCACGAGATGCGAGGTGACCGTGAAATTCGATAAGAAGAGGAACATCACATCTTACCATGGCTATCACAATCATGAACGGCCAAAGTATATTCAGGCGTCAGACGGAACGTATCTGAGAGTATAATGCCGTGTGGAATAAGACGAGGGAATAGGCGAGAATGTTTTCAAATAACAACTTGCTAACCCATTCGCCGCCACAGAAAAAAATGCGAGGTGACACCCCCATGCCTCGCAAGTCTTTAGTCTATTATTTTTGGACTTCGTAAGAAGTCGGTGGCAGGTGGGTGGCGACCGTGACAAACTTGAGTTCAAGTCAGTGGCAGCGAATGGGTTAAGGTTTAGTGAAAACTGTCGGTCGTTTCAACCTGATAGGTGAGGTCAGTCATCTCTCGAAAGTCAATAATATTCAAAAAAATGCCCCGTGTTGGCTGATGGTTATTTTCTAGCATACATATTTTTGTTTTACTTGTCTTGATCTCATCATCATATATTTAAGAACCAAGCCATTGTCGGTGGATCAATTTCCATTCCTCTCTACTCTCAGCTTTCTTCTTTACATCCTGATATTTACGACACACTGTTTACTTTTTCCTTGATTTGGTCCTTGGTCTCCCTCTCTTCCTCTTTCGATTCTATTATGGTTTTCATGTAATCATCGTGTCGTAACAAGTGTCCAAACATCTTACCTCTCCTGTTCTTTATAGTTTTTAACAACGTCCTTTTTTTCACCTTCTCAAGCACTTCCACGTCCGTCTTTTTCTCCGTCCAACTAATTCTCTCCATCCGCCTCCAGCACCACATTTCAAAGGCTTCCAAACGGTCTCTATCACGCTAAGTCATTGTCCACGTTTTGCTTCCATACAATGCTATGCTCCAAATACACACTTTTATAAGCTCGATATTCTGCCTTTGAAAAGGATCTTCTTGGCATTAAAAGCTTTCATAGCCCTAGCTATTCTCGCGATAATGTCCGGTGTACATCTATAGTCATTAGTTATTATGCTTCCCAAATATTTAAATTGTTTTACTTGTTCTATTGTAACGTTGTTTAGAGTGATTGTTCTGTGACTTGGGTTTTTTTTTTAAAGTTATGAGCGTTTTAGTTTTATTAATATTTGTTGTAAGTCCAAAATCTTCAAAAATTTAATTAATATCTGTAACTAATTCTTCTAATTGTTTTGGTGAATGGACAAAAGCTGCAATGTCGTTAGCAAAACGAATAAACTGGATTTTTCCCATTGAAATGAACCCCCCTTTCCCGGACTCTATTAATTTTCTAATGGCACACTCTATGGAAATATTAAAAATAAGAGGCGAAAGTGGACAATCCTGCCGTACGCCGTGACGGATCTTTACTTTCTAGTTTCCTCTCCCACTTCGACTATATTGCTCTGATTTCTGTAGAGTTCTAAACAAAATCTACCACCGCATTAAATTTGTCTTGATCTAATTATTCTAAAATGGTTATGTTATATGAGAATTATTATTTGTGACTTGTGAATTTGTGACCAGTGATTTGATTGGAAATATTTCTCAATCATATTTGTTAAAATGTGTTTGTTTTTGCGGTTGAGAGTGTTCCTGCTATTGTAAAGCAAACTCTTTACCGGAATGAAAAACCTATGTGGTCTTTTAAAATAAATAGAAAAAGCTTTGTAGCACATTTTATTTAAAGTCCCGATATTAATCCTGACGAATATAAGTTGCGTACTCAAAAAGTCTCTCGGTGCCATAGTCATTTTAATCTTTTGAAACTGTTCAGGTAATTCGTGGAGTCGCGACAATGACGTATTTACACAACAGTATACCTACTGTAAACACGTAATTATTTTCAGTCACCTACAATATAATCACTACATAGGTGGATTGCAAAAAAATTGTACATAGTTAACCTAGGGCCTTAATCTAATCTACACTTTAACTTTTTTCCATTGTGTAAGGACAATAACCCATACATTTTATACTATGTACAATTTTTTTGCAATCCATCCACCTTCCCAGGTCCTTTTTATGCTAAAGGGCTATACCTACATGCCAACTCCAAGAGGAGTAAGGGCTACCTATTCTAATGCCGATACAGTGATGGATCGTAGCGTGTCGGGTGTCATGTTGGATGAGTTTGGAAAGGTTGATTGATTGATTGGGTGAGAGAGGAACACCATCATCTACCTCAACAAAGAAAATTGCAACAAATTTACTAATGATTAAAATTTAGTGAAATAAATATATCGTCGACCGTAGGTTCAATTAAGGTAAGGGACAAAATAGGATTTTTCAGGAGAGGCCGACAAAGTTTTTTTTCGGACTAAATCGCGCATATTTTTTTTTGTAATTCAGCTTTTTTGGTTCTGATTTCACACTTAATCTTCTATTTTGGTGCTCTATCTACCTGTGTAACGTTTATTTAAATAATTAAGCTATTTTAGAAAATAGATGTCCCTTACACCAACGTGTATGGTTACTAATGCCCCTTACAAGCCAAGTGCTTTGTAGTCTCGTCCCTTACGCTAAATTGACCTCTACGCTGAATCCAATATATTGATGATAAATTAACGTAAAGGACTTGTTGCAAAATGTATGTTAAGGTAAAATAGTGTAAATCAATTACTGCTTTAAAATAAGTTCACAAATTTGACGTAAGGTTATCTTAAAATTGCAAAACGTTACACAAATTCATTTAAGAGATACGAAAATGTATAGGAAGTTTGTGTCGTATATTTTTTTCGTGTCTTTTACATGCAATATTTTGTACATGTAATATCCAATTTTTATTACTTGGAATTAAAAAAAACTGTAGCTTTACTAAATTTGTTTATTACAATCTCACAAAAAAGGTAACAATTTTACCTGTAGGTACAGTATTAGTATTTACTTATCTACTACGACAACTACTAAATAAGATAACCAATGACATCTTACGAGTCATTTTGGATAAAAGAGTAGCTACAAGCAACAAAATAATCATCTTAGAGCCTACTAGGCATTATAAATCAAATATAAAAACCGGACAAGTGCGAGTTCAACTCGCGTGGTGAGGGTTCCGTAAAATATTGAGAATTCTGCTGTTACTTTGAATACTCAAACTTCTTATAGGTTTTCCTGTAATCTTTAGGCAAGGAACAATTTTTCATATTTTTTCAGAAGTTTAAGCCTAGTAGTTTCGGAGATAAGGGGGGAGAATCGTCAATTTTCGTATTTTTTCCTAAATTACTTCAAATCTGTTTTTGCTAAAATTATAAAAAATATTATCTGAAATGCTTACAACAACCCCTTTCATTTGATATGTCACACATTACAGTTTGCGAAACTTTTTTTAAAAATTTCCAGTTTAAAAAGTGCCCCTCTTGTTCAAAATTAATTAATTTACTTTACGCGTCCATCTTTGGGTCACCAATTTACATATGTTTCATAAGCTTTCAGTTGAGATTAATGTGTAAAAATACGGAGATCAATAAACGTTAATTAAATTAAAGGTTGAATTTTCTTCTTAAAAAACTGTAGGTTTACTAAATATTGTTTATTATAATCTCGGAAAAAAGGTAACAATTTTACCTGTAGGTACAGTATTAGTATTTATTTATCTACTAAGTATGTCAATTACTAAGATAACCAATGTCATCTTACGAGTCCTTTTGGATAAAAGAGTAGCTACAAGCAACAAAATAATCATCTTAGAGCCTACTAGGCATTTATAAATCAATTTAAAAAAATCTTCTACCGCTTCATAAGCTTTCAAGTGAGATGAATGTGTAAAACTACGGAGATCAATAAACGTTAATTAAATTAAAGGTTGATTTTATCAACGTTATCTTATTCATTCGTTTGGTTCAAAGTATCAGTCACTTTAGCGCAATATGGTTGCTGCAAATAATCTTTGTGAAATCTACTAGGCATAGCATTTACACACATTTTTTTCAAATCGTTATATTTGGTCATAGATATCGGCAGCCTGTGGTTATACAAAGGTTTTAGTTATATGGTTTCATTTTCAACTCTTATATCAAGTGAGTCTGCTGGTGGTGAAGGCACTCTAACAGACATTTTACCCTTGCTCTTACCCTTTCCCTTCGCTTTTCCTTTTCCCGTAAGTGAGTCTGCTGGTGGTAAAGGCACTGTAACAGACATTTTACCCTTGCCTCTACCCTTTAACTTCGCTTTTCCCTTGCCACTTTTCGTTTTAGGTTCTGGAATACTGTCTTTCTCTTCGGCTGCTTTGATTACATGAACAAGAGATCCGACTTTCATGGAGTGTTTGGTTTTATTGGTTTTCAGGTCTTTTTTCTTCATCGTAGATTTTAGTAACTTGCAACTCCTTCGCCTTTGGTGGAAACATATTTTCTGTCACAGGGTCCCAGTCAATGGAATCCTTGTACTCCATAACGGTTACAACGTAGGGACGAGGATTCTTTCTTGCGGCATCCATGTAACTAGGCCATTGCGTGTAACTCCTAACAGTCAGTTTTCGCACTTCACGTTCAATAACTGAGTGCATGCTGTCAACAGGCATGCAACTATGATTAACTAAGGTTGGTTACTTATACTGTAATAATTGTTTTATACCGAAACTGCCAGAATTTCATTTGCCACAAAGTACGATTACTATTATTACATGCAATAACAACATTTAACTTAGATACCTACAGTTTAGTCATGGCCGTGTTCTACTGAGTGTCTGTAACAATTCTTGTCCAGAAATCAGTTCGTCGAATTCTGGTTTTTTGTGAACGAGTTGAGTAGTTAAGAGTAGATTTTTTTGACTACGATACAAAACAAACATCTGCCTATAAAACAAGACGTGTCAAGTGCGCGTAATCTTGTGTTATGAAATTAGAAGTGTTTGTAAATAAAGGTACCAGGGATATATATTCATTAGTTCTCTCGAACAAATTGTTGTAACGGACACTGAACCCAAACATAATTCGAAACAAATTAGCGTAACGTTTACATTGCTTAAAGTATGACAATGCAAATTGGGGTAAGGGACAACTATTTCAATCTGTGTGCTAACTGTTTAGGGTATGGGTGATATTTATTTTTTGAGATAATAAAAACATTGGTGTTACGTTAGTTTTATGGTTATCTCTTTAAAATTAACCATGTAAACGTAATTCTTTGATTGCAAAGACCCTTACCTTATTCAAAGTGGATTGGCGGTGGTAATTACACCATTTAAAGTTACAATTTTAAAAAAATAATTCGATACATTGTTATGATGGAGCTGATTTGACTTGGGTCCCACAAAAAACAGTAGGGTAAGGGACATTTATTTTTAGCTAGAACTGTTTTGTATATACCATTCGAAAGAGCGAAAAATTCTGAACAAAACTGTATACTCAACTCATTTTGCGTATTTTGTCCCTTACCTTAATTGAACCTACGGTCGACGATATGCAGTCGCATGAAAATCTTTTTATGGATAGGAAGCAAAGCAGCTGATAGACAGCTAGAGTACGTAGCTCTTAGCCAAAATGGTTCCAGTAAACGTGCTGTGCCGCTGATTACAGATTGGATTTGTTGTGTCGATTCACTCACTTTCAGCATCAGGGTCGAGAGTTCAGTACATATATAATTTCTTTTCAAGTCTCAAAACAAATGTACTTATTAGGAAAAAAATACTGTTGTGCATGACTAGCATATGCATGAGGTTTTTGTGTATTAACTTTCCTGATCTACATCGCTCAATATGTTCCAGCGGCCTATAAGATGATCGCTACCTGCCGCGGGACGCTTCTGATGCTCAACGGCTACACATACTCGAAGAACAACAGAGGTTTCCTTTATTACTGCCGGCATCATGATGGTGTCACACGGTGCACCTCAGGAATCAAGCTGGACAAGTATGGGAAAGTTATGTGGGTTAGGGAGCAACATCATCATCCACCCCCCGTCTATGTGCAGACGTCTTCAGGCTTGTATTTGAAGGTTGGGTGTCAGAAGAAGAAGGAGTTTTTTGATGTGCCCATTCTTTAGATCAATTTAATGTTATTTCGCAACTGTCTTTTTGTGGGCTTGAAAAAAGTATACAGATTGATATTAGTTCATTAAAGTATTAGAAGAAATACTCATAGAATGGTAATTAGTGTTAAATGTCTGTCGTGATGTACTGTTGTAATGAATATCAATATTGGTTGTAATCTTATGGCATAATAATTTGTGTATCGTATACGTATATTGACGTACTTTCATGTTTAGTATATTTAGATGTGCTGTGTGAAAAGTTTATTAGACGTAGTATTTATTTGAATGAGTGAGGAAAAACGAAAGGATGAAATCTAAAACACAAAGCGTCGTAAAATGTGTCACACAGTGGCTATTCCGATATTGTTAGCTTCCTGCTATTTTCGAATGTACCTATGCTGTTTTTAACAACCAGCACGGTTAGCAGAAGACGGCGCGCGAGTTGTGTCGCGGCGAGATAGACTATCCGTCTCTCACTAATTAGAACATTTAGAATGAGATAAATTGTCTATCTCGCCGCGAGAATCGAAAATAGCTGGAAGTTAACAACAAGCGCACCTTCGTGTGCTAACCGTGCTGCTGTTCGTAATTTAATCACCATCATTATATATTTAAGAGCCAAGCTCTTGTGGGCTAATTTCCAAGTTATTCTACAGCATTCCATTACTCCAATTGAATGGTCGTAACTTAATACTCAACACTATATCGTAGATAATAATTTATAAATATAGTTTATTTAATCAAAATACATGTACGTAATCATATTATTAATACAAGTTTAATAATATTGACATTTCTGTGGTATTTTTGTTGTATACGCTTAAACAATCCGCCTAAACAAAAGGGTCCCACAAATACTCATCAAAACCTTTGAACTTCTTGTGAACATTGTTCTAGCTGTCAATTACAAGATGATAAGAACAAACCGCGGAAATCCCCTCTTAATGCTAAATGGATTCACGTTCTCCAAGAACAGCAGAGGACATGAGCTGTACTACTGTTCGAAGATCACCAGCGGTTGCAAGGCCAGTGTGAAATTTAACCACGAAGGTGGTATCGAAAGGTTGAGGGAAGAGCATAATCATCCGCCGCCGAAATACGTGCAGACTTCGTCGGGGATTTACTTGAAGATGGGTTGAAGATTCATACAGCAGTGCCTAAAGAATTTATATTGTTAATCATAGTGTTAATGGAATATGTTAAAAGTACTATGATGATGCCACCAATAATCGACACTTTTTTCTTTAACCGTTAAAAGTAAGGACTGGCAGCTATTGTTTTTAATGTGTTGGCAACGCTGAATCATAGCAGTGTCTATCCTACTTTAATCCAGTACAACGTACGTTTTGTTTAAAAATGGTGAATTCAAAATGAAGTAGTGTCAGCATCGTTAGTAAAAAAACAATATTTCTGAAGCGAATCGTTAAGACAGTGGATACGTACATTGCTCTTTTGCCAATAATTTAGTCACTATAAGATATATTTGAACTTTAGTTTATTTTATGGATTGCTATAAATATCTTTCAAATGGAACGTCGAGATCCTACCTACCTACCTATATTTTTGCTTATTCCAATTTTTCAATAAATCTATGTATTTTCAGCTAATAAAAAGCTAATATGTAATTTCTTGGAGACATTTTTATAATTTTCACTCTTAATTTTTGTTCTAAACTTTTTATTAAAATACACCTCCAACCGCCTGTCGACTGTAGTGTCGATTATTGGTGCCATATTTTTATAATAGATTTATCTAGTATGGTTTTATTTGAAGATTAAACCTGTAACATTATTTAGGAGAATTGCGAACAATGGTTTTTTTTTGCAGATATAAAAAAGCATTAAATTGTTTACTAACATATGCGATTAGTAGTCCTTTTCGTGTTTTTTTTCGGAATGTATGATAAATATTCTTATTCTGTGTTTTTACTGTAATCTGTACTTACAAAACCGTTAATCTATTGCAAAATAACACAACGATATAAGACAAAAGAGATTGTCAACAAAATATTAATAAATCTAGATCTGTATTATCTCGTTCCACACTTACGAGAATATACGTACACTCCCGCAACTACCTACGTTAACTTGGTATCAGGGCATTTTAAAACCGATGTTTTTATTTCACAGACATGAAATACATTAAAATAGAAGTGCCAGTAATATTTCCAAACGAATTTCCTCGTAAGAAACCGTTGACGCCAGCTGAAAGACAACGTCGCTGGCGAGAAAAACTAAAACAGGATCCTTCGAAAGAAGCCGAATGGAGACGCAAGAAAAGAGAAAGATACTACGAGAGATACCAGAAGTTTGTAAAAGACATGACTAACGAAGAACATGAGGCTGCCAAGAAAGCGTGGCGGGAATGGGCGCAACGAAAACGAACTTTAGGAGATTCAGATGACGAATAAGTCTGACGTATGGTGCTTGTTGACTAGCTTCATCATCATAATCACCATCACCCTGTTTCACTAATAAGTCGTTTATCATCTTTCGTCTTTTTATTTTGAACCATATATGATACCTCTTGTTTATGGTTTATTTTAGTTTGGTTTAATTTGTTTACACTTGCCATCCGAACCAAACCGAACTGTTTATCTTTACGAATAAAACAAAGAATTGATAAATAACACAATAGATATTTATATTTTAATAAATTATTTATAATATGCCAATGTTTGGTCGCAAATAAAACTTTTATTTCGAAATATTTGTTCGTGAATTTGGTACCATTGGCAGTGCTATTATGAAAAATGTATGAATCATAAATCACGCTAAACGTTGCGTTATTGGGGGCCATAGAGCATATAGAATTTACGAAGATTTATTATCGGTGTCATTGTATTTGATTTAAAGCCTCTTAAAATGGCAGATAACAATACCGGAGTAGAAAAAACATGTAAATTAACACATGTTTTTTCAATCACACAACATGATGATTTATTATTGTTTTAGTAAATAATTTATAATATACAAATGTTGAATCGTAATTTTTTAAATTTTATTTCGAAATATTTTTTATGAAGTTGGTACCACAGCAATATAACGGTCGATTAAAAAAAGTTAGATGATTTACATCGTGGTAAACAGTGCTTTTATGAAAAATGTATGAACCTTAACAGTACGCTAAACAATGCGTTTATGGGATAGGATAGAGCATAGAGTTTTTCGACGACTTATTATCAGTGTAATTGTATTGGAGCTACAGCCTATATAAATGACAGATAACTGTACAGAAGTAGACAAAATATAAAATAAACTTCAATTTGTGTTTTTTTCTGCCATTTTTGATTACTTGATAAAGCTTTCGAACGGGTGTCTAAATAAGAGTGCACTATTTAATTGCAAAATAACCCTTGAATTAGGATAATTCATAGTGCACTCTTTAACTGTCACTGTTAAGACACCCTTTATATTTATATATTTTTTATAATGTTGTACCTTGGGAATCATTGGATTTCAAAGTTTTTGATTAACTAGACTAAGATGGCAAACAAGCACTATAGCCCCCTCTCCTAAACTAAAA
Source organism: Epinotia nisella (assembly GCA_932294315.1). Classification (NCBI taxonomy): domain Eukaryota; kingdom Metazoa; phylum Arthropoda; class Insecta; order Lepidoptera; family Tortricidae; genus Epinotia; species Epinotia nisella. The sequence goes on along the minus strand of OW028675.1, from coordinate 28,915,607 downwards.
TCCATGATCTGCCATATTTAGTGTCGATTTGAATTAAGTGTAAAGCGTACCTATTAGGTGCCAAATAGACAGGCCTGACAGATAATGAATGAATAACGTTCCATTGTATTTTCAGGTCCAACCTACACATTCATCCCCTCCCACCGCGGCAAACCTCTGCTCATGGTAAACGGATTCACGTACTCCCTCAACCGAGGAACTACCGACTTCTGCATGTACATATGTTCGCGGTACAAGTCGTCGGCTTGCAAATGCACGGTTAAGATTAACGCAGCGGGGAGAATCGTCACGTTGAAAGGGGAACACAACCACAATCCTCCGAAGTATATGGTGACAGCGAATGGGGCTTATTTGAAAATAGCGTCGTAGAATGTTGGTGGAACATATTGTACGCTGAAAAAAATAGTAGCTGCAATTTGCGTCTCATGATAGATCTCATAGAGTTAGTTTTAGTGTCTTTACCTTTTTTTTTCATATCAACCTGAATTTCTTCAACAGGCTATGTAAGTGGTATATGTACTATATTCCAAACAATTGATGTTTGATTTAATTATTTACTTAAAACTTTAATATTATTGTATTATTCGCAATTCGAATTGGTCTGCTAAGATAAATTTAATTAAAAAAAGCATAATTCTAGTCTTATGTAACTTGATAAGTGCTTGATTCTATTCATCGTACTACTAACAAGTACCTAGCGATTTTGTTATAAACTTTGTAATTTGGCTAGAAAATTGTATATTTAGAACTTTTAGACGATAGTTTATTTTCGTGTAAGACTTTATATTTAATGACAATCAGTAATAAATGCAAACGCTCTCAAACGCTGTTTTTTATTTGGCTTATAACACTTTATCCTAACTTTAAGTATTGGCCACTTAATAATTTAGTAACTAACCAACAGTGGTTATCGTTGATATATGCGTGTTGAATTGAAATGTTAAAAACCTACGGCTCGGCCACAACTCCGAGCGGCGGCGGCGGCAGCAGTGCGGCCTCTCGCTCCCTGGTGGCCGCCGCTGCTCGAAGTCGTGGCCCAGCCCTCGGCGTTTGTCACTAATGTGTTCTCATTTTAGATTCCCCAGGCGTATACGAGTTAATCCCAACAAATCGAGGCAAATATCTATTAATGCTAAACGGCTATACTTTCTCGCAAATGAAGCAAAGTAACAATTACTACTGCTCTAAGAAAGATACCGGTTGCAAGGCAAGAGTCAAGTTGGACTCAGAAGGCATGATCGTCCAGTATTCTACGGAACACATTCACCCGCCGCCGAAGTATATGGTGACGCCTGCAGGACAGTATGTGAAGATATGAAGATTTACAGTATTTTTAAGTTGTGATATTCCCACCTATTTTATGATATAGTGAATTATATATGGATTTGTGATAAATAGTATTTTTATTAAAAATAGAAACGAAATATGCAATTGGCTACTTTCCTGAATAAATATTAGGAATATTAATCCAGGCAAAATACCGTTTCGAAAAACATTAATTTATAATAGCGTTTTTTTTGTTTATTTCATTCTAAAACGTTATTCTAAGATGGTTTATTCAAGAATCCAACAAACTTTCCACGCGGAAGTAATTATATAGATTTAAATTAAACATCCTTTTTATTTTATTTATATTGAATATTTTTAAACAAATGTAAATGAACCTAAATAAAGATTAAAAAAAAATATTTATATTTATCCGGACTTTTTAGGAGCCAATTAAATAATATTTTTTTGATGTCAGATTTTTTGTTGGATTTTGCCTCTAGGTAACTATTTAATTGATAATATATCCGTTACATTAAAAAGATTAGCTATTATAAATTATTTCCAAATTTGTCATTTTTTCAATACAAGTTGTCAGTTCATTGCCTGGACTATATTTAGTCCATCTAACTGACGGACTAAATAGAATTATATTTTTTTACCCAGGAAAGTACCCCATTGTTGATGTTGTGAAGGGACGCCTGGCCGGAAACAGGCGGGCTGTCGATCGCTTGTCACGTTCATTCAGCCCATTTCCCTCAGGTTGGCGCTAAGGTTACTGTCCCGGCAGCGTTCCCACATCAAATTCTTCCATTCTTCTCGTTTTCCTGCAGAACAGAAGGACATCTTTAAGGTCGACATCCCTCAATTCCCTCTCCTCTAACACATCTTTACCGAATGTATTAAACCGCGGTGCCGCGTACATAATACATTCCGCTAATACATGCTTACTAGTTTCTTCCTCCCCACAGTGTGGGCAGGAAGCGTCGCTACTAATACCTATTACCTTCAAGTGTCTATTTAGAGTGTTGTGACCAGTTACGATACCAGTCAGCAACCTCAAATTGCTCTTACCCAGTTTCAGCAGATACCTGGTTCTTCTGTGATCCATACCTCCTATCATCATCTTTGTCTGTCTGCACCCAGTTTCTTCTCTCCATTCTCTCTCCACATCTTGTTCTTTTAGCCTTTCTATGACCCCCTTTGTGACCTGAGCTGAGAACGGAAGGACCGGTTCTGGGCCTATAAACTCCCGTCCCGCCTCCTCTCTTGCCAGCTCATCCGCGCTCTCGTTACCCGCTATCCCCTGATGTACCCCATTACATATCATTATCTAGGATTCACAACGTAAGTTTCGGCCATTCATAGAATAAGTATTCGCCGCAGGTTTTGTCAATAAACAGCGCTAAAAATACTATTGACAATTTGTTCAGCAAAACATACATATGCGACATCAAATACCCTAAACACATGTCTTTTCATTCTACAGTAGACTTAGAGATTTGACCACAAGCAACTCTTGGAATTTTTGTCCGTACAGGTATTCCATACGACATCGTGACGTCACAGCGTGGCAAGAGCCTCCTTCTCGTTGGTGGTTACACTTTCTCGAAGATCAGTTCCAACCAATGGGTTTGCTCCACCAAGAACCCCCACTGCCACGCGAAACTACGAACGGAGAATGGGGTTATTGTAAACCTTTCAAACGAACATTGTCACCCACCAAGGAAGTATGTGCTAGCTGGCGGGAAACTCGTTAGAGTTTAAGGCGTCTGTATAAATGTTTTCAAGATATGGTGCTAGTCGACTACATAACGCAACGCGCGTAGCGTTAGGTAGATCTAAATGTCACTTTTTGTATGGGAAAATGACCGTTGAATTGTCCGAACGTACGTTTGAGAAGTACGTGTTATCCCCCTGTACTCTTCCCCTCGAAAGAACGGCGAAAATAGCACCTCTAGTTTTGAAACAGTAGGACATTTGAAGCTTGAAACAGTCTCGTTTAGAGAACCATTTTTACATAATTTTTGGTGTACTACTAGAAATTGATGCGTTCAGGGTAATAATACTAATAATGAAATGTTGAATACTAAGATGTATTATTTGCGGGTTTTTTGCCGGCTTATAGTATACGAGCCTTAGCGCTTCAAAAAACCACAATTTGTATATCTACTCTCTTTAACATATCGATCCCTAATGATCTTAGTATATTTGAGGAATAATCATTGAATTAATAATTGTTTAGTGCAATACTAAACAATTATTCTAACTGACGATTCGAAAGTGCTTGTTACTGGGCCTACTTGAATACTTAATGGTTATTTATGATACAAGTGCGGAAAGTAGGTAATTCCCAACGAGTGATGATGACCAAAACACGACCGCCAGGGAGTGTTTTTGATCGACACGAGTTGGGAATTACCTATCCGCACGTGTATCATACAACATTTTTACAATGCATCATGCAAGGAAATAAAAATTTATAAATAAAAGGTGAAATTTGAATGCACGCTAATTTTATACTTGAAACTGGATTTATTTATTCAGTAAAAGTGTGCCACTTGAAAAAAAGATATGTGACGCTATATGAAGACTTATAGTATTTTGAGTAGTGACTTTCCCACCAATTTTATGATATTATAGTGAATTATATGTACGGATTTGTGATGTTTCTCCGTTAAGGTATTCCATACGACATCGTGACGTCACAGCGTGGCAAGAGCCTCCTTCTCGTCGGTGGTTACACGTTCTCCAAAATTACACACACACACAACCAATGGGTTTGCTCCACCAAGAACCCCCACTGCCACGCGAAACTGCGGACGGAGAATGGGGTTATTGTGAACCTTTCGAACGAACATTGTCACCCACCACGGAAGTATGTGAAACTAAGTGGCGGGAAACTTGTTAGAGTATAAGTACAGTACTTAATGTTAGCTCGATATGTTGTGGTCTCGAAATTTGAATAAAAATTCGTAATAACAAAACAAACGATTATTTCGGAGTAATCAACCTTCAGAATATTTGTATTGTATTGTTTTGTTCAGATGTTTTACTAGTAGCTCTGTGAACTGTAGACGTGTCGCGAGTCTATATTTTTACCAATTTTTTTTTTATTTTCCAAAAACCGAATGGAATAAAAAGACCATGTAATTATCGAACCACAGAATTTCACGAGAATCGGTTGAGAAATGCGACCTGTAGAGGATAACAGCCGGACATCCGGATAAGTTCGTTCGCTTCGCTCGCTCGTTCAGTAAATCAATAACTAATCTTTATTGAAAGAACGGCGAAAATATCACTTCTTTAGTTTTGACGTAGTATGTGTTGATTTGTACTACTAATGAAATATTGAAGAATAAGATGTATTTTTTCAGATTTTTCAACTGCTTATTGGTGTACGATCCCTAGCGCTTCAAAACGCACAATTTGCATATCTACTCGCCTTAACATATCCTAACAAAGTCGATGATAGTCAATCGACTATCCAAAATATTTTAGAAAAATATCATTCAATCGTCACCTAAGTTATCGGTCAGAAAAAACAGCGAGTTGAATAATTATCTAATTAATTCTTAGGAAATGAACTACACTCAAGAGCAAAAGTTTTGGGTACAGTTTGTACTGAAATTCTATACAACGTGAACCCGAAACTTTTGCTCTCGAGTGTATAACTAAACTAAGGTTGTTCTACGTAGAAATACATATTTTTTTACTAACATTAATTTACTCGTGAGTATTGATAAGACTAAGTTAAATAAAATGCACACTATTTTTACAAACCGACTTCAAAAAAGGAGGAGGTTCTCAATTCGTCGTAATCTTTTTATGTATGTTCCCAGATAGTATAGAGTAGGTATACTCGAAAACGCCTAAACTGATTTGGAAAATTATTTTTTACTTAGAAAGGGTATCCTTCCCAGGTGGTCCCATGGTCATCAGGTCAGGATCTCATGGTGGGATCCTGGAGAAATCGGGGGAACTCTTCAAATTTTGTAGGCAAATTTGAAGCGATTTGGGTACAGATTTGAAGTCGGTTAAAACTTTGGTTTTAAAGTATATTAGATTTAAGCCTTATGTGATGTATATTCCTGTTGTTGTTCCAAAATAAATTTATTCTATTCTATTCTAAGTTATTATACCTACTTGAAACTGGATAGTACATATAATAAAATCATTTCACAACATAAGTTGGTTATTTATTTGTAAGTATTGTATTGTAAGTGTGTCCCTTTCCCTTGAAAGGAAATACTAAAATAAAATCAGGTATGCGACGCAATATGAAGGGTTACTGTACTTCCCACCTTTTTATATTATATAAATAGTTTATTTTTTATAAATAAGTGTATGGTTGTACGGTTCCATCAACGTATCTCTTTTAGCTCTATCTAAGAACATGATCTTTTTTAGTTTTTTGTTTAAATTGCAAATCTAAGTTATACATATGACGAAATTCTTGCACCTTAAAAAAATTTGAGGGCCAATAAAAAAATAAGTAGGCGTTACTTGCAAATAATTTTGTCTTTGATACAGCCGTACAACCTTACACATTACAATATATCCATCCATACTAATATTACAAATGCGAAAGTGTGTCTGTCTGTTTTCCTGACTGTCTGTATGGCTGTCTGTTACCTCTTCACGTTGAACCGATTTGGATGAAATTAGGTAAAGAGATAGTTTGAGTACCGAGGAAGGACATAGGATAGTTTTATCCCGGAAATCACCCCGTAAGAAAGTTTGTATGGAGCTACGATATAAACGAGTTCCACGCGGGCGGAGTCGCGGGCAGAAGCTAGTATCCAATAAAAGTTTATATATAACCTACTTCTTATAGACCAAATTTATCACCATTGATAACGACAAAATAATTATGTAGAAATATCATACGTCGACATATTTATCGATTGCATAAAAAATGCAACACTGATTTCTACTCCATTAGTTCTGTTCCTTGTGTCATTTGCACTCGATCGTCCGATTCCTACATATAAGGGGGCGTCCCTACATTTTTGACATAAGCGCAATATAAAACCGTGCGACATTGACGCATCGCGGACGCACGTACACATTCAGAAAATCATTGTAAATAATGTTTTTTTAGATTTTACTACATGTAAACTTTGGAATGTTTCCCCGAACAGGTATTCCATACGGCGCCGTGACGCAGCAGCTTGGTCAGAGCCTCCTTCTCGTTGGTGGTTATACGTTCTCCAAGATCAGTTCCAACCAATGGGTATGCTCCACCAAGAACCCCTTCTGTCAAGCGAATCTTCGGACGGAGAATGGACGTATTGCAGAACTTTCAAACCAACATTGTCACCAGCCAATGAAGTATGCGAAGTCAATTGAAGTCAGTTTAATGGCATTAGTTGGAAAAAAGTAATATTGTCTGACCTGTCTAACAAAATGAACTAATTTCCGGTTTTATTTCTATATTTTCATTTCTCATGCTCGAAATATTAGACTTGTCAAGCGGGGCTTAACTAGTACATTTAGCTGGGGAAAATATGCGTACATATTTATGATTTACAAAACATTGTAATTTGACCAATCAAAATACCTACTTCACCATAATCCTAAACCTCCTTCATAAAACCCATCAATTACAATGAACATCGACAGTCAATCGGAACGTTGGGTTCTTTTTTGGTACGAATACTGTTTAACTATACGTATCGCGGCGTATCTTGATCCCTATGACAGCTGTCATCTCCGTACAATTTATAACCTCAAAACGTAAAATTGTACTAAGATGACAGTTGCTATAGGGATCAAGATTCGATTATCTCTTTAAAAACTTTGTATTTGGTATCACCAATCAGAATATAGCTATAATAAAATCGACCAATCAGGAATCACAATATCTTAAAACATTAGGTCTCGACGTGTTCTTTCCGTGTACCCTCCAAACATAATGTAGCATTACATTATTTTATCAACATAATCTTATCTTCTAACTTACATTATTTTTGTATTTGAAATTGGGCTTATAAAATAAAATAATTTTCATATTTAAATATCTCATGCTCTGAAAGTGGGTCTTTGTTGTTCTAAAAAGTGTGCAGAAAGTGATACGTTTCTGCTCTAGTGCAGAGAAATAGTGTATTCCAATTAGTCCTCGCCTTATAAGCATTATGCGGGACCTAATTCTAATAAATATCAATACTTACCCCACCAATGACAAAGGTTTTTTTTTTATTCTTACTAGTTGGTGACAAATGGAATACACCCACAAACCTTATTTAAGTTATAGTTGTGCATGTGAGCTAAGGAAGAAACGCATACAGCTACTCTTTAACTAATACTAATAATAAATACAAAACATATTGTAAAATTTTCCGTCTGTATTTTTTTTACTTTCCTCGTATTCGATATGAAAAGTAGAGTGTAACTCGGGTGAAAGTCACCCATTTCTGACTCGAACCATTGGCGCTCTCACTTTGATCGAGCGCGAAAATATCTCGTCAGGAATGGGTGCCTTTCAGCCCTTGGTTAACAATCTTCTATTATACTGCAATTGTGTTTAAAACAACTGCAGAAAACTTATTGAGATATATTCACTTCTCTTGTATTTGAACTATATTATGGTGAATATCCACGAGATATATGCAAAGGAGTTTCACCTCGCACGCTAGGTGCCAAATATATGAAAACACAGGATGTGCATCTCGGCCAGATTCCAGATTTCTGTCTGCGTCTGATTGCCACGACTCCATATAAAATGTTCGTAAATGGTCGTGGTAATTAGACACAACCGCAGACACAAAATTTGAGAATGGCCGATCTCTGGTGCACATGTTCACGCGTAAGATATTTAATTTTAAACGGTAGGTATCTACGTTATTGTGTCTAATTGATTAGTCAAATTTGCCCTAACATGCTTGTTGTTTCTTCAGGCCTAAACTACGATTATGTGCTTTCGCAAAAAGGAAAGAATCTTCTTCTCATCGGTGGCTACACTTTCACCAACATCAGGAACTCGGAGAACTGGAAATGTTCCACGAAAAGGCCAAAGTGTGACGCGAGGCTTAAGATGGATAGTCACGGGAAGGTCATATTTGTTATAGAGAAACACTCACACCCAGCTGTTATGACACATAGCGTGGAGCATAGACGGAATTTAAGGGCGAGGAAGTAATATGTCTCTGTCTAAGTTGTGATTTTTGGTAGTAGCTTTTATTGTGGCCTGTATTTTTATGCACAGTCAACTACTTATTGAGGGGAAGAATGAAACCCCTCGAGTGTTATTGAGTAATTCTTAGCCACCTTAATCTTCATGATCAGACCAGCTTTTAGTGCCATAACATCGCATTGCCAATTTCGACTTGATTACTTCGGGAAGTTGGTCAAATTTGAGTTGCAAGATTGGGCCCGAGCACACATATAATACGTACATACATTGGAAGCTAAATAAAAGCTTGTAAAAACAAATAAATTGGGATGTGCCGCACAGCCTTTTTATAATACTAGTATGATGGGCCATGATGGACATTGTGTGGAGCTGGTATGGTCGTAAGTCCAGAGTTGTCTGATTACAAGAAAATAATGATCCTGTTTTCTGTTGTAGAAGATTTAATCTAGCAACAACCACTGTCAATGTTAATTGATTTAGTTTTGTCATAAACTACAACAAGGTACTTAAAATGAGCTTATAGTTAAGTTAACATTTATTAATTAAAGATGTCATAGGCATATTATTAATAGTTTTATGAAAGTCATATCAGTGGTGGAGTCCTGAAAGGATAATTTTGAAAGGATGTTTGCAAAATAATAATAAAGTAACATATTATTCATTCCTCTTTCAGTATAATATAATTATATAATTTTTGATGTGAAGCAAAATATATAGTAGGTAAGTAACTAGGATGGAGAAGTGTATGCTTCAGTGAATATATTTGATGGTTTTAATAATAAATATATAAATATCAATCAGCTTACTTAGCAAATTATATTTTTGATAACATCCATTAAATTTTTGGTGATAGCACTGGTGCACATGAAAGTGAGGACATATTTGAGTGGATTGCAAAAAAAAATGTACATAGTTAAGGGCCTTAATCTAATCTATGATTTAACTTTTTTCCATTGTGTAACGACAATTAAACAATGGAAAAAAGTTAAAGCGTAGATTAGATTAAGGCTCTTAACTATGTTTTTTTTTGCAATTCACCCATTTAGGTACAATCGTGTTGAGTTGCATTTAATAATAAGCATCGAATTAATATTTCAAGTCTGGTCAACCGGGCCTATTTCGACTGGGTGGAAGTTATAGTACATTACTCACCTAGGGCGGTAAAACAAAGAATGTCTCAGATCGCAGGTATTTGACGCCCGATCCAAATGCAAGGGCGATAAATATGCCATCTGTGGCTTTCTTTATTACCCCGTGGTGAGTACAACATTTTACATCTCCCCCTGTACAGATAGTGGGATTTTCCGCTCAAGTAGCGGGTGGCAATTGTCACTTTGTGGCCAAGTGTGACGTAAAATATATTAAGTACAAGCTTCAGTAGCCTCTGATGACTTCACGTATATTTAAGATTAAATGTCTCTACATGAAATTCTAGTCTAAGTTCGTTTCGAGTCAATAAATGTCAAAATTATAGTTTTTATGTATACACAGGGTGGGCCCTGTAACAGGAGCAAAAAATTAAACGGTAGATTATTAAGCTTGTGAGCAATTGTTTCCAAGTGGTTTTAATTGATTTTTTTTTCATATTTATATATTTTAAATATTTTTTTCTTGATCATGAGTTTACGTGTACTCTTTTACTCTTCTGGAGTGATATTAGTTTTTTTTAAAACACTAAATAAAATTGAAAAAAAAAAATTAAAACTCACAAAAATATCTTTTGAAAACAAAAATGCAAAAACTATTACGACTCATTACATGATGTTACCTCAAAATTTGCATTAACTACTGTGCTATGATCTCGTGGTGCCAAGATACATTACTCGGAGGTCATAACTTTAGATCAAAATATTTCCGAATGAAAAAAAAATTGAAATATATTGGACACAAGGAGTTACTGCAGATGCTCTAAGGAAGCCACCTTTTAAATATTTGCTCCTGTTACAGGGCCCACCCCATATATGTTTTGTGAACGGTAAAATCGTTTTTGTTAGATGTAAGCCAGTATTAAATTAGTCGATAATAAATGTACCTACTATGAGGTTACCTCATCAATGAATTTGTTTTATACATATGCTGCGATCTAAATAATTATTATTGTCATACTAGGCAATACACATTTTGAAGGTAGATAGTTTAATTGGGTTCTTTCCTGCGTAAAAAATATATAATTCTATTTAGTCCGTCAGTTAGATTAGATCCGTTTGACAATTAAACAAAAAAATATGAAGTTCCGCGTGACGTCACATTATGCTAAAAAGTGTATCATAATGTGACGTCACGCGGAACTTTAACGGGCTATATCTTCGTCAGTTTTTGTTTAATTAACAAATAAAAAAATACGTGTCCAATATTTTTTGATAATCTAACTGACGGAATAAATAGAATTATATATCTAATTAACAAAAAATATTGGACTTTTTGATAATCTAACTGACGCACTAAATAACTTTTTTTAGGAAAATAGCCAATTACGTAGACGGCACAGCTAGTACGCAGCCGTTTATCGTCATGGCCTTGTTTCTACACGTAGTCCGAGATTTAGGAGATTGACTAGTAGGTACCTCACCTTTTCGTATCTATTAAATGGGGTGTATAAACTAAAACCTCTTGTGCGTGTCAAATAGAACCCGAGAGTACACAGCAATAGAGAGGTAAATATTCTTGAACCAAGAAATGAATTATCCTTAATGTAAAATTAAGATTTTTAATTATCTCGAATGAAGCGAAATTACCTTGAGACAAGATATTTTTCTCTTTATCCGGGGAGTTATCTTAATTGAAGGTGTTGGGTATCTATTTCAGTCAACTTATTAGTCAAGTTTTTTTTTCTGTGTACAACCCAGTAGAGTAGTATTAAACAAGTCCTAACCAATCCGGAGTTAATATGACTTACATGTGTTTGTATAAAATTCGTTATACTATGCGAATCGATTCTATGGAAACACGTCATGAAATCGAGCCACCTATTTCTTGAATTTGCTTGTAAATCACTTTTATTAAATACTAACTTCTGCCCGCGACTTCGTCTGCATGGACCCGGGATAAAAACTATCATATAAGTATTTTAATCTAGGCTATAAACTATCTTCTTGCAAAATTTCATCCAAATCGGTTGAGCCGTTTAAGCGTGACTGAGTAACAAACATCTAAACATCCAAACTTTCGCATTTATTATATTACTAGGATTAGGTATGGTTTGCAGAGAAACTCAGCTGTACATTAACAATAAATTATTTACAGTTATGTTGCAGTACATCGAAGTTCGTCAAAGGAAGCCCAGGAAAGGACCGAATCGTAGGTGTCGTCCAAGTGTCTTGCTGATGGCTGAAGGATATACGTTTTCCTTGGCGTCGAAACGTCACTGGTACTGCTCCAAGAAAACCTTCGGTTGTCAGGCCAGAATATTCTTTACCAAGCAGGGAACGGAGCTACAAACGTACTTTAATCAGCATGACCATGAGAAGCCAATTTATAGTTTGGGTTCTGCAGGTTATTATCGTAAAGTATCAAAAGGATTTCTGAATATGCCTCGCTAGGAGGCATTATGGCCGAATCGCTAAACTTAAGTGGCAGTGGGCGGGGCACATTGCACGTAGGACCGATGGCCATTGGGGCGGAAAGGTTCTCGAGTGGCGATCACGTACCGGAAGACGCAGCATGGGTAGGCCCACAAGGTGGCGTGATGACCTGGTAAAGGTCGCTGGAGTCCGCTGGATGCGGGTTGCGCAGGACTGGTCATTGTGTCACTCTCTGGGGGAGGCCTATGTCCAGCAGTGGACGTCTTTCGGCTGATATGATGAGGAGGCATATGCTCGCTAGGGTTTTAAGACAAGATTGTTTGGGCCGAGACTGTTACTTTAATTGAGCATTAAATTATCACATACCACATTTTGAGTTCACATTCCATTCGTACCTATCTACATATACTGTAGTTTAGTTTCCCGTTGCGTTTCCTTGGCGTAGGTAAATCGTTTACTGATTCATGTTCAATACTATGCTCTTCATCATTTATAAATTCATCTATTCTACGTACAACCCACGGCTGGGCACAGTGGCACAGTCTTTCACTTATAAATAAAATAGACAATAAGTTTATTTTAACAGTACCTAACACATACCTCTATTTACTTAATAAATTCTCGCTCTTATTAAAATTCGGTTGACGTGCATGCTTTTACAGAAATAAAATTTATAAAGATCAGAGGAAATAAGACACTGCTCATGGTAGATGGATACACCTTCGCTAAAACGACGATCTACCACTGGTATTGCTCTCAAAGGAACAGAAGGGGGTGCAAAGCTAAGATGACACTTGATGCAGAATTTCATGTGGTCCTTTGTCATAATAAACATGATCACCCCAAACCAAAGTTTGTGTTTAATGGTGAAATTTATATTAAGATCTAGTACCTATTATTGACGAGTTGTAAAAGTAATTTAAGAAAGGAGATCAAGAAACGCCAGAAGAAGGGAAAAAGATGAAAACGAGATGGAAGATTTCTTGCGTGAAGCCAATATTGTTGATGAGACCAAATCGGCAAGATTCCGGTGGCGAGGCCTCGTAGAATCGATGAGGATCGAGCTGTGAAAGGTCAGGGACAGGTCAGATCGAAAGGAAAAGGTACCGTTGGAGGAGGGATCAGGTAGAAAAGGACTTAATTCAGCTTCAACAGCCAGAATGGTGCGATGTAGCTCAAGACATAACTAAAAAGCGTTGTCTTGTGATGGCGGATGCATTTAGAGTCGTTAAGCTAGTGCAGTAAAGTAAAAAACCGGCCAAGTGCGAGTCGGACTCACGCACGAAGGGTTCCGTACCATTATATTTCCGTACAAAATAATGCTAATTCCTAACAGTTATCTACTGCTCCAAGAAGCCCGAAGGCTGCAAGGCACATATACTGGTAAATACTGGCCTTTTCAGTCACAATTTCCTTACCATGAGAAACCTGTTAATTTAGATAAGTTAAGGAAAATGTATTGTACCAGAATTAATATACTACATCTCATCTACATACTCATACATCGATGTATTGTGTTTTTGGTTATGTTTATGTATGTATGTATGTAAGCCCTTAATTGTACACAAAATAAATATAATTAATATGATTAATTTTGAAACTGAGTTTTTAACGACACATAATTTACCGATCAACGATGATCCGTATATAGTTTGTTAGTACTGTTTATAAAGTCACCATTTTTATTTTTCAGGAGGCACATTTATAGAATTCGGCCCGAAAAAATCGAAACTCTTGTTGGTGGGTGGTTTCACATATACCAAGGGTAGTAAATGTAAATGGTATTGTTCCAAAAAGAATAAAGGCTGCAAGGCTAAAGTGACTTTAGATCCTCGTTCGGGTAATATTTCAGGAATAGACTCTATCAATAATGTTCACAATCACGAGCTAAGCATCTTGAAACGTACTATACACGGTTATTATATTAGACCTGGAGCTCTTGGACGCAAACGAAGACCAAAACCCGCATCTCCGCCAGTTATAGAAGAAGTGTTTCTTTAATGAGTTGTGAACAAATTTGATTTCCGTTTGTTTAAAATAAATTAACTTTTTTGACTTTGATATGATGTTAAGTTGCAATCTCTAATTAACTTTTTTTTTAATGCCCTCGATAATTAGTTATATAGATCGTATTGAGCCAAGAAAGCCGACTGCGATGGTATGGTGATGTGAAGAGGAGGCCGCCAAATTATGTTGGTAACTTGGCACAACAACTTTCCGTCTCTGGTCGAAGATCCAGGGGCAGACCCAGACCAAGAAGGAAGGATGTCGTACTAAGAGACGAGAGTGCAAGTTATCCGTAATCCGTAACCGATGTCGAGGACAGAGCGAAGTGGAGAAGTAAGACGAGGAAAGCTGACCCCTCCACCATGCAGGATATACAAATGGCACAGAGGGAGATTGATATAATTCGTTAAATCTAGCGTAGATAAGAGTGGGCGCATCATCGAATTTAACGGTCAATGGTAGTTTTTAAAAGTTTAAGTTTTTGATAAGTTCATTTTAAGTTTATCTTAATGAATAATATTACCCGTTTTAAATTCGGCTCGTTTTTCCATCTTTGTGAACTTTTTGAGTATCATAAGAAGTTGAAATACAAGTTATTTTCAATAAAGTAGCCTTTAATAATATACATACTTATTGCCCTGTTTTTAATATTACCTGTTATACGTGGAAAAATAATAGAAGTATGTACTTTTGATTTGTTCTCAGTGGGAGACGTTCTAATCTGTTTGTCAAGCCAAAGAGGCAAGCCAATGCTCGTCTACAACGGGTTCCTCTTCCTGGAGAGACACAGCAACGCGCATATAGTTCGTTGGACATGTGCCAAAAGAATCAACACTGGCTGCGATGCTAAGATCATCACCAACAAGAATTTGGAGCTGATAGAAGTAATAAGGGGAAACCACAACCATACGGTACCGGAACTCTACAAGAGTGCTAGTGGTAAATCGTTCGGGTATAAAACGAAGTTTTTATTTGGTTGTGGTGGTTTGCCTTTGCTAAAAGTATGAATATATCCCTTTCAGATTAAGAAAATGTGCACTATTGTAATAAAAATGGACGAGGTTTCAGTTCTGTTACTAATATTTAGAATAAATTTATTTCGCTTATGTGTTTTTATTATTACTCTTGTAGATATTAATGTGATCGGGAGTCGAACCCGATAGATTGCGTCACTAGACGGGTGGAGCAAATGCGATGAAGTTAAATGGGTGAATTGCAAACTACGCTTTAACTTTTTTCCATTGTGTCACGGCAATTACCCATACGTTTTATATGGGTAATTTTTGTTATACAATGGAAAAAAGTTAAAGCGTAGATTAGATTAAGGTCCTAAACTATATACAGTTCTTTTGCAATCCACCCAAATAGCAAAATGCGCAGCACAAATTTAAACTTGAATTTAATAGCTAAATGAAATTTGGAAATGATATAAACTAGCACAAAGGAAAAAGCACAGTCGAAACAAAGAAATTTAATATTACTCAATATTAAGCGGAGTGTAAGTAAATGCAGCTATGTATGCAAAGCGCGTGTTAGTTAGGCAGAGGTTAGAATCGCATTGATTGGGCCGCGCCGGGCGAAATCCATGTGGCTTCGGTGCGGAGCGCGGGCGCGGCGCGGCGCATAGCGGCCGCCGAACAATAGATCTGTCGACGCCGAGGTGGCTAGCGTGGTTTGCGGTTGCCTAAGCTCATAAGCGGTAGCGATGTCTGTCGCGTGTTGATCCGCTACAAGTTCTCCCCTGCTGAGACCGTGACTACGGTCGATAGTAGTCGGCGAACCTAACGACTCGTCCACTCTTCGTCTTCTTCTGCGGTACCAGCTCGATGACGATCTCCCGGGTCGGTGCTGGAATTTCCTCTCTCAGGAATTAGGCTGGCTTCAGTCGATCAATAGTCAATAATCTCCTTCCCTGACACATCTACGAGTATGTCATATGCCTTGTTGCGACGTCTCAGTAGGTACTCTAAGAGCCAGTGTAGGCAGCCTGTAGAGGACCTCGTGCTGGATCCTGCCTTAGAAATAGGTGACTTCTTGTTTGGAGATCCTTGGGCAAGTAGAAAAGACTATTTGTATGCCATGCCGTAGGCTGTGGAGCTAGCTTGCTCATGTGGTCCCGCAGCCGACTGCAAAATTGGTGACGTCTACTGTCTCATAAGATGGCGTGAAAAACTGCCTAGGTAAACTAAGTGGCTCGCCGTAGACCAGTTCGGCTGCTGACGCCTGCAAGTCCTCCTTCCAGGCACTGCGGATGCCGAGAAGCACCACAGGGAGTGTTTCTGTCCAGTGCGTGCTGGTTTGGCATGCGATTGCAGCCTTCAGTTGTCGATGAAGCCTTTCAACGAGCCCATCAGTGGCTGGATGATAGGCCGTGGTTGGGTGATGGTTGGAGCTCGTGATCTTCGCCATGGACTTGAAAAGATGCGACTCGAACTGGCGTCCGCGGTTCGTGGTGTTGTCTGCCAGAGGTACCTGAGGCCAACGGGTGAACCGGCCGATGGCAGTGAGGCAGTACCTGTAATTATAAAATACGGTTAAGGGTTCAACCAGGTCAAAATGCACTTGTCTAAAACGTGCGGAAGGTGGCATGAACTCTTCCAGAGGTTTGAAAGTGTGCCTAGGTACCTTCGTCCTTTCCTTATCGTCGACAGTCTTAGTATGGGGAAACGTAGATGCGATAAATGGCTCGCAATAGATGGGACAGTTCATAAGTTGCATCTGTACCTTCTCTAGCTTCAAGGTTGACCCGTTCTGTAGCACAATCCCTGCAACTCTGCGTCCGTCTCCTGTTCTTGAGCTAGAGACTAGTAATCGAGAACGGAAGTTGAGATGTTGATCTCTTCGTTGCGGGACAATGCCTCCGCAACCGTGTTGTCTCGGTAATGCTGCACCAGGGAGAAACCGCCGGTAGAAGTTCATCATTCCTAGGAAGCGTCTCAACTCCTTGACAGTCTTGGGTACTGGACATTCGTCGATCGCCGTCACCTTAGAATCCTAGGTCCTGACCCCAGTAGCAGATACCGTGTATCCCAAAAAAGATACATCAGGGCGTCCAAAAAGACACTTAGCCGTGGCTCGTGTTGATGAGGACGCGGTACTCTTGCAGGCGCTCGAAAAGTCATTTCAGATGCTGCTCATGCTGTGCCTCTGACTCCGAGTGAACCAGTATATCGTGGATATACCCATAACAAAAGTCCAATACCTTGTCGATGAAGCTCTGAAAGGTTTGCGCCGCGTTTCGTAACCCGAAGGTCATATACGTGAACATGAAGAGACCGAAGGGTACAGAATACAGATATTTATTGGTAAAAAAAATACATTTTACAAGTCAAAATGTTAGGTACAGATCATAATGTTAATTAAATTAGATTACACACAGTCACACATTACGGTGCTGGATCTCTTTCAAGTGTACAAAACTGATGGCTGGTGTGAAGGCAGTATTGGAATTGTCACCTGGATGTACAGGAATCATGTCGGCTGTCGGCTTTGATCAGGTCGGCTGTGCTGAAAATGTTTTTACCAGCCAGCTGGTAAGCAAAGTCCTGAATGTGCCGGACTGGATAGCTGTCTGGAATAGTCCTAGCATTCAATGCTCGGTAATCTCCACACGGTCTCCAGTCGTCGTTCTTCTTACGATCCAGATGTAGTGGAGAAACCCAGGCACTCTCGGAGCTGCGTGTCGATCCGCTCTGTAATATGTCGTCGAACTCTTTCCTGGCAATCCTTTGCGGATTTAGGCGTCGCGGACGGCTGGACCGGTGAACCATGAGTAGTTTTTATGTGATGCACTGTGGAATGCTTGTGAGTGAGGGGCTCACTGACTGAGCCGGGAATAGGACGAGATGAGAGTAAACTACAAAGTAAAATGAGACAAGAATAGCTAGTTGATAATGATTTATACTATTTCAGGCGAAGAAATAGAATGCATGAGAAGCAGCCGGGGTGGTATCGTTCTTGTCTACAACAGTTACACTTTTGGACAAACTCATTCTAAAATTCGATGGAATTGCTCCAGGAAATTGCGTGGTGGCTGCAAGGTTCAACTAGTTACTACACCCGACAGGAAGTTAGTGCAGCAACTGAATGAGCACAACCATTCGCCGCCTCGTCTATTCAAGACTGCGCGGGGGGAGTTTATACGTGTTTAAATTCGCGGATATTTAATTCAGAGGGATATCAATTAGTGGGCTTAAAATTTGTTTGATTAAATAAACTCACTTTTATACCTGTCTATATTTTGAAATACTTATTGCTTTTATCGAAATCTATATCTTTTACAACAGTGATAGATAAGCGAGAGATGGCGCTGATATTACAAAATAAACTTGGTATGTACTTGTGCAATTTATCTTACGGAATTCCCGCTTATTGACACCCAGTTTTGCTTGGCTTCAATGCTCGTACTAAAGAAGTGCTTTCTTTTTAGAGGATATTGTCGAATTCGTCCCAACAAAACGCGGCAAGCTTTCAGCTAAATACAGAGGATTTACGTTTACACAGATGAACAGTAAGACTAGATGGTACTGTTCTAAAGGTTTTAGTACCGGATGCAAAGCCATACTTATAACTTCGAAAGACGATGGTAAATTTGAAACGATGCTGAACTACCATAATCACGAACCACCGAAATTATATTATGCTTCAGATGGAAGTTTTATTCGTATTTGAATCTATTTTGTTGTATTTCATATCGTCATGTATGTTATCCGGAAATGTATTACTTACTCATTATAAACGAATTTATGTATCGGTAACTATGCCGCTAAGAATGCGGTTTAATTATAGCATAACTAGTATAAGTATGTAGCAAACATAACAAAGGTTTTTTTACTAATATACAAGACGTCAAAAATATGCCTGAGGTAAGACGAAATTCAATAACCAATATGAATGCGTTCGTGACTTCAATAGTATGACTTTCTGATGACCTCAGCCCGATGTTTTAAGCCCAATTTGAGTTTATGAATGTTTGACACCTACTACAAATCAGACAAAAGCTTCTTAATATATGCTTAACTATATTATGTGTTTACAATATTTAGAAAGAAAGAAGACATTTATTCACTACACAAAAGACACACAGAGATAAGAGAGATATTTTGGCAATGTTTAAAAGTAACCTTAAATAACATGATGTATAAACTTAACCTAGTTGTTGACAACAACTACGAGGTTTTCAGACATCGACATCTAAGGCTTAGAAACTGATATTAATGAGAAGTTCTCTTTTTAGAAGACAAGATAGAATACATGCCTACTAATCGCGGCAAGCTTTCAGCTGTTTACCAAGGACACACATTTACACAGATGCATAGCAAGACCAGATGGTACTGCTCCAAATGGCAAGCCGGATGCAAAGCCATACTTCTGACTAACAAATATGACTGTAGATTTGTATCGAAACTGAACGACCACAATCATCCACCCCCGAAGTTGTATCGGGCTACCGATGGCAGCATCGTTCGACTTAAATAAAAAATAACTAATTTGAATTTTATTTATTTATTATTTATTTAAAATAAGTTGACTGTGCTTTTGCAATAGGTAGTCAAATATTAGTTCCTTTCGACATCCCATAATAATTAGTAGACTAATTGTTTTATTGATTACAATTAAATGTGTTTAGATTCCGTTTTTCATTAAAACTGCATCGCGACGTAACCCTTTAGGACCTTTTCTATTTTAGGTCAAGTTTGTCATGTGTTCTGATTTCTAAGCAAACCAAGCGTCATATATTAAGCTAACCGTGCGTTTGCTTTCAGATTTGGACGACGACGATTTTATCAAATATTACAGACGGTACCGGAACCTGAATCCTGATAAATTCCTGATACCCGAACCCGCAGCAGAGCCGGCTCGACCCCAGAATCCTGTCAGTCGCGTCAGTGATATATTGAAGACGATAGTTCCTAAACGAAACAATAAATAGGCATGATTACATGTCGATTTCTAGAAGAATGTTATTACTAGGCGGTACATTGTGATATTTACTTACTTACACTTCAGATTTTATAATGTCCGTTTTAAATATTATCTCTTTATTGAATTATGCTCGCTTATTACCATCATTATTCTCGTAATCATTATTATATTATTAATAATATTCACATTACATATGCTACTGTAAAATGAGTTCGTTTGTTTTTGTGCGTTACAATTTCATTTGTGTGATACATTATCAAGTTTATATCATTATTTTGTAACATGTGTGCAACGCTTAAATTTTAAAATTATTTATTGTCCAATTTTAATAAACCATTCATTGTTTATAGACATGCGCTACGAATTCATAACAATAGGAAGGACCAAACTGCTCATGTTCGAAGGATACACATTTTCACATCGAGGGCCGAAGCATAGCAGAATTTTCTATTGTTCAAGAAGAGCTTCTACCAACTGTCAAGCAAGCGTGATACTGGACATACAAGGCAATATCTCAAAGGCCTTTACTGACCACAACCATGAGAAGCCGGTCTACAAGAAATTTGGAGATCATTATGTTAGGATTGCCTGAACTGTTTTAAACATTTTAAACATTAAACAGTATTTGATTTCACTTTCTGTGATTAGTGGTAGCTTTTGTGTCAATGTATTTTTTTCATAACAAGGTAATAATCTGTTATATTACTACGTTTTATGGCATACTACAGACACAATACAGAATTTTATGAATAAATATCGATTTAAATCATGACTAATGTTTTACGTACATTACATCCTCATGTGTAGTTAAAATGCTAATATCTATATAAAATAGTGTACTTTTTACCTGATGTTTATGCACAAATTGTTTTTTGTAGACATGTACTACGAATTCATAACTACGGGAAAGTCAAGACTGATGATGTTTCAAGGATACACATTTTCACATCAAGGCAGGAAACATAGCAGAAATTTCTACTGCTCCAAGAAGACTAGCAGCAAGTGCCAGGCACGCGTCTCGCTAGACACACAGGGCAATATCGTAAAGGCCTATACAGAGCACAACCATGACAAACCCATGTATAAAAGATACGGTGATAATTACGTAAGGATTAGTTAAAACGAATTATGTAGAAGTTGATTACGCGGTATTGTTTAGTTTCTAAATAATTTTTCTTCATATTATTTTCTGTAATAAGTGCCATGGTGAGCCGTGTCAGAGATTAAGTAATTAGAATTTTGGTAATTACATTTTTCTTACGATTATCGTTTCACTCTTTGTTTTCTGTTGTCTTTACTCACATACCTTTCTCAATATACTAATTATAAGCAACCGTATCAGTAGCCGCTGAATCACTGCCGTGGTAAGAATAATACTCTCACTACTAATTCACTACTGCTAGTTTTTTTGTTGTATAATACAGTTGTCGTGGTTAACTAATTAGTGTTACTAATAATTCTACGTCAAAGCCTGGTTATTGATCTATATACATTTTTATTTTTATAGATATCCACTACGAATACATAAGTACGTCGAAATCAACACTATTAATGTTTGAAGGATTCTCTTTTTCACAAGGATCAAAACACTCCAGAAGTTTCTACTGCTCTAGGAAAAAACGTAACAATTGCCAAGCTCGACTTACACTGGATTCATATGGAAAAATCTCCAAGGCCTTTTCTGTTCATAACCACGCTAAACCCGTCTATAAGAAATTCGGTGATCAGTATATAAAAATCGCCTGAAGTGATTTTCAAGCGCCTACTGTGAAGATTTTATTGGTTTTTATGGTAATCTTCGGTTAGTGAAAGGTTGTTTTTTGAACCTTTCACTTACTGCAGGTTGTAACCGCTTACATTAGCAAAGACGCATCGAGGAAGGCTCCCAACAAGATCTCGTTAAGGTGATGCAGGTTGCGGGTTTCGCAAGACCACCCGGGGGCAGTCCTTGGCCCAAAAGTGGACGTTTTTCGGTTGATACGATGCACAGTGACTGTTACAGAACGGAACCTTACGGCATAGTGATTACCAAGGAATTCCCTCTAATTTGCAGTGTTACTACATCATATAACAAACGAATTAACTTGAAAAGCGCATTATTTTATTTCATATTTAATGTATATTGCGTGTATTGTCTTTAAGTTTATTAAATCATTATGGTATCAGAGTGATTTTAATTTTATACTGGCAGAGTATTTTTGGAACAAACACTGTCAATGTTAAAAGCAAATTAAAACCTGAGCTTTTGAGTCTCCATAATTACCATCCATTTATATTTTGGTTTCTAGATGTGCACTACGAATACATAACCACGGGAAACCACAGGCTTATATTATTTCAAGGCTACACGTTTTCGCCTCAAGGCTCGAAGTATGGCAGACACTACTACTGCTCGAAGAGGACTACAGGCAAATGCGTTGCCCGATTTATCCTAGATCAATTTGGCAACATTACAAAAGCCGTTACTGAACATAACCATGCTAAGCCTGTTTATAAGAAATTCGGTGACAAATATATAAAAATAGCTTGAGGTGTTTTTACAAAGCTTCGCTAGAATGTTTTTATGTCAACGGCCTTTAAAAAACCGGCCAAGTGCGAGTCGGACTCGCGCACGAAGGGTTCCCTACCATTATACGAGCAAAAAAATCACGTTGTATGGGACCCCCTTAAATATTTATTTTATTCTATTTTTTAGTACTTGTTGTTATAGCGGCAACAGATATAGCAACATCATCTGTGAAAATTTTAACTAACTAACTATCACGATTCATGGTGACTACGGACAGACAAACAGATAGACGGATGGACAGCGAAGTCTTAGTAATAGGATCCCGTTTTTACCCTTTGGGTACGGAACGCTAAAAAATCAGTTCTCTATTTGATATTGTAGTAAGTATAATATTCTGTTGAGCTAATGTTTAAAGCCACCTTGACTATTTACGTTTTCTTTGATTGAATATGTCCATACCTATTATTAACTTTGATGAAACAGGAGCGATTAGTAGTTCAGTAGGTGAGAAATAATGCAGAAGTTCTTGATTATTGACTCCATTTACTGAATTAAGTTTTACATGACTATATAACGTATGCGTATGTAGAAATGAGAGTGGGGCGCGCTCCCATCCGCGCTGGCTGGTTGCTGACGCATGTGAGTGTGTTGTGCCTGTGCTTGCATAGCACACATACGCTGGGCGTTAACAACTTACCTCTATTTTTCGTTTAGTATTTAGTATTATTGAATTTCATTTTAAGTCGGTTTGTTTTTTTTTATTTCATTGTGATTTTGGTTTTTCAATAAATATGTCTATACCTAGATTGGTAGATGTTGCAATATATTTTCAGATTAGTCTCATTAGGCGACAATGAAGCGAGTTTTTTGAATTGTCATTTTCATTGTAAAATAAAACTTCAAAATTTGTTGAGGTATTTTTTTTTATGAATGAGCCAAAATCCTATGTGGCTATATTATCTGCTACTGAGCTGATGTGCCGGTAACCTAGAATTTTTATCACACTTCTCTGTTTTAGAGAAAGGAGTCCCTGGATAACTAGTTTCTTCTTCTTTCATTTAAAAACAGCGCTCTTATCGAAGGAGCAATTACCCGCCGTTTCTATCCTCTGTAATTTCCTTTTATTTCTGGTAATATATATACGAAACAGTCTTAACGCCCTCCTTTATCTGCTCGAAGTAGTTTCTTCTTGGCCTCCCCATGATCCCATGCCTCTCGTTCCTTCGATCGTCCCTTCTACAACTGATTTAAACACTTGTTTTTCTTCCATGTCATCAAAAGGGATAAATTCTCAATTACAATACAATACAATACAAATACTCTTTATTGCACACCTCACACAAACAAAGCAGTTACAGAGAGAAACAATACAATAATATGTAGGTAGAGGTAGACAACAGGCGGTCTTATCGCTGAAGAGCGATCTCTTCCAGACAACCTTTGGGTATCGGAGAAAGAGATAAAACTAGATTATGCAGTAGGTGGTGCAGAGATTATTATTAATCAAAAATCAAGAAATTATAAAAATAAACGATCATAAATACCTCTATATATTATATAAACATACACACACAATCATACATATATACAAATAACACAAACACAAATATAATGATACATAAACAGTCAGCCAAAAAATACAATCAGGGTTAAGGGAGAGACAAATAATGTTCTTTAAGAAGGGATTTGAGGTTGCCGATAGATTTTGCTTGTCTGATGTCAAGAGGGAGAGAGTTCCACAGTCGGATAGAATTAATAGTGAACGAACTATTGTAAAATTTGGTAGATGACGAAGGCACAGTTAATAGCAAATTGTTAGAACATCCAACAGAATTTAAAAAACTAAAACGTTCTTTGAGATAGCGGGGGGTTGCAGGGTTAAAAAGGATATTATACAGAAGCGAAATAATGTGAGAGTTACGGCGATAACGGATAGGGAGCCACTTGAGTTTTATAATTATCTCAATCAGTTTAAATTACTATTCTAACTGTACCTCAATCAATTTATAGGAATGGATTACGATTTTATAAATACGGGGAAAACAAAACTGCTCAGATACCAAGGATACACGTTTTCGAGCAAGGGTCCAGTGTCCGGCAGACATTACTATTGCTCAAGGATGATAGTTGGACGATGCCCAGCGCGGATCAACTTGGACAAACATGGATATATTGCGAAAGCCAACACTGATCATAATCATATCAAACCCGTTTATAAAAAAATTGGTGATCAGTATGTAAAAATTAGTTAAGTAAAACTATCTTTTCCGTAAGCGATGTGAAATATTTGTCAATTATAGGAGGTTTGTATTTTTTTTCTTGATTCAGGATTCATGCCACAAGCGCTGTTCTTACTATACAGTTATTAATAGATTGTATGTACTTACATATATGCAGATAATAAAGTTTATATTTTTAGCTACAGATTTTTTAAATCTAGTTAATTATAATAAAAGCATGAAACGTTGGGATGGTATACATTGTTGGTTATGGTAAGTGATCCGAAAGCAGGGGCGGCTCACTCCGTGGATTCGTCACGCCGCTACAAGTACTTGCTGGCTACCAACTTAGTTAGTGTGTAGTAAGTTAGGTACCTTAGTCGATGCCACTCGCAGCTACGGAACGCATAAAGCTTCTGTAGGTAGAACCTACTATTATTTATTTTGTGCTGAAAGCTTGCTTGTTCGGTCGACTGCAAAAAAGTGTATCGACTTTTTCACCTTATTGTTATGTAAGTAAGTAATAACATGAAAAATGTATACATCCCTTTTAAGTTGACGGTACACGAACAGACAAATGCTATTCCCCTTTTACCTACTGACACAAATGTGGGTGACACAAAACTTTTTATTTTTAAATCAAATCAACACCCTAGATGAAATCATACCTTGGACACCCTTGTTCAGTAATTCGTTTAAATTGCTGAAACAATGGGGGTTAAAACCTTACGGAGGTTAATGTCTCGGCTACAATGAGTAGGTAACCTCTCAATGTATTTTATTAATTCATATTACGGGTGTTTCGCTTCCAGTTGACTGTTACGAATATATTCAGACGAAAAAATCAAAACTGCTGTTCTATCAAGGCTTTACGTTTTCGGAAAAGGGACCAAAGAATAGCAGGTACTACTATTGCTCAAGGTTGTCTACTAACAAGTGTAAAGCCCGAGTTACTTTGGACAAATTTGGCCGCATCAGGCGTGCCTCGACTGATCACAATCATGATCCTCCTGTTTATAGGCATATCGGAGGAAAATATATACAAATTGGATAGTTTTGTATGGTTTGATTTATTTCAGTAATCTAATAGAACGTAATTGGTTTATGATTTTCAATATCCTCGCATGAGAGAACTGTAAATTTGTGCAAACTTACATTAAATTGAACTTTAATTATATTACCCTTTTTTTAATGAATAGAACGGAATGACGATGCAATATTACCAAATAACTTTTGATCATTTAGGTAACTTGCTATAATGTAACCATACGTACATTATAGATTTTACCCAATGCGCATAATTATGTAGTCACAAGTGGAATACGTCATTGGGAATTAGGAGGGCGTATAGTTTCTGGTTTAAAATGATTTTCTTGACATCTAAACCCTTCGTTTTATCTACCTTTCAGATGACTACGAATTCATTCAGACGATGAAAACAAAACTGCTAATGTACAAAGGCTTCACGTTTTCGGAACGGGGACCAATAAAGGGGCGGTATTATTACTGTTCGAGGAACCTTAGCAGCAAGTGCAAGGCGCGATTAACATTGGACAAATTTGGACGTATCATGAGTTCGTACACAGAGCATAACCATGCTCCGACTATTTATAAACATATTGAAGGAAAATACATAAAAATTGGATAGAAGATAAACCCAAACGTATTTGTTAAAACGTCATTTGTATAGACGGCGCTGAAGGCAATGAGTCATTCAAATATGTTCAGGTACAGTAAGGGAAATGTATTCACGTACCACCGTAGAACCCTGTCGCAATTGACAGGCCGCCATCACTCAAACTCGAGCGATATGTCACCTTATTGCGATAGAGTTCTACGGTGGTACGTGAATATATTTCCCTTACTGTACATAGAACGTATACAAACAAGAGTGCGGTGGCGGGGTGGTACACGCAATGGACCGGAAATCTAGAGACACCAAGTATGATTCTCGGTCTGCTAGTTCTGCTACGCTAGTATGCGTGTTTAAGTTTTTCTTTGTCATTTGCTCTTTGTATCAATGGTAGAAGATAATCATTGTAATTTTTCCAGTTGTTTCGGTAGACTACAGTATGGTATATCATTTTAAATAGTTAAAGTAGGTAACATACTTTTACTAGTATATTCCGCAGATTATTGTTGCATTACATAATTTTCGATTATATTTTTGTATTTTAATTTAACTAGCAGAATGACAAAGTAACTTAACTAGTAATTTTACATGCTTATTACGATTACATAATAACGAAAGTTAATTGTAAACACGAGTTGTTTGAATTTAACGAATAAGTTTAACGTGTCTGTGTATCTGTGTGTCTGTGTATCTGTTTGCGGTATCGTAGCTCCCAAACGGATGGACCGATTTGAATGCGTTTTTTTATGTCATAGATAATTTTTAACCCAAGTGTTCTTAGCCATGTTTCATCAAAATCGATTTAGCCGTTTTTGAGATATTGAACTTTTTGAGACTATTGGGGTTTTTCAAGTTTTCTAAGTTGTAATTATTATTAGGCAACTCTTGTGGCAACGCATAAGTATTATCAAAATCTACGTGGCGGCATAATTTATAAAATTATGTGTCACAATTTCAATGTGTCAACGGTGACAATTATTACGCGAGTATTTCTTCAATAATACATAGATATATTTTGCATTTTTTTTTTCAGGTATCCAGGTGATTACTACGCGTTATGGTATCTTAATGATGTACCAGAAATACACATTTTCCAAATGCAGTGGTACGAACAATCGGTTGCGATGCTCGAAAGCGTCCAGAGGGAAATGCAAAGCCCGGTTGAGAATAGACGATGATTTAAATGTGATCCTTGCTGAAAATGATCATAACCATCCAGCGCCGGCGTATGTGCTAACCGAAGATGGGACGTACGTTAAAGTTGACTAGGCTTTAAAAGCATTTGAAAAGAAAAGTTCATGTTTGAATCCGCTCATCCAGCGGTTATAAATGTAGCAGACCTGTTAACACACTTTACTACTACTAATACTTGTTGTATGCCGCATATGGGACTTACGAGCGCTGTGTAGAATGTATATCCGCCTACTTTAGATGTAAAGACTAGGGCTTCCAAATACCGGACTTTTTGTAAAGCCGGTATTAATACGGGATTGGTCTCCATCAATCCCGGGATCCCGGCATTGATACAAGAAAGATTAGTCAGGGGTAAATATTATGAAATAAAATATTGAATTGAATAAAGTTCGTTTATTATGCATGCATAAAAATATAAGAATCAAATAATCGTTGTATGTAGAATTTTGTTAATTGTTTATTGAGTTGTAGGTATATACAATACAATACAAATACTCTTTATTGCACACCTCACACAAACAAAGCAGTTACAGAGAGAAACAATACAATAACATGTAGGTAGAGGTAGACAACAGGCGGTCTTATCGCTGAAGAGCATATCTTATTATAGCTAAAAATGCTACGCGACGCCATAATTTTTTATAATTTTGACGGGTTGATTGTGTTTACATCGCATTTTTCAATAATTTTTGGAAATACCGGGATCCCGGTATTGTAGATCAAAATACCGGTATTGAAAAATGCCTCAAAAAAAGCGGGATCCCGGGATCCCGGGATTGGAAGCCCTGGTAAAGGCGAATTGCGAAAATTGAGCCTGCGCTGATCCAGCCAACTCTACCACTACACGATTAAGCATGAATATTTTTTTTTTTTCAAATACCCGACGGATGTAATTGTCAAATTATTCAATCATCATTTTGAAAAACCCCCAATCCCAAAGGAAATTACTACAAATAGATAGACACAGAAATGATTTTTAAAAACGGTTGATGGGTTGCCAGGTAGGTATAATAACAAACTCACAAAAATCTGGACGCTGTCGTTACAGTCCGTCCGTTCCGTCGTGGTTAAAAGGAGAATGTATTTAATACCAAATTTGGCCTAGTCTTACATCGAAGATCACAGTAATATTTCGAGTCGCCGCCGCGTCGCCGTAACTACAAATCAATGAGAAGGACTTTATTATCTACGACTATGGACGAGTCATAGATCAATTGTGATAGTTTGGTAATTAACGAGAGTATAAAGTCTGAAAAAAAAGCAATCGCATTGAATTGAAATTTTGATTTGAAGAAGTACTTATTGCTGAAATGTATATTGCTTGTTATGCTTCATCTTAGAAGAAGCTATTGATCTATGTATGCGAGCTGTATATGTGTTTTCAATTATCCGTATTATTTCTGTATAGATTTTCTTACTGCCCTGAATGTTGACTTAGTATAAACATTATTGAAAACATATGACACACACATTGTATCTACAATTTGAAAGAGCGTGCTCTCTGGGTTGTTATGATTAAAACTGTATATACATAAACAACAATTTAATAAAAGATTTGTGTTAAAATAAAGAAGGTATATTATTTTACTGAACGTTTTGTAATTAAACCTCAGACGTTTTTCGGTAGATCTTTTACCATTGGTTTAGATAAGCTTTAAATCAAATACTTACCGATTGTTTCGTTTTTCATAGTTGACGCCGCCAGTTCTGACGACGATGCCGTAAGTGCTGAATACTCTGAAGATGACTCGGATATTGAATATTGCTTCGAGTACGAATGCAATGTTGAAATCATGGACTCTCCTGCTGAAGATTGGATCGAAGACTGGAGTACAGAAAAAATAAATTGTTGCATTTCGACTTTTAACAATCAAACTCGTTTGAACGTGGAAGACTTTAAAGCAATGGAAGCCATGGACTATTTCGATATCATATTTACACAAAGTTTTCTAACGCATCTTCTCAATAATATCAACGATCAAGCCTTAAAACTGTTTCAGCTTAAGGACCCTGTGTTTTCTAACATGACTAAGTTGAAAAAAATTACTATAAACGACTTAAGAGTATTTTTGGGTTTGTATCTGCACATGGGTATAATTCAGATGCACGGAATAAGCGAATACTGGAACAAAGATGAAAAGTTTGGATTACATTTCTTTTCTAAACATATGTCACGCAACTTATTCAGAAGAATATGGAGGTGTATGGATTTTGACCCTAAAGCTAAGATAGACGAGTCGAATAATCTTACTGAATTAATAAACCGTTTCAATAATATTATGGTGGACACATATCAACCGGATAAAGTACTGTGTATGGATAAAACTCCAGTCATTTGGAGGGAGAGTCGTTTGCATTATAAAAGCAAATCTCGTGAAATGGTGAATATGCATGTGCTCACTGATGAAAACGGTTGTGTATTAAAAATATTTGCTGGAACAGAAAAGAAAGAAGTTGTGGTTAACATTTCCAAAACGCTGCTCTCTGAGAGATTGGGAGTCGGACATGCAGTTTACGTAGATAAACCCTCTTTCGAACTGGCGAAGTATTTAATACAAAACAACACTCACGTAACTGGTGTATTGAGTGTAAAACAGAACGATGTTCCTAAAACTTTGACCGATGTTAATTTAAATGTAGATGAAAAATTTACACTTTATTCAAAACAGGGACTATGCGTTACGAAATGGCAAAGTAGGAGGCAACCAGTGATAGGATTGTCAACCGAACACGACGACGCATGGCAAACTTATATTACGAAAACCGGAAACAAAAGGAAACCAAAATTACTCCACGAGTACGAGAAACACATGACAGGAATAGAAAAGCACCATCACCTTGTTTCCTATTATGACGCGGTGTATAAAAATAAGAAAATACAGTGGCACAAGAAATTGGGGTTGCATATTTTAAACATAATGTTCTGCAATGCCTATGTTCTTCATAACAAGTTTTCTGGAAAGCCTCTTGCGATTCACGAATATAGATTAGCGGTAATCGACGCGTTAGTATCTTATAACAAAAACGTAAAATGTATTCCTTCTGTTCAATCTTTTACGTTGTTGCATACACCTTATAAATTACCGAGGGACCCAAAAACGAATAGAATCAAAAGGAAAAGATGTGCATATTGTTGGCAAACCACTGGTAAACGGATTGACACTGCCAGTTACTGTCCTAAATGTCCCAATGGCCCGGGCTTGTGTCAAGGAAAATGCTTTGAAGAATTTCATGCCATGCACAGTTTTACGTAGTATATTCGGCCACTCTTAGATTGTGTGTGCTTCATCGACTCGCTTCTATATATTATGATTACCGTAGTAATGTAGTACGTAGACATATAGTTAAATAATAACTTTTGATCCAGTCAAATTGTGTTTTTACTAGGAACGTTTTGGGGTAGTTCTGATTTCTTCCATTCTATATGTATTTTGGGGTGCTGAATCCGAATCTGAGGTTTGCTAACATAATTTCGTGACGCAACATTGACAAAATCGCAAAAAAATGTGAAAAATTTCTGTTTTTGTTTTTAGATTTGCCAATTTTCAACTCGTACTTGAGAACAAACGGTTCTTCTAAAAAAAAAAACTTAATAGTGATATTTGTTGATAATTTTAAGAACTTTAATTTACGTATACAGGCCATTTACTAAAAGTTAATAGTTTCCCAGTTCTAAGAAAAAATCTGAAAAAAAAGCAGAATTTTTCACTTTTTTTGCGATTTTGTCAATGTTGCGTCACCAAATTTTATTAGCAAACCTCAGATTCGGATTCAGCACCCCAAAATATATAAGAATGAAAGAAATCAGAACTACCCCAAAACTTTCCCGCTAGGGGCACTTTTGGTTACAATTTGACGGCACTATTTGTTAGGCATTAGTATTAACGTAGTATATTCGACCACTCTTAGATTTTGCGTCTAAGTATAAATTATGATAACCGTAGTATATAGACATATATATATACACACACACACATATATAGTATGTAGACATATGGATAAATAATAACTTTGTTAGGCATTAGTAGACATCAAACGTGACGAAAGCTGTTGTAGTGCATAAGATATATTCTTTACTTTACTTTTTTATATATTTTTTTTATAAGTTAGTGTATAAGGGTTTTGTCAAATAGGTATAGATTGAGTGATAACACTATATTTTTTATTACAATAATTGAATACGATTTGCATAATTAAAGATTTCCATTAAGAAATAAAAAAAAACGCGTTTTTTTTTAATACAGCCATTACAAATGAGTGATCATGTAATTATTATTATATTAAGCTTTCCCAATAACTTTGTTTAACTAAATAAAAGGTCATCTTATATTATATTAAAATTATTATTTCATTCAGGCCGAAACGAATGTACGTAATTAATACGATGAGGTCAGAGATCCCTTCCTAATTAATAGTAAAATTAGCTACGCTGGTGGAAAAAGAGCTTAAACAATTTTTCCGTTATCGTCATCTATGAAATTGGCAAAATGGCGTTAAATAACTATACTTTTTGTCTATGTAGTTTGTGGATGTTGGCTCTGACGACGTTATAAGAAGAGGTTGTGACAATACAATACAATACAATACAAATACTCTTTATTGCACACCACAAGAGGTCACAAGAGGTGACATTTGACGTAAAAAAATAACGTTGGAAATTAGGTAGCAAGAACATTTCACTGCATGTAAGTTATGATCCCACTAAAAACGGTACATGTAAAGTGATTGCCAAGACTCCCTAGCTCATATAGCATTCAGCGTTAAAAATATATCAGATCGCAAGTAGCGCCAAGCTTCCTCCTCCACACGGCTTAACTCTACCAGCCTTAAATTCTACATCTTGGCTTAAAAGTATAGCTTTGTTGGTCAGATCCCGGTCGCCGCATAGACTCACGCGCGTGCATACGGTATGAATTTGTGATGATATTAATAAGCCACGGGTCTATACTTTTTAGCCAAGTAATAGAATTTGTAGAGCGTGGCTGGTAGAGTTAAGCCGCGTAGAGTAGGAAGCTTGGTGCTACTTGCGATGTGATATCCTTTTAACGCTGAAAGCTTTATGAGCTAGGGAGTCTTGGCAATCACTTTACATGTAATGTTTTTAGTGGGATCTCATTCCTTTTTGTAAGGTAATTTCTTCAGAAGTATATGGGAAAACTCATGCAAACTTCCATCCCCTAATTTAAAGGTTGGGGGGTGATTTACGAAAAATTCTAAAATATTTATTTTATTACTAGCTTGTGCCCGCGGCTTCGCCCACGTACTAAAAGTAATTATAACCGTTTACCTACAAAACGTTGCATCTCAGTTTGACCTGTATGTTCCAAATGAATTGCAATTTGGCACAAATACTTTCAAGAATTTTCATGTTCACAATGTTAAATTTCAAAATCGATGCCATTTTCGTAATTAACTTCCCAAAATACCATAAAAACGACACCCATATTTAGACATTTCAACCCCATCGCACTCCAACAGGGGAGATGGTATTTCACGTCCGCCACGTTGGATTTTAAAATCGTTGTTGTTTTCGTAATCAGCGACCAGCAAACAAATTTTGGACCCCCATTTCATCCGCTTGGGGGGTGAATTTTTAAAAATCATTTCTTAGTGTACCCGAACTTATAAGGAACCCATGTGCCAAATTTGGAATCTCTAGATCCAACGGTTTGGGCTGTGCGGTGATATGTCAGTCAGTCAGTTTCTTCTTTAATATAATTATCGACTCTACATATCAACTCTACATATTGACTCTACATACCGACTCTACATACCGACTCTACATATCGACTACATATTGACTCTACATATCGACTGTACATATCGACTCTACATATCGACTCTAGATATCAATTCTACATACCAATTCTACATACCGACTCTACATATTGACTACATATCGACTCTACATATCGACTCTACATATCGACTACATATCAACTATACATATCGACTCTACATATCGACTCTACATATTGACTATACATATCAACTCTACATATCAACTCTACATATCGACTCTACATAACGTCTCTACATAACGTCTCTACATATCGACTCTAGATACTGACTACATCGACTCTACAAATGGACTCTACATATCGACTCTACATATCGACTCTACATATCGACTACATATCGACTCTACATATCGACTCTACATATCGACTGTACATATCGACTCTACATATCGACTCTACATATCGACTCTTCATATCGACTCTACATATCGACTCTACATATCGACTCGACATATCGACTCTACATATCGACTCTAGATATCGACTCTACATATCAACTCTACATATCGACTCTACGTACTGACACTACATAGTTAGGGGCTGGGGGAAAATTAACAAAAAAAAGGCAGGTATTTTTCGTTGGTAACAGAGTCTGTGTACCGATTTTTAGCTTCGTACCTTGAAAACTGCGAAAAGTCCCATATAAAATTTCACCCCCTCTTGTAAGGGGTTGGGTACAGATTTCCAAAAAAAAAATGATGCACGATTTTTTTGTTAGTCACAAATATTCCGCATACCAATTTTTAGCTTTCTACCTTGAAAATTGCGGAATGCTCCATACAAACTTCCACCCCCCATTTTAGGGAAGTGGGGGGTTAGAATGAGACAAAAAGTAGCCTATGTCACTCTCCATCCCTTCAACTATCTCCACTTAAAAAATCATGTCAATTCGTCGCCCCGTTTTGCCGTGAAAGACGGACAAACAAACAAACAAACAAACAAACAAACACATACACTTTCCCATTTATAATATTAGTATGGATTTATAACAAGTAGTCCCTACATCAATTTTCAGACCTCTAACATAAAAATTTGCGTAAGTCTCATACAAAATTTCATCCCCTAGTTTAAGGGGTTGGGGGGTAAAGGTTCCATTTTTTTGGATTTTTCTGTTGTTTGTGTACTAATAGTAGCTTACATACCAAATTTCAGCTTTCTAGGACTTCAGGAAGGTACCTAAGGGTTTTGATGATCAACGTGAGTCAGTGAGTGAGTCATTGACGAAATCGGCGTTTATTTAGATATCAATAAAATCAAAAGTATATATAGTAGTATTCGAGAAAAGGTTGGTAGGTAGTGCCTTCCCTTGCGCTTCGCTTGGCTAGTCTTGGAGTGTCCGCTAGATACAGTACAGGTCTAATAAGTTAAAGAGTACATTACTTTGACGAGCGTTATGTATTCGTTTTACATCTAACCTTTCCCATTGCAGCCAACGCCTTCTACGTCGTGCCTCTTCGCAACAACAAATCCGTAGTGATGTATCAGAACTACACATTTTCCTACCACGGCTCGACGGGTCGTCTTCTGATCTGCTCCCGTCGCGCCAGAGGGCGCTGTCTGGCGAGAGTCAAGTTCAATGCAAAAGGAGAAGTGGTTTATGCCAACCATGACCATAACCATCCACCACCGTTACTTCATAGGACTGGTGATGGACAGTACATTAAAATATAAACAGATATTATTTAAGAGGAAGCTCTTGCTCTGAAGGATCCCAATTGGGGAAGTATGACATGATATGCTTTATTGCTCACCAAAAATGCTAAAGAAAGGAAAATAAAACTAAATAAAACATAAGCAATCGTAGACAACAATGGTAAAAAGCGATTTCTTCCAATACCACCATCTTATACAAGACTATTTTTATAATGTATTTTAGTGTCATGTTCCTATAAAGGTATGTCTTGTGCCAAGGTAATTTTACCCCTTTAGGGGTAATTGTCTTCCCAGGTTCGGAACCACTGCTTTAAAGATATTATGCATATGTAAATTGTATTTTTCGAACATCACGAAACTGTTACAACAAAAAACATAGCTCACTGATATATCAACTAATTACGAATTGCTTCATTTTATACCCTAATACTCCAGGCAATGAACTGACAACTTGTGTGGACAATGTCAAATTAGGAAATAATTTATAATAGCAGATTTTTTAAATGTAACGGATATATTATCAATTAAAAAAAAAAAAAAAAAATTTGAACTGTTTATTTCATAAAAAAAATACACAATAATTACAATCTTAACTTCTAATCTTAAATGTAAAAGATTTTCCGAGTTAACACGTTAAACGCCAGACCAAAATTTTCAATTTTCTAAAAAAAGTAACTTAATGTAAATGTGTTTATTATATTGATATACATATACACACTTTTTCATTTTGTAATTGGAAATATAGTTTAAGAGTTATTCATAAAAAAAACCCTGAGGTCATCGATGACCCCTATGGCGCCCTTCAACCATAGTTTGAAAGACCGTACCATAGCGCCGCACCGGTCACCTCGCCGCCCACCCGCTCGCCGCGGCGCTGTCAGTGCGCTTGCGACTGTCGAACCGAGTGGTGCCGCGGTGTTTATTTTCGAGTTGCGTTGACATAAATTGTGTTATTTTACGTAAAAATTGTCTTTTTCTGTTACGGCCACCAGTGACCCCCACGGCGCTCTATGATGAAAAATTGAAAAACCGTTATCGTGACGCCACGCCGGCCACTCTGCCGCCCACTCTACCGGCGCGGTACTGCCCAATAAAAACCGAAAAAAAATATATAAGTCGACTTGCATTTATTGTGGCAATGAACCAAGGACTTATTATTTGCACTGCTTCAATAATATAAATCGCTATCTATGTTTGCCATTTATTTTGATTTTTTTCTTGCTTTTGTGATGCAAGTGCCTTACTTGTTCCTTACTTGGGTGCTTTTTAAATTATTTTCCGAAGTCTTTCTGAATGTCCCTGCCATTATCTAATAATAATAAGTTCCGCTACTATTATTTACACGATTTAAGTTATGTGAAGTGCATGAATAAACGCTATAATTTGAAAATTATGTAATTTTTTTTCATTTGCGGATATTTTCGGATAAATTGTATATTTACACTAATTGTACCCCAGTCCCCGGCGAAAGTTTTTTTAAAGAGCGCCTTGCCGGTCACCCACATGCATAAAATAGCTGATAACTGCTTCACGTGGCGCAGCCCACTGTCTTGAAAACAGGTTTGACATGAGGTCACTGGTGACCCCCATGGCGTATTGGAAGAGATTCCAGGAGGCCATCGGTGGCCCCCATGGCGTTTAACGTGTTAAGGAGCCTGCCTTATATTATAACTAGTTTTTAATTAACTAGCTTACTAGGTATACTATTTTATACTATTTTATACATGACTTGATTTTAACATATGTCTTTTGACTATTGAACGTGTTTCACTGCACGTTTTACCCTCAATATTACTTATTAGTTTGTCCGGAAATCTATTTAATATTGCAGGTAGGTAACAACTCCATACCCTATGCCCATATTCATTATTGCCTTTCCCCACCTCAAAGGTTGGGTGATTAGATAAGTTACGAAGATGGGTGGGTCTTGTTTTTTTCTTTAGATTGGCTATATTGTTATTGTACTGTGTTATAATTGCTAGTTCCACCTTTTCGAATACATTTAGCACCTTACAATGATTAAATAGATTTGCGTAATTATTCCTATATTTATATTTAACTTTAGCTGGTACAATTGTTTTCAATAGACGTATCTGGAGGTTGTATATATTATTTAAATATGTTTTATAGGTTCTTCCATAACTTTCTAGGCCATACCCTATGACAGAATCAGCCATGGACATGTAAAGGAGTCTAAGGGTGTTGTAAGGGACTTTATGTTTAATGATACACAGTTTTGACAATATGGACCTAAGTTTCTTACATACTTGGTCTACATGTGGACCCCAGTTAAACTTGTAGTCAATCTTTAGTCCAAGGTAAGTATGTTCCTTTACAATTTCAAGCTGAGTACAGTTACATGGAATTTTAGATAAGTGCAGGCACTTGTGGTCGTGGGCCACGATCTTAGGTGTAGCGTTTATTGTTTTATATGGCGAGTGGATGTGCATTAGTTTTGTTTTAGAGTAATTTAACGATAGACCCAGATCGTGTGCCCATTTGCACAAAAGGTCGAACTCACTCTGCATCATATCTTGAGCATTCTCTAGGTTTTTATGGGCTGTAATTATGCATGTATCGTCTGCAAATTGGTACACTTTATTGGTACAATTAAATAGTTACCTAGAGGCAAAATCCAACAAAAAATCAGACATCAAAAAAAAATTAGGTCCTAAAATGTCCGAATAAATATTAATAATTTTTTAAATCTTTATTTAGGTTCATTTACATTTGCTTTAAAATATTTATAAATAAAATAAAAAAGACTATGAATGTTTAATTTAAATCTATATAATTACTTCCGGGTGAAAAGTTTGTTGGATTCTTGAATAAATCATCTTAGAATAACGTTTTAAAAAGAAATAAACAAAAAACGCTTTTTATAAATTAATGTTTTTCGAAACCGTATTTTGCCTGGAGTATAAGGCTGGATCCGGTCAAACCTAATCAAGGCCTAATCTTGAAATACTTACTTTACCTAAAAAAAAAACTATTCTTGGTTATTCATATTGACTCTTAACAAATTTCGCCAGTCTGACACGAATTGGCTCTTATAAAGTATTGTTACTCGTGTCTAAAGGTACAGTATGGGAAATGCATTCAGATTGCTCATAAATATGTACCACCGCTTTTATGTCAGCGGAATAAGGTTACGGTACATATAAATAATAAGATCTTTATTTCGGTCATTTTTTGTTTTTACATTCATATGTTGTTAGTATATCTGAACCTATAGGTGTATTAGTATAGCCTACTTAGATCTAAATTTTGCGACCGCCTTCGTCGCCGAGTCGAACCCAGCAATGTGACACTCAGAATGGTGTTGGAAAATTCCCTTAACCGGCTCAGCATCGAAACGATTTTCTTGACGACTTTCTTTTCATATTTATGAGAGGATTAAATCTATACAAATTTTTGCACTCGACTGTACAGATACATTGACAAGGAAAAGCTTTTCTCACTTTATCTTTACCTACTGTATAAAAACGCAACTGAAGCAATGAAATTGAAGTTAAAATTAGCAAATGTAAAGGTATAATGAGTACTCTCTAAGTGTAATCGTATTATTTTATGATTAAAAGTGTATATAGTTTTAAATAATAAACATTTTAACAACTGTCGTAAAATACGAATTTGAATGTGCTTTTGTACACTTATAAGTGACTAGCTTCTGCCCGCGACTTCCTCCGCGTGGAACTCGTTTATATCGTAGCTCCATACAAACTTTCACACCCCCCCCCCATTTCGCCCCCTTATGGGATGATTCCCCGGTTAAAAAGTATTCTATATGTTAATCCAGGCTATATACACTATATGTATACCAAAATTCATGTTAATCCGTTTCGCCGTTTTTGCGTGATTGAGTAACAAACATTCAAACATCTAAACATACAAACATCCAAACATTCGCATTTATAATATTAGTAGGATAATAATTATATATAATATATGACA
This sequence comes from Epinotia nisella, assembly GCA_932294315.1. Classification (NCBI taxonomy): domain Eukaryota; kingdom Metazoa; phylum Arthropoda; class Insecta; order Lepidoptera; family Tortricidae; genus Epinotia; species Epinotia nisella. Next base: position 28,876,790 of record OW028675.1, on the reverse strand, counting down.
AAGTTGCATAACACGGTTCATCGCTTCGCAGGTAATATAAATACAGAGACTGCACCGACACAAAAATCTCCCTTCAAAAATATTTTGGGGACAGAGCATAACACTAAATTGTGTGTTCGGATGCTACCTTCCCATCATGAGTGGCATTGAGACAAAGAAGCTATTCCCAGCTACATTCATAATTTGATTGTATTGTTAATACATAACCTACAAAAGAAAGTGAAATCCCATAAAAAAACATTCCATGTAAAAAATAAGCCAAGTCTCGAAACTCTTCCACCGTAAAAAGTTGTGAAATATTTCGTAGAGCCAAGTCAAGCATTCTTATTAATCTTTATTTGCTTGCTAAATAAAATTTTGTGCCTTGGCAATCACACAATACTAGATAGTTTTAGGTATGCAAAAATTGATGAATGCAGTGTTGTTTGATTCCCATGTTGCTGAAATTTATTTAACACGCAAATAAAGATTAATAAGAATGTCTGACTTGGCTCTACAAAATCTGTTTTTCCGGACAGGAAAAGGATCCCCGTGGCAGACGGGAGGAGAGGGGCGCAGGGATTCCGGGTACATACATGTACCATCGTTGACGGTAGAATTGGCTGGTGGGAACGCACTCTAAATATTGAGTTGACAAATCTTCAGCTACAAAGTATACTTTAAGAGCAATAAAAAGGGGTACACTTTGTACAAAATTACCCATTTTCGTGGCTCTTGCACGTGTTCATGATATTTTTGTTAGACACATACATTTTTGTATCTGTGTATGCCTATTTTACATTGAATTCAATTGCATTTCAGTGATGAAAAGGCCCTTAACTGCAGCGGAAAGAATGCGACGATACAGGGAACGTCTGAAAATTTACAACCCAGAAAAATATGAGCAAATCGTTGCAAGGAACCGGGAACTAATGAGGATGAGAAGCAAATCTAAAAGAATATCAGAAATGACAAATGAACAAAAAGCTCAACAACGAAATGTGTGGCGAGAACAGAAAAAAAGAGAAAGGGAAAAGCGCTCCAATACTATACCATTTTTTTTGCAATGATTCAGTTTTTGCTGACGCTCCAAATCTCTACTTTACCCGCAGTGCCGGCGTCTTGCAAGCGATGACGCGAACGCGGCATGGCGATTAACAAACCTTGTGACGCGATTTCGCATCCGCGGCATAGATGAAGTTATTAGCGACGCAATTTCGCGTCCGCGGCATGACGATTAATAAACCTCGTGACGCGAAGTCGCGTTCGCGGCACCTGCGTAATAAATTGATAAATTATAAGTAAAACTAGCAGCAATATAAATTGCCCTCCAAGAGGTAACTGTATTTTGTACCACGGCAATGAATGGGTCAATAACCTTCGAATTGGTCTTGATTCGATTAAAACAATTGAACTCTTCTTACATTTTTAAGTTGTTTTTTTTGTACATTCTACCTTCTGGTACCTGTACATCATAAACTAAAAGTAAAAAAATAATAGATGGTTTCAAGGTCACAATACATTAATTTCCCTACAATGGAAACAATTTCACATCTTATTACACCGGTTCTAGCACTAGGCCACATATATATCGTGTTTAATTTCAGATTTCTTCAATGTCGATCCAACTGAAAACACACCAATGATAGTGAACTTTGTAAAAAAAGAATCCTCAACGTCGGTATCGTCGTCATCATCGAGTGAAGATGAAATAATATACATTCCAAAAAGATCGAATTCGGTAATTCCTAAGCCTGAAAGCGTGAATCGGAAGAAAGAAAAAGAACGTAGACGCCAAGGCATACAGCAGAGGCATCAGGTCAAACCGGGCTGCCAAGCTTACAAAAAGAGTAACTGCTACAGGAAATGTCATATGAAAATACCAGAAGACCTAAGAAAGGCTATTAATAAGGAATTTTGGAATAAATCTTATCCCGATCGCTGTAAATTTGTACAAGAATTGTGTATGACAATCGATCCCGACGAAAAGCGGTTGAAAAGAACGATTGCGTATTACTTGAGGAATAAAGAAGGTGCCAAAGAGAGAGTCTGTAGGTTGTTCCTTTTGGCTACCTTGGGTTATTCGAGATTCAATTGTGGGATGATTCAGAGCGCTGTGATAGATGGTAAAACTGAGGATAACCGAGGGAAACATTCGAAGCGTGGTGCGCGGTAAAATTCTTGTTGTCAATGTAATTTCTTGTATAAGTGATTTTGTCTTCTTTTATTTTATTAAAACGAGTAAATACTGTAACTGGAGTATTGCACCACATACAAATATTACTTACAAAGTTTATTGTCTAAGTTTTATAGACCACAAGGTCATCCCACCTACCTACTCTCGCACAGGTCTAGATGATCGCGTTGTTTACTTTCGGACAGTGCTGTGACGTTATTAGCGGAAACGGACCTTCATAAAGATGTGCATATCTACTTGGTCGACTACAAAGAGAAAGATACAACCAAAGTTACAAAAATATGTATACACGACGTTATTGCCTTAACATTAAGGTCGTGTATACATATTTTTGTAACTTTGGCTGTACCGATCTCTTTGTAGTCGACTGTATATATTGGAGTGTTTGTAGGTGGTCTTTTAGAATTAATTTGATTTTAATAGGTACGCCTGGTAAACGTCGAAAATATTAAAACTAACACTTAAGTGACTTAAGCAAGATAATAATAGAGAAAATTCGAAGAACGATTTAAAAACCACAAAATGGGAAATCTCCTCTGAAATGAATCCTGGGTTAAGTAATGACTTAGGAATCGCTCCGTACTCTTGCAGATCATCTACGTGACGTAGCCCCGAATAAAAAACATCATCATCATCATCATCATCATATCAGCCGAAAGACGTCCACTGCTGGACATAGGCCTCCCCCAGAGAGTTCCAAATTGACCGGTCCTGCGCCACCCGCATCCAGCGGACTCCCGCGACCTTTACCAGGTCATCAGTCCAATAAAAAACAGTAGAATAAAAAACATACCTTTAAGAAAAAAGGCGACAAAAGAAGAGTTTGCTCGGGTTGCTACCAAAACCTGCGTTCTACTCTCAGCAGCCGAGACGCAAATAGAAAAGTAAAAAAGTTAAGTCTTACTGCGTAGATTGTAAAAAAGGATATTGCCTAAAATGTTTTTATGATACTCATGTGTCATTTTTAAATAAATATGTTAATATGACATGATTATAGCGATTATTTATTTCCCACTACTTAATATTCCTTGTTGATTAGAATCCGTTCGATAAGTAGGTACTAGATAGATAGTGCTGTTGCATTGCATTTTTTTTTCACACCTTTCATTCGGAAAAGTAAGTTTTGCTCCACGACGAGAGGGATCAAAATGCTACTTTTCTGTTCAAGTTACTTTTATAATTTATTCATTGGCATAGTAGCATTTACGCAATGTGCCAATTGAACACTGATTTTATTAAAATAATCGATTATTAATATAATCGATTGTAATTTCATCGTAATCGATTAAAAACGAACATATTTCAAGTTTTAACTTTAACAACGTGATAAGAAAATTTATGAATTTTTCGTAATACGAGTATTAAAAAAAATTATCACAATAAGTTATACGTTTTACTGAAATCAAAACTATCAATGACTGGTATATTTTCCTCATAGTCGGTGTGAAAAATTGTATGTGTCACTCAGGAGCAAAATTATTGTCGTGTTAACGCTTGAATCCTTCGTTACACTCAGGATTCTAACTTAGAATCCCTCGCTACGCTTAGGATTCTACCGTGTACCGCCCTCGCCGTAAATACATAATTTTGCTCCCTTGAGACATAAATAACTATTACATATTATACAGTCATTTCGGCGGCAACATTGCGGAAAGTTTCTCTATGTCGATCTAACTGAAAATCCACTACTGATATAATCGTCATCACCATTTGATAGTAATTTTAATTTGAATACCACGTTGGTAGCAAACAAGTGTACGGCTCACCTAATGGTAAGCTGTTATCTATCGTAGCCAGGGAATTGTTAAAATTGGTACATTGCTTTTAAATTGATTGATATCGTATTAAGAATCTTCTGACTTTTAATACCTACACCATAAGAAAAATTCAGTATTTTTTCTTAGTGAGCGTACTTTGACTCAATTGCGCTACGATTTTATTTATTTGTCGAGATATAAACTTCCAAATATTCAATGACTGCGGCGTAGCGCAGGTTCGATGCTATCTTTCAAGCTAGATTAAAAGTTGTTACCTTATCCTTGGTTTTGTAAAATAATCCCTCACCTTTATTTCAGAATTGAACATTAACCCTATAATGTATTTCAGAATCCCCCGAATTCCTTACGCTTAATAGCGGGCGAACGATTATTATGTATAAAGGCTACACTTTCTGCTACCACCAACGAGGCACCAACCGTCTCCAATGCTCCAGAAGAATTAGTACCCGCTGCGAAGCGAAACTCAAACTTGACCAAAAAGGAATTATCACCTTTGCTGATACGAGTCACAATCATCCACCACCTATTTATGCCAGGACTGGAAACGGGACGTATGTCAAGGTTCCGAATCGTATGGAGATGCTACCTCCAGGGACACCGGTAGATCATTTCCTGACGCGTTTGACGTATAATTCGCCATCCGACGCTGTCAGTTAATAAGTGACATTTCGAAACGCTGGAATTTGAGACGGGATAAATACTGTCTTAGTTAATAATAATAATAAAAGGGGCCCATCAAGCAGTTGGCGAGTCACCGTCTGCCAGATATAAAAAGTGAAACAGTTTTATTAGGCAGGCGTCCGATGCCAATAACCCAGTGACTAAAATTAAATTAAATACAAATGAAAATACAAATTTTCAGTTGGGACTGTTTAGGGCTACCCCTTTAATAAGCCCACCCAATGCTTAAACATTGCGCTATCATATCTATTGGCAAACACACTTAGAATGCTGTTGGCGCTCCATTTAATAGAAGTAGCTAGGAGGATATCTTCGAGGCACAAATTAACAGACAGCCTCTAACTCGTCACAGACAATAGATTATTCTTCGCAATCACACAAAAGCGTTTCTTCCTGTTCGCAATTCTACACAACAGCAATTAATCAAATTCGTTAATATTTAAGTCGCTTTTATACAAGAGCGTTTCCTTTTCGCAATTTTTACACTGCAAGGTCTAAAACTGGTTCGAACATGAGGAAAAAAGCCAGCTGTTGTGAAGAAGAATATTAGAATACTCTGCAGAATTGCAAATTAGAAGAAACGCTTGTAGTTATCTAATGCTAAGAATAACACCCATAATGTACATTAGATGTACGTTAGTAGGTACCTACGCCCATTCCCATGCTCCCTATTGTCCTCCACCAAAATTTAGGTAAGTATATTCCTTCAACATCTCATTAGATACGAATTTAATGAATTTACTTTTAGTTTTAGCTAGGTTTACTTAATTAATCATTCGAAATGAACTTTTTGACAAAACTAAACTTTTGAAGTTTATCCTATTAAGTTAGTAATTAAATTTTCAACCATATCATAATAAAGTAATTAAAAATCGATGTCTATGTTTTGCTTAATAAAATATTTTTCTTTGCCACGGATACTGAGTGGTAAGGCATCGATGACCTACCTATAAGTATTCATTAGATAATCGCTAGTAAACATATTTTAAAATCTCATCTTCGAGTTCTAATGTCTGCCTACAATTCAGTTTTTTTTTCAGGTCAGTTGCAAATAATACCACTATCGACCGGAAAGGTAATATTCATGTACAAGAATCATACTTTCTCTCATCGAGAGAAAGGCAAGAGTCGTCGGCTCGTATGCTCTAGGCGGAAACGGTCTAGGTGCCAGGCCTTTATCAAACTGGACGAACACAACAACATACAGGTAGAGGACACTACCCATAATCATCCGCCTATATACCGGAAGACTACGAGTACATGTGGACTATACTCTAAAGTACTTGGACGTCCACAATACTGACTGTAAACTGGACGAACACAACAACATACAGGTAAAGGACACTACCCATAATCATACGCATATCGCCTATATACCGGAAGACTGAGTATATGTGGACTATGTATGTTCTAAAGTACTTGGACGTCCACAACACTGACTGTAAAGGCGAATGTTATGGTTTGCACTGGTTTGACCATATTTTTTGTATTATCAAATACTTATTAAAATGTCACAAGAGTTAACCCTATGTAATAATTCATTCACTGAAGTAAAGTTGTAGGTAATTTTAATATTAAAATGTTGTATTAGACATTATGTATGATACGCGAGTATTGCAGTAAGTTTGTTTGTCTATTAACACCTAGTTTTTGATACAATAATTTAAGTGTACTAAAAACATGGATTCATACAGTTTGAAAAATAATGTTTATTGCGTATGAATTAGATGTTATAGAGTTGATCTTTTACTTAATTTGATGTATTATTAGTGTTATGAAATATTTTAAGGGACATGGAAATAAAATAAATATAGTAGCTGTTTTGATATTATAATAATGATTTAAGTGTCAAAACGAAATATATAATGTTTATAGTAAATAGGTGATCCTGATGTTAAAGATAAACAAAAAATGTATGAATAAAAGTAAAAGTAGCGATTGATAAGTGTTAATAAAATCATTTGTATTTTGTTCGACGTAATTATACTCAAAAACATATTCATAACGCAGGTTTCATCCAAAATACACAATAAGCATCCGCAAAACACTTCGACCAAAATCTTAATTTTTTTTCATATACTTATTTCTTTGCAAAATTCTTGGTGTCATATAAAGATAAATAAAACATATAGAGCATTGTAATGTAACTTCATCGACGCATGCGATACTCACTTTTTTTCTTCTTCTTTTGACTTACTAAATGACAAGTACCTAAAAAATATTATCCAAAGTTGAATTTGCATATTGTAGAGAAATTATTATCCACGGCTTGGAACATCTTTTTAACCCACTTGTTTACCGTTTTTATCTCTAAGAGAACGCCACGCCACTCATCCCGCGCCCCCGCACGCCAGTTGGCTGCCCTGAGGGTCGGGTGGTTAGATCTTTGAGGGCTTCGTCACTCCAGCGGTATCAGGGCCGGTCAACCGGGCGTTTACCCTGGGGCCGACCCGCATAGACTTTTTTTCTATATTGATCACTAAATCGGTATTGTTTACAGATTTGCAATTCCAATTCATCTACTCAAGTCGTCGCGGGAGTCGACTCATTCTACTACAGGAATACACTTTCTGCAAAACTAATAAGACATCCAGGATGTGGTACTGTTCAAATAGGATGGCTAAAAAGTGTCCTGCAAGATTAGCCCTTACTGATAACAATCTGATAATGCGACATAGGCTAGATCATAACCATGAACCTCCGAAAATCAACGACGGGTATGAAGTTGTTAACTATTACATTTTACCCTGAACAATAATTATTGCCACAGCCGAAGCAAGATTAGGAACATTAAAAGATCAAGAGCAAAAAAACTATATTTTAAATCGAGAATGAACAAGTGAGTTGACAAGGACAGGAATCGTGGTGTTATCCAGTATTAAAACAATCATTTCATTACTTAGTGCCTTGGGGTAGGTATTTGATGTCTAAGGTGGGGACAATCGGTGTAAACTTTGTACAAATGATTTTATTTGTAAAATACATCTTTATTATTATTTCATGAGTTTTTGTCTATTCAACCAACCAATTAACAACTTGAACCAACCAAACTAATCTACTGGCATTATATTTGTTTGTTTGTATTCACAGCCGTACGTTACGAATATTAATTAATATTGCTTTTCCAGCCATAAAGGCGAAGTTTATCCGCTCGGAAAGAGGAACTTGTCTTCTCATGGTAAAGGGCTATACTTACTCCAGGGGCAACAAACTATACAAGTGGTGGAACTGTTCCAGTAAAAATAGGAGCCGCTGCAAATCAAGGGTGTTGTTTGACGAAGACAACAAAATCGCCAAATTCCACCCAGATCATAATCATCCTCCGCCGAAGTATTTTAGAACGCCCGAGGGAAAGTACATTAAGTGCTAGTTGCTGAATCTCTCTCTCTCTCTCTGTGTGTGAAGTTTGACGAGTGAAACAAAGTATTTTTTTAATGTGATAGCCTGTCAAGTTTCTTTTTGACCCTAGCCACGTTGCGGATTTTTAATGGAACTGATTTATTTTACTGGCAAGGAGTACTCTTTGACAACAGACGTTAGAAGTCTTCGAATGTCGCCGATGTAATCAAACAGCAAGGAAGACTAATTATTTCGCGATTGTAGAAAAAAATTACAATAAATAAGCCGAAAGCAATCCATAGCGAGGTCAGAAGACTTATTTTGAATATAATTAAATATATACAGCAAAAAAAAGATGGCGGATTGTCCAGTATTTCTATAACCAGTGTCTTGAAATTTATTGCTGACATGACCGGTACTGACATTCTATAGTGTGATCGTAGGTATTGATTGAACTGGTTAGTTTGGTTGGATTTAACTAGTACATTTTTTTTTTTTATATTGTAATAAAAATTTAAGACCAATATAGAAAAAAGGTCATTTAGTCGAATTCCAGACCAAACGTTTTATAATTGAGGTCGGCGGTCTTGAAAGCGACACATCAGAGTCAGTGTCTTCGGAGTCACAATCTGTAGAATATTCAAATATCGAATACTTGGAGTCAGATATGGATGAGTAGGTACCTATTTATATAAGGCTTGGAACTTTTACATTCAACAAACAACACAAAGCCAATACACACTGTCCCGACTATACATGACGTTTGTACATTATTGCCATATATTATGCTGTTTATTACTCTACTATCCCTCAGGGTCAAATAGCGACTTGTCGGGCTATACCTATACATAGTTAATGCGCGATTGTAAAAATGTTACAGGAAATATGTGTAACTAAATAAAGTTCTTATATGAAGCTATATCACTTTGTCTTTTCCTAATTAGAAACTCACATCATTCGTTCACAGCCTAGTCTCTTGAAGCACTTGAACATGCCTCTTCACTGCTGCTTTGGTAATGAGACCTATTAGGTTCCTTAAGAATCGATATTAATCCTTGTTAATGACATGCGGTTTAAAGTTTAGTGAAGCTAACCAAAAATTATAAATAAATATTTCCAGCCTTTCATATATTTTTCAATAGATACCTTTACAATTCCAGCCGGTGAGGTATCTTACCTGTTATTCACACCAGCAACCAGCAAGCACCAACTAATAATGCTTCAAGATCACACGTTCAGACAGACTACCAAGGACAGTAGGTACTGGAGTTGCAGTCGTCGTACCATCACTAGATGCCAAGCTAGGATCAGGTTCAACGAAGCTCGGGAGATCTCCTTCCTTAACCTTAGTCATAACCACCCTCCTCCCAAATACAGGCCTTCTAATGATGGGAAATTGGTTCGATTGTAACTATGGGTAACTAGCAAATTTTGAACTTGAACTGTTCGTTCGTTAGTGTGGGACAAATCTTGGAACTAAATTTTGAACCCGTTAACCTCAACCGATTGAGCGGAAATTTTGGTTATAAGTATAGTTTTGATGACAATTCAATATTATGGTACCACCGAGCTGATCTGATGATGGGGACGGGTACACTACATAATCCCGCGGAAGGAATTTTTGATTTTTCAGGATATAATACTAACCTAACCTATTTAAATATTCCAATAACCATCTGCGTCTAAATGGCTGTTTAGCGGAAATTGGCGTTCGGAATGTATAAATTTCGGAATAATGATGGTTTCGGACAAATCACTGTTCGGAATTTTTCTGTGTTCCGGATGGAGACAGAAGGTGGCCATGGTAATTCTTTACTTAACCGACGTAATCCCGTTCAATTTGGGCTCGTTAGAATCGTCCCAGTGAGTAGTTGATGACGGTATACAGAAAAGTACAGTTGGCAATAAAAGCTTATACCAAAAATGATTTTTTTAACAGAAATTTATTTTGTATACAACAAAGATGAGCATGGCTTACTTCTCTTAAGAGGCTGGTGTTAATTCCCATATTTAAAGACATTATGAGACTTGAGTATCGAAACCAATCAAGTCTCGTTTCGCAATATTAATAAAATATTGAAGCTCTTTGTGACTTAATCTAAATGTTAAATGAACAATGTAGAAAGAACTTAATGTAATTGAGAAACTGCCCTCCTTTCCTTTGCTTCGCCGGTTCCATTGACAATAGTATACTTAACTATTCCGTATTTTGTGCCTTCTAAACGTCTTAATAACGACAGTTTGTCAGAACTGAAAATGTACTGTTTTATTTTTCCGACCGGTTGGCCTAGTGCGTAGTGACGCTGCCTACGAAGCTGAAGGTCCTTGGGGCTATGTCGATGTCTGTAATATTGTCCACTGATATTTATTTATTTATTTATTTTTGGAGATTATACCTTGGTTTTATTTTTGTTAGCTATAATTACTTGACTAACTTAGAAATACTTTTAAGATGTCCTGCCATAATTATTGCTTTTTTAAAATATATTAATTTAATAAAGCAAGTAGTATTAATTCAAATCATTTAAAAATACTTACTCATTTATTTAAATATATTATCAAAATAATTGAATCTGACTTCATTTCATCGCATGTTCATTATAATACTTAATTTAAAAGATATGTATATTACTAGGAATTCAAATCATTTCATAATAGGTTATTTGATAAAAAATAGAAAGTTCATTATAATACTTAATTTAAAAAATATAATTATATTTACTGGAAGTAGCAAGGGCTATAAGTGATGACTCATTGTTTTTAACTTCCTTTTTGTCATCAATCCGAGGATCATGACCGTATTACAATCACAGTTAAATAATCGTCACTTCGCCATTTCAGATCTATTCTACGAATTCATCGAGCTGACGAGAGCGAAAAAGCCGCTGCTACTGCTGCAGGGTGAATCTTTCAGAATGACCACTCCTGACAAACGATACTGGAGTTGCAGTAAGAGAAACACAACCAAGTGTCAAGCGAGAGTCAGGTTCAATGAGGCTGAAGTCATCGTGTTTTATGACCTTAACCACAATCACCCTCCTTCGAAATTTTACAAAACACAAGATGGGAAATATATTAAGTATTAAAGTAAAGTAGTGTAGTAGTGTATTAAGTTTTAGTTTAATATATTATGTAATTTTTTGACACATGAAAACATACGTTTACACTTTTGCACCTTATTCCATTGCAATAAGGCGAATAGTGTAAACATATTTTTGGCGTCGACCGTACATAATAAACATGTTTCGTGTTATGTCGGCGCTTGGAAGCTGTATTATGTACTAAGAAGTAATTGTTCAATTCAATCGTGATTTTAGTCTGGAATGTATCATAATAAATTGTTGGACAAGTTCCCATACTTGCCTGATTTTATTTTAGCCAAGTATGTTAGGTACTATGTTTTTATTTTATTTAATAGAGTAGCTACCATCATCTGGGGTATCATCGTGTCCCTTATTATGGTTATGATAGGTTGAAATGTACCTTCATGTCAGTCACCTGATTATTAGTCATCATACACAGCCGACTCTCGTGTCTGGCAATTGTCTTTTGTGCCCGAAACTGGCCTAATCCTTTTGTTCGGTTACTTAGTGTGAATGTATTTATTTAAATGGAAAATTGCAGCAGTGTTTGTATGGTCTGCCATATGTCTTGCATTTAAAAAACAATTATTTTATATTTAAGTCTTTACTCTAATATTTTCTTCACAGATTTATCTTATGAGTTTATTCAACTAAACAATTCTAAGAGGCCCTTGCTGCTACTACAGCACCACACATTTAGATTGACGACCAACAACAAACGCTATTGGAGCTGTACTAGGAGAACTTACACCAATACTAAGTGCCCTGCAAGGGTCCGATTTAACGACAGTGAACTCATCGTGTTTTGTAACCTAGAACATAATCATCCGCCTCCTAAGTTGGTAAAGACCTCTTATGGGAAATATGTCAAACTATAGAGACATCCTTAGCAAGACGACTCTAATTATAAGCTTGTATTGTGACTTATTTTTGAAACATTTTATTACAAATTTACATGGTTTGCCTTGATCTTTAAGTTACAATCTAAGTAAGAAGCAGGACCCATCATCTACTTACCTTTTTTGTTGTTCTGAGTTGTTAATTTTAGTAACTTATCCTTGAATAAACAAACTTAGTCACCGAGGTGTGGACTGAGAAGAAGCGATACTTACTACTTCAGAGGTCAAACCACTTACATTTTTGTAATTATTATCGAGTCAATGACAAGGATTTGTCTTTTTAACATTGAACACCGCTACAATGACGTTGTTATTATGATGGCATGATAGTAAACGCAATTCCGTAAATTGTGTTTAATTTAAGAGTAATCGGTTGTTCCCAGACTTGGCCTTCGAGTTTGTTCAACTTGCAAGTGCCAAAAAACCAATGCTGATGCTGCAAAATCACACATTTCGGTTGACGGGCATCGACGAGCGCTATTGGAGCTGCAGTAGAAGGACCCACACTAGATGTCCTGCGAAGATCCGGTTGAATGACGCTCAACAAATCGTGTTCTATAACCTCCAACATAACCATCCTCCACCGAACTTGTATAGATCATCTGATGGGAAATATATCAAGCTGTAAATTTATCATTAAAAGGAGGAGGTACATATATCTTAACTTATAATTTGCATTTTTCTTTATCCTAGAAACCAAATAAAGACATCAAGGTAATCATCTTATGCCCTATTAATCTGATATTCTTCTGATACAGATCTGACATACGAGTTTATTGAGGTGGGCACTCAGAAGAATCCTCTCCTGCTTCTTAAAGAGTACACGTTTGGACAGACGACCCGCGGCCACAAATATTGGAACTGCAGCCAGCGGCTCTCGTCAAGATGCACAGCTAGAGTTAGGTTCGATGATACAGGAGCTCTAGTGTTCCATGAGCTGGAACACAATCATGCTCCCCCTAAGTTATATAAGACAGCGAATGGAAAATACATCAAGGTGTAGTGGGTCTCTGCTTGCCTATTGTTTTTTTCAGTTTGAAGAGTCATATCTCTTCATTCTTTCTTCATTATTTTTCTAACACAATTTTAACGAAGTTGCACTCAGCACATGCTTTTTTTATAGTTAACAAACTGTTGTCAAAAGTGGCTCGAGGGAAACATATTAAGTTGCAGTGCACATTTTTTAGTTATTAGTTTAAACGTAAGATTAGAACACATCTGGAAATTGCGTATTTTAATAATTTTGTGGTAATTGTTGCATGTCGTTTTCATGTAGAATTCTTGGTTCTGCATTTGTTTTTGTAAAAAGATCATTAAATACTCTTTTTAAAATTTTATTTTATTGAGTGGTCGTTACATCTTTGTTAAGTAGGACATCCTTCAATCTCTATGCCTAAGGGGGATTATGTTCTTAATTCAGTTTGGATTTCGTTGGCAGACTTGACTTACGAGTTCATCGAGCTGGCGAATAATAAGAATCCAGTTCTGCTGCTGCAAGACTACAGTTTTTCACAGACAATCCGCGACTCCAGATACTGGAGCTGCACCAGAAGAAAATCTTCCAAGTGCTCTGCTAGAATCCGGTTCAATGAGGCCGGGGCTATAGTATTCCATCAGCTAAATCACAGTCACACTCCTACTAAACTGTTTAAGACGGGAAATGGGAAATATATCAAGTTCTAACTTATCATTTTGATTTAATAACTTTAATAATGTGTATTTTTAATAGTATAAGCGATGTTACGTATTTCAATCTTAATTTCGTATTCTATCTTCATTACACATATGGTTGTATGGACTTTCTGAAAAAAACATTATAGATATTTATATAACTACAATCAACGATGTTCTTGATTTTTATTTAATTACTTAACTTCGACACTATTATGCTTACCCAACTTACCGTGTGGTCTCTTACATAAATCAGTAAAAACTGTTGATTTTTCAAACGTAAGTTAAAACCCTAGCTTAAAATCTTTGTAGGAATCGTTCTAATTTGTACGTTATTTCAGATTTGACCTTCGAATTCATCGAGTTGGCATCAGGCGGCAGCAAGAAACCCCTTCTCATGTTGCAGCAGCATACATTCGCCCGGACCACCAGCGACCACCGCTACTGGAACTGTAGTAAGAAAGCGGCGTGCAAGTGCCCCGCCCGGCTCCGTTTCAATGACGCTGGGGTCATCGTCTTCTACAATCTTACCCATAATCATATCCCTCCTGCGTACTTTAAGACACCATCTGGCAAATATGTGCGGCTGTAAACAGTTGATACAGTACACAGTTGATACAGTACTTCAGTTGATATATTCAAGAGTTTGTGTTTGTATTTTATTTACATTCGGTCTTCTCGTTTAATGATCTAAGATGAAGTTTTTATTGTTTGTTTATTTGATACCTTCTTGTAGATTTCTTTACTTTTAAGTTTTAACATAGGCAAACTAACACATAGGCATAGGCATTATCTTTTACTGTATTTCGTTGGTGCTCGTTTATATGTTTTTATTTAATTAAATATAAAGATTTTAAAATTTAAGTATATGTTGTATAGTAATAAAGATCCGTGGTAGCTATATGATATACTTAAACATAATACAGTAATTGAAAGTTGGTTGGTAAAATACATTAAGCAAAAGTGTTAAGAAATATAAAAAAAAAACTTAAATACAACAAATAATCATAACAATGACAGAATCCGCAATAGGCTTCGTCAACAATACGTACTAACTTAAACTAACAAAAAGAACCGCCGCGGATCGTTTGTGGCCCGAAAGTTCCCATGACACTGGCGGCGTTGCCTCGCTGTATGGGCAAGGCAATCTGTTAAGCCTGGAACGATCCCGAACGAGGACCGCAGCCCCTATCCCTAAGCCGCCGTCCCACATCCCGTATGAAGTGTTTGGCCTCCGTACCCCAAGGTCCCGCAGGCTCGTTAAGAAATTGTAATTGTCTAATTATAATTTAATTATTATATGAATACTCTATAAATTCTTAGATTGTAGTTGATTTAATGTAGACGTAGAAATATTATTTACTGTAAATTATCTTTTAAATACATATGTTGATGAACAAAACGTTATTTTTATTTAATTGTATAAGTCATGTACATTTCAATAAAGGTGTTACAAGTATAATAATAGTCAGGCCATGACGCCCTGTAAGGGCACACAATGAAACTTAAAATAAGGTTAAGTATAAATAATCATTAAAACAGAGTTAAAATTTAAAATTGAGATTAATAGTTTTAAAATTTACAATATATCATCTAAGAATTACTACAATAACATTAATACACATTTCAATATTACAATTTATCATCATTTAATAATTCTTCAATAGAATAATAACATTTATCAATTAGTAATCTTTTTAGTTCATTTTTAAATATAATGACACGAGTTTTTTGTTTAATCGATTCTGGGATCTTGTTAGTAATTAAAATACATTTATAATGAGGACTTTTTCTATACATCGCTAAATTCATTATTGGTAGTAATAACTTATTTTTATATTGCGTTCTGCTTTTTTTAGTGTCTTTTTTTGCCTCGAATTGGTTTGGGGTCTCACGGACAAAAAGCGCTGTCTGCAAAATGTATAGACACGGCAAAGTTCAAAGTTTATATTTTACAAAGTATGGGCGACAACTTGTACGGATGCGTACATTGGCTAGTATCCGGATACATTTTTTTTGTAATACAAAATAATTTATGTCTACTTTATTATTCATGATCTTTATCCAATAGAAATGGGTTATAACTATGACCGAACGTAATCTTGCGCTACTAACTCCCCTAATCATTCTTCATTTTGCTGATTAATCATATTTCATTATGACATAGGCACGTATTTATATGGTAGATTGTGTAATAAATAAAGTTATCTTTCAGACTTAACCTACGAGTTCATCGTCCTGAAAAGCAATAATAAGCCTCGCTTGCTGCTGCAGAATCATACCTTCTCGCAGACTACCAGCGATCGCCGCTACTGGAATTGTACCAAGAAGCAATCCAAACACAAGTGTTGTGCTAGACTCCGGATGAACGATTCTGGGAAAATTATCTTCTATGACCTTTTTCATAACCATGCCGCTCCCGTGTTCGTTAAGACTAAAGACGGGAAGTTAATAGTTATATAACTATTCGCGTTTTATTAATAGACACAGGATATGTGCATAAATGTGTGTGTGCTTACATAACTAAACATTAATTATGTAAGCACCCATTTGCGTCGGAGCCACAACAACCTACTGAGGGTCATCAGTGAGAAGACGGACTGCCGCTTTCTCAGACACTGCATGCGTTCGTACCCAGTCCGGTATACCGGTATACCGGAAGTGCCTGAGGGTGGCAAATACCTAAATTAAATTGTATTTCACATTAAATTATAATATAATACCTTACTAACATAGCTTCAGTGTTATGTAATTAATTAACTAATAGAGTCTGGCTAACCAAATTTTACTCAAATGCTGGTCACACTCTGTGTAGTAGGAATTATAGTTTTAGCC
Source organism: Epinotia nisella (assembly GCA_932294315.1). Classification (NCBI taxonomy): domain Eukaryota; kingdom Metazoa; phylum Arthropoda; class Insecta; order Lepidoptera; family Tortricidae; genus Epinotia; species Epinotia nisella. The sequence continues at coordinate 28,860,328 of OW028675.1, read as the reverse complement.
TTTTTTTAAATCATAGACAATTGGTGATACCACAAGGAAATAACTGTCAACAAAATTTGGTTAGCCAGACTATAATCATATGGATTTTGTCCGAAATAAACATTTTTTTTATACGGATGTAACCGTGTTTAAACATTATTTAATATAGTGCATTTAGACTTAAAAAAATTCAGGCGATCAAATCAACACTTTTTACAAGTTCATACATTGTCGCTAACTTGTAAAAACTGTCCATTTGACCATCCGTGTTTTTTTACGCACAACTATTACAGAAGCTTTATATAAACTAAATTAAATCTTATTTATACACAGATACCTCCAAATCAGAAATAAAATTGGCCAAACTTATTTTAAATCACCATCAAATAGTCATATTTGTATACAGTTGTATGGGAAAGAAATCTTGTTCTTAATTTTATTATCTATCCACGACTGTAGGTGTACGCGTAGGAATGTTCAGGTCAGCCAACTTTGGGCGACTCAATGATGGTAACTGGAAGACCTATGATCTCAAGCTAGAGACAAAGATCAGCGTGTACAAAGCTGCTGCTGTAATCAGCCCTGTCCTTTTAAACGGAGTGCCTCTACAAAACCGACATTTAAAAAGCTAGACACTTACCACCTTAGGTGTCTGAGATACATTCTGAAGATCAAGTGGCAGTTTGAACTCCTCTGCTTATCTTGAGTGTAGTTACGATAACAAACGAATTGTCTCTGATCAGATTTACGTGTTACATAAAATCAACAAATTTTACCAGCCAATCTCAAAGGTACTGTTTCTCAGTTGGGCTCCTGGTAGCTTGTTAGTTCTGCGTAGTTTCTTGGTACGTTTATTACAAGGACCATTGTTTCACAGTTTACGAGATCCTGACCATCAGAGGCGGTCGTCAAGTCCTACTGTTCCAGGACCACACATTCTCCAACAGCTGGAACTCCAGAGCTTGGTACTGTTCCAAGAGGAAGTCCATGCTGTGCCCGGCCAAGGTCATATTCGACAAGTTCCATAATATATCTAGGTACAATCTTGAGCATACGCATCCATGTACTATGAAAGGGACTTCTCTGAAATTATAAGAAGCAATCATAGATGTGCGGAATTGATGTGGCTTTTAAGGCCGATACAGAAGGAAGACACCGAGTAATTGTAGGTATCGTAATGACGGTAAAGAAGTGCCTAAGTCAAAGTTAACATTAGGTCTATTACTTAATCATGTTTTACTATAAATACTAGTTTAGATAACAACCAATCAAATGTGACCTTGAAAATTAAGAGTGTCATAAGTTTTAGAAAGTTGCAGCGATGTTAAAAAGTGTGATCTCTAATATTTTGGTTTGACTAATGAAACTTTTTTGAGAACCTTTAGTAATATCTGAATAAATAAATAGTTTGACATCTCCGATTTTTTTTATTGTAAATATGTATAGCAATTTTCTTTGGAACCAAAATATAAACAATCAAATGTTTTAAAAATTGGTCGTATACAAACCTGTTTCTTTGCCAGGTTACCTGCAATACGAATTTATGGCGTCCAGGCGAAAACAAAACGGCAGATCTGTACTCGTATTCCAAGGATACACGTATCACTCCAAGAAGAACAACAAGTATTACTACTGCAGTCGCCGGGAGTACGGGTGCAAAGCTAGCGTACGCCTAGAACATGGGGTGCTGGCAACCAACAATGCCCCCCACGACCATGAACCGCCGATTCTCCACAGAAAACGCGATGGGACTTTAGTGAAGCTAGTACAAGAAAAAGCGATCGGTAGAAAAATTAGTCATCGCTCAATGAAATTGAATAGTGAGAGCAATATTGTGTCAAAAGTCGAGTTGCTACCCTCATGTCACGACCCATTTCCCTCATGATCGTAAACCGTCTACAACACCGACAAGCAGACGGAAGGGGTAAAGTAGTGCATCGTCGAGGTAATGCATCAGTGCATTGCTCTGTTCTGTATTAATGTGGCGGTGTAGCGCGTCTGGTATGTTTGCCATGAACAGAGTGGACGACTTCTACGCTATTATGCGTAAGAGACACTGGTCCTTTGTCGGGAGAGTGAGCGAATCGACAAACAGTATTGTAAAGGTAGTGTGCACGACATGCTACCTAATGAGTAAGGTGTCTACGACTCCTTTTCTGTAGTGTTTTGTTAATTTTTAAGTTTAATTTAATTTAATATTTTTAATCTTATAATGTAATGTAATGGGTTAATACCTAAATAAAGAACTAATTTATTATTTATTATTATTATTATTAACGCAGGGTTGATTTTTAACCGACTTCAAGAAAGGAGGAGTTTATATGTTCCACTGTGTTTTTTTCTTTTATTCGAAAATGTATACTCCTGAGATCATATAACCTCAACTTTAGGCAACAGTTAGTCGGAGTTCTCAGTCATCGCACCTCTTAACTTAAATTAAATTGGTGAAATCAGTGTTTTAATTTTAATTCTTATTTATTTTTATTTGGTTTTCTTTTGTTTCTAGCTCAAGTTTCTGCTCGTATGTAAATGTAAACATAAAATGATATTAAATATAACCATTCTTATGATCTACATAGGTAGTTTGCATGCTTAAGCATGTTGTTGTGTATTATTTTAGTGTAGTTCTAGGATAGTTTTCGCTCGTTGTTACTTGTAATCATGCTGTGCATATGAGTACATGTTTTGGATGGCATTCCTAATCAGAACCCCTGATTTATTTTGTACAATCTATGTAATGAATGTTATCTGTTTTGTGTGCCTAATAAATAAATATATCCATGGAGGCCTTGGGACAATGATATAATGAAAATGACGATTTTTGTTATGTTAATAAAGTATGTATTATACCTAACTACTTGAGTTTAGTATTCGTTTTTGTTTTAGTTTTAAAGTGTGTGAAAATCGTAAAAGTTTAAATCAAACTTTTACGATTCTTACACACATTATTTTTACTGAACGGGACCTAATCGCGTATAATAAGACTAATAAGTTATTTATACGTGATTAAGTAAGTAAGAATAATGAGGTCGATATAGTTTCTTTGAATAGTTTGATACTTTAATTTATTGCCATTCAATAATGAAGGCGAATGCTTCGTGGATTTCCGTTTTTATCCTATTTCGACCCCGTTTGTTTCTTAGTGTTGGTCATTATATAGCAATATTGTTTTAGCATTTCTGCGATTAGCCCCGTTTTAGTACCTCTCAACTGGTGAAACTAAACTCTAGAGTAATTTTCTTAATGTACAATATTGAATACTTACTAAAATTTGAGCCAACGGAAAATGAGATGTTAAATTTGATTAGTCTTCATCAAAACAACACTGGCTAAAAACCATTTTTTTTCAGATTACAGACTCTTATCTCCCAACTACGTTGCACCAATGAAAGCGGAATTTAATAATAAACTGGACAGGGTCATGGCTCGGAAGAGAAGTAACAGCGTATATCTGATGAGGCAAGAAAGGTACCAGGACTTCATAAAAGAGATAAAGCTTATTAAAGAGAAACGCTACAAGAACTACGAAGATTACAAGATGTTAGCTAACTACGATGTCTTATTAATCAATGGCAAAGAAAGACTAGTCCAACCGAAAGATGAAGTCAATCCATGTATCAAGTTCTACATACCTACAGATGAGTTATTTGGCGTGCTTCATACAATGCATTTGTTGTTTACCCATGCTAATAAAGATGTGATGGATGCAGAAATTAAAACTAAGTATTGCAATGTTTCTAAAGAAGTTATTAAGGTTTATTTGTCGTGCTGCAAAGTTTGTAGTGAAAAGGCATTATGAGATTATGGCGCTGATGTTCTATCATGGATTTTGTTTTATTATTTTACAATTAGCAGAATGTTGTTTGTTTTGTTTTGAATAGATAGGTTGATATTACGAATTATCCGTCAAATACATGAATTTAATTTAGTATTTGTTTTTAATTTTAACCAATCAGACGTATATTTGAGACTAAACTACTTGATCAAAAATATACTATTTACCAATTTTTAAGAACGTCACTTTTTACATCGTCATCTCATCGCAACAGGTTTTAGGTATTTTGCAACTAAGTCCAGATAACGAGTTAAAGGGCAAACGAACTTATTTGTGCCCTATTTGGTAAGGAAGACACAGGCAGTTGTATTATCTGTTTTTACTTAACAATTATAAACTTTTCCAGTAAAATTCATGACGTCGCGTGACGGCGAGCGGTTGCTGAAACTCGGCGACTTCACTTTCACGGGTGAGAACGAGACGGAAGACAAGTGGAGCTGGTTTTGTCACACTCACACGCAGGGCTGCCCGGCGAGAGTGTACACCGACAACAACAAAGTCGTATACGCGAAGAACCAACATAACCATTCGCCTACCGAGTTCTTTGTTTGACAAAGGCTACGAGTGGCAATTGCATTTTGCGACGAAACAAATGAGTATTTGCGACTTGATATAGGTAAAAAACTTAAGGAAGCCCTCTCTTGGGTGTAGTTTAGTAGAGTTTACAAAAACGCATATATTATAAATATAACATGACATTGACAATTATTAATGCTTAATCTCGGCAATTCAATGTATGGGGGCAGAATTAATCGGACTTTTAGATAAGCAACAACTGCGTTTGCAAGCCATACGCCATATTCAAGTTCCTTAGATAAGGGGTGGGCGACAGTCGTCAGGAGCGGTCACCTCGACTAGAGAATGGGACTAGTTTGGCAATTTAATAACAGAGGATTAGGGCTCCACACGCGTCACTACGCAACTAATTAAAGCGTAGGCAAAGAGAAAATGGCAATCTGTAGAGTCCTCCCCCCGCTAGTGGAGGGGGGGGGGGGGGGGTGTCGGTTACGTGTGCCCCCTTGGGGTGGTCGGGTGAACACACATTTCAAATATGAAATATCCGAAGATTTCACTGCCTAATAAACGCAAGATTGGTCTTTCTTTTTTGCTTGATACAAAATTGTTTTTTCACTGTGAGTTTTAACTTGTGATTTATTGTATGCAATTGACCCTTGAGCTTAGCTTTTATGAAAAGTTATCGCATGAAAATTTAAAACTATCGTTTTCGATTCATTACTTTGATCATAGACCTTATTTTTATTACCACGTTTAGTTTGTAAGCTAATAATATTCATTTTGTTTGACAAACTTATTATAAAGTATTTTTGAAGATTTACATTAGATTGCACGCATTTATACGATCGACTGCTCAGTTTCCGATAAACCATTATTACATTAAGTATATCCTGAAATCGAGAAATCTTACTTTAGCATATTAAAAGTACTTAGCGTCTTCCAGAGAGGTGATCACGCAACTTTTCGAACGCACGTTAGGACAACTCAACTACCGTTTTCCCTTACAAAAAGTGACATTTAGATCTACCTGACGTACGTACAATGTGTTATGTGATCCACCTCCAGATTGCATAAATTAAAGTTGGTATAGAGCCATAATTATGTTAAATTACTTTAAGTATTAAGAATGGTTAAACTAATATGTAAGAGATTTAGGTGCTAATCGTGTGATACAGCTTGAATTGTGATCTCCGTAATATATCTTGCCTTACTTATTATAACTGTATTCTCAAGATTAAGTACAAAAGCGGCATTCAGTATTAAATACATACTCGTGTTCCTTTGCTCTCTATTTTATTTTTAATTAAATATTTAGCGAATATTTTTTTCTTTTATTTACTACCTCTATTCGTCCGTGTCGTGAATTAGTAACTAGTATAGATACAAAATGCAGTGATATAAATTGACTCACTTTATAAGTACATCCACTTGAATGCTTGACAAAAACAGACACTTTCAATTGTTTTTGACACATACTGGTTATTTGTATAAGAAATATCGAGTAAATGCATTGAAACGGTTGATTTGTCATTCAGAAAACTAACGATAAATATGTTTCAGGAAAGGAAGCATTTTTTATCCAATCGCTCCGAGGGAAACCCTTAATCGTTTACAAGAACTACACCTACTGCAAGCACTCGGTTAGAAACGGTATCGTCAGGTGGACCTGCTCCACCCACTCCTACAAGTGCTGCAAGGCTGTGGTGAAGACATCAGGCACCAACATTATTGAAGTCAAAGGCAGCCATAACCATGATGCTGCGGAGCTGCTGATCAATAGAGGCAGACCGATACTGAATCTGTCGTTGTCCGAACAGATTATAGTTAAGTCTTGTGGTGAAGATCAATACATTATGTAGAGTAGTTTGGTGGGGTCTATGTTGACTACCGTTGCAGTGCACCGCGAGCGTTGGAAGACTAAAGGTGTATTAGAAAGAAGTTTGGCCTAGCCAGCCATATCAGAGAACAATTACGCAAATCCATAATTGCCAGGGTCGTCGTCATGTATTAGAAAGTGATGATCAAACTCCAACTTAGTTAAATGTTTTAAATGCATATCGAATTAACACCATTAAGCTAGATAACTGTCACAGTTCCCATACCAGTAGTTCTCATACATTGAAATTGTGCAATGAACTTTAAAGACTAAAGCTCCGTTGTTTCAAGCCGTCGATAATCGTCAGGTACGTCTTGTAATCTGCTTGTATGGGCAGTTTGACCGTTATCTATGTGATGACAGTTGCGGTGCCATATTTAACGTCTCATCATCATCATATGAGCGGAAATACGTCCACTGATGGACATAGGCCTCCTCCAAAAAGTGCCACCAAGACCGGTCCTGTGCCACACGCATCCAGCGGACCCGTGCGACCTCACCAGTCCACCTTGCGGGGAGTCTTCCAATGGTGCTCCTTCCGGTATGTGGTCGCCACTCTAGAACATTTCCGGCCTAACGGCCATCAGTTCTACGTGCAATGTGCCCCGCCTACTGCCACTTAAGTTTTTAACGATTTAACGATTATCGCGGTCTATAATGTGTGGTTGATGCATCGCCCTTCGCCCTTAAGGCGAAATCCGTTCGGAAAACTACGACAAGAGGGTAAACTTGGACTTAATCGTTTATTAAAAAACTCGTTTATTCGAAAACTTTATAAAATGAGACTGTTTTGTTTTCAAATGGTACTTTAACATACTTGATACGCGCTAACTATTGCGAGTCGATATTTCGCTTTAATGGCTTCTGAAAACGTTTATCTCAAAATATGTGATCATGACTTTCTAATACCTAATCATCATTATAAATCTGAAATAAGATAAAATCGCATTTAATAGTAATTATTAATATAAGTCAGAATTAGATTTATAGTCATTAAGAAAGAAGCGAACCTCAAGAAAATATGTTCGTTTTTTATTTACTCTTTTTATAACTATTAAGTTACAGATTATTATTTTATAGGTAAGGTTAAATTGGGTTGTGATATTTTTTGTGTAATTTGTAGAAGACTGTTTATTTCGTGTACTTATTTACAAAGACTACCTATATCAGATTAGCATTGGTAAATTCCCATGCGTTTGTAATTGATATAAATGTATAGTATACTCTGACAATAGTGATATATCTTGTGGGCACTCTAGTTTTACAAATTGTATTTAGCCATAAGTTTTTCGTCTGGTCACCTACAAATGGGGATTGTGATATTAAAAAATACTTTTGTGTTTATCCATACTATTGTAGAGTATGATATAGAGGTAAATATAAATGATACTTCAGTACTTATCCATATTAGAAATGAAAACTTTACTTAAGTTAATGACACTTTGTAGTCAATACATTAGCTTTTGTTCGAAAATGTACATATTTAAAGTATGTATAATAGAAATAATGAAAACGCAATGGTTCAACGCAGGACCTTCCAGATTTTTTACGTTTACCTACTTTTTTTAATACAATAAACGTATTTTACATACGTCTCAATTTTAAGCATTTACTAGTATAAAACTTAAAATGTAGGTAGTACGAGTGATAGACCGAATAATATGATATATATGGTAGCTACGTAATATCGTTAGATGTAAAGCTGGAAGATCTCGGGTTCGCTTCACAATCGCCGCTTTAAGTAGTCACATAGCCTGTGAATATATATTGCAATAAATTTTACTCAAATGTATTGTTCTTCTTCGTATGTGTTTTTCTTCGTTGTGTCACTAATTAAACCCAATTCAAATACTCCAGGCAAGTTTTACGACCTCTTTAGACACGACACATTTTGTAGTATTTATTTTATTTTATTAATTTATTTTACCTTTTTGGTTACAATGGGTGGGGGTCCAAATCCGCCGTCTTACTGAATATTTTAACTGGTACATATAGTTCAACCCATCTTTGCGCGGCCGTATGTGTGAGTGCGTGCACTTGTAACTATGTAGGTTTGACTTGTGTGGCAGTGATTGTGTGTCGTCGTTACAGGTGCACACACACTAACACAGCTGCAGATACAAAGCGCACACATACAACCGCGCGCAAAGATGAGTTGTTATCTGTACATAGCGTTCAAAATTTCAAAGCAATTTCAATTTCAGTAACGTACGCGCTATCCCGCAACCAGAAGCCAATCATGATCGTGGACGGGTACAGGTTCTCGCTCCATTACACGCGGAACGAGCGAGAGAGATGGCAGTGCAGCAGGCGAAGCTACTTCGGGTGCAAAGCTGTGATACACACGCGGGCGGGCATAGCACACTTCGCTAATATTATGCATAACCATAGTCCATGACCTTTGTCTAGACGAGATGTTAACGAATTTGTATAAGAGGACGACTTTAAAGAGATTGTTGTAGAGAATTTTGGTAATTGTTAGCTGCAAGTAATAAATCAATATAGATTATTAAATACCTATACATTTGATGCTGTTTTATTTTCGTTTTATTTCAAATAAGGTTAAATAAATGTATTTGGCATGTTCTTACAAATAAGGAATTTCGGTGGGCTCAACTCATAGCAACTTTGTTATTTAGTATTACCGAATAATAATTTAAAAGTGAATAAATATTATACAGAAAATATTTTTTGGCGTAAAATGCCTTAATGTAATCCTGTGGGGCGATTTTACAAAAGGCAAGGTTTCTACCTCAAAAATACGTAAAATAACCGCACCTAAGACCCGCAACTTTGAAAAAACGACACTTGTCTGCCCGCGGTTACTTTTCATACCCAAAATCAAACATCCATAATTTCTGTCTCGCTTGTTCTTCCATATAATTTTGCCCTACTTTTATTCATACATGCCACCAACATTCAACATTCGATTCTGTGGCTCGCGTTTCAAGCAAGTATCAACTGCCTCGTTTCCTGGTGCGTAAATAACTGTCTTTCTGCGGCAATAGTGATTTTAAGATCAAATAGATAATAGTGCGAGCTTCTTAATTAAATTTGTAAATGTGTAATATGAAGAGTGAGGTGAAAAGCGGGTTATATTTGTGTGCTTATAAAGTTGAGAAAATCCTGCAGTCAGTCGTAAGTCGTCTTAGAATGGAGACCTCGATAGTCACGTTTGCGGATGCCTGTAAACGCTAGGATAGCTCAGATGCTACCTGGGAATGTAAATCCCAAGCTTTCACTCGACACCTGTTATTTATTATCCTTTACCGAGGTTATGACTTTACCAAATAAGAAAACTTTGAACTTTATCATGAATAAATATATTGAAACGAAAATTACACTGTTTTATTTTTACAATTGTCCCTATCACTTTTGCCTACTATTTTCCTAACTGTTTACAAGTTACTAATTTCTCTCAGAGGAGTCAGCGAACACAATTTTGTCCCAACCCTGACCCTTTTTTGTTTTAAATATTGCCCTTCTTTGAGGCTTATATTTAAAATTACGTTAGGAGGTTCCACTGTTTAAAAAGCTGAATTAACATAATCACTTTTAATTCAGGTTCAATGTTCTATGAAATGCGTGATACGCTCAGAGGTTTCAATTATTCTGTTACTTCCGGTAGTGAAGTAGAAGATGATCCCGAAGAATCAGAATTTGAGACTACCACAAGACAAAGTGTGGGTATTGCTGCTTCAGATTTTCCAATTGATCTGCCAGATTATGTTAGCTCAGAAGACCGAAATCGTATTTTAGAGATCGAAAGGCAAGACGATAATTACCTGCAGAGTATCACAAGTGCCGACAAAGTGCGTTTCGATTGGTATAAAGACCCAGAAATATTTACAGGAGTAAAAGAAGATTTCACCGCGTCGGCTGGCCCCACTTTTCCTGTGGATGAAACCATGTCTCCACTTGATATTATGGAGAAAATCTGGGATACAACAATAATAAAATTGATTGTCAAGCAAACTAATACGTATGCTCGTCGCTTCCAGGAGACAGGAATAAAAGACCAATCCCGAATGAAGTCATGGAAACCGATTAAACCGGAAGATATCTGGAACTTTTTTGCCGTACTCATTCTTCAAAGCTTGGATCCTCGCCCAACTGAAACTGATTATTGGAATTCCAGTATACCCTACCTGGCAATGCCATCATTTGGACAAGCAATGAGTGCAAAAAAGTACATGCGTATAAAAAAATGTTTACATTTCGTAGACAACCAGAAAATGCCCAAAGTAGACAAGCTAGCAAAAATACGACCTATCGTGGACCATCTTAATGATAAATTTGCCAGACTATACACACCAAGTCAAAACATTGCACTTGATGAGTCATTAATGCTGTGGAAAGGTAGACTAGGATTCGTCCAAAAAATTTCAAACAAGGCTGCTGGGGTAGGCATTAAAACCTACGAGCTCGCTGAAACTGAAACAGGGTATCTTTGGACATTCCGTGTTTATGCTGGAAAAGGTGATAATGTCGAACAAATAGATCAAAACGAGCAGGACATACGGTCAGACGAGCCTGATGGAAAGGTTTCGGCGATCGTATTAGATTTGGTTAATCCGCTGTTGCACAAGGGATATACACTTGTCATGGACAATTTCTATAATTCGCCACTGCTTTCACGCCTTCTGAAAATGCAAAAAACTGACACTCTAGGGACTTTACGCATCAACCGACAGTTTGTTCCGGAATCATTAAAACACTGCGCTAAACGTGATGTGTTGCGCGTTGGGGAATTGGTCTGCAGCCACACAAATGACCTGTCTGTTATATTGTGGCGAGAATCAAACATAGTAGCCATGATCTCTTCATATCATAAAGTAGAGGTTGGTGGCGAGGAAAAACATGGCAAATATAAATATAAGTCCCAGGCCGTATTAGACTACAACAAATCTATGGGAGGTGTGGACAAAAAAGACCAGCTCCTGTCCGCGTTTCCAATGGAACGTAAACGAAACCATGTATGGTATAAGACATTTTTCAGACGCTTGTTTAATGTCTCTGTTTTAAATGCGTGGATAATTTTAAAGACAGCAAAACCTAAATTATCACACCGCAATTTTCGTGCACAGTTAGTAGAAAACATAATGATGAAATATGTACATGCCAAAATGCCGATAGTACATAATCTAAGGCCTATCGGTGTAAGACCTTTACTTATTGGAGGTCACTATTGTGTGAAGAGTGACTCGAGAAAGGCAAGAGCAAGGTGCAAATGGTGTGCTTCACAAGGCAGGGACTCGCGCACCATTCGTATTTGCAATGTGTGCCGAGTTGCACTTTGTGCAGAACCATGTTTTCAAAACTATCATACTGAACGGTAATGGAACCAAAATATGAATTTTGTATAATGTGATTAATACACAGTAATTTTTCTTATAAATTTTATTTTATTTCTATAAAATACACATGCATATCACATTGTAATATACAGACATCTACTTACCAATATTTGACTGTGTGTATTTTTTGTACAGAGCTAAAACAGCATCTCCAAAATACTCAAATTTAAAAATACCCAGTGTTACGTTCCTTATTTCTATTGAATCCCCTATCTAATGAAATAATCCTATTAGTGATATAGTATCCGTCAGTATAAAATTTCTTACCTAAGACACAATAACCTAGCATGCAAAGCATGACAGCAAAACGACGTTCAGTTTAGACTTCTTTTGTTGTATTAAAATAAATATCTACCATAAACATATTTCTATATTAATTAACTTTTAGAAAATAAGTATATTTTAGGGCTATACGGTTAACTGTACTTGAGCGTTTAAAATACGCATGTCCTGCATAAAAAAAATTGTGCAACAATTACTCTCTTATTTTCTATGGAAGGTGTAGTTTAAATACTTTACCCGCTACGCGAAGAGAAAATCTCACTTCCTGCCCAAGGCAAGACGTAAGACAAACACACATCAGACAAACAACGGGCGGTAATTCGTAAAGCCCCAGATCGCATATTTACACAAACACCTGCGATTGAAGCAACTATGACAATTATTAAAGATTTGAAAAACGTATAAGTTTTGTACGTCATTGAAGTCATCGCCGCTCGAGTTGCTGTCTGTCAGCCAATCAGACAGTTGTGGCGAAGATCTCGTCGGTCGCAGACGCGCTTAGGACAAAAAACTTCACACTTGTATGTAATTACGTAAATAATATTTGGAATTCTTAAAGATTTCATATAGTTTAAAAAAATATAACTAAGGTTTATATAATTTGAAGTATTAACAACGCATTCAAATACTGATTTTTTGAAATATTAGTAAAAAACCTTAAAATTATCATTTTCCTGTATATCACTTGTCTGGATCCATTTCGACAGGAAAGTGATAACACTTATGTAGTTTATCGACCACCAACTTTTTCTCAACTTTTGTCATTGCCATTGCAAGAACCTTCTGCCAGTCGGTTCCTTAGGGAAAGAGCTTCTAGAAAAAAGTCAATTATACAAAGACTTAAGCGAAACAATGAAATAAAACACAAAGACTTAAGCGAAACAATGAAATACCGATTTTTAATACTTATTTAAATAGTTTATTAAATTAAATACATTTATGCTGCTGTTTTATTTTCGATTTATTTAAAATGAGGTAAAAATATATATAATATTTTACATATTTATATCCCACTCCGCTAACAAAAGCAACTAATTCCACATTCCTTTTCAGTGTATATGCGTCGCATAATACGCACACGCAGCAGAATTTTGATTTTTATTGTAATACTCGCTACGCTCTACGGCGTATCAGCGCTAAACCTTCACCTTGAAAGACAAAACAATATGTGACACTCTCTTGTTTCACAGGCGTAGTCGAATGCCCCATCTGTAGTGACATGGCCAACGGCTACCACTACGGAATCTTCAGCTGCGAATCCTGCAAATCCTTCTTCAAGCGAAGCGTGGTCCAACAGAAGATCTACAAATGTGTCATGTCTTCCAATACCTGTGTAATCAAACCCCACACCAGGACCAGGTGTCCTTCTTGCAGATTCCAGAAGTGCAAGCTGGCTGGGATGCTCACAGAACTGGTTAGGATGACCAAGGAAAGGGGGGGAAGATACAAGGCCAACCGGGTGGCAGAGTTGAAAGCAGACCATAAATTTACTTAATCTATTTTCGTTGGGCCGATTCCGTTTGTCAGTGCGGAGTCGGTAACGTATCAGTAAGCTGTCAGCTGTCCGTGTCAACTGTCAGTCAAGTGAGTCATCATCATCATCAGCCTATATGGGTCAATCAACTATTTCTTTTTGTTATTCTGTCCCGTTAGCCAGGAGACAAAATGACAGTTTTTTTTACAATACGGATTTCTAAAAAAAGGGCTCGAACATGGCAAGAAAATTCCACATTTGGTGAATTAAAACCCATAAAATCGCAGTTTTAAAAAGTGATCCAGCAGACGTAACCATGGCAACTAGTGACAGAAAAAAGTTGATTCACCCATATACGTCCCACTGCCGGGCACGGGCCTCCTCTCAAGGCAGTACAGACAGATTCTTCAATCGGCGCCTACATTTAAATGAGTGCTTCCTGATGCGCAGATGTGGGGGTACGAATGCACATTTACTTACGAGTATATTATCTTAACAGTCGCATTTAAATTAGATAAGACTGTTTGATTGTAGAAAATGCATATATAGGTATATAAGATGCTTCTTAATTAGATGCTAATACTTTAAGAGATGTTAACTTACATCAAAATAATTTACTTTAAATATTAATTAAGAAAAGAAACATTCTGTGCATTTCACTGACAAGGTGGTTATCACTTTCTGTCATATGAGCGCCCTTGTTTGTCATCAATGACATAATCAAAGGAGTCTTAATTATTGAATCCTGATTATCTAATTAACAGGGTGTTATTACGTGGCACAGTTGTTGTCCTAATTTTCTCTTAAAACTAACGAACTTTAAATTGATTTTATACTTAGTCTACTTCTAAGGACGAGTACTATCAGATTTGAAACTATTATAAAAGTACACACGACATTGTATATACATCGGCTGCCTTTATATATGTATTAACTAGAGCCGTAGCATGGTTGGCCTTATCACGCGACAAGTGACAAGATAAGAGCGTCGTCTCGTTCTATCGAACGGTGTCAGCCAGTGACGCGCGCTCTATCCTATCACCTATCGTGTGACAAGGCCAACCATGCTAAGGCTCCTGGACTACAAGTTACATTTTAAATGAATTTGGTTTACCTTGTAGTATGTTGGTATGAACACAATCTTAAGACAGAATTGTGTGATGAAATTATAAAGTTAATTAATAATAATAATATTTGTGGACAATCTAGTCCCAAACTAAGCAAAGCTTGTACCATGGGTACTAGACGACGATATACATACTTATATAGATAAATAAATAATTAATAATACAATTTATAGTAATATCCATACAGTTCGGCTTAAGCTCCTGCCTGCGTTTTCAATGGAACGTATACGAAACCATGTATGGTATAAGACATATTTAAGACGCTTGTTTTATTTCTCTGTTTTTAATGCGTGGATAATTTTAAAGAGCAAAACCTAAATTATCGCACCAACCGACTGCAATTTTCGTGCACAGTTCGTAGAAAACATAATGGTGAAATATGCTCATGCCACAATGCCGATAGTACATAATCTAAATCCTTCCGGTGAAGACCTTCACTTATTGGAGGTCACTATTTTGTGAAGAGTGACTCAGGAAAGGCAAGGGCAAGTTTGCAAATGGTGTGCTTCACAAGGCAGGGACTCGCGCGACAATTCGTATTTGCAATGTATACTGAGTTGCACGTTGTGCAGAACCATGTTTTCAAAACTATCATATTGAACCGTAATAGAACCAAAATATTAATTTTCTGCAGACCATTTAAATAAAACCTATGCATATGTTTGGACGTGCAATAAAAAAGTAGCTGATTTAACTAGGTTGGAAACTCGCGGATCGCAATAATGTGCTAGGAGCACAATATTGTTAATAGATAATTGTTAAGCTAGTGCCTTTTATATGATGACGTAATGTGATTAATAAACAGTAATTTTTCTTATAAGTTTTATTTTGTTTTTGTATAACACACATACATACATATCAAATGATGCAAAACACGATAAGAATCACAAAAAAAAAAAACTAAGTGACGTTGCCACCCTCCTGTCATTTAAGCTCGGAGTGAAATGTTTTCAGACTGGCGTCCAATAGAATCGAAAATAATTAGCCTTCATACATAACTTAGAGAGTGCGTCGGTTGACGCATCGCCGCGGCGCGCCGAATCAATGGACGCACTTTCATAGTTTATATTATGAAGGCGATTTTTTTCGATTTGATTTCGATTTCGAGCCTAGTGGACGCGAACTTTATATCGCCTCTTGAGTTGCTGCCTGTCAGCCAATCAGACAGTCGTGGCGAAGATCTCGTCGGCCGCAGACGCGCTCAGGACAAATAACTTCTCACTTGTATGGTATGTTATTACGTTCATAATATCTGGAATTCTTAACGATTTGTTATAGTTTTAATAATTATAACCAAGGTTTAAATAATTTAAAGTATTAGCAACGCATTTAAATACTACTTTTTTGAAATATTAATAAAAAAAACTCAAAATTATCACTTTCCTGTGTATTTCTTGTCTGGTGGATCCAGACCTTAGATAGGAAAGTGATAAACTTTCCAAGTTTTAATAACTTGCGTTAATTTAATTTTGTGAGTTAGAGAAGCCTTCTTTATAATAATAAGGGATGATATAGGTTATGAAATTCATAAACATGTCATTGTTATTAGATTATGTCTATTAAAAAAACCGTTCGTAATTTACTACTTACATTATAAATAAGAGAAATATCATAGACAAACAATATAAGAAGACCGACCATGTATATTGTGAGATAAATCAATCAAATCATATCATATCATGTTCATACAAATACCATGTTCAGGTTAAGCGGGGTCTAAGTGTTATACGAATTTTATACGGCCCAGAGACCTTTATGGTGGCAACAGGCATACAGTATAGCCGTTTTAGCGCGCGGGGAACGCAATTTTGTATGAACATTGTTAGTCTACCTGTATTATTAGTCTAGGACAGCGTCATTAAACTGAGGACCTTTTCCCACAGAAACCAAAATGGCAAAACCTAAGAAAAAGACTAGAGAAGAAAAATTAGCACAAAAACGAGAAAATGAAAAGAAACGGTATAAACGACTAAAAAATGACCCAAACAAGTTAGCAATTCTAAAGGAAACGAAGAAACAATATTATTTAAAATCAAGAACTACAGGAAAGATTAAAACAATCTCTGAAATGAGTGAGCGCGATAGAAGACACCGTCGAAAGTCATGGCGGGCCAGTTCTAATAAATATTATAAGAAAAACATGTAACATCCTCGATCATCAGTCATCACTTACCATTAGACGAGATAGTGGTTAAATGCGTACCTATAATTAATTAAAAAATAAAAATCATAATGAGTTGCTAAAAAGGCTACTCAAGATTTTATGAGAGCAGATTTAGTTTATAAATAAAAATAAAATAAAAAATAAAAATCTTTTATTGCAGACCAGAATGATCCATAGGATGTTAGTAACACATTTTGACTTAATAGCTATGTTAGTATTAGGCATATAAAAGTACAAATAAAAATAAAAATAAAAAAACAAGACAACAATGAAAAGCAATATTCGACATCCCACGCCCAGGCCTCGCGATTGGATGCTGCCTCAACCTATTCGGCCCTCCCGATGGCCACTTCGACCCAATATAACTTTTGTCATTGCCATAAGAACCTTCTGCCAGTCAGTTCCCTAGGGAAAGAGCTGCTAGAAAAAAGTCAATTATACAAAGACGTAAGCGAAACAAAGAAATAAAACAGAAACACAAAAAATCAAGAAATTGCTAACAGAACTAAATTAAATAGTTTATTAAATACATTTGATGGTATTTTATCTTCGTTTTATTTAAAATAAGGTTAAATAAATATTTTTTGACAGTATTTTTTCATTTTAATGTCTCACTCCGCTAACAAAAGCAACTAATTCCACATTCCCTTTCAGTGTATACGATAATACGCACACGCAGCAGAATTTTCTTTTTTACTGTAATACTCGCTACGCTCTACAGCGTATGAGCGACACCTTCACTTGGAAAGACAAAACAATATGTAACACTCACTTGTTTCACAGGCGTAGTCGAATGCCCCATCTGTAGTGACATGGCCAACGGCTACCACTACGGAATCTTCAGCTGCGAATCCTGCAAAGCCTTCTTCAAGCGAAGCGTGGTCCAGCAGAAGACCTTCAAATGTGTCATGTCCTCCAATACCTGTGTAATCAAACCCCACACCAGGACCAGGTGTCCTTCTTGCAGATTCCAGAAGTGCAAGCTGGCTGGGATGCTCACAGAACTGGTTAGGATGACCAAGGAAAGGGGGGGAAGGAACAAGGCCAATCGGGTGGCAGAGTTGAAAGGCGATCATAAAACTTAATCGATTTTCGTTAGGCCAATTCCGTTTGTCAGAGCAGAGTCGGTATACCGTATCAGTAAGCTGTCTGTGTCAACTGTCAGTCAAGTCAATATCCTCATCTACTATTTCTTGTTGTTATTCTGTCCCGTTACCCAGGAGACAAAATTACAATTTATTAGATTTTTTTGCAATATGGACTTCTAAAAAAAGGGATCGATAACATGGCAAGAAAATCCCACATTTGATGAATATTAATATCACCCATAAAATCGCAGTTTTAAAAAGTGACCCAGCAGACGTAACCATGGCAACTAGTGACAGAAAAAAGTTGATTCACCCATATACGTCCTACTGTCGGGCACGGCCCTTCTCTCAAGGCAGTACAGAGACAGATTCTTCAATTGGCGCCTACATTTAAATGAGTGCTTCTAGGCGCGGGATGCGCGGATACGGGGTACGAATGCTTTACTTATATTATCTCAACAGTCGCATATAAATTAGATAAGACTGTTTGACTGTAAAATGCATATATACTTATATATAGGTATATAAGGTGCTTCCAAATTAGATGCCAATACTTTAACAGATGTTAACTTACATCAAAATAATTTACTTTTAATTAAATTAAGAAAAAAATACCTGTGTATTTAACTGACAAGGACTAAGGTGGTTATCATTTTCTGTCAAGTGAGCGTCCTCGTTTGTCATCATTCATCAATGATATATATATGCTGTGCAATAAAGTTTAAATAAATAATAAACATTATGGTTTGTTCGATTGATAGATAGAAAATACATAGAACTCTGAGACTAGCAGAGTCTAGTAATAGACTGCCAGTGTACGATCATACAGGTGGCTATATAGGAGGTCATATAAATGGATGGGACAGTGACCTATCTATAGTGAAACTATTTCTAGGTACAGCATCAGTCTCATTATTCTAAAGGTACACACCACATACGACATTGTATATACATTGCCTGCCTTTATATATTCATTTATTGATAATATAATTAATATTACATGTCATTTTATTACAACATATATTAATAATTAAATGTGAAACCAATTGGTTAGTAGGTAATTAATAAATTAAGTCCATCATAAAAATTCCATTCGAAGTTATACCTACTAACTATAATTTAATTTTGAAAAATGGGTCAAAACTACACAATGTGTGCTATAGAAGCCAAGCCTTTAGTTTTGTTTTGAAACATTGCAGTGAGGGGGCCGAAGTGACTTCTACCGGTAACTTATTATATACAGAGTGGAAAAAAATTAAGGGCCCTGGAGGGGAAGTACCTTAAATCCTTTAGTTAGCTCATTTTACTGAAAGTAACATTCCTTTATTTTTTAAAAGAAACAAAACTGCATTCAAAGATCTTCTAAAATTCGCCTATCCCACTCGGGAATCGAACCAACTTTAAATAAAATAAAAAATTAAAAAGGTTTTAAGGTAGCTCGTCTCCAGGGCCCTTAAATTTTTTTCAGCCTGTATAGTCGGTCCCATTACGTGAGTCACCTTTTCGGACTTCGGCATTATGTATTTATTGGATAAAACTTATATTTCAAATGAATTTTATTTACCTTGTAGTGTTGGTATGAAGACATACCTTAAGATATAGAATTGTGTAAGTACTTAAATGAAAATATAATAATATTGTCATATAATTAATTTTGTATGTTAACAGAATATACTTAATAAAGGGGTAGATACGGCTTAGTTTACTAGTGCCTTTTGTAACCAAGGGACTTGGAAATGGTGGCCTGATGGATTAGCTTGTGAACTGATTGAAATAGTGGTGTTTCATTTAGTCTAATGGTTGTATATATTGATACATACATATCTAAACATTGAAATGTAAATAATTAACAGTAAGTTTATTGGAGGGAAGTGTGTCGTGTTAACTAATGAACAAGTAAGAATGTTACAAGTAAAAATACATAGAAAATGATTTAGTTTTAACGGAGCATTTTTTATTAAAAATGTCGTCATTATATATGATATATTCAATATGTAAAGTACTTTTCTCTCATTTTTCACTAGACGTGGGACATCCAGCGCATTAAGATTTCAATATAAACGATCTCGATAGAGATAACTCACATGTTGATTTTTATGTAGATATCAAGACCATTTTTGATTTTGTATTAATTTACATATATTTTAAGATTTAATTAGGTAGGCACTTAGGTTATTATCTTACATTGTATACAATATAACTCGTTGCAATCATGTTAAACTAATAATATTTCAATAGGCCTCTAATCTTTTGTTATAGGTCACTTATTCGTATAATTCAGATACTAACAAGTAACAACAATATTGAATCTAGAAATATATGTAATATTTTTTTATGATATAATTTGTTTTATTTAATACTAGCTTCTCCCCGGTATGAAAACTATCCTATATTTTAATCCAGGCTATAAACTATCTTGTGTAAAATTTCAGCCAAATCGGTTGAGCCGTTTAAACGTGATTGAATACCTAACAAACATCTAAACATCGAAACTTTCGCATTAATAATATTAGCAGGAGTAATAGGATCACGAAGAGGGATAGAAATAATCAAGCGATGCAAAAAAAAATCCGCTAACGTAGCGCGTCCCTGCTAGCCCGGGTACAGTGCAGCACCAACAGGATCCTGAGTGCCTTCTCGGACCGCTGGGACTCCGCGCTCATGCATCGGTGGACACAGCTTTGTCCTTAGTTAAGTAAGTAAACATTCTGTCACTAACTATAGATTAAGATTTTATTGTATATTACTAACACTTATGAGTATTATTTGAATAACACCAGTGATAAGAACGAACACCAGATAAAGGTGAACAGTACAATTTAAGATAGATCACCGTATGATACGATGGTTTTTGATGTTTGTCGCTGAAGGTCGAGACATGTGGGTGTGAGATTAAGCAATCACTCTTAGGATGAATCCATCTTAGGATGGGTTGCACCAAACAGTATGTAATCGTAAGCGGTGTTCGTTAACATCTGAATGTACGGAAGGTTTGACAAGTTTGTATGGGATGACGACTGCGGGCGCCATATTTAACGTTGGTCGTAAGTTGGTGCTATAGTCCGTCAGACAAGGATTATGCTTTATTCGGACAACTCGCTTGTACCTTGTAGTGTAGGAGTTGTCAAGTGACAACTTCTACAAGGTACAGTCACGAACTTTAATTTGGGACCCACCTAAAGTGGAATATCGTACAGCAAACTGAGGCATTTAGAGCTAATATTTTAAAGGAGCGTGTGTTATAGAGTTTGCCATAGACGACTTAGTTTACACGTGTCCAGTGGGTCGATCACGTAACTTTTCTTACGAACGTCTGTAAGATTTAAACGTCAAGTTTATATGGAAAAATGACAGTTAGATTGAGATTTAACTGTCAGACGCGCGTTCGTGATTACCCCCCAGGGGCAACCGCTCAGTAAAGTCAAGCGGACGGAACGAGTCAAACGATCATTTCCGATTTTTTCCGACTAATTGTCACTCGTGGCACTGTCTTCTCTCCGGCCATATTTGTTATTAGCAAATAATATTTCGTGAAAATGACAGATATCAATAAATTTTCTTACCTGAGACCGACACACAATGACACAAATGTTCGTAATTAGAAAACCGTAAACCGTAGCTTTTGGCTTCACCACTAATATTTTATTACTGAAGTTTTCGACATTATTGCATTGTGAATGTTTTAACAAATTTTGAAGAAAATTGGGTCCCAAATTAAAGTACGTGACTGTACAAGCGCAATAATTTTTAAATATGAAGAGGCTAAATTTAGTACAATATCATTTTGATATAGGGCTTAGCTATAACATTTCTGACGATAAATAGACCTTCCATGTTTGAAATTGAGAGTTAAGGTGCAGGACGGTTTACTCAATACGCAGCATTTATTAAAAACCTTTTGCTTCCCAGGTCTCCGCGAAATCCTGGCTAACCGCAAATACTTATGCGTCATATGCAGCGAAGAGTTCTCTGGAGGCTTCTACGACAGCATCAGAGCCTGCAAGAGCTGCAAAGAGTTCTTCAAACGATCTGTACTGTACAGTCGTAGGGTGGCTTACATCTGCACCGGGACAGGCAAAGTCCCTTGTGCCATTAACAAACAGTCGCGTTACTGGTGCAGGTTTTGTAGGTTCAATAAATGCGTGGCTTTTGGAATGGATCCGTTGGTTCTACTCAGGAAATCTAGGCGGATTACTTATTGAATCATCATTAGCATCATTGAAGCACTGACCTCCTCACCAGGATTAGAGGGAATGGGCAGCAGTCCCCACGTTGGATTAGACTGGTAGCAGATTTCTGCAGGTTTCCGCAAGGTCAATGTAACTATTATCAAATTATCATGTGTACTTAAGCAACACGGTAGGTACTAAGTGGTGGAGATATACAATACACAACAGGCGGTCTTATCGCTGAAGAGGGATCTCTTCCAGACAGCCTTTGGGTATCGGAGAAAGAGATAAAAGTAGATTATGCAGTAGGTGATGCAGAGATTATTATTAATCAAAAATCAAAATAACGAACTATTGTAAAATATACTTTAAGATATATAGTTAGCTATTGATGATGATGATGATAATGTTCGAAACACTCCTTAATAAAGAACCGATGTATATTACCACGTCGGAATGACACAGCGCAATACGAGAATTAACAAATTATATTAAGTGATTATATAGAAATATTCGATATTCAGAGGATACCAAAGACGTATTACTTTGATGCCATTATCATGTAAATATACAACTTATTGATAAAAATTGGTGTTAGTTAAAGTGTTATTTGTCCCAATCTATTACTTCATTCCAAGTATGTGCTTTCAAAATGACTGAATTAGCTTTAAATTCTTCTACTTTAAATATGATTCTGAAATTATTGATCTCATTTGTTATTCACGATGATAAGTGAAACTTAGAAAATCTGGATGTATTTTTATTCTAGCCTAAGATAGATTATTGAAGTAAATGTGCCAATTGATGTTTTTTTACTTAACCAACCTTTTTATACAAGTGTACCTTGAACCTCAATTTTGCAACTCCTATTTTATATACGAAGGAGCACTCCATTCATCAATTGTCATGCCATCATTTGTGACATTTGTACGCAATGATCAAGAGTAGAGCGGCTTCGTTTTAATATTTGGCTCAGAATTAAAACTTCTAACCTTAGAATTGCTGGCGAACGCAGCAAAAAAATAATATAAGTAGGCACTTCTAAACACGAGGAAGCGCCCCATTTGCGTATAGATAGATTCAACTGATGAAGTCATCTTTGCGCGCATTTATATATGTGTGTGCGCTTGCAATTGCCACCGTATTAGTCCCATATATATCAAACCCGCACAGTTACAAGCGCAAGCGCACGCACACATACAGCCGCGAAGATGATCTTTTTTACTAGTCTGTATGTTATTTATAGAAAAAATAGGACTAGGATTGATCGATGGATACCATTCGTTTTTTTTGTATTTTGTGTGTTAAAGTACTCTCTTGTCCACAGACCCCCTGACGCCGCGCTACTGCTGGTCCCGCGCTGGCAACGCCATCATACTCCTCGGCGGCTACCGCTTCAAGAAACGCTCGAAACACCTCAACCAGAAACACGAGATGCACTGGGTGTGCAACAAGTGTGATAAGGGCTGTAAAGCTCGAATTACAACGCTGAATGACGCTATAGTGAGGCTGTATAACGTGCATGATCATGATGGGGTGAGGAGGAAATGACGATACTTTAACTGGTTTGTTCTGCTTATGGTGTCAAACACCGCATACAAACAGATTTTAATGAACAAACACTGTTTAAAGCAACCGAACTTGTTGCATCTTGAGATTTAACATAATTGAAAATATCGCGAGATAGCGGTCAATGTCACAGGTTTTTCGATGTCGAGGTTTCATTGAAAAGCGACGAATTTCAGTTTTGGTTTGTTCTCAGTTGTACGAATTAATTGACGCAGTAACAGCAGACTGCAAGTGCGGTCGATCGCGGATTGACACCTTAAGGGTCGTGGTTTCCATCATGCATTCGATTTATTACGCGTTTCCTGTGGTACCTATTATACAACAGGAAACGCGATTGTAAGATACTTTTACATTGCATAAAAAAACGGACCAATCTAGAACCGAATATATAAGTAGATAGTATGTAAGTAGATATAAATCATGTCCGTTATTTATTATTCTCGATTGTATTTTGTTAGTCCGCCTAACTAAAGATGAATAAAACAGCTTCTATTACGCATCACCATTTGTTATCAAAACTGGATTAAAATTCGTTTGGCAGACTAACAAATCGAATTTTATGTTAAAGATCATTTCATAGTAAGGTAATGTCCCAAATCCATGGCAATAATAGTGACAAGCAGAATGTCCATTATTGAAGTCACATTGGGACGTGCACGTAACTGTTATTGGAAAACAATTATTATTGAATGTACAACTAAATGCTAGAGGACCTAAAATTAGTTACTTATACAACTTTTGCACGTAGAACCGATGGCCATTGGGGCGGAAAGGTTCTCGAGTGGCGACCACGTACCGGAAGGCGCAGCGTGGGTAGGCCCCCCACTCGTCTATCTATTGCTTACTTTCTAGCCTCTTCAACAATGTACAGTACAAAATGTTCGTATAATCAAAGCACGTACTAACCTCTAGAGCGGTCAGAAAAATATATATTTAGTAATCGAAACATATTAAAATAAACATATATAATGTACACATGAGAGATCTGCTAATATTTTTTGCACCGTTATTATAAGATAATATAATTATAATAAGTAGACTTTTGTAGGAAAATATGTTTGTCTGTTTCATATTTCACAATATTTAATGTTATTGTTATATAGACAAACCTCATTTGATATGTTATATTTACTTTTGAGTCATAAGTACCTACGTACTTAACCTGAACCATACGTTATGCATAAGGTTAGTTTCTTGTTGCAAAGCCTATGACGTTAGGTTTATATATAGGGATGAAATGTGTTGTGGGCGATGGGCTAGTAACCCTACAATTGCTAGAAGTTCCTGATTGTAAGATTGTTTTTGTTTTCTGTACTTATTATTAAGGTAAACAAACATGCTCAAATAAAACTACCAGTGCTACGGCAAAGATTTGTTAATAACCAATCAAGATTACTATGTTCTTAGACTCAATTTCAATTACCTATGAATGTAACCTAAGAACAAATTACCTCTAGACTTGTGTAATTATGTTATAATTAGCTTTAGCTTTGACATATAATTCCTATGTACTATGCTATTTATTGAATGATAATATCTGTAACTTAAATAACACCTACATATTACTCGTACAAACGAAATAGTAGGTCACCATAATTAATTTTTGAAATTATATGATTTGTTTGTACTTTTATTTTAGATGTCTTAAATAATTATAATTAGTTAATGCTTTGAATCATTCCAATTGTTTAATATTATTAATGTTTAATATCTTACTGTACCAATGCTAGACCAATATTGTTATATTTTTAAGGAAGACAAAATTATTTTGTGTATAAATAAAACCAAAGTTCAGTAACAAAACTATTTTTCGTACCGTCGCTTCTCAACACACAGCAATGCTACGCCGTATCCCGTAACAGATATCTATACTAATCTATGCTAATAACTGTGAAATTTTAACGTTGTAAGTTTGTATGTTTTGGGTAATCTCTGGAATCACCAATCCGATTTCAAAAATTATTTCACCTGATCGAGCTAACGTGTTGGAACGAGCGCGCGAAACCCATTCAAAGCATATTATAATCAAATGGGTACATCTCCGATGACCCCGGGGTCTCATCATTATCTTCCCAGTGTTTTGTCGATTGTACCCTAAAGGATCCCGGGGTCCGCTTGGCATCTACTCCTAAGAATTGGAATAGGAACTAGTTTTACAATAGCGACTGCTATCTGATCTTCCAACTCAGAGGAAAAACTAAGACCGTGTTGGGACTAGGCCGGGATAACTAAAGCCCCGGAGTAAAAAAAGATTTTAATTTTGTATTAAGCAGTAACGCTGCGAACGAAATATATAAATTTCAAATTAAAGGCAAAATTTAATGCTCCGAGCCGGATTCGAACTCACGACCACAGGCATATATGGCCCGTCGCTACTAACCAACTGAGCTATCGGAACAATCTCGCATCGTTACTGACGATTTCTCAATACAATTTGAGACGTTGGTGCCGTTAAGAAGCCTGAGTAAGTATTCTAGGTAGAATGTCATACACACGCCTCCCTAAGGCGGTGTAAGAAGGAACTTGATTGAAACATTTAGTGGCCGAGACAGATTGTTCCGATAGCTCAGTTGGTTAGTAGCGACGGGCCATGTATGCCTGTGGTCGCCGGTTAGAATCCGGCTCGGAGCATTAAATATTTCAATGACACCACAAATATAACTGTGTAAGAGCCGTAGGAGCAGGGGGAGAGGTAGCGCGCAAGTGAAGCCTCGATTCGCTGGAGAATATGATTTATTCCGCAACAAACGTTACAGCGGGGTAAGGAGGCGTAAGTGAAACCTCGCGTGGTCCCTTACTGGTGTGATGATCCGGGAACCGTACGCACCACACAGTAATAGGTAGGAGTCAATCTAGTGAGCCGGGATTCCGTCAACACATGATTAATAATTCCACCTAAGCATTCTATGTTGAACAAACGATAGCGCCATCTAATTCGACGCCAGCGCCATCTAGGGGAAAATTGAATCCCTGGTGTAGTTACTCTACGCGCTCCTGGATGGCGTTAGTAGTAGTCACTTCTGGGTGGTTTAGTTATTCTACTTGGTCCTGGATGGCGTTAGTAGTAGTCATGGTCTGTTGCAGTGTACGATTGGTGTTACAACTGGCTAAAAAGTTTGATAATATACATTATGCATTTAAGGGTTAAGCTTCAAATCGGACATTTGTACGAATTTGTCAGCTGTATATCTACTGTGCTAACGTGTTTCACTGGTATGATATTGAAGTAACTTTATTTGTTGAACGCGTATTTACATTTTTAAGTCACACCTGGCTATAAAAAGGGAGATGTTATATATTTTTTGGATGATGCTTTCTGTATTACTGGCGGTAATGCTTTCTGTATTACGGGCGGTAATATAGAAAGCATCATTCGGCTCGGGCGTCAAATACCTGCGATTTGTTTTACCGCCCTCAGTGAGTACTATTGACGTTGACAGTGTTTGGAATAGCCTGGCAACGCGTTCTTACTTTACATTCCATCTATTATGCTACGAGGTTCTACGGCTTAGCTACGTCGTAGCACGCTCTACGAAACTACACATGGTTACTTTAGCGCACCGTCCCTGCAGCCATTTTTGTGGGAAGACCACCAGTATCACCACCCAACTGCCACGGCGCTCCCGAGCCAGTTCACCAGCTCCGCTGACCGCTGGAGACCTTGTAGCCGCCGTCGCCCGAGGGGAGTACCGTACTACGGCGTAAAACAAGACGGGTCATAACTCTCACGACCTGTTTTTTTAATACATATTTTATTACTTTTCTTTGTTGACGTTCAGAGTTTCTTTTCCACCAATCACAACATCCTAGGGACTGAACGTTACACTGTCGACTTTTAATACGAAGGCTGGCGTCTTTTTGAATTAAACTTACAATAGCAATAATGTTTGGGGTAGAAATAGACAGACCCTTTAAACCTAATGCTCGCTCTGTCTCGGCTAGGTATGGAAGAGCAAGATAAAGTAACGCTGGTAGTTAAAGAGTATACCTGCGTATTTATTTCAGGATACTCGTAGATGGAGTGATCGCTTCTTCTCTGTTTTATACGAACGGTTTGACTCCTTGATACAACGCGGCAACATGTCTAAGTTTAGGTAAATATCTTATAGGTAATGAATAAAGAAAACAATACATGGTCTTATAGGCATATATTATATTGATTATACAACTTACAGAACATCAGGACCATAACGTAGCATTATTATTTATTATCATACTTACACACATGGCAATCATCTCAAAAGTCTTGAAACATTATCTAGGAATTTTTTTCAACCTATCTACATTATTTAATCACGAAATCTAATTTAAAAATAAGAGCAAAAACATATTTTTATCATACAAAACATGTTTGGAACCCTCCTAAAGCTATTATATTTTATGTTATTAGATTTTATACTTATACATACAAAACAATTAAGGAATAACTATTTTATGTTTATACTAATTACGAGATCGTTAAAATGCGAAATAAATATATATTTTTAAATGTAATCGGCAATTCAAAAATGCTAACGCTATCACAACTACAGACATATCCTTTAACTGAGTCAGTTCCGGCATTAACTAGTTGTGAGGGATAATAGTTTTAGCGAAACGGGCACCAGATTGAGCTTTAAGGTTCACGCACACTTATCGAAGCCTCACCGGATCATCTTCGTCTCGCCCCACCGGCTCACCGCTATCCGGCGTCCACCCGTCGTGAACCTAACACAAGCACGTAACAGCTCCATCTCAGCCTTCCACCGGTTAGGATATCTATGGTCTCCTATAAATCATGCCGTACGCTGCGTCACAATGCTTACTATGGAGATGTACTGTTGTGGTCGACCAGCTGTTTTACGTTTGAAGTAGGCCGCCCCACTCACGCGCGGTCCTCTCACCGGCGGCCAGCTGCAAGCGCGGTGTTCACCCGGCGATGGCGAGTTGCCGTGAGTTTTTTTCCGAAGTGGGGCGATGCCGTTATGGAGTTGATAACTAAGTGTGTGTTGCAGTATGGAGTTTCATACAAAAAATACTGACCCGCGCGAGCTGGTGCGGTGACGGTCGGGGCCGTGGCGATAAGTGCGCGCTTAACCTTTAATGACGCTTTTGACATAAACATCCCACACAGCACAGATCCTACCGCAGTAACGAACTGAACAGTTAAACGATAAGACATCTACCCTGTATTTAAGAATCTTAACAATGTAAGGTGATTTGATAGGGTGGATGGCTGTGCTTGTGATGGTAATCAACTACCCTACAGCCAATCGTGACCACTATAGCATGGCACTTGTTGTGTCGACTCTCCGTGCAGAGCCACTTGACCCTGGATGAGCAGACGGAGTGCCTGGTATACTGGTGACCTTTGTGGTTCATGATGCGCGCTCCCATGGCTGACGTGTGGAATTTGGGGCGATCTGTGGGGGAAACACTGGTTAGTACCATATTTGTTTGATTGTTAACTTAGCATATTCTTAGTTAGTAAATAAATGTAAGATGTTACCGGAATGTGCTTCGCCGAGCACAATAAGTTTTAAAAGAAACTTGAATTACAGGATGGCCCAAAACTACGTTTAAATGATTCTTTTTAATACTACGGCGGTGTCATACGAGCACACGACACGGTCTGCCTGATGGTAAGCATACACCGTGGTCTATGGAGTCTAGAATACAAGCGCGTTGCCGACCCTTTATTAATTTGAGGAGTCGTTGTGTTGATAGCTGTAAATTTGGAAGAACTGCTGTTTTAAGAATATTTAGATTCTAGATTTATTAGTTATATTGTATGTATAGATTATTAGGAATCCTTATTCTTATAATAAGGAAATTTTATCAACGTATTTTTGTATCTAAATTGTAGGTTAATAATTTGAGTTGACGTCTAACGGATAGGTAAATCCATTACAATATTTATTCATAATATTTTGAGCTCTGTTTAAGTAATACTTACTTTAATTGATATAGTGTTAAGATAAAGAAAGAAAGAAAGAAAGAAACATAAATTTATTCACAAACACACAGGACACACATATTAAACAATAAAATAAACAAGAGAAACATATAAAACATGAAACAAAGTGTGTCTCTGCGGCAGTGAACCGGACACTGGCTCAGCATTATGCTGAGGTGTCAGACACCTACAGCGCTGATTTTCAGCCAGTACCGTTGGTGACTCACGGAAACGTCATACAATTTTAATATATAAACTACATACTAATATAATATATATAAGATAAAACATCTAACGGTTTTTTTTTCTAGAGAGCACAAGAAGTCCGTACTGTCTTTATCAGACGGTGGTCTGTAGGTATCTATATACCAATTACTTATTCTATTTCAACTAAAATACAGCTTGCGTTTTCAAGGTTGAGTTCAGACTTGACTACATTATTAATATTATCCCGTACATACACCACAACAATATCATTTTGATTCCCGTTGCTTTTAGTTGATAGACTTCCACATCCTTGTAAGTTTGGTATAAGTATTACATGACAGCCAGCATTCCGTCAGTATGATAATATCAAAGTCAGTTTGTGTCCTAGATAACAATGTTTGAAAAGTAATGAAATCGCTGGCTGCTTTGCTGCGTATATTTTGCGAGAGAATCTTTAATAATGTAGTGTCCGATGTTAGGTGATTCAGGCATAGTTCAAGTTCGCAAACATAAGAATTCGATACTTATACTTCAAGGCTATCAAGATTATTAATGTTTTGAAATAAATCGAATTAAGTATAAAATAATAAAAAAAGTAGAAATCAAAGTGAAAAGCAATATTCAGTTAAAAAAAGGTGACGTAAGCGCTGTATAAGGTTAAATTTATAACTGATATGCTGTAGTCTTGGTTTGATGACTGTGCGTATGCTAGGTGTTGAGGTTGCATAATTTAATAAAATACTGGCCAAGTGCGTGTCGAACCACGCGCAGTGTAGGGTTCCGTAGTTGCCTGTTTGTCTTCGTTACATCGACACGCGCGCGCCAACTAAACTGCGGTTCCGTCGCCCGAATTTGTCAAAAGTTGGCCTTTTCAAGTACATTTTTAAGTTAGTCGACTATTACTCGTTAACTAGGTTTGCCTACTTATTGGTCATAGTTTTTGGTCATAGTTTTTCTATTAAATTCATTATATGTACTACTGCCATGATTTTTTTTCATATACCCAGTAGAAACCATTTAGCCGGCAGGGGGCCGGACACATGACTCTTTTAAAATCAGAAGGCACTTATAACTCTAAGCGTTATAAGAAATCAAGGAGTATAACTACCAAAAATCGAATTTACCAATAGCACTGTCGAAATGCTCACCATTGCATTACCAAGTTAATTTGGTAGTAAATTTGGTAAAAGACTAAGGAGATTTAAATTTAACAACATTTTTCGAATATTTATCTAGATCAATGTTGCCTTTGAGGCTGGTTACTCCAAATACTTATTGATTAGGTTAAATCTATTTATTTATTTAATAATCACTGAAACCCAAACGATAACTAAACGAGAATCCTGCACATTAAAGATATCCTGAGAAGGCGGGCTATGGTTGTGTTCATTCTTCTGCAGCACGACTTTGTTGTCGACTGTGAAGAGTACCGCGCGACAGCGGGAGCGTTTGTTGAAGCGGCAGCGCCAGCGCTCTCGGCCGGTGCCATCTTGGAAATGGCGGTGGAACTGGTGTGCGCCCACGCAGAGGACGGTAGCGCCGCGCGATGTAGTTCGGTATTTAGGCACTGGAACATGATTAAATACAGGTTTTAACATCCGTTCTACCGTATGACGGCAATGTCAAAATGAAATACCTACTTTATATATATTAATAAAATTAGGGCTGTCATAGACGAATCGATCGAGTCCCACTGTAAGCTCAATAAGGCTTGTCTTATGAGTCCGTTCATAGATAATATGGAAATAGTAAGGTGTTTATCACACAAATATTTGCCCCTATGGTGATTCGACGTCGGGACCATTAATGCTTCGTAGGCAGGGGTACTACCAACTAGGCTAAAGTGGAGGTCAAAAGTACTACTATAATATACTAATATTTTGATTTCACGTCAATTCCAACAGAATTTAATAAAACCAAGCTTAATAGTGAATATCCACTAATATACGAAATGTGGTGTCAAATATACGAAAACTGAACTTCGCACATCTCTGGTGGATATTCAATATTCACCCTAAATGGCTAGATGGACAATGGATTTATGATTGTAGGGAATTGCGTTCTTTATCGGTGGAAGAATGAAAAAAAAAACATATCGGTTGCAGTAAGTACGTATATTTAAAGAGATTAATGTCAAATGTCAGCATTAAAAAATCAATGTATTACCTATGATTTTACTTAACTAATGAGTATCATGTTGTGTTTAACCCTTTTCCAGGCCGGCAGTTGGAAAATGACAATCGAATGTCAGTCTTATTCATTGACATTAAGATATTATGTTTGACAAGCAGTATGTGGTCGATATAACGCCTCTGCCTGGAAAAGGGTTAAAATGATTTCTTAATTCTTTCGACACGTATATCCAAGAGTTCTAGTGCAGACGACCGAAATATGGTTTCAATGGCATGTTTTGGTTTCCTTAAGTTACCTTTACACATAATATGTGTCCATTTAATGTTAAACAGAGAAAAAAATACTGTCTGCTATCTTAAAATCATAGTTTTCACACTTTATGATAAAATTATGACTTTCATTAATACACACATTTTATACCTATACTCATTAAACATGCTTAATGAACTATTTGTAACATATTTAGCATTACGCTGTTTTGTCCGAATCGTTCTTTTATTTCCGGTTCATGTTACTAAATTATTGTTTCTGGGCAATTATGAAAAAGAAAAACCCCAGTATTTGCTGCATTTTTAGACCTCTCAAAAGCGTTTGATCTGGTATCGTATAATCTGTTGTGGGATAAATTAAGGAAAGAGACGACTGTGGCTCCGGAAATAATATCCATATTTGAGTACTGGTATAGCAATCAGAAAAACCTGGTAAGATGGGGAAACGCGGTCTCTGAAGAGTACAGGTTGGAGTGTGGGGTGAGGCAGGGGGGTCTGACCTCTCCCAGACTCTTCAACCTGTACGTGAACCAGTTGATCGATGAGCTTAGCAGCACAGGAATCGGATGCCATGTGGGAGGAGTGTGTATAAATAATCTGAGCTACGCTGACGACATGGTGCTGCTAAGTCCATCGATCAGGGGACTGCAAAGGTTGACATTTATATGTCAAAGCTATGCGGAGAGACATGGTCTTAGATATAATGAAAAGAAAAGTGAGCTAATGGTTTTCAGGCCCAAATTAAAGTCCTACACCAACTTGCCAGATGTATCACTGAACGGGTCACCTCTGTATAGAGTAAAGAAGTTCAAGTACTTAGGTCACTGGATTACGGAAGACCTTAGCGATGTCTGTGATATTGAAAGGGAGCGTAGGTCACTGGCCGTCCGTTGCAATATGCTGACCCGCAGGTTTGCTCGCTGTACGAAGGCAGTAAAGGTTACGCTTTTTAAAGCTTACTGCCAGTCCTTCTACACGTGCAGCCTGTGGAGTGGTTTTACGCAGCGGGCGTACAGTGACCTACGGGTACAATATAATAACGCTTTCAGGATGCTGATGGGGCTGCCTCGTCACTGCAGTGCCTCGGGGATGTTTGCGGAGGCACAGGTTGATGGCTTTGCGGCCATCATGCGTAAACGGTGTGCCTCACTACTAAACCGCTGGCGAGGCAGCGCCAACGGCATCCTGGTAGCGTTAGCGGATAGATGGGACTCCCCCCTTCTACAGAGATGGACTAAGCTCCACACTTGAAAAATCGTGAATCGTACTTTATTTTATTTTTTAAATTTTTAAGTAACAATAACACTAGAATATAAGTCTGTAACTAACACCTATGGATTCAGTCCGAAATAAAAGATTTATTATTATTATTATTATTATTATGACCACCTCCACTTGAAAACACCGATTGTATTATGAAACGGGAATTTTGGGCAACGGCGGCAGATGGCAATGGGTGTCGTTGACCTTCACGACGTGATCGTCGATCGTGAATACGCTGCCCTTGCAGTTGAATTGGCTGTGCCTGTGAGTGGCGCACTGCCAACGCACCTTCGGGCCGTGGTTACGGTGCCGTACGTAGCGGTAACCTCCGTAGCAGAGTGTCCGCGCGCCTCGGTTTGACTTCATGAATATTAAGCCTGAAAACAAATAGGATGTTTGGCTTATATACGTGAGCTATTGATCAGTGAAAAATAACTATACATCACTTTAAAATAAAAGTGTTAGAATAACGTACCTATAGATAGTAATATTAAATAATAATACACACTCCAGAGAAAATAAATGGGTATACTTTGTATGGAAATTCATTACAAAGTGTACCTACCCACCCGTATTTTGTAAAACTCTGATAAGAATAAAACTAACTTTATTTTTAGGTACACAATTCTCATCAATGGCATAAGATCTTCAAGGAGTGGTCGAATCTTGTGACTGAAGAATCAATAAGTTAATATTCGTTTCATTTATCAATAGTTTGATTTCTTTGAATTCTCGGGAACACTGGCAGCGGCGGCGGATGACAATGCGTGTCATTGACCTTCACGATTTGATCGTCGATCGTAAACGCGCTGCCCTTGCAGTATGATCGGTTGTAGGTGGCGCACTGCCAACGCACCTTCGCGCCCTGGTTACGGTGCCGCATGTAGCGGTAACCTCTATAGCAGAGAATCCGCCCACCTCGGGTAGACTTCATGAACATTGAGTCTGAAAACAAATATGATAATGTTTGGCTTAGATAAGTGCGCTGTAGATCAGTGAAAAGTAACTATATACATTTAACTAAAATAAAACTGTTAATGTATCGTATCATAATATTAATAACGAATAAATTCAATACAAATTACTTAGAATGAGCATTCATTACGAAGTAACCTATACGTGTTTTTGGAAAATCTTACAAAAATAAAATTAACTTTATTAGCATACAATTTTCAGTAGCATGACATCTCTGTAAAATACGTTTTTAATAAATGAATTATTATTATTATCTTCTACTTAAATTCACGGGGCCAACCCCTGTCATTTGGAAGGCGTGCGTAGAGGCTCGTACAACACGTAGAGGCCCTTTGGAGATGAAGTTAAAACTTAGATTAGGTTTTTACAATATTAATATAAAAAGTAAAATATAAAACTATACATACAAAATATAAAATCATTATAAAAACCTGACCTATCCCGTTTTCTCGTGCGCGGAACACGTGTCTCTTACACGGGGGCGTGGTTTACCCTTAATGAACTGGTACAATATTAAACGACACAAGATAAAATTAATTGTTGTATTTTGCCTCATCTAATATCTTATAGGGATAAATATAAATAAAGTAAGATATTGTTTATTGTAAACATTTGTTCCCGTTTTCCGTGCGCGGAACAGATAAGCGCGTAGTTTACGTTTAATGAACTAGTTATGTAAATATTTGGCTTTCCGCACCATCATGTCCGGGAAAGCGCGTCCAGCTGCGGCGAAGGCAGTGCTCGTCATTGGCCTTCACGATTTGATCGTCGATCAATTAACCCACCAATTAACACGCTGCCCCTGCAGTTCTTTCGCGTGCGAGATCGTGCGTAATTAAACATTTACGAGTCGTATTAAACATCAACACGTTTTCAACCACAAGGCGGCTACGAGTATGTGTCTAAGGAAAGGAGGTAGGTATATTAAAAATACTACATAGCAATGTTGATCATTTTGTAACAATAACTATTTTAACAATAGAGTCGCTATTCGGGTAAAGTATTTACTAAACATGGCCTTTTCATTTCGAAGCGTTTGTACTACAAACTTTGTAGCTCGTGGCTATTGTGGCTAAACAATTTATTTGGTGGACCGATGGGTCTTAAGGTAAGATCCGGTCTAGAATAAGAATCCGCAATACATATATTACCGCGGAATAATTTAAACAATGTCCAATGTTAACGTACAATTATAAAAAAAACACGAGCGTAACGTATATTAATCGGTTTCTTAAATAATAACATTGACACCTTTGTCTGTTACTGGCCTTTTTTATATCTATTTCGAATATAGGTACGTAATGTATAAATTTATCGCTTAACTAAAACTTAACAGTTCCTATTGATATAGAAGATGTAAATTGACATTTCAGATTGTAAGCATTTCACTTATATATTAAAAATGTTTATTTATTTTAGCCATGATTGTGATTCTCGTTAACTCTAACCACTACATCGTCCACAGTGTGCACGATAGCCTTGCATCCCGTCCGCTGCTGGTGGGTGCCGCACTGCCAGCGCGTCTTCATGCCTATTGTACTGTGTCTGTAGTACTTGTACCCCCTGTAGTACAGGATGCGACCGCCGTTCTTTGTCGGTACAAACAATGCTCCTGGAAATATTACTGGTTGTGAACGTTTTGTACAATGAATACAAGATTATAATTAACATTAACTAAGATAAATTAAAACTAAGTTAAATCTAAAAAAGGCCCTCGAGGCATTGTACCGAGGATGCTGGCGGCATTTCCTCGCTGAATTGCAATGCTGATGCGTTGCGCAAGAAAGCCGCCAGCTCTTCGGTCACCAGTTACATCGACCGGACGTTTCGCGATTTCTGCAAATAACTTAAGCGCACTGGGACCCCACGGACCGAGGGTCTCGACGCCAAAGGGTACAAAGTCGTACTCTCTGCCGAAGCCTTTGTACAATTAGATAGGAATAGATGGGCGAAGACAAAGATTCCAGTTCAATTTTTTTTTAATACGTTGATCAAAAAAAGTTATACAGCCTTCCTGATGGTGAGCAGATACCCCAGCCTACGGAGGCTTGCGACTGCAGCAAAATCAAGTGCGTTGCCAACCCTTTATTGATTTGAGGATTCAATGGGTTGACAGCTAGAGAGAAATGCAGGTCCCTCACTCTCAACCTTACTTAACAATGAAACCAGAGCCTCCATTACAATATTAAGTATATTACGTACTTCGTGGTTTTTGTAATTGTATATCAATATCCGCATACGGGGTTGTATTATTAGTAGTAGGAAGCTTGTCGCTGGTATGCAGTTATGGCCAAATACTAAGTTAAATAAATTGTACACTTAGGAAGATAATACAGAGTCGTGTTCGTGTTCATTAAAGCTTTTGACAACTACATCTTCTATGGTATGTATTACGGCCTTGCAGCCCGTTCGCTGGTGAGTGCTACACTGCCACCGCGTCTTGATACCATGACCGCTAGTCCAGTAGTACTTGTACCCTCTGTAGTACAGTACTCTCCCTCCTCTGTTTGTCCGTTCGAATATAGCTGAAGTTTCCATATTGACTTGATCCCCGCTTTCTGAAAACAACAAAGAATGTAATACTAATGTAATGGAAATCGAAAAGCGTGGTATGTAGATACGACAGATATTCTGCCAGTTCCGCATGGTACACCTTTGGTGGGCGTTCCGATGTTGAATGGTTGTGATTGTCATTGCATTTGATGACCCCAGTCTTCCAATGAGAACTACATAGCCTTACATCCTAAACGGAGGTGCGTCCCGCATTGCCAACGAGTTTCATGGCCCACAGAGCTCTTATCATCATCATCATCATCATCATATCAGCCCAAAGACGTCCACTGCTGGACATAAGCCTCCCCCAAAGAGTGCCACAATGACCGGTCCTGCGCCACCCGCATCCAGCTGACTCCAGCGACCTTTACCAGGTCATCAG
Source organism: Epinotia nisella (assembly GCA_932294315.1). Lineage (NCBI taxonomy): Eukaryota > Metazoa > Arthropoda > Insecta > Lepidoptera > Tortricidae > Epinotia > Epinotia nisella. Next base: position 28,823,175 of record OW028675.1, on the reverse strand, counting down.
TCCACCTTGTGGGGGGCCTACCCACGCTGCGCCTTCCGGTACGTGGTCGCCACTCAAGAACCTTTCCGCCCCAACGGCCATCGGTTCTACGTGCAATGTGCCCCGCCCACTGCCACTTAAGTTTAGCGATTCGGTGGGCTATATCGATTATCTTGGTTCTGCTGCGGATAGCCTCATTTCTGATGCGATCACGCAGAGATACTCCCAGCATAGCCCTCTCCATTGCCCTTTGCGTGACTTTGAGCCTTCTTATGAGGCCCATAGTAAGCGACCACGTTTCCGTGCCATACGACATCACTGGCAACACACACAGGTCAAAGACTCTCATCTTGAGACACTGCGGAATATTGGACGAAAAGATGACGTAGCTTCCTGAATGCTGCCCAGCCGAGTCGGATTCAACGACCTCTTTCTCGAAGTTGGACCTACCTAACTGGACAGTCTGTCCTAGGTAATTATACTCGTCTACAACTTCGAGCGTAAAGTGTCTGATTGAAATGGGAGTTGGTACTACATGGACGTTTGACATAATCTTCATCAGATCAGAGCTCTTATGGTGGTACTAAAATCCTTTATAGTTAGTACAGAATGCGACCACCGAGATTAGACAGCTTGAATACGTTCCGCCGTATTTGTTAATGAAAGTAATGTTGTAGCTACAAAAAGTGTTCAATAACTCAGATATTTTTTGATTACGTATCGATTATTAGGTAGGTTAAGGAGTTAAAAGTTTTCTTTCATCTTTCTGGGTCATTTATCATTATTTAATAAATCAGCCTTATCTTTAAAAGTAAATAATTATTCATAATTCACATGCTTCTCAAATATATCATAATTATGTTTTCCGCCATGGTACGATGTACGCAGGCTCGTGGTTGTGGTTTTCGTTAGATTTGACGACGGTCTCGTCGATTGTGTGTACGGTAGCCGTGCAACCCATTCTTCGCTGATGCGTACCACACTTCCACTGCGTTTTGTAGCTGTTGCTTCTCTTGAAGTGGTACTTATATCCCTTGTAGAACAGTATGCGACCACCTTGCCGCGAACGTCCAAAAGAGGCTGAAAAATTACGTTACCGTGTTTAGGGTTCCGTACCTCAAAAGGAAAAAAACGGAAGCCTTATAGGATCACTCGGTTGTCTGTCTGTCCGTCTGTCACAGCCGATTTGCTCCGAAACTACTGGACCGATTCAGTTGAAATTTGGTAAACATATGTAAATTGGTGACCCAAAGATGGATGCGTAAAGTAAATTAATGAATTCTGAACAGGGGGGCCACTTTTGGGGGGTAAACTGGAAAATTAAAAAAAAAAGTTTCTCAAAATGTATTGTGTGACATATCAAATGAAATAGGTTGTTGTAAGCATCTCAGATATATTTTTTTTATAATTTTAGCAAATACAGATTTGAAATAATTTAGGAAAAAAGACGAAAACTGACCATTCCCGTCCTTATCTCCGAAACTACTGGGCCTAAAATTCTGAAAAAAATATGGAAAATAGTAATAATAAGAAGTTTGAGTATTCAAAGTAACGGGAAAATTCTCAATATTTTTGTGTATTTTGTATGGAGCGCCTATAATGCTTAGAGCATAGCTTTTTTACGGAACCCTCACCACGCGAGTTGAACTCGCACTTGTCCGGTTTTTAATGTACAATTCAAGGTTAGTTAGTGGTCCTTTTTTGGCACGAGAATGAACTCAATTAAGGTGTTGGCATGTACGGTCGACGCCAAAAATACGTTTACACTATTCGCCTTATTGCTATGGAATAAGGTGCAAAAGTGTAAACGTATTTTTGGCGTCGACTGTACGAGCACAGATCATCTACGTGCTACTATTGGAATTAAGGAAGTGCGTGGGTCCATTCATTTATACACACTATAACGATTACGAGTGAACGTCCACGCAAAATGTTTCTCTCATTCATAATCATTACATTATGTATGCGACTATGCGCATACGTTGCCCGATCGGTATGATGTAGTAAAAAAGATAAAAGAGCTGTAAGGGTAACTACCTTCTTCTCAAGAAAACGACGTCAAATCGATAAAGGTAAATTGTATTCAGAACTCATACAAAGTAGTAACTTAACTTTAACTAGAGCTGTCCCACAATAGGCGTTTCGTCAGAGACACCGTACTGCGTTCCAGGTAGTTCCTATAGCAAGGATTTGCAATGGAAGGTGTTCAATAGCTTGAATGCAGCCAAGCAGGTACAAACTTGCGCCTAACAGAAGACACCGAATGACATTTTACACTACGGTACTAAGGATTCTACGTCGACACTTCGTTAGCGCGTTCTATTTCGACGCCAGCGCCATCTATCGGCGCCTTGGTGTACTACAGAGCCATTTTGTGAGTTTAATACTAAATCTGTGTTCATTGACCTCGTATGCGGATATCAAAACTGGTTAATTAAAAGATCACTTTGAGATCTTACACTATGGTTCTAATACTTAGCACGGTGCCGTGCCTAAGCATATTATGATAGATTAAGATCAGATTTAAACAGATCCGTTGGACGTAAATAATGTCAGATGAAATTTTAGTCCTAACTCGGTATACGTTAGTATCTCCGGTGGTGGTTTAAGTTTCAGCTATAATGTGTAGATATTCTATATAAACGCAAACGAATACATTTTACCATAACTTTTGTGTTTGTTTAAAAATGTATATGATTATTATTTTTATAAGAACACAGGAACATTTTCTTCAATTCATATTTTGATAACATTAGACGTTACATATCTTACCTTTCTCAATTTTTTTTACTAAGAACTTGTCGTTGTGATTTCATTGAGTTCTAACAGTGTCTTTTATTATGAGTATGAAACATTACAACCGCCCGCCCAACGCGAACCACAATGCCACCTAGTTAGTCTTGACTTCATCGACTGTGAATCTTAACGTGGTAACTTCTGATATCCTTTGTAGTACGCCGCGCGGCGTCAGCCAATTATGACTTTAAAAAAAAATTGGAATTTGTCTTTTACGACTTTGCTGTCCCATGAGTCATATTACTTAATCAATCTGTTTGGAATGGCTCATGAGTCATACGTGACTCATTTTTGTCCTAAATTTCGGAACCCTAAACGTGGCTCTTGCAATACTAACGAGTAGCAAAAAACCGTAATACATCTTTACCTTTTTTTATGGGAGGAAAATCCGTTATGGATACCTCCGCGCCACGGGGATAGCGCGGAGGTTATGTCGGACTCGCACCGACTAAAAACCCCCCGATGGTCCTCCTCGACGCATTTCGGACGGCTCTGTGATCTCCTACGGAACGCACCAGTGCCGCCCTATCGTCATGCCCCAGTGGTATCTACCTTTTTTTTTCCGATTGCAGCCCCCAACTGCAACCGTGTACCACCCCGAGGACCCCTTTTAGTCGCCTTGTACGACAGGCAGGGGATACCGTAGCCGTATTCTAATGCCCGGGCTACAGGAATACATCTTTACCTAGTTTAAATTTTTCAGGTTACCTACTGTGCGATGTTTTGAAAATGACAATTATATAAAGTCTCAGCAATTTGAAACGAATTATTTTATCTTTTTACTCTTAAATTAGCACAAAAGGATCAATATTAGTAACGGAATGCTAAACCTATTAGTTGACATCATCATTTATAAATGCGTTTCATTGAAACAATTCAAACAAAACCCCTTGTTACACTGCGTGCACTGTGTGTGTACTTTTTTCGCACTGCTTGCTTTTTTTCCTTCCGCTTTGAGTTTTGCATAGCATCCAACACAACGTTTTCGCGCTATTCTGTTTGCCCGGCGTGGAATATCTTGTAAAATATGTTTTTCTGCACCGCTCACGCTGACGCTGAGTCTCAACACTGAAATGGAAGAGGAAGATCCGATTAAGGTTGTTTCGGTTCTGTTGGTGAGGCGACTGATCCCGAGAAATGTCGAATAAGCTGCTCTTGGAATTACAAAACCGACAGTTTAGTTGTTTCTGTAATTTTATTCTAAATGCGTCGTAAATTTTATTGGTCCCAATGACTTTGGTAAACGATCATATTTTCGAACTTTTTTGTGTTATAATACCCGATATACGTTTGGAATGCTACTTGACTTTCAAAATGTGACATGTCCACAGCATGCCACAGGAATAGGTATCGACACCTTCATTCAGAATAAAAATAACCCCGGTTTCAAGGTCTATAGTGACTCTAGTGCAGCAAACATGTTACGCCGTAGCGCTTAACATTGCCAACCAAAATTTTTCGTAGCGCAACGCTCGTAACCGATAACAAAAGAAAAACTGTATCCTGTTTGAAAGCGCCTACGAGTAGATCGCCCAACTAGCGGAATGTGAAAGTGATAAAAGTAAATAAAGGAAGATTTTCCTAAACCGGCAAACGCAGCGTATGACGCGCACTAAATGGGTTAAGCTCGATTTTTGGGTGGTTCTGTCAAATTAAGCATGAAAATACGTATTTGAAAGTTTATTTTGAAACATGTGTTAAATTTTGTATGCTCAACACGTCAAAGAAAATTCTGTATTTGTAAAAGATATTTATTTAACTTCACCAGTGTTAGTGTTTTCAAAAAATTATGTGAAGGTCAGTTCTTACTGAAAGGTACACTTATTTAAGACAGGTAGTGACGATGCCAGCTTACGGTACCGTCAACAGAATCAGAATCAGAATTTTATTGGTAAAACACATTATTTTACATACCTAGTCTAATTGATAATTAGACAGAAGGTAGCCATTGAAATTCTTAAAGTACACGTGATGAACGATATGAGGCCTGGCTTGAAACAACTTGATGAGTCTGTAGTCGATCACTGAGTAAAAACACAGTAGGCAACCAAAGCTCGACTTTTTGAATTGAACATTAAAAAAAAACTCTTAATGCAGAACACATGCACTGCCTAGAATAGCTACGCTCGTAGGCAACCCTGTGGTTTTTCCGTTAAGTAGCGTAAAGCGTCTACGGTGTAGGCACTCGCTAGCTGGCTTCCTGGCAGTCCATGTGTTAATTAGTACCCCGCTTCGTGGTAGTGTTCAGTAAACTTGACCACCGTGTCGTCGACGGTGGTGACCATGCCCTTGCAGCTGCGTTTCCTGTGAGTGCCGCAGTGCCAAGCGGTTCTGTTACCCTTGACGCGTTTCCTGTGGTGCTTGTAGCCTTTGTAGAACAGGATCCTGTTGCCTAGGTGAGATGTTCCGAAAAATAGCCCTGAAATTCACAATGGATTATATTAAACATAGTATGTAACCGAGAATAATTTTTAAAATTAGGTTTCCTGTCCCGCTATATGACTTAATGCTATACATTTTTCTCATATCAACCGTCGGTAAAAAAACTTGTTTAATTAAAAAAAACATCAGAAGTACAACTACAAATTGCACGTTGTTCTGTCTTGAGTGAAGGAATTAAATAATGATCCAATATATTGTACATAATTATTAACAAATTGTTTAATCTCGTTTTGATCATTCTTTACTTAATTTAAACCTTTGTAAAACAATCGACATTACTATTTTCGCTACATTAATGCGAATTAGGTAATGATAGAAACACACACAATATAATATATTAAACTCTTTATTCATATCATTAAATATGCAACCTTAGAATAATATGTAAAATCACGAAGCGAACGATAAACGCTAACCGGAATGTAATATATTATTTTAACTGCATAAACTGTTAACTAGTTATAGATACTGAATAGATACAGCCACAATCATAGAAGGAAAACTACTTTAAGCTTCATTTTTAAATCAAGTAACCAAGTTGGGGACGTGGTACAATATTTTAGTTATGTTACCGTTATTTTAAAGAATAATTTAACCACACTGGAACGATACCAAGGTGACCGTCTGCGACGCTGGTGAAGGCAAAAAAGTGGCGGGCTGGATCTCCTTCCTCAGCACCATGACTCGGTTCTGCTGCAGAGGGCGCCATCGACAACTTCAGCCCATGATCTGCGTTTCTGCTTAGACTCCAAAGATGGCGTTGTTTTCGGTTTAGCCGGCATGAAAACACCGTGGCGACAACAGTAACTCATGTTTTTGATGGAGACTATCATCTGTGCCACGTAAATAGTAGTCGATTTTCGGGTGTATTGTGGTTAGTTAACCTTTACAAATACTGGGTAAAGACGAAGGCAGGAAGGTATAACCAAATTGCACATGTTCATTAGTGCGCATGCCCAGATAGCATGCGCGAAGTACGCCTCATTGCCAACGCGCGCCCCGTTTCACCTCATATACACCCGAAAATCGACTACTTCGGAAGTTCTAGTTGTGTGCCCTGGCCCGTGGGTTCTGATGCCCACTTGCTACATCACGGGCCCGTGATTGTGATCATGACATTTGAGGAACACGTCCTCATAAGTGGTGACGGTGCCTGTGCATCCGTAGCGGCGATGTGTCCCGCAATGCCACGTGACTTTACTCATCTTCTCACACTTCCTGTGATACTTGTAGCCTCGGTGGAACAGCACCCTGTGTCCGAGCTGTGATGTTCCGAAATACAGCTCTGAAAGTGTGAACTTTTGTAGATTGATGCGCTTTAGTTCATTTTAGTGCGTCTTCGTGAAATTATTTAAAAACACACTAAGTATGACCTTTATAAGTATCCACCGCACCCCTCCTTCCTCAGTCAGTAATATACCTGCTGTATTTGCTAGATGATTGTTATTCCATGACGGTATAGATTAGAGATCCTGCATTTTTTCCTGGCTATTCTTCAAATAAAAAATATACTTTTAATAAAAAATATACTTGGTGTAAATATGTACGTAATAAATTACTTTAAATAAGGAAAACATCCTGCAAGAGATTTAAACTTGGTTATAAATTATAGTCAAATCGTTTGCTATTATTTAACAATTCTAAGTAATTAATTTAATAATGTTCTTAAGTTAATTTCTTTTGGTACGCTCTATTGCCTAAATGATTTAATTCTGGTGGGTCATGGTTACTGTCACATCATATACGGTGACTGCCATTCTTCTCCGTTTTCTCGTGATGCATGTAACTATGTTATTGTGGTGGATCATGGTTATGGTCATCGGCCATGTGAAACAAGTCCTCGACGATGGGCACGGTGCCGGTGCAGCCGAACCGGCGGTGTGTCCCGCACCACAGATTATATAATAGTTCTACGCCCGCACTCCCAAGTGACTCTGCCATTTTTCTCCGTTTTCTTGTGATGCTTGTTACCGCGGTAGAAAACCACCCAACTGCCCTGCATTGATATTCCGATAAACACATCTGTAAAATTCTCGTTCCCATAGTTGATTTTGTTTATATTTTTTTACGTAGCATTTTAAAAAGAAACGGGTTGTGTCGGAGATGACAACCGTTAATTAAGTTTAAGTGGATATGGAACCCTTATACCCGTAAAATATATATCTGAATTAATTCACTAAAATCTGTTTAAGTACAGATAAATCAGTATATATGGCAACATTGACTGACGTAGCTCATTTCCCTTGACTCGCGGTACATTAAAAATGGCGGTCATTTCAGCATTATTTTCATGTCCGCCACATAAACGAAATAACGTTTTGTGATTAACAACTAATGGCAAATAAAGAAGGATTAAAACATGTAACAAACAATAATTTGAAATCAGATTAGGCTTCTCTACAAAAAGTTATTCCGGAAGTCACGTGATACATTTTGAACTGTACCCATATACAAGAACGCGAGCAAAGAAGTATCCACTTCGAAAGTGCGGCAGACTTGCGAGACTGTAAAGCATGTAACTTACTGAAGACTAGCAGGGTAATTGAGTTCCTTTCCGAACGCGCATTAGGACATGTAACTGCTGGTTTTTTAAGCCGATAAGGACAGTTGATATAAACCCTAACGCTCGTTTGAAAATTAACGTAGTTATTCTGAATGATAATTAATTTTACTCTTTATAAAGAATATAAAACATTATATAAACGATGAAGAATTCAAATTATGGCGAATCGAGCTGCTGAAACAGTCCTAAATGAAAGCAATTTTTATGTTATTTTCAAGTAATTAAAAACTGAAGTTTATTGGGACTGACTACAATTGTGCGCAAAAAAATTGCGAACCCTGACATATGAAGAATGTAGGTATGTAAATACTCGTAGTAAATCTTCCTACTTCTTAAGAAGAAAAAAGAAAACGCATACATATTTCAATAATACTAATAAAAACACACATACATACATACACACATACATATTTACACATATACATATTTAGGTATCTACAATAATGTATGACTGTACCTGGTATACGAGCATTAACGTAGATTGTGAATCCGGTATACCTAGTTGGACTTGGCAGGTTAGGTTTGAAATGAACGGGCATAATGAAGACAGTTGCTAAGGTAACGGGAACTTATCTTCAACCGCCGAATTAGAGAAAAAAACAATTATGTCGTAAGTTAACTCCTAATGGAGCAATTGGCGTCAAAAAATATTCAGACATTTTACTTTTTTTGAGGTATTAGCTTCAGTAGGCCAAATTTAATAACTTACCAACGAATCACATACTTGGAGCATTAAGCATCATACTTCAGTTTCTATAAAAGTAAGCGCGATATTTCTGCGTAGTTTATAAATGCAACTTTCAACGCTTTAAACTGTTTAAACGAGTCTCACATTCGTCTTCCGAGATGTCACAAAGCACTACATAAAAATAATAAGTTCTTTATTCCAAAGGCGGTGGCCGATGACGGTGTGGTTTAACTCTGTACACACAATCATCAAACGTCAAAGCGGTTCCCGTACAACCGACTTTGCGGTGAGTTGCGCAGTGCCACCGTCCTCTCCCATCTTTCAAAGTTTTCTGGTGGTACTTGTAACCTTCGAAGTACAGGTTGCGGTTACCTCGAGAGCTAGGTTTGAATACCGCAACCGAATCTGAAACAACAGGAAACCTACCTTATTATACCGCTCTTGCTACAGTTCTTCATTATGTTCCTGGACCGGTATTCCATGTCTCTATGTTTTAAAATTAGAATTACAAACGTAGGGAAATATCGCGGATGGAATACCTGAAGAAAGAAGTCTTCTAAGTCCATCGGGCACTAACATTTTACAGTTTAATATAATATTAATACGCACCGAACTATCGTATCAGAATTAGGGCTCACAACACATTCATTATTAAATTGAAATGCGAAGAAGTGTCTGATTGATTAATCTCTTAGTAATCAGATTAATCTATTAGTAAGTTTCTGCATTTAACCTTATAACCAGTTTTGTCTAATGTAAATGAGACAAAGTGACTACATATTTAGTACGATTTCGAGTAACATTTTTGACTGTCGGCGTTTAAAAGGGAAACAAAATAAGTAAGACTATTTAATTCGAAACTTCACAGGAGTATTCCTAGCAATAAATGAGTAAATACGTGTTTCAGGTTTTTTGGGAATTCAACCCCTAAAAGGGGGAAATGTGACAATCAACATGGGAATTGTTTCTATGGTTTATCGGGTTGCTGGTCGCTGATTACGAAAACAACAACAACGATTTTAAAATCCAATGTGGCGAACGTGAAATACCATACTGTTGGGGTGCGATGGGGTTGTGTCTAAATATCAATATGGGTGTCGTTTTTATGGTTTTTTGGGACGATAATTACGAAAATGGCATTGATTTTGAAATTTAACATTGTGGACATGAAAATTCTTGAAAGTATTTGTGCCAAATTGCAATTCAATTGGAACATATGGGTCAATCTGAGAAGCATCTTTTTTGTAGACAGTTAAAATTACTTTTAGTACGAGGGCGAAGCCGCGGGCAAAAGCTAGTTTATTATAAATTTGGAACATGGTGTATTTAAAAATCCTTCTTCAATCAATAAAAAAACAACTGAGTTGAGTTAAATTTGCTAATATAATTAGACGGAAAGGTAACATAGGAAAAGTAACAAGATCGTTAGAAGCGCCGCCGGCCACACGTGTTTAACAAGTGTTTACTTCCAAAAAATGCACCCGCCTCCGCAACTTAAGCCTATTGTTATTGCTGATGACGGTCTCAACTGGAATCACGCCAACTAATATTGAATGCACTATACTTGTAGCCTTCGAAGCATTACACGCGTCTGCTTTTCTTAGATCGGAGAAATATGGGTACTGAAAAAAATACTATCAGAAGTGTATAATTGCGTTACTTTTTGAACTCGTTTTAGAGTATACTAACAGTAATTTTTTAAAGGTGAAAATAACGGTTTATATGCCACAACGCTTACCCAGTTATATATTGCAGGATTTTTGCATTTCTCTCATTGGGAAATCAATGGCTCAATCATTTGGGATCATCGTCAATCTTAAAGGAGAAAATAGGTAAGTAATTTCGTGTAATCCAAAATGTATTTATTATAATTATCTATTTCGATATTAATTTATCATTTGAGAACAAAAATAATACAATGGAAAGTTCTTTGACTCTAGGTAATCTGGGAACAATTGCATGATTAATACCTTCAATCATGACAATAGTCACAAATACCGATTACACAGCTAAAAGCCAGTAATATTACGAAATAATAACCTGTAGCTTTACAAACTTACTACGTTGACTTAATGACCCAAAGGATCAGTACGTCACTCTTCCGTATTCTCATAGAACAGTTTTACAAGAATGATCCCTTTTCCTACATATGCGACAATTCCTAATGCTGCTCGTCTACATCGTGGTTATGGATATAGCTAAGTTTGACGACGTGTCCTTCAACCGTGGTCGCCGTCGCCGGGCAGCCATTTTTCTTCCGAGCGGCGCACTGCCAGCGAACTTTGATGCCTCGGCAATGCTCCTTGTGATACTTGAAACCGCTGTGGAAGAGCAGGAAGCCACCTCGTTTCGTTTGTTGGTATATAACTGAAAGTAATTGAGTGTCAAGGATGTTTCAGAACTTGATTTGGCGAGTTTAGCATGCTAAAAATGTGTACTATTGTGCGTTAACGCTGTCATCATCCTTGATGCGGCACTTTTTGTTGTTGTTTACGCCACGAGACTAAAAGTAATAGGTACACCAGTAGGTTACTTTTAGCCTCATATATAAGGTTTTTCTCAGGAATTTGAGTAAATTAATTATACCGAGTGAAATAAGTAGGCATCCAAAGGAATTTGGAAGATTTTTCTTTGATAAATTTAATACCATTACGCTATTTTGTTGGATGCTGCTCGAAATGATTATTATTTATATTAAAATAATCCTCATTTGTACAGGAACTACGAGGAAAAAGTTTGCTTAAACGGAGTTTTTAAAAACCCAAAACCAGAAAAAAACATTTTGTTGGCAACCGGAACCAAATATAAAAGGATAATAAACATTGTATTATGTATTTCATTGCACACCTCTTTAATTTCGTCAGTAGAAAGGAGTAGTTCATACAATAAGGTAGTTATGATCATGGCTAAACTGCACAATGGCGTTTTCGATGGTGACAGCCGTGGCCGGGCAACCCACCTGATTCCGCACAGCGCACTTCCACCGAACCGTGTTGCTACGTTTACGTTGACGCTCCTTGTGGTATTTGCAGCCGTCGTAGACGAGAATTAGCCCTGCCTTGTTTAGTCGGCAGGAAGCTGGCTGGAAGGACATGTATAATAACTACAAATAAATTAATAAATAATAATGAAGTATGGGTAATTCTTAGGCCTCCGCACACTGCGCCAGTCTGTGAGATGCTGAAAGCCTGAGTTACACTGGCGCGGCCTGCGGTGGCGGTTAATACTAAATTGAAAAAAAGAAACAAAAAAATAAAAAAATATGTATTTCCCTAAGAGATTACAAGGTAAATTTTACATTAACTATCAAGTACTACTACTTACTATCGACCGCCACCGCAGGCCGTGTCAGTGTGTTTCAGGCCTTACGCACATGTGTTGCGCACTTGTCAGAATGTATGCCAATCCATAGTTTAGATAAATAAACTAAATAGAGAAACAAAACAATGGTTTTTTTCAAATTCAAATAATTTTATTGCATGGTTATGGGTTTAGAGAGCTGTTATATAAATGGTTTATGTTCTCCATATCCTGCCTCACAGAGGCGTACAATAAAGACTTAGGTCTACTATGCAAATTTTACGTTACACTTAATCTTAATTTTGTCCTCACAAATGCGAATTTTATAAAAGAAGGTGGTTATGGTCATGACTAAGCTTCACAATGTCGTCTCCGATGGTGACAGCCGTGGCCGGACAACCAACCCGCTGCCGGGATGCGCACTGCCACTGGCCCTTGCACCCGCGTTGACACTTCTTGTGATATTTGTAGCCACGATGGATAAGAACTTGACCGCCGCGTCGGGTTGGTTGGAAAATAGCTGGAAAAAATTGCTAATGAAGTAAGAAAGTAAATAATGAAATTTTTAAGGGACAATCAACACTAATCTAGTACCAAATTTGGCTACGCATCCACCAGAGAATTGCTATGCGATGTTTTCGTACATGTGACACCTAGCCTACTTGACTGCGAGATGTCACTTGTATGGAAACATAAATAGCTTAGCACATTTGTAGTCGATGGGCAATTTTAGGGTGAGTATCCATTAGAACTGTGACGGTTTTCGTGACAAAATTACCAACAGCATTGCTGGCCTGGCTCACGTATCTCTTTCTGTTGGTGATTTTTCCTATAACCATACGATAATATCTATGACCCTTTATTTAGATAAAAAATATGCATTTATTACGGACAACTTAGATCCATCGATTGTTAGTACTACAGCACGGCTATCACAAGACGGCGCGCGAGCTCTCTCGATTTTTCTCGCACTATACCTCTCTTTCTAAGTTTTCTAATAAGAGAGCGCCGGATAGTGCGAGAAAAATCGAGAGAGCTCGCGCACCGTCTTGTGATAGCCGTGCTGGACTTATATAACTATGTTAGGACTTAATTGTAGGGAGGACCAGTGCCTCATTAGGCCACCGACTTATCTGATGTGGGCAACCACGTTCAGGGGACTGTGGCGATAAATAATAATATATAATAATAATAATAATGTTTATTTTCGTTCAATTTCGTTTCGTAAATAATACGTAAATGTTTATACTTCTCCGCTCGTTGCAAGACCAATAATCACTCTAAAACGAGGATATTGCGTCACCGCTCATACATTTAAATACTTTAAATGAATTGTAAGCCCGTTCTTAAAATAAACGCTTTGCGTAAATTATTTTGCTATGGGTTAATTTTATCCGTTTTAATAGATTGACTGCAAGAATTATTAACAAAATGCAAATTGATGATGCCGTCCGACATCAACGTCGTGGTTGTGAGTGTCACTAAGCCTCACGATGTCACAGCCAATAGTCACAGCTCTCGCAACACACCCTGTTTTTTGTCGCACGGCGCACTGCCAACGCTCTCGCTCGCCGCTGTGGTGCTCTCTGTAGTACAGGTAGCCCTTGTGGCAGAGGACGCGACCGCCACGCTTCGCCGGAATATAACTGAAAATAGACGTTGTTTTATAAAGCGTTTTAGTAGGCGTGGAGCACATAATTAATAACATAAACATTAAGAAAAGATAAACACAGTCTTGGGGTAGAACCATTTAATCAATCCAATTTTAATCAACATCTTTTACCTTCCCCTATTGGTCACAGACCTTCTCACAAAGAAGAGAGACAATATTCTATTCACAACTTCACTACACCTTGAATTTCTGGTATTCCAGTTTAAATGTAACTTTATCTAACTATATCTCCGTAACACCGTGGTTGTGGTTATTGCTAAACTTGACGACGTCGCTTCCGATGGTGACCGCTGTCGCTGTGCAGCCCCATTTCCGCCGCTCCCAGCACTGCCAGCGCTCTCTGATGCCGTTGTAATGCTCTCTGTAGTACATGAAGCCTTTGTGGCAGAGGACGCGACCGCCACGTCTTGATAGCCGGAAAATAGCTGAAATACGGAAGTCCTAAATTAACTTCTTTCGAAACTTAACATTAACGTAATTAATTATTCTAGTGAGCGGTTTTTTGATTATCTGAATACGTGTGTGAGAGTTTGTAGACGGGAAATATGAAAAATTAACGCAAACAACGAAATTTTAATGTACGGAGTTAAATAAAACACGTGATTATAAAAAAATATACAATATAACTTTCACAGTGACAACCGTAAGTTTCACATGCCAGTATATATCTTAACTAAATGACCTTTTACCCAAGAATTGCCTGTAACGCATTTAACAAAATTTTATAATAAAGGTTGCTTTTGTCCTTTAGAACCTTCAAGCTATTCATTTCGACTACATAATAATAGGCAATGCGATCCTGAGGAGAATCTATTTTATTATAGCGTTGCGTCTTCTTGCGTTTCTGTCCCCATAAAACTAAAACAAAATGAAAAAAATGTTGGCCTTTTGTTGAATTAATATTCAGGTGAGTTAAACTTTTGTTTTTAATATAAACTTCATTAAATATTCAATTAATTATATGTCAATAAGGATGATTTAAAGCTGGTCCCGTTTTTGTGACATTATCTTTTGTATAGGTAACTACGTACCAATTAGCATGTCACAATGAACGGACACGACTTGTATGGATACAAAGTTTGACATACATTCACATCTATATTTTCTGGCCCTTGTTCTATAAACGGCGAGGACGAACTACTTCGTTGACGATTTCTTAACCGCTGTTCAAGTTTTTTTTAACTTTTTTTAGTATGCTATCATAATCCTGATGTCCATGGCGTACTTAAATATTTTTGTGCTTGTCCGAATTATGGAATACGTAGGATTAATGTTATTAGATAAGGTGTGACTTCGATCGCACAAAAACGCGTAATGGTGCGAGCCCGAGTTCCCCCAGGAGTTCCTGCAGGAGCGTGCGAGCGAGACAAACAATATGTTGTGGGCTCTAAATGTGTGACAGAGACAGCATCATCTCGTGTGCTTTGTAAACTTGTAATCGCCTTCGGTTGAAGCTGGAAGTATAACTACAGATAAATTATTAAATAATAATGAAGTATGGGAAATTCTTAGGCCTCCGTAGACTGCGCCAGTCTGTGAGAGGCTGTAAGCCTGAATTACGCTGGCGCGGCCTGCGGTGGTGGTCAATAGTAAATTTTACATTAACTGTCAAGTACTACTACTTACTATCGACCGCTACCACAGGCCGTGTCAGTGTGTTTCAGGCCTTACGCACATGTGTTGCGCGCCCTTGTCAGAATGTATGACAATCCATAGCATTTGACAAGCACGCGTAGCTTGCTGCGTGATTTTTACGTCTATGCCGCTTTAGACTAATAAACTAAAGACAGAAAAAAAACAATGATTTCATTTTTAAACAGTTAATCTTAATTTTGTCCATACAAATGCGAATTTTATAAAATAAGGTGATGATGGTCATGACTAAGCTTCACAATGTCGTCTCCGATGGTGACAGCCGTGGCCGGACAACCAACCCGCAGCCGGGATGCGCACTGCCACCGTATCTTGCACCCGCGTTGACGCTCCTTGTAATATTTGTGGCCACGATGGATAAGAACTTGACCGCCGCGTCGGGTTGGTTGGAAAATAGCTGAAAAAAATTGTTAATGAAGTAAGAAAGTAAATAATGGGATTTTTAAGGGACAATCAACACCAATCTAGTACCAATTAGGCTACGCATTTACCAGAGAATTGCAATGCGATGTTTTCGTACATCTGACACCTAGCCTACTTGTGTCGTGAATACTCATGATTCACGATACTATATTTACATTTTTGACGATGTTAATAATGATGTCTCAAACAGCCGATTATTTCATGTAGCAACACCTACATGAAATCATGTTTATAATGTGGACGGGTAGGCGAGTAGTCTGAGTTCCTGACAGCTAGATTGTGAACGAACACTTACGTGCAGATTTGTAATGTTAAATTTGGAAGAATACCAGGGTGAGCTCTTTCCATAATCACTTTCGATGCATCCTATGATATTGTTACGATTTGGTATCATTTACACAGATCGGACGATGACTGTTTATGATGTGGTATTTATGTGCGGCTACATGTCGTATTCTCTTTGAGAGGCGTGACGGTTTATCACGTATATGAATAAGGTTTTCCTACAGATCACGTACATGCGATAACACAGTTCTTAGTGTGGAGTTCTTTAGTGTGAGGGGATTAGTAACAAGTGTAACAACAGCGTCTCAGGTTCGGTAGTCTCAGCCTCAGTCCATATCAGTATCAATCAGGGGTGCACCCGGGTAATTATAACTGGATCAGTAGCGTGTGGATTGGAACAGTATCAGTTGTGTGGTTAGGGAAGTCTATAAGGGGAGGTTGGAGGACATTCTCGGGGACAAAGGTCCCCACACCTCATATGGAGCTGGTACGCACGAGGCGGCAGCCCATATGTCAGACATATAAAGGATTCCGCAAGTTGTTAGAGTATGTTCATAGATGCATATGTGCTAATACATGCACCTAAGCTAGAGTGCTATAGGTACTCATTCGCGGCCATGAGAGTGATCAGAAGTGGCTTCGCGACAACTTGACTGCGAGATGACACTTGAATGGAAACATCGCTTAGCACATTTCTAGTCGATGAGCTGTTTTAGGATGAGTATCCATTAGTACTGTGACGATGTTCGAGAAAAATATACTAATAGCATTGCTGGCCTGGTTGACGTATCTCTTCCTATTGGTGGATTTTTCCTATAACTAGATGATAATACCTATGGCCCTTTATTTTGTAAAAAAAATATATGCATTTATTTCGGAAAACTTAGATCCATCGATTGTTAGTACTACACGACTATGTTAGGACTTAAACTTAAGTGTAGGGAGGACCGTGCCTCAGTAGGCCACCGTCCCATCTGTGGGCCACCACGTCCAGGAGACTGGCGATAAATAATACGTAAATGTTTATACATCTCCGCCCGTTGCAAGACCTATAATGCTATCTATCGCTCTAAAACATGGATAGTGCGCCACCGCAAATCCATTTAAATCTATAAATTAATTGTAAGCCCGTTCTTTAAAAAAACGCTTTGACTAAATCATTTTGGTATGGGTTAATTTTATTTGTTTTAATAGATTGACTGCAGGAATTATTTACATAATGCAAATTGATGATGACGTCCGACATCAACGTCGTGGTTGTGGGTGTCACTAAGCCTTATGATGTACAGCTGATACGGACGGCTCTCGCAACACACCCTGTTTTTTGTCGCACGGCGCACTGCCAACGCTCTCGCTCGCCGGTGTGGTGCTCTCTGTAGTACAGCTGGTCAATCACATAACGCATTGTACGCACGTCAGGACGTAAATTTTATATGAAAAAATGACAGTTGGATCTACTTAACGCGCGTTCATAACGTTACGTGATTATCCCTCAGGTAGCCCGTGTGGCAGACGACGCGACCGCCACGCTTCATTTGCCGGAAAATAGCTGAAAATAGGCGTTGTTTTATAAAGCGCCATAGTAGGCGTGGAGCACAAAATTAATAACATCAACATACAGGAAAGATAAACACAGTCTACTTACTCCAAATCATTTAATCACTCCAATTTCAATCATCATCTTTTACGTTCCCCTACTGGTTACAGACTGTCTCACAAGGAAGAGAGAAAAAGAAAGCTAAAGGTACGGATTTAGAACGTCATTATACCCTTGAATATCTGGAATTCCAGTTTAAATGTAACTTTATCTAACTATCCCCGTAACACCGTGGTTGTGGTTATTGCTAAACTTGACGACGTCGCTTCCAATAGTGACCGCTGTCGCTGTGCAGCCCCATTTTCGCCGTTCGCAGCACTGCCAGCGCTCTCTGATGCCGTTGTAATGCTCTCTGTAGTACAGGAAGCCTTTGTGACAGAGTACCCGACCGCCACGGCTTGATAGCCGGAAAATAGCTGAAATAAGGAAGTCCTGAATAACCTTCTTTTGAAACTTAACATTAACTTAATGACATATTCCAGTGAGCGGTTTTCTGATTATCTGAATACGTGTAGTTTGTTGAAGGGAAATATGACAAATTAATACAAACAACGAAATTATATAATTTGGTCGATATAAATATTTTTATAGCATATTTCAATTTCATTATTTTGGAAATTTACTTTACTATAAAATGTACAAAAATTTCATGTCAGCAATGATCAAAGCATCATTTTTTTTTACTTTTCTTTATTCAAAATATAAACTAAATAAAAATAAATAAATAAGCATAAATGTAGTAGCATACTTGGTTCCATCGGAAGACTAGCGCTGGCCACTAGGTCAGTACAATGCTGAGATGGAAACGTTTCAACGTTGTATGATGATCTATGTGTGTATATGTTGTTGTCATGAATAAATGTTTATTCTATTCTATACTACTACATTTATCCTTTATTCTTACTGAAGCCTCAATTAGGCTTATTTGCAAGAATCAGTTGCGACTTAATATTTTTTATATCTAGTGTTAGTTTAATATCTAGTATATTTAGTATTTACTAATATTATTTCTCAGTACTGGTGTTATGACAGTCTATGTAATGTTTTTTAAGTATTCTTTTGCATGCATTTGGATTCTCTGTTCCCTGTATTTTGATTAATATATCTAATGGTAGTTGATTAAGTATATGAGGTAACATGAAATCTGAGGTACATTTGCTATATGTATTCTTATAGCTAGGTAAAATGTAAGGTGATAAGTATGCTAGTTCTCTTAATTTTTCACTATGTGTTCTCATTTTTGGGTATTTTACTTGGCTAAATTTATCATTTATGATCTGAATGTTTATTTTTTCATATATACCTACTTAACACCTTACAGAAACCATATAGTTTGTTATAATTATTTTTACATTGTAGTTTATTTTTTTTAGGCACTATAGTTTTATGGATCTCTTATTATCTTATCTATGAATGTTTTATATGTGCATCCATATGTGCTAATACTGTAGTTAATTATAGAGTCAGCAAGAGATAAGTACATCAGTCTCAAGGTATTGTAAGGAATTTTAAAATTTAAAAATGACTCACAAATCATCGAGCTCCGAGTCAGTGGAGAAGTACAGGAAAAACTTCGTAAATACATACAGACGGGTTATCAGGAACGCTAAAAAAATGGCAGTACAAACTCAAATATTAAAAGCCAGTAATTCTGCGAAAGAAATTTGGAAAGTCATACAAAAACATCGAAATAAAAAAGTTGACAATATAGACGACAACCTCTCATTGAAATCTTTAACGGCGGACGGACATTTAAAAGTGCACAATAGCCCCAGAGATATTTGTGATATCTTACTGGACCAATTTAATCACAGCAAGGATAATCAGTGTAGTTCTGAGCAAGCAGTAGCGCTGATGCGGATGTACGTACCTAGAGTCGAACAAGACTTGAGGTTTGAGCTGACAAATCCAACAGAAATCAAACTTCTGGTCAATAAATTCAAACCTAAAAGATCAACTGGTTATGATGATATCCCGATCACCATTATTAAAGACAACATTGATATACTAGCGGGTCCACTAGCCAGTTTTTTGAATCAGTGCCTTGAGCATAGTGTCTTCCCAGATCAGCTCAAGATGGCAAGAGTTCTACCCGTATACAAAAAGGGCTCCAAATGTGAACCAAAAAATTATCGCCCAATCTCACTTCTGCCAGTACTCTCCAAGCTGCTTGAGAGAGTTCTGAAAGACAGGCTAGTCAGACATTTGAATATAAATAAAATCTTAAACAAGAGACAGTATGGTTACCAAAAGAGTAGAGGCACACATGAAGCAGTTTGCACGCTGGTGAATGATGTAGTCCATCAACTAAAAAACAGGAAAAAAGTTGCGGGAATATTGTTAGACCTTAGCTCTGCATTTGACACCGTCAATCATGAAATTCTCCTAGGAAAATTAGAACACTATGGGATCAGAGGGAAATCATTAGAGCTTTTTCGATCGTACCTGACAAATAGGAAACAATTCGTTGAAATTAAATGGACAGTGGGCAATGAAGGAAAATCCTACAAATCAAGAGTGGACAGTTTACACACAGGAGTCCCCCAGGGATCAATATTGGGTCCGATTTTCTTCATTATCTTCACCAACGACCTAATTAACTTCATAGACAACGTAGTGCCAAATTCCACATTAGTGTGTTTTGCAGATGACACCAATGCAGTTATATCAGCAAATAACATCACAGATTTAAATGATGGAGTAAACCACGCTCTTGAAACCTTCATGGACTGGTTCAAAATAAATAACCTCAAACTTAACTGCAGCAAAACAAAAGTTATAATGTTTAAAACTACAACGAGGGTTAATGACAAACTACAGATTTGTCTTGAGGGGAACAAGATCGCACTAGTGGATTCGGCGAAGTTTCTTGGAGTCTACATTGACTCCAGTCTGAACTGGAAAGCAGAATTATCTGCAGTGACCAGCTCAGTCAGCTCCGCATGTTACGCTCTTAGATGCCTTCGAGATGAGCTTCAACTAAAGCAACTAAAAATGGTCTACCATGCGTTAGTAGAATCAAAATTACGCTATAGCATAATATGCTGGGGAAACAGCTACAGATATAATATAAATGCAGCATTTATTGCGCAGAAAAGGGCAATAAGAATAATCGCAAGAGTTCCGCAACAGACATCTTGCAGACCATTTTTCGTAGAATTTGGGATTCTCACTGTCCCTAGTCTGTATATTTTAGTGGTACTCACAGATTTAATAAAATATATAAATGACATAGAAACGGTTGAACAAAGAGACAGGCGACTTGCAACAAGACGAATGGATCTGCCTCATCCCGAAAGTTTTAGACTCCAGATTGCTAAGCACTCTGCGGGATATCAGAATATAGTACTATTTAATAAATTACCTCTTGAGCTAAAGTCAATCACCAACAGCAACATATTTAAAAACAAACTAAAGTCTTTCTTGCTGACGAAGTGTTATTATTCAATAGAGGAATTCTGTAATCAGGGCCGGGATTAATACTATTTTATTAATTTGGAACTTAGTGACATTTATTTATTGCAATTATTATTTGACATACTGGTAGTTAAGTTTAAAAGATTTTGATAATTTATAATATTATTTTAATTAGTTAGAACCTTAGTGACATTTATTTATTGCAATAATTAATTGACATACTGGTAGTTAAGTTTAAATATTTTGATAATTTATAACATTATTTTATTTCTTTGGAACCTCAGTGACATTTATTTATTACAATTATTATTTGACATACTCGTAGTTAAGTTTAAATGATTTTGATAACATAGGCTCGTGAAAATGTATATTTATAATTAATTGAAATAGAGTTCGTTTTTTTGTTACTATTTTTAAGATTGACATATTTCAGACACAATGTATATTGTTAAAATGAATAAATAAATGAAAAATGAAATGAAATGAAACCTATGTATGGCTCTTAGTTTTTTACATATTCTATCAGTGTGGCATTTCCAGTTAAATCTATTGTCTATGATCATTCCAAGGTAGGTGTGTTCGGAGACCAGGTCCAGTTTTGAGCAGCCACAGGCCCCATCTCTACTTTATGTGCAGATGTTATATGCATTAGCTTAGTCTTTTTGGCGTTTATGACAAGCTTAACTTTGAGCTGTTAGAAGGTCTGTGGTTGCTATCAACAGGCAAGTGTCATCAGCAAATTGGCAGAATATATTACACATGTCATTCACGTATAGTAGGTACTCAGTCGGACCGATTATAGATACCTGTGCCGTTCCTTCTTCTGTCAAAAATCTATCACTAAGGACTCCATCAATGTTAACTGTTGTGTAGCGGTTATTATAGTAGTCCTTAAACCATTTCAGCAAGGGCCCCTGAATCCCATTCTGGTCTAGTTTAGAAAAAAGCGTTTGATAAGATAGTGTGTCAAAAGCCTTGCCAAAAACAATAAAGACAGCTAACACATGGTTCCCTTCATTTAGGTGACTATTAACAATATCTGCAAAATTTAATAGCAGCTGGGAAGTACTTTTTCCTTTTTGAAAACCATATTGGTGTCAATTAATTATATTGTTTTGTGTTATGAACTTATTTATTTCCTTGCCGAAGTACCTAGTTTGGAAAGTAATTAAAAATATCTGAATATTTATATATATCGGACAGTAATGGAAAATATTTATGTTACCCAATCTATAAAGGAATATATTTATTTCTAATTGTACAATTTTCTTGAGTTAATAAAAGGGCTAGTCAAAGTTCTCAAACTAAACAAACGAATCGTATTAAATTCTTTGAAATATCCTTATAAAAGAGCCTCAAATATATAATATTATTGATACCAACTACTTATTATGAACCAGTGATGTTTGTCGTTATATTATCATATCAATGGTGCACGTGAAGTTTAAATATTGAGTAAGAAATTTCGCCGTCATGTTACCTAACTGGACTTAATATTATCACCATATAATGCGGTCTATGTAAACAGACTTAACTAAAAAGTGTATAAGAGAACTCTTTGGAATAGGGACGGATTGCGTATTCATTTACAAATTCATAATAGATAACATTTATTAATCAAAGAAACAAGGGAAATGGTTGTGTACAGATATTTTAACCACTTTATCCTCAAGGGTCGTGACCGACCCGTGGCACCCTTTCTTCTGGTGGGTCCCACATTGCCAGCGGATTTTGACCCCCTTCTGCCTTTCGCGATGGTATTTGTGGCCCCTGAAGTACAGGATGCGGCTACCTCTTGCTGTCATTTGGAATATTGGATCTGCAATTTAAAGGTAATGTCAGAAATGGGTATAAAGAGTATTCTAGGTCCTATAGATTTAAAATTGTTAACGTTAAATTTCTGCTTACAAAAATTACATGAGTAATGCAATTGGGTGGATCAACTATTTTTTGCTGTTATTCTGTCCCGTTAGCCAGGATACAAAATTAGAAAGTGTCTTGAAAGATTGTTACAATACGGGCTTCTAAAAAATTTTTCGTTGCACATAAACAGTTTTTGGACTAACCCGAATTGATCAGCTAGCAAATACAGTTTTATACCATGATTGCTTTCCTTTTGGGTAGATTCATCAATACATAGAATTTTGTCAGGCTTAAATGACCTATTCATAATAGGTATTGTTGAAACAATCAACAATAAGTGAAACCTCCGTCATTCGTTGACCTTGAAATTACCCGTGTTTTCAAAATTCAAACATTGTATTATTAGAAGAAATTTGTTACGTAATATTCTTAAAAATAGGAATCCCGTGACTCATCCGATTTCCAATAGTTATTCATCTCGTTTGTGGTATATGTTCCCACACGGAATAGGAGCCTCAGAAAAAACTTTAAATTCCATTACTGTTATGTTGGTCCATCTGCTGGCTCTACTACCACAACAAATAGAAGAGAATCAGAAGCCAGAAATTTAGGTGTCCTTATGGACGGTAAACTAAGATTCCATAACCATGTACTAGAGACTACCAAAACATGTTTTTATCGACTTAAGATATTGTACCGAGTACGTAAATATTTAAGTACAGATGTCAGGATATCTCTCTGTGAATCGTTAATCCTCTCAAAACTGAATTATGCTGATACTGTCATAGGTGGTTGCCTATTGTACCAAACCAAAAAGCAAATACAGCGTGTGCAGAATGCATGTGCTCGATATTGTTTTAATATACCCCCTAGAACTCATGTTACACCTTATCTTAATAGTAGCGGGCTAATGAACATGGAATCGCGTCGATGACTGCATTTTGCCTGTATGCTCTTTAGCATTGTGAAAACTCTAACGCCCAGCTATCTGTACGAAAAGCTAAATTTTTTTCAACGGCCGGTCAGGGATGCCACCTTTATTATATATCCACGGTACAACTGCTTTCCGTGGCAGTTTTAAATATTCTGCCACAAAGTGCTGGAATAATATACCGCCACCTATCAGAAATTCACCATCAGTTCCCTGCTTTAAAGTTAAATACAAAAAGCATATTTTAAATTTGCAAAAATCATGTTGATCTAGGTACCAATTTCATAAAAAAACTTCCGACTATGACTGTCAGCATATAAAATTTTAATGGTTAGTTAAATTTAATAATAATATAACCCATCCAAAATAGTATGTAAGCCTGTGATTTCGTTTTTGATCACAAATATACAAATATTGCAATGTAGTTTTAGTGTATTGGATCTCCTCAAACTATGTCTAATGTTATTTATCATTTAGCTAATTTCTGTTACTATAAGTTATGTTTGCCGCGTATTGGAGCGTTCTCTTGGAAGGGTATCCACGGAAGACCAGCGTCAAGGTACTCACAAGGTACCTTGACATAAAGCTGAGTGGAGGCCATTTCAATGACGATTTAAAATGTTCACTACTGTTTCTTCTCCTATGTATTAGCCTAAGTTTTAAAACGTCATGAATAAACATAAAAAAAAAACAATTTTTATTTTATACAAATTTAATTTACAAGTCCTAAATTCATAATTCTTTAAGTCCTAAAATTATATTAGTATAACTAAAAAATGTAAGTAGATATACTTTTAGATAAAAAAGCCCTTGAGAGAATAGTGCATGATACATATTAAAGTGCAATCATTACATTCCAGGGTTAATGAAAATAGAAGTTTGCGGGAGAGGATAATATATATACCGTTATAGATATGAGTTTGAAGAAATAATCTGCACTCAATCTCGTATAATGGCCATGCCATGCCCGGCTTAAGTCAAGTGGGTCTATAATATATATTTTTTACCCAACAGTTTTTATATATAACACCTTAAACTCTCAGTAGGAGGAAGGTCAGAGCTCACAATAGGTTAAAACCATAATTGCATTCTGTCAACGGAGATATAGGTTCACAATATTTCAATTAGAAATAAAAATAAGATATCAAATTTATATGTACTTTTATCATATAAACAATGTAATTACAATCCAAGATGTGCGGAAAAAACAAACGAATACTTGCCATTATGTCACATTCACTAAAATCGCAAAACAATTAGAATGGATACGATTTATCACTGGAATCCAATCAGAATAAAGTTAAATGTTTTCTGCATGTGTGTTATTCATACACGATGATATTTATTCCGTGATCAGGAGTCGAAAAATATTGATAACCAGCCAAAACTGATTTCAATGGATGACGTCCCGTGGAATTACATCACTGTTTAGTCAATTAAATTTAATGATAATGTTAATACTAATATCCACTAAATGTTTGGTCACCCTACATTTCTTGAGAATAAAATAGTTACATACGTAAAATTTTCGCTTTGGCGGGAAATTTTGATAGGTCTTACGTCAATAAATTCTAACATCTACTTGTCATGGATGTGACAATTGACAGTTTATTATTCTTAATAAAAAAAAACAAGTAGATTTACGTTTCATAGATTAAACTACCGTTAGGGTGACAATAATGTTTAATTATAAAGCAATTCCTAATTCTGTTTTGGTCAGAAATAAAAGAACGTTTGTTTTAGTTAACTACGAGTTAATCGTTTTTGGCATCAAATCCTGAATTAGGAAAATTGGTTCCTGATCACGAATTAAAAATCACCGTGTATATAAGTTGAATAAAAATATATTTAACTGGGGAATTATTTCCAAAAAAAACGACATGTAGGTAATATCCTAGCTGATACCTTGACTCGAACATTCAGTTGGCCGTGCGCTAGCTTTCAACAGTCTATATTTCGAAATCCCGAATCATAATTGTATACGGAGCTAACTCTTTCGGACTGCATAACTTTTGCATGTAAAGGAAAATACCTCGACACATGCAGCATATGTCATGCGCACATAAGGGGTTAAGCACGCTACAATGAATTATGACCGCGAGTAATATTGCAGGGCGGATCATGGTTGTGCTCATTGGAGCACTTGACGATCTCATCGTCTAAAGTAAAAATGGCGGCGCGACATCCCCGGGGTTGCTCGGAGCAGAACCAGCGGGTTTTTAACCCACTTTGTACATGGCGGAAGAACTTGTAACCGCCCATGCTGATGACACGAGCGCCACGCGAAGTTGTTGTGAATACAGGACCTAAAATTAACGTTGCACTATTTCAAATTCATTATTAAATCTCCCAAAGTTCTAGATGAAAAGCATGACAGCCTAAACGTAAGATAAAATTAAAGAAAAGCAGTTCAATTTATTGACATTCACAAAGAAACAAATAAGTACGGCATTTATATTAAATCCTCCATGGTGGATCGTGGTTATGATCAGTGTGACACTTAATGATCTCATCATCGATGGTGAACATGACGGCTCGGCAGCCGTGCCTTTGGCTGGAGCAGAACCAACGGGTCTTTGGTCCATGGGTACGTTGCCGGAAGAACTTATATCCACCCATGGTAATAATGCGAGCGCCGCGTGATGTTGTAATGAACATGGGACCTGTAAAGAGGTGAGTATTAGATACTACTCGTAGTTACTAACTCTAAAGAAGAAAAACTGAAGGTAATTGCTGAACAAACTTCTATCTCAATGGATATGAAACATGAGACAACACGAGACAGCTTATGCACATAAAGTATTACATTAGCAGCACATTTCCCATAAAACCCCAGCAGAATACAAAAAAACTATCGGAAGAAAAACAGTTTATTGATCATGAGGAGGCGGAGGGTAACTTGCCGTAATACAGTTTAAACTAGTACGGAAGGTGGCTTACTTTAACTTAATGTAATACCTATACTTGTATCCTAAAACAACATATGATTAGTTACCTAATATGTTTACCTCTACTTACCTATATTAAAAGTTTAGTTTAAGTAAGCTGAATAAATAAATAAATAAATTGATCAATAAGAATAGATAACTAAACTTGTGACTTAAGGAATACTATTATACGAGTATATAACATGTTTTTCACTAAAGGTAGTCATCAGAGTTGAATAATAAAAAAATAGAAGGAATCTTCAGATCGTATACACAGTATGATTAATATGTATACGATGTATATCCGAAGATTCAACTCTGATGAGAGACACATGATGTCTATGGGATGCACATCACGGTCCTGGTACTTCTCATTGTGCCTTGTTTGCTCTGTAATTATGTACAATAAAGAACGGGTTTACATTTTATCTTAAATGTTCATAATTAATGTACTGTCATAAGAATCTAAAGTATAATTGTTCATAAAAAATGTCTAAGTGTTAGTATCAAATTTCATTATGTTGATGATAAAAAAATACTTAAATACAGAACAAATAATCATAACAATATTAATGTAATTGTGACATAACAAAATAGATTAGATTAGATTATTTATTTCACGATAAAAAATTACATTACAAATTTGCATACATGTCAAAAAAATAAGGTTTTTTATCACGATCGTCAAAATAAATGAAAAATAAATATACAATAGTAGGACGATGTCAATAAATGTGTACACAATAATGAGGAAATATTGAAAGCTTTAAATTTACTCTTGGTTGATAAAAAAAAAAAACTAAACTTTCAAGGTCCATATCTTTTTCTGATTTTAATTATGTTGCCTCGTGGATACTGCAATTGCTCTGAATAATACGAGAATACACAACACAATTATACCAACAAACTATTTAATTACTACCTTGGTAAGAAAATCAGTTTCTTCAATCATATAGCATGAAATTTTGAAAGGACCAAATCGCCAATAGTTGTCTTGTAAACATAGTGTTCTCAGCCCCATGTCTTTGAGAGATCAGAGGAAAACACAGAATATATGAAATTCCTCATGTAGCCTTCACCTAATCATTTTCTAGAGCGACTGAGTAGTATCCACATAATACCGGTATCAGCAACGTGCACTCGTATTGGAGACCAAGATGTGAGTGACGACGTATTTCCTGGGACTAACGAGGACGTACTCTTTAGTTCTGTCGGGGGGAATGGTTGTGCTCCTCCTGCGCGCACACGATGATGTCATCGACAGTTATAACTAAGGCGCGGCATCCGTGGTTACAGTGCGTCGAGCAACGCCACCGGCGCTTGCCGCGGCTCGAGGTCCCGTTTACGCAGAACGAGTAACCATTCAGTTTGAGCAACCGTTTGCCGCGTTGAGAGGTTACGAACAACGCTGCATAAAATAAAAAATAAAAATTAGTTTCCATTTCTTCTCATGAGAGGAGGTCACTGGTCACTGCCCTGTGTGAAGTAAGCTGATGATGATGACCGAAATTAGTGATTGATCGCTTTCACCGCATACGTGGCGTGCACTTGTATTGCAGGCCAAGATAACCTTTAGGTAGTGGCACCAGAGTTGTAGGTAGTATTAGATATTGAAGTTACTGGCAGCAGTGGTGGGCAACGGCCCAGGTAGAGAGTAGCATATTACGCGCAAAATGTCATTAATTTATTATGATTTAATCTTTATAGAGATCGTACAAGCAACTCCAAATATATCACGTGCATAAAACCTATATATGAGGTAATACAAGACCACAAAACACACTCAACAACACTTCTTCACACCTTGGAAACATTTTGTAGAGGACAAGAAAAAATAATATTTGATTTGAAACTGACGTTGTTGGCTTGCGTCCAGAAACAGGGCTCTTCAAGTCACGTACCGTGTTTAGGCCACGAGGCTTGCCCAGTGGCCTAAGTAAGGTACGAGAATTTAAGAGCTAATTGTGTAACTATTGTAGACAATACTTTTTATACGAGTCAATAGAAATAATTAAACAGCCTTGGTATTTAATGAAAAATGATGTCTTTTGTATTGGAATCAACGCGACGTCCTATTTAATTTTAGTTAACATTCCACAAACTCAAACTTGCAAACCACATTTCATAAACCTACAAATTTTGACTCTACCATCTCTATACATCCTGGAAATCGCCACGTTTGTTAGAAATAATCTTCATTTATATAAATTCAACAAAACTGCTCGTTGCAGAGACAAACTAATCGCACCGGAACCGATTTTAGACATTTAGAAGAAAGCCCCATATTACAGATCGATAAATATTTACAACAAGTTACCATCAAATATAAGGAATATAGAAAAAAATAACTCTGTCTCTGCTAATGCAAACTAAAAACATTTCTGATAAAAAAAGCATACTATTCCGTCTCAGAGTTCCTGCAGGAAGACCTACTGTAATATCATAACATGTAAAACATGCGTGGTTTTGTTATGAACCTACTTAGTAATTACATAATATAATTAGGTTACCTAATTGATGTATATAAACTAGTTTTTAAGAACTATTGCTATACCCTACCAGGGTCCATGAGATACATCTTTATTTTGTAACATCTTTGTAAAAAACCATGGTTTGCAATAAACGTTTATTATATTTATTATGTCAGTCAGTCAGTAGTCAGTCAGTCATTCAGTCGGTTTCTTCTTTTATATATGAAGATTAAGGGTCACAAACATATTACTTTCAAAAACACTACAGTTTTTAGTACATCTATAGCTGAAATGGGAACCATAATAAATATAATTCGTATTATTAGGCATGTCAATGATATGTCATTGAATGAGGTAATTAAAGAAAAAAGAAAAGAAAAGAAGACATTTATTCACTACACAAAAGACACACAGAGACAATTGTGGGTGTTGGTACGTCAGTTCGAATTATTTGCGTTGTCTCGGCAAATGGTTATGCCCATATCTCGCGTCGATGACCTCGTTGTCCACGGTAGTGACAGCAGCGCGACAACCGTTGTTGCGGTCCGTCGAACAACGCCACGTCACTTTCACTTCGTTCCAGCGGTCTGAGTTGTATGTATAGCCGTCGTATTTCAGCAGCTTCCTGCCGCGATTCGAAACAATATATTCCACTGAAAAGTTACATTAAGTTGTGGTTACAATTTAACAATGTGACACAAAAAATAGAAAGCCAATTAACATATCAGCACTAGAAATGGGAAACAGAACCAGGTACCAGCGATACTTCACCATTGAAGACGCCCGATTTATTAATTAATATATGCAAATAGTTGACTGATAAATTTATAATCTGGAATTAAGATGTAAATTTTTCCATTGTTTAAAACAGGGTACGTTACTGACTCAAAGACAATATACAAAACGTTTCTTCATATAACATAACGTCGCTTACGTATGCCAGTTGAACGCACAATACAATAAGAACGCTCAATCTATGATTCTACGAGGACGCACCACGCTAATTGACAGTTCGTACGAAAACGTGTATTGCCCATGCCCATAGTTACCGTAAGTAAGATAAGGACGCGTCATCGGACGATCTTTATAATATTTGGCATATCACTGCAACAATGACGTAACTTTCGTATCGGTTTCATCTGAGAATGAAATTCTCTGCACCAGCGCTACAAAATTGAGGACATCTGTTAATAGTTAACAGGCGGAGTATGAGTGTGCTCGTTCTTCAAATTAATGATGACATCTTCGAACGTAATAAAGACTAAAACATATGTTAAATACCAAAACGTCGTATGTTTATTTTCATCCACATAAATCATCATAATTATTGTCAATAGAGCAACAGATAAAGAATTAAACTTTTATTTATAGCAAAATGACGTATCATATCTTTATTGGCGCTAAAAAAGAGGTCCTCAAAAACATAGGTATGTGATTTATGAAACATAAACTATAACAATACAATACAAATACTCTTTATTGCACACCTCACACAAACAAAGCAGTTACAGAGAGAAACAATACAATAACATGTAGGTAGAGGTAGACAACATAACATATAACATTATTAGTAAGCTATCGTATTCCAAAAGATTGGAATTTTGGTTAAAGGGGATAACATCGGTCATGGTAAAACCCTACTATTTTTTTCTTATTTTCGTAAACATTTTATCAATCGCAGCGTAATAAGATTTACTGCGTAATTGAAATTGAGGGAGATGGCCGTGAAAGTTTCGTGTAGCGATAATCTTCTCGTCGAAGGTAAAAACGACAGCGAGGCACCCCGCCTGGGCGTGCGTCGAGCAAATCCATTGCGATATCAAATAACGGTTATCTTTTGCTGAAGGCTTCTTCTGTTTCAAACTGAACGTGAAGCCGTTGTGCAACAATAGACGCGTGCCTAGAGTCGATGTGACATATTCAGCTAGAATAAAGAAAAAAAACGTTAAATATTATTATGAAGCCTAAAACACTGGTCATAACGTCATATGTTTATTCTCATCCACACTAATCATCATAATTATTCTCAATCGAGTAGGTAACAGATAAATAATTAAACAACGTTTTGATAGCATAACGACGTACATTTATTGTCACTAAAATACGGGTCCCCAAAAAGGTTTGTATTCTATGAAACATAATATAAACTATAACATTTTGAATAAGAATTGGCTGGGGAGGGGGGGGGGGGGGGGGGGGGTCAGGTGGTCACACACGAGGTACACAGGAACGAGGGAAACAGGTATTAAACGTTACATCTCTAATTTAAGTTTACAAAGTCAAATAAACGATATGTATGTAGGTATATTCGGTACCTATACAATTTTAATCGGTTCAATTTACGCCGTACAATTAATGACTGTGTTTGTTCGTCGTAGTAATTACTACGTCTTCGCAGGTTTTGACTGTTGCCAGGCAATTATGCGTGCGAGCGGAGCAACGCCAGCGAACTCTGTGCCCGAGTTGCCCGACGCTGTAGTGAGCGCTGAGCGCTGTACCTACGTATACCCATTGTATCTCTGGTGGCACTTCACTTCGTGGTATTTACTCAAATACTCGTATTGCATCTTTTTCCTTCCTACGGCAAATGAAAGAGAGGCAACCACGCGACGCCAAGTGAAGCGCCAGCATCAGCAAGCGCTTTTTGGACCGCGCCGATATTATATAATCGACTGTTAAAAAAATATACCATTAGCAGTTACTTAATTTAGGAATTAGATTGTCACTGTAGGTACTTCTGCCATTTCGAAAAGTACAATAACTAAGATAGTAACTTGAACTTTTCATAAGGGTAATTCAAAAGGCATTGTAGGTTGCTGCCCACAAAAAAGTAGCAAATCGGTGGAGTGTTATAAATGTATGCTATAAAGCATACATTTTTTTCCTATAATAATATAGGATTTTTTATGATACACTGAAGGGAATCAAGCCAGACAGATATATGCCCTAACACGTATTACAAGATGTTAATCGGTACAATTCTCGTAAATTTACAGGATGGTAATGAATGATTGTGAGAATTCTTCATAGCAACTATGACATCATTAAAAGTCGTGACAGATGCGAGGCAACCTTTCCCAGTGTGCGTGGAACACCGCCAACGCACTTTAGGCCCGACGATGTAGTGCGCGCTGAATGTGAAGCCCGCGTACTTTAGCATTCGTTTGCTGGCTCGGGGTGATGTTATGAATTCCACTGAAATAGAAGACGTCTCATTACCAGGCGGCATTAGGCTGATGTTATTCTCTTATATCTTGGTATCATTAGACTTATTATTTAAATTATTAGTATAGGATTAACCTGGTCGGGATAATATCTAATAATCTGACAACCCCTTTAGCCTAGTTGGTAGTGACGCTGCCTACGAAGCTAGAGGTCCTGGGTTTGAATCCCGGTACGGGCATTTATTTAAGTGATGAGCACGAATATTTGTTTCTGAGTCATGGATGTTTTCTATGTACTTAAAAGTATTTATTTATCTATATAAGTGTGTCATCTATGTAGCCTATATTTATCGATCTCGTATATTTATTTCTTAATCTATATTATTTTCCAATCGGATGATGCCATGAAGTAGCAGATATTGTCCACAACATAGGCACACACTTGGCCCGTTTATAAAACCCTCAAGGAATTAATGTGAAATGTTTCCAGGGAAGCAAAGTGGTATTTGTATCACTGTCGATTCAACAGAAATCAATAAAATTGTTGACAAGTTCTTAC
The DNA here is from genome assembly GCA_932294315.1 of Epinotia nisella. Taxonomy (NCBI): domain Eukaryota; kingdom Metazoa; phylum Arthropoda; class Insecta; order Lepidoptera; family Tortricidae; genus Epinotia; species Epinotia nisella. The sequence continues at coordinate 28,790,445 of OW028675.1, read as the reverse complement.
ACTTAATATGTATCTTGCCTCAAAATGTAAATAAAAAAACCGGCCAAGTGCGTGTCGGACCACGCAAAACGAAGGGTTCCGTGCCTATTAAAAAGGTCGTATCGTCACAGAAATTTTACGGCACTTACGTCCTTTTGTTTGAGGAAGGCAGTTTTTCAGCAATATCTCGAAAACCTCTTAACCGATCTTGTTCAAAACAATTTTCGGTGAATAAAATTAATAAGCCCTATGTTCGTGAATTTTTCCATATTTTTAAAATACACCGTTCAAAAATTAGAGGGGGGGGGGGACAGAATTTTAGTGACTTTCGGGGCGATTATCTCCGCCTCTATTCACTTAATCAAAAAAAATGTTAAGAAACCTTATATTTATTTTGAAAGGCCTATCGATTGATCCTGTCAAAAAAAAAAATCATTGTGACCCCACACGGGGGGTCACAATGATTTTTTTTTTTGACTTTTAGTTTTATGTATGGAGTGGACACCTAAAAAAATTTTTTTTTGTCATTTTAATTACAAAACTATGTAGCGGCTAACAAAATACACCTATCCTCAAAATTTTATTCAAATACACCTTATAGTTTTCGAGTAAAATGCCTGTGACATACGGACAGACGGACAGATGGACAGACGGACAGACGGACAGACGGACAGACGGACAGACGGACAGACGGACAGACGGACAGACGGACAGACGGACAGACGGACAGACGGACATGAGGAAACTATAAGGGTTCCGTTTTTGCCATTTTGGCTACGGAACCCTAAAAACAAGTGAAAACAACAGCAGTATAAAATATTGTATTTTCTTTATTAAAGCGCGTTATACCATATAAGTTTATAAAATTTACTAAAGTTAGGTAAATGACAACGATAATACTTAGGTTGGTACATAGGTTGTTTTTTACATTCATAATTTAACTAAAAACCTTATAGATTAATAAAATTTCCAAAAATATGATTTTTGGAAATTTTTAATTATGACTTTGAATCTAAAGATTTTGAAATCTAAAATAAACTAACAGAAAAAACCTTTTATAACGGTAACGATAAAAACAGAAGAGCACTTAGTAGTCTTCACCTGTAATGCAGTACTTTATGTACATAACGATGATAATCACCCATCATGGTCCCAAGCGGCTAGGCTACCGACAAAATGTACCTACAGCGAAATGTCATTATCACATGCCAATTGCCAAGTTGCAAAAATGCAGCTTGTCAAAGCTACGCTGAAATTTATAAGAGGCGCCCGGTAACCCATAACTATATTCACTTCCATCCCTACTATTTAATTACCCACTGAGGTCCAACTAAATTATTTCTCCGGCACTGTTGTCGTGGTGAATGGTTTTGGTCCTCGGCCTAGGTAGGTTGACGATCGTGTCTTCGATAGTCAAGATGGACGCATGATAATCAAAGGCGCAGTGTGTGGAACACCACTATCTCCCACCGGCACCGTTATTCCATGTTACGGTGTCGTGGTGAATGGTTATGGTCCTCACGTAGGTTGACGATCGTGTCTTCGACAGTCATGATTGACGCGCGGCAACCCAGGGCACAATGCGTGGAACACCGCCATCGCACTTTTTGGTTCCTGATGCGGTCAAGTCGATACGCGTAGCCGTTGAGTTTCACCATTCGTCTGCCCCTTTGTGATGTTATAAATTTGGCTGTAAGTGGAAACACGCATTAAGATTTGCGTATATGAAACTGTTAAGTATTATTAGAGGTTGTCTTCGTTTTTTTTAAACAATTCACACATATATTACATTTGTTTCGTAGCTTGGTTTATAAGTAATAAAGTAGCTCGCTCACAGCACTGTTGTTTTATCTCAAATACCTCAGTTAGTCTAGCTGTAGGGTCTTTCGCCAGACCAAGTTCGAGTCTGCAAGTTGACATGTATAATATAATAGCAGTCCGTAAAAACGCTCTATCTCACTAAAAAGCTCAGGTTTGGAAGAAACGACTCTCCCATCTTCAGTTTTCAACTTTGCGAGCTGGCTCTGCCCATTAGACTACAGGTTTAGTGCTACCAGAAACACACAGACAAATCTTAGAATAGAAAAAGCATAGGTAAGTAATAGGGATATCTCTCGAGAATGGGTAAACGTTGAAAATCTAATAAAAACTGAATGTGAAGGACGACAAACCAAGACAACACCGAGGACGGCAAACCAAAGAATATCACAGATCCCACGATAAGCGTGTCTCCAACATTTTACGTCTTCCTCTGTAATTGCCACTTTGGGGCTTTAAGTGAAAGGAAACAACACTAAGATTTCTGTAACTAAAGAGATTATTTTATTTCCATAAGTTTCATCACTATCTATAGAAGAGGAAACAGTTTAGTCATGCGTTGTTAAGTTTTTATCTGTTGATCTAGGCGGATGGCTATGATTCTCCCTTATATGGACAATCCGATCTTCAATAGTGTAGAGATTAGCTAGGCAACCAAAAGTGCGGGTCGAACACCTCCAGCGAATCTTCTTGCTGTGGCCGACTTTGTCTTTGCAAAACGTGTAGCCATTGAGTATTATCATAATCTTTCCTCGTTGCGAGGTGGTGAAGATAGCTGAAACATGAGCATCTTGAAGAATAAGGCATAATGATTGTATTCTAACGCCGAATGAATTGTACTACCATTTAAATAGGTATAAAAAATAATGTTATATTATAAACTCAATGTATCCTTAACCTAAGAACGTGGCGGATGGCTGTGTTCATCCCTCCTGAACACAATGTGGCTGTCAACCGTCATTATTGACGCGCGTCAACCGCGTTTGTTGTGTGTGGGTGGAACAGCGCCATCGCGCCTTAGAATTTCCATAAAATCGCGACCGATAAAACGTGTACCTTCGAGTTTGATCAACGTCGTCCCTCGCTGAGATGTCGCAAAGATTGCTGAAAACAGAAACTTACAATATATTTTATTAAACAAAGCAATGAATACCCAAATTAAAAAAATACATTATGAGACTTAAATAATTGTTTGAAATGCATTTGTAGTTGTTTTTTAATCCAGTGTCTTAAGCAGTAGGTAGATGTTATCAGTACCTATATATTTATTATTTAAGTGCTTAGGTAGTCTAGCCTAGGTTTATTTTGAGATTATGTTACAATTGAAAAGATACGATCGATACAAATGTCAAAACTGATACATCATAAAAAAACACATTGTCACCAAAATCCGTGTTTCGACTCCCAAATTAACGAAAACAAAGTCAGAAAAAACGTAATTATTTCTAAAACTATGATAAACAACATGTATCACGTGCTCGCTCGCATTTTTATTCCTAACGATATAGGTTACTAGTAGCACGCAAAATAAAGAACATTATCGTAAAAAAATATCGTTCTCTAAGTAGTTTTTATTTCTCGGGTGGTTGCTTTCACACGTGACAATTTAATAAGAGAGAGCTCGTTTTTTTAAACTAGGTACTTAATTTATTATTTCTACCATTTCTTCATTGGTATCCATACTAAACCTTTTGCTAAGCTTGTCATGTCTCTTCGTAGGTGGATGATTGTGCTCATTATGAACACTGATAATTTCATTTTCATGGGCAATAATAAAAGCCGGGCATCTCTTATGGTTATGTGTGGAACACCTCCACCTTGACTTGGAGTAAGCCTTTTTGGAAAACGAAAACCTTCCGAGTAGTATCATGCTTTTGCCTCGCTGTGTCGTGGTGAATATGGCTAGAAGATCAAAACATAAATAATTAATTAGTGTAATCAGCGCGGCAATGCAGCTGGCGTGATGGGCACCTTTGCACCTGGAGGGGCGCGGGGCGGGTTGTTTGACACTTAATTTTAACTTTAGCTTACGTAGTAATCAATTTTTAGTTTCAGGTGCCTATTGTTTTTTTTATTGTTTGACATGTAATTTCATATTATTAATAAACATATAAGTGTAACTATTTATTAATGTCTTATTCAGATCCTATCTGATCAGGTGCATTAATTAGCACCTAAGCGGCGTACAGTCAGCTGCCTAGAAACTTGGCCCCTCTGCATAGAAGTTTGTTTGCAGGGGGTCAATACTCAATACTCAATCATTTATTGCTTTCCACAATGTTAGTTTACAGGGTATTAGGTAAACTTAAGTTTTAGTTGCTAAGTTAGTATAGGGAATAAAACTTAATTGTGGACCCTGTTGGGCACCGCAAGATTAGGTGAAGAGAAGACGACTTACATACCTACTTATTTAATTTCTGCTTTTTATAATTTGCATATTATGTGTAATGTGCAAATTTTTATCTGCCGCTGACTGTCATTATTGGCTATTGGACATCTCTTATTTAAGGCGCTACGATTCTAAAAATCGGCCATGTGAGTGTCGGACCACGCAAAACGAACGGTTCCGTTCCTATTAAAAAGGTCGTATCGTCACAGAAATCTTACGGCACTTACATCCTTTTTTCGAGGGAGGCAGTTTTTTAGCAATATCTCGAAAACCTTTGAACCGATCGTGTTCAAAATAATTTTGGATGAAAGAATTTAACAAGCCCCTTGATTTTTTTCATAATTTTAAACACATCGTTCAAAAATTAGGGGGGGGGGGGGGCGGACAATGAATACACTTAATCAAAAAAATGCAGTTTGGCAGTGAATTTGTCAAGACTAAATTCATCCTGAATGCCTTACAGCACACATGTCTTAGATGTTTGTAAAAGTCGGATGAAGTGATCGTCAGTAGGTTATCTACTTTATTATTTTCAAGAAAGAAACATACCTACACATGAATAAATAGATAAACACTGATTTAAGACTAACACCGCGGCGGATGTGTGTGTTTGTTCTTGACACTAACGATGTCGTTATCGACAGTAGTGACTGAAGCTCGACAACCACAAGAGCTGTGTGTGGAGCAACGCCATCTGATTTTCGAACCGTTCACTCGCTCTCGGTAGTACGTATAGCTTCGTAGTTGAAGCAAAGGCTTCCCCCGTTGAGATTTGGTGAAGATTGCTGAAAAAATAACTTTTTTAGAACTGCATGCTACCTCTACATACAGTACAAACACATGGTTAGCAAGCAGAAGCTGTTTTATGTTTTAGTGTCTGCTGTTGCCACTGGTTGCGTGTTTTTTAAACTTGTGAGTCATTAACCAATTATAATTATTTGTAACAATTATGTTACAAACAATTATAATTGGTACTTTTATAGCTGATGCGTAAAGGGGCATTTTTTATACTTATAAATATTATAAGGGTTTTAAAATTATTAGTATTTATTAGGGCCTACCGTAGACTAATCCCGCATCGAAACGTCGAAAATAAAGGTTAATAGAAATCTCGTTAGACCAGTAAATAATAATAATAATTTTCTCAAACACGCTCGGATGCAACGCATTTTGTTTGAAAAACAAACACGCGAAGCGTCTTATTCTCATCCGTCAAAATTTTGAAAGTTAAAATTCCAGCCTAGGATATATAATAATTCATACAAAACCCATCATTTCCCGTTGCGTTAAACTTTTTAAAATCCTGATAGCGCATACTTAATCAAGGAGACTAAGGTAAAATTACATTCAGCCAAAGAAAACCACCCGCAAACCGCGGGGTTTCATGATGATATTTCATAAAACATTTTTTTTGCTCTTTTCGATTTGTATGTCGGTACAGAATATAGGTATACCAACCGTGATCCCCGAATGAATTGCGTCTTCTTTTCTGTATTTCAACGACATGCAGCGCGGAATATATAGACGCTTATTTCCCGAAAAACCTGATGAAAAATGATGAGTATTTTTATTTTGTTGTCTAGATTCTTTGGTTTGCTCAAAAATTCTTTCGTTTGTCAATCCAACGTCCGGTGAATGTCCGTCTGTGCCTCTCTACAGGTCGCATTTCTCATCTGATTCTCGTGCAATTTTGTGAGCAGGTTCTATTGTTATATGGTTCTTTTCTCTCTTTCATGAGAGGAGGCTTGTGCCCAACAGTGGGACGTATAATAGGCTGATGATGATACTGTTCAAATGATCTAAAATTAATCTGAACATTTTCTTAGCAACAATCATGTCTTTAAATAAGTGCTACTATGTCCAACAATGTAAAAAAATAGGCGGTGAAACAGAAATGTCGTAAATATGTTTAATTAATTTTAGACAAAATACTACAGCGTTTAGATATACATTTGTAAGCATTGATAAAATGAATACAACGTCTGATACGTAACGTTTCGAACGTACGTCAGGGAGTCAGTCACGTAACGCATTGTACGCGCGTCAGGTAGATCTAAATGTCACTTTTTATATGGAACAATTTCAGTTAAATCTACCTAACGCGCGTAAGAAATGTTACGTGATCGACCCACTGGACAACTCAACTGTCATTTGGATCTACCTGACGCGCGTACAATACGTTACGTGATCGACCTCCTGATTTCTAATCAATCTGTATTAGGCCACCCCACTGTGCATAATCGACATCAACGATACGAGTACGTATCTACTCGTATATTTACATTTTTCGCCTTATTGCAATGGGGAATGGTCTTAGAGTATATATTTCTAGAGTAGTTGTTGGTCCATGGACATGGTGGAAAAGTGTAAACATATGTTTGACGTCGACTGTGGACACCTTTTTATGGACATTTGTAGTACAAGTTTAATGATAATTATTCAAATTTTCGTTGTGATAAATGATTGTGCGAGTTTTTCACAGCTACCACTACATTTTCATCACCAGTGGTGTACACAGCAGCGCGACATCCCAGAGGCTCGTGGGTGGAGCAGCACCATCGCACTTTCCCGATTCTATTGGATTTCTCATAGTAGGTGAAGCCGTTGTATAGTAGAAGCCGCCTTCCCCTTTGTGACGTGATGAATTCGACTGAAATATAATAAAACTTTAAGCAATGCACGGCTTTATCTTGATAAAAAATATACTCTACCTGTTTGAAAAAATTACAGGTTCGATTTCTGCAGAGTTCTTGATCACATAAGTTAGGAATAGGAAGATTCTGCGCGAAGATAAAATATCTAAGATTCATGGAATTTTATTACAAGATATTTTTACAGATCTCTAATTTATATATAGTTATTAATACTATCTTTTATAATAACCTGTATTAAGAGCAGTATCGACGTCAGTATGGCCTCTTTCACATAGAACATTTTCAAAATATATCATTATAAACAGTACCTATGTTAAAGCGTTTTAAGGGCACACATTTTTAGTTTTTAGTTGAGCTGAAATTTTGAATATGTAAATTCGGTGACAATGCTATACAATGGCACTAGGGTTTGCAATCCGGATCCGACTTGTATGTAAATATCCGGATCTAGATCCGCATCCGCGGATCCGGTTATTTCCATACAAGTCGGATCCGGATTGCAAACCCTAAATGGCACCACTGAGCTGGTCTGACGCCATTAGCCGTCCCTAGACGGAAGTATAAGTAAGTTGTACACAAGTAGGTGTCCATAAAAAATACAGTCGGCAATAAAAGCTTTGCAGCGCCGCACTGGACCAGGGCCGGCTGCATCCAGATCATTTTGAAAATCCATGCAAGAAGCATAATAATTACTTCCAGCAGTGGACTCAATGATGCTGAAGAAGTAGAGAAAGCTTTTACTAAACCCACAGAGGGTTTGGTAAAAGCTATAATTGCACTCAAATACATTAATTTCAATATTTCTAATGAGCCTTATACTTTACATTGCCTGTATACCGAATTTCAGCTCAATCGAATACCGGCAAGTGGATGAAAATAGTTTGCATGCAGGATAACTTAAGTACCTACATGTTTAATTTACAAGATGAGTGAGTTGTAAATCTATACACATTTTTATTGCAGAAATGTACTAGTAAATACTTACATACGGATACAGCTAGCTTTAAAAAATGATATTAATATGGTTAAACGGTCTCAGATACCTTCATGAGCCCACCTCTTCACTGCCACGTCTTGCTGTGATTGTGGGTATCCTTAACTAACACCACTTCATCCTCAACGGTGACAATAACTGCACGACATCCTTGGGACTCGTGCGTGGAACAACACCAACGCATTTTACCGCTTTGGCTATTTGATTTCTTATAGTAGGTATAACTGTTGTATAGTAGTAGACGTTTACCCCGCTTTGAAGTCACGAATTGCACTGGGAAGCAAAAGATACCTTAAGTAAGAATCAATACAATATATTACAAATACACTTTTTTGCATACTCTCACAGATAAAGCTAGTTATAACAGTTATAACTTAGGCTGGTTTTAGTGTCACGCGGACCGTCTGCGCGGACAGCTCCGCACGAATACGAGTACTTCGTACGTGATCCGCGAGGACGGTCCACGTGCGGTCCGCGTGACACTAAAACCAGCCCTATCAATTTATATATTTTTTCTATTCATGATTCAAAATATCAATAAAAAATATGAGTGATCCTACAAGGGTTCACTTTGTTGTCTGTCACGTACTCCACTGGGATTACTGGGAAATAAGAAACCTTGCTGATGAATCATGTATAGATATTTGTTGTTTACTTGTCAGCTAAACCATGAAAAAACAATAATAATTTCAATAGAATGAAAAAAAAACTTTTAAAATATTAATTTAATTTGGATAAGTACCTGATGAAAGAAACAATTAAAATAATTACATTTATTTTTACAATATGTTATAGTGAGCATTTATTTACTTGCTGTGCCGTCTTAGCCAGCATCCAGCAAGTGTACAATTTTATTTCGGTACCGGGAAATAAACTTGCAACATGTTTTTTAAAAGAACATACTTAAGTTATTACTTAACAAAGGCATCTTAAAAAACCACTCCCTCACTGCCACGTCCTGCCGTGATTGTGTGAATCCTTAACCGACACCACCATATCGTCAACGGTGATGAGTGCCGCACGGCATCCTCGGGATTGGGATCCGTTACGAGAACAACACCAGCGTACTTGGCAGTCTCGACCCTCAGTTTTCTTATAGTAGGTAAAACCATTGTATAATAGTAGACGATTACCTCTCTTTGAAATTACGAATTCCGCTAAAAAAAAAAGTTCAAATGATCTCTTAAATCAATCTTTAAACACTTGAAAAATAAGAGAAATTATTATTTTAGTTTGGACCCCAGCCCTTCTTGAGGGCATGTTATGCCTTAAACTAGCAACTGTAAATACAATGATGTTTTTAGGGTTCCGATACCTCAAAAGGAAAAAACGGAACCCTTATAGGATCACTCGGGTGTCTGTCCGTCTGTCACACCCGATTTGCTCCGAAACTACTGGACCGATTGAGTTGAAATTTGGTACACATATGTAAATTGGTGACCCAAAGATGGACGCGTAAAGTAAATTAATGAATTCTGAACAAGGGTCCACTTTTGGGGGGTAAACTGGAAAATAAAAATAAAAAGTTTCGCAAACTGTATTGTGTGACATACCAAATGAAAGATGTTGTTGTAAGCATGTCAGATATATTTTTTAAATAATTTTAGCAAAAACAGATTTGAAGTAATTTAGGAAAAAAGACGAAAATTTACCATTGCTCCCTTTATCTCCGAAACTACTAGGATTAATATTCTGAAAAAATATGGAAAATAGTTCCTTGCCTTAAGATTACAGGAAAACCTATAAGAAGTTTGAGTATTCAAAAACACTTATGAAATATAGATCATATACGGAACCCTCACGACGCGAGTTGAACTCGCACTTGTCCGGTTTTTTTGTAAAATAATATGTACACCGTAGACAACAGTAATTAATACGTAAAATATCTACATAAGCGCAAACTTTCTCGCAGCAAATGATCATGACAACTTTTCACAAATGTCACTTCATCGTCGAATGAACCCTGGAGCCCTAATTCCCTAGCCCTAGGGCTGTAGATTTAACTTATACATATATAACTACTAGCTTCCGCCCGCGACTTCGTCTGCGTGGACCCGGGATAAAAACTATCCTATATAATTTATCCTATTTAATCCAGGCTATAAACTATCTTCGTGCAAAATTTCTTCCAAATCGGTTGAGCCGTTTAAGCGTGATTGAGTAACAAACATCTAATCATCTAAACTTTCGCATTTATAATATTAGTAGGAGTAGGATTTGAATAAATATAATCACTGGGTTCTCACAGACCTTTCGGTACCTCATGATTGTGAGTACCTTTCGCAAACACAACTACGTCATCGATTGTGTAAATGAAAGCTTTACATTTTAAATTCTGCTGTTTAGAACAACTCCATCGCACTTTGACACCTTGCTTCTGTTTTTCGTAGTAAGTGAACCCATTATAGACTAGGAGACGCTTGCCTTTTCGAGATACTGTGAAATAGGCTGAAAAATAAAAGTATTTAATATCACAGTATAACGCAACAAGATTTTATGCACTAAGATTATTGGTTAATTGAACTAAACATTTTTGAACAAGCTATCCCGCGATAACATAGGCTTAACGAGGAAATAATACACCGCACTTTCCGAGTAGGGCCTAAAAAATATTAAAGATTTTATTTAACCATTTAGTCGGCGTGATTGAATTAAATTCCCTTGCCAAATTACAGCTTTCTAATAGTAGGGGTCACTGAGCGAAGGCGTAGACGGACGGACGGAAAGCCAGACATGGCGAAACCATAAGGAATTTTTGGAACGTTTGGAATTCACAGAACAAAATAAACAGCAATGACTCGCTGTCGCTCATACATTTTATGTTTATAAATTGATCGTATATGTATGTTAAATAAATAATTGGCTACTCAATGGAGACTAGCAACAAAATTTCTATATAAGATCGTTATAGTACAGAAAGATGATTCTGAAATCACTAGACCAAGCAGAGATGCGGTTAGACCTATCGATTCTTTTTATATTTCCTCGGTGCCTCATGATTGTGGGTACATCTGATCAACACAATTTCATCATCGACTGTGTAGATCTGTGTGCTCAACATTTCAAACTTTGTTGCTGGGAACAATTCCAATTCCCTTTGGCGTCTCGCTTCGGCTTGCGCTTTTGATCGTTCCTTAACCCATTGTGGATTAGTAGAGGTCTGATCCGGGATGTTGTGAACAATAAAAGTACATATTTTCTCATTCGTTTAGACAAACGTATGAAATATTATTCCAAAAGATCATTGTACTTAGGTTAAAGGACTAGCCTTCTTACTCGTCTGCATTCCTAGTACATCTATATGCCCCCAACCGTTGCCGCTTTTTCGGCAACTGCAAAATCCAAGCAACCGTCGAAAAAGGTGTGCAGAACCCGTGTGAAGCTATTCGCAAGGATCTGCCACGACTCAAAAGAAGTCGCGACGCGACAAGATAGAAGAGAAGAAGAAGCCTACTTCTCGGAATCTGTGCGGTACCGCATCGACTGGACCAAATCACTTGCTGCGTCCTGCTACACCATCGACGCAGCTTTACGTGTACCGGCTGCACTACACTACGAAGGCCGAGGAAGTTGTAGATTATGTGCGCTTGAAGACCGAATTCATCGTGAGGGTCGTGAGGTTGAAATCTCGCCATAACGTGAATTTTAATTCCTCTGTGGTGAGAGTTCCAACAGACCATCTATCGACCTTCACTAAGGAAGAATTTTGTCTGAAGGAAGTCAAGCGGCAAGTAAGAAGAGCGGTTGGTTACACGAAGTTGCGTAACACTTCGCAGTTATAGTGTTTTTGTTAAGTTTATATTGATATTGATATGTATGTGAGTCTGTAAGGTATGCGTAAATATGGGCGTTTGTTGCCTGGGTTAAATTAATAAATAAAATGTATACAACGACGTCAGTAAATAAATGTTCATTTATTTATTTATCGTATGGCAATTAAAATACACAGTTTTTATCAGTATATAAGTATTTAGAACCGTGAGATCTTCGAAAAGACAGTACGGTTACCAATGTACATTAATGCAATTGTTTGAAATTGCTAACGTTTTCTTGTTTTTGTTTTTAATAAAACTTGACCGTTATTCGATCCATGATATTTGAAAGAAGTGGACATGTCAAAATCATATAGACATATCTGTCCGTCTTCAATGAATGAATGAATGAATGAAATATTAATTTGCTAGAATACGCTACAATTGGTGGTCTTAAAATTATTACAGAATCAGTATTCAGTCAACTTAAAGTCAACATGCAAAATATAGTTACAGATATTAATTTATGCTCAGAATTATTATAAAATAGAATGGAAGTAATAACACGTCAAATTCAATTCTAAGTAGTCCTTAACATTATAGAAACAATGATCTTGAAGTTATTTGGATTTTGTGTTTAAAATTTTCGCATGCAAGTTCAGTCAAATATCGCGCATGGAAAACCGATCCTGGTCTGCCAAATTCGGTTAACTTTTACTTTTTTTGTTTGTGTTACCTCAGTCATGCAGCGCTTATCTGTCTAGAATGATTATGAGGATGCTTCATCAACACCAGTTCGTCTTCGATTGTGTGGATGGTCGCTCGACAACCGCGCCGCTCGTGAGTGGAACATCGCCACGCAGTCTTTACACTGCTCGAATGTTTCTGGTAGTAGGTAAACCCGTCGTGGACTAGGAGACGCTTCCCCTTGTTTGATCTGATGAAATACACTGAAATTCCATAAAGGATAGAGTTTCAAATATGACATTTAATCTTTTTATAATGGCTGTGTGGTTGTGGAAAGCTTAAAAATATTTGAGCTAGTGATAGATTGCCCGGCATCCTCCTATTAGGGCTTTATAGTCCTGCTAGCAGGTCGCCAGGTAGGTAGTATTGTCCTTCTGGAAGTGAGTACTTCCGAAAGTGCAACTTTTTTAGATGATATCACCTTGCCAGCTAATTATTAACGATATAAATTTGCAAAAATAAGGCTTTATTTTTACGTCTCTTCCTGTAGTGGAACATGTAATACAAAATGTAATAAGTTAATGAGCTACTTTCAACGAATCAACTTTATTACAATGAAAATGGGACATTATGAGAAATCATATTCTTTTCCATAGTGATACAAATAATGGTCGCCTTCACGCGCTTTGTGGTTATGTGAGAACTTTACCGACACGACCTTGTCGTCTACGGTGTGGATCGTGGCTCGGCATCCTTGTGGTTCATGTGTGGAGCATCGCCATCTAGTTTTGCCGCTGGCCGCTGATTTCTTATAGAAGGTAAACCCGTTGAATACCAGAAGACGTTTGCCCCGTTTCGATCTGATGAATCCGACTGGAAGTTATATTTTAAGCGTTTTTATTATGGTAATGAAACTATTGAAATGTTACACGCCCATAGGTCAAAAAAGATTTTTATATTTCATAATAGCAAACACTTTTTGAAGGACGGCTTAGTGGTAGTTACGAGCAGATACTCGTAAACACGCATGAAGAAAAGAGGAAGAAGGTATTGCCCAGTAGTAGGACAGAAGAAAACCCTTTAAAATACATACTATTACACTGTGTATTATATTATGTTCATAAGTAAATAAATAGACATTAAAAGGTGGGTAAAAGACCACCAAGGCAAGAACAAGACTGGGAAATATCAGTTTCTTTCAATTTAAAATACTAAGATTGGGTTTTAAGATCAAAACAGAGAGTATACTTTAGTATACATTTATGGCGGTTAATTGGTTAACCCTTTTCGACAATCGGATGTCAGTCTTATTCATTGACATTAAGTTATTATGTTTGACAAGCAATATGTGGTAGATATATAGCCTCTGCCTGGAAAAGGGTTAAAATCAAAGATACATATGGCAGCAACATTTACATAGAATGAAACATCTAAAAACCACATAAGAAAGTGATGCTGACATCTTTTTTGTTCAGCAGCTGCCTAGATTAATATTATTACGGTAGGTATGGTTATGAATACATTTTAACGAATATATATCACACTCTAATTTATACATGTGCTGATCTGCCGATAATATACGTATTATGTAATATTCACTTTTAAAATAAGTGTTTTAGATTTTTTATTGTGTTGCATGGTCCCTCTATTATAAATTTTTTGCAATCCATGCAGCTTTTCCGTTGAAAGAACTCTGGAACGAATACGCAGGATCTGCCCTCGCGATGTGGTTATGAGTACCGTGCACGGACACAATCTCGTCGTTGACAGTGTACACAGCAGCGCAACATCCCGACGGCGCGTGAGTGGAGCAGCACCATCGCACTTTCCCGCTGCGCGTTGCTCGCTGGTAGTAGGTGAACCCGTGGTGTACTAGCAGACGTTTACCCCGCTGAGAGAGGGTAAATGTGGCTGAAATTTCGCAATCTGTTAGAGGTTGATTTTTTGCGGCTGAGATGGCATCATTATGACTCCATAACTATTTATTACTTAACATATGAAGATATATCGACTCCTCTTATTCTTTATTTGCTTGCTAAATAAAATTCTGCAACTTGGGATTCACGCAACTTTACTGCATTTATTACTTTTTGCATACCTAAAACTATGTAGTATTGTGTGATTGTCAAGTCACATTTTTTTATCTAGATAGCAAATAAAGATTAATTAAGATCCATTCGGTGACCTCCTTAAAACTGGGAACCTCATAGCAGTACAGACGGTTAGTAGGCAACACCCATTCTTAGGGTTCCGTAGCCAAAATGGCAAAACGGAACCCTTATAGTTTCGTCATGTCCGTCTGTCCGTATATTACATGCATTTTACTCAAAAACTGTAAGGTGTATTTGAATAAAATTTTGAGGATAGGTGTATTTTGTTAGTTGCTATATGTAGCAACTAACAAAATATAACTACTAACTACTATGGTTCTGTAATGAAATGACTACAAAAATATTTTATAATAAGATGTTGGATTCGAGCCTGGCTAACTGAAAACAACAATCAAGGTCTAATGAGAATCGTTTATTACACAGAAAACAGAAAATGATTTAGATTTTAGATTTATTTATTTTTCACAACATACAATTGCACTTAAAATTACACATAGTCAATTTTTAGGAATGTTCGATCACATGTTTAAACCATTAGAATAGACACATAGTCTTAATTCTTCACTTAACACTAATTTACTTAATACGACTATCGACCCTATTTGGGTTCTGGCGGTCAGTCACGTAACGCATTGTATGCGCGTCAGGTAGATCTAAAAGTCACCTTTTATATAGAAAAAAATCAGTTAAATCTACTTAACGCGCGTAAGAAATGTTAGTTGATCGACCCACTGGACGAGGGGTTGTTTTATGTTCCGCAGTGGGCTTCGAACGCACTTATACCGTGCGACACAGTTTGCGACCAGAATTTAGACCATTAATGTTGTACACAATTTTGGGTCGGTACAGAGGCGTTCTTATGTAAGACGTCAGCTTACACCTTTACTTTACGCAGTCATGACAACTTGCTGTCATATTTCGTGTAGCCCAAGGGTGTTGCTTAGTGGTGACTACGATATCAACTCTTTTCCTTTTTTATTGTGCTGTTTGGCCTGCAGAGCGGCCAGCTACAGATGTGGTTAGAGATAACCTCTCTGATAACTTTCCAGCCACCAGTCTATCCTTTAGTACCATCTGGCGGCTTGGGTTACTAAGGAACGCTTGCGTTGGTGTGGGTGGGCCTGATGCAAACAATACCTTTATCGGGCAGCGTCGGTCCCCACGCATTGTGCTACACATTTTTTTATTCCGGGTAAAGTGTCTAAAATCTTTTTCGGATTTCATATAAAATTAGTTTCATAGATTATAATATAATATTTTTAGCGGTTTAAAGGTTAAACTCGACGTCTACACGGACGTCCACACGCCACATAACCATGTCCGAATCCTACACCTGAGATGACGATGCAACGGGGCCACGCCGTTTCGTCGCCAAAATAGTGTACCAAGTTTTGTTTAGTTTCGTTCCATGACGCATTGGTTTTTTTACTGTAATGTCATGTTAACATGTTTTTAATAAATAAATAAATAAATAAATAAATAAATAATAAATAAATATGTGTAGTAGTTAGTAGAACAACACCAATGGAACTTGCCGCTCCGCTCCGAGTCCGGTCTCAGGTAGAAAGTGAATCCATGGTAGCAGCACTGATATATTGCGCGGTTAAAAGTTTAAACTTGTCACGTAGGACACCCGCGCGACTCATGATTATGACTCTGCCGAACTGACAGCAGGGTGTTTTGTATGTGTAAATAGTGGCCTTACAGCGGAGGGCGGCTTTGGTCGAACAACACCAGCGGATCTTGCCGCTTCTCTCCGACTCCGATTTCACGTAGTAGGTGTAGCCATCGTAAACTAATAGCCGCTTACCCCTCCGTGACGTTGTGTATGTGGCTGAAAATAAAACTTAATTAACACACAACACAATATAGGTATTACTTTAAAGTTTATACAGGTGCTAGCTTTTGTCCACTTAGGTTTCGTCCGCATACAACTCTTCCAAAAGTCCCAAATAAACTTGCACCCCATTATGATTTCAGAAACCTATTTTCTTATCGCAACTATTTCCATGCCAAATATCAATGATATTTATGCAATAGCATGTCTAAGTGATACAAGGCAGTGTGCAGACTCTGCCTTGAAGCAGAGGAGACGCCTACACACATCCTAACCGATTGCCCTTGTCTTATGCGCAGCCGTAACTCCATTCTGGGCAAACACTTCATGTGCCCGGAGGAGATCAAGTTTCTTGAGTTCAAAAAAATCCTGCAATTCTTAGAGTTCGCAGGACTTGACCAAGAATTGTAGTAAGTGGCGAGCAATGGTCGCAGTGATACAATAGCCACTACCAGAATAATAATAATAATGCCTAAGCGTGAAAATATAACAAAATAAGCAAAGTTACTTGAACACTCATAATACATATGAATAATAAAAACTATCAAAAATTTACTAATAACATTTTATTAATTAACCCCCTTAATCATAAAACTAAAAATGCCTTGAAATAAAACGATTTCTCCCTTTTATACGAACACCAATGTCAAAGTAGCAGATAAAGACAAAGTAATTTTACCGGCATTTGGGCTAAAATAGGTTTGTTAAATGTTTATGAATAGGTACGGCCGATATGTTTAAGTTACCACAGAGGTAAGTAATGATGTGCATGTATCATTTAACAAAATTTAGGTAAGTATCTACACTTGATTGTGCTGCGAGACAGCTTTTTCCATAACGAAAGAAAGATACTGGAAATCGAGGTCATCATCATCATCATCATATCAGCCGAAAGACGTCCACTGCTGGACATAGGCCTCCCCCAAAGAGTGCCACAATGACCGGTCCTGCGCCACCCGCATCCAGTGGACTCCAGCGACCTTTACCAGGCTTTTTTTTTGGAAATCGACGTGCATGTTGTTAAATATGCATTTGTGAAAATTATGAAACAATATTGATGTTCAATAGTTCTATCACCTTCACCTAAAATGACTAACGATAGGTACTCCAGAGGCCCTAGCACAATATTATCTTCGTTTTTATCGTCACGTTTTACGGCGAAAATGTACTGAGACGTCACGTATAACATAACGATAAAACGTATCGTGCTAGCTATGCTGATTTCGCGCCTCATGATTATGTGCCTGTTTCACCCACACCACTTTATCCGCCAAGGTGTAGATCGTAGCTCGGCATCCGAGAGACTGGTGTGTGGAGCAACACCATCGCACCTTTAGGCCGCCCGTCGGTCGCGCATAGTACGTAAAACCGTTGTACACTAGTAGGGGCTTGCCTTTCTTCGACTTGATGAATTCGGCTGTAATTGAACATTTTTGATCGTATTTTAATATACGACACTAGCTAGTCGGTTGCGTAACGTTTCGTACGTACAGTAAGGGAAGTGTATTCACGTACCACCGTAGACCCTGTCGCAATTGATAGGCCGCCGTTACTCAAACTCGAGTGATATGTCACCTTATTGCGATAGGGTTCTACGGTGGTACGTGAATACATTTCCCTTACTGTACGTTAGGTAGATCTAAATGTAATTGTATGTATAGGAAAATGACTGTTAAGTTGTCCTAACGCTAGTTCGAAAACACACAATTACCCCGCAGGATAACTTTTAAGCTGGAAAGTAAATGAAATCAATATTCGATATTCAAAAGTATTTGTTATATACGTACAGTTGAATGCATAGTCCAACCAATATTGTAAATAAATATTTAAAACTAGACATGTTAGATAGAAAAACCAAACATATATTATTAAAAAAATACTAAACACCATCAAGTTTCACAGTGTAGGTTTCGTCCATTCACAGAGTAAATCTATCACAGGTTTTGTCAATAAACTGCAATACATTATACAGCCTTGGCCGAAAGTAATGAGCACCCCACGTTTTCCTTTGTAACTTATGGATAAAGTATTATTTTTCAATTTCATAAATACACGAAGACGTAAAATATAATAAGTGTTTGAACATGTGCAAATCATGAATATGAATATCATTTTGAAATTGCTATTTGCGGGTGAAAACTGAAGCTAGAAAAAGTCGGGATTTACTATAAAGGTTTAATTTTTCATTTATTCATTTATAAATTCAGTCATTACAATATACAATTAAAATTTATAAAAATTAAAAACCAACAACACAATTAAAAATTAACAATTAAATACTTATACAACCTAAGCTTAGTCAAAAAGGCCCCCGCGAGTTGCTAATTGTAAGGTTTAATTGTATATATTTTTAACGTCAATAAATATGACAAATTTTTCCGATAGATACACAACTTTCTATTATAAAAAATATAAATGCACCTTTTAAAGTTTGACTTTTGTATGAGAAACGCAAACGTGCTCAATACTTTTGGCCAAGGCTGTATATGTATATCATCCACAACCCGCAACACGCATCAAGCAAAAAGTATATAATTATACAAAGTCCCAAGAATACCCGTTCACGCATTGGATTGCCAATAAGATGCGTTATAGTAGTTTTAGGTCTTAAAGTGTCAGTTTAGGCAGGTTATCAAATCGCAGTTTTGGACCTTATTCATATTTATGTTTTTAAAGAACATTAATAACGAGCGCTCTCCTCTGACCGCTTTTCATGTTCGTGATGTTGCTTCACTGATATCACAATATCCTGATAAGTATAGACGGTAGCTTTGCACCCGTAACTCTGATGGGTAGAACAGCTCCATCGAACCTTGTTCCTTGTCTGGGATTTCGCGTAGTAGGTGAACCCATCGTACTTTAGTAAACGTTTACCCCGCTTGGACGTGACGAATTCAACTGGAAATGAATATAATTAAATCTACTATTTGCTAAAAATTAATTACTAGCTGCTAGAGTAACTTTAGAAGGAAGACCTGGGCAAACGTTCCTAAATCAAAAATATAATGGTAAGAAGGGCGAATTGTTTTGAAAAAATGACACCTCGCCGAGTTTTTTACGCCGGTTCTTCTCGAGGCAGAGGTTTACTTTCCGAACCGGTGGTAGTAAATAGGTGCATGTAATATGCCTAAATTGAAGAATAAATCACTTTGACTTTGACTTTGAAGCCATTTTTATGGATCATGTATTAGACAAGCATAAACAGTTAAAAAAAACTACAACCCGACTACGGAGAAGTAACTGTGTTTTTTTTTCATACAAAAAATAACTTTAGGCTAAGAACTGTAACTAACATTATCTATGATCCCAGTTGGTCGAATCGATTGACACCCCATTTATCAAAATCGGTTCACAATCTTAAGCGCTACGGTGGAACACACATAAATACTAAACATAGACTGCTGAAACATATCCCTTCCTTTCGGCTCTGCCGTAGTCCGGCAAAAAGTGGAAAGCAGTAAACCCTGTCTACTGCTGTAGCAAACATAATCAGATAATATTTCCACGACTCTTACTTATTTTATAATAAACGGAACTTAATTCTTTTCACAACCAAAATGGTTGCAACACGTTAGAAACGTCGAGGTTACGAGCTATAAAAATAGAAATTATACGCGATTAACTTTAATTAAAGGGGAGTAGATGAGCTTGGCCAGCACGTCGCGGTGTTGTGCTGCGACCTGTCAAAGGCATTTGACGTCGCGGACCATTGGTCGTTATGAAACTTCGCCACTACGGCATCGAAGGCAAAGCGCATGCACTAATATTGAATATCCTACACGGCAGGACAGGTCGCAGGTGGTAGTGAGTGACGGTGGGAAGGTTAGGTCCGAACCATTATCCACCACAATGGGAGTTGCGCAGGGATCATCGATATCCAACATCCTTTTCTCGCTACTTCTTAACAACCTTCCGGAGGGGATCCAAGCGGGGGACATATACATGTACTCGTACGCCGATGATGTCGCCGCCGTAGTTTGCGCGCCCAATATTAACAAGCTCGAGCAATATGTCTGAATGAGGTAGCAACTGAGTTATTGTTACAACAGATTGGCAAAGTCCACCAAACTCACCCACGTGATGGGACTCACGGTATACAACCACCTGCCGGCACGAGCTACGGATGCACCCTCTCTGGCTAGCTTCAAATCAAGCGATGGCTTATCGAGCATACTTTCTATAGTTTTGATGAATTAACTTTATTATACAACTAGCTTTTGCCCGCGGCTTCGCCCGCGTACTAAGAGTAATGTTAACCGTCTACAAAAAAGGTGCATCTCAGTTTCAGTCTTTTATATATTTCGATCGACTCTACATAGACTCTGCATATCTAACATAGACACTACATATCGAATCTACATATCGACTCTACATATCGACTCTGCATATCGACTATAAATATCGAATCTACATATCAACTCTACATATCGACTACATATCGACTCTACATATTAAGATAGATGTCCACTGTGTACTTAGATAGGTGTGGACTCTACATATCGCCTACATATCAACTCTACATATCGACTCTATATATCGACTCTACATATCGACTCTACATATCGGCTCTACATATCGACTCTACATATCTGGACCCCCATATAAAATTTCACTCCCTCTTTTAAGGGGTTGGGATTGGGAGCAGATTTCCAAAAAAAATTATGCACGAATTTTTGTTAGTCACAAATAGTCCGCATACCAATTTTTAGCTTTCTAACTTGAAAATTGCGGAATGCTCCATACAAACTTCCACCCCCCCATTTTGGGGAAGTGGGGGGTTAGAAAGAGACAAAAAGTAGCCTATGTCACTCTCCATCCCTTCAACTATCTCCACTTAAAAAATCACGTCAATTCGCCGCTCCGTTTTGCCGTGAAAGACGGACAAACAAACAAACAAACAAACAAACAAACACATACACTTTCCCATTTATAATATTAGTATGGATTGTTACGTTAAGTATAGTATTGTACTATTGATTGTGATGTGCCAACGTGAATGATATGAATTATTGTGAATTAATGAATACGAATATGAATAGGATTAATAGCCTAAAAATTACCAGAAATTCGGAATTGTCAAGTATATCGGTCAGGAGCGGTCAAAAGGTCAATTTGAGATTTCTGGATTCTTACAATGCGACATGGAAAAGGGATGATTATACTTGGCTTCATTTATTTTTGTAGCTCGATTTTCGCTAAAGAAAGTATTATCAGGATAGTATCTACCTAGATTGATGAAGTAATAAAAGTGAATAAGCTTTACTTAAACTGTATTGTATATAATGCTGCATTTAAAAAAAAAATGTTCATTTGTGTTTTTGTACATCTGTGCCGTACACAACATAAAATAGTATTGGAATGAATGATTATGATCATTTCTGCCAGACACCACGTTGTCCTCCACGGCGTACACGAACGCTCTACATTTGTGAGTCGCGTGGAGTGAACAGTACCATCTGACGTTTCCATGTTTTCCAGGTCGCGCGGAGAAGGTATATCCGTCGTATACAAGTTGACGATTCCCTTTCTTCGACAGTTCAGACTTAAAATATGTTTATTTTCGGCCATTTCGGAACAATGCACCATTGTGGTATATATTTTTGTATATATCTGCGGGGGATAACTATTATTTTATCGACAAAAATGTTGGGAGCTGATGATTATGGTCAGTTTTGTCAATCACTATTTTGTCGTCAATGGTATAAACGAATGCTTTACAATTTTTTCTGGTTGAGCAATACCACCTAACCTTGCCATTCCTCTCCGGCCGTGGGGAGAAGTAATATCCATTGTATACTAGTTGACGATTGCCTTTCTGCGACCGTCCGAAGTACACTGAAAATGTAAAAAAATGGATTAGCTTTCAGTAAATACACATTGGGTGAAAACAATACATATTCAAGTTTATATTTATGTGTTCTTCTTAAAAAAAATTGCCACGGCGCTTTTTATACTATTAAAAGGAAATGCACGTAGAACCGATGGCTGTTGGATGGAAGGCGCGGCGTGGGTAGGCCCACAGGGTGGACTGATGACCTGGTAAAGGTCGCGGGAGTCCGCTGGATGCGGGTGGCGCAGGACCGGTCAGTTTTGCACTCTTTGGGGGAGGCCTATGTCCAGCAGTAGACGTCTTTCGGCTGATATGATGATGATGAATATGTAAGATCTTAAACACCATGGTTGCAATAAAATGATTGATTGATTGATGATGAAAAGGAAATACCTGTTTGTTTGTGACTTTGTAAGTTTATATGTAGGTAATGGTTACTCCGCCCGTGTTTAATATAAAATGCAGACCGAGTAACGGGGACTGCTAGTCTAAAACAATTTTCTACTGTAAACTTTATTACTTATGTGCATTGTCGCTAATAATGACAAATGCCGGTCAGAATGTGAAAGTAGTGTTCACGATTAGTGAAAATGATTATCATTTAAAATGAAAATGATTCGATGTTTTGTTAATCGCATGTTTACAATGAGCCCCCGACGTGTTTATTTTAGACGCCAGATTATTTCGGTTAAACAAAAGGTATACTTAGTAAAGTTACTAGTTATTGGGTTACAAAAAAGATGTGACTATTAATATTACTTAATCAATATCATACTTTTAATAGAACAGGTACTTCTGCCTTAGGTATAATATTATGTATAGCTTTGCAGCCATTACAGAATAACGCAATTTAACAATTCTAATTTGGATTACATATTAACGGCTTGGAATATATATTCAACTCAGGGATCGGAACCGGTTTTTATAAAAATCCCCGAAGTAGTCTAATATTTTGAAGAAATATCATAGTGTATATATACACTATGATATTTCTTAACAATTCAATTATTTTCAAAAAATCATTGGATATATTAGTGTTACTCATTTTGCTATTGTTATTTTATTTTTTTCTTCTCTTCTCGAATTTTACTGTAATTCAAGTATGATCTCTTAACCGCACTCGCAGTAGATACAGGCTCAGCCTAGTTTGGTCACTGACAGATATTTATTTTTGTCATATAAACTATTTCGTATTTTTGTATTTGTATATTTATTGGATCGGATAGATTATATGGAATTAGTTACTGGAAAATTTTCATTAGCCAAAAATCTAGCTCTACAAAATATCCTAGATGCCAATAAAATGCATTTTAATGGCATTTTTTTATTATGAATATATTCGATTAATTAAAGCACATGCGCCATCGATATTCTATCATCGCCATCTAAATTATGCTCTTGATCATTTAGTTTACATGACTTGGACAACAGTATGTGGAAATCATTTTGAGCAATTCTGCCGAGTAAACCGCTACAAAAATGCCTTCACTGCTAAAGATTTAGACGAATTGAGTACTATCTCCTTACTTACACACATATTTTTTTAAGCATAAGAAGGTAGCGAAGATATTTTTGCATACTTAATTTTTGTTAACTACGAGTATACATTGTAGTCGGTTATATATTGTGGAAAATCCACTAACACTTTAGCTGTCAGAAACCAAAAGCAAAGTTATACAGCGAGATAGTTCTGCCAACGTCTTTGGTATAGTCAGGAAATAAAGATATAAATAATAATAAATAAATAATTATTAGGGGACATTCTTACACAAATCGAACTAGCCCTATAGTAAGCCCTCAATAAGGTTTGTGTTATATGTACGAGATATCTATTATATATATCGTCATATATATAATAGATATAAATCATCATATCAGCCCAAAGACGTCCACTGCTGGACATAGGCCTCCCTCAAAGAGTGCCACAATGACCGGTCCTACCGAATATATATAAATACTTAAATACATAGAAAACATCCAAGGCTCAGAAACAAATATTCATAATCATCACACAAATATTTGCCCTTCTTACTTTACATCACACAAACAGTTTCGTAGGCAGCGTCACTACCCACTAGTCACTACACAAATACTCCTGATAATTCGTTTAACAAAGGTACCTGAGTAAGCGCTTGCCTTTTGTAGAGGTTACAAAATCCACTGGGAAAATAAATATAGTTTAGTAATTTTTTGATGTTTGTACCGGTTAATACAGGGAGGTAGATTATTTCAAACAAATGAGTTACGATTCATATCAATATATTTCTTCCTTACAAATGCAACAAGCGTTTTCATAATATAACAAATGACGAAGATTGGATACAATAAGTCAAGACAGCACCAGCTGACAAAAATACATATTGACTTTTATTGATTTTTAATTTAGTTGATACGCACTGAGTTCCGGTGGTGGATGATTATGACTATCATTTACGGGAATGAGTCCACTATCTACCACTATAATACGAGCTTTGCATTTATATTTCGAGCGGGTGGAACAAATCTAGCGGATATTTGGTCCTTTAATACCTCTAAACCGTATTCTAGTTAGATCGCATACAGAATGAATCCGCCGAAAATAGCATAACTCAATAAGAAGCGTTATTTTTTGAAGGCGGGTGATTATGCACACTGTTCACGGAGACGATTTCATTGTGGAACATTACAATGGTGCCTCGGCAGCCCTTGGACCAGTGTGTGGAACAAATCCAGCGGGTCTTCGGCGGGTTGGACCGTTGCGGCGTTGCGGAGTACGTGTAGTCATTGACGACCAGCAGTTGCTTACCCCTTCTAGATGTGATGAATTTTACTGAAAAGGTCAAATTGAATCGTATTGTACAATGTAATTGTCCACGTACCGGAAGGCGCGGCGTGGGTAGGCCCCCCACAAGGTGGACTGATGACCTGGTAAAGGTCGCGGGAGTCCGCTGGATGCGGGTGGCGCAGGACCGGTCAATTTGGAACTCTCTGGGGGAGGCCTATGTCCAGCAGTGGACGTCTTTCGGCTGATATGATGATGTACAATGTAAGTTATCTCTAACATTCTTACAATATCAGTTATAGCAGCTAAGACTAATATTTTCCTATCGCATAAACTAAAAATGTAAAACACCCGAACACAACAAACGTAGCTAAACCATCCCGATAGACAAAACTTTTGATACGAAGACCGTACTCAAATCAGTTGATCCATTTGGGAGCAACGATACCACGGACAGACGTTCAGATACATATGTCAAACCACGGAGCCGACGGGAGGTGTTTATATCTCGTTTGCGTCAGGGATTAAAAACAAACTTGGGAAGTAATATAGGAAAATCATAACAACAACAAAAACTCATTTAATATGTACAAAGCAAGTACAAATAATTTTGAGAATCTATGAAGAAGGAAATTGTATTTATTAAATCATATAAGCACATACAGTAGCAGGCTCGTATGTGTTAAGGTAAATTTATAAATTTTAGTTTCCATTGTTAATTCCGTATAATTTTTATCATAAACACGGATAGTTCGATCTCTTCTGCAATTAGAATTAAATACTTGAAGTGCACAAAAGTATCCACGCTTATTATTATATTAATATTAATATTAATTTGAATCGCTTCCATAAGCGATTCAAATTAATATTATTAAGTTACCGATTTATGGTGTTAATAATTTGTTTTCGGTTCATGATTATGATTTTCATTGACCGCAATGACCTCATCCTCGAACATAGATTTACCAACCTACCTTAAAATTGTTTTTATAGTACCTAATAATTATGCTTGCCTTAAAAGTTTAACACACTTTTTGTTACTAAAACATCTGTATATATATCTGCCAACACGTGTAATCACTTTATAACATCTTTCGGCTCCCAAGATACAGGCTCGGCCTAGTTTGGGATCCACTGCATCAATGCTATTTTTGTAATGTGTTTACGTCCTCAATAAACTTTCAAACAAACAAAAGATATGGAGATTGGAGGCCCTGACTGACTGACTGAGACATTATAGTGCGTGGAGCAAAACCAACGGCGCTTCGGACCGCGGGCCATTTGCCAATGTTGGTACTCGAAGTAAGTGTAAATAATGTCTACAAATACTAGTATAGCAATTAATTAATATCCACCGAACGAGATAAAACTAATACAAAATAAGAAAATATTATGTGAAATTATCAGAAAAGGAGAAAAGTATCAGGACAAAACACAAAGAACAGCCGAAAGTACAGTGCTGTTTACAGAATCAAATCACAACTACGCTGTTACGACGACTAATAGAAAATCAATAGTAACATATATTGTTATATTAAGCAGTATAGGTTACGTCTGTTAACGATAGTAGATTGTATGACAAGGGGCTAAAATAATCCTCACTTCGCACGGGAAAATAACCATCTCGTGGTAATATGGCTTTTAGGCCAGAGTAACACTCTACTTTTCACTTCGACTGTGAGAAAATAGTAAAACAAAGATTATCCATCCACAATCAATAACAAGTTCCACGGCGAAGAGATTGTTCAATTTAGCGGCATGTTTTTTTTTACTAAACTGCTTTGACACAGATACAAAATACTGACTCCACGAATAAACGCCTCTGACCGTCTACAGGCGCATCCAAACGGCCGCGAGGCGGACAGCGTACGGGTACAAGATAAAGCGAGATAGCTTAGATAGATCTCATAGCTTATGCCGCCATGCAGTCAACCACGCCTGAACGTTTGGGAGGCGTTTTCTTTTTTAATTATTTGGAATTAGGGTCTAAAAAACACCTGACGTTTGATTGGTCGATTTTAATAAGTAGCTGTATTCTGGTTGGTTGATAGCAAAGAGAAGTGTTTTTTGAAAGAGTTGTGATTGGTGGATTTAATATGGTGAAGTGTTTTGATTGGTCAAATTAAATGTATTAAAAATCATAAATCTGCATAGATATTTTCCCTAGCCTAATATGACACACTTTTCAAGCATGAGAAGTGAAAAAATATTAATGCATTCACTGCCAGGAACCCGCCTAGTAAGCGCTCTCAGGTACCTAGAGATTAGAGAAAACACGAGATTGATGTATGTCAAAAGGGCGGAGGTTCGAAAACTGCGGAGAAAAAAAACCGTTTTAATTTGCACGACTGGTGTCTCGATTTAGTGGTTGTGATTAGCCATAGCAAGTATGATCTTATCGTCCATGCTGCGTAAGGTCGCGTGGCAGCCGCGGGCGTGGTGCGAGGAACAGAACCAAATCACGACCGGGCTGTTGCTGCGCTTGGTTCGGGTCGAGAACTTATACCCCTCGTACAAGATCTGGCGCAGGCCTTTGCGAGACGTGATGAATACGGCAGCTGAGAAAATAGGAGAAAATTATATTTAGGTGTCCATTTAAATAATTTACTTATAACATTAATTATATATACAGGGTGGCACATTTAGATCGGTCAGTATGGGAAAGTCTGATACATACGAAGATTTCTTCTTAGGAACCATGTCTTCGATTTTAGTAACAAGATAAACTGCATTCGTACATTAAAAAAAAAACTTGTACTCAGCTCGGGAATCGAACCCGTTGGTTTTGAAAAATAAAACTAACACTATTTCAATTTAGATATCGATTGTGTGGTATTAAGCAGTAAATGTTACAATACTATACAAATACTCTTTATTGCACACCTCACACAAACAAAGCAGTTACGGAGAGAAACAATACAATAACATGTAGGTAGAGGTAGACAACAGGCGGTCAATGCGGACAATGTTACTATGTAACATGATGTCTAAAATAAATAAAATGCATTGTTTCCATATCCTTTCATTTATTTTAGTATGATTTTGAAATGACCACCATGTTTCATATTAATATTTACTGCTTAAGACCTACACAGTCGATATCTAAATTGAAATAGTGTTAGTTTTATTTTTCAAAACGACGGGGTTCGATTCCCTAGCTGAGTACAAGTTTTTTTTAAATGTAGGAATGCAGTTTTTCTTGTTACTAAAATCGATGACATGGTTCCTAAGAAGATATCTTCGTGTGTCTTATAATTCCAGACTTTCCCATACTGACCGATCTAAATGTGCCACCCTGTATACATATATCCATGAGAGGAAGCCTCAGCTGTGGGACGTATATAGGCCGATTTATTATTATTATTAGTACGTTTATTGTAACAAAAAGTACATCTGCAACTTACAGCTAACAGCCAAAGCGTCACATATCTTAATCTACACACGTTCTATAAAAACCTTGCATTCCTGCAACAAGCAGGCCAATTTGGTTGTGAACAGATGTCCTGTGATGCGTTCAGCACGGAGTTGAGAACAGAGAGTGCGCTCGGGAGCGGCGCGTGTTGCAGTAGATCGGTGCGCGCGCGTTTTAATTAATAACCGTACCACTTCTCCAACCAATCCCGAGCAGTCAATTGTGTTGCGAATGATTCCCAGAGCAAATTTAACTACGGCTAAATACCGCCTCACTTTTAAAGAGTTGTATCGTAGTGTCCCTAGTAGAAATAGAGTCGGGTAAAGATATGGATACTGCGTATATTCCTTTTTGTAAAGACTTCTTAAAAAAATATTTTGCACCTGGGTCGTTCTTCTTTTTAACCGACAATGAATCGAGGTTTTTCTGTTTTTTTTTGTTTTTGAACTATCGAAAATTGTGGTTTTAAAGTGCGATTTTTAAAAAAATGCATAGGTTTCTTCATTAGAAAAAGTTTCCTTTCTGGCCGATATAAATATTTATTTACGGTTGGTTTCTAAAAAAAAACATGTGACAAAGTAGACGCTTTCAGTGGGGACCACATTTTGGTTTACCACTCTGTCACGGCATTCTACGAAAAAAAAAAACATTTAAAAAAATGCTAGTTAGAGAAAGTGACATATTAAATATCACTAATTAATAAAATAATATGGATGTTCATTCGAACATTATAAAACCGTAAACATCATTACTCAAATGAGATGCCGTAATAAGACGAAGGACAGGCTATTGTCGGTCGAAAAGAAGAACGACCCACCTGTTCTAATATCAAGGTATATTTAGCCTCGTGTGGGATCCAGACCGTGGCGTTCGACTCGAGCACGCTCTTTACCAAGGCGGCGTACAGAGCTCGAAGTGCCTTTGGGGTAAGAAGCGGGAAGTTTCTTAGAACGAAGCCCAACTTTTTGTGCTTCTCTTTTGGCAACGCTTAGCGCGTGCTCTCGGAATGTTAGTTGCGGGTCGAACAGCACGCCGAGGTCGCGCATCGCGGTGACTATTGGGATGTTATCTCCGCCCAAGGTGGACTGGTGGTGGTGAGGAAGGGACGATCGAGTGAAACTCGAGCGTTACTGTAGAAGCCGAGCGCCGCACCCGAAACCTGATACTTCGCAGCCTATTATAAGGAACATTTCATTGCATGATTGAGAAAAAATAATTAGTTGGTTCGGATTTGCTGTCGTTTCTTTACTTATGTTAAACTTTTTAACACAATTAATGTTAACAGTTTACTCATTATAATAACAGGTCTACACCTGATTTAAGATGCGCAGCGCGCTGTGTATGAGTAGATGTGTTAGGTTTGTTGATAATATTAATACATAACTTTGAATTATGGCATCGAAAGAAAGAAAACAGCTGTAAGTATGTATACCACTAATAAATTCATGGTTAAACTCACGTATTAAATGTCACGACAGGCGACATGTTTCGAACTCCTGTCGTGGCATGTAATACGCGAGTTTAACCGTTATTAGTTGGTAGTATTTTAGACATGTCTCACGAAAGTTTAAATTCGATTATCTGTAAGTAATGTTTAACTTTTAATGTCTAGAAGTCAGGAGACTTGTGGTTGTTGCAAGTGTAGGTTTGCTTTTGTGATATAAAGAATGTATTTTATTTATTTATTATGGACAAACATATTGAAACTAAGCGCTGTAAATGTTTTTAAGGAACATCATGGTTATGTTCCTTCCTGACGCTGCTAATTCTGCCATCAATAACATAAATGACGGCTCTGCAGCCTCTACGCTGGCGGCGGCAGTACCACCTGGTTTTCAGTACGTTGTTCGTGAACCTCTGGTAGTGCGGGGTGAATATGAAGTCCCGGTAAAACAACCTCCGGGCATTGCCTTCGCCGTATATTTGGTAACATTCACCTGAAACCGTAATAATTATTCTAATTGCGGGTCCATAATAGTCGATATGGCACAGATGCTACGACACGACGCATGTGTCTACGCGGCAATAACATTTTTTATGACTTTTTGATAAGAAACAAAAATGCAGAATATGTGAAAAAAGTATTAACATATTTGTAATAAAACGACACAAACAATTTCTAAATGCATATACATATAGTACCTATATGAAACATTTATTATCTACTAATATTTGGTATATAAGACTAACTGTTATGGCACTATAAGACTAACAACAAATATTTAAAAAAATCATATTGAAAAAAAAAGTCATGACCCTCAACGTAAAAAGGCTAGTAACTTGGCATGAATCTCTTTCATAACTAAAATAAAATATAAGTATGACGTAAGTTGGCAAAATGTCCAATAAACTAACACCAGTGGCATTTCCTATCCTAGTAATCCTATCCTATCCTATCCTACTAATATTATAAATGCGAAAGTTTGGATGTTTGTTACTCAATCACGCAAAAACGTCTGAACGGATTAAAATGAATTTCGGTATACATATAGTGTATAGCCTGGATTAACATATATAATAATTTTTATGCCGGGAATCACCCCCTAAGGGGGCGAAGTGGGGGGTGACAGTTTGTATGGAGCTATGATACAAACGAGTTCCACGCGGACGAAGTCGCGGGCAGAAGCTAGTACATATATACAAAACTCCTATAACTTTAGTCCATTTAGTAAATACTAGTGATTATGCTCAGTCTTAACCGTCGTGATGACGTCATCGACAGTATAAAGACACGCCTTGCACCCCTTCGAGTGGTGAGTATCGCAATACCACCGAGTCTTCACGCACCCTCCTAGGTCGCGTTGCAAGTGCTTGCTGTACACGTAGCCGTTCAGTCTGATCTTACGGATGCCGCGTTTGGTAGTCACGAACTCTGGGTAATCTAGAAATAGAAGGTTAGTATTGTGGAGGTTCAAATCTGTACTAATAAAATCTATACATATAATAAAACTGAAGAGGGTCGAAAGTCTGTACATGGAAAATAAAAGAAAAAAAATTGGCTGGGAATACTTAGAATTGATAACAGAACACGTTCCAACAGTTTTTAGAATTTTTGTCTGTTTATCTGTTTATCTGTTTATCTGTTTATCTGTTTATCTGTTTGTCTGTTTATTTGTCAGAGTATCACGTGAAAACGGCTGAACGGATTTTGATGCAAACTTTACTAATCTGTCGAGAGAATCCCCGGATAGGTTTTAAGCTATAAAAATCTTAAAGATTAGGGTTCAAAGGGGGTAGAAAATGGGGTTGAACTTTGTATGGGAACTACTTGAATGTACGAGCTACAAACTTGAAAATTGGTAACCATAAACTTGACTGGAAAGTAAAAACGACCCCATTCAAACTTTTAGCAATGTATAGATAAAACGTGAAAAATATGGGATGAAAATAGGTTCTGAGGCGACTAGAAACTATATAATGTTGCAAGAGCGGGGTTATAACAGTATCATTACCATGGTAACATGTCGTCAATATATTCGAAAATTCATCGTGTTCTTACAACTGATAGTTAGTCCAGTGGTTTGACCCATAGCTTACGGAGTCTGTGTCCCCGAGTTCAAACCCAGCGATTGGCATGCACTTTTTGTAGTTTTAATTTTTTTTGTGTCTGCTTTTACAAATGTATAGTTTCAAAAACGAAGAGAAGCTTAGTGAATAGAGGATTTTGTTGCAACTTTTACTTAATCGGTCGAAAAAATCCCTGGCCAGGTCATAGGCTGTAAAAATTATAAAAATTAGTTCAAAGGGGGTAAAAAATGGGGCAAAACTTTGTATGGGAACTCCTCAAATCCATGAGCTAAAGACTTGAAAATTGATAAACATACACTTGACTGGAAAGTAAAATAACTCCATTCAAACATTATAAAAAATATAGATAAAACGTGAAAAAACACATAATAACATTTTTTTAAAGTATAAAACTTCAGCGTTTGTCACATTCAGAAATATTATTATGAATACTCGGGTATAGTGAGCGTCCGCATGAGCTAGCTCTCGGGCCTTCGGCCCTCGGGCTCGCATAGAGAGCGCTCTCTGAAGCGATGTATTGGGCCTTTCATTCATACGAAAAGCTCGGCCTTCGGGCTCGCTTGCCTCGCCACTCAACTTCGGGACTTTGGAACTCAGACTTCGCTTTCAAGACACTTGGAGATAGTGTGCGTCAGTCCTCGGGCTCGCATAGGAAGCGCTCTCTAAAATGGTTCTTTGGGCCTATCATTCCAACGAAAAGCTCGGCCTTTGGTCTCGCTTGCCTCGCCGCTCTTCTTCTGACTTCTCTCGCTCGGGACTTTGGTCTCAGGTTTCGCTTGCAAGACACCTGGGTTTAGTTAGTGTCCGTGAAGGCTCGCCCTCGGGCCTTCGGCCCTCGGGCTCGCATTGAGAGCGCTCTCTTAAGGGTTGGTTTAGGCCTTTCATTCCTACGAAAAGCTCGCTCTCGGGCCTTCGGCCCTCGGGCTCGCATAGAGAGCGCTCTCTGAAGGGTTGGTTTGGGCCTTTCATTCATACGAAAAGCTCAGCCTTCGGCCTCGCTTGCCTCCCCGTTTACCTTCAGGACTTTGGGTCTCAGGGGTAGTTTGACAGGACACCCGGAGATATAGAGTATCTTTGGGGTCTCGCCCTCGGTCCATTTGTTTCAATTATGAAATCTTATATTTAAATTCCGGTTTTGGTATTTTTTCTTCTACTATAAGTACTTACGTACTTCGTTTGCAATAAAGATTAAGTAAATTAATATACCGGTCAATTTGGAACTCTCTGGGGGAGGCCTATGTCCAGCAGTGGACGTCTTTCGGCTGATATGATGATGATGATGATGATGAAATTAATATAACTAAATATTATTGACGACAAAGTTTATGAGGATTTGAACTGTTACACGCATAATTTATAGAAATGAAATCGTATTAATCTAATTTATCAGTGTAGTAGGTATCGTATGGTGAAACATAAGAATATCATGTCATCCATAATTTATACGCGTACGAAGTCGCGGGCAGAAGCTAGTAACAAATAATCCACAACCATACTCCGGCTGCCGTGCCCGCTAGTGCTCGAGTGACAGTAGAGGCATCCCCTCCCAGCAGCCTTGCCACGCAGGCTGCACCAGCCGTTATACATTTTTTGTCCTATGACCTTTATTTTTGTTCCGATAGATCGCTTTTGTTACATACAAAAACCAAGACATACATACATTCGATGAAAGGAAATGAACAGGATTTAAAAGTCAAAAGTCAAAAAGTCAAAGTCAAAGTGATTTATTCTTCAATTTAGGCATATTACATGCACCTATGAATGTCGATAAACTACCACCGGTTCGGAAAGTAAACCTCTGCCTCGAGAAGAACCGGCGTAATAAACTCGGCGAGGTGTCATTTTTTCAAAACAGTATACAATATAATTATCATATCAGTATCAGAGTATTATAAAATTTTAACATTACATTGCTACAGTAGAAAGCCTATTTATTTTACGACAGGTTTCTAGTGCAGGATTTTATCGCTGCCAAATATCCCTATCCATGATGTAGTCGTTTATCTTATAATATGCTTTTGAAATGAGTGTCCCGTCGAAAACGTCGATATGTTTGTCATATACATACTTTCGAATGTAATATAGATTTATATCCTTATTCATAAAAGTTAATCAATTGTAAATTCTATTTTAGCTTAATTAATAATAAGTAACGGCACTAATAATATATCGTAGCACTACGTAGCACTTCGTAGCGGTTGGCGTAGCCGATGCTTTGGGCGCGGTGACGTCAGCGCGTACGGGTCGCAGTTGTCTAATTCGCCGCTACTGTAGAACAATGTTTGGCGCATCGACAGACACTGCGGCCTCGTAAACTCGACGGCATCGGCACCGGTTCGAATCCGAGAGAAACTTGCAAAAAATTGACGTCTCTTTCTAGGACTGCCCACTGGCGGAGCCCACCCGTAACAGATCCACAATTGAAATACCTAAGCAAATAAATGTGCTCGAAAAATACTACAAGAAAACACGTTCGCACCATGTGACGGGGGTCGACGTATTTTAATGATAACGAATTCACTGTCAGCCACGCCCCCTAGGAACAAATTTGTATGAAGGCAAACGCACATGTGAGTTGCAGGCAGTGAATGCGTTAAAGCTTATGATGGTAAAATCTCGAGTTTTTAACACGCTTTTATTAGGTCGACTGTATGTAACTATGTAATGGAATCTTGCAGGTTAAATTTTACCAATTCCCCGGTGTCCAATCAAGTTGAAATTTTGTACAATTATGTAAGTTGGATGACAATGCAATAATATGCTACCATAAACCTGGTCTGATGATGGTGGCCGTAAGTGCAATCTGCAAAAAAATCCAACATGGCGGAACACCCAAGATGGCGGGCTAGTTATTTTTAATGCACTCCTGCAATATGGGTATCAAATGAAAGGGCTTGCTAAAAATAACTCGAAAAATAAAGTGACGTCACTCAAAATCCAATATGGCGGACAATATACTGAGAAACCTGCCCAGCGATGACTAAAAAGTAAAAAAATAAATTAAAAGTAAAAAAAACTTTTTAAAAAACATGCTTTTATTTAAATGCGCTAAAATGAATAAAATAAACTTTTGCTCTAAAACTTTTACTATCCACTTACAACGTCATAACACATTTTAGATGATATAAAAGCTTTTCGCGAGATTTAGGTACTCGTATATACTCAGTGCTCATGATTAGGAACCGCGAATCGGTACGGACCCGTTTTCCTTATCTATCTATACATATAATAAAGCTGAAGAGGGTCGAAAGTCTGTACATGGAAGATAAACGAAAAAAAATTGGCTGGGGATACTTAGAATTGATAACAGAACACGTTCCAACAGTTTTTAGAATTTTTGTCTGTTTATCTGTTTATCTGTTTGTCTGTTTATTTGTCCGAGCATCACGTGAAAACGGCTGAACGGATTTTGATGCAAACTTTACTAATCTGTCGAGAGAATCGCCGGATAGGTTTTAAGCTATAAAAATCTTAAAGATTAGGGTTCAAAGGGGGTAGAAAATGGGGTTGAACTTTGTATGGGAACTCCTTGAATGTACGAGCTACAGACTTGAAAATTGGTAACCATAAACTTGACTGCAAAGTAAAAACGACCCCGTTCAAACTTTTAGCAATGTATAGATAAAACGTGAAAAATATGGGATGAAAATAGGTTCTGAGGCGACTAGAAACTATATAATGTTGCAAGAGCGGGGTTATAACAGTATCATTACCATGGTAACATGTCGTCAAGATATTCAAAAATTCATCGTGTTCTTACAACTGATAGTTAGTCCAGTGGTTTCACCCATAGCTTACGGAGTCGGTGTCCCCGAGTTCAAACCCAGCAGCATCCACTTTTTGTAGTTTTAATTTTTTTGTGTCTGCGTTTTTGAAAATGTATATTTTGAAAAGGTATATTTTCAAAAACGCAGAGAAGCTTAGTGAATAGAGGATTTTGATGCAACTTTTACTTATCGGTCGAGAAAATCCCTGGCCAGGTCATATGCTGTAAAAATGATAAAAATTAGTTCAAAGGGGGTAAAAGATGGGGCCAGTGATGACATATGGCACGGAAACGTGGTCGCTTACTATGGGCCTCATAAGAAGGCTCAAAGTCACCCAAAGGGCAATGGAGAGGGCTATGCTGGGAGTATCTCTGCGTGATCGCATCAGAAATGAGGCTATCCGCAGCAGAACCAAGGTGACCGATATAGCCCTCCGAATCGCTAAACTTAAGTGGCAGTGGGCGGGGCACATTGCACGTAGAACCGATGGCCGTTGGGGCGGAAAGGTTCTTGAGTGGCGACCACGTACCGGAGGGCGCAGCGTGGGTAGGCCCCCCACAAGGTGGACTGATGACCTGGTAAAGGTCGCTGGAGTCCGCTGGATGCGGGTGGCGCAGGACCGGTCATTGTGGCACTCTTTGGGGGAGGCCTATGTTCAGCAGTGGACGTCTTTGGGCTGATATGATGATGATGATGATGAAAAGATGGGGCAAAACTTTGTATGGGAACTCCTCAAATCCATGAGCTTTAGACTTGAAAATTGATAAACGTACACTTGACTGGAAAGTAAAAAGAACTCCATTCAAACATTATAAAAAAATACAGATAAAACATGAAAAACCACGGGATGAAAAAGAGTGCTAGATGGCTAAAGACTATCTATAATAACCAAAAATGTTTGATATCTCAACCGATAGTAGCTGTTAGACATAAGAAACCTAATTATTTTGGAAACTCAGTCGCTGACAACGTCGCTGTTAATATTGAAATCCAGCAACCTTGATCTTCGTCTTCCTATATAATTGCTATGAATTCAGAGGTCATCTAAAGATGTATGATAGGTTGAGTTTAATACTTACGTCGAATTAGCATAGTTCACCAACGTCAAGAGATGTGGGTATAAAATTTGGACACAACGGCATTCCGCGGAGAATTAAGTAGGTACCATTTTTTTATGTATAAAACTTCAACGTTTGTGAAATTCAGAAATATTATTATTATTATGAATACTCGGGTATAGTGAGCGTCCGCATGAGCTAGCTCTCGGGCCTTCGGCCCTCGGGCTCGCATAGAGAGCGCTCTCTGAAGCGATGTATTGGGCCTTTCATTCATACGAAAAGCTCGGCCTTCGGGCTCGCTTGCCTCGCCACTCACCTTCGAGACTTTGGAACTCAGATTTCGCTTTCAAGACACTTGGAGATAGTGTGCGTCAGTCCTCGGGCTCGCATAGGAAGCGCTCTCTAAAACGGTTCTTTGGGCCTATCATTCCAACGAAAAGCTCGGCCTTTGGTCTCGCTTGCCTCGCCGCTCTTCTTCTGACTTCTCTCGCTCGGGACTTTGGTCTCCGGTTTCGCTTGCAAGACACCTGGGTTTAGTTAGTGTCCGTCCGTCGATCGAGGCGCAAGGGTATATTGTAACAAATGATGAGCAAAATATGGATGTAAAATATTTTTAATTTTTCAACTGGCATCACTGATACCAGGTTTATGATTATGAATTTAGATCAAATTTAAATAAAATATGTTTGCATTTTCTGTTATATTTAATGCATTTTATACACTAGTTACATATTATGAAATAAGTATTTCTGCTCAATTTTATATGAGAAATAGATAATGAAACGAGCATAATATTTTTCAACTGTAAATATATGTAATAATGAAATAAACTGGGCGTGTCCGCTATCTATAAGGGTACGTTGGGCCTTTCATTCCTACGAAAAGCTCAGCCTTCGGCCTGGCTTGCCTCCCCGTTTACCTTCAGGACTTTGGCTCTCAGGAGTAGGTTGACAAAACACCCGGGGGGGGTATAGAGTATCTTTGGGGTCTCGCCCTCGCTCGGTCCATTTGTTTCAATTATGAAATCTTATATTTAAATTCCGGTTTTGGTAATTTTTCTTCTACTATAAGTACTTAGGTACTTCGTTTGCAATAAAGATTAAGTAAATCAATATAACTAAATATTATTGACGACAAAGTTTATGAGGATTTGAACTGTTACACGCATAATTTATAGAAATGAAATCGTAATAATCTAATTTATCAGTGTAGTATGGTGAAACATAAGAATATCATGTCATCCATAATTTATACGCGTACGAAGTCGCGGGCAGAAGCTAGTATCTTAATAGTATCTGTATTTCTTTACAGTGTTGGTTTCTCGTTAAAGGCAGCATGCATGTAAATAATATTCATACAATTTTAAACAATGTAATATTGCACGCATGGCACGGTGATAACGGGAAACCTACGTGAAACTAAGGTTTCGGACATTATACGTGTCAAAACTGTACATACCTATAATGCAAGTGTAGAACTCCAGTAGATTCCACAATCCTAGACTTACATCCATAATAAGCAATAGCATGTAGAGCGTTCATGCGCCATTTCCATGCCAGTGTTAACATGCATCTCCATCATGCATAGAAATTAGGATTCCGAAGCAAATAAACTCAGTTTTTTTTTTCGTTTTACCTACTTAAAAAATAGGTGCTTTTGTGACATAATTTCCAATGATGCTCGTAGCTGGTGCCATCTAGTGCAGCAAAAAAATTCTGCATAGCCATGACTGTGTTTACGCCTTATTGGTCGCAATTTGTCGGAACTATCAGGTTGCGCCCTTCCTATTCGATTCGTGTTTAGAACCCATTCGAATTTAGGTCCTATTTAATAAATTATTACGTGTTTATTGGAGTGTGTGTCATACACTCAAGAGCAAAAGTTTCGGGTACAGTTTGTACTGAAATTCTATACAAAGTGTACCTGAAACTTTTGCTCTTGTTTGCATTTATTTTCCCTGCACTAAGTTACTAATAAACTAATCTAATAAGTTAATAAGATCAATAAATACCTTAACCTCTTCTCTTTAACTTTGAGACTGATTGATTACCTGTGAAAAAGACATTTTACCTGTTTAAGTATTAATGTTGATTAAGTATTTTACAACCAGCGAACGAAAAAACCATAGAAGACAAACTCCTTAATAATTTCTATCCAAACCCAAAACTTAAAATCGTGGTCAAAACCCGGTACGCGCATGTGTGCGCATGTTCGAACTAAACGGCTGCTTGGCATCCTTTTGACACCCCGCCCCCACCCCGCCCCCGTGTCCGCATACGTCCGCATAATGGCAATGTGCATCCTTTTTGTGGGGCCACTTTTCCGCGCTAGTTAGACTTGTATGGTTTTTTCATTTGCTGTTTACAACAAACAATAAATCGAATCGAATGTTTCATAAATTTAAAAATTAAATTTGCCATCACATACAATATTTATTTTTTAAGTTTGTTAGTGAATAATGAATCAATGTATTTATTTGGTTAACATAGGTACATGTAAAGATCTTAAAACTAAAGCATATAGCGAAACACTATGTATTGCCGGTTGGCGTACAAATATTTAATAATGTTTAGTTTGTTCATTCAAGTGCCCTTTACATGAAGCCTAAACTTCTCAAAAAGAGTCAATGGTTGTGCTGATTCTTTATAGATATGATTTCCTCATCGACCATATGTATGACGGCGCGACACCCCCTCGAGTTGTGAGTAGAGCACAACCATCGCGACTTGGCCCCTCCCAACCTCTGGAAACCGAAGGTGTACCGACCGAGCTGGATGAGCTTGCGACCTCGCCGTGACGTCACGAATCGAGGAACTGGTCCTGAAAGTAAGGGTGTAGGTGAAGTTGACATTCTAAGGGTAATAGTTTAATAATGGTTGCTTAATAATTTGACGTAAAGTGCACAATTATTTGACGGTTGTACCTCGTTTTACAGAATTTATGTTTCGAAGGTTTTTCATTCCATACAAACTTTTTTGTTTTCAGAAACAGGTAACTTTTGAGAATCGTTATAATACAAACCGATTTCAGTTAACGATTGATTGAAAAACAACTATGGAATGAAAATTCTGTGAAACACAACCGTTGATGAACATGAAACGTTTGTCGATGAAATAAGGGGACACCTTCTTTGCCATATGCCAGGCTAATTAATCCTTGTATAACTTTTGCTAAAACTTTGACTTGTCAAAGCTTTTCTTACTTCATCCGTTCAAACTTTAGGCATGAATGCTTTAATGGACGCCGACAGGAACGTGTGATTTTTTGAATTCTTATCGACACCAACCTAAATAGGACATTGTTTTGAAAGTCAATGTATGGAATGAATCGTTCCGGGCTAATCTGACTTAAGCACCCACTTCGCTCTAATCAGTCATCAGTTTATTTTGTAATTAATCACAATTTACTAGTCGATTCGATTCATTACTACCATGACCACGATCACTGACCACGATTTTAAATTAATTAAACGTACGCCGGTTCTTACTCACAGGAAGATAAAATTAAACAAAAAATAATACCAATTTTTATGTTCCTGTTTAAATAAGACTGCATATTGATAAGGTATGATCATCTAAACTTATGACGTGGATTAAACTTTGTGAGGTCACTGCGGTAAATGTTCTAGTGCTCGACACTAACCCATTATTACTTGTCAAATGTTTGTTGAATCCAATATTCAGAGAAATTTGATTAATTAAAATATGATGTAAATTATTAATAAGATATCGAACATTAGGGCGTTTACCTTGTCAATGAAACGTTTTCTCCAAGTTTCACAGAATCGAACATAACCGGGGGATGGTTGTGCAGATCATACAGATCATTCACGGAAACCACTTCGTCGTTCATAGTATGGATAACCGCGTAACACCCTCGTTTATGTAACGCACATCTCCACCGGGCCTTCACCTGCCTGTTGCCAGGTTAATTTCGTGTGCATGTAGTATAACGGTTGGCCGCCATCTTGAGAATGCGTGAGCCTTTGGTAGATTTTTCGAAGGCGTGGTTTGGGAAACCTGAAAGATCGGTGTCTGTCAGATTTATACCCGGTTGGCTAGTTTAGGTAAAATTAAACACAGATAACAAACAACTACGTAAATTAAAACACCGCCGACACAACAAACATAGCTAAGAACTATCTCAACAGACAAGACTTTCGTTAAAATACCGCACTCAAATTGATTTGGGAGCAACGATACCACAAACAGACGCCCATGTTTAACTTACAACACCTCTCTTTTTCATCGGGGGTTAAAAATAATGTCAAATGACATTTATTAGCAGGAGAAATAAATAAAAAATGCATTGAATTTCATACTGAAAAAAAATATAGATTGAGATCATCTTAACTCCTCAACTCTACTATGGGACTGGAGTTGATAATTTTGCCAAATACTTATTATGTTATAAGTATTGGGCTTTTGAATTAATCTTACCGGTTTGTTATCGACCGTCATCACCGCAGCTTTGCAGCCGAATTTGTTGTACAGGCATGTAAAAATACAGGAATAAATATACACTGACAGAAAACGTAAAACATCGAATCCAAAATATTTGCATAGAAATTAAAAACCTTGTAGCGGAACCAAATATCATCGGAGTAACGACATCACTTAGACTTCGATTCGGTCACCTAGATCAAATGGGAGGTCATCGATTGGTTACAAGAGCCTATCGGGATAATTCTTCAGGAAGACTTCGAGAATTAAATCTAGAGGAATTAAATTAACTTCCGTTATCTGTAAGTATTTTTTTATTCTTATTCCCTGACAATTATGATCGAGGTACCTTCAAAGCAAGAGTGAATAGGCTATTACTGGACCAGCGAGCTTTACATTAAGGTCTGTCGTGAATAGTCATGATTCACGATAGTATACTTACATTTATGACGATGTTAATAATGATGTCTCAAACAGCCGATTTATTTCATGTAGCAACACCTACAAGAAATCATGTTTATAATATGGACGGGTAGGCGAGGAGTTTGAGTTCCTGACAGCTAGATTGTGAACGAACAGTTACGTGCAGATTTGTAGTGTTAAATTTGGAGGAAAACCTGGGTGAGCTCTTTCCATAATCACTTTCGATGCATCCTATGATATTGTTACGATTTGGTATCATTTACACAGGTCGGACGATGACTGTTTATGATGTGATGTATTTATGTGCGGCTACATGTCTTATTCTCTTTGAGAGGCGTGACGGTTTATCATGTATATGAATAA
This sequence comes from Epinotia nisella, assembly GCA_932294315.1. NCBI lineage: Eukaryota > Metazoa > Arthropoda > Insecta > Lepidoptera > Tortricidae > Epinotia > Epinotia nisella. The sequence goes on along the minus strand of OW028675.1, from coordinate 28,748,640 downwards.
GGTTTTCCTACAGATCACGGACATGCGATAACACGGTTCTTAGTGTGGAGTTCTTTAGTGTTAGAGGATTAGTAACAAGTGTAACAACAGCGTCTCAGGTTCGGTAGTCTCAGCCTCAGTCCATATCAGTATCAATCAGGGGTGCACCCGGGTAATTATTAACTGGATCAGTAGCGTGTGGATTGGAACAGTATCAGTTGTGTGGTTAGGGATGTCTATAAGGGGAGGTTGGAGGACATTCTCGGGGACAAAGGTCCCCACACCTCATATGGAGCTGGTACGCACGAGGCGGCAGCCCATATGTCAGATATATAAAGGATTCCGCAAGTTGTTAGAGTATGTTTATAGATGCATATGTGCTAATACATTCACCTAAGCTAGAGTGCTATAGGTACTCATTCGCGGCCACGAGAGTGATCAGAAGTGGCTTCGCGACAAGGTCTGCGTCATTTACCATCAGTGGTGAGACTAGAGTCAATTACTCTAATTTGTATTTTACTTAAAAAAACACCTGTCGCCCTAGATATAGACGGGGTGATGTGGATGATGCAGAACTGGTGAGAAACCACATAAATCTGGGATCATTGGCGTGCTCTCGTATTGGAGGTAAAGACACACTTTCGTTCGTTGCGCCAGAGGAGGAAGTAATCAGAATCAGAATATTTATTTTGTTAAACATAGGTTACAGTGAAAGATCTTACATGAAGAGATATATTAGAGCACTATGTTTTACCCGCAATGCAGGTGTACAAAAATCATTGCATGCAGTTATGAAATAAGCAAAGTAAAGAAATCATTACAAGAACCCATCTGCTTCTGGCTAGGCTAAGAACTAGCTAGAGAAGAAAAAAAGCAATTGTTATACCTATAGGTAGGTTTAAATCATGATATTGGTCATTAGTTAACTACAATTGTTATTAAAAAGGTAGGTAAAATATAGTCTCGTAGAGTAATATACCAAGTGGAGTTGTAAACGAAATTAATTGTAAAATTAAAAACAATAATATCAAATGCTGTAGATATATACAATAATATCAAGTTAATAGAAGAAGCTGTGTAGCGGCGGATGGGAATGGTAATTTTTCGACGACACCGGTACGTTGCCGATTGTATGCACTAAGCCTTACACGCCTTCCTAAATAAAGAACACCTCCATCTCTTGTTGATTTTGTCCTTGTAGTCGCTGTGAAGGTAGTACATGTAGCCGTTCATGAACATCACTTGACCACCCATTCTGTTAGTTTTGAAGAAGCACGACGACTCTGTAATCAAATTCAGTACGTATTTATCTTGTGGAGTGTCGTATGAAAGGGTTTCTTTAGGACAAGCTAAAACAGATTTTAAATTATTTTTACGAAATTTTTCCCTCGTTTATTTCTGAAGTTTACAAATCGAAAAATTTCAGCGCTTATGCATATTCCCGTTTGCTACTTATTTTGACACTCGTATAATAAATAGGTCTTGACTGATTTTCGGGGGAATGTGGAAATATCTCCAAACTATTTTCATACCTACAAGTTTGTACCGCACTCTTGTTGCGCGAGCACTTCACCGGTTTATTATTATCCAATAAAATTACATTAAGTTTTGGATCATGCTAACACATATTTTTTCTTTTTTTTTGATTTCGTTTTTGTTCTCTCCAACGTTTTCTCTGTTTAGCTTTTTGTTCATCAGTGAGGTCTGCAGTTTTCTTTTGATATTTTTTTAGTCTTTCTACTTCTTTCTTCTTAAAAAATTTATATTTTTGTGGATCGTTTTTAATTCTCTCCCGATATCTCTTCGCTTTTTCTGCTGACGTTAATGGCATATTTGTACCTAAAACCCAAAAAATATAAATTTAAGTGCACTCCTTTTTGTACCTTTCCTTATAAAAATCTACAGCTCTCAATCTCGCTAGTCAACATCATGTTTGCATCATTATCCTATCCACCACATGACCCCAGTATATTAATAAAAAACTGTGCTACCAAAAATATTGTGTAATCAAAATTACGATTGTGTGGACAGTTATTGTTACCTGCAGCGTTTGATGGTATTTAGTATTTTATACTCCGATCCAAGCAAAATACAAGCACTGGCGAATACATCTGCGCAGAAACCATATCTCCCATTACATACAACGAAGTGGCTAAAGCTCTGTCCACAATTTAATTCAACAAAAGCCCTGGAGTCGACGGAATTAGCACAGAAGCGCATATTTTTGGCAAAACACACCTTTTAATTCCTTTAACGAAACAACAAGTTAAAAACAGGCCGAATCTCTGAGAACCAATGAGACTCATATAAAACTCAAAAATTTAAATTATACCACAATGTATTAAAAACAATAAAAATAAACTGACATAACGTTCACTGGGATACAATTCGCCTCGTTAAAATTATTAAAAAATAATTATATAATACAATTGTAACTAACACATATGGGTAATGGGTATTAAACCAGAAACAAATAAATTGAACAAAATTGTCAAATATTTAAAAATGAAGTATTTTCCAGCACCAAAATTATTTGCGAATTCTCGGCTTATGATTATGCTCTTTTCTCATGGACACCAATTTCCCCTCAATCGTGTAAACGACCGCCTTGCATAGAGCCCGCGTATGACTCGCACACCTCTACAGAAACTCCGACTTCGTGGATTTGTATCCTTTATTTGTTCTCATGTGAAACCTGTAGCCGTTACTCTCGATGAGCTGAGTCCCTTTAGAAGAAATGACGTACTGGTAATCCAGGAGAAGTACTAAAAAAGTAAAAATATTTTTTAATGTAGGTAGTTATTTATTTATTTCTCTTTTTTTATTTTATAGATCTTTTTTCAGCAAAATCATTTTAAGTATTGAAATAACCAGTATAAATTAAATAAAAAACAAATCACAACTCTTGTCGATATTGAAATATCTACATAGATTTAACCACTATATAAAAAAAAAACAAATCACAACTCACTGTCGAAATCTAAGGTAACTAATTTAACCATCTTCCAAGGATCGTAGCGTCATGAAAATTGGCATCTGTATGTAGTTCTGATGAAAATACAATAATATGGTACTGTCGAACTGATCTGATGATGGAGCCGGATGATATGAACTGGAACTTCAGGTTGGAACATCGTATCATAGCTGTGCTTGGATTTGTTAGAAAAGTCTGTAATGAACTTTAATCACGATTAGGTTTCAAGGTCTGATGATGAAGCCGGAATATAGACACTGGCATTCCATGATAGAATATCATATCATAGCCGTGTTTGGACTTGTTAGAAAGGCCTTGTAATGAACTTTGACCACGATCAAGAGGAATATCGTATCATAGTCGTGTTTGCACTCTTAGTGGTCTACAGATTGAAGAGCTAGATTGTTCTAAGCTGACAGGTAAAACACCATGCAATGCAGATGCACTGGCGGAGATGGAGAGCATGCGGGCTCATTCGCCTAGTTGAAATAAATGTATAAATGTTAAAAATAATTCGTTATCAAAGACTAAAAAGTATAATATAAATTAATAGTTAAAAAACACTAGAAAAACATGCTTTTATAAATGCACGTAAAAACCAAAAATAAATTATGGATCGTTCAAGTTGTCTCTATTTCTGGACTGAAGTGTAAACTGTGCTTTTAATTATAATATTTGATTGTAAAAGCGTGGGGCGCTGGAACAGGAAATAGTTTCTGCAGCTTCCGCCAGGAAGTTAGCATTAGTATTTGTTTACAAGAAAGTCTTTCCTGTTCCAGCGCCCCACGCTTGTACAATCAAATATTATAATTAAAAGCACAGTTTATACTTCAGCCCAGAAATAGAGACAACTTGAACGATCCATAATTTATTTTTGGTTTTTACGTGCAATAAAAGCGTGTTTCTCTAGTGTTTTTTAATTAGCACGGTAAGACTAAAGTGAGCTATGGAGTCATTGTTAGCATTAAAATTTAGTAGGTACGAGCCGGGATTCGAGCCCACAACCACCGTTTGACAGCCGCATGCCTGAACCACTAGGCTACCGTAGTGTTTCCGAGGTCCTAAGGAGTAAAAATATATATGGGCTACGAAGTGAAAATGCCCGCTTCAAATAAAATTGCGAACAAGGTCTACGACCCCGCAGACGTGGTACGGTCGACGCCAAAAATACGTTTACACTATTCGCCTTATTGCCATTGCATAAGGTGCAAAAGTGTTAAGTATTTTTGGCGTCGACTGTATAAGAAATACAAAAACGACACGACAGGCGGATCGCAGTTTCATCATTGGATACGGTTGATCCATATTACACTCGTATCGCAATTCCTACGGCATGTATATTTTATTAAAGACTTAACTTCAATAAAATATACATGAATTGTGAAATAAAATTAGTTTCTTTCTTTCTTTCTTAGCCAACAGAAATAATAGTTGTTGTAATAATAGGTGCTATATGTTATTGTTAGATTTTTTTTTTATTTGTGCACCTGTGATTGTGTTCTACCTTGCCTTAACCGAATGGACCCTGCGGAAGACCAGCGCTGGCTGTCAAGCTAGCAACATGCTGAGTTGGGTCCATTGCGTGACATAACCTGTGTTATTTTTTAAAATTTATTATTTTATTTTCTCTATTGTCACGAATAAATGTTTTAATTTGATTTTGAAATAAATAAGTTGTAACCAACAAATAATTCGTTATGAACATACTCGGAAAATATCAATACTACCTACAATTTTTTGCAATTTCACACATTTCGTACTCACAAAGCGAACGTTAAAAAGTTGCTGATTCGACTGTTCATCAAATAAATACCCTTACTGGCAAATTTTTAAGGAATTCGAAACTTCTATAAGAAAAACAACAAGTAAGATTTTATTCCGTTTTTGACATTTTTTAAAAAGAACTATAAATTTAGATTTAACTTTTATTCAAATTTCATTTTATTTATGCTATTTATCTCCCTTTGACATGTTTGTAATTATTAATTTTGATCGAAGTGTATTGTTTTTGACTTGAAATTGAAAATCTAAATGATGGTAGGTAACTTGTTTTAGTGAATTAATTAACATTTATTTAATTATTTATTTATTTATTACCATTAATATTAGCACTTACAGTTGTACCTTACATGCTAACTGGTAAATTAATATTTATCATGCGCGTTTAGAATGTATCATGTCAATTAATAGTAATTATTTAACAATAATTACTATTCATTCTTCAAAGTCAATTATTTAAGTGGAATCTGATTGAGATTCTTACAAATAAATATAGAAGGTCAATAAAAATTAGAAAAACTAAAATTATATAATATTAATAGGTCTAGGTTATTTAATAATACAGGTTATGCAGTTATAGAGCTAGGAGTGACAATTATTTCTAAATATTGATCAGCAGTCAAAAACTTTGGTTTCGGGCTTAAAAATATGTCCAGTTGGCTGTTACTGTCCGTATGTCATTTAATAACTTTAGTACTAGATGCAGAGGGGAAGAGGCTAGTGCGCCAGTCCTTGTTGGGGGGATAGCGAAGAGATCGCGGCGACGAGGACGTGGTTGCTTTGCGGAGAGACGTGGAACTCTGAGTCCTATAAGAGCTAGCAGTTGGGAATTGGTCACAAGGCCGCGTATTAAATTGAAGAAGTAATTTTTGCTTCAAATTTTGAAATGACGTTTTTTATATATATTTTCATCTCCACCCAAAAAAGTAAAACTAATTATCCTATAAAAAAAAACAAAAAAAAGACCAAATATAAAAAGATACATTTTTCTTGTGTTTGTGAAGTAGTGACACCTCTAGATTTTTTTCTCAGAATAGACCATAAATTGGCTTACTACTTGTCATAACTTCAAAATTGATCATACTCAGCATAAATATTCTACACTATAAGAGGCACTCACAAAAAAAACCCGAACCCATTTGACTTACTAAGAGAACCCGTCTATGGCCTTTGTACAAAAACGTATTTCTCCACAACAGCAATTCTTTAAGTACATTTGTTTTTCTTCTCAGTCAGTCGTTTACACCGTTTACGAACGCTTTTGTGTGAAATCTAGAGTATAATTCGTTGTCACTTATCGATCAAAATTGCAGAACTGAGTAGTATGCGTGTCTTTGACAAACACAATGATGTCATCGACGGTCAAAACAGAAGCCTTGCACCGATACTTGCTGTGTGTGGTGCACCTCCAGCGGATCTGATGTTTGCTGTGACTATTCTGTCTGTATCTGATGCCGCGGTACAAGAGAATTTTGCTTCCGTTGGGCGAATATGTAAAAACAGCTCGTTCTGCAAAATAATAATAATTTGATGTTAATGCTATAATGAACGGTTTACCTTGGCATTATCTACATACTATGTTAGTCGTTATAGGATGGTCGTAAGAGTTTGACCATATAGAGGCTGCGATCCTCGTTCCGGGTCGTTCCTGGCTCAACAGATTTCCTTGGCCTTTCAGCGTGGCAACGCCGCCAGTGTCATGGGAATTTTAGGGCCACCAACGATCCGGGGCGGTCCTTTTTATTAGTTTAGGTTATTACGTATTGTTGACGAAGCCTGTTGCGCATTTACACACAGATAGGTTAGCTTTAATATATAAGGGATGAGGAGTCTACAATCTGTCAAGCTTTCACAAAAGGATCTAGGGTTATTACGGTGCACAACACCACAAGAGTTCCTACGACTAGCGATCATAACTGGCCATCTTCAGGTATTTTTAAATAAAAGCACACAAGAGTAGGTTTATTCACTAAGTAAGTGAGAGCAAATTACAGTAGAGTCTTTAGGTAGATGTTTCAATTTGCTGCCGTTCCTAAGGATGTCTTCAGTCTTAGGCTTATACGTTACAACGTTTCATGTCTAAATAACTCTTTATAAAGCATCGCAAAATCTATGAACGGCCAAGGTGTAGTATACTCGGCAGTAGCAGTTTTCCGTCATTACTTGTGAAATATACAGTCATCTCTCAAGAATAATTTAGGAATTTTGCTATGTTTATGTAAGTCGTTTGAATCGTTACAGAAAAACTAAAAATATAAGCATATTTTACTATGACCTTTGCACAGTACATATGTAGTATAGCCAAATTTAACCAATTGTAACATATTTTCGGAACCAGTTCCCTACATTTGTCTTTTTCAGAGGACATCAAAAATCGTGACAAAATATTTCGAAAATATTGGTTTGCTTTCCGGAAATAGGTGTATAGTATGTAAATAAGATTATATATTTGTGTGAAACTGGACAAAATGAATGCTAACTGGCATTGAATAAAAAGTTTACATGTGATCAAAATGACCATTCCAAGGACTTCGACTCCAAATTTTATTTTCCGGCGCCTTTTTTCAAACATGGCTGATTGCTTTTGATGTTTATATTTTGTGCTATGACGTTTGACACCTAAATAACGAGTTGCAATAGAAATGATGGGGTTGCCTTTGTAGAAAAAGCCGGCAGATTTTTTTGTTCCTTATGTCCTACCCAAAGAACAAATGTAGGCACGAGAATAAGATTACAGCGTACTCTACTCATACAAAATGTGTACCTATACAATTCGATTTCTTCCCTAGACATGCATTAACCACGTCGATGGCGGACTTTTTACTATGTAAAGGTTCTGAGTGTGGTTTTAGGAACTGTATACTCTTTAACAGCTTTCTTGAGGCCCATTTTACGCGCCCTAACTGCAGTGATAGCTTCTATCATATTGGCAGGATCCCAACATCTTCTCTACGATCTTAGAGGACTGGTTATACCAGCGAGGAAAGCTGAAGTAGAATTTAAATTATGCTTTGTTCTAAAATATCACAAGGATTTGAAAGAAATAGGCCCGAGGAATTAAAACTAGTAATGCTCGTTGATTTTTAAAATATACTTGTTTAAAACACAAACATGTAAAATGCCAAGACACGCCAAAATTAAAAGTCGAATTAAGTTTTAAAATATATCACAGATAAAAAATACTACATTTGTTCCAGGTCAATGTTGTACAAGTCTAAATCAATATTTCTCGACCAATTTAAGTAAATAGTAAAATTACTTCGAACATTGCAAAATGGCTAACACTTCCTCGAACAGGCTCGAGTCGATTCGCGTCGTGTCTTAGTCATGGTTGGCACTTAGCTACATAGAACACAACTTGCAAGGCAATCGCCTAATTTTTCGTACACGCATTAAAATACATAAATATATTATTTTGAAGGTGACAATGACAGTGGATGCTCACTCAACGCTTGTTCGAAAAATTAGGCAATTACCCTGCCGATCTTAGAATCATTTGAATGACTACTAATAGTACTTAATACATTGACCATTGCAAATTGGCCTTCCACACCTCCCCGCGCACGATTACACTCGCCTCGTGAGCGTGGTTGGCCACGAATTTCACGATCTGATCTCCGATGATCATCATGAAGGCGCCGCAGCGGTGGTTGGTACACTTCCATCGCTCCATCACACCGGTCACTCGGTAACTGTAGTATGTGTAGCCGTCGATGTAAATCAGCTTGTTGCCTCGTTGGGATTTTGTGTAGTACACTGAAATGGTATAATAATAGTTGAGTTCTGTGAAAAGCTACGAACGTTAAAATCGCTTGCTATCTTTGCATTGCTTTCCTCATGTCGTTCGTTTCGGTGTGCTTGTACACTGTTTTGAATACTGTCCAAGTTTTCGACGGTTAATTTTGCCGACGCGGATTTGCCCGCTTATTGCAAAGAACGCAGGCAAACTCGCGGGAGTGTTAGTAAGCTTCTTGCATTTTTTTATGTGCCATCGGTGACCATTGTAACTAAAACGAAGATAAATCTAATCATTCGACTAATAATATGCATAACTACTACTATTGACTGTAGAAGTAAGGGAAAGTAGCAGAAGTGTTTGAGTTGAGTTGGCAGATGACACTGGCCGAGTTCGAGATTACAATAATTACTCAAAAAGTTACATCTGAATGCCTGTCAATCTCCATCAACCAACTTGATAGGACGGGCCTTATGGCGTTGTTTGTTTTATATACTGGTTCGTACCCAAACCATCAAAGCCGGGATTTACTTATACAGGGTGGAAAGATAAGTCGGGCCCTGGAGGGAAACTACCTTAAATCCTTAAGCTGGCTCATTTTACTTAAAGGAGACATTCCTTTATTTTTAAAAAGCAACTAAGATTTATCAGTTAAATAATTAAAAATGTAACAAATTGATAGTAAAATAAAGTTAATGTTAGATTTAAACTCCCTCCCTAAAACCTTATGTTTGATCAAATTATATTCATTAAGTATATTTTTGTCATTTTATACCGTCATGGGGTACAAAGGGTTTTTATAAAACCAGATTTTAGTATCATTCAGTTCTGATTAACTTTAAATAAATTATGGAAAACCACATTTATTTCCGTGTTCTTTTATAAATATAAAAAGATAAAAGGTAATAATTAATCGTATTATGGTACAATATATTTTAATTTTCATTTCGACCAATTTACGTATTTGAATTACTGAATAATACAATTAGATTTAGAATAGAATAGAATAGAAAAAAAAACTTTATTCAACATCACATTGATAATACAATGTTAAAATACTCGCAATACAATTATGAATACTTAAAATTATTATCATAATAGTCTGTAATCGCCATTTAAGTAAAATATATGAGTTAACATTATAACATGGTTAAAGTGAATACCTCTATACCTATTAATATTTTTGGGTCAGGCAACTTTTTCAAAGCCAATATTAGGATAATCGCTATACTTTGTACCTACAAGTCGAGAAAATAATCAAAATGTATTTAACAGTACCTTAATCTACTAATATGGTATTTACATCAACCCGATAACAAGTACAAAAGTTCCGTGAGCAAATAAGTATTTTCCATATATATCTTGGGCAATTTGACTTGAAAATAGTAGATACAACAAATTAAACATTACAACACTGTAGGTAGTTGGTAAAGTCTTTATTGTTTTTCTTAAAGACCGGTCAATCGCTATAATTATGTTCTTTACTTTACAAATATTTTTACTGGTTCATCGTAGCTTACGTAGGTAGGTATATAATTAATTTGATGAAAAAGGATTCATATTGAAAATTTTCGCATTTTAAACATGATTATGATCGTGTTTCTTTTTATTTCGCGTAGCAGTAAAGTAATGTTCATGCCTTTTAAACTGTCTTACAGCTTTAATTTTAGTTCCTACTACACAGGGTTTATATTATACCTAATCACTGTTTTTAACTATGAATTAATACTATGGCGCCATTCCATTCGCAGAAATTGACAAATGGGGTTATGATTTTGAAAGACAAACACAAATTAAAGTGTGTAATATCCCTATGAGAGATACACAAACACATTTTGTAAGTCGAATATCATTTTGTGATACTAGGTATTCCGAGACAGGCTTTGACGTGCATAACTTAACATAATATTAATAACATCCAATTTATTTATTTGTATCTATAGGTATACAGCCTAATACCTAGGTGTCCTAGCAGGATGATTATGGTTGTTATCCATAGAGATGATCTCCTCGAATTTCGTGCGAACATATGCTTTGCAGCCCTTGGGTCTGTCAGTAGAACAGTACCAGCGTTTGCAGATGGATTTGCGGTAGTGGTTGGGAAGAACGAAGGTGTAACCGGCGCAGGAGAGACGCATCTGGCCTTTCTGCGATCTTCCGATGTTCACTGTAAAGGAAACAGTTTCAGTTTGCGTTCAAGGCACTTATACTACAAGGTATATATATATATACTTGGTAGAGATTAAGGTCGGCCAAGCATGTAATACCCTTGGTGTTGCACGCGTTCATACGCTGCTTGCCATCAAGCGTGCCGTTCGCTCGTTTGCCGCCGGAAAAAATAATCGAGTTAAAAATGTATTTATTGTAGGTACGTTTTTTTCCGTAGCCTAGCACAATACAATAAGGTGAAAAAAGAATACAAGATTTTGTATTGTCAGGCACAGGGTAATAATATCTCCCAAGTTAGTTTTATATACAACAATTCTTAGTCAAATTGGATATTTTCATATATGGCGCCAAATATATTTTCGTTGAAATTGGTAGGTGTTGCACGCGTTCATACGCTGCTTGCCATCAAGCGTGCCGTTCGCTCGTTTGCCGCCGGAAAAAAAAATTGACGAAAAAAATGCATTTATAGTAGGTACGTTTTTCGCCGTAGCCTAGCACAATACAATAAGGTGAAAAAAGAATACAAGATTTTGTATTGTCAGGCACAGGGTAATAATATAAGTTAAGTTAGTTTTATATACAACAATTCTTAGTCAAATTGGATATTTCCATAGATGGCGCCAAATATATTTTCGTTGAAATTGGTAGGTAATGTTAAAAGGTCGGAGGTCTTAATAATAATTATGATTCGCAGAAGAAAGCAAAAAGAGCGCGCTTGAGTTTTTCTAAGATATACGAGGAATTTATGTGTTATCCTGGTTTAGATAAAAACAATAAAACCTGAAACTTTTAGAAAGTATGTGGTGGTATGTGATGTAAACATAAAAATGGTAAATAATATAATATCTAAGAGCATTTAGTGGAATGTATTTGGCGATAAGCGGAAACAATTACATGTATTTATTTAGGTGTTTTGTTCCAATAGTAGGTATATGAATACACGTTAATATAAATTTATAAGCTCAATATAAGGAGTATTATCTTTGTCACATATAATTATAAAATATTCTAAAATTAATTATCTTCTAAAAATAGGTAATTATATTTTTGAAAAACAAAAAACACCATAATTCTGTTCACTGCTGAGATCATTATTAAACATGCATAGATTACAGTGTCTGCCTATAATCAGGCAGCCCGCATGGTAATATATTTAGGATATAAAAGTAGATAGGAGAAAGACAAAAAAATATAATGCATGGCAATTTATCATCGTTTGTTTGTTTGCCACCGAGCTGGATGATAAAAAAGTACTCAATCGTACAAATATTTTCTATTTAAATGTAATGAGAAAGTATGCCACAATTTCCGTCCATAGTTATCTTCTCTATTACATATATCCTGTGTGGTTGTGCGTCCCTTTCGTCGAGGCTATGGTCCCATGCACCGTGGTCAGCACGGTCTGGCAAGAGTACTTCTTGCGTTGGGAACAGTACCAACGGCGCGGCCATATATTCTCACTCTGGCGATTCCAGTTACTAGAGTACATGTACTGCCCTACCCGTAGTACATAGTTGCCTTTAGTCGTCGGTATCAGTTCTGTAACTGAGGAAGGCAATCGGGTAAGTATCTGCCAGTGCTCTGTGAGGCAGCGGAACGATGTGCGAAGCTAATTCTCCTATAAGAAGCGATGCGCGAGCGAGGCTAGTAGTACTATCGGTGGATCTTTACTTCTCTCGATGCTCCGCTAGCTCGCCTCGCACAGCTCTCGTAGACACTCACCCGTAAGGTAATGATCAGCGCTAGTAGCATGATCGTGTATAAGTTCGACATAAAGCATTCGTCCCTTTGGAAGTTACCCACTTACTGGAGCAGGAGAAATGCTTTTTTTATTTTTATTAAGAACAATTTACTTAATACTTAAAATTAAACATTGTCCCACAAAACTGTAGTCACAGTTTGACTGTGGGATCGGCAGTCTTTACGTGCGACGTAAACGCGATCGTCCTCGCTAGTCTAAACGATATCCGTTTGCAACACGACATGTTTATTCATACCATCTTCATTATTTTATTATCTTTACTATGAGGATTACTACAGAAATCAAAATGTATAATCTCCCTTTCTAGACATAACATAGTCAATTAAATTGGTAATGCGCTTTTTGAGACTCTTTTAATTAAAAAATCACAAATAAGTAAGCTTAAAACGACTACTTGCATAACGTGATACAATACGATATACGTATAGTAGTGTAAGCCGTACGATTTAAAAAAAACCGCAAATCGATGTACAGTTTAGCCGTTTTGTATGGTTTTTTTTCACGGAAACCTATTGTGTGTAGTATTATATGAAAGGGCTTTTTGAGGCGATTCCAAAAATATATCACATCATTACATTTCAGCCATTTTTTTTTAATTAAAACGAAAATAATTATCGAAACATCATCATCATCATCATCATCATATCAGCCGAAAGACGTCCACTGCTGGACATAGGCCTCCCCTAGAGAGTGCCAAATTGACCGGTCCTGCGCCACCCGCATCCAGCGGACTCCCGCGACTTTTACCAGGCCATCAGTCCACCTTGTGGGGGGCCTACCCACGCTCTACCCACCTCGAAACATACAGGATAAATAAATAAATAATAATTATTTATTATTTCAAGTAACATGAGAGTAAAACATTAGGTACTTATCATCATTAGTGTACCTAGTCGTCGTCTCATCATTAATAAAGTTAAACGAGTCAATAATTGGAGAAAAGCCGAGTAGGTAGGTTTTATCTACACTCGAGACCAAAATAACGGAACCACTTAGATTAAATAAAAAAATAAAAATAAAAAATCTAATACCTATGCAAATGTATTGAAGTCATCGTTTATTAAATCAAGAAACTATAATGATTATAACCGTTGGAACAACTCTTAATTATTTACACATCACAATCACATAGGTATGTATTTGACGTTGTATACTAAATAGCCAGGCCAATGTTTATGTACACTATGTAAATAGATATACAAAAAGTAACTTAAGGCATAATATTCCTTCTATTTTTGGCATAATATTTCTTATCTGCAATAGGCAAGTCAAACTGAACTGGGCGAACGAGCTAGCCTCGGCGTTTATCGTGTTTTTCCAAACAGAATGGAATTTTCCCAGACATGAGACCATTGATTTTCCGCCCTTATAAGCCCCTACACCCCCTAGTAAGCTTTGTATAAATATACACACTGATGACTAATGTAATTTCTGAAGGTACATATATTATAATTTATATCATTTGATGGAATTGTAATTAGCTTGTCAGGTACGTTATGGAAGCGATAGTGATATTCCTGGCTCATGTATGGGTTCAGTCCATGATTCAGGAAGGCGATCAATTTTCGGAGATATCACAATTATTGCTGATAAACCAATTTTAACAGAAGTTACAATTAGTAGAGTCGTTTGGTGGCATCTTATCAGGTAAAATTAGAATAATTTGCTCTTTTGAAATTATTAAGATGTTGTAACTTCACAATTTTATTCTCTGCGGTCGAGCCGCGTTCATTAATTTTTCACTTACTTATTTAAAAATCATTTAACCCATTCAGCATCCATAACGACTCGGATGCGTCAGAGAGTATCTACGGAGTACAGCGTAGCGTGGCAATTAATGGGTGAAGGCGTTCAAATATGCTTTAGGTCTCAAAGGTTTTGTAGCCATGTATACATTTAATACAATACAATCTCTTTGGAACAATATAGGACCACGAGGACACGCTCTTCTCTTTCTCGTTACAAACTAGCATTTTTTGTCCATAGGTAAGTAGGAGTAGGACGCTTCTTGGACAATCTATTTTATCCTAGCTGGATTTTTAGAATTAATTCACGGATCTAATGTGGTATCTATTTATCTTTATTGCCGAGTTTACATAATGGACCCCGCAAGACAGCCACCGCCGTAGCAGAAACAGAGCAAAAAGGAGATGGCAGGATGATTGGGACGCGTTTTGCTTGGGTTGGCTGAGCTTGCCAGCGATATGGCCGAGTGAAGGAAAACGGGGAGGCCATTGCCCCACAGGCTAGATAAAGAAATCCGAGTTTTGACGCGATTTGCAGCGGGTTGGAGAAGATAAGTATCGCCTTAGATCCGTGAATAGCCGTTACGTTATAATTATTAAAAATGTTCACAAAGCGCTACATTTTAAAGTGTAATGTCATAACTTGATGTCGATAGACATAAATATTAAATAGTTACTTATTTAGTAAAGTATTTACTGTTAGTAATTACTTACAACAATATTATTATGTAGTATTATATGGCACAAATATAAAGCTACGTATGTGAGTGTTCCCCGAGATGTGCTACTATTTTTCCTTGGACCATTTTGATCGAAGCGCGGCACTTACGACTGACTCTCTTGGAACAATACCAAAGAGACTTTAGTTGTATGTTCTTGCAATTCGTTGAATAGGAATGCGTTCCCATCATTAAAAGGTAACCGCCGCTGCGTAGAGGAATCAATTGGTATCCTGAAAGTTAAATAAAGCGTTATTTTTATTCGTTGACGTAGTTTGTCTCTAATATGTTAAATGATTAGACAAAGCGCGAAGTTAACGATTAATATTTTTATTTTCATTTCAAGGGAACAAAAGTGTCTAGCATGACGAGCCAATATTATTTAACTTTAGCATAAAGTCAAATCAACAAATCAAATCAACAGTATATTTTATTTATTTATTTATTTATTTATTAGAAACAAACAGTCTTACATTTGGTATATTGAGAAATACACAAAATTAAAACGGTCTGTCGCAGAGGGAGCTAAAATTTATATATTTATGCATGCTTTTAACACCATTTGCAGCTTTTTACTGAATTTCGGGGTGTACGTTAAAGTAAAATGTCTTTATTACAAACATTTTGCCTTATTTAGACGGGATGGACTTCATTGTGTAGTAACGTATTCTATGCATGCTATCTATTACACACGGAACAGATTGTTTGTGAGCCTTCGCAAACATTAAAATATTATGACACTATATTCTATGGAGTCATCCTTTAAATTTTTTGCTCCTGTTACACAATGTATAGTTTGCAGAATCACACAAGTAAACATCCCGCCCACCTAACAAATTATTAAAAATCTACGATGCCAACTCAAAATCAAACTAAAGTTTTATTAACGTCCCATTTTACTGCGAACGGAGCTGTGGTTGCAAATATAACATGGATATTTATTGCCTGTAGTTGGAATATATACAGATATACTGATACCGATAAAAAATATAGCACGGCGTTTGCTGACGCGCAACCGTCACAAGAGGCAGCGCTGCCCGGTCACACCAATAGTAATAACTAATAATCATCATCATCATCGCAGGCTATACCTATACGTCCCACTGCTGAGCAAGGGCTTCCTCTCAATTTTTTCGATTAATTGATGTTTCAGATACATTATTTTTTCTATAGTGTAGTAAAACAACGAAATAGTAATTCTACTGCATTTTATTATTGAGTCGCCATAGTTAAACAAGTTCCTAAAAACTAAAGTTTGATATACATCTGGTTTCGTATGAGAAATCTTGGCGGTTGATGACCATGATCCAATTGAGCTTTAATGACTGTCAAGTCAGGGGACAGGTAGAATCGAGCCGTGCAGGCGCCGCCTGTGGTGCAGCGCCAGATTTTCTTCCAACCACTAGTGCTGGGCGCGTTGCAGTAATACGTGAAGCCTTTGTAGACCGCTAACTGCTTGCCGGCCTGATTGTGCACCATTTTTACTGAAAAAACACTAAATTGTAAAAATAATTATAGACAGAAATAGTTTTCGAAAGTAGAGATAGAGGCAGACCGAAAAGGAGATGGCGGAACGACCTCGACGTGTTTTGTACGGATTGGCGGGAACTAGAACAGAAAGGAGGCGCGTGGCGGAAACAAGGGTGCCAACAGTATATAACATACATACATACATATAAGTCAAAGTCAAAAGTCAAAGTCAAAGTGATTTATTCTTCAATTTAGGCATATTACATGCACCTATGAATGTCGATAAACTACCACCGGTTCGGAAAGTAAACCTCTGCCTCGAGAAGAACCGGCGTAAAAAACTCTGCGAGGTGTCATTTTTTCAAAACAGTATACAATATATTGTTTTGAAAAAATGACACCTATATAACATAGGTTAGACAAAAAATAAACAGTAGTAGTGGAAAATAGCATTTACTTACTATGCATTCGCTTTCTAACAATCGAAGGTCACCGAAGTTATGAATACTTACTGTAATTAGGCAAAAAATTGTAGTTATAACTTCGGTGACCTTCGATTGTAATCTCATCAGAGTATTATATTTAAGAACGAAACTATTAAATCTTGATATAAATCCCATTACGTATAATAAAACGTGGAGGCGGATGGATGTGTTCAAATTGAGTTTTGATGACCGTGTATTCAGGGGTTAAATAAAGCCGGGCCGTGCACGACCCAGCACCGCAGCGCGTGCATCGCCAATTCTTCTTCCATCCGTTGGCATTAGGAACATTGCAGTAATATGTGTAACTTTTGTATATTACTAGCTCCTTTCCGTGACGGTTGTGTACTATTTGTACTGCAATCAAATAAAATGTGAGTTACTCACAAATACCGATATCACATTGGTTTTGATGATCACGAGAGGCGTTATGCTTCTTACGGAGAAGCTTGAATCATCAGAGAAGACGTTTAAGGTCTTATGATAACGATGATCATAATGACCAAACTTAATATCCAATGATATGAAAACCTTTCTAAGGTTCGGTCGAACTTGCAAGGGGCTGAACACTGTTCGCTTTAACTTTACGTTTAAACCGCCATACGAATTTATCAATGGGCTGAAACCGACAAGGTATCAAGATGTTCAGCCACTTATGAGTTCAGCTGTACAGATCAATAAAATAATATTGCGAACATTGATTTAATATAAAACCTTAACATATACACCATCGATTATGCCAAATTTTGGAGCAGGATGATTATGAACTGGTTGAGATTTTATGACTTCAAAGTCTCGAGAGAGGTGTAAACGGGCTCGGCACACCCCAGCATTCGTGCACGCCCAATTTTTCTTCCAGCCTCCCTTGTTGGAATGCATGCAGTGAAACGAGTAACCTTGGTGTAAAACTAGCTGTTTCCCAGCGCGATTGTATGTCATTGTTACTGCAAAAAATGATAACGCTACACACATAAAATAGTATTTCTATTCTTAATATCAGTACCGTAAAAACAAATGGAGTTTTGGACAGTCTCAAAATTAAACAAATATTAATATGAATGTGCTGTTAACATTTAAAGGTGACCTTATGACAATCATTAAATAAACCCTTCAAATCCTGATCGAAATACAAGTACTTAAATGAGATTATGTAACGTACAAGATAAACAAAAGAATTTTGGAAAAATATTAGTCTATTGATTTAGTATCGAAACTTATAATCATCATCGTCTGGAGAGAAGGCCTTTTGTTCAAGCTGCTATCCGTTGTCCCAAGCTTAACCATGGCCAACTTAATATCTAACATGCTTACTGAGAGACGGTTCAGAGTACACATGGGGTCAGAAGTTAGCGACATCAGGAAGCTCAGTAATGGCCTGCCCCAGGGATCCGTGCTCGCGCCTATCTTATTTAATTTATACATTTACGATATACCAAGTACCATGGCTAGAAAGTTTATCTACGCTGACGACATCTGTCTCGTGACACAAGGCAAGGATTACGCAATTCTGGAATCTTCACTGTCCAAGGACTTGGAGGCACTTGATGGGTTTTTTAGAACTTGGCGACTGACACCCAGCACGAGTAAAACTGAGGTGAGCTGCTTCCATCTACATAACCATTCTGCCAAGCACGAGCTAAGGGTGAGTTTGAGAGGCTCAACTGTGAGACACAACTTCTTGCCAAAATATCTCGGCGTCACTCTTGACCGCTCAGTGACGTTCAAACAGCATCTCACCAATACAGCTCGCAAACTCCAGACTCGCAACAACATCGTCCAGAAATTGAGCGGAACCTCCTGGGGAGCTAGCGCCGAAGTGCTGCGTACATCTGCACTATCCCTGGTGTATTCCACGGCTGAATATTGCGCACCAGTCTGGCTAGGCAGTGCCCACACCGCTAAGGTTGATGTGGAACTGAACAAGGCGATGCGCATCATCTCAGGAACACTTTTATCTACTCCTTGCCACTGGCTCCCAGTACTTTGTCGGATACCCCCGCCTGACTTGAGAAGGAAAGACTCCCTCCTACGAGAAGTGACCAAGATCCAGAAAAATCCTAGCCTCCCAATTCATTTGGAGTTTATAAACCCTACCATACACCGCCTAAAGTCCAGGAACGCTTCGTATAGCATCGCCAGAAACCTGCTCGACAATAATTTCAACCTGAAGCAGGAATGGTCGAAGTTATGGGATGCGGAAATGGCGGGCAAGCTAGGCTCCGGGATCATTCCAGGTTCCACAATAGAAGGGTCAGATCTTCCAAGACGACATTGGTGCAATATCAATCGGCTACGTACTGGCCACGGCCGTTGCGCTCAATATAAACATCGTTGCGGGTGGGTAGAGTCGCCAGCTTGCCCCTGCGGTGCCGATGTACAGACCATCCAGCACATCATCGAGGACTGCCCCTTAACGCGCTACGCCGGTGGCCCTCCAGAAGACCTGATCGTCCTTAGCGACGAAGCCATCAAATGGCTGATTAGCCTTAATATTAATCTATAATTGATTATGTGTATTTGCTACTGTTTCGTCCTGTTTGCCATACGATTAAATAAAAATCATCATCATCATATCAGCCAAAAGACGTCCACTGCTGGACATAGGCCTCCTGCAAAGAGTGCCAAAGTGACCGGTCCTGCGCCACCCGCATTTAGCGGACTCGCGGGATCTTTCATCACTAGCAACACCCGCTGTTCAAAGACACTAGTCTTGAGACACTGCAGAATATTGGACAAAATGATTTGCCGTAGCTTCCCGAACGCTGCCAAGCCGCGTCGGATTCGACGATTGACCTCTGTCTCGAAGTTAGACCTAAACAGATTATGTCCAACTCTTTACATTCCAAAAGAAACCATATACTTACATACAATGTCAGTTTCAATTGTGGCCTTAAAACAAAATTTAAATGAACTGTTCGAACCACAAACAACATACATATGAATCATTAAAACAATAGTTTTTATTAAATAACGAGATACATTTTAAATGATAAGTGTAACAATATGTCAGCAATCCCACCTTCCAGACCTGGAAATACAGTACCGCTGACGCCATCCAGTGACAAATCGATAAACTAAACCAATGGGAATAACAGTACTGCTGCCACCATCCAGTAGTGAATAGATGCACTAACCACATGGGAAATCGATACACCTAACGACCCCCCTCGACGAGCGCCTGTACTAACATAGTACCGAATCCGCCAGAAGATGTCGCTGTCACCAAGGCTGCAACGCGCTGTTAAGATTTTTCCTGATTTGGTTAGGTTCGCCGACTGAAATTTGTTATGTATCGAATCTTAGGGAACCGATTATTCCTAGGTATAGCCCCCTGCTTCCCTTGCTGGAACTACGTGCTCATACCTAGCTATAGTCCTCTATCGTGCATCCGCGCCAGTACCTTTACTCCTTACTGGCTGTGGAACACGACGCTTGCCCTCTCTTATACCGTCTACGCTGTAGTTTTCGTGTAAATTTAATACACGCCTTGCTGGATATACGCTTTTTCCTTCACCCCGCACGCACCCTCGCTACATAAGTCTTTTTCACTGTGAAAATAAAATAAATACCTTATTCTATGCAGACAAATGTTTACGGCTAAATAGTTTTTCTCTGAAATGTTCTTGTTTGAATTGTTATAAACGCCGGGCAGAATTGAAAATTGAATCCAATTATGTATTCAACAATTTAATCGTTTGTCTACGAATTAGGCGGAATGAACTGGTTGAGATCTTAGTATTTCGAAATCTTGGGAGCTCGGTACGAGAGAGAATTTCCCATATTTGTGCAGACCCATATTTTCTTGTAGTCAGATTGGGGACTCCGCGAGCAGAAA
Source organism: Epinotia nisella (assembly GCA_932294315.1). Lineage (NCBI taxonomy): Eukaryota > Metazoa > Arthropoda > Insecta > Lepidoptera > Tortricidae > Epinotia > Epinotia nisella. Next base: position 28,727,990 of record OW028675.1, on the reverse strand, counting down.
GGTTACCCTTGGTACATAGTTAGTTGTTTTCCTGCATCATTGAGTGCCATTGATAATGTGAGAAAGACCCACCAAAAACATAAATGTGTGTGTGTGTGTGTGGGAGCCAAGTTCAATATTAAGGATATTAGGTTATCAACTTCGTCGACAAAAGAATTGAGATCTAAATGGGTGCCAAGTGCAGTAGAAAATCCTAAATGTTTTCTATAGGTTATAAAATTATAACTTCTTAAATTTGAAAACTCGAATTATTTACATAAAGCAGATAACTTAGGATAAATTGATGCTCAAGATTTGACTTGGATAGTTTTTACATACAAGATATCTGATATTTGACTAATCGACTTATCATCTTTATGTTGTACGTAAGTAACTGTTTATACACATAATGTAATATTAATCTTCGAAACATTTGGCTTGCTAGTTAAAAGTAGCCATGTCAAGTCTTGAGCATCTATTCGACTTTGAACTTGGCTGGACACTTTGCCGCATGTCTAGATAACAAGAATAACACAAATGAGCTTTAACAGTGGCTAAAAATTTCAACAGATTCTTATGCTATGCTATCATTCTCCTAATAGCGTTATTCCCGTGTGTGCCCTTAAGTAGCCCGGGGTCCGCTTTGACAAGTAATCCCAAGATTTGGCATAGGCACTAGTCTGTAGTTAGTAGTCTTATGTTTTACTATAAGTACCTAATTGAAATGGAAAAGAGAGGGTCGAAGTTCTACAGTAAAATACAAATTAATCAAAATAGTATATTTAATCCATTACCATGTAATTTATTAAGATATTGCTTATTAAATGAAACAACATTATAAAATAAATTGAACTTTAACAGCTTTACGTATCCATATTATTAACGTCCTGGCAATGATCTTTAAAAAAATTGAGCATGGCTACAATACTTTTAACTGTATCGTAAAACACTAGCTTAAATAATAAAATTAATAAATAGGAACTCGTTTGTATCTTAGCTCCATACAAACATTCTCCCCCCAATTTCACCCCATTGGGGGATGATTTCCGCGATAAAAACTATCCTATGTCGTTCTCCGGGACTCAAACTATCCCTATACCTACCAAATTCAATCTAAATCGGTTCGGCGATTTAAGCGTGAAGAAGTAACAGATAGACAGACAGAAGACATACTTTCGCATTGATAATATTAGGTGGTATGGATATCCATTGTTCGGAGATTACCCCCTTCATATAAACTTACAATATCAAAGAGTTTTCCTCTTTATAATATATTAGTAAGAACTAATGGATGATTGCGATAAAACGAAAGTGTTCTTTCAGATAATTTTTAGCCCATTACGTACGAACTACATAATAAATAATCACTGTTGTTGTTGTATTAATTACCTCTATATTACATGTAAACTATTCTTTAGGCATTTTGACGTACACTCCACAATGCACTCTATAATTCGGAGCAATATGGGAATGATTAAGGTTAGCTTTTATCACGGTGTGGTCTCTGGAGAGGTGGAACCGTGCTGGGCACGTCCTGTTGTTCGTGCAGCGCCAAATCTTCCTCCAGCCGCCAGGAGCCATCATGGCGGAATAGAACGTGTAGCCTTCGTATATGGCTAGCGGCTTGCCCGCGGGGTTTCGGACGATTTGTACTAGAATAAATAGGATAAAAATCGTTATACAAACATAATAGCTAATATACTCGTTATAATGTAAATTTATCACTGGCAGAAGTTTGCATGAAAGATGTTCGAAAATACTTACCGTTAAACGTATACAAACTTTGGGGCCACATGAGAATGGTTTAGGGTAGCTTTTATAACTGTTAGGTCTGGGAAGAGATGGAAGACAGCCGGGCAGAGCAGAGACCGTAGATCATGTACGCTATGCAACTGCAAAAGAATCACAAGCGCGTTGCCGACCCTTAATTGATTTGAGGATTCGTTGTGTTGACAGCTTGAGACAAATGCACTCTCAACACGCGCACCCTTGGGAGCTCTGGCGACCTTACTCACCACCACGCACACAACACCACATACCTACCTACAGAGCAAGTAGTGCTGATCATCATCATCATCGTCATCATATCAGCTGAAAGACGTCCACTGCTGGACATAGGCCTCCCCCAAAGAGTGCCATATTGACCTGTCCTGCGCCACCCGCATCCAGCGGATTATCGCGACCTTTACCAATCAGTCCACCTTGTGGGGCCTACCTACGCTGCGCCTTCCGGTACGTGTTCACCACTCGAGAAACTTTCCGCCCCAACGGCCGTCGGTTCTACGTGCAATGTGCCCCGCCCACTGCCACGATTCGGAGGGCTATATCGGTTACCTTGGTTCTGCTGCGGATGGCCTCATTTCTGATGCGATCACGCAGATAAACTCCCAACATAGCAATCTCCATTGCCCTTTGGGTGACTTTGGGCCGTCTTATGAGGCTCATAGTAAGCGACCACGTTTCCGAGCCATTTGAGACATACCTGGCTACACACACTGGTATAAGACTCTCGTCTTGAGACACTGCGTAATATTGGACGAAAAGATCGAGAGTCGGATTCGACGAATGACCTCTTTCTCAAAATAGTGCTTTTACTATGGTAAAATAAAATAAAATTCGTAAGAATTAACAAGAATTTATATTCAAATTTTTTTATATTTAAAGTATTTATTAAACAATCAAAATCACAATTAAATAAAAAAACAAACCGACTTAAAATGAAATTCAATAATGCTAAATACTAAACGAAAAATTTAACCCTAATTACAAAAAAAATAGACCGTCTAAAAGTTCTGCCTGCGGCATGGACCCCATGACGCTGGCGGCATTTCCCCTTTGGACCGCAAGAGCGATCCTTTGGGAAAAGTACGCGCCAGCTCTGGGGTCCCCTGAGGCGTGGACCAGCCGCGACGACAGGGCTCTCATGAAGGTCTTCATGTCGGCTGACCAGGGTCCCATCGTTTCAACTGCAAGCGTACTACTATTCTAATTACAATGATACTTTTACACTTTGACAGTCCCAGAGTTCAAGGGAACCTTTTAAAATATACCGTTGAAAACACAAAATTCTAAACTAAGGAATTTTAACATAGACTCCTCTACGTACTACATAATTTGGAGCCGCATGAGAATGGTTTAGGTTAGCTTTAATGATTGTATAGTCCGGGGAGAGGTGGAAGCGAGCCGGACAGGATCCGCTGTTCGTGCAACGCCAAATCTTCCTCCAGCCGTCTTGCGTGACCATGATGCAGTAGAAAGTGTAGCCTTCATGTATGACTAGAGGTTTGCCCGCGGGGTTTTGGACGATTTGTACTAAAATAAATAAAATAGAAATGTGGGTAAAAATAAAAAATACTTTGTCAAAATGTAATAAATCTTAACAAACATCTACCTAGCTAGCATAAAAGCGTTTATGCCGGACGCATACTCGTAGCATCATGTTTGACATAAACGCGATTACGCTGGCTAGGCTTGACATACTTAAATTATTGTCAATTAGAAACGTGTCCAGATATTTCTGAGCTTCCTTGCATGTTACGATTTCGAGTCTTTACAACTGATACAACGTGCCGTAGACTATTTAAAAATAACATTTTGACCTTTTTAATACCAATTACTAACATATGAGGGAAAATGCTGGTTCGCGCTACGGCACGTAGTGTACCTTGGCCTCAAAGGGAAGCTACTCGTATACATAAATGAGTGTTGAACACAAGAGAGCGTATAAATAAAGTAATCGAGTAAAACTGCAATTTAATGAGAATCCCATTTCGTATGGTAAAATTTGGAGGTGGATAATGATGGATCAGCAGGCTCTTGTGGACTACCCCTTCGCGATTCAGGTTAGACGCGAGCAGTGCAAGCGCGGCCGGTGGTGGACCTCCATATTTTCTTCCAAGCTGATGGCCTGTTGCAGTAGCACGTGATGTCTTTATCCCTTTTCCAGGCCAGCAGTTGGAAAATGACAATCGGATGTAAGTCTTATTCATTGACATTAAGATATTATATTTGACAAGCAGTGTGTGGTCGATATAACGCCTGTAACTGGAAAAGGGTTAACAGCTAGTTCCTTCGCCGAAGTTTAAAAGTACGAATGTATCTAAAATAAAAAATAAACAACCCAGAATACAGGGCAAGACAAACAAACGGGAATTCCTGCTTCTATACGCCATAAAATTGAGGATAACTACACACAGAAGAAGTGCCTTGTTTTGCTATCTTAACGTTGTTATTTTTGGCATTTGTTTCTGTTTTTATTTATATATTTGATTTTTATTTTACGAGTCATGTTGCTTGTAATATTATTATTCAAAAAATATCCGATTGAATTATTATTTGATTATATTCGGCTCCACTCGGCTCCAAAAAATTAAAAAATCATTCATGGGTAATTGTGTAAGGTTTTATAACAAACTTCCAGGAAACTTAACTGAGTTATCTATTAATAAATTCAAGAACTATGTGAAGCGTAAACTTATCTCGAAAGCTTATTATAGCACACAAGACTACATGAATGATAAAACTCCATGGAACTAATTTTGACTGAATTTTTAATCTATTATTTTCGTAATATTTCGTTTTTTGACATTAGATTGTTTTTCTAGAAATATTCTACTAGTATTTTTTATACAATTTTTTTATCATATATATTTTATTCTTTTGGTTTAAAAATTACTCTAAAAAATTAACTGACGATTTGAAAGTGCTTGTTACTAGGCCTACTTGAATAAAGATCATTTTGAGTTTTGAGTTTGAGTTTATTATTTGATTGCCCAAGTCTAATTGTTCGATTCCAAAACGTTACGCTTATATTTTACAGTACAACTCATTGTGCGTTTGCTGCATATTAGCGGGTTAGCGTTGGAGATGGGTTCAGTCTCGGTGTCAGTGAGCGTTTTACTTGTACCTTTGAAATTCTTTCCAGATGTAAGTACGCATCGTTTTCTTCACCTAACGGCTTGTACTGTATTTCAAATGACATAGATAATGAATGTATTCATATTTCCAATATACTATCATACTTTCAGCACCGCAAAACCATGGTCACCCCTCAGCTTCAACAGAGTCGAGACCTAAACTGCGAAGTTCTTACTAATTTATGACTTAAATTACAAAAGAACAAGAACTGAATGGAATCGAGAACTTATATTTCATACGACTGCTTTTAAAATTTAACATAAATCCCATCCTTTATAATATATCGGAACGCGTTATGCGTATGTTCAAAGTTGACGTTGGACAAGGCAGCCTCGGTGAACGTGAAGCGCGCCCTGCACATCCTGCCTCGCGTGCAGCGCCAGTACTGCGTGTGCGCATACACCCGCTCGCAGTAGAACGTGTACCCGTTCACGAGCGCCAGCTGCTTGTTCGCGTTGTTCCGGACGAATACAACTGGAATGTTTAACGTACTTTTCTCAAAAATGGCCCCCAAAGTGTACATAAGTCACTACATATTGGAAGGTAAAGTGTATAGTTTCAGGTCAGATCAAAATTAAAAAATAAAAAACATTGCAAGCCGCCTGGAATGTTACATACAAATTCCTTTATTTGTCGAGTACCAAACTTTTTAAAAAGTCGAAACCGGCATATGAAAGACGGCACAGGTCGTATTCAGCCAATTCAACTCGTATTTTTCTGTTGCAAACGCGACGTTTTTCTATGTGTCTCAAATAGTTTGCGTTTTTCGGTGGAAAAATACACTTGTGATTCGGTTTAAAAAGAAAAACGGCGGGAAATCAGTAGTAATATTTCCAAGTTGTGCAACGATATTTAAGGTTTATTATTCCCCCATTTTTGAGAAAAGCACTATATTAGCCTCAGCCGGAATGGCAATTGCAGGCTTCGTATTATAATTAGACGGACTCGCATGCTCGTCCGTTTAAACAAATACTCAGCCTGCAATTGCCTCCTTCCCGGCCACGGCAATAATGTACTATTAACGACTATCGACAGGACAGACGCTACAATATTACAGCGCCATAAAAATATAACAGGGTGCCAAATGAATGACTCGCCTGGGGCGACTAGACAGTTAAAGCTAGCCCTGATGCGTTTTAATTGGTAACTTATACCCTCCGCCTATCCACCAGTATCATCTTGATACGTGTTAATTTGACGAGCACTAGCTGCTTCATTACGAGATTCGGGAAGAACCCGACTGGAAATTTGTAAGGTTTAATATCTGTGGCTGACATGCACTGCACGCAGCCATACTGAGCGGGACCAGACAGATCTCGTCCCATGGGCGAGAAAATGGATCAGTACCTGCGCGGGCCCTGTGCAAGTTGGGGAATTCACATATATTCGAATTGATTCAGACGTTTATGCGTGACACACAAACATGTTTTGTCACAGTCGCGGTATATAGGTATAACATTTTTGCTTCCAGAATACATTTTGTGGTACAAAACGTATTGCATTGAAAATATACGTGAAAATGTCATACAATTTCCTACTGTGTACAACAATAGGCGTGTGGTCTATTTTTTTACGATGTCATTCGAACCAGTTTTTGGATAGGAACAAATGTTTGTATCGAGCAACTACAATTAAAGAATCCAAAAATTTAGTTTTTTTTATTATTATTAACTTTATTTCGAAGTATATGGCACCGCAGTTTGTTAGTACATTATAATAAAATAGATTAGGTTAAGATTAAAGATAGCATTAAAGGTTACAATTGTTATACAGATAGTTAGTACATAAGTGGGTACCTGTTTAGTTATGTGCAAATCAATAAACCCTTTTTATTTGTCCAACCCAGTGTGCAAGTATTGGACAATCATACTTATTAACAATTACATTTAGGACGCTGTTGGGACTAACGTCTAATCCAACCCAGCAGGGATACGATTCTCTTTCGCATGAGTGCTGGGAATCCATCCGTGCGGGCCTCACAGAACATGCCAGACGCACTACGCCTGCTGGGCAAGCCCAGCAATATCCTAAACGTATTGTTATACTGCACTCTCAGGGCGTTGTAGGCTCGCTTCGTATGCCGCACCCAGGCTGCTCGAGTAAATATACCTGACAGTGTGCTTTAAAAAGGGTTATTTTGACTTCACGTGAACATCGAGCAAACCTGCGAGCCAACATAGTTCCACGCACCGTCAAAGCCCTGCGCTCTCGCTCAATAATCTTGGTCATCATTGAGGTCACTAGTTATTGTATGACCAAGATACTTGAACCTATCTACAACTTTCAGTGGAACCCCGTTCAGTATAACAGGAGGCACATGGTAGGGTTTAATTTTTCCCGCCTTTAACTTCACTTTTCTTCGGGTTGTACCTACTCAATACCATGGGATTTGGCGTACGCCTCACAATTGATAAAACCACAAATCACATAAAGACAGATCTCGCTGGCGGCAGCTAAAACGTTTCATACTAATTGATATTGAAGTATGACGTCACAGTTTGATATTTGTAGGTACTAATAATCGTTGTATGGAAAATCAAGCAAATTGCTGTTTTGGTCGTGAAATACTGCTTTTAGGTCCATAGTTGTTATACAATTTTGTTTTTATAAAAGCGTAAGGATTCTATTGATAGCTTTAAATTTACTTTTGGACAGTGAAAAAAATCATATTTTTCTAAACTTTCATATCTTTTTATCATTATTACAATTATTTGATGGTTTAGTATCCATTTAGCAACAACACGTTATCAATTTTAACATGAGGAAACTACCCAATGGGGAATGGATGAAAATTTTTGAAATGCCTAATTATTTTTCTGGAGATAGGAATAACGTTTCTTAGCACCAGAAAAAAATTTCAGGTGTTTCAGCTGCGTCAATTATTTTTGAAAAATATAAACTGTTTCCTCACTTACGTTTTGGGTTTAAGACGGCGAATAATATTTTTTCCTTGATCTGTCTCATATTACAAAAACTATTTTAATTATCCGTGGTAAACTGACACTGGTAATGATATTGACAGCTGCAGCAGCTATATTTGTCATCGTCAGGGTCAGGATATTTAAAAAAAATATGTAGTATGAGACGCATCAAGGAAAGTGTCTTATTCGCCGTCATAAACCCAAAACGTAAGTGAGGAAACTGTTTTTATTTTTCAAAAAAAATGACTCAGCTGAAAAGTCTGCAACTTTTTTCTGGTGCTAGGGAAGGTTATTCCTATCACCAAAAAAATAATCAGGCTTTCCAAAATTTTCATCCATTCCCCATTGGTTGTACTTTTAGGGTGGGTTGCACCAAATCGTCTAGTAATCGTTAGCGTTATTCGTTCAATTCTGATTGTTTGGAAAATTTGACTAGTTAATATGGAATGACAGCTGCCGGCGCCATATTTAACTTTGATCGGGCTATAATCATATGTTGGTGCCACCCGCCCTTAGTCACCTTTATTATAACCATACGTCGGACTCCAGCGGGCATTTTCGTGGCATGTCAGAATGATAGGTAAGGTTCGCAAATCAATCAATTCACTTTCGAGTATTTGTACTTAGTATTTGGTACCTAGTATTTATAATGTGAAATTCCAAATATCATAGCAACTAACTGCGTTATTTATAAACGTACTTGGACTACACATTAGTAGGGTTTGCAATCCGGATCCGACTTGTATGGAAATATCCGGATCCGCGGATCCAGATCCGGATATTTACATACAAGTCGGATCCGGATTGCAAACCCTACACATAAGCAAAAATGGCGAAAAAGTTCGTTTGGCTTTATCCGTCACTCAGACAACTGCAGCTGTGAGAAAGGAACAAAACACAAATGAGTTAACTGGGCAATGTCAAGTTCTATGAACACGGCTCTAAGGCTGTACCTTAGTTAGGTGTTTTTTTTTTAATCCTTTAAATTTTAAATAAAAATAAGATTCAATAGTCTGTGTTATATTTGATTTAATTTGATTAGACGGCACTCTACCAACAAATATAAGTATAAACAACAGTCATAATGACGCATGCCAGCAATTTATTTGTTTTTAAGTGGCCACTAGTGGGCTATCAGTCATCACTTCAAAGAGTATTTACACATAAAGATGAATAAATGATAACGGGTAACTAATTTAATTAACTATGTTACAAACTCTAGGTACATTATAATACTCGTAAGTTAAGATTTTTTGTAAACCTTACCTTGCCCTCAAACTGCCCCCTATAGTCCGACGTATGATTATAACTATTAGCCATGCAACCGAACAAAAAACCGCTGCATCCAAAAAAAACATAATTATTAAAGAATCGGTGGTACAAACTTCAAAATAACTCGAGACTATACTTGTACAAAGGATTACAAATGTTAACAATATTAAAAAGTGAAGGGAACGTAACTATGTTTGAACATAAAGGCACAAAGAACAAGCGACTTGAATGTAGACTTACATAACTTACATAGAGAACCCATATAATCGCATCGGAATTAAAGCATATAAGATTTGGCAATAATGGATAGCACGAATAACTTTAAGACAAGGTTACAAATATGATGCAATTCATTAAATGTAGTACAAATTTCGTACTCGTGCATCGTACGATGCGTACTGAAAAACATAAAGACAAAGTATTTAAAAAAGTCTTGACGCAAACAGTGTGTCTATTTATGATGGATCGGTGTCATAATACGCCATGGTATTTATTTATTTATTTATTAAGGTTTGCCAACAGATGTAATACAGTAAAAAAACTTATTCACAACACATAATGAACTATTGCTAGAGTATCCACCCAATTACAGGCAAACACGGCATGCACTAAGTAAACATAGTAAAAACTAATTTCGTACACTAAATCCAAAATAAGCTGCAAGGTTAGTTACTTGTAAGAAGGCTAGGAACATTAAAATGTAACAAAGCAGAAAGGCAAACTAAAAGAAAATAAGAATAAAATAAAAGTTAACAGTAAACTTGGAGATTATGACTCATAATACATTTGACCTTTGCTTACAGAGATATGTTTTGAACTGATTTTTTGACATGCTCAGTATATCAACCCTGTTGTTTTTATATAGTAAATTATGCTCTTTACAAATTCTCGGTATTACACTATAGTATAGTACGTTTCAGTTGACAAGGGTCGAAAGTTAAGTATTACTGAATTTAGCAGTGTAAGTACTTTTAATGTAAACACAATAAGAATATCATTGATGCAAGAGCAAAACACAAAGGATGTGTAACGCGTACACCAGCCTGCATGTTTCCTGCCGTACCGAACCAGGTATCTTCGGTTCTATTCCCAGTCTGCTCCGCTAGTGTACGATTCGAATTTTTATTTCGTTTTTATTGTTAAAAGTCACTTCATCAACGGTACTCTACGTAGCAGCTATGTTTTATAATCATAATCAATCATTAGTTGTGTAACATTTTTTGTTACTTTTAATCATGAACTCGCAAATAAATACCATTTCGAATAACATACTTAAACGGTTCATGTGTATGCTCCAAGTTAGTATTAATCATCACTCCCTCGTTTATAGTGAACTTGGCCGTGCACTTAGTGTGTCGGGTACAGCGCCATGTCACCCTTTTGGATGTTTTTTTGCTGGAGGCTGAAGGGGTGAAGGTGTGTCCGTTAATAAGCGCTACATCCTTTTGCAAGCAGTTTTTGACGTATTGAACACCTGAAATAACAGTAATAGTTATATGTTGTACACATGTCCTGATGGAGACATAAGAAGCGTAGTGTAAGCCTAGATTATTGAATTAAGAAAAACAGTAGCTAAAGTAGAATTATAGTTTTATTAATTTCTTACATCTACGAACATTTACATTGCGTATGTATATCGCATGGACATCTAGTCATACTCGGTGACAAAGTTGCTAAAATCGTGGTCTCAAATATGATCAGTAACAATATTTATGTCACTCTCTTTCAAGCTTCATGGTGGTGGGGTCATTTATCCTTATATTTATCTACACATCGCTTTAGACTATCACTACAATGAGTGTATTTTGATAAAAAAATCATTTCGGCCCTAAATGCAAGTAAATAGGCCTTCCTTATTTTATACAATCCTCTACAGCCTTATGTATGTACCATCCCGAATAATATAGCTAAATGGTTCATGTGAATGCTCCAAGTTAGGGCATGTCATCACTCCTCTATCAATAATAAACCTCGCCTTGCAGGTATTGTGCCGGGTACACTTCCAAGTCTTCTTAGTAGAGTTAGCCATTTTTACTGAGAAAAAGCTATACCCATTGACAAGCGCCAAAGGTTTTCCTGATTTGTTCCAGACATATTGAACTGAAAGAAGTAAAGATAACTTAATTAAATAATTGTAAGTTTGTAATAGTACATTACATACTTAGGGCGGTTGTGGGCCGAACCGGGTCATAAATATGCGATCTGGGGCCTTACGAATTACCGCCCGTAGTTTGTCTAAAGTTTTACGTCTTGCGAAAATCTTGAGAAAATCCCACTTACGGCCTAGGGTGACGTACAAAATATTATAAAGTACTCATATGGGAAAACGATGTAAATAATAAAATCTATACTAAGTACTGTCAATACCTATATTTTCTTACATTTTAGGGAAATTGACTTAAATAGAGGCCAGTTCAGAGGCAAACGTGACCCCTTGAGTCGATGTGTGTAAGCAGCGGGGTGTACACTTACGTTTGTAGTTAGCAGTGTTGGGCGTAATTAATTACTTTTTGTAATTTAATTACAAATTACACAATTATTAATTCAATTACGTTAATTAAATTGAATGTAATTAAAATTTCATGTAATTGAAATTACTTTGTAATTTGTAATTGTGATTACATTAATTTGTAATTTAAATTACTAAATTACTTTAAGTCAACTTACTTTATACACAATTTTTTTTTCATTTCAAGCTAAACCTTGCAAAGCTCTTCGAAAACAAAGCTATTACACTCATACACTCTTTACAACTTTGGGGCTCCGCTTACATATCAGCTAACATATTTCGGAAATGAATATAATAAGCTAAGCGTCATGCCTCATGAAGGAAACAGATACCTAAAATTAACTGGGAAATCTAGGAATGCTGACTGTCCAAAGAAATTGTGAATGTTACAAAATAGACTAAAACACCACACTTACACACACACACCACCTTGTCTATGACCGTCACATCTAAGTCCTAATTTTAATAAAATAAAACATGCCATGCCCCATACCTATCCGGTTTTCGTTTCACCGATCGTTTATTTTATTCAAAAAATAAGTGATCAAAAATATTCTATAAAACAAAAGTAATTTGTAATTTAATAAGTAATTAATTGCAAAATGTAATTAATAATTCAATTAATAATTACATTTTGTAATTGTAAGTGAAACTTATAATTACAATTTCATTTACCCTGTAATTGTAATTTGTAATTGCAATTACTTTTTGTAATTGTAATTATTAATTAGTAATTCAATTACGTTTTGCCCAACACTGGTAGTTAGTCATTAAAAACCTAGCTATATTGCTCTTAGATCAGCCACGTCTATTTCTATTTCTTGGCTTTATAGTATATGCCGTTGTTTATAACATATTTGTGTGCAACGTGGTTATGTTGGAAGTCAGTCTTGACGATCAGCCCGCACCGAGACTGCGTGAAGCGCGCCTTGCACGAGTGGCTCCTGCTGCAGCGACAGTACCAGGTCTTCTTGGTGGCACTGATACTGTCCACGAAGAATGTATGACCGTCAATCAAGGCCAGGGGGTTGTTGGACGCGTTCCGGACAAACCGAACTGTAAATATTAACGCAAATGTGAATGGAAACATTTCAATAAGTAAAACATCAAGCTGTGACTTGTTCGAATCATATTTAAAATTTGCAACACAAACACAACAATTGCATATTCGAACATGTGACAACTACATACAAGAAGGGCGTTACTTATTTTTTTTTTACATATAATAAGTAGATGATTTGTTGGTAGACGTACCTAGGTACAATTTTATTTTGTTTATAGGCCAAAAAATGTTAGAGAACACAATTAAATTAAGTACAAACATCGGTAAATGTGTTATGACAATTAGGTAAATTAACACCAGTCGCAAGAGCAACGATTATTAATGATTAAACGAACTTACCTGTAAGTGAAGTTCTATCATAATTATATGAAGCGCCTCGTCCGAAGAGATTAGTAACTGAAGATTTATAATACACATGTAGTAACGCCAGGTGTCACCACTCTCTGCACTTAGTTTGGAGTTATTTTTGAATTTTTATTTTTACTATAGAGGGTAGATCTGGATACCACGCCCGCCTGTCCATCGTTCCGCCAGTCATTAAGTTGAGAGATTTGTATTGATTGATGTATATTTCTATATACTTAGACCTTAGGGAGGTAAGCGAAGCGATGGGTGGGAGGGACCTAAGTTACTAATCTCTTCGGACGAGGCGCTTCATATAATTATGATAGAACTTCACTTACAGGTAAGTTCGTTTAATCATTAATTATACTTCGCGCCTCGTCCTCGAGATTAGTAACTGAAGATTTATAATACACATGTAGACTTTGAGAGTAATATTCAGAAATATCATCAATCGTTGACAAGTATATCTCAGGATAATACAACTACGTATTCACCTTCGATTATATATTTAGTATTATATGTATGTATGATTATAAGTCGAGGTATGGACATATATGAATGTAGGTACTCATAGCATGGTAGAACAGGGTTAAACGAAATAAATGTATCTGTTTATTACAAGCAAGTTAAGGTTTAGATGATTCGATTCTGTTTTTATCAGACATTAATTAGCCCAGGATATAAGGAGTGAGACTTTTCAAAACAAGAGTAATTCCAGTATATTAGGTTTATTTATTACGTAATTATCATCACATTATCATTGACATAAGAGTAAATTGAAGATACAATTATTGATAATAATAACTGTTACAATTTATCCACTAATGATTGTCTAAGGTACAATCACTTAAATCGTCTTTGACATAAGTAGGTAAGTAAACGTGTATAACAACTTTGTTTAACGCATAATAGTTAGATTGAACATTCTACAATGAGAAATCAATGATTATAATTCATGGATATTAATTAGAAACCTATGGAATGTATTATCGATTTAATACTGATAGCGCTAGGGATGTATTATCATCGCTACTTAGAATCGGCCTTTGATAGAACTTTGCAAAAGTATTAGACTGTCCGCTCCACCCTGCACAGTTCCGAATGGCGTCTACGCTGACGCCGCGCGCGTGCGCGTGCGACGCGGCGGCGTGCCGCGTGCTGTGCGCGCTGAACACCGCCGCGTCGATACCGCATTCGCTCAGTGTGCGCTTAATCCATCGGCTGAGTGTCTGGGAACCAACTGCTTTATGTGGCTTTTTAGTACCAATAAACAGGCTGTCAGAGCTTCTCAGAGACGTAGTTCTATTTAAATAACATACCAGCGCTTGTGCTGGACATATCACGGGATTTTCGGTAAAAAAGGGCAAGTATATGATAGGTTGTTTACAACCGAGCCTGGATGTTTTCAAAATATCGGGTATTTTAATTGTAATTTTTTCAGATGAAATTTCAATGTTTTTAGTATTGATTTTAGATAATGTTTGGACTCTGTGAGCCGTAGTGAGCGCAAGTAATGTGACAGTTTTATTTGCAAGTTTTTCAAGCGTTAATTCGATATTAGGAGGCCAATCGCTCAAATGATCCAAGACAGTATTGGTGTCCCAAGTTACATTATATTTAGGTCTTGGAGGTCGTAGACGGAAAACGCCTTTAAAAAATCTCTGAAGCCTTTCGTCATTGGTTAATGTCGGTCCCAGAACTAAGGATAGTGCCGATCTGCAGGTATTCAATGTCCCATATTGACAACCCTCATTAAACAAATGAGTCAAAAAATATACTACTATAGGAACAGACGCGCCGTACACACTAATTGAATGGCTATGACAAAAGTGCCACCACTTTTTAAGGCAAACATCGTATTGTTTAATCGTATTTTGTGACAACGATGCTATCATAATGTCTAATGAAGATGGTGGCAAGCTTCTTCTTGATAATGCGACCCGCATAATATCCCTGCAACCAGGGTAATCGACTTGTGTATGTGACGGGAGCTGGAATGAGAAATTAAGGCATTGCTATAAGGCTGAAAAGTTACGACGTCGCTAACGAGGAGGCTTCTAAAGATAGGGTACCACGGTTGTGTTGGCCACAAGGGCACGACCATGATGCCCTTAGCTTTTTCCGAAATAATCTTTCGGAGGGCTTTCAAGACGACCGAGAATGGGGGAAAGGCGTAGAAGAACATGTGCGTCCAAGGCACCGTAAATGAGTCCACCGCAAATGCGTCGGGATCTTTGTGCCATGAGATATATTTTTCACATTTTTTATTAATGCGACTTGCAAACAAATCTATCTCTGGGTAGCAAAATTTACGCACTAATAAGCTAAACGCCCAGTCTGCTAACTCCCATTCTATGTCGGGATGAGATCTGCGTGATTCGAAATCAGCTACTGTATTGTCGCGGGACTTAATGTAAGATGCGAATACGAATAAATTTCGGTGTTCACACCATTGCCAGAATTCTCTCGAAACCTGGGTGAGATGAGGGTATTGAATACCACCCATTCGGTTGATATAAGCTATTGCGGTAGAATTATCTAATCGGAGTAGCACCTGACAATTGTGTAAATTACGCGCAAATATTTTTAATGCAATAAAAGCGGCAAGCAGTTCTAAGTAATTAATATGTTTTTCTCGTTCAGTCTTAGACCACTGGCCACTTGCCGTATCACTCCCACATGCTGCCCCCCACCCCGTTGTTGAGGCGTCGGAATATATTTGAATTTGGTAATCGTCGGTGCGAATACGCCGATGGGAGTTATCGATATTCATTAACCACCAACGGATATCAGGGAGAATGAACTCAGGTACGCTCATTGTAAGATTAAAGTCATCGTGGCCCTGTAGGTTAAGGAACTTGCAGCGTTCCAACCTCTTTGTATAAAGCCACCCGTATTCAATGGCCGGGCATGCTGAAACTAGCAGGCCGGTAAGTCGCGCTAGTTGCCTAATTTTGCAACGTTTAATGTTTAAAAAGGATTCCAATTCTGATTTAATCCGAGTTCTTTTTTCGCGAGGCAAACTCAATCGAAAATGATGCGAGTCTATAATCATGCCTAGAAATTTGCATGACGTCATGGGCCGAAATACGCTTTTTTCTTCATTGATAATGAATCCTAGCGAAGTTAAAAGTTGCCGAGTTAATTCTATGTTAGTTAAGCATTGCTCGTAAGTTTGACCGAAAAGAAGCCAATCATCAAGATACAGGGTGGAGAGCAGACCCGTAGAACGCAATAATTTTAAAACAGGTTTTGTTATTTTCGTAAATATATATGGTGCCGTGTTGAGGCCTTGCGGGAGTACATTAAATTCGTACATATTTCCTTCAAATACAAAACGAAGATACTTTCTCGATTCTTCGTGGATTTTTATTAGAAAATAAGCGTCTTTTAAATCGAGGGTGGCCATATAACAATCCGGAGTTAGAAGTTTGACAGCTGTTCGCAAATCTTCGAGTTTAAAATGATCAGTCTTTATAAATTTATTTAAGTTTTTAAGATTAAGTATAAAGCGCATTTTACCGTTCGGCTTCTGTACTAGAAAAATACTGGAAACGAATTGGCCATCACATGGACTACATTCGGATATAGCATTTATTTGCAGTAAATTATGTATGGCATCTATATAGTGTCGCTTCTCCTTGTCAGAATACTCAGGTATCGACGGTAAGGAATACTGAACGACAGGGCTCAGGAAGTTAATTTTATAGCCATCGATCCATGACAGTATAGTGCGGTCATTCGTAATGAGCGCCCATTGTTTACAAAATAAAGACAAGCGGCCGGCGTACTTAACTGTATCTAGTAGCGACGCTGCGGGGGCTGGTGCGCGTACGACGGCCTGTAGTAGCGCGTGGGCGGCGCCGGGGGCGGCGGGTGCGGCGCGCGGGGAGCAGGCGCGCGACCCCTCGGAGTCGGAGTCGGCGGCGGCGGGCCCGGCGGCGGCCTGCGCGGCGCGGGGCCTCTGCGGTTTAAAGGCCGCGACACAGTGGACTTTACCCGCTTGTATTGCGATGGCGTTTGATTAGGCGCAGCAGCTTTCATTTCACCGCCGGATTTGATCACGGCCTTCGCCGATTTCAACGTTTCCGTTAAATTTTCACCAAATAGGCAAGTATCAATCTTGGTGTTTACCAAATGGTCCTTAAGATCTTTCTTCAAGCTGAAGAGTATGAAGTTTCGCCGGGTTACGCTATCGGCGTATTGTAAGTCACACAGAATACGACCGAGGTCAATGAGTTTTTGTAACAGGTCGTTATTTTTGTCCTTTGAAATTAACTGAGATGTAATAATTTCACCGAGGCACGATATGGCACTGGCCATTTCCTTTTGTTTGGACTCAATGCCCTTGTCACGTTTAGTAAAGTTTTCCGGAATGGCGGCCTTAATCTCAGGATTTAGTTTTGGAGCGCCTATTTTCACACAATTAGCCGGTATTAGATATTTGTTAATGATATCCTTACGAATTTCTTTCGTAATGCCCTCAGTAGCTACATGTACAAAGCGAGTAGCTATTTCTGTACGTATATCTTTACCATATTTTATGGCTGACGAAGGGTCGTCGCCTAGAATTTGCAAAACGTCGTCATCTAAATTGTCTGTGGTTTCGACTAAAACTTGACTGTTGTCGACAGGCTCAGCTATTGTCGTACTTGTGCTTGTACATGGTATAGCGCTTGTGCTTGCTATGGCACTAGTGCTAGTGCTTGCTAATGCATTGGTGCTTGTGCCTGCTATGGCACTAGTGCTAGTGCTTGCTAATGCATTGGTGCTTGTGCCTGCTAATGCATTGGTGTTTGTGTTCATTGGGGCACTGGTGCTTGTGCTTGCTACGGCCGGGGCGCTTGTCAGTGTACACTGAGCGCTTGGTTGAGCCTCGATAGGATTTATCTGATCCAGAATAGGATTTTGCATGTCTCCGATAGGATTGGAATGTTCCTCAGCCGTATAAGGCTGTTCAATGTCTTGATCAACCGGGTCATACACTGATTCCTCATATGGAAATAACCAGTCGTCTGGTCGTATAACAGGTGACGCTGAGAACAAATAAATTTTTCGATGTCACCTTTTATTTAATAATAAATCAGCCTATATATTTACGCCCCACTGCTGGGCACAGGCTTCATTTTATCTTATCGAAATTTAAAGTTAACTGAATAATTGTATATAATTTATTAATACAAATAAGTAGGTACCTAATTATGTGCTATGAACTTAGTATCCAATATGGATAAGATAAATAATTATTCTTTCCGTTAATTTTAACTTGGTGATTATTATCACTTAGATAACGCTTTGTTATCTTGTCGAAAAGGTTAGGTGACAATCCCCAGTGAATTGTACGCCAACCATTAAATCATGCGTCGATTTAGCCTCAATGACTAATCGAGATGCATTGACACCATGCTTCTAAGCTATGAAATAAGGTATACGTGACAACGGTTATCGGTTTAAATATTTCAATTTACTTAGTTAGGTATCAATCCCCCAATGAATTGATCGCCAACATTAAATCTTGCGGTGATTAAGCCCCAACGGCTTATCTGGTGCAAACGATAGGTATGACTAACATAGCTATACCCTGTACTTAATTGCCAAATCATTTAAAAAACTTAAATGTTTTACCTGATTCATGTGGAATAAACACCTCCTCATCACTTTGTGACGAAGCACTTTCACGACGATCTCGTATTTTACGTTCTAGTTTACGAACTTTATACATTAAGTGATCTAAGTCCTCTTCATATCTCTTTGTACGTTTACGTTTAGGCATTTTTGCGAGAATACACGAACAAGAACTTGGAATTTAATTAAAGTGACTGGAGTGGTCGAGCACTTGATTGCGTATGACTGGCGGAACGATGGACAGGCGGGCGTGGTATCCAGATCTACCCTCTATAGTAAAAATAAAAATTCAAAAATAACTCCAAACTAAGTGCAGAGAGTGGTGACACCTGGCGTTACTACATGTGTATTATAAATCTTCAGTTACTAATCTCGAGGACGAGGCGCGAAGTATAATCTTTATTCATAGCTAAATACCATTGCCTATGACATATCTGGACGCTTCATGAGTGTGGTTAAGGTTCTGACAGCCTTGCAGATATTGTCTCGTGCACCGCCAGTTCACCGAGTAGATTCCAGATTCTTTGGGCGGTGATATGTTGTACCTCTTCTGGGTGCATGATGTGCCGCCCTAGGTAGGTACTTCTTTTTTGCATGAGTGGTCCGCAGGAGCAGAGAATGTGCATTGCTGTCTCCTCTGTCTCCTGGCAGAACCTGCAAGTTGCGTCTTGTTTCATACCCATTTGAAACAGGTGTTTGTTCAATTTGCAATGTCCTGTCAGGATTCTCGTCACTGCACAGGTTTTGTGCCTTTTGACATTTTACTATTGAACCCTTTAATTAAGGCTTTAGCCTGTTTTTGTCCTTTGGCGGACATCCACAGCTTGATTGCCTCTGATTTTTCTGTGTTACTTAGCAGAGAATATGCTTTCCGTTTTGTGATACCACAGAACGGTTCTGGGCCGACCAGGGTTGTTTCTGCGCCCTTCCTTGCAAGTTCATCTGCTTTTTACTCCCGAACCGTTGCGGACGTATTGGACTGGAAGAAGGAATGATGTGATGGAAAAGAATATAATGTTTTCTTATAGTAATGAGTATTTAATTGATAATTTAAAAAAAAACTTTACAGGTACCTATTAAACTCCTATGACATTCAAAACTTTAGTCCACTTCGCCATTGGGATGATTATCGACATCATTCATCACCTACAACTGTTAGCCATGCCATTTAACATGAACAAATGACACGTAACTAACATAAAACCTGAAAACTCATCTCCTTTCCTGTGGTATCAGTCATTACTATCATTAGTAACAACATGAACGACATCACAATAAAATTGTAATACTGAACGGTGATGATATTACTTCTAAAGCTTGATGTATACACCATTTCGTATGATATACTTGTACGCAACGTGACAATGGTTAAGATTTGCATTGTACATGTTCCCGTTGTCTGATATGGTGAATCTGGCCTTGCAAGGGAAACCCCTGGTACACTGCCAGGTCGTCTGGTGAGGCTGCATCTTAGCTGCGTAGAATGTGTACTCCTTCAATAGCGCTATAGTGCGGCCTGAGCTGTTCTTGAGGTATTGTACTGGAAAAGTATGTCACGAGTAAGTACAATTCTTAATACATATTGACAAAAAACCTGTTGAGTTTCATTAAATATTAATCTGGGATTATGTTTTGATTGAGTTTTATCAATAATGTATTGAATTTGTATACCATTTCTATGGTGTATTTATTTATTATAATAATAAATGTTTAAAAACGTTAAATTACAAATAAAACAAAATTAAAATAACTAAAACTAAACATAAAAAAGACTATCAAAATTTGGACCACTAGGTAGCGTACCCATAATTTCTATTGTTTTATTGAGACAACACAGAACCATACAATTTGAAAGGACAGCAAAATGTAAGGACTAATTATAAGAAATTCTGTCAACATTATAGTAAAATTTAAATGCGATATTCGGTGTGCGATAGAAAGGGAGATAACCAAAGACAAGTGTCATTTCACGAATATTTTTAGACTAGACTCTGATGTAAATTCCATCCTTGATAATATACGAAGGTGGCGGGTGCATATGGTCCAGATGAGTCCTCAGTATCATCCCGTCTTTACAGGCTATGATCCTGGCCTTGCAAGGGCCGATGGTGCAAACCCAGTGGTTGTTCTTGCCCTTGCTGGCATGCTTGTGGCAGTAGAACGTGAAGCCGTGGTAGATCAACACGTCCATTCCTTTGCTGTTTCGAGCCATAAACACTGAAAAAATACCGATTAAATAAATGGTAGTCGCACTGGTATTATTGTCCTGAGGAGTAGTTGCGTCTCTTTTTGAACGAGCGTTAGGACAACTCAACTGTCATTTTAACTGTTACATTCACGGGAAATGGGTGTCCTAGACACTTGAAAGACATGCACTGAGACGTCATCAGCACGTAGTACAATAATTTAATTAAAATTATATAAAGGATACACTGAACGAATACTAGAATTGTTTTCATACCATGCACATTGAACTTGCTAGGCACTCTCCTAATTCTTTAGCTATTGAGTCAAACCTCGGCCTCGGGATTCTATACCCTCGTTCGTACCTAAAATTGATCTTGCCGATATCGCAGAAAATAGTATAGTATTAGACAGACAGTTAAAATAACATTACAAAAGAAAACTAGCAGCAGTTGGACAGTTATTACAGTTTAATATTGACACCGTTTCTTATACGAGTAATATATCTTTTTGGCGGATGGTCATGGACTAGGTCCGTGTGGATTATCCTGTTTTCCTTGGTCGCTGTTATTTTCGCTTTGCATGAATTGCCATGCTGGCTATAAAGGTAGACGTTTTTGCGGCCCTTGCTTGTGGAGGCAGTAACAGATGTCGTCGTATAACAACAATGAACTGCCGCGCATGTTTCGCACCCATTGAGCTATTGCTATAAAAAAACTCTATTTTGGTTTGATTAAATTGTCATTTAACATTTCATTGTCTACCGATATTTGCGTTTGCAGTATCGAACAGATTACACATTCATAGCTTACATTAAAAGTGCATTTTAAGATAAAGAAGCGGAATTACATATTATTATATATTAACAAAAACATATCACTTAGTTCGTAGAATCCTAATTCTACGAACTCATAAAACATTTAGGTACTTTACGCATCAAATAAATATATTTTTATATCATACTAGCTTATGCCCGCGGCTTCGCCTGCGTACTAAAAGTAATTTTAACCGTCTACATAAAAGGTTGACCCGTATGTTCCAATTGAATTGCAATTTGGCACAAATACTTTCAAGAATTTTTATATCCACAATGTTAATATTGTATATAAATCAATGCTATTTTCGTAATTAACGTCCCAAAAAACCATAAAAACGTCACCCATATTGATATTTTGGACATTTCAACTCAATCGCACCCCAAGAGGGGAGATGGTATTTCACGTACGCCATGTTGGATTTTAAAATCGTGTTTTTCGTGATCAGCGACCCGATAAACCATAAATTTGAAATCTCTAGAACTAGCGGTTTGGGCTGTGCGTTGATAGATCCGTCAGTCAGTCAGTCAATTTCTTCTTTTATATATTTAGATAGCTGAAACAATTCAACATACCATCTCTTTCATCTCGCAGAAAATGTAGTGAATTGATTACATTAACATTGACTGTCCTTCCCTTCTTTCTCTTTTAAACTTTATTGCCAGGTACAGATCTCGTAATCCATCACACAGATTATTCCAACTCGAAATTTACAAAAACAACACATCATTTTATAATTCCGTTGTCCGAATATGCCGTTTGTATGATGATGTAGTGGCTGAACATCCTTCTTTGGTCATCTTTAAACAAACCCTACCCACGTTCAAAAATAAAGTTAAAGATGCATTCAAATTGGGTAATTAGTTATTTAAGTTTTAAGTTAGAGTTAGACGAATATTATTAGATACATATTTATCGCTATATACAGGTAAATGTCATGTTAATTATTGAATGTATTATATTATGCACAATAGGTATGTAATTCCATCTAGTGAATAGTTTGTCTTTAACTTATGAATCTTTTTGTGCACACACTGTTTAGAATTATAGTCCAGATCTAGACACTAAGCTTCTTATGTTACTGTATGAATGACTGTAATTTGTTGTGTGAGCCTAATAAATAAATAAATAAATAGATAGTTACTACAGTTTAATATAAATGCCGTGGCTTATTATGTAATTATTTGATGGATGTTTATGGTCCAAGCTCATATGCGTAATCATGTTTTCCTTGGTAGCGGTTATTCTGGCCCTGCAACTGCTGATGGTGCAAAGGTACACATTTCTAGTCCCCTTGCTGCTAGCCTTGTGGAGGTAATAACAGTAGTCGTCATACACCACCAATGATTTGCCGCGAGCGTTCTGCACCCATTGAGCAGCGGCTAAAAAGAAAGCAATTTGATCACTATTCATTATCATTAAATATTAGGGAGTTTTTTTTTTTAAGTGAATCACATGACTTCATGTCAAAATTGATAACTTAGTGTTGCTAAATGGATAGTAAATCATCAAAGTATTGAAATAAAGTATAAATTACAAAATATAATTAAAATCATAAAAATATATGGACCTTGAAACTTCAGTAAAAATATGCATTTTTTTATTGACCAAGAGTAAATTTAAGGCTATAAATAGAATCCTTATGCTTAGAAACAAATTTGTATACCATCTATGGACCTACAGGTCGATCACGTAACGCATTGTACGCGCGTTACTGTCTGCCGTCTGGTAACTAAAACAAAACATTTATCGAGATTTTTTTTTTTCAAATGAGTTATTGAACACAATCATCATATCATATAACAACCTGTGCGGCTTCGCCCGCATATTTCAAAGGCTACATTTCATGAGATGAAATGTAGCCTTTGTTTATATAGAAAATTCATTCTATACAAAGGTAAAAGGATGTGTTTATGGAGATCACCATCTCCATACAAACCTGCAAAGCTACAATCTCTGACTTTTCCTTTTCGTAATACTCGCAATGGCACTGCTGTATGTGTTCTCTGAAGGAATCCACTCTTTATACGTGTTATGTTATTTTACAAGATGGAATTATGTAATTACCTACCTACATATATTTGTAGGGAATAATTTGCTACGCAATCGCAGTGGGAAACTGAAATAATAGAGTTAAATTGACTATGTGTAATTTTAAGTGCAATTGTATGTTGTGAAAATAAATAAATCTAAATCTTAATTGTTATTACAAATAACTAAATTATACTTATTATTT
This sequence comes from Epinotia nisella, assembly GCA_932294315.1. Taxonomy (NCBI): domain Eukaryota; kingdom Metazoa; phylum Arthropoda; class Insecta; order Lepidoptera; family Tortricidae; genus Epinotia; species Epinotia nisella. Next base: position 28,704,124 of record OW028675.1, on the reverse strand, counting down.
ACGACGAAAGTAAAAAGGCCACTGGTTCCGATATGAAACGAAAGTATAATACACAAGTCAAATTTGACAATAAAAAACACATAAAAATCAAAGACAATAAACGATATAAAAAGGTAAAAATACTATAAAAGGTTGTGTGCAATCTTGCACACTTATTATAAGACTTAAATATTAGTTCTAAAATTATTTATTTTAAAATGATTCCCCGAAGGTTAATACCTAGTCGCAAGAACACCAAAAGCCCTAAGTTATCAAACAATTTATTTTATTTCAACTTAATTACTTTAACTATAATTTTATGTATACGCCATTACGTATGAGGAATTTTCCGGGAGGGTGGCTATGGTTTTCAACCACGCGATATATCTCTCTTCCTTTCGTCGCCCAAATTCTCGCTTTGCAGTGACCAGTACAGCACCAACAGTTACTGGGGCCTTTACTGTTACCCTTGTGAAGGTAGAAGGAGTAGCCATTGAAGAGTAACAGTTCGTTGCCACGAGTGTTACGGACCCAGGAAACTGAAAAATGTAAAGAGTAAAATAAAGTGACATAGAAGTGCATTAACTACAACAACTGGACTTAAGATGTCCTGATCATGATGGACATGTCCTCGGGCATGTTCGCGGAGGCGCGCGTGGACTGCTTTTACAGCACCATGCGCAAGAGGGCGGCCTCGGCGGCGCGGCGCGCGCGCGCTGGCGGCAGCGCCCTGCTGGCGGTCGTCGCCGACCGTATTGACGGTCCATTTATGAGACACTGGCAGTCATTGCATGCACCAGTGTCTCATATCTGGGCTACCTAAATAATTCATGTATTGTAATGTAAGAGTAGTTATTAATTATTTATTTTGTTACTAACACTTAATTTAAGTTTATAATTTTATTGTAACTAACACATATGGGTCCAAAAGCCTGAAATAAATGACATTGAATTGAATTAAGAGACTCGTACAGAAATGACGAAATAATGATAATTCATGTGATATCCATTGTTGAGTAGGCTGTAGCAGAGGAAAATAAAAAAATGTGTTTTATGTTTATTGTAGAATATTGTATGTTCTTATGAATATATTTTAGGATTATATATAGAACTTGGAATCGGTTGCTTTGTCGACGAAGTCAACAACCACGCATATTCTTAATCTTGAACTTGGCTCGCATTTTCAGATTTACGATTTGATTTTGATTTGATTCTTATATACACGCCGTCACGCATGAGGTATCTTCCAGGAGGGTGGTCATGGTTTTCACCAACGCGGAATATCTCCTTGTCCGTTGTTGCCCAAGATCTCGCTTTACACCCGGCTTGCGCAGCACCAACAGTTGGTGGAGCGCTTACTATTTCCCTTGTGAAGATAGTATCAATAACAGTTGAGGAGTATGAATGAATGAATGACATCGTTTATTCACAATGAACATATGGTAACATAAGATCTTAAATTACAAGCATTGTTTCCCATGATATATTCCGTCTAGGTAGACGTGTGAAAATAGTGATTGGATCTCGCGGTCATTATAATAATAATTAGATTAATTTAACATCAATAATTCAAATTTTAAATTAATGAAGAATGAAAATATTGAAATTACAAAAAAATATAAAAATAAGATAATTATACAAATAAGATCTCCAGATGTTAATAACAATTAAAACTTATGAGATAAAAATTCGTTTATGCTGTAAAAACAATTGTCAACTAATATACCATATTCGTTACCATGTGTTACGGGCCCAAGAAAATGAAAAGTGTAATGAATTTTAATAAACTATTGAAAACAGTGCTAATGTAATGTAACAATTTTCAACAGAGCTATAAATGCCCAGATACAAAATGACCATTCGCAAGCTCTTATTCGGATGTACATACTCGTCTCTATGATGTTTTACATCAGGTATAGTACGTATTTAAAGACTTTAAGCGATAAAATCTGGGTATACTTGATCTAGTATATTTTTCTACTGACTAACTGCTTATTAAGAAACTTTTTTTTAATAATCCATAGATAAAATACTATATAAAAATACAATCATATAAAAAAATGCCTATTGTAAAGTATGTCATTTTGCCCATTATATCAATCGATAATTAGAGTAAAGCAAAATATAGCAAAAAACCATTATATCAAACGTAGGTACTTACTTTATGTCAATTTACTGGTATGTCAATTGTATGTTAGTTTTTTCGACATTATATGAAACATTACGGAGCCATAGCTTCTACTAGTATTTCAATAACTGTACGTACATATATAATGGTGAAAATTTAACGCAAGTATGTAGTAACATAATTAGTTTAAGGCTTAAATTATGGTCTGATAGGACAAAGTGTGCACGTGTAAGCGTGCGACATATCAAAATATGGCAGCAAGTAAAACAAATCAAAGTCTTGAATAAATTCCGTTTCGTATGCTGAAATTTGGAGCGTCATGGTTGTGTTCGAAAGTGCTTCTGAGTATTTTCCTGCCATGCGTCGCGAGAAAGTGGCCTTTGCATCGTCTGTTAGCTGCCTGGGTGCATTTCCACGATATCGTCTTCTCTCTTACTGTGTTCCTGCAGAATGGGAACCCTCCCACTATCGGTATCTCCTTCCCGTTCTTTGCATTTATGGTCCAGATTACTGAAAGTAAGAAAGAGATGTGTATAGATACAAATATAAGAGTTAGCGGAATCATTGAAAATAATTATGTTTACGTACAAAATTAGATCCCACCAATTAAGGAACAATATTCATATACAGAAGCTTTTGTGTGAGTTTGTTGTAAATTCTTTATTATTATACTTCAACATTTATTATAATCTTGAATCTAGAAAAATAAACAACAATAGAAATACGCAAATACCTATACTCTCACACACTCTCCAATGTTTCAATATTCCATTTTGAATACTTTTCAGCGGTAAAAATCCAAACGACAATGCCAAATCACAAGTAGCATTTGTTTAAGTCTTCACAGTTTATAAAATTTCCCATTCCGCATGCATACATTATCGGAAAACTTGTCGGATGTTCATGGCAGAGTTTACAACGTAGAATACTTCGTGTGCCGTCGGATATCACTGCTGCATTGCACGAGTGTCCGAATGTGCTGCGCCAGTTGCAGTAGGTGATCCTCGCTCTTCGAGAGTTCAGGCAGGAACTGTATAGTATGTGGGCGGTACTTCCATCACAGTCGAATCGACGATGAAGTACCTGGGACTCGTCCTCGACAGTCGTTGGAAATTCGAGGAGCACTTCCGCCGCTTGGCTCCGAAACTCGTGGCCACAGCAGGATCATTAGGGCGGATCCTACCAAATCTAGGAGGCCCAGGAAGCACGTGTCGGAGTCTGTATATCAGCGTGGTGCGCTCTATGGCACTCTATGGGGCGCCTTTATGGGCGGACTGTCTGAGCGTTAGAAATGTGGCCCTATTGCGACGTCCGCAGCGGGCTATAGTGCTCAGAGCAGCAAGGGCTTACTGTACGGTGTCGTTCGCTGGCGCTTGCTTGCTGGCTGGTAGCCCACCGTGGGATCTAGAGGCTGGGCTACAAGCCACGGTCTACTAACGGTTGCAGGAGGCAAGGAGGATGGAAAACTGGCCTGCCCCGCGGGAGGTACGCCAGTGGCGAGAGGAGGCGCTTGATGTCCTCTACCAGAAATGATCAGAGCGACTCGAGATCCCGGGAGCCAGCCGGGACCTGGTGGAAGCTGTTCGGCCTGTTCTTAAAGAATGGGTCGAACGCAAGCACGGTGTACCCACGATCCACCTCACACAGCTCTTGACGGGGCATGGTTGCTTCGGCAAGTACCTGTGTGAGGTGGTGGGTAGGGAACTCACGTCGGCAGTGTAGCGGAGAAGCCGTGGATACGGCCAAGCACACGCGTGAAGCCCAGCATGGGCGGAGCCTCGCGCTGCTCCGTCTGCGGCGGTTGGTAGGGACCTCACACTGCCGGTTTTGGTCAGTCGCATGGCCTGCAGTGAGGAGGCATGGGCTGCAGTGGCCACCTTCAGCGTATCAGTGCTAACGCAGAAGGAGGCGGCGGAGCGGATGCGCGAGGACGATCCTGATTCAGTCCCGCAGCGTCGTAGACGACCAGGCAGGCGGCGAAGGGCCTTCGCAGGCCGAAAGCTGCCACCATAACGAGGACCTGCGGGTGATGGGTCGGGAGCTCCACCATCCGCCTAGCGGAGGTCCTGAGCTGGACGGCCCCCATGGTGTTCTGGGGTGCCAAAAGCGGAGTGGGCAGGCACCATACCCCTGCCACCTGCGTGTGGGCCCACAAGGGCAGCGCCGACAGAGTTCCGGATGTGTGCGACAGCGTTCCCGGGGCTCTGTCTTAAAGCGAGTGATGGAACACCCCAGGGGTTTTAGTCCGTGGAAGTCGGACATACTTTTAACTCGGCTTCTCCCGGGCTGGGTGGGATCCATAATGGATATCCCCTGGGTAAACAAAAAAAAAAGGAACTGTATAGTCATCCGCTATCAGCATCTCATTGCCTTTCTTGTTTACATATTGTGTAAATTCATACATATGTTTTACATATGTAAATTCATACATATGTTTTACATATGTATGAATTTACTCGTGGCTCACTTAATAACCCAAAAACTTGGATTATTAAGTGAGCGATTGGTTTATGATTACATACCCTGCAAGGGTTAAAAAATACACAACAATATGATTATCTTTTATTTTCTAGCAAAAAAAAAAGATTGTATTTTTTTGCCCAAATGGGCAAAGAATACAATGGGGAACGTGGTCGCGGTCTTCAATGATTTTTCATTTGGCATCAAAACTGCAAGTAACAAAAACATTTATGGCAGGTGCAAGCACCATTGGACCAGCAAACGTCCGTCATACCATGGGTTAGAAACGTGTTTTATAACAAACAATTTCTCTCATATTTTGGAACTGGCACAAGTTTACACAAAGTTCCGCTGACTGCAAAATGATATTGGTGAATAAGCATTTAAATATAAATCAAATGTTTTTAGCACTCCATTTGTTTATTTACGGAGCGATGCTGTTTGGTTTCTATAATAATACAAACTTACATCTAGATTAGATCTGAAAGCTGAAAGTTCAGTTTGTAAGCAGCACATTATTTCCTAACTTCATAAAAAATGTTTGAGACTATAATTTGATGTAGACCCAGTTGTGTGGCCAATTTTACTGCAAATATTTCACACTTTGATGTAAATGCCGTTCCGTATAATAAATTTCGATGGTTCATGGCTGTGGTTGAAATCACCGCGAATTATAATTCTGTCGGGAGTGGTGAGGATGCGGCTCTTGCATCTGTGGTTCTGCGTACACTTCCAAGATATCGTCGTCACTCTCTCGGAGTCTTTGCAGAATGGATATCCGTTCACTATCATTAGCTCCTTCCCTCTCACGTTAACGGTAGCGATCACTTAAAAGGAAATTATTAGTCTAAATTTAATTTTCACAAATAATTCTTGCTTTATTAAAACTAAATACGTAACTAGGTATTTTTTTTAAAATATCATTGATGTACATAAGTAATAGAATAGGATAGATATCGACTACCGTAGGGTCAAAGGGCGTAAGGGACAATATTCAGTTTTTTTTCTCTCTATCGATTGGAGTAAATAACGTCTCGATAGCTTTAAAAAGTGTCCGTAACGACCATAAAAAAAATTGCATTAGAACCGGTTTTTGCAATACATTTTGTTGTATCCACTAAAGTAAGAAATATCTGTGGCACATTTTGACATAACTCTCACTTTATGTACAGTCACGAGCGTTAATTTGGGACCCACCTAAGGTGGAATATCGTATTTATTTATTTATTAAAACATGTTAACATGACATTACAGTAAAAAAACCAATGCGTCATGGAACGAAACTAAACAAAACTTGGTACACTATTTAGTATAGCAAACTGAAGACATTTAAAGCTAATATTTTAAAGGAGTGTCAATGTTTGCCATGCTGACAACTTACTTTACTACCTATACGTGACTAGGGGAAACCGCTCAGTGACGTCAACCGGGCGGAACGAGTCAAACGATCATTTCCGATTTTTTCCGACTAATTGTCACCCGTGTTAGAGGCCCTGTCTTCTCTCCGGCCATATTTGTTATTTGAAAATAGTATTTTGTGAAAATGACAGTTTTCAATAAATTTTCTTGTCTGACACTGACACATGTTCGTAATTAGAAAACTGTAATGATAGCTTTTGGCAAAGACGTTATCAATTCAAGGGCCCATTCAATAAGACATTTAATTGTGTCATCTTGACACTTCACAATTATTATTGTACTGAAGTCTTCGACCTTATTGCATTGTAAATGTGCTAAAAACATTTGAAGGAAATGGGTCCCAAATTAACGCTCGTGACTGTACCTACCTACCTACGTTTTTGCACATATACAATCATTGATGGTATTGATGGATTACTTCACAGTTGCGTACCCGGCTTGCGAAAATGACTCAATCTTTCCCATCGTAGCTTATCTTAGGTAGCCCGCGCACGACCGCTACTTCGTGCATAACGACGAGCTCGGGGCGGCCGAAGCGCGCATCGGGCGCGGCCATGCGCGCCGCTCCGCGTACAGCGCACGACTGCCTGGCCAGATTGTCGGTGGCCGAGTAACTCTCGGCTGTATTTTTGTAAATAAGTTTCAAAGCCAACCAGTCCAGATGTGACTTGCCATCGAATATTGGTAACTCAGTCTTTGCCATGACGTGTGTAGGGGAGCGGGGGGCTAGTTTTAACGGGGGTAGGTATTAACAAGCCTCTAGCTACTAATCTATAAACGACAAAGTTCCAATTTTAAGGTTATAACTTAGAACTGAAATAATTAATGCCAATTCCAAGACTGATTCATTACCTGTACGTAATTTTTTTAGTTAAGAGAAGATCTCGTTTTATTTGTTTTCGACATGTCAATAATAAAATAACTTATTATTCTAAAGATGAATATTGTATTATTTTTAATTAAAATCGTTTTTTTTAACAACACACCTCATGTTAATTCTTACCCCTTCATTGTTAATATTTGCCCCCAACATGGGGCAAGTTTTAACAGCCGGTTTTTTTTTAAGTGCTTCGTTCTTCCAAACTAAGCTATTCAGGCGGCATTTAGGCGCAGCATGCGCGTGTGTGCCTCCAGGTGCTGGGCCACGACGGTGGCGGAGGAGCGCGAGGTGGCGGCGCTCGACGCGCGGGAAGGTGCCGGCGGCTCAGGTTGAGGGGGTTTGGTCCGAGCTCCGAGCTCGCCTTTTTAGGGTTCCGTAGCCAAAATGGCAAAAACGGAACCCTTATAGTTTCGTCATGTCCGTCTGTCCGTCTGTCCGTCTGTCCGTCTGTCCGTCTGTCCGTCTGTCCGTATGTCACAGGCATTTTACTCGAAAACTATAAGGTGTATTTGAATAAAATTTTGAGGATAGGTGTATTTTGTTAGCCGCTACATAGTTTTGTAATTAAAATGACAAAAAAAATTTTTTTTAGGGGTGCACTCCATACATAAAACTAAAAGTCAAAAAAGAATTTTTCGTTGTGACCCCCCGTGTGGCACATCAATCGATAGGCCTTTCAAAATAAATATAAGGTTTCTTAGCATTTTTTTTGATTAAGTGAATAGGGTCGGAGATAATCGCCCCGAAAGTCACTAAAATTCTGTCCCCCCCCCTCTAATTTTTGAACGGTGTATTTTAAAAATATGAAAAAATTCATGGACATAGGGCTTATTAATTTCATTCACCGAAAATTGTTTTGAACAAGATCGGTTCAGAGGTTTTCGAGATATTGCTGAAAAACTGCCTTCCTCAAAGAAAAGGACGTAAGTGCCGTAAAATTTCTGTGACGATACGACCTTTTTAATAGGCACGGAACCCTTCGTTTTGCGTGGTCCGACACGCACTTGGCCGGTTTTTTTTTTTTTTTTTTGACCGAGTGGAAATGCACTTACGCATCCCCCCTCAGCCTGGGGAAGCTATATAGGGGGGTATGTGGGACTCTCACCCTCCGGCCAACTCTATTGAAAGAGAAGGGGGAGGGCGTCTACCCACTAAAACCACTCCGGCGTTTCCGTCTCTGCCGTTAATGGGAGCGCCATGGGATCGCGAGCATGTCACCACGACACCCCCCGAGCTCCGAGCTCGCCTGCGCGGACGGGGTTATTTCTTTTGCCCCCGCTGTCACACCGTCACCCGTGCAAGGCGCACCTTTAGAATGAGTAAACATACTTTCTACCGGTAGAAGAATATTTAGGACGAAAGCAAAAGGCACTGGTTCCGATAAAGAAACAAAAGTATAATTATGTCAAATTTAACAATAAAAGGTACATAAAAATCGAACACAATAAACGATGTAAAAAGGTAAAAATACTATAAAAAGTTGTGCAATCTTGCACAGCTACAATCAAACTTTAATGTAAACCCCATCCCGTATGATATACAATGGCGCCTCGTGATTATGGTTGAGGTTTGCGCGAAGTATCCGCCTGTTTTTGGTAGCGAGGAAATGGCTCTTACACTTTTTGTTGCTGTATTGCGTGCATTTCCAAGACACGTTTATATTGCTTATGCTGTTGACGCAGAAAGTAAACCCGTTGATGACCACTGTCTCCTTTCCTTTCATGTTTTTCGCCCAGATCGCTGAAAATAAAAATACATGTAATAAAACTACTAAAGATAACGGACTCCGAACAACCGAGTAAGATAAAAATATATTCGCTATTTAAAACAAATAACGAGGCACTCATGGACTAACAGAATCTGCAGGATGGCTTTGATTGTGTAGCTTAAACAATTTTAAAAAAATCTGTTTATTATTCATAAAAAAATAATTGTATACATCTTTCTTAGCTACATTAATCTTTATATTCTAAGATTTTATCTTAGCTAAGGAGTGCGGTGGGGGGTACCCTTGAAAACAGTTACAATTCAGTTACAATTACCTGCGACCGAGCGATTACTATAATATTATTATACATCCGTGCGTAGGCAGGCAGGTACGTTAAGGGTCCGACCAAAAATCGGGTCGGGGGTCGGTCAAAATGGATACTTACCATACTAAACTAAAACAACATTTAGAGGTTAATTGTTATTAATGTTTATCAAAAAATATTTTTACATATATAAACTGAAGTCAACTTAATATAAATTGTATAAAATTATTAAAAAAATATATGTATATTTACGTAATACTTTAAGTTGAATTAGCATGTGTGGGTCGTTCTTATTTTCGACCGACAATAGCCTGTCCTTCGTCTTACTACGGCATCTCATTTGAGTAATGATTTTACGGTTTTATAATGTTCGAAAATGAACGTCCATATTATTTTATTAATTAGTATTATTTAATATTTTAGTTTCTCTAACTAGCATTTTTTTAACGTATTTTTATCGGAGAAGTCCGTGACAGAGTGGTAAACCAAAATGTAGTCCCCACTGAAAGAGTCCCCTTTGTCACATTTTTTTTTTTTAAACCAACCGTAAACAAATATGTATATTGGCCGGAAAGGAAACTTTAATTACTGTTAATGAAGAAACCAAAGCATTTTTTTTTAAATCGCACTCAAAATCACAATTTTCGATAGTTCAAAAACCAAAAAAAAAGGATAACCTCGGTTCATTTCAAAAAGAAGAACGACCCGTGTAACACTAGGTATCACTATAATATAATTTAAGATAGAAATAAGAAATATAATGTAAAGGAATATAATATAATTTTATAAATGTATAATGCATGCTGTTAGAAACCATATCTATTGGAAATAAATGGCTTTATTATTATTCTTATTAATATTAATGTTTATCTGCATTACAAGCGCATATAAATCATGTCCTATCGGTATCAATAGAAAGGTATTGCAAAAGTGGCATTTGCACAATCTATGGCTGCCAGTGCCACATAGGCATTAGATAATGCGTGTTTTACAAGATGCTTAAATCTAACAAATTAGAGTAAATAACTTCATATGGCAAAGCTTCATATAATGAATAACACACCTAAACTACAAATTGTATAAAAGAAATAGTTCATTCGAAAACAACTCTACATGTTTCGATGTAAAGGTCATTTTTCTACAAACTAAGGATCTCATGATGTTAGCCGAGGCTCAAGTCACTACAAAACTATTTAAAGAACAAATATGCATATATCCAACAAGTTAGGGTAACTTGAAAGCACTATCTAGACACGCGGCAGCGTGTCAAGCCAAGTTCAAGCAAAGGAACTGGCTAGCCAGCACCGAGTGTAATATTACACGAACCACTTGGTGCCACTTTTGACCCTTCTATAATTCAAAACCTCTTTAACGTAACCACATAAAACTACGTGTGTTTAATTATATCCATAAGGACATCTAGAAGCCCAAATTTCATAAAGCATTAACTAGTTATGTCTACTTATCCGCGATGGATGGATCCCTAGACGAACAGAACTCCAACAAAAATTAGGGCTTTAAAACGCAATTTCACGCAAACGGATCCCTGAATACAAAAATGGCTTTCGAGAACCCATAATATTTTTGAACAAGCTATCCTACGATATCCCACACCATGGAGTTACCAAGAAACAAAATACACCTTTTTATTATTATTAATATAAACTTTATTTCGGAGTACATGGCTCCATAGTTTGTTAGTACATACAATAAAATAGAGTAGATTAAGATTAAAGATAGCAATATACAATTGTGATACAGATAGTTAATACATAAGTGGGCACCTGTTTAGTTATGTGCAAAACAAGCAACTCCTTTTATTTGTCCAATCCAGTGGGCGAGTATTGGACAATCATACTTATTGACAATCACGTTTAGGATGCTGTTGGGACTACGTCTAATCCAACCCAGCAGGGATACGATTCTCTTTCGCATGACTCCATCCGTGCGGGCCTCACAGAATATGCCAGACGCACTACACCTGCTGAGCAAGCCCAGCAACATCCTAAACGTATTGTTATACTGCACTCTCAGGGCGTTGTAGGCTCGCTTCGTATGCCGCACCCACAGGCTGCTCGAGTAAATAAACCTGACAGTGTAATTTAAAAAGCTTTATTTTGACTTCACGTGAACATCGAGCAATTATATACCCCATACCGAATTACAGCTTTCTAGTAGAAAGGATCACTGAGCTGAACCGCAGACGCACAGAATGACATGGCGAAACTATAAGGGTTCCTTGTTGACTACGGAACCCTAAACAACCACGGTATCATCAGTTACGAGCGTAGTGCTACGAAATCATTAGCACTGAATGTGTTGAGAAATCAATTCAAAGTAAAGTGAACAATACAAAGAAATAAACATACCATGCACTGCCAGGCGTCCTCACTGAACACATAGAACCTGTATCTGTACCTTTTTTTTTTTTTTTTTTTGTTGACGCAGAGGGAATGCATTTACGCATGCCCCCGGACGGAAGGTCCAGGGGGTATGTGGGACTCGCCCTTATGAGGGAATACCCACTAAACCACTCTGCGGCGTCTACCCTCACTGCCGTTAAGGGGGGGCATCATGGGATCGCTAGCATTCTACCACGATGCCCCCCGGCTGCCCTGTGAGCACCCGCACACCAAATGGATTGAAGGATTGGACCTTCACCTAGACGTTTTGAGCCTGGTCATCTATGGGTCCACCTGTATCTGTACCTGAGGCCAGTCTAACAAATAATTCAAAATACATACTATTGATTCATATTTTAATGTAAAGGCCGTTTCGTATAACGAACTGACGGGCCGCATGATTATGATCAAAGCGTCCACGCAGTATCCGCCCATCCTTGTCGGTTTGGAAGTGGCTACCACACCTCAAGTGGGTTTGCGTGCATCTCCATGAAATCGTCTTAGCGAATTCCTTGTTGATGTAAAATGGAAATCCTTTGAAGATAGCCATGCGCTTCTTTCTTAAATTTTTTGCGAATATTACTGAAACACAAATAATAATATTAACGTAAAGCTTTACGAGCACAAGTAAGGCAGCGACCAGTTCATACATGTGCTGCATAGAATGGAACATCAAAATAAATATATACAAAAAAAAATTGAACTGTTTATTTCTTTATAACAAGCAATTTACATATACAGCGATAGGCTTATTCTTATTATTTTAAGATTTTAAGTTGCCTATCGATTTTCTAATTACATTTATTATATATTTATGTTAATACATACACAATGAGGATTACCTTAAGTTATCTATTAACATTTTCTTATATATTGTTACTATATGTTTATCAGATTTATTGGATATCAAGTCATATGGAAGTCTATTTACAGCGCGTGGCAATGCATTTATTCAAACTCTTTTGCCATATTCATTGTTAGTAGATTGAGTTACTAATGGTGAGGAGTATGTTAGCTTGCGTAATTTTTTTGGTCTATGCTTAACAGTTAATTCAGGGATTTTTCCTTTATATTGGGTCACAACGGCTAGGTCAACCTTATCATTAACTGGCAATACCCTGCAGTATTTAAATAGACTTTCATAATAATTTTTATACACATATCTTATGTTTAAGGGCACAATATTTTTCAGTAATCTTATTTGTAGACTATGAATGTTATTTAAGTATGTTTTATATGTTTGACAGTGGCTTTATTTTTTTCTTACATGTTGCCAATTAAATAAAGAAGTTATAGTTTAATGTAAATCCCATTACGTATGATAAATTTGGAAGGCACATGGTTGTGGTCGAGGTTGGTGCGGATTATCAGCCTGTCCCTCGTAGCGAGGAAATGGCTCTTACACCTTTTATTGCTCTGCTGCGTGCACTTCCAAGAAACGTTTTTCGTATTCAAATTATTGTTTACGCAGAATGTATAACCGTTGATAATCGCCGTCTCATTTCCTTTTATACTAGTGGTCCATATCACTAGAAATAAGGAATAATATCTATCAGTGTTCACAAAAAAAACCTTACTATTTAAGATAAAACAAAGTAGAAAGCAAAATTTGAGTAATAATGTAATTATTTATTATTTGTCTAAGTTCACAGACAACGGAATGAGGCTACGAGCTACGTCACAGTACACAAATTAAAACATTGACAAAATGTCAGAGTAGGTTTATTACGTTTATATTAACTTATAATTTATTTACTTATTTGCATCAGGCAACAAGGCCCATATTTACAAATACCTTACAGACTAACATATATAAATATACAAAAGTTATAATTATAATATACACATTAAAACGGCGACGCGCGGCGCAAGTTCTGGGTATCAAATAGCCGGCCTCGAGATCTTAAAAAAACTACATCCCGAAGGAGGAGACCGAAGCCAGATGCTACTAATCATATTTTGATGTAAATTCTATCGAGTCTACTGCGAATTATCCGACCTTCCCCGGTAGCGAGAAAATGGCTCTTGCAGCGTTTGCTTGTCCAATTGCTTGCACCTACCATAAATATTCATGTTGCTCGCAGTTTTGATGCCGAATGTAAAACCACGTAAAACCATTGATAATCGCTACCACGTTCCCTGTAATGCTGTATTATTTGCCCAAATTACTAGAAAAAATTTAATAATATTAAAATAATGCAATTTTAAATAATAGAAGGGAAAGCAGTTACCGTCTTTCCAGAAATTTAATCAGCAGAAGATTGTAAGTAAACATAATATTTAGTTTACTGTAATATACTTAGCTATCGAGCACTTTTGGCGATATATGTTAGCACCAACCAAAGCAAAATTAACAAATCTACAGACTACAGAGATACAAAATAAAATACCTATCAAAAATGTAAACTATAGCTTTATTAAAGATATATAAGAAATCGGTCACGGTGGCTAAATACGTTTCAATACTTTCATTATGATATAAATCCCGTTCCGTATGACATACGCTGGGGTCGTATGATTATGGTCGAGGCTGGCGCGAATAATCCGACCGTCCCCGGTAGCAAGGAAATGGCTCTTGCACCGTTTATTGGACCAATACTGCGTGCACCTCCAAGGAACGTTTTTGTTATTTGCGTTGTTATTGTTGCAGAAAGGGAAGCTGTTAACGATCGCTATATTTCCCTTCAAAATTCTTGGTACAAAACACTAAAAAATAATGTAGTATACAGTACTAAAATAAATGACATCGTCTACCAAAGTAATGGTCAGTTAAAATTTCGACAAGTATTACATGCCCGTTAACCGTTTTTCAGACCCATGCGTTGTATCAACCACATATTGCCTCTCAAATGTTTACAAATGAGACAGACATTCGGTATTTTTTTTTCCGTTTCGAGCCTGAAAAAAGCTTATAGTCCTACGCCAGCTCGTATCTAGTGAAAATCTACAACACAGCGTGAATTAGTTAAATAATACAAAATAAATGTTTATGGTATGTTATGTATTCAGGACAACTATTTCCTTTTAACACTAGCGTTAACAGATGACTTAAACTAAACAGAAAAAAACCGGACAAGTGCGAGTCGGACTCGCCCACCGAAGGTTCCGTACAAAATTACAAATGTATAGTTTTCAGATTTTTCCCTGTACTTGTAGTATAAGACGATATTACTTGCCAAATTTCATAGTTCTAGGCCAACAGGAAGTACCCTATACATTTTGATTCCCTTAAGTGTCAAAATACACGTTTTTTGCAGCATAAACGGCCGTATCTTTTTTTTACTTTAACTTAGAAATTTGTTTATTTTCACAGCTTAACAGACCTTCACCCTATACTTCCACGCGTTCCCGAGATAAAGGGTCTTGACAGACAGACAGACGGACTACAAAGTTATACTATAAGGGTTCCGTTTTTTCCTTTTGAGGTAAAACCGGCCAAGTGCGTGTCGGATACGCGCAACGAAGGGTTCCGTGCCTATTACGCCGTTTTCTATGCACTTACGTCGTTTTCTATAGGGCAGGCAGTTTTTCAGCAATATCTCGAAAACCTTTGAACTAATCTTGTTCAAAATAATTTTCATTGAAAGAATTTAATTAACCTTATGTGCATGATTTTTTTTCATATTTTTTAAATACACTAATCAAAACCTAGAGGGGGGGACATAATTTTTTTTTATTTTCGGGGCGACTATAGTCTCCGACTCTATTCACTTAATCAAAAAAAATAGCTGAGATACCTTATTCACGACATACACAAGCATAACAGTAAGAAATACCAAGTCGCTTACATAGTAGATACAATTTCAAATTCCTTATTGCATCCCCAAAAAAATATTTTTTAGTCATTTCAGTACAGAACTATGTAATGGCTAACAAAATACACCAAAATTTTATTCAGATACACATTATAGTTTTCGAGTAAACTTTTCATTACTGCACAAAAAGGGTTTTTTGTGCAGTAATGAAAACACGTAATGATTAAAATAATCATGCATGTAGTACTTCCTTACAAAAAGGCTAGAAATTAACGTTGAAAAGTCATACTAATGTAAATTCCGCTTCTTCACACTTCTAATGTAAATTCCGTTCCGTACGATACACCTAGGGGGTTCATGGTTATGGTCGAAATTGGAGCGCATTATTTGTCTATCCTTTGAAGCCAGGAAACGGCTCCGACATCCTTTCTTGTATTGTATGCACCTCCAAGATACGTTAGTCTTCAGATTATTCCTACAGTTGGCGATAAATGGGAAACCGTTGACGATCACTATATAATTTCCTTTCGTGTTTTTGGTGTATATAACTGGAAAGAATTAGGTATGTTATTTAAAGTAAAGGAAAAACTCTGTGCTTAAATTAAAATGTAAGTAATATTAATATTAAAGGAACACATCTAGAATTAGAGTAATGTAGAACACAAGATTGTTACGGATTTTTTTATATTTTATTCAACTACCAAGAAAAATGTTGGACACGGTAAATAAACATTTCTAAGACTTACGCTAACCCACAGACAACTACTAACCTAATTCAGTAGGTACTCGTACAGACTGACATCCTTACAGAGACCTGGGGGTAATCACGTTAGGTAGATCCAACTGTCATTTTTAGGGTTCCGATACCTCAAAAGGAAAAAAAACGGAACCCTTATAGGATCACTCGGTTGTCTGTCTGTCCGTCTGTCACAGCCGATTTGCTCCGAAACTACTGGACCGATTGAGTTGAAATTTGGTACACATATGTAAATTGGTGACCCAAAGATGGACGCGTAAAGTAATTTAATGAATTCTGAACAAGGGGGCCACTTTTGGGGGGTAAACTGGAAAATTAAAAAAAAAAGTTTCGCAAACTATATTGTGTGACATATCAAATGAAAGAAGTTACAGCATGTCAAATATATTTTTTTTATAATTTTAGCAAGAACAGATTTGGAGTAATATAGGAAAAAAGACGAAAATTGACCAATCCCCCCCTTATCTCCGAAACTACTAGGATTAAAATTCTGAAAAAATATGGAAAATAGTTCCTTGCCTAAAGATTACAGGAAAACCTATAAGAATTTTGAGTATTCAAAAACACTTATGAAATTTAGATAATATACGGAACCCTCACCACGCGAGTTGAACTCGCACTTGTCCGGTTTTCTATATAAAAATTGACATTTAGATCTACCCGACGCGCGTACAATACGTTACGTGATCGACCAACTGTTTTAAAATCTGGTAGGAAGCGACGCAGCAGTTCTGTGTTAACCCATTCGAGGCCATGCAACGCCACGTGTGCAGCGCCATAGCGTGTAGCAGCATTTATCCGCTCGCTCGTAGACGCATGAGCATGACTCACATGTAAGTTGTTGTGTTGGCCTCAAATAGTTTAATACCATACATAATTTATGTATGGTTTTCTTTTTGATAATTGATTGAGAGTTTACAACTCGACGCGCACCTGATTTATCGTACTATTACAATGATGAACAATCAAAGTCAAAGTCAAAGTCAAAGTGATTTATTCTTCAATTTAGGCATATTACATGCACCTATGAATGTCGATAAACTACCACCGGTTCGGAAAGTAAACCTCTGCCTCGAGAAGAACCGGCGTAATAAACTCGGCGAGGTGTCATTTTTTCAAAACAGTATACAATATATCATATCAGTATCAGAGTATTATAAAATTTTAAAATTACATTGCTACAGTAGAAAGCCTATTTATTTTACGACAGGTTTCTAGTGCAGGATTTTATCGCTGCCAAATATCCCTATCCATGATGTAGTCGTTTATCTTATATGCTTTTGAAATGAGTGTCCGTTTTACGACAGATTTGAATTTAGAGTCAGTAAGTTCGGTAATGTGTTTTGGAATCACGTACACTTTGCACAATCACTGATGGTCATGTTAACACTTACATTTCGCATACCTATATTTGTACATGCGCGCACACATTTTCGCGGCGGGTGTGTGTTAGCGAGCGCGCGATTTAATATTGATATGAAATTGGAATGCGAATTACATTGTCAAATTGATCCCTCGTCACTAATAATAATAATTTATACTCTGCTATAAACTCCATTCTGTATTACGATTTTGGGGGCAGCATGGTTATGGTCGAGGTACGCGTGGAGTATCTGTCCTTCTCTGGTAGCCAAGAAACGCCCTTTACACTTGTGCGTATATTGTGTGCACCTCCAAGACACGTTGTTGTTGACACAGTTGATGCTAAATGGGAAACCGTTGATAATCACTACGTCATTCCCTTTCTTATTTTTGGCGTATACAACTGAAAATAAATTTAGTTATTAAAGTAAAGTGAAAAACTCCGGTTTTATTTAACGGATGGATACTAATACATTGAAAACAATTATAAAATACTAGCTTTTGCCCGCGGCTTCGCCCGCGTATAAAGAAATTTTTAACAGTCTACACGAAAGGAGGATCTCTTGACCCGTACGTTCCAATTGAATTGCAATTTGGCACAAATTCCTTTTACGATCGCTGTCTCCTTCCGTCTGATATTTTTTAGCCAAAGTCACTGTAAAAAAGAACTAATGATTAAGTACTCCTTTTTTTATTTAACCCTTATAATTACACAGCTTGTGTACATACATAAATCTTCGCCAAACTGCTTGGCAGTTTGTAGGCGAATACACACTTTACCCTTCCACTCACTTTCACTCTTTTCTTGATTTGGATTTACTTAAGTACTAGACCCTAATGCGCTCTAGCCGTGTGCCAACATGAACAATTGAACATTGGTCTAACTTAACTACGCATCTTCTAATTTCAAAATGAGAATATTGAGTATACACTCTTTCCATAAAGAAAGAAAAAAGAAAAAAAGATACATTTATTCACAAACATACAGGACACACATATAAAACAATAAAATAAACAAGAAAAACATATAAAACATGAAAAAAGTGTGTCTCTGCGGCAGTGAACCGGACACTGGCTCTGCATGATGCTGAGGTGTCAGACACCTACAGCGCTGATTTTCAGCCAACACCGTTGCACAATTTTATATACAATTTTAATATATAAACTACAGACAAAATAATACCCAAATAAAAATTAATTCTTGTAAATGCAGAAACATAAAACCAAATCACACTGATGTAAATTCCATTTCGAATGACGAAATTAGGGGCATCGTGATTGTGGTCCAGGGGGGTAATCACGTAACGTTCCGAACACGCGTCGGGTAGATCCAACTGTCATTTTTAGGGTTCCGTACCTCAAAAGGAAAAAAACGGAACCCTTATAGGATCACTCGTGCGTCTGTCTGCCCGTCTGTCACAGCCGATTTGCTCCGAAACTACTGGACTGATTGAGTTGAAATTTGGTACACATACGTAAATCGGTGACCCAAAGATGGACGCGTAAAGTAAATTAATGAATTCTGAATAAAGAGGCCGCTTTTGGGAGGTAAACTGGAAAATTAAAAAAAAAAGTTTCGCAAACTGTATTGTGTGTCATATCCATGATGATCCATGTTGGTCTCTGAATAAATGAAATTGAATTGTTTCAAAATAAATAAATATAAATATCAAATGAAAGGAGCAAAAACAGATTTCAAGTAATTTAGGAAAATCGACGAGTTTTGACCATTCCCCTTCTTATCTCCGAAATTACTAGGCTAGAAATTCTGAAAAAAATATGGAAAATAGTTCCTTGCCTAACATTACAGGGAAACCTACAAGAAGTTTGAGTATTCAAAGTAACGGGAAAATTCTCAATTTTTTACGGAACCCTCACCATGCGAGTTGAACTCGCACTTGTCCGGTTTTCCATATACTAATTGACATTTAGATCACCCGACGCGCGAACAATGCGTTACGTGATCGACCAACAGGTTAGCCCAAAGTATCTGGTGGTACTCTGTGTGTACGTGTGCACTTCCAAGACACGTTAACACGCTCCTTATTGATGCAGCAGAATAGCCGTTGATTATTGCAGTCTCGTGACCTTTTATATGTTTTATCCAGATGCGTAGAAATAAATACTTTTGGGTTGTAAGCCGTGAGGCGGAGGAGCATATTATTAAACAGGTAGGTCCTCTAACCTCTTGACATCAGACAAGCAAAATCTATCGGCAACCTCAAATCTCTTCTTAAAGAACATTATTTGTCTCTCCCCTAACCCTGATTGTATTTTTTGGCTGACTGTTTATGTATCATATATTTGTATTTGTGTTATTTGTATATATGTATGATTGTGTATGTATGTTTATATATAGAGGTATTTATGTACGTTTATTTTTATAATTATTTTGATTTTTGATTAATAATAATCTCTGCACCACCTACTGCATAATCTAGTTTTATCTCTTTCTCCGATACCCAAAGGTTGTCTGGAAGAGATCGCTCTTCAGCGATAAGACCGCCTGTTGTCCTACATGACCTACATGTTATTGTATTGTTTCTCTCTGTAACTGCTTTGTTTGTGTGAGGTGTGCAATAAAGAGTATTTGTATTGTATTGTATTGTACCTACTTACGACTCTGCCTCATCCTACGCATGTACGCATGGATCGTATATGTCCAAAAGTTTTTTTTTTACAAGCCTATACAGTGTCCCACTGCTGGGCAAAGGCCTCCCCTCTTGATTTCCACACGTCCTGATTCTGAGAAATCTCTGGCCAATCGTTGTGAAATATGTCCAGGTCATCCCGCTATCTCCGTCTCGGCCTGCCACGTCGTCGCCTTCCATCGTGCGGCACCCAGTCCGTGGCTAGTCTAGCCCACCTCTGGGGATGCATGCGGCAGACATGGCCGGCCCATTCCCATTTCAGCTTGGCGGTCTTGGCTCCAACGTCAGCAATGCAAGTTTTTGAGCGCAGCGTAGATTTTCGGACCCGGTCGATCCGTTTGACTCCCAGCATGCTACGCTCCATAGCTCGTTGGCAAACCTTCAATCTGGTCTTTTGTGCCTCAGTGAGTGACCATGTTTGGGCACCGCAGGTTAGGACAGGCAGAATACACATATCGACGAGTCTTCGCGCTTCAGGGTTAAAGGAAGGTCTCCCTTGAGTAGTTCTTTTAAAGACCAATAGCTTCTCCAGGCGTTTTTGATCCGTCTTTCGACTTCCATGTCCTGCCTATGGCTGAAGGAAACTAATTGGCCTAAATATGTGTACTCGTCGACATAATGTATTAACTGTCCGTCAACCCTACGTTTCGTGTCATTAGCTGGGTCTTACGAGACCAGCTTGAAGGCTTGCCGAGCTTAGGTCTTGCAGCATTGCTTGAAGTTCCTGGGCCGTTTAGGAGAACAGTACAATGTCATCGGCAAAACGCAGATTTGTTAATCTTTGTTCGCAGATGACAATCCCTTTATTTTCCAAGCGGACCGCCAAGTTTTGAAATATTTGTTCCAGGGTACTTGTAAATAGTTTAGGAGATAGCGGGTCACCCTTTTTTACGCCTCTTTCGATTTTGAACGGTTGACCAGAAGATTGCAATTTAATGTTTGCTGTACTATTGTCATAGATGGAATTGAGTTGGTCTATACGTGGATTCTATGTCGAAAGTACAAAAAAAAAACTAAAGATCAAAATTTTAATTTCACAAACATTACAAAAAATCACTTAAAAAGGAACCCCATTCTTTAGCCAAAAATATTTCTATATCAAAGACGAAAACATAATATATTTTTGTTGCAAGTAGTAACTAACCAGTCATGGACTTTAATCGTTGAGCCATTTAGGTCAACTAATTTTGGTTTTTAATAGTTAAGCTATGAATATCCAGTAAAAGTTGAGCTCTCAATGACTCAACGATTAAAGTCCGTGACTGTACCTACAACTTGATGAATAAGTTGAATGCTCTTTCATATTTATCGTCCAAATACAAACAACGCTGTTTCATTTTAATACTTAATCGTTTAAAAGACAATAACTTTCACTGTTATAATATATCATGTTCAAGTGTTATTGATACAAAACAAGTTACATATTATAAAAACAAAAACGGTTTTAGCAAAACAGCTTTTTGTGTCAACGTTGACTAAAAACTGTTTTTTACTCTCCTACCACGTTCAATTTCCTTTTTGAATACTCCGTCCTCTATGACAAACTTGGGGATCGGATGGTTGTGCTCGAAGTTCCCTCGAAGAATCCGCCTGTCCTCTCTCGTCGCGAGGAAACGACTCGTGCAGCCCTTACCGGACTGTCGGCACGTCCACGATATGGATTTATCCCTTATGGTGTTGCTCCGAAATGAAAAACCGTTAATTATCACCATGTCTTTTCCGTTCACTGTTTTGGCCCAGATCACTGCGAAACAAAGTAATGATGTACTATTATTTTATACTATCGTATCAATAACTATTTTTAAAAACGTATTCAAGCATTTATTGAGCATGCCTCAATAAATGCTGCTTATATAATATTTGAAGAATTAACTTTTTCCGATTGTTCCTTACTTTTATGGGTAACATAGTTATAAATCTGATATCATTGTGGAATGCTTAAGGACTCGAAAAAAGTTAAGCAATCTGAGCATCCCTACTATAGCTTTGTTCTATTCGTAAATACAATATGTTTCAAATGCAAAAAATATAGTGAACTCTAACAACGGGGTAAAGAAACAAAAAACAAATACTTGAACAAAATTTTGTTTAATAAAAGACTATATAAATACACAAGTGATATTCATAATGCCATTAGGTAGGTACAAAAAAAAATGCGCGTCTGATGTGCCAGAGGGGTCCGACGGGTATGCGGGAGGCGACTCGAGGCTAACTTCAGACACGCAAACTTTTGTTCCGCGTACTGTAAGTATAATTAAATACACACATACATCTATTTTTACGTTATAACCTCGAAATACGTGGCAGACCTTACAACCGATGGGCTGACGACATCAGACAGCAGACAAATATTGCACAGCGATAGCTAGGAAGACAAAGGGAAGAAAAGTGGAAGAGATTGGAGGAAGCTTTCACTCAAACAGGGATCCCTATTCAGCATTAAATAAACTACCATTATAAATATATTCAATTTTAGCGTAATAGTTCTTTGCCCTGTAGCGTTGTTGTAGAACGAATAACCGTTGACTATCACCATCTCTTTCCCTTTCGTGTTTTTGGTCCAGATTACTAAAAATAAGCACTAACAATTTATTACTCGTTAACTTATGCATCGATCTCGCGCTATATAAATCAGTATAGTATCATAAACTACGAAATAATAGTAGATTGTATGACAAGGGGCTAAAATAAGCCATATTAACAGGAGACGGATATTTTTCCGAGCGAAGCGAGGGAAAATAATTCGAGGGGTAATATGGCTTTTAGACCCGAGTTATACACTCTACTTTTCACTTCGACTGCGAGAAAATAGTAAAACAAAGATTATCCATCCACAATCAATAACAAATTTCACTGCGAAGAGATTGTTCAATTTAGCGTGAGGCGTTTTCTTTTTTAATGATTTGGAATTAGGGACTAAAAAACACCTGATGTTTGATTGGTCGATTTTAATATGTAGCTGTATTCTGGTTGGTTGATAGCAAAGAGAAATGTTTTTTGAAAGAGTTGTGATTGGTGGATTTAAATGATTTGGAATTAGGGACTAAAAAACACCTGATGTTTGATTGGTCGATTTTAATATGTAGCTGTAGGTATTCTGGTTGGTTGATAGCAAAGATAATGTTTTTTTGAAAGAGTTGTGATTGGTCGATTTAATATGGTGAAGTGTTTTGATTGGTCAAAATGAATGTGTTAAAAATCATAAATATGTATACATATTTTCCCTAGGGGCTAAATGTACTACTTTAGCCCCGCTTATTAAACCTAATATGACACACTTTTCGAGCATGAGATGTGAAAAAAAATGAAAACGCTGAAGTTCAGTTAAACTCTCATGTAAATCCCATTCCGTATGACAAATTTATGAGGCGCGTGGTTGTGGTCCAGGTTGGCGCGAATGATCCTCCCGTCTCGTGTGGCCAGCAAATGGCTCTTGCACTTGTGGTACGTCCGTGTGCATCTCCAAGAGACGCTACTTTTTCTTATGCCGTTGTTGCAGAACGAATAACCGTTGACTATTACCATCCATTTTCCTTTCGTATTTTTGGTCCATATTACTAAAAATAAGCGTTATTAATTTATTATTCGCGCGTTAGAGCTAAGGTCGAAGTCAAAAAAAGTCGAAGAAGCCCTTACTTTTTACAAACTACTGATGGAGAGAGTTGCTGCAGCATCGTATGGATGTCAAAAGTGGATAGGAATATAAAAAACTGACAAATGATCATTATCATTTGTGGTCATTACCAGGAGCCGTAGCATGGTTGGCCATGTCACACGATAGGTGATAGGATAGAGCGTGCGTCACTGACTGACACCGTTCGATAGAACGAGACGACGCACTTATCTTGTCACTTGTCGCGTGATAAGGCCAACCATGCTACGGCTCCAGGGCAGTGCATGGCCAAATTTTGATTCTTATTTCTGACTTCTTCTGTGATCTAATTAGACCACAAGAGACGATTGTCAGCCTCGTATAGATATTAAATCCTCTCTAAAAACAGGTCGGAATGGCATCATGAAAAAATTAGGAAAGTAGATAACTAGATTTATTTATTATGAACCCTAAAACGTATTAGAAAATAAAAACTAAGTTTAAAACGGCTTTAATTCAGTACCTACTTCGCGAAGCCACATTCATGAACATTTCCACATTTCCTATTTTCACAAGTCGCTATATGTGGGCCGATAAGGATCCTCAAGGATCTCAAAATTACCTTTGGCACTTCATTAGTTGCTACCTCAACGGAATCATATCAGAATCAGTAACGTACTTTTACAGTTTTAAGTACGAGTTTCATAAGTCATCTGATCTGTGGTCTTCATCATCAGTTCCACTTCACCAAATTTGTGATTTCCGCTAGTTATAATAAAAAATACCGAAATTACTGCATGCGTGCCTTCTATATTTGAGGAGTTCCCTCAATTGCTCATGGTTTCCATCATACAACTGAAATTTTGATAACAATGGAACCAACCTAGAAGCATAAACTTTCAAATAAAAAAAAATTGCACGAATCGGTTCATAAATGACGGAATTCTGAGGTAACAAATATTCAAAATAAAAATAAATAAAATACAACCGAAATGAGAGCTCCTCCTTTTTTTTAAATTCGGTTAAAAATCAAAACACGCGTGCCAACTATAATATATGAGGGTTGCTGTCAATTTTACTGGGATCGCATCATCAAAACCAGGCTTGGTGACAATGGGGAACCACCTCAGCGGGCGTAGCATGGTTGTCATTTTTAACCGACTTCAAAAAAGGAGGAGGTTCTCAATTCAACTTTTTTTTTGTGTGTTTGTTACGCGTAATTTATGAACCGATTTCAAAAATTCTTTCTTTGCTTGAAGGCATATATATACTTCCAGATTGGTCCCGTTGTCACCAAAATCCAGTTCTGATAATGGGATCCTGGAGAAATCGAGGGAACTTCAAATTTTATAGGCAAACTTGAAGCAATTTGGCTACTGATTTGAAGTCGGTTAAAACTTTGTTTTTAAAGTAAGTTATATCACTTATCGTACAGTCGAGTTCTCCAATACCTATCTATACAGACAACCTTTCAAAAATATATACTACACATGTGTCTTATGTCAGTAATAGTAAAGCCTGTGTACAGATATTTTTGAAAGGTTGTCTGTATAGATATTGGAGAACTCGACTGTACATCCGTCACTCTCGCACTCGTATACTTGTCATAAAATTGATAATCGGTCCACAATTGACAGAGAAATCGAATAAAATACATACAAATATGAATACAATGATGTAATAATGTGAATGTCCTGCTTTTTTGAAATCTGTTAAAAATATTTCAAATAGACCAGGAGCCGTAGCATGGTTGGCCTTGTCACGCGACAGGTGATGGGATAGAGCGTGCGTCACTGGCTGACACCGTTCGATAGAACGAGACGACGCTCTTATCTTGTCACTTGTCGCGTGATAAAGCCAACCATGCTACGGCTCCTGACGTGTTTACAACTACTCAGAAGGTTTACGATGCTCACGTTGTAATATTGTTAGTACGTAACGGATGCATCCACAGTGATAAATGGCAAATGTGACCCTCAAATTGGGGCAGATCATGAGCAGTTTTTTCTAATAAATGTTCATCTTCTCTGTATAATAACTAAATGGTTGTGTCTTCTTAAATATGCCGTAGTTTATAGCTTAAAGAAAGTCCCATCTCGTATAAAATAAGTGGGTGGCGGATGACTGTGCTTAAATTGCCCAGACTTTAGTTTGTTTCGGCCGTCGCATATTGCTCGCGCTTTGCATTTAATGCAACCCATCGTGCAGCGCCAGTAGCTGTTACTGGCCCCAGAACCGACCAGGTAGAAACTGTAGCCGTTAATTATCAACATTTCATTGCCTTTCGTGCTCTTTGTCCAAGTGACTGCAATTTTCGTTGGACCAGTCCGGTCGGAATCTAGAAATTGAGTTTTAATTATAATTTACTTCACGGTGCGATAGCATGGTAATGACTCGTCGAATAATCACCTAGTTGAGTTAGAGTCTGAATTGTGTTACTATATACTATATATTGTAGTTTGATAATCTTTGACACCTCGCCGAGTTTTTTACGCCGGTTCTTCTCGAGGCAGAGGTTTACTTTCCGAACCGGTGGTAGTTTATCGACATTCATAGGTGCATGTAATATGCCTAAATTGAAGAATAAATCACTTTGACTTTGACTTTGACTTTGACTTTTTTGTGCTCAAGTTCCGCTCAAGTACCAAGTGAGTTGAAATTAATGCAAAATATTTATTCAAAAAAAAAACACAAGAATCGGACAAATGTAGGTACGCAATATTTAATGAATACTACAAAATGCCATTTTATAAAGACTAGAATTGACACAGCAATGTAACAACTGTCATTATACCAATATACACTATGACCAAATCCATGACTGATAAAGGTATTTAATATAATTCAGATACTACGAACGACATTCACTCAATACAGTGGATACATTTTACTTATTTGGTAACTTGAATGTCCACATCACTGCAAAAATGTGTAGGTATTAATAACGTAATTCAATGTTCTATCAGAATTTGATGAGGTGTTTAGTACTTACTTGCGACGGTGTAATTCGCATACAGCACAGCAGACACGTTAGATTACAAAATCATATGAATCTACTAATAAAATAAAACGTATCGCTATAGTAATTTAATATACTTTTCATAGAGGTAGTTTTCACTATTGAGTCAATACAATGCATAATATTATTTATATGGTTTCCAACTTCATTTTCAGGCCTGAGATATGTCCATGAAAAGTGTAAAATGTATATAATAGTAAACAAATATATAAGTAGAAAATAAGCTAAGATCCAAATTAAAAATAAACAGTAAAATTATAAGCATAAATTAACATAGAACAGTCATAATTCTCAAAATGCAGAATATGCAAATCCACCTAAACGTCAAAATTTAAATTAATTTAATTTATTTATTCAAAGACCAACTTGGATCATTCTTGTAAGTAAATGCTTTTACAACTAACGTTAGTAGGTACATCATCATTTCATAATTACGAAATAAAAATGATCGCATAAAAATATTATTGCTTGTTAACGTCATGATAAAATTCATTAAACAACAAATAAGTACAGTACACACAAGAAGAAAAGTATGCCATGGTACTACTACGAATCCAATTTTAATTCAGACTGAGAAACTTATTTCTAACCTCCCTTCGCACTTTTATAGACACAGACAAAGCAAACGTCTCTTTCCAACAATTAACTAGGTACTATCAAGTACGAACAACTTCTGATTATTTGTTCTTATTTCACTTTGCTACACTTCTACTTGCATATTTTAATGTAACACCCATTTTTTATAATAAATCTGGGCGCATCGTGTCCATGTTTGATCATAACTTTGATGAATTCTCCCGTCACTGTGCTGGAAATGACCCTCGCCATACAAGTGGGGTATTTCGTGCAACGCCACTCTGTAGTCGACATGGTGTTGCGTCTATTGAAGAACGAGAAACCTTCGACCACCAGCAGGGGTTTCCCGCGATTCGACTTCACGTACATCACTAAAAAAAATGGGATATATCAATCGGGTTCAGTTTAATAAATAATAATAAATCCTAATAGTTCCTATACGGAAAGAGATTAAATACGATTTCGGATTTCAATTATCATGAAATATAGTTATTGGGTTAGAAATCCTTGGGATACAATAAGAGACTATAAATTTAATGCAAACAGATTTTATAAGACTAAATCAAAATTTAATGAATATTGTGCGAGAAACCAGCCTCACATTTCAATCATGTCCACACAAACTTACAGCACTTTATAGCATTCTATGGCTTCCTATGGCATAGTGTGATAATGTATTAATAGGTACGTAATACCTAATTGGAAGTGTCTTTCTAAAACTAAACGAGTCTATAAAATATACATATTCTTCACAATGTATGACATTATGAGCTCTTATATATCGGGGCACGTCATTTGTTAAGTATAAATAGTAATAATAAATAATAATAATGTTAAGTATAAATAGAAAATGTTACGATATAATTAAATAGGTTATTCTAGTATAGAACATGAGCGTTTCTCGCCATCAAACGTCAGAGTTTGGCGAGTTTATATAAAAACTATAAAATGTAATTTCTTTTTTCTTGAATAAAAAAAAAATAGATACTACAAGATATAATTATTAATATTCACCGTTAGAACCATCGTGTAAATAGATGGTAATTTATGTTTGAAATTACATACTTACCAACGATACGCTCAGCTATAACTAGCAAAGCTATTAACGCTACATCTAAGACATAGGTCTTAAATAGTTAAGACTCAGATTATCGCATTTACTACGACAATAAGTATTTAAGTGAACTGCGACACTACAAGGCTTTTATTGGCAAGTAAATACATACTTTTATGTACAGTCAAGGGTGAACGAATACGTACCTAAATAAGGACATAAATATATGTACAGGCTCTATTGCCAATGTCATAAAAACGTGTACAGATATTTATGTCCTAATAAACACTAATAAACAGTTAGAAGTAGAATAAAAGAAAATGCCCATAAACCTTACAACTTGTAGTAAAAGCCGTTCCTGATAATGTACTTGAATGCCTGGTGGGTATGGGCCAAGCTGGCCCGCAGCACTGCACGGTCGTGTGTGGTCATCACCCGGGCGCGACACCTGCCACCGTTAGTGCACACCCACCGGATATTATTCTTACCATGCCCCTGGTAACAAAACGTATATCCGTTCACTATGCATAGATCCTTGCCGCGGTTATTTTTGGCCCAGGTAACTGAAAAAATAATTTATTTTCCTTTTGAAACAACCATATACTTACTATTATGGGACTTGGGTACTTTCCTGTATAAAAAAAAATATATATTTAGTGGGTAAGTAAGATTATCAAAAAATATTGGACACGTCTTTTTTTGTTTATCAATTAAACAAAAAATGATGTAGATATAGCCCGTTAAAGTTCCGCGTGACGTCACATTAGGCTAAAACGTGTAATAATGACGTCACGCGGAATTTTAACAGGCTATATCTTCATTATTTAATTTTTTAATTGACAAACTAAAAAATACGTGTCCAATATTTTCTGATAATCTAACTGACGGGCTAATTATTTTTTTTTAGGAAAGTAGCCAATTATCTGGTATTAAATGAATGTAGGAAGTGATGTGATTTACATTTCATGGGGTTTATAGACATAAATCAATTTACAATAAATTAAACTTCTCCCAATTCTTTCGAGATTTACGTCACAAACATAACTTAGTGTCCTTATACAAATATCCTCACAGCGCCAAAATCTAATTGAAATAAATAAGAACTGGTAGATAAACTCGAAAGCCTCTCCTAGTCTTTATCGCCATGCAGAAAATAGATAGATTGCAGAAGCGAAAATGTCGCTACTTACATATATTATTCAAAAGAAGAGCAATCGTCAGTGCGAGACGTGCAATAGAGAGGTATGGAAGTAAAAATAATGTTGCATCGACCCCAAGTATATGTGATAAGTACAGGCGAATGATGTCACGCTGTTAATAAACGCGATTAACAATTTCAATGTTAGGGAGGTTGGTGCGGTCCAGTGGCCATTTTTGTGGCAGTAGTCGTAATAGCATTGGTGTGATGTGCAGGTCCATCGTAGAAAAAGTAAAACTCTTATCCATAAACGATCAAAAAAGCTACTTTAGGTAAAATGCCGTTAACATTAGTTTGTCTTTATCTGTCGCTTTGAGATTTGTGTTCGTAAGAAAGGAACAAAATATATTTTATTGATTAGAAGCATTTTAAATTGTATGACTCCGGGGGTTTAAAAATACACGTCTTGTTGTTACCTCCCTGTTTCTAATAGTTGGATTATAATCCAGCATTTTTTTCGCTTTGCCTTGTTTTTTGCTCTCATATTTGGTCCAATATATAATAGGTATTCAAAATTAATACAATTATAATATACTTAGACATATATTAAAAATAACAAAAACTTAATTTAAGTTAACAATACAAATAATAAGAAGAACACAAAAAGGACTGTTATTATCATACAATTTGAAGTAAGTCTAGTTCATAACACAATTCAACTAAGCTAATTGTATGAGCCAGTTAGACTTGTACACTTGGATGTTGTGTTAGAGTGCGTTGAGAGAACGGGGAAATTAAGTTATTTGGTGTTAGTTATTTTTATCTTTAAGCAGTTCCTTCAGTTGATGCTTATCGTATGTAGGGTTTGCAATCCGGATCCGACTTGTATGTAAATATCCGGATCTGGATCCGTGGATTCGGATATTTCCATACAAGTCGGATCCGGATTGCAAACCCTAATCGTATGCGAGTTATGTTTGCACTGATATAATTTAATTCATAATATCATATTGTAGCGAGGCCTAAAGTAGGTCGCAACGTAAACCGAAAAATGTACAGTAGTGAGACTGTAGAGTAACTGATATTTCTATGAAAGTTTTATAAATACACCATTTTTTATTATGTAGTTGGGTGCATTATGGGTGTGATCCAAAGTGGCCCGGATCACTTTGCGGTCCAGTGTGGTCGAAAGCTTGGCGCGGCAGCGGTTGGTCCCAATAGTGCACACCCAGCGGAGAGTGTTACGCGCCTGAGATTGACAGTAGAACGAGAACCCGTTCACTAGACATATGTCCTTGCCGCGACAGTTTGTAGTCCAAATCACTGAAAATATTATATATAACACTTTATACACATAAGTATTTAACTACTGATAATGATTGTCGTGTGTCGTGCCCTTATTAATTAGTAAAACAATTGACGGGTAGTGGACGTTTTTCGCGTCTTCCGTCCACATTTTTATAGAATTTTGTAGGGTAGTGAAATATCAACTTCGCACACAGCCGGTAAAACCTGTAAAATAATCGCATTAGTAATAATTTAAACACTGAAAATACTACAAGAGTTTTTTTTTATACCTACTGACCCTTATTAATACAATTATTCATTGAATATTTACCAAAAGTGCATTTTTGTAATGTGTGTATAAGTACAAAAATACACGGTTGTTACAGTTACGATTTAATATACACTCCATCCTTGACTACAAAGTTGAGGGCAGGATGAGAGTGGTCCAACAGAACACTGCACACCTCACGTCCGTGCGTGGTCAGGATCTTGGCGCGACACCGATTGGTCCCATACGTGCACACCCACCGCAGTGTGTGCTACTGCCGCTTGTGCAAGCCAAATGCTACCCGTTCACACAATACACAGGTCCTTATCACGGCGATTTTTGCTCCATGTCACTGGAAAATACATAATGTGTAATGTGACAATGCCACCACCGCACAGTGAAGACGGGTGAGATTTACATTAATGTAACACTTATTAATTATTAGAAAAGGCCACCGAAGACAAAACAAGGTATAAAATGGCGAAAATACGGTTGTCCAGGTACTTCGTATTAACCTTTCAGATGCTTTGACATTTGACAGTGATGCAGGATTATAATTATAAATCATTAATTTCTGTCATAGCGTCAATCTTCCATCAGTCAAGTCATATGAAGGGTTATTTGTATGAAAATATTTCTTGATTCAACACAAACCTTTGCGTCCAAAAGGCCGAAGTCAAAGATGTATTCTTCAATTTCGGCATACATGCACCTATGAAAATTACAAAGGCAGTACTGAAGTTTCTTAACACGTTTATAAACCACGTTATCTTATGACTAATAAGGCATTTCTACAGTTTAACGTAAACTCCATCTCTTATGATGTACTGCGACGGGGGATGTGTGTGGCCCAGCTGGGCCCTCACCACTAGTCCGTCCGTGGTAGTGGTGACGCGCGCCTTGCACCCCTGCCCGGAGGTGCAGATCCAGCACGAGGTGTTCGTGTAGCTCCGCTGGTGGCAGAACCTGTAGCCGTTCACGAGCAGCGTCTTCTTGCCGCGGGCATTCGTGGTCCAGGTCACTGGAAAAGTGTCAGCATTTAAGGGCCGTTACAGACGGACTGCGTTTCGGAAGTTTCTGGCTGCAAATATGCATGAATGCAGTTCTTTTGCAGTTGCCATAACTACATCGAAACTACAGCCCTGATTCAGTCAAGGCCCATTCCCACATAGGAGTCATGCATCTACGAGCGATTTTCCGCTACAAGGCGGAAAAATGCTGCTATAGGTACGCTACGGCGTAGCACACAGTTTAGCAGGTTTTGGCCTCGAATGGGTTGAGTAATTTGTCTCAAAGCCTACTTTTCATATTGTTTGGATATAGAGACACTTGTAACACTAGTATAATTTAAGATTATAAATTGTACCTAAGCAGCTTGAAAAACACTGTAGGTACTGGTTTTTATTTAAATAAATATGCCTACACCGGCTGCTCGTGCGGTTTAGCCCGCGTAATCCGAAGAATGCATGCAAATTCGCAGGATAGAATCCAGAAAGTCCATTCTACTCACAAGTAAAAGATTTTTTGAAATCGGATACGCGGTTCCGGAGTTTACCAAAAACATACAAACTTACAAATATTAGTATAGAATACAGATAATGAAGTACACAAATCTAAGACAAATAAAAAAGCGATGGTTATCATTTAAAGTGTATCTCATTAAAGCAGTTCAAGCAATAGGTCTTTTCACAGTGAAAACATTTTGTTTTTACTCTTATAGCTTTGCTATCTGTCTGCCTGGTAGTCAGAGTCAGTCTTATCTTTGCGTAGCAACCAACTTTGCGGAGCAATTCCTCCTTTTATTTATTTTGACGAATTGATGCCATGTACTCCTACAAAGGCTATTCAAAGCATTCAAACCTGCAATAATATAGTAGATTGTATGACGAGGGGCTAAAACAAGCCATATTACCACGAGATGGTTATTTTCCCGAGGGAAGAAAATTCTTCGAGGGGTAATATGGCTTTTAGACCAGAGTTATACAGTCTACTTTTCACTTCGACTGCGAGAAAATAGTAAAAACAAAGATTATCCATCCACAATCAATCATAAATTCCACAGCGAAAAAATTGTTAAATTGGCCGCCAGGCCTGTTTTTTTTAACACACTGCTTTGACACGGATACAAAATATTGACACTAAGAATAAATGCCTCTGACCGTCAATAGCCGCGTCCAAACGGCCGATCGCGGCGGATAGCATACGGGGCATAAGATAAAGCGATATAGACAGCAGTTTATCCTGCTCAATCTCATAGCTTATGCCATGTTCATGCTCAGTCGCGCTTTTCATAGACCATGTCCTTTAGACTAAAAGCCAAACAATTATCAAATAAATTTGCGACTGACTTTGATAATAACGTTAAAAACGTAATGATTTCGTGCGATGAACCATTACTGGATGAAAAACAGTACAGAAATACTCCTAGTTTGTCAATTCGAATTAAAAAAATTAATGAAGAGGTCTTACATAAAATTATACTACAAATCGACGACAAGAACAGCCCAGGATACGATAAAATAAGGGCAAAAGACATAAAATATATTTCCGAACAAATGACTCCGGTTCTCGTACACCTCATCAACCAATGTATATCGCAATCTAAATATCCTGACAAATTAAAAATCGGCCTCATAAGACCCATACATAAAAAAGGCAGCCACGCAGATACAAATAACTATAGACCGATAACAATTCTCTCATGTATTGATAAAATTATAGAAAAATACATTGGAAACTTAATAAATACATTCCTATCAAGAAATGGCATCATTCACGAAAACCAGTTTGGTTTCCAAAGACGTAAAAGCACATCGCAACTCTTATCACAATTTACAGATGTAATAAATAATTATCTAGATAAAAAATACCATGTACTTGCTGTGATGATAGATTTTAGCAAAGCATTTGACACTTTGAATCACAACACATTATACAAAAAATTGAAACAAAATGGTATACAGGGTCCTATGCTGGAACTCATTAAAAACTATCACACGAACAGATTTAATGCAGTCAGCATAGCGGGCGAACAAAGTGACCTAACCCCCGCACTGTGCGGTACAGCACAGGGATCTGCGCTGGCTCCGACGGAGTACTTATTGTACGTTAATGACATGCACAAGATATTCCGACATGGCTCTGTGTACCAATTTGCAGACGATACATGCATAATTACAGCCCATAAAAACCTAGAGAATGCTCAAGATATGATGCAGAGTGAGTTCGACCTTTTGTGCAAATGGGCACACGATCTGGGTCTATCGTTAAATTACTCTAAAACAAAACTAATGCACATCCACTCGCCATATAAAAAAATAAACGCTACACCTAAGATCGTGGCCCACGACCACAAGTGCCTGCACTTATCTAAAATTCCATGTAACTGTACTCAGCTTGAAATTGTAAAGGAACATACTTACCTTGGACTAAAGATTGACTACAAGTTTAACTGGGGTCCACATGTAGACCAAGTATGTAAGAAACTTAGGTCCATATTGTCAAAACTGTGTATCATTAAACATAAAGTCCCTTACAACACCCTTAGACTCCTTTACATGTCCCTGGCTGATTCAGTCATAGGGTATGGCCTAGAAAGTTATGGAAGAACCTATAAAACATATTTAAATAATATATACAACCTCCAGATACGTCTATTGAAAACAATTGTACCAGCTAAAGTTAAATATAAATATAGGAATAATTACGCAAATCTATTTAATCATTGTAAGGTGTTAAATGTATTCGAAAAGGTGGAACTAGCAATTATAACACAGTACAATAACAATATAGCCAATCTAAAGAAAAAAACAAGACCCACCCATCTTCGTAACTTATCTAATCACCCAACCTTTGAGGTGGGGAAAGGCAATAATGAATATGGGCATAGGGTATGGAGTTGTTACCTACCTGCAATATTAAATAGATTTCCGGACAAGCTAATAAGTAATATTGAGGGTAAAACGTGCAGTGAAACACGTTCAATAGTCAAAAGACATATGTTAAAATCAAGTCATGTATAAAATAGTATAAAATAGTATACCTAGTAAGCTAGTTAATTAAAAACTAGTTATACTATAAGGCAGACTCCTTAACTCGGAAAATCTTTTACATTTAAGATTAGAAGTTAAGATTGTAATGATTATGTATTTTTTAATGAAATAAACAGTTCAAATTTTTAATTTTTAATTTTTTTTTTTTTATACACTAAATCTAGTTGCTGACCAAAGTGATCTATTTTATTGGTCATTGTCCGAATTTGTTAAAGTTTGACGACCGAATAGCCTAGTGGTTAGAGAACCTGACTATGAAGCTTGAGGTCCCAGGTTCGATCCCCGGTCGGGGCAGATATTTGTATGATGAATATAAATGTTTGTTCACGAGTCTTGGATGTTTAATATCTATTTAAGTATGTATTTATTTATATAAGTATGTTTATCCGTTGTCTAGTACCCATAGGCTTTGCCTAGTTTAGGACTAGATCAATTGGTGTGAATTGTCCCACTATATTTATTTTATTTATTTATGTCTGTGTGTCTTGTGCAAGTATTATATTAAGTAGGTTAAGTCAATTATTTAAGGCGTTATTTCATCACCTGTAATAATAGTTGCTGTTTTAGAAATAAATGAATGAATAAATAAATGTTTGCAGTCAACCACGCTTGAACGTTTGAACGCGGCTATTGACGGTCAGAGGCGTTTATTTTTTTGAATGGTTGTGAATTAGGGACTAATACACCTGATGTTTGAAATGAATTCTGTTTTCTGATTGGTCGATTTTAATATTTGCTGTAATCTGGTTAGATGATAGAATTATTATCTTTTTTTTAAGTGTTGTATTGTAATACGGTGAAGTGTTTTGGTTGCTCAAATTAAATGTTTAAAAAATCATAAATATGAATAAAAAAATCCCTAGTGGCTAAATGTACTACTTTAGCCCCGCTTGCTAAGCCTAAAATGACACACTTTTCGAGCTTGAGAAGTGAAAAATAATAAAGAGCGACATATATACACATGAGAATAATAATCATACATACAATTAAAAGATTCATGTTAAACTGACCATTTGTGTACAATCGAAGTTAACATATTTATTTACGAAATAAACGTTATACATTAATTAGCTTTGTTGTATTATTCAAATGAAAACCCACGAAATTCGGAAAATGGATTTATCTACAAATGACCAATGGTTGTGATTGGATTTAACTGGTTGGTTAAACTCAAAACTCAAACTCAAAATATTTATTGCACACATAAAATTACAAGTAATAAAATGGACCCCGTAAGGGCACAGCAAAGAAACTTATAACTAAGTTACATCTAGGTTACAGGTACTACCTGGATACTAGGTACTAGGTAATTCTACCTTGAAATAGATTTCTTACATATAGTAATTAATTTGGTAGGAATTTGGTACTTCGCTTAAAGTTAATAGAAATTAAAGTCCAACAGAAACTATTATATTGACACAACTTGGAAAAAGAATGCTTGAAAAAGATTTATCTTTTCACAGACACTTCATCGAAAAAATCTTGCAGTGTGTAAAAACTGTTTTGTACTAAATACTTATTTAATGATTTTTTGAATAGGTTAATTTGTTCTATGGATTTGGTGGCTTGTGGTATTTTATTATATATTTTTATATACATCATATGTGGACCGGAGTGGTATATTTTTAAGTTAATTGGTTATACTAAAACGAATGCTTAGGCCAATGTTGATAATGAGAGAGAATGTGCGAATAATCGCTAGATTGCCAGACTCCTCCTAGTAAAGAGAAAGGAGGGCTATAGCCCTCACACTAGCCCAGCACAGGTCATACCTACAATATAGTTAGTTCCCTTTTCTGTTTTCACTTAGGGAAATCTATTAGCAGAGTAGTAGAGTTGCCAATCTTCTGCAGATGCATCCAGGATCTCCTCTTCTCTTTCTCTACCAACACCTGCTAAGTTTTTATTAAAGTGGGTAATATACACCGTTGTGTATCTTAAAATGTCTAGGCGGATGGTTATGCTCCAGCTTGTCCCGTGACGTGACGACACCACGCACTGTCGTTGAGAGCCTAGCTCTGCATTTCTCATTGGTGGACCTATCGGCGCAGCGGCAGCGCCAAGTCACGGTCTTCTTAAACCGTTCGTGGACGAGGAACGGGTAGCCATCCACTATCAGCACATCGTTCCCTCTGGAGTTCCGCATCCAGTACACTGAAATGTGAACTATAAAACAACACGCATTTAGTATTTGTTATGTTGCACCGCCTGTAATTTGTCTGCCTTGCCCAAGGGTTGACTGGGCGAGAAAACTTGCGACATTAAGTCCGCCTTTTGTACGACAAGTTCTTCTTTTGTGCAATAAAGATGATAAGAAATAAATAAATAAATGTAGCTCATACAAATACTGAGACAACACTTCTGGTTTCGTTGGTCAAGGGACTAATGCTCCAAGCAAGCTACTTGTTATAATACTAATCATATCTATGTTAAAATAATTATATTTAGACGGGCAAGAAAAAGTTTATAAATGGCATAGAACAGCCTCAATAAGTCAATTACATAAATTGTTACTTAAAAATAATAATACATTATTTCGTAATCCATGGCAAAAAATCAAACACATGACTCTTGACATCCACAAGTTAAAGTCTCAACGCTCCAGTCTTATAAAAACTACCATCGCTGGTGCGATACAACTTCGGCGGCGGATGGTTGTGGTCCCCGGAGTAACTCAACACAGTCAGGGCTGAGTCGGGCGCGCTCGGGTCGTTGGTCACCACGGTCACGCGGCACTGGCGATGGTAGCACGAGCAGTACCACGACCTCCCCGTGCGGTTCCTGTGGGGCCTGTTGTAGAGGAAGCCTTCGTGGTATAGGTAAGTGCGATTGTTGATTTGGATCATGGTGCATACTGAAACGATATTAACTATTTAGAACCTTAATATTTTGTATCATACTTATTTTATATAATAATATACTTCATTGAAAAAGTAACGGGATCACTTTTGTTCTTCAGCCCAAGATTAACTCATTTTAATTATAAATAAAATCACGAACGGTAGATATCGAAGTAATATTTATAATAAATAATACTACCATTTATAAACACTTTAAGGTTATTAAAATCAATACTTATCTCTGACCTTATTCACTAGATATACAAAATCAGATATTTTTATTATTTTATTAAGGTCATTTTGAATCACATTCCGAAAATTTTATCAAACTTTTTTAAAGTCTCAATCTATCACCAATTTTGTTTAAATTCCTAAAACGATTTATCATTTATAATGCTTTGGTAACAACTTTTTAAAGACAACGACGAATTAGTATCTATTTTACAACCACTCACAATTGTTAAAATTCCATCAAACTTGAGACAATTGATAATGGAATGTCCATAATAATAAAGAACACAATGGATTAGTCCATCAATATTAACATTTTATGAAAATAATTATATTCGTTTGATTTATAAAATTACCATAATATTTCTATATATTAAGACACAACAATCCAAAAAACAAATAAACTAAGTGCTACACATTATTTATAATAATACATACGTCCACAGTAAAATGAACGATAAAAGATATTCAATACATATAGTATATTGTGATGAACATAGGTAAGCCATGCATTATATAAAACAATATTGTAAATTGATTCAGTATGGATGCCATACATTAAATCGTCTTTGGAGAGTTAATCTAAAATCTGTTAAAGGCTTCCCGTGACCAAATTGACTTTTGTTTCAACAAGATTTAACAAACAAAGTAGGTTTTTAAATGGTCCTAGGACCCCAGGGTGATTATCAGATTTCGGTTAAGATTTTCTAATTTCTATGGCGCAAATTTTTTTTTTAGATATTCTTAATTGAAATCTTATCTTATTGTTGATTGTTAAGGCCTAACCTTTGTAAAAATATTTTATTCTGCCATTATTATCTAAAGGAGTTTATATGTTTTAGCAGTTTAAAATATCGATGTCCAAAGAAATTAGAACTGCTGCAAAGAAATTAGAAAATATACCAGAAAAATTAGAGATATATCAAATAAGGAGATCTTAGAAAATGCGACATATAAATTAGGTAGGTATGTTATTTTTGATAAATCTGGATTTTGTTCTTATATTACTATCCTACTAATATTATAAATGCGATAGTTTGGATGTTTAGATGTTTGTTACTCAATCACGCTTAAACGGCTTAACCGATTTGGATGGAATTTTGCGAGAAGATATTTCATAGCCTGGATTATTATAGGATAGTTTTTATCCCGAGTCCACGCAGACAAAGTTGCGGCCAGAAGCTAGTTTTTAATATAAATCAGTCACTGAATTTAATAGGCACTATCTAGGCAGGTATGCATGTGACACCCTCGACCTCATCATTACTTACCATCAGGTGAGATAGAGGTCAAATGCGTACATATAAGTAATAAAAAAAAAATAAGAAAAAGAACAACAACTAGGAGCACTTTGTTCAACCCAAAAAAAAACGAACTATTTGTTGGAATTTAAATAATAATAAAACTAAGTAATAAAAAATGGTTTAACATATTATACATTTTTACACCTTCAAATAAAAAATAAAAAAACTCGATATTGTCTTTGAGATACGCAAATCTCTAAAACATCTGCATGGAAATTATATCAAATCAACCAGTGAGGGAGACTTAATAAATCACTTAGTTTTGATTATTTTTGACATGTTAGATACAGTTCGATACATTCATTTAATTCTTTATACGATATTTTTTAAGCTTACCTATGAATTATAAAATTTAAATCAACTTTTTTCAGGAAAATCGGAGTGTGGTAGCTGTAGCAAGGTTCGTCTAGTGAAATGCATTGATCCTATTTCAATAATTTATGGCACGGCACCTAAAAATTTGCACTAGTTAGCAACAACTTGCAACGTTTCGCATGAATATATTCAAATTGATACTTCTATTAAATAGTAAAAAATTATTTTTAATTATCTCCAGTCAAGTAGCTAAATCCATCAGATTTTCATCTAAATATACGTTTTCCAAAAATAAAACGGAATTATGGTGGACAAAAAATGCATTACATTAAAATATACACCTAAAACCAAGGGGTTTTGCTATGGTGGTTAGGAAAATTCTCTTTTATTACATAATATCTTTGTAATTGTTCAAGTAGTAAGATAGCGTTAATAGCTCATCAAGTTGGCCAAAAAAAATACTTAGGTGTTTTTTGGTTGGACAAAATTCATTCTATGGTAACTTTTGATTAGATGTTCAAAAAATACGGAATAAACCAGATCAAAATACACACAGAAAAAAACCAAAC
This sequence comes from Epinotia nisella, assembly GCA_932294315.1. NCBI lineage: Eukaryota > Metazoa > Arthropoda > Insecta > Lepidoptera > Tortricidae > Epinotia > Epinotia nisella. The sequence goes on along the minus strand of OW028675.1, from coordinate 28,664,053 downwards.
ATGTGATATTCACTCTCTGACGTCCGTCAATTTTAATAATTTATGCTACCCAATCCCTCCATTATAACTTTTCAACGTACATAACGCACAATCACAGGTCTTGACACAACTAGCATAAGGTTAGCGGTTGAAAGATCAATGCAATTCAGCACAAGGGTGAATGCATCCCAGTTGTGGAGACCACAACGCCATCGATAGTAATAGCAGAAGCCTTGCATTTATGTTTGTGTTTTTTGGCGCATGTCCACCTGATGCGATTGCCGACCAAAGATCTCGAATGCCTAAAGAACTTGTGGCCTCCGACATAAATGTTGGTTGTCTCTTTAGAGAAGCGGGCTCGTAAAATGGCGTGCAGAATATCTGAAAACAAAAACTAGCTTATTTGCGTCGTAAATTTTAGCCCTACAATGCATGACATTTTTATGGCGAAAAAAATTTATAATAGGAGTTTGCTTCCTGGAAAAAAATATAAAAAATATGCAATCAATACTTTATTTTTTTTTATTCCCGATGGGGAACTTCATGCATTAAACTAGAATTTACAGCATTTTACACTGAATCAGTAATGTTGGTACACTTTTGGTTTTCACATACAGTATTCTGAGTTACACATGAAATTTACGGAAACAGTTATTGCCTTTATGCAAACACAGACTAACTCTGCATTTTTCACAGCTCACAAGAGTTTTTCCTTTACATCCAGGATATTTACAACGCTGACGTTTTTTGTTCCAGATAGGAAAATGGTCTGTGCGATCTAGTCTAATGTCGCGAGGAGGAAGAATTGCCACATTTGCTCGTTTTGCCTTTTCAGCTATTAGATCTTCTCTGCTGGTAGATGGTCGATCAACCTTCTTGGTCATACACAGAGATTTGGCCACGTCGAGTTTGAAATTTCTTGACTTTTGTGGCGTGGGTTCTTGTTTCTGTTTCCGTGCTTTTCTATAAAGTAAAGTTTCTTCCACATCGTCTAAACAAAATGATTAAGAATTGTTATCAAACTACGATCAAAACATAAGTAACCGTTCTACAGATTAGACAAACAAATAAATAAATGAATATTAGAAATAAAATGAAATTAAATAAAAGAAATAAAAAATCCAAAATAGAGTCAGTCTACCACAATCCACAGATAGCACATAAATAATATATGTACAGTCAAGGGCACCAATATGTATTCACTCAAAGTTTCAATAATATGTATACTGCAACCTTGCAGAAATAAGGTCTGATGTGCATATTTTTGAGACTTTGTTGTGTATACATATTGGTGACCTTGATTGTACCAGGCACGTTAGGACTAGTTTACTATGGTAAAGAAAAAGCAACAAATAACTGAAGCGCTATATTTTCACAGTTCACTATGTAGGGTACTTATTTATTTAAACTTTATTGCACAAAATACAAAAAAATATGTACAAATGGCGAGCTTAATGCCAGATGGCATTCTCTACCAGCTAACCATTGGGCTAAACAGAGACTTATAACAGGTGCAAAGAAAAAAGTATGATAATTTCAGTTACGAATATACTTGAGGAGAGAGGAAAAAGAACTTAAAGAACTTATACACATTTCAGAGTTTACACTTATACATTTCTATAATTGCATGTTAAAACTTATTTATTTACAATTCTTAACTTACCTATACACATTTATATACATATATACACACTTATATAAGTATACCTATTTACATTATATATTACGCTTAACATGCTTATTACACTTATAGAAAAATAAACATATGCCAACCAGTTTGATATAGTAGTATATCGATATACTGTATCGACCTCACCGTCGCACTATCGGGTAACTTGTTTTCGCCAAGCGCGGCGTCCGCGCAGCAGAGGTCGATCGTCAGTCAAAGCCTAATTACGACGCCGAGCGCATGCTTCTCTTAGCCGCAAAAACGGATGTAAACAGTAGCCGCGATCTGTGTGCTTGCTTTCTCGCTCGCTTATTATTATCTATTTCTATCTTCCGAACTGTATACTCGCTTTAAGACTTTCTTCTAATGCCTGTGCTTTCTACCCTTCTGTGCCTTCTGTTTTGATTGTGTATGGATTTTCTGTGTACTCGGAAAATATACATTGAACTGTAATTTTTGTGCATTTATTATTCACAAACTCCTGCTGCATAGTACACGCCCTTTAACACCTACACTACAACTATATCTTCTGTTTGTCAATGATTATGTTCGTTTTTGGCCTCGACGATGAACTCGTAACCTTTTGTAGTAACGGCGGCTCGGCAGCCGAAATCCTTCCTATTACATCTCCAACGGATCTCACCAGAGTTGTCTTTCTTAAGGTAAGCCCTGTTGAATCTGTACCCGTTCAGCTGAAGGGCCCTGTTTCCGCAGTGATTTGGGACGAAAAATATATCTGAAACGTAGAAATGGCGCTTAGTATGTTGTTTTTGACAGCTACTTGCGTTTTAATATACTATTTATTTTAATGTGCCTTGAAAAATACTCCTATATCCTAAATACGTAGATACTTCTTCAAACAAGAGCACAAAGACCTTGCAGCCGTAGTTCCTCTTGTTGCAGCGCCACCGACTCATGTACTGTTTCTGGTAGTCTTTAGTAAAGCGATGGCTTCCATGACCATGACGAATACCTTGTTACCATTTCCTTGAAATACTGTAATGCAAAATGAAACAATAAATCGGTACCTAATCAAATTGGGTTAACTTGTGTTTAAGAGTAAGATGAAATGAAATTTTAGCCACGAATCTAATTTAATATTTATTTAGATTTGCTACCTTTAGATACGAATGTCTCAGTTGAAGCATAAATTATAGAAACATTTATTGATACAACAATCTATTTACAACAGGGGGGGGCAACCCTTTCTTAAAACTAAATTATATAATAGTTTTGTCCTTTTTCATCGGCGCGTTATTTTTATATGATACATGTTAATACATACATTGCGTTTGTTTTAGAACACAATACTAACTAAAGTACCTAATAAATTAATCAGTATTATATCTCACTGTTTAGTATTTGACTAGGAACGTTAACGAGGTCTTCAGTTCACAAAACAATAGCGCTCTCCTTCGCCAGAATCCGTATTCACATAACATCTATGAAAAAGTCCATGCACAAGCCATGCAGATATTACAGTAAGTATATAATATCATGTGTAGATGTTATATATTTTTCATCACACTTGCTCGTAAATGGTGTTATTCCATGCCTATATACAGAAGGACAATGGCCTAGCCTTTGTAGTCCCTAGGGAGTAATGAGCTTGTGTGTGATCTGATTGGTTTAAGCAAATCTAATCACAAGAATTATGCTCTGTGATTGTTTAAAAAAAACTAGTTCCACGCGCCGCAAGAATACTGCTCTGTGATTGGTTGAAATATTGAAGCTGCGTGCTCCACTAGCACTGATTTGTAAGTGAAGTTGTCAATTTCTTCAATTTTTGATTGGTGCCGGTTATATTAAACTTAGATTTTTCAGTCTTTTTTTTATTTATTTCCTCGCAAATGTGATAATAAACATTGTGTATAACACGGGCGTAAGAATATTGTCTTCGGCGTCGAGCTTCTGATAGACTCTTGTGCGCAATATTCCACTTACGCGCCTCGTTAAACAATGTACTATTATTTTATATTGTACGCTTATGTTAGTTTAAACATTTGCAACACTCTCGAAGGATCTATGGTTACAGTCGACGCCAAAAATACGTTTACACTTTTGCATCTTATTCCATTGCAATAAGGCGAATAGTGTTAACGTATTTTTGGCATCGACCGTACAACATAGAGCATGGGAGTGATAGAGAGACCGCAATGTGGCATCGACGATACAGTTAACACAGAACCTCATTAGAACGAGTTAAGTTCTACTATAATAACACGGACACATGAGCTCTGAGGACAGGACGAGCTATATCTTGCTCACAGGAATGGGTACATCAATTACCTAAACCAATGAAAAGGTCAGTTTAACGTGGTGATATTTATACGCCGTATACGTAGGTACGACGTATCAGTGGTTATGAACGTCCCGCAGTCTGATGATTTGATCCTCGATAGTGAGCACGAAGGCGAGGCAGCCGAAGGACTTGCGGTGGCAGCGCCAGCGGATCTTCGGGCCCTCGTTCTGGTGCACCGTGAACCGGCTGCTGCCGATGTCGAGGCAGCGCTTCCCGGTCGACGTCAGCCCGAAAAACACTGCATGTGAAAACACGCTTTTAAGTAGAAAGTGTATAGCAAAAGTGATTAAGGTATGTGAATTTATGTAAAAAGGAGAGGGAGAAAGCGTAAGAGTTAACTAAAGTTACAGTATTTTGTCAATAGGTAAGTAAGAGTTATATTGTTTCTTGACATTTATTCAAATATTGAGTATGACGTCTCATAAACAAAAACACATTAAATTCTTCATTATTCAATAATTTAACGTTGTCATTTAACTGTAAACAAATTATAGGTATGTACCTTTTATATTTTTCTACAACTACAATTATACAGCTTATAGAACTATACACTAAATTATGTCGTAAAGTGACATATTGGCGCAGCAAAGACTGAGTTCATCCATATATATATGTCATGAGCATGACATATATATGGTTTATTTAGACAAGTAATTTAAGGGCTACTCTTCTATTCCATTAGTACTGTAAACAACAAGGTTTACTCTTTTTTGGTGTTTTGCAATAAATTATTATTCTACTTATTGTATCTATATCAAAAAATATCATAAACTCTGGAGGCGTCAATAGGTAATCAGTAATCACCTGCCTGTTTTTCAGTACTTGTGTTTACTATGGAAGCCTCGAGTTTTCACCACTTTGTCTTTGTATGTGAGGACTGTAATTCTGCATCCAGCTTTCTTCTGACAGCACACCCAATGTATGCTGAGGCTGTCCGACCAACTTTTGTTCCTCGTGAACATGTTGTTGCCCAAGGACAGCTTCGGGTTACCACGCCCATTTCTTAGTACCTACTATTGCTTCATGTAGGAAAAAAATACACGGGTTTAGAACCATACGTCGATAAGTCATAGTAATAACCAGAAAATAACCCAGGCAGTAACAATTCTGTTGCAATAAACTGTGGGACGGAATATTGGATCACAATTAACATCACTATTACTGAGTAAATAATTAATATGTTAGAGAACTGCAGTTATTCCAATTTCCCTAGATTACGGAGTGAGTTATCTGAATATTGACTACCGTGGCATTACTAATAAACAGTTTTTTTTAATGTATAGGTACTAATATTATATAATATTAAGTTTATAAAGAGGATTAGTCTGTGAGATTATAGCTTTGTACGTTTATCAGTTTGTAAGTTTGTATGTACATAATAGTAATGTACATGATCTTTGTAATCGCTTATCCTGGCTGTCTGGATGGTAACAGGCTATATTTTATCCTACTCAAACTTCTCATAGGTTTTCCTGTAATCTTTAGGCAAGGAACTATTTTTCATATTTTTTTTAGAATTTTAATCCTAGTAGTTTCGGAGATAAGGGGGGGAATGGTCAAAATTCGTCTTTTTTCCTAAATTACTTCAAATCTGTTTTTGCTAAAATTATTTTAAAAAAAATCTGACATGCTTACAACAACCGCTTTCATTTGATATGTCACACAATACAGTTTGCGAAACTTTTTTTTTAATTTTCCAGTTTACCCCACAAAAGTGGCCCCCTTCTTCAGAATTCATTAATTTACTTTACGCGTCCATCTTTGGGTCACCAATTTACATATGTGTACCAAATTTCAACTCAATCGGTCCAGTAGTTTCGGAGCAAATCGGCTGTGACAGACGGACAGACAGACTACCGAGTGATCCTATAAGGGTTCCGTTTTTTCCTTTTGAGGTATCGGAACCCTAAAAAGTACCTTCAATACAAAACATATCGTCATCTGTATACCTTGTCAATTCTAACATGCTATTTTAAGTGATATTACCAGATATACCATGTTGAATAATGTACATATTTGCATTTAGTTTTACCACCTCTACCTAATGCTACATATATTTAGGTCAGAACATGTTGCATAAGAGAAGATGTAATATTGGGATAAACTAGTTTTATTTAAAAAATACACATCGATAGAACTAACAATATAAAGTATATGTAAGTAAATAAAAGCTATGTTAACATTTAAAAAAAGGTTCGACAATATGTTTCATTTTTTTACTACCAAATTTAAAAACGCTCATACCAACGTAGGTATTTAATTCTAATAGAACATAGACATAGAAAAGCTTTATTTAATAATTGCACCCTCCGTGATTCTTCACTTTAAATTTTACATTTAATTTTATATTAATAATATATATGAAGGCACTTCATTGCACACTATTCAATGCATTTTATTTGCTTAGTTATAGTAAATTAAATAAAAATAAATAAAAAAATAATTAGTTAAATTTGGCGGCATGTTTTTTTTAACAAACCTGCTTGGACACAGATACAAAATATTGACACTACGAACAAACGCCTCTGACCGTCAATAGCCGCGTCCAAACGGCTGAGCGCGGCGGACAGCAAAACCATGATCATGGCGGATATGTGTACCAAATTTCAACTCAATCGGTCCAGTAGTTTCGGAGCAAATCGGCTGTGACAGACGGACAGAGAGACAACCGAGTGATCCTATAAGGGTTCCGATTTTTCCTTTTGAGGTACTGGAACCCTAAAAAACACCTGATGTTTGAAATGAATTCTGTTTTCTGATTGGTCGATTTTAATATTAGATGTAATCTGGTTAGTTGATAGTAAAATACAAATGTTTTTTGAAAGAGGTGTGATTTTATATGGTGAAGTGTATTGATTGGTCAAATTAAATCTTTCAAAAATCATAAATATGTATACATATTTTAGTGGCTATCGTACTACTTTAGCCCCGCTTGCTAAGCCTAATATGACACACTTTTCGAGCATGAGTTTTTTTTTTTTTAATTTTACTATAATGTAAGTGACTCCCTTTCGTGTATTTTACATGTATGACAGGTGACATGGTCACTTGACAGCCAAATCAAACTAGCAAATCCATGGCTAGTATTGAAACCCCAGTAGGTGTACAGTCAAGTGCAAAAATAAGTATCGATTTAATCCTCTCATATGTACTGACCTTAATCCGCTGGCATAAGAGCGATGGGACATATTTAAGGTGCAGTTGAAACTTGAAACCCGACCGCAGACAACACCAGCAAACGACGTGTCGCTGCGACACGACTGGTTTTTAGTTATTTCTATGACGGTGACGCCCGACGACGTGTCGCTAGCTAAGAAATACATAGAAACCAGTCGTGTCGCACGGACATACTTAAAGTTATACCGTCAGTGGTTATGCTGGCAATTATATCTCCTGATGTGGTTCTCCACGAGACTGATGCTGGCGCCGCAACCGGTGGTGGACCGCTTTATACAGTGCCACCAGGTCTTTATGCCGTAGGCCCCTCGGCCTCTTGAACCGGTACCCTCCCATCGTCACAACCGGGTTCCCCTTGTGGGACACGCCGAAATATACTGAAAGAAATAAATTGTCAATACCGATTGGCTTATATGTTGGTCTTCAACTGCGCAGTGCGCAATGATATTGTGGTTACGATTATAAATAAATGTGTCTACATTTTAGACACTGTAATTTTGTTGGTGAGTCTTCATCCACGTATTTTTATTACATGATTTTTTCACTGAGAATAAAACCATAAACATTTGTTAAAAATAAATTTTATTTTAGTAAGAGCAATGTTTATATAACCATTTTGAAGCCGATAATTATTGTATGTAGAGAAAGTTTCGTAACCCGTCACTTCAGGCAAATGAACTTCTTCTCGACTCTATTTATTTCATGTGACTCTCTGGTTTGTGTGAAAACAAATATATAACAATTGTATTAATATTATTTTATCAACCTCCTATTATTGTAATACATCTTTACAGACTCCACACTGTTCATAATATCCATCTGCAACATAAACAATACATTAAGTGGCTAAAATATATTTAGTGATTAAACTTCAATATGAACAAAATGAAAAATGTGAAACGGCTAACAAGTATCCTCTTGCGGATACGGAAACTTGTTAATAATGCGTTATGCGGAGTATAGTAAAAAAACTTAAGTAAAGCCTTTCTCTATACAGTTGTGACTTGTTCGAATAGGCATTACATACATATTAAAAATTTGTAACACAAGCAAAACAAATGTCTATTTGAACAGGTCAAAACTACACGTAGGTACAAGTGTGTATGTATAATACCATAGCATTCGTGATACGAAAGTGGAATTTAGAGCATCGCTAGTGATATCGCACGTTGCACAGAGAGTGCGTGATGAGATTGATGAGAATAGATAGTTAATGGTCAGTGGTTATGCATAAGGCCGACTTTGTGGAGCGCCCCGTCGACGGTGACCAGCGACGCTGAGCAGTTCATGCTGTGCCGCTTGCTGCACTTCCACCAGATCTTGGGGCCCGCTCCGCAGTTCTTCGAGTACCGGTACCCGCCGTACCACAGGTGAATCCGGCCGTGAAAATCTTCGAAGCGGACTGTGAGACAAACAACACAGTTGAAGGATATTTGCCTTTTGCACAACGAAACTTGCTTGTTGAGAAAAATGGATTTGCGAGTAATTTTTTATATTCTTATTATTATCGTTCTCCTTCCTTTGCAACATCCTCGTTTAGATGTAGGGATATTTGTGACAGTATGTTCATAACCTCTTGCATAATTAAAATTAGAGAAACAACCTATATTGATATACTCATATATTTGATAATTGGTTGGAGACTATTTATTCTACGTTGGTATAATTATCTTTGGATAACTTAATATATATACATATCATGATATAAATATACATGATATAAAAGATATCATGAAAAAAAAAGCTACGGTGGCCTAGTGGTTCAGGCATGCGGCTGTCAAACGGCAGTCGTGGGTTCGAATCCCGGCTCGTACTAATGAGTTTTTCGGAACTTATGTACGGGATATCTTTTGATATTTACCGTTAACTTTTCGGTGAAGGAAAACATCGTTAGAAAACCTGCATACATCTGAGAATAAATTCAAAGAGGTATGTGAAGTCACCAATCCGCACTGGGCCAGCGTGGGGAGTTGGGGACTGCTGCCCGTTCCCTCTCATTCATGAGAGGATGCCTATGCCCAGCAGTGGGATGTATATAGGCTGATGATGATGATGATATCGTGATATTATCCGTATTCCAAACTTGGGCGCTATGAAATAAACATATATACGTATATTCATTTCCCTGATTATGCTTTTAAACATAGTATAGAACATATTTATAATTATTGTAACAATATATGTTAAACCATATTTATATTCCAAATATCCAATATTTACATATATACAACCTCACAACACAAAGAAATACATATGTTGATTAAAATGTTGAAGAATGATTTCAATAATGGTTGTGGAACAAATTAGTGACCGCCAGAACCTCATCTTGAATAGTAGTAGCCTTGGCCTTGCAGCCCATACGTTGCTTGGAGCACACCCAGTATTCCTTCAGCGTTGTCTTCTTGTTCCTGTAGAACCGGTGACCTTGAATCACCAATATATTTTTGCCGAATTTCGATACGCCGTATTGAATATCTGTAAAATAACACAAAAATTAGACAACTGCTCACCTTATATGAACGCCATCATTAATTATTAACGGTTACTTCAAAAGCGCGAGAACAGCAGTGTCACTGATCTTTGTAAGTTACCAAATAGGACCTTCGTTGTTAGTAGCGCCGTGCTTCCACCCGCGATAGAGCGAAGGGAACTTATCCCCACTTTCATGTTCTTGGCCGGTATATTCGACTTACAAAATATGACGTGTCCCTTGTCATGTCCTCTGCTTACTGTCTGTGTCATTTTCATTTTTGAAGTCAGAGACAAGGTCGGGGTACCCCTCTGATATGCTGGGAACATATGTTTTAAAAGTCAAGTCGTACACGACAACTTTGCTTTGCGACATTCTAAGTAAGAGTATAACAGTCCGTGATCGAGATTTGGATACAACTTAATTTTGAGGTTAGTGGGGACAGTGCGTACCTATAGTTATATATGTAGTTCGAAGTAAAAATATAGGCTCCAATATGCTTCAACTAATGACAGTAGGAGATTTTTTTAGTTTTTTAGGATGTGAGAGTCAATAAAAGTAAAAAATAAATATTTTATTTATTCCATAAGTAATTCAATGATTGTGTACTTTAGGTATAAATATTTTTCTTTTAAGTTTTTTGTCTTTTATGTCTAATGATAGGTTGTTTTGTTAACATAATTATCATATATTAATAAACCTACAGGTCTTTATGCTTTATGTTTGTTGGTAGGTACTCTATTTGCACTCCATTATATATTTGTTTATTTATTTATTTATTTATTTAAACTTTATTGCACAAAATACAAAAAATATATGTACAAATGGCGAGCTTAATGCCAGATGGCATTCTCTACCAGCTAACCATTGGGCTAAACAGAGACTTATAACAGGTGCAAAGAAAAAAGTATGATAATTTCTGTTACGAATATACTTGAGGAGAGAGGAAAAAAATACAAATGTATTATACACTACATATAGACATACATAAATAAAAATATATAAGATACATACAAAAAGATATACTACTACATATTCAATATATACTACCATTATGTGGATGGATTTTAGTCGAATTCTTGTTTAAGCAGATGCTTACGCAGCATCCGCTTGAAAGCAAACTTGCTTGGGGCTTGTCTGATGTTGAGAGGGAGTGAATTCCAGAGACGGCTTGCCTGTACGGCGAAGGAGTGAGTCATAAAACTAGTGCGGTGCGAAGGTATGGATATTTTGAGGACACGGGAGGTACGCAGCTCACAGCCTGGGCGAGGGGTATCGAAAATAAATTTACTTTTGAGGTATCCTGGAGCAGAAGGCTCAGACAAGATTGAAAAAAGGGTGCAAAGTAATCTGAGGGATCTACGACGGCGAATGGAGAGCCAGTTAAGTTGACGACGGTAGAAGGAAACGTGGTCATATGTGACTGTTCATTATGTGACTGTTTGTGTTCTAAATATACTAAAAAAGAGACATATTGACTATTTAATTATCAACGGTAGTGATAGCCACGGCTGCGTCCAAATTAACGGCAGTTTTTTTCTTTTGAATTCATAGATCGACGTATCGAGCAACATAAAAACTAGTTTGATGTATTCACAAGGTACTTAAATACAAAATATAGTGTGTAGTGGCCTCCTTTTTTAAATATCTACCGTTAAAGGACAATGCGTCAAAACGGACCAAAAACTAACAGCGGTCAGAGTTTACGTCATAAATAGGGCTTTATCTACTTCATTTCGTTCTATGCGCACCATGGGTCGAATTCCATTGCAGAACTGAGATATTCATATTTTAGTCAGAGTGAATATGATCAAATTATTGGTCTATGAGAAAACGGGTATCATTTGGAGAATAGACCTAATTCCGTATTTAATCGTCCCGCAGGTCATCTAAGTAATTTAATTATTGTATATATAAAAAAAAATAGAAAAAATTTACGTCATGAGATAACAACCTGCTGTCAATTATATTATAAATAAAGGCATTAAGTACATAATGGTTTTTATTTCACACACTTCAGTATCTACTCTAATAATTAATGATCTGTAGGTATTCTCTAAGATTCCGTTTTATAAATATGAATAAGTCAGTTCTGCAATGGAATTCGACTTGGAGCCCATTGTACGAAGTTAAGTAGCTTTAAAGACAAGACAAGGTTGCCCATGATCCTTTAAATATACACAATTATTTAACAGTGCTTGCATGTATGTGAGAAAAAATATGGATATATACAAAACTACCGCGCCAACTTCAGATCGGACGGATCATTGACCGAGCGCCGTATTAAACAGAAATCAAATGAATAAATAATTGTAATAATATTAATATGTTGCATGGTAAAAACCTTAAAATATTGCGTGTATATTGTAATGAAATTGTGACTTGTAAAATGCTTATTTTACCAATAAATTCTGTATTCTGTATAGTGGCGCTAGTGATCACGGTAACGCCCTCTTAGTGCAAGCCCACGCCCCCTTTATTTGCCAATGTATAATGCAGGTTTTACCTTTACTTTGAAGTCGTAAATATAATACGGTGAAAAAAAAATCCTTGTGTAATTGTACAAGTTACTTACACTGCAAAACTTGCAGTAGAATAAAAAAGCCGGACAAGTGCGAGTTCAACTCGCGTGGTGAGAGTTCCGTAAAATATTGAGAATTTTCCCGTTACTTTGAATACTCCAACTTCTTATAGGTTTTCCTGTAATCTTTAGGCAAGGAACTATTTTCCATATTTTTTTCAGAATTTTTAGCCCAGTAGTTTCGGAGATAAGGTGGAGGGAGTTGTCAAAATTTGTCTTTTTTCCTAAATTACTTCAAATCTGTTTTTTTCTAAAATTATAAAAAAAAACTGAGATGCTTACAACAACCTCTTTCATTTGATATGTCACACAATACAGTTTGTGAAACTTTTTTTTTTCATTTTCCAGTTTACCCCCGAAAAGTGACCCCGTTGTTCATAATTCATTTATTTACTTTACGCGTCTATCTTTGGGTCACCAATTTACATATGTGTACCAAATTTCAACTCAATCGGTCCAGTAATTTCGGAGCATATCGGCTGTGACAGACGGACAGACAGACAACCGAGTGATCCTATAAGGGTTCCGTTTTTTCCTTGTGAGGTACCGGAACCCTAATAATTCATACCAATTTTATATGTTTATTAAATTAGCTTGATGGTCAAAGATAGTTCGAATCCAGCATAAAAAAAAGGTTTAATGATTATGACCTCGCAAAGTTTCGACGAGTACATTGTCAAGAGTGACGAGACACGCCCGACAGCCCTTGTTTTTCTGCGTGCAAAACCAGTTGCCCCTGCGCCTGCCCACGCTGCGCGAGTGCAGGTTGTATCTGTAGCAGCCCTCGGGCCCCGCCACGATCACAGGCCTTCCCAGTTTAGAGGTTGTGAATTTAAGTTCTTCTCTTTAGACCAAATAAAACCAATATTAGCTTGTAGGTACTTTTTTCCAGTCAATACCACAACTAGACCAATCATCATCATCATCATCTCAGACGATAGACGTCCACTGCTGGACAGAGGCCTCCCCCAAAGAGTGCCACAATGACTGGTCCTGCGCCACCCGCATCCAGCGGACTCCAGCGACCTTTACCAGGTCATCAGTCCTCCACCTTGTGGACAATGTAAGTATGCAATGCATGGCCGAGAAAGGGTCATTTGGAAGGAGAAATTGAAACTATTAATCAGCCGTTTGTTTTTATTTAAGGATAATAAACAGAAAGTGGCTCTGGAATGCTTGGATGTAAAAATCCTACATACACAAAGTAAGAGATCATTAAAGCCGTGATCATAAAAGTTTCCAAGCAGACTTCTGGACGAATTCATAAACATTCAACAAATCTTTTTTAGCTAATATGCCGTCATTTGTCTTCATCTGTCATTTTAACATTTGACAAGAAAGGGACATAACATATTTTATTTATCAGAGGCATTTTAAGTTTTTATGAATAAAAGAGTTAGTGATGCGTATGTTCATTATAAACAGAAACGATGATATTGTCTATGGTCATTATCCTGGCCTTACAGCCGCTTCGTATACGCCAGCACCTCCAGGTGACTTTGGGCCCCGCACTCCGGTGGTCCTTGTTAAAGCGGTGCTGTCCGTACTGTAAGGCCGGAAAGCCAAGCTTTGAAGTCGTGAATACGATACCTGGAAGTGAAATAAAACAAATAAGGTAGAAAGTAATAAAAATTATAATTGCTGAACTGCTGAGCGTTATGCACAGCTAGCAGAATATGGCAAGTACAAGTTTTCAGAGGCCTACCCAGCGAGCTGATCTTTAAAGACCCGGGGACCCAATTGTTACTTTCGTGCGCTCTACTCTTTCACTCGAAAACTGTCAAAAATGATGAAATGCCATTTAGAAATAGCGATAGACAATTGAAAAACGAGTGGTCTTGACCACTCGTATTAAATTTTATCGGTAGAAAGTAATGCGCCTGCAATTTTGAAACAACAATCGTATTTACTTTTATTTAATTTACGAGCGCTCGAAAGTCAAAAATCGGTCCCCTGATACAATTTAAAATTAACACTTTCGAATGAAAACTGAATCATAAATAAAACAAACAAAGAAAGATATTAATAATTTGGCAACGGCAAATATTTGGCTTTGTTCATATATACTTAAACATAAAATTACAATAAAGATGACAGCATCTTGCAGACGTTATTATGCAATGTAACTAAACATCTACAATAAAAATAGTAATTAATCGTTATAAATTGAAATGTTACTGTATTCAATAGTCATCATCCTGGCCTTACAGTCAAGCTTGCTCCTACATCTCCATGTGACCTTCGGTCCTGTCGACCGGTGATCCTTATTAAATCGATGCTCTTCGTATATAATGGCCGGATTTCCATATTTGGATTGTGTGAATATAATACGACCTATAAGTTAAAACCTAGAAGCAATCGATAAAGCTTATAATTTACGCTTATCAACGGGGACATGGGTTTTCAGTGGAGGCGTAAGTACTGTAAAATGACGAGAAGAAAAATAAGTTCAAAAATAAAGGTTCAAAGAGGTACCTAATACTGACATATAAATGAGTGAGGTATAATTGGAAAAAAATCGGTACCTAGTAAGGGTGAGTATCCACCAGGAGGGCTGTGCGAGGTTGCGAGGCGGTGAACGCAGAACAAATGGACCAGTAGGAAGCGATGCGCGAGCGCGGCCAGGCACGCTACTGTACCTAGTAAGGGTGAGTATCCACCAGGGCTATGCGAGATTGCGAGGCGGTGAACGAGGAACAAATTTACTAATAGGAAGCGATGCGCGAGCGCGGCCAGCCATGCTATTGGTGGTTTGTTCCTAGGTCACCGCCTCGCAACCTAACTAAATCCATCAGGAAACTTAAAAAAAGAAAAAAAACTCGTGATAATTTTTCTTACATAAACACTAAATTAAGGCATTTATTCTAAAATTTATAACATTATATTGTGATAACAGTATTGATTCACAAATATGGTCTATCATTACAAGAGGACTTAAACTTAGAGCAGTAGACGAGTGTGCAGTATAAGCATTACATTATTTAAAAAACGGTACCTAATGCGTATGTTCGCTAAAAGCAGTGATGATATTATCATTAATAGTCATTATCCTGGCCTTACACCCGAGGCTACATCTGTGTTGGCATCTCCACGTGAGTTTCTGCCCCGTGGAACGCGGATCCTTGTTGTAGCGGTGGCCTCCGTAAACAATCACCGGATTGCCATGTTTACTTCTCGTGAATACGACATCTATAAAAACAACGGCATATACAGACATCCACAAACATTTATATAATTATACAGGTAAAAAACTTAAGTAAAGCCCTTCTTGTATGTAGTAGGTAGTGACCTGAACGAATATACACATTATTAGGTAGGTATGTATTTAAAATATGTAACACAATCAAAACAAATACCTATTCGAATAGGTCACAGCTACGAGTACATGCAAGAAGGGTTTTACATAAAGCCAGGTTTAGACGAAGCCAGTAAAGCTGGCGCCAGTCCCTGGCTTCAAAATAGGCCATAGTTCTATTCCCGCCAGTGCTGGCAGCCAGCGCTGGCTTGTCTTGAAAAACTGTTTATACGACCGCTTTAGCCTAGTTGGTAGTGATAGTGACCCTGCCTACGAAGCAAGAGGTCCTGGGTTCGAATTCCGTTACGGGCATTTATTTGTGTGATGAGCACGAATATTTGTTCCCGAGTCATGGATGTTTTCTATGTATTTAAGTATGTATTTATCTATATAAGTATGTTTATCGTCGTCTAGTACCCATAGTACAAGCTTTGCTTAGTTTGGGACTAGGTCGATTTGTGTAAGATTGTCCGCAAAAAAAAAACTATAGGTACTAATATTATAAATGCGAAAGTGTGTCTGTCTGTCTGTCTCTTACCTCTTCACGCTAAAATCGCTGAACCGATTTAGATTAAATTTTGTATAGAGATAGCTTGAGTCCCAGGAAAGGACATAGGGTGAAAAGGGGGGATGGAATTTTGTATGGGGAATCAATAACCGTTGTACCGATTTAGATGAAATTTGGTATGGAGATAATTTGAGCTGTGAGGAAGGATAAGGAATAGTTTTTGTCCCTGAAATCATCCCTTTAGGGTGTAAAAAGGGGGGTGGAAGTTTGTAAAGAGAATCAATAATTTCTTAATAATTTATTATGACTTGCATCATTAAGCTTTTGGTTAGAAACAAATAATGCATTCCTAGCGGCACAGCTACTTTTATGCTCAAAGGCAACGCATAAAAGGTGGTTAGAATAGAATTTCTTTGACAAATGTACCTATTTTCTTTGTTCCTGACTTTAAGTACTCGTAGGTATGTCGTTGTTCAAACAATATCAGGAGCCGTAGCATGGTTGGTCTTATCACGCGACAAGGGACAAGATAAGAGCGTCGTCTCGTTCTATCGAACGGTGTCAGCCAGTGACGCACGCTCTATCCTATCACCTATCGCGTGACAAGGCCAACCATGCTACGGGGCCTGGCTTCCCGAAGTACCCATTAGTAGTTATAGTGGCAGGAGTGGGGCCACAGTCGCGGATTAGGCACACGTACCTAGTATAGTCCAGTCAGTGGTCGTGGTTATGCGAGTTAATGACTTTGACGACGACGCCGTCCAAGGTGGTGATGGACACGCGGCAGCCGACGGTGGTGGTCTTCACGCAGCGCCACACAGACTTCACCCCATTCGCGCGGAACAGGCTGTAGCGCCAGGCGCCGAGCAACATCAGCGGCCGGACTTTCGGGGTGAATCCATGAACACCGGTGCTAGAAGTGTTACGATTGCAGTCTTTTAGTTTTTGTAAGTAATAGAACATTACTGCCGGGAAAAAAGGGATTGCCGGCCAAGTAGATAAAGACGGACCAGAGCGAAGCGAGGCCGGATAGGGATACGAGGCTGGCAATTCCTTTTTACGCCGAGGTATGCATAGAGATTTTCTCTAACATGAAATAAAATAAAATAAAACTCCAATTTCTCCATTTTTTTATGGCTGGACGCCCCGATATTGGGTCATGAATTAATACTAAAACAAAAGCAAGTTGCTTTATTAGGCTTCCAACTTTATATAAGTAGGTATAAAATTCCGTTACGATAACGTTAATCATCTCGCCGCGCCCGAAACGTGATACTTTGAAGCCTATTATAAAGAACACAATATTTCGTTGCATGACGATCATAGTATTTATTCTTAAAGATTGATGCAATGTTTAACATCATAAAATAAATAGATTTCAATATCATGTTTGAGATGACATTTTATCGTCATATGTCATTGTTTGAAAATGATGTAGGTTGTGAATTGTTTTTATGAGAATATCGCTTATTGATATTTTATTACTTATTGTTTTGTTTAATTTATTATTTTAATGTTCTTTAAATTAACTTTTAATTTCAAGATACCTGTAAATAACAGGTATCTTAACATATAAGCATACCTATTCGGATTCGGACAGGATTCGGAATCAATTTCGATCGAGCATATACAATGCAAGTCACTGTGCACGATCAGAACTCAGTGTACATCCCGTCGCTGGTGAAGCCAATAATGCCAGCATTTTTAGGGTTCCGTAGTCAACAAGGAACCCTTATAGTTTCGCCATGTCCGTCCGTCTGTCTGTCTGTATGTCCGTCTTCGACTTAGCTCAGTAACCCTTACAACTAGAAAACTGCAATTCGGCGTGGGTATTGAAACCAATCACGCCGATAAAACAATAGAATAAAAACCTGAAAATATAATTTTTTTAGGGTACCTCCCCTACATGTAAATTGGTGATGTATTATTTTTTCTCGTTAAACCTATTGTTGAGTTTCGAATGTTTTTTATTAACATTAGGGTGGATTCTAGTTGATATTTACATTTGAGGGTACTTGCATTTGCTACAAACCCGTCACATATCCTATCCCTTTTTATCACGTGCACATTGAAAAGCATGCGCTCTCACTCGGCGCATCTAATTTGTTGGCTGCATTAACGGCCAGACTCTTCACTGAATTTTGAACTGAACGCACGTCCCGTGAGATGTTCTCGGTTCCAATGGCGATTTCAAGTACCGCCACGCGTCATCTAGAAGCTTAATTTATTAATATGGTGTACATCAGTCCGGGCGCGCCCATGTGATATCTGTGCTGAACGTGGAAAGAGGCCTGCTGCCGTTGAAGAAAAGACTACCCAGATTTGGAAGGTTAGTGCACGTGATTCCTTTGTTCCCGAGCAGCCTCCTTACTAGTTGGCAATTGCAAGTGTCGCGCGAGGACTTTCTAATTTCAAAACCTATACAGTCCACTTTTCATTAATTTTCTCATCCCTTTTTTTGATGCTTAAGGGACATATCGAAGGTCAACCCCTCAATTATTATTTTTACCGCGTTCCAAATATGGATTAAGCATCTCCATATTTTTTGGTCACTTCGACCTCGGATGCGATTACCTTTAGTTGCTTGTTGGATACGCCATTTTTGGGTATAAACTATACGATCATTGTGCTAAGTAATTGAAATAGTTTCTCGAATATCTACTTTAATCTCCCGCATCGGTAACTATTTTACTTTATTTTCGCACCCGCATTACAAAGTACGACATATCGTGGTTTTTCCTAGGTTTATTTTAAAATTCGCGACTAAATATATTAATCCGCATTCAGTTGTTCATACTTTATAGAGTACGCCATATTAGAAATAAAGTTCAGTGCCATTTTTCTCGTTCGTACACAATCGGGTCCGATCGGCCAAACTCGTCCGTTCCGGTTCTCTCGCTCATCCCATACGATTGTACCTACGAATATAACGTCGCTGACCATTTCAAACTTTCGGGTAGAAAAATATTGCTTCTGCAATTTCGATTTGATATATAACCGCAATTCCCTATACTTAGGTATTTATTTAGTGAAGAGTCCGATTTTATTTATACCGTTTATATTTACACTTTTACGCCGCTTATATATACACGGTTATACCACTTATATTTATACACCGCATATATTTTGTTATATATTTTTTACCGCAAATTGCTTGCTAAGTCGTGTACCATATTTATACAAATTTATACGTATATTAAATACGCACCGCTTTGTTTACAAGAGTTATTTCTTAACGCAACATTGGTTCATTCACAATGGTTAAACAAAAAAGTAGAAAGGGCAGTGAGGCTACTGGTGAGGATTACGACGCTAATAAAAATCAGCTGACTATTTATTCCGTCAAACGAGATGTTATCTACAAACGTGTGGGAAATATTCTGGAACTAGCTTACAAAGCGGAGACGGACCCTAACCAATATAGGGCATTTCGTACGAGTGCATTAAATATTGATAAATTGCGTGATGATTACCAGAATGTCTTGGAGTCATACAATTTGTTACACTTGCAACTGTATCCCGAGTCTGAAGTCGAGTACGACTCGTGGAATACCTTCGAGGAAATGTACTGTTACATAAAACAAATTTTGCTTGACAATGAGGTCAAAAGTCCAGCTGCGCCCCCCGCCGCCTCTAAGCCTAATTGTCATCTACCGCCCCTAGATCTTTTATCATTTGACGGCGAAATAAAAAACTGGCCTTTGTTCTATCAACAGTTCAAAAGCATCGTTCATGATAATACATCGCTAAGTGATAGCGAAAAGGTACACTACTTAGTAGGCAAATTAAAGGGACAAGCCGCGAACGTTTGCTCCGGCTTGCCACCGACCGCACAAAACTACCCGATTATTTGGAACGCGCTCGTTCAAAAATATGACGACCCGCGTTCTCTCGCTTCGGCTTATATCAATCAGTTGTTACGTTTTAAACCGCTGGCAAACGCTAATTCACCCGGTTTAGATTCATTCATAAATAACTTCAACTCTTCAGTTGAAGCGCTCAAACAATTAAATTTAGATAACTTGATGGATTTCATGTTTCTGCATTTGGCGCTTCAAAAGTTAGACCCGGAAACAATCAAATTATTCGAAATTACGTATCGCAAAGAAAAAATTCCTTCCTATCAAAGTTTGATTGAGTTCGTTAAGGAACAGACTAAAGTATTATCTCGTTCCCCGAACGCAATAATAACTAGTAAACCGGTTGAAGTATCAAAGCCGCGTTTCCCGCTAAATAAAACTAAATCATTTGTAAACAAGGATTCGGCCGGTGTCACAAGCGCCAGCGATAACTGTGCCTTGTGTAACAGTAAACAACACGAACATTTATATTCGTGTCCTTCTTTTATGAAATTGACTCCGCATGAACGTTACAATTTTATTAAATTGAACGCGTACTGTAACAACTGTTTGAGTGTTAAGCACAAAATATTGTCGTGTACGTCCAAGCGAAATTGCTCGCATTGTTCTTTAAGACACCATTCGTTGTTACATTTTAACACGAATGAGAAATCTCACTGCAATATTAGCGCAGTGGTGTCTGATCCCGCTATGAATATAATTGATTCACCCGCTTTGAATAATATATCCGCACCCGCTACCGCTTGTGGCTCGTCTCGTCTTATCGACGAACGAGTAATGTCAATTGAGACCCACTCCGCTCGCGCTAATTTCGACCCTGTGACTACTGCAGTTAAGGTCGAAAATAGTTTACCGCATTCTTCCAATGATAAGTCTGCATCGATTTGTGCCATTGCGTGCGATAATCGAATTAATTGTTTTCAAACGACAACTTTATTAGGTACCGCTAAAATAAAGGTTATCGATTCCTTTAATCGTGCTCATTACTTAAGAGCCCTCGTAGACCCTGGGTCGATGTGCGACTACGTGTCTCAAGCTTGTTGCAAGCGCCTTTCGCTTCCAATTAGTAAACGAACGCCATATACCGAAGTGCAAGGTATCGGAGGCGCTACGCAGAAGATTTTAGGCATGACTTCGTTGAAGTTCGCATCTCGATTCGGTGATGATCGCGAATACGCCGTCAACCCTTTAGTAGTGGGACAAATTACGTCACAACTACCCGACGCGCGCGTAGACCGAGAAGCTATTGAGTTTGTTCGTAACTTGCCGCTGGCGGACGACGACTTTTCGCAACCTGGGCCCATCGACGTGCTTTTAGGTGTGAAACTTTATTGTGAAATATTAATGTCAGACAAAATTAAGAGCTCCGACATTAATATGCCCGCTGCCTTTGAAACGACTTTGGGCTACCTAATTATGGGTGATGCCCCTATTATATCCCCGCAACCCGCGCCGCGCACACTCTGTGCCTTTACTACTGACCCGCTGCATCAGCTCGTGGAGAACTTCTGGGCCGTTGAGGAAATACCCTCACGTACGTTTTTAAGTCCGGACGATCAAAAATGCGAAAATATTTACGCTTCGACTACTGTTCGTAATGATGACGGCAGTTATTCGGTGGATCTTCCGTTTAAAGACGACCCCAATAAATTAGGCGATTCTTTTATCACCGCGAAAAAGCGTTTCTTGCTTTTGGAAAAGAAATTTGCTAAGGATCCCGAGCTTAAATCCAATTACGACAACATTATCCGTGAGTACCTAACTAAGGGTATTCTATCTCGCGCCACACCCGACGAATGTGACACTCATGGCTTCTGGCTACCACATCACCCTATAGTTCGACATGATAAAACTTCTACTAAAGTTAGACCAGTCCTAGATGGCAGCGCGAAATCTAGCACCGGCCTATCCCTAAATGATATTTTATACTCAGGCTGTAATCTACAGGCTAATATTTTTCACATTTTGTTAAATGTGCGCATCTACAAAATAGCATTTTTCGCTGACGTAAAGCAAATGTATTTATGCATTCACATGAATGCTCCACACCGCAAATACCAACGAATTTTATATCGTTTTTCAAATACGGATCCGCTAGAAATACTTACTTTTACACGTGTCACGTTCGGATTACGGCCGTCTTCGTTCCTCGCGCTCCGCACGTTGCGTCAGCTCGCCGCTGACGAACGTCACAAATGGCCAAATGCGGCCTCTGTGCTTGAAAGAGATGTCTATATGGACGACCTCGCTTCTTCGGCTTCCTCTCTTCGGGAGGCTGTTAAGACAGCTGACGAGTTAATTGACCTCTTTAAAGCCGGTGGATTTGACTTACTTAAATGGTCGTCAAATTCGCTCGAACTGCTCGAGCACATACCAGAAACGCACCGACAATCTGGATCTATTTCCTTCGACGATGGAAATACATTTAAGATTTTAGGTTTGCGCTGGTTGCCCGCACAAGACGCGTTTGTTTTTGACACCGCGAGTCCACCACCTGGGTGTACTAAACGCGCAATTCTCTCCGCCACCGCCCGTCTTTACGACGTGCTGGGACTGGTAGGGCCGGTTATCTTATACGCCAAATTGATAATAAGAGAACTTTGGCTTATTCATCTCGATTGGGATGAATCACCTCCCAGTCGCATAATTAATTTATGGCAACAATACTTGTCCGAATTACCGCTGATAACCCACCTCAATTTTCCTCGCCATTTAGGTGTGTCCGTCGGAGCGCAAGTTACATTGGTTGGCTTCTCAGACGCTAGCGAATCCGCTTACGGCTGCGTAATATACTCGCATGTCGTGAATGGCAATGAGCCGCCAACTGTAACACTCCTGTGCTCCAAATCTCGGGTTGCTTCTGCCAAACCCAGGGTTACGGTCGCCCGTTTGGAGCTGAATGGGATTTTGTTAATGTCAAAACTTCTGAAAGAAGTTCACAGCACGCTGTCGAATAGGCATAAAATTACTACCATTTTTGCATTCTCGGATTCGGAAGTCGCCTTATGTTGGTCGGTCGCCTCGCCGCATAGGTTTGACACTTACGTTGCTAACCGCATTTCGCAAGTTCAGGCTAACCTTTCACCTGACGATTTATATCACATTGCTGGCTCGCAGAACCCTGCAGACTGTGTGTCTCGCGGGTTAACGCCATCACAACTCATTCAGCATGAGCTATGGTTCTCAGGACCACCGTGGCTATCGGAACCTGTAAGTAAATGGCCTATACCAAAGTTTGTGCCCAACCGGTTGTCGTTGCCAGAAGAGAAAACTGTCTCTCACGTGACTACTCAAGTCACCGATAATAAGCATCCAATTTTGACACTCGCTTCCCGCTGTTCCTCGTGGAACAAACTGCTCCGCGCTACAGTTTATGTACTGCGCTTCTTAAAAAGGCTACCTCGGGGTAACTTAATTACCGCTACTGACTTGAATACTGCCGAGCTCGAAATCGTTCGAGCCGTGCAGTCTGAATATTTCTCGGATGATATTAAATCGCTTGCAAATGGAAAAACATGTTCGGTAAAATTACAAAAATTGTTTCTATTTCTTTCGGATGGTATTTTACGCGTTGGAGGTCGCCTATCGAACTCATCGCTCGATTATGCTTCAAAGCATCCGATAATACTGCCTAAAATGGACTCGCTTGTGCATACGTATTGGAAGAGATTCAGATCGGAATATTTACACAATTTGCAGCAACGCGAAAAATGGAACATATTTTCGTCCAATCCAATAACAGTTGGCACCGTGGTACTTTTAAATGTAGACAACGCCCCGCCCTTACAGTGGCCATTAGGTATCACAACTAATGTATTCCCTGGTAAGGATGGGATAATTCGCGTGGCAGAAGTAAAGACAAAGGTCGGCACGTACAAACGACCTGTTGTACGCCTTTGCCCACTTCCGACTCAGTAGGAGTCAATCTTATTTAAGTAGATATTTAGTTTTTATCTCGCGTCTTTTAGATAAATTAATTTAGTTAGTTTATAGCTAGATTTTCGTCTAATTCTTTTAAATGTTCTTCGCTTACGCGCACAAGTAGTGTGCCTTATTTAACGTTAGTGAAGGTGTTAGGTTAACTTTTTATTATTATTTTATACCTCGTACTTAGGTTAACTTAGCACAATGATCAAAGCTATACTGTAATTCGTAATTCGTATAGTGAGATTCGCCCTTCTCTTTTCTTGAAGGGATACTTCAAGGCCGGGGGGATGTTGAGTTTCGAATGTTTTTTATTAACATTAGGGTGGATTCTAGTTGATATTTACATTTGAGGGTACTTGCATTTGCTACAAACCCGTCACATATCCTATCCCTTTTTATCACGTGCACATTGAAAAGCATGCGCTCTCACTCGGCGCATCTAATTTGTTGGCTGCATTAACGGCCAGACTCTTCACTGAATTTTGAACTGAACGCACGTCCCGTGAGATGTTCTCGGTTCCAATGGCGATTTCAAGTACCGCCACGCGTCATCTAGAAGCTTAATTTATTAATATGGTGTACATCAGTCCGGGCGCGCCCATGTGATATCTGTGCTGAACGTGGAAAGAGGCCTGCTGCCGTTGAAGAAAAGACTACCCAGATTTGGAAGGTTAGTGCACGTGATTCCTTTGTTCCCGAGCAGCCTCCTTACTAGTTGGCAATTGCAAGTGTCGCGCGAGGACTTTCTAATTTCAAAACCTATACAGTCCACTTTTCATTAATTTTCTCATCCCTTTTTTTGATGCTTAAGGGACATATCGAAGGTCAACCCCTCAATTATTATTTTTACCGCGTTCCAAATATGGATTAAGCATCTCCACCTATAGTGTGGGGTATCGTTAGATAGCTTGTTCAAAAATATTATGGGTTTACTTAAACTATTTTTCAATTTAGTTATGCGTTTTCGAGATAATGGGATTTAAAGCCCTGATTTTTGTTCGAGTCATGTGTCTCCCCTCCCCCTGCTGGCTAAATGGCTACTACTGGGGACGTGAAAAAATTCGTGGCAGTAGTACATATAATGAATTTTAAAGGAAAACTATCACAGTTAAGTAGACATAACTAGTTAACGAGTAGTAGACATAACTAGTTAACTGGTAAGAAATGCACTTAATTTCGGGTGCATATACATTGTCATTGGAATTTGAACCTTGTACCGTGGACGATAGAGTTGCTTTTACACGGCACGATGCTTATTGCCCGCGGCGAGCGCGCAAAAGACCTGCCCTGCGACATGCCCCCCCACCCGTGGCAATGCTAAAACTTAGGCGGACTTACGGCACGGTGCTTTTTGCGCGCGTGCGGCTTGATGCTGCTCGGAGATTTTCGTAATTATTTTACGTAAATAAACTGTTGCTGTTAAAAGTTTGCGATCTGCGGTTCGATTAGTTTATGTAGTATCTAATATTTACAATTATTTACGAGGGTAAGCTATAAAAAAAACCCCAAAAGCCCCTCCGCATTCTGTGACAGACGGGCAACTACGGAACCCTACCCTGCGCGTGGCCCGACACGCACTTGGCCGCTTTTTTTATTAACTACAAGGATTCCATGGAATGACTGGCAAGCTAGCCGGTGGAAAACCTCCAATTCTCATCGAACTGCGGGTGTTTATTGGAATTTTATTAAAGGATGTTTTTTATTACCTTTATTATTTTTATTTGGGTGGATGTTGAACAGGCTGTTTTTAAAACTACTGTGGAAAATACTGGAAATGTTTACTATAAAAAATAAATCTAAAAGTCATGCAATACCTTATTTGCCATATACAATTAACTAAACTAAATTGTTGTCCTGTTTCTCCCTCATTCTTCTGTTCTGGAACCATATCTTCAGGGCTTTGTCAGGGATCTGCAGTCTTCTCGCCAGTTCTTTTCGCGCTGGTACATCTATATATTTTTTAGTAACGTATATCTTCTCCAACGCTGACAGTTGTTCCCCGGTGAAAGCCGTGCGGTATCGCTTGGAGCTCTTCTTGACATATATTATGTCTTCTGTGCCTGTAGACAAGGGGAAAACTTATATTATACAGAGAGTAAATGAATAAAAACTCAAATTTGTGAAAATTAAATAAAAATTAAACGTCTTTGACCAGTGTGTGGTGCCAGTGATGACGTATTGCACGGAAACGTAGGCCTCATAAGAAGGCTCAAAGTCACCCAAAGGGCAATAGAGAGGGCTATGCTGGAAGTAAGTCTGCGTGATCGCATCAGAAATTTATTAAAATTACAATTACACTGTTATTTTACATCATAAATTGCAGACCTGCGAGCGTGCGTGTCCGCGCGTGTGTGTGTGTGTGTGTGTGTGTGTGTGTGTGTGTGTGTGTGTGTGTGTGTGTGTGTGTGTGTGTGTGTGTGTGTGCGTGCATGTGTGCGTGCGTGTCTCTCTCTATCTCTGTGTGTGTGTATTAATGGGATCATTTCGTTAAAAAAATATTAACACTAGGATCTACCAGACGTGCGTGCGAAGCGTTTCGTGTTTAATCTGCTGGTCACTTATATTGGAACTTGTAGTAAATTTAGGTACATACGTATTAGAACTTGTAATTATGCATATGCATAGTACATCTGGTAAATAATGACCAACTAGAAACTGGATAAGAGCGCACCGCCAACAAACTGTTCTACAGTTTGGCGATTTTTTTTAAACCGTTCAAGTATGTTTACATCTTTAAAACAGTAAATTAAAAAAAAAATATATATCAGTCTAAATGTTTCGCTCGGTGAGTAACAAAGAAATAGTTCGTGATCTGCAACCGCACTAACTACAGCAAAACAAAAGCATAATTCAATGGTTGTGTTGGTTATGTATCTTGACGACGGCCCCCTCGAGCGTGGTGATGGACACCCGGCACGAGAATGTGGTGTACTTGACGCACCGCCACACGGTCTTCGCGCCCTGCTGCTTGTAGAAGTTATACCGCCCGCTGTCCAGCAACATCACCGGCCGCCGGCCGCTCCGTGACAACGCGAATACTGGACCTACAATAAAAACTTAACCCTCAAGTACAATTTAAAAATATACATAATATCTATATGATATATAGAAATCGAATTTTAACTTTCATGAGTCATGTTAAAATTATACTTATAATTATATTAGCTTCCGCCCGCGACTTTGTCTGCGTGGACCCGAGCTAAAAACGATACTATATTTTAATCCAGGCTGTAAACTATCTTTGTGTAAAATTTCATCCAAATTGGTTAAGCCGTTTAAGCGTGATTGAGTAACAAACATCTAAACATACAAACATCAAAACTTTCGCATTTATAATATTAGTAGGATGATAAAGAATCACAAAAATAAATAACACTACGGGTGTCATGTTTCGAACTCTTCACGAGTTCATCTTCAGATCGCGCACTGGCAGTGCGTGACACGACACGGCCACCGGTCTTATAATGGAGAAACTCCCGGGTTCGAAACCTGTCGCCCGTAGGTAGTGATATTTAATACATGAGACCGTATATTAGTATTTGCTTTTTGACGCAAATGATAGTTTCTGGTTTACATAGATATAGATCATCATTAAAGGCAAAGAAATAAAAATGTTAGGTAAGCCAACATGAGAGCATTGCATTCCAGTATTTGTAGAATAAACGAAACAAAGACTGAACTATCCGGGAATTGCTCGTCTTTACGTTACTCAATGGTTTTTTGGGTTCCGTACCTCAAAAGGAAAGAAACGGAACCCTTATAGGATCACTCGTGCGTCTGTCTGTCCGTCTGTCACAGCCGATTTACTCCGAAACTACTAGACCGATTGAGTTGAAATTTGGTATGCGTATGTAAATTGGTGACCCAAAGATGATGCGTAAAGTAAATTAATGAATTCTGAACAAGGCGGCAGCCTTTGGGGGGTAAACTGGAAAATTTTAAAAAAAGTTTCGCAAACTGTATTTTGTGACATATCAAATGAAAGTGGTTGTTGTAAGCATCTCAGATATATATTTTTTATAATTTTAGCAAAAACAGATTTGAAGTAATTAAGGAAAAAAGACGATTTTTGACACCCCTCCAAAACTGCTGGGCTTAAAATTCTGAAAAAAATATGGAAAATAGTTCCTTGCCTAAAGATTACAGGAATACTATAAGAAATTTGAGTATTCAAAGTAACGGGAAAATTATCAATATTTTACGGAACCCTCACCACGTGAGCTGAACTCGCATTTGTCCGGTTTTTTTTTGTTACGACCGGTTAGCCTAGTGGGTAGTGACGCTGCCTACGAAGCTGAAGGTCCTGGATTCGAATCCCGGTAAGGGCAAATATTTGTATGATGAGCATGAATATTTGTTTCGGAGTCTTGGATGTTTTCTATGTATTTATATCTATTATTTAAATATATCTTCGTCTAGTACCCATAACAAGCCTTATTGAGCTTACTATGGGACTAGGTCGATTTGTGTAAGATTGTCCTTTAGTATTTATTTAATATTTATTGTTTATTTTTACAACAATACCATCAATCGTGGTGACGCTGACTCTACAGCTTGTTTTTGAGTTGGCCTTCACTGCCGTTGTTTTGCCGTCTTTCTGCTGCTTGTAATTATATCTCCCAACAACAACGCCGGGCGTCTACGGTTTGTACCTACTCGTGAACACTTGAACACTGGAATGCTATAAAAGCAAGCATTTTTTTTATTGCGTTTTGAATGAAACTACCATATACTCGTACTATGGCATTAAATCCTTTTTTTTACAAAAATACACAAAAACCGATATAACTTTACATACACTAAAGTTAAAATTTCAACCAATGCTTCCTGAAGTAAGTAATTTAATGAATGAAAAACGAAATAAACTTCAATGATTATGTTCATGTGTTATTTTCAGAACAACGCCCTCCATTGTGGTGACGCAGACTCTACAGCGGGCTTTCGCATTAGCCTTTATACACCGCCAAACAGTTTTCACGCCACTTTGCGCCTTGATGCAGTACCTTCCGTTGCCCAACAACATCACCGGTCCACCAAATTTTGAGTTCGTTAACACAGGAACTAATGGCAAAAGGAAAAAAAAAAATCGATGAAAAAATGTAACGAAATTATAATTAGAAATTAAAAATCATCATTTGTTTATTGATTGCAAAACGTGATGTACTTTAAAAAAGTTAAAAAAAAGAAGAAAAGGGTAAAAACTGTTGAAACTTGAATATTATTTGAGCATTTTAGCGAACTGTAAACAAAAAAACATATATGTGTCTTTAAATGGTTGTTTAATATTTTTTTTAATATTTAACGTTAGTTTTATCTATATCCTACTCCATTATAATTATTGTCTACTATCAGTTAAATATGTAAACTAAATTCTGATTCCGTGGTTTTCCTCGTATGCAGTGGAAAGCGCCTACGGCGTAGGCCCCCGATATCGGGTTCCCGGCACGAATGTGTTAAACGCAGTTACATTCGGCGATTTTTGCAGCGCTATAAATGCGATACAGGTAATTCTGGCATGTGATCTATGGCTATTGTTGCGCGACAGTAGCGCGTTTGTATTGCTGCCAAAAATCCCCAGGTGTAACCGCTCTAAGCTGCTACGCTACGGCGTAGCACTACGAGCGTGGCGTAGCGTTGAACGGGGCGATGCTTTCGTTTATGTTTCGTTTCGCAGCATGGTAAAAGTTTGCGCTAACTATTCTGAAGAGGTATCAAGCTTGAATTTATAAAACCGACTTTAAAAAGGTAATGTTAAAATTTCGTAGGAAAGGGTGCTTTTTTTATGTCTCCAATTGTGTTTAAAATCGATACCTGAGGGCACGAGAGGTATTTGATATGAATCCGAGGGTAAGTAAAAAGAGGCCGCCATCTTGAAATTCTTTAAATTACGGTCCTATTTCGTTCAAAATCGATATCTGAGGGTCCGAGGGGCCTCTTAGAAACGAATCCGAGCTTAGATTAAAAAAGGGCCACTATCTTGAAATTCTTGAAAAACGGTCCGATTTCGTTCAAAATCGATATCTGGGAGTCCGAATGGGCTCTTAATACAAATTCGAACTCGGATTGAACAAATGTGGCTGCAATTTTGAAATTCATTATTCTTCGTTCAAAATCAATTTCTGAGGGTCGACGGGCCGCTTCATATTTATTTTTATTTTTATTTCCTTTACAACAAAATAATGGAAAACTTAGTCTAAGTCTTCTCCAAACTGCATAACAGTTTGTTGGTGAATATAAACACTCTTTATAATAATGTTTGTATTTACATCTACACATTAGCTAAGTAAACAAATATTTCATCATAATTACGGTCCGGAGCTGCAGCTTAAGTTACTTTTAGTGACAACAAACTTGTTTAGATTTATAATTATGTATTTTTTTGTATGTTATATACCTAAATGAAGTAACTATGTAACCATCTAACTATTATTTAAAAGGAAGGTATCCATTAAACATGTTTTCAATTTAGATTTAAATTAATGTTTACTTTTGCACTCGTCCTCCGCAATGATATTATTAATATATACGTAAAACGAGGTACTTTCGTGTTATATTATTTCAAAGTCAAAGTGATTTATTCTTCAATTTAGGCATATTACATGCACCTATGAATGTCGATAAACTACCACCGGTTCGGAAAGAAAACCTCTGCCTCGAGAAGAACCGGCGAAAAACTCGGCGAGGTGTCATTTTTTCAAAACAGTATACAATACATCATTTCAGTATCAGAGTATTACAACATTTTAAAATTACATTGCTACATTTGATCTCGGTTCAACGTATATTTTGCGTGACTTTAATCTAAGACGACGATTATAGGTTTTAGGTATACACCTATACAGGTATACACAGGGCATTTGTGCTGATTTACAGCGAGTAAAAATTTTAACTTATGGACGGGTAAAATTTTACTAGTTTGGAATAAAATATGGTTTATTATTTTGACAAGTTGGAAGACACATTTATTAATTTGCGGGTAATAATATTTCTTCCACATTACATAATTGCCTAAAGTTCCATTCGAGTCCCAACCCTGCCCATGTTTTCCTACGGATTTTCTTTTAAAACTGTACACTAGAATGAGAATCAATTACATTGTCAAATAACAGACTGTTTAAACAGCCCACGTCAAGACTTAGTCGTAAAATATTAACACTTTCACATTTATAAAATAATTGTTAGGCGGTGTACGCATTACCGTCCTCAGCTACATTAGAAGAAATTATCATTATATCATATTCATTATAGGAAATAAGCATTCGTAGTATGTTATATTAAATGTTATTACATCAAATGATCATTACATAAAATGATAATTATATCATATGTATCATATTAAGTATTGTTACGTTATATAACTCAAGAATTATATCAAATGAGCTTTATTGCGTCTAACATTATTAAACAAATATATAATCATCGTTACGCACCACTCGACAAGCGGTCGCAGTTATTTATATACACAATCACAATGCCAAGTAATGGGTACGAGTATGTCCATTACCGATTCGGACAAAGAATCCGCTATTATCGCGGCGGAAATTTCACCAGCGGTCGCAGTTATACACACAAACACACGATGACAAAGTTTTTTACTGGTTGCGTTTGTCACTGATTCTGACCACGAATATATTGACGGTCGCGACCGAAACGCGACAAGGGGACGCATTTATTAACACACACGCGTAAACACACAATGACAAAGTCAGTAATGGGTATGTTCGTTAGTAATTCTCACGACGACCCCATTGACCGTCGCGACGGAGACTCGACAGGCGGTCGGGGTGGTGTACTTGACGCAGCGCCAGATCGTCTTCGTGCCGTGCACCTTGTGCTTGTTGTACCGCCTGTGCTCCAGCAACATCACTATCCCGCCGCGGTTGGAACTCGTGAAAATTGGAACTAAAATAAAAATGGAGGTTAATTTCTGTACATTGTTTGCTTGTGTGCTTCTAGCGGATTTGTAAGTGGTCAATTACAATTAAACATCTGAATCGTAGTTATCATATCACATTTTAATACTTTGTAACACAATAGTAGGAAAATAACGTTAGACACACATGAATTGACGAGCAACAGGAGACCATGCGGCTTGGGGTCACGGTATGCACTCCACACATATGCCCTTGTGGCACCGGACGTGGACCGACTGGGTCACCACGGACTTTGTTGTCAAAAAAGTGCCGGCCGCTTTTCAAGACATGCGACACTTAATGACATAATCCGCCGGTCTCTTGCCAGCATCAATGTGCCTTGCTCTTCTTGAGCCACCTGGCATTGTCAGAGATGATGGCAAAATACCTGATGGTGTGTCTCTGGTTCCGTGGAGGTTGGGACGGATGCTTGTGTGGGACGCTACATGTGTAGACACACTGGCACCGTCTCACCTCCAACGGACTACTTCTAAAGCGGGTGCAGCGGCGGAAAACGCCGAAAATCTGAAATGTAATAAATATAGAGGCCTCGGCAGAGAGTACGACTTTGTACCCTTTGGCGTCGAGACCCTCGGTCCGTGGGGTCCCAGCGCGCATAAGTTATTTGCAGTCAATCGTGAAACGTCTGGTCGATGTAACTGGTGACCGAAGAGCTGGCGGCTTTCTCGCGCAACGCATCAGCATTGCAATTCAGCGAGGAAATGCCACCAGCATCCTCGGTGCAATGCCCCGAGGGCCTTTTTTAGATTTAACTTAGTTTTAATTTATCTTAGTTAATGTTAATTATAATCATCGGTCCAGTAGTTTCGGAGCAAATCGGCTGTGACAGACGGACAGACAGACGCACGAGTGATCCTATAAGAGTTCCGTTTTTTTCCTTTTGAGGTACGGAACCCTAAAAACAAAAAATACAGAGTGAGTAAATTGGAAAGCGAGAGCGGCCTCTCATTCTCACGTCTGGTGAAGCGCTGCCGCCGCCACCCAAAGACGTGGCCGAGTCCTATTTTTACAAGCTTAATTTTTTTTTAAGAATAAGGACAGATAAATTATGTTATTATGAATTACTTATCAGCCACTGTATACTGTCTCTCACTTACGTAGGTACTAATAAAAAGAAAAGAACTGTAACTAAGAATCCCATTGTTTCATGTGTTTTATTTACGAAATAATGTTGGTCCAACATGATTAATTTAATAATATAATCAAGACACACGAATAGTGACGACAACTCATCTTCTGTCAATATCGCGGATAGAATCGCGGCCCGATGCACCTAATCAAAAATGAATTTGACCGGAAAGTAACAATAAAATCATAGTTTCAATCATCAACATCGTCG
This sequence comes from Epinotia nisella, assembly GCA_932294315.1. Lineage (NCBI taxonomy): Eukaryota > Metazoa > Arthropoda > Insecta > Lepidoptera > Tortricidae > Epinotia > Epinotia nisella. The sequence continues at coordinate 28,631,012 of OW028675.1, read as the reverse complement.
GGTTCGATTGTAAACGCACGGAATGCCGACGTGACCCGCGTTCGCATCGGCAGGTGGTTATGTTCATTAGTCGTCTTGACGATGGCGCCGTCCACCGTGGTGACCGACACCCGACACCCCGCCCTCCTGTACTTCGAGCAGCGCCAGATGGTCTTCACGCCCTTGATCGCGTGCTGGCAGTATCGCTCCTCGCCCACTATCATCGTGGGACGGCGCCCACAATCGGAACTTATGAACACTGGTCCTAAAAATTCAAAATACGGGGCAAGTTATCCAAATGGATTCATCAGAAACTATTCAGATACGCGTTCACAAAAAAATCAGAACTGATTGATCCTCAGTGTGTCACTGACCTATTAGGAAATCTCACCTTGTGCTAGCACTTAAGTAACATTTTATGAGGACGATAACTAAAAACGATACTGCTAGTTCATAATAAAATTACAGTTTTTAAAGAAATATTGAATTTATTAACAATGTAGAAAGACACATCAGTGTGCCCGGTCAATTTTGAAGAATACCAAGGAACAATAAATACTATAGAAAGGGTACCAAGCGCGGTTTCTATCGGAACTGGTGTCGCCACCTCATCCCCTCCACGTCTCCTACTACTACATGTAAGGAAAATATCCCACCAAAAACATAAATGTAAAAAAGGAGAGCCAAGTTCAATACAAAAATTATGATTGGCTGTGGGCTTCGCCGCAAAAAGAATGGAAATCTAAATGAGTGCCAAGTTGTGTAAAATCCAAATATGTATTTATAGGAACAAAATAACATTATGAACAAGTATTAAACTCTATTTCTTTGCTTTATTGGATACCTATAACAATTGCTGTTATTTAAAAATGTGAGATCTTAAAGTATGGCCATAGTTTGGCCAGTGCTGTTCATATCGATATTAGTTCACCTAGTTGTGGATTCTATTATAAAGTGAAATTACTTGAAATTGTGTCCATAATCTTTGTTTTGTACGGTCGAGGAAATTGAATGTTTAGCACTTTTGGACCTTAACGTCATTCAAATAGAGTCCAAAAGTGCTAAACATTCAATTTCCTCGACTGTACATTACCTATCTGTACAATAAGTCGCCTCTAAATGTCCGAGAGTGGCGGACGGCATACTAAGATAGAGCCAGATAGAGGACACAGTGTTTCCTATCTCGCTCTATCCTATAGTTCGTTATTTTGTATGTAGGTGCTTATTATTGTTTAGGTAATCCTAAGCAAGAATAAGCACCTACTTACAAAATACAAGTTTCCTAATGGAAAATTAGCATTGTATTTGCCGTCTGCGATGTGAAATGCTTATTCTTAATTTCCTTTAATATTCATGTTTATTCAATTCCACCTTTAATCTCGCCCAGGAGTGAGATTGTTTATTAACCGATAATTTCTCAGAACGGGTACAAACAGCAAAAGTAACTACGCAATCAAAGACGCCAAAAGCTCTTACTCCCTTTTAATAAAGACTTTTGACGTCTTCGTTTGAGTAGCTACTTTTCATGCTGACTGTATTCACCTATGCGTTACGTGGCGGCGCAGCATAATGGAACGTGAGCAAAAAATCCTTCGCAAATATATACTAAAAAATATTACTTTAAGTCTCACTTGTGAAATGAGATTCCTCCATTAGCCACATTTAACACTGAATTCTTGCTCTGCACGTAATAATGGCGCAGGACGGCATAATGAGGCGATTTTTAATATTTTTGACGCTAGTAGATACTCGGACGAACTCCGTGAGCGACTACACGGCGATCGGGTGACTTTGGCGCGAAAGCAGAGCGCATGCTCAGCTTAGTGGCGCGCGTGCGACGCCCACATCGCCTCTCTATAGTATTTAGTGTTCTGTGATTGTCATATTGTGTGTGAACAGTGTATGTACCTACACACCGCCACCATCATAACTTTATCCTAGTTATCAACAGTACAAACATTTTCAAAGCGACTTTATTATATATATAGCTACTGGAAAAATAAACCCGTGAAGTAGGTATACAAATATCATTGATCTCAAAATAGCAAAATAGTAAATTCTAATTCCTCTCAAGCTAACCTGTCAAGAATTAATTAATCTGTTTATAAAAAAAAATATAAGTACTGTAAGCACATACACAATTTTCCGATACACCAACAAAAACAAAAAAAAATGGTTACTCATCAACATTCGTTGATCGGGTCGCCACCTACCCTAACATATGGTTGAGGAAGGCGATGGTTATACGCGTCATACTTCGTGATCGGGTGATGTTTGTGGAGTCCGGTCTGTTCATGCTTGCATGGCTACTTAAATACTAGTGTTATTATTAGGGACCGGTGTGCGCCCAGAACCTCAAGACACAAATTGCGAGGTGGCTTGGGGCGACAACATGAGCGGATCAATGTTCATGCGTGGTTATGTTCATCTTTGATCTTGATGATTTCGTAATTGTAGGTCCTGATGGAGGCGCGGCAACCCTTCGGCCACCGGGTGCATACGTAGAGCCCGCGCTCATTCCTACTGCTGCTGTGCTGATTATATCGGTGTCCGCCTAGGAGCACCAACGGTTTGCCGAACTTCGACATCGAGAAGACAGGTACTGGGAAAGAGGAAAATAATATATGTTCTAATAGATATAGGTTACTCAAACGATACATATGCACTGAGACAGTTGCTGCGCCGGATAAATCAAAGTTTACCGAACATCGAGAACAAGGGAACTGGGTGTTCAGGCATGGTTATGTTCGTCTTTAATCTTGACGATTTTGTCGTGGTAGGTCCTGATAGAGGCGCGGCAGCCAGTCGCCCACCTAGTGCACACATAGAACCCACGCTCGCCCTTGCTGTTGCTGTACTTTTTCGGCAATACTTGTTTTAACGGTACTCGCCTTTTGCAGGACTGGCTTACCGAATATTGAAGTATTTATGAGTTTGAATATTGTAAATAAGTACAACTGCAAGTAGCTACAACAAGCAGCACTGGAATAATAGAGCGCGTGGATTGGTCACTAACAGTAACCATCTAGAAAATAACAGTCAAGAAGCACTGGTTAAGTTAAATACCACAGTTCAACGTTCAGCTTAAGTATAGAATTATGATTTTAAGTTGTTAAAAAGTTATCAATTGAGTGTTGCAGTTTTGAGCACAGTAGTGAGAGCGGATATTGTTGTTTTATTTATTGTATTGGATTGTGTTTTGAATAAAACCCGTTTATTATTATCTAAAGACTAAATAATTATTAAAGTACTAATAAAATTAAACAATAAAAAGATTTTTAAGTAATTCATTGTTTATTTAGATATTGTAATTTATAGGTTATACAAAGTTAAAATAATTTTTGTTAATCATAGAATATAATTTATAGGAAATTTGTGGGTGTGGTTGCAAGTGCGCGCGAGCGCGAGCACAGCTGTTGTTTGAGGACACTGGTGGAGTGGAGTGGAGGTGGATATTTTATTTACAGACGCCGTAAAGCGGCTAAAAGTGTTAATAGAATAATCATTAGGGAAAAAAGTTAAATAATAACATTTTCAACGTACCTCGAAGGCCGTGTAGAGCACGAGATCTGTGATTTTTTTGTCTCAATCGGACTTGTAAAATTTGTTTTTTATTGTTATCTTCACGGACATGATAGTTAAATTTGTACTTTTATAATATTGTGTATGTAGAAGGTGTGTATGGCTGAAAAGGTAGGATTTGGTGATTTCAAACTTTTACGTGACTGCATATATATAACTCTGTAAACCTGAACCAATACATAATAAATTAATGCATTTTTCATACATTCAAATACTTTGTACTAAAGTACATGTTAAAATTTCTTCAGAGGCCCGCTTTCTCGTTGCCACCTGCGATGATCGTGGCACAGCAGATACCGACTGTGCACGTCCTTGCAGAACTAGCAATTGTGAAAACAGTAACTTCAGTGGTTGTGCGGCTTGCATTTTATCACCTCATTGCCGAAGGATACAAGCGTGGCGGGGCAGCCGCTGTGCACCTTTGTGCAGATCCACCGCTTCCTCACCGCGTCTCGACTGCCGGACCACTGGTTGTACCGATATGCGCCCATCTGTATTACGGGGCGCCCACAGCGCGACTCCAATAGAATCATCTCTGGAATAACAATGGTGACAAAATCAAACATTCAGAAATACAAACCAACACTATGGCAGATTGGAGGATAGGGATTTAATTAATTCCAGGTTATATCTTTAATTATTTATTACAAAATTCCGTAACGCACCGTACAGCACCGTACGCACCCCAGCGCACGAAGCGTTGGTGGCCAATACAAATGTTACAAAAATATTCGTCGAACACTCCTCAAAACTATTAACAAAGCAGAAAAAGATTATTTTTAACAATAGTACATTGTTGTAGAGGCTAGAAAGTAAGCAATAGATGGACGAGTTAGTTCGAGGGCCGACGCATAGCGGAGGCCCTCGAAAGTACGAGTCCAGCTATTGCACTTTCGGCCGAGGCTTAACATAGTGCTTTTACCGCCTACTGCAAGGAAATTGCAAATAATTATAATTTTAAATCAAAATTAAAGATCATAATATTAAACAGGCTCGCTTACCTCGCGCCCGGCGGAGGGAGGAGCTGCACAGGCAGCGCACGCCGGCGCGAGCGCGCGGGGCCCTGTGATTGGTCGATCGCTCGAAGATTGATCGATCGAAGTCATAGATGGCCTGTTCGTGCGACGTCCAACTAACCCCAGCTTTGAAGCCTGAATTCTGACCATCTTTTGCCACATTTCCGAGCAGTGGCGTGAAAAAATATGTATAACCTAATGATTATGCTCCGCTGTGGTGAATACGACCACACCATCGAGTGTTGTGGCCTTAGCAGGGCATTTCAGGGAGTGTACTTTGATGCAGATCCATCGAGAGCGCCGGCCGTTGTTAGTCGCGCGAAAGTATCGGTATCCCCCCATTTGCAGTACCGGATTGCCACGTGTCGACATGGAAAATACTGGTTCTGAAACGGTTTACTCATAAGTACATACCTCTACCTGATGATCAGCACGGGTATCACATGACGGCGCGCGAGCTCTCTCGATTTTTCTCGCACTATACCTCTCTTTCGAAGTTTTCTAATAAGAGAGAGACGGATAGTGCGAGAAAAATCGAGAGAGCTCGCGCGCCGTCATGTGATATCCGTGCTGAGGGGTAAACACGTTTTCAAACGAGCGTTAAGACAATTTTACTGTCATTTTCCCATACATTTAGATCTACCAGTCGACGCCAAAAATACGTTTACACTTTTGGACCTTATTCCATTGCAATAAGGCGAATAGTGTAAACGTATTTTTGGCGTCGACCGTACATTGCGTTACGTAAACGACCAGCTGGCTGGTTTATATTTGAAATTTCAAAAAAATAATTTAAAAAATATAGAATTTTGAGGAGACAGATTTTCTACGTGTAACGGGAAGGAGACGAGTCCATCTATTGCACTTTTGGTCGAGACATACTTGACATGCGAGGAAATTGTAAATATTTTTTAAATGAAAATTAAGATCATAATACTTAAACAAAAAAGCGCGGCCACGGGCGCAGCCGCGTTAGCTGGACGTTACATGAACAGGCCTTCTATCCAACAATGTGTTTGTAGTCCAGGGGGGTAGTCACGTAACGTTACGAACGCGCGTCGGGTTACGTGATCGACCAACTGTTGGTCGATCACGTAACGCATTGTACGCGCGTCGGATAGTTCTAAATGTCAATTATTATATGGAATGACAGTTGGATTTATACCCGACGCGCGTTCGGGACGTTACGGTTCGGGAATAAGGGGGGGAAAGGTCTATTGTCATCTTATTTCCTAAATTACTTCAAATCCGTTTTTGATAAAATTATTTAAAAAAATATATCTGAGACCCTTTTATTTGATACGTCACACAATACAGTTTGCGAAACTTTTTTTTAATTTTCCAGTTTACTCCCCAAAAGTGGCCCCCTTGTTCAGAATTCATTAATTTACTTTACGCGTCCATATGTGGGTCACCAATTTACATATGTTTACCAAATTTCAACTCAATCGGTCCAGTAGTTTCGGAGCAAATCGGCTGTGACAGACGGACAGACAGACGCACGAGTGATCCTATAAGGGTTCCGTTTTTTCCTTTTGAGGTACGGAACCCTAAAAAAGAGAAATATTACATATTCTTATATAAAAAAAAAAACTATAAAGATATACCTACTTGTATCAAGTCATTTCAGTCCGCCGTTATAATAAACGGTGATTGAACGCAATTTCTATGCTTACACATCTCTTAATGGTGATGGTAATAATAATAAAAAAAATATGAATTAAATCAGTACTACTTATTATTATTTTAATATCAGCTATTTAATTATGTAACTATATTTTTGTTATGCTAATGATTATGTTCATTACGGAAAGCTACGATGACATCGTCACATGTGATAAGGGTGGCTTTACATCCGTTCCTACTGTTTTTGACACACCGCCAGCGTGCACGCGAGCCTTTATTTCCGGCCCATTTGTTGTACCGATGCATTCCGACTAGAATAACCGGTTTGCCGAATCGGGATGTTGTGAAAACTGCCCGGAGATCTGATAAAAATCATTCATTTTATTTTGATTATAAATGTTGTGTTATACTAAACTTACTATGTAAGCAGCTTCTATGCTAACTCAACTCTTAATGGACTTGGAATAGGATTGTAAAATCATAAAATAATTAGATTATGATTATTTTATTAACAGCAATATACTTTTTTTTTATGCTAATGATTGTGTTCATTACGAAAAGCTAGGATGACATCGTCACAGGTGATAAGGAGGGCCTTACACCCGTTGCTACTGTTCTTGACACACGTCCAACGAGCCCGCGAGCCTTTACTACCGGTCCATCTGTTGTACCGGTGTGCTCCTACCAGAATAACCGGTTTGCCGTATCGGGATGTCGTGAATACCGCCGCTGGTGGATCTGGTAACAATCGATGATTGTATTTTGACTTTTGTACGAATACTTTACTCTTAAGACAGCAACATAGTAAAGCACAAAGTGAAAAATGGTGATGTGGGATAGTAGATCTGCAATTAAATACGTAGGTATAGCAGTCCGGTCATTTAAGAAGGTTATATAATATTTAACGGTATTTTTATGCGAGTAGTTCTCGTTCTAACACTGCGTTAAGCAAACTATTGGACTGGGAATAGGATTGTGAATAAATGCAATACCTACTCGTACATAGATCATACTTATTTTATAATTAGCGATATAAATTCATTTTTTATGCTAATTATTATGTTAATTGCGGAAGGCTACGATGACATCGTTACAGGTGATAAGATGGGCTTCGCAACCGCAGGTACTATTCTTGACACACTTCCAGCTTGTCCACGAGCCTTTGCTACCGGTCCATTTGTTGTTAGTTTCCAACCAAAATAACCGGTTGGCCGAATCGAGATGTTGTTGAAAACCGGCGGATCTGATAACAACCATTCATTTTATTATGTGATTTCAAGACGCGTTGTGTTAATCAAATATGTCTAGGTATTATGTTAAATTTTAACGAACTGTCCATCACAGTCGTTCGACGCTTTAAGTAAAATCAACTCATTCATTGGACTATGATCGAGGTTTGAAAATGATCGATTACTTAAAACAATATTGTTATTTATTAATACTAAAATTATATATATAAGTCAATGGTTATGTTCATGACGGTAAGCTACGATGACATCGTCACAGGTTATGACCACGGCCTTACAACTAATACTGCTCGACGACTTGACGCATAACCACCGCGCGCGGGATCCCTTGCTGCCAACCCATTTATTGTACCGGTAACCTCCTATCAACATTACCGGTTTACCACGCTGCGACAACGTTATTACTGGCTGATCTGATGACAATTAATATATTTATAATACTCGAATTCTTAATTGGGTAAACTAAAACACTAGTTGAGTAGGTATCACTTTGGACCTCACTGGAATAATATTACTAAAAGAATGGTAATAATTGTCATATCGTAATAATTATATATTGGCGTAAACACTTCTTTAATGCAAAAAGTAGAATTGTTAATGGTTATGTTCATAACGGAACGCCAGGATTACATCATCACAGGTAATAATGCTGGCCTTACAGCCCTCTCTGCTGATCTTCACACACAGCCAGCGCGCGCGAGGACCTTTACTTCTAATCCACTTGTTGTACCGGTACCGACCTACCAACAAAACCGGTCGCCCGAACCGGGATGTGGCAAATACTGGTACATCTGATGACAATCATTGTTAGCTCGGATAAAGTAATGTATTACTAATTTTTTGTTCATATTTTATAGACATTATTTGTTGCGTTTGTTTTGTGTTGTTTGTTTTGTTACTACGAATAAACAATTAAAAAAGTTTAAAGGAAAAATCTCAGTTTAATAAAAATATTGAATGCCTCTAAACATTAAATGGTTATGTTCATAACGGAAAGCATAAACGGTTTCCTCGTAGGTGATAACAGCGGCCTTACAACCGTTGCTTCTGTGCTTCACGCACAGCCACCGTCTGCGGGGGCCATTGCTCTTGGACCACTTGTAATATCGGGAGCATCCCAGCACCATTACCGGGTTTCCGCACCGAGACTCTGTGAACATCGGCTGATCTGATGACCAGAAAAAAATCGAATGAACACTAAACGAATACGACGATATTTAATAAGGAATAAAATTTAACATAATATTTTGAATGGCTTATTTATTAATATCGGAGGCTCAAACTTACATATCACGTTCTATCTTCATAAAGTCAATTATGGCGGCGGCTTTGCATTCTTTATTGCCGGATGTGTTCTGGCATACCCGGCGCACTCGAGGAGATTTGCACCTGCACCTGGACCATTTGATGTACCGGTAATCACCGAAAATCTTTACTGGTCCCCGGGACGTCGAAAAGAACGACTGATTTATTAATTATTATTATTATTGTATGTCTTTCCCGCTCACGGGACAGTAGTTGGACTTGGACAGCGTATTCATTTATTGTCCCGGACCCACCCCGTGGGTTTACCACGTAAGGGATCGTCCTAATACAATGCGACTACGCGATTATCGCAAGTTCGCGCGAATTTCAATTCCTATTCGAGTTAAATATGTACGATCGAAAGTGCGCGCGAGTAAAATTCGCGCGAAGTTGCGATAATCGCGTAGTCGCGTTGTATTAGGATTTAAGGAAAAAACGTGTTCCTTTAATTATACATTAAATAGGTACATATTATGGTAATTTTTCAAACTTTAAGTTATATAGGTAATAAGGTAATAAGATTTGACGACCGCTTTAGCCTAGTTGGTAATGACCCCGCCTACGAAGCAAGAGGTCCTGGGTTCGAATCCCGGTACGGGCATATTTGTGTGATGAGCACGAATATTTGTTCCTGAGTCATGGATGGTTTCTATGTATTTAAGTATGTATTTATCTATATAAGTATGTTTATCGTCGTCTAGTACCCATAGTACAAGCTTTGCTTAGTTTGAGACTAGGTCGATTTGTGTAAGATTGTCCGCAAAATATTTTATTTAAATATTTAAGATTATGATTAACCAAGTAACTACAAATCGGAGCTAAAATGAATGAGCACGAATATTTCTTCGTGAGTCATGGATGTTTTCTATGTATTTAAGTATGTATTTATCTATATAAGTATGTTTATCGTCATCTAGTACCCATAGTACAAGCTTTGCTTAGTTTGGGACTAGATCGATTTGTGTAAGATTGTCCGCAAATATTTATTCTTACTTATTTTATTTAAAATAATAAGTAAAACTGGATTGTGTTTGCATAAGATATTACGTAAGTGCATTAGAAAATAATAATCAATTCTGAATTAAAATTATTATAATTCGACCTATTCAATAATCAACAGTTACTTAAATCTTTCATAGAAAACTAGAATTCTAGGTCAAGAATCGTAGGTCAATGTTAATAATATTACCTACTAGACGAACTTGAAGTAACATCCATTGTTGTTTTACATAAATGTATTATTAAAGGCACTTTTTCTTAAATCTATCATAGCACACAAGCATTTTGCATCAGAAATTTGTCACACATTATTTTCATCTCACGAACGGGAACCTTCATGAATACGTAACTTTGAACGTGTGAACTTCTGTGTGACACACAACAGTTTGGTACTTTTCCAAATGCATCACACAGAGATAATGCGTACGAGTATTCCCATTCAATTATGGCCATTATGGGCGATGCTTGTTCGTAAGATAAAACAACTGTACCCACTAAAACATAAATTAGTCGTTACAAAAATATAATCTTCTAACATGGAAAAGGTATTAAAGGTAACAAAATAACAAAACTTCAAGAACCTCACTTGCAAACAAATAAACATTCAAAACTCACCAACGAAACATCCTTTTTCTATCATAACTGAGAAAATATCGCCTACTTTATTTTCAGATACGTAATTACGCACTTACATGAAGGGCAACCAAACAGAAAAAACTTACTGACAGTGAAAACTCACCACTCAATTTTACCTAACCTACAGAGATCTCAGAAAAATACTTTGAACTCGAGTAATCGTATTATTACTTTATGCAAGCAATATATATCACTCGAAGACAGCTTCACAGCCAACTTAGATCACTCGTCTATCAAATGGTTGTGTTCGTTTTGAGTCTTCACGATGATATCTTCCTCAGTGATAAGGGTGGCGCCGCAGCGGCGGTAGCTGCACTGCCAGCGGCACTGCTTGCCGCGGCTAGCCAGCCAGAACTTCAGCTTGCCCACCAGTATCGTCCTGTTGCCTCTGCGGGTCCGCCCGAACACTGGCACTACAAAAATTAAATGCAATCTAGCGGGTGCGTGCGGAGCAAAGGGTGGTACAATTCCAAATCGGCAAAAATCTGTCTACGCTTTAATCACATGCATGGCGATGTAACTAAACATCTACTTTAACTAAATATGTTATTGTATTCTAAAGCTAATGAAGTACTTATTTGTCACAGAGTAGTATTTTACTTAGACAAACAAGCAATATCAAGAAGGATTAACGTATAAATGAAAAATCTGTAATAAATATACCAAGGTATAATTATAACGGAACAATCAAAAAACAAATGTTTTTAATTCATCAAAACTTGCAATATTCGTGCAATTAACAGAAAAATCTTTACATTCAAACATAACAGAAAACAAAAAAGACAAGGATGTTTATCTAAACAATAATACCTACACGCGATTTATGTTAACATCGCGAAACAAAACTAACGCCATTGGAGAAAGAATTTAGTGTCCATCAGTACTTAACTTATAACGAGGAAATGGTTCATAGCCAAATATCTTCATCAGAATAGTAATATAAATTTTGATGTAAATGTTAATGCTCGTTGCTAAGTATGATCCGGCACGCATTAGTCTCGTGTTAGTGTTGGTGCTCGTTGCCAGTGCGAACGATGACGTTGTCGACCGTGGACAGGCTGGCGCGGCAGCCGCTCTTGGCGCGGCAGCAGATCCACCGCCGGCTGCGGCCGTCCTTCGACAGCGTGGACTGCACGAACCGGTAAGGACCCAGTTCTATCTGCGGCCTGCCGTTACGCGTCGTACTTACCACCACTACAGGACGGAAAAGGGATTTGTGATGATTTAGTTAACGATATAGACATATAAATAACTAATACGAGGATAGCTACCTAATAATAAGTTTTAATAACTAGTTACGAACCGACAATCACTAGATGTTATTACTGAAATAAAAAGAAGCATTTTGTTACCAAAAGTTTTATTGAAAGAACAAATTATATTTAATCCACGACTAATCAATCCTTTCACATCTATGGAATGCTCTACATCTTAACTTAAGAGTCCCCGGGATGCTCGACACAAGTCCGATTCCCATACAAAAGTAATTTGGCTCTCATTTAAAAAAATATGGTTCATCTCATACTGTATACCAAGTTATATATTCTTCCAATATGCCGTTTTAAAATGAGAACTAAAATACGTTTGTATAGAGAGTCGATTTTCCTAAGGGCTCTTAATCGACACCTATTACAATTTAGTAAAATAACACAGCCCTGTATATAGTTACCGTGAATGTGTTAATAAGACGTGCCATATTTTAAGGCTAAATAGTATTTTCCCTGCCGTGGAATACCCATGCAGACCTGCATGTGTTTGTACATAAAATTCTATTTAGGGCCACGTTACCGCCTACGATACGTTATTGTTTTATTATTTTGAACGCCTACAGAGATATAGTCTTTAGGTATGTCATTAATTTCATTATATTAAACATGCAATTGACAATTAGGTACCTTTCCTGCGCTGCCCCTAGTAACATTTACAAATTGGTACAGTCAGCATCAAAAGTAGCTACGCCAACTAAGGCGTCAAAAGTCTTTATAAAAAGGGAATAAGAACTTTTGACGTCTTCCATTGCGTAGTAACTTTTGATGCTGACCGTACATTCTTTAACAATCTAATTTTTCCATTTAAACATTAAGATTAAAACGAACAGACTTTGATATTTAGGAAGACACCAAGGAGTGACTGACAGTCTTCCACTAATGATAATTATGGCAACATATATTTGGTAAAGCCTACATCCATGCTATGTCCACGATTTTTTTCATATTTTTTAAATACATCGTTCACAAATTAAAGGGGGAGAGGACGACACAATTTTTGTGACTTTCGGGGCGATTATCTCCGACTCTATTTACTTAATCACATGATACTCATAATGTGTATACATCAACACAAAAAAAACTACAAAGTACGAAGTAAAAAAAATACGTATTATGGCGTCCCCACATGCAGTGATTATGTGCAACAATCAATCGTCGTCAGCAAGGCAAACTTTTCGAATTCGCGTTAGAGGAATATTAGAGCTGATATGTTCCAACGCACGTTCGACAAGTTAGCCTTCATGTAACTAGCCTATTTATAGATCCAACCGTCTTTCTTGCCACCTAATGGTTGTGTTCAATCTTAGTGTCGACGATGACGTCATTGAGTGTGGTGATGGTGGCGCGGCACTTTCCACTGCGGTACTTGCTGCAAGTCCAACGAGTTTTGGCACGTTTCACGCTTACTTTACCGGTCTTGTTGAAGTAGTACGGGCCAATATGTATTATTGGGTTGCCGGATCTGGATGAACCGAATACAGGAACTGAAATCATAATATTATATGACTTAGTATCCAATACAAAGTCTAAATAATAAGCAAAATGGTACATTTAAATCACGTATTCCGTTATCTATGCAAAGGTTTAAAAGACTGTTCCTGATTGCCTGTAACATTATTAAATTCTAGCCTCATAAATCAGCCTATGTATGGGATGTCAAAACTACATAGGTAATTGAAAAAAAAAACCTCAATAGCTACAAATTTATTCTTACATTCGTTTTACAAGCACCGCGTATACATTAACTTGTTAACCCTATGACCTTATATAATATATACAGTGTGAGTCTCCTTAAAGTGCACATTAGAAATAGGGTGAACGGAGACCCAATTCCATCGTTGGGAAAAATATTATTTTTTTGGATTTATTTACAACAATATTTTTTCCAAATAGCTGTAGCACGGCAAAGAAATCTAAATATTTAAACAAAGAGGTTTATGACAATAAACCAAACATAGTACTAAAGTTAATTAACAGATAATTACGATAAAATAAATAGATCCAAATTTTTTTAATTTTTTTCCCGTCGATGGAATTGGGTCTAGATTCACCCTATTTCATATGTGCACTTTAATTAGACTCACACTGTGTAAATATAGAGCTCTCGCCAGTTAAATTGTTCAAGCCTACAAACTTACTTTGTCTCTATTGTCATTGACAAAATCAACTCATCCACGAATTGCCATTCCCGCCGAGGCAGATATAAAAAAATGCTTTTATCCAAAAATGCGACGAAATCAAATGTTTTCAATAATCTTAAATCAGCGAGTGTTTCAATTAACCTATCAAGTTCCCGCCCAACTTAAATTTTTAAAGTCACGGCATGACTTGTGGTGCCAGTTTCAATTGACATTTTAAATGTTTTATATAGGTAATTAAAACTATTAAAGATTAAACGGGATTGAGATCTAAACGCATTTGAGTTCGTTATGATTTTTTTTCGAAAAATATTTTTACATTTTCATTTAAAACTATTTGAGACATTTTTAAAAACGTCACTTCGATCAAGCGTTTTGTCTATGACAATTAAAAACAAAAAAAATCGGGAAAACTAAGCACACTACAAACGGGCGCAATTTGTCACACCAATTTGCAATAGTTGGAAAGAGACAGCCATACAATAACTAACCAGTCTAACTATAGCAAGTTGTTGTGTCAGGCCTTTAAACGTACGCGCACTTGGCTGTTTGTAGTGATTTGTCTTAGTCATAACATATGGTTAAAAGGTAAAAGAGTATGCAGTAGTGGTATTTCATACACTTTCTTGGCTGCTAAAACTGTACAGTAATGACTTTTAACTTTTTAAATTTGCGCTCGTCAGTAACGACGAACTTCGCGTACTATTTTTGCTACAGTACATTTCCGAGCATATTGGAGAAATATACATTTATTTAGATCTGTTAGGATTACATTTATCCCTTATAGATTAGATTAGATTAGATTATTTATTTCATGATAGAAAATACATTACAAATTTGTATACATGTCAAAAAAATAAGATTTTTTATCACGATCGTCAAAATTAATTAAAAATAAATATACAATAATATGACGATGCAAATAAATGATATATGAAACATAGTTTCGTACATTCTTCCGGATTTTTTATTACAGGGAGTTTGATATGACAATCGCATTTATCGTTTTATATCAAACCACACTTTTATAGACACGCCTTAAATTCAATTCAGTACTTCAAATTCAATCATTGTCAATATCAATAACCCAAGAATATAATCGTAAGAGCAGCTAACACCAAGATAATCACCGGGTCAGCAGGTCGATCACGTAACGCATTGTACAATACAATACAATACAAATACTCTTTATTGCACACCTCACACAAACAAAGCAGTTACAGAGAGAAACAATACAATAACATGTAGGTAGAGGTAGACAACAGGCGGTCAGGCATTGTACGTGCGTCAGGTAGATCTAAATGTCACTTTTTGTATGGGAAAATAACAGTTGCGTTGTCATAACGTGCGTTCGAAACGTTACGTGATCGCCCCTTAGGGATGGCCTTATTCGTATTCCTAGAGCCGAGCGTTTGCGGCCACTACTCATTAGTTGATCGCCTCTTTTCGTTTGTCGACTTATTCAATTTCCGCAACCAGGATGGTTCCATCCAGTTGGGTTTATTATGAACATCCAGCCTTGCATCCCCAGTATCTCTTAGTGCAGTACCAATACCAACGCGTTTTCGAGTCGTCATATGTGCCTGAACGGGCATACCGATACGGACCCAAACTGAGCACTAGATTTCCATTTTTAGTGTAACTGATACTCGCCTCTGAAAACAAGAAAAGTTGAGAATTGAAACCAGCGAAAACGTAGCGCGAACTTTGCGTATAGTAATTTAGTCAAGAATAAAAGTGTACGAGATGAGAGACAAAGGTGGAATCAAATACAGCGAGTTTGATATGACAATCACATTTATGGTTGTATTCCTAGAGTGGAGCGTTTGCGGCCACTACTCTTGAGTTGATCGCCTCTTTTTGTTTGTCGACTTATTCAATTTCCGCAACCAGGATGGTTCCATCCAGTTGGGTTTATTATGAACATGCTCGTTGTCCATTGTAACGAATACTCCATTCTCAGTAATTATTCTAGCCTTGCATCCCCAATATCTCTTAGTGCAGTACCAATACCAACGCGTTTTCGAGTCATCATATGTGCCTGAACGGGCATACCGATACGGACCCAAACTGAGCACTAAATTTCCATTTTTAGTGTAACTGATACTCGCCTCTGAAAACAAGAAAAATTGAGAATTGAAACCAGCGAAAACGTAGCGCGAACTTTGCGTATAGTAATTTAGTCAGGAATAAAAGTGTACGAGATGAGAGACAAAGGTGGAATCAAATACAGCGAGTTTGATATGACAATCACATTTATGGTTGTATTCCTAGAGTCGAGCGTTTGCGGCCACTACTCTTGAGTTGTTCGCCTCTTTTTGTTTGTCGACTTATTCAATTTCCGCAACCAGGATGGTTCCATCCAGTTGGGTTTATTATGAACATGCTCGTTGTCCATTGTAACGAATAGTCCATTTTCAGTAATTATTCTAGCCTTGCATCCCCAGTATCTCTTAGTGCAGTACCAATACCAACGCGTTTTCGAGTCGTCATATGTGCCTGAACGGGCATACCGATACGGACCCAAACTGAGCACTAGATTTCCATTTTTAGTGTAACTGATACTCGCCTCTGAAAACAAGAAAAGTTGAGAATTGAAACCAGCGAAAACGTAGCGCGAACTTTGCGTATAGTAATTTAGTCAAGAATAAAAGTGTACGAGATGAGAGACAAAGGTGGAATCAAATACAGCGAGTTTGATATGACAATCACATTTATGGTTGTATTCCTAGAGTGGAGCGTTTGCGGCCACTACTCTTGAGTTGATCGCCTCTTTTTGTTTGTCGACTTATTCAATTTCCGCAACCAGGATGGTTCCATCCAGTTGGGTTTATTATGAACATGCTCGTTGTCCATTGTAACGAATAGTCCATTTTCAGTAATTATTCTAGCCTTGCATCCCCAGTATCTCTTAGTGCAGTACCAATACCAACGCGTTTTCGAGTCGTCATATGTGCCTGAACGGGCATACCGATACGGACCCAAACTGAGCACTAGATTTCCATTTTTAGTATAACTGATACTCGCCTCTGAAAACAAGAAAAATCGAGAATTGAAACCAACGAAATCGTAGCGCGAACTTTGCGTATAGTAATTTAGTCAGGAACAAAAGTGTACGAGATGAGAGACAAAGGTGGAATCAAATACCTACTTTGAAGGACTGTAGAACAAATTAATCTAATACGAGTATGTAAATTATTTATGGTACATGGAACTCAACAGAACAATCATTACAAGAACAGGTAACATATGTGCAAAGGCGAGCTTATCCCTATGAGGGATTTTCTCCAGCTAACCTTTGAGCAATTGAGTGGAGATAGAGGTGTAGGTATAGGCAAACCAAGAAACGTACAAAACCATAACAGAGAAATTGATCATTGGCCAATACATATACTATTAAATAAGTAATATTGCATATAACGATAAACCTGAATAGTTGAATCAACTTTTTCTGTTACTAGTTGCCATGGTTACGTCTTCTGGGTCTTTTTTTCTGTATTTTCATTAATGTAAGAGACAATCGCCAATCATTTATGAAATTGGATAGATGTCAAATGAAGAAGGTGAATTCACAAGTGTCTTAATCATATAAATAGTCCAAATAATCAATCAAACATAAAGTAAGAAAAATATTAGAAAAAAAATGTCTAAAAACGATGTTTTATAAAAACTAAAGCCGAGATAATTGTAAAACGCAACGTAGCGACGTCGGTCGGTTTCGTTTTCCGCATCATGGTTCAAGCGTCATCGAAAACGACGCGTGTGTCGTGTTTATATACCCTGGCACGAAACCACGAAAACGAACTTCGTTCTTGTATCTCCGTCTCTGTCGAACTTGCTAGTTTGAGTGGCAGAGAGGGAGATACACGAACGAACTTCGTTTTCGTTTCGCGGTAGCCCCTCTGTTCCGGCTTTAACTGCATATTATCAACGATGTCGTATATCGACCGCACGATAGTCTGGTGCGTTGTGTTGTCCACAAACATCGAAAGGTAAGTGTATCTGGCATACAATAGCCCACAAGGATGGAGCACACAATGATCTACTACTACTACTAGTAGTAGTAGCTAAGTCTATTTAGTATAACTTTTGCCAGGTTTAATAGTTTTACTACTTAATTATTACTGATTGATATTGTTATATAGTTTCATAGTACGCAATTGTGATATCTGATATGATACTAAAACTAGCATATTCTTGTGCTCTTTTTGGAGGCAAATACTATGTTTAGGGTTCCGTAGGCAAAGGGTAAAAACGGGACCCTATTACTAAGACTCCGTTGTTCGTCTGTCTGTCCGTCTGTCACCAGGCTGTATCTCATTAACCGTGATAGTAAGACAGTTGACATTTTCACAAATACTAAAAAACAGAATAAAATAAATATTTAAGGAGACTCCCAGACAACGTGATATTTTTGTTTGTTTTTATAGATAATAGTGCGGAACCCTTCATGTGCGAGTCTGACTCGCACTTGGGCGTTATTTTTTAATTTAATATGGAATAGTGTCATGATGAAATATTAGTTTACGTCACCCTAGGCCGTAAGTGGGATTTTCTGTCCGCTACGCGAGGAGAAAATCTCACTTCCTAGCCAAGGCAAGACGTAAAACTTTAGACAAACCACGGGCGGTAATTCGTAAAGCCCCAGATCGCATATTTATGGCCCGAACTGAAGGTGAGGAAACACCTGCGATCTGGGGCATTCACGAATTCACCGCCCTAGGTATGTAATGAACTATTACTTCCAAAATTTCATAAAATGGTTTCATATTTTCCTTCTCTGGTTTATATACGGAGCTTTACTTTAAACAAAATCAATGCAACGATTCATTGTGTACTTGGCCGGTTCATTAAATACCTAGCACAGGTTCAGCCTTTGCCACAGGTTGTACCAAGGACCGAAAAACCCCTTTACAGGCTAAGCCTATCGATTTGGTAACCCTATCAATTTGGTAACCTTATAACAAGGTAACCTTACTGATAGGGTAATCTTAATTGTTATGGTAAGCATATCGGATGTGGTAACCATAAGTTAACCCTATTGAGATAGGGTTTTTTAGGGTTGCCACATCCGATATGCTAACTATAATAATAGGGTTACCCTATCAGTAAGGTTACCTTATCATAAGGTTACCATTATGGATAGAGTTTTAAAAATAACTTCTAAAACTAGCCTATGCAAAACACTGATTAGGGTAAGCGGTTCCGGTCCCTGGGTTGTACACAGTGAGCCATTTCTCACCTTCTAAAAAAAAATTCGTCTTCTATTGAGTTTTAGACAGAAACATTGATGCAAAATTAGTCTGGCTTTGCCTCTTGATGTCTTTATCTTCTTTGGCGTTACCTAAACGGTTAGCCCGATTCGGGCCTAAGATGAGTACTGGATTTCCTTTTTTGGTATAAGTAATACTCGCCTCTGAAAAAAATATTATCATTGTCATAAGTTCATATCTTTATAGATACTTAAAAATGTCTATTACGAGTATATGAAAGGCTCGAACAGACAACACTGTCGCGGGCGCGCGGCCTGCTTGCTGTTAGTTCCAATCGTGTTGTTAGTTCCTAAGTAGTTGTATATATTGAAATAAAATATTATGATCTTAAATCATACGATTGAAATATTGAGAGTAAATCAAAATAGGAGGAGACGAACCAAATTAGGGACAAAGGACGCGCCAAAAATTATATTTGTCATCGAAAAACTCCACTTTTGTTCGAATATAAAAAAGAGATTGCATACTCATGCAATGAACCAGTAAATTATATGAAAAGAGACTTTCGCCGCACATGCCGCGATGCGACATATGTGCACGAAAGGGCTGCTACGGGCTACGCCGCTACGCCGTAACGTAGCGCACGTAGCTGATGTGGGCGGTGGATGCTGTAAGGATTACACGAGTTTCATAATGTGTTAGTAATGAATATTGCCTATAAATCCAAAATTGGCCTATGTTAACAAACATTTCCTAGTAATTAAATATGCTTCAATTCTTTTATCCATAAATCGCTCGCATTTTTCTCCCGTTAATGGAAAGAATACAGTTTCACCGATAATCCAAATTTTTGAACTTAGGTAAAGTTAGGCTTCATAGGCAATGTTGTATTTTTTGACGGTAACACTTTCGCGGAAAAGAACACGTTTGTTACGACTGCGGCTAACAAAACCACTGTATTAATATTTTTATTCCAACAAGCAAAGGATAACTAAGTAAACAAACAATAAGTGAATAAGGTTGAATTTTATATCGACAAGGTTTTCGTTGTATTACGCAGCTGGACAAGGTACAAACCTTACATACCTATTAACCTACCTTTGTAACTGAATTAACCTCTAGATATAGAAGAGTCAGTAAGACAATACTATAAATTAAACGATTCATTAGAAATTCTCATCATAGTATATCTTTTAATATGAAATTATTACTCCTTAAACAACTTCTTCTTCGTCTGCATGGACCCGGGATAAAAACTACCCTATATCTTATTCCAGGTTATAAACTATATTCGTGTAAAATGTCATCCAAATCGGTTGAGCCGTTTAAGAGTGATTGAGTAACAATGGATGTCCAAACATCCAGACATCTAAACATCCAAATATCTAAACATCCAAAGTATCGCATTTATAATATTAGTCGGATATATTGAGGAAAAAAATAAAAAACAAAATAATCTCTAATAAATATATATATTTTTTATTACATTGTTTACAGTAATTTAATTTAATGATAATGTATTTAAATGAATATTAATGAAATTAAGGACCTGAAATAAATGATTATTATTATAAATAAATAAGGACTATCTTACACAAATCGAACTAGTATAAAAGCAAAATAAGGCATATTTTATGAGTACTAGACGACAATATTTCATTTCATTTTATTTATTCATAACATATAAATTGTGTACAATATCACAGTATATTTAATACATATCAAATACTTAAATACATAGAAAACATCCAAGACGAGAAACAAATATTCAATGCTCACCACAATAATATTTGTCCTTACCAGGATTCAAACTAAGGACCTTCAACTTCGTATGCAGAGTTACTACCCACTAGGCTAACGGGTCGTTCAGTCGTAATATGAGCAGTAGGATGAAATAATAACCAAAAAATACACCCACTACTTAACTAATGACTATGTTTATCTAACATGACAATGTCACTTTGAAAAGTGGCGAGCAGGCCAGAGTGCAGCAGCCGCCCGGGTGCTTTATACATCTCCATCGGAACATGGGACCCTTGTAACTACTCTGGGGTTGTACCAGTGTGGCCAAAGTTGGAGCCTGGTTGCCCGTCCAGGTAGTGGTACATACTGCTCCTATAAGCAAATGCATGATAGAAAATATATCTTTTGTATTTATGTTTAAAATAATCATTACCCAGTATTGCCATTTCTCTAGCTTATCTTGATGTTTATCAACACTAGCATTATTTCTCTAACAAATATTTATTTAAAATTATAGCTGGAAGGAAAAATCCAGTGTATTTTTATCTAATTATATTAATTGTTAAACTCAATTATTAACAAAAATCCATATAAGTGAAAGGCGGCCGTTTTTTTTGAAACTAGAAAATATTAATATTATTGCTCATAGGTAGGTAAGGTATTTGTTGAATAGTTTTAAGTAACATAAAAATGGTAATCTCTGTATCAAATGGATACGGGAAGGGTAAAATAACAAAATCATGGAAAATAATAAGTAGCCTATCGCAATCACTAAATTTCGTTTCCCAACTGTATCATTTGTCTTAATTTTCATTTCAGCAAAAAGCCTGTTTTCACAAAGACCGTAAAGGTTAGGTTAGGTTTGCTTTATAATAATGCTGAAAATTACAGTCTCAGAGAAAAACAGTTTCTTGCCAAAATGAAAATTCAGGAAAACTGTACAGCTGGGTCATAAAATTTAGTAATTGCGATAGGTAACCAAAATAAGCAAATATTGTTTTTTTTAATTAATATAAATCTTTTTCAGGTAGGTGAAGAAAACTAAGACACATCTCGTGGACAACATTTAATGTTTTAAAATAGAAATAAATACTTTTTGGCCACTAAATCTATATTAAATTAATGTTCTGGTAACTGTTTTCACCTACCGGCAGTCTCCTTGTGATTTCTTCAATAGTTACACTTGTATAATTTTTTGCACTTGACTGGCACTTATCACATAATGCCGCAAGTTGACTCAATTAAGAGCTCTATCTCTGAGTTGGCCGAGATGTTCCCACAGAGTATGTCAGACTTCCAAAAGAGCCTAGATATGGCAAGTCCCATTAACCAACTGTAACATCAGCGGCTGCAGACTTTAAAGACCTGGCTATGAAAGCTATTGCAACACTGCAGGAGCAGGTGGAGCTCATGTGCTGTCAGCTGATATGACACTGACCACATTGGCATGCGCTCCCACCGCAAGATCTTGTCGCTGATTTGGACGACTAAGCTTGCGGTTAATACACTGCAAGCTGTCCGGGGCGACTTCACTGCTTCGGATGTTGGCCGTAGCCATCGATTGGGTGGACGCAGCGGCCGCAACAAGAAGCCACGTGCTATCCTCGTCTAGTTACACAATTGGTATATGTTTACACAATGCGTTTATGGAGGCTCGAATGCGCTTCGGCGTCCGAAATTGCTGGACATGGAATGACGACGTCTTCATCCTCGGCAAGAATGGGGTGCGCTACAGTGTTTACGGCTTCATCGAGGAGGCAGCCTTACCGGATGCGCATGCGCCGCCAGCTGCTGGAGATGCGCCTGCTGGATGTCGAAGGCTGCAGTTGAACTGGCCCCTCAGGAGGGACGGGGCCCAAAGAGGGCAAAGCGTGTAGTCCCGAAGCCCCGGTAATATAAACATGCCAGTTATAAGTATCTGTGATCTTTATGCACATTTTCTTTGTTCGTGTAATATCTATACCTTTTATCCTTTATCTAATTTTTGTCGTGTAACACTAATTTGATCTACCTACATCTTGTTTCGGTTCTTTTTTCTGATACTTATTCGTATTCGTAAGTTTTAGTTACAAATGAATGACAAGTGTCAATGTGTAGTTGTGACTTTTCTCATCCAGTGTTGCCGTTGCTACTTGTTGCGTTTTATTTCTCCAATAATTATTGTTCTTATAAAGACTGTGTGTATATCCATTAAATTGTAAATATTCGGATATTCCTTCTTACAAGCCCGGTTTTCCTAGGCTAGCAGTGCCGTCACATGACGGCGACGTACACTATTCGTCTTTTTCTAATTAGAACACTCAGAAAGAGACGGATAGTCTACGTCGCCTTCTTATGACGGCACCGCTAGCCTACGAAACCAGAGCTTAATTGCTGGCGGGTAGCGTTAGTGCCCAAGTAGGTAGGTAGTTTAGGTGTAAGTTTTATAATAATTTTAATGTCAAAATAGAATGAAAATTTATTTATTTATTTTTATTTTATTTATTTATTGTTAAAGACGTTCACATGACATAACAGTATACGTCACCAATGCGTCACGAAACTTAGACGAACAATTTAATATATACAAGTAACAAATAAATTAAATCGGAACAGTTGAGCACTTATCATCCATCGCCTCACAGAATCTCAAGCATTCACTAGACACGCCAGCAAATGGGTCACTAACGTATTTAAGGTCGAAAATCGCTCGAAATGTTTCGAACGGATTTGCGGTTCCTACAGCCGCTTAGAAATATCATCTATGTAAAGTTCAAAGATATGAACTTGTATTTTTGTGGATCTTGACGATCACCATAATGTGACAAGAATAAAGCAGTTTATATTTAATGTTAGTGTTGTTTTATTTATAGTAAAAATACGTAAGACAATTTGTATATATCCGTAATTGACATATAAATTTTCTAACAGTGAAAAGTATCCATGGTAACCAAATCATAGAGTTGGTTCACCATACTTCACATCCTCGGAAGTTTTAAGAATTCAAAGATAAATTCTTCAGTCCCATTCTGAAACTTAAATCTGTTAGTCTGGGCCCGAACAGAGGCTTTGTAAGCATGTCAGCTAATTGAATCTCGGACGCAACTTGATTGACATCAAAATCTCCATTGGCAACACATTCCCGAACGAAGAAGTGTTTCAGTTTAATATGCTTTGTACGCTTGTGATATTCGTACTTTGGGTTGTGTGCGAGATAAACGGCTGACTTGTTGTCTAAGTTCAAGACAGGTTTCTCTATTTTGGTTAGATCATTGAATAATCGATTCAGCCATAAAATTTCCTGAGCAGATTCACTCGCTGCTATTATCTCCGCTTCAGTTGAAGATATCGACACTGTAGGTTGTATCTGGCTTCTCCAGCTTATAGCGCCACCAGAGAATAGGCACACTATACCGGATGTTGATCTTCCAGTTGTCTGGTCTCCTCCATGATCTGCGTCGCTGTAGCAGACCAAGTGTGACGGTGAGTTCTTCGAGAATGTCAGGCCATTATCTATCGTCCCTTTTAAATAGCGGAAGACGCGCTTGACAAGCATGACATCCTCCTTAGTAGGTGCTGCAAGGTTTCTGGATGCAACTCCAACAGCGTATGAGATGTCAGGTCTCGTACCTACTGATAGGTAAGCTAAAGCACCAACAGCTTGTCTGTAAGGGAAGTTTGTCTTGATTCCTTCATCTACTCCCGTTTCATTTTCTTTAATGATTGGTGACGGTGCTGGCTTGCACTTGGACATGCCATATTTTTCTAGGACTTTTTTTGTGTATGCCTTTTGGCACAAGGATATGGTGCTATCCTTTCGCACGTTTATTTCCATTCCAAGGAAGTACGACGCAGGTTTGGTAGTAATTTTGAATCTTCCTCTAAGTTCATTCAAAAACTCTTCGACTGCTTTTGTCGAGTTGTGCGCTACAAGCCCATCGTCTACGTAGAGAGCTACAATGACTTTTGATTGGTCTTTCGTTCGGACAAATAAACACGGATCTGCGTCGCTCTGTTTAAATCCTGATTTTAACAGAAACTCTGCGATGCATGTGTTCCAGCAGCGTGGTGCCTGCTTTAAGCCATACAGACTGCGTTTTAACTTACAGACCCGCTTCGTTCCATCTCGATAGCCTTCGGGCTGTTTCATATAGATTTCTTCCTTTACTTCGCCGTTAAGGAAGGCGGTGGTTACGTCGAACTGAGTCAGTTTTAGGTTTTCGCGAACAGCCACTGCTAGTAGCGACCGCACAGTGCTCAGTCGAACCACTGGACTGAACGTCCTGTCATAGTCCACTCCTGGTATCTGGGAATTGTTATATATGGACTATGTAGGTAGGCATATAATTTGGCTTAGAGTTCAGTCGGAATAAATCTGTCATCCTAATAGCAAGGTGTTTTACTTAGCCCACAATCTAAACTTAACATTGGCTGACGGGGATGAAGATTATTGGTTCTACATTATTCAGTGGTTCTACGAAGATGGCGAAGAACGTAGGAAATATCGCGTGTTTTGATGTGGAAGCCGGAAATTGGCAAACATATTGTGATCGGCTAGATATGTACTTTTTGGTGAACAAAGTGGAGGATAATTTGAAACTGCCGACGTTGATAAGTGGAATAGGGGATGCAGCGTACGAGCTGATGGTGAACTTGTGCAGCCCAAAGAAACCCTGTGATTGCGACTACAAAGAAGTGATAAAAATAATGGCTAATTATTTACAGCCCAAACCGTCGGTAGTCGCCGAAAGATTCAAATTCCGTCAGTGTCGTCAAAGTAATGGGCAATCAGTGGCAAATTTTATGGCCGAGTTAAAGAAAGCATCTAAATATTGTGATTTTGGTACTACTTTAGACGACAATATGAGGGACCAGTTTGTTTGTGGCGTAAATAGTGACTTGGTTAGGCAAAGGTTGTTTGCAGAGGAAAGTCTATCTTATAATAAGGCGGTTATGGTTGCGACTACGCTGGAGGCAGCCGAGCGAGATTCGCATGCAATCGGGGATAATGCCAGTAGTAGCGAGCGCAGTGATTACACAAAGACAGTGCATAATATTCAACCAGTGGGTGCGGGCCGTGGTTTATGCGAGTCATGCGGCGACTCCCGGCATCAGAAGATGGAGTGCAAATTTAGCCAATACGTGTGTGACGTGTGCAAGATTAGGGGGCATTTACGCAGGATGTGCCCACAAGTGATGGGGGGCACTAGTTATGGCAGTGGAGTTCGTCGCGGCGATGGGGGCCGCCGCTTCGCCAACCGCGCGCGACCTTGGCGCGGTGGAACCCGAGGTGCCAGGTCCGGTCTGCATTGGGTGCAGGATCAGGACGCTGAGGCAAACCAGAACGATTTCGCGGAGAGCTGTCCAGAAGAGGAAGGGGAAGCCGTGATGAATTTGATGTCGTTGAGTCAATACAAGCCGGTGTGTATTCCGATTGTTGTAAATAACCGGGTTTTATCTATGGAAGTGGACACGGGGTCAGCATTGTCATGTATAAGTAGCGTTACGTACTCTCAGAATTTCAACAACTGTACTTTGAACCCATGTCAACTTTTACTGAAATTTTATGATGGATCAAGTATTCGGCCACTAGGGTATCTGGAAGTAGATGTAGCTTACGGTAATAAAAACAAACGTTTAGATTTATATGTAATTGATAATGGTTGTACCGATTTGTTGGGCCGTCAATGGCTTGCCGAGCTAGATATCAAAATACCTCCCATAAATGTAAACAACTTGGAGTTGTGTGACGGTTCCAAAGATAAGCGTATAAATAAGGAGACCTTAATTTCGGATGTACTTTCCAGGCATAAGCCGTTATTCGAGGATGTTTTGGGCCGGTACACGGGTGGCGAGGCGTCGCTGTGTGTGCGCGAGGGGGCTCAGCCGATTTTTTGTCGGGCGCGGCCTCTGCCGTACGCACTGCGCGCGCGCGTGGACGCCGAACTGGATGCCATGCTGGCGGCCGGCGTCGTCGAGCCCATCGACCACTCAGACTGGGCCACTCCCCTTGTCATCGCCAGGAAAGCTGACGGGGGTATACGGGTATGCGCAGATTATAAAATCACGTTGAATAAAGCGTTACTGGTCGATAGGTACCCGGTTCCGAAAATAGAGGATTTGTTTACAAATTTAAGTAACAACACTTACTTTACGAAATTAGATCTTTCGCATGCGTATAATCAGTACGAATTGGACGAAGCATCGAAGGCTTATACTGTGATTAATACACACCGTGGATTATTTAAATATAATCGGTTAGTATATGGAATTTCTTCAAGCCCTGGAATTTTCCAGAAGATGATGCAAACCTTGCTACTAGGGATTCCAAATGTCGTTAACTTCTTAGATGATATATTGATCACAGGGGCGGACTTGGAGTCGCATTTAAAGACAGTCGCTGAGGTATTTAGTAGATTACAAAGTAGCGGCCTAAAATTAAAAAAAAGTAAGTGCACGTTTCTAGCTGACGAGGTCACCTTCCTGGGATTCAAGGTCAATAAGGAGGGCGTGAGCGCAGACCCAGAGAAGGTCAGACCGATAGTGGAACTAAGCGCTCCAAAGAACGTTGCCGAACTGCGTTCTTTTTTGGGCATGGTGAATTTTTATGGCAAATTTGTGCGCAATTTAAGTACATATTTACAGCCGTTGTACCAGTTAGTAAAAAAAGGGGTACATTGGAGTTGGGACAAACAGCGCGAGGCAGCTTTCAAGCAGGTGAAGAGATTACTGGTAGGCACGGACGTGTTGGTGCATTTCGACCTTTCACAGCAATCGGTCGTGACGTGTGACGCAAGCTCGTACGGCCTTGGGGCCGTGCTGGCCCAGCGCACGCCCGATGGCAGCGAGCGCGTCGTGGCCTATGCCTCGCGCTCGCTCACCTCCCACGAGTTGCACTACAGCCAAATTCATAAGGAGGCGCTAGCAATAGTGTTTGCTGTCAGTAAATTCCACCAGTACCTATACGGACGTAGGTTTACACTGCGAACGGACCACAAGCCACTGGTGAGTATATTTGGGCCGAATAGTGGGGTGCCGATTACCGCCGCGAGCCGGCTTCAGCGTTGGGCCATAGTGCTTTCCGCGTACGATTTTGACATCGAATACGTGTCAACTGACAAAAATACAGCAGATGCACTGTCCAGATTAATCAAATCACACAAAGACGAGGCGGTAGAAGAGGCTGGCCAAATACCGGAACAGACGTATTTACACTTTGCCGCGGACGCTTTATTACTAGATTATAATAAATTAAGGGCTTCAACGGCCTCGGATGCCATTTTAAGCAGAGTTTTTAGTTATATTGAAGACGGCTGGCCAAGGGAGTGCGAAATAAAAGAGTTGGGTCCTTACTTTAATAGGAAAAATGAATTGTATACCGAATTAGGGTGCATATTATGGGGTCACAGGGTGGTCATTCCGGCCTCATGTAGGGAGAAGGTACTACGGGAACTTCATGAAGCACACATGGGTATCGTGAAGACAAAGAGTTTAGCTCGAGGCTACGTATGGTGGCCTGGCCTCGACGAAGCCATCGAGGCGCAGTGCCGCTCGTGTGGCGTGTGCGCCGCCGCATCCAGCGCGCCGCCGGCGCACGCGCCTCGCCTGTGGGCGTGGCCGGACAGACCCTGGGCTCGGATACATATCGATTTTCTTGGTCCGATCCAAGGACAGACGTATTTTATCGTAGTCGATGCATATTCTAAATGGATCGAAGCCATAAAGATGAAGAGTACCACAGCGACGTCAGTAATACGGGTGCTTAGAGAATTATGGTCTAGGTTTGGTATTCCGAAACAAGTGGTCAGTGATAATGGCCCTCCTTACTCGAGCGCTGAATTTAAAGAATTTCTAACATCCAATGGCGTAGATCAAGTACTAACAGCTCCGTACCATCCGGCTTCTAACGGAGCGGCCGAAAGCGCGGTAAAAATATGTAAGGCAGTAATTTTAAAAGCATTTAAAGATAACTTAGATGCAGAGACCGCTCTCTGGAGATACCTTTTGCAGTATCGGAACACCGAACATAGTACTACCGGGGAGAGTCCGTCTAAGTTATTACAAGGACGATCGCTACGAACTAGACTAGATTGTTTAAAACCGGATAGGGGAGATCGCGTCCGAGCGGCACAGGAGCGGCAGCAGCGCGCGGCGGGCGGCCGCGAGCGCGAGCTGCGCGTCGGCGACCCGGTGTGGGTCCGCCAGTACCGCAGCGGCGATAAGTGGCTACCGGGCACTGTACTTGACAGGCGCGGCGATACTGATTATAACGTAAGCACTATTAACGGAACCGGGGTCCATAGACATATTGACCAGTTAAAAAGTCGGCGGGTAACGCTAAATGAAGGGGGAGGTAGTGTAGCCAAGCGAAATTCATTGGTATTTCCTGGCATGGTGGGGGCAGTGGAGCAGGCCGAGACAGATAAACCGAGGCAGGGCAGAGCCGGCGTTCACGATAGTGTAGATTTTGATCATAAGTCTGAGCTGGCTCCAGTGGTTTTGCCCGCCTCACCAGACGCGCACACGGCGACCCCTCGGGCTAGTATACAGCCGGCTAAATCACCGGATCCATCCGCCAGGACTCCTTTGTCTCCAGTCAATGTGCCGGCGCCTAGGGCTCGTAGACCCCCAGCCAGATTTGGGTTTGAGGATATGTTTAGAATAAGTAAATAAAAATATTGTTAGCATTAAAGGTATAGTGAAAAAACCCTTCCACAGGCTAGGCAAAATTCAACCATAAGTCAAGAATTAGACGGGAAGGCTTTTCTCACTTTATCTGTAGTTAAGAATTTTAGTAATAGTAATTTTAGTAGTAACTTTCCTGCTGATGGCTTACAATATATACCTTATATACCTGTAGGTACCTACAGTACGTAATGAATGATAAACTACGTTGATTAAATCATTATACTCGTTTTTAGGAATAACTACTAAACTGCTTCGGGAATGTATAAACTAAAGGTGGAGGTGTTATATATGGACTATGTAGGTAGGCATATAATTTGGCTTAGAGTTCAGTCGGAATAAATCTGTCATCCTAATAGCAAGGTGTTTTACTTAGCCCACAATCTAAACTTAACAGGAATAACCTTTAATGACCATTCTGGCCTTGTACCTTTCGACGGAACCATCAGGGTTCATTTTTATTTTGTACACCCATTTGCTTGGTAGGGCTTTGCGTCCGTTAGGTAGATCGACTAGGTCCCAGGTGTGATTGTCCTTTAATGACGTCATCTCGTTTTTCATAGCTTCCTGCCACTTGTGTTTATCAGGAGATTCCATCGCTTTTTTGTAAGTGTCAGGTTCTTTGGGTTTGTGCAGGTTTTCAATCTCTTCAGCAGCTGCCATTATAAACTCGTCATATCGCTTAGGAGCTGAGATTGTTGACCTGTCTCTCAAAGATCTTGTTAAGGTTTCCTCAGCATCAATATTGACAGGTTCGTCATCATCGACATGGTTGGAGCTGGAAAGGGACTCGTAGTGGGACTCGTAGTCACTTTCGTTGTTTACATGTTCCAGTTGTTCCTCTAGTTCAACATCTTCAGTGCTGTTGACCAAATTTTGTTGCAACGTGTTGTCGAGATTTTCATTGTCAGTTTCGCTAATGCTGTCAAGTGGTGGGCCGTCTCCATCTTCAATATCGTCAAAGTGTATTGTTACTTGTTTTCGTTCAGGTTTTGACGTTTTCAAAGGTTTTGGAGGTTCATCGTTGAAGAGATCGGTGATATTATGTTTGTGTGTATCGTCGTAAAACATTGATTTCATCACGCGGATATCTTTTGATGTAACCACTTTATTTTTGGAAGGTAGTAGGATTTTGAACGCTTTTGAGGTTTCAGAGTATCCAATAAACATGCCAGGAATTGCTTTTGGTGCGAATTTGTGACCACTAGTGCCCTTGATAAGAACAAACGTTTTAGAGCCAAAGATATACAGGTGATTAATACACGGCTTTCTGCCAACCCAGGCTTCAAATGGCGTCTTGTTCTGAATGGCACTGTTCAGACTCCTGTTAGATAGGTAGTTTGCAGTCATGACAGCTTCGCCCCAGCATTTTAAAGGTGCTTTCGCATCGATGAGTAAGGCTCTTGCTTTCTCGATCAGAGTGCGATTTTTTCTTTCAGCTAATCCGTTTTGGTGCGATGTGTAAGGCGCACTAAGCCTTCGTTGTATCCCGCAGCGTTTCAGGTAAGCGTCGAATTCTTTGTTGACATATTCGGTGCCATTATCCGATTGTAAGGCTTTTATTTTCTTCCCTGTGTGAGTTTCTGCCATCTGTTTGAACTCTTTGAATTTCTCTAAGACTTCGCTCTTGTTTTTCAGCATGTACACTCGACTGTAGCGACTGTAGTCATCAATAAAGGTGACGAAGTATTTATTTCCGCTTAATGTGGGCGTTCGGATAGGTCCACAGACATCGGTGTGAACGATTTCTATGAGTTCAGATGTACGTTGTATTGTTTTCTCACGGGGAGCTGGTACTCGGTGCATTTTAGCTAGAATGCAGGTTTCACATTCCGGTAATGTTTCTGATGCATCGAAGTTCAAACCGAGTAGAGTTTGGTTTTGAAGTGCATGTTTTAAATCATTGGCGTTCATGTGCCCAAGTTTTCTGTGCCAGTCATAGATGTTCATGTTTGCCGAGTCCGTTTTCTTTGAGGATGTCGGAGCTATGTCATGTTTATCATTGGCCAGGTTGTTGCACTCATGCTTGCTTGGTTTGATGTGGTAGAGACCATCTTCTTGTTTGTGAGCAGTGAGAGTTATTCCAGCTTTTGGGTTGCTGACTGTCGCTTTGTTCTTTGTAAAGAGGACAGAACAGCCGGCATCTGTCATCTTGCTTACTGACAGTAGGTTCGTGCATAGACTAGGTACGTACAGTGTGTCCTTCAGGTGAGTGAGGGCTTCACCGTCTCCATTTTTTGAAATGAAAGAGACTGTACCTTTTCCTTCAATCTCTGCAGTGCAATCTTCAGTTGCAAAGTTAAGTTTTCTGGATGTTTTCTCGATATTTTTAAATAAGTCTCGTCGATAGGTCATGTGTGATGTGCAGCCGCTGTCCAGGATCCAAATATTGTTCTCAGGCTTCTTGTTGCGTGTGAGAAGGCACTGTGTAGCATAATTGTTCCGATGAGAGTCAGTGTTTTGTTTCTTAGATATCTCATTGTTTTTCTTCCAGCAGTTTGTACATACTTTGTGATTCTTGCGTTTGAAGATGTTACCTCTTCGTTTGCAAATTCGGCAGGACGCGTATAATGCTTCTTCTTCATAGGAGGATTCAGGTTCGTCGATATTGGTCATGTTTTGGTTATGACGTGCTTCAAATTCTTCAAATATTTTGGTTTTAAGCTCTTCTGGCTTCGGAAGATTGTCGCGCGATTCAATAGCAACTCTGAAGTTCTCATAATCAGGAGAGAGACTGTATAACATCATGATTGTTAACAAGTCGTCGTTGATGATAATGTCCATGTCGGCCAGTTTGTCCACTGTATCCATAAACTTGTTCAGGTGACTGCGTACGTCGTGTCCTTCTAGTTTCGTTAGGATCAGTTGTTTTAGTAGAGATGCCTTTCGTGCAGGTCCCTTACTGGCATAAGTATTTTTCAATTTGTCCCAAACATCTTTGGTAGTGCCGCAGTTTTTAATTTGTTTAAGCTCAGATGGAGCGATAATAAGGATGAGCTCAGATTTAGCTAATCTGTCCTTATCGACATCGTCGGCAGTTGCGTTCAAGGACAAGGGTGTCTCAACGTATTTCCAAAGTTTTTGTCTCACTAGGACGGCTTCTGCTTGTATCACCCATGTATCGTAGTTGTCTTTCGTGAGTGCGTCTATTTTAGCACTGGACATTTTGTACGGGTACTTACATTTGGTATTCTTGTAACATCGAAAGCTCTGCTACCATGTAAAGTTCAAAGATATGAACTTGTATTTTTGTGGATCTTGACGATCACCATAATGTGACAAGAATAAAGCAGTTTATATTTAATGTTAGTGTTGTTTTATTTATAGTAAAAATACGTAAGACAATTTGTATATATCCGTAATTGGGTCGTTCTTCTTTTTTACCGACAATGAACCGAGGTTTTTCTGTTTTTTTGGTTTTTGAACTATCGAAAATTGTGGTTTTGAAGTGCGATTTAAAAAAAAATGCATAGGTTTCTTCATTAGAACTAATTAAAGTTTCCTTTCTGGCCAATATAAATATTTATTTACGGTTGGTTTCTAAAAAAAAACATGTGACAAAGTGGACTCTTTCAGTGGGGACAACATTTTATTTTACCACTCTGTCACGGCATTCTACGAAAAAAAAACATAAAAAAAAAATGCTAGATAGAGAAACTAAAATATTAAATTAATACTAATTAATAAAATAATATGGACGTTCATTTTCGAACATTATAAAACCGTAAAATCATTACTCAAATGAGATGCCGTAGTAAGACGAAGGACAGGCTATTGTCGGTCGAAAAGAAGAACGACCCAATTGACATATAAATTTTCTAACAGTGAAAAGTATCCATGGTAACCAAATCATAGAGTTGGTTCACCATACTTCACAATCTATAACCAAGAACGTCGCACCGTCTCTATCGCACTAATAATAATACTGGAGTGACAGAGATTCAGATACACGAACTTCGGGTTTCGATTTTCGTGGTAGCGCTGCTGAAACATGTCTCTAGTGATGTGACATGTTCGAATATTGTGTCGATAAAACTTGTTTCAAGCGTGAGTTGGCTCAAACCTAGCTACATTTAAATATTGTTTATTGTTTTATGTAAGAATGTGTAGTTATTTTATTAATTGAAAAAAGAAAATACTTTGTCACTACCTCCCAGGCGTAAATAAAATGAGACCGACAGTCAATGAAAATCCAGAAACTCAACGGTGCACTTTCTTACGGCGGGCGGGGGCTGCCCTCCCTCCGCGCCTCCGGGCTTTTATATACCTACACTCTAGCTAAGGGTAGGGACCACAAAGACCACGTGGGGTCGGGGTTGACAAATTCAGTTCCGTGACAAATTTGAACTTTGAAACAGAAAATATGCTCGGCTCAGGATAGTGGAGTGCTACCAATTTAAAACTCTGAAATGGGAATTTAGAAAATCTTCTATTTGATTAAAACATTGTAGC
Organism: Epinotia nisella; assembly: GCA_932294315.1. Lineage (NCBI taxonomy): Eukaryota > Metazoa > Arthropoda > Insecta > Lepidoptera > Tortricidae > Epinotia > Epinotia nisella. The sequence continues at coordinate 28,597,144 of OW028675.1, read as the reverse complement.
TATTTAAAATAATTTTATACTTAGGTATACCTATCTAATAAGGCCACAAAAGTGTATTTAAATAGGAGGAATATCACAAATGTGTCTGTGTCTGTATAAAACCACGAAACATAACTTAATTATGATTATGTTCGTTAGATAACTTCACGACGGTACCTCCGACGGTGATGACAAACTTTTGCTGAAACATTTTACCTACATAAATTTTGGTGTCTTAATTAATTATACCTTTTCCGCAGTTTGATGGTGATTCCATGTCTTTGTGTGTGTTCAATTGAACTGAAACAAGCATGACCTCTTCGTAGGTTGATAAATTGAAGTGTTTCCATTTTTCTTCTTAATATATATTTTTTTATTATGTCATTGCTTGTTCATATGAAAATGAATGACCTGCCTTATCTATTAATGTGGAATTGGAGAATTAAATAAAACAGTCCTTTTCAAATTATATTTGTATTTAGGTGCCCCACGCGGTTGTACAGGCCAGGATACGTTGAGTCAAGATAAGTAACAACTATCGTCAAGTATATTAGACAGTGACAAAGCATCCCGCTTATTTACCACCACTTCTAATGTATAAAATAGTAGGTAACTATGTAAAGTGTACGTAAAAAAACATATAGGTAGGTAAACAATAAATAAAAAATACCAAAGGAACCATAAAAAAAGAAAATAATGCCGAAAACATACTACGGTATGTACGTATTGTTAATATAATTGTTCGCTTAAAAACTAAGATAATTGAATCGTATTATTGAGCTACTTACAATATAAATCGATCGCATAAATAAGTATTTATCTAATAGTTGTTCCGCAGCAAAATATTATTTGTGTATATACACTATAATCTCAAGTATGTAATTATAAACGTAATAGAAATGTACGCACGCGATATGCAAAAACGCGAATTTCGCGTGAGTTAATTATTTGATCGTTAAATGGCCCAATCTAAGTAGGTATAGTTAGAAGTTATAATTTTCACGAAACGAACCTCTGTGTAAATAAAAAAAACACAAGAAAATTAATTCAATGTTTTCAACAGAACTTAGAAAGTCGGTTCCGAAAAACCTTTTCTTTTTTGAAATCGGTTATTGTTTTAAACAGACAAAACTAGTAAAATGCGATAGGTAAGATCGTCTCTGTGCTGTAATTTTACGTAGGCACTAATATCATTTAGCTTGATATTTATTCTGACCGGTGATCTTGCTGGTCCACAAACAATAGCAAAAGCTAAAGGTCAGAATTTGCTCTATATTTCCGTTAAAAAAATTTAACGGAAATATAGAGCAAATTCTGACCTTTAGCACTTCCTGACAACCGTAGGTACGTCGGGTGTCTGATCAGAAAGCTAGAGTTTAAAATCGATTAGCGCTGGTGTGGGCCAGTGGGTCGTGGAACCCCCAAACGCGGACGATGGCGTTGTTCATGGTGTGCAACGAGGCGCGGCAACCCGCCTTCGCCTTCACGCATACCCAGCGCGTACGACTGCCGTACTTGTTCACGCGGTTGAACCGGTACTGCCCTATCATGATCACCGGGTTGCCCCGCTGCGATTGAGCGAACACCGGGTTTAGATCTGAAAACATACGCATGGTTAGATAATACCTGTACTGGGGAAGCAATGTTTTATTGTATGTAACCGTAGTCAAATTATTACACTAAGATTACGTTATTACTGGCCTATATGTCCAGCATTGGACGTCTTTCGGCTGATATGGCGATGAAGATTACGTTTTAGTCTGCACTGTTTTATGAAATGTTTATGTATAACAAGTACGCAGATGCCGCGATGTTAAAAAATTACATTAGCGTTATTGATACTTTATTGATTCAAAATTTAAAACTACGGTCCTTTATTAATTGCGAAGTGACAAGAATCACTCACTGGCAATACATAATACGAGCGGCTCTATATTATAATATTAATTATCTTAAAACAGCACGAAACGTTCTAGTACTAGCATATTTTAACTACCAACGAAATAACTAAGTACAGTCGAGGTCAAATATATTTACAATAGGGGTTTAGATTCTAAATTTATTATAACTTGAAAAGAAAGAAGACAAAAACATATGGCTAATGACGAAAATCCCATTCAAATATCTCAAAAAATTACGAAGCTACAACCGTTTTAATATGGCTTGTTAGAGAGAGAAAACGCTCCTAGATTGTGACGTCACGACACTCGAGCGTCTTAGTAAATGACAATCGTTTCATATGAAAGTGCGGAAAAGGGACAGAACATACCTCCTCTTAAAACTTTGAACACTTAGGTATAAGTATAACTTTGTGATTATTTAACCTCTTACATTGCTTTTTTCTCCATTTGCCTACATTTTTAATCCTTTTTCAAGAAAATGCAACATTATTTGTTATTTTATTTAGTGTCTACACCCCTATTGAGTGTTACAAAAATGTATCTACATTTATATAAGTTTCCACACTATATGACAAAAACATACTTACAACGCACAATGACAGTTTCATCTTTTCCCTTAATGCAGCAAAGTACCTACCATCTGTCTTCCATACAAACATTTTCACACATTGTGACATTTGTGACATAAGAGGTTTACATTGCATGTTACAAAATAAGATTTCCTGTCAATGTGCCCTAAATATGCATCCATTAGCAGTGGCAATTGAAACTTTACGTTCAAGCGTACTTTTCTTTTACTTCTAAAATCTTGGGATTGGGTGCCAAAGCGGTCCCGGGCTCCTTTAGGGCACTATCGGGAATAACGCTAGGAGGATGATGACTGCGTGTGTTGTGTTGTAACAAAGAAGCAGATCACATTTTAACTAAAAACAATCTTGTTAATTTTAATGAATATTGGCGTAGGTTGTACAGGCAAGCAATTACATGTTTAGCCAGTTTGCCTTCTTTCTGGAGTGCCAGGATGTACGGGTAAGCACTAAGATGCTCAGCACTAGATACGCGGCCTGCGTGCCAAAAGTGCAGAATGTTATAATTAGAATTAATAATCGACTATAAGGTGATAGCGGAAATCACGACCACGTATAATAGCTTACCTAGTATATATATATGTATATATATACATAGTTCAGTAAGAATGATGAATAAATTGAGTAATCATCAAGTCCGAAAAGCAGTGGTTTCATATAAATCTCTGTTAGGATTTTCTATGTCATATTTTAGGGGTCGCACCGTTATAATTGCGACTGAGAGAAAAGTTTTAAACGTCTAATGATTATGCGAACCCAGAGTCTTAACAATAACGTTGTCAATAGTAGTGATGGCCGCGGTACAGCCGCTCTTCTTCTTGATGCAGGTCCAGCGCACCTTGGAGCCCCAGCAGGCGTGCTTGTTGAAGCGCCACTCGCCGATCTGGACCACCAGGTTGCCGCGCTGCGACAACCCGAATTGGGGCTCTGAAAACAACAACCAGTTTAAGGTGGATTGTTTTTTATTGGCGTATAAGCAACATACCAGAAGATTAGCGAGACATTTAATCTTAGACAAATATATTTTACGAATATTAATCATAAAGTGCATAAGTGAAACTATCTGTATATGTACAGCGTGGAACGGAACGATGGACTTTTCCGCAAGGGGGGGCTTATTAAGCGATAGTATGTACGTTAAATTTTTCAGATGCACTATGTTAATATTTCCAACCGTTTTCAAGTAAGAGCTCATCAAAATTCGAATAAAATTCGGCTTTCCGGTGACAGTAATTCCTGTCATCCCTTAAAATATTGTTTATTAGCCTTCGCATTGACCTTCATCGGTCAGATTATTAACCTCATTCTCTGTTAGGATATGTATGCAGCTTTTTGCACAAAAATTTGATGAGCTATAACTTGAAAACGGTTGGAAATATTAACATAGTTTAACTGGAAAAATTAACGTACTAACGCTTATTAATCCCCTTCTTGCGGGAAAGTGCATCGTTCCGTTCCACGCTGTATACTATTGTTGCTTGGATGTGGATGATTCAAGGAAAAGTAATGAAATAAAAGTAAAAGTAAAAAATTGTTTATTCATGACCAACAAAACTTAAATTTAGTAACACAATTCTGCCAAACCACAGTGTGGTTTATTGGCAGACGAGACTCCAATTATTTCTGCACATATAATAGATACATTAAACTAACGGTGGAGAGTATCGTTTTATTTTCGAAAGTTACGACTAGATTTTTATTTACCTAAAATAGTTTTATTTATAATCATTCATCTGAAGCAAAATACTTAAATATATCTCGAATATAATTTCTCCTTTTTTATAGTTAGTTTATTGATTATCGATACGTAAAAATACGATCCATATGATAATTTTAAGATTTTTAATAAGTTCAATTATTTAAAATTAAAGGGTACCTATAATAATTCTAGATTAGAAAGAGTATACTTAGCTACCATAAAATACTACTTATGTTTAATAGTGAATTGAGATTAAAGATAACTAACACCAATTTCCTATAATTTATAAACAGTTATAATATTATTTTTGTTCATAACTAGTTTAAATTAACCATTATTTATAATAAAAGAAAACGTATTCAGTATTGGTTCACAACCAATAGTTACAACGATTATTCACTGCAAAGACCGTATGACATTTCTTGGGATCAAAAAAAAATCGTACCTACTTTCGTGCATCAAAAATGTGCGTGAGCAAACATTGAAAACATTAAATTACCTAGTTCAAATTAAAAGGTAAAATCAACGACAGCCAGAAATACACAAGACAAAATAAACCGATGAATTTAAACTGTAGCGGCCATCGGAATGGGTTGAAACCACGGAACAGAAAAAACTTGCCAAGTGCGAGTCCGCTACGTCGTTTCCGTACCATTATTTCATTTATTATTTTATTTTTATGTATCTTTCTTTTTTATTTATAAAAACGAGCAAAAAAAATCACGTTTGTTGTAAGGCCCTTAAATATTTATTTTATGCTGCTTTTAGTACCTATTTGTTGTTATCTTCTATGAAAATTTGAACTGTTTAACTATAACGGTTCATGAGATACAGCCTGGTGACAGACGGACAGACAGACAGACGGACGGACAGTGAAGTCTAAGTAATATGGTCCCGTTTTTACCCTTTGGGTACTGAACACTAAAAACAGTGTTCTGTGCTGTGATTGAGTCGTCCGTAAACGTTCATACAAAATGAAAGCCCATGTGGCGTCCATGTCACACGATGCGATATAAATGTAAGGCGGACTATGTCTTCTTTCTCAGTGTGACTATGGCTTTAAGTGAACTTTTAGATCTGATCTGATCTAATGATTATGCCACCCGTTGACTTTTACCAGGCGGTTCTCCGAGGTGACCACGACGCACCGACATCCGCGGGTCTTCCTCGCCGTGCACTCCCACCAGGTCTTGTTCCGACGTGCCAGCTTCTTAACGAACCGATGGTTACCCCAGCATATTACTGGATTCCCGAAAATTGTTGTCTCAAATTTAATCCCTTTCGACATCCCTGGAAACAGCAGTCATGTTAGTATATGAACTTAGCTTACTATATCTACGAGTAAAATATTGAAATCGAATGACGTTACAATGAAATGTAAGGGAACACAGCCGATCATTTAGTCATCAACCAGAAGTTAAGACATTAATAATTATTTAAATAATAACATTTATTCATTATTACATCATCTTCAGTAAAATAAACATAATATATTATAAATAAATAGGTACTCAGTTTAGATTTCTGTTTCAGTAAGCACCTGCCTACTAGCACATACTTACCTAACATTTTCTTTTTTTTTCAATGCTCAAATCACTTAAGCTTAGGTACTACTCCCTAAGATACCCAATATTTACGGTAACTTATCATCGAAACCAGACCAGATTTTCAGTTCATATGTGGCACTAGCATAGTTCAATGTGTGTGACAATCATTAATAAAGACGATTGATTTATCAATGGTGACGATGACAGCATGGCAAGTGGGCCTGGTCCTAACGCAAGCCCAGCGCTTCTTCGGGCCGTAGTCGTGATGCAACCGGTAGCGATGCGCGCCAACCGCTAGCATCGGGTTACCCGACCTGCTGGTAGTTAGTATCACTTCTAACCCTGAAATAATTTTGTCATAGAGTATTTAGGTCCTGTCATGTTTCAGATTTTCGTGTAGCGCTCATTGAGTGTGTTATGGAAACACACAATGTGACAACTCGACAATCGACACGTTTAGAAAGGCCGACATTTCACGCATCAGATCTGTGAATAATTTGTTGTGCTGTAAATTTTTGTTGTTAATATTGAGGAGCAAATTTTTTTTTATGCAGTAAAAAATATGAGTAACAAAAATAATCGTTTATTCAAAATATAACAAATATAACAATAAGTAGTCTGTGTGAATCATCACCGTTAAACCTGTGTGTTTCTATTATAAAAAATAATGTCACATCCTATGTCTACATGCTTTGCACTTCATTTTTAAATGAATATTTCAATTTATTGCAGTACGTTTGCACAAATTACTTACATTTCACATGGACAACTAATTTGTAGTTATATATAATTTATATATATATATTAATATGTGTGTGTATTATAAATGACAGTGTCCTTAATGAGGTTTCTAACCACCGTCTTACCTAATGTATTACTATTATTATAATAGTTACATTTTTCAATTCGTATTTTCCTATATATAATATCAAACAGTAAAACAATTTAACAGACCATCGTTAAAATTCAAATATTTTACTAAATATTCAACTCTGAACACAACTACTATTCATTTTACCTACTTTACATTCTTGAGCCCAAGAACTGATGGGTAAGCAGGGCTCGGATTTTTCATCGCACGGTAAGACGAAACAAGACTATGGAGTCGATATTAACATGAAAACTTTACTCATACCTACTCACTTATTTTGTAAGGCGGCTTTAGACCTGGCTAAATGCAGTGCACTAACTGGGGGAGGGAATGGAGGGATGATAAACCATCTCACTCTAATCAGTGAGTGTAAGTGCAGTTAGTGCACTGCATTTAGACAGGTCTAAAGGCCGCTTTAGTTTAGTTTAGTTTATCATTATCATCATATCAGCCGAAAGACGTCCACTGCTGGACATGGGCCTCTCCCAAAGAGTGCCAAATTAACGTACCTAGTTATACATTCTATATTGTTGTGATAGACGTTTGGTATTAATTAAATGAATGAGTATGAGTAAAATTTTAATGTTAATATCGACTCCATAGTCTTCTTTCGTCTTACCGTGCGATGAAAAATCCGAGCCCTGGTAATTAGACAAAAACTTCAATGTATACTACAACCTAAATCAGACGGAATCATTAAAATCTCTAGCAAACACCGCTTCAACAGTAGCGTACACGTTTGCAGCCTTTACCGATATTGGACCAATTTGTCAGTGTTAATAGAAGACACGGGGTCCGGATTACTGATGCGAGGTAAAACAGCTAAAAGAGGTAGTGCTTTTCAATGATTATGTCCATTCTCTGCCTTCACGAGCTGGTCATTGATAGTAACAAGTCTGGCGCGGCAGCCCCGCGGCTGGTTAGTACATCTCCAGGTCACCTTGGATGCCAGCCGAGATCGCTCGCAAAACCGGTACTGCCCCATACATAGCTGGGGCCGCCCCATCCTGGACGTCCGAAACCAAGGCATGCCTTTAACGAAACAGACGCTTGTATTGGCACAGACACAATTAGGGAATTAGTTCCAAGAAAAATATGACCAGTATATTGACAGGGCGACATACCTTTCCTTCATAAACGGAGATTTCAGGCCTGTTTTTTAGTGGTACTTTGTAATGTATTCCAAAAAATGGAAGTATAAGCTCCAGCCCTTGTGCTCTAGACACAGAGGCGTCTCTAGCCCATGTAGCGCCCGGGTGCAATCATTACCCTAGCGCCCTCTGGCACCCGAACCCTCCCCCCCTCTAACGCGCGCTAGCCGCGAGTGGCACCCCGTCAAACGGCGTTCGGGCGCCCCTTAGGACCGTGCGCCCGGGTGCACCGCACCCCCTGCACTATAGGTAGAGCCGCCCCTCTAGACATATTGACATTTGTCTGGAATCGTATCGATTGGTTCGCTCTCGACTGTGTACTTTTTGGCTATACGCACTTTTCGGCTAGTAACAGCGAGAACCCAAGTAATACGACTCCGCCATAATCTCGATACATCTGTAGGTAGCTCATTTTGGATTTCAGCACCTTCTCACTTCACTATTGAGTACCGGCACAGCGCAAAATAAAAAACATTTAAATAAAAACACAAATGCTGCCAATTTCTAATTTGACACAACACAAATGCTTAAACTAAGCTAAAAAGCAGCGTCATATATCTACTATAAAAATATCTAAATATAAATTCAACTTAAAGTTGACAACTAGTTAAGTAATACCGCAGGTCGATCACGTAACGCATTATACGTAAGTTAGGTACATCTAACAGTCAATTTTTATATGGAAAACCGGACAAGTGCGAGTTCAACTCGCGTGGTGAGGGTTCCGTAAAATTCCTATTCTCTAAGCATAGGCGCTCCATACAAAATACACAAAAATATTGAGAATTTTCCCGTTACTTTGAATACTCAAACTTCTTACTGAGACAGCGACCGTTTCACTGCCGCGAAGACACACACAATGTGTCAATTGTATTGTATGTCTACTCCCTTTATAAATCTCTGTGTGTCTTTTGTGTAGTGAATAAATGTCTTCTTTCTTTTTTTCTTTCTTTATAGGTTTTCCTGTAATCTTGCCTAAGCAAGAAACTATTTTCCATATTTTTTTCAGAATTTTAAGCTTAGTAGTTTCGGAGATAAGGGGGGGGGGATGGTCAATTTTCGTCTTATTTCCTAAATTACTTCAAATCTATTTTTGCTAAAATTATAAAAAAAATATATCTGAGATGCTTACAACAACCCCTTTCATTTGATATATCACACAATACCGTTTGCGAAACTTTTTTTTTAAATTTTCCAGTTTACCTCCCAAAAGTGGCCCCCTTGTTCAGAATTCATTTATTTACTTTACGCGTCCATCTTTTGATCACCAATTTACATATGTGTACCAAATTTCAACTCAATCGGTCCAGTCGTTTCGGAGCAAATCGGCTGTGACAGACGGACAGACAGACAACCGAGTGATCCTATAAGGATTCCGTTTTTTCCTTTTGAGGTACCTACCGGAACCCTAAAAATGACATTGGATTGTCCTAACGCGCGTTCTGAACTGAACTAATTTATACGAATTGGCCGTGTATACAGGTATATTTTAATCTAAAATTAAATTCTTGTTCCAGTTTAGTCAAATCAAGATAAGGCACAGAAGACATCAGTATAAGAGAGATGAGAACAGCGCGTCTTCGAGTAAGTGTGGGCATTCTTGACGCTGACGACCTTTCCCTCGAGGGTTACTAAGAGGCGTGCTTTGTACACAGCTATGTAATCCTCTTCGTTTTATTCTGATAGCTCTTCAAATAACGGTTCCCAGAGTACTCGACTAGCACACACCTTTGGTGGTTCTTACAAACTGAACAACAGTTGAAAAGGAATAAATCACCACCATAATAATGTCCAGATTTAAAATATTACAAAATAGAGATTCATAAGACGGCCAAGGAAGGAACCAAAACATAGTTATAAAGGCAGTATGATTTTCGTTGCCATTAGGTATTCAAAGCGACCTTTAACGCGAAGTTTAAAGCGACGTTGACACTTTTAACACCACTAATACGAATCTGCCATAATCTCGATACATCTGTAGCGCATTTTGTATTTCAGCATCTTGTCACCTCACTACCGGTACAGTGCGGGATAGAACAGAGAAAAAATCATAAAAGCTGCCTAATTTTTTATTTAATACAAAACACAAATGCATGCAGAGGTAACATCAAGTTTGTAAAGAAATTCTAATCACCGCTGTTGTGATCATTTTTGAGAACAACGACCTGGCCTTCGAAGGTGCACACGCAGCCTTGTTGCTAGTGTCTGACCGAAGTTTCGGTTTCAGTTTCGGTTTCGGCCTAAAAATCATGTTTCGGCCAAAGGTTCGGTTTCAGCCAAAAACAGCTGAACCTTTCGGCTGCGCCGATTCTTACAACATCGTATTTTCGGGTCGCGTTCGGCTAAGAGTGGACGTGTGCTGACAGCTTTTTGTGAACCACTACTTCTAAGACTTTAGAGAGGAAAGGGAGAATAAAATGGATCGAAAATCTTTTAGTAAGCCGGAGTTAGACACTTTTGGTAGAGAGATGTCATGGGCACTACGCCTTAACTTAAATGTGTTTATTTGGGAGTTTACCAACGCCTATAGTATTTAAAAACCGGCCAAGTGCGTGTCGGACCACGCAAAACGAAGGGTTCCGTGCCTATTAAAAAGGTCGTATCGTCACAGAAATTTTACGGCACTTACGTCCTTTTCTTTGAGGAAGGCAGTTTTTCAGCAATATCTCGAAAACCTCTGAACCGATCTTATTCAAAACAATTTTCGGTGAATGAAATTAATAAGCCCTATGTCCATGAATTTTTCCATATTTTTTAAATTCACCGTTCAAAAATTAGAGGGGGAGGGGACAGAATTTTAGTGACTTTCGGGGCGATTATCTCCGACCCTATTCACTTAATCAAAAAAAATGCTTAGAAACCTTATATTTATTTTGAAAGGCCTATCGATTGATGTGCCACACGGGGGGTCACAATGAAAAAAAAAATTTTGACTTTTAGTTTTATGTATGGAGTGGACCGCTAAAAAAATTTTTTTGTCATTTTAATTACAAAACTATGTAGCGGCTAACAAAATACACCTATCCTCAAAATTTTATTCAAATACACCTTATAGTTTTCGAGTAAAATGCCTGTGACATACGGACAGACGGACAGACGGACAGACGGACATGACGAAACTATAAGGGTTCCGTTTTTGCCATATTGGCTACGGAACCCTAAAAACGTTCAAGTCACCTTAATGGAGGTGGTCGCAACATTTTCTTATATTTGCGCTTGGCTGCTCTCAGCATCTAATTACTCCGGTTTCTGCAAATTTAAATTTTTACAATAATCATCATTGTTTACATTTTTTTTAAATTGGCTGCATTATCGCATGCTACCTAATCTCAGATATTGATGAAGGCACTATTTTGCCATCGACTGCCATCTGATCTTCCAACTTAGAGGGGAAACCTTGTGGAGGTATAGCGCTTCGTCAATTGCGCAACTTATTGAAGTGGGATTGCAACAAGTTTTTTAGGTACCCAAAGGCCTCTAAATCGGTTTAAAGACTGCTGCCATAAACACCAAGCGGGATGACCGGATTAACGTACTGTTACAGGGCAGCCTCCGTGGAGTTTTGAAGGATACTCTTGTATATCACCCAAGCAGTTTATTAACCCACTTTAAAATGTCACAAACTTATAGTATCAATTTATATCAAAATTTAATTGCGATTTTGTCTACTCCTTTGTCTCTGTGTGTCTTTTGTGTAGTGAATAAATGTCTTCTTTTCTTTTTTCTCTTTTTCTTATTTATTTGTAAAACATGAGTAAGTTTACATAATGGTCATAGGTTTACAAGAATGTCCATCATATTTTGACTTTCGGCATAAAAATTCAAGTTAACAATAATAATACAATAGAATAATAATTGAGCCTGTTTTACAAATGCATTAATAAATCAAATAAAATAAAATAAATACATTAAAACCTCTTAAAAACTATTATCATTTAAAAAGTCATTTATCTTATACAAACATTTTTCCATTAATAATACCATCACCCTTTTCTTAAACATGACAATAGTACAATTCCTAATTTCTAATGGTATCTTATTGTAGATTTTAGGCATTAGGCCAAATATACTTTTGTTTAGTGGGTAGGGCAGTATTGGTGATTTGGCTAATTATGTTATCCTATCATTACACGTGGAATGACATAGCTAAGTACTACACTTTGACTCTGAAATCGGTCAGGGTTATTTTTTACAAATACAGCTACTTAGTAGATATAAATTGAAGGAAATGTCAAGAATTTGTAAAATATGGTCTACTACTATCTGGCGGTTTGAGGTCATCGCTTTAATACATATTTCCTTAATATACTGTGTTTTATACAGTCAATAATTTATTGAATCAGGCGTTACTTTGCGGAAATTCATGATATATTACGAGAACAATATTCCTTTGCTATTCCGCTAAAAAACGTGCAGGTCGATCAGCGGAGATCAAATGTAACTAATTGCGTATAAACATGCAAATAATTACAGCATTTCAGCGTTTTTCATTATTGGTGGTGGTTTGCTGTAATTATTTGCATGTTTATACGCAATTAGTTACATTTGATCTCCGCTGATCGACCTGCACGTTTTTTAGCGGAATAGCAAAGGAATATTGTTCTCGTAATTTTATACAGTCATTATGCTTATGATGCTTTACCTACATTAGGCAATTTTTATACGTATAAGCAAAACAGCTATGCATGTATATAAAAGTACCACCAAATTAAAAAAAAAAATTAACTAGTGTGATAGTATTCATTAGTTTCGTACAAAGAACGAGTACCAGAATTCGAACCTGCAGATTGGAAGTCGCACGCCTAAACTACTCGGCTACCGCCGCTTCAGAAAATAGACTGCATTTTATTCAGTAATCTCATTGGTTTCTTCATCATTCTCGTTAGTGTCCTCCTGTGCATCTCTGTCATCAAAAGTGTTATTATCTTCTTCAAGGAGTGCTAAAACATTGGTTTCCGATTCATCATAAGTACCGGCCACGTGTTGAATTAGTTCCCTTTTTAAGTTCCAGCCGACTTTTTTCATTCGCCTTTTAGGGGCAGACTTTCTTAAACCCTTACTTTCGAAACGCTTTCTCGAATTTCTTAGAATATTTTTAAAAAATGCGTCGCATTCTTGCTCGCTAAAGGTAGAGTCAGTTTCTCTAACAAGCGTAAAAAAACATTTTCTGAAGTTGGTATAGAATTTGAAAGGAACTTTTTGGACCTCATTTTTACTGTTCCCTGCCCACGAGCAATGCATAAGGCATTCGCGGGTAACGAAATAGTCAATAAGTATGTAGCAAGACTCGAGACCTCTGCACATACCACTATCACCACAAATAACTTTCATTTCTGATACTACCTGGTCAAAAAATTCTTCATGCCCTAAATTCACTTCTAATTCATCAATCTCTTGCACATTTTTAGCAGGTTGTAGACTTATAAAAAGCGGAACAGAAGTATTTTTATCATTAGTAGTCTGTACATCAGATGTCGATGTTTTGGTAAATCTTAATTTGTTCACCGTGGATTGTATTTTCGTTAACTGGCTCATCATCTTCGATTGATTGGAAAGGATTGTCCGCAATGAAGATTTATCTACTCGTATAGAACTTATCAGATGTTTGTTCAAATTACGTCTGCCATCTGTAACATGAACGTCACCAACTTGTGTGCATCCTGATAATGAGTCGTTTCCAGCGGCTGTAGTAATGGTAGTCGAATTACATGTGTGAGAATTTGTGTGCCCTGAAATAAGGGTTTTTTGATTAATTACTACATTGAATGGATAACATATGACAACTTAAGTTTAACTTCTAAAAGAGTAGTCTACAAATAAATAAATCATTGTAAAGGTCTTTGATTAAGAAATTAGTCAAGATATACAGGATGTAATCGTTAAGTGTAGCCAGGCGATTATTCCGTAAATATAACTGATATTAGAAAACTTTAAACTAATATCGAAAGTACGACTTGACCTTGGCTTGATACCCAATGTCTGGCTTCCAAGGCAAGCAGAAAAATAGCCCGATCGTGCTTCTTTGCCACCGTCCACTCGATATTATCGCATGAGTTGTGGGGTCGAGCATCGGAGTATGAACGCGCGTTCCGGATTCAGAAACGCGCAGTGCGAGGCATCATGGGCATCCGTAGCGATTTCCATTTTAAGAAACTACGCATTTTAACCCGTATAGGGTTAAAATGCGTAGTTTGCTTGTAACAGAGACTTCAGGGACTTGTAAACGACCTGCTAATGGCCTTTTCAGCGGCTTTAGTACTCGAAGTTGAATCACCTATTCCCGAGCATCCTGCACAAGAAAAACTTTTATTGTATTACCATCACTTCTAAATATTCAGTTTAAATGTAAAAGAACGACTTAAAAAAAATAAAACACAAACATTAAAAGCAAAAACTGTTTAATTCTCGTAAAAGCTGCCCTATGTATAAAAATAAATAATTTTATACGAAATTTTTTAACCAAAATAAAATAAATCTAATAAAAGATAATTTTATCCTAACAGATATGCATCTGTAGTAAGGCTCGATTTGAATATATATATAAAATATCACCGATTTACGTATCGCGTTGAGTAAAACGTATCACCATGCGTAACTTATACTTAGATAGCACTAGTTTCGAAATATACATAAATTATGAGATAACTAGTCAGAGATCAACAATTAAAAGTAAGCTATGTCTAAATATATCAACAATAGGTAATCATATTATATAATGTATAACTGAACTTATCTAATATCTTAAAATTACTGCTCATTATCAACGTATTACTTTGTTCAGTCGGGCGCTGATTACTATTTATTGATCTTTATAACCATCAGGGTTGGGTGACCGGAGCCAGAGGTCTGTTCTTGGTAGTATTCGGGGGAAGTTTAGGGGGAGGGCGAGGGAAGCTGCTCGGGGTGAGGTAAGTGGGGAAGGGAGAAGGGCAGCCGCAGTGGCGAGGAGGCTGGACGCCGAAGCCGTGGAAGTGGCCGTAGCTGCGGGGAGCGCGCGCGGGCGCAGCTGGACGAACGCGCCGTTGCCGCAGCGAGCGTGGGACGGGGGAACATGGTTGTGTTTGTCTCCAGACGCCACGAGCTTGCCGCTTGAGAGCCGCACGCGCGCACGACAGCCCATGTGCTTCGACGAACAGTAGAAGAACCGCCCGCCGACCTGCGAATACGTGTAACCGCGAAGCACCAGAATGTATTTGCCTTTCTCCGTAGGTATAAACTGAACATCTGCAAAAATAATCCTAATTAATATACTGCGATTCAGAATTTTATATGCGACGACTAGAAATTAGGGCACTTATTAAACGAGCGAGCGAAGCCAGTGAAAGTCCGTTTCATTTGGGCCAAAATGCATTCGTAAGTTTTTATTACATAGGTAGTTTTTTTTTCTATTTCAGTTTTAGAAATTAAAATAAAAACTTAAAAAAAGACAGGCTCGTGAGTTCTACAGCTCATAGAGTCACTAGTTTATGATATAGGTACATGTAGGTATCTAATTTTCTAGTTTTATCTGTACAAAGCAATAAATACACAGTGTAGAGGGCTTGGTCCGTACTAAGTAAGGAGGTGGCTTTTTTTTTTTCAACTGCCTTGACTCTTTTTTTATGAAAACTTTTTTTTGATACTGGCCACGCAGGACCCTTTTACTCAGCGTTGACAGAGCGTGAGTTGGCTAGAAGGCCAAAACAGCAAATCTGCCTTGACCCGTGATCCGTTTGACACATGTTGGCGTGGGTGCCTACGTGACATCGAGGCGACGTTATCCCATTAGAGGTGCTTGATAAATAACGTCACTATGAAAATATCACTGTGATCTGATTCGAAGTGCGGTTGTAGTTTCCACGCTAGCTATTGCCCAGTGCAGAATAGGGACTTATGAATTCGTTTCAGTAGGTAGGTATAATGAATACGCAAGTCTTATAGTCCAGGCAATGAACTGACAACTTGTATGGAAAAAATGTAAAATTTGGAAATAATTTATAAAAGCTAATTTTTTTAATGTAACGGATATATTATCAATTAAATAGTTACATAGAGGCAAAATCCAACAAAAAATCAGATATCAAAAAAAATAATATTTAAAAATAAATTAAAAAGTCCGGATAAATATTAATATTTTTTTTTAGATTTATTTAGGTTCATTTATATTTGCTTTAAAATATTCAATATAAATAAATAAATAAAATAAAAAATAAAAAAGCCTTTTAATTCCACACCTTTACACTTTAATATGTATTAGTGTTTTTATATGTATTAGTTAATCTAGTTATTCTATTAATTTAAAAACATAATTTATCTTATTAACTATTTTGGTGGACCTCTTCGCGAGTAAAGGCCTCCCCCAGCTTCTGCCACTCTGACCGGTCCTGTCGCCTTGCCATTCAATATAAATAAAATAAAAAAGACAATGGATGTTTAATTTAAATCTATATAATTACTTCCGGGTGGAAAGTTTGTTGGATTCTTGAATAAAGCATCTTAGAATAACGTTTTAGAATAAAATAAACAAAAAAAACACTATTATAAATTAATGTTTTTCGAAACCGTATTTTGCCTGGAGTATTAACACGGTGGTCTTCAACGAAAAGGTATCAAAATATATTTCATGCTTAAGTGACGGTAACAAAACAGTTACATTTTAATTTACTGTCCGTTCTTAATACCGTATTTAGGCGGGGGTGCGAGTTTTCCGTGCCTATGCGCAGCACGGAGCCCCGCCGCGGCGCAGGCGCGCCTTGCAGCCGCGCATCTTGGACGACCATCTCCAGTGTGCGCCCTCGTTGATCTGCGACTGCGCCCAGCATCAGCAGGTACTTGTTGCGACGCCTATGACCTTCCTTTCTAATTACTAAACTTTATTAATGTTTAATATGTCACACTATTATGCCTAGACCAATATTGTTATATTAGTAAAAAAGTATATTTCGTCTTGTACTTACATTTAAATAAAACCAAAGTTCAAAAACAAAATTATTTTTATAACGTCGTAAATCACCGCTGAAATAACTTCTTACACAACTCGTTCACACAGCAACGCAGCAGTTCCGCGATGCTTTTCCGTATCCCGCAGCGGATACTTAATACCTATACCTGGCCCCGTAGCATGGCTGGCCTTATCACGCGACAAGTGACAAGATAAGAGCGTCGTCTGGTTCTATCGAACGGTGTCAGCCAGTAACGCACGCTCTATCCTATCACCTATCGCGTGACAAGGCCAACCATGCTACGGCTCCTGATCTAGCGTTACTGTTCAATGTTCTACTGCAGACATTATCAAAGTGATCGCGTCGAGCTAACGTGTCGGAACAAGTGCACGAAACACATTCAAAACAAATTGGTACATGTCCGATAAATCTCCACGATCATCATTGTCATCATCCTCTTATCATTTTCCTGGTTGTATTAAAGGAGCCCGGGTTGCGCTTTGATATATAAACCAAACGTTTGGCTTAAGCACGTATAGCGTTACTTAACCGACCTGCCAGTCCTTCCAACACACACGAAAAAAGTAGTCCTTGAAGGAAACCTCCGAGATCATTTAAAAAAATATTGTTTGTATATATTTAAAAAAAAACGTACGTTCAAGCAGAATACAATAAAATTCCAGTGTAGAATCAACAACATTTTTATATTTCAAAGACGCCACCAATTATTTTGATATTTTTCTTAAAAATATCATATTTATTTATTGCTTACTGACCATTAGCTTTTTTCTAAATTAAACAACTATACCTAGGGTTTTAATGCGATTATCTATCCAATTACACTATCATTTATAAACAAACATAAACTTTAAAAAATATATAAAGAGAGAAAACAGCATACCTAGGTAAAAAGTTTAATAGTGTAGAATTGTATTTAATGGCCCTGACAAATTACCTTCAAATCACTAACAATAAAGAAGGAAATACGAAGTTAATTTAATGATCATTTTGAGAAAATTCAACGATTAAGTTTCTAAAACTATTTGAGTTCCAACAGTAAGTTGGAATATCGTAAGGTAAACCTCTATATACATAAATTGAAAATGTATAGAAAGATTCCGACACAATAAAAATAACTAAGAACTATCTCAACAGACATCAGAACTTTGGATTAATAACCCTCCTTTCCTTTGGCAGTCGGGTAAAAAAACCGCAAATCGGTTCATCCGTTTGGGAGTCTGCGCCTGCGATGCCACAGACAGACACACAGATATTACAGATGCCAGGCTTGGTTTTCTTGCATTTTTTCTCCGATCCTAGCCCATGATTGTGTGTGGTCATGGCTTTAAGAAGGGCATGGCCGTCGATGTAACAGTGCGTTGTGAAATAACACTTTTACTTTCGACACCAAAATTACAGGAATACTTGAATTTTCTTCACCTTATCCGCTTTTGACGCAACCTGTTTGTTAAGCTTTGTTTTCTTGCGTTTTTTCTCCGTTCCTGGCCCATGGTTGTGCGTGGTCATGGCCTTGAGGAGGATATTGTCGTCGATGTAGCAGACGGCACGGCAGCCGTCCCAATGGCGGACGCAGCGCCATCTTTGGCCGGTGTTGTTGGTGGTTTGCAAGCTGAAGCGGTAGCCGTCGAAGAGCACGTAGCGTTTGTCGTTGATGTCTTCGATGATTATTGCTGTGGACAAGAACCTGGGCTATTTAAGACTGAACTGGAGGTTTATACGGGGTGTATTATTCAAACGGGGCAGTTAGCGAAAATCGGAAACTACAAGAGACACGGAAAGGTGCTCTTAGAAGTCATGAGACCGATTTGAGAAAAAAAAAACTGTTTTCAAAGATTTCCAAAAAACCCCTAATAAACGAACTCCGATTTTTAGACAGAGTTTACTGGATTCAATTCCCGGTTCGAGGCTTTTTTGAAAGTCTTAGAATGCAGTTTTATTTTTTTCTAAAATTGATCTCGTGACTTCTAAGAGCCAATTTTCTTATCTCTTGTAGTTTCAGATTGGCCCTCACTGCCCCGTTTGAATAATACGCCCTATATCTCTGGAGACCGCCCAGGGTTCCTCACACCGAAATACTTTACAAGGCTGTAGGTGGGGAACCCCTTATAGAGGCAACAACCGACATAATTTCCAGACAGTTCGTCAATTAGGGGGGGCAGTAGCGGCTAATAATAGCGCTCCTCAAGGCTGCATCTATCCCCGAGGCGGGAGCATGGGCTGGGCATGGGGCTTTAGTTTCGGCCAACGTGCCTTGTGTCTTGGAGCCTCCGGGGTTGTGCCGCACGGATGGGAAAATGCCTGATGGTCTATCATTGGTTCCATGGCAGAAGGGGTGGCCTCTTATGGGACGCTACATGTGTTAGCACGTTTACCCCGTCCCATTTGGGCCACACAATCAGATCCGCGGCATCGGCCGCCGAGTCGGCGGCTCGGATGACACATGCCAAGTACTCTGCCTTGGAGCCAATGCACGATTTTGTGCCAGTGGCGGTGGAGACTGCGGGACCTTGGGGTACGGAGGCCAAAGACTTCATACGGGATTTGGGACGGCGGCTTAGGCTGCGATCCTCGTTCCGGATCGTTCCTGGCACAACAGATTTCCTTGGCCATTCAGCGTGGCAACGCCACCAGTGTCATGGGAACTTTCGGGCCACCAACGATCCGGGACGGTCCTTTTTGTTAGTTTAGGTTAGTACGTATTGTTGACGAAGCCTGTTGCGGATTCTGTCAGTGTTAATTTTGTTCGTCTTTGACAAGAAGTACAAAGTCGAACTATACGAAACTCCCCAGGAAAGACTTAACCCCAGAGAGTTAAGAATCTTCACGGACGGGTCCAAGACAAGGTTTGGCACCGGATCACGAGTATTCTCGGAGGACCTAAACATACGCTTCTCGACACCATTAGGGACCCCTAACACAGTCTTTCGTCGTCTATACCTACTCAAGCAAGCCCTTCTTTCCCGGCGTCTGCAGTAATGTACTATTATTTATTTCGACCAACATACAGGATCATTATTTGGTTAAGTAGTATTAACATTCTATTAGGACTTATTTTAGTGTTAGTATTAATTATATCTTTAACAATTGTTATTTTATGGATGCTGTTGGAGCTGGCCCTTACACAGGATTTTTCACACAGGACCACGAGTCAGTGCTATTAATTTTGATACGTTATTAAACGACTAAGTTGGGATTGTATTGTTGCAACCACGATGATTTTGTTAGTTTGTTTTGTACATTTAAGATCAATGAAAATTCAATACCTACGAAGGGTACTCGGTGATTAAACGTATACACTGCTAACTTATTCCCTAGGTATTATTTTATACAATGCATATTGTGTTCGGAAGGCGTCGCAAAAAATCGATGCTAAGCAAATTCTTTTCTTATAAATAATAGTGAGTTGGGAAAGTTTATGGCCTTTATTTAATACGAGCAAAATAAAAGATGTTCTTATACAGGTATAATGTGGGTGATTCGACTGTTAATGATTATGTGGCGAACTTAATTTAACCACACTATTGTCTATGACGTGTATAATGGCTTTGCAGCCAAACTTCCGGCGACCAACGCAGCGCCACCGCGACTTGAACCCCGTGCAGCAGTGCCGGTGGAACTTGTACCCGTTGTAGTAAATGAGACGACTGCCAGTCTTACTGAGCTCGAATGTGGCTGCAACAATGTTTTTATAAGATATATGTTTGTGCTTATTACTTTGCCTAAAAACATCGCTCTTAGTATTTTCCGGAGCTTGTACTTACAGATCGTCTTATATTTTACAATAAATACTGGCGGCTTTCTCGCGCAACGCATTGTAATTTAGTTAATGTTAATCATCATCTTGTATTTACCATAAATACAGTACATATTTAGTAGTAACAGGTGTGCGCTGTCATTTAAACTAATTTTAAACTGCTTATTACATTATATTATAGAAAGAAGGGATCGAAATGAGAATAATAACAGATTAGTTTATTAATGACTAACAAATTGGACTGAAATCTGAATTCTTAACTTAGAAAGAAAGAAGACATTTATTCACTACACAAAAGACACACAGAGATAAAGGGAGCACACATACAATACAATTGACACATATTGTGTGTGCAATTTAATTATAATTAATTAGCGAAATATAAATTTGACTGAAAATGTATGTCTTTCTACAATTTTTCCAATCCTACTCCCATCCAACGACCCTCGGATATCGATTTTGAACGCAATCTGAACGTAAATGAAGAATTTCAAGATGGCGTCAGGTTTTTTCCAGTTCTAACATTGGATCGAGTGAAAAGACCTCTCGAACCCTCAGATATCGATTTTGAAAGCTATTGGAACATATATAAAGAATTTCAAGATGGCGTCCATTTATTTGTATTATTAAGGGAACTCTTGGATCCTTAGATATCCATTTTGAACGCTATCAGGATATAAATGAAGAATTCCAAGATGTCGTAAATATCGATTTTGAAAAAAGCTTGTTGAAAAATGTGGTGTAATTGAGAACGATTTACACATACATACTCGTATACTCTATAGTGAAAAGAAAAAAGAACAATTAGGTTTTCATATTATAACATACTGGGGACTACTGCTCGTTCCCTCTCATTCATGGGAGGAGGCCTGTGCCCAGCAGTGGGACGTGACGCTGATGATGATGATGATGATTATAACATCATAGAGTATTAAGAGCTGAAACTTATGACTGCGCTCTCTTCCGAAAACTACTGTCGGTAATATTAAGGTAAATTATTCAGTTCTTCTTAAATTTCTGGCCACTAGAGTTGACCTATGCAAATAAGAAATCAAAATCTAGAAAAACAACGTCGAAAATTAGTTTTTGCCGCTTATTCCTGACGAATCTAAGGAACGCATTCTTAATTTAATGTAAATTCATTTAAACAACATAGCCTATTTACAAATTGTGAAGAATAATTTCGTAAACCTTTTTAACACAATCGACATTACATTATTTTTGTTACATTAATGCGAATTAGGTAACTCATATTTTTGATGGAGACTATCATCTGTGCCACGTAAATAGTAGTCGATTTTCGGGTGTAATGTTTTTGGTTAACCTTTACAAATACTAGGTAAAGACGAAAGCAGGAAAGTACAACCAAATTGCACATGTTTATTAGTGCGCATGCCCAGATAGAAAGAAAGAAGAAAAGAAAAGAAAAGAAGACATTTATTCACTACACAAAAGACACACAGATATAAAGGGAGTAGACATACAATACAATTGGGAATGGATGAAAATTTTAGAAATGCCTGATTATTTTTTTGGTGATAGGAATAACCTTCCTTAGCACCAGAAAAAAGTTTCAGATTTTTCAGCTGCGTCAATTTTTTTTGAAAAATATAAACAGTTTCCTCACTTGCTTTTTGGGTCAGTTACGGCACCTTCCTCGATTGGTCTCATATTACAAAAAAAAATATTAAATATGTGTGGTAAACTGACACTGGCAATGATATTGACACTTGCAGCAGCTATATTGGTCGTTACCAGTGTCAGTTTACCACAGATATTTAAGATAGTTTTTTGTAATATGAGACAGATCAAGGAAAGTGTCTATTTACCGTTCTTGACCCAAAACGTAAATGAGGAAACTGTTTATATTTTTCAAAAATAATTGTCGCAGCTGAAAAATCTGAAACTTTTTTCTGGTGCTAAGGAAGGTTATTCCTATCACCAAAAAAATAATCAGGCATTTCTAAAATTTTCATCCATTCCCCATTGACGCATAGATAGCATGCGCGAAGTTCTTCGCCGCCTCATTGCCATGCATACGTGGGCCCCGTTTCACCTCATATACACCCGAAAATCGACTACTTCAGAAGTTCTAGTTGTGTGCCCTGGCCCGTAGGTTCTGATGCCCACTTGCTACATCACGGGCCCGTGATTGTGATCATGACATTTAAGGAACACGTCCTCATAAGTGGTGACGGTGCCTGTGCATCCGTAGCGGCGATGTGTCCCGCAATGCCACGTGACTTTACTCATCTTCTCACACTTCCTGTGGTACTTGTAGCCTCGGTGGAACAGCACCCTGTGTCCGAGCTGCGATGTTCCGAAATACAATTCTGAAAGTGTGATAGACTTTTGTAGATTGATGCGCTTTAGTTTATTTTAGTGCGTCTCCGTGAAATTATTTAAAAACACACTATGACCTTTATAAGTATCAACCCCTGCTTCTTCAGTCAGTAATATACGAGTACCTGCTATATTTGCTAGATAATTGTTATTCCATGAGGGTATAGATTAGAGATCATGCATTTTATTCTTGGCTACTTATTTTATACTTTATTGAACATTGATAAAAAAACCGCTTGAAAAGTTGACCACTAATTCAACTTCTTGGAGTAATATGTACGTAATAAATTACTTTAAATATTTAATAGTCGGAAAAAATAATTCAAGAGCTTTAAACTTTAAAATCATTTGCAATTATTTAGCAATTCGAATTAATTAATTTAATTATGTTGTTAAGTAAATTTATTTGGTATAGGTACGCTCTGTTGCATAAATGATTAAATTCTGGTGGGTCATGGTTACTGTCAAGACTCTCCCATTCTTCTCCGTTTTCTCGTGATGCATGTAACCATGTTATTCTGGTGGCTCATGGTTACAGTCATGGGCCCTGTAAAGCACGTCGTCCACGGTGGTCACGGTGCCGGTGCAGCCAAACCACGACGGTGCAGCTCTGCCAAGTGATCCGAATTAGTGTCAGGTATATGCACTAGAAAACTATAAAAATGTTATTTGCGGAGTAAAATAACAATTCCATACAAAGTCTATGCAAGAATATTATTTCCAGCTGAATTCATACATAATTTGTATGTAGATATAGATATGTAGTGGGTGAGTCCCCCTCTTTGGGGGAGGCCTATATCCAGCAGTGGACGTCTTTCGGCTTATATGATGACCATAAAAAACATTCCATGTAAAAAGTAGTCCAAGTCTCGAAACTCTTCTACCGTAAAAAAAATTGAGATATTACGTAGAGCCTGGTTAGGCATTCTTACGAGTATTAATCGCTGCTAACGAAATTTATAAATAAAACTTATTAACTTACTTAACTTTATTTCCTTACTAAATAAAATTTTGTGACTTGGCAATCACATAGTTTTAAGTATTAAAGAAATAATAGATGAAGTAAAGTTGTGTGAGTTCCAAGTTGCAGAATTTTACTTAGCAATAAGAATGCCTGACTTGGCTCTACGTAATATCTCAAAACTTTTTACGATGGAAGAGTTTCGAGACTGGCCTCTATCTTTTACATGGAATGTTTTTTATGGTATATATGTTTATTTGCTCAAAGTGATCAAATGCAGTTGCATGGAATTTATATTGTGCAGAATCGCGAATAGTAAGACACGGGATTGTGTAAAAATAATGACAGTGAAGAATAACAAAAGTGATCAAATGAAGTTGTGCGGAATTTATATTGTGCAGAATCGCGAATAGGAAGAAACCTTTGACATGTAATTTATATTACCCATAAATTGACCATGATTATTATTATGATCCGGTTTGAATACAGCAAACGAAACTGAAACAACAGGAAACCAACCTTATTAAACCGTTCATGATACCACAGTAAAGTTCTTTATTATGTTACCGGTATTCCATCTCAGATATGGAAATATTATATCCCTATTACCCCCAAATATCGTGGATAAAATACCTGAGGAAAGGAGTCTCGTATCCACTCCATAGAGTTCCATCGGACACTAATATTTTGAATTTAATTTAATGCCAATGCACCGCACCGAACTATCAGATCAGAATGAGAGTGCACACCACATTAATTGTATCAAATTGATATGCGATAAAGTGTCTGATTGAACTTCTACATAACTTGTAGTATAATAATTAAATAAGTTTAATTTTAACCCTATAACAACTTTCGTCTCACATTTATGAGACAAAGTGATTACAGAGTCTTACGATTGCGAGTAACTTTTTTGACGGTCCATAGTTAAAAGGTTGAAACATTTTAATTGGGTAATTCCCAGAGAGTTTCAACCGTCCTTCTCTCAATGCCAGAATTATTAACGAAGTGTCGGAGAATTACCCATATCGTTAGAATTAAAACAACCATTGTGTCAAAACATTCGTTCTTCTTTTCGACCGACAATAGCCTGTCCCTCGTCTTATTACGGCATCTCATTTGAGTAATGATGTTTACGGTTTTATAATGTTCGAATGAACGTCCATATTATTTTATTCATTAGTGATGTTTAGTATTTCACTTTCTCTAACTAGCATTTTTTTAACTGTTTTTTTTTTTCGTAGAATGCCGTGACAGAGTGGTAAACCAAAATGTTGTCCCCACTGAAAGAGTCCACTTTGTCACATGTTTTTTTTTAGAAACCAATCGTAAATAAATATTTATATTGGCCAGAAAGGAAACTTTAATTAGTTCTAATGAAGAAACCTATGCAATTTTTTTAAAATCGCACTTCAAAACCACAATTTTCGATAGTTCAAAAACCAAAAAAACAGAAAAACCTCGGATCATTGTCGGTAAAAAAGAAGAACGACCCATACACATTTTCTTTTGATTCAATAATAAATATAAAAAAATAATTAATAAAAAAAGTTTCTTTTCGTTTGTCTTTCTCCAGTAGAATAGAGACATCAAAGACTCATTAAAAGTAGTACGATAGCGTGAACATTCCATATAACAAAGACGTTTTTGGGGCTGCATCGCTTAATTACAAATGCCAATAAGTACAAAAACAGGATTATTTGCTTGTCTGTAGTAAAGAAAGATGACACAAAGTATTACACTAGACCTCAAAATAAAAAGTAGGTAAGCTAAAGTAAATTTCCTAAATAGCTGCAGGATGGTGGTGGGCATTATTGCACCTCACGACCACATCGTCTATGGTAACTACGAAGCCGGGGCACCCGAATCTAAGATGCGTGCCGCAGTGCCACCGCGTCTTGACCCCTCGCTGCCTCTCCCTGTGGTACTTGTAGCCTTCGAAGCATAACACGCGTCCGCCTTGCCTAGATCGGAGGAATATGGGTACTGGAAAAAAGAATAGGTGTTCATAACTGACCAATACTATTATGGTCACTATAAGAAGGGTATAATTGCGTAACTTTTCAATCGCTCCTAAGATGCATTATGTAGATAGGGAAATCAATGGCACAATCATTTGGCACCATAGTCAATCTTAATGGAGACAATAATTTGTTATAAATGTTACGAGTAATCCAAAATTGATCTAATCTATTTAGAGATTTTTATTTATCATTTGAGAACAAAAATAATATAAAGGAAAGTTATTTGATTCCAGATAATCTGGGGACAATTCCATAATATACCTCAAAGAATGGACCTCTGACCACTTTTGATTTGTGCTTTTTGATCAGCTGGTCGATCACGTAACGCATTGTACGCGCGTCAGGTAGATCTAAACGTCAATTTTAATATGGAAAAATGACAGTTGGATCTACCTAACACGCGTTCAAAACGTTACGTTTTTACCCCTCTGGTTGAACATCTTTATTTTTACAACACGCTCCATACATGACAATAGTCACAAATTACCATTACACATCTAAAAGCCGGCAACAACAAAGAACATTATTGCGTAATTGTTGCCAGTATTACGATGTGATGACCTGTAGCTTTACAAACTTATTACGTTGACTCAATGACCCAAAGGATCGTGGTCTGTAATAAAAGAACGCCACTCTTTGGTATTCTAATTCTCAGGGAATATAATGCTGAAATTCCAAATGCTGGACTTTGATGCCGCGGCAATGCTCCTTGTGATACTTGAAACCATTAATGGGGAAGAGCGCGCAGCCACCCCGTTTCGTTTGTTGGAATATGATTGCAATAGTGATTGAGTGTCAAAGGGTGTTCCAGTTCTCGTTTAGACGAGTTTATTCAGTGACATTGTGTGTTAAAGCTCCAGCCTCGATACTGCATTTTTTGTTGTTGTTTACGCCATGCACGTGAATAAAAGTAATTGGTATGCCAGTAAGTGCTGTTAGACTCAAATTTTTGTGAAAAATGTATATAATTGGGTTGTGTCCTCATGTTAAAATTGATAGCGCAGTGTTGCTAAATTGATAGTAAACCTTCAAATAAATGCAATTAAGTATAAATTACGAAATATAATTAAAATCGTAAAAAGATATGGCCCTTGAAAGTTTACAAAAAATATGCATTTTTTTTATTGTCCAAAAGTAAATTTAAAGCTACCAATAGAATCCTTACGCTTTTATAGAAACAATATTGTACGACAACTATGTTCCTAAACGCAGTATTTCGCAACCGAAACAGCAATTTACTTGATTTTCCATATAACGACTAAGTAGTACAAATATCACCCTGTGACGTCATGATTCAATGTTAATCAGTATGGAACGTTTTCGGCTACCGCCAGCGAGGTCCGTCTTTAACTCAATTTTTTGGGTATTTATGTTCTTTAATTGTACTTACTCCCATACAAACATTTGTTCTACACCAAAAACTGGTTCGAATGGCATCGTAAAAAAAAATTAGGACACAAGCCTATTAGTACGCTATTTTGTTTAGATTCTGCTCGAAATTATTATTATTTGTATGAAATTGATCCTCATTTGTACCACAAGAACTATACGAGGAATAAGTTGTCTTATAAAATGCATCATAAAAAATTAAAACCGATAAAGGAACATTTTTTATACAAATTATTTTATTGCCGGGATTAGACATTGTCTTCGTTTTAGTATAAATTACTGTTTCCTAAAGCGGGATGGCTGTGATCATGAGTGAGCTGCACAATGGAGTCTTCGATGGTGACAGCGGTGGCCGGGCAACCCTCCCGCCGCGCAGCGCACTTCCACCGAACCTTGTTGAGATGTTGACGCTCCTTGTGGTATTTGTAGCCGTTGTAGATGAGAATTTGGCCGCCGCGTTTAGTCGGTAGGAAGATGGCTGGAAAAAAAATTGATTAGGTACCTTCTACTTTTAATTTCCACTACCCAAAGGTTGTCTGGATGAGATAGCTCATTAGCGACAAGACGTTGTCTTAAGCGATTGTCTACCATTGTATAGCATAAGGTCCTAGTGTTGTTTTTATTTGTTCTGGAAAACAATAAAGAATATTATTATTTATATTGTATTGTTTATTAACTGTATCCACCAGAACTGTGCGAGGTGCGAGGTAGCGGAGCGATGTTTGAGGAAAAAATGCAGCAGTAGGACTCTTGAGGCTTGGACGAGGCTAGCAATGCTATTGATTTGTGGATTTTTTCTTCGCACACTGCTCCTATATCTCGCACAGCAATGCATATTAGGCACGCATGTGCGTAAGTGCGGCTTAAACAAGGCTAATAAGATAAAATAATAGGTTAAGAGTTAGATATATTTATTTCGTAATATAAAAATACAATGTAAATTTAAATAATTTTAACGTCAAAAAATGACAGAAATTAATTATAACAATTGTATTAAAACATAATAAACATTTATATATTTTATATCTAAATGTTTATTATGTCTTAATAATAAGATAAAATAATAGGTTAAGAGTTAGATATATTTATTTCGTAATATAAAAATACAATGTAAATTATTTTATGTCAATTTAAACAATTTTAACGTCAAAAAATTACAGAAATTAATTATAACAATTGTATTAAAACAAACAAACGGTTATAAACATTTATATATTTTATTACACACCTCTTTTATTTCGTCAGTAGATAATTAAGAGCAGTTCATATAAAAGGGTGGTTATGAGGATGGCTAAACTGCACAATGACGTTTTCGATGGTGACAGCCGTGGCCGGGCAACCCACCCGATTCCGCGCAGCGCACTTCCACCGAACTTTGTTGCTACGTTTACGTTGACACTCCTTGTAGTATTTGCAGCCGCCGTAGACGAGAATTTTACCGCCTTGTTTAGTTGGTAGGAAGCTGGCTGGAAAGATTAAATACATTTCCTTCCAGTCAATACATAATAAATAATAATGAAGTATGGGAAATTCTAAGGCCACCGACAGCCTCGCCAGTCTGTGAGAGGCTTCAAGCCTGAGTCACGCTGACTGGCGCGGCCTGCGGTGGCGGTCAATAGCAATTTTTCTATTAGCTTATAAAAACCACTTTGGGGACTTGTAAAGCGTGTAGATATCTATATAAAAAAAAACATTGAAACTTGTCTTAATTCTTTGTTACAAAAATAAGTATCCCATAAATAACAGACCGCCTGTTGTCTACCTCTACCTACATGTTATTGTATTGTTTCTCTCTGTAACTGCTTTGTTTGTGTGAGGTGTGCAATAAAGAGTATTTGTATTGTATTGTATTGTATTCCATGTAAAAAATAGGACAAGTCTCGAAACTCTTCCACCATAAAAAGTTGTGAGATATTTCGTAGAGCCAAGTCAGGCATTCTTATTAATCATTATATGCTTGCTTAATAAAATTCTGCAACTTGGGAATCAGACAACTTTAAAAAATTTTTGCTCTCTTTATTGTTCTGTAACAATAGTACTCAAATTACTCAGATTCGTAGTTAAGTAAAATACGGTTATCTTATATAGAAAACTCTCAGGAGAATCAGACATATTAAAATATAATAAAAACGGGTCACTCACGTATTACTGTACAGATTTTCGACCCTCTTCAGCTTTATTACTATATGTATATATGAGGATTGCCTAATTTCTTTTTACAGTTTTTATAATACATCACTTTTAGAACACAGGTGACGGAATGCACATATCAGTATGTTTGTCATAAACTCTGACGAGCTGGTTGTCAATGGTGAACGCGGCGACTCGACAGTTCAACCTTTTGTGATACCGGCAGCGCCATTTTGTCTTATAGCTGCCAACGGTATGTCTCACAAAGTGGTAGCCACCGATATACAACACGGGATTGCCTCGGGATGAGTAAGAGACGGTAATTTCTGGAAAGCATAACAATCTTTTAAAAACCACTTTGGGGACTTGTAAAGCATGTAGATATCTATTTAAAAAAACACTGAAACTTGTCTTAATTATTTATTACAAAAATAGGAATCCCATAAAAAACATTCCATGGAAAAAATAGGCCAAGTTTCGAAACTCTTCCACCGTAAAAATTTGTGAGATATTTCGTAGAGCCAAGTCAGGCATTCTTATTATTCATTATAATATGCTTGCGAAATAAAATTCTGCAACTTGGGAATCAGAACACTTTAATACATTTTTGCTCTATTT
Source organism: Epinotia nisella (assembly GCA_932294315.1). Classification (NCBI taxonomy): domain Eukaryota; kingdom Metazoa; phylum Arthropoda; class Insecta; order Lepidoptera; family Tortricidae; genus Epinotia; species Epinotia nisella. The sequence continues at coordinate 28,567,248 of OW028675.1, read as the reverse complement.
ATTGTTCTGTAACAATAGTCCTCAAATTACTCAGATTCGTAGTTAAGTAAAATACGGTTATCTTATATAGAAAACTCTCGTGAGAATCAGACATATTAAAATATAATAAAAACGACACTCACGTATTTAATGTCGAATATCGCTCGACATGTTTCGAACCGATTCGCGGTTCTCAGTCATGAGCACACGTGTTGGCGGCGCGTTTAGCACTGCGGGCCCGCGCCCTGCTCGCTCGGTTGGTTTGCTCAGGCGCAGGCGGGGTCAGCGCAGAAGGCGGGAATCTACCCTAGTTTTCTTCAGCATTGTTCAATGTCGGGTTACACACAACCCCCCCATTTGCTCATGTAAACAAGTTTTGATTCCTACCTACATCAAAACCAATACAATATTACATAAAAATATTGTGAAACTTATAGTTACTAGTAGTATTTCCGATCGAATGATTGTGAGTGTTGTTCACATTAACGATCTCATTGTAGATAGTGATAATCGTAGCGCGGCAGCCGTGACGGTGGTGCGTAGAGCATCTCCAGCGCTCCCTGAAGCCGCGCGCATGCTCCAAACGGAACGGGTATCCATTGTACTTTAGTATACGCTTTCCTCGAAGTGACGCCACGAATGCAACTGTGAAGATGGTAGAGTTACAATTTGTGAGTGATAATGTAGGGGGGCGATTGCGTGATAGTATTTTGTTACGACAGTCGTCGTATCCTTGATAGTTGTAAGCTGTAACACTGCGATAACAATATTTTTTACTAAATAGGTAATTGAAGTAACGAAGGAATATGAAAAACAGATTTTATTTTAGGTGAAGTAATGAAGGAATATGAAAAACAGATTTTATTTTAGGTATATATCCATTTTAATATCTAAACATCCAACATCTTAACTTTCACATTTATAATATTAATAGGATTAGGATAGTAGGATATAGGATATAAACTCAAAGGATTGGAATTTTAGTTAAAGGGAGTTTAACATCGATCATGGTAAAAAAACTATTTTTTTCTTAGATTCGTATAATTTTTTTCAATTGCAGCGTAATTAGATCTACTGCGTAATGTTAATGGAGGGAGATAGCCGTGAAGGTTTCTTATAACGATAATCTTTTTGTCGACGATAAAAACGATATCGAGGCACCCCTCCTGGAGGTGCGTCGAGCAAATCCATTGCGATATCGAATAACGCTCATCTTTTGCTGAAGGCTTATTTTGTTTCAAACTGAACGCTATTATTGGTGCACCGTTGTGCACCAATAAACGCGTGCCTCGAATTGAAGTAAGATAGGTAATCTACTAGACTAAAAAAGTGTAAAATTTTATAATGAAACCTAAAGCACCGGTTAAATAATAAATGTACTTAATGTTTTTTTCTTATCTTCAAATCATCATAATTATTCTCAATCGAGCACTAGATAAAGAATTAAACAACTTTTTGGTAGCAAGATCGAGGTCCATTTACTGTCACAGAAATAGACGTTCTCAAAAAGGTTTGTATTATATAAAACATAATTCAACTAAGTATAACATTTTGAATAGACTAATGGACTCAAAAAGATATGAATGTTCGAAATTGTTAACATCAGTCATCGTAAAAAATTACATATATATCTATTTTTTTCTTATTTTCGAAAACATTTTATCAAGCGCAGCGTAATTTGGTTTAACTACATAATCAGGACAATTTCTGCGTAATTGAAATTGAGAGGGATGGTCGTGATGCTTTCTTGTAGCGATAATCTTTTCGTCGGCGGTAAAAACGACGGCGAGGCAACCGAGCCGGCCGTATTCCGAGCAAATCCATTGCGATAACGAATATGGCTCATCATTTACTGAAGGCTTCTTTTGTTTCAAACTGAGCGTGTACTCGTAGCCCTCGTGCACCAACACACGCGTGCCTTGAATCGACGTTACATATTTTACTAGAACAAAAAAAAGGGTAAAACGTGATTATGAAACCTAAATGTCTCGAGGGAGGGTAGGAATTACACACCGGTTAAACGACAAAATGTTTATTCTCATTCTCACTGAATGTGGTATAACACCAAACATATCATCATTATTATTCTCAATGGAACAACAATTATATCATCCACGGGAAACTATCGCTTGCGAGATGTCGAAGTCATGTAACAGTGTTACATGGTAAGCGGCTTCGACATCGTGTAATTTAACATCGGATTAACACCGGAAGAAGTGTTACAGTCACACTTCTTCTGGATAAAATGGTCACAAACAAATTACTCATCACAATTTATAAGGTTAACATCTTACCACTTGACATTGGTCCAGTATTTGACATTTTCATAACAATAGTTGACATCTACATTGGGACATTTACTTTACACCAGTATCGGAATACCAAGCCGAAAGAGAACACATTAACATTTAAAGATTATTAATACAGCACTACCTTAACTAATACATGAAAATCATAGTCATTGAAAATAAATAAAAATAATTTACTTGTAGTAAGAAATGTATTTTTGCATTGCTGTAGTGCATAATTTAAGATTTTAGTTCTTATGGAGTTAATATTAATAAAAAACGCACACAAAATTTGATGGAGTTTTTGGTCAGTAGACTCACAACTCAGGGTTCTTAATTCCTTATTATCTTGTAGAACCGAGTTATACTTGTGGTATCACTTAAGGAGTAATGTATTCTCTTTATGAATTTATTTCAGGAGATGGATAAGAAAATAATGAGCTACGACTAGCGGTCCTAAGTGTTATAATCTTCTTTTTTAGACAAAATTTTCGCTGATTTATTCTGTTCCTTTGCTTAATTATTTTTTGCATTTGAGGAGGCATTTCGTAAAGTGGCCGTATAACCCCATCTGCTTTCTTCTTATGGTATCGTTGGGGGTGCAAGGGGTGGGTATGTAGGCACTCAGGTGTGCAGCGCTGAGCAGCTAGGCACACACTCACCCAAGTCCTTCTTACACGTCCACGTCGCCTCTGACTCTGCCGCCGCAGGTCAGGGGCGAGTCTGCTTCTTTATGGAGTGGACCGTGCACCCTGGTAATACTGACGATCACAACGGGCGCTGCACTCCCACCATCTACCCCGGATCGTCAGTAGCTAAGTAAGAAGGGCCATACCCGGCTGGAGTTCCCACCAGTCGAGTAATCCTAAACCTTCATCCTATGTTCCCAAACTCTCCTTCCCTCTCCCCCCCATAACCCAAACAATCCCCTCACACATCCCCAAACCCGATCCAAATTCCCCTCCCTGGATTTTTTTTCCATGGTTCTGCCGAGGGTGTAGGTGACCTCGGTGGACTACCATCACCTACCTGCGCTAGTCCTGCGCAGTTGAACGCCGAAAACCAGGATGGCGGAAGCCTGGAGGGTTGAGCCGACCAGGAGTCGGGGATTAGTTACTCCTGGGACGCAACACGCCCTCTTCGGACCTGATTTCAGGCAAAACGGTAGCCACCACAGGGTAATGGACACGCGTCCCGTACGGTCGAGGTGGTACGGTCCGCAGGCGAGGTATGGCGAGGGTGTTCTCCGGGAGAACACTGGGGCTCGGCCATGCTGACGGAGCAAGGGCTGGTGGACCAACTGGGGCAGATAAGATCGTCTGTCCCAGCCACCCGTCTGCAGCACCCGATGTCGCGCATGAGCAACAACTCGCCATACCTATACCTCTCGGGTATTCCTGGTGTCCTAAGGGACATCCCCAAAGGTGCGGGCTCCACGGAGGGTGGGAAGCTCGAGAGGTGAAGAATACTACAACAAACTATGGATACTAAAAGATCTAACCCTACACAGGAGGTAGACGGCGCAGCGTCCGCTGTACCCGATACCCAAACAGACACCAACACACAAGGTGCAGGCGCTGGGAAACCAGTACCTCCCTCCACAACACGTGCCTTCAGGGAAGCGGAAGCAACCCGGGGAGGCACTTCACAACCTGGCGACGGCGCTGTGAACACAGTACCCAAGCACAGGACAGGCAAGGGTGCATGGGGGAAGGCCGCCGGGAAGCTGGCGACCAAGAATCCCACCAATCACCCGAAACACAACACGGGCCCGGTACCGGCAACAGGCCGTACCCCGCCCGCTACACAGGGTGCCACTGAGGAGGTAGTTCCGGAGGCGGAGAAATCCACCAACCCGGGGCCTACCACCACAGAGGCACCTGAAACCGACCCAGCCATTCTACGGCTGAATGCTGGGTGGTCCCTGCCAGTGCATTACGGGAAGGCGAAGCGCCCCAAGAGGCCAGAGCCTCAACCGCCTAAAACCTCTGGTGCGGCAGGGTACCACAAGAAAAACAAAAAACAAAGACTCAAGTCCAGGGAGCGAAAACTCGCCGCCCAAAACACTACAGCCCCGGCACCCACTCCACAGCAGGGAGCCCCCCAGGAAGGATCGGCGCAGGCAGCCGCTGGACCCCCAGTAGCAGGCCGTACCGTCCCCAAAGGGAGCAGGGCACTAAACAAACAAAAGACACCCAAAGGGGGGAGTAGCCAGGTGGCCCGACCTTCCGCCAAAAGGGCCCGTCTCGACGAGACAATATCTCCGAGAGGCGAGCAAAAGAGGCAGAAGACCGGGACTCATGGTGAAACGCCCCGGATTGATTATGCGGAGGCCGTGAAGGCTGACCTGCTAGTGGCCGTCACAACTGCCACAGCAGAACACCTGAGCCCGCTACAATCCGAGGAGATACAGCACCAAATGCAGTCTCTTCTTATAAAAGAGGCAATGCAGCCGGGCAACAGCCAGTCCGAAGCAAGCAAGCAACCCCGTGGCAAGTTTGGGGAGAACCCCCCAGCCAAAACCACCGAATCGACAGACGCCACCAAGCAGGACACCTCCACTACGGCGACAGCCACGGCGACGAAAGTTGCTGAGGCAGTCGCGGAACCAGTTTCCCAAGTTCCAGCGCAGACCGACCCCGCTCCCGAGTCGGACGAAGAAGAACTCCTTCTTCGCGACCCCTCGGAAAGTGAGGAGGGATGCGCAGAGGAGCTAAGGAAGCTGGCCATCCGTAAGGAAGAGGGCAAGGAGGAGAGGGAGATGTCGACGGAAGAGATGTCGACGGAGGAGACCGACGACGATGGCGCCGTCCCCTTCCTCTCCGACTTGTAAAATCCTTCAAGCCAACCTCCACCACAGCGAAACCGCAACGGCTCAGATACGTAAGTGGATGGAGGTCAACACTACAGCCATAGTACTGATCCAGGAGCCGTGGGTCAGGAAAGGCACTGTCTGCGGTCTCCGCAATACAGAAGGTAAGTTGACAGTACATGCGGGACCGGAAAACCCCCGGGCCTGTATCTATACAACTAAAAACATACAAGCGCATCCTCTAACAAGTTTCTGTTCCAGAGACCTGTGCGCCATAAAGGTGCAAGGAATGCAGGACTCCAAACTACAGGAGGTGGTAATGGCATCGGTCTACATGCCGGAAGCCGACGACCCACCGCCACATGACATGACGAGGCTGGTCAATTACTGCGAAGAGACGGGACTCGAGCTCATCACGGGCACCGACTCGAACGCACACCACGTCCTCTGGGGCATGACTACAGGGAACGACAGAGGTAAGAAACTTGTCGAATACCTATTCACTACTAACCTAAACATAATCAACACAGGTTCAATTCCAACGTTTGTAAACAGACGAAGCAAAACAATCATTGATTTGACACTAGCAACCGAAGAAGCAACGGAACACATCTCGAACTGGCATGTATCGAGTGAACTCTCATGCTCAGATCACAGATGGATTCGATTTGACATTCAGGTAAATACACTTGCGGTAGCACCAAGGAGGAACCCAAGGAAAACGGACCGGGTCCAGTACGCACAGCGTATAGGGCAGGCACTAGCACGTACAGAGGTATCTCCAAAAATAACAGGCACCGCAGAAATAGACAAACAGGTAGGTATCTTTACGGATACCGTCATAGACTGTTACCATCAATCATGCCCTTTAACTACCCCACCGACAGGCAATGGGTACAAAGCCAATTGGTGGGGACCTGAGCTGGAGAGACTCAGGGCTAAAATGAGGAAACAACTTAACAGGGCAATGAACACCGGGGCAGACCAGGACTGGGATGATTATAAAGTCACAAAGTCCAGGTACAAAAAACGGCTCAGATACAGGAGTACAAGCTCATGGCGCAACTTCTGTACCAACATTGAGTCCACTACACAGGCCAACAGGATAAGGAAAGTTCTCTCTAACAACACAGCCTTAACACTAGGATCCCTGCGCAAGCCTGACGACACCCTCACCAACTCACCGGAGGAAGCAGAGCGCGTCCTGGTACAAACGCACTTCCCGGACTGCGAGATATCGAGTCCAACCGCGCAGTTGGATGAGGTAACCACCCCAACAGAGGAAGGGTGGCGACTGGCCAGCGAGGTAATAACCCCCCAAAGAACACAATGGGCCATTGACAGCTTTGACTCCTACAAATCACCAGGACCAGATGGGATCTTCCCCGCCCTATTGAAATGGGGTGGGGCGGCGCTAACGCATTGGCTCACCATCGTCCTGGGCGCCTGTCTAGCGCACATGTTCGTGCCTAAACAGTGGAGGGAAGTCAAGGTCATCTTCATACCGAAACCAGGTAAAGGAGACTACACGGACCCAAAATCCTTTAGACCAATAAGCCTAACCTCCTTCCTGCTGAAGACGCTGGAAAGGCTGTGTGACAGACATCTGAGGGAGAGGGCGCTAATGCGGGCGCCCCTGCATCAGAATCAACATGCCTACAGTTCAGGTAAATCAACAGAATCTGCGCTGCATGCGGTGGTTACCAAAGCGGAAGTCGCAATCAAAAATAAGACAATGTGTCTAGGCACCTTCATTGACATCGAGGGAGCCTTCGACAAGACCAAATTCACCAGCATAACCGCAGCACTGGCAAGACACGGAGTGCATGAGGTTATGATTAAATGGATAAACAACATGTTAAGTCAAAGGGTCATCAGGCTCGGGGAAGACAAGACAAAGCAAGCACAGGTAGCGAAGGGATGCCCACAGGGAGGCGTCCTCTCACCACTACTCTGGAACATGGTGGTTAACGACCTAATCACCAAGCTAAACAACAGTCATCACTACACCATCGGGTATGCTGACGACATAGCGATACTCACTAGCGGTATCCACGCAGGTACAGTGTGTGATGTGACCCGCTCCGCACTCGCCATAGTGGAACGCTGGTGCAACGACAATGAACTAACAGTCAACCCAAGGAAGACCGAGCTAGTAATGTTCACCAACAAACGGAACCTGGGAACCTACCGACTACCCAGACTGTTCAATACAGAACTCCAACTGTCAACAGAGGTAAAGTATTTGGGTGTAACACTCGATGCCAAACTTAATTGGAGCAGTCACCTAGACAACAAAATTCAGAAAGCTACAGTCGCCTTCTGGCAATGCCGTAGAATGGTAGGTAGGACTTGGGGGCTAAACCCCAAGATCACTCTATGGCTTTACCAGGCAATAATTCGACCAATAGTAAGCTACGGCGCTGTGGTGTGGTGGCCCCGTACCACACTAACCACGGTCGAAGCTAAACTGCAACGCCTCCAGAGACTGGCCTGTATGGCGGCTAGTGGCTGCATGAGGACTACACCGACTGCAGCCCTGGAAGTCATCATGGACATTCCGCCGCTACACATCTTCATCAGGCGGGAGGCGTTGGCGTCAGCCATACGCCTCAAAAAACAGCATCTCTGGAGACCGCCCAGGGTTCCTCACACCGAAATACTCTACGAGGCTGTAGGTAGGGAACCCCTTATAGAGGCATCAACCGACATCATCCCAAGACAGTTCGTCTTTGACAAAAAGTACAAAGTCGAACTATACGAAACCCCCCAGGAAGGACTTAACCCCAGAGAGTTAAGAATCTTCACGGACGGGTCCAAGACAAGGTCAGGCACCGGATCAGGCGTATTCTCGGAGGACCTAAACATACGCATCTCGACACCATTAGGGGCCCACAGCACAGTCTTCCAGGCAGAGTGTATGGGTATAATAATGGCTGCTCACGCAATCGCCTCCAGGGAGGTAAGGGGATATCCCATCCGCATACTTTCCGACAGTCGATCTGTACTGCAAGCCCTACAAGGTCACGCGACGACTTCTGGGCTAATACACGAGTGCCACAACATCCTATCAGAGGTATGAAATAACGGCGACATAACCCTGCAATGGATCAAAGGACACAGCAACTCACGCGGTAACGACGCAGCGGATGCACTGGCTAGGGAAGGTTCAGAGTCTAGAGCCGTAGGACCGGAACCCACAATTCCTCTACCCATAGCATGGCTGCGGAACACACTGCGACTAAACACCAAGGTAGAACACCAATAATATTGGCATACCCTAGGAACCTGCAGGCAAACCAGGGAGGCCCTCCCGACAATCAACCCCGGACTGTCAAGGAAGCTAAAGAAGCTAAAGAGGCCGGCACTTCGTCTCCTGACGGGAGCCATAACTGGTCATGCACTATTAAACAAACATCTTTTCATCCTAGGTGTTACAGACAGTCCTCTCTGCAGAGCCTGCATGGAAGAGGAGGAGACAGCCGCCCACGTCATCCTGACGTGCCCTGGGGTGGCAGATTACCGGGCAAAGCACCTCGGAACACCGGGGTCACTACCGGAGGCCGTCGGCAACATAAAGGGTCTGCTAGGCTTCCTGGTGGAACTGGGTTGGCACGAATAATAGTAGTGCCAACCCACACGCAAAATAGGCGCAATTATGACGTCGAGTTGCGGAAACCCAGCCCGCGTACACCTATAACCTATAACCTATATGGTATCGTTGCCTTTCCCTTTCTTTGATTTTCTCGTAAAGTTCTGGGTTGCTCGCAATTTTGGCTTTTCTCATGCGTTCCGCCATCCTCTTCTTTTGTAGTGTCTCTTCTCGTGTTAGTTTTCGGCTTTTATTCTCTTTGTGACCTGCATTAGATTTTCTTTGTTTCGGTTTACAGAGATCTAAAAAAGAATGACTTGTATTACCAAAGTGAAAGTCTAGTATAGTATATTGTGTAACTAGGTCAGCAATGACATTGTGACGAAATGGAGATTATTAAAAGCTCGAGGCCGAAGACATTTTAATGATTTACTATACAAAAACAATAAAATTCTTACTATCCATCTATCCATGTACAAATATTTTTTAACCATTGCTATCGAATGATTGTGAGTGTTGGTATCGGTATATTCATTACAAGTTTCAGTACAGCATCGTACAGTCAACGTCAACGATATGTTTGCGCTTATTTCAACGTAATGCGGCGAAAAATGTACAATATATCGTGAGTTATTTTTATTATAAACAATTTTTTTGCCTTATAATTTTTTGCGTTTTCGGGGCCAATTCGTGTAAAGCGTTCGAAAAATTACGTGATCACTCCTCAAGTACCGCTTCTCAATGGCTGTGCTCAGCGTTCACAGCAACAATCGTGTTTTCTATGGTCCGCAGCGTGGCGTGGCATCTGCGAGAGTGGTGCGACGAACAGTACCATACTACGACGGGGTTGTTGCTACGTGGTTTGGTGCGGGTTGAGAACGTATACTCCTGGTATCTGATTTGTACTTGGCCTTTGCGGGACTTGACGAATATTGCTGAAATCGCATTATTATATTATTATATATAGTTATTAGGTTTTTATTACATCGTTATTAAAGCCCTACATTTTTTTTGGTGTAAATATCAAAACCCTTAAAAAATATTAATAGTTTGTTTATTGCCTAAATCTCAGTCTAACTTTACATGTAGTGTCGTCTACAAATAACAATACCAATTAATTAAGTATACAATGTAGCAAGTAAGAACTATGACCATCCCTCATCAAGTAAGAACTATCATCATCACGATCTGACTGTTGCGACGACGATTTCACAAACACAGAAACAACAGCTATAATAAATTATTAAGCATGTATTCCTGTTGGTCGATCACATAACGCATTGTACGCGCGTCGGGTAGATCTAAATGTCAATTTTTATATGGAAAAATGACAGTTGGATCTGACCGACGCGCGTTCGGAACGTTACGTGATTACCCCCCTGGTATCACGTCTCAATGGCTTTGTACCGCATTTACATCTACAGCCTTGGTCAAAAGTATTGAGCACGTTTGCGTTTTTCATACAAAAGTCAAACTTTAAAAGGTGCATTTATAAATTTTTAAATTGAAAGTTGTTCTGTCGGAAAAAATCGTCCTATTTATTGACGTTAAGGGAAATTCCGTGAAAAAAATATGCAATTAAACCTTTATTGTAAAACCCGACTTTTTCTAGCTTCAGTTTTCTTACGCAAATAGCAATTTCAAAATGATATATATTAATGATTAGCACATGTTCAAACACTTATTATATTTTACGTCTTCGTGTATTTATGAAATTGAAAAATAATACTTTATCCATAAGTTACAAAGGAAAACGTGGGGGGCTTAATACTTTTGGCCAAGGCTGTATAAGCGTGTTGGCTAAGGCCCGCAGCGTGGCGTGACAGCTTCGAGAGTGGTGCGTTGAACAGTAGTACCCCACTAGGATGGGGTTGTCGCTACGCCGTTTGGCACCAGTAAATGACCATGTATTCCCGGTACCACTTCTCAATGGCTGTGTATAGCGTTCACAGCTATAATTGTGTTTTCTAAGGTCCGCAGCGTGGCGTGACAGCCTCGAGAGTGGTGCGACGAACACTACCACACTATGATGGGGTTGTCGCTACGCCGTTTGGCACCAGTAAACGACCATGTATTCCCGGTACCACTTCTCAATGGCTGTGTACAGCGTTCACAGCTATAATTCTGTTGTCTAAGGTTCGGAGCGTGGCGTGATAGCCTCGAGAGTGGTGCGACGAACAGTACCATACTATGATGTGGTTGTCGCTACGCCGTTTGGCACCAGTAAACGACCATGTATTCCCGGTACCACTTCTCAATGGTTGTGTACTTCACAGCTATAATTGTGTTTTTTAAGGTCCGCAGCGTGGCGTGACAGCCTCGAGAGTGGTGCGACGAACACTACCACACTATGATGGGGTTGTCGCTACGCCGTTTGGCACCAGTAAACGACCATGTATTCCCGGTACCACTTCTCAATGGCTGTGTACAGCGTTCAAAGCTATAATTCTGTTGTCTAAGGTTCGGAGCGTGGCGTGACAGCCTCGAGAGTGGTGCGACGAACAGTACCACACTATGATGGGGTTGTCGCTACGCCGTTTGGCGCGAGCAGAGAACGTATGCTCCTGGTATCTGATCTGGACTTGGCCTTTGCGAGACTTAGCGAATATTGCTGAAATCGGGATGTACTTAGTTATTTGGTTTTAATACAACGTTATAAAAAAAATTGTGTAAATATCAAAATCCTAAAAAATATAAATATATTGTTTATTGCCTAAATCAACAATACAATACAATATAAATAACTTTAGCTACCAAAGCTGCATAAGAAGCATGAGTTTTACAAATTGGTGTATTTATTTAATCGTATGGCATACATATGTCGCCTTTAAAGTGTGTCACTCTTTAGCACCACCCAGGGACACGTTAATCAAAATCATTGTTTTTACTTTTGGGTGAACTGTGGCAGTGAGTATATTAGTATTGTATCTTGCTGTATATTATACTACATTCTAAATTATCAAAATAACCCCGGTTTACGGTAACGTCTGTGAACGAAAATATTAACGCACTCGCTGCCAGGAACCCTTCTAGTAAGCGCACTCCGCGTAGGCGATTTCCGGTACTTAGAGATGAGAGAAAACACGAGATTGACTACAAGCGTAGCGCGTAGCGATTATTGGCAGCGAGGCTTGAGGCTTGAACGAGGCCTAGCAATGCTATTGATTTGTGGATTTTTTCCTCGCACACTGCTCCTATATCTCGCACAGCAATGCATATTAGGCACGCATGTGCGTAAGTGCGGCTTAAACAAGGCTAATAAGATAAAATAATAGGTTAAGAGTTAGATATATTTATTTCGTAATATAAAAATACAATGTAAATTGAAACAATTTTAACGTCCAAAAATTACAGAAAAATAATTATAACAATTGTATTAAAACATAATAAACATTTATATATTTTATTACACACCTCTTTAATTTCATCAGTAGATAATTAAGCGCAGTTACCATTTACCTCATACCATTTTTCATACGGCGTCTCACCTCCCAGACTAGTTGTTGGATAGTTTTGAATATGACATTCAGTTAGTATAGCATGACCCCAAAAGCCTGGTGAGAGATTTACCGCAAGTAACATGCATCTCGCCATATCCACTAGTGTTCTATTCTTTCTTTTAGCTGTATTTTATATTTAATTTAGTTTTTAATAATTAGTTTAGTTAATATTTTTTATTTATTAGGTTATTGTTTATGTATTTTTAATTGCACAATGTTTTTAAATGTACTTTTATTAATTACATTTCCTCCAGAGCAGTTCATATAAAAGGGTGGTTATGAGCATGGCTAAACTGCACAATGACGTTTTCGATGGTGACAGCCGTGGCCGGGCAACCCACCCGATTCCGCGCAGCGCACTTCCACCGAACTTTGTTGCTACGTTTACGTTGACGCTCCTTGTAGTATTTGCAGCCGCCGTAGACGAGAATTTGACCGCCTTGTTTAGTGGGTAGGAAGCTGGCTGGAAGGAAATATAGATTAAATACATTTCCTTCCAGCCAATACATAATAAATAATAATGAAGTATGGGAAATTCTAAGGATACCGACAGCCTCGCCAGTCTGTGAGAGGCTTCAAGCCTGAGTCACACTGACTGACGCAGCCTGCGGTGGCGGTCAATAGTAATTTTTCTATCTGCTTATAAAACCCACTTCCGGGACTTGTAAAGCATGTAGATATTATATAAAAAATACTATATAAAAAAACACTGAAACTTGTCTTAATTATTTATTACAAAAATAGGAATCCCATAAAAACATTCCATGGAAAAAATAGGCCAAGTCTCGAAACTCTTCCACCGTCAAAAGTTGTGAGATATTTCGTAGAACCAAGTCAGGCATTCTTATTAATCATTATAATATGCTTGCGAAATAAAATTCTGCAACTTGGGAATTAGAACACTTTAATACATTTTTGCTCTATTTATTGTTCTGTAACAATAGTCCTCAAATTACTCAGATTCGTAGTTAAGTAAAATACGGTTATCTTATATAGAAAACTCTCGTGAGAATCAAACATATTAAAATATAATAATAACGGGTCACTCACGTATTTAATGTCGAATATCGCTCGACTTCTCAGTCATGAGCACACGCGTTGCCCGCGCGTTTAGCACTGCGCGCCCGCGCCCTGCTAGCTCGGCTGGTTTGCTCAGGCGCAGGCGGGGTCAGCGCAGAAAGCGGGAATCTACCCTCGTTTTCTTCAGCATTGTTCAATGTCGGGTTACACACAACCCCCCCATTTGCTCATGTAAACAAGTTTTGATTCCTACCTACATCATTACATAAAAATATTGTGAAACTTATAGTTACTTGTAGTATTTCCTATCGAATGATTGTGAGTGTTGTTCACATTAACGATCTCATTGTAGATAGTCGTAATCGTAGCGCGGCAGCCGTGACGGTGGTGCGTAGAGCATCTCCAGCGCTCCCTGAAGCCGCGCGCATGCTCCAAACGGAACGGGTATCCATTGTACTTTAGTATACACTTCCCTCGATGTGACGCCACGAATGCAACTGTGAAGATGGTAGAGTTACAATTTGTGAGTGATAATGTAGGGGGGCGATTGCGTGATAGTAATTTGTTACGACAGTCGTCGTATCCTTGATAGTTGTAAGCTGTAACACTGCGATAACAATATTTTTTACTAAATAGGTAATTGAAGTAACGAAGGAATATGAAAGACAGATTTTATTTTAGGTGAAATAATGAAGGAATATGAAAAACAGATTTTATTTTAGGTATATATCCATCTTAACATCTAAACATCCAACATCTTAACTTTCACATTTATAATATTAGTAGGATTAGGATAGTAGGATATAGGATATAAACTCAAAGGATTGGAATTTTAGTTAATAGTATTTTATGCAACAGTTGTATAAGAGAGGTCAAAAAAGGCGAGTGGCGTGGGTTACAATGTGAGCCGAAGGCGAACATTGTAAAGAAAGACGCCACGAGCGTTTTTTGACTTAGTTATACAACGTTGCATACAATACTTTTTCTACGACTAGCTACTATGGAATAAAATGCAAAATAAAACAAAGAATAAATTTTTCTTAAACTTAGTCGTATAGGTGCCGAGATTTAGTAGGCAACAAATTTTCGGTCACTGCTTGTGGGCTGCCGGTGTATTTCTTCTGGTGTAGAAGCAATATTTTCATCGTCATCCATTTTTATTACTTTTGAGAAACACCAACTATTTTGTAGCAAACACAACGGCCGCAAACTCAAACAACAATTTATAAAATAACCGGGAATTCGGGAAACATGAAAATGAGACAAATGGGTGTCTATGGTTAACTTTGTTTTTAATTGATGTCAACTTGCCAGTGCTGCCATATTAAGAATAAGTTAGCAGCAATGCCTTTAGTTCAAAAATTTCTAAAAAGTAAAAACATTCAGTGGTTTGTTAAGTTGGTAGTACCTAATGTATAGGTTTAGAAGCGTATGGCTGCTAAGCGTATCGTTTTGGCGACATAACAGCACGGCTGTGCCGTACTGTTATGGGGAATAGAGTATAGACTTTTCTGCAAACTTATTTTGTATGTCTTTATATTAGTGTTCGTGACTATGTAAATGACAGATAAAAGTACAGGAGTAGAAAAAGGGAGTTTATCATCGATCATGGTAAAAAAACTATTTTTTTCTTAAATTCGTATAATTTTTTTCAATTGCAGCGTAATTAGATCTACTGCGTAATGTTAATGGAGGGAGATAGCCGTGAAGGTTTCTTATAACGATAATCTTTTCGTCGACGATAAAAACGATATCGAGGCACCCCTCCTGGAGGTGCGTCGAGCAAATCCATTGCGATATCGAATAACGCTCATCTTTTGCTGAAGGCTTATTTTGTTTCAAACTGAACGCTATACACCGTTGTGCACCAATAAACGCGTGCCTCGAATTGAAGTAAGATAGGTAATCTACTAGACTAAAAAAGTGTAAAATTTTATAATGAAACCTAAAGCACCGGTTAAATAATAAATGTACTTAATATTTTTTTCTTATCTCCAAATCATCATAATTATTCTCAATCGAGCACTAGATAAAGAACTAAACAACTTTTTGGTAGCAAGATCGAGGTCCATTTACTGTCACAGAAATAGACGTTCTCAAAAAGGTTTGTATTATATGAAACATAATGCAACTAAGTATAACATTTTGAATAGACTAATAGACTCAAAAAGATATGAATGTTCGAAATTGTTAACATCAGTCATCGTAAAAAATTACATATATATCTATTTTTTTCTTATTTTCGAAAACATTTTATCAAGCGCAGCGTAATTTGGTTTAACTACATAATCAGGACAATTTCTGCGTAATCGAAATTGAGAGGGATGGTCGTGATGCTTTCTTGTAGCGATAATCTTTTCGTCCGCGGTAAAAACGACGGCGAGGCAACCGAGCCGGCCGTATTCCGAGCAAATCCATTGCGATAACGAATATGGCTCATCATTTACTGAAGGCTTCTTTTGTTTCAAACTGAGCGTGTACTCGTAGCCCTCGTGCACCAACAGACGCGTGCCTTGAATCGACGTTACATATTTTACTAAAACAAAAAAAAACGTAAAATGTGATTATGAAACCTAAATGTCTCGAGGGAGGGTAGGAATTACACACCGGTTAAACGACAAAATGTTTATTCTCATTCTCACTGAATGTGGTATAATACCAAACATATCATCATTATTATTCTCAATGGAACAACAATTATATCATCCACGGGAAACTATCGCTTGCGAGATGTCGAAGTCATGTAACAGTGTTACATGGTAAGCGGCTTCGACATCGTGTAATTTAATTACACGATGTCGAAGCCGCTTACCATGTAACACTGTTTTTGTTTATACAAAAAAATCCCGAGACTTTGTTTTTATAAATAACGCCGAACCCTTTAGTTTATTTGAATTCCCATATTTCTGCGTATCCAAAATCCATGAGTTCAATACTCCCGCGCACGAAAACTGACAGTTGTCGGCAAGATGGCGCCGAGACGACGCGCACCGCAACGAGGCCCGGTAAGTAAAAAATCTTTAAAAATATAAATCTTCGTTTTTTATGCACTTTTTTAGTTGAAATACATTTTATAATAGTCAAATAATGTGTTGTGGTATGTACGATCGCACCTTGAACTAATACTGAGACAAAATAAGACTTCGAATATGAGTGTTGTTTATAAACAACATTGCGAAGTTCTGAGCATTTGACCTGCACGTGCCTATGTTGTTTTAAACTAACACTGCCCACTTACGTAACATATTTTTTTGACGTTTTGATAATTCTACTTAATAATCCCCCATTTTCCAACTGCACTAACTTTATATTTGTAATAGGGTAAGGTGTGGACCTATAATTTTGTTGATCATTTTATGATTGTTCCCTATTAATCTCGCCTTTTTAATTATTTACATACATAGGGACCAATTAAATACCCTGGGTAAAAGAAAAGTAGGTATCTTAAGTTGGGTACTTCATCTGTCTCTGCCTACCCCAATGTGATACGTGCGTGAGTATAATGTATCTTTAAGCTTAGATAATTAGTTAGTGCATCAATGCTAAAATTGTAACGCATGCTGTGGTTGCCTATTATTAGGGTTACAATTAGACTTTATATTAGTGCTTGTTTTTTGCATAAAATGTAACATTATGAACTCCTTTGGCAATCCTTAAATAAATAAATAGATAAATGTATGGATATTTCACCTCACCCCACTCTAATGCTATTTCTTCCCCTGTTTTGTTACTAATCCGTGAAAGCTTTGGATATTGGTTTCTTTGTTTTGCATGTTTTGTGTATTTGCTTGCTTCAGGGTATAAAATGGGAACGTATCTCAAAAATAATGGCCCTCGTGCCACCTGAAAATACTGTTTCATCAGATGGCAGCAGCTCTTTTGACGAAGAATCTGAAAGCCAAAACCTGAAAGCATGTATTATCAATAGCGTCCATGATAACTCTGATGCAAGTTCCGAACCACGCTCGATTCCATCCTCTATGGAGAGATATGATATATCAGATACATCAGATGTTGCCTACGAAACCGTCGCCCAGCCCGTCAAAACTATTCCTAATCGCCTAATTTCGGATATTGAAACTGTTACCGTGGTTATTACACAAACGAAGTTTGGGTGCCGACAAAAAACACATGCTGCTAAAAAAGGTCAGGACACAGATTGCTGCCGAACTTCTAAGAAAGGATAGAGTTAAAAGTACAAAGACTCAGCACGATAATGTCGCCATGATCAAAAATCCTGCAGTGCCCAGACCCTTTGACGGCATCAGATATGACAACATTGGCCATTTGCCCGTATTTTGTGCGACCCAAGGTAGATGCAAGTACTGCAAAGGTGGGTACACAAAGGTCCAATGTGCCAAGTGTCGACTCCGCTTGTGTTCCAACACCGAAAAAGAACTGTTTTTACAACTTTCATGTTCGTAATTAAATATTTTTTGTAAAAAAAATTGTTTCATTTTGATTTCCGTATCCTGCGCAGTGTTGTTTATAAACAACACCCATCAACGAATGTCGTATTGTGGGTAACGGGCAATGTTGTTTCTAAACAACATATGATATTTTCAGACCTAAACATGAAATATTTTTTTTATTATTTTTTTACACCTAGAAATACTTACAATAACTTAGTTTTTAACAAAAAAACATTTAATTCGACAAAAAGGTGTCTTGGGCATTAAAGGGTTAACATCGGATTAACACCGGAAGAAGTGTTACAGTCACACTTCTTCCGGATAAAATGGTCACAAACAAATTACTCATCACAATTTATAAGGTTAACATCTTACCACTTGACATTGGTCCAGTATTTGACATTTTCATAACAATAGTTGACATCTACATTGGGACATTTACTTTACACCAGTATCGGAATACCAAGCCGAAAGAGAACACATTAACATTTAAAGATTATTAATACAGCACTACCTTAACTAATACATGAAAATCATAGTCATTGAAAATAAATAAAAATAATTTACTTGTAGTAAGAAATGTATTTTTGCATTGCTGTAGTGCATAATTTAAGATTGTAGTTCTTATGGAGTTAATATTAATAAAAAACGCACACAAAATTTGATGGAGTTTTTGGTCAGTAGACTCACTATAATAATTCAAAAGAGTGACCATATATTTTTTCTCTCAGGGTTCTTAATTCCTTATTATCTTATAGAACCGAGTTATACTTGTGGTATCACTTAAGGAGTAATGTATTCTCTTTCTGAATTTATTTCAGGAGATGGATAAGAAAATAATGAGCTACGACTAGCGGTCCTAAGTGTTATAATCTTCTTTTTTAGACAAAATTTTCGCTGATTTATTCTGTTCCTTTGCTTAATTATTTTTTGAATTTGAGGAGGTATTTCGTGAAGTGGCCTTATAACCCCCTCTGCTTTCTTCTTATGGTATCGTTGCCTTTCCCTTTCTTTGATTTTCTCGTAAAGTTCTGGGTTGCTCGCAATTTTGGCTTTTCTTATGCGTTCCGCCATTCTCTTCTTTTGTAGTGTCTCTTCTCGTGTTATTTTTCGGGTTATATTCTGTTTGTGACCTGCATTACATTTTCTTTGTTTCGGTTTACAGAGATCTAAAAAAGAATGACTTGTATTACCACAGTGAAAGTCCATTATAGTATATTGTGTAACTAGGTCGGCAATGACATTATAACGAAATGGAGATTATTAAAAGCCCGAGGCCGAAAACATTTTAATGATTTACTATACAAAAACAATACAATTCTTACGTTCCATGTACAAATATTTTTTAGCTATTGCTATCAATCGCTATATTCATTACAAGTTTCAGTACAGCATCGTACAGTCAACGTCAACGATATGTTTGCGCTTATTTCAGCGTAATAAGGCGAAAAATGTACAATATTTCGTGAGTTATTTTTATTATAAACAATTTTTTTGCCGTATAAAATCTTGCGTTTTCGGGGCCAATTCGTCTAAAGCGTTCGAAAAATTACGTGATCACTCCTCAAGTACCGCTTCTCAATGGCTGTGCTCAGCGTTAACAGCAACAATCGTGTTTCCTATGGTCCGCAGCGTGGCGTGGCATCCGCGAGAGTGGTGCGACGAACAGTACCATACTACGACGGGGTTGTTGCTACGTGGTTTGGTGCGGGTTGAGAACGTATACTCCTGGTATCTGATTTGTACTTGGCCTTTGCGGGACTTGACGAATATTGCTGAAATCGCATTGTACTTAGTTATTAGGTTTTTATTACATCGTTACTTAAAGCCCTAAATTTTTTTTGGTGTAAATATCAAAACCCTTAAAAAATATTAATAGTTTGTTTATTGCCTAAATCTCAGTCTAACTTTACATGTAGTGTCGTGACACTTCATTAATTGCTACTTCAACGGAATCTTGTCAGAATCTTTGAAGTGCTTTACATCCTTGAGGAATTCCATAAGCCATATGTGGTCTTCATCATCGGTTCTACTTTACCAGAATTGCGATTTCCGAGGGTAAATACACAAGTTATCATCAGACAAGCAAAACCTATCGTCAACCTCAAATCCCTTCTTAAAGAACATTATTTGTCTCTCCCCTGATTGTATTTTTTGGCCGACTGTTTATGTATCATATATTTGTATTTGTTTTATTTGTATATATGTACCTATGATTGTGTATGTATGTTTATATATAGAGGTATTTATGTACGTTTATGTTTATAATTATATTGATTTTTGATTAAAAATAATCTCTGCACCACCTGCATAATATAGTTTTATCTCTTTCTCCGATACCCAAAGGTTGTCTGGAAGAGATCGCGCGATAAGACCGCCTGTTGTCTACCTCTACCTACATGTTATTGTATTGTCTCTCTCTGTAATTGCTTTGTTTGTGTGAGGTGTGCAATAAAGAGTATTTGTATTGTATTGTATTGTATAATAGAAAATACTGAAATCACTACTCGCGTGCCTATAAAATTAGAGGGTTAACCTCGATTTCCCTGGGATCTCATCATCAGATCCTGACTTGTGCTCACCTGAATACTTTAAAGAATACGATTAAAGGTCTATACGTACCTATAAAATTTCAAAAAATATCCTCCAAATCCTAACCGTTGAGGAGTTGTACCTTCCATGATGAGCCCACCAACATGAAGTGATAAACGCAAATACCTGAATAGCTTTAGAAAATACATGAAACACGTTATACGTGCCTGTAAAATTTATCGGTAGCCCACGATTTCCCTGGGATCCCATCAGATCCTGACTTGGTAAGAATCGGCGAACATACTTAAAAAAAATACAGTGGAACATTATAACCTCCTCCTTCTTTGAAATCGGTTAAAAGTAGTGTCACGGTTTAGTGGTTGTGATTAGCAACTTTTATCTTGCTAGGAGAGAGTAAATCTCACTTCCTGGCCAAGGCAAGACGTAAACCTTTAGACAAACCACGGGCGGTAATTCGTAAAGCCCCAGATGTTATTTATGGATATAATACACAAACACCTGCGATCTTGGGGCATTCACGAATTCACCGTACTATGTAATACGTTGAGCGAGTCGATGATTTTGATAGACTTTACGCTGGTGTGTTACGGAACATATATCTTGTCGTATTGATGTTCACCGTATTGCGTTACGACCTGTATTTTCCCGTAGATGCTATGTACTTTGAATGTCTACAACTTTATTAAAAATCAATTTAGAAACTTGAAAATCATGTTTGAGAAAATAAAAATAGTTTGCTAGGATTCACCCACATTCCTTTACTTTGAAATATTTACTTTTTAACACAATTAACAGTTTACTAGTCATCATAATATCGGGTCTAGACGCTACTGATTTAAGATGCGCAGCGCGCTGTGTATGAGTAGTGTGTTAGGTTTGTTGATAATGTTAACACATAGCTTTGCATTATGGGAATAAAAGAAATAAAACAGCTGTAATATTTGACTTTTAATGTCTAGAAGTCAGGAGAGTTGAGGTTTTTACAAGGATAGGTTTACTTATGTGATATAAAAAAAAATTGTTTATTTTGCACAAAAATATTAAGCGGTGTAAATGTTTTTAAGGAACATCGTGGTTATGTTCCTTCCTGACGCTACTGATTCTGTCACCAATAATGTAAATGACGGCTCTGCAGCCTCTATGCTGGCGGCGGCAGTACCACCTGGTTTTCAGTACGTTGTTCGTGAACCTCTGGTAGTGCGGGGTGAATATGAAGTCCTGGTAAAATAACCTCCGGGCTTTGCCTACGCCGTATATTTGGTAACATTCACCTGAAACCGTAATTATAATTATTGTTCATTCTAATTGCGGGTCTATAATAGTGCATATGGCATAAACTTCCGCCACGACACATGTATCTACGCAGCAACAACATTTTTTTATGACTTTTTGAAAAGAAACAAATATACAGATTATGTGAAGTGATTCAAAAGTATTATGTACCTAAATACCTACTTACGATAAATATCGACAAAAATAAGGCCTAAAAATATAAAACAATTTCTAAATTAATGTACGTATAGTATATGAAACATTTATTATCGACTAACATTTGGTATAGCACTATAAGACTAACAACAAACATTTAAAAAAATCATATTGACAAAAAAGGTCGTGACCCTCAACGTAAAAAGGCACATCTAGTCAACATAAATGGCATGAAACTCATTCATAACTAAAATAAAATATTTAAAGTATGACGTAATTTGGCAAGTCCAATAAGCTAATACATGGGGCGTTTCTTATATACAGGGTTGTAATCCGGAATGGCCAAAAGCGGCGAATAAGATGGTGACACTGTGTTTGTTAAATATGACCATCTTATTCGCTTTTGGCCATTCCGGATCACGACCCCGAAATCACCCTGTATATACAATACAATATTTCTAACGACAGTAATTTTTACAGTACACATGGTGTTACTTTCCCGCACTAGTACGGAAATGAGCACTTTCCGTGCGTATGTTGAAACTTTAAAGAGCCATATGTACCTACTGTTAAACGTTCCTTCGGTCGTGTTTTAATTTATCACCACTCGTTGCGAATTTCCTATTTTCCGCACTTGTATCGTAAATAACTATTGTGTTTCCATGACAAAACTCCTATAACTTTAATCCATTTAGTAAATACTAGTGATTATGCTCAGTCTTAACCGTCGCGATGACGTCATCGACAGTATAAAGACACGCCTTGCACCCTTTCGAGTGGTGAGTATCGCAATACCACCGAGTCTTCAAGCACCCTCCTACGTTGCGTTGCAAGTGCTTGCTGTACACGTAGCCGTTCAGTCTGATCTTACGGATGCCGCGTTTGGTGGTCACGAACTCTGGGTAATCTAGAAATAAAAGGTTAGTATTGTGGAGGTTCAAATCTGTACCAATAAAATAATAAATAATCCACAACGACACTCCGGCTGCTGTGCCCGCTTGTGCTAGAGTGACAGTAGAGGCATCCCCTCCCACCACCCTTGCCACGCAGGCTGCACCAGCCGTAATACATTTTTTTTCCTCTGCATTACAAGACCTTTATTTTTGTTCCGATATTTATTTATTTAATTATTCAAACAAATTACACAGTATTACAGTGAGGCACCAATGCACTATGAAATGCATAAAATGTTATTTAAGTACTAACATAATCTTATAAAAACAATAATCTTAACAACTAACAACTAACTGAAGACGGACGGTCATCCATCGCCTCACATAAACATATATCGCTTTAGTTACATACATAAGTCAAGACATATCAGACATTCGATGTAAGGAAACATAAAATGTAACATAAGATGGTCACATTATTTGATATTCCTATTCATTGACGCAGCTGAGACAATGGCAGGTACACTTTCAATAGCGAACCCTTAAAGAAATTGGGGTCGCGTACACCTGCCGCTTACAAACGGCAGGTGTACGCGACCCCAATTTCTTTAAGGGTCTTCCCCTAAGAAAAGTACGGTAGAAGATAGCTTCTACCGTACAGCAAAGGCTGCAGGGCGGTAGGGCTCAATTATTACTTAGCCTAAGCGTACTTTCGTTAATAATAAAATATGAAGAACAATTCTGTCTGTCTAGGAATGCTACTTATCGTTAGACAAAAAAAAACATCACACTTGTTCGCAATGGCGTTATTACTTGCGAGCGTACATAGCAGTTATAGCCGTTTTACCTCCCACGGGCTGTTAAATTTAGTTTTAAAATATAGAACCCTCTGATTGGCTTAAGCAAATCTGGTTGCTCTGTGATTGGTTGAAAAAAATATCTAGTTGGCCAAGCCGCCCCGCCCCGCAAGAATACTGCTCTGTGATTGGTTGAAATATTGAAGCTGCGCGCTCCACTAGCACTGATCTGGAAGTGAAGTTGTAAATTTTTGATTGGTGCGGCTGTATGAAACTTAGATTTTTCTGTCTTTTGTAGTTATTTATTTCCTCGCAAACGTGATGAAAAATATTGTGTATAACACCGGCGTGAGAATATTGCAAACTCAAGTTATCAATAGACTCTCGTTAGCAATATTCCACTTAAGCCCCTCCTTAAACAACATACTATTAATATTATTATTTTATTTGTGTGATGAGCACGAATATTTGTTCCTGAGTCATGGATGTTTTCTATGTATTTAAGTATGTATTTATCTATATAAGTATGTTTATCGTCGTCTAGTACCCATAGTACAAGCTTTGCTTAGTTTGGGACTAGGTCGATTTGTGTATGATTGTCCGCAAATATTTATTTATTTATTTATTTATTATTTATTAAACAATGTACTATTATGTCACGATTAGCTGTTCTGTTCAGCTATGTAAAAATGCACAACAAGACACCCGTTTTCATTTTGTATAATATTCGCGTGGCTTAAGTTTGAATAAACTTTTCGAGTAGGACTTTAAACTTTCATGCTTTATACACATACTCGTATTTAGACCATTACTTTACACGAGTCTAAAGCGATATTCGTTTCCCTTCATTTCTGACGTTTCGGCACGGGTTACACCTGCGGCGGTGTCAGCTCTGCCATTCTCGAGATTTGTGACTGTGCCACGACTCCATATAAAATGTTCGTATATGGTCGTGGTAATTAGACACAACCGCAGACACAATTTGAGAATGGCCGAGCTCTCAGATGACTGACGTTTAAATACAGTTGGGACTTACGATTAATTATAATTATTTTATACTAGCCCGGGATAAAAACTATCCTGTGTTTTAATCCAGGCTATAAACTATCTTTGTGCAAAACTTCATCCAAATCGATTGAGCCGTTTAAGCGTGATTGAGCAACAAACATCTAAACATCCAAACACCCAAACTTGTAGGATTTTCGCTTCGTTTTCTTATTTCTTCCGCTGCCTTCGCATGTTGGTCAAGTAGCTATTCAGCTGCTTGTCAACCAAGTCCAACATTATCGGCTCGCTTTTTGGATCACCTATAACAAAATAAACTCTTTAGAAGTACTATACTTATATACTTAAGTATTATACTTGTTCAAAACGTCAATAGCAGAAACTGACGGCGGCGCACGCAACGCATGTCACCAGCGTATATTTTTCCTTTCGTGCGTAGCGTGTGCCGCTACAGTCTGTCTATTTTAAATACGAAGCAAAACCCACGTGCATAGTATTATATAAGTACACCGCAGTGGGAGTGTAGGTTAAATATACGGGGTGTTTCCTGTAACAGGAGCAATAAATTAAACGGAGGCTTCCTTACTGCATTTGTAGTAACCCCTTTTGTCCATTTCTTTTCAAATGTTTTTAACTCGGAGAAAAATTGATCTGAAGTTATGACCTCCGAGTAATGTATCTTGGCACCACGAGATCATAGCACAGTAGTCAATGCAGATTTTGAGGTAGCATCATGTAGTGAGTCATAATAGTTTTTGCATTTTTGTTTTCAAAAGATATTTTTGTGATTTTTTCAATTTTTTTCAATTTTTTTTTGTGTTTTTAAAATAATAAAATACTTATATCACTCCAGAAGAGTAAAAAAGTACACCAAAACTTTAGTTAAAGAAAAAAAAATCCGAAAAAAAAATATTTTTTTTCAATTAAAACCACTTAGAAACAATTGATCACAAGCTTAATAATCTACCATTTAATTTATTGCTCCTGTTACAGGAAACACCCCGTATATATATATAAAATTGCTATCGCAGCGCGCTGCGCATCGCAAGTCTGTTCCGTGAGGAGCCGCTATAAGAAAAAAGTAAATATCGAATGTTTCTAAAAATGAGTAAACTGACTTTATTTTCTAAGAATCTAGATCATAAACGCGCTATGTATATTGTATTTGTTGACTGACTGTAATTAATTATGTGTATAATTTCTTCTCTTACATATTAACTCGATTGGCTTGACCAGCTGCTACTTTAGGTCAGTTGTGCAGAGGAGGAAACTGAAACATTGTATGAGCCAGTTAGCCCATACACTTACATATATTGTGTTGGAGTGCGTGGAAAGAACGGAGAAGTTAAGTTAAACTGATTTATTACTTTTAAAGTTACAAAATAGTGAGATTAATTGGCCGTTCCTTCAGTTGATGTTTATAGTATGAGAGGCTATATTTCGCTTATCCTGTAGCATGAAGTTCGCAACACAGGACCAGAAGTCATCATATCAGCTGAAAGACATCAACTGCTGGACATAGGCCTCCACCAAAGAGTGCCAAAGTGACCGGTCCTGCGCCACCCGCATCCAGCGGACTCCCGCAACCTTTACCAGGTCATCAGTCGACCTTCTGTCATCTTAACTAACTAATAAGGATTCCATACACAACACATAAAAAAACAAGTGTCAAGAGCTTTCCAACTCAATGCTCCGTGCAACTTTTACTGAGGTCATCTTAGACTGGTTCGGTACCTATTAAGCTAGACCTCCGGTGTCACTGTGCCGTGTCACTTATGGGACACCCTCATCATCATCATCATATCAGCCGAAAGACGTCCACTGCTGGACATAGGCCTCCTCCAAAGAGTGCCACAATGACCGGTCCTGCGCCACCCGCATCCAACGGACTACAGCGACCTTTACCAGGTCATCAGTCCACCTTGTGGGGGGCCACGCCGCGCCTTCTGGTACGTGGTCACCACTCGAGAACCTTTCCGACCCAACGGCCATCTGGTCTACGTGCAATGTGCCTCGCCCACTGCCACTTAAGTTTCTCGATTCTGAAGGCTATTGGTTACCTTGGTTCTACTGCGCCTCATTTCTGAAGCGATCATGCGGAGAAACTCCCAACATAGCCCTCTCCATTGCCCTTTTGGTGACATTGAGCCTTCTTATGAGGCCCATAGTAAGCGACCACGTTTCAGTGCCATATGTCATCATTGGCAACATACACTGGTCAAAGAATCTCGTCTTCAGACTGCGGAATATTGGACGATAAGATTTCGGATCGGATTCGACGATTAAGCTCTTTCTGGAAGTTGGACCTTCTTAACTGGACAGTCTGTCCTAGGTATATATAATCATCTACAACTTCGATCGTAAAGCGTCCGATTGTAATGGAAGTTGGTACTACATGTCCTTAAGTAGGTACTAAGATATCAAAAGGTTTGTGTTTCAGGTTCCTATGTGCAATAAAGCATAGTAACACAATAAATGCCGATAAGCAATAAATGAGTCATTCCGCAAGGTACTAAAAATCTAATAGGTAGCTTGCGAATAGGTACGATGAAATTATCCACTTCGCGTTTCGAATAACGTACCTATTGTGGGTTTATATGTATACAATAGCATCCTTGTTAAAATCTTCGAGACGTACTTTCTGGCCAGTGTCAAAATTACTAAGAACAAGAAGCTAAATAGCTCCCTATGTGACAATAACCGTTGGGTATGGAAAGCAATAAACAAAATATTTGTTTCATAGTGACTTACTGACTTAAACTTAGTAAGTCAAAAACTTGGGTCGCTTTTTGTATCATAAAAAAACTTTATGATCGATTTTTTTAGGTTTTCAACAATGATTTATAGTGTAAAAAAGCGAAATAAAATCTTAAAAACTTGGAGGCGCCGGGTATCGATCCCGGTACCTCTCGCATGCTAAGCGAGCGCTCTACCATCTGAGCTACGCCCCCCGTGGCAAATACTGTTGAATTTGTCCACCACTAGCAATTACAAAACTTGACATTGTGCCAAGACTTGTTATACTGGCCTTTCACTGACTGACCTAGTTTAAATACTTTAATTATTAATGTAAGTGACATTTGCATAGCTACAATGCGTGACAATGCTACAAAACCAAGAAGCACAAAATGTCCATTAAACTTAATGTACGATTTTACTTTTTAACTTCAAGATTCAGATGGTATCCTTAAGATATTTCTGCTAATGAACATTTTGTGCAACGCACGAGAAGTTTGGAGAAAAAACGCAATGGGACATGGTTTTCAAAGGACTTTATTAATTGTTTTATATACATTTGTGAGCCGTATCAGTATTCCTTTAGAGTATTGCTTTCTCGTTAACGTCTGCATGCATGTAAATGATATTCATAAAATTTTAAACAATGTGATATTGTACATAGGGCATGGTGACAACGGGAAACCTACGTGAAATTCAGTTCATGGATATAAAAGGGTCAAATAGATATAAAAGATCAGGATATAAAAAAAACAATAGTCCTCAAATTACTCAGATTCGTAGTTAAGTAAAATACGGTTATCTTATATAGAAAACTCTCGTGAGAATCAAACATATTAAAATATAATAATAACGGGTCACTCACGTATTTAATGTCGAATATCGCTCGACTTCTCAGTCATGAGCACACGCGTTGCCCGCGCGTTTAGCACTGCGGGCCCGCGCCCTGCTAGCTCGGCTGGTTTGCTCAGGCGCAGGCGGGGTCAGCGCAGAAGGCGGGAATCTACCCTCGTTTTCTTCAGCATTGTTCAATGTCGGGTTACACACAACCCCCCCCATTTGCTCATGTAAACAAGTTTTGATTCCTACCTACATCAATACCAATACAAGATTACATAAAAATATTGTGAAACTTATAGTTACTTGTAGTATTTCCTATCGAATGATTGTGAGTGTTGTTCACATTAACGATCTCATTGTAGATAGTCGTAATCGTAGCGCGGCAGCCGTGACGGTGGTGCGTGGAGCATCTCCAGCGCTCCCTGAAGCCGCGCGCATGCTCCAAACGGAACGGGTATCCATTGTACTTTAGTATACACTTCCCTCGATGTGACGCCACGAATGCAACTGTGAAGATGGTAGAGTTACAATTTGTGAGTGATAATGTAGGGGGGCGATTGCGTGATAGTATTTTGTTACGACAGTCGTCGTATCCTTGATAGTTGTAAGCTGTAACACTGCGATAACAATATTTTTTACTAAATAGGTAATTGAAGTAACGAAGGAATATGAAAGACAGATTTTATTTTAGGTGAAATAATGAAGGAATATGAAAAACAGATTTTATTTTAGGTATATATCCATCTTAACATCTAAACATCCAACATCTTAACTTTCACATTTATAATATTAGTAGGATTAGGATAGTAGGATATAGGATATAAACTCAAAGGATTGGAATTTTAGTTAAAGGGAGTTTATCATCGATCATGGTAAAAAAACTATTTTTTTCTTAAATTCGTATAATTTTTTTCAATTGCAGCGTAATTAGATCTACTGCGTAATGTTAATGGAGGGAGATAGCCGTGAAGGTTTCTTATAACGATAATCTTTTCGTCGACGATAAAAACGATATCGAGGCACCCATCCATTGCGATATCGAATAACGCTCATCTTTTGCTGAAGGCTTATTTTGTTTCAAACTGAACGCTATTATTGGTGCACCGTTGTGCACCAATAAACGCGTGCCTCGAATTGAAGTAAGATAAGTAATCTACTAGACTAAAAAAGTGTAAAATTTTATAATGAAACCTAGAGCACCGGTTAAATAATAAATGTACTTAATGTTTTTTTCTTATCTCCAAATCATCATAATTATTCTCAATCGAGCACTACATAAAGAATTAAACAACTTTTTGGTAGCAAAATCGAGGTCCGTTTACTGTCACAGAAATAGACGTTCTCAAAACGGTTTGTATTGTATGAAACATAATGCAACTAAGTATAACATTTTGAATAGACTAATAGACTCAAAAAGATATGAATGTTCGAAATTGTTAACATCAGTCATCGTAAAAAATTACATATATATCTATTTTTTTCTTATTTTCGAAAACATTTTATCAAGCGCAGCGTAATTTGGTTTAACTACATAATCAGGACAATTTCTGCGTAATTGAAATTGAGAGGGATGGTCGTGATGCTTTCTTGTAGCGATAATCTTTTCGTCGGCGGTAAAAACGACGGCGAGGCAACCGAGCCGGCCGTATTCCGAGCAAATCCATTGCGATAACGAATATGGCTCATCATTTACTGAAGGCTTCTTTTGTTTCAAACTGAGCGTGTACTCGTAGCCCTCGTGCACCAACAGACGCGTGCCTTGAATCGACGTTACATATTTTACTAGAACAAAAAAAAGCGTAAAATGTGATTATGAAACCTAAAGGTCTCGAGGGAGGTTAGGAATTACACACCGGTTAAACGACAAAATGTTTATTCTCATTCTCACTGAATGTGGTATAATACCAAACATATCATCATTATTATTCTCAATGGAACAACAATTATATCATCCATGGGAAACTATCGCTTGCGAGATGTGGAAGTCATGTAACAGTGTTACATGGTAAGCGGCTTCGACTTCGTGAGTAATTTAACATCGGATTAACACCGGAAGAAGTGTTACAGTCACACTTCTTCCGGATAAAATGGTCACAAACAAATTACTCATCACAATTTATAAGGTTAACATCTTACCACTTGACATTGGTCCAGTATTTGACATTTTCATAACAATAGTTGACATCTACATTGAGACATTTACTTTACACCAGTATCGGAATACCAAGCCGAAAGAGAATACATTAACATTTGAGCTCTAAGCCAATTCGCAATTTTTACGCGACGTTGCCATTTCGCTCGCGCTATCATTTGTCTCACGTCTTACTAGCTGCACTGTGAAAGACGACGAAATAGTGTTGATCCAGCGCTGAAGCCATTTGTGAGGACACAGTATGCCATGTATGGGAATGAGAATACAAACGTATTGTAGGTATTGTTATATGATTAAGTGTTTAATTAATCCATACTTAATATCCATACTAATCCATACTAATATTATAAATGGGAAAGTGTATGTTTGTTTATCCGTCTTTCACGGCAAAACGGAGCGACGAATTGAAGTGATTTTTAAGTGGAGATAGTTGAAGGGATGGAGAATTGGAGAGTGATATAGGCTACTTTTTGTCTCTTTCTAACCCCCCACTTCCCTAAAATGGGGGGTGGAAGTTTGTATGGAGCATTCCGCAATTTTCAAGGTAGAAACCTAAAGATTGGTATGCGGACTATTTGTGACAAAAAAAAAATCTTGCATCTTTTTTTTTTGGAAATCTGCACCCTACCCCTTAAAAGAGGGGGTGAAATTTTATATGGGGGTCCAGATATGTAGTCGATATGTAGAGTCGATATGTAGAGTTGTTCATGTCCACAATGTTAAATTTCAAAATCGATGCCATTTTCGTAATTAACGTCCCAAGAAACCATAAAAACGACACCCATATTGATATTTAGACACAACCCCATCGCACCCCAACAGGGGAGATGGTATTTCACGTCCGCCACGTTGGATTTTAAAATAGTTGTTGTTGTTTTCGTAATCAGCGACCAGCAACCCGATAAACCATAGACACAATACCCATGTTGATTTTCAGACATTGTCACATTTCCCCCTTTTAGGGTTTGAATTCCCAAAAAACCTGAAACACATATTTACTAATTTTTTGTTAGGGATACTCCTGTGAAATTTCAAATGAAATAGTCTTATTTATTTTGTTTGTTTGTACCCACATTATCACCCGCTTAGGGGGAGAATTTTGAAAAATCCTTTCTTAGTACACTCTTAGACCTAATAAGGAACCTGGGTCGTTCTTCTTTTTTACCGACAATGAACCGAGGTTTTTCTGTTTTTTTTGGTTTTTGAACTATCGAAAATTGTGGTTTTGAAGTGCGATTTAAAAAAAAATGCATAGGTTTCTTCATTAGAACTAATTAAAGTTTCCTTTCTGGCCAATATAAATATTTATTTACGGTTGGTTTCTAAAAAAAACATGTGACAAAGTGGACTCTTTCAGTGGGGACAACATTTTGGTTTACCACTCTGTCACGGCATTCTACGAAAAAAAAAACATTAAAAAAATGCTAGTTAGAAAGTGAAATATTAAATATCACTAATTAATAAAATAATATGGACGTTCATTCGAACATTATAAAACCGTAAACATCATTACTCAAATGAGATGCCGTAATAAGACGAAGGACAGGCTGTTGTCGGTCAAAAAGAAGAACGACCCACCTACATGCCAAATTTGGAATCTCTAGATCCAGCGGTTTGAGCTGTGCGGTGATGTCAGTCAGTCAGTCAAACAGTTTTATCTTTTATATATTTAGATCGACTACATAGACTCTACATATCGAATCTACATATCGACTCTACATATCGACTATACATATCGTCTCTACATACCGACTACATATTGACTCTACATATCGACTCTACATATTGACTACATATCGACTCTACCTACATATTGACTCTACATATCGACTCTACAAATCGACTCTACATGTCGACTCTACATATCGACTCTACATATCGACTCTACATACCGACTCTACATATTGACTCTACATATCGACTCTACATATCGACTACATATCGACTCTACAAATTGAGTCTACATGTCGACTCTACATATCGACTCTACATATCGACTCTACATATCGACTTTACATATCGACTCTACATATTGATTACGTATCTGGACCCCCATATAAAATTTCACCTCCTCTTTTAAGGGTTGGGTGCAGATTTTCAAAAAAAAATGATGCTCGATTTTTTTGTTAGTCACAAATAAATTTTTAGCTTTCTACCTTGAAAATTGCGGAATGCTCCATATAAACTTCCACCCCCCATTTTAGGAAAGCGGGGGGTTAGAAAGAGACAAAAAGTAGCCTATGTCACTCTCCATCCCTTCAACAATCTCCACTTAAAAATCACGTCAATTCGTCGCCCCGTTTTGCCGTGAAAGACGGACAAACAAACAAACACATACACTTTCCCATTTATAATATTAAAAAAGTATAAGTATGGAAGTATGGATTCCAGAGGGTCAATCACGTAACGCATTGTACGTGCGTCAGGTAGATCTAAATTTCACATTTTATATGGAAAAATGACAGATAAATCTACCTAACACGCGTAAGAAATGTTACGTGATCGACCCACATGCTATAAACTATCTTAGTGCAAAATTGCATCCAAATCGGTTGAGACGTTTAAGCGTGATTGAATAACAAACATCTAAACATCCAAACTTTCGCATTTGTAATATTATAGTAGGATATAGTAGGATTAGTAGGATAATTTTATTTATTGAAAATATCATTAAATCATTATTATCAGTGCATATAAAACCATCGGGCAGGCCGTACGCTCGTTTACCGCCGTCATGGTAGATATAAAAAAGTTAGGATTGACATCCATAACAATTATGCAATTAATATAAAGCAATCAATTAAGTAAAAACAAAAATAACGCCAATCTTAGACGAAGTCAGTTAGATACTTCCACTTCCAACAAACAACGATCAAGTCGATGCTGTTGTCATATACGCGCACACATTAACAATATTTCATGCCGCTACACGCCGTCCGACGCACACTAGCATAAATGTCACGCATAGCGACGTTGCTAGCTGCGCGGAGCCGTCGAACATAGGACCTACCTCGACGAGCGCTGGCGCGGGTATGAGCGTTAGTCTTCGCGTGGCGGCAGTAGTGTTGTAAAATAAGGTATTGTTTAATAATTCGTCAAAAATAAATCATGGTGATTTAAATCCACTCATAAAATGTTTCGTAATAAACAGATACTGGAGATCATTTTTGTATCAGAATTACGTTAAGATAATGCAGGGATTTTGAGAAATCATGACTTGATTTTGACCGTTTTCGGTGCAAAATGTAATTAGTTTCAGATTTTTTTTCTCAGCCCATGACGCATAAAAATTAAACTTTTAGTTACTTAGATTAAACTACAGGGTACTTGTAATTGTATCAGATTTTTTTTGTGCATACTGTTTAACTGAATTGACCAATTATCACTCCGAAATGAGGTCTCTCACGAGATTTAGCTGAAACATGCCGCTGAAGAAAAATCATTACTAAATCAGTAAAAATATTATCGAACAATCGTAGTGCTAATATTGTAAAAAAGAAATCAAACTATCCTCTCCAACTAGTTGTTATTCGATAAAACGAATGGAAGGTATGTAATTTTGACGATAAAAACTTACAATTACGCGTGTTTTTTTGTTATACTCCTCTTAAAGATTATTTATACAGCACTACCTTAACTAATACATGAAAATCATAGCCATTGAAAATAAATAAAAATAAAATTACTTGTAGTAAGATATGTATTTTTGCATTGCTGTAGTGCATAATTTAAGATTTTAGTTCTTATGGAGTTAATATTAATAAAAAACGCACACAAAATTTGATGGAGTTTTTGGTCAGTAGACTCACAATAATAATTCAAAAGAGTGACCATATATTTTTTTCTCTCAGGGTACTTAATTCCTTATTATCTTATAGAACCGAGTTATACTTGTGGTATCACTTAAGGAGTAATGTATTCTCTTTCTGAATTTATTTCAGGAGATGGATAAGAAAATAATGAGCTACGACTAGCGGTCCTAAGTGTTATTATCTTCTTTTTTAGACAAAATTTTCGCTGATTTATTCTGTTCCTTTGCTTAATTATTTTTTGCATTTGAGGAGGCATTTCGTAAAGTGGCCTTATAACCCCCTCTGCTTTCTTCTTATGGTATCGTTGCCTTTCCCTTTCTTTGATTTTCTCGTAAAGTTCTGGGTTGCTCGCAATTTTGGCTTTTCTTATGCGTTCCGCCATCCTCTTCTTTTGTAGTGTCTCTTCTCGTGTTATTTTTCGGGTTTTATTCTGTTTGTGACCTGCATTACATTTTCTTTGTTTCGGTTTACAGAGATCTAAAAAAGAATGACTTGTATTACCACAGTGAAAGTCCAGTATAGTATATTGTGTAACTAGGTCGGCAATGACATTATAACGAAATGGAGATTATTAAAAGCCCGAGGCTGAAGACATTTTAATGATTTACTATACAAAAACAATACAATTCTTACTTTCCATGTACAAATATTTTTTAGCTATTGCTATCAATCGCTATATTCATTACAAGTTTCAGTACAGCACCGTACAGTCAACGTCAACGATATGTTTGCGCTTATTTCAGCGTAATAAGGCGAAAAATGTACAATATTTCGTGAGTTAATTTTATTATAAACCATTTTTTTGCCGTATAAAATCTTGCGTTTTCGGGGCCAATTCGTCTAAAGCGTTCGAAAAATTACGTGATCACTCCTCAAGTACCGCTTCTCAATGGCTGTGCTCAGCGTTCACAGCAACAATCGTGTTTCCTATGGTCCGCAGCGTGGCGTGGCATCCGCGAGAGTGGTGCGACGAACAGTACCATACTACGACGGGGTTGTTGCTACGTGGTTTGGTGCGGGTTGAGAACGTATACTCCTGGTATCTGATTTGTACTTGGCCTTTGCGGGACTTGACGAACATTGCTGAAATCGCATTGTACTTAGTTATTAGGTTTTTATTACATCGTTACTTAAAGCCCTAAATTTTTTTTGGTGTAAATATCAAAACCCTTAAAAAATATTAATAGTTTGTTTATTGCCTAAATCTCAGTCTAACTTTACATGTAGTGTCGTGACACTTCATTAATTGCTACTTCAACGGAATCTTGTCAGAATCTTTGAAGTGCTTTACATCCTTGAGGAATTCCATAAGCCATATGTGGTCTTCATCATCGGTTCTACTTTACCAGAATTGCGATTTCCGAGGGTAAATACACAAGTTATCATCAGACAAGCAAAACCTATCGTCAACCTCAAATCCCTTCTTAAAGAACATTATTTGTCTCTCCCCTGATTGTATTTTTTGGCCGACTGTTTATGTATCATATATTTGTATTTGTTTTATTTGTATATATGTACCTATGATTGTGTATGTATGTTTATATATAGAGGTATTTATGTACGTTTATGTTTATAATTATTTTGATTTTTGATTAAAAATAATCTCTGCACCACCTGCATAATCTAGTTTTATCTCTTTCTCCGATACCCAAAGGTTGTCTGGAAGAGATCGCTCTTCAGCGATAAGACCGCCTGTTGTCTACCTCTACCTACATGTTATTGTATTGTCTCTCTCTGTAATTGCTTTGTTTGTGTGAGGTGTGCAATAAAGAGTATTTGTATTGTATTGTATTGTATAATAGAAAATACTGAAATCACTACTCGCGTGCCTATAAAATTAGAGGGTTAACCTCGATTTCCCTGGGATCTCATCATCAGATCCTGACTTGTGCTCACCTGAATACTTTAAAGAATACGATTAAAGGTCTATACGTACCTATAAAATTTCAAAAAATATCCTCCAAATCCTAACCGTTGAGGAGTTGTACCTTCCATGATGAGCCCACCAACATGAAGTGGTAAACGCAAATACCTGAATAGCTTTAGAAAATACATGAAACACGTTATACGTGCCTGTAAAATTTATCGGTAGCCCACGATTTCCCTGGGATCCCATCAGATCCTGACTTGGTAAGAATCGGCGAACATACTTAAAAAAAATACAGTGGAACATTATAACCTCCTCCTTCTTTGAAATCGGTTAAAAGTAGTGTCACGGTTTAGTGGTTGTGATTAGCAACTTTTATCTTGCTAGGAGAGAGTAAATCTCACTTCCTGGCCAAGGCAAGAAGTAAACCTTTAGACAAACCACGGGCGGTAATTCGTAAAGCCCCAGATGTTATTTATGGATATAATACACAAACACCTGCGATCTTGGGGCATTCACGAATTCACCGTACTATGTAATACGTTGAGCGAGTCGATGATTTTGATAGACTTTACGCTGGTGTGTTACGGAACACATATCTTGTCGTATTGATGTTCACCGTATTGCGTTACGACCTGTATTTTCCCGTAGATGCTATGTACTTTGAATGTCTACAACTTTATTAAAAATCAATTTAGAAACTTGAAAATCATGTTTCAGAAAATAAAAATAGTTTGCTAGGATTCACCCACATTCCTTTACTTTGAAATATTTACTTTTTAACACAATTAACAGTTTACTAGTCATCATAATATCGGGTCTACACGCTACTGATTTAAGATGCGCAGCGCGCTGTGTATGAGTAGTGTGTTAGGTTTTTTGATAATGTTAATACATAGCTTTGAATTATGGGAATGAAAGAAATAAAAAAGCTGTAATATTTGATTTTTAATGTCTAGAAGTCAAGAGAGTTGAGGTTTTTACAAGGATAGCCCAACCAGCAAAACAGTCGTATAAGCAAAGCTTTTTACAGCTAAAGATCGAGAAATAGTCGTAAAATGGAGTTAAAGATGCCAGATCGTCGTATAAAAGAACTGTACTCAACTCTTTAGCATTTTCGCATTTTGGGCGTAAAACTATGTCGACTAAACGTTTACTCGACATATTTACAGCGCATTTACTCAATTATTGTATAAAGGTGTCAAATTTCACTTTTATACCACTGTAAGTTCTAAATTAGCTGTATAAAAGCTTCTAATTTTCTAATTAGCTGCTGAAGAAGTCTTTATAGCACTGTCATTCGACAATGTTCCAGTGGAAGCATTATAATGGTAAAAAAGCTGCTTATATGACCAAATAGCATCTCAGTTACTCTTAAAGCACTAAGGTTTATTTAAAAGATATCGATTCACTATTACAGCACCTGCCGAGAGAAAGTTCTAAAAGTGATTGTTATAGCACCTACCGCTATTCAAATGCACTTTTAAAGCCATCATGCAGCAAAAAGTTGCATAAATGATCTTTGAAATCTTTTACAGCACCAACCGCAATTTCATGAGTGTACGTTAGAGGCTCACATATTCTAGAAAATGGATTATAATCAGTGGAAATAATTCAAAAGAAGTGGTGGTTTTCGAAAAAGAGAGAGGATTTATCATATACAATATTGTCTATAATGGCGTCTGCAGTGTAATGTAAATGCAATATATTTTCTATTTTTCAACTAAAAGTCGAGTAAAGGTCGTAAGATGGCAAATGTACTTCTATAATGGCCGAACAATTCCTTTTGATATTATAATTTTATAAATAATTTTTTAATACCTCATAAATAAGGAGGCCCATGAAAATAATAACTAGAAATATAAGGAAGTTAATCGAAAAATAAAATTTCGCATTGAAATTTAGTATGTTACACGAATAATAGCTAACACCGAAAACATATTATTTGAAAGAACATGGCTACCATTCTAATATATAGTTGTTAAGTAGAAAACATAAATATTTTTTACTTACTTCAATTGTTTTCTGGCACAAAATAACATACATTGCTATAAAGTGCTATAAAGCTCGCCTAGTTGCGATCAATCGACTAAACAGTTGAGTGAATGCAACAAAGTAGTTATCACAGCACTATTAAGTCGAATAAAAGCAATTTCGTTGCTTTCAACTGACATATTAGTCGACTAATGGTGAAATGATTGCTATTATAGCATTAATGGTGCTGTATGTCGCTTTTTCTCGACTTTTATAGCATCATATTGCTCTTAACTCGACTATTTTACGACAATTATAGCACTTTAAGCTGAGTAATTTGTGCCCAAATCGCGTCGAGTAAACGTTTACAGATCTATTACTCGACAGTTTACAGACCCTTTTCTCAGCTTTAGGTGAAAATAGGAACGTGCTCTCGACTTTTATACGACTTAGTTTTGCTGGTTGGGAGGTTTATGTGATATAAAAAAAATTTTTTTGTTTATTTTGCACAAAAATATTGAAGCTAAGCGGTGTAAATGTTTTTAAGGAACATCGTGGTTATGTTCCTTCCTGACGCTACTGATTCTGTCACCAATAATGTAAATGACGGCTCTGCAGCCTCTATGCTGGCGGCGGCAGTACCACCTGGTTTTCAGTACGTTGTTCGTGAACCTCTGGTAGTGCGGGGTGAATATGAAGTCCTGGTAAAATAACCTCCGGGCTTTGCCTACGCCGTATATTTGGTAACATTCACCTGAAACCGTAATTATAATTATTGTTCATTCTAATTGCGGGTCTATAATAGTGCATATGGCATAAACTTCCGCCACGACACATGTATCTACGCAGCAACAACATTTTTTTATGACTTTTTGAAAAGAAACAAATATACAGATTATGTGAAGTGATTCAAAAGTATTATGTACCTACCTAAATACCTACTTACGATAAATATCGACAAAAATAAGGCCTAAAAATATAAAACAATTTCTAAATTAATGTACGTATAGTATATGAAACATTTATTATCGACTAACATTTGGTATAGCACTATAAGACTAACAACAAACATTAAAAAAAATCATATTGACAATAAAGGTCGTGACCCTCAACGTAAAAAGGCACATCTAGTCAACATAAATGGCATGAAACTCATTCATAACTAAAATAAAATATTTAAAGTATGACGTAATTTGGCAAGTCCAATAAGCTAATACCTGGGGCGTTTCTTATATACAGGGTTGTAATCCGGAATGGCCAAAAGCGGCGAATAAGATGGTGACACTGTGTTTGTTAAATATGACCATCTTATTCGCTTTTGGCCATTCCGGATCACGACCCCGAAATCACCCTGTATATACAATACAATATTTCTAACGACAGTAATTTTTACAGTACACATGGTGTTACTTTCCCGCACTAGTACGGAAATGAGCACTTTCCGTGCGTATGTTGAAACTTTAAAGAGCCATATGTACTGTTAAACGTTCCTTCGGTCGTGTTTTAATTTATCACCACTCGTTGCGAATTTCCTATTTTCCGCACTTGTATCGTAAATAACTATTGTGTTTCCATGACAAAACTCCTATAACTTTAATCCATTTAGTAAATACTAGTGATTATGCTCAGTCTTAACCGTCGCGATGACGTCATCGACAGTATAAAGACACGCCTTGCACCCTTTCGAGTGGTGAGTATCGCAATACCACCGAGTCTTCAAGCACCCTCCTACGTTGCGTTGCAAGTGCTTGCTGTACACGTAGCCGTTCAGTCTGATCTTACGGATGCCGCGTTTGGTGGTCACGAACTCTGGGTAATCTAGAAATAAAAGGTTAGTATTGTGGAGGTTCAAATCTGTACCAATAAAATAATAAATAATCCACAACGACACTCCGGCTGCTGTGCCCGCTTGTGCTAGAGTGACAGTAGAGGCATCCCCTCCCACCACCCTTGCCACGCAGGCTGCACCAGCCGTAATACATTTTTTTTCCTCTGCATTACAAGACCTTTATTTTTGTTCCGATATTTATTTATTTAATTATTCAAACAAATTACACAGTATTACAGTGAGGCACCAATGCACTATGAAATGCATAAAATGTTATTTAAGTACTAACATAATCTTATAAAAACAATAATCTTAACAACTAACAACTAACTGAAGACGGACGGTCATCCATCGCCTCACATAAACATATATCGCTTTAGTTACATACATAAGTCAAGACATATCAGACATTCGATGTAAGGAAACATAAAATGTAACATAAGATGGTCACATTATTTGATATTCCTATTCATTGACGCAGCTGAGACAATGGCAGGTACACTTTCAATAGCGAACCCTTAAAGAAATTGGGGTCGCGTACACCTGCCGCTTACAAACGGCAGGTGTACGCGACCCCAATTTCTTTAAGGGTCTTCCCCTAAGAAAAGTACGGTAGAAGATAGCTTCTACCGTACAGCAAAGGCTGCAGGGCGGTAGGGCTCAATTATTACTTAGCCTAAGCGTACTTTCGTTAATAATAAAATATGAAGAACAATTCTGTCTGTCTAGGAATGCTACTTATCGTTAGACAAAAAAAAACATCACACTTGTTCGCAATGGCGTTATTACTTGCGAGCGTACATAGCAGTTATAGCCGTTTTACCTCCCACGGGCTGTTAAATTTAGTTTTAAAATATAGAACCCTCTGATTGGCTTAAGCAAATCTGGTTGCTCTGTGATTGGTTGAAAAAAATATCTAGTTGGCC
This sequence comes from Epinotia nisella, assembly GCA_932294315.1. Lineage (NCBI taxonomy): Eukaryota > Metazoa > Arthropoda > Insecta > Lepidoptera > Tortricidae > Epinotia > Epinotia nisella. The sequence goes on along the minus strand of OW028675.1, from coordinate 28,526,834 downwards.
AAGCCGCCCCGCCCCGCAAGAATACTGCTCTGTGATTGGTTGAAATATTGAAGCTGCGCGCTCCACTAGCACTGATCTGGAAGTGAAGTTGTAAATTTTTGATTGGTGCGGCTGTATGAAACTTAGATTTTTCTGTCTTTTGTAGTTATTTATTTCCTCGCAAACGTGATGAAAAATATTGTGTATAACACCGGCGTGAGAATATTGCAAACTCAAGTTATCAATAGACTCTCGTTAGCAATATTCCACTTAAGCCCCTCCTTAAACAACATACTATTAATATTATTATTTTATTTGTGTGATGAGCACGAATATTTGTTCCTGAGTCATGGATGTTTTCTATGTATTTAAGTATGTATTTATCTATATAAGTATGTTTATCGTCGTCTAGTACCCATAGTACAAGCTTTGCTTAGTTTGGGACTAGGTCGATTTGTGTATGATTGTCCGCAAATATTTATTTATTTATTTATTTATTATTTATTAAACAATGTACTATTATGTCACGATTAGCTGTTCTGTTCAGCTATGTAAAAATGCACAACAAGACACCCGTTTTCATTTTGTATAATATTCGCGTGGCTTAAGTTTGAATAAACTTTTCGAGTAGGACTTTAAACTTTCATGCTTTATACACATACTCGTATTTAGACCATTACTTTACACGAGTCTAAAGCGATATTCGTTTCCCTTCATTTCTGACGTTTCGGCACGGGTTACACCTGCGGCGGTGTCAGCTCTGCCATTCTCGAGATTTGTGACTGTGCCACGACTCCATATAAAATGTTCGTATATGGTCGTGGTAATTAGACACAACCGCAGACACAATTTGAGAATGGCCGAGCTCTCAGATGACTGACGTTTAAATACAGTTGGGACTTACGATTAATTATAATTATTTTATACTAGCCCGGGATAAAAACTATCCTGTGTTTTAATCCAGGCTATAAACTATCTTTGTGCAAAACTTCATCCAAATCGATTGAGCCGTTTAAGCGTGATTGAGCAACAAACATCTAAACATCCAAACACCCAAACTTGTAGGATTTTCGCTTCGTTTTCTTATTTCTTCCGCTGCCTTCGCATGTTGGTCAAGTAGCTATTCAGCTGCTTGTCAACCAAGTCCAACATTATCGGCTCGCTTTTTGGATCACCTATAACAAAATAAACTCTTTAGAAGTACTATACTTATATACTTAAGTATTATACTTGTTCAAAACGTCAATAGCAGAAACTGACGGCGGCGCACGCAACGCATGTCACCAGCGTATATTTTTCCTTTCGTGCGTAGCGTGTGCCGCTACAGTCTGTCTATTTTAAATACGAAGCAAAACCCACGTGCATAGTATTATATAAGTACACCGCAGTGGGAGTGTAGGTTAAATATACGGGGTGTTTCCTGTAACAGGAGCAATAAATTAAACGGAGGCTTCCTTACTGCATTTGTAGTAACCCCTTTTGTCCATTTCTTTTCAAATGTTTTTAACTCGGAGAAAAATTGATCTGAAGTTATGACCTCCGAGTAATGTATCTTGGCACCACGAGATCATAGCACAGTAGTCAATGCAGATTTTGAGGTAGCATCATGTAGTGAGTCATAATAGTTTTTGCATTTTTGTTTTCAAAAGATATTTTTGTGATTTTTTCAATTTTTTTCAATTTTTTTTTGTGTTTTTAAAATAATAAAATACTTATATCACTCCAGAAGAGTAAAAAAGTACACCAAAACTTTAGTTAAAGAAAAAAAAATCCGAAAAAAAAATATTTTTTTTCAATTAAAACCACTTAGAAACAATTGATCACAAGCTTAATAATCTACCATTTAATTTATTGCTCCTGTTACAGGAAACACCCCGTATATATATATAAAATTGCTATCGCAGCGCGCTGCGCATCGCAAGTCTGTTCCGTGAGGAGCCGCTATAAGAAAAAAGTAAATATCGAATGTTTCTAAAAATGAGTAAACTGACTTTATTTTCTAAGAATCTAGATCATAAACGCGCTATGTATATTGTATTTGTTGACTGACTGTAATTAATTATGTGTATAATTTCTTCTCTTACATATTAACTCGATTGGCTTGACCAGCTGCTACTTTAGGTCAGTTGTGCAGAGGAGGAAACTGAAACATTGTATGAGCCAGTTAGCCCATACACTTACATATATTGTGTTGGAGTGCGTGGAAAGAACGGAGAAGTTAAGTTAAACTGATTTATTACTTTTAAAGTTACAAAATAGTGAGATTAATTGGCCGTTCCTTCAGTTGATGTTTATAGTATGAGAGGCTATATTTCGCTTATCCTGTAGCATGAAGTTCGCAACACAGGACCAGAAGTCATCATATCAGCTGAAAGACATCAACTGCTGGACATAGGCCTCCACCAAAGAGTGCCAAAGTGACCGGTCCTGCGCCACCCGCATCCAGCGGACTCCCGCAACCTTTACCAGGTCATCAGTCGACCTTCTGTCATCTTAACTAACTAATAAGGATTCCATACACAACACATAAAAAAACAAGTGTCAAGAGCTTTCCAACTCAATGCTCCGTGCAACTTTTACTGAGGTCATCTTAGACTGGTTCGGTACCTATTAAGCTAGACCTCCGGTGTCACTGTGCCGTGTCACTTATGGGACACCCTCATCATCATCATCATATCAGCCGAAAGACGTCCACTGCTGGACATAGGCCTCCTCCAAAGAGTGCCACAATGACCGGTCCTGCGCCACCCGCATCCAACGGACTACAGCGACCTTTACCAGGTCATCAGTCCACCTTGTGGGGGGCCACGCCGCGCCTTCTGGTACGTGGTCACCACTCGAGAACCTTTCCGACCCAACGGCCATCTGGTCTACGTGCAATGTGCCTCGCCCACTGCCACTTAAGTTTCTCGATTCTGAAGGCTATTGGTTACCTTGGTTCTACTGCGCCTCATTTCTGAAGCGATCATGCGGAGAAACTCCCAACATAGCCCTCTCCATTGCCCTTTTGGTGACATTGAGCCTTCTTATGAGGCCCATAGTAAGCGACCACGTTTCAGTGCCATATGTCATCATTGGCAACATACACTGGTCAAAGAATCTCGTCTTCAGACTGCGGAATATTGGACGATAAGATTTCGGATCGGATTCGACGATTAAGCTCTTTCTGGAAGTTGGACCTTCTTAACTGGACAGTCTGTCCTAGGTATATATAATCATCTACAACTTCGATCGTAAAGCGTCCGATTGTAATGGAAGTTGGTACTACATGTCCTTAAGTAGGTACTAAGATATCAAAAGGTTTGTGTTTCAGGTTCCTATGTGCAATAAAGCATAGTAACACAATAAATGCCGATAAGCAATAAATGAGTCATTCCGCAAGGTACTAAAAATCTAATAGGTAGCTTGCGAATAGGTACGATGAAATTATCCACTTCGCGTTTCGAATAACGTACCTATTGTGGGTTTATATGTATACAATAGCATCCTTGTTAAAATCTTCGAGACGTACTTTCTGGCCAGTGTCAAAATTACTAAGAACAAGAAGCTAAATAGCTCCCTATGTGACAATAACCGTTGGGTATGGAAAGCAATAAACAAAATATTTGTTTCATAGTGACTTACTGACTTAAACTTAGTAAGTCAAAAACTTGGGTCGCTTTTTGTATCATAAAAAAACTTTATGATCGATTTTTTTAGGTTTTCAACAATGATTTATAGTGTAAAAAAGCGAAATAAAATCTTAAAAACTTGGAGGCGCCGGGTATCGATCCCGGTACCTCTCGCATGCTAAGCGAGCGCTCTACCATCTGAGCTACGCCCCCCGTGGCAAATACTGTTGAATTTGTCCACCACTAGCAATTACAAAACTTGACATTGTGCCAAGACTTGTTATACTGGCCTTTCACTGACTGACCTAGTTTAAATACTTTAATTATTAATGTAAGTGACATTTGCATAGCTACAATGCGTGACAATGCTACAAAACCAAGAAGCACAAAATGTCCATTAAACTTAATGTACGATTTTACTTTTTAACTTCAAGATTCAGATGGTATCCTTAAGATATTTCTGCTAATGAACATTTTGTGCAACGCACGAGAAGTTTGGAGAAAAAACGCAATGGGACATGGTTTTCAAAGGACTTTATTAATTGTTTTATATACATTTGTGAGCCGTATCAGTATTCCTTTAGAGTATTGCTTTCTCGTTAACGTCTGCATGCATGTAAATGATATTCATAAAATTTTAAACAATGTGATATTGTACATAGGGCATGGTGACAACGGGAAACCTACGTGAAATTCAGTTCATGGATATAAAAGGGTCAAAACTACACATACCTATAATGCAAGTGTAGAACTCCAGTAGATTCAACATTGCTAGACTTACATTCATAAAATGCAATAGTAAAGCGTTCATGACCAATTTTCATGCCAGTGTAAACATGCAGCATGCATAGAAATTAGGATGCTGAAGGAAACAAAGTCAAAAGTTTTTTTTTCGTTTTGCCTACTTTAAAAATTTGTGACATAATTTCCTACGGTGCTCGGAGTTGGTGCCATCTAGGTAAATAATGAACTAATCTAATAAGATCAATAAATACCTTAACCCCTTCTCTTTCACTTTGAGACTGATTGATTACCTGTGAAAAAATACATTTTATCTGTTTAAATATTCACGTTGATAAAGTATTTTACAATGAACAATAAGTCGAATATTTCATAAAAAATAAATGTGCCATCACATACAATATATCTTTTTTATGTTTGTTATTAAAATACACAAAAGTGTTACAATCGGCCACCATGTTACAATCAGTGTACTTCTATAACTTAGCTGTCACTCCACTCCATCTACTAGATATGGTAAAATAAATGCTATGTGAATATTTAAAATAAATGAATACCGTCAAGTAAAGCTTCGACAAATGTTCATGTCTTCTTCTCTTCACATACCTACTACTTATGTTGTATGTACTGATGCTAATTGTAATAATACAATAAATATGTTAAGAGCATTGCATATTACATTGACATTACAGTCGACTTTGTTGCTACATACAATTCAAATAAATTTATAATAACCATGTAAAGGCATACGTTGTCCTAGGCACTCAGTTAAAATATGTCAAAAGATTGGCAATGTCACTCTCCCGAATTGCGCCACTGTTAAATCGCCACGATATGTTGTCTGCTGTTTCACTAGTTTTGTAGTAGGTAATATGAAAAAGACACACCATATTTTTTACTCACATATTTCGAGTATTATAGTATATTTCCTAAATATAATATGGTAACTTGGTAACTCAAATATAAAAAAAAAAAACTGGAGGCGCCTGGTATCCATCCCGGTACCTCTCGCATGCTAAGCGAGCGCTCTACCATCTGAGATAGCCCCCTGTCATATCATTCATCGAATTTACCAACAAATGTTTACAAACCAGAGCAGTTAATTCGAGGACGTAAAACCTGTAGGCAGTTGTTATACGACATTTCATCACTTACAGCCTACAGCTACGAAAGCCTTTCACTTTTAACTTAACAAAGCCACGTAGTATATGTGCAGCGTGTGACATCCGTTAGAACATACATTTTAAGTAACGATAGCTTTATGTGCTGTGAACCGTTTTATTGAAAAAAATATAACAATTACCTTTGCTAATGGAGAGTTATTAATTTTTTTCTCGGGCAGCAGGACCTACTGCTAACATTTATTTGACGTTTCAGAGAGGCAAATGTTACTGTTAGTTGTTAGCTTTGTTACCTATACCATTGCATGCGGAATTATTTTGTATAAAAAGAACTAGTTTAACTAGATATACGAATTTACGTTCATTGGCTTTTACTTTCAGCCCTTAAAATACATGTTCTTATGGAAGTCACACACTGTATGCATAAGTTCAAATCTTAATTTCAAATAAGACGGTATTATTTATATTTAATAATGAATGACTGAAAAATACTGAAAAAAATACCATTAATCCTCATAACCTCTCGTTGTTGTACTTAGAAAATAAGGTTCAACGTGTCAACTGTCAAGAAGTAAAGGGGGACCAATCGGTTGATTTGCCCTAAATACAGTAATCGAATATGAGTACCATTGGATAGCTTTATGTATGATGTTAATATTATCATATCATATTTATAAAAATATCATACGACCCAATATTTACATATTTGAACAAAATCACACGTGAATTACTCCTAGTAGTTAATTTAATACGTATAGAATTATTTTTAATAATCATCATCATCATCATCATATCAGCCGAAAGACGTCCACTGCTGGATATAGGCCTCCCCCAAAGAGATTTTTAATAATAACGTGTGAGAATCGTAAAAGTTAATAATGAACATAGAATCACATAATTATATTATAAATAAAATCTCTGTGTGATGCTCAAACTTAATACTATAATAACAAGCAAGCCTTCGGTTGGCGAAAATACAAATATACGGCGATGCTTAAGAGTGTACATACACAGATTTGACACGTGTGTAGAAATAGTTATTTACGATACAAGTGCAGAAAATAGGAAATTCGCAACGAGTGGCGATAAATTAAAACACGACCGAAGGGAGTGTTTTAAATCGACACGAGTTGCGAATTACCTATCTGCACGTGTATCGTACAACGTTTTACAGTACATATGGCTCTTTAAAGTTTCAACATATGCACGGAAAGTACTCATTTCCGCACTCGTGCGGAAAAGTAACACCATGTGTACTGTAAAGTTTGTTTTCATACACGCCTGACAGTCTACATGAAGTCTAAACTTCTCAATAAGAGTCAATGGTTGTGCTGATTCTTTATAGAGATGATTTCCTCATCGACCATATGTATGACGGCCCGACACCCCCTCGAGTTGTGAGTAGAGCACATCCATCTTGACTTGGCCCCTCCCAACCTCTGGAAACCGAAGGTGTAACGGCCGAGCTGGATGAGCTTGCGACCTCGCCTTGACGTCACGAATCGAGGAACTGGACCTGGAAGTAAGGGTTCAAAGTTCAAAGCATTTATTTGTTAAATCACAGGTTATACAGATGTTATAAAATGCTGCTTAGTATGGCTATGTCTTACCCGAAGGTGTAACAAAATATAGGCTTCAATTAATGTTAAACATAAATATAAATTTTCATGCAGCGTGCTTTTCTTTTAATACATAAGGGTGGAGTTGAAGTTGCAATTCTAAGGGTAATGGTTCCAATATTTTGACGTAAAGTGCATAATTTTTTGACAGTTGTATTGTTTAACAAGAAATCCTTCATCATGTGTTCAAATCTTTCGATGTTTTGCAGATTTTTCATTTCATACAATTTTTTTTTAGAAACCTATAACTTTTGAGAATTGTTTCAAAACAAACCGAATCTAATGAGTTTTACACAATATTCTATTAGCGGAACCTGTAGGTTAACGAGTGACTGAAAAAAACTATAGAACGATGATTTATTATAATTTAAAGGATATCGTTTGCTAATTTATTTATTTATTATTTATTTATTAAAAACATGTTAACATGACATTACAGTAAAAAAAACCAATGCGTCATGGAACGAAACTAAACAAACACTATTTTGGCGACGAAACGGCGTGGCCCCGTTGCATCGTCATCTCTGGTGTAGGATTCGGCAGATTGCCCCGGAACTGTCGAAACACGACACCCTTCGGCCAGAAGTCAGCACATGCGATGGTCTCCTGCAGCGGCCGCGGCACGCGCACCACAAACGAGCTGAAGTGCACATAGTGGCGCGAACGCAGCTGGAACACCCTCAGCGCGAAACTGGTCTTCTGACGAACGTACTCCACCACATCATCAGCCGTGGCGGTGTGATGCAGGCGCGATACATATAGCGCCTTGCTCGGTGTGGCAACCCGTAGACCGGAACCAACCAGTTCTGCAGTACCACACTGACTCTTGCGCGGCTTGCGCTTCCTCGTCAATAGCTTCGACTCTGATGCACGTGTCGATTTCTAGCTGAACCCCTACATAACGGACGTCGCTGTCTCTCTTTATCAACTTGTTAAAGAAAAGGATGGATAGAGAGCTTGGTCCGGTCATGTAGCTCGAGCAGCAGTGGCCCTGCGCTCTGCGAACCAAACCAGTTCGTTACCTTGCGTTTCGTGCGATACCCATGTTCTCCGCGTCTCTGTATTCGTGTGTTCCTGAACTAATTGATAATAATTCCTATTTTATCGCAGTAAGATACTTGTATTGTACCATTTCTGAATCTGCATAACATCCCTTATTTTTCGACGTTAAGTGGAAATTTTTGTTTTGCTGATAAGTTTAATTAGGATTAATTCAGTATTTATTGGAAATTTACATTACTTATTATCAAAAAAAATCTTCTGTCATCTTAACTAACTAATTAGGATTCCATACACAACACATAAAAAAACAAGCGTCGAGAGCTTTCCAACTCAATGCTCCGTGCAACATTTACTGAGGTCATCTTAGACCGGTTCGGTACCTATTAAGCTAGACCTCCGGTGTCACTGTGCCGTGTCACTTATGGGACACCCTCATCATCATCATCATATCAGCCGAAAGACGTCCACTGCTGGACATAGGCCTCCTCCAAAGAGTGCCACAATCACCGGTCCTGCGCCACCCGCATCCACCTTGTGGGGGGCCTACCTACGCTGCGCCTTCCGGTACGTGGTCGCCACTCGAGAACCTTTCCGCCCCAACGGCCATCGGTTCTACGTGCAATGTGCCCCGCCCACTGCCACTTAAGTTTAGCGATTCGGACAGCCTATAGATAGAAAAAAAGTCTGTATTATACGATGCCTATATGTTTTATTATGTCACGTGCGATGTTTAAAGTAAAATACATAAAAATTGTTAAATTATAACACCTATATGCAAAAAGATTGCAACTGCCGCAATAATAATACGTTGAAAATCATTTTTGCCATAGTAATTGCAGTTTTCATGAAAATATTCCTGTACACTGGGTTTTCAACGTCGTTGACCATTTTGTACGGATTCCATTTGGGTAACTACTCTAGCGTCTCAATTTGGTAAACAAACCCAGGATGTACCCACCTAAGCTTAGCACCATACCAGACGAGTATTATTGGTCAATATTTGATGCAATGCATTTTGTCTTGAAGTTAAAGTTTACCTCAGAATAAAAATCCAATATGGCGGAACACCCAAGATGGCGGGTTATTGAATCAGAATTGTTACACTTATAAAAAAAATAGTATTTCATTCCAGGGTCCCAAGATTCAGGCTCAGCCTAGTTTGGGGTCCGCCTGGCATCTCATTTTATGTAAACATGTGTATTGTTAAGCAAATAAACGATTTTTGTATTTTTTTTTTATTTTGATTCAGTTCAGGTAGCTCATCTATCCATCGACATTAGGCGCACAACATGTTATAGGTCGAACGCGTTACTGAGACGGCACCCTCGTAGTACCCAGCTTTGTGTCCCCCCACGCCCGTTCCCATCATAGCCGCTGTCTCAGTTAACGGTTAGCCTTGTATAGAAAAATGTAATCGCTGTCCTTATCCTCTTCAAGAATAATTGAAACTTTTTGAAAAGGAGTTTTAACAATGCGGCTTTCCAGGTTCCGTTCGTGGTCGTGTTTTCCGTCGTAAGAGATGATGGTTTCTCCGACCGCGGTGACCTTGGCCTTACAGTCCCTGTTGGTCGAGCACACCCATTTGGTCTTCACGTAAGGTGACCTGCGTCGGGAGTCACGTTTCTCGTAGAACTTGAAGCCATCGATGATAAGGTTCTTGCTACCCCGGTTTGAGGTGACGAAGGAGACCCTTGCTGTGGAATAAAGATAATGTTTTAGTACTTGAAATGACTAAGATATTATATGGATCGTAATTTGCTTAGTATGTACGTATGTTAGTACTCTGATTTTATTGACAATCATAAAATATACGTATCAGGTACCTACTCATTTATTTTTGAAATAATCACATGCGTATATTGGCAATATTTGTTGTTGTGGTGTTGTGGTAGTAGGGTAGACTGGGTACGGTTGAAACAATTTTTCGTATATCACCCTTCATTTTGCTTTTTATAATCTGGGAGATGAAAAAAATATTATTTACAATTTTTATCTACAAAACGGCAATTTTAGATCCAGGTGTGTTGTTTGATTAGTAAATCAAGTTGAAAAAAATCGATTTGTTTCAACTGTCCCCATCCCAGGGGCGGTTGAAACAGTGACAAAATATAAGATTTTTATATGTTTTATACTTTATTCCTATAAGATTACGTCACAGCTTAGACGTCAGCAAACCGAAGGTGAGTGATATACTCGCCGTTGATGTTGATGCCTAGTCTTCTCCAGTCCAGAGTCTTGAAAACATCCTCTAGTGCAGCGGTGAACAGTTTTGGAGAAATAACATCTCCTTGCCTGACTCCACGCTGCAGCGGAATAGGTTTCGAGTTCCGGTCCTGGAGTCGGACTGACATAGTGGCGTTCTCGTACAAACACTTCAGTACTTCGATATAGCGGTAGTCAACTTGGCACCGCTGGAGAGTCTGTTGTACAGCCCAGGTTTCGGCCGAATCGAAGGCTTTCTCGTAGTCCACGAACGCTAAACAGAGGGGCAGGTTATACTCCTCAGTTTTCTGTATAACCTGACGGAGCGTGTGGATGTGGTCTACGGTACTAAAGCCTCTTCGGAAACCAATATTATATGTCTGGGCAGAAGCGGGCTATTCTTGAACGAGCGTTAGCAATGTGATGAGTTGCTGAATAATTGTGACATTCTAGAAACATGTCCTAAGTATAGAAGTAACTATGTGACATTTTATAAGTGCATCAAGGAAATAAAGTACTTGTGGTAAGTTGGAGTTTATTTTTATCTCAGAAGAGAGAATACGAACTATAAGTAATCCACTGAGTTTTATTATCACTATATGTATAATGCAAGAAACGAATGGTTTGAAGCTGTAAAAAAAAACTAATAAAAAAGTAAAAATCAATTTTGTTTGTTGAGATCAAATGGAGAAATTGTTTCATTGACAAGGCAAACGCCCTAATGATCAAATGCTATTAAAATAAGATGTAAATTATTAGAATTAGATGTCATTAGGGCGTTTGCCTTGTCAATGAAACAATTTCTCCAAGTTTCACGGAATTAAACTTAACCGGGGGATGGTTGTGCAGATCATTCACGGAGACCACCTCGTCGTTTATAGTATGGACGACCGCTGAACACCCTCGTTTGTGTAAGGCACATCTCCAACGGGCCTTCACCTGCTGCTGCCAGGTTAATTTCGTGTGCGCATAGTAACTGTTGCCCGCCATCTTGAGAATGCGTGCGCCTTTGGTAGATTTTTCGAAGGCGTAGTTTGAGAAACCTGAAAGATGAGGTCATTGTCAGATTTGTACCCGGTTGGCTAGTTTAGGTAAGGTTTAACACAGAGAACAACAAAACAACTACATAAATTAAAACACCGCCGACACAACAAACGTAGCTAAGAACTATCTCAACAGACTTTCGTTAAAATACCGTGCGTCAAATTGGTTCAATTGATTTGGGAGCAACGATGCCAAATTATACACAGACATGTTAAACTTAGAACATCTCTCGTTTTCATCGGGGGTTAAAAATAAAGTGAAACGACGTTTATTAGCCAGAGAAATAAATAAAAAATGCATTAAATTTCAAACTGAAACAATTTTAGGATGAGATCATCTTAACTCCTCAACTCTAAAGACAAATATTATGTGGCCGCGACTACAATGGGACTGGAGTTGATAATTTTGCCAAATGAAAAAAAATGAAAAAAGTTTATTAAACAAGGGCAGCATTAGAATATGAATCACGACCCTGAGTCCTGACCTAGGAAACCCTGTGTTACGGACCCAGTTTCGTATCTATACAATAACTTATCTATATCTATATATAGATAAGTTATTGTATATCATCTGTCATCTATATGCTAAATTTTGTGTGTGTGTGTGTGTGATTAATGTGTGATGCCAGGCATAAAATTCTATAATAAATAATATAATAAGATAAAATAAATAATAACATTACCCAAGTACATTAGAATAGTGACAAGATTGGTTGTAATCATTTTATCACGGTCATGAGGAGTTCAGTCTCATGATAATCCCGTTTCATAAGCCACGCAGTCAACAACCGTTTGCTTGGAGGTCTTTTTATGAAGTGACATGTGCAGAACAATCTCATAACTAGAGGAACAATCTCATAAATACTTATGTTATATGTATTTGGCTTTTGAATTAATCTTGCGGTGGATGTGAATTGGTCCTGATTCAAAGAGACCGGTTTATTATCGCCCGTGATCACCACAGCTTTGCAGCCGCATTTGGGCAGCATCTCTATATCTTGTTGACCCTGTTTTTGTAGTCACTGTGCAGATATTACATGTAGTGCCACGAAATAGAGCTTGTAAAAATACAGGAACACACACTACACCCATACACATATACACTGACCGACAAAGTAAAATATCGCATCCAAAATATTCGCACATAAATTGAAACCAAATATCATTGGAGTAACGACATCACTCAGACTTCGATTCGGTCACCTAGATCAAATGGGAGATGATGGATTGGTTAAAAGAGCCTATCGGGATACTTAAATTAAATTTATTCCATAACAATAAAAAACGGTGTCGGAAATTATAAGACTAATTACAATATTCATTATATTATACAATACATTATACCTACATTACATTATACATTATAATAATATATCACGACACAGTGCGGGAGTCCACTGGATGCAGGACCGGTCTATTTGGCACCCTTTGGGGGAGGCCTATGTCCAGCAGTGGACGTCTTTCGGCTGATATGGTGATGATGACAACTTCACTAGGTATATTACTCTACGAGACTAGATATATTACCTGCATTTTCAATAACAACTGCTGTTAACTAATGACCAGTACGAGTATCATGGTTTAAACCTACCTATAGGTGTAACAATTGGTATTTTTTTTTTACAAATCCTCTTTCACATAGTTTTTAGCCTAGGCAGAAGCAGATGAGTTCTTGTAATAACTTCTTTTCATCCTCTGGTGCAACGACTGAAAGGGTGTCTTGGCCTCCAATACGAGAGCACGCCAATGATCCCAGGTTTATTTGGTTTCTCACCAGTTCTGCATCCTCATCACCCCATTTATATCTGGGGCAACAGACCGGGTGTTTTAATTAAATAAAATACTAATTAGAGTGATTGAGTCTCCCCACTGATGGTAAATTACTCAGAGCTTAAGATAAAACTCGCTGATTCAGTAATAGCCTATTCACTCTGGCTTTGAAAGCAAGCCGCGCCTTCCGGTAGTGAACTTGTAAACGAAATCAAATATAAAATTAAAAAAAAAAAACAGAAATATCAAATGCTCATATAGCGTTTAATTGTACAAGTTAATAGAAAAAACTGCCTAGCGGCGGATGGGAATGGTCATTTTTCGACGACACCGGCACATTGTCGATTGTATGCACTATAGCCTTACACGCCTTCTTAAATAAAGAACACCTCCATCTTTTGTTGATTTTGTCCTTGTAGTCGCTGTGAAGGTAGTACATGTAGCCGTTCATGAACATCACTTGACCACCCATTCTGTTAGTTTTGAAGAAGCACGACGATTCTGTAATCAAATTCAGTACCTAGTTTATTAACCTGCGAAGTTTATTGCACAACCATCAAAGAAAGACTATAGGTTTTGATTGCCTTGCCAATATAATACCCTATAAGGTACTTCCCGTTGACATCATGAAATTTGGAAATTTTGGAAAGAAGCAAAGTAAAGAAGAAAGTCCGAAAACCGTACATTTTTAATTACATCACAATAATAGGTTCCTTTACAAGAAATGGTGGGTCCAAATTTTACAGCGCGGTGATGTTTTTATCATGCGGGGTGTCATATGAAAGGGTTTCATTAGGACAAGCTACAACAGATTATGAATTATTTTCACGAAACTTTTCCCTCGTTTATTTCTGAAGTCTACAAAACGAAAAATTCCAGCGCTTATGCATATTGCCTTTTGGTACTTATTTTGACACTCGTATAATAAATAGGTCTTGACTGATTTTCGTGGGAATGCGGAAATATCTCCAAACTATTTTCATATCTACTAGTTTGTACCGCACCCTTGTTGCGCGAGCTCGACTCGCACTTCACCGGTTTATTTTATATAATAAACCGGTGAAGTCGAGCTCGCTCGCTATAAAATTACATACATTTTTGGATCATCATAGTTGTGAATCTGCTAACTCATTTTTTTTTCGTTTTTGCTCTTTCCAACGTTTTTTCTGTTTAGCTTTTTATTCATCAGTGTGGTCTGTAATTTTCTTGTGATATTTTTTTATTCTTTCATCTTAAAAAATATATATTTTTGTGGATCGTTTTTATTTTTCTCCCGATACCTCTTTGCTATTTCTGCTGGCGTTAATGGCATATTTGTACCTAAAACCAAAAAAATATTTAGTTAGTTGCAATCCTAATTTTTTTACAAATAAAAAATGTACAGCTCTCAATCTCGCTAGTCAACATCATGTTTGCATCATTATCTTATGTTGGTGACCCCAGTATTCATAAAAAAACTGTGACACTAAAAATATCGTGTACCTAATCAAAATTACGATTGTGAGGACAATTATTGGTACATTTGATGGTATTTAGCGATTTATACTCCAATCCACGCTAAATACAAAGCACTGAAGAAAACATCTGCGCTGAAACCATCTCCCCCATTACAGACAACGAAGTGGCTAAATCTCTGTCAACAATTAAATTCAAGAAAAGCCCTGGAGTTGACGGCATTAGCAAAGAAGCGCAAATTTATGGCAAAACACACCTTTTAATTTCTTAAACGAAACACCGAAGTTTAAAACAGGCCAAATTCCTCAGAACAGGAGTTATGGCAACCAAGGGGAGAGGCATTCGCCAAGCAGTTACACACGCAAATAGGCTAGAAAAATTTTTTTTGATGCGAAACAGCATGATAATTTATTTTTCCATCTCCATTAAAAACATTTGGAACATTGGGACATGAATATAAATAAACCATCACGAAAACCAATGAGACTCATATAAAATTAAAAAGTTAAAATTATAACATAATAAATCAATTACAAACAATAAAATCTACAATGTGAATTTAATATAATTATATATGATAAAATTTCATAGTAACTAACGCATATTGCAAGTATTCATTAATATTTATTAAAAGTGAATACAAGATTATAATTAACATTAACTAAGATAAATTAAAACTTAGTTTAATCTAAAAAAGGCCCTCGAGGCATTGTACCGAGGATGCTGGCGGCATTTCCTCGCTGAATTGCAATGCTGATGCGTTGCGCGAGAAAGCCGCCAGCTCTTCGGTCACCAGTTACATCGACCAGACGTTTCGCGATTTCTGCAAATAACTTATGCGCACTGGGACCCCACGGACCGAGGGTCTCGACGCCAAAGGGAACAAAGTCGTACTCTCTGCCGAGGCCTCTATATTTATTACATTTCAGATTTTAGGCGTTTTCTGCCGCTGCACCCGCTTTAGAAGTAGTCCGTTGGAGGTGAGACGGTGCCAGTGTGTCCCTACGCATATGAGTTTTAAACCAGAAACAAATGAATTAAACGAAATAGTTAAATATTTTAAAATCGAGTAGGTAATTTCCAGCACCAAATTTATTTGCGAAGTTGCGGCTTATGATTATGCTCTTTTCTCATAGACACCATTTTCCCCTCAATCGTGTAAACGACTGCCTTGCATTGAGTCCGCGAATGATTCGCACACCTCCACAAAAACTTCAAATTCGTGGATTTGTTATTTGTTCTCATGTAAAACCTGTAGCCGTTACACTCGATGAGCTGAGTCCCCTTAGAAGAAACGACGTACTTGTAATCCGGGAGAAGTACTAAAAAGTAAATATTACATTATATTCTAGTCATTTATCTAGTTCTCTTATTTTTAAGTTTATAGATCTTTTATAAATAACTAAAACTATAGAGATTATTATAGTGTCGTTAAATACCACTTAACTGATTACTGATTTATTCTGAGTCAAAATATAGTACAATACAGTTTAAATACAATTTAATGCAGTGCCCATAAAACTACACTTAGTCAAATAACCCGCCCCGTGTCATTCCGGGTGCAAAGGTGCCCATCACACTCGCTGCATTGCCGCGTTGAATCGCGATCGACAACCTTTGCAACAGGAATGACCCGGAACGGGAGTCATGCCCTCTTCCGGGCATGACTCCCGTTCCGGCTAATTCAGCATTCATAAAATCAATCACGCCGACAAAACAGTAAAAAATTAAAAAAAAATGGTTTAGGGTACTACTTCCTCGCGCATAAAGTGAGGATGTATTTTTTTTCACGTTAAACCTATAGTATCGTTGGATGGATAGCCAGTTTAAAAATAAGATGGGTCGTTATAAACTATTTTTCAATTCAGGGATGCGTTTGCGTGATAGACTCTCAACTGTGGGGATGCCACATATTGCACCTGCTACACATACTCCAAACTGCCAGTCATTAGAAATGTACATATACATGCAGATATGCAGAACCATATATTGGCAGCTCCATCACAGACGCGGGCCGCGGGGCAATATGTACATGCCAGCTTAAATGTCGATTTCTCTATATTTTTGTATGGAATGTCCTATTTTGGCAAGCTAAACATCATCTTTGTAAATTTCCAATAAAAATACATATGTATATTTCAGGCTTACTGAGAATACTGGAAAATATGGTTTCTGTACTAATGAAATAAATAGGTACTAATAGAAATCTACTATTGTACATATATTTCATAAATGAAACCAAATGTAGCCAAGGTTTTTTATTTTTTAATTACTCCTCATCTTAGTGAATAAATACAAACAAAATACCTCACATCTCCCATACAAACATTTTGGACATCACATGTATAAAAAACTCTTGAGAAACAGCCATTCCGACTACTTTTGTTATCTAAAGTCAAGTAAAACGTTCACATGGGTTTCGCGGTTGACGCAAAGTCTTGATCTATCATCAGCATAATGGGGAATGGATGGAAATTTTAGAAATGTCTGATTATTTTTTGGTGATAGGAATAACCTTCCTTAGCACCAAAAAAAAGTTGCAGATCACAATTTAACTTCAATACGTTAGCACGTTCTGGATCTGAGTCGCGAAGCTACAATATCGATTGACCCATCATTTCTTCTCATGGTTATGCTGGTTAAAGATGGCCACTATCTTATTGTCGACCATGTGGAGACACGCACGGCAATACTTGTTCTGCGTGCAACACCATCGCTTCTTGTAGGTCTTGTTGTTCCCAGGCTTTAGATAGAATGTGTGTGTGGGCACCCAGTTTTATATTTATTTTCCCTTTCTTCGTTTTAAGTAAGCTCACTGAAATATTAGTTTAATTTAATATTCGTCATGTTACATAGATATGAATAGTAATTCAAAACCTATGTCATGGATGTTCTAAAACACTTCAAAACACTTCAGTCGCAAAAAAATATTTATTGATAGTTAATACCTACACAAGACGTAGCTTTATTAGATACTGACAAGATTGGATTACTTTGGTTTAGCAAGTACTACAAAAAGCAACGCTTCTAAAAAGGTTTCACAATACCAATCAATTCACTTAAAAACAGCTCATTTAAACTTAAGATTTAATCAACATTCGTTGCATTGTTAAGTATGCTATTATTAGAAGGTACATACAATTGTCCGTTTAACGCGACTTAAATATTTGCTTAGCTATATGATCACGATCAACAATGTCTAAATGTGACTTTTAAATTGATGCAACACTGTCATTATTTCCTAACATTAACATACTGTCCCTTAGCCGTCCTCAAGAGTACAGGGGGGTCGTGGTTATGTTTAAACATGGTCGCCAGTACGCTGTTCCCTTTATCCAGGACCAAGGCAGCCTGGCATCCTGCGTAGAGCTCTGTGCACGCGCAGCGCCCTCGACTCTTCAACTGGTAAGTGTGGCCTTGGTAGAGAAGAACTCGGATGCCGCCCTCGAGAGATATCTTTCGCACTGAAAAAGATAAATTACATTGATGAAAAGCAATACAATATGACACAGATATGTGTATGAAGGGTAAAATTGTATTATATGATATAGGGACTATAAGCCCTTTTAATTCGTACATACACGTATTATAAAGTTCATGCTCGTATAGCAATCTACGAATTCCCTGCTTCTGAAGTAATTGTACTAAGTATTACTAGATTCCATTAAAGCAGAAAGCAATGATTATTCTATCTTGTTTTATTATTGAAATATGAATAAGTCAACAGGTTCGTCGATGTTATTCTAATTTTCTTTGGCTGTTATTTTAATCTGCAGATCTATATTTCATCAATTATCTGTTTCCGTATTCATTTTCAGTTCAACAACGTGATAAAAACAGAATACAAACTAACGATTATAAACGTTTATTCAATTAAATAAAATATTATAAATAAAAAATCCAACGGCTATTAATACTTTTATACATTTAATAATAATAAAAAGAAATATTTATTCAGTATCAGTTTAGTTACATTGAAAAACAGTGCTGGTGCCTCTTTTTAAGAGCTTTTTTTTAGAGGCTACTCGTTTTCTGTATACAGAACAATGCGTGAAATTAAAATATTCAAATCGGTTTTTACTAATTAAAGTTAAACTGAGTAAGGGGTTACTTTAAAACCACTATCGTTTTAGGGTTCCGTAGCCAAAATGAAGATTAGAAAAGGTAACAAATATCCAAACATCTAAACATCCAAACTTCCGCATTTGTAATATTATACCTATTAGTAGGATTAGTAGGACAGGATACGTACTTGTGTTAAGAGTAAATTGCTCTACCACATGTAGTTTCTTCCAATTTATTTTGGTTGTGTAAAATTAATCAAAATGTATCAACACGAATCATGTATCAAGTAAAGTGACAATAATAACAGCGAAAGGATAATTTTTAATAAAACAAAAACAAACGAAAAAAGGAGCAAAAAACGTGAGTGTGTGCATATAAAGATCATAACCCTAACCATAAATCCAAAATAAACTCGTGAATGAAATCAAATCAACGCGAGCTTCGGTAGATGCTTATGTATTCCGCTGACTTTGACGATCTTCCCGCTCAGGGAAGTGTGGACACTGGCATTGCAGTCTTTCTGTGAGGAGCAGGCCCACCGCAGCCGGTTCTTGAGCCACCGGTGCTGTCGGTAGGAGTAGCCGGCGAGCACTAGCATGGGGTTCCCGTATCGAGTTACTCGGAAGACGGCTGGAAAATCCCAGGCTTGATATTATAGAGAACTGTTAATAATAGTCAGCGAAAAAAACAGTGGCGAGCCCCGAGTGTTTTTTGTAACCATTCGTTTTGATTTTGTATTTTTTTGTTACAAAAAAACCAAGAGTTTGGTCAAACATTTAATCAAATAGAATGACATAAACCAACACTAGTTAATAGTAAGCAGCCATCCATTTTTCGCCAAGAGTATCCGTCCATGAGCAGCCATCCACCTCTCGCTAAATGCATTCGTCCATGTTTTCGCAGCCAGGAGAATCCGACCATAATCCCGCAGCGGCCGTCCCCCGCTCGCCGAGACAATCCGACCATCATCCCACAGCCGAACATGTCACCCCATTTTTTTTCCAGTGGAAATCCGTTATGGATCCCACCCGGCTCGGTCTAAAACCCCTGGGGTGTTCCACCGCTCGATTTTGAACAGAGGCGCGGGAACGCTATTCGGGTTCGAACGCAAACATCGGGAACACTGTCAGCGTTGTCCTTGCGGGCTCACGTAGGTGGCACGGTATGGTGCTCTACCCACTCCACTGTTGGCACCCCGGAACACCATGGGGGCCTTCCTGCTCGGGACCTTTTCTAGGCTGGTGCTGGAACTCCCGGCCCATCACCGCAGGTCGCTGTTATGGTGGCAGCATACGGCCTGCGAACGCCCTTCGCCGTCTGCCTGGCCTCCGTCGGCGCTGCGGGGCCGAGTGGGCGTCAACCTCGCGCGTCCGGTCTGCTGCTTCCTTCTGCGTCAAGACCGCGACGCTGAAGGTGGCCACTGCCGCCCACGCCTCTTCACTGCAAACCATCCGGCTGATCAACGCCGGCAGTGAGAGGTCTGAACATGTCGCCCCAAGAGCAACCGATCCCTCAGCCAGTTAACTCGCCGCAGGCCTCTCGCCAAAATTACCAAAAAACTATGTCACAGACATTACTTCCTCACAAGAGTCAAATTCAAACATTCAACATCATCATCATCATCATCATCAGCTGCAAAGTTCAACAAACGAATATAAATGTCCCCGGGAAATTAATAAAAATATCCATTAGCAAATGCCCGAATATGAAATACAAGTTTTCTTGTTTAATTTTTGAGAGAAGCTCGAAGCATATATGCTTCGAGCGTAATAGCCATCCTGGCCTCGTATTATAACCCGACCTCGCCGTCGTCTCTGCCATAATTAGTTACGAGTCCCCAGGACGCTTGAATCGACTTACAAACGTAGCTTGGTTCTAATTTTAAAACTGCTTGCTAGAATAACATGAAACTTTGTATACACAGTGAGAGCCTCCATATTTTGGCCGGAAACTAGTTTCTGCTGTTAGAAATTATAGTAGATAAAAATAGAGCGAGTAGACTTTTTCATAGTAAACTAATAGGTACTCTCGGTATTTATTTTCTATTATTCTTAATTTCTGGCAACAGACACTAGTATCTGATCTGGATATGGTAGACCATCAGGTAAATCCTAGGTATAATCATATGAATACAAAGTTTCATATTAAGTAGTTATTCTAGCATGCCCTTTTAAAATGAGAACCAAACTACCTTTGTATTGAGAATCGACTTGAGTCAAGTATGCTAGGGACTCTTAAGTTCACTCATTTGTATGGCAATTAAATAATAATAAATAATAAATATCGTGGGACAATACACACCAATTGATCTAGTCCCAAACTAGGCAAAGCCTGTACTATGGGTACTATACAACGGATAAACATACTTATATAGATAAATACATACTTAAATAGATATTAAACATCCAAGACTCGAGAGCAAACATTCGTATTCATCATACAAATATCTGCCCCGACCGGGAATCGAACCCGGGACCTCAAGCTTCATAGTCAGGTTCTCTAACCACTAGGCTATTCGGTCGTCAACCTTTCATTCCTTTTAGATAAATATGCAACACCGTTTATTACTAGTGTTATATTTAAAACGAAATTACCCTACCAATCTTATAAAGAGAAGAACTTGTTGAAGGCAAACGCTACAAAAAGGCAATTAATAAAATTTGTAATTAAAGGGGATAGCAAAATATAAATAAAAAGGGAACTAATTAAATGTGTCAAATCGTGTTTACAAAATTTTATTTATAATCATCATAATTCTTGTCTTCAGTAGATAGAGTCCTACTTGTGTCAAACTTCCGTATGTGCATTCTTCACGTACACTATCACGTCGTTAGTAGTTACCACAGAAGCTTTACAACCGTATTTGGCGTGCGTAGTACATCTCCATTGAGTCTTGTTGGCGGCTTTAAACTGTAATCTGTACTTGATACCACCAATTATTAAAATCTGATTTCCTCTTGAATTTAGGGAGAAATATGCGTCTTGAGCTGAAATACGATGTAAAATAATATAAATCCATAAGAAGATTTTAACTAATACATACAAAACGTAAGTGAGGAAAATGTTTATATTTTTCAAAAAAATTGACGCAGCTGAAAAATCTGAAACTTTTTTCTGGTGCTAAGGAAGGTTATTCCTACCACCAAAAAAATAATCAGGCATTTCTAAAATTTTCATCCATTCCCAATTCAGCACATAACGTACCAAAATAATGTGAATAGTGTCGTGACGCTAATGAGTACGTGTCATCACGCGTCAGGAATTAATCCTGTTTAATTATCAATCAGGATTGATTTAATCGATTGACTAATTCCGATTACTTTACATATGGATGATGCAACTCTGTAAGTTTAAGGCTAGGAGGATGGCATATAAAATGCATGGAAATGAAATGAAAATGCAAACCAGTGAACGAAAATTCCTGTCATATACACATCCAAATACAAAACCATGCCTTCAACATATTTTAAACTTAAAGTATCAAGAACAACAATTCGTAAAAAAATGGTTATTTTCATTTGTAGGTACCGTGTTTTCTTACTCATTTAACTAACAATGAATAATCATAACCACAATCTAAACCTAGTTACTTTATGTTATGCATGTACAAAAATAACTATCATTATACATCTCTAGTCAATATTTAAAATATGTTCATTACAAAACAGACATTCGTTTGGGACTCATGAATAAAAAGCGATTCAGGGTCCCATTTGGAGCGACGATACTTACTCGAGTACCACCACCTTTGTCTGGCTCTTAAAACAAAGAAAGATTTCCACAAATGTCATAGCCGGACGCGATTTTTAGAATTATGTAGGTCCAAAATACTGCTTAAAGGTTCGCGTGCTTGTAAAATAATAACAAATATTTCGGAATTAAAAACCAACTGCCAACAATTTGGTCCAGACCAGATGGACCATTAAGGATGACTGAGTGTTCATTGTGCCCAATTATTGACACTACACTTCATTACGAACAAATACTTATATTAAAAAACCGGCCAAGTGCGTGTCGGACCACGCAAAACGAAGGGTTCCGTGCCTATTAAAAAGGTCGTATCGTCATAGAAATCTTACGGCACTTACATCCTTTTCTTTGAGGAAGGCAGTTTTTCAGCAATATCTCGAAAACCTTTCATCCGATCTTGTTCAAAACAATTTTCGGTGAATGAAATTAATAAGCCCTATGTCCATGAATTTTTCCATATTTTTAAAATACACCGTTCAAAAATTAGAGGGGGGGGGACAGAATTTTAGTGACTTTCGGGGCGATTATCTCCGAACCTATTCACTTAATCAAAAAAAAATGCTAAGAAACCTTATATTTATTTTGAAAGGCCTATCGATTGATGTGCCACACGGGGGGTCACAATGAAATTTTTTTTTTTGACTTTTAGTTTTATGTATGGAGTGCACCCCTAAAAAAATTTTTTTTTGTCATTTTAATTACAAAACTATGTAGCGGCCAACAAAATACACCTATCCTCAAAAATTTATTCACATACACCTTATAGTTTTCGAGTAAAATGCCTGTGACATACGGACAGACGGACAGACGGACAGACGGACAGACGGACAGACGGACAGACGGACAGACGGACATGACGAAACTATAAGGGTTCCGTTTTTGCCATTTTGGCTACGGAACCCTAAAAAGAAACACATTCTACATTCAAATATATGGTGGTTCGTGAAGTATTGATAATCGGCCCAACATATCAAAATAGAATAGATACGTATAATTGAGAATTTCGTTATTCACTATTGTTGCCAAAAGCTCTGATCATAAGAAGAGGTTGTGATATGTACGTCCCTATAGTACACTATTGTGTCACCGACTGTGTGCACCAACGCCTTGCACCCATGCTTCTCGTGGGTGGAACACCTCCACCTGACCTTCGGGCCTTCGTTGCTGTTCATGCGGAACTTGCAACCGTTGACGACGAGGATCCTTTTCCCTCTGTTTGAAGCGCTGAACGTGGCCGAGTACTCTGGAAGGAAATGGGAATGGTTAGGTTTGGTCAAAGGGGAATTTGTCTTCAAAATCTTTGGAACCGCCGCTTAGGTATGTCTTATTGTATACAGTTTATTATCGTTATCAAATGAAAGATTTGCTTTTGCTTGATACACAGCTCTCCTGTTGCTGAACATTGTGCGCGCACAACTTGTTTTTTCTATCCTTATGATTGTGAAATATTAATATTCTGATATGGCCACTGGCCACCATCGTTCTAACGTAGAAAGTTTTTAAGCAAACTCCTCCTCAACTGATAATTCAATCGTAATCACACAGTACTGAATATAGAATATAGTTACATCACAAGACGACAGTCTCAACACTGTACTTTAAAGAACCTTCACCATAATATATACCTATAGCCGATCCAGTTTAGTATCGTGTTTAGGCTATGAAATAATATACTAATTCAAGAGTAGATTTATTAACTACACAGAAAGTAATATATCACAGAAAAACCTTTTAGACTACAAAAGTTTAATGTTGCTACAAAAAAGTAAACACGTATAGTAAATTAAATTACATTCGTAAAATTAAATGCGTAATTTTTTAATGTTAAACATTGAAGTATACATAAAAACTTATTTTTCAACCATTCGAATACGACTAAATGATTATATAAAATGATAACCTAGCCTATGCCTCGGCGGCAGTATAATTATTTATTATAATAATGTCTTAGCTTAATAAGCAGCTCTACAAATAATAATTGCCATAATTAACTTAGTAAGGCTTAATAAGTAATCGTATTCGAGAACATATAACAAATAATAATCACTCAACTGAAAATATGTAATAATCTACTTCTAACGCTCCTGAAGTAAGTTATATCAGGACATTAAAAAGGAAACCTTTTTCAATTAAAAATAAATACATTTTAACATAATATATAATCTATTTATTTTAACGTTATAGTACGTATACATATGTTAGTACTGGCCGTAGTACTAGTCTAAATTTCATATGTTTGTATCCATTCTGGAACATTAAAATAAATAAACTACACTCCAATTTATTTACCCTAGCCTTAACCAATTACTGCAAAAAACAACCTTTCCGATCCTTTGACACTGATAGTGCATGTAATTTTTGTCGTTACTGTCACAGAGCAAATATCTGACAGCACTGATCAGTGGTAAGCGTGGGTTGCACCAAACCCTCTGTAGAGGTAATCGTAAGTGTTCGGTAAAATTTTACAGAAAGTTTGACGTGTTTCTATGGAATGACAGCTGTCGGCGCCATTTTTAACGTTGATCGGTCTGTAAACTTAAGTTGTTGCAACCCGGCCTTAGTCATAACACAATTTAATTCAAATACGGATACTTGATGGCAGGGTTGACGACGCAGGGCGAGTGCGTGTGTTCGTCCCGCACCGACACGACGTTGTTGTACACCATGACGATCCGCGCCTTGCAGCCCTTCGCGTAGTGTGTCGAACACGCCCAGCGGGTCGTCTCGCGGCGTGACGACGCCGAGTGCCTGTAGTACGTGTACCCGTTGAATTTCAGCATCCTGTTCCCTTTTTGTGACGTCACGAACGATACTGGAAGGGAAGCGGAGGTTTAGAGGGAACTCGATTGGACGGTGTAAAGTGAGGGACAATCTAAGCCAAAAAGTTGCGAACCACAGTGGTGATTGTATGATACCTAGAACGCTGTATTAGTATATGGCATGGGCACTTTATGTCAAAGCAATATGGCTTAAATTCGAACTAAGAGTATTTTGCTTCATTCGAATTTAAGCCATGTCACTTTGACATAGAGTGCCCATGCCATACTATTACAGCGTCGAGCACTCGGACGTTTACCTTACATTGTCAATTACATTAAGTGTCAATTAGCGGTTACACATTCATATTCTAAGTTATTAAGCTATTATCCTTAAATGTAGGGTTTTTCAAGCTGATGCTGGAATACTTTAAAAATAATTGCAGATTTTTTATTTACGAACGAACTCCATGTAAGGAACGCTTTGAGTAAAACATCGTAATGCAAATGTTAATTTATTATATCACACTTGACCCACATTCTATAATAAACATATAAAATTACCTTAGGTAACACAGTACCTACTAATAAATCACAAAAAACACGATCACAATAAAAATAGCAGATATATATTCATTACATAGGTTTATGATATATCATATTATAGTATAGACTAAGTGGAACATTATTATTTTATTATAAATTATTAAACCTATTCTACTCGTATATAGACAGACGCGCCGACAGGTAACAACAATTACCTATATAGCATTTTTTTTGCACTACAAGTCGAGTAAAAATTAACAAGTGCGTGTCGGACCACGCAAAACGAAGGGTTCCGTGCCTATTAAAAAGGTCGTATCGTCACAGAAATTTTACGGCACTTACGTCCTTTTCTTTGAGGAAGGCAGTTTTTCAGCAATATCTCGAAAACCTCTGAACCGATCTTGTTCAAAACAATTTTCGGTGAATGAAATTAATAAGCCCTCTGTCCATGAATTTTTGCATATTTTTAAAATACACCGTTCAAAAATTAGAGGGGGGGGGACAGATTTTTAGTGACTTTCGGGGCAATTATCTCCAACCCTATTCACTTAATCAAAAAAAATGCTAAGAAACCTTATATTTATTTTGAAAGGCCTATCGATTGATGTACACGGGGGGTCACAATGAAAAAAAAAATTTTGACTTTTAGTGTTATGTATGGAGTGCACCCCCAAAAATTTTATTTTTGTCATTTTAATTACAAAACTATGTAGCGGCTAACAAAATACACCTATCCTCAAAATTTTATTCAAATACACCTTATAGTTTTCGAGTAAAATGCCTGTGACATACGGACAGACGGACAGACGGACAGACGGACAGACGGACAGACGGACAGACGGACAGACGGACATGACGAAACTATAAGGGTTCCGTTTTTGCCATTTTGGCTACGGAACCCTAAAAACCATGTAAAATTGGCCGACTTAAGACTTTCATTTCATTTTAGACCAAAGGTTGTTATATGAACCAATTTTGATTCCACTCCAAGCAAAAGTGGCATAAAGTTTGGCTAAAAATGTGTCCTATTTATTACAGTCAACAATATCCTCATGAACTAATTTGGCGTCAAGTAATCTAAAAAAAAAAATTCGCGTGGCGTACTGCCAAACAAAAAGACTAACAATTCCGAAAAACTACAACATCTTTTTCGATAGTAGGTACCTAACTAATTACTAAGTAGCCGTATTCGATGTTAAGAAGTGCGATAATGTTAGGAACATGATTATCTATTTGCTTTCGAACACTGCACGGGGAACGTATGCTGTATGTTATAGGAGAAGATCCTAGCTCCCTCCGTGTACACGACCGCCTTACAGTTGTACTTCGCATGGGTAGTACAACGCCACCGCACTCGCTGGTTCGACTCGTAGTTCTTACGAAATCTGAAGCCTCCCATGACGAGAACTAGCGCTCCGCCTCGGCCCTTCACGAACTGTGCTGATAGAACTGGAAGGCATAGAGATCAGCAATTTGGTATAATCTGTTTATCATTTATAACACATGAGAAATAGACAATGAGTAGACACTGTAGCTATAGGCACTCGTTTTAAAAGCAAACTCATTTAATATCTACTCAATTTTGAATATAATCAAGTACCCAACACCAACAGAAGTGGACGTCTTTCGGCTGATATGATGATATGATGATGATGATGATAACCCAACACCAAATTAGGCAAAGACAAACTAATTAATTGGTTGATAAATTAATGAAAGTATTAACAACATTCGCTATCATAAACTTAACAAAATAAAAATGTATAGGCAAACCGACTGATACTTTATTTGATAGAGACTTATTCAAATTATATATTTAGTACCTATTCAGTGACAATGTGTTCCTCTGATCGACACAATGTTCTGATGCACGGTCCGGACGGTGACTTGGCAGCTCTTCTTTCGTTTTGAACAGTACCAGCGTCGCGACACTTGGGAATTTGAGCCGCCGGCAAAATTGGAGTGAAACGTGTACTGGCCGATTCGAAGTAACAAATTGCCATTTTTGGTCGGTATGAACTCTATATCTGAAAAATAGGACGATTGTATGTTGACCTGAGATTTTGAATGAGCGATTATCCG
Source organism: Epinotia nisella (assembly GCA_932294315.1). NCBI lineage: Eukaryota > Metazoa > Arthropoda > Insecta > Lepidoptera > Tortricidae > Epinotia > Epinotia nisella. The sequence goes on along the minus strand of OW028675.1, from coordinate 28,499,092 downwards.
TTTCTAGACGTTCTTCTATACGGTGCCTATGTATAAGACAACGCGCGTAACAAGAGCTCCAGGCCTAGGGAAATGCTCCAAGCCTCCCCACTTCAGCGCGGTTACCTTGACGCATATCGACTGCTTAAGCAACAATTATAAAATATACATAACATTAAAATAATTAAATAAATAAATATTAGGTGACAATCTTACACAAATCGAACTAGTCCCATAGAAGCTCAATAAGGCTTGTATTATGAGTACTAGACGACGATATATTAAAACATAACAACACAAAAACATACATTAAAAGATAATTTAATTAATAAGTCCAGGACTTTTTTCTTTTTGTAGTACGCACATTGTTTTATTACTAATGATTCTCGAAGAAACATTGCATGCAAAATTGTTTTTGACATAGTGTGCACTGGGTCTTGATTTTTTTCACTTTCCTACTCGCCTCTATGCAACTTAAGGATTTTCGTAATTTACTATAACATCCACTGCATTTACGTTTTTTCTCAATCACTTTTAGCATATGTTCTTGTCTATTATTCTCTAGTCCCTGTTCTTTCTCCTGTTTGTCTGAAACAGAGATAACAATAATATTTAACCTAATCCGAAACTGAACACAGGGCAATTTTTTCCTACCATCGCCTTGAATTTTCATATTTTTACAAAATGTATGCACATAAAATAAATAAACTGTTTAAATAAAACCTGATGTCAGATCACATATTATGTGGATCAGGATCCTATAATCCTCTAAGTGGGTATATTGTTCATGAACGGCGGCGGACATTGTTCATGAACCTAAAAAAAGCTAGATTGAAGTAGGTATCGATTATAAATATACCTCATGGATGCCCTGTAGAAATTATCTTTCATGATTTTATAGAGCATTCATGTAATACGTACCCTACTCACATGCATATTGACGTAGGTGATAGTAAAATAATGTAGAGTAGGTATTACGGCACCTACCTATAAACACACTGTAGATATTTAAGACACTACTATATTATGTTTAAGAGAAATGGGACCGTAATTTTGACTGACCGTAGTATAACCGAATAACCGTTGAGTATCGCCAGAAGTGTTCCGGACAATTTGCACCGAAAATGAGGAAAAATCATCGATTGCCGAATACAGCGGAATTTTAATACGTTCTTCGACACTGCCGTTCTAACAAAATTATGATAGTCACTACGAAAAATGTGCCAAGTTTTTTACTTGTATATAAATATCACGCAAAACACACATGCCACAAAGCGATATTTCAGGGAGGCTAACTTTGAGTCACTGTGATTACATTTATTTCATACTTACTCCTTTTTAGGGTTCCGTACCCAAAGGGTAAAAACGGGACCTACTAAGACTTCGCTATCCTTCAGACTGTCTGCCCGTCTGTGAGTTCTGTGACGCCTGTATCTCATGAATCGTGATAGTCAGACAGTTGACATTTTCACAGATGATGTATTTCTGTTGCCGCTATAACAACAAATACTATAAAACCGGCCAAGTGCGAGTCGGACTGGAGCTCCCATAAGTACAACAGACATGATGTTTTGCCGTTTTATAGATAATGGCACGGAACCCTTCGTGCGCGAATCTGACTCGCACTTGGCCGGTTTTTTTGGATAACCGGCTGGCCGTTCGTTATAAATAAACTACACAATACACCAAAAACATCACGTGATCAAAATAAAACCTTATTTAGTATTACGTAATTTCTTATATTTAACCTATATTGTTCTCACAATATGACATCAGGAGCCGTAGCATGGTTGGCCTTATCACGCGACAAGTGACAAGATAGGAGCGTCGTCTCGTTCTATCGAACGGTGTCAGCCAGTGACGCACGCTCTATCCTATCATCTATCGCGTGACAAGGCCAACCATGCTACGGGGCCAGGAGCCGTAGCATGGTTGGCCTTATCACGCGACAAGTGAAAAGATAACAGCGTCGTCTCGTTCTATCGAACGGTGTCAGCCAGTGACGCACGCTCTATCCTATCACCTATCGCGTGACAAGGCCAACCATGCTACGGGGCCAGTTGTTTTAAAATACGTCTGTAAGTTGTCTAAATAGCGCATGTCTCCGAAGACAGACAGACTTGGCAAAACATCGTCTGAGAGAGTCCAGACCCTCAGCATTGAGGATAACCATGCAGAAGGAGCAGGATCTTATTAGTGATAAGTAAGGTTATTTTCTCATTTAGTTTCAACGGTATCTTATATATACTCCATCGTGTATGACATATTTGGGTGGCGCGTGATTGTGGACCAAGTTCATTTTATAAAAATTGTTGTCTACCATGTAGAAGGAAGCACGGCATCGCTTGCTGTTGGTACATCTCCACATACTCTTAATTCCCTTGATGTTAGGACTAGTGTAGAAACTGTAGCCTTCGACGAGTACCAGTGGCTTCCCGACTTTATTGCGGAGAAATGTAACTGAAAAAAGACAAGGAGATCAGTGCCCAAACACATGTAACTTACAAGTATTTACTTTATAGTTTATTTATTAAGCAAAATATTAAAAAATATAGGTATGACATTTCCCTGCAAAAGTCATCATCATCATTGGCCTTATACATCTATGAAAAGATGATTTAAACAGCGTCCATATAAGAGGTGCGGCACTTACGTACGTGGCTTGTAAGTCCGATACGGGAGCGACAGCCACGACCGCATAATTGGCAAGTAAATGTCCTGCCCGGAGATGAAAGAGGAAGAGCAGCGCGTTGGTCTCTTAATTCGCGTCTATAGGATAACAGATCAAACCACGCTTTATCGTGTTTCACCACTCCATTACGTAGGGTCTTCCTCCAATGTTCTTCCCAAGTTGTGGGGTCGATCCTAAAGGACACCATGTCCCGTTTGGCACTGTCCTTAAAACGCAAAATAGGTCGCCCGACCGGTCGTTTTGCGTGTGCTATTTCACTTAGGAAAACTATGTATATATATACTTTATATATATATATATATATATACTATATACTAAATAATGAGCCACCTCGAAACGTAAAATAAAACTGCTATATTTAAGTGTAACAGTGCCTTTTGCACTGTGACTTACTCTTAATCTGTCCTCATAAGCTAAATAGCGGTATCTCAAATTCATTCGTCATTGTAAGTTATGTCATTTGACGTAGATTTTAAATGGCACGTTCCAATGATTTTGAATTTTGAGATCCCGCTATTTGGCTTATGAAGGCACTAGATATTTACTTGCATAAATGCGAGCTCTTGCCTAACCTACGTTGGATTTTCGCAAAGAAAAATAGGTAGAATGCATGTAGCTTACTACATCTAGCTCAACATTCCACGACACACTGCAGCACTTTTACTCATAATTTTCAAGTAGTAGGTACTGTAAGTACCATTAGTTGACTCCAAATAAACTAATACCAAAAAACTATTCTGGGATCAAAATTAAATGACATTTTGTATTACAATAAAATCGTATGTTTAATAATTAAACATCGGCTGGTTTAAAGATAAGTTAGTGATGGGTAAGTAAATTTATTTCATTGCATTTCAACGATGTCTAATATATACTCCGTCCTGTATGATTTATTTGGGTGGCTCGTGGCTGTGGACAAAGTTCACAGGAATCATACTGCTCTCTTTCATGTGGAATGAAGCAAGGCACCGTTTGCTGTTCGTACGGTCAAGGTCTTTAATTTAATAATGGCCACAATTTGAGAAACCCTATATACTGGTCGCGGGAGTCCGCTGGAAGCGGGTGGCGCAGGACCTGTCAATTTGGCACACTCTGGGGGAGGCCTATGTCCAGCAGTGGACGTCTTTCGGCTGATATGATGATGATGATGATATACTGGCATTAGTTAGCCTTACGGATTATTCATTTATGTATTATTTTTCCATAAATGAAAGTCTATTTTTACAAGCTTTCTATTAACTTGCAATTTACATATGTATATGTACCAACTATGTATTGTAACTATGTTTGTTCGGGTGGAATCTTGCAACTCAATTTTGAAGCAGATATCTTCAACCTATTGAACTGAAATTTTGTGTAAAGGTATAGTTTCCATGACAATTCAATATTATGGTACCATCGAGCTGATCTGATGATGGGGACAGAAGGTGGCCATGGCAATTCAGTAGGTACTTAACCGACGTAACCTCGTTGAGTTTGGGCTCGTTGGAATCGTCTCAATGAGTAGTTGATGACGGTATACAGAAAAGTATAATCGGCAATAAAAGCTTGTACCAAAAATGAAATTTTTGACAGAAACTTATTGTTAATTCTCAATGAGGGGAATAAAAATGGAGACATAACAAACATGGACCCGGTCACTATGACAAGTATACTTCGACTTACCCTGCACAGTACGCAGTTGCGCCCTCTCGCGTCTTAAAGCTACCCACATAACACTTATTATCGTTGTTAATTGCAGTAAAACAATGCTCCAATGGAGCCTTTATGACAGTCAAATCAGGAGTAAGTTGGGGTCCAACCGTACAGGACCCGCCCGTGGTGCATCGCCAATTCTTCTTCCATCCGCGGAAGCGTTAGAAATGTTGAAGAAATACGCGTAGCTTTTGTTTGCTTTTGTATAGTGCTAGTTCCTCTCCAAGACGGTTGTGTACTATTTGTACCACATTAAAAACAATGTGTTGAAAGTTCAGCCAATATAATCGTGTTTCATAATGGTGTGTAATGGTGTGTTGGTGCTGTACCCGGCGCTCTGAAGGTGTGGAAGATATTAAAACAACCGATCTGTCTGTTGAGTACTACAAGAATTTATTAAAATAAACGTCGTTTCTAGACTATTTTAGAACCAGTAAAGCCATCTGTTGATACTGGTGAATTAATATCACATATGCTGAAGCAAACCTGCAAAATTGTAACTTTAATTAAATGTATATATATATTCGTATATAGCTGTCCCAAAACATCAATTAGGCTTACTAACTCGAACAGTAGCTTTTGCCCTGTGAATTTATTGAGTGTAAAATAAAATAAAACGATTTAAAGCGGCAAATATTACTGCCGTTGATATTAAATTAAGTATAAGTAGGTAAGTACCTAATGTTTAAAATTACATTGCGTTCGGTATGCTTGTCATCGACCAGTAAAGGAGATCTCATAAGTCTCATAACGCTACCTCTCTTGTTTTTGTATTTTTCGTGTTTTATGTTAGTAAATGTATTTTTATTTGACTAGAACTCCAGCGCAAAACTGCACCGCCCCCGTGGCAGCAAGTGCGTAACACACGATGAAGCTGGCGGAGCGGGCTTTGGTCCGGGGTGCGACGCGGCCGCGAGAACACTCATCGTAAACATAAACTCCTGTGGGGTTCGAAACATGACTACTATGGGCGCTAATTATATATAAATAATTTTACTGCATTTCATTATTGAATTTCCATACTTAAATAAGTTCCTAAAAACTAAACCTTGGTATACATCTGGTTTTGTATGAGAAATCTTGGCGGCGGGTGACAATGATCTAATTGAGCTTTAAATACTGTCAAGTCAGGGGACAGGTAGATTCGAGCCGTGCAGGAGCCGCCTGTGGTGCAGCGCCAGATTTTCTTCCAACCACTCGCGCTGGGCGCGTTGCAGTAATACGTGAAGCCATTGTAGACCGCTAACTGCTTGCCGGCGCGATTGTGCACCATTTGTACTGGAAATAAAACTAAATTGTAAAAATAATTTGAGATAAAAATAGTTTTTGAAAGTAGAGTCAGAGACAGGCTGAAAAGGAGATGGCGGAACGACCACGACGTGTTTTGTACGGATTGTGCGGGAACTCGAACAGAACGGAGGCGCGTGGCGGACACAAGGGTGCCAACAGTAGGTTATAATATGTAACATAGGTTAGAGGAAAAATAAAAAATAAACATTAGGAGTGGAAAATAGCGTTTACTTATTACTATGTATTCACGATGTAGCGTTCTAGCTCAATCAAAATATAACTAAAGTTAGTAAAAAAATTGATCTTATTAAAAATTTTCATCTTATCAGAGTAAGAATGAAACTATTACATTTTGATATACATCCCATACCGGAAGGCGCAGCGTGGGTAGGCCCCCCACAAGGTGGACCGATGACCTGGTAAAGGTCGCTGGAGTCCGCTCGATGCGGGTGGCGCAGGACCGGTCATTGTGGCACTCTTTGGGGGAGGCCTATGTCCAGCAGTGAACGTCCTTCGGCTGATATAATGATGTTGATACATCCCATTATGTATAATAAAACGTGGAGGCGGATCGAAGTATTTATATTGAGTTTTGATGACCGTGTATTCAGGAGTTAAGTAAAGCCGTGCACAACCCAGCACCGCAGCGCGTGCATCGCCAATTCTTCTTCAATCCGTTGGCATTAGGAACATTGCAGTAATATGTGTAGCTTTCGTATATTACTAGCTCCTTTCGGCAATCAAATATAGTACATTGTTTAACGAGGGGCGTAAGTGGAATATTGCTAACGAGAGTCTATCAGAAGCCCGACGCCGAAGGCGGAGGGCTTTTAATGACTCGAGTTTGCAATATTCTTACGCCCGTGTTATACACAATGTTGTTCATCACATTTGCGAGGAAATAAATAACTACAAAAGACAGAAAAATCTAAGTTTCATACAGCCGCACCAATCAAAAATTGACAACTTCACTCCCAAATCAGTGCTAGTGGAGTTCAATATTTCAACCAATCACAGAGCAGTATTCTTGCGGGGCGGGGCCGGCTTGACCAACTAGATTTTTTTTTCAACCAATCACAGAGCAACCAGATTTGCTTAAGCCAATCAGAGGGTTCTATTATTTTAAAACTAAACTTAACTGCCCGTGGGAGGTAAAACGGCTATAACTGCTCTGTACGCTCGCAAGTAATAACGCCATTGACGAGCAAGTGTGATGAAAAAATGTGAGTTAATCATAAATGCCAAAAACATATTGGCCCTGACGAGAAGCGTTATGCTTCTTACGGAGAAGCTTGAATCATCAGAGAAGATGTGTATAAGAACTAACCCTTACCAAACTTATCCAAACCTAATCATAAAAATATAAAAACCTTTCTTAAGTACGTACGGTCGAACTCGCAAGGGGCTGACCACTTTTTACTTTAACTTTACGTTTACTGCCATACGAAGTTGTCAATGAGGTGAAACCGACAAGGTATCAAGATGTTCAGCTACTTATGAGTTCAGCTGTACAAGATGAACAAAATAATTAAGCGAATATATCTACTATTAAACCTTAACATATACACCATCGATTATGACAAAGTTTGGAGCAGGATGAGTATGAACTGGTTGAGATTTTATGATTTCAAAATCTCGAGAGAGGTGTAAACGGGCTCGGCATACCCCAGCATTCGTGCACGCCCAATTTTTCTTCCAGCCTCCCTTGTTGGAATGCATGCAGTAAAACGAGTAACCTTGGTATAAAGCTAGCTGTTTCCCAGCGCGATTGTATATCATTGTTACTGCAAAAAAGGTGACAATGAGCACAAATATTTTTAAAATCTTGCTGGATCGCTAACAAGCATTAGGTACCTAATATAGGAATATTAATTGAATAAAGTATTCACTAAATACAGTCAATGAAAAACCTACACACATAAAATAGTAGTTTTAGACTCGTCGACTTTAATGTTTGAAATAAGACTTCGTACACTAAACTTAAACCATTAGGGTTCCTCAAAAGGAAAAAAAGGAATCCTTATAGGATCACTCGTGCGTCTGTCTGTCCGTCTATCACAGCCGATTTGCTCCGAAACTATTGGACCGATTGTGTTGTAATTTGGTAAACATATGTAAATTGGTGACCTAAAGATGGACGCGTAAAGTAACTTAATGAATTCTGAACAAAGGGGGCACTTTTGTGGGGTAAACTAGAAAATAATATATAAAAAGTTTCGCAAACTGTATTATGTGACATATCAAATGAAAGGGGTTGTCAAGTCAAGCATCTCAGATATTTTTTTTATAATTTTAGCAAAAACAGATTTGAAGTAATTTAGGAAAAAACCTTGTCTCCGAAACTTCTAGGCTTAAAATTCTGAAAAAAAATATGGAAAATTGTTCCTTGCCTAAAGATTACAGGAAAACCTTTAAGAAGTTTGAGTATTCAAAGTAACGGGAAAATTCTCAATAATATTTTTGTGTATTATATATGGAACCCTCACCACGCGAGTTGAACTCGCACTTGTCCGGTTTTTTCTATGGAGCTCCAAACTCAACTGATATAATTATTATACAATGCTTAAGACAACTAAAATAAATTCGACCAATCACGTGGCGCCTTTACTGAACCATAAAGGACGTCGCGTTGACTCCAATACAAAAAAAACATCAACGACGTTGAGGCGCACCTCTAATTTGCACTTCGTTTCAGCAGGGCTTAGATTTTCATTAGATACCAAGTCTGTTTAATTATTTCTGTTGACTCGTATAAAAAATAATGTATACAATAGGTAATTAGCTCTTAAATTCTCGTACCTTACTTAGGCCACGAGGCGTGCCGAGTGTTCGTGGCCTAAACACGGTACTCGACTTTAAAAGCCCTTGTTGTGTAACGATTATATAAAATACTATTTTATTATGAATATCAGTCAGTGCACCGTGAAAACAAATGGAATTTTGGATAGTCTTCAAAATAATATAAATATTAATGTACTGGTAGCATTTAAAGGTGGTAATCATGAAATAAACCTTTCAAATCCTGATCGTTATACAAGTAAAAGAGATTCGTTTTGTAAAGTACAAGTTAAATATATATATAGTTTTAATGATGAATATAATTCAATAACTTAACTAAAATATAAACGCCTTTAATTTGACCAACCAAAACACTTCACCATATTAAATCCACCAATCACAACTCTTTCAAAAACATTTATCTTTGCTATCAACCAACCAGAACACCTACATATTAAAATCGACCAATCAAACATCAGGTGTTTTTTAGTCCCTAATTCCAAATCATTTAAATCCACCAATCACAACTCTTTCAAAAAACATTTCTCTTTGCTATCAACCAACCAGAATACAGTTACATATTAAAATCGACCAATCAAACATCAGGTGTTTTTTAGTCCCTAATTCCAAATCATTAAAAAAGAAAACGCCTCACGCTAAATTGAACAATCTATTCGCAGTGAAATTTGTTATTGATTGTGGATGGATAATCTTTGTTTTACTATTTTCTCGCAGTCGAAGTGAAAAGTAGAGTGTATAACTCGGGTCTAAAAGCCATATTACCCCTCGAATTATTTTCCTTTTAGTCGCCTTTTACGACAGGCAGGGGATACCGTAGCCGTATTCTAATGCCCGGGCTACAGGGCGCGCCGCATGGCACCTAACACCGGATATTCGTATTATCTCGGCAAGTCATGGTGAACGATTCAAACACGGTAGGAAAGTGTGCGGGAGGTTAAGTTTGTTGACCTCTAATTCTTAAAAAAAAATTATATTTCTCGACTCGCCGAGATTAGACGAATATCCGGTGTTAGGTGCCGTCCGGCGTTAGGAGACTTCCCCATACGTATCCGTAGTATCTGTATTATTAACATCCTGACAATAATCTTCAAAAAGGTCGAGCATCGCTACAATACTATTAACGGTATCTTTCTAAAACACTAGCTAAAATAATAAAAATAGCCTATATCCATCCAGAAAGTCCACTGTAGACACAGGTAAAATAATCTTCCTCCAACGCCACGGGCCATCACGGCGGAATAGAACGTGTAGCCTTCGTATATGGCTAGTGGCTTGCCCGTGTGGTTTCAGACGATTTTTACTAGAATAAACCAGATAAAATGGTTATATAAAACTGAATAGCTTTGTAGTCGTCATAATTAACTTTTAAATCTGGCAGAATTTTCCATGAAAACTGTTCGAAAATACCGTTAAATGTATACAAACTTTGGGGTCACATGAGAATGGTTTAGGGTAGCTATTATTACTCTTAGGTCTGGGAAGAGATGGAAGCCAGCCGGACAGAGCAGAGACCGTAGACCATGTACGCTTTGAAACTGCCTAAAATTCACAAGCTCGTTGCCGACCTTTTATTGATTTGAGGATTCGTCTTGTTGACAGCTCGAGACAAATGCACTTTCAACACGCGCACTCTTGGGAGCTCTGGCGACCTTACTCACCACCACACACACAACACCACAAACCTACTGAGCAAGTAGTGCTGTTACTTACTTTGATAAAATAAAATAAAAATCTTAAGAAATAAGAATTTATATTCTCATTACAATAACACTCTAGCACTTTGACAGTCACATAGTTCAAGAGAACCTTTTGAAATATAGGTACCGTTGAAAAACACAAACATCTAAACTAAGGAATTTTAACATAGTATCCTCCACGTACTACTTAATTTGGAGCCATAATTATGAGATTGGTTTAGGTTAGCATTAATGACTATTATAGTCCGGGGAGAGGTGGAAGCGAGCCGGACAGGCTCCGCTGTTCGTGCAACGACAAATCTACCTCCAGCCGCCTTGCGTGACCACGATGCAGTAGAAAATGGTTAATGGTTATGGTTCATATAGGTTTTGGACGATTTGGATATATAGAAATAGAAATGTACCTAACCTAAAAATACCTTGTCAAAAAGAAATAAATACTTGTGCGTTCAGACAATCCCTATCACATTCATCGTAGCAAACACTTACAAAATAAAAATAAAATACTTACAAAAATCTGCCCAACTAGCATGATTGCGTTTACGTCGGACGTATGCATTATGTCGGATATAAACGATTATGCTTAAATTATTGTCAGTCAGAAGCGTGATCAGTGAGCAACCTCGAATGTTACGATGCGTTAGTCCTTACAAGCCGTACAACGCATGAGTTGGTACCTACTATTGAACAATAGAAACCCTTGAAAACTTGAATGAAACCGTCCTAATCCAAACAAGGTCTTATAGTTTTCCCTCTGGGTTGAAAGATGAGATGGCAGTCGCTTTAGTAAAACTAGTGCCAATCAAGATTTGGCGCCTAACCCTTTGGATGAAGTGCCAAAGCGGACCCCGGAATGCAACCGGGAATAACGCTAGTAGAAAAGAAAGAAAGAAAGAACTTTAGTAAAACTAAAATCTAATGAGAATCCCGTCTCGTATGGTAAATTTTGGAGGTGGATGATTATGGATCAGCAGGCTCTTGTAGACAACCGCTTCGCGATTCAGGTAGACGCGAGCAGTACAACCGCGGCCGGCGGTGCACCTCCATATTTTCTTCCAAGCTGATGGCCTGTTGCAGTAGTACGTGAAGCCTTTATATACAGCTAGTTCCTTCGCCGACGTATTATGTACGAATGTCACTAAAACAAACATAATTTTAAAATAGAGGGCATGATGAACAAACAGGAATTCGCGAATTAAGGATCACTAAGGACACATAGAAGAAGCATCTTGTGTCGCCACCATAACGTAATTATTATTGGCAGTTGTTTTTGTTATTTTATATACGGGGTGTTTCCTGTAACAGGAGCAATAAATTAAATGGTAGATTATTAAGCTTGTGATCAATTGTTTCTAAGTGGTTTTAATTGAAAAAAAAAATATTTTTTTCGGATTTTTTTTTCTTTAACTAAAGTTTTGGTGTACTTTTTTACTCTTCTGGAGTGATATAAGTATTTTATTATTTTAAAAACACAAAAAAAAATTGAAAAAAATTGAAAAAATCACAAAAATATCTTTTGAAAACAAAAATGCAAAAACTATTATGACTCACTACATGATGCTACCTCAAAATCTGCATTGACTACTGTGCTATGATCTCGTGGTGCCAAGATACATTACTCGGAGGTCATAACTTCAGATCAATTTTTCTCCGAGTTAAAAACATTTGAAAAGAAATGGACAAAAGGGGTTACTACAAATGCAGTAAGGAAGCCTCCGTTTAATTTATTGCTCCTGTTACAGGAAACACCCCGTATAAGATTTTTGTTTTTTATTTTTGCCTGAATTCAATATTATTCATAAAAAATGTGCAATTAAATAATTGCCAAAGTCTTATTGTCCGATGCCAAAAAATTTACAGTACACCCCATTCCTAATGATATACCGAAACGCATCTAGCGTACCTATGCTGCAGATTTAGCGTTGGACATCACTTCAGCGTCAGAGAACGTGAACCGCGCCATGCACGGCTTGCCTCGCGTGCACCGACCGACTGCGTGTGAAAATTTGCAGTAGACCGTAAGTAGACCCGTTCACGAGGGCCTTTCGGCGTGATTCCGGACGAATAGGACTGGAAAATTTTACATTTAATTTGCAATGCCGATTGAATGGTTGTTTCGTTGCGTCAAAAACACAGTCAAATTGAGAACCCTATATTTATTGAGCGTGAATGTTGGTGTTGTTAAGTAGTAACCTAAATTAGTCGATGGTTATTGAATTGAGCTTATTTATTCAATGTCGTAAGACATTAAAATTGTACTTAGAATTGTCTGTTGTTGTTGTTCTGTCTTTATCTTGTCGCTCAGGTATTGACTTATTCCTAATAGTATTAGGTATCTGCCTTTTGTAATTAAAAAGAAAAGCATACTGGTTCAAAATATGAATAATAAATTTTATCGCACTAAGTTTGTTTTTTTTTAATAATTGAGCTTGTGGTTCCGGCTACAAATAAATAAATATTAGGGGACAATTTAAAACAAACCGAACTAGCGCTATAGTAAGCTCAATAAGGCTTGTGTTATAATATAATAAATATAAATACTTAAATACATAGAAAACATCCAAGACTCAGAAACAAATATTCATGCTCATCACACAAATACTTGCCCTTACCGGGATTCGAACCCAGGACCTTCAGCTTCGTAAGCAGTGTCACTAGGCTAACCGGTCGTCAAACCGGCCGGGCTACAACAGCTGAACAAAGCAGTTGTATGTAATCATTTACAGTCAAATGAAAATCTCAGTAACAGACCCATGCTGTTTAATTTCAAAGTTTGATGTATACACCATTTTTAATAATATACTGGTACGCGTCATGCGTATGCTTCAGGTTAGCGTTGGAGATGGCTTCAGACTCGGTGACAGTGAAGCGCGCTTTGCACGGCGTGCCTCGCGTGCACCGCCAAGACTGCGTACGAGCGTGTACCTTCTCGCAGTAGAACGTGTACCCGTTCACGATCGCGTGCTGCTTGTTGGCGTGGTTTCGAACGTACTGAACTGGAAATAAGTAAATACTGAGATGGCAACATATTCGTGTTAAATACGTAAAAAATATCCATAGTCATAAAAATCCATGATGAAATGGTCACCGCAGCTTTAACGGAGTCGATACCTAAACTGCTAAGTTTTTACTATTTATGACTTAAATTACAAAATAACAAACAGGTAAGTTGCGAGAAACTCGTTACTTATTGGGAGCCAATTTAGCAGTAGTAACTTTTGGAAGTATTGGTGTATGATTGAATCCAACGATGTGTAACTAGCAGGAATTCATAAAACGAGTTAACGTTGAAATAATATATTGTGGGTACATTAAGTGTAGTAATAAAATAAAATCCTTACTTTTCACAAAACTTTTCATTTATACTTACGAGTACCTATGTCTTAGTGATTTTGAACAGTCCTTCAAAAATCTTTAAAAATGTTGGAACTGGAAGCTCTGTCATGAAATTGAAATGGTTTACATTAGTGTTAATTTAGTTCGCTTCGCGTCTTGCGTGGGAGCACGGGTGCAATTAACAATAAGGCGAAAAAAAAGCAAATGTGAGTAAAATCCTGTTTGATTGTTTAAACTAGTGTCAATATTTTTTGAAGGGATCATGTTTTACCTGATTATGATGTTAGTTTCTTAAAATAATGGCATTTATTTGTTGCAAAGTATATGAGTGTCTTATTATTGTTCTAAGGTTAGGCAAGTCCTGTCTTCACTTGTTTTTATTCTAGATAGGGTCGTCTCTCATGGAAGAAAAGGAAAGATGGCCACTGGCTAGTTTTAGTCGACATGCCATATCATGCTGAATGAGTTTCAGAGAAGAATATAAAACAGAGAGCATATATTAACGCAATCCAGGAAAGCTATAAAAAAATATCCAAAACAGAGCCAGCTCGGCGTGTAAATGAAAGAAAATGTCGCGGCTGCGGAGAAAATTATTATGAGACATATTTGAAGACTGGTTTGAGTGTAGCCTTGACTACATAGGAAACTGCACCGAATTCGATGATATGTGCGTTAAACATACTAACTGAGAGATTTAAGTTATGGCCATCTATCCTGTAAAGGTATATATGGTCATCACACCCGGACACCTTGGAAAAGATGGCCAATGGTTTTTTTTGTGTTCCAAAAAAACTTTTCTACTCCGAATTTACCCTACTTAGTAATACATAAAATGATTATGATATTAAAATGATATTAATGATATTGAATAGTCTTTACAAATCTTGACACATAGATAAACTGGAAGCACTTTCATGACATTCAAATTTTTCAAATTAACGGCTACGAAAACAATTTTAGAAACAAGTCTACAACTTAATGTAAACCCCGTTCCGTATAATATACTTGAACGGCTCATGATTATGATTAAGGTTAGAATTGATGAGCTCTCCAGCATGTGACACTAGGAACCGCGCCTTGCACGCACTGCCTCTTGTGCAGCGCCAGGTCTTCGTGGAGTGCCTCACCGTCAGGAGGTGAAAGGAGTATCCATGGACGAGGGCTAGGGGCTTATTCTTGCTGTTCTGGACGTATTGAACTGGAAACATTAATCAATATTTAAATAATAATACAGACAGATATATAAACACTTCATAATTCTGATCAGGCCCCGTAGCATGGTTGGCCTTATCACGCGATAGGTGTTAGGATAGAGCGTGCGTCACTGGCTGACACCGTTCGATAGAACGAGACGACGCCCCTATCTTGTCACTTGTCGCGTGATAAGGCCAACCATGCTACGGCTCCTGATCCAGAAGAAAATAACATAAGAGGTTTAATTCCATGAATGTGAAAATTCATCGCATTAATGGACAATAGCAACATTTCCTTTTGTATTTTCTATTGAACGAACTTAATGTAATCGTGTAACCATTAGGTAGTTTCGCTATTTACTTCTTGAACTAGTGAAAATACCTTATTATGATTACACGAATAAACTTCCACAAATTGGCAAAACAATTTCCTATTTATATTCATGAAACCTCCACTCTAATATGCGCTAGTGTGTTTATACATTTTAATATAATAAAGGTTTATTAAGCATATACCGCGTTGAGCTGTCACCGAGACCGGTCGTAACTTGCGCGCGCTAGTGAACTATATTTTCACGAGTTAGATTTCTACCCTCATTGTGTAAAGTGCCTAATGATGGAATCGGACTTTTTGATTCACCAGTAAGTGGCTATATCGCAACTTTTACAACCGTTTCTGACTACAGGAACAAAATGAACTCCCAAACGTTAGACAATAACCCTAGTTATTCTACTGTGACACAAACCACCACGTTTCCTAAAAAGGACCAAGCAATCGTCATCGATGCTTTAGAAAACGTACAAATCAAAGATTATGCTCAAGCTTTAGGAAGAATAATCGACCCATCTCAAATCCGATTTTTGTCAAGAATATCAAACAATAGAATTTGTATCTACGTTTCTTCGAAGTTAATCGTAGATGAGATCATTGACAATAAAAAGTATGTCACAATTCAAAATCAAAAACTACCCATCCGACCGCTGATCAGCAGAAACAAACGTATCATTATATCTAACGTGTGCCCCATTATACCGCACACCGAAATAGAAAAGAAACTGATAGAAATGCATATCACGCCACTGTCACCCATCTCTTTTCTGCGTGCTGGTCTCAATGAAACGGGCTACAATCACATTCTAAGTTTCCGAAGACAAGTTTACGTAACTCCTGAAGATTTCACCCGACTTCCAGAAAAAATATCTATTGATTTTGAAGAAACGAATTACTGGATTTATTTCTCATCCGATACAATGACTTGTTTCATATGCAAAAAAGACGGTCACGTAGCATCTAAATGCCCTGATAACACCAACGACAAGAACGTTTTGAACCAAAAAACACAGGAGTCTACGGAGACACAAAAATTCAAGCGTCCACATCCACCCACTGAATCTTCGACTACTACTGATTTCATGGAGTCCGAAACAACAAAAGAAGACTGTATACCTAGCAACGAAAACAGTGATGAGGACTTTGATAACTCCTCCTGGTCCAGCTCGGACGAGGTTTACATATCCAAGAGTGGAAAGAAACTCAAGAGAACGCCGCATAGTGATCTGGATTCCACTAACTGGGACCTACTGGAAAACTTTATAGCCGATCCCAGTAAAACGTACCCACTGTCAGGAAAACAAGTTAAAGAATATCTCAGACGCACATATGGAGTTAAGGACATATCGGAAATCACTTACAGTTACACAGAAGAAATTGATGCCCTGATTGAAATGTTTACAGACTTGATACCTAACATCTCACGTCGTAGTGTTAAGAGCAGACTCTCACGTATTGTAAGTAAACTAAAGCGCTTATCTGGTAAGGAAAATCCCAAAACAAATAAGTAAGTCACTTTTAGATAGATACACAATATAATATATATTTACACTTATATATATATATAAAGAACTTATTTATTTATTTAATTTTATTCCATGGATTTGACTAAAAGTTTCAAGCTTAATATTATTCAATGGAACTGTCAAAGCCTAATACCAAAATTAAGTGATTTGGATTCATATCTACATAATGAAAAAATACACATATGCTTTCTTTCCGAAACTTGGTTAACATGCGAAAACCAAATTAATTTTACAGGTTACTCTGTCTTTAGAAAGGATCGAACAGATGGATATGGAGGTTTAGCGATTCTGGTCCATCAATCTATAAACTGTACTCTCAAAATCCTCCCAAGAAATAATGATAATATTGACCTTTTGTGCCTTGAGGTTCATAATAGCAATAAACTCCAACATATCATAGGTGTCTATTCTCCCTCAAATGTCACAGTAAGCGTTGGGGACTACCAGGAGCTTTTCAGCCACTTTTCTGAGAAAACTCTAATAGTCGGCGATTTTAATGCTCATCACACGGCGTGGTCATACACAACTAACACACGGGGTAGACTTTTATCAGACACTAGCTTAAAACATAATTACATTTTTCTTAACAATCGAGACTTTACCCGTTGCGCTAAGCTAAATGATAGTATAGTGTGCACATCACCTGATATTTCCTTTTGTAGTGCTGATCTCTCACTCGACTTTGATTGGAACGTCACTAACGAATCTTTTGGCAGTGATCACCTTATTATTTCTATTAAAACATTAGACAGTACTCAAATTAGCCCCGAATTGAAAAGAAACATCAAAAAGGCCAACTGGGTAGAATATACCCAACACATAAAATCTGCATGTGAGGGATTGGATTTCAGAGACAATGTACAAAGTAACTACGATAAACTCATAGAGACAATTGAGGAAAGTGCTAACAAAAACATCCCTTATATTAAAATCAGTATTAACCCTAACAAATTCAAGCCAAAACCTTGGTGGAACCCTGATCTATCGAAGGCAGTAGCGGAACGAAGATTAGCTCTTAAGCACTTTAGGAAATTACGCACGGTTGAAAATTACTTAATTTACAGAGAAAAAGTAGTTATTGCTCGAAAATTAATAAAACTCGCAAAAAGGAATTCCTGGCAACAGTTTTGTGACAGCATAGACTGCAATACGCCCAGCAGTGAGGTTTGGAGGAAACTTAGATGGCTTAAAGGTTATCGTAGTCCTAAAGATTATTTACCAGAAAGTACCGCAATTTCCTTTGTAACAGAACTCACTCCTGATAGTGTTTCCTTACAGCCCCTAGATTTTAAAACTAATGGTTCGAACCCCCATTTTTTTACACTCTCAGAACTAAATCTGATTCTTAAAAGAGTAGATACTTCGGCTGGTTTAGATACTATTACTTATTCTATGATTAACCACTTACCGGATAATGCAAAAGAATACCTCTTACATATATTTAACATAATTTATAAAAAAGGTGAGATACCAGAGCAATGGCGTAGAATCAAACTTATTGCCATACCAAAAAGAAATACTGATACTCTTAAGTATCGTCCCATCTCACTTATTAACTGCCTTTGTAAGATTTTTCATTTAATGATAACTCGTCGCCTTGAATATCATTTCGAAAGCAACAAATTATTTAATGATAGTACTTTAGGTTTCCGTCGTGGACTTTCATGTCAGGACAATCTTGGTAGGTTTATTATAGACACAGAAACTGCTTTTATAAACAAAGAATACGTCTTATGCGCTTACGGAGACATAAGTAACGCTTATAACAATGTGGCAATTGAACCTCTTATATCTACTTTAGTTGAATTTGATGTGGATCCGCTCCTATGTGGATATATAAGAGAGTTTCTAAAAGAGAGATTTCTGATATATAGGCTTCAGGATGGTAGGGAAATAACAAGAATATGCAGACAGGGTTTAGCTCAAGGTGACCCAATGTCACCTATTCTATTTAATATAGTAACAATTAAGTTATGCAACACACTCGTTAAGACAGTTAAAATTTCACAATATGCCGACGACTTCGCTTTGTATTGTATAAACCAAAATATTGATTTTTGTGCTAATGTCATTCAATCAAGTCTTAACATCTTTATATCAATGTTAGAGGAAATTGGATTAGAAATCTCTCTCTCGAAGACTAAACTCTGCATTTTCACTAGAAAATATAAAGTGCCTGTTATTGGTCTACGAATAAATAACACTGAAATCGAGGTTATAAATTGTACAAAGTTTCTGGGTGTTTGGGTGGACAGCCGCCTGAACTGGACTCGACATGTTTTAGAAACTGCTCAAAAATGTATTTCATACGTTAATATCCTTAGTTCCATAAGTAGTTCAAAGTGGGGTGTCCATCCAATTCACTTAAGGAGACTTTATATAACATTGGTGCGATCTCGACTTGATTACGGATGTATTATTTTTGGCAACGCCAATTCTAGGCTCCTCCAGAGGTTAGACGTAATTCAAAACCAATGTCTTCGCCTCTGTGGAAGCTTTATTCGCGACACCCCGATTTTTACAATGGAAAGCGAGCTTTGTATTCCACCCTTAAGTTTTCGAAGAATCTATTTAAGCGACAAATATTTCCTGAAACTTTCTTCTAGAACATCCGATTATCTGAGGAAACAAATAGAAGCATTAGACAACACATTAAATTCGGGCGCAAGATATTGGCGCAAAAACCAACTCCCACTTTTACTTGAAAGTTTCAGAAAGTATTCCAATCTACCTATGTCACAATCTGAGATTTTGCCCCTTTTTTTACTTTCCTGTGACGTTAAAACACTTCCCTGGGATAAAATCATAACTCATAAAGTGAACACTATTAATGAACCTAAAGCTAAACTACCCAATCACGATCTAAAACAACGTTGTGAGGATATGATACAAGTGCAGTTCTTAGATCACATTCATATTTACACTGACGGGTCCAAAACAAAACACGGTTCTAGTTGCGCTTTTTACGATGAAACTGCGAATTTTGGAGCTAAATTTCTTATTGAAAATCCATGTATACCCATAATGGGAGTAGAATTGGCAGCAATTAATGAAGCAGTACATTACTTAGAATCGACGCCATACCATAATATTGTAATCTTTACAGACTCGAAGAGCAGTTTACAACATTTGTTGGGAAGTGCTAAGGGCGGCAGTGTCGGTAGATACGAAGCTTACCTCATTATTAAATGTATCCATAGATTGATACGTAACGGGGTTGAAGTTCGTCTACAATGGATCCCTTCACATGTGGGCGTCAGGGGTAACGAGGTGGCAGACTCACTCGCAGCCGAGGCTCTGCAGAACGGCATACCTCTCGACACGGTACCTCACTATACTGATCATCTTACAAAAGTGAAAACCGACAATCATATTCTATTTAAATCCTATTTCAATGAGTGCTCTCAAAGCAAAGGTATCTGGTACAAAACCATTGTAGACGAACCACCACGCGTGCCTTGGTTTGCCTCACGAAACCTAAACAGAAAAGAATTAGTTATTTGCTTCCGAACCCGAACTTACCACATCCCACTGAACAAATTTAACTACATCATGAAAAAAAGAGACGACCCAAACTGTACACAATGTGACAAAGAAGAGGACCTCCTCCACTTAGTTCTAGAGTGTAAAATCAACGAACAATCTAGGTTGGATCTTTTAAAAGAAACTGGGTGCTCTGCGGGGGATCTCCTCTTCCTCTTCCATCAAATCTTAGGCTCAGGGTTCACTATCGAACACAGTGGTACATTTATAAGTTTCATTAAGCACTCATTGAACCTAAGATTTGAATACTATAAAAATACTCCTTAAGTATCAATGCCAATGTTTAAAGTAATACCTAAAGTGTAAGTACTACTGTAATTATTTTTAAGCCGACTTAATCATAAGATGTATGGCTTATAAAATAAATGAGATTAAAAAAAAAAAAAAAAAAGGTTTATTAAGACATATTTAGACGCTTCGTGAGTGTTTGAAATTAGTATTGATTAACAGATCCCCGTACACAGTAAATCGCGCCCTACAGCAACTGTCTCTAGTGTCTTCGTACACTAAACTGAAAAAAAAACTATGCTATGTTTTATAATCATATTCAATCATTAATTGCGTAACATTTTTTGTTTCTTTTAATCATGAACTCGCACATAAATGTCATTTCGAATAACATATTTAAACGGTTCATGTGTATGCTCCAAGTTAGTATTAATCATTACTCCCTCGTTTATAGTGAACTTGGCCGTGCACTTAGTGTGTTGGGTACAGCGCCATGTAACCCTTTTGGATGTTTCTTTGCTGGAGGCTGAAGGGGTGAAGGTGTGTCCGTTGATAAGCGCTACATCCTTTTGCAAGCAGTTTTTGACGTATTGAACACCTGAGATAACAGTAATAGTAAAGTTACACACACACACACATGTCCTGATAGAGACGTAGAAGCGTAGATTATTAAATTAAGAAAAACAATAGGTAAAGTAGAATTAATGTTTAATATTGTAGTTTTAAAATTTCTTACGTCTACGAACATTGACGATGCATATGTATATCGCATGCACATCTAGTCATACTCTTTAACAATGTTGCTAAAATCGTGATCTCAAATATGATCCGTAACACAGACCATTTATCTAATTAGATAACCTAAGTACTTTAATCTGTATGAAAACCAACCGTGTCACTTTTTTCTACCTACTGTCACGTGACAAGAGCGAATTAGTGAGGTGACTACCCCGTTCTCCGCGTGAAATCGATTCAAAAGGCTTTGAGCTTGAAAGGCAGATCGATTCTTCGTCACTGGATTCTATACTCGTTAACTCTACCCGTTGATGTCTATTACTGAGATAACTTTCGTTCCATTTTTTATTACTCCCAGTAGAACGTATTTCTCGTATTTTTGTAATAAGAGGTCGTGAAGCGAGATACGAAATCGAAGGCTTTGCTTAGGTCAAAAGATACCGCCGTAGTTGGAATTTTGTTGCAGCAACGATGTCATATCGCATACCTTTTAGCTTACCAAAGCCCAGAAAACAAAAACATACAATAAGTACTCTCCGACGTAAAGGTTCTTCACTTGACATTACTAGCGATTTGAAAGGATTTAGAAATCAACAATTATAATTTGAAATATGTAATCGTTTTCACGAATTACACTGAGTTCTGATATTTTCGTTTATCTTGGTTCTGCTGCGGGTAGCCTCATTTCTGATGCGATCACGCAGAGATACTCCCAGCATAGCCCTCTCCATTGCCCTTTGGGTGACTTTGAGCCTTCTTATGAGGCCCATAGTAAGCGACCACGTTTCCGTGCCATACGTAATCACTGACAACACACACTGGTCAAAGACTCTCGTCTTGAGACACTGTGGAATATTGGACGAAAAGATGTGCCGTAGCTTCCCGAATGCTGCCCAGCCGAGTCGGATTCGACGATTGACCTCTTTCTCGAAGTTGGATACCTAACTGGACAGTCTGTCCAGTCCTGTCTGAATATATACTCGTCTACAACTTCGAGCGTAAAATGTCCGATTGAAATGGGAGTTGGTACTACGTGGACGTTTGACATGATCTTCGTCTTATCCATGTTCATCCTTAGACCAACTCGCTCGGAGGCTTTACTGAGGTCATCGAGCATAGTACTCAAGTCAATATTTTTTGTTTAATTGTAATATCTCACGAATAAATGTCTCTTTCTTTCTTTTTTTTTCTTTCAAGTCCTCCATGGTCTCAGCCAAGACTACTATAGAACATACTATAGAGATAGGTAGGACCGATGGCCGTTGGGGCGGAAAGGTTCTCGAGTGGCGACCACGTACCGGAAGGCGCAGCGTGGGTAGGCAAGGTGGACTGATGACCTGGTAAAGGTCGCTGGAGTCCGCTGGATGCAGGTGGCGCAGGACCGGTCAATTTGGCACTCTTTAGACGTCATTCGGCTGATATGATGATGATGATGATGAACCTAGCTATATTGCTCTTAGATAACCCACGTCTATTTCTATTTCTTGGCTTTATAGTAAACGCCGTTGTTTATAACATATTTGTGTGCATCGTGGTTATGTTGGAAGTCAGTCTTGACGATCAGCCCGCACCGAGACTGCGTGAAGCGCGCCTTGCACGAGTGGCTCCTGCTGCAGCGACAGTACCAGGTCTTCTTGGTGGCACTGATACTGTCCACGAAGAATGTATGACCGTCAATCAGGGCCAGGGGGTTGTTGGACGCGTTCCGGACAAACCGAACTGTAAATATTAACGCAAATATGGATGGAAACATTTATATGGGTAAAACAATAAAGTAAAACCAAGTTGTGACCTGTTCGAATGGACTTATATTTAAATGTTGCAACACAGACACAACTATTGCTATTCGAACATGTGACAACTATATCAATAGGAGCAGGATTCGGCCCTAGACAGAATCGGATGGAGGGAGCTACAACGACAAGAGTTCTAACTCTTAAAAATATGATGAAAACTATATGTATACAAAAAGGGCTTTATTAAAGTTTTTTTTTAGCTTTAATACGAAGAAGATTTGCTTGTAGATGTAGGTACAATCTTGTGTCACGGCCAATAAATGTTAGAGAACAATTAAATTAAGTAAAAATGTCGGTAAATGTGACATGATATGAAAGATAATTACAGAATTATTATTTATATAACTCACAGTTTGATTACGAAAGTAAAATAATCAATGTTTTTGATATAGACACGACAACATTAAACATGTTTACTATTTACACTTAACAGTATCAACCAATCAAATTTTGATGTAACCGTATAATCGGACGCGCTTAGATGTGTGTGCTTCAAGGAAGACCTGAGTACCACGCCTGTGGTAGACGCGTTGAATATGTTGCCTTGCATTATATTGTGCCTCGTGCAAAGCCAGTTAGTTATCGATGCACCCATGGTGTTGACGCAGAAGGTGCAGTATCCGTCGAGGATGGCTAGGGTTTTGTTCGACGCATTGCAGACAAACTGAACTGTAATACCAAGGAATACTGTAATAGTACATTACATACCTAGGGCGGTGAATTTGTGAATGCCCCAGATCGCAGGTGTTCGGTTCGGGCCGTAAATATGCGATCTGGGGCTTTGCGAATTACCGCCCGTGGTTTGTCTAAAGTTTTACGTCTTGCCTTGGCCAGGAAGTGAGATTTTCTCCTCGCGTAGCGGGAAGAAAATCTCACTTACGGCCTAGGGTGACTTAAAATAATATCCGTGTACAATTTGCAAATTGAATGCTATGGATAGTTGGAACAGGCGCGTGACTGGTGATATGTGCCAGCGATTGAACGCCAATAGGCCTATATAGAAGTCACATGAAAGAGTTTCTAGTTAAAGCATTAGATAAAGAATCACATCTTAAACATCATAGTAAAATGTATATTATCTAATCTGTCACAGTTGTCATCGCAATTATACTAATACTAGTTTACGCCCGCGACTTCGTCTGCATGGACCCGGGTTAAAAACTATCGTATATTTTAATCCAAGCTATAAATATATATTGTATATATATCTTCGTGCAAAATTTCATCCAAATCGGTTGAGCTGTTTAAGCGTGTTTGAGTAACAAACATTTAAACATCCAAACTTTATTACTTTATAATATTAGTAGGATTAATAGCGCTATTAAATCTTAATGAATACTCCGTCTTTTATAATGTACTGGTATGGTTCATGGGAGTGGTTGAGGTTAGACTTGACCACTTCTCCGCAGTTGGTGACGGTGAACCGAGCCTTGCAGACATTGTGACGCATGCAGCGCCAGACCTTTGTTGACGCACTTACGGCGTGAACAGAGAACGGGTAGCCGTTGAAGAGTGCCAACGCCTTATTTGACGTACTCCGAACGTACTGAACTATAACAAATAAAACAAAATTAACAGTTTAAATACGAAAGGAGCGTGTTATGTTTTAGTTTAGGTACTAAATATGTGATAAGGAATCGACAAAGCATTCGTCATTCTACTTTTATCTCGATGTTCGTTTGATCTCGTCATAGACAAGCGATAGACGCAAAAAACATACGTCCGCAGGTTATAACAACTTTCCTTTAATATAATTGAAATTGTTGTCTATTATTTTTACTGTTAAGTATTAGTTACAGAGTTTACAACGCTATTTATGACAATGGGGTGCATGATACATATATACTTGTTGTTTCAATATTGTTTATTATTCGTTCAATAATGTTATTAACACATTATAGCATATTATACATACGCTACTAAATCTTAATGTAAACACCATCTCGTAGGATATATTTGTATGGTTCATGGGAGTGGTTGAAGTTACACTTGACCATTATTCCGCAGTTGGTGACGGTGAACCGAGCCTTGCAAATATTATGACGCATGCAGCGCCAGACCTTAATTGACGCACTCGTGGTTACAAGAGAGAACGCGTAGCCGTTGACGAGAGCCAAAGTCTTATTTGACGTATTCCGAACGTACTGAACTGTAACAAATAAAACAATATGTCATAATGAAACGATGAACAAAGGTTATCCATCCACAATCAATAATAAATTCCACGACGAAAAGATAGTGCAATTTGACGACATGACTTTTTTTAATAAACTGCTTTGACACGGATATATACATATAACAAACCTCAAGAGAGTCGACAGTCGGAAGATATTCAAAAAAAAGTTGGCTGGGGATACTTAGATTCGGTACCAGAACACGTTCCAACAGTTTTTAGAATTTGTGTCTGTTTATCTGTTTGTCTGTTTATGTGTTCTCGCATTACGTGAAAATGGCTGAACGGAATTTGATACAAACTTTACTAATCTGTCGAGAAGATCCCCGGCCAGGTTATAGGCTATAAAAATGATAAAGATTAGGGTTCAAAGGGGGTAAATGAGCTAAAGACTTGAAAATTGATAAGCATACACTTGATTGGAAAGTAAAAAGAACTACATTCAAACTTTATAAAAAATATAGATAAAACATGAAAAAACACCATATATTTGCTATGAATTCAGAGGTCATCTATAGTTGTATAATAGGTTTAGTTTAATACTTCTGTCGAATTAGCATAGTTCACCGACGTGGAGATGTGGGTATAAAATTTGGACACAATGGCATTCCTTCGGCCCTCGGGCTCGCATAGAGAGCGCTCTCTGGAGCGATGTATTGGGCCTTTCATTCATACGAAAAGCTTGGCCTTCGGGCTCGCTTGCCTCGCCACTCAGCTCGGGACTTTGGAACTCAGATTTCGCTTTCAAGACACTTGGAGATAGTCAGTGTGCGTGGGGGCTTGCCCTCGGGCCTTCGGCCGGCTTTGGTACTTCTTTGTCTACTATAAGTACTTAATTACTTAATTTAATTACAAATGTATAGTTTTCAGATTTCCCCGTGTATTTGTAGTATAAGACGATATTAAAATATAACGCCGATATTATTCGCCAAATTTCATAGTTTTCATTCCCTTGAGTGTCGAAATATAGGTTTTTTGCGGCCGTATCTTTTTTTACGTTAACTTTGAAGTTTGATTTTTTCACAGCTTCAAGGGACTGTAGATCTGAGTATTATTCTTCACGCGTTTTCGAGATAAATGATCTTGACAGACAGACAGACAGACTGACTGAGAGACAGACAGACTGACAACAAATCCTATAAGGGTTCCGTTTTTTCTTTTTGTACGGAACCCTAAAAATTAAACCGGATTCGACCAAACTGTTTTGGGATCATTTATATTATTTACTTACTACACTTTTTAGTCAGATTAAGAATCTTTAAAAGGTAGGGAAGTAAGTCTTATAAAATGAAAACAGTTTAATTCTAGAAAACGTTTATATAACATTAAATTTTTACGTACATTCCGTTACGAATGACATAATTTGCTGGCAGATGAGAGTGGTTTTCTGAAACGCGGAATATTACTCTATTCTTTGTCGCATAGATTTTCGCCTTGCAGTGCCGCGTCGAACAGCGCCAAAAGTTGTTATACCCTCTACTATTACCTTGCACGTAAAAGGTATACCCATTATATATTAACATTTCGTTGCCTCTTCTGTTCCGTCCCCAAATTACTGAAAAAAGTAATTTAATTATATGTAGTGTTATACTAGAAATTTATAATGAATCACTTTTAGGGTTCCGTAGCCAAAATGGCTAAATCGGAACCCGTCCGTCTGTCCGTATGTCACAAGCATTTTACTCGAAAAGTATAAGATGTATTGGAATAAAATTTTGAGGATAGGTGTATTTTGTTAGCCGCTACATAGTTTTGTAATTAAAATTATTTAAAAAAAATTTTTTGGGTTCACTCCAGACTATGGAGTCTGGAGTGAACCCCAAAAAAAATTAAACTGAAAGTAATTTTTTTTTTTCATTGTAAGCCCACGTGTGGCACATTTATCGATAGGCCTTTTAAAATCAATATAAGGTTTCTCAGGAATTGTTTTGATTAAGTGAATAGAGTCGGAGATAATCGCCCCGAAAGTCACTAAAATTCTGTCCTCCTCCCCTCTAATTTTTGAACCGTGTATTTTAAAAATATGAAAAAAATCATGGACATAGGGCTTATTAAATTCTTTCACAGAAAATTATTTCGAACAAGATCGGTTCAACATTTTGCGAGATATTGCTGAAAAACTGCCTTCCTTAAAGAAAAGGACGTAAGTGCCGTAATATTTTTGCGACGATACGACCTTTTTAATAGGCACGGAACCCCGTCATTTGGCGTGGTCCCACACGCACTTTTTTTAGTTTACTTAGGACGACTAGTAATTAATTTAAGGTACACATAAATAATTGGAGTTATTCTTCTATTTTTATTAATATGAACAGCTTTTATATAGGTGATGTTTTACCTTGAGGACAAGTATCATTCTGAGTAGCAACAGTTATTAAGCACCTACTTACTGTTTCACTTTCAACTTACTTACTCTTTTACTTGAGGCGACGAAGGTAGTTTGATCTAATTTATGATAAATATTAGACTATCTCGAACTAAGCTAATATTGTACTTGAACAAACAACTTATGCTTGTTTGTTATGCCTTGCACAATGTATTATTTTACCAATAAATATCTGTATTCTGTACCTACTATGGGAACGCGCCCGGATAATCTTACACAAATCGATCTAGTCCCGCAGTAAACACATACACGGTGAGGAGTGTACCGACATAGTTTTACTGGACATTTTCCGCAAGTCGACATCCAACGTGCCTATTTTGCGTGAGTATACCGACATATTTTAACCATGGATTCTAGTGCCATTTTGGACAAAAAAAAGTAATATAAATATTGGTGCATAAAGTCTTAATTTTCGAGATATTCAATTATTTCAGTAATTCACAAGTTGAAAAATCTCAAGGGTAACACGCCCTAATACTGTGACGTAAACACACGCATACGGAAGTAGTAATAGTGGTAATAAATAATCAAGTGTCATACTGACGTCATACTCCACTCGTGGTTTATCGTATCTTGTCGGAGTCGTTCGTCAAGTGTTATTTTTTTTGTTCCGGAAATTAATGAGTCATTTTTGGACCCGTGTTGATATAACATTATTTACTTGTAATACCACCAGGAATCCATGGTTAAAATCTGTCGGTAGACTCCTGCCCACCCTGTATACGGGGTGTTTCCTGTAACATGAGCAATAAATTACCCGGTAGATTATTAAGCTTGTGAGCAATAAGTAAACGATTTATTGTTAAAACACATCAAAAATATACATCAAATACATTAAATATACAATTTAAACTAGATTTAAAATTAAAACTAACTTAAAAATAGCCTACCAAAAACTAAAAATAACTATCTAAATTTGGACCCTTTGGCAGGGTACCCATCACGCAGGCAGCATTCCCGAGTTGAATTGCGATTGCAAGTCTTTGTGCGAGAAAGCTGCCCGCGTGAGGGTCACCTGTTGCCTTCCGCAAGCGTTTGCTGAGCGCCCCGTGACGCCCACGCGCGCCCTTGCCCCACGAGCCGAGTCTCGACACCAAACGCAACGACCTCGTACTGGGTGCCAAGACAATCGTATTTGACCGCCTTTGCTCGTTCCCGTGCGTCCGCCGCCGCGCCGGCACGTCCGCTAGTCGAAGAGAGGTAGGACGCAGCCAAAGTGTCAGCGCAAGTGGCGTCCCACACCAGCGCACGGCCCCATCTTCCACGGAATCAACGACATCCCGTCGGGGCGCTTACCATCGCTCCGCACGATCTGGGGCTCCAGAGCGGCGGGAACATTGGCACTGACGAGTGACCAATTGTTTCTAGGTAAGTGTGGTTATAATTAAAAAAAAAATTTTTTTTTTGGTTTTTTTTTTCTTAAACTTAAGTTTTGGTGTACTTTTTTACTCTTCTGGAGTGATATAAGTAACTTTTTATTTTAAAAACAAAAAAAACAAAAAAAATCACAAAAATATCTTTTGAAAACAAAAATGCAAAAACTATTATGACTCACTACATGATGTTACCTCAAAATCTGCATTGACTACTGTGCTGTGATCTCGTGGTGCCAAGATACATTACTCGGAGGTCATAACTTTAGATTAATTATTCTCAGAGTTAAAAACAATTTGAAAAGAAATGGACAAAAGGGGTTACTACAAATGCAGTAAGGAAGCCTCCGTTTAATTTATTGCTCCTATTACAGGAAACACCCCGTATACTTAAAAAGATAATTTTATTCGTTATAAGTTCTTTAAAATAAGAAATAGAACACATGCTGTGTTAGGAAAAAAACCACCAATATCATTGCTAGCCTCGATCACGCACCTGTTTCTGTTTATGGAATGTCCTCGCACACCCCCCGCTAACTCTAACTCCAACTTCTCAGACAAAAGTTTCAATCTGTTTTAAGTTAAATTTCAACGTATTGAATATGTCCTTAAAATTAGCTAAAATCTTACGAATATTATAAATGCGACAGTTTGGATGTTTGTTACTCCATCACGCTTAAACGGCTCATCCAATTTGGATGAAATTCTGCAGGAAGATAGTTACAAGCTATAGCTTGGATTAAAATTGTTTTTATCCCGGGTCCACGCAGACGAAGTCGCGGGCGGAAGCTAGTAATAATATAAGTAGCAAACCGGTGCATTTTTCTTTCTTTTCAGTTGGTTTTAAATTATTTTCAAAAACGTACAGAAAATTGCTACAATTTCAGAATACGGTAATGCCTGACTAAGGTAAAATTCAATAGCTATGAACTACTGAAGCTGAACTGACGCACTGAGCTATAATTAAAATTTTATATAAACACCGTTACTTATAATAAAATGTGGCGGTAAATGATTATGGTCTCCCGTGGTTCGGCGCAGTTCTCTGTCTTTGGTAGCAATTATAGACGCTTTACAGTAGCGAGTGATACAGCGCCAAGAATGAGTCGTGGTGTACGTTTTGCTGATGTAATATTGGTATCCGTTGTAAATCAATACCGGTTTTCCACTTCTGTTATGCGCCCAGGTAACTAAAACAAAACATTTATCTAGTAAGATATATTGAGTTATGGAACATAATCATCATAATATTACCAGCTACCCGTGTGGCTTCGCCCACTAATTGCAAATAACCCAGGCAAACCAGCGGCCTTTGACTATTTAGAAAATTCATTCTATACAACTGTAAAATATTTTTTAAAAATCGGATAAGTGTTTCCGGCGATCACCCCTTCCATATATACAAAAAGAAAATGTGTTATGTTATTTTACAACTTGAACTTTATTTAATTACCTATATTTGTTGTTAATAATTTGCTACACAATTGCATTGGGAAACTGTTATAATAAAATTATTGTTATTATAAATAAATAAATAAGGTTAGTTCTAAATTTAACCTTTCTATGATTCGTTGCCACGAATGTTTGTTACTGACCCAGAAAACTGAAAAATGGAATAAGTTAAACTTAACTTAAATAGAAGTGCATCAACTACAACTGGGCATAAGAGACTCGTACAGAAATATCATGTTCACTTATATGCTATCAATTGTTTAGAAGTCTGTAGCAGAGAAATAAAGAAATTTTGTTTTGAATTTATTGTAGAATGTTGTATGTTCTTATAAACCAATTTCAGGATTGTCTATAGAACTTGAAATCGGTTCGTTTGTCTGTCAAGTCGACAACCACGCATATTTTTAATCTAGAACTTGGCTGCCATTTTTAGATTAACGATTTGATTTTGATTTGATTCGTATATTCACGCTGTCCGTGTACCCTTGAATTGCCATTTCATCGACAACGTTTCAAGTATTTTCATCTCATCGACAAATCATTTGGTTTACCCTTGAATTGTCGACAGACATTTCATCGAATATTATTTCATCCACGTACGACAATGTCTGCCGATGGAATGAAAATAGGTACTTGAAACGTTGTCGATGAAATAATATTCGATGAAATGTCTGTCGTAGTATCGATTCGTCAATGTCGGCAATTCAAGGGTAAACCCACGCCGTCACGCGTGAGGTATCTTCCGGAAGGGTGACCATGGTTTTCAACACGGAATATCTCCTTGTCCGTTGTCGCCCAAATTCTCGCTTTGCATCGCTGTGCAGCACCAACAGTTGATGGAGCGCTTACTACTTATATCCGACATACTCTTCTCTATAATGTTTTACATAAGGTACAGTACGTATTTTCTGTAAATGTTAGTATATTTATCAGGAATATTAAGAGCCACATTGCTCAAATCACCAATAAACGATGATACAGAAAGGTTCTCGAGTAGCGACCCCGTACCGGATGATGCAGTGCGGAAAGATCCAGAACAAGAATCAAGATCTCGAGGAACTAAATAACCTATAGTAAAACTCCAAAAAGCACCAAGCATTTCCAGTTTATTTCCAATCAACAGAATTTATATTATATTTTAATATATATGCCATTACGTATTAGGAATTTCCCCGGTGCATGACTATGGTCTTCCGTAACGCGGTATATCTCCTTGTCCGTGGTCGCCCAGATTCTCGCTCTGCAGTGCCGAGTGTTGCAGCACCAGCAGTTGGTGGAGCCCTTGCTGTTACGCTTGTGAAGGTAGAACGAGTATCCGTTGAAGAGTAACATTTCGTTGCCTCGTTTGTTTAGGACCCAGGATACTGAAAAGCGTAAGGGTTTAGCATGAACTTATGAAAGTGTAGTACCTACCTACTTCTAACAATAACGGCCTGGACGCAAGGTAATGCTGATATTATTACGAAACAATGTAAGATTAAACGAGGCTTCTTTGGGGTAAGAGAAACGGTGATATCTAATAACTTCTCTGGGTCAGAAGTCGACTCTTACAAAATGTGACGAGTTCATGTCCCGTTTTATCTCCCATTCACATTTTGAAAGACTTAGAGATGAAGGTGAGGATATCCCGATGACGTGCTGGATAATGTTACATTTTGAAGCCAAATCGCGCTCCTGGTTCTGGTCTGGCGCCTCTAATTCTTGAAAAACAGGACCAATTCAGTTTGAAATCAGTGATTTCATGCAGGTAAGGCTAACCGTCGCAAATGAATATATAGCTCCACGATGCTTATATGTACACCCAGGAAGGAAATATTGATGACCCTGCCAAGTTCTATTCGCCAACAAACTGTTATGCAGTTTGGCGAAGACATAGATTAAGTTTTTCATAATTTTGTTGTGGAAGAAATAAATAAAAAAAAAAAGTTTGGAGATTCCGTAAAGTTACTCTTTACGGCTACTTTAACCAAAATAATGCAAGTTTGATGTGTAACTATTGTTTATATATCAAAATTATCAGTCAATTACTTAAAATATATTACAATATATTTCTAATAAACAAGAAATCATACAAATCGAGTCGATTGTTAAACAATCTCGGTACGGCCATTAGGTTTTTATATATTTTCCATTATTTATGACAAAACTTGGCGGTGGATGATTATGGTCCACCGAAACCCTATATATCTTCCTGTCTTTAGTAGAACTGATCTTTGCCTTGCAGGCACGGTTGGTACAGCTCCACGAAACAGTCGACTTATATGTTTTATTAACATAAAACGAGTAGTCCTCACAGATAAGTATTTCGTTGCCGCGATTGTTACACACGAAAACTGAAAAGAGATGATTTTCGATCAGATTCTACATTTGCTTTACACGATGACTATGATCATAAACTAGGCTAAAATTTACAAACAACAAGTGGAGGATGGGCATGATCTAACATTTTTTTTAGGATTACTCCTCCGACTACTGCACGACTGGAATTATTTGCAACGAATCCCCTTTGCAATTGATTCCAGTTTGGTGACTTCGCGGCAATAGAAAGTGAAACCAGTAAGAACCAAAAGCTCTTTGCCCCGACTGTTTCAGATATGGGTTACTAAAAATAAAATAAAAATATGATAAAAATCTTTAGTAGGTTCAAAAATATAATCTAAAATAAAAAGAAGAGAATTAGCCTGCAAAGTTTAATGTATTCGCTATATTATTAAGACAAATATTACATACAGTAGGTATGTACCTATTTATACTTACAAATATTGGTTTGTAGGCATCTGAGAATACGAATATGGAGTTTTGTTACCGTGCATAAATTCGTGCATGTCAATGCCAGCATGATTTAACACCCCAAATTATGTATTTTGAAATCCAGCCAATCCTGATCTAACAGTTGGTTGAGAAACATTCTCGTTAAATTCCTTTATTACTAAACCAAATACGTATTTCATATTAATTCGAGATGACATTGAAATTTTCACACAAACCCTTCATATGATTATTAAACTATTACTAGACTAAAACTAGACTGATACACAATGACATGTCATCCAATGATTAGCTTGAAAGTTACAGTTTATAGTTACTGAAAAAGCAATTGCTTAAATAAATAGGTATATGGTTTGAGAACGAATTCTCTAATTTGTATGAAACCCGCATTTTTGAAGCGTTTTTTCAAAAGCAGAATAAATAAATAAATATTAGGGGACATTCTTACGCAAATCGAACTAGGCCTATAGTAAGCTCAATAAGGCTTGTGTTATAGGTACTAGACGACGATATATATAATAGATATAAATACTTAAATACATAGAAAACATCCAAGACTCAGAAACAAATATCCATGCTCATCACACAAATATTTGCCCTTAACCGGGATTCGAACCCAGGACCTTCAGCTTCGTAGGCAGCATCACTACCCACTAGGCTATCTGGTCGTCAGGTCGTAGAATATACATACAAACGTTAAAATTACTCCATTATTATAACATTGATAATGTAAAGTAGCAAAGTACATCACAGTTTACGATAGACACCATTACGAATGACATATTTCGGTGGCGGGTGGGTGTGTTCTAGCATCATTTTAAGGAGTTGGCCCTCTACGTTTTCGTTGACCGATGCCTTGCAAGGGGTTCCAGCCGTGCAGTACCAGTAACGGGTGCCGTGGCTGGAGACCATGCGGCGGTAGAAAGTAAATCCATTTGCTATCAGAACCTCTTTTCCTCGGATGTTTTGAACGTGAATTACTATAAAAAAAAAAAAAGAATTAAAATACTACAAAAAGAATCTCGTATAAGAAGAAGGGACCTCGAAATAGGTAGGTATATTGTATTATTAGCTAATTAAATTAGGCCTGCGTACTCTTTTATACTATCGTAAGGTATTTTACTGCCTAAAATGTAACTTTAAGTTTCCCTCGTACTGTATGTACAAAATGTGGTGTAAAATAAAGCTTTGTGTAAAATCTGATAACATGAAAAATATATTTATTACATAATTTATTTAATATTTCATATTAGAGTTTTTATCGTAATTGCTGCACAAAACAGGGTTTGATCACTTAACTACTACAAGAACTATACGGATAAACAATGATTTACATTAGACTTTACAATAAAACCCATTACGAATAACGAACCTCGGTGGCAGATGTGTGTGATTTAGCCTTAATTTAAGGATTACACCCTCTAAAGATTTGTTGACCAGAGCCCTGCAGGGCGTTCCAGCCGTGCAGTACCAATAGCGGGTCCCTTTACTGGAAACCTTATGGATATAGAAAGTGAAGCCATTCGCAATCAAGACCTCTTTACCCTTGCTGTTCTGAACGTGGATCACTGAAAAGGACAATAATATGAAAAAATGCTTTGCTTTAAAAATTTATCAGGGCTCAAAGTCACCCAAAGGGCAATGGAGAGGGCTATGCTGGGAGTATCTCTGCGTGATCGCATCAGAAATGAGGCTATCCGCAGCAGAACCAAGGTAACCGATATAGCCTTCCGAATCGCTAAACTTAAGTGGCAGTGGGCGGGGCACATTGCACGTAGAACCGATGGCCATTGGGGCGCAAAGGTTCTCGAGTGGCGACCACGTACCGGAAGGCGCAGCGTGGGTAGGCCCCCCACAAGGTGGACTGATGACCTGGTAAAGGTCGCTGGAGTCCGCTGGATGCGGGTGGCGCAGGACCGGTCATTGTGGCACTCTTTGGGGGAGGCCTATGTCCAGCAGTGGACGTCTTTCGGCTGATATGATGATGATGATGATAAAAATTTAAATATGTAGAACAATATCAACTTAAATGTTGCCTCGTAAGTTCTCGACTTGGAATTATAAAAATTAATAATGGAAATTGATTACCTGAATTACCAGGCTAAAGGATGAATAAAGAAATCGAATGAACGAACATTTAATATGGTTAGGCGACTGGACTAATGTAGTTAAAGGAGAAGGTAAATGGATAGCAATTATACAAATCTTATTCATGTTGAATGTTTTTATTTATTTCATTCACAATGTGAGACGTGTAACAATGAAATGAAAATGTTGAGATGGGCTGGCGGAGTTACAAGACTAGACAAAGTACGAAACGAACACGTTCGCGGTAGCTTTAGGGTTGCTCCTCTTCCCGAAAAACTAACAGAAACCCGCCTAAGGTGGTTCGGCCATGTTATGCGGAGAACCAATGACCACGTCGTACAGAAAGCGCTGGCTCTACCGGAAGGCAAGAAAGGAAGACGTGGTGGACCAGTATGCCCAAACTCATGAAGAAAGCCCAATTACCTGACCCGACAACCCAAGACAGAATGTCTTGGCGCCGTAGATTAAGGAGAGCCGACCCCACCTAATGTGGGATGAGGTCAAGACAAAGAATAAGAAGAATGAGAGTAAGTAACTAAGAATATAAATCTTAATTTATCAAAATACACGGAACAGTGGACGTTACTCCCTACAAATTGGAAGAGAGTGATAAGTGTACAGATTATGGTCAAATATTATATTTAAAAAAACCGGCCAAGTGCGTGTCGGACCACGCAAAACGAAGGGTTCCGTGCCTATTAAAAAGGTCGTATCGTCATAGAAATCTTACGGCACTTACGTCCTTTTCTTTGAGGAAGGCAGTTTTTCAGCAATATCTCGGAAACCTTTCATCCGATCTTGTTCAAAACAATTTTCGGTGAATGAACTTAATAAGCGCTGTGTCCATGAATTTTTTCATATTTTTAAAATACACCGTTCAAAAATTAGAGGGGGGGGGACAGAATTTTAGTGACTTTCGGGGCGATTATCTCTGACTGTATTCACTTAATCGAAAAAATTCCCGAGAAACCTTATATTTATTTTGAAAGGCCTATCGATTCATGTGCCACACGTGGGCTCACGATGAATTTTTTTTTTTTTACTTTTAGTTTTATGTATGGAGTACACCCCTAAAAAAATTTTTTTTGTCATTTTAATTACAAAACTTTGTAGCGGTTAACAAAATACACCTATCCTCAAAATTTTATTCAAATACACCTTATAGTTTTCGAGTAAAATGCCTGTGACATACGGACAGACGGACAGACGGACAGACGGACAGACGGACAGACGGACAGACGGACAGACGGACATGACGAAACTATAAGGGTTCCGTTTTTGCCATTTTGGCTACGGAACCCTAAAAAACCAGACAAGTGCGAGTTCAACTCGCGTGGTGAGGGTTCCGTATATAATCTTAATTTCATAAGTGTTTTTGAATACTCAAACTTCTCATAGGCTTTCTGTAATCTTTAGGTAAGGAACTATTTTCCATATTTTTTTCAGATTTTTAATCCTAGTAGTTTCGGAGATAAGGGAGGAATGGTCAAATTTCGTCTTTTTTCCTAAATTACTTCAAATCTGTTTTTGCTAAAATTATAAAAAAATATATCTGACATGCGTACAACAACCCCTTTCATTTGATATGTCACACAATACAGTTTGCGAAACTTTTTTTTTTAATTTTCCAGTTTACCCCCCTTGTTAAGAATTCATTAATTTACTTTACGCGTCCATCTTTGGGTCACCAATTTACATATGCTTACCAAATTTCAACTCAATCGGTCCAGTAGTTTCGGAGCAAATCGGCTGTGACAGACGGACAGACAGACAACCAAGTGATCCTATAAGGGTTCCGTTTTTTCCTTTTGAGGTATCGGAACCCTAAAAATATCAAAAAGCAGTACAGGCTCGCCATGCGCCTGTACAGTTACATATATACATTGTACCTATAGTTTGTTGTGACTGTATGCATGCAAAATGTCAATTGTCTAATTACTATACCTACATAGTTACTAATTAGGGATATTAATTAATTATTTCTACATAAGTCAACTACATTGGAATGTTTCAGGCATTTTAAGCATTGGTTGAAATGACCATTAGGTACATCTCCATTAATTAACTAAAAAAAACTCATTATTGCACTGTTTACTATCACAAGAATACCTCTTAGGTACTCTAAATACCTGTATGGTAAAATTAATAAATCTAACTACATGATATTTTTCTAAAACATTATCCTGAAATTATCACTAAAGTTTCATATAAACCCCATTGCGGATGATACATCGAACTGACGGGTGGTTGTGGTTCAGGGTCATGCGTATGATTTCGCCCTCTTTGGTGGCCTGGACCCTGGCTCGGCAGGAACTCCTGGTGCAGCACCAGAAGTTGGTGAGTCCTTGACTGGTGCGCTTGTGGAGGTAGAAACTGAAGCCATTGACGACCAACATTTCGTTGCCACGCTGGTTTTGAGCCCATATCACTGCAAAAATTATTTACTTTGAAATTCAGATATGTCAAAATATAATAATGATGTTTGAATAATTTAGGTCTGCTTTCTTATAATTACGAGCATTACCCTTTAATTGTCGTCATTATTCAGAACATAACATCGTCTTTGATATTGTTCATAAGACTTGTTTTAAAGCTGAAAAAGGTCATTTCGGTATCACTAGTAGCAAAAGAAAACATAAAATCCAAATTTTGATGGTTGTGATCCAACATCATTCGAAAATCTAGCCAATCTTTGGTCGTGTTCATCAAGGTTTTGCAAGAAGATGAGTGCGTGCAGTACCTAAAATCAGTTAGGCCCTGACTCGAACTCTTGTGGCGACAGAAGCTGTAGCCGTCAGCCAAAAGAAGCTCACTTGTTGCGCACGAAAGTCACTGTCGTCACTGGAAACATTATGCACACTGAAAACTTAACAACTGGATGACGATTTAAATGAACGAAAACACAAATGTAAGTACAGTCAAGTGTAAAAATATGGGGGCATACAACTTACTCATAAATATGTCCCAGCAGCGCTCTTATTTCAGTGGATTAAGGATTCGGTAAGAGAGGATTAAACCGATGCATTTTTTGCACTTGACCGTACAATTACAACAAACACTTACGCACAAACGAAGAATCTATTCGTTAAAACGAAGCACGAATAACTTGAATGTACATAGTTTAAAATTATGATTTATAGCGAATAGAAAGTCCATACTGTAAACTTTGCAAACGGGTAATTTATTACATACTTTAATAAAATTTATCGACAAGCACACTAGAAAACTAATGGAGTTGCAAGAGTAAAGTGCAAATAGCTGCTTCTGAAACCCGTGTTTGCATGATTCGTTAATTCATTAATCCTAGTCAAATTTATTTTATTGTGAAAATATTACAAACAATAGGCACCTAAAACTAAAAAAAATAATACTAAGTAAGCTAAACTTAAAACTAAGTATCAAACAACCCGCCCCGTCTGGGCGCCGTCCCCGCAAAGGTGACCATTACGCTAGCTGCATTACCGCGCTGAACAGCTACGGCTAACCCTTGCACCAGAAAGGACCCAGAGGAGGGATCCAGCCCTCTTTCCTGCAAGCGACGACCCAGTCCCCTAAAAAAGGTTTTGGCTTCAGCACCAACACTCAGTCGTCTCCACCGCAAGCGGAACAAATAAATCATTCGTATGAAAAAATAATAAGCGTAATTGCTACTTTGCTTGCTTAATTGCCTATTATTAAAACAGTATAGATATAAAACATTATGATCATCAAAACATTTAATAATATATTCCTCATGCATTGATCGAGAAAAATGTTCTTTCTGTCAATCATATTAACTCAATGCAAGAAAAACTCTATAAACTAATAAAATCTGGAAAATTTCCTATTCCCAAGTCCTTCAACTCTTTTCTCTTATCTTCTTGTATCTTCCACCGACTATGATGTATTTTTGCGGCTTGTGGTCGTGTTTGTTGGTAACTTGAATCTTATCACGGCCGTGAGAGGTGATAGCTCGAACTTTGCAGGGCCTCTGCGCGCATCGCCATGTTAGGCTCTTCCGGAGTTTTTGATGTAAAAACAGCGTGTACTGGTCTATTATCATCACTTCGTTGCCAAATGCGTTTCTTGCGTATATTAATTCTGTAAACAAAATAGTAAACTCGTATTGAAAACATTTGTGTTTAGTTTTGACATTCATTAAGATTTTTAAAAACAACATATACTATTCGGTACAGAAAACCAATATAAGTAGGCAATTTAGTAAAACATTTTTATATTCAGTACAAAGCCAATTATTTTATTCACCTATGTACCAACACTACCAACACATCAAGTAAATTTTATAAGCCAATAGTTTTTGTTTGAAATTGATTCAAATCAAAACATCAAATACTCTTAAAATTTCTTTGGAATCTGCTAACAGTTTTTCAACGAAATTCATCTGCAACGATTTTATAGTTCATACATAAGTCGCATGAGGTGATTTTTTGACTTTTCGATATACACCATCGTCTATAACAAATTTGGTAGGCGGGTGGTTATGGTCGTGCGACAACTTCACTTGGTCCTGGTCCTTGTTGGTGGTGGCGCGGACCTTGCAGGGCCTCCGAGGACATCGCCACTCCATAGTTTTCTTGTTTTCTCTATGAAAGTAGAGTGTGTGCTGGTCTAGTACCATTACCAGGTTGCCATATCGGTTCTTCGAGAAAATTACTGAAAGAAAAATACCACTATCACATTGCGATCGAATAGTATCCTGAACATGCTAGCCCACCGCTGGGACTCGCCGCTCCTGCAGTGTTATGTGCCTGCAGATTATTATTGCTGAAAATGTAAAATGGATTTTTTAAAGAAATTAACAGTTCAAAGAGAGTCTAGATCAGACATTTTTTATTTTATTAATAGCCAACTCACCCCTACAGCTAAACTGAACATGCAAGTTATAGGCTATACAGAAACATACTTATTACTAAAATTAATAAAATATATTGCTGCAGTGCTTAAGGTACATCAATAGTGGCGGGCGTGGAGGTCGCCTCAAGATAGCGTGCTGCTGAGGCTAAGAATCTCGGTTCCGTCTGCGAGAACAGGTCTAAGGTGGCATCATTTAATAAAATGACATGGACAGCACAACACAGACATGGCCTCAGCTTAATATTATTCACTGTGACAGTACAGCATATACAAGCATTAAATTTCACTTAGCGTTAAACTAACAAGGTACATTCAAACTTTAATGTTAATTCCATCCAGTATGATATACAATCCCATGAAAAACATTCCCTGTAAAAAATAGGCCAAGTCCTGAAACTCTTCCACCGTAAAAAGATGTGAGATATTTCGTAGAGCAGGCATTCTTATTAATGTTTATTCTGCAACTTGGGAATCACACAACTTTACTGCATTTATCAATTCTTGCATACCAAAAACTATGAAGTATTGTGTGATTGACAAGTTACAAATTTTTATTTAGCAAGCAAATAAAGATTGATGCATTGCAAGCAAACAAAGATTGAACCCGCAGAAGAACCCGTTCACTGCGTTTAGTAACAATCTCGTCACTCACTTCCTTCCTCTTCATATCGTCTCTTACTATCTCAGTCCATATACCTTTTCCTTCGCCTACCTCGTCTCACACATCCTTCCACATTCAAATTAATACTCTTTTACTGGTGACCAAAGAGCTGGCCGCTTTCTCGCGCAACGCATCAGCATTGCAATTCAGCGAGGTAATGCCGCCAGCATCCTCGGTGCAATGCCTCGAGGGCCGTTTTTACAAGCTTTATTAGATTTAAATTAGTTTTAATTTAATTTAGTTAATGTTAATCATCATCTTGTATTTACTTTAGAAAATAAATACATACATATGTATTTTTTTAGGTATCACATGACTTTTATTCCTTTCGCAATGCATTTTTTGGCTCTCAGCTTATAAAATATACTTAAGTGTGCACAAATATTTTAACAAAATCTTTATCCGACTGTGTTAGACTTTGATGTAAATTCCATTACGTATGATGAATGCAGGAGACGCATGGTTATGCTCGAAATACCCGTTAAGTATCTGTCTGTCTTTGGTAGCGAGGAAGCGGCTTTTACATTTCCTATTATTGTTATACAGCGTGCATTTCCAAGATACGTGTTTGCAGCTCGTAGAGTTGATGCAAAATGGAAAACCGTTAATGACCGCCGTCTCCTTTCCTTTTGCGTTTAGAGTCCATATCACTAGAACAGAATAAAATAGTAAATATTATTTTGTTCATGTTTGTAGCCTGTATACAGTGTAAATAGTATTAGTGTTCATTGTATATTGAAAATATACATATTCATTTATGTATTACTCGGGATAATGATTTTATTAATATTAATAACAAATATCAAAAAAATTATCGATGCTTTATTGTTATACATAGTTACTTTATATGAAGTTTTATTTAAATATTACCTGAACATGAGTACAGTCACCTTAGAAATTGCTGAAAACTCGATACTTGTTTACATAAACATTTTGATGAGAATACATTTCGTACAACTAACCGAGGATTACACATTATGATAGCTGCCGTGTAGTGGCGCAAATGACTAAAATACAAACGAAGTACCAAAATACAAATTATAAAAAATACGCATTCATTTACATCTACAAATCAGGTAAAAAAATGTTCAGTCAAGTGTAAAAATATGGGTACATACAACTTACTCATAAATATGTCCCGTCACCCTTATGTCAGCGGATTAAGGTTTCGGTACATATTTATGAGAGGATTAAATCGATATAAATTTTTGCACTTGACTGTTCATACGGTAAGAAAGTTTCATTCTTACTCAAATTTAAAGTACGGTATTTGACTGCAATACGAAATTATTAACTGCAGAAGGTTAATCGTTATGCTGCAAGTTTGCAAGAACTATCCTTCTAATGAGAAAGTGGCTTTTACACCTTCTTCTGTTGTACAACAGTACAGCGTGCACTTC
This sequence comes from Epinotia nisella, assembly GCA_932294315.1. Lineage (NCBI taxonomy): Eukaryota > Metazoa > Arthropoda > Insecta > Lepidoptera > Tortricidae > Epinotia > Epinotia nisella. The sequence goes on along the minus strand of OW028675.1, from coordinate 28,457,096 downwards.
GAAAACACAAGTATAATACTCCTAGTGCCGATGCGAAATGTGGAACCATTAATGGGCACAGTCTCTTTTCCTTTCACATTTAGAGCCCAAATCACTAGAATAATACACGTAACGTAATGGTTCATTCGGAAACATGACTTTTAGCTTCAGAATGTGAACGGAACCTAAAATTGACAGATAAGAACCACGTGTATAATGATACCCTTGCATGTCATTCAGCTGTAGAAACCTCTACATATTGGTTATGTGGTACTTCACACTACACAAATTATGTTAACAACAAAAATGCATCTAAGTATCTAACTAATAAGTGCATAAAAAACATCATATGGCAAGAATCATTTATTAATACCAGATTAAACTTTGATGTAAACTCCATTACGTATGATAAAGTTAGGAGCCACATGATTATGCTGGAGGTTCGCGCGAAGTATCTGTCTGTCTTTGGTAGCTAAGAATCGGCTTTTACATCTTCCGGTCTTGTTATACAGAGTGCACTTCCAAGACACGCGTTTTTTACTTGTAGTGCTGATGCAAAACGGGAAGCCGTTAATAAGCACAGTCTCTTTTCCTTTTACACTTAGAGCCCAAATCACTAGAACAATACACAAAAAATAAGCTTAGGACGACAATTTCGTTTCTATGAATAATATAAACTACAAATCTTATACAATTGTTAGTTCATTCGAAAACCACTCTACGCATTTTGATGTAAAGATCATTACTCGTATTTGAAACTAAGGGTCTCATTATGGTGGCAGGGGCTAAAATCACTACAAAACTATTTAAACAACAAATATGCATCTACCCAACAGGTTAGGGTATAAAAAACTTCAATCGGCAGGGAATATTCATTGTAATCGTCTCGTTATTTTTGGATATTGATATTTTTATGATAATACGTTCGGGTATTACGAAAAATAGCATATTATGTAAATAACACTAGTGTAAAATAATAGCCTTCAGAGTAACAAACTCATCAGAATCGATTTTTATGAAGTCATTACATTATGTTAGTGTCTCGAAGACTCTTAACGCTTTCAGTGCCAGGAAACTGGTGTTGTACAGCTCGTTAACCCATTCCCGGCCCGTGACGACACGTATGCGTCCCTACGCCGTAGTCGCTTTCCGCTACATACGAGGAAAACCACGGGATCGGCTACGAGCGTAGCGCGTAGCGTTTCTGGGCACTGAATGTGTTAATGCTTTCCTCTATTATTAAGCTACGAGCGCTACGAGCGTAGCGCTACGAAATCTTTGGTACTGAATGTGTTGAGTAATCAATTCAAAGTAATGTGAACAATAATAGTAAGTAATAATTGGAATGTGAAATAAACATACCATGCGCTGCAGCCATGCTCACAGACCACATAGAACCCGTATAACTGAGGCCAGCCTAATAAAACATTGAAAATACTATTGAGTCATACTTTAATGTAAAGGCCGTTTGGTATAACGAACTGACGGGCCACATTATTGTGATCGAAGCGTCCGCGCAGTATCCGCTCAACCTTGTCGGTTTGGAAGTGGCTACCACACCTCAAGTGGGTTTGCGTGCATCTCCATGAAATCGTCTAAGTGAATTTCGCGTTGATGTAAAATGGAAATCCTATGAAGATAGCCGTTTCTTAAATTACAAATATATTTAGCAAATATTACTGGAACAAATTATAAAATTAACGAACAGCTTTACCAGCACGATTAAGGCTAAAGAGATCATAGTTTAATGTAAATTCCATTCCGTATGATAAATTTGGAAGGCACATGGTTGTGATCGAGGTTGGTGCGGATTATCAGCCTGTCCCTCGTAGCGAGAAAATGGCTCTTACACCTTTTATTGCTCTGCTGCGTGCACTTCCAAGAAACGTTTTTCGTACTCAAATAATTGTTTACGCAGAATGTATAACCGTTGATAATCGCTGTCTCCTTTCCTTTTGTATTAGTGGTCCATATCACTAGAAATAAAGAGTAATATCTATGAAAGTGTTCACAATAAAAAAATAAGGTAAAACAAAAAGCAAATCAATTTTGCCAACAATATCAAATGAAAGTTCTATCAAACACGTTGACTATAGCTTTATTAAAAGTATAGGAAATCGGAAACGGTGGCTAAATACATTTTCATACTTTCATTTTGATATAGATCCTGTTCCGTATGACATACGCTGGGGCCGCATGATTATGGTCGAGGCTGGCGCGAATAATCCGACCGTCCCCGGTAGCGAGGAAATGACTCTTGCACCGTTTATTGGTCCAAGAAACGTTTTTGTCGATCGCTATATCATTCCCTATAAAATTCTTGGTCCTAAACACTTGAAAACAATGTAAATATACAGTACCAAAATAAATGACATCGTCTACTAAACTAATGGTCAGTTAAAATTTCAACAAGTATTACATGCGCGTTAAACGTTTTTATGCATTATATCAACCACATATTGCCTCTCAAACTTGTACAAATGAGACTGACATTCGGTTGTATTTTTTCCGTTTCCTGCGTGAATAAAAAAAGGTTATACCTACTCCTATACGCCAGCTCGTACCATGGTGGAAATTTACAATACAGCGTGAATGAGTCAAATAAGACAAAATAAATGTTAATGTTATGTTATGTATTTAGCAAAACAATTTCCTTATAACAGGAAGATGAACAGACGACTTAAACTAAACAGAAAAAAGTGTCTAACCCTATGAATCACAATAGGTAAAAGAAGACAAAATTATTAATTAATTAGAGTTTCGGAGGTTCGCACGAAGTATCCGTTTATAAGTAACCTGCTCTTACATCACCTATTGGCACCAGATAAAGTGCACTTCCAAGACACGTTTTTGGTATTAACAGTGTTGAAAATGGAAAATCGTTGATGAATGACCGTCTTTCCCCCTAGTATTTTTAGTCCAAGTTACTACAAAACAAAGTAAATAAGTAACCAAAATTAGAAATGAGAAAAAAGAAAAGTTGATAACGAAATGAATCACAATAAAAGAGGTTCCATCAGGAAAAAAGTTTCACTGTTATAACAACAAAAAAGTAAACACAAGGTATTTTACCGTTTAAGTATAAGAAGTTAATAATGAGTTAAAATTTAATATACATACATTCCATAACGGATGTCAAATACAGGAGCGCCATGGTTATGCTGGAGGTCCGCGCGAAGTATCTGTTTGTCTTCCGTCCAAGTCCTCGATAAGGACAGACGTGCGCACACTTTTTCTCGCAAAAATAGTTTAACCGTAGAAAGGAATATTACTCTTACTGTAATTAGATTAATGTGCATTCTCGAGAGCAAGATAAAAAAAAAAACTACTCCGGTATTGTTATCTGCCATTTATATAGGCATTGATTCAAATACAATGACACCGATAATAAATCGTTGAAAACTTTGTATGTTCTATATGGCCCAAATTTTTTTCATAATAGCAGCCAGTGGTACCAACTTCACAAACAAATATTTCGAAATAAAAGTTTTATTTACGATCAAACATTTTTACCTATATTATAAATTATTTACTAAAATTAATTAGTGTCATTTACGGTTTTACATTGTACATTCCATCGCGTATAACAAACGCTGGGGCCGTATGGTTGTGGACGAGATTAGCATAAATGATCAGTCTTTCCCTGGTGGCCAGGAAATGGCTCGTACACCGTTCCCTGCTCCAGAACTGCCTGCACCTCCAGTACACGTTCTTAAAACTGGTCCCGTTGATGCGAAATGGATAACCGTTGATAACCGCTGCCTCACTTCCTCTGGTATCTTTTACCCAAAGTACTGGAAATAAAATAAAAATGAAATACCAAAAGTCAACAACTATGAGCAATCGAAATTGGCAAATATGAAACAAAACTTTTTATTTTAATTGTTTTATTATAACAATTCAGGTGACGTAAAAAGACTCAACAGGCATAACATGAAAATATAAATAAATAAAAATAACTTTATTGAGTAAAGTAATGTTACACTGCTGCTTACGAGTACATGTTCTAATTATAATCTATGTAGGTACATTTTATATTCTAACAACAAAGCACCCAGCCGACCAACAGTAGACCCTATGTCCTCGCCATAAGGTTCACTATATGGTCAGCACAGGTACATCGTTATCAACAGAATACTGTTTTCTAATGAGAGTAAACGTCTTCTGCACCCCGTACTAGTATTACACTGTATCACGGTGGAAACAGGATTCACCACCCTATTTATTGCATAATTCCTGCTCTTAAAAGATGCTCCTAAATTGCTCCTAAAATGTTGAATACTATATTAATTATTAATGTAAACATACAATCAAATAGGATCAAACTTTGATGTACATTCCATTTCTTATGATAAACGAAACGCAGGCATGTTTATGCTCGACACTAGCGCAAATTATTCTTCTGTCCTTCGTGGCGAGGAAATGGCTTTTATACTTATTCCAATACTGCGTGCACCTCCACGATATGTTCATGTTACTTACATAGTAAACGCAGAATGAAAAACCGCTGATTATCACTGTCTTTACCATTAAGAGTTTTGGCCCATTTCATTAGAACGCAAAGAAAATTATTATAATTAAAACGAGGAACAATGACTAATACGGGTATAGCAAATTAATCAAGTTAAGCGAAAGGAATAAGGATGGATGGCAAAAGGAACAAAAAGGACTAAGGAAAGGAAGGAAGGGATAAAGAAGATTTTTCTGTGCAGTATTAAAACACGTAATGATTAAAATGATCATGCATCCTTACAAAAATGACAGAATTTAACGTTATAAAGTCACCTTCTAATGTAAATTCCTAATGTAAGTTGGAGCTAAATGAGAAACCGTTGACGATCACTACATCATTATAGCCGAGTGTCTGGACGCTGTCAAATAGTACGCAAAATATATCGTTATACAGGGTGATTACGGGGTCGTGGAGCAAGAAAGAAGCATTTAACTTACTTTCTCCTAAGGATCACGATAGGTTAGGACTAACAGTACACCAGCGACTTATTTTAGTCAGCAAAAAAAAACTGCGATAATTCGAGATCATGGTCACCCTACTATTTCCCAAGAAAACTTATGTCAAGTGCATGGACGGACTCAGAGAGTTTGTTTTCTAAAAAGTGTAATATTAAAAGTAGGGTGACCACGCATTTTGAGTCAATAATAATTTTTAAATAAAAATACGTAAATAACGAATCATCTTTGTTTCAATTAAAATAAATACAGGTAGCATCGCAATCATTTACTGAGTCAGAAAAAAATGGTTGGGATCACGACCCCGAAATCACTTTATACCGTAAGATGCCTTGCTATAAATATATATTTCAGTATCTTACGGTATTATAACTAAGTCTGTGACGAGCTTAAGATGAGACGAGACGGACGGATGGCATTAAGGTATACTCAGCGTTCCCTTAACGCCATCGGCGTCCAGTATAATAATGCATTCAGAATGCTGATGGGGCTGCCTTGGTGCTGTAGTGCGTCGATCATTGATGGTTTTCACGCTATCTTGCGTAAGCGCGCGATATATTGCATCGTGCAAGCAGCTCCAACAGCATTCTGAATGTATTAACTGATACTTAGATATGACTGTGGCATATATAGGCATTGGGTGAAACTGACTGGGAAGCTGATCACTGCTCGCGTCAGTTTACCCATACATATCTGTTTAATTTAATTTAATTTACTAACATTTTAAAACTCTTTCAATAATTGGGTTGTTTCCACAAATTAAAATTGATAAAGTAGTGTTGCTAAATGGATAGTAAACCATCAAATAAATGTAATTAGGTAAGTATAAATTATGAAATATAATTATAATCATAAAAAGATATGGACCTTGAAAGTTTAGAAAAAATATGCATTTTTTTAATTGTCCAAAAGTAAATTTAAAGCTACCAATAGAATCCTTACACTTTTATAGAAACAAAATTGTACGACAACTATGGTCCTAAACGCAGTATTTCACGACCGAAACAGCAATTTACCTGATTTTCAATACAACGATTAGTACAAATATTACACTGTGACGTCACAATTCAATGTTAATCAGTATGAAACGTTTTCGGCTGCCACCAGCGAGGTCCGTGTTTAACTCAATTTTTTGGGTATTTATGTTTTTTAATTGTAGTTGCTCCCATACAAACTTTTGTTCCTCTCCAAAAACTGGTTTGTATGGCATCGTAAAAAAAAATTAGGACACAAGCCTATTGTATTTGATATCTGTGTACTAACAAATTGCATGGATTTATTTTCGAAATAAATGATTTTTTATTACAATCTTTATTCATTTTTACTCTTATTATAATTATTATTAAGACTTACCTACACTAACCCACAGACAACTACTCTGCCGTGCTTACGATAACAGCAATAACTCTGTTCAGTATATTATTCAGTTGTTTACTTTATTTGAATTAGAATCAATTAGACATTTGAATAACATTTCGAACGAAGTTATTGCACTTTTCATTACGAGGGCAGTACTACCTAACCTAATTCAGTAGGTACTCTTACCGACTTCCATCCTTAGAGAGACCTGATTTTAAAATCTAATAGGAAGTGAAGCAGTTCAGTTTTAACCCATTCGAGGCCATGCAACGCCACGTGTGCAGCGCCATAGCGTGTAGCAGCATTTATCCACTCGCTCGTAGACGCATGAGCATGACTCATAATTATATAAGTCGTTGGCCTTAAATAGGTTAATAGCTGGATATGTAAAGTCAACTAAGGAATCTTATTGTTTATAATCGATTGAAAGTTTACAACTCAATAACCAACTTGATCGTTGACACTAACTACCTGTTACAAATATGAACAATCACTTCGCACAAATATGATTGTCAAATTAACACTTACATTTCGCATACCTACCTATTTATACATACGCACATTTTTGCGGCGGGATTGGAAGTGAACGCATGGTGCAATATTATTGCCCCCTGAACATTACACTAATAATACTGATTTATACTCGACTATGAACTCCATTCTGTATTACGATTTTGGGGGCAGCATGGTTATGGTCAAGGTACGCGTGGAGTATCTGTCCTTCTCTGGTGGCCAAGAAACGCCCTTTACACTTGTGCATATGTTGTGTGCACCTCCAAGACACGTTGTTGTTGACACAGTTGACGCTAAATGGGAAACCGTTGACAATCACCACGTCATTCCCTTTCTTATTTTTGGCGTATATAACTGCAAAGAAATGTTTAGTTATTTATTTAAACTTTATTGCACAAAATACAAAAAAATGTACAAATGAAGAGCTTAATGCCACATGGCATTTCTCTACCAGCTAACCATTGGGCTAAACAGAGACTTATAACAGGTGCAAAGAACAAAGTATGATAATTGTTGTAATTGTAAATGTTGTTACTAAAGTTAGGTAAGCAACTCCGGTTTTACTTAACAGATGGATATTAATACCTTGAGAACGATTAAAATATTCGGGATGTTGAATTTCATCATTTAATTTATTTACAATTTGATATACGTTCCACCTCGAATAACAAAATTAGGCGCCGCGTGAGTGTGATCCAGGGTGCCACGCAGAATATGTCCATTTTTGGTAGCGATAAAGTGGCTCTTACTCGTACATGGTGTAGATATACAATACAATACAAATACTCTTTATTGCACACCTCACACAAAAAAGCAGTTACAGAGAGAAACAATACAATAACATGTAGGTAGAGGTAGACAACAGGCGGTCTTATCGCTGAAGAGCGATCTCTTCCAGACAACCTTTGGGTATCGGAGAAAGAGATAAAACTAGATTATGCAGTAGGTGGTGCAGCGATTATTATTGATCAAAAATCAAGAAATTATAAAAATAAACGTACATAAATACCTCTATATATAAACATACACACACAATCATACATATATACAAATAACACAAACACATATATAATGATACATAAACAGTCAGCCAAAAAATACAATCAGGGTTAGGGGAGAGACAAATAATGTTCTTTAAGAAGGGATTTGAGGTTGCCGATAGATTTTGCTTGTCTGATGTCAAGAGGGAGAGAGTTCCACAGTCGGATAGAAGCCGATAGATATAGCCGTTTAGGCAAAATATTTTTCGCCAAATTTTAATTTCAAAAAAACTTATTGCAGTAGTTTTATTTCCCCAAGTGATTCTTTAGCACATTTACATATCGCATTTTATTCATTTGGTCAAATTATCATTGCCGAACGAATGAAATTAAACAATTGAAGGTGCGGGTAGGTGACGGCTACAGGTCGACGAGCGACTTAACGGTGGGTACTTGGATATAACGCTGTATTTGAGAGTGACGCGCGCTGTGCCATAATCCAGGCTGAATTCGAGCTAACTATATATCTTCTTACATATAACATTAATGAGTTCTATATGCGCTATTCCAAAATAATAATAATAATATTTGTGCTTAACTGTTTGTGATTTTATACTCCAAAATGTATAATTTCGCGGAACCCTGGTAACTTTTCAACGGCACCCCTAGGTTCCGCGGAACCCACTTTAGGAATCTACCCGATCTAGACAGTAGACAAAAATTGGACAGAGATAGCTAGGAAGACAAAGAGAAGGAAAGTGGAAGAGATTGGAGGAGGCTTTCACTCAAAGAGGGATTCGGCATTGAATAAACTACCATTTCATTAAATTTTAGTGTGATATGGAACAACAAAGGCTAACAATACTGTTATTAATTCCATAAAAATGTAATTACAGTCTTATGTAAACTCCATTCCGTATTACGAACTTAGGTATTGGATGATTATGCTCAAAGTTGCCGTGAAGCATGCGCGTGCGGTCCTTCGTGGCGAGAAACCGACTCGCGCAGCCAGAATTACACATACGGCACTTCCACGATACAGTTTTATCCCGTATAGTGTTGCTCCGAAATGGATATCCGTTGACCACCACCATTTCTTTACCCCTGGGGGTTTGTGCCCAGATTACTGCAAAAACGTAGGTACCGATAAATAAGTAACAAAAGACAAGAGCTTTATTTTTATTATGGTCGTAAATTAGTTCTTAATTTTCATATGCAAGGTAGGATACAATCTTGTAGCGTGCTAGTGCTAGTAAACTGAGGTTCACCCACTGCAATGTGACGTGAAGGATATTGACATTTTGAACATTTACTCGACTGACCCTAGAAAATGAAACTGACCGAAATACACAAATTACATTTTAATTTTAAGATTCCGTTAAACAACAAACTCATATCTAGATTACTTAACCAAATGTAACATTAAGAAATATAGAAGTCACAAAGCAACATTTCAGTCAAGCTCGAATTTCAACGTTCGTGAGACATATTTAAAATAAAGCCACTGTTAAACTCATAAAGTCAGTCAAACTCTTATGTAAATTCCATTCCGTATGATAAATTTCATAGGCTCATGGTTGTGGTCCAGTTTGGCCCGAATGAGTCTCCGGTCCTGGCTGGCGAGCAAATGGCTCCTGCACTTGTTGTGCTGCGTGCACCTCCACGACACGGTTCTTTGCCTTGTTCCGTTGTTGTAGAACGAATACCCGTTGACTATCAACATCTCTTTCCCTTTCGTGTTTTTGGTCCATATTACTAAAAATAAGCGTTGACAATTTAGTACCAACTCGTTAATTTATTAGTAAAGGTGGAAAGTTGAGATGGGGCACTAAGGGCAGCTACTAGATCCCTTGATGCTACGCGAAAATGCTCTTAGGAGACCTTTAATGACTTTTTAAGTGATGACAATCCACATTCACTGAGTTTTGATAAAATGTACATCATCATCATCATCATCATATCAGCCGAAAGACGTCCACTGCTGGACATAGGCCTCCCTCAGAGAGTGCCAAATTGACAGGTCCTGCGCCACCCGCATCCAGCGGACTCCCGCGACGTTTACCAGGTCGTCAGTCCACCTTGTGGGGGGTAAAATGTACAGTCAGCGAGAAAATCGACCGATTGAAGTTTTTTTTTCTAATGCCAATCATTCCCTTTTCTATCAATGATTAAAATACTCTTTGAGACCAACTAAGGTTAAAGTACCTACTAAAATACCCACACATCAAAGAAAACTTTTTCCAGTTAGTAGGGTAATTGCAAAGTGAAACTTTCGGTGAACCTGGTTATGGCTTTCCCAAATTATCAGCGGGTTCTCTGTTGCCCAATAGTGATGGTTCGTTTCATCAATCATCAAGTCATCAACAGTCATCAACATTCGACGAGGTTTTTCAAGATATTTTCAATAACTTTCCTAGTCGTTAGTACTCTCGTCGAATATCCAATCGAGTACCACTCTAAAGCTGACAACAAGTTTTTATTATTTACAAAATAGGATTAAAATTCAAATGAAGCATGAGATCGTCATCGTTCTAATTTCAAAATTTAAATTCAGTATCTACATTATTTTAAATTACTAACCTGTTTCATCCATGACGGCCAACTTTATATATCGTAGTTAGAGTCTGAATTGTGTTACTGTTTACTATATTATGTATAGTGGCTTGGTATTAGTTTGAGAATCTTTGTGCTTAAGTTGGGCCGCAAACCAAGTCAGTTGAGATGAATGCAAAATATTTATATAAAAAAAACACAAACATCGGACAAATGTAGGTTGTACGCAATATTTAATTAATACTTTAAATGCCATTTTATAAAGACTAGAGTTCGATCACATCAATGCAACGACTGTCATTATTTATACCAATAAACACTATGACCATCGACATCCATGACTGATAAAGGTTTTTAATGTAATTCAGATTCTACGTACGACACTCACTCAATACAATGCATACATTTTACTTATTTGCTATAAATATAATAGGTACTTTCATTAGGACCCAACACTGTATGCATTATTAGACATACATACCTAACCGTTATTAAAAGTAAAAGACTAGATTGTCACGCATTTTAGCAATATTTGATTCCTTCTGCAAGGAATCATTTACATCGGCATTTCAACGACGACGTTTGTATACGCCCTTCATTTCAATTTGCTAAAACAAGTAGCAGTCAAAGTGGCCAAATAGTTCGCTACACCATACTACATATAATGGTGTACCGAACTATTTGACTACTTTGTTTGCTAGAAAGTTTTGACGCTGAGTGTACTGAGTGGCAAATAAATAAATAAGCTAAAGTGGCCCATTTCACAAAGCTACACTTTAAATCTAAACTGGCAGCACTGATTAAAAGGCCAATCATTATAGGTTAAGTACTCCTGCAGCAATAAAATAATTCATATCCTTTTATTTTAATCAGCTATAATACACTAATGTCAAACGATTAGAACTAAACAGGTGTAATACTAGCAGGACTTAAGGCTAATAATAACCTCGGAATTACCATGTATCTTATTACCCTGGGCAAATTAGGCACAAGCAGCAGGCGGTCAATCAATATACGCAATTTAAGAACGAAGAAACACGCATTAACATCTAATGCGAAATGTATTTTTCAGATTGACCTCTTGTGTCATTCATGATGTCAGTCGGATTCTGCTGCTTAAGCAGAAGTAACTACATTTCCAGCCAACATCATGACTGCTTCTACATTTCTTATAAGCAACCATTTAAATCTAAGTATTATACAGCCTAGAAAACACTCCGTTTCTTATAATAAACCTGGGCGGCTTATGCGCGTGCTGTAAGAAGGCTCTCACGATCTTCCTGTCTAATGTGACCAGCAGGCGCGACCGGCATTGCCCGCCAGCCGTGCACGTCCAGGAGGTGGAGGAGTTCTTGCGCCGCTTGTGGCAGTAGAAGGTGTAGCCGTTGATGATGATGATCTCCTTGCCGTGGGCGTTGCATGTCCTGATGACTAAAAATAGAAGGAGATTTCAACAAAAGATAATGAATCTCTGTCAAAAAAACATTTTTGTTCCAACGTGGCATCAACTACTCGTTGACAAGGAGGGATCCAACGAGCCCAAATACGACGGATTTACCTTGTGTAGTTTAGGAGTGGCGAAGACTACCTTCTGTCTCCATCATTAGACAGTTCGGTGGTGCCATAATATTGCATTGTCTAACTGCTACATTGCACGTGTTTTATTTATTTCATTGGATTGCATGCGTGTTGTAGGCTAGATTTTTATTAATTAAAGAAACACTAAATATTTTAATTCAGACCTCTTTATATTAGAATTAGATAAAGTATACCTAGTTCATATAGAACTGGCACATAATTAAGGATAAATAAAAAATCTTATTCGTACCGTGTCGAAAAAAAGACTATCGCAATTTGATGACAAGACTTTGACGTTTTAATGCTGAAACTGTTTTAGAGCTAGCTTTATGCATAATTATATTAGGTTTCGTCGATGGAAATCGAAAAGGGAATTAATTGTGAAAAAAAAACTATTCCTGGTCTAAGTGTCCCTTCGGGCATCTGAACATACCTAATGAACCTAACCTACCTAGTGTTTTGCGATCGTAACAGGTTTCCAACAAGGAAGAAGAAATCTTAGTACGTAACTAGTTACGTACTCGTAGCAAGAAAAATAATTCTTCGTACGTCAGTTACGTAGCGTTGGTTCCGTAGGCGGCAGAAGGGGAACAAGTACCTAGAAAATCCTAATTGGTCCGAAACCAAGATTGCTAAGGCCCTTAAAATTACGAAAACCACTGTCTGCAGGGTTATAAAACGATACAAGGAGATCTTTCGATATGTCAACTATATGCTAATAGGTACATTTGTATTATAGAGAGGTATCGTGTTTTACCTATGGCCTGTTACATGAAGCTATAAGTTACAATTTTACAGGTATAAACTGGGAACACTGAGACACTTCACCAATAATGACTGGCCATTTTACCAGTTATGTCGGTTTAGACTTGTGCAATTGTAATTTGGAGCTTAGTGAACCGGGTCAGTTTTAAAAATAGAGTTTGGAGATGGACGTATGCTTTATTGCATCTTACTATTCCACCCGTTAATTGGAAAGAGCGGAGCTATTGTGTAGTAAAATAAAGCAAGTGGAATGGGTTTGTTGGCCAAATACTTTATGTCATATCGCACAACTACTGGTGCATTACTTTAAATCGTTATTTAACACGCTTTCCAGTTAAAACGAACGAATAGAGAGAAAGACAGCGTTGACTACCTTTTCTCTAATTTATTCATAAACAAATAATTTCTGATATTTTTTTTTTGAGACGATTGGCGGAAAAAAGTGGAGGCCTTTGCCCAGCAGTGGGACACAAAATAGGCTAATAAAAAAATATTTCTAACTTTTATAATAACAAAGATGAAATACCTCAAAAAAAATTAACATTAGGTTTTGTTTGTCCTTCAGACCAACTTCACTAGTGCCCAAAATTGTCCGACCACATACCTATCTATATGCAAGGAACAATCATAGGGTACGAAACAGACGCGAACAAAAGTACCACACTGCTACGCAATTCACATCATTATTTAATAAATACTCTAATAATAATGAACGAAAAGAAACCCAAATTCAGAACTTGATGCACACGTAATCGATGATCTTGTAGACAGGGGGCTGATGGCAGTGATCCAGCGAGGCGCAGATAACCCTACGGTCATGGGTCTTGTAGGGAATACCTGTAATATGAATAAATCACAAGAACACGAATTTTAGAACTTAAATATTAAATATACCACCATTCGATGTGACAATAGCACGGCAAAATGCTGCCAATGCAGGTCTGGTTTTCAACGAGACTCTGTAATTGAATCGTCACTATGGAATGATGACACAGTTATACTGCTGATCATGATATTAGGCATAAAAGCATATCGGGTACTATAAAATAGAAAAATGACTTCATAAAGAATCCAGTTGAGACAGTTGAGTGTAAGACAAAGACATTTATATTTGTGTATTACAACAAACGTATATTCACATAGGATATAAGTATAAATAATATTTTATTCCTAAAGATAATTAAATGCCATTATATAGTCAATGCAAGCTACGGTGGACTGTACCTAAGTGTACCTAAGTGGTTAAAGCATGCGGCTGTCAAACGGCGGTTGTGGGTTCGAATCCCGGCTCGTACCAATGAGTTTAGCGAAACTTATGTACGGAATATCATTTGATATTTACCGTTAGCTTTTCGATGAAGGAAAACATCGTGAGAAAACCTGCATATTTCAGAGAAGAAATTCAAAGATGTATGTAAAGTCCCCAAACCACACTGGGCCAGTGTGGGGACTACTGCCCGTAGCATGAGATGCGGCACGTGCCCAGCAGGACGTATATTGGCTGATGATGATATAGTCAATGACGAAATTCAGGTCTAGATGAATGTCGACCAATTGGCCCGTACGCACCTGGTTCAAATATAGTTTAACGTAGGTATAATATGGCTGGCGCGGTAGCCGCGGCCGAACGTGGAATCAATAAAGGGTCAACAACGCGCTTGTTATTCTTCTAGAGTCCCCCGTGTCCATTGCCAGGGGTGCCTGTTTGATTGCCACAGACGTAGAACACACAATTAAAACTTCAAGTAAGTTCCATTTCTAATAATAAACTTCGGTGCTTGGTGATTGTGGACCAACGTAGCCCGGGTCACCTGGCGGTCGTGGGTGGAGAAGAGCTTGGCGCGGCAGCCGCGGCCGAACGTGCAGATCCACCTTATGGACCGCTGCCCCTGCCCCTGGTAGCAGAAGGAGTAGCCGTCCACAATGCACAACGTTTTGCCGCGCTTGTTACGAGTCCAGATTACTGAAAACATGGGTTTTAATTAGGTACTACAGCTGTTGCTTACTTTATAATTATTAAGAGCACCCGGGCGTTAAATAATTAATGTAGCATTTATAGTTACTTATATAATTTGTAAAAATCTTATTTTACAAAAATTACTTACGACATGCAGGTTCTTTGAAATACAAATTATTGGCATGTGACAGTTAGGGCTCGCAAAGGAGAAGTGAAAAACGAATTCCACATCTTTTCCATTTTATATTTTAAACATTTAAAATATTTTATAGCTTACTCAGAATCATGGTTTTTACACATCTGCATTTGAGCAGAATCCGAATCCTAAATCTCAGCGTTGACAGGTAGATCGCAGCGGAATGCCATCTCGCTCATATTTGGAGCTGCCCAACTGGGGAAGTACCCCACAGACGACCCCGGCCATGAGAACACAGTCTACTTGCTCTGTAGGTATGTGGTGTCATGTTCCAGGTAGTGAGCGTGGTCGCCAGTAGAAGTCAACAGTACAAGGAACCCTCAAATCGATAGTCGCTAACACGTTTGTAATTCATATATAATCTACAGGTAGGCCGCATGCTTAGTAGTAGTACTAAAATCACGGCTTTTCACAAACGCACAAAGCCGTGCACGTTTAGACCCGAGTTTTGACTCCACTCAACAATATGAGAAAGAAAAATCGACAATTTTCCCAAATTACAAACCACCATGAACGCATTGACGAAACATCATTATAGTTGGTAATAAACGCCATCCCTGATTGTGAATTTTGGGGGCTGGTGAGTGTGGTCCAAAGTGGCCCGGAACACTTGGCAGTCCAGTGTAGTCAGCACCTTGGCTCGACACCGCCTCGTGCCGGCAGAACAGACCCATCGAATCGTGTGCATCGCTGTCGCCTGCCGTATAAACGGGTAATCGTTCACTATGGACAGGTCCTTACCGCGCCGACTCGATACAAATATTGCTGAAAACAGGATTATTATAATTATAAGCTTTATATAAACTTGACCTGGTCGAACACGTAGTGCATTGTACGCGCGTCAAGTAGATCTAAATGACAATTTTTGAATGGGAAAATGACAGTTAAACTCCTCTGTTCGTATGTAAGTATATTAAGTAAATAATTTGCAATCCATTTTTCAGTCACTTGCCGTTATCCGATTGAGCTGAGGGTATTAGTATAGTTTGGATGACAATTCAATATTATGGTACCATCGAGCTGATCTGATGATGGAGACAGAAAGTGGGCATGGGAATTCAGTATTTAACCGACGTAACCCCGCTCAAGATTGTTAGAATCGTCTCAATAAGTAGATGATGATGGTATACAAAAAAGGTATACAAAGTCGGCAATAAAAGCTTGTACCAAAAATGAAATGTTTGACAGAAACTTACTTTTAACTAATTGCAGCAAAGTACTCTTTAAAGAATATGAAAATAAACAAATATAAGGGCTATGTCGACGACCGCTTTAGCTTAGTTGGTAGTAACGCTGCCTACGAACCTAGAGGTCATGCATGGGTTCGAATCCCGATAAGGGCAATTATTTGTGTGATGAGCACGAATATTTGTTCCCGAGTCATGTTTTCTATGTATTTAAGTATTTATTTATCTATATAAGTATATTAATCGTCATCTAGTACCCATAGTACAAGTTTTGCTTAGTTTGGGACTAGGTCGATTTGTGTAAAAATTGTCCACAAATATTATTATTATTATTAATGTACGAGACTTTTTAAGCAAAATTGAATTTCCTTTGTTGACTTTTTGAGCAACCGCGGTCTGCCGACCGTCATTACAAGTAATCATTAACATTTAAGAATCTAAATATAAATAAGTGTAATAAAAAGATTCTTCGAAAAACCCAACTGCTTTTTTACAAATTAAGAGGAATCCAACGACACATCTTATGTCAAAATCCGTCAAACGGTTTAGGCTGCAGGGCGTGTCAAAGAATATGACATATACACACACATACATAGGTACATACGCTCGATATACGTAACCCTCTTTTCCTTCGGCAGTTGGGTAAAAAAAACTAGAAAACATGATAATAAGTACCTACTTCCAAAAATTCGAGTTATTTTTTGTTTCACGACTCACGCTAATACATGATTTTTAGAAATGCCCTTAAGTTTATTAAGTATCAATAAAGTTCAACCTACACAGTAATTCTAAAGAGGGGATAGGCGAAAAACAAATCGAGCAGACAGTTCAATATTCTAACTCGTACCTTCACATTATTAACTTCACGCTATTTTTGATTACAAACTTTGGAGCCTTATGGGTGTGTTTTAGTGTGGCTCTAATGATTTCGTGATCAAACTAATCAATTTATTACAAAATAAAACAATAACAATAAACTTAAGACTAACTTAAGATCAGTCAAAAAGTCCCCCTCGAGTCGTCCCTGGCGCAAAGGGGTACCTCATCACACTCGCCACGTTGAATGACGACGGACATTCGGACAACCTTTGCACCAGGTACGACCCTACGCGGGCGTCGACAGTTCAATATTCTAACTTGCACCTTCACATTATTAAAGTTTTAAATAAACTCCATTTCTGATTACAAACTTTGGGGCCTTATGGGTGTGTTTCAGTGTCGCTCGAATGATTTCGTGATCAAACGTAGTCGACAATGTCGCGTGGCACTTGGCGGTCCCAAGGGTACAGGCCCACCGAATTGACCTCATCGCCTTCTTATGGGAGTAAAACGAGTAGCCGTTGACTATGCACATGTCTTTACCGCGAGGGTTTCTAGTCCAAATCACTGAAAACAATCACAAATTAATATATTTTGCCTTTTCGTTTGCGAATGTTCAAAACAAAATAATCAACATCAAAACTCAAAACTCAAACTCAAAATGATCTTTATTCAAGTAGGCCTAGTAACAAGCACTTTCAAATCGTCAGTTAATTTTTCCTCGTAGAGTATGGTAAGAGAAAGCGGAAAAATTAAAAAAAAATCGGATATAAGTTGATCAGTATAATGTCCTTGAACTATTTTTGTTCATATACAAATTCTTTGGCTAAATGTAAAATGTACTATAAAAGAGTACGTAGATGCGTTTACACCTTAAATACTTGAACGATAAAACGTATGTATAATTAACCTATTGTATAAGAATCCACTATAGAGCAAGCTCCAATGTGATGTTTGTTTGCAAAAATTGCGGACCGTGAAATGTTTTGTTATTTGTCTACCTGAAACCCTCGACTTTATAAAAACGCGCATGGTTATGTCATTTAGTGAATGCTTTAACAACGACTGCAAAAACTTGTAAGAAAATCAAACTGTTTCTTGTGTAAGCAATTTTTTTGAAATTTTCGTAATTTTTCATCAAAATAAAAGTTTTCTATAGCTGTACTATGAAGGGGGGGGGCGGAGGACCACAAACAAAACTGGTTGGCAATATCTGTTGATTGGATGTCTGGAGTCTGCTGGATGCGGGTGGCGCAAGACCGGTCAATTTGGCACTCTTTAGGGGAGGCCTATGTCCAGCAGTGGACGTCTTTCGGCTGATATGATGATGATGATGGATGTCTGGGATCTATACAATATACTCGTATATCAGAAGTCAGTATGTGATCGGCAATTTTTGCAAACGGAACTTCACTGAGAGCCCACCGGTCTAATAATCAATCGCTACTTTGGTGCGAAAAACACGGCACATGTTCAAATATATTATAGCATTAAATTACGTAAAGTTCACGGGATTCCGCTGGATGCGGGAGGCACAGGACCTATAAATTACTGCTGATATCATGATGATGACGTAGTTAGCAAATCTTCTTAAACATCTTAATTAATTCCATCACATAGGGACTGTAGTGTTTTATTAAATTTCATTATACAGAATAGAATACGTAGGTACATTGTTTCGTTTTATCAATTTGAAAAATATTTCTCGGTGCAGTACTCTTTGCTGGCATTTTTTTAGTCTCCTCATTAATTCTTCTTAACACCTTATCATTTGGTACCGCCCACGTCTTATATGGCACTCAGCTTCCTATATTTATAACATTATAAATTACTTAAATTTTAAGTAAACACCGGTTTTAATCATTAATTTGGGGGCTGGATGAGCGTGGCATTGGCCCGGAGCACTTGATGGTCCACCGTAGTCAAGATCTTGTTGTGACAGCGGCACGTTTATAATTATTTAAATTTTAAGTAAACACCATTTCTAATCATAAATTTCGGGGCTGGATGAACGTGGTTCCCATTGGCTCGGAACACCTGATGGTCCACCGTAGTCAGTATCTTGGCGCGACAGTGGCTCGTACCGAGGGAGCAGACCCATCGAATCGAACGTTGTGTTCGCTGCTGGCAGTAGAAACAGTAACCGTTCATTATACACAGTTCCTTGCCACGGGGACTTTTAGCAAAAAATACTGAAATAAAAAAATAGTTTGTAAAAATTTTTACAAATTAAATACATGTACAGTCAAGCATGTATAATTTTATTAAATAACAACTATTCTTTGATTGGCCACCCATTTCCGCGTATATAAAAGAAGAGATATGTATTTAAATATCCGTACCTACTACCACATTTTCCTGCATTAAAGCTGTACCAAACTCTTGCTCACTTGAGGAATATGCACAAATAACTATGTTTGTATAATTTTCATTGATTTGACAATTACTCAATAATAATAGCAATAAAATCTTCTGTAATCTAGATGTGAAATAACCTAGATATTTAAAAGGAATATAGTGCTATGTGACTGTAAAAGAGACAGTAAGTAAACCGGACAAGTGCGAGTTCAACTCGCGTGGTGAGGGTTCCGTAAAATATTGAGAATTTTCCCGTTACTTTGAATACTCAAACTTCTTATAGGTTTTCCTGTAATTTTTAGGCAAGGAACTATTTTTCAATTTTTTTCAGAATTTTAAGCCTAGTAGTTTCGGAGATAAGGGGGGGGGTAAGGAATGGTAAATTTTCGTCTTTTTATCCTAAATTACTTCAAATCTGTTTTTGCTAAAATTATAAAAAAAAAATATCTGAGATGCTTACTCCCTTTTCATGTCAGTTTGCGAAACTTTTTTTTTTTTAATTTTCCAGTTTACCCCCCAAAAGTGGCTCCCTCGTTCAGAATTCATTAATTTACTTTACGCGTCCATCTGTGGGTCACCAATTTATATATGTACACCAAATTTCAACTCAATCGGTCCAGTAGTTTCGGAGCAAATCGGCTGTGACAGACGGACAGACAGACGCCCGAGTGATCCTAATATAAAGTTTCCGATTATTTCCTTATGAGGTACGGAACCCTAAAAAATACATTCAACGTATTTTTTTTAATGTAGCAGTATTCACGGTAGGTACAGGGCACTAAACGTATTTGAAGGCGGTTAGTGTTAGGTGTACAATGCACTAGAAAACTATACAATCGTTATTTGCGGCTGGTAAAATAACATTTCTATACAAAGTCTATGCAAACATATTATTCCCGGCTGCATTCATAAATTTGTATGTGTTGATAACACAATAATCTACAAAAAGAAGTGATATCACATAAAAAACAATATAAAAAATAGACCAAGTTTCGAAAACCTTCCACCGTAAAAAGTTGTGAAATATTTCATAGAGCCAAGTCAGGCATTCTTATTAATCTCTATTTGCTTGCTAAGTAAAATTTTGTGACTTGGCAATCACACAATACGAGTAGTACAGTCGTTTTAGGTATGAGAAAATAAACAAATGCAGTAAAGTTGTATGATTCCTAAGTTGCAGAATTTTATTTAGCAAACAAATAAAGAAAGAATGCCTGACTTGGCTCTACGAAATATCTCACAACATTTGACGGTGGAAGAGTTTCGAGTCTATTTTTTACATGGAATGTTTTTTATGGGATACATATTTCAGGATTTTTAGTAAATCAACCCCCACCCTTTAAATTAGGGGATGAAAGTTTGTATATCCAATACACTTTTTTAGAAATTACCTTACAAAAAGGAATGAGATCCCACTCGAAACATTACTTGTAAAGTGATTGCCAAGACTCCCTAGCTCATATAGCTTTCAGCGTTAAAAAGATATCAGATCGCAAGTAGCGCCAAGCTTCCTACTCCACACGGCTTAACTCTACCAGCCACGCTCTACAAATTCTATATCTTGGCTAAAAAGTATAGACCCGTCGCTTATTAATATCATCATAAATTCATACCGTATGCACGCGCGAGAGTATACTTTTTATTATTTATTTATTTATTTCACAACATATATAGGCATAACAGTGTAGATTACCAAATCGCTTACATACTAGATACAATTTCAAATTCCTTAAAATACATTTCATTAATAAATTAATTAGGTACATATAAAATATTAAAAATAGAATGTCAAAGTTTACAAATCTAGTCCAGATACTCATTAAGAAATGCGAAGCATTTCCTGCCAAAACTAGCTGCACTATCCGCAAATACGTCAATCTGTGGGGCATCAATGGACATGGATTTTAGCCAGGATGTAGAATTTGTAGAGCGTGGCTGATAGAGTTAAGCCGTATGGAGTAGGAAGCTGGGCGTTACTTGCGATCTAAGGTCTTTTTCGGTACAAAATTACAAACGCATAGTTTTCTGATTGTTGTATAAGACGTTATTACTTGCCAAATTTCATAGTTCTAGGTCAACGGAGAGTACCCTATTAATTTTGATTCCCTTGAGAGTATCGATATATACGTTTTTGGCGGCATAAACGGCCGTATCTTTTTTATGTTAATTTAGAATTTTGATTTTTTCACAGCTTCAAGGTACTGTAGACCTGAGTAAACAGACAGACATGTACAACAAAGTGATCATATAAAGGTTCCGTTTTTTCTTTTTGAGGTATGGAACCCTTAAAAAGGTTGAACATTAGGCGTAGACAATCTATTATTATTTATTAGGACCTTGACAAACAGTTGCGTGGTGATATTAGTAAATTGTTATATCTGGGATATTCATTTTAGAGAAAATACAATTTTCCCTAAGGCTGCGAATGAAACGTCGTTTTGACGAAGTGTGATATTGTATTAATACCTTATTAGAAGTGCATCTCTAAAAATTAAACAAGTCGATAAAATATTCAGATTATGTCATTCATTATGAGCTCATTTCTATCCGGACACGTCATTTAGATACTACAAGATATAGTAATGTTTACCGTTAGAAACATTGTGATAGTTTGTTATTGTGAAAGGTCTTTATTAATCATAAAAACAAGTACAATATAAGTACCTACATTAACACATACACTTACACACAAAATCTAAAATTAAAGCTACTTTAGGCACTGGTCCCACCGCCGGCTACAGACTATAAGCTATCGGCTATTACTCGCCCAAGAAACGAACAAAAGATAATAGCTCAAGTGTAAATAAATTTATAGTTCATCGCCGGCGGTGTGAACAGCCAGCTATAAACTATAAATATATAACTCTCTCTTTTATTTACACGAAAGTGATTATCTTTTGTTCGTTTCCTGAGCTAGAAAATAGCCGATAGCTCATAGCTTACTCGCTGGCGGTGGGACCAGTGCCTTATACAGGCAGGAGTTAACGCCTTTAAAAGCTGATTGATATTAAGAGATTTTGATTATTACATGAAGAAACTGATTACCGTAAAACGGGGTGAGAAAGAACAAAACTGACATTCAAACCTCGATAGCATTTAATTTTTACATTTTATGCAAACTTAATTTTATTAATACATGTATTTGGATTTTAGGTTTTTTATGATTTTAGGTTTTATTTCATAACTTTATAAGACAAAGACAGAAAAGTAAGACATCCCACCTCACCCCGTAGTTGGGGTGAGGTGGGATTTTATACAAAGGTGATTTAGGAAAATGGTTGGATCGATTTTATTTATTATGAATATTACTATAGCTCCATTTGTAATAAGAATACATTATTTAGGTAGCAGTAGCCTTTAAAAACCATTTCACCCCCTTGTCATCCCTTCAATCCCCAGTCATAACCCAACTGTCCTCGCAACCCCTACTCACCCCATTTTACAGTACTTAAATGTTCTGAGTATGAAACACTATACCTAAGGGTATTTATTTAATGTGACCCATTGTATTGGGTGCACTTTTTGCATTCATCATCATCATCATCATCATCATATCAGTCGAAAGACGTCCACTGCTGGATATAGGCCTCCCCCAGAGAGTGCCAAATTGACCGGTCCTGCGCCACCCGCATCCAGCGGACTCCCGCGACCTTTACCAGGTCATCAGTCCCCTTGTGGGGGGCCTACCCGCGCCGCGCCTTTCGGTACGTGGTCGCCACTCGAGAACCTTTTCGCCCCAATGGCCATCGGTTCTACGTGCAATGTGCCCCGCCCACTGCCACTTAAGTTTTTGCATTAATACTCACTTATTTAATTATACACAGAATACAAACGCTAGGTAGATCTATACAGAACGTAAATACTTCATTTAATATCGCTAATTGTGGGTCACACAAAATTGCGATGGTAAATACATTGTAATTTATGTTTGGAATGACAAACTAACGCTACGCACAACTATAAAGATTAGCAAAACTACTAACGCTAAATCTAAATCCTATTTATACCCTAATTATCGCATTTACTACGGTACATACTTTTATGAAGGTTTTTTATTTTAAGGTTAAGTGCTTTAACTAACGAACTAAACCTAAGCTATTACAACCGCATTGCAAGCAAAGCAGTATTGTGATTGTTTATTATGTACGAACGTACTCATATAATTATAATGAACATTAAGAGGTACATTATAAATTTAAAAATAAATACACTAAAGCTGTAATGTTGCAGAGCTCTTTTAGTTGCGCATTACATATACATATATTGGGTTTTATATTCATTATATCATCATCACTATATGAGAAAATTATCCATTTATTAAAAGTGAATACAAGATTATAATTAACATTAACTAAGATAAATTAAAACTAAGTTAAATCTAAAAAAGGCCCTCGAGGCATTGTACCGAGGATGCTGGCGGCATTTCCTCGCTGAATTGCAATGCTGATGCGTTGCGCGAGAAAGCCGCCAGCTCTTCGGTCACCAGTTACATCGACCAGACGTTTCGCGATTTCTGCAAATAACTTATGCGCACTGGGACCCCACGGACCGAGAAAACCATTGGTTATATTACCTTACAATTTGTTGTAAAAGCCGTTCCTGATAATGTACTTGAAAGCCTGGTGAGTATGGTCCAAGCTGGCGTGCATCACTTCCCGCGCGTGTGTGGTTATCACTCGGGCGCGACATCCGCTGCCGTTAGTGCACACCCAGCGGATATGATTCTTACCATGTTGATGGTAGCAAAACGTATATCCGTTCACAATGCAAAGATCTTTGCCGCGTTTGTTTTTGGCCCAGGTAACTGAAACATTAATTTATTTTCCTGTTAAAACAACCATATAATTAACTATTATGATATTATTTAAATTTCATGGGATTGTAGAATATAAATCATGCATAAATTAAACTTCTCGCAATTCTTTCGGACTTATTAGGGCTACGAGATTAGGTTTCAAGTTTTACGTCACAAACATACCTTGGTGTTCGTATACAAACACTATTTAAATATTACTGTGCGCTCACAGCGCCAAAATGGAAGTAAATAAGAATTTTTCGCCATGCAGAAGATAGATAGATTGCAGAAGCGAAAACGAGTGTAATACATATATTTCTCAAAAGGAGAGTCCTATCTCAATCGTCAGTGCGGGACGAGGTGACGGAAAATAGAGAGGCATGGAAGGATAAAGGATTCTGCACCGACCCCAAGTATGTGTGAGAAGGACAGGCTAAAATGATGTCACGCTGTTAATAAACGCGATTAACAATTTCAATGTTAGGGAGGTTCGTGCGGTCCAATGTGGCCACTTTTGTGGCAGTAGTCGTAGTAGTGTACTAAGTTGCTGCATTGGCGTGATGTGCAGATCCATCGTAAAAAACCGGCCAAGTGCGAGTCGGACTCGCGCACGAAGGGTTCCGTACCATTATCTATAAAATCGGCAAAAAAAATCATGTCTGTTGTATGGGAGCCCCAGTCCGACTCGCACTTGGCCGGTTTTTTAGTATGTGTTGTTATAGCGGCAACAGAAGTACATAATCTGTGAAAATTTCAACTCTCTAGCTATCACGGTTCTTGAGATACAGCCTGGTGACAGACAGATGGACGGATGGACGGACAGCGAAGTCTTAGTAATAGGGTCCCGTCTTAAAAAGGTGAAACCCTTATCCATAAACGTTCTGTAAACCTATTTTAGCTAAAATGCCTATGCTGCATGTTAATATTCGTTTGTCTTTATCTGTCACTTTGACATTTGTGTTCGTAAGAAAGGAACAAAACACATTTTATTTATCAGAAGCATTTTAAGTTTTATGACTAAGGGGGTTTAACAATACACGTCTTGTTGTAACCTCCATATATCCTAATAGTTGAATTCTAATCCTGAATTTTTTTCGCTTTGCCTTGTTATTTGCTCTCATATTTTTCGTCAAATATATAATACCAGCTTCTGCCCGCGACTTCGTCCGCCTGGAACTCGTTTATATCATAGCTCCATACAAACTTTCGCTCCCCATTTCGCCCCCTTAAGGGATGATTCCCGGGATAAAAAGTATTCTATATGATAATCCAAGCTATACACAATATGTATACCAAAATTCATCTTAATTCGTTTAGCCGTTTTTGCGTGATTGAGTAACAAACATCTAAACATCCAAACTTTCGCATTTATAATATAAATAGGATTAGTAGAATTCTAAATGTATATAATTATGATATACATAGGCACATGTTTTAAACAACAAAAACGAAATTTAAATTTACAACACTAATAATAAGAAGAACACAAAAACGACGGTTAATTTAATACCTACTTAAGTTAATTTAATAATTCAACTAAGCCAACTGATATTTCTATGAAAGTCTTGAAAAAACACCATTTTTTATTATATACTTGGGTGGTTTATGGGTGTGATCCAAAGTGGCCCGGACCACTTCGCGGTCCAATGTGGTCGAAAGCTTGGCGCGGCAGCGGCTGGTCCCAACCGTGCACACCCAGCGGAGAGTGTTCAGCGCCTGAGATTGGCAGTAGAACGAGAACCCGTCCACTAGACATTATGTCCTTGCCGCGGCAGTTTGTAGTCCAAATCACTGAAAATATTATAACACTTTATACACATATTTAACTACTGATAATGTGATTGTCGTGCCCTAGTCAATTAGTAAATGAATGGACGGGTAGTGGATTCGCGTCTAATATCCTGCATATTTTTATACTTTTGTAGGATAGTGATATATTGTGCACCCATATCTCCGTTGATGAAACCCGTGTAAAACGTCAGTAAATAACTCCCAGTAGTAATAATTTAAGCACTGAAAATATTAATATAGTTTAAATATACTGACCCTTATTTTTATTACAATTATTTATTGAATATTTGGCAAAATTGCATTTCTGTAATGTGTGGATAAGTACAAAAATAAACTGTTGTTACAGTTACAATTTTACATAAACTCCATCTCTGATTACAAAGTTGTGGGCAGGATGAGAGTGGTCCAACAAAACGCTGCACACCCACCGCAATGTGTGCTGCTGCCGCTTGTGCAAGCTGAATGTGTACCCGTTCACAATACACAGGTTAGGGACCTGTGTATTGTTTAGTTTATTGTGCAATAAAGACTTATTTGTATTGTATTGTATTGTTATTCAGGTGAGCACAAGTAAGGATCTGATGATGGGATCCCAGGGAAATCGAAAATAACCTTCAAATTTTATAGGCGTTTTATTGATTTCGGTATTTTCTATTATAACTTGTGTATTTACTCACGGAAATCGCAATTTTAGTGAAGTGGAACTGATGAAACTCGTGACTTATGGAACTCCTCAAGGATGTAAAGTATCTACAATACAATACAATACAAATACTCTTTATTGCACACCTCACACAAACAAACGTCAAAGATTCTGACATGATTCCGTTGAAGTAGCAACTAACGAAGCGACTTGGATTTTTTTATGTAATAATCAACGCATTTGCTCTCGGAAAGCAGTTCATGTGGTAAATTGGAAAGGAAATGTGGATTTTTTTATGTACCTACCTATGTGGCTTAGCGGAATGCTGAATTGAAGTCGGTTTAAACTTTGTTTTTAAAATAAATTGTTTTAGTATTATTTTGCATATTTTCTTATCACTAGGCCGCAAAGTACCTTTTGTACTAAACTTACGAACCGACCAAATTAACGAACTTGTAATTATTATACTAAAAATAAAACTGCGTCAACAAATGCTACATCTTATAGTTTTCGAACCATCGATAAAAAATCGTCTTTTTATCCACTTTTTTACGAAACATTCAATATCTCTGAAACCACCGCCATAGGGTACATTAAGTCACATATATTATGTTCCCATAAATATATTATACTTGCTGTCAATCCGTACGGTTCCTTATCCTGTATCTATTCCTTCACTCCTGTATATAAATGAGTCATTGACCAATAATTTTCTAGCACTGACAGTTTGTACGATGACAATTGAATGATTCCCATACTACTCCGCCACTTCCTTTTATATCCTTTTACGAGCGTCACGAGGTCACGAGGGTCAATGGGGTCAATAGAGTCAGCGTTACTAGAGCCACGAGAGTCAAAAGGGCCAATAGCGTTAGCGTTAGAAGAGTTACGAGCGTCGTGAGAGTCATTGGCGTCACGAGCGTCAATAGAGTCAGCTTTACTCGAGTCACGAGGGTCAAAAGGGTCAATAGGGTCAGCGTTAGAAGAGCTACGAGCGTCATGAGGGTCATTGGCGTCACGAGCGTCAATAGGGTCAAGCACGAGATGCGTAGTCACGTGATATTATCTGTCTCATGACAGAAGGTCCTATCACTTCTTTTTTATTGAGTTCCTAACGCCCTAGCTATTAAGATTAAAATTCGTATGTCGCCGTACGCTTCGGACCCGACACAATGACAAAAAAACAGAAATATTACTTTGAATCCATATTTTCATTGATTACTCAAGAATTATATTGTACTGTTATGAACCCCTTTATCTATCTTGAAATCGGTTTCAGACATTGACTATTTACACTTATTAAATGCTAGCCCAATTAATTTTCTTCTTGCTTATAATTTATCAAAATTTTCCAGTATTGGGTATGAAATAAAAGTTCATCTGCCTTTTCCCCTTATATCAATAATTATATTTAGAAATCCGCTAGCGAGTATGTCCATTCTGTTTTAGCATATACAGTTATTTCAAACACAACAATCTCCAATTATTAATGTTTTAATGGACGGTTTTATATCGCACGTTGAAACAATACAGATTTATATGTCAGCCTCAGTTACCTAACAGAGACTAGCTAATGTTACTCAGCTCCCAATACTGTTATTATATCAGTACGAATACACCGTTACGTATCCTAAACGGTCTGGGGGGGTGGTTGTGCGGCACCAGTACGTCCCGCGGCGTCACCACTCCGAGCCCCGTGGTGTTCAGCCTCGCTCTACATTTCTCGACGGCGACCTTGTCGACGTAATGACAGCGCCATGAGACGGTATTCTTCAGCCGTTGGTGGATATGGAACGGGTAGCCATTATAGATCAGAACCTCGTTTCCTCTGCTGTTTTGAGTCCATTGCACTAAAATATAAACAATTGTGAAGTACGTGATACTAGAAGTATAAGCGAAAGACCTTCGACAGGCACTAGCTTGCGTCACCGAAGCATCCTAAAATTAATGGAATTCTATTATCAGGCATGTTTAAAAATATTCACAATATCTACAAAAATACATTATAATGGAATACCATTTATTCTGCCTCAGCATAGTGCGTAGATTATCGAAAACAAGTCGATTACCTTTAGCACACCATGGACATTAGTGTACTGAAACTGTAACGTTTGTGTACAGGCAGTATCACAAGATTTTAATATTTAAAATGAAATGAGATGAAAAGTTTATTGAGGACGTAAACACATTGCAAACATTACATTGAGGTAGTGGATCCCAAACTAAGCCGAGCCTGTATCTTGGGAGCCGGAAGATGGTACACAGAGAACACGATATCTATAAAAACAAGTATAAAAATTCAGATAGATGTAATTTGAAATAATTTATATTTTCAAATCAAAATATACAAACTACAGTTTTTTATTTAATTTTTATAATACTACAAGTTACGTAATAATTTAGGTATATTTACAATGTCAGAGCTCAACTCTTTGTGAAATAAACCTATAGCTAAGAGTAATATACAATATTAACTACTTTTACGAGTATTATTAGCTGTCTATGAATTAGCTTGTTGACCTTTTAGATTAAATAGAATTATCTTCTAACAGAAAGTGAGATTCAACATAAGGAAACAATTTATTCAGACTTAAACATATTTACAAATATTACGTTCAAAAACCATTCTTCACACAAACAATTTCATAGTGCTATGTATTTATATCCCTATAATTAATTGATTTCACATACAATTCATAATAATAAAATTTATCTACACACATACTATAAACTCGCTAAAATGCGTTCAGAAACTGTCAGTAATCACCGGCATGATATCAATAAGATTTATAAAAATAAATTACTTGTCTCTGGCCGTAGGTAATTTTGTACGTATTTTCATTAAGATATCGATATTGTTAAAGTAATGACATTCAAATTTCGAAGCGTGACCGGCAGTTATTCTAATGGTTCCCGAACACATAGTTGAGGATTTATTATAAGTGTGTAGATAAATTAGTGTAGGTATGCATAATACATAATTAGGCCTTAAAAAACTCGTGTGATCCTATTATGAAACTCGCTCACGCTCGTTTCATAAAACCACACTCGTGATTTAAGGCCACTCATTATGTACAGTCACATAAACAACTATTGTGGACAATCTTACACAAATCGAATTAGTCCCAAACTAAGCAAAGGTAGGTACTAGACGACAATAAAGTCAAAGTGATTTATTCTTCAATATAGGCATATTAATGCACATATGAATGTCGATAAACTACCACCGGTTCGGAAAGAAAACCTCTGCCTCGAGAAAAACCGTAAAAAAACTCGGCAAGGTATCAATTTTTAAAACAGTATACAATACATCATTTCCGTATCAGATTATTATAAAATTACATTTCTGCAGTAGAAAGCCTATTTATTTTGCGACAGATTTCTAGTGCAGGATTTTATCACTGACAAATATTGTATGCATGATGTACCTAATCGTTTATCTTATAATATGCTTTTGAAATAAGTGTCTGTTTTATGACAGATTTGAATTTAGAGTCAGTAAGTTCGGTAATGTGTTTTGGAATTTTATTGTAGAATTTTATACAATTTCCCAAGAACGACTTTTTCGCTTTTACTAGTCTGTAAAAAGTTGTTTTTAAGCTTCCCTGTGCTTCTGGTAACCTTGGGCCTATCAGTGTTCGTTGGGAAGTTGTATAAATTCTTCCTAATATACATTATTATTTCGAATACGTATAGCGACGGGCAGTGTTAGAATATCTGTTTTCTTGAAGAATTATCTTGATGACTCACGCGACCCCTGGTTATAAATTGCTCTAAAAGCCCTTTTTTGTAAAATAAATACAGTCTTCATATCTGCCGCTGATCCCCATAAAATAAGACCATAAGTAATTATACTGTTAAAGTAAGCGAAGTAAACTAACCGTGCCCTTGCTACATTGGTAAGCTGCCTTATTCTCCTGACTGCAAAAGCAGCGGAGCTCAACCTACTTCCTATCGCAGTTACGTGGGAACCCCACTGCAATTTAGAGCCTAACGTAATACCTATGAATACAGATAAACATACTTATATAGATAAATAAATACTTAAATACATAGAAAACATCCATGACTCAGGAACAAATATTCGTGCTCATCAGCACACAAATAAATGCCCTTACCGGGATTCGAACCCAGAATCTCTCTGCTTCGTAGGCAGCGTCACTACCAACTAGGCTAAAGCGGTCGTCGGCATATAAAACGACAAATTTGCACTTTGAAAAAATGTAGTTCATAAATCAGACATAAACAAATATGTGGCGCACCAGGATTAAGTTTATTTTTTGCCTGTACAAAATTAACTCGTTCTATAAAATAATCAACGTATTACGATGTTAATGATATATGAGTATTTCTATCAGCACACTTAAAAATGAGTAAACATATCTTGCAGTAATTTCTTTCTCTTATCCGTCCTTATTAGAATGCCGTCTCTCACGCAGATCTTCGGGCGATTATGGCTGTGCGCGAGAGTCGTCACACGGATGATGTTGCCGTTGCTGAACGCCTTGAACCTTGCCTTGCAGGGGTAGCCAGAGGTGCAACGCCACATGGCTACCTCGGGAACCATGGACTGGTCGCAGTAGAATGTGTACCCGTTCAACACGGCCATCAACTTGTCCGAGTCGTTGTAGTACCATTGCACTGGAAACATTTTCATTATAGATGAAGTCTGTGACATTATTTCATGATTTGTGAAGCAGGTCAGGCAGCAGCCTCAGGTGATAAAAAAAGCTCTTGATTTTTTAAGGCCATTATATAATCTTTTCGTGAACCAATATATCCATGCCAAATGTATTTTCTCAAACATGCAATGAAATGTCGTCCTTACGTGCGTTAATAATCAAGTGTCACGTTTCGGGCGGAACTACTCGAGAGAACTGGTAAGCAATTTCATACAAAATTGAAGGCCTAGGCCGGGAAGTATTTTTTTTTTTAATTTTAATGTTAACATGGCGTCTGTGTTCATCTACAGGCTAAACAGCTGCATTATTATTTTTTATTTTTTCTAGTGGCAGAATGGTTATCGGACCAAAAATATCCGCGTTAATGCCTATTACACACGAACCTTTATTAAGAATACAAACCTGTATGATTCAATGTCTTGATGAATAAATTTAAAATATTATCTATGTACGTAAGTCTCCAGAGACCATAGACAATATTTAAAATCCTCTTTATTTTATTCATTATAGAAATTAATGGACAATATTTAAAATCCTCTTTTTTTATTCATTAGGTATAGAAGGTTATGCATAATGGCCCTAATATGGTCTATTCGAACTCTATACAGGCGAAATACGGACGCCTTTCGTAAAAAAAAACAATAAGTATGGAGGATTGGAGGGAAATTTAATGTACTATTTTGAGTGGTGTATTGTTTTATTTCATTGCATATGTTTGAGAAAAGCACTATACATGCCTGGCCGTGAAAAGGGCTTGCCGGCTTCGTATCACTATCCGGCCTCCCTACGGTCGGCCGTCTATACCTACTCACCCGGCAAGCCCTTCTTTCCCGGCGTCTGCAGTAATGTACTATTGGGCTATCTTAACCCGTGTGTATCCGTTAACTCTGACTTTTTATTTTCAGTTTTTTTTCTTGTTGTTACCCAATACAGTATGGCGGCCAGAAGAAGATGATTTTGGTCTGGAATCATATTATCAGTTATGCACCGTTTCACAAGGCCTTCGTGACGTCAATACTAGGTTGAAACGCGTTTATATTTTTATATCAATCCAAAATAGAGTCAGTCTAACGCCACAATCCACAGATAGCACAAAATATATGTACAAGACACGTCCTAGTAAAGAAAAAGCAACAAATAACTGAAGCGCTATATTTTTTCAGTTCAACATAAATTATAAATTACTAACGACGATAAATTTCTTCTGTGTTTGTCAATGGTTATGTTCGTTTTTGCCCTCGACGATGAACTCGTAACCTTTTGTAGTAACGGCGGCTCGGCAGCCGAAATCCTTCCTATTACATCTCCAAGAGATCTCACCAGAGTTGTCTTTCTTAATGTAAGCCCTGTTGAATCTGTACCCGTTCAACTGAAGGGCCTTGTTTCCGCAGTGATTTAGGACGAACAATATATCTGAAACGTGGAAATGTTTTTGACAGCGACTTATGTTTTAATATATGTACAATTTATTTAAATGTGCCTTCAAAAAAACTTCCTATATCCTAAATACTGTTAGTAAAATTACAATATAGAGATATAATTAACCTTAACAAAGAAATAACGTGTTTGTAAATTTATTTAAATTACTCTAAATATAGATAAATCTGAAAAACAGGCTTCAAAAGAGCAATAGTTATATTTCTCTCAAGGGAGCAAAATGATGTACTTGCGGCGAGGGCGGTACATTGAATCCTGAGCGTAACGAAGGAGTCAAGCGTTAACGCCAAGGCGCTACTTGCGACTTGAATACCTACTTTTGAACGCTGAAAGCTATATGATCTAAGGGGTATGAATTTATGATGATATTAATTAGTGACGGGTCTATAGGTACTTTTTAGCCAAGATATAGAATTTGTAGAGCGTGGCTGGTAGAGTTAAGCCGTGTGGAGTAGGATGCTTGGCGCTACTTGCGATCTGATATCTTTTTAAAGCTGAAAGCTATATGAGCTAGGGAGTCTTGGCAATCACTTTACATGTAATGTTGTAGAAGTATCTCATTCCTTTTTGTAAGGTAATTTCTTAAGAAGTGTATGGGAAAACCTATACAATCTTCCATCCCCTAATTTAAAGGGTTGACTTACTAAAAATCCTGAAATATGTATTTTATTATTTATAACAAGGAGTCCCTATATCAATTTTCAGACCTCTAGCGTCAAATTTTGCGGAAGTCTCATACAAATTTCATTCCCTAGTTTAAGGGGATGGGGGGTAAAAGTCCTATTTTTTTTAATTTTTCTGTTGTTTGTGTACTAATACTAGCTTACATGCCAAATTTCAGCTTTCTATGACTTCAGGAAGTACCCTAAGGGTTTTGATGATCAACATGAGTGAGTGAGTGAGTCAGTGATATCAATATAATCTAAAGTATACGAGCTATGCAATCTTTATGTATAGTAAGTCTCTACTATTTCGTTCATTTTTTTATCTGTGTTTAGTTTATCTGTGTTTATCCAAACACAAGTTATGAGGGTTCAATAAAACGACGAAGTGCTTCGAGAAAAGGTAGGTAGTGCCTGCCCTTGCGCTTCGCTTGGCTCGTCTTTGCGGGGGCACTGCCGTGCCCCCAGATTAGCATTTAGTTTAACCACTTCTACTT
This sequence comes from Epinotia nisella, assembly GCA_932294315.1. Taxonomy (NCBI): domain Eukaryota; kingdom Metazoa; phylum Arthropoda; class Insecta; order Lepidoptera; family Tortricidae; genus Epinotia; species Epinotia nisella. The sequence goes on along the minus strand of OW028675.1, from coordinate 28,423,377 downwards.
TGTGCTAGGTACGTATACATATTTAGGTCAGAATACTTTGCATAAGAGAAGATGTAATATTGAGATAAACTAATTTAATTAAAAAAATACACATCAATAGAACTAACAATATAAAATATATGTATGTTAGTAAATAAAAGCTATGTATGTTAACATTTGAAAAAGGTACGACAATATGTTTTTTTACTATCATCAAAGCATATCAAAGCGCGGAATTTTCAAATTCAAAAACGCTCATATCAACGAATTGAATTCTAATAGAACATTTTTATTTACATACACCTATAACTATAAATATAACATTTCATTATATATTAATAATATATATGAAGGCACTTCATTGCACACTACTCAATGTATTTAACATAACTAAGATAAATTTTATTATAAAAGATACAAGTTGTTATTAATTGAGTGTACTTAACTAAGGATAAAATAAGCTGAAAACTAAACGAAAAATTTAAAATGTATTGTATTTGCTAAGTTTTAGAAAGAAATACTTGAAACCTTTTGTTATTATTGTATCGTATGGCTTACAGTTCAAGTTAGGAACTACAAATTTAACAATACATACAAGTATAAAAAATTACAATTTAATGTCTAACTTAGACATTGAAACATTTTATATCCTATTAATCCATGGTCACAAACAGGTTTACTTTTTACTATTAATTTTGATAAAGAAAAAAAACAGTTTTTCATTCTACTGTATGTAAGTGATTATCTTTCGTGTATTTTACATGTAGTTATCACAGGTGACATGGTCACTTGGCAGCCCAATCTTACTAGCAAATCCATCGCTAGTATTAAAACCCCAGTAGTAGTCAAGTGCTAAAATAAGCATCGATTTAATCCTCTCCTAAACTGTACTGACCTTAATCCGCTGACATAAGAGCGATCCGGGACATATTTAAGGTGCATGTTGAAACCCGACCGCAGACAGCAGCAGCAGACGACGTGTCGCTGCGCCATGACTGGTTTCTATGTATTTCTATGACGGCGATGCCCGACGACGTGTCGCTAGCTACGAAAGGTGTTTCATAGTAATACATAGAAACCAGTCGTGTCGCAGCGACACGCCGTCTGCTGCTGAAGTCTGCGGTCGGGTTTCAACTTGCACCTTTCTGAGTAAGTTGTATGCATGCATATCTCTTTAGCCTTTATCGATTAAATCTGCGATGAAATAAACTAAATCCCGCCTAATACAGCCTAACCTCGGATCTTTGTTATTCCCAGACTGCAATGAAACGACCAAAGATTAAAGCAGCAGCAGCAGCGTCACCTTGGATCAATCTAATTCCTGTCTCGATCACCAAAATTGATACTTATAGTTATACCGTCAGTGGTTATGCTGACAATTATATCTCCTGATGTGGTTCTCCACGAGACTGATGCTGGCGCCGCAGCCGGTGGTGGACCGCTTTATACAGTGCCACCAGGTCTTTATGCCGTAGGCCGAGGTCCTCTTGAACCGGTACCCTCCCATCGTCACCACCGGGTTCCCCTTGTGGGACACGCCGAAATATACTGCAAGAAATAAATTGTCAATACCGATTGGCTTATATGTTGGTCTTCAACTGCGCAGTGCGCAATGAGATTGTGGTTATGATAATAAAGAAAATGATCATCCACGTATTTTAATAAATGATTTTTTCACTGACAAAAAACCATAAACATTTTATTTAAATATTTTTTCTTTTAGTACTTGTAGTAGTATTATTTTATCAACCTCTAATTATTGTAATACATATTTATAGACTTCGCACCGTTTATAATATCCATAATCTGCAAATTGTAAAAAAAATACATTAAGTGGCTAAAATATATTTAATGATTAAACTTTAATATACATACAAAATAAAAAATCCAGAATGGCTAAAAAGGATCCACTTGCGAGGAAACTTGCTAATAATACGGAGTATAGTAAAAAAACTTTAGTAAAGCACTTCTCTATATAGTTGTGACCTGTTCCAATAGACATTACATACATATTTAAAATTTGTAACACAAGCAAAGCAAATGTCTATTTGAACAGGTCAAAACTACATGTATGTATGCGCGACTTCGTCCTCGTAGAACTTCTTTTCGGTTCTGTGAGCATCGCAGATCACCCTAAGGCACTGGTCCCACCGCCGGCTACAGACTATAAGCTATCGGCGATTACTCGCCCAAGAAACGAACAAAAGATAATAGCTCAAGTGTAAATAAATTTATAGTTCATCGCCGGCGGTGTGAACAGCCAGCTATAATAAACTATAAATATATAACTCTCTCTTTTATTACACGAAAGCGATTATCTTTTGTTCGTTTCTTGAGCTAGAAAATAGCCGATAGCTCATAGCTTACTCGCTCGCGGTGGGACCAGTGCCTAACCTAACCAACATTTCTGGTAGCTGTTCGGTTCTGTAGGGGTCCCAGTTCTAACTTAACCTAACCTACTTTTCTGCTAGCAGTTGGATTATGTATTTTGACTAAAAACTACTACAAATAGTACAATATGTATAACCGAAAAATTCCCTTACTTTAAAAATTACTTATTCCCAACACTACCAACCCCTTTTAACCTCCGTAGAGGATGAATTTAAAAAACGCTGAAACAATTTTTCTAGTCTTTCAACAAACAGTCTAAAACCGAAGAAACGAATCTCTTACTTTAAAAATATCTTGCTCTCCGAATAAAGTTTAAACGTTCTTTTAACCCTCTTAGGGAATAAATTAAACAACACGCTTAAAATTATTTTTCTTATCTGTAAACAAACAGTCTAAAACCTAAGTAATAAGAATTTTATAAAGTGAGAGTACTTTAAAAATTTCTTGCTCACCATACAAACTTTGAACCTTCTTTTAACCCTCTCAGGGAATGAATTAAAAAAACGCTGAAATAATTTTTAAACAAAAAATCTAAAACTGAAGTTCTCTCTATTCCTTTGTACCCCATTTGCACCCTCTTGAGGGTGACATTTTCCAAAATGCTGGAATTTCTTTTTTTTGTGTTGTAATAATTAATCTTTCTACAAAATTAGAAGGCTCTAGCCCAAATTAAAGTTTTAGTCATACACATTTTGCACCCTTTTTTACCCCCTTAGGGATAGTCTTTTCTAAAACGCTGAAAGCACTTTTTTGTATTCTAATGAGTAATTTTTGTACAACGTTTTAAGTCTCTAACTACAAAAAAAAATTTCACCCATACAAACTTAGCACCCCGCTTTTAATCTTTTTTAGGGCAAAATTACCAAAACGCAGAAACAACTTTATTTGTATTTTATTGAGTAATCTTTCTACATTTTTTTAAGACCAGTTTAAAAAAAAGTTTCCCCTATAAAAACGTTGCACTCTTATTAAACCCCTAAAATTTCCAAAAATCCCTTCGTATCCATCCATTGCCTATGTTATAAACGTTACTTATTGTGCAAGTGTCTAGTCCCAGTAGTTCCGGCTGTGCGTTGATGAATCAGTCTGGAAGTCTTCTTTTTTAACCCCCGACGCAAAAAGAGGGGTGTTATAAGTTTGACGTGTCTGTGTGTCTGTATGTCTGTGTCTCTGTGTGTATGTCTGTGGCATCGTAGCTCCGAAACTAATAGACCGATTTAATGCGGTTTTTATGTCCGAAAGCTGACGTGATCGAGATGGCTCTTAGCTACGTTTCAACAAAATCGGTTCAGCCGTTTTTGAGATATTGAACTTTGAAATGAATATGCCGGGGGTTTTTCAACTATTCTATGTTATAGTTATATATATAGATAAATTGTCCATGATTGCTAGAGCCGAAGGGCTTTAGCGAGCGCCGCGAGAGGCAGCTGCTAGCCGAGTATGGAAAGCTAAAGCTCACGCCGGCACAGTAAGCCAAGACAGTGGCCTAGTAGGTATACTTCAAAAGTGGTTTCTCGGCTTACTGCACATGAACACTCCTATATGCAACGTCTAAATGACATATTATGTTTGTGTCTTAACGCGGCCTAAGGATGATTATGGTCATTAGTGACCTTCACAATGACATCGTCAAACGTGGTGATGTTGACCCTGCAGCCTCTTGGTGCCTTGTTGCAAGTCCAATACGCCTTGCGGTCCATCTGACGCTTCAAGTTGTATTTGTAGTTGTCTATACACAACAATGGTTTGCCTGTACGGGTTGTCAGGATCACTAACCCTGAAACATGTATTCCACCATTAGTAACCGAGGAACTCTATATGATGAGTCGTAAAAAAAGAATTCACATTTATACTCGCTGTTACCAGAACAATTACTAGTAAATCATGGTTGTGGACGTTAGTGATTTCAATAATAGCGTCCTCAAAGGTAGCCCAGGACCTTAGCCCTGCAGCCAAGTCGGTAGTTCAAACACAGCCAGTACCTCTTCATCTGTCTTCCGCCAGTCTTGTAGAACCGATGGCCTTGGACTACCATCACATTTTGGACAAATTTCGATCGTGCGTTATGCAATGCTAGAAGTAAGAAATCAATAAATATTGTAAGACAATGTTACAATAGTCACCCTATTCTAAAACAAAGCAAGGCTTGTAAAATACTATGAGCAGATAAAACACACGATTCAAGTCCTTACTGGGATTTGATCCTGCACTATTAAACTGCACAACCAACTAAAATGAACTGAACAATCCCTACGATTTTAGTACATTACGTTATTATTCTCAGTATTGAAAAATAATAGTAGCATTATCATTATAGTTTACGTGGTCACATTAACCTTTTACCGTAGCGCGTAGCAGTATTTTTCTACTTTGTAGTAGAAATTGCGTGTAGAGGTACGTATGACCTATAAGTGAGTAATTGGCCTTGATTGGGTTAAACTCACGTGGTGAGAGATTTGCAGCACATAATATATACATAGAAGAAGATGTAGAATACTTTTTTTATTTAAATTAATGCAGGAATTTAATCATTATAACTTAAACAAATTAAAAAGTTGTATATCGCAAATTTTCATAATTCAGAACAATTTACAGGTTGAAGTCGCATTGGTTCTATGTGACTTAGTTCAATGATAATTATACCTAGAGATTTTTCTAGCAGGAACGACTTATTGTAATTGATTGACAAAATAAAAACATCGACAGTCCTGTTATCGATAAGTACCACTTCAACGTCATAGAGGTAATACAAAGACAAATATATATAGGGTGCGTTAGAAAATAGATGACAATAACAAAACTCTCAATTTATTTATATTTTACATACTTCAGAAAAAGGTTTGCAATACTTTCGTAACTTTCTTTCTTCGTGTCACTGAATTAATTATCCCATCCCATAAGTCACTCCATAACACACACACACACCGAAATTGTCTTTTAAATCGACGCAGAATGTCAAAACATGTTATTTTTCCACAAACCCACTTTCGGTCCCAAAACAAATCTGTGTCTCTGTATATGGTTAATAGTGTAGGTGCACGCGACGTCAAGGCAGGTAGCCAATATAAGTATGTGGTTGTATGTACGTCTTGTTGTTGAAGTAGTATGTACTTATCGATAACAGGATTGTCGATATTTTTCTTGTGGCAAGCACTAAGCAAATGTTGTTCCTGCTAGAAAAATATCTAGGTATAATGATAATCAATTTAATAATGATTATGATTCAAATCGGTTTTGCAGACGAAATCATCAAGTGTGATGATCTTGACGCGGCAGCCGGATTTGTTCCTCCGCTCGCAGAACCAGTAGGTCCTCCGTTTGACCTGCTTTTTTCTGTGAAAGGTAATCTCCCCACATTTTATCACCGGTTTGCCTAATCTTACCTTAGCGCATACCACTAGATACTATTTGAGAATTACGAGTTGGAGTGACAGTGAAGATATATTAATGCACGGGTGGATTCCAAAAACACCAAATACATAAAAATAATTTATTAGACCGTTGTTCTATTAAGACATTCGCTGCCGAACCACGCTCCGTGGAATAAACTTATACTGAATTAACGTTGAAGGCACAGAACATCTAATGATTACGCTCGACACCTAGGCCCGATAATTTATTTATTTATTTGAAGATATGTATACATGCCCTTACAGAACTATGAGAACTATTCCAATTCGACATGACACTTAAAATTAACACATACAACAAAGTTATTACAAATAAAAATCAGGTACAATTATTGTTACCAATTACAGTTTCACGGTTGTAGGCCTCGCATCCATCATCTCACAGAATCCTAGGCATTCTTTCCTCACAGACGCCCATAATGGTTTCCCCGTCTCGGTCGTGAGCGAGGCACAGAGGGTGAAAACTCTGTTCTTCAGAGTGCACGACCACTTGCACTTTGTTCTGCCGTAGTATCTATGTATTAAGTTGTATCAGTACCTCCGCAACACCATCACTTGACGGCCGAAGCGCGATTTCGTGTATATTGCTTCTGAAAAAAACATTTGAAATTAGCGTCCAAATTAATGATGTAAATCAGAAAGGATATCATAAATAACATTCAGTGAATAGACGTATAATACGATATACTTAATCATTTAATTTTCATAGCGATAATTATAAATGTTATCTGCTTACGGAAACCGTATTGCGGTTATTAAGCTAGGTAAACCATTTACCTCAGACCAAGAAAATAAAATAGACGGAACATTACGAACAACCTGGAGCAATTTCGTTTGTAGGTGTATGTGTGCTTAACTTATTTGGCATGGTTTAAAACTGGCTTCAGTTGTTGTTCATGGGTTATTCGTAATGGTCCGTCGATCTTGTTTCCTTGGTCTGAGCCATTATCATGGTAAATCAATTTATACGGATAAATGTATGATTCAACATACCTACGATAACAGATGACAACCGTACATCCGAGGCTACCTTTGATTTGCGCGCGGCACTGCGCAACGTGTGCCTGCAGTTTTCGTCTGCAGAATCAATATTTTAATGCCTGTGGAATGGCACCTTACTACTTAATGACTATTAATGCGTATGTTGTTGGTTGGAATTGGAATACACGATGACGTTGTCGATGGTCGTTATGGAGACCTTGCAATTGTGTGCGGTGCGCCCGGTGCACAACCACTTGCCTTTGGCTTTCCCGGAGCAAGCGGTGTGAAGATTGAACCGATATTTGCCCTGAACAATCACCGGCCGTCCGTACTTGGATGTAGTGAAACAGTATCCGCCTGGGAAAAACCGGAAACAAACCTCATAAATATGGTATTCGTATTTTTATAACAAGAAAGAGCATACAAGAGGTTACCGCAAATCAACCAAGTAAATGAAACCCAGCTTATTTATTTTGAAAATATGCAACGCAACTAGATGACCTGACCTGGAAAACATACCAACGTCAACTGCGAGTCCACGAGGCAACGCATCAGCAGAAAATGTGCATTACTTTATTGGGACACTTTAAAAATCAATCACTTTATGTTCAAACCTCGAGCTATATTGCCATGTCAATTTATTGTAATTAATAATTAATTAAATTAGTTTAAACTATTTTTGTTTGTTTTTCGAGTCTGCGGCTGCAGCTTTCGTATGTTGTCACATAACTTAAAATGAATTTAAATAAAGTTCTAAAAATGAATAGCATTCAAAGTTCAATTAATATAAAAATACATATTTAGGGTCTCTGTTGCCACCCGTCTGTTGATACTAATTCAATATCAACAGACGGGTGTCAATTTTATTGGAAAATTAATTAATAAAAATAATAAAAACACATGTAGCTACCATTAATCCCGCAGCCCCGCAGGGTAAACGCGTAATCTTACCCTGTGCTACATAGAAAAATGTTTTAAGGTGTTTCCTCCAGTTAATCTTACTAAAGGTAACAGTTAGAAGACCTGACTGCACTTCGAGCCGTCGACACGATAGAAACAGCACAGGAAAAGCGGTCATTAGGTACCAATGACTCATTAGTGTCGGGGGCCTTGGCCATTGGGTCGTTTGGCCTCAGCAGTAAATAAGTAATAGTTAGCCAGTCGAGCAACGTTACTGATCGGGCTCGTGTTGATCAGTTATGATTATGATCATTACAAATCCTAACGATCTCGTTCTCAACGGTGCATATAGATGCCCTGCATCCATTATTTTTCTTCGTACAGAACCAGTTCTGTTTCACCTTGCCGGTGCATCCCTGGTGCAAGTTGAAGCGAAATTGGCCAATTTGTATCACTGGCCGGCCAAATTTGGATGTTGTATATACTGCAGCTGAAAACGTACTATAATCATACAGTGAACAGCAGACAATAATCAAATAAAGACAGAAAATAAGGCCTTTGAATGAAATAAAGACAAAAAATAAGTTTTTTCACGACGCTTTTATACTTAGGCTAATACAACAGAAAAGTAACAAGTAGTAAGTAAGTCTTTAAAATCATCATTGAAGAGGTCTCCACTTTAGTTTTGGGTCAAAGTCCCTTTTGAGCAACTTGACACGCTTTGAACCTCTAGATAATCAATAAACCACGACGAAAAAAGTTAGAAACTCAAATGGTTTTTAATTGCAATAATACAGATAACTATTCCACATAAGAATCATTACAAAGAGCAGCCTACAGTCAGTCGTTAAATACCAACCTCCTACTTACCGCTTCTGTAAAATATTCAATTACATTACCCAATCGAATACAAGTTTTGTTAAGGATCTAGGATTTTACTTCGCACATTGCTGATTTAATAATAAGAGATGTAACTGTGTTCTAATTCTAACATCTCAATGGTTATGTTGAAAGGAAACTTTGATCAGTTGGTTATTAAATGTAAATAACGACGCTCGGCAGCCGGCATTCTTCTTAGTACAGCACCAGCTCCGATTGGGTTTGTTTGTGTAGTGGTTCCGGAGGTTATACCTGTAGTTCCCTAGGATAATCACTGGCCTCCCGTACTTCGAAGACGTGAATATGAGATCTGAAAATGATTAATTAAATCAGACATATCAATTACTATATACAATATATATACGTTACTCGTATTCTATTCGATGGATTCAAAGCAGTGAAATTTTAAAATGTTTTATCTCCTTTATTGTACCTCTACCATAACAGTCTCATCATTATCATAATTAATCATAATTATCAATTAAGACCGGGATTAACATTACTCCTGTTCCTCTAGACTAGCCAATGCAGGAATTCTGTAGATTACTTAATACACAGTTACAAATTTCAAAGGCCGGTACCTACTATTGGTATAAATCTTTTTATCCTTATAGCCGATAAATGTTCACCTAATTATTCATAGCATTACAATAATAGTTGGTGAAGTCTTTCGTTACAAATCAACGCAAATTGATAAAATGAGCGTTTTCAATGGTTAATAACATCAATGGTTATGTTCAAATGAAACTTATCAGCTTCTTATTATATGTACAAAGCGACAATCGACAGCCACCACTCTTCTTGGTGCAGCTTGCCTGGTCTTCCCCGCGTAACTGTGGCGAAGGTTGAACTTGTGCTGTCACCGGCCTTCCGTATCTTGAAGTAGCGAATATGATACCTGTACATTACAAAATGTTCCGACGAGGAACAGATGTCGAATTAATTTTACTTAGGTATTTCATTTTTCTTGATAAGTTAGTAGGTATTTTGTCATGCATACTTGATAAGTTAGCTGGTATTTTTTCAAGACAACACAATTTGTAAAGAATATTTTTTCTTTGTATTCGAAAGCCTTTTCCGGCGCTCTGCAGAGCCATCTGGAGATAAAAAACCTCTTACTGCCGTCGCGATGCGCCCGCAGTAAGAGGTTTTTTATCTCCAGATTTTATCCTTATATCCTCTATCATCATGGGGTTGATAATAAATTTTACTATCTACCCCATGATGATCGCCGACCGCCCAAACTTAGAAGTCGTGAATATGATTTCTATGTAAAGATTGATTGTATAGTCGTACCTTTTTTTTGTTTAGGGGGGAAAATGCGTTACGCATACCACCCGGGTGCAGGGGATGACCCGAGTGGTTATGTGGGACTCCCGTATAAGCTGATGAGACTCACGGTATACCCACTAAAAACCCCCCCACTTGCCGCCTCGCCGCCATGTGGCGAGGTCACGGGAACGCTTGCGCACACATCCGCGACCCCGCCGGCGGCAGCCGCCCACAAGCGGCTCCCTCGCGGATGCCCGAGGGCGCTCCACAAGAGGCACGCCAGATGTTTTGGCGCGCCTGCCTCCTCGATCTCCACCCGTTCAGTAGCGGACACCCCTGGGTCCGATACGAGGAGATCATGGGTGCTAGAAATTCCAGCACCCGGTGGCGGATCAGGTCTGTGGTTCCGCCACCGACCACGCCTCGGCCGCAGAGGATAGGGAAAGCGGCGCACCGTAATACCGGCATTCCTCTTCCTCTGCGGCCCCACCAATGCCGCTTCCGCGGAACGGCCCCGCCAAGTTCGCAGGGGGTAGGGAGAGTGGAGCACCGTTATACCAATTGAGAGAGCCCCCTGCGATCCCGCCTCAGCCGCAGAAGATGAAAATGAAAAATGAAAAAAATGAAAATGAAAAATGATTTATTGCATAGATTGGTTACAGTGTGACAATATAGGGTTGGGTCTTCCTATTAGGTAAAAAATACCTGTGTCAGGAAGACCCTGTTATGGAGGCACTCCTCTTCTTCTGCGGTCCCTCCCCAACGCATCCTAAGCGGGTTTAGCCAAGCTCGCTAGGAGGCCCTCCTCGGGCCAGCCAGCAGGCCCACACAGGCCGGCCCTGGGTGCCTCTTAGCTTCGCCGTGGGTTGCAGTCCACGGTTACTAAGCCCCCCCGCCCCGACAGGGCGGGCACCCTCGAGGGGGATTGTATAGTCGTACCTAGCGTAACTTCATTTGAATCACCCTAAAGTACTTCTCATTTGAATAATAACAATCCAAACTTAAAATATACCCATCTATAGTCGCACCTACTAACCAAGGGAACATTATAAACATCACTTCAATTTCATTCCTGAATGTAAGACAAAACAAAATAGCTGTTTCAGCAAAACAAGGGTTATAATGAAATTAATTAAGAAGGATAGATACACTTAAATAGTTTCCGGACGTGTTCAACGATATATTTATGTACTTACTGTATAGGTTTTAAAATCATCAAGCGACCCTGAGAATACATTCAAAACTGAACGATTGTATGTACGACAAGTCGCAAAATAAAACTCGAGAAATCTAGATCACGGATTTATTAGTCATCACTGGTGATTATTTGTATGTATAATAACTCCTGATAATGCTATAATTCAGTAGTCTAATGATTATGATCAAAAGATATCTTGATGACTTCATTATTAACAGTGGATAGGGAGGCGCGGCAGCCTCTGCTCTTGAACGTGCATGCCCACTTGCCGCGCTGCTTGCCTATGCAGGAGTGGTGCAGATTGTATCGGTAACAGCCCATCATTATCACGGGCCGACCGAACCGGGATGTCGTGAAGATTATTTCTGCAAATATTCAAACATATTTATAACGGTAATAAACCTACAGTATTGATACACTCGACACCACAACTTTGCTTTGCGACAATTTAAGTAGGTAAGAGTATAACAGTCGGTGATCAAGATTTGGATACAGACTTAATTTTGTAGTTAGTGGGTACAATGCAATGGTGGGCCCAGTAACAAGAGCCAAAAATTAAACGGTAGATTATTAAGCTTGTGAGAAATTATTTCCAAGTGGTTTCAATTGTTTTTTTTTTTCATCAAAAGAAGTTTACGTGTATTTTATACTCTTCTGGAGTGATATTTTATTTTTTAAGCACTAAAAAAAATGCCTTCCGGTACGTGGTCGCCACTCGAGAAACTTTCCACCCCTGCGCCATCGGTTCTACGTGTAATGTGCCCCGCCCACTGCCACTTAAGTTTCACGATTCGGAGGGCTATATTGGTTACCTTGGTTCTGCTGCGTGCCACAAGGTGAACTGATGACCTGGTAAAGGTCGCGGGAGTCCGCTGGAGCGGGTGGCGCAGGACCGGTCACTTTGGCACTATTTAGGGGAGGCCTATGCCCAGCAGTGGACATCTTTCGTCTGATATGATGATGATGTGATGATGAAAACAAAAAAATCACAAAAATATCTTTTGGAAACAAAAATGCAAAAGCTGTTCTCATTACATGATGTTACCTCAATATCTGCATCGACTGCTTTGCTATGATCTCGTGGTGCCAAGATACAGTACCTACTTGGAGGTCATAACTTTACATCAAAATTTCTCCAGATAAAAAAAAAAGAAAACAACCGTCCTTTATATATTTGCTCCTGTTACAGGGCCGTATATAGTTTGAAGCAAAGATCTAGGCTCCAATATGTTTCAATTAATTGCAGTAGGAGATTTTTTTGTTATTTTTCTTGAGATTTGAGAGTCGATAAAAGTAATAAAGATAATTTATTTATTCTAGAATTCAATGATTGTCTACATGAGACATATTGACTATTTCGTTATCAACGGTAGTGATACCTAGCCGCACGGCAGCCTCTTTTCTTCTTAGTGCAGGCCCACACCCTTCGATTTGCCAATGCAGCTATAATGCTGTTTATACCTTTACTTTTAAGTCCTAAATATAATTGCTACGGTGCAAATATACCTAAATATTTTCCTTGTGTAATTGTACAAGTTACTTACAATGCAATTAACTTGCAGTATAATAAAAAACTCATTAAATCATACAAATTTTATATCTTTATTAAATTACATCGGTGGCCAAAGAAAGTTCGAACCCAGCATATAAAAAACCGGCCAAGTGCGTGTCGGACTACGCAAAACGAAGGGTTCCGTGCCTATTAAATAGATCGTATCGTCACAGAAATTTTACGGCCCTTACGTCCTTTTCTATAGGGAAGGCAGTTTTTCAGCAATGTCTCGAAATCCTTTGAACCGATCTTGTTCAAAATAATTTTAGGTTTCCATGATTTTTTTCATATTTTTAAAATACACCGTTCAAAAATTAGAAGGGGGGGGGGGACACAATTACCAATTACTTACCCACGGAGAAACCAAGTATCTTCTAAACCCATTTGATTTCCAAGTATCTCGTCTTGAGTTACTTGTTTTTAGCGTAGAATCGTCAAGATACTTGTTTTCAGCGTAGAATAAGTGCCCAAAAAAAGATACTTGGATTTTACAATTATCAATAACTTGGAAAATATAAGGCTTAGAAGAAAATTTTTGATAAAGGTCAATGCCTTTTTAGGCCCTTTATACTAATATCCAAAAAAACGAAAAAAAACGAGTTACATCAAGTAACTCGTTTTTCTACATGGGGCAGCCGACTTACTTAAAACCTAATATTTATTTTGAAAGGCCTATCGATTGATGTGCCACACGTGGGCTTACAATGGAAAAAAAAAATTGACTTGCAGTTTTATGTACAAAGTACACCCCTAAAAAAATTTTTCATTTATTAATTACAAAACTATGTAGCCGGCTAACAAAATACACCTATCCTCAAAATTTTATTGAAATACACCTTATAGTTCTTGAGTAAAAGACAGACGGACAGACGGACAGACGGACAAGACGAAACTTGGCTACGGAACCCTAAAAAATGTTTAATGATTATGACCACGCAAAGTTTCGACGAGTACATTGTCAACAGTGACGAGACACGCCCGACAGCCCTTGTTTTTATGCGTGCAAAACCAGTTGCCCCTGCGCCTGCCCACGCTGCGCGAGTGCAGGTTGTATCTGTAGCAGCCCTCGGGCCCCGCCACGATCACAGGCCGCCCCCGTTTAGTGGTTGTGAATGTCATTTCTACGAAAAAAAACTATATTTTACTGATAATCGTCTTTAGAGCAAGTAAAACCAGCATTAGCTTGTACTTTTTTCCAGTCAATAACACAGCTAGGCCAATGTTTTATACATGGCCGAGAAAGGGTCATTTGGAAGGAGAAATTGAAAATATTAATCAGACGTTTGTTTTTTTATTTTAGGATTATAAACAGAAAATGCCTGGATGTAAAAATCCTATATACACAAGTAGGTTATTAAAGTCTTATTTAGCTAATATGCCGTTTGAATTAGTTTTCTTTATCTGTCATTTTGACATTGGTGTTCGTAAGAAAGGGACAGATCATATTTTTCACTTCTCATGCTCGAAAGGTGTGTCCTATTAGGTTTAGCAAGCGGGGCTAAAGTATATAGTACATTTAGTCCCTAGGGAAAATATGTAAACATAATTATGATTTTTAAAACATTTAATTTGACCAATTCAAAACACTTCACTGTATTAAATCCACCAATCACAACTCTTTCAAAAATCATTTGTATCTGCTATGAACTAACCAAATTACAGCTTATATTAATAACAACCAATCAGAAAATAGAATTAATTTCAAATATCAGGAGTGTTTTAGTCCCTTATTCACAATAATTAAAACAAAAAACGCTCTGGCCGTGAAGGACGCGCCTGTAGACGGTCAGGCGGCCATTTCCCATTAACGGCAGAGACGGAAACGCCGGAGTGGTTTTAGTGGGTAGACTCCCTCCCCCTTCTCTTTAAATAGAGTTGGCCGGAGGGTGAGAGTCCCACATACCCCCCTATATAGCTTCCTCAGGCTGCGGGGGGGGGGGGGGGGGGGGGAATGCGTAAGTGCATTTCCACTCCGTCAAAAAAAAAAAGGCGGCCAGGCCAATACACGGTGATTGAATACTGATGCTAATATAACATGCAATGAGATAGAGACAGCGCGTGGATCGCGTGATACTACTTCATCGTGTATTGGACGCCTCAGAGGCATTTATTCGTGGTGTCAATATTTTGTATCTGTGTCAAAGCAGTTTATTAAAAAAAGTATGCCGCCAAATTGAATAATCTTTTCGCCGTGGAATCTTGACTCGAACAATAATTTGGACTTTAAATAAAGCCCAATATGCAAACGGATCACCGAGTTTAAAATGATTTTTAGAAACCCATAATATTTTTGAACAAGCTGTCCAACGATAGCGCACACCATGGGTTTAAAGAGGAAAAAAATTACATCCCCACTTTACGTGTAGAAATAACTGAACATTAAAAAAAATGTACCATGTTGTCGGCGTGATTGATTTATATACCCATGCCGAATTTCAGCTTCCTAAGGGTCACTGAGCAGACGTACATGGCGAAACTATAAGGGTTCCTTGTTGACTACGGAACCCTAAAAAGGTATAAAAAAAACTAATTACTGAACGTTATGCATAGCAAAATATGGCAAGTACAGATTTTCAGAGGAAACTTACCGACCTACCTAGCGACCTGATCTTAACACCAGGTACAATTTAAAATTAACGCTTTCGAATGAAAACTAAATCCTACTAATATTATAAATGCGAAAGTTTGTAATTAGACATTATTACGTTATAACCTTAACTTCAAAAAACGGTACCTAATGCGTATGTTCGCTATAAGCAGTGATGATATTGTCATCAATAGTCATTATCCTGGCCTTACACCCGATGCTAGTTCTGTGTTGGCATCTCCACGTGAGCTTCTGCCCCGTGGACCGCGGATCCTTGTTGTAGCGGTGGCCTCCGTAAACAATCACCGGATTGCCATGTTTACTTCTCGTAAATACGACATCTATAAAGAAACTGCCATAATCGTACATGCACAAACATACATATAATGAAATAGGTAAAAAACCAAAGTAAAGCCCTCTTTGTATTTAGGTATATAGAAGTGACCAGGAGCCGTAGCATGGTTGGCCTTATCACGCGACAAGTGACAAGATAGGAGCGTCGTCTCGTTCTATCGAACCGTGTCAGCCAGTGACGCACGCTCTATCCTATCACCTATCGCGTGACAAGGCCAACCATGTTACCTGGCCAGTTCGAATAGACATTATGTATTTCAAAAATTTAACACAATCAAATCATATACCTATTCAAACAGGCCACAACAACTGCAACAATTAAGGCTTTTACTTAAGTTCTCTATAGCATGTTATATAATAGTTACCCTATACATATAATTTATACCCTATTCCGTATAAGTAAATAACATAAGAAAAATCGTGCGTTAAATGCCATTGTTACCTATACAGCATGTAACAAAAATAGAATGTGAACCCATTAAGTCCAGATTCGGTACCGTATTGTAATTCCAATTATGCATTTTTTTTTTGCATTACAGTCTTTGTTTTTGTTGACATTGCTTGTGTATGACAACATTCCCCCGCGAGTGTGAAGGGTGGGAGGATTTGTGATAATAATAATACAATATACTACAAATACTCTTTATTCCACATCTCACACAAATCAAAGCAGTTACAGAGAGAAACAATACAATAACATGTAGGTTTTCACAGGCAGGATTTTTTTAAATTTAAAAATAATTTTGGAATTGTTATACGCTACCGAATCTGGCCTTAATGGGTTCACATCCCAATTTTGTTACAACCTATATGTATTTGAAATGCACTTAATGGTCGAAATAAGAAAAAAGAGGACAATATATGTCCCTTTTATATCTACATATATAAACGAAGAAACATAAACGAATTTATCCTTTTAAAATCTAATTTTATACGCAAAGAGGTAAAAGTAAATTAACCCCCCCATCGACATCGAATTAGCCACTAACCTGTTTTTTTTATATACATAAAAATACGAGTAAATTATGATTTTTAACGTTATATTATTTCAGTGCAGTGAGACTAAAGCACAAAAACGCGTAAGCGCGAATACACTCAATTCAAGAAAATGATAGAAGCCGTTGAACTAACAATACCTACGACAGATTTACAGATTTAACATTTGACTAAAATAAACTATAGACGTACTTGACATGTCTAGCAAAGGATGGGCATTTATGTGACTTGCAACACCAAATTTGGTCTTGAATACCGGTGACAAGAATCCCATTGGGATGTGGAAGTTGTATTCCAAATTTCCAATACCATGTTGTATTTAACCTTTTGGCAGCGAGGGTGCAAAACAAAACAATGAATAAAATGAAACTTCTGATATATATTTATGAATATTGTCATGTCAAAATTATTGTACGTATCATGAACTATTTTAAAAAATGCGTCAAGTTACTTGTAAAGCTTTTTATTACATAAAATTAACGAATATGCGCAAAGCGCACACGCGGCTGTGGCCGTCTTTAGCTGTCAAATGGTTAAGGAGGAATTGGTCAAGTATTTCGGACAAATGCCGCTGTGCTTACATTTATTATGTTAATGCGAATGGTCATGATACATGCTTATAATAACATTCCCGTAAGTTTTAACGGTAGCGCGGCATCCATGAGCCGTCTGCTTGCAACACACCCAGCTCCTTCTGAGCTCGTGCCCGCGGTACGAGTAGTTCAAGTAGAAACGGTGTCGACCCAGCAGGATAACAGGCTTGCCACGTTGGGATGTCGTAAAAATCGCCTTCTCTAGAATACAATCACATTTTTTTTTTTAATAAATAAATATTAAGGGACATTCTTACACAAATCGAACTAGCCCTATAGTAAGCTCAATAAGGCTTGTGTTATAGGTACTAGACGACGATATATATAATAGATTTAAATACTTAAATACATAGAAAACATCCAAGACTCACAAACAAATATCCATGCTCATCACACAAATATTTGCCCTTACCGGGATTCGAACCCAGGACCTTCAGCTTCGTAGGCAGCGTCACTGCCCACTAGGCTATCCGGTCGTCGTCACAATCACATGGATACCGTAACACAGTAGTATATTTACACAATTAACTAATGTATATTTCCGACATGTTTACTATAAAAATCAAAACTTAGTTTATCAATCATGCGTATGACGATTGTTGCTAGTTATTATTTCATTGTGGTAGGTGATGAGCGTGGCGCGACAACGGCGACTGTACTGCTTCACACAAACCCATCTGCCCTTGGGCCCGAGCCGGTTATACCGGTTGAATCGGTACCGGCCTAGTTGGATCACCGGTCGGCCGAAACGGGACGTCGTGAAGATCGGTGTCACTGGAATATGAAATGGTATTTATTAATCGATCCAACACTTTTTTCTTCTCTATTATAGGCCTCCTTAATAATTAAAAAAACCGCTTCTATCATATTCAAGTATTTTAAATGTTTTAATGTTATGCTGGAAATAAAGGCTATTTTATTTTATTTTATTTATTATTTATAGGTACTTTTTAGCTCTATTACTACATACTTACGTATCATACTTTTATATGTTCAATCTGAAAGGAGTTTGATGTATGTATTTTTTTCTTGAAATGATTCTGTAAGGACCGCCCGAGTCTTGCAATTTACTCGTAGCTGTACGACAATATTATAAATATGCAAGTGATAAAACCAGTCAAGTCTCTAACAAAAAATAAACTGGATTGACGGACAAACTTAAATTTGCCGTTGGAAAACCGTTGTATAGTTTGAAACCTATAAATAGACACATGTCGAGGTCGGTTTACCAACTGCAAGTACGTTTATTGTGCTGCAAATAATCACAAAATGATTTAAGCACATGTATTATCAATGCGTGTGACTGTTATATCTGGTAATTATTTCATTATAGCAAGTAGTAAGCCAGGCGGAACGCCTCCGCGAGGTTTGCTCTACGCAAACCCAGTGACCCCTGTGCCCTTGTTTGCGGTAGTACCGGCGGTTGAACCGGTGACGGCCAAGCTGTAGCATGGGTTTGCCGTGATGAGAGGTCATGAAGATTGGTTTATCTGAAATAAATGAGCCACGTATAAGCACATAACTACACTTGTAACATTAGGATATAATGAAACGGGTCAATCACGTTTAAGGTCGAATATCGCTCGACATGTTTCGAATTGTGGATCGATTCGAAACATGTCAACCGATAAATAAATAAATAAATATTAGGGGACATTCATACATAAGTCGAACTAGGCCTCTCTATAAGGTTTGTGTAGACGACCTTAATGACACACAGAATTAATATTATATTTCTCACACTGAATTTGTCATCCTGTCGCACGTTTATTCATGTTTATTCATACAATGTAATAAATAATACAATTATTTAATATTATTCTACTTTGATGTTTTTTATTTTATTTATACCCGGTTACTTTACTACATACTTAAAAGAAAACGAAATAATTGGCTTCCAGCCAGATTCGAACCGGTCGCTGGTTAATCAACATAAATAGCATTCAAAAGACACCGGTCCTGTAAATGCTCTTCAAATAATCGATAGGTACAGCCAATGCTATTATAAACACACATTAACGTCTTCTTCTTAATCATGAGTATGCCTGTGATTCTTATCTGATCTTTAATATCTGATTTTCAATAGTAGTCAACGAAGCGCGACATCCAGCTGATTTCTTAGCACAAAGCCAGGTGGCCTTAGGCACAGATTATATAATAGTTCTAACGAACAGATACTCGACTCTGAATAAAAAAGCGCATACCTACCGCTTTCCATGCCTACTAAATTTAACAATGGAGCGACCTTGAACGCGCCGGTCGTTACCCGCCAATAGACGCTAGGGTTGACACCGCTTAGAAATGAAGTTATAATTAATATTTTTTGAAATATTTTTATAATGATGTGTAACCAACTACAATTGCTTCACCTTGATGTAATGTTGCACGAATATTTTTCCTTCTCTAAATGTTCAGCGCGTAAGCGCGTACGAATTTGAGCAAAATAGGTGATCTGTGCGTGCCTCAACCCGAGGCTGCTCTAATTCGTACTTAGATACTTACATATCAATTTTAATGTTAATGTTGAGATTTATGGCATGACAATTATATTTTGTCAGTCTGGTAGGTGATATGTACGCGTATGAAGAGTGACGCAATTGCCCTGCTGTATGTATCTAAGTAACAGACGTCGTAACGTTCTAATAAAAATACATTTTTTTTTAAGAACCTACTTTATATTTTAAATTCTAAGGTTTTTGTATAAATTATAAAGCATGTGGTGTGACCTATATGTGATTGTGACATCTATCTTTACAATGCAAAATGAATGAAGTCATGAATGTACTGATATTAACAATTGTTATTGAACCTAAATAAAAAAAAATTAAAATCTCCGTTCAGCTGTCACAACAAATCCTCAAATCAATAAAGGGTCGGCAACGCGCTTGTTATTCTTCTGGAATCGCAATCGTCCAAAGGCTACGGTGTCTGCTTATACCATCAGGTAGACCGTATGCATGTTTGCCACCGTCGTAGTATTAAAAAAAACATTGTGTCGGCTAGGACGTTTTATTATTCGTGCAGAACCACACATTCCATGCACTTCACTGATTAGATTAATTTAATTGTTATCGTTTTTCAATTTTCATTTTTCAAAAGACTTGTATGTATTTCCGAAGATTCTGCCAGTATCTGAACTCCATAGCTACATACCTACATACAGGCATATCAACGCAGCATGTTAAATCAAATGTAATGTCAAGTATCTCTCACCCTGTCTATGGTTACGACAGTCTGAATGTAGGTACATTCGAGTTCTCCAATATCTATACAGACAACCTTTCAAAAATATCTGTACACAGGCTTTATTATTACTGACATAAGACACATGTATAGATATTTTTGAAAGGTTGTCTGTATAGATATTGGAGAACTCGACTGTACCTATTAATTTACTAGCTACCACATAGGTATAACAAAACGAAACTTGTTGTGTAGGTAACTTCATTTTTTAAGTAAGTAGGTGTATCCCGACGACAGTATGTACGAAATAAAGTTTAGTAGGTAGGTAGGTACCTTCCTATCTTCGTTATTTATAACGTAAGTATATAAATAACGACATATTATATAATAGTTTAAAAGTAGCATTGCAAACTTGGAATTAGTCACTAGGCATAAGTTGTTTTAAAATATTCTGATTAGGTACGTGTTTCATCCTCACAAGTGCATTCCAAGCACTTCCAAAAGGTTATAAGTTCCCATAGCAACGACGATATTTACGCCCTTTCTTAGGCCGTGCAATGCATGCACTCCGTAAATCTTACTATGTAAACTATTATAATTGCTGCTAGACAGGGATAAATATAAACATGAAATCAATACAAACAACGGAGTGGCGGAGTACCTAAACTTGTCGGAGGCTCGGGGTAGGTATACAAAATTACCGAAACTCAAGCAGGCCTAAATGTATCACGTAAGTATTTGAAATAGGTATTAGGTGTTCCGTAAAAAACATTACGAACTAATTTTTAAAGAATTGGTGAATAACTTTTCTTGTGCGCGTAAGCAGCGTCCGGCCGTGAGCGCGTGCGCCGACCCACTGGCGGATGTACCGTTTGCGGCGCGCAAAGTTTAGGTATAATTCTGAGTTCCCACGGCGCAGTTAGGTAGCACTGCCTTAGGGCCGACCGTACGACAGTACCTACCGGTTGAACCGAAACCGTCCAATCTGGATCACTGGCTTGCCAAATCGAGACTTCGTGACGACAGGTGTGTATTGCAGATGACAAATATGTTTATCTGCGCACACGCATGTTGCAAAATTTTTTGCAAACAAAATGGCAACTTTACCATTGTTTGATGAGGAATTGCTTTTTTGCGAAGCCACTGAAGGATTAAAATTACTTTACAACATATTAACACACTTTCATTTGTTTTTTTATTCATCGCATGAATGCTGCGTCTCAATCGTGCGTGTGATTATTATTTATCGTTATGACTTCATTATTAAACGTGGCGAGAGTGGCGCGGCATTTGCGAGTAACTCGTTTTACGCAAACCCGGCTGCCTCTAGGCCCGTGGCTGCGGCAATAGCGGTTGAACCGAACATTGCCTAGTTGGATGACAGGCCTGCCAAACCGAGACGTCGTGAAGAATAATACGATTATCAATAACTATACAATTACTCAATCATGCATGTAACACGCTTCCGTATCGAGTTGTAGTTGTTTTAGATGCTCCACCACACACATACACCCACATATGTTTCACAAAACTAGGAGATGATTTCCGGAATAAAAAGTAGCCTATGTACTCAAACTATGAGTATCGCCATGCTGATTTTATTTACCTAATCGGTTTTGTTTTTTAGATTGAAAACTGATACACAAATAGGTAGTTCAGTGAAGGTTACTTTAGCGTTTGCTATTAACTCATTCAATTCGTATTTTCATTTAATTTTAAAGTCAACAGAGGTTCACTCAACGCCCAGGGACTGAGGCTATTGAAATGAAAACAATGTAATTCCAGTCAAAAAGTATTTCAGTCATGAGAGTGAATGTTATTAACAGTAAGTATAGTATCTTCGAGAGTGGTGAGTCTGGCTCGACAACCAGAGGGCTGTTTGACGCAAATCCAACTGCCCTTCGGCCCGCGGCTGCGGCAGTAGCGGTTGAACCGGTATCTGCCCATTTGGATCACAGGCTTGCCGTACCGGGAAGTCGTGAAAATTGGCGTATCTGAAATATATCAAAACGACAGATGATAAAAGGTTTCTATTGTCATTATACAATTTCAAATCCTTTCGGTAACAATCATTAACATCGAATATAGTATATTGGTTTAATAATAAAATGAAATTACGTACTACTACGCAGGATGGATGAAATGGCGACAGGTTACGGGAACCGTCTGTGACGGCCGAATGCCCCTTCGACTGAAGGGCAAAATTTACAAGACCATTATAAGACCTGTCGTCATGCATGGATCAGAATGTTGGGCCACAAAGATGACGGATGAAACGAGATTGCATGTTACAGAGATGAGAATGTTCAGATGGATGTGTGGCGTGACGAGAATGGATCGAATAAGGAATGAATATATAAGAGGAAGCCTGAAAGTAGCACCCATAACTGAAAAGCTGAGAGCGAATCGCCTACGGTGGTATGGACATGTTATGCGGAGGGATGATAGTAATGTTGCTAGAAAGGCATTAAGTATGAATGTTGAGGGTTGCAAGAGAAGAGGTAGACCGAGGAAAAGGTGGATGGACTGCGTGAAAGACGATATGAATAGGAAGGAAGTGTGTGATGAACTGACGGGCGATAGAGAGGTATGGAAGAAAAAAACATGCTGCGCCGACCCCAAGTAAATGGGATAAGGACAAGCGAATGATGATACGTACTCTAAATAAAGAATATATTTTTTAGTACCTATTTAATTACAAATGTACAGTTTTCAGATTTTTCCCTGAACTTGTAGAATAAGTTGATATTACTTGCCAAATTTCATAGTTCCAGGTCAACGGGATTGATTCCCTTTGATTCCCCTGAGGGTGTCGAAATATACGTTTTTTGCGGCATAAACGACCGTATCTTTTTTTACGTTAACTTAGAAGTTTTTCCCACAAAGATTTGGGACTTCCCGCCATGTAAGTACAAAGTTGCAGAATATAAGAAACCTTTCCAAAGATATATTACTTATTAGGTAGCATCGTCATTTGCATCTAGAATCTGCACCGTCTTCAAATGCTACAACTGGCTATGTTCGCTATTAACCTTGATGATGTGACCGTCGACCGTGGTGACGGACGCCCTGCAGTGCACGCGCGCCTGGCAGATGCAGCGCCACACCGTATTCAAATGCTACAAGTGACTATGTTCGCTTTTGACTTGGCGATGTGACCGTCAACCGTGGTGACGGACGCCCTGCAGTGCGCGCGCGCCTGGCGGATGCAGCGCCACACCGTCTTCAAATGCTACAAGTGACTGTTCGCTTTTGATCTTGGCGATGCGACCGTCAACCGTGGTGCAGTGCGCGCGCGCTTGCCGCCGTCTTCGGACCGCTGGCTGCCTCCCCATCACTTTTATTGGCTTGCCGTATCTTGATGTGGTGAAATACCACTCTGTAGAAATTTGTGTTGAACCAAAAATGTTGTAATTGATAGTATTTTATGCAATTGTTACACAATGAAGGCTCCTAAAGTCGAGTACCGTGTTAAGGCCAAGAGGCTTGCCGAGAATTTAAGAGCTAATTGTGTAACTATTGTATACAATATTTTTTCTGCCAGTCAACTGATATAATTAAACAAACTTGGTATCTATTGAAAATCTAAGCCCTACTGAAACGGCGTGCAAGAAGTGCCGGCTCAACGTCGTTGATGTCTTTTCTTCTGAAGTCAAGGCGACGTGCTATTGGCCAAATCCATTATAGTGCAGTTAAGACGCAACGTGATTTGTCAAATTTATTTTAGTGGCCTAAACAGTTGGGAAATATTTTTTTCAGTTCAGTTGGGAGCTCCATAGAAAAAAGTATGTGATTATACGTAGTATGGTGTAGAAGTCATAATTCAAACATTAAAGTCGACGAGTATAAAAATATATTTCACGAATAATCGAAAACAAATAATAACTCAGCAAATTAAATAAAACAGTATATTAAATTAAGTAATTTTTTTTGTTAAATTAAGTTGAAAACGTGTATGAATTTGTGAATGAATTTAAACCATTCCGTCTAATCTCTACATTACGAGTATCACACGTTCTTATCTTTACAGTCACGATAGGTGGTTAGCGATTTCATCAGTGTGACATTAGATCATAAAACAAGTGCGTGTCGGACCACGCAAAACGAAGGGTTCCGTGCCTATTAAAAAGGTCGTATCGTCACAGAAATTTTACTGCACTTACGTCCTTTTCTTTGAGGAAGGCAGTTTTTCAGCAATATCTCGAAAACCTTTGAACCGATCTTGTTCAAAACAATTTTCGGTGAATGAAATTAATAAGCCATATGTCCACGAATTTTTCCATATTTTTAAAATACACAGTTTAAAAATTAGAGGGGGGGGACAGAATTTTAGTGACTTTCGGGGCGATTATCTCCGGCTCTATTCACTTAATCAAAAAAAATGTTAAGAAACCTTATATTTATTTTGAAAGGCCTATCGATTGATGTGCCACACGGGGGGTCACAATGAAAAAATTTTTTTTGACTTTTAGTTTTATGTATGGAGTGCACCCCTAAAAAATTTTTTTTTTGTCATTTTAATTACAAAACTATGTAGCGGCTAACAAAATACACCTTTCCTCAAAATTTTATTCAAATACACCTTATAGTTTTCGAGTAAAATGCCTGTGACATACGGACAGACGGACAGACGGACAGACGGACAGATGGACATGACGAAACTATAAGGGTTCCGTTTTTGCCATTTTGGCTACGGAACCCTAAAAATGGAAACAACTGACACCTATCAACTAACTTTCTCACCTATGATTTTTATTTTACTAAACGGGCCTCAATTAATCGGTCGGATATGTCACAACATCCTTCGTCGAGGGATGAATAGTGAAACGTCGGGAAACGTCAAAAAGGTATTTAATTATTCGCGCTTGAGTCCCATTTAGTAAAAATAGTGTCTGGGAATCGTAGAAGTTTAAATCAATAAACTTTCTCTTTGTCATGATTGTGATCATTGTTCTTACAAATGACATCGAGGAACATGGTGACGTTTGCGCGACATCGCTTGATGTTCTGTTTGACGCAGCGCCACATGCTCCGCTCCCTGCCCTTGGGGTCACCGTATGCGAAGTTGTAGCGATACCCATCTAGAATTATCACTGGTTTGCCGTTTCTGGAACTTGTGAAAAGCACTGCAAAAGATATTTTAGTAATACAAAAAATGCCTCAAGAATTCAGGTTTTTTTCTCTCATTTGTTCCAACAAAACAATTATCCATGATCGCAGTTATATTTTGGTTCTGTGTAGTAGTTACTTAAGTCTGTTCATTTAAAGATCCTTCTAGAGGAAGAAGATGGGGGCGCTGTGAATTTTTTAGTTAGTTTAGATTCACTGTATTTATAAATACCACACAAGTCATTGTTTTAATAGTAAAATACTTTATTCAATCCTATGTATAACCGTAAAGCAATTAAGTTAAATAACACTCGATTATTTATTTAATAAATAACACATTTAATAGATATAAAGGGGTATTCTTGTTTTAACTATTTTACTTAATTATCGCACAAGTTGATCAAATAAAATTGTAACGTCTGACATTATAAATATTTCGATCTCTATCCGCCGCTAACCAAGCTGCTGCAAAGTTTATATTACGATAGTAAACGAATACGGCAAGCCAGGCTTTATATAGGTACGTATTCACTAATCATCTTTCCACAGCGCTATGCGCGTCGATGATTCCGCTTTTTAGCGAAAATGCCTACGAAAAATCTCTTCCCATAATCGTCGTGTCTAGAGGCGTGTGGTACCGGTTTCACACTTAATTGTAAGTACATAAAAAACACATTAACATTTCTATTTATAATCAGCTTCATTCTCATTGTAAAACTTGTGGTGGTTATGCTCGTGCCTCTTGATGGCGAGTTCATTGACAACGACGACGGAAGCGCGGCAGCCGATAGTGCTCTGTTTCACGCACCGCCACATGCCCTTCTTCTTGCCAGCGGGGTCGCCGTACGACAAGTTGTACCGATGCCCTTCCATCAGCATCACCGGTTTACCTTTCCTGGATTCGGTGAAAGTCACTAGAAAATCTAGAAATAAGGAAAGTCCAAAGTCGGAATTACAGAAAACGGCTAAGCAGTTAAGCTGGATTCGTATTTATCTGACGTGAGGCTCTCTGATGCGCTCTGACGGCTGACACAAAAGGAGCTGTCATGTCAGAGCGCATGAGAGTAAACCAAACCATACTGAATGTATGAAGCCGATATTCATCTGTCGCGGCACGACACGACAGGTCAGATAAGTATGAATGCGGCTTTAGATGAAAGGCTCGAAATGGACGATATAATTAACAGCAGAACGTTTGCATTGAATAACGCATGGAGATTCTGAATTTTTGATTATAATTTTATCATAAAGACTTCCAAGTCCAAGTAAAAAGTTATTCAATGATTGTGCTCCTTTCTTTCGATGGGCGCCCCGCTTACAATAACGAGAGACGCTTTACATTTAGAGCTTCTCCGTTTGACGCAAATCCATGAACTCTTGAGGTTCTCCTTGGGATTGCCACGGACCCAGTTGTACCGATATCCCCTCCAGAGGCAAACTGGAAAACCTCTTCGGGATGTAACATATATAGGTTCTGCAATCAAAAAATGTATTCTATGTATAATAATAATGTATGATATGAACATACTCATACAACCTAAATGTACTTACAGATTACATAGCCGGAATGTAGTGAAAACGAAAAAATAATAAGGAACTGTTTATTGTATTAATTAATTAAATTATTGATACAAAGTTTCTAAACCTGTATGCTGTTAGTATTCTTCTATCACTCCACCCAGGTCGGCAGTATTTGACAAGGTTTACGCCCCTTCCTCTAATATATACTAGCAAACGCTCCGGCTATGGAACAATGGAATGAGCTCCCAGCCGAGGTTATCCCGCGGGACTGCAGTATGAGGTTTCTTAAGAAAAGTGTACAGATTTTTAAAGGGTTGGCAACGCGTGCGCGAGTCCCGTGTGGTTCTACCCGTGTATGTATATGTAATCGATTACCATGAGATAGGCCGCACGATGGTAAATAAGTTACCATCGTCGTAGAGTGAAAAAAAAAACAATCAAGTCAAGTAGTAACATATTTTTTATCCTACTAATATTATAAATGCGAAAGTTTAAGTTAGATGTTTGGATGTTTGTTACTCAATCACGCTTAAACGGCTCAACTGAATTGGATGAAATTTTGCACGAAGGTAGTTTATAGCCTGGATTAAAATATAGGATAGTTTTTATCCCGGATCCACGCATATAAAGTCGCGGGCAGCAGCTATCCTACTTCCTACTATCCTACTAATTCCTACTAGGTAATATTGTAAATGCGAAAGTTTGGAAGTTTAGATGTTTGTTACTCGATCACACTTAAACGGCTCAACCGATTTGGATAAAATTTTGCACGAAGATAGTTTATAGCCTGGATTAAAATATAGGATACTTTTTAACCCGGGTCTACGCGGACGAAGTCGCGGGCAACAGCTAAAGTTAAAGTTAAAGATGTTTGTTACTCAATCACGCTTAAACGGCTCAACCGATTTGAATTAAATTTTGCACAAAGATAGCCTGGTTAAAATATAGAATAGTTTTCATCCTGGGTCCACGAAGCTAGTTTATTATAAAGGTAACATATTAAATAAAATCACTGATTGGAATTTATTCATTGGCATATGAAAAAAAAACATTGCTTGTTCGCGTCATCATCGTCATCAATTATGATTATGACCATTTTTCCTGACCGCTATTCCTTAAAAAATAACTACAGACGCTTTACAGTTCTTGTGTCCTTGCTTGACGCACCTCCACATTGACTTGCCTTCAAAAGAGTCCCCGTAACGGAAGTTATATCGATGTCCTTGCAAAAGACACACAGGTTTACCTGTTAGCGACTCGATAAATGTTGGCTCTGGAAATTATGAACGTTTAGTATGTAATGGCTCATTTACAATATGCACCGACGGAGTGAATTTCTGCGGGTCCATCGCTATCTCAATTTTAAACCAAAATATAATACATAGGTACATTTTTTTCTGCATCTGGGCAATTTTTTCACTGGCCTCGTTCTGGCAAATAATTAAAAGATGTTTTTGTTTTGTCCGCGGCTTCCGATCTGAGTCGTGTTCCATATCTTTCGTGCTCTCGCTTCCAAACGCAGCTGCGTTTGGTTTGCTTTACGTGCTAGAAGGGGTGCGCAAAATATACTGAAATGCGATTAGTATGTGAAAGACATGAACTGAATTAAGGCCTTAACCCCTCGTATGCCGTAAAGTGCCGTGCCGTAAGAGTAAAGTCCGTCACAAAAGAAGCTAAAATATAAATATGTAATTATGTATTATAGAAAGGCATCTTAAGATGTTATTTCCACACTACTTAACAAAACCTACACACGCAGCTTTTACTTTTTAGGGTTCCGTACCTCAAAAGGAAAAAAAAGAACCCTTATATAGGGTCACTTTGTTGTCCGTCGGTCCGTCTGCCAAGACCCTTTTTCTCAGAAACGCGTAGAGGTATCAAGCTAAAATTTATATCAAATACTCAAGTCTACTGTCTCTTGGAGCTGTGAAAAAATCAAACTTCTAAGCCAACGCTATCAAAAGATACAGCAGTTTATGCCGCAAATTTTCGAAACTCGCATGGAAATCAAAACCTACAAGGTACTTCCCGTGAACTCAGAATCTTGAAATTTGGTACGAAGCAATGTCTTACAGCACAGATAAAGAAAAAATTGCGAAAACCGTAAATTTTTAGTTACATCATATAATAAAAATATTTTTAATAATTTGCTAATATACCTACAGGTTAGCCGTTTATTTTTACTATCATTGCTCTTGA
The DNA here is from genome assembly GCA_932294315.1 of Epinotia nisella. Classification (NCBI taxonomy): domain Eukaryota; kingdom Metazoa; phylum Arthropoda; class Insecta; order Lepidoptera; family Tortricidae; genus Epinotia; species Epinotia nisella. The sequence continues at coordinate 28,394,273 of OW028675.1, read as the reverse complement.
GTTTTGAGTAAACTTAACATACCATTGAAAATAAATACAAACACGTTTCTTCAATGATTATGATTGTTCTTTTGGATAGTTTGGTTGTGTAGCATGACAAGAGTGGCTCTACAGCCGTAGTAGCTTTGTTTCACACATCTCCATATAGACTTGCAGTTCTCTTTCATCTCTCCGTGGCGCATATTGTAACGGTGTCCTCCCAGCAGACAAACGGGATGTCCCATCCTTGATTTGGTAAAAACTGGCACTAAAAATAAACAATTTTAAACTGAGATGACTCATAAAATTACAATAAAATACAATACAAATACTCTTTATTCCAAAAAAATCATCCTTACTCCAAGTGAAGTAAGTGCCTTTAAATACACAAAATTGCCGATTTATGCCTTTACGAGTCTGCACCCTCTACCCTTGCGATCGGCTAGCAGATTTAGTCCAGCGTAGTCTGTGCAAATCTCATAAAACGGATATTCTAGGTGTAGTATCTCTTTAGATAAGTTGCTCATACTTAGCTGCACCGTTTCGCCCTTAAGTTTGAGGCATCGGAGGCAAGTACGGACAACATGTTTCGCTAGGTTTTTTTCCTCCTAAATGCCAGTAACTGTGCTTAAGCGTACTCAACAAACCCTGTGGTGTGTGACAATGGCCCAGCAACATAAACCAATGCGCGTCGTTATCAGCTAACAGGATTTCTCCGCGTCCACTGCGGCGGGTTGGTTTACGTTGCTGGGCCGGCTTTGTCACCACCAGTTTGGTTGAACTGACACTAAGAATGATTATGTTCGTGCTTCTTGAAGGCCATTCCTGCGACGATGGTGACAGTTGCCCTGCAGTGGTACCTGCTCTGCTTCACACATCTCCACTGAGACGAGCTGCTCAATGTGTCGTCGCGGGAACGAAAGTAACGATATCCTTCTAGAATACACACTGGATTACCCATCTTGGATTCGGTGAAAGTTGGCACTAAAACAGATTAAAAAACCAGTGATAAATAAATAATCAAACCGATTCGAATACACCAGTGAAGTAAAAACATCAACAAAAGGAAGAAATAAAAAGTTTAGTTAAAAAGAAGACGTGAACGATAGGTATGCTAATACGTATTTTTGCATGGGTCGGTGTCAGCTTCAAAACTAAAACACAAGAATCATTTCTTTTTGAGCAGCATGGCGGCAACTAAGAAGGCACCGACGTCAACAATAATTGTTGGCGTACATTATGACATGGTTGATGATGATTCAAAATCAAACAAGATAAGTAAGTAACCATTCTCTAATCACTACTACAGTATTTTAGAACTAAACTAGAAAATACAAGTTGGACAAGCAAATACATGGATAAAAATAGCATACAATAACGTTGAACTGCTACTTGTTTAATTCCATCGACTACTTTCGAAAGACAAAGCTTTGTATTTATAATAATTTCTGCAATTGTCAAATTTAATTAGCGATGGTTATGTTCATTCTTGAGAGAGATTATTTCATCGCCGACCATGGTGACGACGGCTTTGCAGTTGTGTTGGCTGGACTGCTTGATGCATCTCCAAGTTGTCTTCTTTTCACACATCCCCTTGTGCTTGCCTCCGCCATATGATAAAAAGTATCGCTGTCCTTCTAAAATTAACACCTGACTTCCAGTTCGCGTAGTGTGATACATTGGCCCTGAAAATACAAAATGTACAGTATAGGAGTTTTTCATACGAGAATATTTTACTTAGTATTTTCCTTTACTTGATGATTGGAATCCTGTACTGGGCTTAGTTATCTTTATGCAAGAACATTCAATAAAAAACCAACACGTCACAAAGTTTTAAGTCTATATTACCAAAAACACGAACACTATTCACACCATCACCATCTTTTAAAGTATTTGCTAGTAAGTATTTCCCAGAAGATCACACTTTATTATTTTTTCTACTCTTATAACTTACAATGTCTGTTAAACTGTTTATCAGTAACAATTTTTCTCACACGTATACAACCATTGCAGAAAATTTTCGTACACAGATTACGGTATACAACATTTAACATTGAGCCTATAGCTCTTATTTTAATTTTAAATTAATTGTAAATGGTTTGCCGCTGCACATAATAATGGGCGATGTCCCGACCTCGATCACTTTCCTAACCTTCAGAACGTGACAACGGAGGGTAGACAGCGGCACCTTGTATATTTTGGCAGCTCTAGAAAGTGACATGTCGTGCTGTACCACTTCTGCAACCGCTTTCTGCAATGTTGCTTCATTGTACTCCCGGCCCCATGTTTCTGATGTGTGATAATAATCTTCTACGTTACCTAAAATGTGCAAATATAAACAGTTCAAAGTTATTCCGTAGCTATAGCAAAATCTCTCTTGTTTCAAACCTTGTAAGAAATTAATCATAATGTACCGTTTTTAGCTCTTATTCAAAACCAAGCACAAAAGTATTCATCATTATCAGCCTATATACGTCCCACTGCTGGGCACAGGCCTCCTTTCATGAATGAGCGGGAACTGGCAGTAGTCCCCACGCTGGCCCAGTGCAGATTGGGGATGTGAAGTCCCCAGAAAAGTATAACTATGATAAAAAATACATTTACTACTTACTACGTACCTAACTTGAAATTATACATTTTATAAATGTTGTATTAAAATTAAAAATACATATTAATTTGCATTCTAGCGGAACAAATAAGGCAACTGCTCAAAGGCAACGAAAAAAAGGGTGGTTTGTATAAAACATATGTGACAAACGTACCCCATTCTCTTTGCTTCTGAGTTTAAGTATGTCATTCTTCAAACAATACCTTCTTCCCCAAGTACCTATTTGTAGTTATAGTGGCTGGATAAGGTAGATGTACAGTCGCCCAAGGGTACGGGTTCACACTTTCTGTTCAAAGTCTGCACATGGTTTTATAACAAACTTCCAGGAAACTTAACTGAGTTATCTTTAATAAATTCAAGAACTATGTGAAGCGTAAACTTATCTCGAAAGCTTATTATAGCACACAAGACTACATGAATGATAAAACTCCATGGAACTAATTTTGACTGAATTTTTAATCTATTATTTTCGTAATATTTTGTTTTTTGACATTAGATTGTTTTTCTAGAAATGTTCTACTAGTATTTTTTATACAATTTTTTATCATATATATTTTATTCTTTATGTTTAAAAATTACTCTAAAAAATTAACTGACGATTTGAAAGTGCTTGTTACTAGGCCTACTTGAATAAAGATCATTTTGAGTTTGAGTTTGAGTTTGACATGCATAGCGAACCCTCGAAAATGATCCTAGAGTTGTGAACCCGTACCTTTGGGCGATAGTACCTACCTACATGTGCAGTTAGTGGTCGTGGTTATGCGAGTTAGTGACCCTGACGACGACACCCTCCAAGGTGGTGATGGACACGCGGCAGCCGCGTGTGGTGGTCTTCACGCAGCGCCACACAGACTTCACCCCATTCGCGCGGAACAGGCTGTAGCGCCAGGCGCCGAGCAACATCAGCGGCCGCCCCGACTTTCGGGGTGAATCCATGAACACCGGTGCTGGAAGTGTTACGATTGCAGTCTTTTAGTTTTTGTAAGTAGTAGTACATTACTGCAGAGGTCGCGAAAATAGGGATTGCTGGCCAGTAGATATAGACGGACCAGCGTAGCGAGGCCGGATAGGGATACGAGGCTGGCAATCCCTCTTCACGCCGAGGTATGTATAGAGCTTTTCTCAAACATACAATGAAATAAAATAAAACTCCAAGTATTTTTTAAAGGACTGGAATGTTCAAAAAATTTTTACAATATCTACTATTTACTGAAACAGAAGAAAGCCTAAATTAGTCACGGACTCATGGATGGCTGGTGACGTCCAATTGCCGTGACAATGACGCCGTCTATAGCGACGTGGGAGACTCGGCAGTCGCGGTACCCATGCACTGCGCGCACCGCCACGTCACCGTTCTTTCACGGTGCTTTACCCTGTCTGGATGTCGCGAGGAAAGCCTCTGTAATGCTATTAACCTAATGACCACATAATGTTTAACAGATAGATACCAAATTGCATTAACAGGTGATAGATATTAGGTATGGTTATGGCCTTCTTTTTTCGCACATAGGACTATGTGTTAAAAGTTGGATTATTGTGCGTGACGATATGCTACCAACTGGGGATCTAGCCAGCCTAGTTCGACCAGAAATGCTGGGTCCTCCTAGTATCACCATAGGCTTCAGATTCGGACATAATTCGGAATCAATTTTAATAGAGCAAACACAATGCCACGATCAGAACTCAGTATATATCCCGTCAATGGTTAAGCCAGCAATGCCAGCATTTTTATTCACTACAAGGATTCCACCGATGCAACTGTTGTATAAGAAGGGTCTTAAAACGCGAGTGGTGTGGGTTGCGATGCGAGCCTTGGCGAGCATCGCAATTAAAGACGCCACGAGCGTTTTTAAACCAGTTATACAGTTGCATACAATACTTTTTCTACGACTAATTTATATTTAGTTTAGACTTTTCAGGTAGAAAATTTCATCAGGAGTGAATATGTTCTTCTTAGTCCATTTTTAACCGACTTCAAAAAAGGAGGAGGTTCTCAATTCGACCGTTTTTTTTTGTGTTTGTTACACGATAACTCGGTAATTTATGAACTGATTTGAAAAATTCTGTCTTTGTTTGAAAGCATATACTTCCAGATCGGTCCCGTTGTCACCAACATCCAGTTCACATGATGGGATCCTCGAAAAATCGAGAATCTTAAAATTTTATAGGCAAATTTGAAGCAATTTGGCTAGTGATTTGAAGTCGGTTAAAACTTTGTTTTTAAAGTAAATTATTAAAGGAACGTATACAATTTTTTCTTCTCAAATAATATCTTAATATGTTATAACTAACAGTTAAAATATTTCGTCTTTTAATTTTGTATGGCAATTTTGGTGGGAAATCACAAATCACAAAAATGACCCCACTTGTTCATGGTTTGTTTTGTTTCTAATTTGCTTGCATTTGCCATCCAAATCATACTGAATCCGGATCCGGACCGAATCCGAACTGTTTATCTTTACAAATAATACAAAAAATTGATAAAACATAACACAATAGATAATGATTTATTTTTATTTTACTTAGTAAATAATGTATAATAAGAGTATACCAATGTTTGGTCGTAAATAAAACTTTTATTTCGAAATATTTCTTTGTGAAGTTGGTATCACTGGCAGTGCTATTATGAAAAATGTATGAATCATATAAGCACGCTAAACAGTGCGTTTTTGGGCCATAGAGCATATAGAGTTTTCGACGATTTATTATCGGTGTCATTGTATTTGAGTTAATGCCTAGGTATATAAATGGCAGATCGCGTGCACTTGTCTTGTAGCTTCGCATTGTATTGTATTGTAATTTTTCTTGTTATATTGTTTCTATGTTCATCTACCAAATATGTGAAACAGATGCTCAAAGATACAGGCTCAACCTAGTTTGGGTTCCGCCGGATATCGCTGTTTGTTTATACTTGCGTGTTAAAGAGAATAAATAATTTTTAATCTTGAATTATCGAACGGCGGGTGTTTATTGGAAATGTAAGGGTGTTTGGGTAGATGTTGAACAGGCTGTTTTTAAAACTACTGGCAATATTTAATGTAAAAATAATTCTAAAAGACATGCATACCTTATTTGTTATAGAAAGTTAACCTATTGTTTGTGAACACTTAATTGTTGTAAATCGACCGATACTGTTTTTTCGGATGAACTGGTACTGTGCTCCGTCGATCCCTGTTTCTCTCTCATTCTTCTGTTCTGGAACCATATCTTCAGGGCTTTGTCAGGGATCTGCAGTCGCCTCGCCAGTTCTTTCCGCGCTTGTACATCTATATATTTTGTAGTCACGTATATCTTCTCCAACACTGACAGCTGTTCCCCGGTGAAAGCCGTGCGGTATCGCTTGGAGCTCTTCTTGACATATATTATGTCTTCTGTGCCTGTAGACAACATAATAACGTTAGTCGATACAAATATCATCTATTTATATTATTTGTGTTCTATTGAAGTTCTAGTATAAGACCAATCATATTTTATAGTTATATTTTTGCACATTCGTTTCAATATATTTAAGAATTTTGAAACTATCTAGAGTAACAAGTGCCTAATCACATAGTAAATACTTGTTTCTTTTTTTTAATTAGCAATTTTGCTGTTTCAATTATTATGATCGTCCTTTATTTCGAATATGACTCCATCAGGCCCCGTTATGATGAAGCCTCGACAACCGGCGAAGCTTTGCTTCACACAGCGCCATCTCGACTTGAAGCCGGTGGTAGTTGCAAGGTTATACCGGTAACCGCCCAGGAGGCAAACAGGCTTACCGTACCGTGACGTCACAAATTCAGCCACTAAAAACAATCCAACCATTAAGACACCCAACATGTTGGTAGGTCTTGAAGAAGAGTCACTGCACTTAAATTGAGTATTTTTTTTAAATTTAAATATCATCCATAAAGTTAGGAATACAACAGACTTAAATTGTAGTAAGTTCACAACACCTCATAATTTTTTTCGAAACAAGAATAAAACTCTTCACAATAGAAAAATAATTTCATCTTTTTAACAATTGCAATTAAACTATTATTTTACGTCATAAATTGCAGACACATTCCATATAAAAATTACGAATACAACTGCCCTAAATTTTACAATTACATAAGACACTTCTCAAATACGTATGTAAAACTATATTTCTATAAAATAACTTGTGAATGTATAGTAAAAGCTTGTTTTATTAGTTTCGTTAAATCTTATTCATTTAAAATGTCTATCCATGATAGTTATTACTTTAGTTTAATTGGAAAAATGTAATAAAGATACAGCAGTGCCCTTGCAGAGTTGTGTTGATACATATTACTTACATAAAATAATAGTGATAAGACCCTTTTGTACACACAAAGCAATGATTAAATGATTAAAATAAACAATGTCAACAAAAAAAAATCTTGACAATAATTTCAAGAGTGTTTATATTAGGCTTAGATACAAGGGGAATACTTATATTATACTAAGTGTAGGTAAATGAATATAACAACAAATTAAAATTAAATTAATATAAAAATTAACCGGGGCCCCACATACATTAAACGTGATTTGTACGACCTTTTGTATATCAAGAACTGGTAGGTCGTCGGATTTTTTTACGGAATATGTATTACTAATTATGTTTATACTTAATAAATTAATAAAAACCGTAATTTTATCTCATGGTGGTACGGAATTAAACTCTTATTTTATGTCATCAATTGCAGACCTGTGTACTGTGTTTTGTCACCCACACATGTGTAGGCACTGAGTTCTGGCAGTCGAACCAGAATTTTGAACATTGACGAATTCGACGCCCTGCGCAGTCGATTTTGTCAACAAGATTTAAGAACCTATCTACATCTAAGGTAAACGTCCGAGTGCTCGACGCTGTACTAGTATATGACAAAGGCACTCTATAAATAAAAAAATAAAAATAAAAATCATTTATTTCAGACCTTAGTCCATAGTTTTTGTTAGTACATTTGAAATCTTACGAGCTAGGTTAGTTACACAAGGAAATGAAAAATGAAAATCTATGTCAAAGTGACATGGCTTCAATTCGAATGAAGAAAAATCCTCTTAGTTCGAATTTAACCCATATTGCTTTGACATAGAGTGCCCATGCCATATACTAGTACAGCGTAGAGCACTCGGACGTTTACCTTATGAGATTAATTAATTACCTAGTAAAATAAATATTAGGGGACGATAATTAAATGGAAGAAAACCAGTCTTACCCTAATAAGTCAGATGGCAGTCGCTTTAGTAAAACTAGCGCCCTCGCCAAATCTTGGGATTACGTGCCAAAGTGGACCCTGAGCTTTATGATACGACCGGGAAAAAATCTAGGAGAATTGGAACGGATGGTTATGTTGGTTATTTATTTTGACGACAGCTCCCTCGAGCGTGGTGACGGAGACCCGGCAAGCGAAGTTGGTGTATTTGACGCACCGCCACACGGTCTTCGCGCCTTGCTGCTTGTGGAAGTTGTACCGTCCGCTGCCCAGCAACATCACCGGCCGCCGGCCCTGTTTTGACGTCGTGAAAACTGGACCTAAAAATGTAACGCAACTGTAGCAACCGCAATCGATTCCAAAGGTATTAGTCACTTAAATATAAGTTTTATTTATATACCTACGACAACTCTCAGGACTTATTGGGAACCAGCCAAATTAAATGTATTGTGTTGCTCACACGGACGACAGTCATCTGCGACCGTGAACGGTGCAACCCGTGTCGAAAAGTCAGAAATAAAGGTTAATAAATATCGCACATTCGCTGCCGAGAATCGCGTCGCGCTACGCTCGTAGCCAATCCCGTGGTTTTCATCGTATGTAGCGGAAAGCGACTACGGCGTAGGCGCCCAACAGTCGAGTTCCCGGCACTGAATGTGTTAAGATTGTCTTATTGTTATTTATAAAATGCGTGTTTGTATCGCTGCCAAAAGTCGCCGGGTGTAACCGCGCTAAGCCGCTACGCTACGGCGTAGCGCTACGAGCGTGGCGTAGCGGTGAGCGGGTAAAAGGTGCGAGTGCTATGCGTTGATAAATCAGATGGGATTGGAATAAATTGAAATTAAATTGTTAGTTGTAATATGCAAGGCGATGCAGCATGGTGACGCAAGCTCTGCATGCATGCTAGTGGTGTCTTCGCATCGACAGATCGTCTTCACGTCCTGCTGCTTGTGGCAGTATTTATAGTACCTACCTACCATTAATGCCATACAGCGAGTCGGATAGTAAAAATGTCAATAAAACCCTTTTGAGCTTAACGTTTCGGACGTAGGTACGTAAGATAGATCTAAATGTAATTTTATGGTTGGGAAAAAGACAGTTAAGTTGTCCTAACGCTCGTTTTACAAGTTAGAGTTAGGACAACTTAACTGTCTACAACTAACTTAGTTAAGGGCCTTAATCTAAACTATGCTTTAACTTTTTTCCATTGTGTAACGAAAGTTACCCATATAATATGTATAGGTAATTGCCGTTACAGAATGGAAAAAAGTCAAAGCGTAGATTAGATTAAGACGCTTAGCTATGTACAATTTCTTTGCAATCCACCCTAAAAGTGACACTGTAACTCTTGGTGATAATACTAGTAATTTAAAAAACCGGCCAAGTGCGTGTCAGGCCACGCGAAGTTAGAGTTCCTTAGTTGCCCGTCTGTCTTTGTTACATCAACACGTGTAAAGACCTAAACGTGCGGTTGCGTCGCCCGAATTTGTACGAAAGTTGACGTTTCCAAGTACATTTTTAAGTTGGTTGACTATTACTCATTAACTAGTTTTTCCTTCTTAGCCGTGATAGTTTTCCTTTTAAATTCATTATATGTTTTACCGCCATGATGTTTTTCATGTATCCAGTAGTAACCATTTAGCCGGTACCGTGGAAACTTGACTCGAATAAAAATTAGGGCTTTAAAACCCAATATCACGCAAACAGATCTCTGAATTGAAAAATGACAAATTGTTATAATATAAATCATACTATATTTGAACAAGCTATCCAACGATACCCAACAACATGGGTTTATTGAGAAATAAATATATCTCCACTATACACAATAGGGGAGAACTCTAAGATTTTATTCTGGTATTTTGTCGAATTACAGCTTTCAAGCAGTAAGGGTCACTGAGCTAAGCCGCAGATGGGTGGACAGACGGACTTGGCGAAACTATAAAGGTTCCTTGTTGACTACGGAACCCAAAAAAGAGCCAAATAAACGAAATAATCACAAGCAGGTATCCGGACTGGATATTGAATATTTTACTTTATTTTATAAGTTAGAGATAAATTGCTAGAGAAGCTTGTTTTCATATCATGTCATGTTTCATAATCAAAATTAGGAATAATTTACCATAGTAAGAAACAAGCGCATTTGAAAGTGTTCAATGGTTATGTTGATTGATTTTTCTAACGACGACGTCATCCACCGTGGTGACGGAGACCCGACAAGAGAACAGCGAGCTGGTCTTCACACATCGCCACACCGCCTTGTTGCCCTTACGGTGGCGCATGTTGTATCGCCGGCCGTCGAGTATCATCAGCGGTCGACCGCGGTAGGAATCCGTGAATATTGGGACTAGAAAATACATAATAAGGTGCAATGAAGAACGATCTGTAAAAACACCTTATCTGACAAAAAACCCTCCATAATATCTTGACATGGCGCAACTATTACTTCAGCCGGGACGTAAAGTGGTGTAAAGACATGGTTGAGTGTTTTCGTTAGCTTGCATGTTTTTGCAGCTGACTGTAATTGTTAATCCATGTAAACTTTGAATATAAATACAATATCAAATAGTGTGTGAATTACGTAGGCTGGGAGTCGGAGGATTCGAGAGAAACCAATTCTTAACTTAAATCCGTTTAATTACGGAATTTACATAAAAATTAAAATAAATCAATTAAAATTAACTAAAATTATATATACAGGTGCCTCATGGTCGATGTGAGGACCAAGAGTGACGAGTGGTTGAATATTTTTGGGAAGCGGGGCACGGTGTTGCAATCTGCTGAGTCGGCGCCACCTGCATGGCTACTTGGGCGGTCGCCGGTTATGCAAGCATATAACACCTCCATCCTCAGCTAGGCAACTATTCGAGGTTCCTTGAGAATATTGCCGAGCCATGATTCACTTGTATGTTTCTGGGGTGTAGCTTTGGTTTATCTGGTGTCTGGTCGATGGCTTCTGGAGCGTCAGTTTTAATGGTTTCCAATGTATTGGTTCGGCATCGCTTCATGAATAGGCGACGACCTGTTATACAAGCAGCGAGTGTGCAAGCGCAGAGTATGAGTAGGTAGACTGGTATAGTGGTATGATACAGGCTCAAGCGGTCGATTTGGCGTATTTTCACTGGTAGTTGCGAGGATATCTTTTTATCGCTGGCGTGCAGGTTCTCCAGATTAATAGAGTTCAGGGTCAGTGAAGGAGATGGCTCTCGATTTCGCAATTTATCCATTGAAGTAATGTCTGGTAGTTCCATGATTTTTAGTGCATGACCCTCAACCTGGTCGTTAGAGTTGGTAATGGTATAATCTGGGGTTTTCAGGACACATTTGTGCGGGATTTCAACAAGGTAGCTTCCCTGGATCGTTTTGAACTGTTCTTGGCCGCAAGAGGTTTGTACTTTAGTCGGCTCTGGTAGGCTTATAACGTTCTGTCTGCTGTCGAGTTGTTGTACCGCTGGTCTAGTCAGGAACACCCTCGTGTGTTGGCAGGACGGGTTGAATTGCTGCGACGTGATGAGCTGGTACGTGCAGTCAAGTTGGTTTTGTATCTTCTGATTGAGTGGTTCCTCGCAGAGGTGCCATGATTTGACCTTCGGACATTCTGTCTCCATGTACATAGAATCCTGTTCATAAACCGCTATGTATGGAGAGGGAGGTATTAGGACCTGGTGATTTCTATTAGGTATTACCGCTAGTTTGTATAAATCATAGACTCTATCTACTGCAATCGGCACCTTAAAAACTAACACTACCTGCTTATCTATATAGTATGACCCAACTTTAATTAGGTCATAATATTCCCTAAGATCTATTCCAAGGATTTCTCCCTTGGGGTAGAGAACCTTTTCTCTTATCTAACATACTTTTAAGAGCAGCAAAACTAAGTAGGCATCGCGTGAGGTATACTCGACGCCCCCAAAGCTAACAATTTTCCTAACTTCGTACTACGAGTATGTCAATTTTATAGTCAATGTCATTTAAGTAGGACCACATGTTGTATGAAAAGTGTGGTAGTGGGATATGAGTTTAGTCGGTCCAAGTTTGAATGGGAGTAGTCCTGGTCTATTGTCGAAGCTTTCAAGTGTTACTTCTTCCTAACTCTGGATTGAGGTTGGTTCGCGGACTCGTCGTGGTAAGTATCGCCAGTAGAGTAGCCGTCACAGTAGTTGTCTTGATAGTATTCATTATAATAGTCGGTATAAGGTTCATAGTCCAGTGTAGAATCAGTTGTAGACTGCACAGTTTCATGTAAAGTTACGTAACATGTCATAAGAGTACTGAACAGGTTTTGACATTTTTCATAGAACTCCTGAGGGATGGTGTTCCCCTGGGATAAAAGCGCGAGATCGTTATACAAAGAGGTCTCATCGCGCTCGTTCGCGAAATTATTAATAAGTGCACTGCGAATTCCAGCCCAGCTTTCTGGGACTCCATTCGCATTGATTAGGCGGGCGGTGGGCCCGGTAACTTTATTAAGTATACCATTTATAAGTGCGTAATTAACCAAAGCTTGTTCGGGGCGAACAAACTCATCTACCAATTGATCACATAATTTAATAAATCTCGTAAGTACGTTAGGGTTCCCGTCGAACTCGGGTAACAAGCGCAGGGCTTTAAAAATCGAATCTAAATCTGCCATGCTAACTACTTCAGGTTCCGAGTCCGATTCAGAACTTAAATCAAAATTAATATTCCTAACACTGTCTAGTAAAACGAATCTATTATTACTGCCTAGCCTAGGAGTGCTCGATTGCCGTGGATGGAAAATCTTTGAGCTTTAAAATAACTACGACTATGAAAGTACCTCCTATCCTAACATAAGCAACTCTAGAACGATTCTAAAGTACTTACATGTACATTTCTGTTTCTCTGCAGTATCAATGTTTGGATACTCCTCCGCCCTCAGCTCGTAGGTTCCGCCCTCGACGCGATGACCGGATAGCTGCCCGGGCGCTAAGCGAGCGCGAAGTTTCGATTTTGGAAATTCGGTGACCGCTCGCGAACCGGCCCGCGAGGTACGTCTCTCGACTGCGCCAATTACGTAGGCTGGGAGTCGGAGGATTCGAGAGAAACCAATTCTTAACTTAAATCCGTTTAATTACGGAATTTACATAAAAATTAAAATAAATCAATTAAAATTAACTAAAATTATATACACAGGTGCCTCATGGTCGATGTGAGAACCAAGAGTGACGAGTGGTTGAATATTTTTGGGAAGCGGGGCACGGTGTTGCAATCTGCTGAGTCGGCGCCACCTGCATGGCTACTTGGGCGGTCGCCGGTTATGCAAGCATATAACATGTGTATAAATATTTGTATATTGTGTTCACATATATAATAATTTACGTGTATTGCATATGTACATATGTATTTAAATTTATATTTTGTCTCCCTTTCAAGTTTTGTTTTCTTTGTAGCTTGATGTTGTAAATAAAACATTTTATCAATGAGAAATATATATATTTAAACAAATCAATATTTTCTGTTACAAATATGTGTAGAAATTAAACAAATCCATTGCATCGGACCGTAAAGGTATTCGCTTACCATCAGGCGAGCAGCAAGCTTGTTTGGCACCACTGCGATATTCATAGATAATCCTACATTACTTACTTAACATAACGTATATATGATAAGCTTTTAACAAAAAAATAAGGACAAAAACAATGTTTATTTTGGTACAAAACAATTTTGAAAAAAATACCCCTGGTTGAGCAAAAAACATAATTTATCTGTTGCATTATGATGTACGCCATCTGTTGGCCATTACGACATACACAGTTCCACTATTACGCCTGTGTGTCACGAGAGGACGCCGTGGTTCCTATCTGGAATGTATCTGAAATACTTTACTGGGCTGTGATTGGTCACCACGCGTCCTATACCATGTTACGGAGTCAACGAATATAACTTCAGATCGAAAAAAATCATGATCACGCGCGGATGGAACCCTGTGTGAACTTTGGAAAAGAATCTTTGTTTTGTAAGTATTTGGTGTCATTAAGTATATATTATGTCATTGTAATTTTTGCACCGGATGGGCTTTTTAGCCAACCGTGCCGCGACGGCCGTAGTTAAAAAAATTTGAATTTTATGTCCTTAGAGTGGACTACTATGATAATTTAGTAAAATTATTAACAGAAACGGTTCTTTATTAATAAATGTTACTTGTGAATCTTGTGATTCTAATTTTTGTTAAAGAAAACCTAAAAAGAATATTAGTAACGAGTTTTTATGTTAAATACATATATATATATATATATTGCCACATAAGGACCACCCGAACAAATTAAGCTAAAACCTATGTAAATACCATTTACTAAATAAAAGTTATTTCAATGACTCTCAAAATATTCCAGTACCTAGCACGGTGTACTTTTATTAACTAATTGATGTCCAATTAATTACACCTAACCTAACCTACCACCGAAATATTATAATAACTATAATTATTTATAAAACTTACGCTCGTGTGGGTAACGGGACACAAAAGGTTAACATTCTCTCCCAGCGTCTGTCCCGTCTTTAATTTGCTTTTCTGGTCTTCTGCTTCCACTTCGCTGTATTCTGGCTACAATGTGATTAAAAAGCTGATTCATTGGTTAATGGTTATGTTCATTAGTAACCCTGACGACGGTGCCGTTAACCGTGGCGGCGGTGACTCGGCACGAAGCCCTGTACTTCACGCACCGCCAGATGGTCTTCATGCCTTGTATCTTGTGCATGTTGAAGCGCTTCTTGTCCAGATACATCACTATACCTCCGCGAGTGGAACTCGTGTAAATTGGACCTGAAATTACAATTCTTCTTTAATGTTTGTGGATGCGGCGCGTAAGGGAACTTGTGGCTGAAGTGACAGTCGTAGGGTTGAGACGAAGAAAATACTTACAATACTCGTTTATTCGTAATTTTATACAATTGCTTATGTTTCATTGCAATATCACTTAGATCGTAAATCTTAAATTAAGTTTGCTTTAACATAATTCTAATTTAAATATAGCATAGTTCTTTTTGAAAATTAGTTATAATGCCATACCTATATTATCATTATCAGAGAGATATATTATCATTATCAAGGTTGTAATATTTTTCATTGTTTGCACATAGGTATAAATAGGTACCAGTAAATTATTAAAATATAATGAAAACCGGTCACTCGCGTATTTAATGTCGAATATTGCTCGACATGTTTCGAACCGATTCGTAACATGTCGAGCAACATTCGTTTTATTGTGTTTTTTACGCGATACCTCGGTAATTTATGAACCGATTTGAAAAATTCTTTCTTGGTTTGAAAGCATATACTTCCAGATTGGTCCCGTTGTCTCCAAAACCTAGTTCTGATCCTGGAGAAATCCAGGGAACTCTTCAAATTTTATAGGCAAACTTGAAGCAATTTGGCTACTGATTTGAAGTCGGTTAAAACTTTGTTTTTAAAGTAAATTATAATATGTCTGATTCTCACGTGAGTTCACGGGAGCAACAGGAGACTTGTATAATCTGGCCATCAACCTTTTAAGCCTTGTAGGGCTGCTGAAAGTATACATTTCTTTGGGTTAGTTGTGCTTACATAAGAAAAATAGTATGAGTATCTTAGCATATCTCCACATCAGGTGGTTGACCAAAATATAGCCATGATCATCCTAGCGTTTTTCCCTCTTGAACCCTAATGAAGACCAGGATCCGTTTTGGCACCTAATACCAACATTTGGCGTAGGCTCTAGTTTTTACGAAAACGACTGACAACCCAGAAAACTAGACCTTCTTGGGATTAGACCGGTTTGACGATCCTTCAGCGAAAAGCTAGTGTTAAATATGAAAGGGCGTAGTAGGTTCCAACCCACAACCTACAGATTGAAAGTCTCTCCATACTATAGTCATTAGTTAGATGACAATTCAATGCGTGTGTTCGTTGGTGATCCGAACGATGACGCCGTCCACAGTCGCGACGGACACGCGACACGTGTTCTGCCTGTACTTCACACACCGCCACACGATCCTGCTGCCCCGTGTCTTGTGCTGGTTGTACCGCCTATCGTTCAGCAGCAGTACGGTTCCACCGCGTGTAGAAGTTGCATAGATAGGTACTGCAAAGAAGTATTTAAT
Organism: Epinotia nisella; assembly: GCA_932294315.1. Lineage (NCBI taxonomy): Eukaryota > Metazoa > Arthropoda > Insecta > Lepidoptera > Tortricidae > Epinotia > Epinotia nisella. The sequence continues at coordinate 28,378,382 of OW028675.1, read as the reverse complement.
TATCACAAAGGTCTGAAACTAAACTATCGCTATATCAAAATTGGCCGCAATTCCATTTGTATGAATTTACTTATTGATAAACTAGCTTTTGCCCGCGGCTTCGCCCGCGTACTATGAGTAATGTTAACCGTCTACAAAAAAGGTGCATCTCAGTTTCAGTCTTTTATATATTTAGATCGACTCTACATAGACTCTGCATATCGAACATAGACTCTACATATGGAATCTACATATCGACTCTACATATCGACTATAAATATCGAATCTACATATCAACTCTACATATCGACTACATATCGACTCTACATATTTAGATAGATGTCCACTGTGTACTTAGATAGGTGTCGACTCTACATATCGACTACATATCGACTCTACATATTGACTCCACATATCGACTCTACATATCGACACTACATATCGGCTCTACATATCGACTCTACATATCTGGACCCCCATATAAAATTTCACCCCCTCTTTTAACGGGTTGGGTGCAGATTTCCAAAAAAAAAGATGCACGATTTTTTTGTTAGTCACCAATAGTCCGCATACCAATTTTTAGCTTTCTACCTTGAAAATTGCGGAATGTTCCATACAAACTTCCACCCCCCATTTTGGGGAAGTGGGAGCTTAGAAAGAGACAAAAAGTAGCCTATGTCACTCTCCATCCCTTCAACTATCTCCACTTAAAAAATCACGTCAATTCGACGCCCCGTTTTGCCGTGAAAGACGGACAAACAAACAAACAAACAAACAAACACATACACTTTCCCATTTATAATATTAGTATGGATTCCTAGAGATCATCCCTATGGCTTTGAATCATGTTTCTGTCATTCTAATAACCCTCCTTTCCTTCGGCGGTCGGGTAAAAATACAGAGTGAGTAAATTAGAAAGTGAGAACGGCCTCTCGTTCTCACGTCTGGCACAACGCTGCCGCCGCCGCCCAAAGTCGTGGCCGAGCCCTATTACACTGTTTTATATATATATAGGTACTTAATTATATTATGAATAAGGACAGATAATAATAAATTATGTTATCATGAATTACTTATCAGTCACTTATACTCCATTCTCTCACTTACGTAGGTACGGATAAAAAGAAAATGAACTCCAAGGATCCTATTGTTTTGATGTGTTTTATTTTATTTATTTACGAAAAATGTTAGTCCAACATGATTTACAAATAATAATTTAATCAAGATACATGAATATGACGATACCTAATCTTCTGTCAATATCGCGGATAGAATCGCGGCCTGAGGGGTAATCACGTAACGTTTTTTCCATATAAAAAGTGACATTTTGATCTACCTGACGCGCGTACAATGCATTACGTGATCGACCCGCCGGTGCACCTAATCAAAAATGAATTTGACCGGAATGTAACTAAGCCTAATAAAATCACGGTTTCAATCATCAACTTCGTCGGGTTCGATTGTAAACGCACGGAATGCCGACGTGACCCGCGTTCGCATCGGCAGGTGGTTATGTTCATTAATCGTCTTGACGACGGCGCCGTCCACCGTGGTGACCGACACCCGACACCCCGCCCTCCTGTACTTCGAGCAGCGCCAGATGGTCTTCAAGCCCTTGATCGCGTGCTGGCAGTATCGCTCCTCGCCCACTATCATCGTGGGACGGCGCCCACAATCGGAACTTATGAACACTGGTCCTAAAAATTCAAAATACGGGGCGAGTTATCCAAATGAATTCATCAGAAAAAAATCAGATAGGCGTTGATTGATCCTCAGTGTGTGACTGACCTATGTGGAAATCTCACTTTGTGCTAGCACAAAAGTAACATTTTATGGGGACGATAAATAAGAAACATATTGTTAGTTCATACCGTTTTAGAGAAATATACTTTATTAGCAATGTAAAAATACAATTCAGTGTGCACAGTCGATTTCGAAGAATACCCAGGGATACTGTATTGTCATGTTGTGTGTGAGTAGTGTATGTACCTTACCTACTCTACACATCGCCACCACCATAACTTTATCCTAGTTTTCAAAAGTAGGTACATCAATTTACAAAACGACGTTATTTTATCTATAGCACTAGTGGAAAAATGAACCCGTAAAGTAGGTGGGAATCCAAATTAAGATACAGTACTCGTTTCTGGGGAAATAGTTTTAAATACAATATAAATAGAGCTTTCTTTTTGCAGAAACGAGCCATTAAAACAATGGCACGCATTCTGCAATGGGTTTCATGTAAAGATTTATTTTCTAAATATAAATAATAATAAATAAATAAATATTACGGGACAATCTTACACTAATCGAACTAGCCCCATGGTAAGCTTAATAATGATTGTCTTATGGGTATTAGACGACGATATATTTAATTAATATAAATAAAAATAAATAAAAAAATAGGGGACACTCTTACACAAGTCAAACTAGCTCCATGGTAAGCTCAATAAGGCGTGTGTTATGGGAACTTGACGACGTTATGTTTAATAGACTACTTAAATACATAGAAAACATCCGAGACTCAGAAACAAATATGCAGGTTCATCACATAAATATTTACCCTTGCCGGGATTCGAACCCAGGACCTTCAACTTCGTAGGCAGCGTCACTACCCACCAGGCTAACCGGTCGTCAATTATTATAAAATCTGTATACTTCCTTATATATATATTCTTGTACTACTAACGTCTTTTGTTAAAAATCTACAGAAACAAAGGAGGAAAGGCAAAATCGTTTAGCAACACGACAAAAAAACATTTGCAACAGTTTTTGTGCTTTTTACGATTCCATTCGAACCAGGTTTTGGAGAGGAACAAATGTTTGTATGGGAACAACTACAATTAAAGAACATAAATACCCAAAAAAATTAGTCAAAGACGGACTTCGCTGGCGGTAGCCGAAACGCTTAGAATGGAATAGAAGATAATTTATTTCAGTATAAGAACCCAGGAACACAGTAAGTAATAGAATTACAAAAAATAATGAAAACAAAGGAGAATTTGGGTGAAAATTATTTTTAGTGCCTAGAATAGGGATGAAAACTTATAAAAAATTGTAGATGTCTCGAATTATTTTCCTAGTAGTGTTACGTTAGTTATCAACCGGGCCTCATTGTTTGTTTTGAAAAAATAAGTATACCAGTTTTGGTAAAACCTTGTATTGAAAAGAAAATTAGTGATCCAGGTGAGCTCCATTGAATACAACAACGACTCCATCAATGGTGACTAGGGATGCCCTGCACCGTTTGTTCCGCCACAGCGCGCACCGCCACGTAGACTTCGGTCCTATTTCGCTATACAAGTTGTACCGATGCATACCACCGACCACCAACAGCGGCTTGCCTTTTTGTGAGGTTGTTTGTATGACTGCTGAAAATATTGCACGGTGCTTAAGCATGACTAAGTACTTTTTCAGCTGGCTGGTATTACATTGTGCATAGACTCTAAAACAATTTTTTGATAATAATTTTTCAGTCTTTGAAGTTGTTTTTATTATTAAGGGATATAAAAAAAAATAAGTATTAGAGTACACTTCTAATAGGTCAGGTTTTAATCTTGATGATGTTGAAGCAGGCAGCAAAATACCATCATCATCACACACAAACTTTCCACAATTTGCACATCCGTAATAACAAACTTCATTGAAAAACGGGGGGGACTATCCGATTCTCTTCTTGATGATTCTCGGTGAAATCTTGATGATTTCATCGTTGTAGTTCGTAATGGATATGCGGTAACTGCGTCGCTATACTAAATAACCCGGTTTGCGCCCAGAACCTCAAGACACAAATTGCGAGGTGGGTTTGGGCTTTCGTCTTTATGATTTCAATTCATTAATTGGACTATGTTCGAGGTTTGAAAATTATCGATTACTTAGAACAAATTTGTTATTTATGCAATAAAGAGTATTTGAATTGTATTAATACTACACACACAAGTCCACAAGACTAAATTTACGTTTTGACTGTGGAGTGAAATACATTTATTTTCTAAAGTAAATACAAGATGATGAATACCATTAACTAAATTAAATTAAAACTAAGATCTAAAAAAAGGCCCTCGAGGCATTGTAGGTCTTTGATCACCAGTGAAATTACCAACTATTTTGTTATCAGCTATGCACTTTTTTTAAGTCAATGCTTATGTTCATGACGGTAAGCTACGATGACATCGTTACAGGTTATGACCACGGCCTTACAATCACTTACGCATAGCCACCGCACGCAAGGTCCCTTGCTGCCAACCCATTTATTGTACCGGTAACCTCTTTCAACATTACCGGTTTACCACGCTGCGACAATATTATTACTGGCCGATCATAATACAAGGAATATTTTTATAACTCGAATTCCTAATTGGCTAAAGAACTATAAATTTTAACAGAACATTTTCAATGGCTTTGAGGCGCATCACTATCAAATTAACATATCACGAATAAATTATCTTCATACAGTAAATGATGATGACGTCTTTGCATTCTTTATTGCCGGATGTGTTGTGTCCAGCGCACTCCAGGAGATTTGCACCTGGATCATTTGATGTACGACAATAATCGAAAATCGTTACTCACCTCCCCGGGACGCCAAAAAGAACGACTAATCTGATGACAATGTCTATATAAGGCCTGCGTGTATCCCCTTAATTAAAATACAAATTCAATTATCACAATTACTACATAACCTGGTAAAGGTCGCGAGAGTCCGATGGATGCGAGTGGCGCAGAACCGGTCATAGTAGCACTCTTTGGAGGAGGGTAATTTTTTCCTTAGCTGCCATAGCTAGCCCGTAGCCGTAGTCAGTGCGGGCTAGACCTAGAGGTTAATGGTTGTGATTATTCAAATGCCTGATGATCACTCGGTCCACGGTGATGACGCGGGCGCGGCAGCCCTTGTGCACTTTCCCGCATATCCAGGATACCTTGGGGCCCTTGCTCCCGCTCCAGCGGTTGAACCGGTACGGTCCGATCTGAATAACAGGGTTCCCGTAGCGCGATATCGTGAATATAGCTGCAGCTGTAATTATAAGTTACATACATTTGAATTAGAAATTAGCGCATGAAATAATAAAGTTAATTTGAGGAATTTTAGATATTTACATTTAACAATTGTTAAGATTGCGATTCTATTTGAAGAGCAAGTTCTGATTAAATGAAATATTATTAAAACATAATACCAAAGAGCAATAAAGAGTATTTGTATTGTATTGTATTGTAATACCTAATAAAATATCACTTTTATAAACGTTTGTAAAATTAGCCTTACAAGTACAATTTAACCATTGATCATAAGTGCAATTGAAACAAATGACTTTTAGACAGTTTATGAGCCTAACTATTATATATTTATTGAAATAATAAGTCTGTGAATAATTTACACGTGGTTTCATTTCCTTTGGTGTTCCTTACAATTAGGTACCGAGATTATCGGCCATGTCAGATAAATGAGCAGGCAGAGATAGAGCAGATAAGGTAAAACTCTAAAAATAATATAAAAGGAATTCAAAAACATTTGGGTCGTAGACAAAATTAAAAGTTTGATGAAGTCTAAACAAAAATTATCATTATTCAGTGGTTGTGTTCATGCATGTGTCTAACAATGACATCTTCCAGGGTGACCAACCTGGCTGGACAGCCCTGGTTGCGCTTCACGCAGGTCCAGGACGATTTGGGCTCGCGGCTCCCGCTCCAGCGGTTAAATCGGAACCTTCCAATTTGTATCGCCATGTTTCCGGATCGAGTTTTCATGAAAATCGCTTCTGGAACACAAAACAATTTTCGAAACTTTTCACTGGAACTGGGACAAGTTCAGTTTGAATAAGGATGTCAGTTTCTAAATCAATATTTATGTAAGTGTGGAAAACCAATGAGGAAAATGTGACAGAACCAAGGAAATACTAATGATACGGTGGCGATAGAAATCAAAACTAAAAGATGAGAGCAATATCTGCATAAATATACAAAACTTTTGACTATTAATAGTAATATTCGTTAAATTATAAAATGAAACAACAATGAATTTATCTATAATTTATGAGAGGACAGTCAGCTAAACAAATTTCTCCAAGAGAGTCGACATCTGTATCTAATAAGCTGGCTTGATAAAAGACGGTATGAACCCTAAATACGAATAAATATTATTTACTGCTTACAGTAAAACAACAATTATTAATTATATCCGTATAAACTATCAATGCACCCCTATTCATCTAAGTAATCAAGTTTACAGAAGCAGGCGGAACGCAGTAGTACAGTATGGTACAGAGTTCAAAAAGTTTGCTAAAGACCGTGGTCTACATTGCTGCAAAATTTTACGAAAACTGAAAATGAATATGTAAATCGCCCTTACACACTTAAATCCCAGAGTATTCTCGTTACCAATCCAATTTATGCATAATTCCAATTCGACTTTAGCGAAGCGAGAATGCCTTGATTTTATATAAGTTAGTCTTCAATGTGTATGCTCATTCATAGTCTTAACAACGGTATTGTTGATGGTGACGAGCCGCGCACGGCACGACACGTTCTTAACACACGTCCACGACACACGTGGACCCTTGCTACCGCTCCAACGGTTGTACCTGTATTGTCCTATCTGTATTACCGGTTTCCCGTATCGGGATGTGATAAACATCGGTTGCGGTCCTGAAATAAACGGAGAGGTTTTGAGAGTTTACTTTTTCAATCATTATTGCACAAAAGAAGAGATCGTATTGTACAAGGAGCGGACTTAATGCCATAAAACAGCAGCAAATCAGGTAAATTATAACAATCTAATATTTTAAAATATGTATATATTGATTTAATTGTACAAACCATATTGTTTTAATAAAGAACAAACTAGTTTCCAACGAATACAGGAAACCTAGGTGTTCGATACTGTTCTGCAAGTTCGGTTTAAAGTTGATAACATATTCAATGAGTATGCTCATTCAAGGTTTTGACGACAACATCATTCATGGTGACGAGTCGCGCGGGACACGACAATTTCTTGACACAAATCCACGACACCCGAGGCCCCTTACTGCGGCACCACCGGTTGTACCGGTAATTTCCTAGTCGTATAACCGGTTTCCCAAAACGAGATTTCATGAAAATTGGTATCAAATCTGCAACAATCCAGGATGCTCAAATTATATTATGTTACAGTTTTGATTTTTAAATAAATAAATAAATTAGTAACAATTCATTATTCATTAATATAAATTACAATCAAAAAAATTTCTTAAAAAGCACATCCAAAGGTTTTATTGATTCCATATTTTTAGATAACAGTGCTAAACGGGCGGGGGATTTCGTCTTTAATTGTGTTCCCGTTTCTCCTTGTTGATGTCCGAATTCGTCTGATGGTTGATTTTAATGGATATGTTCGTTCATGGCCTTGACGATGACATCGTCGATGGTGACAATTCGCGCTCGGCAGCCCGACCAGTTCTTTACACACGTCCATGACACCCGTGGACCCTTGCTACCAGTCCAGCGGTTGTACCGGTGATTTCCTATTTCTATAACCGGTTTGCCGAATCGTGAAGTAAGGAAAATTGGTTTTGCACCTAGAACAACGGAATCAGATCGGTATAATCTAATCACTACCTACTTGTCTAAAACGTAATTAATTATAAAGAGTCAGAACATTCAGTTACCAAATAATTTTGATAGTAAAAATACTTCTTTCATAAATTTTTTTTTTAATATTACAATAAAAGGTGTGGATAATATCTCAAATCAAATTCCGACGATCGTCAAAGTCACTCAAAGTTATCCATCGGCAGACTTATATTTCGAGACCACACTAAATGTTACTGAGGTTAAAGCAAAAGTACCTACTGACACCACAATTAGAATTTTCACAAGCCCAGTTAGGATTTTAATGCAGGTCCGGATTTCTAGTTTCTGTTCGTTTAGGACTTAAGAATGTCATCATCTCATCAACGATGACAAGTCATGCGTTCGTGCAGCCGGCATTCTACACACATATCGACGGGACTAAGGGACGGGAACTCTTTTTTGTAGCTCCACTACTTAAATCGACTTCACTGGCTGTGTTCATTCATAGCCGTGTTGTGTCGATGTCGTCAACAATTGAGACAATGCGCGCGTAGCGGCTAGCATTTTTCACGCATATCGACGACAATATTCGAGAACCCATTTTGCCGCTCAACCACTCGAACTCGACTTCAATGGGTGTGTTCGTTCATGGCCTTGACGATGACGTCATCGATAGTGATGATGCGCGCACGGCAGCCGACCACGTTCTTGACGCACGTCCACGACACGCGGGGACCCTTGCTGCCACTCCATCTGTTGTACCGATACTCGCCTAGCTGTATGACCGGGTTGCCGAAGCGAGTTGTGATGAAAACTGGTTGCGGGTCTGAAAAAGTTAACTCACTGTAACCACTTCTGCTCGGGTTTATTTTTGTAAAGTAAGAGAAACGGAGACGTTTAAAACCTGACAATATTTTATTTTATAATAGGTACTTGTTATTAAATCTGCAGATTTTTTTATCATAGGCAAACGTCTGTGGTTTATTAGGTATTGAATGAAATGTCTATATTATTTTTATTGATACTCGATGTGCTTTCGCATATTTTTTTAATAACTCGAAATATGAAAGAATCCAAAACCAAATGTTACACTAGACTAGTCTTAAAATAAACCTGTAAGAAGGGAAACATTATTTACGTAAGGCTTGAATTAAGAATATATGTAATTCATTGTCATGATCATATGGTATATTAATAAGGGCACTTTAATTATGTTTTTCCAATTTGTTCTAAAGAATAGAATATAATAATTATAAATTAGTTATTAGGAGAATGTATAATTATATCATGTCCATCTTTAATATCTTTCGTTTGCTTGGAATGTAATATAATATGCCATTCTCAAAATCTCACTTAAACATCTTTTTGCTATTGTAAGGCGACTTCCTTTGACTTGGCGGGGCGGGATCAGTTTGCGGTATACCTATTGAACTTTGATGTGAGCTTACTAATGTCGCATAGATTTCCTTACCCGTCGGTATACTGTCAGTACTCCATTTGCACAGTAGTAATAATAAAATTATCATGCGCGGATGCGGGGGCGGTACAGTAAAGGAAATGTATTCACGTACCTTTTTCGCTCTTCTTACTACAACAATAAGGCATAAAAGGTACGTGAATACATTTCCCTTACTGTACGCTTGTAATACTGGGGGCCGATTTTTTAGATCCGACGCAAAAAGAGAGGTGTTATAAGTTTGACGTATATGTGAGTATATGTGTCTGTCTGTGGCATCGTAGCTCCTAAACGAATGCACCTATAATAATGCGGTTTTTTTATCCGAAAGCTGACGTGATCGAGGAGTTTCTTAGCTACGTTTCAACAAAATCGGTTCAGACTTTGAAATGAAAAACTTTTTTAAGTGGTTAATTATTACTTTCGACTGCTAAATACGAGTAAATATACAATGGTAGCAGGGCTTCCAATCCCGGGATTTATTACTACCACAATACCGGGATCCGCGGTATTGTAGTAGTTAAGTTAGTTAGTTAGTTTTACTGGGCATTTTCCGCAAGTCGACATCCAATGTGCCTATTTTGCGTGAAACGGCAGAGGCGCTACTCTAACCACCCCAGCTCCTCCAAAAAGTTTAAGAGTGCCTTGGTACTGACTGCGTTCCGTAGTGTGTCCGGAGACCCTAGGTGCTTTCTCCTGTATACTTCTACCTGCTTACAATCCAGTAGAATATGTTTAGTCGTTTCTTCTGCCTCCATGCACGCTCTGCACATGGGGCTGTCTGTGATACCTAAATTATAGAGGTGTCTGTTCAAGGTGTTGTGTCCGGTTATCATCCCTACTATCTTGCGTAGTTGGTTTCTGTGTGTCTTCATTAGTGCGGTTGTGAGTTTGTAGTCGTGCTTCGACAGAATCTCTTTGGTCTGTCTGCATGTGTGCATTGTAGTAGTAATAAATCCCGGGATTGGAAGCCCTAAATGGTAGGTAGTATCCAAATTGTAGACACTTACTTTCTATCGACATAATTGAATACGAGTGGTCAATACTACTCGTTTTCAATTTTCAATCGCTATTTTGAAATTGCATTTCATCGTTTTTGTCAGTTCTCAAGCGAAAGAGTCGAGCGCTCAAAAGTCAAAAATCATCCCCCTGCTTTCGTGCGACCCCGCTTCGGCGCATCCCGCTCCATTCAGGAAGCACTCATACAAATGTAGGCGCGCAGCAAATAATCGGTACTGACTCGACTGACAGCTGATAGCTTATTAGCGTACCGCCTCCGCACCGACAAATCAGAGGTCACTTAATTTTAATCACCTATGATTATGTTCATGCATCTGGTTAACAATAATATTATTGATGGTGGAGAGCCGCGCTCGGCAGAACTGTTTCTTCACGCAGGTCCAGGTGACCCGGGCGCCCTTGCTGCCGCTCCACCTGTTGTACCGATATGCTCCCAGTTGTATGACCGGCTTGCCGTATCGAGATGTGCTGAAAACTGGTTGCGCATCTGTAAACATTAGGAATCATTGTAAATTCATAATTAATTATATATTTTTTCGAGTGTTTTGTGACTTAAATAAAAGAGCAAAAAAAATGTTATGTTTACAATCGTTCTTTCTTTTCCTTATAGTTACAGGTTGCACAATTATAGATAGGTCAAGCTTTTTGTTTTCTTGAATAGATTCACATCACAAAAAAGTTTTATTTTTATTGAAACAACTTTATTCCTGTGTTTTATAAACTTATCACAACATTCATAATCCCTAGTTAAACTAGTATTACTTAAAATAGGTTAAATTCTCTTATAATTTTCTACTCACGGCAGCATTAGGTTCCAATTACTTTGTGGTTGTGGTCCCCTTGCACGCTTACTACCTCGTCGGCGAAGATGAATATCTTCGCGCGGCACCCCTGCTTCTTGAACTGGCAGGTGTACCGCTCCTTAACTCCAAATGAGGTGTGGTGGTAGAACTTGCACCCTCTAAATATCAGCACCTTGGACCCCCTGCGGGTTACCACGTAAGACACTAAAAATGTAAGAAAAAACGTGTTCCTTTAAATAGAAATTATACATACTGTAATTTGCAGTGATCGGCGACCGGTAGCAATTTTTCGACGAAAGTATAACATGGATAAAATTCTAATAAAATTTCATGCACAATTTATATGTTAAAAATGTATGCAGTTCAATTATCGATGTTTTAACATATCTATTATGATTATGAAGTAAGTACATGCCACTTATAATTGTATCATACGAATGTGTTTACGTCAACTCATTTCTTGCAGTAGTCTCATTGACTTTCTTAACATTATTTTACACATCAATTGTACATTTGAAACGAGATAACTGAACGTTATTTAAATTTAGTGAGTTTCTAACAATATGGTTTTATTTTTAACGACACAGACTATCCATATTAGTCATTGAGACATAAAATGCTCGCCGATCACTGGTAATTGGTCACACTTTTAAATAATTAGATAAAGGTTAACCAAGTAACTACAAATCAAAGCTAAAATAATAAATACAACATGGATTGTGTTTGCATAAATCTATTTCGTAAGTGCATTAGAAAATAAAAAAAAACTATTCTACTGATAATAATTATAATTCAATCTTTCACACAAAACTAGAATTCTATCCTAGGTCACACTTAATAATATTACCATCCGAACTAGAAGTAACATCCATTGTTATTTTATTTTACATAAATGTATTATTAAAGGAACTTTTTCTTCAATCTATATTATCGCACAAGATTTTTTGCATCAGAACAGATATGGACCTTTAAAGTTAAAAAAATATATGACTTTTTATTTATTGTCCAAGAGTAAGTTCTAATCTATTAATAGAATCCTTACGGTTTTATAGAAACAAATTTGTATGATAACTATGGACCTAAACGCAATGTTTCGCGACCGAAACTGCAATTTACTTTACTTTCCATACAACGATTTGTACCTACAACTAGCAAACTGTGACATCATACTTCTATGTCAATTAGTATGAACCGCCAGCTAGGTCAGTCTTTGACTCAAAGTTTTGGGTAGGTATTTATGTTCCTTAATTGTAGTTGCTCCCATACAAACATTTGTTCCTCTCCAAAAACTGGTTCGAATGGCATCGTAAAAAAATCTAAGGCCTCAAGCCTATTATGGGCGATGCTTGTTCGTAAGATAAAATAACTGTACTAATACATTAATTTAATTAGTCGTAACAAAAATATAATCTTCTAACATAGAAAATATATTAAAGGTAACAAAATAACAAAACTTTAAGAACCTCACTTGCAAACAAATAAACATTCAAAACTCATCAACAAAACATCCCTTTTTCTTTTTTATCGGAGAAAATATTATCTACTTTATTTTCAGATACGTAATTACGCACTTACATGAAGGGCAACCAAACAGAAAAAAACTTACTGACAGTGAAAACTCACCACTCAATTATACCTAACCTACAGAGATCTCAGAAAAATACTTTGAACTCGAGTAATCGTATTATTACTTTATGCAAGTAATATATATCACTCGAAGACAGCTTCACAGCTAACTAAGATCACTCGTCTATCAAATGGTTGTGTTCGTTTTGAGTCTTCACGATGATATCTTCCTCAGTGATAAGAGTGGCGCCGCAGCGGCGGTAGCTGCACTGCCAGCGGCACTGCTTGCCGCGACTAGCCAGCCAGAACTTCAGCTTGCCCACCAGTATCGTCCTGTTACCTCTGCGAGTCCGCCCAAACACTGGCACTACAAAAATTAAATGCAATCTAGCGGGTGCGTGCGGAGCAAGTGGTTGTTCAATTCAAAAAAGGTTAAATCTGTCTACGTTTTAACCACATACATGCGATGTAACTAAACAACTACGTTAACTAAATATGTTAGTATTGGATTCTAAAGCCAATGAAGTACTTATTTGTCATAGAGTAGTATTTTACTTAGACAAACAAGCATTATCAAGGATTAACACATAAATGAAAAATCGGTAGTACCAAGCTGTGTGTGTATGTCTGACGAAGGCATAATTATAACGGAACAACTAAAAAAACAAATGTTTTAAATTCATGCAAACCATAATATACTCGTACTTGCAATATTCGTGCAATTAACAGAAAAATCTTTACATTCAAACATAACAGAAAACAAAAAGGACAAGATATCGTGTCCAAGGGTATTGAAGGTAGGTATGAGATGGGAGGTTTATCTAAACAATAATACACGCGATTTATGTTAACATACATATAATAAAACTGACGCCATTGGAGAAAGAAGTTAGTGTCCATCTGTAACTCATAACGAGAAATGGTTCCTAGCCAAATATAGTCATCAAAAAAGGCTGATTTTTACTTATTCCTTATTCTATCCATTCTCGTCACGCCACACATCCATCTCAACATTATCATCTCTGTAACATGCAATCTCGTTTCATCCGTCATCTTTGCGGCCCTACATTCTGATCTCACTGAAATAAAACGAAACTTGTTATCATCAAAAACTTTATTAAAATAAAAGAACATTCACGAATATGCAGTGATCTTAACTTAAGAGTCCCCAGGATGCTAGACACAAGTCCGATCCCCATTCAAACGTAATTTGGCACTCATTTGAAAACGGCGAGCTGGAACATAAAACTTTGTATATACCTAGTGGTATATATAGTGGACGACCGGTTAGCCTAGTGGGTAGTGACGCTGCCTACGAAGCTGAAGGTCCTGGGTTCGAATCCCGGTAAGGGCAAATATTTGTGTGATGAGCATGAATATTTGTTTCTGAGTCTTGGATGTTTTCTATGTATTTAAGTATTTATATCTATTATATTATGTATTTTCTTTCTTTCTTTCTTTCTTTCTATATTTATATCGTCGTCTAGTACCTATAACACAAGCTTTATTGAGCTTACTATAGGCCTAGTTCGATTTGTGTAAGAATGTCCCCTAATATTTATTTATTTATTTATTTATTATTTATTTATTTATTTATACCTTAGTATGGTGGATCTCATTGTGTATACAAAGTTTTATGTTCTTCTAGCATACCGTGCACTACGTTTATATCGACAGTCAAGCTTTCTAGGGACTCTTAATCGACACATATTACAATTTAGTAAATTAACACAGCCCTGTGTTACAGTTGCCACGAATGTGTTTTCAAGACGTATTTGAAAGCTAAATTAGCATTTTCCCTGCCGTGGGATACCCATGCAGTTAACTGCATGAGTTTGCACATAAAATACTATTTAGAGCCACGTGAACGTCTACATTACTTTACGTTTTATTAATATTAATGCCTACAGAGATATTGTCTTTATGTATGTCATGCAATTGACAGTAACATTTAAATATTAGTACATTCTTTAACAATCGATTTTATCCATGTAAACATTAAAATTATAGTTTGTATCTTTGTACCTTTGCAATCATTATTCATAGAGTACATCTGAATGTCTGTCAAATTCGACTAGCTTGACAGGGCTGGCTTACCCCGAAGCAGTTTTAGTACTTTGATATTTAGGAAGCCACCAAGGAGTGACAGTCTTCCACTTATTGTAATTACAGCAAAATATATTTGGTAAAAGTAACAGCCATCCTGATTAAAAACCAAATAAAAAAAACAAAGTAGACCAAAAGGAACTCGATAGTTCACTAATTATCAATATTAATCAACCTAATCTAATCAGACGCATACAGCCAATTGGACTGCAAATGTTTATTAGAGACCATCATTATAAAATACTTCTTCAACAGTGAGCATCCATGCCATGTTGAATAAGAAATACATAAATGTTCCAATAAGAATGGGCTCAGACTCTTTCAGAGTTTTTAAAATTAAAACAGTATAATCATCATATCATGCGATTTTGGAGTGCTACACCAAGTTCACCCTACAAAGCCAATAATTCCTGCTGCGCTCTACGGCGTAGCGCTACGCCGTTGCGCGTACTAACTAAATATTTTTCGCAGCCGAACAGTAAATAAAAAAACTATGACAGATGTCCGAAATTTAACGACCTCTTCTGTTTCTGTTCCAGGAACCCGCTAGGAGGGCGTTCTGCTCGTAGGCGCTTTCCTCTACTTACGGAGTTTCCCAATCAACCGACCCTAATGTCGTATGGTACGTTATTACGTAGATTATGGATTATATATGCATTAAAGAATCAAGCGGAAAAATGTAAATAACTTAAATAATCTAACATATATCATAATATTTTTTAACTTACCTTTACAAAATACATTTTACAGCTTAAGAGTAAAAATTATACTCCAAAACATAAAAAGTGTAAACACAACGACCATTTAAATTTTTCAATCTTTGAAACTCATTTTCTCGTTTTTAACATTGTGTCGCTTAATCTATTCTTACATAACGCTGTCCAATTAGTAGTCAAAGAAACGTACCCGTAAGTGAAGTTCGACCATAATTATGTAAAGTTGATGTCTTGTCCGGAGATAATGAAAGATAATCATTATTAGAGAAATTAATGAGAAAATTTTACTTTTTTCGAACGCGACCTAATACGGTTCTGTGTCCGATTCTGTGTAACCCCATCCGAAATTCCACATCCAGAATGGTGTCCGTCAACCGATTTTATAAAACTCATTTTTCCAGGTAATTCTACTATTCCACATTCAGGAAAAGGGATTCTTACTTGTCGAGGAAGGGCAAAAGATTGAGAATGAAATTTTAAATAAAATCATCCCTTTCATCATCGTGGACGAGACATCAATATGATCAAGTAAATCTCACTCATAATGTTTATACATACATCAATTCAAAACAAGTCAACACATCATCAGTACGAAGTGAAAAAATACGTATTATGACGTCACCGCATGCAGAGTGATTGTGTGAAACAATTGAATTGTCTTCAGCAAGGCAACTTTTCGAATTCGTGTATGATGAATATTAGAGTTGATATGTTTCAACGCAAGTTCAACTAGTTAGCCTACATGTATCTAGCCTATTTATAGAATCAACTGTCTTTCTTGCCACCTAATGGTTGTGTTCATTTTTAGTGTCGACGATGACGTCATCGTGTGTGGTGATGGTGGCGCGGCACTTTCCGCTGCGGTACTTGCTGCAAGTCCAACGAGTGTTGGCACGTTTCACGCTTACTTTACCGGTCTTGCTGAAGCGGTACGGGCCAATATAAATTATTGGGTTGCCGGATTTGGTTGAACCGAATACAGGGACTGAAAACAAAATATATTATATGTAGAATCCAATACAAAGTATTAAAGCAAAAGTTTAAAAGATTGTTCTCGACTAAATTTATTAAATTCTAGCCTCACAAATCAGCCTATGTACAAAATTTCAAAACTATAAAATGAAATAACTGTTGGGTATATTATTCAGCAGTAGATTAACGCAGATAAAACAGGATAACTTGTATAAGGAATTTATTAGACTCTTCACATATGAGATGTTCTAGACCGACTGACAATACAAAAAGTAAACAAATCAACCATGGAACGGTTGCTAGCTAGAATACGAATTTGATACTCTGCTATCTATGCCAGTATGTAAGCCACTACCTGTAAGTAGGTTTCGATAAAGTGAACAGATATCACATTTAATATATTCAATAAAAACATCTATCACTACAAATTTATTATTACAAGCACCGCGTTTACAACAACTTATTAACCCTATCGCATTATAAAAATATAGAGCCCTCGCCAATATAAGTAGGGGTTAGACACTAAATAAAATAATCAATAATGGTATATTTTCTCGAAAAAGGATTAAAAATGAAATCAAATAGAGAAAAAAATCAACGTTAAATAATCACAAAATTATAAGTGTCCAAAGTTTTAAGAGGGGGTATATTCTGTCCCTTTTCCGCAAAACGCACCTTCATTTGAAACGATTGTCATTTACTATGACGCTCGATGGTCGTGACGTCACGATTCCCGAGCGTTTTCTCCCTCTAACAAGCAATATTAAAACGGTTGTAGCTTCGTAATTTTTTGAGATATTTGAATGGGATTTTCGTCACTAGGCATATTTTTTTGCCTTCTTTCTTTTAAAGTAATAATACATTTTGAGTCTACACCCGTATTGTCCAAGCTAACAAAAAGAGAAATAATATCATAATTAAGTATTTACTTCTTATTTACGACACCAAATCGACCAAACAAGCAGTTTTGTTACCCCTTTACTGCTCCTCCCTGCTGTTCAAACTCCGCAAGCGTAGGACGTTCTTCTGAACTTTCTGCGAGTGGTCGTGGTCGTTGGAAGTCTTCACGATGGCACCCTCTAGCGTGACGACGTTCGCTTTGCACCCGTACGGCTTCTTCACGCAGGTCCACCGCACCTTGGGCCCGTTGGTCGAGACCCGATTGAAGCGAATTGGCCCAACCGGAGAGCAGGGTCGGGTCGCCACTACGTGTTACATCAAATACTAGAACTGAAAGTGATTTTGTCAAAAAGTTTAAGTCAAAAGTATTTATTTGCCAGAATCCAGTACAGAAAGGTCTTATATAATTGAACATGACAGTGTATTCAGCCTGCATGCAGGCGTGCAACTGCCTTTACTGAGAGGCGATAAATTTAGTAAAAATACAAATTATCAATTGCAAATTAATATACATTAAACAAAATAATATTACCAATTTATGTCACTTATACTCTAAACACTATAAAAACATCTGTCAAAAAGCCAACTCGTCAACTTATTTTTAAAACAGTTTCCCCGGAGGACCTTAATGTCCTCAGGCATGTCATTATATAATTTAATTCACATGTTGGCCACATTTTGACCATATATTGCCTTGCTAACGAGAGGTTTGTACAGCAGGTCCATGATCCTTTTTCTGGTCTGTCTGTGCATCATATCACCTCGTGTTCGGAAATCTCTTAGACGTGTGTTAACATTGTTAACAAAGATACATGCATCCCTGATGTACAAACAGGGCAATCGAAATATACACATATTCCTAAACAAAAGTTTGCAACATCAAGCCGGGAGTTAGAAATGATCCGGACACATTTTTTAAATATATTTTTTTGCATTGTTATCTAAATGATGTGAGATATATTGTACATCCGCGTGGGAGGAATAAAATCGCCAGCTTACTAAAAACTTCATTTGAAAAGTTTCGTTATGTTCTTAAAACGTATACTAAATAAACATACTTAACCCATTCCGTGTTACAACTCTAAATACGTTATTTGAGAGTTCGGTAAAAACACGGAATACTTAAATAAGATGGAAGCGGCGTGTTAGCTAGTTACTTCGGGATCCTGCGTAGCCAGCCTCACACAATTATAACTGAATGCGTACATGTCAACACTACTGCAAATCGCTTCTAATTGGTAAAAGCTTTTAATTCCATTACGATTTCAACTGTTATAATTTTTAGAACGAAAAGTAACTCAAACTGCATTACTTGCGGTCTAATTTCCAATGCCAAAAAATGTCACGTAAGTCTATTCTTTATCAGTATATAGGAGCCAATTTCGATAGGGGTTTTCAAGTATGGAAGTGATATGTGAATAGTCTTGATACATGTTCTCCTTCTTGCATTAGAGCATAACTAAACGTGTGTGAGCGTGACGCACTTTTGACAGAAATTGACATTAACTTTTTGATTGCAAAATGAACGCCCTGTTCAAATGAA
This sequence comes from Epinotia nisella, assembly GCA_932294315.1. Lineage (NCBI taxonomy): Eukaryota > Metazoa > Arthropoda > Insecta > Lepidoptera > Tortricidae > Epinotia > Epinotia nisella. The sequence continues at coordinate 28,359,776 of OW028675.1, read as the reverse complement.
CTTGACGTTTGATTACGTTCGAAACCAAGGTCGTATGTTACTATGACACTCTATGGTGATACACCTATTTGGAAATTTAGAATACGAAAAAGAGGTGCGACTAAAATCATAATTATCGATATTTTATATTCTAGGTATAATATAGTTTATATATTATATGGTATATATATGCATATAGTAAAATAAAAAGGCCCTTATTTCTTAGAGTAAGAGTATTTGCGTACTGCGGCCGATCCGAACCTGATAAATATCAGTCCGAAGTAGCAGTTATAGTAGTGCTATTTGTATGAGAAATTACATCCTAAGAAATCGGGTAACGAAATTTTGATCTAGTGCGCGTGCTGAAAGCAACTGTCAGAGAAATCGTGTAGCTCACGAAAACATGCTAACAATTTTTAATTAAAATACGTACAAGTTTTAAAGTATTTTCAAGGTGACTATGACATATCATTAGACAATAATAAAATATGGTATATCAAGGCATTGAAAATTGAACATTTAAATTCCTTGATATACGATTGCCATGTGTTTCATTAACAAATATCATTTCTTTGACACAAATACATTCATAAATCGCTTCACGCAGACAGAGAAAATAATTTTGCCAAAGAAATATTTCTTGTCTTTAGTGGGTCTATTAGCTTTTAACATAAAACCAAATTGATTTAAGAGCTCAACTAGTAGACCCCACCAAGTAAATCTGAGTATTAATATTTTTCATCAGAATATTCAGGGGTTTTCCAGCAAGGAACTAGAAATAGACTTATTTTTAGACAATGATGGCTCTCAAGTAGTATGTATATAGGTTTGATGAACGTTTATGAATAAGGGTATAAGTATTAATTTTAGCCCTCTCATGATTGCAGTGCCCTTGCAGGGCGCCACATCTATAATATATCTTTATTGTTTTCATCATCTGTAACCTGCAATGTGACACGCAATAAACATTTCTATTCTATTCTATTAATTACAGAATAAATTGACAGAATTAACATACAAATAATTATACTTAATGGTACCATACCAACCTACATAGATAATAACTAAATGTTAATTTTAACATTTATATATTAATACATGTTAAGTATTTCCAAATCGAATTCCGTCTGGGTTACAAATAAAGTAATACAATTTTATCATCGATAAGTACATACACTAGGCATGGTACCACTCTAGTCATACTGACAATCGCCCCGTTAAAATGACAGACGTGAATAACGCGATACATTGCTGTGACATTACGGTAGTTCCTTAATGTGTGGCTTTAGCCAGCAAGCAATGTAAAGCATGGATATCGTTTCTATCTTACCAACGGAGTAATGGCGAATGTCATAATCGATTGCGTATTTATTCAAAAAACACTTATTTCAGTACTTACCGGTGATAGGAAATCGCTCCCGGAGGAACCTTTGGGTCCCTGTTTGCCTGTCGGCACGACAAAATTGCACAACACACCATGTTTTTATTTTTAATACGGCAAAAATCGTCACCCACAGTCAAATAACATCTGATCTGCGTTTTGACAGCGTTTGACAGTTTCATGGGCGTCTAATCATAACACCGGCTACGCGCGCCCCGCCCATTACCGTTTCTATGGTAAAAACGATAGTGACTCTGACTCGTATTCCCAGAGTCGACCGTTTGCGACCACTACTCGTTAGTTGATCGCCTCTTTTGACTTTTCGACTTGTTCAATTTCTGCAACCAAGATGGTTCCATCCAGTTGGGTTTATTATGAGCATGCTCGTTGTCCATTGTAACGAAAACTCCATTGTCAGTAATTATTCTAGCCTTGCATCCCCAGTATCTCTTAGTGCAGTACCAATACCAACGCGTTTTCGAGTCGTCATATGTGCCTGAACGGGCATACCGATACGGACCCAAACTGAGCACTAGATTTCCATTTTTAGTGTAACTGATACTCGCCTCTGAAAACAAGAAAAATTGAGAATTGAGACCAACGAAAACGTAGCACAAACTTTGCGTATAGTCATTTAGTCAGGAACAAAAGTGTACGAGATGAGAGCCAAAGGTGGAATCAAATACAGCGAGTTTGATATGACAATCGCATTTATGCAGTACCAATACCAACGCGTTTGCAATTCGTCATGCACGCCTATACGGTTATACCGATACGGACCCAAAATAAGCACTGGATTTCCATTTTTTGTGTAACTGATACTCGACTCTGAAAAAAAGAATAAAAGAGAATTTTGACCAGTAAGAAAAATGTATAAATTTGGTTTATAATCATTTAGTGAGGATCTCAAAAGTATTCAAAATCAGAGACAAATATGGAATCACATAAAATTAGCAGATATATATATCCGAAAACACCATTTTATAGCTCTCAATTTAGCTTTACATCCTTCAAAGTCAAAGTCAAGGTGATTTATTCTTCAATTTAGGCATATTACATGCACCTATAAATGTCGATTAACTACCACCGGTTCAGAAAGAAAACCTCTGCCTCGAGAAGAACCGGCGTAAAAAACTCTGCGAGGTGTCATTTTTTCGAAACAGTATACAATATAATAATTTCAGTACCTTGATATCTTTTCACGCAATTCCAGTACCAGTTCTGTTTTCCTACGCAAAATGTGTAAAGGTTATGTACAGTCGCCATCAGATATATCGGAGCGGCCAAGGTGCTCACAAATATCTGAACACGTCTTTATTGTCGAGGTATTACAGACTCTATTGTCGAGGCATTAGAGACTAAATATACAATACAATACAATACAAATACTCTTTATTGCACACCTCACACAAACAAAGCAGTCTCGACTCGACTCATAAATGGATAATGGACAGATTAATGGATGGAAGATGGTTGGTATAAATAAGTATAGTTTGGATGACAATTCAATATTATGGTACCATCGAGTAGATCTAATAATACGGACAGAAGGTGGCCATGGGAATTCTGTACTTAACCGACGTAACCCCGTTGAGTTTAGGCTCGTAAGAATCGTCTCAATGAGTAGTTGATGACGGTATTCAGAAGCATTAAAGTACAGTTGGCAATAAAAGCTTGCACCAAAGTCAAATTTTTGACAGGAACTTAATAATCACAGAAACTCAAAGGTGCACAATCACATGCTGCTTTTACAATAACATTTTCAACCGTTAGTGATGGTAGCGCGATAGCTCGTCAGGTTTTTAACACATCTCCACTGCACCCTCGGGCTTCTGCATCCACTTCTCCTGTTGAACTGGTGAGGGCCTAGCTGTAGCGTAGCACCAAGTTTCCTGTGCGGATGGTAGTGAACACTAGGTACTTCTATAATAAATATCTGTTCAAAACAGACTAATGCTTCTTATTCATAAACGTACATGAAACCATTTTTTTCTGAAATGGCGGTAAAATGTGTTTGTCATTTATATTTGTGAGAAAGGGTAAAAACAAGTTCTAGTTAAAAGATGTTTCATAAATGTTGTGGATAATGGGGTAAAATAATACAATTGAAATGAATAATAACGTGGTAATAATTTAATGAGTATGGTAATTAATTTTCTTTACAATAGAGTTTTCTAAAGTGATGACTGACGCAGGACAGCCCATTTTCCGTTTAACACACCTCCATCGTTTCTTGAACCCTTCTCTGCTACTGAATTGGTTGAAACGATACGGGCCCACAAGCAACGCCGGGTTGCCAGACCGGTTCATGACGAAAGCTGCTCCTGAAATCGTGCCCAATATTAAACGGAGAATACGCCAAAATATTTTTTCATTCTATTTTTGAATAGAACGTCTTAATATATTGATTGATATAATCAATTTTGTATAATCTTCTACTGTAATAATAGTAGCACAGCAGCCACGTGGAGTTTTAGTATGAATATCTCCGGCACAACTTCAACCCTTTATAGTCTATGGCCAGGTTGAAGCAGTGAGGACCCATCTGAAACATCGGGTTGCCTAATTGGGTGGTTGTCATCACAACTTAGTTCAATTTTTTTTTTATTTAGTATTCAATATCAAGTAATCATAAATTAAATTCGGCGCGCTGTTAAATGTCAATTCACTCATTCACATAGCGCGCGACACCGGCACCGCTGATGGCTTTTTACACTTTTTCGATGACGGGAACTGTAATAAAACCACGAATCATAACTTAATTGTGATTATGCTAGTTAAATATAACTTCACGATGGTACTTTCGACGATGCTGACGTGAGCGCGGCGGCAACCAGTCGGGGTCTTGACGCAGCGCCCTCGCATCTTGGAGCCTCGGTACCCGCTGTCCCGGTTAAAGCGATGTGGGCCCAAATGCAGCACCGGGTTGCCGACACGTGTTTAACTAATGTACCTACCTGTTAAGCTGTTTGATGATAATTCTACGTCTTTTTGTGTGACCAAGTGAACTGAATCAAGTATGACCTCGTTCGTAGGTTGATAAATTGAAGTGTTTCTATTTTTCTTCTTGATATTTTTTTTATTTTGTCATTACTTGTATGAAAATGAATGCCTTGTTTATTAATGTGAAATTGGAGAATTAAATAAACCCCTTTTCAAATTATATTTGTATTTAGGTGCCCCAGGCGGTTACAGGCAACGATACGTTAAGTCAAGATAAGTAATATCTATCGTCAAGTATATTAGACAGTGACAAAACATCCCACTTATTTACCACCACCACTATTTAATTATACAATAGTAACTTTGTAACTAAGTGCTAGTTAAAAGTAACAGTTTGTTTCCCTATCTTATAATTGTCTTAAACTATAACACTTAGCTAATAATATTTTAGCATATAAAAAAAACACTTAATTTATAAAACGTTATAATAAGTTAAGCTAGATATTAATAATTTGATTCGCCTTAAGCCTCGCCGTGTATAAAATATCTTGCAATTATTTTGGAAAGCACCGATGCATGTCATGGTTCGAATAGGAGATTCTAAACCATTCAACAAAAAGGCGTAACACTTTGAAATACTTTTATCCAAGAGCCATGTAAAGTGGCCGTAAAAAAACATGTAAACAATTAAACAAATAATACCATAGGAACCACAAAAAAAGTAAACAATGCGGAAAACATACTACGTATTATTTATAAACGTATACTTAAAAATTAAGATAATCGATCGCCTAAATAAGTATTTATCTACTAGTTCATTTGTTCCGCAGTAAAATACTAATACGGTTAGAACTTAAAAAATTCGGTCCCGAAAAACTTCTTCTTTTTTGAAATCTTTTATCGTTTTAAACAGACAAAAGTAGTAAATTGCGACAGATGTAATCGTCTTTGTGCCGTAATTTTACGTAGGCACTAATACAATAATCATATTTTTAGCTTTACATTTATTGGGCCCGGTGATCTTGCTGGTCCAAAAACAATACCTTTTTTTAATGGAATTTTTTAGTGCAAATTCTGACCTTTCGCACTTCCTGACAACAGTAGGTATGTAAGTACATCGGTTGTCTGATCAGAAAGCTATCTAGAGTTTAAAATCGATTAGCGCTGGTGTGGGCCAGCGGGTCGTGGAACCCCCATACACGGACGATGGCGTTGTTCATGGTGTGCAACGAGGCGCGGCAACCCGCCTTCGCCTTCACGCATACCCAGCGCGTACGACTGCCGTACTTGTTCACGCGGTTGAACCGGTACTGCCCTATCATGATCACCGGGTTGCCCCGCTGCGATTGAGCGAACACCGGGTTCAGATCTGAAAACATACGCATGGTTAGATAATACCTGTTCCTACTAGGGAAGCAAAGTTTTATTGTATGTAACTGTAGTCCATTTTTCCTTAAGGTGCTCTTACACGGCCAATATTTTGAGCAATTATAGCCCGTCAACAGTACGGTTGTCTCACTTTTACTAACAGGCCAGAGAAGGACGCGTGTACTGTTGACGGGCAACAATTGCTCAAAATATTGCCCGTGTAAGACCATCTTTATACATGCTAAGTGCTCTCTTTTACCGTTCTTTATTGTATTGTACTGTTTGTTTTATTTATTAGCTTTTGTTTTTGTTTTTTTTTGTTCTACCTCGATCCGCACTAGCAGTCAATGTGGTATGAGTGATAAGTGGACGAACTGAAAACCAGCGCTATGCAGCCGCAATGACTGACAACAGCATATGATGATTTCATTGCTTTTGTCACACAAATAATCTTGTTTATTTATCTCTATATGTATGTTGCTTATATATCAGTTTGTGTGACAATATATATTTTCTTTCTTTCTTTCTTTCTTTCTTTTCTTTCTTTCAAATTATTTCACTAAGATTACGTTATTACTGTCAGCCGCGGACGTCTTTCGGCTGATATAATAAATAAATAAATATTAGAGGACAACCTTACACTAATCGACCTAGTCCCATAGTAAGATCAATAAGGTTCGTGTTATGGGTACTAGACGACGATTTATTTAATAGATACAAATAAATACTTCAATACATAGAAAACATCCAAGACTCGATCACAAATGTTCATGCTCAACACACAAATAATTGCCCTTACCGGGATTCGAACTGAGGACCTTCGGCTTGGTAGGAAGCGTCACTACCCACTAGGCTAACCGGTCGGTCAAATAATGATAATGATGACGATGAAGATTACGTTTTAGTAGCACTGTTTTATGAAATGGTAACGTATAACAAGGATGCGGATGCCGAGATGTTAAATAATAACATTAGTGTCATTAATACTTTATTGATTCAAAATCTAAAACTACAGTTCTTTATTAATTGCTAAGTGACAAGAATCACTAACTGGCCATACATAATACGAGCGGCTCTCTATTATAGTATTAATTATCTTAAAACAACACGAAACATTCTAGTACTGGCGTATTTTAACTGCCAACAAAATAACTACTAGGTACGCTTTGCATTCTACGCTCTACATTCACATCAACATTCAATAACATGATACAGTTACATTCATGCAAGACTTTTATTAGATTAGATTATTTCATGATAAAAAAATTACATTACAAATATTTATAGCTAAACATGCAATTGCTTAAAAATAAACAAGATTTGTGTGACATAATGAAATTATTCGGTTGATTAAACCTGCCAGTCCTTTTGTACTATTTTATTTCATGAGTATGAATTAAAATAAAATCAATGGTTTAATGACGAATTCAATCCGTTCCCACCACGTGCAATTTTATATGGGACTTTTCGCAGTTTTCAAGGTAGGAAGCTAAAAATTGGTACACAGACTCTGTTACCAACGAAAAATACCTGCCTTTTTTTGTTAATTTTCCCCCAGCCCCTAAAATAGGGGATGGAAATTTGTGTGAGACTCCGCAAAATTAGTACAGGTTCTATGATACAAACGAATAATAAAATAATTTAACATGGGTATTTTTTCTATGGTTTATTTTTCAAATCCAACGAAGCTGACGTGAAATACCATCTCCCCTGTTGGGGTGAGCTGGGGTTGAAATGTCTAAATATCAATATGGGTGTCGTTTTTATGGTTTTTTGGGACGTTAATTACGAAAATGGCATCGATTTTAAATTTAACATTGTGGGTATGAAAATTCTTGAAAGTATTTGTGCCAAATTGCAATTCAATTGGAACATAGTGTCAAACTTAGATGCACCTTTTTTGAATAATTAAAAAATTACTTTGGGTACGCGGGCGAAGCCGCGGGCAAAAGCTAGTCATAAATAAATTGAGTTATCATGAAGTCCTACAGGCAGTGGATTCATTCAGATCCCTGTCAGGATTTTCTATATCAATTCTATATCATATTGCACCGGCATAATTGCGACTGAGAGAAAAGTTTTAACCGTCTAATGATTATGCGAACCCAGAGTCTTAACAATAACGTTGTCAATAGTAGTGATGGCCGCGGTACAGCCGCTCTTCTTCTTGATGCAGGTCCAGCGCACCTTGGAGCCCCAGCAGGCGTGCTTGTTGAAGCGCCACTCGCCGATCTGGACCACCAGGTTGCCGCGCTGCGACAACCCGAATTGGGGCTCTGAAAACGACAACCAGTTTAAGGTGGATTCTTTTTTTTTACTAGACTTTTAAGCGTAGACAAATATATTTTACGAATATTAATCAAAAAATACACAAGAGAATCTATCTGTATAATATACTATAGTTGTTTGGATGTGGATGATTCAAGGAGAAGTAATGAAATAAAACGGTGGAGAGTATCGTTTAATTTTCGAAAGTTACGGCTAGATTTATATTTAAAATAATTTTATTTATAATCATTTATCTAAAGGAAAAAACCTATGGGTCCTTTTTCCTTTTTTATACTTTGTTTATTGATTATCGATACCTATCAATACGATATTTGTATAAGTTTAATTATATATATAAAGAACAAATATCTTTAATAGCCAATTGAGATTTAAGAATGTCTAACATCAATTTCCTTTACTATAATTATTGTATAACCTTTGTTTATAACTAGTTTAAATTAACCATTATTCATAATAAAAAAAAACGTATTCAGTAAAAATAAATGGTTTGGTTCACGACCAATAGTTACAGCGATTATTCTCTCTACTGCTAAGAACTTTTAATATTTCCTGGGATCAAAAAAAGTAGTACTTTGGTGCATCAAAAACCTTTTTACGTACCTATTACGTTATGGGTACATACCGCGTGAACAAACATTGACAATATTAAATTAGTTCAAATTTAAAGGTAAAATCAACGACAGCAAGAAGTAAAAAAGACAAAATAAACCGTTGAAATTAAACTTTAGCGGCCATCGGAATGGGTTGAAACCACGGAATAGAAAAAAACAGTGTTCTTTGATTGAGACGTCCGTAAACATTCATAAAAAATTAAACCCCGTTGGCGTCAATGTCACACGATGCGACATGAATATAAGGCGGACTATGTCTTCTCTCTCAGTGTGACTATGGCTTTGTAGCGACAAATGCAATGTTTGCATCAGCATTTTTGTGTACGTTAGTAAAATCGAGCGGGGACCCGCCAGTCACCTAAAGAGCGCGTCGACATTAGGTGACTGGCGGGTCCCCGCTCGATTTTACTAACGTACACAAAAATGCTGATGCAAACATTGCATGTGTCGCTATATCAATAAATTAAACCTTTAGATCTGATCTAATGATTATGCCACCCGTTGACTTTTACCAGGCGGTTCTCCGAGGTGACCACGACGCACCGACATCCGCGGGTCTTCCTCGCCGTGCACTCCCACCAGGTCTTGTTCCGACGTCCCAGCTTCTTAACGAACCGATGCTTACCCCAGCATATTACTGGATTCCCGAATATTGTTGTCTCAAATTTAATGCCTTTCGACATCCCTGGAAACAGCAGTCATGTTATCATATGAACTTAGCTTCCTATCTACTTACGAGTAAAATATTGAAATCGAATGACGTTACAATGAAATGTAAGGGAACGCAGCCGATCATTTTTAGTCATCAATCAGAAGTTAGAACATCAATAAATATTTAAAAAATAATTATTTATATATTACTACATCATCTTCAGTAAAAAACATATAGTATTATAATTAAATACTCGTTTAGATTTATATCTTTTAGTAAGCACCTGCCCACAAGCACATACTTACCTATATTTTCTTTTTTTGCAAAGCTATTATCACTTGTTTTTGCGCTTAAGTACTACACCCTAAGTTACCCAATATTTAAGTCAGTGTTAGTTGAAGACACGGGGTCGAGAGACGTCTAACGTCGTGTCACTGATGCGAGGTAAAACAGCTAAAAGAGGTAGTGCTTTTCAATGATTATATCCATTCTCTTCCCCCACGAGCTGTTCACTGTGCTGTTGCTGTTCGTGCTGTTGTGTATGGTAACAAGTCTGGCGCGGCAGCCCCGCGGCTCCTTAGTACATCTCCAGGTCACCTTGGATGCTAGCCGAGATGGCTCGCAAAACCACCAATTTCCATATGTTTACCAAATTTCAACTCAATCGGTCCAGTAGTTTCGGACCAAATCGGCTGTGATAGACGGACAGACAGACGCACGAGTGATCCTATAAGGGTTACGTTTATTCCTTTTGAGGTACGGAACCCAAAAAATAAATTAAATTGTTGTTCCAGTTTAGTCAAACAGAATAAGGCACAGAAGACAAGAATGAGAACAGCGCGTCTTCGAGTGAGTGTGAGCATTCTTGACGCTGACGATCTTTCCCTCGAGGCGTGCTTTGCAAACAGCCATGTACCTAATCCTCTTCGTTTTATTCTGATAGCTCTTCAAATAACGGTTCCCAGAGTATTCGACTAGCACACAGTGGTTCTTACAAACTGGACAACTGATGAAAAGGAATATGTATATCACCACCATATGTCCAGATTTAAAATATTACACAATAGAGATTCATTGGGGAAAGGAAAGGGGGAAGGAACAAAAACATAGTATGATTTTCGTTGCCATTAGGTATTCAAAGCGACCTACGGTTAACACTTTTAACACCACTGATACGAATCCGCCATAATCTCGATACATCTGTAGCGCATTTTGTAGTGCGGGATAGAACAGAGAAAAAAATCATAAAAGCTGCCTAATTTTTATTTAAATAATACAAAAGACAAATGCATGCAGAGGTAACATCAAGTTTGTAAAGAGATCCTAATCACCGTTGTTGTGATCATTTTTGAGGTCAACGACCTGGCCTTCAAAGGTGCACACGCATCAGCCTTGTTGCCCGAAAACAGGTCGCTACCTCAGTATTACAGTTAGTTAGGTACGTTTTAATCACGTTTATGAAAGTTTCAGTTTCGGTTTCGGCCGAAACTGTAATCAAAACCGAACCTTCGGTTTCGGTTTGCGCAAAAAAACATGTTTCGGTCGGACACTGAATGTTACATTTCCAAGAGATCCTGTCCCTATTCTGATAGTTTTTCGAAAAACGGATCCCGTCGTACAACAACATCGTCGTTCCTTTATTCGTGTGAACGAATCTGGGAACTGTCCAGAATACGAATATATTTACGATACCTTAATGAGAAACATGAAAATGCAATACTAGGTAATATGTGATAATATCCTTAACAATAATCACACATTACCTAGTTCCACCACATAAATTTAAGTAGCTTAATAAATTTGTTACAATGCCCTGACAGGGCTCGTGTTTGAGATCTTCACTAGGTTACCTTACTCGTAAAATGTACTCGCAAATGTACAACATGAATGCTACAAACTTGATTACTCACAGTAATAGTAACTATCAAGATTCACGATAATGCGCCTCCGCGCAGGTAACATTACCATAATTATAATGATAACACTACTGTATATTGAGATTATTTTTAGTTGCCAATTTTTTATCAATTTTACACAAGAATGAAGAATATATTTAAACACTGTGACATAATTAAAAATTTCAAATTACTTATCAGACTACAGATAAATTTACATAATGAAACTAAGCTAAAAATCAGCATCATATATTTAGCGACATCTAAAGAGATGATTTCAAAAACTACTTAATAACTAGTAATACTGATCTAAACTAGTTTATACAAATTTGACGTATGAGTATAATCTAAGATTAAGTTCCAATTTCAGTGTGTGCAAGCCAGTATAAGGCGGCACTAATGAGAATTGCGCTTGTTCGAGTGAGTGTGATCATTCTTGACGCAGACGATCATTCCCTCGAAGGTGCAGACGCGTGCTTTGCACCCATACTTGTACTTGTTACACAGCCATGAAATCCTCTCTCTATTCTGATAGTTCTTCAAATATCGGTGCCCACAGTACTCCAGTATTATCGTACCTTTGGTGCTTCTTACAAATCGGGCAACTGTTGAAAGGCAAAATATCACCACCATAAATCCAAATTATAAATATTACAAATCATCCGTGATTCATAAGACAACGAAGGAAGAAACAAAAACACAGGTATAAAGGCAATATGATTTTCGTTACCATTATATCAAAGACACAACAACACGCAATACACAAAGCGACCTACGTTTAACACTTTCAATGCCAAAGAGGTCAAATGCCGTCGTGAGTTGACGTATCCACAGCGCCAATAAATGTTGATGGCGACTCATCTCCAATTTTAAATGAGGCGGATGGCGGTGAAAGAGTTAAATTATGTCAATAAGCACTAAATTAATACAATTTTAGGTGTAAGTAATACTCGTCGATCCATTCGCTGCCTACTAAGTATATTCTTCGAAATGTAAATGAACTTTTATGCTGCTGACTACAGTTTAAGCCTTCAGTCCTGATTCTATTATTGCATCCTCTAAACGTACATTCCCAAGATATAACTCCGTTGCTGCCTTGATAGTTTTTGTAATACCTACTTGTTATTGTTATACTTGACAACTAGTTTTCCTATTTTGGTTGTATACAATACTGCTCCTAAAAGCTGACGAGGTGTTATAATTTTCTGGTATTTACATAGAATAGGTAAAAACAGCATTTAAGCATTTATTTATTTATGTACGTTCTAGTACCCATAGTACAAGCTTTGCTTAGTTTGGGACTAGGTCGATTTGCGTATGATTGTCCTTAATTTTTTATTAATTTCATTTATTTATTTATTTTAACATGTAAAAAAGATGCTGAGGCTTGTCAATCTTCTTCCTGAATCCAGCAAATGCAATTACCTTTTCCCATAAGCTACGCACCTACACTAGCCGATACTGCACTTCTTTAATTATACAAACGAACTAAACTTATTCTTCATGATGAGTGTGCGGGGTGCCGCTGCTTATAACCTCCAAGCCTTGCGTCCTGATTCTGTTCTTGCACCCTTTAAAACTGCACACCCAAGATATGACGCCGCTGCTTCCTTCATAGTTCTTGTGGTAGATACTGTTGTTGTATTTTAGTCCTAATTTGCCTTTATTAGTCGTGTAAAACACTGCTTCCCCTAAAACAAGTTACAACATGATATCGTTATTATTATCCTCTAAACGTACATCTCCAAGATGTAACACCGTTGACAGTTCTTGTCATACGTATTATTGTTATACTTCACAACCAGTGTTTACTTCTTTTGGTTGTATAGAATAGTTACTGCATCTAAAAAGCCAAAAAATAGTTGTTAACTTTCTGGTCTTTACACATAAAAAAGTAGTTGAAAACAGATTAAAATAAAATTATGTTTTATACCTGATTTTATAATTAATCACGGCATTGCATGAAGACATTGTACAAATAATGCTTGTACTTGAGACTTGCCTTACTAACTCCGCCAAAAGTTATCAAAGTTTTTACAGTTGTCGTATGATTATATACATATCTACTGCGTAATACCTACACCACCTACACTAGTCGATACTGCATGATTTATATAAATCAAACGAACTAATCTATTCTTCATGGTGAGTGTGCGGAATGCTGTTGCTTATAACCTCCAAGCCTCGCGTTCTGATTCTATTCTTGCACCCTTTAAAACTGCACACCCAAGATATGACGCCGCTGCTTCCTTCATAGTTCTTGTGGTAGTTACGATGTTGTATTTTACTCCTAATCCTCCTTTAATTGTGTAAAATACTGCTTCCACTAAAACAAGTTTCAACATTATATTACTAGTGGCTCTGTGTGCTTTTTCAGAAAATGTTTTTTCGAAATAATAAAAAATAAACAATCGAAAATAAAAATACTGTATAGTATTTATCGAACTCGCTCACACAATTTCACGAGAATCAGTTGAGAAATGCGACATGTAGATTAGAACAGCTGGACAGCCGGACATGCGAAATAATTCTGGCCCAAGCTGAAACGGAGAACTTCGTTCGCTTCGCTGGCTCGTTCAATAAGTAATTGCAATCGGTTAACTAATCAAAAATGCATGAAATAGACAAATGTTAACGGTTTTCTAAGACATAGAGTTCCCAAGGACACCAAGTTAGTAAGAAGGTAAATAATGTCACGTGAAGTGCCAAATATCAAGGACAATTTCTTATCTTTCGCCTTTTTTATGTAAGTAATTGCAATTCAACTTAGGGACGCATCTAATGGTGTAAGTAGATTATTTTTTGTATGAAAATAACGAGAAGCAAAAGTTTGGCAAAAAGCCAAATGAAATTGTCGTTCTATAAGTATTGTACCTATATATGTGGGACGCCGAGTTTTAATAAAACAGTTGGGTACTTTAAACACGTTTAATGAACTATAACTATTCATCTTTTACAACTTTAAATTGAATTTTTATTATCTTAGTTAAACAGGCTTAAATTAAATTCTAAGAGTAGAATGTTATATATACCTTGAATCGTCACGGAATGAATGCGCCAACGCTTGCTGTTCGTAACCTGTCCTCGCCTGATCGCCACCATCGATGGTCATTGACGGTCAGTATTCATGATTTCAGCAGCTTCGTATTCTGGCATTTAAAACTGAATTCCTTAATGCTTTTTCAGTTAAATTAAAACGTAAGATGAATGTTCGTTATAGTAAATGTAAAGTATGATTCTAACAATTAAAACATTTATTTTCAGGTAAAGGTTTTAACATACATGTCGAAATATTTAAGTGGCTAAGTGTAGCCAATAAGAGGCCGTGGTTAACCGCATTAAATTCGTTGAAAAAATCTATCAAAACCAATACTGTTAGTTGAGAATATACCATACTCTGCCTCACATCTTCAACGATTTTAAGCAATGACGTTGTTGTACCAGGGCGAAAGCCCGATTGATTCTAAGAGAGGAAGTGGTTAGAGTGGATGTGGGCTGAAAGCTACTTGTGAACCACGGCTTCTAAAACCTTAGAGAGGAAAGGGAGAATAGAAATGGGACTAAAATATTTTAGTAAGGAGGGGTTAATGCCAGAGGGATGAGATGAGCATTACGCCACAAAGAAGGAAAAACCCCAGTGGACAGTGAAAAGTTAACAGTACGAGTGATAACTGGGAGAATACATTCAAAGATTCTTACAACCTCATCATGACCAACAAACAGCATTCGACTTGATAGACTTAACTATCTTACTAACTTCGTCTTCGGCGGCAAAAGTGAAACAATTGAGTGTTTCAGAAGGGCATGGCAAAGCAATATGAAAGAAGTGGTTTGGGCTTTGGTAAGGGGGTCTACTGAGGAAGATTAGCAAAGTGAGAATTGAGATCGTTTAAGGAAAAAGCAATTCCCGTTGCCGTTGCCGTTGGGGCGGAAAGGTTCTCGAGTGGCGACCACGTACCGGAAGGCGCGGCGTGGGTAGGCCCCCCACAAGGTGGACTGATGACCTGGTAAAGGTCACGGGAGTCCGCTGGATGCGGGTGGCGCAGGACCGGTCAATTTGGAACTCTCTGGGGGAGGCCTATGTCCAGCAGTGGACGTCTTTCGGCTGATATGATGATGATGATGATGAAGGAAAAAGAAGCAAGAGAAGTGTGTTTCTTTGGGAGTTTACCAACGCCTACAGAGTTTAAAAACTTCTAAGTCGCCTTAGTGGAGGAGGACACATTTTCGTATATATATATTTGCGCTTGGCTGCTCTCACCATCTGATTACACACCTATTCTTGCAAATTTAAATTTTTACAATACTCATCATTGTTTACAATTTTATCAAAAATTTACTGCATTCTCGCATGCTACCTAATATCAGGTATTGATGTAGGCACTATTTTGCCATCGAACGCCATCTGATCTTCCAACCTTGTTGAGGTATAGCGCTTCGTCGATTATTGAAGTATGACTGCAGCAAGTTTTTCAGCTACCCAAAGGCCTCTAAATCGGCTTAAAGACTGCTAAGCGTACTACCACCAAATTTTAAAAGTTTACTTAACTAGTGCGATAGTCTGGGTACCACTAGGTCGTGAGCGTTGAATTGAAAAGCAAACGGTAAACATCAAATGATATCCTGTACACGAGTAAGAATTTGAACCTGCAGATTGAAAGTCGCACGCTTGAACTCTTGAAAAATTGACTGCATTTTATTCAGTAATCTCATTGGTTTCTTCATAATTCTCGTTATTGTCTTCCTGTGCATCTCTTTCATCAAAAGTGTTATTATCTTTTTCAAGAAGTGCTAAAACATTGGTTCCGGATTCATTATAGGTGCCGGCCACTCGTTGAATTAGTTCCCTTTTAAAGTTCCAGTCAACTTTTTTCATTCGCCTTTTAGGGGCAGACTTTCTTAAACCCTTACTTTCAAAACGCTTTCTCGAATTTTTCAGAATAGTTTTAAAAAATGCGTCGCATTCTTGCTCTCTAAAGGTAGAGTCAGATTCTCTAACAAGCGTAAAGAAACATTTCCTGAAGTTGGTATAGAATTTGAAAGGAACTTTTTGGACCTCATTTTTACTGTTCCCTGCCCATGAGCAATGCATAAGGCATTCGCGGCTAACGAAATAGTCAATAAGTATGTAGCAAGACTCGAGACCTCTGCACATACCACTATCACCACAAATAACTTTCATTTCTGATACTACCTGGTCAAAAAATTCTTCATGCCCTAAATTCACTTCTAATTCATCAATCTCTTGCACATTTTTAGCAGGTTTTAGACTCATAAAAAGCGGAACAGAAGTATTAGTATCATTAGTAGTCTGTACATCAGATGTAGATGATTTGGTAAATCTTAATTTGTTCACCGTGGATTGTATTTTGGTTAACTGGCTCATCATCTTCGATTGATCGGAAAGGATTGTCCGCAATGAAGATTTATCTACTCGTATAGAACTTATCAGCTGTTCTTTCAAATTACGTCTGCCATCTGTAACATGAACGTCATCGACTTGTAATCCTGATAATGAGTCGTTCCCAGCGGCTGTAGTACTGGTAGTCGAATTACATGTGTGAGAATTTGTGCGCCCTGAAATAAAGGTTTTTTTGTTATAAACTGACATGTAAAACTATGTTTTATCAAGGAATAAATGAATGAATGAATTACTACATTGAATGGATAACATTCCAAATGTCAACTTAAGTTTAACTTCTAAAAGATGGGGTACAAATATATAAATAATTGTAAAGGTCTTTGATTATAAAAAAATATATTTCTTAGTCATGTAAAACTCACATCCCCAAAAATCAGTTCACATGTCGATGCTAATGATTCGTGCATAAAAGAATCAAATATGAACCCTTTTCAGACCACATACAACAATTAGTAGTTATTTGCATGAATTTTTAAAATTTATTATAGTTATACTTTGATATAGCGGCCGTTTCTGTAAACATAGTTCGGCGGCGGGTGCGTATGCGCCGTGTTGACTGGGTTCACGCGCCGCTGTCCCAGGTACTGCACGCGCGCTCTGCAGCCCAGCGCCTTCGACGAGCACAGGTATTGCGACGACTGGTGGTTTTGCGAATATGTGTATCCATCTACCATGAGTAAAAACTTCTTGCCTGACCTCGTCGGTAGTAACATAACGCCTAAAAACGGGTTGAATAAATAAATGTTTTCATCAAATTGTCGGACCAATTTGGCACAGTGAAATACATGGAGAAAATCTCAGGAACGAATATGCATGCTTATCACCAGAATATAGTCGAAAGTCCAATACGGAACCGAAAATCGAGGGGATGGCTGGTTAGATTTTGAAATGGTGTTACATTGCATATCCGCCAGAGTAGTTACCTAAGGTTTATTTTTTAATATTTAGTGTTAATTCAACCAAACAAACGAAGTTGATTCCGAAGTTAGTCCATATTAAATTTATTTTAGCATAAATTGAGAAAATCTGGGCTTACATTACAGCAATAATACCTTTATGGCTTGAAAATTATGAAAATTCTCCGCAATACTAATCTTATGTGATCACATCTTTTCGTCGGTGTTATTGGGAATTTAAATTTCTCGCACCAATTGATGTAATAAAATGAAAATCTTTTAAAGAATATTAAAAATCACATGAAGGTGAATATATTATTAGCCAGTACTGTAAAATGTAAATACCCAAACGGACTGATACCACAGGTGTCACGCGGCAGTGCAGAGAACGATGAAATCTACAGAGACAAACTACATATTATCATGGAAATATGATATTCGGAATCGTGATTAACCCATTCCCGGCCCGTGACGACACATATGCGTCCCTACGCCGTAGTCGCTTTCCGCTACATACGAGTAAAAGACAGGGGATCGGCTACGAGCGTAGCGCGTAGCGATTCTGGGCCATGAATGTGTTAAAAGACTTGTATGTAAATGAGGTTATATATGTATTTTTTATACTATAGTCACATAGAATAGCCAAAGAACTTTAACATTTAATACTAATAATGAGGTCAACAAAGAGAAATAAGGGGTTATGGAGCTGGAACTAACAACTATTTCCTAATACCTATCGTTATGAGGCGGATAGAAATCTAGGTTCTGGTGTTAAAATATTGATAAATTACCAAAGTTACTTCAAATACAGTAAGTCCAATCCATAATTGTGTTTTAATCAGTAGTAACATTGATTGTATCGTCATCGTTATCCTCGTCATTCCCCTCTTTATACTCTGTCAATGCTAAAACATCGCTAACATGCAGTATGAGTTCCTTCTTTAAGTTCCAGTCGCCTCTTTTCAGCCGCCTTCTAGGAGTTGACTTTCTTAGCCCTTTACTTTTTAAACGACTCCTTGAATTTCGCAAAATAAGCTATAAAAATGCGTCACAATTTTGCTCACTAAATGTCGAGTCAGCTTGCCTAACCAGCGTGAAGAAGCAATTTCTGAAGTTTGTGTACGATTTAAAAGCAATTTTTTGGATATCATTTCTACTATTCCCCGACCACGAGAAATTCATGATGCATTTACGGGTGATGAAATGGTCAATAAGTCGGTAAAAGGACTCGACGCCTCTGCTCGTACCATTAGAACCACAAATCACTTCCGATTCTGATACTACTTGAGCGAAAAACTCTTCATTGCCTAAATTCACCTCCAGTTCATCGAACTCATCCACAGTTTTCGCGGGTCTCAGACCTCTAAGAGGTATGACAGTAGTTTTCTGTTCCTTTGTTGACTGTACATCCGACGTGGATGTGCTAGTGAATCTTGAATATTTCATCATAGATTGTATTTTCGTTAACGGGCACATAATTTTCGATTGATTGGAAAGGAGTGACTGCAATATAGATGTATCGACTAGTATATTAGAACTTGTCTGCCGTTCATCCGATTTATGTTTGTCCTGTAAACTGTTACTTGGAACAGAGACTTCAGGGACTTGTAAACAACTTGCTAATGGGTCCTGTTCGGCGGCTGTAGTAGTACTCGAAGTTGAATCACCTGCTCGTATTCCCGAGCACCCTGCACAAGAATAACGTTTTATTGTATTACCAGCACTGCTAAATATTCAGTTTTAATGTAAAAGAACGACTTATAGGTACTACGTTTAATAAAATGAAATACAAAAATTAAAAGCAAAAATCGTTTCATCCTCGTAAAAGCTGCCCTATGTAAAAATAATTTTATACGAAAATTAATAACTAATATAAAATAAATCTAATAATAGATAATAAATTTATCCTAACAGATGAATATATAAAATATCACCGATTTACGTATCGCGATGAGTAAACCGTATCACCATGCATAGCTTATACTTAGGTAGCACTAGTTTCGGAATATACCTAGTCAGAGATCAACAATTAAAAGTAAGCTTTGTCTAAATATATCAACAATAGTCATATTATATAATGTTATTATAAACTGAAATTATCTAATATCTAAAGAGAGAGATAAATTATTGCTCATTATCAATGTATCACTTTGTTCAGTCGGGCGCTGATCTTTCTAATCATCAGGGTTAGGTGGTCGGAGCCAGAGGTCTGTTGTTGGTAGTATTCGAGGGTAGTTTAGGGGGAGGGCGAGGGAAGCTGCTCGGGGCGAGGTAAGCGGGTAAGGGAGAAGGGCAGCTGCGGTGGCGAGGAGGCTGGACAGCGAAGCCGTGGAAGTGGCCGTGGCTGCGGGGAGCGCGCGCGGGCGCAGCTGGACGAACGCGCCGTTGCCGCAGCGGGCGTGGGACGGGGGAACATGGTTGTGTTTGTCTCCTGACGCCACGAGCTTGCCGCTGGAGAGTCGCACGCGCGCACGACATCCCATGTGCTTCGACGAGCAGTAGAAGAACCGCCCGCCGACCTGCGAATACGTGTAACCGCGAAGCACCAGAATGTATTTGCCTTTCTCCGTAGGTATAAACTGAACATCTGCAAACAATAAGCATAATTAATATACGATTCAGAATGCGACGACTAGGAATAAGGGAACATATTAAACGAGCGAGCGAAGCCAACGAAGTTATCCGTTTCGTTTGGGTCAAAATTAATTCGTAAGTTTTATTGGAGCTCGAGAAGATGCTGGAAGATGACATCATCGAAGAGTACGAGTTTCCATGGTCAGCTCCCGTAGTACTAGTCCCGAAGCGTGACAACTCCATAAGGGTGTGCGTTGATTACAGGAAACTGAATGCGGTCACGAAGCCCCACCGATACCTACTATAGAGTCACCGCTCCCCGACGCAGCTACCGATTCAAAAGTTAACGGACTTTTGGTCCACATTTCTCGGAACACTTGTCTTGTCAGGCCGTCACTGAAAATTTTCGCTCCAGGTTACGGCAATGCCAAAATAATGAAGGATCACATATGGATGACGTATTTTTAAAAAACAAAATCCCTATTCATGTGTTTTCATAATTAATAAACGGTTTTCATCTGATATAATTAGTTTTCATTTTATTTTAGTTTGAAATGTAAAAAGAGTTATGGTCCACCCTGTATTACTTTTCAAAAATCACATTCAAAACAAAAGTTAGAAAATATTGGTTTTTAGGTTAAATTATGAATTTTCGAACGTGTTTTTGTTCAGCGTTTTTTAGAGGGCTTTAGCTATGAAATTTAAATAACGATTCGACCTATTCCTGTCACTTACATTTCTCGTAACGCAATGAAAGAGACAGCACGAATGAAGTTCAAATGTTCCGAATTTCTCGGCTATAAAATGACAGTGCTTGGCCTCAAAATTAAAAAGCTACTTTGTGTCGCGGAGTCAGCAAAATCGCATTTTGCTCATTGTTTTCACACAGCAAAATGTTGTTCAAGCTGCTGAGGTGAAAAAAGACGATTTGTTATATAATGCCTACTAAAAAGTGTAATAAATCAAAGGAGAATTAGTTTTTTTTAAGTTTAAGTACTATTTTTTATCTAAGTAAATATTTTTTTTTATAGATTTAATCAGAATAACATTGACCCTCTGTCAGTGCTTGTCGTTCAGCAAAAAAATCCTATTCTATAAAAAAAGTATTGATACTTGTACTATCGCCCACACAGTTAGCTGACCATCCGTGCACTTTATGTGCATTGTAATAAGGTTCAATATAAAAACAGGATGGTCAGTTAACTGTGTTGGCGTTTGTACTGAACTCATGCTCGAAAAGTGTGTCATATTAGGCTAAGCAAGCGGGGCTAAAGTAGTACATTTAGCTCCTAGAGAATATATGTATACATATTTATGATTTTTAAAACATTGAATTTGACCAATCAAAACACTTCACAGTATTAGATCCAATAATCACAACTATTTCAAAAAAAACATTTGTATTTGCTATCAACTAACCAGATTACAGCTAATATTAAAATCGGCCAATCAGAAAACAGAATTCATTTCAAACATCAGGTGTTTTAGTCCCTAATTCGTAATCATTAAATAAAATAAACGCCTCTGACCGTCAATAGCCGCGTTCAAACGTTCAAGTGTGATTGACTACATACATGGCATAAGCTACGAGATAGAGCGGGATAGACTGCTGTCTATCTCAATTTATCTTATGCCCCGTATGCTGTCCGCCGCGCTCGGCCATTTTTTTTGTAGTGTCAATATTTCGTAGGTATCTGTGTCAAAGCAGCTTATTAAAAAAAAACAACCCGCCTAATTTAACAATCTTTTCGCTGTGGAATTTATTACTGATTGTGGATGGATAATCTTTGTTCTTACTATTTTCTCGCAGTCGAAGTGAAAAGTATAGTGTATAACTCTGGTCTAAAAGTCATATTAGGTACCCCTGGAACAATTTTCCCTCACTTCGCTCGCGCTGTGTCAAAACAGCTTATTAAAAAAAACATCCCGCCTAATTTAACAATCTTTTCTCTGTGGAATTTATTATTGATTGTGGATGGATAATCTTTGCTTTTACTATTTTCTCGCAGTCGAAGTGAAAAGTAGAGTTTATAACTCTGGTCTAAAAGCCATATTACCCCTGGAACAATTTTCCCTCACTTCGCTCGCGAAAATAACCATCTCCTGGTATGGCTTATTGTAGCCCCTTGTCATGCAATCTACTATATTTATCTTTATAATAAAAACTCGGAGTTTTTATTTACTCTCAGTATGGCAAAGAACAAGACATGGATTAAACAATAAAATGACTTCTTTTTATACGATGATACTATCTTTTTGTTTTATAAAATCCGATGTATGGCCTATAAAATCCGATGGTTGCCGCGGGATAATAATAATACTGACAATTACCAACAGGTAAGGAAGTCAGGGCGACAACAGTAAGCTCTCGTTAAAGTATAAAATACCGCATACTAATATTTAACCCTCGAATTTCTCTTGCGTTTCATTTTACTGTACTAGAAACATTTTTAACGACAATTACGCATGTTCCTAGGAACAGCATCAGGTGGATGATTGTGTTCATTCTTCAATTCCAAGAATGTATTACATTCGGTAGTAAACACAGCCGCCTTACAACTTCTGTAGCTCTCTTTGGAGCATCGCCACCGCTTCTTGAAGCCATTGCTTCGATGGAGCATGAACTTGAAACCTTTGTACAGCATAACTAGTTGGCCTTTGTTGGTTGCGAAGAACTCTGGGTCATCTGAAAGTTAATAGTATTTTAGTAAAAAAACATGTCATCGTTCCTGCGGTTAATTATGTGTATGGTTAAAATTGTTAACGGCCTATGTGCATGTCAGTTAAGTTTTGGTTACACATATTTGTATAAGAGGAGAGATTAATCAAAAATTTAACTTTATAGATCTGAACTTACGCTAGGTCCACACCCACAGGAAAGACAAAAACCTACATTTCTGTAATACCGGTTAGTGCTGGATCAATTGACATACAATCGGTGTTTATTGTATATATGCCAGCACCATGGCAATTAACTCATTCAGCGCCATTTCACGGCACATGCGTCGGAGCGTTCATAATTCGTATGTAGCTTTTCGCCACGTATTTATGAACTTAACACGTTGAATGCGGGGCTTCATTCTTAAAACCTTCACTCAGTGCTATACATACCATTTTAGTATTGTATTGTGTCCTTCCAATGGTGCGGTACAAGACTGTAATGGCTTGTAGCAAGACGTTTAGATTTTGCCTAATATATCTTTATTGATTAAATATATAGTAAATTTGACTGGGAACTGGTAGTTAAAGGATCGATCTACCCAAATTTAGCGTCGCCACCGATTATAGGATATAGTTTAGAAATTACAACACATCTAATTAACGATACGGAGGTGACTTGTACCGCACCACAGGAATAGGACTTTGCAGCTTGTATCGATGTTTTTATAGAGATGGGAAATATATTGAAAAAAAAAAACGATATCGGTACCATCATTTAATTAAAATTAACAAAAATTACACATTTGTATGGGATTTATTAAAACATTCCAAACATACAGATTTTTCACATTCTTGGCAATAGGTAAACACTGGTCGTACTTTTCTGTCAGCTTCTCGACTAGACATTGTTTTCCTTAGTTCCTTGTAGCACTGGATACACATCTTCCTTTTTTTTCCTTTTTGAAAAGTATGCACTTTCTTTTTTTCTGGAATAATTTCATCTTTGAAAGAATTTATTGTCAATGATTCCACAATCGATTCAGTAAAACTCATCAAACTCATAAATTTTTAATCATACCTAAAATCGGTTGTGCTGTCGATATCTGTGATAGTGTAACCGTTGATGTTGGAGGTACAATAATATTGTCCAACACACGTATTTTTGAACCGGTCCCACTTGCATTTTCGCCTTTGATTGTGAACATCCGGCCATCACCTGCTCCTTTCTTCTCCTGCTCATCAAACACTTTCTGTAAAAATTTTCGCGATCTCTTTCTACTTGATGAAAAACAAAAGATACCACGGACGATTAAAAACAAACAAAACACAGGAGATTATTGGTTACCACACTAACATGCACTGACAAGTTCCCCTGGTGCGATACAATACAGTACCTTACGAGACACTTTTGGCTGGTACCGCACAGAAATAAATTTTTTATTATCTAGTGCGGTACAATCCAAAATTGTCTTGTATGCTTTTTTTCTCCTATTGGATAGAATTTTAAGTGGCAAACATAAATGTATACTTGACTCTTTCTAGCAAACAGAATTTCGTTATGAAATCGCCTCCGCACCTGACAAAGGCAACCTATTTTCTACTACCGCACCACACGGAAGTCCAATACGAGTCAGAAGTGGCTTGTATCGCACTCAACGTGTTAAGCTTATACGGACTACGTAGCGCTGCGAGCCTAGCATGACAGTGAATGAGTCAAGAGCTACGCGTAGAGGGAGTTATCGCTTCTTCTCTGTTCTATGTTGACTCTTTGATACAACGCGGCAGGCATGTCTAAGTTTAGTTAAATATCTTATAAGTAATGAATAAAGAAAACAATACATACTGTTTTGAAATGATCTTATTGACATAGATTATATTGATTATACAACTTAGAGAACATCAGGACCATTATGGCGTAGCATTACTATCATACTTACACGCATGGCAATCTTCTTAACTGTCTTGAAACATTATCTAGGAATAATATTTTCAACCTATCTACATTAAATCTATCTAATCATGAAATCCTAATACAAAATAAGAGCAAATAAAATATTCTGATTATTCAAAAACATATTTGGGAACACCTACACTATTTTCACAGCTTTTATATTTTATTTTATTTATATTTACACTCGATCATACAAAACAATTAAGATTTTTTTTATGTTTATGCTAACGAGATCGTTAAAATGCGAAATCAATATACATATTTAAATGTAATCGGCAATTGAAAAATCCTAACGCTATAACAACTACAGACATATCCTTTAACTAAGTCGGTTCCTGCATTAGTAGCGAGGGGTGATAGCGCCAGGGAAACTGGCAAAAGATTGAGCTTTAAGGTTCACACACACTTATCAAAGCCTCACTGGATTACCTCCGTCACGCCTCACCGGCTCACCGCTATCCGGCGTCCACGCGTCATGAACCCAACACAAGCACGTAACAGCTCCACCTGAGCAGTCTACCGGTTAACAGCTGTTTTACGTTTGAAGTAGGCCGCCCCACTCACGCGCGGTCCTCTCACCGGCGGCTAGTTGCAAGCTCGGCAATCACCCGGCGATGGCGAGTTGCCCACCCGCCGAGGTGGGGCGATGCCGTTATGGAGCTGATAACTGTGCGTTGCAGTACCTATGGAGTTTCATACAAAGAATACTGACCGGTGCGAGATGGTGCGGTGACGGTCGGGGCCGTCGCGATAAGTGCGCGTTAACCTTTAATGACGCAGGCATACACCCCTCCCACACAGCGCAGATCCTACCGCAGTAACGAACTCAGTTAAACGATAAAACACCTACCTACCCTATTTATTAAGAATCTTAACAATGCAAGCTGATTTGATAGGGTGGATGGCTGTGCTTGTGATGGTAATCAACTACCCTACAGCCAATCGTGACCACTATAGCATGGCACTTGTTGTGTCGACTCTCCGTGCAGAGCCACTTGACCCTGGATGAGCAGACGGAGTGCCTGGTGTACTGGTGGCCTTTGTGGTTCATGATGCGCGCTCCCATGGCCGACGTGTGGAATGTGGGGCGATCTGTGGGGGGAACACTGGTTAGTACCTTATTTGTTTGATTGTTAACTTAGGATATTCTTAGTTAGTAAAAAAATTTAAGATGTCACCGAAACGTGCTTCGCCCAGCACAATAAGTTGAAAAACCCCCGACTTTTTCATTTCAAAGTCAATATCTCAAAAACGGCTGAACTGATTTTGATGAAAAATAGCTTAGAACACTCGGGTTACAATTATCTATTACACAAAAAATTCAAATCGGTCCATCCGTTTGGCAGCTACGATACAACAGACAGATACACAGATACACAGACACGTTAAACTTATACCACCCCGCTCTTTGAGTCGGGGGTAAAAAAACTTGAATTACAGGATGCTCCAAAACTACGTTTAAATTATTTTTAATAGCGGTGTCATACGAGCATACGGTCTGCCTAATGGTAAGCAGACACCGTAGTCTATTTTATTCGACTCTTTATTGGTTTGAGGATTGTGTTGATAGCTGTCAATTTGGAAGAACTGCTGCTTGAAGAATATCTAGATTCTTGATTTATTAGTTATAACCAACATATGAGTGGATTGCAATTACCCATATATTTTATATGGGTAATTGCCGTCACGAAACTGTAAAAAATTAAAGCATAGATTAGATTAAAGCTCTTAACTATGTACAATTTTTTTGCAATCCACTCATATGACACCTGATTCTACTAATAAGAAAGGTTTATCAACGTATTTTTGTGCCAGCCTGTATTTAAATTATAGGTTAATAATTTGAGTTAACGTCTAACGTCAAAAAAAATTATATAGATGTGTTAAGATAAAAAACATCTAACGGCTTTGGATGGATTGTCAGGCGTCAAGTCAAAATATATACCAAAGTAATTTTCGGGTATTAGGCACGTATTTAAACACAAAAGTTTTTCTCCTCTATTTAATTTCTATTCAAGCATAATGCAATGCGCGTTTCAAATCGGTATATAATATATACAAGTATAACCATTATATTAAAATAATTTAATATAAATCTAGTGAAGATCATACTAACATTTACTATCATCGTTCATAAACATTGCTGATTAAAATGATAAGTATTATATTGAATAATTATTAAAAATAATAATTAATTATAATTATTGTTATTATAATCTCTGCACCACCTACTGTATTATCTAGTTTTATCTCTTTCTCCGATACCCAAAGGTTGTCTGGAAGAGATCGCTCTTCAGCGATAAGACCGCCTGTTGTCTACCTCTACCTACATGTTATTGTATTGTTTCTCTCTGTAACTGCTTTGTTTTTGTGAGGTGTGCAATAAAGAGTATTTGTATTGTATTGTATTATTATAAAAATATTTGTACATTTTAACGTAGAAATTCATTGTGTAGGCGGAACACGAATTGAAAAATCATAACTCAGTCAATTATGACTAGTCATGCGCAGGACACTGAAGTAGATGTGATATAACTAAAGGGTCAATCACGTAACGCATTGTACGCGCTTCAGTTAGATCTAAATGTATTTTTTTATACGAGAAAATGACAGTTAAATCTACCTAAGGCGCGTAAGAAATATTACGTGATCCCACTGGTCATGTCGTCGCTTTCACATCAATCGGACACGTTAACTTTAACCAGTCGAGTTAACGGAAACGTAATGTCAAGGTTATATCTTTGGTAGGCCACCACTCACTGTCAGGGTGTTTGATTCAGTTCGTCACAACCAGAACAAAGACATGGTTACCGATTTTAGACACAACAAAATAATTGTACACTTTCTTAGGTTTTGTTAACAGTACATACTT
The DNA here is from genome assembly GCA_932294315.1 of Epinotia nisella. Classification (NCBI taxonomy): domain Eukaryota; kingdom Metazoa; phylum Arthropoda; class Insecta; order Lepidoptera; family Tortricidae; genus Epinotia; species Epinotia nisella. The sequence goes on along the minus strand of OW028675.1, from coordinate 28,332,282 downwards.
ATGAAATAAAATAAATGCATTGAAATTGTGAGTTTTAAGTAAGTGTATATATATACATTCAAGGTTTTTTGGTTTGACGTACCCAGGGCGCTTTAAGCTGGGTCCATATTTGTATAATTTTGCCGATCACGCGTATCGTATCGAGCTCGCGTATCGTAAGTATGGACGCTCACTTTGGGCACACCATATCACTAGCATCGTCGTGCGAAAAAATGCGTCCATACTAACCGTAGGCCCGCCGTAGCAGCGTATCGTATCATAACGCCGTATCATTAAGTGTCCGTCCGTATCCCCTTTGATGATCGAGGAAAACCCGTCTCGAGAGCGACCACGGCGTATCGTGTATCAAATCATAACTTCGTATCGTGATACAGTATCAAAACACGTCCATACTTACAGATCTTGATACGCGTATCCGATCGCGAGTGTGCGGGGTATATAATAAACGCGTGTCAACATCGATCCCGAGCGATCAGATACGGCGCGCCGCATGATCGCGCTATTTTTGCGTCTACACACTAGCGATCTTGATACGCGTCGGTGCAACGCGATGGAGATACCTACGATACGATAAAATGATACAAATGTGAACCCAGCTATAGGGTATCTGAACTAATTATATAATTGACCCTTCGCCACAAACATGTCCGGTGACGTCACAATCAGCTCCGGCTCCGACGGCGGCGGCGGATGGCTGTGGTTGCCGTTGACCTTGACGATCTTATCGTCGATGGTGAACACGCTGCCCCGGCAACCAAAGCGCTGGTGGGTTGCGCACTGCCAACGCACCTTCGGCCCGTGGTTCCGGTGGCGAACGTAGCGGTAACCGACCAGGCAGAGGGTTCGCGCGCCGCGCACTGACCTTAAGAATGTGGCACCTGTAAATGGACGATGCTGTAGTCTTGTTTAGGAATGTCGTATCAAGAAAGCATGGGTTATTGTTATGCGAAGGTACTCACCTCAACATTAATACCTACATATTAACGTAGTTTTTTTTTTATTTGCCTATTCCCATTTAATGACTCTTATTTCAGTATAATTAAAGAACGATTTATTGTAGTAATACTCCACTCTGTCGTACAAACAGAACTTTTTAGGTTAAATTACATATCAACGGTAGTCCAACCAAACAATACTGATTTTATTGATTAAAGAACGAATAATTTAAATAATACTCCACTCTGTCGTTCAAACAGAATTATTTAGCTAAAATAAACATCAACGGTAGTCCAACCAAACAGTATAATGATTTTAGTAATTAAATAACAATTTATTGTTCAAACAGAACTTTATAGATAAAATTACCAAAGAATAATGATTTTTAGTCGTATTTTAACCTGACGTGTGATGTCAAGCTATGAAGCCATATTCTAAGTACTTGAATAATAATCTGTTTACTTATTCAGAACCTGTTCTCAAAGCTTTAGAAGAAGACATTTTACAGAGTTTCTGCCTTCGATAGAAAGCTCTAGCTGCCTCTCTGTTTTTCTCCCTGACAGAACTCCTCTTTGCCGGGGATAATTTACTGACGGGCATAATTTTTCCCGGTCTCTTTCTTTTGCGGTATCGCTCTCCCTCTGTCTCTTTTGCTTCTGCGTATTTTTTAGCATCATGTTTAATCAAGTCTCTTGTCAGACGAGCTTTTACTTTTGCCTTTTCTAATGTCTCTTCGTAGGTATTGCACAAATATAGGCAGACTTAATGCCATCAAACATCTCTACTAGTCAACCATCTAACTAATAAATATACAACTTGACGGCTTCAATATATTAAGTGGAAAAAAGAGACTATAGATACTAGGATAAGGCGAATAGCCATATAATTTAACTATTCATTGGCTATTCGCCAATAAATATTTTTGTCTGAATCACAAAAAAATGTTTCCCAACTGTACGCTTTTCTCTAAAGCACATACATTTTAAAAATCAAAAGCTTTGGAGTCTTCGAGAAAATTTGCTTTTTGCCGAAATGAAAATATTAGTACAGAAAAAACAGTTGAGAAATGATATTTAGTGATTGCAATAGGATATCCAAATCAAGTCATTACGTAATAATCAAAGTTTAACACCATCCCAAAAAAAAAAACTAAAAACCAAATAACTAAGGCAATTCATCATCATTGGAAGCTTTCGACATCGTCTTCCAGAGCTTCTGTCTTTGATAATAAGCTCTAGCGTTTTCTCTATTTCTTTCCCTGACAGCTCTCCTTTCTGCTGGCGATAATTTACTAATCGGCAATAGTTTCCCCTGTGTCCTTCTTTCTCGGTATCTCTCTCGTTCCTTTAGTTTCACCTCAGCATATTTTTCAGTGTTTTCTTTAAGTTTGATCCTCCGAAGACGCGCACTTATTTTCCGTTTTTCTAACCTTTCCTCTGGGGTCTGTATCCTTTTTCTTTTTATCTTGCGACCTATGTAAAAGGAGACACACCAGTTTTTATATTGTTATTATCGTGCAGATAAATGCCCGATTAGATAATTAAACGGTTGCTTTCATTGTTGGCTTAGGGACTAGTTACCTAATAAAAAACATACTGTGTTATAAACAAACTTTGTTCAAGAATGATAACAATAAAATTGACTTCACGGTTATACTGAAATTTAATAATTGCATGAGTTTTTTAAACCCTATTTACAAAAAATACGTAAAAAAATTGAAATTTTGTATTATTTACACACGTAACTAATGCTTATAGCTGATTTAACGTACTTGCTTGTTACTTTTAATTCGGTATTACATTTTGTCTAAGACTATATTTTAGTGAAATCTACAATCTAAAAAAATTGTATTGCCCTTAAATCTCGTATACATCATTATTTATTACAACTTAGTTGATTTGCATGTCTTAGTTATTTATATAATGTCAATGTAAAATTGCAAGAACCGTTGGTAACTAGTAAATAATCTACCTAATGAGATTATAAACTGACGGGTAGGTTAGGTTAGGTTATGATGTTAAATCATAAACTAACGTAACCTAACCTACCGTTAGATAATAAAATGACGAAGTTCAGAATTTTACGGTGACATATATATTATATATTACACCGTTTATTGGTAATGAATAAATATATTACACACTGTGTTTTACCAGCACGCTGGCATTTAATAAAACATAAAATAACATGTATGTTTATTAGCAATTGTTTGCATGTATTAGCAAATCATAATTATGTAAATTAACTGCGCAGTTAAGTTCCTAAAATCCGAACCTTCAATGTACTAGGTGTATGAAGAGCTGTCATTTACACTTACTTGTCAATTTACTTTGCTGTACATTACTGGCAATTTAAATTTTGTTAGAATATTTATGTAGTCGGAATTATAGGCCGTGTGGTTGCCGGTTGGAGAATAGCCCACTCCGTGCTTATCCGTGGATGTCGTAGAAGGCGACTAAAGGACTAAAATGACGGCCATCCAAGTCAACTAAGAATTCCCAAGGAGGGTTGACGACAGGCAGGCGGCCGGTCGTAAAATTAAATGCCAAATCCTTTGCAGCATGAATACTGAAACGAATGAGATTAGTGACAGGGTTAGGGCGTACCCCACAGGCGAAGCGCAGGGGCAGCACCCGGCTCCTGTGGGAAATGGACTAGGGTTGTCGCACCAGCCCGGGTGGGGGCGACGTAAGAAGCGAGCCCGGGAACCAAGGTATGTGAGACTGAGGTATGCGAGCTGGAATGTAGGGACGATGACGGGAAGGGGAAGAGAGCTAGCGGATGTGATGAAAAGACGACGAATAAATGTAGCTTTTTTGCAAGAGACGAAGTGGAAGGGTGAGAGAGCTAGAGAGATAGGGGAAGGATATAAATTTTACTACTGTGGGAGTGATGGCAAGCGCAATGGTATCGGTGTAGTACTGGACCATAAATTAAAACAGGGTGTGACAAATGTCAATAGGAAGAGTGACAGAATAATGGCTGTGAAAGTAATTTTAGAGAATGTGGTACTAAATTTTGTAAGTGTGTATGCTCCTCAGTGTGGATGTGATGATGCAGTGAAAGAGAAGTTTTGGGAAGATTTTGATACAGTGATGATGGATATTCCAGACAGTGAAGAAATATATGTGGGTGGAGATTTTAATGGACATGTGGGAAGAATGAATGTAGATTATGAAAGGGTACATGGGGGGTTTGGCTTCGGAAACCGCAACAAAGAAGGAGAAACACTGCTGCAAACTGCTTCCGCCTATGATTTGGGCATTGCCAATACGTGGTTTAAAAAGAGAGATGAACATCTGATCACCTATAAAAGTGGCCAGCATGCGACACAGATTGACTATTTTCTTGTAAAAAGGAAGAAAATCAACTGTGTCAAGGACTGCAAAATAATACCAGGCGAACATCTAGTATCACAACATAGGCTGCTAGTTATGGAAGTGATCATTAAAATCCAGCCACAGACGAAAAAAGAACGGCCCCCTGTTCGAATAAAATGGCATATGCTAGAGAAGAATGAATGTGCAAATAAGTTTAAAGAAAGAGTGGTGGATAAAATGATAGAAATGAGGGATATGGAAGGATTAAATGCAAACGAATGTTGGAAAACGATGGCAAATTGTATAAGGAGAGTAGCGAAAGATGTCTTAGGAGAATCGAAAGGGAAATGTGTGATAGACAAGGAAACATGGTGGTGGAATGATGAGGTACAAGAAAGACTGAAAAAAAAGAAGCTAGCGTTTAAAGAGTGGCAAAGTATTGAAAGTGGAAATGAAAGTGAGAAGGAAGCTAAGAGGATTGAGTACAAAGAGTGTAAGAAGGTAGCTAAGCGAGCAGTTGCTATTGCCAGGTCAGCAGCGGAGGACCAATTATATGACGCTTTAGAGTGTCCTAAAGGCGAGAAACAACTTTATCGCTTAGCAAAAACAAGGGAAAGGAATGCTAGAGATATATGCCACGTAAAATGTGTGAAAGATGATGCTGGAAAGGTGCTGACGGAAGACGAATGTATAAAAGATCGGTGGAAAGGCTACTTTAAAAAGCTTATGAATGAAGAGAATGCGTGGAGCAGGGTGCTACAAAACCAAACAGTGAATATGGGTGTTGTAAGGGAAATTAATATAGATGAAGTAAGGAAGGCTGTGAAAAGTATGAAGAATGCGAAAGCTGTCGGGCCAGATGGAATACCAGGAGAGGTGTGGAAGTTGCTGAGTGAGGATGGATATAGGTGGCTAACCTTGTTCTCCAATAAGTTGTTGCAGGAAGAGAGTATCCCCGACGAATGGTGTGACAGTCTACTTGTGCCCATTTTTAAAAATAAGGGGGATGTACAAGAATGTAACAACTATAGAGGAATAAAGCTCATGTCACATAGTATGAAAGTGTGGGAGAAAGTAATAGAGAGACGAATGAGAGATGAGAGTGAAATAACGCAAAACCAATTCGGATTTATGCCAGGCAGGGGTACAACGGACGCCATATTCGCACTTCGTCAATTATGCGAAAAATATAGACATGCGCAAAAAAACCTGCATATGGTGTTTGTTGACCTCGAAAAGGCTTACGACCGAGTGCCTCGCGAGGTTTTGTGGTGGGCCTTGAAAGAGAAAAGTGTGCCAGGGAAGTATGTAAGGCTGATTCGGTCTATGTATGACAGATGTTGTACACGCGTCCGGTCGGCGGCTGGCACCACCGACAGTTTCAGTGTTACGGTGGGCTTACACCAGGGCTCGGCTTTAAGCCCTTACCTCTTCCTGCTTATAATGGACGCTCTGTCGTCGGACATCCAGGAGGAGGCGCCCTGGTGTATGCTCTTCGCCGATGATATTGTCCTTGTCGGTGAAGATGGACTCGGGGTTGAGAGCAGACTAGAGCAGTGGCGGCTAAAATTGGAGAATGTGGGCTTGAAAATCAGCAGGTCAAAAACTGAACACATGTTTTGCGATTTCGGCAGTCTCTCCAATTTTAGGCACATAGAGCTCGATGGCGTAACGCTGCCGGTCTGCTCCGATTTTCGATACCTCGGGTCACTCATACAGTGTAATGGCGATATTGACCGTGACGTTAGAAACCGAATCAGCGCAGGATGGATGAAATGGCGACAGGTTACGGGAACCATCTGCGACGGCCGAATGCCCCTTCGACTGAAGGGCAAAATTTACAAGACCATTATAAGACCTGTCGTCATGCATGGATCAGAATGTTGGGCCACAAAGATGACGGATGAAACGAGATTGCATGTTACAGAGATGAGAATGTTGAGATGGATGTGTGGCGTGACGAGAATGGATCGAATAAGGAATGAGTATATAAGAGGAAGCCTGAAAGTAGCACCCATAACTGAAAAGCTGAGAGCGAATCGCCTACGGTGGTATGGACATGTTATGCGGAGGGATGATAGTAATGTTGCTAGAAGGGCATTAAGTATGAATGTTGAGGGTTGCAAGAGAAGAGGTAGACCAAGGAAAAGGTGGATGGACTGCGTGAAAGACGATATGAATAGGAAGGAAGTGTGTGATGAGCTGACGGGCGATAGAGAGGTATGGAAGAAAAAAACATGCTGCGCCGACCCCAAGTAAATGGGATAAGGACAAGCGAATGAATTTATGTAGTCGGAATTTTAGTTAATTAATTGAATGAAGGCGATGTTTAAGTTAAAGAATTACGTTAATTTACCCTACTTAAAAAAGCCCGCTTGCCAGTAACGCACTGTATATTAGGTAATGATGACCTGGTAAAGGTCGCGGGAGTCCGCTGGATACGGATGGCGCGAGACCGGTCACTTTGGCACTCTTTGGAGGAGGCCTATGCCCAGCAGTGGCCGTCTTTCGGCTGAAATAATGATGATGATGAATGAATAAAGATCAAGCACCGCTGACATAATTTAATCAAATACTGGCCTAGCGCGGGTCGGACCACGCGCAGTGAAGGGTTCCGTAGTTGCCTGTTTGTCTTTGTTACATCGATACGCGTGCACCAAATAAACGTTGCGGTTGCGTCACCCGAATTTATCAAAAGTTGGCCTTTTCAAGTAAATTTTTAAGTGGTTGACTACTCTTTAAGTAGTTTTGCCTACTTATGGGTCATAGTTTTCACGTCACGGACAGACGGACATGGTGAAATTATAAGGGTTCCTTGTTGACTATGGTACCCTTAAAATCTAAAGGCACTTACAACTCTAAGCGTTATAAGAAATCACGGAGTATAACTATGTAAATTCGATTTTACAAACAGCACTGCAAACCTGTTGCATTGCATTAAGTACCAAGTTTATTTGGTAAAAAACTAAGGAGATTAAAATTTTACATTTTCCGAATATGTGTATGTATAGGTCAATGTTGCCTTTAAGGCTGTTTACTTCAAATACTTATTGGTTAGGTTAAATCTACTATTTATTTAATAATCACTGAAATCTAAACGATAAGGGTAGTCGAAAATCCTGCACATTAAAGATATCCTGAGAGGGCGGGCTATGGTTGTGTTCATTCTTCTGCAGCACGACTTTGTTGTCAACTGTGAAGAGTACCGCGCGACAGCGGGAGCGTTTGTTGAAGCGGCAGCGCCAGCGCTCTCGGCCGGTGCCATCTTGGAAATGGCGGTGGAACTGGTGTGCGCCCACGCAGAGGACGGTAGCGCCGCGCGATGTAGTTCGGTATTTAGGCACTGGAACATGATTAAATACTTACAGGTTTTAATATCCTCTCGACCCCATGACGGCAATGTCAAAAGGAATACTTAATATTAATAAAATTACGGGGCTATCTTTTAAATCGATCGAGTCCTTATCACACAAATATACCTACTTAACTTATGGAAGAATGAAAAATAGACTTGTTGGTTTCATATAAGTGTATTTAAAGAGCTTAATGACAAATGTCAGCATGTTTCTCATGCTCACCAATGTTTTCCTATGATTTTACTTAACTAATGAGTATCATGTTGTGAGTAAAATGGATTCCTTATTCTTTCGACACGTATCCGTAAGAGTTACCTTGAGGAAACTAAACACATACATAGTTATTACCATACGTAATATGTGTCCATTTCATGTTAAACTAAGAAAAAGTAACTGCTATCTTAACCAATTCCCGGCCCGCGACGACACGTATGCGTCCCAACGCCGTAGTCGCTTTCCGCTACATACGCGGAAAACCACGGGATTGGCTACGAGCGTAGCGCGTAGCGATTCTGGGCACTGAATGTGTTAAAATCATAGTTTTCACACATATTTTGATAATATTATCATGACTTACAGTAATACACACATTTTATACTTATCTATACTCACTTTAAACATCCTCAATTAACTATTTAGCATTACGCTGTTTTGTCCGAATATTTCGATTTATTTTCGGTTCATGTTATTAAATTATGGTTTCTGGGCAATTTTTGACCACATCCACTTCAAAACACCGTTTAGATTCTGAAACGGGAATTTTGGGCAACGGCGGCAGATGGCAATGGGTGTCGTTGACCTTCACGACGTGATCGTCGATCGTGAATACGCTGCCCTTGCAGTTGAATTGGCTGTGGCTCCTGTGAGTGGCGCACTGCCAACGCACCTTCGGGCCGTGGTTACGGTGCCGTACGTAGCGGTAACCTCTGTAGCAGAGCGTCCGCGCGCCTCGGATTGACTTCATGAATATTAAGCCTGAAAACAAATAAGATGTTTGGCAGATACGTGCGCTGTTGAACAGTGAAAAATAACTATACATCACTATAAATAAAAGTTTTAATATAACGTACCTACCTATAGTAATAATAATGCATAATTTCAATGCTTGTACAGTAGGGTATTCATGTACCACCGTAGAACCATATCGCAATAAGATGACATATCACTCGAGTTTGAGTGACGGCGGCCTGTCAATTGTACGTGAACACATTTCCCTTACTGTATACTCAAGAGAAAAGAAATGGATATACTTTGTATGCAGGTTCATTGCAAAGTTTAGTGTACCTGCATTTTGTACAAATCTGATAAGAATAAAACTAACTTTATTTGTACACAAGTCTTAATAGAATAAGATCTTTCAAGGAGTAGTCTTTTGATTGAATTCTTTATTAATAGTTTATTCGTTTCATTTATCATTAGTTTAAACTTTGATCTGATTAGTGTAAGTTGCCGAATTGCAATAGTACTCATTTTTAAGAACACACTATAGTCCCCCGCCGCCTCTCTAGTGATGTGACACGTTCGAATATTGTGTCGATAAAAGTTGTGACAAGTGTGAGTTAGGTGCAGTTTGCTCAGATCTAACTACATTGAAATATTGTGTACCTATTGATGTACAAATGTGTAGTTACTTAATTAAAAGTTGAAAAATGTTTAAAGCTAACTATGGAACTGAGAGTCAAGTTTATACTTTAGAAAAATTGCCAAATAAAATCTAATTAATGTGTACCTTAAAAAAAACAATTAAAAAAAACACATATATCATAGACACAATCGGTGGATATAATAACTTTTTGTAACATACGCCTGTGACATTGTTGCGTCTCACTATTCTATCACACGCAACAAAAAAGTATAGCTTAGTTTTCTTTGTATCGAAATTGTCAATATCTAGAAGCTTTATGGCTATGTCTCAGAATTGACTTCTTAGCGGCGGATGACTATAGTAAATATTATAAATAAATGAAGGTCAATCTTACTTACATATATGTATACTAATTACTTTTACAATTAATACATTTTATTTTTATTAACAAACCAGTACATATCATAGACAATATTTTGGTTATACGAACTCTGGAACGGTAATCGATATCTTGTCTATGGAAATATTGCCCACTCACTATTCAGTCACACGCAACAAGTTTTTTCCTATAGCAGCGGCGGCGGATGACAGTGCGTGTCATTGACCTTCACGATTCGATCGTCGATCGTAAACGCGCTGCCCTTGCAGTATGATCGGTTGTAGGTGGCGCACTGCCAACGCACCTTCGCGCCCTGGTTACGGTGCCGTACGTAGCGGTAACCTCTATAGCAGAGAATCCGCCCGCCTCGGGTTGACTTTATGAACATTGAGCCTGAAAACAAATATATAATGTTAGGCTTGGATTCGTGTGATCTGTGCTGTAAGACAGTGAAAAAAACCTATAATAAATTAATTAATATTTGGGAATAATATTAGTCCCAAACTAAGCCAAGCTTGTACTATGGGTACTAGACGCGATATACATACGTATTATCCTTATTACCTATGTACATTAAAATAAAATAAAACAGTTAATATAACGTATCATAATACTAGTGAGTAGTGACTGTGACCTGTAAAACTCCTGTCCTGCCTGTCTTTAAAAAAAATCTTTTTTGAATTTCGAAAAAGTGACTCGACAAAAAAATTCTATGTAATTAACGAACCTGCTCACAAAATTTCACGAGAATCAGTTGAGAAATGGGACCTGTAGAGGTACTGACACCGGACACAGGACTCGTGACACCGGACAGACAAACGATTTTCGGCCCAAGCTGAACTTCTGTCGCTTCGCTCGCTCGTTCGATTAGTAGGGCATAAATTCAATAGATCCCAGCAAAAACATCTGGGTACACTTTGTATTAATTACGAAGTTTCCGTATATTTGTAAAAATCTGATAAAAATAAAATTAACTTTATTTACTCATGCTACTAAAATGTGTATACCTACAATTTTTTGTTGCATGAGATCTTTCTAGGACTGGTCGAATCTTTCGTTTGAATTCATTATCAATAGTTCATCATCATCATCATCAGCCTATATACGTCTCAATGTTGGGTACAGGCCTCATGAATGAGAGGGAACGGGCAGTAGTCCCCACGCTGGCCCAGTGCGGGTTGGGGGCTTCACATACCTCTTTGAATTTTTCCTCCACCGAAAAGCTAACGCTAAATATCAAATGATATTCCGTACATAAGTTCCGAAAAACTCAATGGTACGAGCTGAGATTCGAACCCACAACTGCCGTTTGACAGACGGCATGCCTGAGCCACTAGGCCACCGTATTAGCTAATTATCAATAGTTAATTAGTTTTATTTAACATTCGTTTTTAGGGTTCCGTAGACAAAATGACAAAAACGGAACCCTTATATTTTCGTCATGTCCGTCTGTCCGTCTGTCTGTCCGTATGTCACAGGTATTTTACCTGAAAACTATAAGATGTATTTGAATAAAACTTTGAGGTTAGGTGCATTTTGTTAGCCGCTACATATTTCTGTAATGAAATTAATAAAAAATATTGTTTTAGAGGTGCACTCTATACATGTAACTGCAAGTCAAAAAAACACATTGTAAGTCCACGTGGGGCACATCAATCGATAGGCATTTCAAAATAAATATAAGGTTTTCCGGCAATTTTTTTGATTAAGTGAATAGAGTCGGAGATAATCGCCACGAAATTCACAAAAATTGTGTCCCCCATCTAATTTTTGAACGGTATATTTAAAAAATATATAAAAATCATGGACTTATTAAATTCTATCACAGAAGATTATTTTTAACAAGATCGGTTCAAAGCTTTTCGAAATATTGCTGAAAAACTGCCTTCCCTATAGAAAAAGATGTAAGTGCCGTAAGAATTCTGTCACGATACGACCTTTTAATAGGCACGGAACCCTTCGTTGTGTGTGGTCTGACACGCACTTGGCCGGTTTTTAAATCTATTATTATTAGTCTAAATAGCCGAAACATGTGTGCACTAGTTAATTTTTTTTACGACAGCTTTTTTTATAAAATATTAAACTACAAAAGATAAAATTATGATATTTTGCCTCATCTAACTAATAAAACTTCACAAAGTTAAATATTTTACAAAAAAAAATTGTTCAAAAATGCCATTCCAGTCCAGTGTTGTATTCCGTTTTCTCGTGCGCTGAACACGTCTCTTACACGGGGGCGTGGTTTAACCTTAATGAACTCGTATAATAAAACGAATCAAGATAAAATTAATTATTGTATTTTGCCTCATCTAATAACTCATAGGGATATAAATAAAACTTCACAAAATTTGATATTTATAAACATTTGTACAAAGTTCCGAGGCAATGAGGCGTTTCTTGTACGCGGAACACATAAGTGTTTCTTACATGGGGGCGTGGTTAACGTCTCATAATCATCATATCAGCCGAAAGACGTCCACTGCTTTACGTCTAATGAACTAGTTATATGTTTGGCCTTCCGCACCATCATGTCCGGGAAAGCGCGTTCGGCTGCGGCGAAGGCGACGAATTGCAGGGCTCGTCATTGGCTATCAAGATTTCATCTTCGATCGTTAACACGCTGCCCCTGCAGTTATTTCGCGTGTGAGTGACGCACTTCCAACGCACCTTCGCACCAATCGCGCCACGGTTACGGTGCCGTAAGTAACGGTTTTATAGCAGAGTGTACGTACGAGGCAAAATTTTAGGCTGATGTTGTTGTTCTGGTAGTCATGTGCAATCGGTAATCTTAGAATATAATCGATAATAGTAATTCACTGAGTGTCGTCCCAATGAATATTTAAATGAAATATTTGTAACAATACATTTATGAATTAACAAAACTAATGCATTTATTTTTGACGGAGAACTTATGTTTATTAAATATGTTAGCCTAAATTACGTGAATAACTATTCAGTTCACATACCTACATGGCAAAAAAATAAATAGGTAAAAGACGTTCAGATGAGTATTTTATGTGGACGAAGGTTAAATATAATACTTCAGTACACATTATCTGTCTTAGTTTCTAACTCTAATTTACAAATGGTTCCAAATTCACAACGGAGTACCTAATAGCTGTAACATGTCATTAATTAAACGTTGCATCGCATCATCGACCAGATCATTAATTTTTCTTTAACAACTCAATCACATTTTAATATGTTTCACGCGCTCGTTCAGACATGTTAGCTCAGCACGTGGAAGCGAGCGCGAAACAGCTTTGCTTGGGAGTGGAAGCGATGGACAAAAGTAGACCTCCAGGTTACAACAACAGGTCTTCAGGGCGGTACGGCGGCTCGGGCGGTGGCGGCGGGTGATAGTGAGCGTCGTTGACCTTCACGATGTGGTTGTCAACTGTGAACACAGCTCCTTTGCAGCAGAATCGCTTGTGGGTGGCGCACCGCCAGCGCACCTTTGCCCCGTGGTTACGGTGGCGAACGTAGCGGTAACCACCGAAGCAAAGCGAACGCGCGCCGCGGGTTGACAACGTGAATCGTGCGCTGGCGCCTGAAAATAAATGAAGTTGTAAGTGTCATAGTCCTAACAAGTGAAATGAATTAGGGAAGTGTCCATCTATAATTGCATCTATATTTGTTCCTGAGTCATGGGTGTTTTCTATGTATTTGAGTATGTATTTATCTATATAAGTATGTTTATCGTCGTCTAGTACCCATAGTACAAGCTTTGCTTAGTTTGGGACTAGGTCGGTTTGTGTAAGATTGTCCGCAAATATTTCTTATTATTATTATTAATAAAATGATAAACCAATTTTTTTTTTGTAGCAATCTTTGATGATGCAATTGTTGATAGTCCAAGACAAATGTAAAATCGGGAAGGCAAGGAACTTTATGTGTCTTACCGATTTTTTTTAAATAACATTTTCCTTTGGAACATTCGTATTCTAATATTATGCCCTATCTATACCTAATTCTTTCAGACACTTTCGAAATTGATGTAATACACTTATTTGCAACAACGTTTCGTACACCAAACGCCAGGATACACACCAACGATTGGTAACAATTTGATAACAATTAACAAGTCCTGGAATACTTTATTTGAATTTGTTATGCTTTTCGATACATCTTTTGTAATCTTTTTTTTTTTTTTTTTAATCTCATTTATTTGATAAGCCATACATCTTATGATTAAGTCGGCTTAAAAATAATTACAGTAGTACTTACACTTTAGGTATTACTTTAAACATTGGCATTGATACTTAAGGAGTATTTTTATGTGTTAGTGCTTAATGAAACTTATAAATGTACCACTGTGTTCGATAGTGAACCCTGAGCCTAAGATTTGATGGAAGAGGAAGAGGAGATCCCCCGCAGAGCACCCAGTTTCTTTTAAAAGATCCAACCTAGATTGTTCGTTGATTTTACACTCTAGAACTAAGTGGAGGAGGTCCTCTTCTTTGTCACATTGTGTACAGTTTGGGTCGTCTCTTTTTTTCATGATGTAGTTAAATTTGTTCAGTGGGATGTGGTAAGTTCGGGTTCGGAAGCAAATAACTAATTCTTTTCTGTTTAGGTTTCGTGAGGCAAACCAAGGCACGCGTGGTGGTTCGTCTACAATGGTTTTGTACCAGATACCTTTGCTTTGAGAGCACTCATTGAAATAGGATTTAAATAGAATATGATTGTCGGTTTTCACTTTTGTAAGATGATCAGTATAGTGAGGTACCGTGTCGAGAGGTATGCCGTTCTGCAGAGCCTCGGCTGCGAGTGAGTCTGCCACCTCGTTACCCCTGACGCCCACATGTGAAGGGATCCATTGTAGACGAACTTCAACCCCGTTACGTATCAATCTATGGATACATTTAATAATGAGGTAAGCTTCGTATCTACCGACACTGTCGCCCTTAGCACTTCCCAACAAATGTTGTAAACTGCTCTTCAAGTCTGTAAAGATTACAATATTATGGTATGGGGTCGATTCTAAGTAATGTACTGCTTCATTAATTGCTGCCAATTCTACTCCCATTATGGGTATACATGGATTTTCAATAAGAAATTTAGCTCCAAAATTCGCAGTTTCACCGTAAAAAGCGCAACTAGAACCGTGTTTTGTTTTGGACCCGTCAGTGTAAATATGAATGTGATCTAAGAACTGCACTTGTATCATATCCTCACAACGTTGTTTTAGATCGTGAGTGGGTAGTTTAGCTTTAGGTTCATTAATAGTGTTCACTTTATGAGTTATGATTTTATCCCAGGGAAGTGTTTTAACGTCACAGGAAAGTAAAAAAAGGGGCAAAATCTCAGATTGTGACATAGGTAGATTGGAATACTTTCTGAAACTTTCAAGTAAAAGTGGGAGTTGGTTTTTGCGCCAATATCTTGCGCCCGAATTTAATGTGTTGTCTAATGCTTCTATTTGTTTCCTCAGATAATCGGATGTTCTAGAAGAAAGTTTCAGGAAATATTTGTCGCTTAAATAGATTCTTCGAAAACTTAAGGGTGGAATACAAAGCTCGCTTTCCATTGTAAAAATCGGGGTGTCGCGAATAAAGCTTCCACAGAGGCGAAGACATTGGTATTGAATTACGTCTAACCTCTGGAGGAGCCTAGAATTGGCGTTGCCAAAAATAATACATCCGTAATCAAGTCGAGATCGCACCAATGTTATATAAAGTCTCCTTAAGTGAATTGGATGGACACCCCACTTTGAACTACTTATGGAACTAAGGATATTAACGTATGAAATACATTTTTGAGCAGTTTCTAAAACATGTCGAGTCCAGTTCAGGCGGCTGTCCACCCAAACACCCAGAAACTTTGTACAATTTATAACCTCGATTTCAGTGTTATTTATTCGTAGACCAATAACAGGCACTTTATATTTTCTAGTGAAAATGCAGAGTTTAGTCTTCGAGAGAGAGATTTCTAATCCAATTTCCTCTAACATTGATATAAAGATGTTAAGACTTGATTGAATGACATTAGCACAAAAATCAATATTTTGGTTTATACAATACAAAGCGAAGTCGTCGGCATATTGTGAAATTTTAACTGTCTTAACGAGTGTGTTGCATAACTTAATTGTTACTATATTAAATAGAATAGGTGACATTGGGTCACCTTGAGCTAAACCCTGTCTGCATATTCTTGTTATTTCCCTACCATCCTGAAGCCTATATATCAGAAATCTCTCTTTTAGAAACTCTCTTATATATCCACATAGGAGCGGATCCACATCAAATTCAACTAAAGTAGATATAAGAGGTTCAATTGCCACATTGTTATAAGCGTTACTTATGTCTCCGTAAGTGCATAAGACGTATTCTTTGTTTATAAAAGCAGTTTCTGTGTCTATAATAAACCTACCAAGATTGTCCTGACATGAAAGTCCACGACGGAAACCTAAAGTACTATCATTAAATAATTTGTTGCTTTCGAAATGATATTCAAGGCGACGAGTTATCATTAAATGAAAAATCTTACAAAGGCAGTTAATAAGTGAGATGGGACGATACTTAAGAGTATCGGTATTTCTTTTTGGTATGGCAATAAGTTTGATTCTACGCCATTGCTCTGGTATCTCACCTTTTTTATAAATTATGTTAAATATATGTAAGAGGTATTCTTTTGCATTATCCGGTAAGTGGTTAATCATAGAATAAGTAATAGTATCTAAACCAGCCGAAGTATCTACTCTTTTAAGAATCAGATTTAGTTCTGAGAGTGTAAAAAAATGGGGGTTCGAACCATTAGTTTTAAAATCTAGGGGCTGTAAGGAAACACTATCAGGAGTGAGTTCTGTTACAAAGGAAATTGCGGTACTTTCTGGTAAATAATCTTTAGGACTACGATAACCTTTAAGCCATCTAAGTTTCCTCCAAACCTCACTGCTGGGCGTATTGCAGTCTATGCTGTCACAAAACTGTTGCCAGGAATTCCTTTTTGCAAGTTTTATTAATTTTCGAGCAATAACTACTTTTTCTCTGTAAATTAAGTAATTTTCAACCGTGCGTAATTTCCTAAAGTGCTTAAGAGCTAATCTTCGTTCCGCTACTGCCTTCGATAGATCAGGGTTCCACCAAGGTTTTGGCTTGAATTTGTTAGGGTTAATACTGATTTTAATATAAGGGATGTTTTTGTTTGCACTTTCCTCAATTGTCTCTATGAGTTTATCGTAGTTACTTTGTACATTGTCTCTGAAATCCAATCCCTCACATGCAGATTTTATGTGTTGGGTATATTCTACCCAGTTGGCCTTTTTGATGTTTCTTTTCAATTCGGGGCTAATTTGAGTACTGTCTAATGTTTTAATAGAAATAATAAGGTGATCACTGCCAAAAGATTCGTTAGTGACGTTCCAATCAAAGTCGAGTGAGAGATCAGCACTACAAAAGGAAATATCAGGTCATGTGCACACTATACTATCATTTAGCTTAGCGCAACGGGTAAAGTCTCGATTGTTAAGAAAAATGTAATTATGTTTTAAGCTAGTGTCTGATAAAAGTCTACCCCGTGTGTTAGTTGTGTATGACCACGCCGTGTGATGAGCATTAAAATCGCCGACTATTAGAGTTTTCTCAGAAAAGTGGCTGAAAAGCTCCTGGTAGTCCCCAACGCTTACTGTGACATTTGAGGGAGAATAGACACCTATGATATGTTGAAGTTTATTGCTATTATGAACCTCAAGGCACAAAAGGTCAATATTATCATTATTTCTTGGGAGGATTTTGAGAGTACAGTTTATAGATTGATGGACTAGAGTCGCTAAACCTCCATATCCATCTGTTCGATCCTTTCTAAAGACAGAGTAACCTGTAAAATTAATTTGGTTTTCGCATGTTAACCAAGTTTCGGAAAGATAGCATATGTGTATTTTTTCATTATGTAGATATGAATCCAAATCACTTAATTTTGGTATTAGGCTTTGACAGTTCCATTGAATAATATTAAGCTTGAAACTTTTAGTCAAATCCATGGAATAAAATTAAATAAATAAATAAGTTCTTTATATATATATATATATAAGTGTAAATATATATTATATTGTGTATCTATCTAAAAGTGACTTACTTATTTGTTTTGGGATTTTCCTTACCAGATAAGCGCTTTAGTTTACTTACAATACGTGAGAGTCTGCTCTTAACACTACGACGTGAGATGTTAGGTATCAAGTCTGTAAACATTTCAATCAGGGCATCAATTTCTTCTGTGTAACTGTAAGTGATTTCCGATATGTCCTTAACTCCATATGTGCGTCTGAGATATTCTTTAACTTGTTTTGCTGACAGTGGGTACGTTTTACTGGGATCGGCTATAAAGTTTTCCAGTAGGTCCCAGTTAGTGGAATCCAGATCACTATGCGGCGTTCTCTTGAGTTTCTTTCCACTCTTGGATATGTAAACCTCGTCCGAGCTGGACCAGGAGGAGTTATCAAAGTCCTCATCACTGTTTTCGTTGCTAGGTATACAGTCTTCTTTTGTTGTTTCGGACTCCATGAAATCAGTAGTAGTCGAAGATTCAGTGGGTGGATGTGGACGCTTGAATTTTTGTGTCTCCGTAGACTCCTGTGTTTTTTGGTTCAAAACGTTCTTGTCGTTGGTGTTATCAGGGCATTTAGATGCTACGTGACCGTCTTTTTTGCATATGAAACAAGTCATTGTATCGGATGAGAAATAAATCCAGTAATTCGTTTCTTCAAAATCAATAGATATTTTTTCTGGAAGTCGGGTGAAATCTTCAGGAGTTACGTAAACTTGTCTTCGGAAACTTAGAATGTGATTGTAGCCCGTTTCATTGAGACCAGCACGCAGAAAAGAGATGGGTGACAGTGGCGTGATATGCATTTCTATCAGTTTCTTTTCTATTTCGGTGTGCGGTATAATGGGGCACACGTTAGATATAATGATACGTTTGTTTCTGCTGATCAGCGGTCGGATGGGTAGTTTTTGATTTTGAATTGTGACATACTTTTTATTGTCAATGATCTCATCTACGATTAACTTCGAAGAAACGTAGATACAAATTCTATTGTTTGATATTCTTGACAAAAATCGGATTTGAGATGGGTCGATTATTCTTCCTAAAGCTTGAGCATAATCTTTGATTTGTACGTTTTCTAAAGCATCGATGACGATTGCTTGGTCCTTTTTAGGAAACGTGGTGGTTTGTGTCACAGTAGAATAACTAGGGTTATTGTCTAACGTTTGGGAGTTCATTTTGTTCCTGTAGTCAGAAACGATTGTAAAAGTTGCGATATAGCCACTTACTGGTGAATCAAAAAGTCCGATTCCATCGTTAGGCACTTTACACAATGAGGGTAGAAATCAAACTCGTGAAAATATAGTTCACTAGCGCGCGCAAGTTACGACCGGTCTCGGTGACAGCTCAACGCGGTATGATCTTTTGTAATCTTCTCAACGGAAACTTCTACATCCTATGTAGCATCAGTAAACCATTTTCTTAAGGTACGTCGTTAGCTCAGGGTATTCTTCTGGCGGATGGTTATGGACTATTTGGGCGGTGTTCCTCAGGTGGACCTGGTTCTCGATCGTGAAAAGGGAGCCGAGGCACGCTTGCTTGCGTCGGACGCAGTACCAACGGGTCTTGACACCTGATTGGTAGTGTCGGTGGTACTTGTAGCCGGAGAGGTACATCACGGGCGCTCCACATCGCGATGGCAGGAACACGGGATCTGGAAATTGTTTGACTGTATAAAACGCTGCTGGTCGGACTACTGAAACTATCAATCTTATGTTAAAACTATTCAAACAGCGATTACCAACTTTTACCTGGTGGTTACTTTGTGATGTAAGTTATCATTTATTTGTTACTATTTGTTCTTTATCATAAAGTATGTAAAGGGGTTAGTTGTTTGGAATGATATGACTTATCTAGAATAGTTAATTTGTTAGCGTACATCGAAAGAAAATGTACACCGTGTGATAGCCATCTATTATGCACTGAGTAAATATTACAACTTTTTGAAAAAACTTACTTAATTGTTTTTTTTTTCCGTAATGATGATGATCCTTTGTCGTGTACCATAGTACGGATTCTTATTTTAGACGGAATTCACTTCTCTTGGTGCCTAGTAAACAATGCGATAGTCTTTCATTCTTAAGTGGTAAACAAATAAGCGATCGTCTAACTAAATATTTCTAAGGAAAAAACGTTCGAGGAGTCCACGTTAAAAATACTACTTAGCAATGTTGACCATTTTGTATTTGAGACAATAAACCACTTTAACAATGGAGTCGCCATATTCGGGTAAAGTATAAACATGGCCTTTCCATTCGGAATAATTTTAACGCTGTCCAATGTTCACCTCGTAAGTCCCCGTGTACTTGAACAAGAACAAAATAAGCATAGTACTTCAGACCTGACTTTCAAACTACATAGCAAGAGTAACTTGCTAATGTACTTACCCAAATACAAATTTTCATTCTCCATTTAGTGGGTAATTATTGTTGAAGGCTATGCCCTTTTCGATTGATCCTTCTTACTTTGCAGGTTTAAACGATATATTCATCCATTTGGCCAATAATACTTACAAGGTTCAATCAAAATGGGCCAGCCATCAATATCGTAATTAGGGTAATATCATATGGTTTAAACTCATGAGAGTGGAGCTTCGCCAACCAGGATTTCATGGTTAGAAAACTACTAGTAGGTACTAGGTACATAGCCCTTAGAATTGTTGGCGGGGCTCTCTCACATCAGTTTAGCAAGGGGTAGAACATTTGGTTAACCAAGAAAACAAAGGAAAATAAGTACTTACTCGTATATTCTTTCAAACCTCACTTTAAACTTACACAGAGTACTTGCTAAGTATTCCACTTTTGCACTGCTACACGATCAACGATGAACTGCCTTTGTTGGCGCCATGATGATGATTTTATAGTGAACAGAAATGGCGGCAACCGGAAGTTCATATTTGGTCGTGATATTAACAAATCATAAGAAAGGATTTAAATGACTAATTTCTGGTGTAAAAATCTTATATATTTAAAAGGCTATTTATACAATTGTTAACAGTCGGCCATCCAAATTTAAGAAGTACGACCTCGTACTAAAGAAGTTACATTACAGTAATCAACAGTAGCAATACACACCAAATACCTATTTAAGATGAATACGAACCAAGATCATAAATAAGCCACATCGCATACTCTAGTATAGTGAATCAAATTATACATGAAATAAATCAAGTCAAACTTACATACAATTCATATTTGACAACAGGCCCCGCTACGTCCTGAATGTCTTACAATATTTAGTTGACAACAGGCCCCACTACGTCCTGAATGCCAAATGTTATATTCAATTAAATGACAACAGGCCCCACTACGTCCTGAATGCCATATGCTATAATTAATTAAATGACAACAGGTCCCACTACGTCCTGAATGCCAGATGCTATAATCAATTAAATGACAACAGGCCCCACTACGTCCTGAATGCCATATGCTATAATCAATTAAATGACAACAGGCCCCACTACGTCCTGAATGCCATATGCTATAATCAATTAAATGACAACAGGCCCCACTACGTCCTGAATGTCAATAACCCTTCGCGTAGCATTATGTCATGTTTTAGGGATAAATTTATTAGGGATCTAATTAGTTGAAGAATTAAAAGCAATTGACATCCACCATTTGGTGATGACATGACTTGCCCAGCGAAGGGTTGATTAAATTTCTGTGGATCAAAACAAAACATTAAATTATTCATTAATTTCATCAACATCACTAATGTCACTGGATGAGGATATATCCTCGGTATGAGGCCTTTTAAAACTAAGCCAAGGGGCAATTTTATCTACTGGCACAACTGTGGTAAAACGTCGGCCACATTTCCTCGTCAATGGAGTATCTTCCACTTGGAAGCGATCATTGTCTAGAATAGCTGTAATTTTGTACGGTCCCTGAAACCGCGGAACTAACTTTTTACTCTGGCCAGTGGCAGGTACATGTCGTTCTATCCTAACTAAGTCGCCTACTTCAAATTTATCAGGCTGACATCTCTTTTTATCATACGACTTTTTTTGTTTTTGCTGATATGACTCAACATAAGTTTCGATTTCCTCCCTTATTTTGGATCTGTCGCTATCTATATTATTGGTGATATCTTCGGCCAACTCAGCTCGTAACCTACTATCACTCTCCCCTACCGGTCTTATACCGAATAATGCCTCAGCAGGACTACGATTAATACCTTTATTAAGAGTGTTATTCATACCCCATTGGACATCAGGCAGATAGTCATCCCATTTATTATCTCGAGTGCCAACAGACTTGGCCGTAAGAGCATCAACAATTACTTTGTTATATCTCTCTACCTGCCCGTTGGCGCGAGGGGTAGCAACGGCGTTAAGGATATGTTTAACGCCCTTGTCGTGCATATACTTCTTAAAAGATGCGCTTGTAAATGACGTACCGCGATCGGAGATCAGCCTTCTCGGTACTCCAAAAATCCCAAAATACTCCCTAAACACTCTAATAGAGGTACTTGACTTAGTATTCCTAACTGGTTTCAAGAATACGAACCGGGTAAAAGCGTCAACTATGACCAATATGTGCATGTTTCCCCTGCTACTCCGAACGAATGGGCCAACGTGGTCCACATGGATTGTATCAAAAGGGTTATCAACTTTCTTTATAGGATGCAAAAATCCTGGCTGCTTACCTCCCTTTGACTTGGCGTAAGTACATTCTAAGCATGATCGGACGTACTTTTTTACAAAATTTCGCATTTTAGGGAACCAGTACGTAGCCATGATTTTTTTCCAAAGTTTTGTCAATAGAGAAATGACCAATGTCGTCGTGGTTTTGCTTGACAATCTGCCAACGAACGCCTTTCGGTACAACCCATCTATCCCCTTGTGGTGTTACTCTAAACAACTTATCACCTTTTAACTTGTAATTGTTCTTGACATCGACCACATTGGCCAAGTCTGGATTTTTGAGAATGCCGACAATCCGTTGAATTTCCGAATCCGCATTCTGAACAGTTACTAGCCAGTCTGATTCAGATCCCGAAACTGACAATACATCACAAACTTTATGAGGGTAGTTGTGCATTGGGTTGCGACTTAGGGCATCAACATGTGCCATAGCCACACCCGGTCTATAATCAATGCTGAGATTAAATTCTTGAATTTGTTCCCACCACCGCGCTACTCGTGAGATCATATCTTTTTTCTGGAAAGTGGCTCTTAAGGAATTGCAGTCAGTTATAACCTTAAAGGGAATGCCGACCAGATAAACCCTAAATTTTTGCAAGGCTGATACGACCGCGAGCGTTTCCAAATCGTATGATGAGTAGTTTTGCTCTTCTGGCGTCGTCTGCCTACTGTAGTAGGCAACTGGTTTCAAAACATTACTATCGTTACGTTGGAGTAAAATTGCGCCTAGCCCTAACTTGCACGCATCTGTATGCACTTCAGTCTGAGCTTGCGGATTGTAAAGCGCCAAGATGGGCTTTGTCACTAACTTTTCCTTCAGGGTCCTAAACGCGGTTTCTTGCTCAGGGCCCCAAACCCAAGTTGCATCCTTTTTCAAAAGATTTGTTAGGGGTTTAGCAATAATGGAGAATCCAGGTACAAACCTCCGAAAGAAACTGGCTAGCCCCAGGAACTGCCTAACGTTATGCTGACTATTAGGAACCGGAAATTTCTCAACAGCTTCTATTTTCCGCGAACCAGGGCGAATACCATCGCTAGATACTTCAAAGCCTAAGTAATCAACTGACTGCCCAAAAAACACGCATTTGGATAGCTTAAGGGTAAGACCCGCACTAGAAAACAACTTTAAGGTGTTTTCTAATCGTTCCAAACCCTCAGAAAAGTCCCTAGCGGGGATAATTACGTCATCTAAGTAAGCTAGAGCTTCCTTGTGACGTGAAGAGCCTAACACCTGATTCATGATACGCTGAAACGTGGCTGGAGCGTTTGAAAGGCCGAATGGCATTCTATTGAATTCAAAATGTCCATCCGGCGTTACAAACGCGGTCTTGTGTCTATCAACTTCAGCGATGGGCACTTGGTAATAGCCAGAGGCCAGATCTAATGTGGTGTAAAAACGATGTCCCGAAAGTACATCTAGTTGGTCATCTATCAGAGGCATGGGATAGTTTTCCTTAATTGTGCGCTTATTGAGAGCACGATAATCAATGCAAAGTCGGTATTCACCGGTCTTTTTACGGACGAGAACCACAGGGCTAGCGTAAGGCGACGTGGAAGGACGTATTATTCCATTGTCTAACAACTCCGTGACCATGTCACGAACTACCCCCTTTTCATGAATCGCTAGCCTGTAAGGCCTGTAAACCACTGGCTCACTATCATTTAATGATATGGACATTTCACCGACCGATGCAGTGCCTAGCTCGGACAAGTTGAAAGCGAAACACCTCCTATATTTATTCAATAGTGCTAATAGTTCTTCCTTTTGTGATTGTGTAACTTGTTCGCCCACGCGCACATTTTTAGCGTCAATAGCAGATGGCGTATGCTCATTTACAGTTGACACTCGCATCGAATGAGAGGAAGGGATTTCAGTATCTTCACTAGCTATCCGGCCACGTGCCAACAGTGAACCTTTGCGCAATGAGATAGTCTGGTTATTGGATACGTTAACTACAAGTTTCCCTAATCCTCCTTTGTCAACATGAAACAACCCTGAATACACTGAAAAGCTCACATTATTAGAGTTTAGTCTGACGCCACCTTCAATATAAACATCACCAGCAAACGATGGATCTGTATAGATATCAACAATCGACAGTCCAGTAACATTAACATCGTCTTTACAGAACAACTTTACTTTGTGACTAATTATATCCTCCTTTATTTCATTCAACATAAGCAACTGTTCGTTATTTTTATAAACCAACACATGTGGTTGTTCTGTGAAAGACTGCCCTATCATAAGAGGTACATGCATCGCACAGTCAGGAACTATATACAGATCTACATTCGCTGCTACCTGATCGATTGTTATACTAACCCTACACCTACCTAGCGCATGAACGACAGAACCACCAAAGCCCTTAAGCGATGGCAGAGAATCCGTGTAAACTTGTGTACTGATATTTTCAGAATCAGTCGCCCTAATCATACAGCACTCGCTACCGAAATCAATAAATGCCTTAAACGGCACCCCATCAACGACAATGGTCTTTATATATTTATTTCCTGAATCATTAGTATCAGCTACACAGCATCGAACTGATTTCTCATTTGTCGTAGGGTGGTTGGTTGATACTTTGGAATAGCATTGATCAGCGTCGTGGCCTAACTTCAGACATTTGGTGCATTTTTTTATTGGTAAAGTACACTGAGAGGAAACGTGACCATCTTGTTTACAATTGTAACAACGGGGCTTATTTGGTCGAGTTATAACGTCATTAGACTTTGCACCGATTATATTTTTAGCTACTTTACGATCAGAAATCGGTTTTATATTACGCGTGTTACGAAGGTAAGCTAACAGTTTATCAGGGTCATCAAACTGAGCCGCTTCAGCCCCTAATCGAATAGAACGGTCGTCTATGCCGTGCAATATACATTCG
This sequence comes from Epinotia nisella, assembly GCA_932294315.1. Classification (NCBI taxonomy): domain Eukaryota; kingdom Metazoa; phylum Arthropoda; class Insecta; order Lepidoptera; family Tortricidae; genus Epinotia; species Epinotia nisella. Next base: position 28,307,127 of record OW028675.1, on the reverse strand, counting down.
ACGGCTAGCTTGCCTGTTATCGCTTCGGTAACCCTATTGACTAGTGCTACTTTATCATAAAAGTACTCCTCAAGAGAATCTCCAAAGCGAGCTCGCTTGGCAAGCATATCACTAAGCATCTGTCCATAATTTTCCTTGGAGGGAAAGGCTGCCATTAGTTTTGATTGCCACTCCTCCCAAGAAAATAGAACCGATGACAACCCCTCATACCATCTCTGCGCTAACCCCCGTAATTTTGGTAAAGCATAATGTACTAACTGCTTTTCGGTCCAACCGTAAATGGACGCGCACTCATTAACCTTATGGAGCCACATTGTCATTGTCTGTTCTTTCTTAGCGGGATCAAACTCAGGGATAGTATTGTGCATATTTCCTATTTTATCTAAAGAATCGTTCCGTCCTAACGACTTCAATGCATTAAGCAAAAGGTTAAAGTTATTATTGTCAGAGGTATTACAAGTCGACTCACATTTATTGGCATTGTCACCCACCGGCTGGTCCATCCGGCTGCGCGAGCGGTGGCTCACCCGGCTGCGCGAAGGGCGGCGGCTGGCTCGGCTGCGCGAACGGCGGCGGCTGGCTCGGCTGCGCGAACGGCGGCGGCTGGCTCGGCTGCGCGAAGGGCGGCGGCTGGCACGGCTGCGCGAATGGCGGCGGCTGGCTCGGCTGCGCGAAGGGCGGCGGCTGGCACGGCTGCGCGGACGGCGGCGGCTGGCACGGCTGCGCGATCGACGGCTGCTCCGGCTGCGTGGCCGACGGCTCGTACACCCACGCGAACGCCGACTCGTCCGGCTGCGCGTACGCCGACTCGCCCTGCTGCGCGAGCGATGGCGCGCACGGCTACGCGATCGACGGCTCGCCCGACTGCGCGAACGCCTACGCGTCCGGCTGCGAGACTGAAGCTGCTGCTTCACTCGGCTGCGCGACCGGATGTGCTGGTGCGATGCTCTGCGTGATGCTGCCCGCTTCTCACGACTTCGCGACCGCCGCTCGTTCCCGGTGGGACACGAAGGCGTGTACAACCCCGGTTGATCGGTTACAGCATCCACTGAAATTTAGCAAATATTGTCGAACAGTTTATCGATCATAAAGTACAGTATACGTTAATGGTATTTTTTTGTAAGCAACAGTCCTACAAAACAGAGTGCACCAGTTTGAGGTTAAGCAACGTGTAGGTAATATAACCCCCATAATACTGCAAGCGCCCGAAGTGCATCAGTTTGTAAACAAAGATCGTCATTACATAAAATGGATCGTCAATAAATTACAGGAAATTGTGTACAATTCTACAATAAAATTCCAAAATACATTACCGAACTTACGGACTTAAAAAAAAGACACTTATTTCAAAAGGATCTTATAGGGGTTACTGGATGATTTAACCTTGTTAATCATTTCAATCTTTTATTTGAGCACGTGGTTAAAGTGTAAAAAAAAAAAGTTGAAAGACCCCCGCTTATTTCATTTCAAAGTTCAACATCTCAAAAACGGCTAAACCGATTTCGATGAAACATGGCTAAGAACGCTCGGGTTAAAATTATCTATAACATAAAAAAAAACCGCATTTAAATCTGTCCATCTGTTTAGGAGCTACGATACCATAGACAGATACACAGATACACAGACACGCTAACCTATAACACCCCTCTCTTTGCGTCGGGGTTAAAAAGGGAATAAATAAGGAATTTATTTCCCTATTGTAACACTTTTCTTTATAAAAGATTTATAATATGTCTACCCGTTAAATACGTTTTTGTTTTCTTTTCAAAAAAAAAAGAAACTAAAGGCCCAAAAGGGTTCATCCCCACTTCTGAATTGTTGAAGGCTATGCCCTTTTCGATTGATCCTTCTTACTTTGCAGGTTTAAACGATATATTCATCCATTTGGCCAATAATACTTACAAGGTTCAATCAAAATGGGCCAGCCATCAATATCGTAATTAGGGTAATATCATATGGTTTAAACTCATGAGAGTGGAGCTTCGCCAACCAGGATTTCATGGTTAGAAAACTACTAGTAGGTACTAGGTACATAGCCCTTAGAATTGTTGGCGGGGCTCTCTCACATCAGTTTAGCAAGGGGTAGAACATTTGGTTAACCAAGAAAACAAAGGAAAATAAGTACTTACTCGTATATTCTTTCAAACCTCACTTTAAACTTACACAGAGTACTTGCTAAGTATTCCACTTTTGCACTGCTACACGATCAACGATGAACTGCCTTTGTTGGCGCCATGATGATGATTTTATAGTGAACAGAAATGGCGGCAACCGGAAGTTCATATTTGGTCGTGATATTAACAAATCATAAGAAAGGATTTAAATGACTAATTTCTGGTGTAAAAATCTTATATATTTAAAAGGCTATTTATACAATTGTTAACATTATTGTTTAATGGCAACATCAATACTTCCATTCTGATTCTATAGGTAATTATGGTCAATTCCGCCATTTTAAGCCTCTCACAGATTGGCGCGGCCTGGCCGCGGCGGTCAATAGCAAACTTGTCATCAGTTGTCAAAACTATTGACCACCACCGCAGGCCACGCCAGTGTGTTGCAGGCTTTAGGGAGGTTACGTCAACTGTCAGTGTCCATGTCACTTTTTCGTAAGATGGCCACGCAGTCGACTCGATCGGGTCGCCGGCCGGCACGAGATAAGTTAAAAAATCAAAGTAATTCTTTGTTTTTCTTCTTGTTTTATATATGAATCAGTAAATATAAATTATAATTATAGTAAATTAAACAAAATTTGAAAGAAAACTTTATATTTAACAAGGTTCTTGATCGGTCAACATATTTGTACTTTACTACATCGTTTAGGCGTTTGATACACACACTAGGTACTATCGCCCAAGGGTACGGGTTCACACTTTCTGTTCAAAATCGTCTGCACATGCATAGCGAACGCTCGAAAATGATCTTAGAGGTGTGAACCCGTACCCTTGGGCGATAGTACATTTATTCACGGATTTATAAAAGTTAATTAAGCTTTAACTGTCTTAAAGACTGGGTTTTATAATTATTGTTTCACTTTAGTTTCATTTGGAGGAAAGATTTTTTTATTTTTGATACTTAAATAAAACCTATAACATTTTGATGTCGTTGTTATCTGTATAAAAACCTGACGTAGGTGCTTACAGGAGTACAAACTGTTGTCCAAATTTTATTTTCAAAATAGCTACAGATGCTAAACATACTGAAAAAATACCAAAAACTAGGTAACACTAAACTACGTAAAACCGATTTTTTATTATCTCGGTCTGAAGCACTATTCTTAGTTTGTACTTGGTATAGTACATCCGGCCTGATATGAATACTGCTGTTGAAAAAACACAAAAATTACGAGGTCATACAATTATTAAAAAAAAATGTATGAACACGAGCATAATGTAGTTATACAGTGTGAGTCCATAAAGTGCACATATGAAATAGGGTGAATCTAGACACAATTCCATCCGTGGGAAAAAAAAAATGGTTTTATTTCTAACAATATTTTTTCAAAGCACTGTTGCACCATTGTAAAGAAGTCGTTATAATTTTTAAACTAAGAGGTCGATGACGATAAAACAAAAAGTAATTAAGTTTATTAACAGTCACATTAATCGATTTCTTGAATAATATCATTTATACATTTGCCTGATACTAGCCTTTTTTTGTTTATATTTAAATTAGAATGTATAAATGTTTCGCTTAACAAAAACTTATATTAAGTACTTATCTAGGGTTTTTCAATAGGAACGCTCGAACTTTATAAGCGTATACCGGCCATCCTGGTAAAGCCATATTAGCTGTCAGGCGGGTATACAATACATCGTCATCAGTCGTGACATTTCAATATGGAACGCTACAAACTTCTACGAGTAGAACTTGTTAAAATTTTACCATCAATGCTCTGATCAAAATCAGTGCTCTGTTCGCTTACCGCGTCTAATTTATGGCATTCATGACCGTCCTGGAGAGTCCACAATCCGTCGTTTGATAAATAAATTTGAGACAAACGGAGCGACAAAAATACACGGGAGCGTCATCAAGTGCCTGACACTACGAAAAAGTCACTGTTTGGTGTGGATTCTGGTCCGGCGGTATCATCAGTCCTTATTTCTTCGAAGATGCACAAGGAGCCGCGACCCGTCAAAGGCAAGCGATAATAAAAAATGTGGCCTAGGAGAAATGGTATGGATCTCACAAACATGTGATTCCAACAGGACGGCGCCAGTAGTCGTACTGCAGAGGAAACATGAAATTTATTGGATGAGAAGTTCGAGGGCTTCGTCATATCGCGTGGTGGCAATATCAACTGGCCACCGAAATCATGTGACTTGACACCGCTCTTTTGTGGGTGTTGGTTACTTGAAATCTCTGGTCTATGCAGACAAACCACTTCTATTTGCCGCTCTGAAGGCCAACAACATAACTCGCGTTCTTCATGAAATTGAGCCCCATTTATGCGAAAATGTAGTCCAAAATTGGTAAGCCAGGATACACCACTAATAGCGGAACCGCGGCGGCCATTTGGCTGAGATTATATTCCATATAAAACGTCATCAAATGTCCTTTAAAATGAAATACAGTTTGTGGAAAATTCAGTTACACAGGTTATATTTCAATTCAAAGTTCGAGCGCTCTTAATGAAAAACCCTTTACTTCACAGTTCAAGATTGTAAGTATTTCACTTAATATATTAAAAATGTTTATTGATTTTAGCCATGATTGTGATTCTCGTTAACTCTAACCACTACATCGTCCACAGTGTGCACGATAGCCTTGCATCCCGTCCGCCGCTGGTGGGTGCCGCACTGCCAGCGCGTCTTCATGCCTATTGTACTCTGTCTGTAGTACTTGTACCCCCTGTAGTACAGGATGCGACCGCCGGTCTTTGTCGGTACAAACATTGCTCCTGAAAATATGACTGGTTGTGAACGTTTTGTACAATTATGTAGAAATAGACGGGTGAAGACACAGATTTAGGCTCAAATTCATTTTTTTAATACTACGATGGTGGGAAACAATTATACAGCCTTCCCGATGGTAAGCAGACACCCCAGCCTACGGAGGATTGCGACTCCAGAAGAATCAAGCGCGTTGCCAACCCTTTATTGATTTGAGGATTCAATGGGTTGACAGCTAGAGAAAAATGCAGGTCCCTCATTTTCAACCTTACTTACCAATGAAACCAGAGCCTCCATTACAATATTAAGTATATTATATCAGATTTTATAACAGTGTCCTCACACGTTGAATGCGAGACTCCATTATTATAACTTACGTTCAGTGCTATACATACCATTTTTGATATGTAACATTTTCTCTACTGGTGCGATACAAGACGATAATGACTTGTAAAGAGACAGTTAAGTTTAACCCAATATTTCTTTATTTCTTATGAAAAAATATAATTTTATGATTGCATTAGCAAGGAGACATAATGAATTTGGTACATTTGTCTTCGCCACAGGATACAGATTTTAGTTTAAAAGTTATATGACATTTAAATAACAATACAAATTCGGCTTGTATCGCATCACTGGGGTAGGGCAAGGCTTGTTATGTCGACAATGTAATAGGGTTGGGAAATATAATGACACAAAATATCGACATCGATATTCATAATTAATATATGTATTCTCAAAACTTCTGTAAGTTGTTTTGGAGACAATGATTCATTTTGACCTAATTGTGTTTGCGGAAGTTGTAAGGATTGAACTGATATATTTTTATCTATGACTAAACTTGAATTCTGTGGTAGCGGTGGTTCAATAACTTCTAATGTTGATTTTTGTGCGACTGTAAAAGTATGCGGCGCATTGCTTAGTACTTGAGGTTGACAATTTCGGTAACATAACATCTTCTAAAATACATATTTTTGAAGGGGTCCCACCTGTGTTTCGTCCAGCAATTGTAAAGTTTCGGTCATCACTGTTCACTTTTTTCTGTTTGCTCAAACACTTTTAGCAACATTTGTCGCGACCTTATTCTCGGTCCACTCATCGTGATCTTATCAGGAAATATGATGTAATTATTAGGTGCGAAAACACAAAAAGACACGTCAACACTAATCACTGCACTAGCCTGCACTGACCAATTCCTGTGGTGCGATACAAGGTGGTAGTGTACAAGACAGTTTTGGCTGGTACCGCACCGATTGTAAATTTTTATCACCTGGTGCGGTACGAGTCAAATTTGTCTTGTACTCTTAAAACCTTCCTATTCGATGTAATTTAAAGTAACATACCTAAATGTATACTTGTCTCTTTCTGGACTAGGGTATTTCAATGTCAAATCACCCCCGCACCAGACAGAGATCACCTACTTTCAACGTCGCATCAAACAAGCCAAAATTGGCGTGTACCGCACGCAACATGTTAATATATTTGTTATGTACGGATATATGTGGGTACCTACGTAGTTTATTCTATGTAGGTATACATACCGCCATTCAGTTGCAATAAAGCATCAGCTGTGTTACGTACTTGCGCTGTTTCATTTCTCAAATATCTCATTGGCGACGAGGATGGGCACCCTATACACTGCTTACTAAAAAAGGGTGCGCGATGGAACTGGACTGGGGAGTGCGAGGCGTCATTCAACAAGGTTAAAGCCTTGTTGCTCGGTAAACAGATACTAGCTCACTACGATCCTGGTAACAGCCTAACGCTAACGTGTGATGCCAGTCCACGTGGGGTCGCCGGTGTCCTCAGCCAGCCGGATCGGCAGGGGCGGGAGCGCCGGTGGCGTATATATCGAGGAAACTCAATGCGGCGGAGCAGAATTACTCACAAATTCATAGGGAAGCGCTTGCAATAATATTTTGCACTCAAAAATTTCACCAGTATTTATACGGCAGGCGGTTCACCTTAAAAACAGATCATAAGCCCTTAATAAGCATTTTTGGCCCGCAAACCGGTGTACCAAGCATGACCTCGAGTCGTATGCAACGGTGGGCGTTGCTGTTGATGGCTTATGACTTTGATATTGAGTATGTAAACACGGCGCACAATTGCGCCGACGCAATGTCGCGGCTACCGATAGGACAAAGTAAAGAGGCTGACCCGCCGGAGCAATCTTACTTGCACTTCGCATCTGACGCGCTTTTTCTGGATTGTAACGAAATACGCCTGATGACGTCTAGAGATGCATTATTAGGTAGGGTAGTCAATTATATAAAAAATGGGTGGCCGGACAGTGCCGATATAAGAGAAATTCAGCCATATTTTAATAGGCAGAAGGAGTTATATTTAGAACTCGATTGTGTAATGTGGGGGCACCGCGTAGTAGTTCCGGAGGTGTGCCGCGAAGTGGTGTTGCGCGAACTACACGAGCCCCATATGGGAATCGTGAAGACCAAAGCCATGGCCAGGAGTTACGTGTGGTGGCCCGGGGTGGACGAGGCGATCGAGGCGCGGTGCCGCGCGTGCGCCGCGTGCGCGGCGGTGGCCCCCGCGCCGCCGGCGAGTGCGCCCGTGCCATGGCATTGGCCATCACGAGCCTATGAGCGGGTCCATATAGATTTTTTGGGACCCATTGACGGACGCACGTATATGGTATCAATTGATGCAAGGTCCAAATGGATAGAGGTATCGAAAATGGTACGAACCACGGCCGATAATGTTATAGACAGGTTAATGGACTCGTGGTCGAGATGGGGCATTCCAAAACAAATCGTTTCGGATAATGGCCCACCGTTTTCGAGCCAGGAGTTTAACCGCTTTTTAGAAACAAACAGCGTGCGTCACATTTATTCAGCACCTTACCATCCGGCGTCTAATGGGGCTGCTGAAGGAGCTGTAAAGTTAGTAAAAAATGTAATTAAGAAGGCCAAACACGAGGCGGTTAACCCCGACCGGGCCATTCTAAAATTTCTACTACACTATCACAACACACCGCACAGCACCACCGGTGAGTCACCGGCCCGGCTATTACAGGGCCGCGATCTACGCATTCGACTAGATGCTATAAAACCTGATAGGACTGCTAAGGTAATAAACGAACAGTTTAAGGTGGTAGAACGATCGAGTAAACAGTCTAGGCATTTAGATATAGGCGAGCCTGTACAATATCGGACGTTCCGAACGGGCACAAAATGGTCAGAGGGTCATATAACTAAGAAGCTAGGAAAGTCTGATTATACGGTTGTGACAAGTGACGGATCTACGCATCATCGACATATAGATCAAATGAAGCGGCGGCATTTGAGAAACTCGAACATTTGTCCTCCACCTCCATCTTACGATGAAACCGAGCCAGGGAGCACGGCCGATGGTGCTAGTGTTGCCGCGCCCAGCGAGCCCGGTGATGTCACGGTGCCCGCGCCCGCGCCCGCGATGGCGCCAGAGCAGCCGGCGCCAGCACCGGCCGCACCCGAGGCCCCACTCGCGTCGCGCGAGGAGGGTGAGCCGATGGCAGTCGGAGGGGAAGTCACGAGGTGCCCCAAACGCGTTGAACCACCACTGTTACCGGCATTACATAAGAGAATTCCTAAGGAGGTCAAACGCTACGGATTTGATTTTGACTGATTCTCTTATTTATCTATGGTCCAACATGTCAGTTTAAATTTAGATTTAAGTAGGTACATAACCTTGTTCTCAGTTCATATTATTCAATTCGGCCTGAATAATACCATGTCAGCAGAGCATTAAGTTCTCTAAGGATGTTTCACAGTAGTTTAACTGTACAATCATTAATAACTAAATACATAGTATAACTACCTATTATTTACGCTTAAACAATTGGCGCATGTGAACCATATAGTAATGCACAAAGCTGCATTTTAGAATGAAGATTATAATGTTGTGTCAATACTGTTAGCGGCAGCGTGAACCTAGTGATAGTTGTAACTTTTATTAAATACGTTCACCTGTAGCAGAAAGTAGCCTGTACCATATTTAGATATATGATTACGTTAGTCTGCTATTTCATTTTAGTTTATTATTCCTTGTAATATTAGAATAAGTGCGAGGGTGTTATGTACGGATATATGTGGGTACCTACGTAGTTTATTCTATGTAGGTATACATACCGCCATTCAGTTGCAATAAAGCATCAGCTGTGTTACGTACTTGCGCTGTTTCATTTCTCAAATATCTCAATATTAAAAATGTTTATTGATTTTAGCCATGATTGTGATTCTCGTTAACTCTAACCACTACATCGTCCACAGTGTGCACGATAGCCTTGCATCCCGTCCGCCACTGGTGGGTGCCGCACTGCCAGCGCGTCTTCATGCCTATTGTACTCTGTCTGTAGTACTTGTACCCCCTGTAGTACAGGATGCGACCGCCTGTCTTTGTCGGTACAAACATTGCTCCTGAAAATATGACTGGTTGTGAACGTTTTGTACAATTATGTAGAAATAGACGGGTGAAGACACAGATTTAGGTTCAAATTCATTTTTTTAATACTACGATGGTGGGAAACAATTATACAGCCTTCCCGATGGTAAGCGGACACCCCAGCCTACGGAGGATTGCGACTCCAGAAGAATCAAGCGCGTTGCAAACCCTTTATTGATTTGAGGATTCAATGGGTTGACAGCTAGAGAAAAATGCAGGTCCCTCATTCTCAACCTTACTTACCAATGAAACCAGAGCCTCCATTACAATATTAAGTATATTATATCAGATTTTATAGCAGTGTCCTCATATGGGGTTGTATTATTAGTAGTAGGAAGCTCGTCGCTGGTATGCAGTTATGGCCAAGTAATAAGTTAAATAAAATGTACCCTTAGGAAGATATTACAGAGTCGTGGTCATGTTCATTAATGCTTTTGACAACTACATCTTCTATGGTATGTATTATGGCCTTGCAGCCCACTCGCTGGTGAGTGCTACACTGCCACCGCGTCTTGATACCATGACCGCTAGTCCGGTAGTACTTGTACCCTCTGTAGTACAGTGTTCTCCCTCCTCTGTTTGTCCGTCCGAATATCGCTGAAGTTTTCATATTGACTTGATGCCCGCTTTCTAAAAACAACAAAGAATGCAATAATAATGTAATGGAAATTGAAAAGCGTGGTATAAAGTTACGACAGATATTCTGCCAGTCAGTAAGATTAATGTCAAAGAATATGTTGTAAGATTGAAAACTGTGTTTATTTGTTGTTCGAATGTGAAGGAACTATTACATCTACGCAACGGTTTCTATGCGGATTATAAAATGAAAAATACAGGTCAAATATCAAAATATTTGTGCCACGAATGAAATGTACATTTGTATAATATTTTGGAGTAATAACATATATTTTTATGCACAAATATCATGATTGTGAGTATCTTTACACCGCACCACATCGTCTTCCACAGTGTACACTGATGCAGTGCAGTGGCTCTTGTGTTTCGCACAAATCCACCTGGTCTTAAACCCTTTCCGAACGTTCTGGTAGTACTTGTACCCTTGGTAGTGTAGGATCCGACCACCTGCTCTAGTCGGTTGAAATATGGCTGAAATAGACGGTTAAAATAAATTACCTTTGTTTTATGTAACCGCATGTTAATAATATTTTGCAAGGTAACCAGCAAATAAATAACATGTCTTCGGGATATGACACTTTTATATTGTTTAGCAAAAAATTGTCATTATGTAGGTAGTATTTCAGGGTCCACACCCTGAGTAAAAGAGTCGGTAATTTGAAAAACATAGAAAATCATAATTTTAATAATTTAATGCATTTTCAGTCCAAACAGTGTTTGATTGACTTAGAGTTTATTTAAATTTTTATTGCTCACATTGTTCTAGTTGACTTACCTATTTTTACAATAAGTTATTGCCCGCGACGTCGCGCGACCTCAGCCAGGGGCCTATTGCATAACTACTTGTAACTTATTTTACAAGCGGAAACCTCTTTTCAACTCCTCGCATTAGAAAGAGACTTCCGCTTGTATTATAAGTTGTAAATTGTTATGCAATGGGCCCCTGATCTCTTTTACGCCTCTACTCACGAGTATTTTATGTTTAAATCCAGATTATATGTATGTATATGTATAACTCCAAATATTCTCTAAATCAGTTCAGCCGTTTTCTCGTCTTGCGAGATTCAGTAAACCTTCAAATATAGACTTTCACAATTTACAATGTTTTTAGCAGGAGGATTTCTTCTGTTAGCCACCAGCTAAGTAGGTGATGGTTGGGCATTTTCGCGAGAAGAAGATGCGTAGTTAGTGACGTCACCGAGTAAAAATGTTCCATTTTGTAACTTTTATTGGTCTTACAAATAGTAGGTACTGTTCATTATCATCACAAATGGAATACTTTTAACTTTTACTCGCTGACGTCATTAATTACAATGCATCTTGCGAATTCTTGCGAAAATGCCCGGTTGCAACCACTAGGTTGCCAACACTAAGTAAATTCAATTTAGTGTGCCGGTTTTAAGTCGGTGGTGTACTGTAAGGAAATTTTAGATTTTTGTAACAGGGTCGTTCTTCTTTTTTACCGACAATGAACCGAGGTTTTTCTGTTTTTTTGGTTTTTGAACTATCGAAAATTGTGGTTTTGAAGTGCGATTTAAAAAAAAATGCATAGGTTTCTTCATTAGAACTAATTAAAGTTTCCTTTCTGGCCAATATAAATATTTATATACGGTTGGTTTCTAAAAAAAAACATGTGACAAAGTGGACTCTTTCAGTGGGGACAACATTTTATTTTACCACTCTGTCACGGCATTCTACGAAAAAAAAAACATTTAAAAAAAATGCTAAATAGAGAAAATGAAATATTAAATATCACTAATTAATAAAATAATATGGACGTTCATTCGAACATTATAAAACCGTAAACATCATTACTCAAATGAGATGCCGTAATAAGACGAAGGACAGGCTATTGTCGGTCGAAAAGAAGAACGACCCAACAACCGAAAATTAGCAGTGTTTTTAGGTTCTACACAAATATTTATTTAAGTAAGTAACTTTGTCCTTGGTTTTTTTTTATCCCGCGGGTTCATCTGCGTTCTCTGCAATGCACGGGCGAAACTTTGCGGGCAGCTAGTGCTTTTTATGTATTGGACAAACTCCTGAACCACTTATCAGATTTCAAAAATTCACCTGTCTATAGACTGGATATTCTGGATGGACATAAGCTATATTTTATCCCGCCGGATTGTCCGCGCTTTTTACTATCCCGCTGCCTTTAACCTTGTCCTTCAGGTGGACGCTATAACTGAAGCAATGACCCTATGACGCATTATACTAATGATTGTGACTGTCTTTCCGTCTGACCACGACGTCGTCCTCGGTGTGGACTGTTGCGGTGCAGCATCGGTTGTGCATTTCACAGATCCATCGAGTCCTCGATCCGTTCTGAACGTGCCGGTAATATCTGTACCCTTTGTAGTGGAGGGCGCGACCCCCTGTTTTAGTCCGTTCAAATATGGCTGAAAAGATTAATAAACTTGATTCAGTGTCCTGGGTCCAGATGACAGTAATCCCGGACATGTATCAAGTGTGTTACATGATTAAAATTTTAAAAGTATTTTATTGAAATTAAAAGAAAAAGTCCGCTAACTAAACTTTAGGGGGCTTGCAACGATCCTGAGTGTAAAATGAAACCCCTGGAGTTGCAAGCATCCATAGGCTACGGTGACCACTAACCACTAACCTTTTGTAGTTGCAAGTCTTTTGTACTATGTTTACAAGCTTTTATTTAACTTGTCAGTCAAAATTTGCAATCCATTATTCAGTCACTTGCCGTTATCCGATTGGAATACTTGTGTATGTTTGGTGAAAATGCAATACTTTGTCACCATTTATCTGATCTGTTGCTGAAGCCGGAAGATGGCCACTGGAACTCTATGACGAAAAGTGCTATGACAGTCGAGTTTGGGCTCATTTGTTTTGTTATCTTCAGTACTTACCATTGCACATGATGGCGAGGGTCTCATGATGGAGCTCCATCTTCCGGCTCTCTGATTCTGAAGCCAGAAGATGGCCACTGGAACTCTATAACGGAAAGTGCTATGATAGTCGAGTCTGGGCTCGTTAGAATCGTCTCAATGAGTAGGTTGTTGATGACGGTATACAGAAAAGTACAGTGGGCAAATAAAAGCTTGTACCAAAAATGTTTTTTTTGTCAGAAACTTATTAATCTATAGGTATTGGCAATGTTTCAAACCGATACGACTAGTAGAAGTGGGTGAAAATTTATTCGCAAGATTTGACTACATTGACACATACTTAGATTCAGGTGAAGTTATTCGGTACCTACTATCTTTGTTGTCGTAATGAAAATAACCCATGATTAAAAATAACATATTTTTTAATTATTTTTAAGTAAACACTATTTGTACTTTAACAATTGTTCATAAAACTCAATAACTTTTGTCCCATTAAACAAATGTCAAAGCGACTGACAAAGGATAACAAGCGAAATTCTAACGCCATTTTAACTAGGTTTAATGGATTTTAAATGCTAATGATTGTGAGTGTTTGTTAATTTGACTACGATGTCATCCACAGTGAGTATTGCAGCCGTACAGTGGATTTGAGATTTCTTTTCACAAATCCACCGAATCTTTGGCCCGCGGATATTGTGCTTATAGTACTTGTACCCCTGGTAGTGGAGGAAGCGGCCGCCTTTTTTGTGTGAACTGGGCGTAAATATAACTGAAATAGACCAAGTGATTAGTAACTAAACATAAGTGGGATTACGCTTTTGTAAAGTATAACAGCAGGCGTTAGAATAAAAATAGCAAATAAATTGATGAAGTTAATTTAATTGAAAAATTCTAAAATACGAGTAAAATAAATGCTAAGATAAGAACAGTAGGTACGGTAAGTAAATATTACAGAGCGTTTGCCGATTGATGATTGATCATACCAGTTAGACATATGAACTCACATAAATTATTCTAAATAAATGAAAGCAGAAATGTTTTGTCATACTACAAAACTTTTTTCAAGATTTTGCGTGATTGACTATCGGCTCACCAGTGGTCTAAACTTTTGCTAATAATACCTCTATAAGTACATTATTTTTTATAATAACATCACAATGCTGAGTCCAATTACATATACATAGATAGATTAGAATTATTAGTAGTCGAGACATTACGGGTTGTAGTCTGCACCCGCATAAGCGTTGGCAATCGATGTCTATCTGAATACGCCCTTGTTGTCTACAACTATAGCTACCGACCAATCGTACGCGCATTCTATACTATCGGGCAAGTACTTAATCAACCTTACCATTCGCTGCCAGGAGCCTGCTACATAGGCGCGCAGCTCATAGCCGATTTCCTCTACAAAGCAGAAACACCGCAGTATCGGCAATAAACATAGCGCTACGAAAACTTTGACACTGTAGGTATCTGTTATGCTTTCGGTGCCAGGAACCCGCTAAGTGGGCACTCTGCTCGTAGACACTTTTCTCTACATACAAAATTCCCTACGTCATGTAGAGCTACGAAGTCTTTGGCACTAAATATGTTATTATATTAAACAATTAAATTAAGCTTACATCCACTACATAGAAATGGCAATTTTATACAATTGTCAACTTAATCAATGATTATGGTGGTCGTTACATCGAACCATGACGTCATCAACAGTGTGAGCGGATGCTGGGCACGACCGCTTGTGCATCTCACACTGCCACCGAGTCCTGTGCCCGTTGCGCGTGTGTCTGTAGTACTTGTGTCCTCTGTAGTACAATATGCGGCCGCCGTTCTTCGAAGCTAGGAATACGGCTAAAAGAAGCAGGATGTTAGAATCGTGAGAATCTTTACCACATTTTAAGAACATTACATAAAAAGGCATTAAAAAATTATAAAAATAATACAAAACAAAATACCTTAAAAGTGCCTTAACAATTTTCAACGGCATTTAATGATTGTAATGAATAAATATAAATTGCTAAAATCAATTTATTTCAGAGTATAATTAGGAGCAATCTCCAATACATTCTTCAATGCATGAGGAAGCGCCCCACTACTTCATTTAATGATCTAAGTAATACACGGTAAACACTCTTAATATTAGAAGTAAATTGCCGTAATGACATCAATGATTGTGACTGCCGTTGAGGCTGACCACGACGTCATCCAAAGTGTGTATGGATGCGGTGCACCAGCGCCCGCGCACATGACACTGCCAGCGTGTCTTTATGCCAAGGCAGCCGTGTTGGTAGTACCGGCTCCCTCTGTAGTACAGGACTCTACCACCCTTCCTCGTCGGGAGAAACATGGCTGAAACAATACCGAGTAGGTAGTAACTTATATGTACATCTATACTTACTTACACGGTAGGCCTTGTTTATGTATGTATATTACAGGCAAAATGACACGCGCTATGGAAACGCAATACACAGGACAAAAATCGTACTTGATTCGAGTAAATACTCTATGAACCAAGACATGAATTAGAAAGATTTTAAATTATATCGAATGAAGCAAAATAATATTCAACCAAAAAAAATTGGTTCGAGAATCATCATACGTATAATTCCATAATGATATCTATTTCATTTAAGATACTGGAGGTCTTCCCAGACCTGACGCATTTCGTGTCGCCCGAGGTATCGCCTGCGCATAACCAAGGATGTAGGCTCAGTAACCCAAAGTAAACATTGGCATCCAAGATGAGAGTGCGCTACTTTTTAGGGTTCCGTGCCTCAAAAGGAAAAAAAAACGGAACCCTTATAGGATCACTCGTGCGTCTGTCTGTCCGTCTGTCACAGCCGATTTGCTCCGAAACTGCTGGACCGATCGAGTTGAAATTTGTTACACATATGTAAATTGGTGACCCAAAGATGGACGCGTAAAGTAAATTAATAAATTCTGAACAAGGTGGCCACTTTTGGGGAGTAACTGGAAAATTAAAAAAAAAGTTTCGCAAACTGTATTGTGATCCCCCCCTTATCTCCTACTACTAGGCTTAAAATTCTGAAAAAAATAAGGAAAATAGTTCCTTGCCTAAAGAATACAGGAAAACCTATAAGAAATTTGAGTATTCAAAGTAACGGGAAATTTCTCAATATTTTATGGAACCACGTGGTGAACGTGAGTTGAACTCGCACTTGTCCGGTTTTTTTCGGTTCTGCGCGAACTTTTGTCGCTCGCTAATTTGGTATTCACGCAGGACACGTCATATTAACGTCCTAGGTACACCTGGGGCGACATCGTTATGACGGATGTCGTAATCTAATCACACACACAGGAAAAAAACAAAAAAGCCGATTTCAATTTATTTAACAATTGAGTAATAAGATACGATCCTTAAATTGTATAGATAATATTATAAATAGGCTACATTAAGAAGCGCAAATGCATGTATTAATTTTCATCATTAAGTTGTAAAAAACATCTAAATCTATAACTGCAGTATAAAAACTGAGGTAATTTATGAGCCCTTTTATCACAAAGTCAAAGAACTACCTAGTAGGAGAATAATATTGATCTCAGTAATTCGTTCGTTTGTTTTGTGTCCGTTTGACTGTACGCGCATATCATATCCTGGTTTGCGCCTCGCAAGATAAGAGTTCATGCAAAAGCATTGCTAGTAAGCTAGCTGCTTTATTCGGGTCCAACAAATAAGGATAAAGATATTTTAAATGAGACAGTAACATATCTCTTTTTAACCCATAGCTACACGCCTATTCGTTGGCCTTAATCTGTGTAATAACACTGAGATAGTATATATATTATATCAGCACGACTAGCACAAGTTTGTCTCTTTTTAATTAGAAAAGTTCGAATGAGACGGATAGTTTATCTCGCTCGCAATACAACTCGCGTGCATGCTTGACTATTCTTTGGCCACCGTCGGTCGGATAAGGTATACGCGATATTAGTTGTGTCTATAGCAGTAATTATATTAATTCGGTCACCGTATGCAACGTGCGACAACCGCAACAGCGCAAAAACGACGGTCGTTGGCCGCATTCCGTGACCGACACTATGAAGGCATGTGATCGCAGTAGGCGGACAGACTAATGTGAAGATAACACTCGTTAACCGAAGGAGTTTAAAACATGCTCGGTGACCGCATTAGGCAAACGAATCAGTGCAATCACCGCTTAATTTTTTTTCAATGCATATTTCGAGAAATCACGCGGCATATGATTATGAACTTGATTGACTTTGACGATAAGGTTGTCCACGGTGTGCACGACCGCGTTGCAGCCCGCGCGCTGATGGGTGCCACACTGCCAACGGGTGCGGTTGCCAGAGCTTCGGTGTCGGTGGTACTTGTAGCCCTTGAAGTACAGGCAGGGACCACCGCTGTTTGTCACTCCAAATAAGGCTGGAAAAAGAATTAGGTTAATACTTAAGACTTAGTGTCCGGTTCACTGCCGCAGAGACTCACTTGTTTCATGTTTTGTATGTTTTTCTTGTTTATTTTATTGTTTAATATGTGTGTCCTGTGTGTTTGTGAATAAATGTATCTTTCTTTCTTTCTTTCTTTGCTTTCTTTCTAAACAGAAACAGCAACGAAGCCGAATAAAATGTATTCCTAGGCGAGCGGTACCACATTCAGTATGGGGTTCTGTTAGTAAAACGTAGGTATTGATTAAGGATAAAACAGCTCCTTTTGCTTGGGAATGACGGAAATAATGCAATTTAATTGAATTTCCTATCAAATTGAAATGAAATTGGTTAAAGTGAAGGGAAAATTACAACATAGTATAGGTAGCCTTAATTAAAATTTTAGAAATTAATAAAGTTATGTACTTTATAAATTTAATCGTATTAAATCTTCTAATCTTATAAAATCTCTTAATTGTATAAAATTAGTAAAAATAAATAAATTATTTTACGTTTTGTCGTCGTATAAAAATATAAAACTGCCAATTATGCTATCAAATCACTTAGGCGCTATACAAATCAAGACTTCAATGGTTGTGATGTGAATGCATTTTAACTACATCAGCGCCCACAGTGTGCACCACGGCGGGGCAACGGGACTTCTGATGGGTACCACACCGCCACCTAGTCTTGTAGCCATTGCCGCTGCTTGCCAGCTTGTGGTACCTGTAGCCTTGGTGTACCAAGATAAGTCCGCCTTGTCGGGATCGAGTGAATATGGCTGCAACAATACAAGGTGGGTGTTCTAAAAAAAGAGTACCTGATACTTATTATTGTTTGTTTAAAAATTTGAATTTTTGTTTTCTCCTACATAGAATCACGTATAATATACATAATAAATTTGGTACGCTATTAAACGACTAGGTGCCTACATCATATTAACAAACCTAATCTCATGGGATAGTTGGAATTATATTTTTGCAGCCACGTTGACTTTGTTAGTTTGTTTTGTACATTTAAGATCAATGAAAACGGACTCGGTGATTAAATTTATATGCTGCTACACTTATTCCCTAGGTATTATTTAAAAAAATGTATACTTAGTTAGAAAGGCGTCGCAAAAAATCAATGCTAAGCAAGTTCTTTTCTTATAAATAAAACAGAGTTGGGAAAATTTATGGCTTTTATTTAATACGAGCGAAATAAAAGACGTTCTTATGTATAATGTGGGTGATTCGACTGTTGATGGTTATGTGGTGAACTTAATTTAATCACACTATTGTCTACGACGTGCATTTATTTATTTATCGTATGGCCGATTATGCTTATCTACTTCAAAGATTTACAGTTTTCAAGTACGCTACCGCGACTTCGGTTAATGTAGTAAAATCCACATATTAATGTAGTATATTCTACACGACGTGTAGAATAATGTAGAACAGTGCCGGTGGAACTTGTACCCGTTGTCTTAAATGAGACGACTGCCAGTCTTACTGAGCTCGAATGTGGCTGCAAAAATGTTTTATAAGATATATGTTTGCTGCTTACGCCTTTGCCTAAAAACATCGCTCTTAGTATTTTCCGAAACTTGTACTTACTGATCGTCTTTTTTATTTATATTTTACAATAAATACTTAAGTAGGTAGTAGGTAGCAGATGTGCGCTGTCATTTAAACTTATTTTAAACTGCTTTTTACATAACATTATAGAAATAATTAATCGAAATGAAAAAAATAACAGATTTGTTTATTAATTACTAACAAAATTTCACGTATATATATATATGAATGGAGATTTTCCGCCATTCTTAACTTAATTATATGTACTTAATTAGCCAATTATAAATCTGAATGAACATTTTTCCAATCCTTATCTCATAAACAATCAAATGGGAACGAGTACCATGAGCATTTTAATACATGTACATGTTTTAATTGCCCTATCTGGATGGTTTCGCGTCATTTATTATTACTTGCTTTAGTTCACAACATCTCAGTTTCATGCAAGTGTACCCCGGTAAATTTCACCACAATATCGTCCACACCACAACCGCGTTGCAGCCCAGTCACTGGTGCGTGCCGCACTGCGACCTGTCTTTTTCGCGTAAAGCAATAAATAGTTGCAACTTTTTCTTTATTATAAATTCTTGATGTAGAGTAGAAATAGAAAATCATTTTTTGCGTACAGAATTCGTTAAATTCGGCACAAGCAGCAACTATCTTGGAGGTGAAACAGCGCCAAGATTTTAACATTATCGTAAACAAAAAAAAAACTCATTTAATTATCACAATAGCTAAGATTCATTCAAATTTGTGTGGTTGTGATTATTTATAAATTTGACTATAAAGTCATCCAAGGTGTACAATATCGCCTTACATCCCTGGCGGCGCAAACCGCACTGCCACCGAATTTTGGGACCATATTTACTTTTAAAGTGGTACTTATATCCTCTGTAATGCAGTAAGCGACCACCCCGTCTAGATGGTTTGTAGAAAACTGAAAAGTAAAAAAAAAATTGAAGGAAACTTAGTATTTTCAAATGGACTTTTTAAAGTATGACTTATTTTGAAAGCTGACTTTTTAACCATTCTAAAGTATAATACCACAAAATACAACAACGTTATTTAATTCTAAAACAAACAAGAATAAAACGTGTACGTTAATGGGCAAAATTTTACCTTTGTATATTTTATATTAACAGTACAAATGGACAAAGGTTTAATAGTTCGTTTTAATTTTATACCCCTAACTTGAATAATTTTATTATTTACTAGTTTCCGCCCGCGACTTCGTCTGCGTGGACCCGGGATAAAAACTATTCTATTTTTAATCCAGGCTATAAACTATCTTCGTGCAAATTTTCATCCAAATCGGTTGAGCCGTTTAAGCGTGATTGAGTAACAAACATCTAAACATCCAAACATCTGAACTTTCGCATTTATAATATTAGTAGGATAATATCCAATTCGGAAGGCGCGGCGTGGGTAGGCCCCCCACAAGGTAGACTGATGACCTGGTAAAGGTCGCGGGAGTCCGCTGGATGCGGGTGGCGCAGGACCGGTCATTGACTACGTGTAAATTTTATTAGCTAACAGTGTAAATATTACATTGCCAATGCCAACACTCAACACGTTATGTAACTCACTGCGTCATTATCTAGTGATTAGTCGTTTAAACATTGACCTACCTTATCGATTGAATAAGACGCATCATAAACCACTGAATGCGTACATAAACTTTTAACGAGCAAATGTTAGCTTAGCATTATATATTTATCCGAGACCTCACTAAATGAAGTATTACATATAAGGTAAACGTCCGAGTGCTCGACGCTGTACTAGTATATGGCATGGGCACTCTATGTCAAAGTGACATGGCTTAAATTCAAATGAAGACAAATCCTCTTAGTTCAAATTTTACCCATATTGCTTTGACATAGAGTGCCCATGCCATATACTAGTACAGCGTCGAGCACTCGGACGTTTACCTTAGGTACGGTTTTATTTTTCAAAAACGGTTCCGCATGTAGACCTTTGGCTGACGTTCCAATGTTAAATGGTTATGATTGTCATTGCATTTGATGACCCTGTCTTTCAATGTGTACTAAATAGCCTTACACCCTAAACGAAGGTGCGTCCTGCATTGCCAACGGGTTTTATGGCCGACAGAGCTCTTATCATCATCATATCTACCGAGAGACGTCTACTGCTGGACATAGGCCTCCCCCAAAGTGACCGGTCCTGCGCCACCCGCATCCATCGGACTCCCGCTACCTTTACCAGGTCATCAGTCTATCTTGTGGGGGGCCTACCCACATGCCGCTCCCACACAGAGCTCTTATGGTGGTACTTAAATCCTTTATGCGACCACCGCGATTAGACGGCTTGAATAAGGCAGAAATAAAAGCATTTTGTAAATGAAAATAATGTTGTAGCTACAAAAAGTGTTCTATAACTTAGATTTTTTTGATTATGTATCAATTAGGTAGGTTAAGGATTTAAAAGTTTTCTTTCATCTATATATATAAAGAAGTTGTTGGTCCAGGCGCTGGTGCTGCCAATTATTGATTATGGTGATGTGTGCACTACCGATGTCACTCAACAATACCTCAATAAACTGGATCGCCTCCTCAATAATTGCATACGATTCATTTTCGGCCTCCGTAAATATGACCACGTTTCCTTCTACCGTCGTCAACTTAACTGGCTCTCCATTCGCCGTCGTAGATCCCTCAGATTACTTTGCACCCTTTTTTCAATCTTGTCTGAGCCTTCTGCTCCAGGATACCTCAAAAGTAAATTTATTTTCGATACCCCTCGCCCAGGCTGTGAGCTGCGTACCTCCCGTGTCCTCAAACTATCCATACCTTCGCACCGCACTAGTTTTATGACTCACTCCTTCGCCGTACAGGCAAGCCGTCTCTGGAATTCACTCCCTCTCAACATCAGACAAGCCCCAAGCAAGTTTGCTTTCAAGCGGATGCTGCGTAAGCATCTGCTTAAACAAGAATTCGACTAAAATCCATCCACATAATGGTAGTATATATTGAATATGTAGTAGTATATCTTTTTGTATGTATTTTATATATCTTTATTTATGTATGTCTATATGTAGTGTATAATACATTTGTATTTTTTTCCTCTCTCCTCAAGTATATTCGTAACAGAAATTATCATACTTTTTTCTTTGCACCTGTTATAAGTCTCTGTTTAGCCCAATGGTTAGCTGGTAGAGAATGCCATCTGGCATTAAGCTCGCCATTTGTACATATATTTTTTGTATTTTGTGCAATAAAGTTTAAATAAATATATAAAATATCTTTGGGTTATTTATCATTATTTAATAAATCAGCCTCATCCTTAAAAGTAAATAATTATTCATAAATCACATACTTCTCTAAAATATCATATATATTCCGCCATGGTATATGTATGTACGCAGGCTCATATGTAGTTGTGATTTTCATTAGATTTGACGACGGTCTCGTCGATTGTGTGTACGGTAGCCGTGCAACCCATTCTTCGCTGATGCGTACAACACTTCCACTGCGTTTTGTAGCTGTTGCTTCTCTTGACGTGTTACTTATATCCGTTGTAGAACAGTATGCGACCACCTTGCCGCGTACGTCCAAAAGAGGCTGAAAAATTACGTTACCGTTTTTAATGTAGGTATAATCGAAAGTAAGTTAGTAACCCTTTTTAGGGTTCCGTAGCCAAAATGGCAAAAACGGAACCCTTATAGTTTCGTCATGTCCGTCTGTCCGTCTGTCCGTCTGTCCGTAGGTATGTCACAGGCATTTTACTCGAAAACTATAAGGTGTATTTAAATAAAATTTTGAGGACAGGTGTATTTTGTTAGCCGCTACATAGTTTTGTAATAAAAATGACAAAAAAAAATTTTTTTAGGGGTGCACTCCATACATAAAACTAAAAGTCAAAAATGTTTTTTTCATTGTGACCCCCCGTGTGGCACATCAATCGATAGGCCTTTCAAAATAAATATAAGGTTTCTTAGCATTTTTTTTGATTAAGTGAATAGGGTCGGAGATAATCGCCCCGAAAGTCACTAAAATTCTGTCCCCCCCCCCTCTAATTTTTGAACGGTGTATTTTAAAAATATGAAAAAATTCATGGACATAGGGCTTATTAATTTCATTCACCGAAAATTGTTTTGAACAAGATCGGTTCAGAGGTTTTCGAGATATTGCTGAAAAACTGCCTTCCTCGAAGAAAAGGACGTAAGTGCCGTAAAATTTCTGTGACGATACGACCTTTTTAATAGGCACGGAACCCTTCGTTTTGCGTGGTCCGACACGCACTTGGCCGGTTTTATTTGACATGAGAATGAACCAAATTCCGACGATATTTTCTCGTATTTGTAATAAAGTAATATATGTAACTCCGGTGGTGGTTTAAGTTTCAGCTATAAAGTGTAGATATTCTATATAAACGCAAACGAAAACATTTTACCATAATTTTTGCGTTTGTTTAAAAATGTATGAATAGTACTTTTCTAAGAACACAGGGTTTTAATTTATCAGCCTAGCGGCATATACTTTATTTCCATGTTAAGGGTCATCACAGACATAGTCATTTCTTATTTTGATAACATTTAACGTAACAGAGCATTTCCCGTTTTTTTTTACTAAGGACTGTTGTGATGGTGATTTAATTTAGTTCTGACAATGTCTCCTATTAATTATGAGTATTGAAACATTACAAACGCCCGCCCGCCGCGAACCGCAATGCCACCTAGTTAGTCTTGACTTCATCGACTGTGAATCTTAACGTGGTAGTCCAGGCAATGAACTGACAACTTGTATGGAAAAAATGACATATTTGGAAATAATTTATAATAGCAAATTTTTTTAATGTAACGGATATATTATCAATTAAATAGTTACCTAGAGGCAAAATCCACCAAAAAATCAGACATCAAAAAAATCAATATTTAATTAGCTCCTAAAAAGTCTGGATAAATATTAATATTTTTTTTATCTTTATTTAGGTTCATTTACATTTGCTTTACAATATTCAATATAAATAAAATAAAAAAGACAATGAATGTTTAATTTATATCTATATAATTACTTCCGGGTGGAAAGTTTGGTGGATTCTTGAATAAAGCATCTCAGAATAATGTTTTAAAATGAAATAAACAAAAAAAACGCTATTATAAATTAATGTTTTTCGAAACCGTATTTTGCCTCGGCTAGTGGTAACTTCTGATATCCTTTGTAGTACCAACAAGCGACCGCCGCGCGACGTCAGTCAAACATGACCTTAGAAAAAATTGTGGGATTTGCCTTTTACGACTTTGCTGTCCCATGAGTCATATTACTTATACAATCTGTTCGGAATGGCTTATGTCATACGTGACTTATTTTGTCCTAAATTTCGGACCCCTAAACGTAGTATGGTCTCACTCTTGCAATGTTAACGAGTAGCAAAAACCGTAATACATCTCTACATAGTTTCGATTTTTCACGTTACCTACCTACTGTACGATGTTTTGAAAATGACAATTATATGGTCTCTGCTATTAGGTTTTTTTATCTTTTTACTCTAAAATTGATAAGGATCAATATTATTAACGGAATGCTAAACCTATTTATTGACATAATCATTTATTTATGCTTTTCATTGAAACAATTCAAACAATACCCCTTGTTACACTGCGTGCACTGTGTGTGTACTTGTTTCGCACTGCTTACTTTTTTGCCTTCCGCTTTGAGTTTTGAATAGCATCCAACACAACGTTTTCGCACTTTTCTGTTTGCCCGGCGTGGAATGTCTTGTAAAAAATGTTTTTCTGTACCGCTCGCGCTGACGCCGAGACTCAACACTGAAATAGAAGAGGAAGATCCGATTAAGGTTGTGTTCGGTTCTGTTGGTGAGGCAACTGACCCCGAGAAATGTCGAATCAGCTGCACTTGGAGTTACAAAACCGACAGTTTAGTTGTTTCTGTAAGTTCAGTATAAATGCGTCGTAAAGTTTATTGATTCCAATAAATGGTAAACGACTATATTTTTGAACTTTTTTGTGCTCGATATATGTACGTCTGGAATGCTACTTGACTTCAAAATGTGACATGTCCCCAGCATGCCACAGGAATAGGTATCGTCGCTGTCATGTATCTGTCATTCATAATAACCCTGGTTTTAATGACTAGCGTAGCAATTATGCTACGCCGTAGCGCTTAACATTGCCAACCAAAATTTTGCGTAGCGCATCACTTGTAACCAATAACATAAGAAAAACCGTATGGTGTTTGAAAGCGCCTACGAGTAGATCGCCCAACTAGTGGACTGCGAAAGTGATAAAAAGTTAATAAAGGAAGAATTTCCTAAACCGGCAAACGCAGCGTATGGCGCGTCCTATGTTGTGTTGTGTTACGAATAAATGTTGATTTGATTTGATTTGATTTTGATTTGACGCGCACTAAATGGGTTAAGCTCAGACTTTTTGGGTGATTCTGTCAAATTAAGCAAGAAAGTACATATTTTAAAGTTTTTATTGTAACATGGGTTAAATTTTGTATGCTCAACACGTCAACGAAGATTCTGTATTTTTTAAGAAGGTATTTATTTAACTTCACCGGTTTTAGTGTTTTAAAAAAAATATGCGAAGTTCAAATCTTACTAAAATACGAGTATGGTACTTTTATTTAAGACAGGTGGTGACGATGCCAGCTTACGGTGCCGTCAAACGAGACAAGGTAGCCATTGGAAATCCTAAATAAGACGTGTATATATGAGGCCTGGCTTGAAACATCTTGACAAGTAGTCGATGACTGAGTAAAACACAGTAGGCAATCAAAGCTTGACATTTTCGTATTTTTTTTAAATCTCAAAATGGAAATTATCGTACACTGCCGAAAATCGCTACGCTCGTAGCCGACCCCGTGGTTTTCCCGTTAAGTAGCGGAAAGCGTCTACGGTGTAGACACCCGCTAGCTGGCTTCCTGGCAGTCAATGTGTTAATAGTACACCGCTTCGTGGTAGTGTTCAGTAAACTTGACCACCGTGTCGTCGACGGTGGTGACCATGCCCTTGCAGCTGCGATTCCTGTGAGTGCCGCAGTGCCAAGCGGTTTTGTTACCCTTGACGCGTTTCCTGTGGTGCTTGTAGCCTTTGTAGAACAGGGTCCTGTTGCCTAGGTGAGATGTTCCGAAAAATAGCCCTGAAATTTACAACGAATTTTATTAAAAATAGTGTGTATAAGATTAAAATTAGGTTCCCTGTCCCACGAGTCAATAATGACTTATGCCATACATGTTTTTCATATCAACCGTCGGTAAGAAACCTGTTTAATTCAAAAACATCGGAAATATCATATACGATTCGACGAATTGCACTTTGTTCTGTCATGAGTGAAGAAATTAAATAATAATCGAATAAATTGTACATATTAAGAAATTGTTTCATCTCGTTTTGTTCAAACGTCACTTAATTTAATGTAAATACACTTAAAACATAGTCTATTTACAAATTGTGAAGAATAATTTCGTAACCTTTGTGACACAATCGACATTACTATTTTCGCTACATGATGCGCCTCCATCATCAGACCACCAACATGAAGTGATGACTACCAGACGCAAATACCTGAATAGCTTTAGGAAATACATGAAACACGTAATACATACCTATAAAATTTGAGGGTTGCCCTCAATTTCTCTGGAATCCCATCATCAGATCCTGACTTGGTGAAAATGGGACCACCTCAGGAGTGCATATATACATTTTCGTTTTTTTTTTATTCGGTCCACAATTGACCCAGAAATCGGAGATTATACATAAATACATATGTATAGTGGAACATATCTTTTTTTGGAGTGGGTTAAAAACTACATTGCAATATGCAAGATCAAAAAGAAATTGACACAATGTAGTGACCCTGCCTACGAAGCAAGAGGTCCTGGGTTCGAATCCCGGTAAGGGCATTTATTTGTGTACTTTCCTGCTCACTTCACTCACTTGATATATGTATATTTATATAACCGTTGAAAAATTAAAATTATGACGACTCGAGCTGTTTAAACAGTCCTGAATGAAAGCAGTTTTTACGTTATTTTCAAATAATTAAAACTTCGATTAGGTGTGTTTGAAGTTTATTGTAACAGACTACAATTGTGCGCAAAAAAAATGCGAATCCTGATATTTGATTCGCAAATTGAATTTGATGTAAATAGTAAATTTTTCTTCTTATTAAGTAGAAAAAAAAAGAAAACGCATACATACCTGGTATCTAATGAGAACTTAGTTTCAACCGCCGAACTACAGAAAAAAATCAACTATGTCAAAAGTTAACTTTAACTCTTGAGCAATTAGCGTCTAATATATTCAGACTTTTTAAATTTTTTGAGGTATTAGCTTTATTAGGCCAAACTTAATAACTTATCAACAATTCACATAATTGGAGCAGTAAGCATCAAACTTCAGTTTCTACACAAGTAAGCGCGATACTTCAGCATATAGATATAAATGCAACTTTCAATACTTTAAACGAAAGTCTCACATTCGTCTTTCAAGATGTCACAAATCACTACAATAAAAATAATAAGTTCTTTATTCCAAAGGCGGTGGCCGATGATCGTGTGGTATAACTCTGTACACGAAATCATCAAACGTCAAAGCGGTTCCCGAACAACCGACTTTGCGGTGAGTTGCGCAGTGCCACCGTCCTTTCCCATCTTTCAGAGTTTTCTGGTGGTACTTATAACCTTTTAAGTACAAAATGCGGTTACCACGAGAGCTAGGTTTGAATACCGCAACCGAATCTGAAACAACAGGAAACATGCCTTATTATACCGCTCTTGCCACAGTTCTCCATTATGTTCCTGGGCCCGTCTTCCTTCAGCGATATTTGACAGAAGGAAATACGAGTATATCCCTACTTCCATGTATCTATCTTTCAAAATTAGAATTACAAATGTAGGGAAATACCCCCAAATATCGCGGATGGAATACCTGAAGAAAGAAGTCCTCTATCCTCTCCATAGTGGTCCATCGGACACTAACATTTTGCAGTTTAATTTAATATCAATGCGCATCGAACTATTGATACAGAATTAGGGCGCACTAATTATATCAATTTGAAATGCGAAGAAGTGACTGATTGACCTCTTATATAGACTCGTAATTTATAATTAAGTAGGTTTCTGCATTTAACCTTTAATCAATTTCGTCTAATATAAATGAGACAAAGTGATTACATATTTTGTAAAACTTTTTTGAGTGTCGGCGTTTAAAAGGTTAAAACATCTTAATTGGGTAGTTCTCAGAGCGTTTCAATCGCCCATCTCTCAATGTCAGCATTTTTAACGAAGTGCCAGAGAATTACCCATATCCTTAAAATTAAAACAACCATTGTGCCAAAACATACAATTTATTTTATTTAAAACAATGGTTACTTAATCTACCACTTAATACGGAAAATAATAACTACAAAAAATAATTAACTAAAGAAATAATGTTATTATAAATGGAATCCATATTTCGCAAAATTGATTCCCGGGAAAATGTATCAACACTGATGAATTGAGTCCCACTTTGGGTTGTGATTATGGTGTATTTTAAGTCTATGATAATTATGTCTATACAGATATTTTTATTGCTATCGCATATTTAACTTTTGGTCTATTTTAATCTACTCAAAACTGTAAGACTTCATAATCATAAGCCAGCATAGTTTTTTCGTTTATCTTCCTCCAATATAATAGTAGAAACATCAAAGTCTCATTAAAAGTGGTACGACACCGCTTGAACGTTAATACAAACGATTACAAAAAAAACCGTAGAAAAAATGTGTTCACCAGTGTGATTAACTGTGCGAGGTAGCTGATCGGTGTGCGAGGAAAAAATGCACCAGTAGGACTCTTGAGGCTTGGACGAGGCTAGCAATGCTATTGATTGGTGGTTTTTTTCCTCGCACACTGCAATCTTGGGCCACGTTTACGCAGATGGTTGTATGGAAATCCATTTTGACAATATGCTCGGCGAGCAGCGCAAAATTAAGTACGCCTGTGCGTAAGTGCGGCTTAAACAAGGCTACAAAAATAAAATAATAGCTTTAGATTTAGATATATTCATTGCGTAATATAGGTAAAGTGTGACTTTTTATTTTATTATTATTCTGTATTGTACAATTGATAATTGACATCGTATCACTATATATTGGTAAAATGACATTGAAATTTTTATTTTTCCTAGATATATATATATATATATATTTTTTTACCATTATTATTATTATTTTATTATTGATATACCTACCTATTAATGACATGCAATGAATAAATTTTATTGATTATTTTATTTTTAAGATTGATTACAAGAATTATTTACATAATGCAAATTGATGATGCCGTCCGACATCAACGTCGTGGTTGTGAGTGTCACTAAGCTTTACGATGTCACAGCCAATAGTGACAGCTCTCGCAACACACCCTGTTTTTTGTCGCACCGCGCACTGCCAACGCTCTCGCTCGCCGCTGTGGTGCTCTCTGTAGTACAGGTAACCCTTGTGGCAGAGGATGCGACCGCCACGCTTCGTTTGCCGGAAAATAGCTGAAAATATACATGGGTTTATAAAGCGTTATAGTAGGCGTGGAGCACATGCATAAACACTAACATTAACATTAAAATAAATAAACACAATCTACCTCAAATCATTTAACCACTCCAATTTCAATCATTACATAGGTAATCTTTTATGTTCCCCTGCTGGTCACAGACCTCCTCACATGGAAGAGAGAGAGGTCCGGATTGAGAATTTCGCTATACCCTGGAATTTTTGGTATTCAAATTTAAATGAAACTTTATCTATCTGTCTACGTAACACCGTGGTTTATGTTTATCGCTAAATTTGACGACGTCGCTTCCGATGGTTACCGTTGTCGCTGTGCAGCCCCATGTCTGCCGCTCCCAGCACTGCCAGCGCTCTCTGATGCCGTTGTAATGCTCTCTGTAGTACAGGAAACCTTTGTGGCAGAGTACGCGACCGTGTCTTGATAGCCGGAAAATAGCTGAAATACGGAAGCCTAATTAACCTTATTTCGTAACTTAACATTAACGTACCCAGTGAATTATCCCAGTGAAAGGTTTTTTGATTATCTCAATACCTAATGTGTGTGAGCAGTGTGAGTTTGTTTCCGGCAAATATGACAAATTAACACAAACAACAAATGTATTTCATTTGGTCGAAATAAACATTTTTATTGTATGAAGTGAAAACTATTCTTAATTAATAAATAAAATATTACGGGACATTCTTACACAAATCGAACTAGCCCTATATGCAATGAAATGAAATTTCGTCCGTTTATTCACATTAAAGATTATGGTAAAAGCACAGGTGTTACAGTTATTTACCTGTTCCTTGATATGTTTAGCCCTAACAGGCATGTGAAAACTAGCATTATGTTTGATTCATGCTTGTACAGTTATATAATTTAATATAGTAAAGAATAATTTAAAATAATATTATGTAATAGTAATGACCATGCCATGTCACATTCATAAAACATAAAATAGAAGAACTAGTGGAGTGTGTTATAGAGAGTGAAATGAAACACGAGAATATGAACATTATACTATACTAGCTTCCGCCCGCGACTTCGTCTGCGTGGACCCAGGATAGATGACACCTGCTATCCGACTGATCTCTGGACGACCGGTTAGCCTAGTGGGTAGTGACACTGCCTACGAAGCTGAAGGTCTTGGGTTCGAATACCGGTAAGGGCAAACATTTGTGTGATAAGCATGAATATTTGTTTCCGAGTCTTGGATGTTTTCTATGTATCTAAGTATTTATATATATCTATCTTATATATAAATCGTCTAGTACCTACCTATAAAACAATCCGTATTGAGCTTATGTATAGGGCTAGTTCGATTTGTGTAAGAATGTCCAGTAGTATTTTATTTATTGGTATATTGAGAAACAGTGATACTGTTCGGAATGTCATCATATCAATGGTCATATTATATAATGAATATGTGCAATATCGTTAGAAAATATTAAATAACATTCGCCGTCATGTTCACTGACTGAACCGAACATCCCTCTACAATATGATCAATGTAAACAGATTTTTAACTAAGTAGTATTCAACAGTACTTCTTTTTAAAATAGGGACGGACTGAGTATTCATTTAAAAATCCGTAACAGATTTATTAATCAAAGAAACAAGGGAAATGGTTATGAACAGCTATTTTAACCACTTTATCCTCAAGAGTCGTGACCGACCCGTGGCATCCTTTCTTCTGGTGCGTCCCGCATTGCCAGCGAATTTTGACCCCCTTCTGCCTTTCGCGATGGTATTTGTGGCCCCTGAAGTACAAGATGCGGCTTCCTCTTGCTGTCATTTGGAATATTGGACCTGAAATTATACGTTTATGTCAGAAATAGGTAAAGAGAGTATTCTAGGTTTAATAGCCTTTAAACTTTAAATTATTAACCTTAATTTTTTGCATAATGGCATGCATCCAAAAATTGGCACTGCACGTATAAAGTGAGAAAGTAGCGCATTGGAGCAACGAAAAACCTGACGCAGGGAATCACTATTTGGTATAAGTTGTCTACCACGCAACTAAAGTCCATAGACTATGGCATAGAGGAATTCTTACTGGAAGGATCGGTTTTTGGGTGCAGTGATCTTCTCACAGTCGTATTGTCACCGGTCAGTTGAATTTAATAATTAAAAGTTATCTGTCAGGTAAAAATGTTAACCCATTCATCGTCACGCAACGCTCATAGCGGTACGCCGTGGTCCATCCGCTTAATGCCTATATGTCGAGAGCCCATGTCACTCTGAAGCATTTGTGTGGTGATTGGCGCTGAAAGGGTTTATTCACGACTATAACTTGGTGCTTTGTGTTTGTGCAGCGCTAGGACACTAGCGTTGCCACTCCCCCAGGCCTCACTACAAACGACATCGGCTGAATTGGCGAGGTATTAGAAATAATAAAAAGGCAGTTTTTCAGCAATATCTCGAAAACCTTTGAACCGATCATGTTCAAACTAATTTTCGGTGAAAGAATTTAATAATCCATGATTTTCTTCATATTTTTCAAATACACCGTTCAACAATTAGAGAGGGGGACACAATTTTGGTGACTTTCGGGGCGATTATCTCCGACTCTATTCACGTAATCAAAAAAATTGCTGAGAAACATTATATTTATTTTGAAAGGCCTATCGATTGTGGACTTACAAAGATATTTTATATATAAGACACCTATCTTCAAAATTTTATTAAAATGCACCTTATAGTTTTTGAGTAAAATGCCTGTGACATACGGAGAGACGGACATGACGAAACTATAAGGGTTCCGTTTTGGCTGCGGAACCATAAAAAAAAGAAATGACATTTTTAATTACAATTTTAATACTCAGAGAGAATAAAAAACAAATTGACACGATAGGAACCTTAAACTAGCGCCCGCGCCTTCACAGCTTGATGATAGTCTGTGCCAGTATACGAATTCTTTCTGTTTTCTGTGGGCTCATGATCATGCACATTGTTAATCTTCACAATATCGCTTCCTACAGTAGTCAACGAGCCGGGGCAACGGTATTTCTTGTGTGTTCCACATTGCCACGCCACCTTTTCTCCCACTTGACGCTTTTGGTGGTATTTGTACCCTGCGTGATACAATTTGACGCCTCCTCGCGTGGTGGTTTGAAACAGCGGCACTGAAATATAAAAAAGGCATCCTCAAACATTGAAAAATTATTCTACTGTTCCAGGGAAATTTACTATATGTAAAAGACATAATATATTATGTTCATTTCATCGTTCACGTTGCAGAAGAGGCTTAAGAGGAAACCGACAACATTATAACCGACAATATTAATAATTTTTAATATTGTTAAATTATTATAATTTGCCCTTATTATTAAATTTAAACTTAAGTGGCAGTGAGCGGGGCACATTGCACGTAGAACCGATGGCCGTTGGGGCGGAAAGGTTCTCGAGTGGCGACCACGTACCGGAAGGCGCGGCGTGGGTAGGCCCCCCACAAGGTGGACTGATGACCTGGTAAAGGTCGCGGGAGTCCGCTGGATGCGGGTGGCGCAGGACCGGTCAACTTGGCACTCTCTAAGGAAGGCCTATGTCCAGCAGTGGACGTCTTTCGGCTGATATGATGATAATTTGCCCTTATTGTAATGTGACTCCAAGAAAGTGTACTCGAGAATAAAATAACGGGTTAACTTAATAGATACGATTACACAACGTCTCGAGGATGTCTGAGACGAGGTCGGAACGTACCTAAGCATAACAGATTGAAAACAATAGTTTCTGTAGCAGAAAACTTAATTTTCCCTAAAAGATGTCGTATTATAACTGTTCTGCCCTCTGCTAGAGACTTTTTACCTCTTATACAAATTGTGTGAATTAACCAACAACATTAGCATAATATGGATTCCAAGTTTCTTATGCTACTTATTCGCTTTATGCTGGCAATTATAATATGATATCATTTTATTCATGACGATCAATGTGTTCAATGTACTCGTTGTATTTTAAAACAGAAACTGTATTCTTCCTTATTTGTTGGCTTTTTATTGTGTGATCTTGCCATTCCCCGGAGTAACTGTACTACTGTAGAGTAGGTAACTAACTATATCAACAGAATTTCACTAGTGTCCTTCCATTTAGTTAAAGAGATCCCACTAACGCTGTATTTTGTGTTCAGAAAGGTTAACACAATTATATATTTTATGCATACGATTATAAATGGAATGACCCACATAACCGTTTTTTCTCCTAACTTTTTGACAAATTTTTCGTTGCTCATGAACAGATTTTGGACTAACCCGAATTGGTTAGATAGCAAATGCAGTTTTATACCATGATTGTTTTCTTTATCTTTTTTGACAGGCTTAAATGTCCTATTCATAATAATGTTAAAATAATCAATAATAAATGAGACCTCCGCCATTCGTTGACCTTGAACATTATCCGTGTTTTCAAAATTCAATCATTACATTATTAGAAGAAACTAGTTGCGTCCCAAAACTATTCTTAAGAATAGGAATCCCATGAATTTCATCCGATTTCCAATAGTTATTCATGTCGTTTGAGGAATATATTCCCATATGGAATAGGAACCCCAGAAAAACTATAAATTCCGTTACTGTTATGTTGGTCCATCTGCTGGCTCTACTCTTAGTTTCACATGACTGGAGCAACTCATTGCCACACATATTTACGTTCGTTACTAGTTGTTACAACAACTCCTCAGTGAAAATCATGTAAAAGTCAAACCGCTATCCTCGTTGAAATCACATACACACGGATTTCTGCCCTCACGGCTGTCGCTCCATTCTTCAGGTAATGGTTTGTCTGTCTTAGCATTAGATAAATCTGAACTGTCCGTGTCCGACCTATCATCGATAGAAACATCGATATCTGAACCTTCTGACATTTATAAAAATACTTCGATCCCAGGGCTGTCGAAAACCTCCTGCATCTCCAGTGA
The DNA here is from genome assembly GCA_932294315.1 of Epinotia nisella. Taxonomy (NCBI): domain Eukaryota; kingdom Metazoa; phylum Arthropoda; class Insecta; order Lepidoptera; family Tortricidae; genus Epinotia; species Epinotia nisella. Next base: position 28,272,900 of record OW028675.1, on the reverse strand, counting down.
TGTCCAACTGGACAACAATTGTTTTGTTAGCAGATGATTCTAACCCAACTAACTAGTTGGGCTAGATGGGCAATCATCTAAGTACAATGTGATAGAAATATCTGGGGTAAAGTAGGTTGGACTGCAAGTGAAGCATTGAAACATGTATTATATTTTTAAAGTAATTATTCTGAGCTTTCCGTTTTCTCTTCACGTAATCGGAAGTTATGCAGTGTATTTTTACACTATAATAATATGTAGTCCTAACCTCTGTGAAAACGCACTTTAAAAAAACTACATGGATAGTTGCATTTGCTCATGTTTTTTTTTTACACAGCAACAATAACATTCTGGTTTGTACGGTCAAGGGTTTTAATTGTTGAGCCATTTAGGTGTCAACTAACTTTGTTTTTTTTATAGTTAAGCTATGACGTGTCCAGTATAAAGTGCGCTCTAAATAGCTCAACAATTAAATTCCGTGACTGTACCAGACTAGCGATACAATATATAATAGCAAAATAGACAGAAATTCAATTGTGTGGAAAATTATTCGATATGTTCCCCTGTTGTTATGAAAGGCGGAATGTAGAATAAGTTGGAAATTACTTCACCGACAAGAGCCCAGGTAAATAAGAAGAAAAAGATGTTCCCCTTCAAGAGTCTGTTGTATTTTTTTACCTACTTTTGATTTCTACTACATTTCATAAATGTTTTCCGGTGATTATATTTCTCCTTGCGAAAGTGTGGTTAGTGAGGCAATTTCAAATTCAGGAGAAACTTAGGCTTTATATACCAACGCTTAAAACTTTTGCATGTCGGACAAGGCGAAACTCAGCTGTGCTTCAGCTAGCTTCCTTTCCCGCTATTTCCTCTTTTTCATTTTCCATGAAGTATTCGCATTATTCTTTTCTTTTGGCGTCCTATCTGTAACAAGTCGTTTAGTCCGATGATAGCGTTGCCGGTGTCTTGCTTTATACTCTTCATATTTCTGATGATTTTGTTTCAGTCGCTCCCTGTATCTTTTTTGCTTTTCAGCTGGGGTTAAAGCCCTGAAGGCTTTCAATAAGAAACCTGGAAGTATTGACAATGTTAGTAAAAATCTGTGAACTTATAAGGCATTGTTCGTGATAATGACGCTGATCACTGTGCTGATTGTTCATTAGGTACCTAGAAGTACATCACGCACATTTTTAAGTGTGCAGGCTTGGAATTTTGACCCTGAAATTAAAGTCGATGTAAACTTAGCGCTACGTCGTAGCCCGAAGCAGCTTAATCTCCATATGTAGCGAAAATAACCTGTAGCTCACTGACGCATGTCTTCGTGATTAGCGCTTAACACATCCACTGGCAAGAATCGTTACGCGCTACGATCGTAGCCGATCCCGTAGTTTTCCCCGTATGTAGCGGAAAGTGATTTCGGCGTAGGCGCCCGCTAGGCGGGTTCCTGGCAGGGACAAAGTTAACACACTCACTGTCAAGAATAGCCGATTCTGTGGTTTTCCCACTAAATAGTGGAAAGCGTCTACGGTTCAGTGAAAGTGTTAAATAAATATGTTATGATCGTAGGCTCTTTGCGTGCATTCGTATTAAAACACCTTTCTTTTCTTACTTTCCATAATATTATATTAGGTTCAAAGATCTTTATTTAAAAAAAAACAGTTTCACTTATCTGAGGAAACTCAAATAAATCCAATATTAGTAAATAAACGTACAACTACTAACTGTATTCGTCATTCATATTAGGTGGGTACAACAAGAAATTGCAGATGGTAGTGATATTGGTATCGTTTTACTACGCCATATCCCCCTTAGGTACCTATAGGCTTTACAGGGAGGTTGTCACAAACCATATTTGAGGAAAAAATATAAAAATAAAACTATGCCGTAACTGGAGACATTCGAAAATGTACATGCCGGTACTGGGCATGTACTAAATTAAAATTAGTGGACAGTTTTTACATATAGTAAAAAATTACTAATTATTTACATTATTAGTGTACCAAATCAGATTAATGCAGATTCTATAACAATACTTAAGTTAAAAAAATTATATCAAACATATTTTAATAATCACTTTATATCGAAACAAAAAGTGGATTGTAACTTGTGGCTTAAAATAATATAAACGAATAGCTAAAAGGATCAAATATATATTAAGTATGAGCTAGTCTTTCTTGTTATAATGCCTAATTTCAAAGACACATCCAAACAAGTGAGGCATAATTTTACTATACTAGTAGTTTATGTGACTGTACATAATGAGATACCTTAACCCGGCGAGCATGATGTGAAAAAAAGTTACATCTAGCATGTGGCAGGGTATGACATACCCAAAATTTGATGCCCCATAATATAGTTATTATTAATGTTATTTTATTTTCTTGATAATGCATAGTTAAATAATTAATTAGTTAATGGAATTAAGTCGAAAAAAAGTTTTAATTATGAAATTATTTTTATTTATTCATGTTTTTCTTATACTATGTAATTATAGGAACAAAAATTTAGGGGTATAAAAAAATCAACAATAAAACAAAAAATAACTCTTTAAAATATAAATCAACTTTAAACTTAAAGATACTGAGATTTTCTTCTTAAAATAGAGTAATTGAGATTTTTAAGTAAAAAATATGACTAATTACTGCCATTGATATCCGGATTTTTTTTAATTTTGCATGCTACCAACATTATGGGCTTGCCCCGCAAGCGTTGCAGGAATGTTTGGTTTTTATATCCTTATGTATGGACAGTCCTGGTATCCGACATACCGTCCAGATACATTTACACGTCTAAGTGAAGGCTCACCCAGTTATTTTTCCATTTGCCGGCGGATATAGCTTTAAATATTTTTTTGTTGATTTTCTTGAAATTAAGTGTTCATAAATAATAAAACAATATTAACTAAAATAAATAAACGCGTCTCAAACCTATACAATAAAATCATAAAAAAGAATTAAGAATAATAAAAAAAAACTTAATAAAATTATTAAAAATGTATACTTTAAATAAATACGTCAAAAATGAGGCAGGGTATGACATACCCGAGACTGGTTTGTGCACGAATATTCCGGCCAGTGTGTCACGCCACACTGTGATCATGCCATTATCCCCTTACGCATACCCCTGCCTCCAGCTACTGAGGGAGCTAGTGTCGTCAGTCGAAGATTTAGAAAATACCAATAATTTTTAATACTACCAGGGTATGACATACCCTGCCTCATGCGCGCCGGGTTAAATCACGAGTGTGGTTTTATGAAACAAGCTTCAGCGATCACACGTGTTTTAAGGCCTAATTATGTACAGTTGCATACACTACTTTATCTACACACATATCATAAATCCTCATTGATGTGTTCGGGAACCATTAGAATAACCGCCGTTGTACCGCCATGGCCGACTAGATTTCAAATCGTGATTAACTAGATGTCAAAAAAAATCGAGTTAGTCATGACATTGCTCTGACCTCTGGGCCACGCTTCGAAATTTGAAAGTCATTACTTTATCAATATCGATATCTTAATAAAAATACGTACTAAATTACCTACGGCCAAAGGCAAGTAATTTATTTTTATAAATCTTATTGATATAAGATGCTGGTCATTACTGCCAGTTTCTGAACGCATTTTAGCGGGTTTATAGTATGTAAGTAGATAATGATACTAAACACTGCATTAACACATTAACTGCCAGGACCACACCTAGCAGGCGCCAACGCCGTAGGCGCTTTCTACTCTTAAACGGGAAAACCACAGAATCGGCTACGAACGTAGCGCGTAGCGATTCTTTACAGTAAATTTGTTATCGAAATTTGCATAAGTATGCAAAATGGTCATGAAAATTTTCGATAAAACATTATGTATGTGGCAGAAAACCCGTGGGATATTTTATACGTAACCCTATAATTTGTACTTTATGATTGTACAAAAAACATGGGGGGAAAAACACGTTTTTTATCACGGTTCTGTGAGTCTTTGGGGACTTCTATTTCCTATAGATATTAGATGTATTACAGCCCATAAATCTATAGAAACATAGTAGTTGCCAACTGATAATCAGTGATCTGTTCTGATCGAAGTCATACTGTTCTAGCAGCCTCACTAATGCTCAGAGTTGTTACATGCTTCTTAGATTTATTTGCAGTATTATCGCGATGATCATGTCTTTTGTTGTGTTCGACCACAGTATCCCCAATCGTAGTGGCCGAGCCTTTACATCCAAATGCCTTGAGCGTTGCACAGGCCCACGTAACTTTCATGCCTGTTTGGTATTTGACTTGGTATTTATATCCTTGGTAAACCATTATGGCACCACCGGGTACTGGCCCCAAAAAAAAATTTTTTTTTCTTCAATTTATGCATTTTAAAGCTATAGCGTAGTTTACAGCTTCTTGATGACGGCAGTATTTAGATTTGAATCAATCTCATTGAAATTATTTTTTATTTATATGTATGAAGGTATCTACGGTTGGCATCACGGCTGTCGCTCCATTCTTCAGGTAATGGTTTGTCTGTCTCAGCATCAGATAAATCCGAACTGTCCGTGTCCGATCTATCATCGATAGAAACATCGATATCTGAACCTTCTGACATTTATAAAAATACTTCGATCCCAGGGCTGTCGAAAACCTCCTGCATCTCCAGTGATGTCCAACTGGACAACAATTGTTTTGTTAGCAGATGATTCTAACCCAACTAACTAGTTGGGCTAGATGGGCAATCATCTAAGTACAATGTGATAGAAATATCTGGGGTAAAGTAGGTTGGACTGTAAGTGAAGCATTGAAACATGTATTATTATTTTTTTCTACTCCTGTACTTTTATCTGTCATTAACATAGTCACGAACACTAATATAAAGACATACAAAATAAGTTTGCAGAAAAGTCTATACTCTATTCCCCATAACAGTACGGCACAGCCGTGCTGTTATGTCGCCAAAACGATACGCTTAGCAGCCATACGCTTCTAAACCTATAAATTAGGTACTACCAACTTAACAAACCACTGAATGTTTTTACTTTTTAGACATTTTTGAACTAAAGGCATTGCTGCTAACTTATTCTTAATATGGCAGTACTGGCAAGTTGACATCAATTAAAAACAAAGTTAACCATAGACACCCATTTGTCTCATTTTCATGTTTCCCGAATTCCCGGTTATTTTATAAATTGTTGTTTGAGTTTGCGGCCGTTGTGTTTGCTACAAAATAGTTGGTGTTTCTCAAAAGTAATAAAAATGGATGACGATGAAAATATTGCTTCTACACCAGAAGAAATACACCGGCAGCCCACAAGCAGTGACCGAAAATTTGTTGCCTACTAAATCTCGGCACCTATACGACAAAGTTTAAGAAAAATTTATTCTTTGTTTAATTTTGCATTTTATTCCATAGTAGCTAGTCGTAGAAAAAGTATTGTATGCAACGTTGTATAACTAAGTAAAAAAACGCCACTCGCCTTTTTTGACCTCTCTTATACAACTGTTGCACAAAATACTATAAAGTAATTATTCTGAGCTTTCCGTTTTCTCTTCACGTAATTGGAAGTTATGCAGTGTATTTTTACACTATAATAATATGTAGTTCTAACCTCTGTGAAAACGCACTTTAAAAAAAACTACATGGATAGTTGCATTTGCTCATGTTTTTTTTTACACAGCAACAATAACATTCTGGGTTGTACGGTCAAGGGTTTTAATTGTTGAGCCATTTAGGTGTCAACTAACTTTGTTTTTTTTTTATAGTTAAGCTATGGCGTGTCCAGTATAAAGTGCGCTCTAAATGGCTCAACAATTAAATTCCGTGACTGTACCAGACTAGCGATACAATATATAATAGCAAAATAGACAGAAATTCAATTGTGTGGAAAATTATTCGATATGTTCCCCTGTTGTTATGAAAGGCGGCATGTAGAATAAGTTGGAAATTACTTCACCGACAAGAGACCAGGTAAATAAGAAGAAGAAGTTGTTCCCCTTCAAGAGTCTGTTGTATTTTTTTTACCTACTTTTGATTTCTACTACATTTCATAAATGTTTTCCGGTGATTATATTTCTCCTTGCGAAAGTGTGGTTAGTGAGGCAATTTCAAATTCAGGAGAAACTTAGGCTTTATATACCAACGCTTAAAACTTTTGCATGTCGGACAAGGCGAAACTCAGCTGTGCTTCAGCTAGCTTCCTTTCCCGCTATTTCCTCTTTTTAATTTTCCATGAAGTATTCGCATTATTCTTTTCTTTTGGCGTCCTATCTGTAACAAGTCGTTTAGTTCGATGATAGCGTTGCCGGTCTCTTGCTTTATACTCTTCATATTTCTGATGATTTTGTTTCAGTCGCTCCCTGTATCTTTTTTGCTTTTCAGCTGGGGTTAAAGCCCTGAAGGCTTTCAATAAGAAACCTGGAAGTATTGACAATGTTAGTAAATTTCTGTGAACTTATTAGGCATTGTTCGTGATAATGACGCTGATCACTGTGCTGATTGTTCATTAGGTACCTAGAAGTACATCACGCACATTTTTAAGTGTGCAGGCTTTTGGAATTTTGACCCTGAAATTAAAGTCGATGTTAACTTAGAGCTACGTCGTAGCCCGAAGCAGCTTAATCTCCATATGTAGCGAAAATAGCCTGTAGCTCACTGACGCATGTCTTCGTGATTAGCGCTTAACACATCCACTGACAAGAATCGCTACGCGCTACGATCGTAGTTGATCCCATAGTTTTCCCCGTATGTAGCGGAAAGTGATTTCGGCGTAGGCGCCCGCTAGGCGGGTTCCTGGCAGGGACAAAGTTAACACACTCACTGTCAAGAATAGCCGATTCTGTGGTTTTTCCCACTAAATAGTGTAAAGCGCCTACGGTTCAGTGAAAGTGTTAAATAAATATGTTATGATCGTAGGCTCTTTGCTGCATTCGTATTTAAACACCTTTCTTTTATTAATTTCCATAATATTATATTAGGTTCAAAGATCTTTATTTAAAAAAATATAGTTTCACTTATCTGAGGAAACTCAAATAACTCCAATATTAGTAAATAAACGTGCAACTACGAACTGTATTCGTCATTCATATTAGATGGGTACAACAAGAAATTGCAGATGGTAGTGATATTGGTATCGTTTTACTACGCCATATCCCCCTTAGGTATAGGCTTCACAGGGAGGTTGTCCCAAACCATATTTGGGGAAAAAATATAAAAATAAAACTATGCCGTAACCGGAGACATTCAAAAATGTACATGCCGGTACTGGGCATGTATTAAATTAAAATTAGTGGACAGTTTTTACATATAGTAAAAAATGACAAATTATTTACATTATTAGTGTACCAATTCAAATTAACGCAGATTCTATAACAATAGTTAAGTTAAAAAAATATATCAAAAATATGTTAATAATCACTTTATATCGAAACAAAAAGTAGATTGTAACTTGTGGCTTAAAATAATATAACCGAATAGCTAAAAGGATCAATTATTAAGTATGAGCTAGTCTTTCTTGTTTTAACGCCTAATTTCAAAGACACCTCCAAACAAGTGAGGCCTAATTTTGGCGCTTGACCTATACTAGTAGTTTATGTGACTGTACTCAATTATGTGTTCGGGAACCATTAGAATAACCGCCATTGCACCGCCATGGCTGACTAGATTTCAAATCGTGACCAACTATGTAGATGTCAAAAACAAAATCGAGTTGGTCATGACATTGTTCTGACCTCTGGGCCACGCTTCGATATTTAAAAGTCGTTACTTTATCAATATCGATATCGTAATAAAAATACGTACAAAAAGACCTACGGCCAATAATTTATTTTTATAAATCTTATTGATATAATGATGGTCATTAGTCATTACTGCCAGTTTCTGAAAGCATTTTAGCGGGTTTATAGTATGTAAGTAGATAACAATACAATACAATACAATACAAATACTCTATAACTATATTAAACACTGCATTAACACATTAACTGCCATGACCCCACCTAGCGGGCGCCAACGCCGTAGGCGCTTTTCATTCTTAAACGGGAAAACCACAGAATCACCCACGAACGTAGCGCGTAGCGATTCTTTACAGTTAATGTGTTATCGAAATTCAGCCACATTACTGCATAAGTATGCAAAATGGTCATGAAATTTTTCGATAAAACATTATGTATGTGGCAGAAAACCCGTGGGATATTTTATACGTAACCCTATAATTTATACTTTATGATTATACATAAAACATGGGGGAAAAAAACACGTTTTTTATCACGGTTCTGTGAGTCTTTGGGGACTTCTATTTCCTATAGATATTAGATGTATTACAGCGCATAAATCTATAGAAACATAGTAGTTGCCAACTGTTAATCAGTGAGCTGTTCTGATTGAAGTCATACTGTTCCAGCAGCCTCACTAATGCTCAGAGTTGTTACATGCTTCTTAGATTTATTTGCAGTATTATCGCAATGATCATGTTTTTTGTTGTGTTCAACCACAGTATCCCCAATCGTAGTGGCCGAGCCTTTACATCCAAATGCCTTGTGCGTTCCACAGGCCCACGTAACTTTCATGCCTGTTTGGTATTTGACTTGGTATTTATATCCTTGGTAAACCATCATGGCACCACCAGGTACTGGCCCTGAAAAAAAATTTTTTTTCTTCTATATATTTAAATTTTAAAGCTATATCGTAGTTTACAGCTTCTTGATGACGGCAGTATTTAGATTTGAATCAATCTCATTGAAATCATTTTTAATTTATATGTATGAAGGTATCTACGGTTGACATCAAAGGAATGTTAACAACTTTGCACCTTACTCCCTCGTCATATGGCGAAAAATATAAACATGTCTTTGACTTCGACTGTACCTTATTTCCTCACTGTGTTTCATTGTCTGTAACAACAACTATACTTGAAACCATAATTAGATTCCAAAAAAACTACCCTTTGTGTTGCCATTAAAATGAGGAGGGTTGACACAGGTGAATTTGCATTTTTCTAAATGATGAAAACTAGCTACGTCTATCATTTAGAAAAATGAAAATTCACCTGTGTCAACCCTCCTCATTTTAATAGCAACACAAAGGGTAGTTTTTTTGGAATCTAATTATGGTTTCAAGTATAATCAGTAGATATGCGCCGCAGTACCTAAACTTTGTATTGGATATTTACTGTTTCCCTTATTTATTTCCTTTATTTATTTTTCCTCTTAGGCTAGGTTAATTATATTATGTATATGTCGGAGTGGAATAGTATATGCCGCCGTTTTAGATAACAGTTTCACAAAACAGCGCTGTTTTGTAATACGGTGGGTTGACGATCAGACGGATTAAATACCGCTGAATAAAACTCCGCTGGAATGTGTTCTTCAATACGACTAACGGTAATGTAATACAGCGGGTCATTAGCCACCGATTTGGAGTTTTATAGTTCCCGTTTTTAATACTCGCGGCGCTGACTGACGTAACAACAATAATGGCATCGAATACAGAAAGTTCGCAACTCAAATGCACAATTAACAATAGTGTAAAATAACCAATAATGTTGTATTTTCTCAAAAAAGATTAAAAATGTAGTCGAAAGGCGAAAAATCAACGCAATTTTATACAATTAAATAATCACAAAGTTATAAGTGTCCAAAGTTTTAAGAGGGGGTATATTCTGTCCCTTTTCCGCAAAACGTGGAATAGTAAAGAAGCCATGAAAGAACGAGTTTCAGAGGTTTGCGACGATTAGCGGGATTTTCAAAGGCCCCCGTTGGGTACGTAACGGAGGTCTTTGACAATCCAGCGGATTTTCATTCAGCGGTATTCAATCCGCCTGATCGTCAACCCGCCGTATTACAAAACAGTGCTGTATTGTGAAACAGCTAGCTGTTATGTAAAACGGCGGATTATAACAATATGCCTGCGATATACATATATAAAATAAATAGAAATACAAAAATTTAATAATGAATACAGGTTAATTTGAGGAGTTTTTAATATGATTTTTCCACTTATATACAATGCAATACATACCATAACTTTACATTATTAATATACAGGGTGATTTCGGGGTCGTGATCCCAACCATTTTTTTCTGACTCAGTAAATGATTGCGATGCTACCTGTATTTATTTTAATTGAAACAAAGATGATTCGTTATTTACGTATTTTTATTTAAAAATTATTATTGACTCAAAATGCGTGGTCACCCTACTTTTAATTACACCTTTTTAGACCTTACTGCAACGATTGTTAAGTCCATGCACTTTACATAAGTTTTCTTGGGAAATAGTAGGGTGACCATGATCTCGAATTATCGCATTTTTTTTTGCTGACTAAAATAAGTCGCTGGTGTACTGTTAGTCCTAACCTATCGTGATCCTTAGGAGAAAGTAAGTTAAATGCTTCTTTCTTGCGCCACGACCCCGTAATCACCCTGTATAAATAACTTTTGTCATTAATCTCACAAAAAAGATACAATAAACAAAATTACAAATGGAATAGCCAAAAACAAGTATTATAGTTAAAAACCTCGTATAAACTAAAATAAGTTAGTCTTCCTAATACATATCTTAGATCCTATAACATGCTTCCAAGAACCTAATTGTCATTTCTAAGATACTTAGCACACATCATAAAATTACAATAAATATAGTAGCTAAAGTACTCAACTACAATCTCTAAAGTTTATGATAGCGTGTCGACTGCAGGTGCGAGTGCGTCAAATTGGACGTTTGTACGGATTTGTTTTACTGCGTTATGCTACATAATATATATATTCTGCGCAAGAGCTGTAGGTAGGTATCAAGGCTTATGAGACTAACTATCTAAAAGCCAATCCTCAAACGATTACGCGTACGAAACTATTCACCAAGAATCAAATGATAATTCTTCACCAGGTCCGTCCGCACACGTATTCTTCTTTCATCATTATGCATATTCGAAACGATTTTTCGAACCTTCCTAGCTTTCTCTATAGGAACAGGATTATGGTTGTGCTGGTGTAGTCTCTTCGTCGGCACCACTTTGTCGTCTAGTGTGGTAACGGATCCAGTACACCCGATCGACTTTCTGTGCGTTGAGCATATCCACCGCAATTTTTCGCCAATCTGTTTGTCTTTGTAGTACGTGTAGCCTTGGTAGAATAATACTGTGCCTCCTCGCTCACCCGCGCGAAACACTGGTCCTGAAAAAAACACTTACAATGCAATATTTAAAAAAAACGTGGGATAAACTGTGGAAGTTCGATCATAATAAAAAAAACAATGTAATAACGAATCTGTATTTACAATTAAATACAAAGATCTCATGTCCTAATTATGGTTTTTGTCATTTTACTTTTAATGTTTGTTCCGTGAGCGGGAAAAAATATAATAAATTTATGAATCCATATCTTTGTTATGTTACTAGATACACAGTTCAAAATAATTTTGTTAGTAGACAATTAATGATAAAATATTAAATAAATATAAAATAATTACAATAATATTTTCGGGCATCCCGAATGCATTTTTACCAAAAAAAATCAGAATAGGGTTGTCCCATTTCTCTGCAATGGCTTTCAGGAGGTTGTTGGTGCTATTCCACAATCTGTACATCAGGGAGGCAACTCGGTTACCAATTAACGTATAACCAATCCGTTCGAGCCTCCGCAAATAATCCTGACGTTCTGCAATGCTTCCTCAGCATAATACAACATTTATTCAAAGGCAAAGCAAATTTAAAAAAAAAAAAAAACAGTGCCCAGGGTTTTTTTAATAAAACTGCATTTCATTTCAATTTAATAAATAAAGAAGCGAATTGAAACAAACGAGCGTTCAGGTCTTGGCCCCCAAAGTCCAGCTTCAGATCTGTCGGATGCGAGTAGGCCTATAGCTTCGCGAACAGCTATAAATAAATATATAAATAAATATCGTGTGACAATTCACACCAATTGATCTAGTCCCAAACTAGGCAAAGCCTGTACTATGGGTACTAGACAACGGATAAACATACTTATATAGATAAATACATACTTAAATAGATATTAAACATCCAAGACTCGAAACCAAACATTCGTATTCATCATACAAATATCTGCCTTGACCGGGAATCGAACCCGGGACCTCAAGCTTCATAGTCAGGTTCTCTAATCCCTAGGCTATTCGGTCGTCAAAGCTATGCTTGCTGCTAGCCTGTTACTGATTGAAAACCCTTGTTTTAATCGATAACGTTTGCTAATATTCAGTCGGGTTATGCGTATGTTCATTGTTGCACCTCACGATGTCTGACTGCACAGTGATGACGGTAGCCACGCAGCCGAACTTCTGATGCGTCCCGCAGTGCCAGGTCACCTTCGCTCCGCACTGCCGCTTGCGATGATACTTGTATCCTTTGAAAAACAGCATTATACCGCCCCGACAGGTGTTTCGAAAAATAGGTCCTGAAATAAGTGATTTTATTTACATTCGATTTGGTTATTAGAGAAGAAGTTTATTAAAATATAGTACTGCATTAAAATACTTTCATGTTACAACAATAGTATTTATTCCTTATCACAAAATTGATTACAATTTTACCTCATACAGTGCATTGGCATTGCATTTATAAAGGTACTCTCTTTTTAGTTTAACAGACACGCATAGAAGTTCATAAAAATTGCAAAAATGTTCATAATAATAAATATAATTAGGAATATGCACCATAGTAAATGTGACAAGAGAGATGAGAGTTTTACTGATATGCCAGTATTGGTGCAAATATTCTGCCATTTCAATGAGTATTGATTCGTAGTTATATATAATATAATACAATTATAATTTACACGAAATCGTCTTCTCCTCATCTAAGCGTTTTTTCTGGTTGTACAGTCAGCATCATAAACATGTATACACTTTTCGACCTTATGTCTAAGTAATAAGGTCATAGAATGTATACATGTTTATGATGCTGACTGTACCTCAGCTACCGCTTCGGCTTGGCTATATGAAATCGGACTCTAGCCATCATTTCGAGCGGCGGCGGCCTCGTCAGCGGCGATGCGCTCGGAGCGCGGCGCTTCGCTAACATGCATGGCTCACCGCTGCCGCTGCCGCCGCCGCTGAAAGTCGTAGCCGAGCACGTAGGTTGTTATAGTGTCGCGCTGATGCTCAGTGACACTAAAAGCAGCCTACATATTGGCACAAACGACACTATCCTCCAACCACTTCGTGCCTTCCATGATTTTATCACAAATGTTTAATGATTATGCATATTATGTACAAAAATTTCACTGTTGATCGTAGTCGCCTTAGCCATGCAGCCATGTTTGTAGTGAGTCCCGCATATCCAAGCTGTCTTCGCGCCGCTCTGCCTCTTGCGGTAGTACTTGTATCCTTGGAAGAAAAGCATTACGCCGCCGTGGCTGGATTGTACGAACACGGGCTCTGAAATATTTGCAATGCTGTTACAGAAAACAAAGGTTGAGTGACGAGACATTATGAACGAAATAGTAAACAAATAGGTGTCTACAATCTTTTTTACACTAAGCATCAAAAAGTTGAAGATCAAATAAAGTTTATACCTAAATACCGGCAATGCAAGTTCTTCCGTCACCCTCGCATCCGTCTGTATTTTTATTGTCGACTGTAGGAATATTATAAACAAGAATAGTAGTGATAACTGCGTTACTTTGGATAATTTTGAACATGGGCAATAAATACATTTTTATTTCATTTAAGAAATTAGAACATTTCCTTTTTAACGTGTCCACTTGTCTTCACTAAATATAAGTTACAACTATAATTTTGAAATAACGAATTATACATTTTTGGCACAGTCCTACATAAAAGCCAACAATTTCAATAAAATACGTCACAGAAACAAATAATACAATCCTTTATTTCTTTTTGACAGCTAGTACTTTCGATGTTCAGAATGTACAGTTAGAATTTTCAAATGACATCCCGCTTGCACGCGTTCGCCGTATAGCACCGTATCTTTTCCCTCTTAGCGCGAACAGGCGGATCTATACTTATTATTTTTTTCAACAAATTAATTTTACCTAAAACACCGCTGAAATTCGTTCGTCTTTATCTTGCATTGACATTTGTGTTCGGACGATAGGGCCAAAACACATTCATCATAGGCATTTTAAGTTTTATGAATAAGGGGGTAAATGTGCATCGGCTCATGGTTGTGTTGTGTCATGCCCGCGACGACCACATCATCCACGGTGAAGATTGCGGCCGGACAGCCATAATGCCTGTTGCGGCCACACTGCCACCTGGTTTTACTGTACCGCTGACGATGTTTGAGGTATTTGTAGCCGTTGAGGATTATCGCTCGTCCACCTCGCATTGTACTTACGAAAGTCGCCTCTAAAAATTATTACTATTTTAAAACTGAGGATATTTGCACTAGGAATGTATACTTGCGGTTATTATGTATTTACAGGTCTGGAGAGCAGTGGTCGAGAGAGACACCCATAGAAGTGACGTCCCACAGACATTACATGGCATCAAAAATATCATTAACAAATGTGTGAAACGTCTTAAATACTATGATGTCCTAATCTTGATGCTTGATATATGGTGACTAAAAAAGTTACTATTCCATCATAAATCGGACTGTTTTTGCTATTTAAGAGCATTAAAGGGTGGTTTAGTGTTAATATTATTCACAATGAAGAATATCATAAATAGTTCAATTATTATGTCTCGTCAAAATTGAAATTTTGGAGAGTGGTTTTGATTATTCTTCTTAAATATAAAGTAGAATGAAGTTAAAGAGTTTTTATTTCATAGAAGAGTCTTTACTTCATTCTGCTTGATCAGTTGCATTGTGTGAATTGAAGAATAATAATAATTGTTTCATTATTATTTTATCGCGTTATACACAGTGTTGCAACAAGCTGTTTTTTTTTTAATTTGCCGGTCTTTTCTAGGTTCAGCTTTCCCTGGCCAGACATATCGCTTGCGTGGCCTGAGGCCTGAGGCTGCCAGTCAATCGAGGGCCGGCGCTGCGCGAGCGAGCACGTGTGCATGACGCCTGTGATCTATCTGCCGCCACCGCCGACTTGAACGCGACGAACTGCGCGTGCCTAAAGGCCGTTTTTACTAGTAAGTGCAATTTCTGTACTCGAACTATTACTTATTCTGTGCTTTTGCGGGGGGGGGGGGGGGGGGGGGGGCTTATGCGTGCGCTCAACGCTCCCATTGTTACACAAAGACAAAAAAAACAGCTTGCCCATACAATAAATGCATAATTAATCCACTTTTTTTCACCCACATTGTTGTGTTTGCAACTCTTTATTTCTTCATTACTATAAATTTTATATGAAATTCTCGCTCACACCCACAAAACATTTGGTCGTTAATTATAGTAATAAAAATAATAAGTAAATTAAAAAGTCGATTGTTTCAGTTTACTTGTAATTTAAAAGCAATAAAATACGACGCTGTGTACCGGATTGAAGGCAATTGTGGCGTTGAAATAAAATTGTAAATTATAATATATTGAAATTGTAATATATTTCTAGTAGACTCTAAGAGCTTCCATTGACATATTGTCAGGAAAAAAAAAAACACAAAAAGCTGATGATGATAGTGTTATGTGGCCTTATACCCTGTACATAACCAGACCTCGCAAATTCGCGAAACACTAGGTGAGGTAGCCTCAAATGCCCGAAGGGAAAACCGCCCAGAAAGTGCGGAGCTCCGTCGAATCTGTCGAGCTACGAAGAAAATGACAACAGGCGCATGCCGGTAAACGTAATTTATTTATTTATGGAGAACAAGGGGTCATGTGTCATTAGCTTTAACGATTTCGAACGGCGCTTCATGGTCGTGGTCCCCATTCCGTTTGACGATGACATCGTCGATGGTGAACAACACGGCTGGACAGCCGTATCTCTGGGTGTTACAGCAGTGCCACCGAGTCCTGATGCCATTTTGACGGTGCTTGAGAAACTTGAAACCTTCGAGGAGCAGAGCTCGACCACCCTTGCATGTGCTTATGAATATCGGCTCTGAAAAATGCAATACAATATGAAAGTATAATACAAGGTATACTTAAAACAACTTCATAGAAGTTGCACATTTGCACAGGATTCGACCAAATAGAACGCTCAAAAACATATTGGAAGCTCAGTTCTTAAATAAAAAAGGCAAAAATGACTAATGAAATGTATTAAAAAAAAACACTTAAATGCTACAAAAATGTTACGGCTGGTTTCGGCTTTATTGGCATTAAAAATAAGTGTCAGTTTCAGAAATAATGATTTGATAAGTGTGAATTTTGATCGATAATTAGCGCGTGGAGCCTTATTCTCAATAAACCTGCGGCACTGTCGAGCTTCCGGTAGGTCCTATTTAAAGTATGTATTACGACAATATTACGTAAAAATGTATGAGAACACTTCTTAATAAGCTCAACAGAGAACAATTTTAAGGTATTGGGACATTATGACTAAAATCGATGGCAACATGGATTATACAAAATGATGACCCCCCCCCACCCACCTAGCCCACCTAGATGGATTCACGACAGACGCATGTTCGTGTTCGCCTGTGAACTTGACGGCGATGTCATCTATAACAACCTAACAGCCGAGTCTTCGGAGTGCTCCGCAGTGCCACTTTACTTTGGAATCGGTTTGATGATGCTTATGAAAACAAATACTATTATTAAACGTGCGAATTTAGTTCAATAATTGGCTCGGCCCGTTTAAACCAATCAACCACAGGCGCATGGTCGTGTTCTCCAGTAAACTTGACAATGACGTCATCGATGGTGTAGATCACGGCCAGACAGCCGAGTCTTTGGTGAGTTCCGCAATGCCACCTGACTTTGGAGCCGCGTTGACGATGCTTGTGGTACTTGTATCCGTTGTGGTTGAGCGCTCGGCCGCCTTTCAGTGTTCGTGTGAAAACCGGGCCTGGAAAAATGCATCCGTTATTCATTATGTAATTACTAGTGTACGGACAAGTGGTGGCATTTTGAACAGAGCGGGAAAGGGAATCGCCTAGGTGCATTTTATGATTAAAATGAATAACGATTAAATGATTTTTCGAAAACATATTTTCGTATCCAAGGGGTGTTGCATGCAATTAGGAAAACGCATAAGTCGTAGACAAAGGTATCGTTTTGGTTTCCACAATTTATTTTGTGATTTTTACTGTTGACATGTTTTTCAATGTTATATTTTTTCATTTGTGTTAGATATATTTCACATGATATACAGTACACGCTATTGTTATCGTTATATACAAGATTATCGTATGGTTCAATCCACTTCAAAATTGTCGATTCTGGTGGGTCGTTCATATTGTTTCATTTATATTTCTGCTGTCGTGCTGTTTTAAATCATTAGCCCAGCGTATTACAACAACAAATATAGCAAATAATTGTCCAAATTGACAACATTAAATTATTTGGTCGTATCTACAGTTTATAAAGTTTTTGGCCAGTAATTAATTAAGGTTGTTGTATATGGTTAAAAAGTATATTAATTGAATGTGAGAGAGCAAGAGAAATAGATTTTATAAGTAAAGTAAATATCATATAAAATTTGAATTTATTCATTCAATCATAAAAAGTTAGTAGATAATAACGACTCCATTTCCCGCTCTGATCAAAATGCCACCACTTGTCCGTACACTAGTAATTACCTATAAGATATTGCATCTTGAAGAGAGATGATAGACAGTGAGAGGCGAATTCAATAGGAGGGAACTGAGTCATAAGATGGCGATTGATGGGTGATGGAGGTAGTGGAGGGGATAATGGGATACAAGAATGTTGCATTTTAAAGTAAGGCTTTTCTCAATAATTTTGACAAAGAAATTTTATGTTCGTTTATTAAGTTCATATGACGTTAAATCTAAGATAAATATAAAATAAAATTATGTGTGTTGGGTAGGTATAGTAAACAATTGCGATTCTTATAAATTCTTAAAATGTAATTTCATATTGAAAACTTGAATTATACAACAGACGTTACTTTTTTCGTGGACAAGCCTTATGGCAGCATTAGCTGATCTTAAAAACTAATATTTTGGCAAATAAAAAATCACAGCTGGGTCGTTCTTCTTTTCGACCGACAATAGCCTGTCCTTCGTCTTACTACGGCATCTCATTTGAGTAATGATTTTACGGTTTTATAATGTTCGAAAATGAACGTCCATATTATTTTATTAATTAGTATTATTTAATATTTTAGTTTCTCTAACTAGCATTTTTTTAACGTATTTTTATCGTAGAAGTCCGTGCGTGACAGAGTGGTAAACCAAAATGTAGTCCCCACTGAAAGAGTCCACTTTGTCACATATTTTTTTTAAAACCAACCGTAAACAAATATGTATATTGGCCGGAAAGCAAACTTTAATTAGTGTTAATTAAGAAACCAATGCATTTTTTTTAAATCGCACTTCTAAATCACAATTTTCGATAGTTCAAAAACCAAAAAAAAGGAAAACCTCGGTTCATTGTCGGTAAAAAAGAAGAACGACCCAGCTACCCAAAAATGCGTTTCATTTTTGGGTAGCTGGGTCGTTAGCTAATCTTAAAAAAACTAATATTTTGGCATATAAAAATCACAGCTTAAACGAGAAAAGTAGCAGTACTCGCATAATGTTCCATATTTGGAATTACTGAGCCCTTTCAATTCTTTCCAAATTCTGGACTAAATGATTATGATTGTCATTATACTTAATGATTTCGTTTTCGACGGTGAACAACGCTGCCTTGCAGTTAGTGACGTGGTGGAAGGTGCATCGCCAACGGATCTTCAACCCGTTATTCCGATGTCGTCTAAACTTCTGACCACAGACATACAACAATGCGGCACCTCGAGATGTCTTCCAGAATATTGGCGCTGAAACGTAAAGTTCCATTTAATACTTGAACTAAAATGTTAATTAATTACAACCATTATTATCTACAATGTTTACGGAAAAGAAAACCATATTTACGGTTAATAAGACTTTAAACTTATGGAACAAAAACGAATGGAAGTATTTTCTATTTGACATCGGTACAATTGTTTGTATACGGCTAAAATTTGCCAGTATGTGCAAAAATGCTTTGGTAATCATGGAATAAAATGTGCGTAGATATTTAGTTCAGTTCATTTAAAATAGTGATATGTTTACAGGACTAAAAGGTATTTCTCAAACATGCAATGAAATATTGACGATGTGTTTTTTATATCGAAGTATCACGTTTCAAGAATAATGGAATTAATAGAATTTCAAACAAAATTGGAAGCCTGCAAAGCGACCTTCTTTTGTTTCTTTCAATATCAATTCATGAGAAGACTTCACGGCGTTTGTGTTGTTTTTTTTATTTAAAAAAGTTTGGAGTTCTTTTTTCATTTCGTTACATGTTTGAGAAAAGCACTGTACATACATCGGCGTGACAAGCAATTGCCAACCTCGTAAGTATCTCTATTTTCTATATTTACTTGGCCGGCAATCCTCACTTTCCCGGCCTCTGCAGTAATTTACTATAGTTTATAGTATTGAAATTATGAAGGGCATCCATTAAATTTTAATTTATCATGAGGGTCAATATAGGTAATCTTTCATAAGTGTACTGTATTTCGAAAAATAACAATAGAAAACCACATATCTCACCGATTATATTTTAATATAAGTAGTTTGTAAAAGTAGTCATTTTTTTTTTTTTTTTTTTTTTATTAGCCTATTTTGTGTCCCACTGCAGGGCAAAGGCCTCCCCTTTTTTCCGCCACTCATCTCGGTCCTGTGCTAAAGTTCGCCAATCTGTTAAAAACATATCAAAATCGTCCCGCCATCTCCTTTTCGGTCTGCCCCTACCTCGGAAGCCATCTTGTGGGGTCCATTCGGTGGCTAATTTTGCCCATCGCTCCACGTGCATCCGACAGACATGTCCAGCCCAGTCCCACTTAAGCTTCGCGGACTTGGCACCCACATCTACGATGCCAGTTTTGGTACGCAGCTCCGTGTTCCTGATCCGATCGATCCTACGAACTCCGAGTATGCTGCGTTCCATTGCTCGCTGGCAAACCTTGAGTCGGGACTTTTGGGCTTCTGTTAGTGACCAAGTTTGGGCGCCATAGGTTAGGATAGGCAGGATACACATATCGAAGAGCTTGCGCTTCAGTGTCAAAGGAAGGTTACCCTTCATTAGTGCCTTCATGGACCAGAAGCTCTTCCAGGCGTTTGTGATGCGTCGATCGATTTCTTTAGACTGCCTGTTATCGAAGGATGCTGTCTGGCCTAAGTAGGTGTACTCGTCGACATATTGCATATCCTGCCCATCTACCTTAACCCTATGCTTTACGCCGTTGGTCATCAACTGGGTCTTTGCCCTGTTCATTTGGAGCCCGACTTCAAGACTGGCTGTGCTCAGATCTTGGAGCATTTGTTCTAGATAGGCTGCAGTGTGGGAAAACAAGACAATGTCAAGTAGTCATTTAAGATAAAATTATTCATGAATTTATTTGAATATTTATTTATTTCCATACATACAATTATCATTACATATTAATATCTATTTATATATTTAAGAGGATTACCTAATTTCTTTTCACAATTTTATAACACATCACTTTTAGAACATAAGTGACGGAATGCACATATCAGTATGTTTGTCATTAAGTTTGACGAGCTGATCGTCAATGGTGAACGCGGAGGCTCGACAGTTCAACCTTTTGTGATGCCGGCAGCGCCATCTTGTCTTATAGTTGTCAACGCGATGTTTCACAAAATGGTAGCCACCGATATACATCACCGGATTGCCTCGGGATGAGTAAGTGACGGTAATATCTGGAAAGCATAACATTGTTATACAAGGTTTTAAAAACCACTTTTCACCTTTGGTTCGGGCCACAAACACCTGCAATCTGGGGCTTTACGAATTACCGCCCGTAGTTTGTCTAATTTTTTACATCTTGTCTTGATCAGGAAGTGAGATTTTCTCCTCGCGTAGCGGGCAGAAAATCCCTCTTACGGCCTTTGGGCCCATGTCTACAGATTCCCAATTCTACAGATTCTCATGTCTACAGATTACCAATTCTACATATTCTCATGTCTACAGATTCCCAATTCTACATATTCTCATGTCTAAATACAGATACTATAACCAACCAGTAATTATTAATCTAGAGAAATAGGTTTTAGCTCTTTGGAAAAAGGTACAAGCTCCGATTTTTCTAAATCTATTAAGTATCTATATTTTGCGATAGTTAGACTAGAATTGGGAGTCTGTGGAATCAGAAATATGTAGAACTGGAAATCTGTAGAACTGGAAATCTGTAGAATTGGGAATCCGTAGGATTGGGAATCCGTAGAATTAGGAATTTGTAGAGATGAGAATCTGTAGAATCGGGAATCTGTAGAATTGGGAATCCGTAGAGTTGGGAATCTGTAGAATTGGGAATTTGTAGAATTGGGAATCTGTAGAATTGGGAATCTGCAGAATTGGAAATCTGTAGAGTTGGAAATCTGTAATAGAAATCTGTAGAATTGGGAACAAACCTCTTACGGCCTAGGGTGACGTAAAAGTATTTTACTTTGTTATTGTCAAAATATTAGCTGCTAAATCTGTAGATTATGAATTGACGATGAACTTAGCTATAGGATCATTAACGAAATTCAGCATGATTTCACACATTAAAGTGATAAAAACATAATCATGTTTTTTTTTATTCTGTTAGATGTTCTAACAATTTGCTATTAACTGTGCCTTCATCGTCTACCAAATTGTACTATATTTTGTTCACTTTTAATGCTATTTGACTGTGGAACTTTCTTCCTGAATAATCACAAGACGAATACGTACTTTTAGTTTTTATTGTGAATGTGTTCTCGCTGCTGAGGTTGTATGTGTTACTCGAGAGAAAAGTACTTGCGTCTCGTACTTTTGAGTCCCTCGCTGCGCTCCAGATTCTAACTTTGAATAACTCGCTACGCTCGTGATTAAATTTTAGAATCTTTCGCTTCCTCGGGACTCAAAATCGGCACTCGCAGTAAAAATAAACTTTGCTCTCTTGTTGTACAAATATCTATTCTCTCTCGCCTAACCCTGATTGTGTTTTTTGGCTGACTGCTGTATAATATATTTGTATTTGTCATATTTGTATATATGTATGATTGTGTATATAGAGCTATTTATGCACGTTTCTTTTTATAAATATTTTAATTATTGGTTAATAATAATCTGCACCTACGGCATAATCTACTTTTATCCCTTTTTCCGATACCTAAAGGTTGTCTGGCTGGCTCTTCAGCGATAAGACCGCCTGTTGTCTACCTCTACCTACATGTTATTGTATTGTATTATTGACATTGCAATTAACGAATAAGCACATACCTTCATTATTAGCTATAGGCAGTAAGCACACCTTCATATTTATAAAAAAAGTCTTCTACCAACTGTTAGTAATTTTATTTCACCATTTTAAATTAAGTTTTAAATATCCCAAAGTTATAGATGAAAACCGTGCCAGCCAAAACGTTAGACAAAATATTGGAAAATTAATAAAAGGGCGTAGCAGGATAAGGGAAGAAAAAATGCCATTGACAAAGAAAATCAAACAGAATAGATAAGTACGGCATCTGTATTAAATCTTCCATGGTGGATCGTGGTTATGATCAGTGTGACACTTAATGATCTCATCATCGATGGTGAACATGACGGCTCGGCAGCCGTGCCTTTGGCTGGAACAGAACCAACGAGTCTTAGGTCCGTGGGTAACTTGGCGGAAAAACTTGTATCCACCCATGGTAATGATGCGAGCGCCGCGTGATGTTGTAATGAACATGGGACCTGTAAAGAGGTGGGCATTAGTGACTACTCGTAATTACTATCTCGAAGCAAAAGTTGACTGTACTAACAGGTAGCTGCTGAACAAACTTCTGTCTCAGTGGATATGAAACATAAGTCAACACAAGCCAGAGGAGCCCTTATGCACAAAAAGTATTAGGTACATTAGCAGCATTTCATTTCGCATAAAACCTCAGCAGAATACAAAAAGCGATCGTAAAAAAAACAGTTTATTGAGCAATAAGAATAAATAACAAAAATTGTGACTTAAGAAATACTATACTTAGTAGATATCACATGTTTCACTAAAGGTATTGCATGTTAGTCATCAGAGTTCAATAATAATAAAAAATAGAGATAACCTTCGGTCTGTCTGTCTGTTTATAACAAAATAAATTAGGAAAGTGTGTTCTGATAAGAATTATAAATTTATATCCTGAAAGTTAGATTATAAAATATAAGTCTTGCGGTCTGTGCAAGTGTGCAAATGCACGCACAGGATTTCATTACGCAGAGGATTAGAATGGGTAATTAATTTGTCAGATTATTGAGCATTCTTTAGCCTATGATTTTAAGATTCAAAACATACATAAAAGAAAATAATTTTGAATGCGAGCTAAACTGCTGTCATATCGGCTGGACGCGATAACCGGTTAAATAACCGGTCGAATTGACAGGCACGTCATGACGAGGTTATATTATCACTGTTGAATATCGCCAAGTGTGCCAGCCGGTGTCCCAAACTCGTCATTCGTATAAGTATTTGACCAAATTATACAGCTATCTGTAAGATCCTGTAATTGGCTTTTCTGTTAATATATTCATGTCGTTTTATAGTTATACATAAATAAATTATAATTACATTGACGTCGATCCTTCTGCGTCACGGATCATGATTATGGAAGTTTTTCCACTGATAAAACTCTTTTTCAATAGTAATCAGGCTAGCTTTGCACTGTCTGGCGTTGTGTTTAGCGCAACGCCAAATCCTCTTAGGACCCAGTATGCTTTTTATGTGGTATTTGTAGCCAAGATGTTTAACCATCACGTTTCCATTTCTGGACGTCAGGAATTGAATACCTGGAGAAAAAATCAGAAAGTTAAACAAAGTTAGCAGATACATGTAAATGTGTATTCATTCATTGAACTGTCTAATAAAGATATATTATATGATGTTAGTGATTTGCTGGTCGATCATGTAAAGCGGCCTTTAGACCTGGCTAAATGCAGTGCAGTATTTATTATTATTATTGTTGATTTGTGGGCCTTTAATTTGCCGCTTCGACCAGCGAAGGATCTATTGTGGCAGTCCTTTTTTTGTATATAGTTCACCGTTAAGGCCCGTTGCCTCCAGGAAATTCCAGATTCTTTGGGCGGTGATATGTTGTACCTCTTCTGGGTGCATGATGTGCCGCCCTAGGTAGGTACTTCTTTTTTGCATGAGTGGTCCGTAGGAGCAGAGAATTTGCATTGCTGTCTCCTCTGTCTCCTGGCAGAGCCTGCAAGTTGCTTATTGTTTCATACCCATTTGAAACAGGTGTTTGTTCAATTTGCAATGTCCTGTCAGGATTCTCGTCTTTGCGCAGGTTTTGTGCCTTTTGAGTTGTACTATGCAGTGCACTCAACACTCACTGATTAGAGCGAGATGGTTTATCTCCCCTCACCCAGTTAGTGCACTGCATTTAGCCAGGTCTAAAGGCCGCTTTAAGCCTGAATCACACTGGCGCGGCGGTTAATGTCAAATTTACTATTGACCGCCACCGCAGACTGCGCCAGTCTCTGAGAGGCTTCATGCATTGTACGCATACGTCAGTTAAATGTTACTTTTTGTATGGGAAAATTTCAGTTGAGTAGTCCTAACGCATGTTCGAAAATTTACTTGATCACCCCGCTGTTATCGTATCAAAAAACCTCAGAATAAAAGTACATTGACATAAAATTGTGAATAATGCTGACGCAAATCGACGTCCACCATGATTCCCATGACAAGTCCATTTTCAACAAATACCAGTGACAGCATTGATGTAGCAGTTGTACCTAAATTATGTCGCCGCTACCGGTCTCGAACTACTCGTTCTTAAAAAATATACATATGACTAACGATGAAAAAAACGAATACTGTCAAAGGCATGTATTCAGTACTCGACAAGAAAAAAATAAAATAAGTAAGTATAACATCACTGATTAAAAACAATCAATAAATCGCGCCCGAACAAGTGTTTATTTCAACTGCATCACCTCACGATTAATTCTTCGGCTTATGATTATGGAAGTTCTTCACAGCAACGATGTAACCGTCGTGCGTGTGGACAGTGGCTTTGCAGTTCATGTGCTGGTGAGTAGAGCAGCGCCATCGTATCAACTGACTCTTCAATGAGGAACTCGCTGAGTAGGTGTAGCCTTTGTACTTCAAGAGCCAGTTTCCACGCATCGAGAGGACGTATTCGACTAAAAAAGTTTAGATTACAGTAAAAGGTACGATGGTCATGTAAGGTTAAATAATTATTAAGCTAGATTCGCATGAAACTAGCAAAAACATTATATATATATATATATAGGATGGTACTCCGAAACATTTTGAATATAGATCCTGTGTATAGGGGCGGGAAATAAGCGTACAGGCAGAGGCCGGGAAAATAGGGATTGACGGCCAAGTAGATAGTTATAGACGGTAGAGCGTGGCGATGCCGGATAGGGATACGAGGCTGGCAATCCCTTTTCACGCCGAGGTATGTATAGTGATTTTCTCAAATATGCAATGAAATAATAATAAAAACTCCAATTTTTTATGGCTGATCGCTCCGATGTTACCCTTACCTTAATCAAAATCATGTTATGAAAATGTAATTCCGTCAAAAACTAAATCAGCTTCTCTTTTATTAGGTATAGTAAACCAACAGTTGCCTTCATACCTTTACAATAAGCTGACCTGGGCGCATAACGCAAGGTTCTTGGAGGTTAGATCCGCTAGGTATCTGCAACTCGTTTTTCCTGGGCACCAGTCGGCGGCATTTCGTGGTAGTCTTCGTTACGCTGCCACGA
Source organism: Epinotia nisella (assembly GCA_932294315.1). Taxonomy (NCBI): domain Eukaryota; kingdom Metazoa; phylum Arthropoda; class Insecta; order Lepidoptera; family Tortricidae; genus Epinotia; species Epinotia nisella. Next base: position 28,247,155 of record OW028675.1, on the reverse strand, counting down.
AGTGCTGGAACAATCTGCCTCCTCCGATCCTTGCTGTAAAAACAATGTCGACGTTCAAATCTAAGTGCCTTGCATATTTTTTTGCAAATGTAATGAATTAATAGTCACTTTTAATAACTTATTTACTTACTTTTGTCTTTCCTTCTGCTCTATATTATATTATACCTTCATAATCATCATATGCATAATCACGTGTACACTTATATCTATATACCCATTTCATTGAATTTTTTTGTTACTTATGTTAATTGTTTAGGTTTATTTTATTTTATTTTCTCATAGTTAATACCAGTTGCTGGCGTCGCTGTGTCGCCACTTATGATATTTCTAAGTTAGGTTCCCACCGAAAATCAGCGCCTCAGCTTGCTGTGTCTTGCTGTGGCTTAATGCTGAGTGGGGATCCTTTTTAACGTCTTCTTATTTAATTTTTCTTTTGCTTGTTTTGTTTGTTTAATTGTGTAATTTATGACGTTAAATAAATGTATTTTCTTTGTTTCTTTCTATCTATCAATGTTGGTTACGAATTGATACTGAAACAAAAGAAGGTCACTTTGCAGGCCTATTAGGCCTCCAATCTCTCGTCTTGCCGCGCCCGAAACGTGATAATTATGTACTTCGAAGATAAAGATGATAACGATAATAATTAATTGGATGGTTGAGAAAAATTACTTTACGTTCTATTCATACTTTTTATAGAGGACGTTTTATATATTAAAGGCAGAAAATCATCAACTGTTTCCCGAACCTGAGCCATTCTTGAGTATATTGTTTAACATCTCTTGGAGTACAAATAGATTAAAAAGTAGCCACAGACCAGACCATTTATTGAACTACATTCTCACATGGTGGTGGTTGCGGGAGTCCGCTGGATAATGGTGGAGCAAGACCGAGCACTTTGGCACTCTTTGGGGGAGGCCCCCGGATGAGTATGTCCAGCACTGGATGTCTTCCGGCTGATATGATGATGATGATTATCACATATGTATATTATGTATTTAATTACAATGAATAATAGAACACGGAAGGTAACATATTTACATAGTTAGTTGGTAAGATTTTTTTTACTTTCTACGATCTTTGGGATAACTATTGTTATTTCTATTGGCTAAGTGTCCCAGAAGGAGTTAAATTGACTTCAACTGCGTTACGCAGAGGCAAGTGATTATGCTCATTCTTGATTGCAATGACTGTGTCATCATATCTTATTGTGTAGATAGCCGCCCTACACTGCTGGTTGTGGTGGGTGGAACATCTCCAGCGAACTTTGGGCCCTCTTGAGATGGTGCAGGAAAACGTGTATCCCTGGTACATTATCTGTCTTCGACCTTTTGCTGACGTCACGAATTGAACTAAAAAGAAAAATGTTTTCAAGTGTATTCTGCTCTGTCACTTAAAAACTAAAAATGCGTTTCTGTAATGGATCGATCAAATGAAACAAAAATAGCACTACCACTTTATCACTGAAATAATTACACTAAATTATAATTTTCACTAATGTGGGTACACTTTTTTCAGAAAACGGCCAGGCGAATGGTTGTGCACCTCCCACATGGACACAATTATATCGTCTACGGTCATGACGGAGGCTCGGCAGCCATGATTGCAGTGGGTCGAGCAGCGCCACCGGCGCTTCTCACCATAGCCTCTGTCTGCGCAGAATGAGTAGCCATTCAGCTTGAGCAAGCGCTTGCCGCGTTGAGAGGTTACGAACACCGCTGCAATTATATTGACGTCAGTAAAATGAGTTTAAATAACCTTATCGCTTGGCCTAGATGCCGATGCACTGGTCTGGTGGTAGGACTAGAGGACCCCGAGGCGGGACTAAAGTATTCAAGCCCTCTCGCCCAAACAGAGTTAAATTTCCCTCAAACCAAAACTAATGTTAGGTGCGCTAGAGGTAGCGTAGTAAATATTGAAATTACCGGTTACAAAGTGGTAGCTCGCGGAAAATGTTACACTCAAATTTCAGTATCATCATTTACTCCATACAAATACAATGCAAAAATAATACTTGAAACGATGTAATACACAATATAGTTAAAGCAATGACGCGTAGTTGCTGTATCCAAGAGGCAACCGGATCGCTCGCGGTATTAGAGTTCCCGAAGTGTTGTGGTATAGGCACTTGGCCTGCGGCGGAAATAGGGAGTGGGGGAGGGGGTTTGTGATGTGATTTTTTTTATCGCGAGGCTAACACTTCGGGAGCTCAAATACCGCGAGCCATCCGGTTGCCTCTTGGATACTGCAACTACGCTCTGAATAACCTAGACTATATAGCCACCAACGTAGATGCGGCAATCCATACGCTCCTAAGCGATGTAACAATCATCTGTCATAGATGCTGTGAAAAATGATGATGATGATGACTATCTAAATAAAAAATAACACCAAAATTAGCAAAATTTTAAGCTTGTCGAATTTCACCCACTTAATTAACTAAACTATGGGATGACAGCAGCCAAGTCATTATAATTCCGAACCGGAGAATGGTTATGATGGTTTTTGACAGAAATGATGACGTCATCGAGCGTCATGACGGCAGCGTGGCAGCCATGATTGCAGTTGGTGGAACAGCGCCAGCGCACTCTGGTGCCGTTCACGTTGCCCGAGCAGAAGGAGTAGCCGTCGAGGATGAGGAGGCGCCGACCGCGTAATGACGTCACGAATTTCGCTAGAATAAAACAAAAGCATCAATAGCGTGTACATTTCCTACTTACTAGCGCAAAAGGTGAACAACTGGTATGTCCCCAACTGATCGCAGTATAGACAGCTGAAAAAGAAACCAGTTCGGTGCGGACTAGTAGTTTGACCTTAAAGGGACAATCCACCAGAAAGTTATCATTGTTACAAGTAGGCTCCTTTAAACCAATTTTCTTTATACAAAATAAAATTCGTCAGACAAACAGGGGTCCATAAATGTTAAAATTATTTATTTATTGTTTATGGACCATCCATTTTACATATATGATACAGTTAGGTATGAATGTGATTTACCACTTTTGTACCTTAATATGCAAATAATAGATTTGAAAAGTGGAAGTCCACTTTCTTGGCTGGCATTTTAAAAATATTATCATAGAATCAGTGTCACTGTTGTCGCCTGGGTGAGTGGAATTAATAACAATAGCAAAAAGTTCATTGCCCCATTCAATTTACTATTTTCCTGACATGTAACTAGCAACACCTAGTAAGGAAAGTAAATCAAAATTAAAAATACATTTGTTTCTATTCGTGTTTTATATTTATTGTTTGTTCATCGACGTAACCTGAATTTGACGCCACGGAAAGACTCCAAATACAAAATTGATGTTGGATATTATTTGTTTTATTATAATTCAAATTCATCTATTTTGTCAACATAGGTAGAAAGGTGACAATACTCGTAGTAGTACCTATATTCAGTGCAGTTATTCAGGATTTTTCGCCGTGCAAAATTGAGAACTATTATTAATTTTATAAATTAGTATTTATAGTGTATACTAAATCCTACAAATAAAATTAAGTAATAAAATATACAATGTCAAATTAATGTTCTAAAAATACAATTAGAGGCAAATGCCGGTATCACTGAAATAATCACTTAGAATATAATAATACCTACCATTTAACTTCTTATATCCTATCAATAGTTTACTAGTAAGTTTCATAGTCAGTTATTTAAGTAATTTTTATTGCCGTTTGCAATATTGACAGCCTATTAAATATTTTAGGGGCCATAGCTATAGGTAAAACTTTTCCTCACAATGCATTATTTCCTAAGTTCAATTCACTGTCTTGCGTCCTCTGACGTAAGTTAATTGACTACGTGGTACTGTTTATTGGAATAAGTTCAAGGATCACAAACATATTTATAGCTTTTAAAGACAATACAGTTTTTAGTATGTACGTCTTCAGCTGAAGTAGGAGTCATAATAAATATTATATTCGTATTATTAGGCATGTCAATGTTATGTCATTGAACGAGTTAAATGTGGGTGTTGGTATGTTAGTTCGAATTCTTTGCGTTGTCTCGGCAAATGGTTGTGTCCGTATCTCGCGTCGATGATCTCGTTGCCCACGGTAGTGACAGCAGCGCGACAACCGTTGTTGCGATCCGTCGAACAACGCCACGTCACTTTCACTTCGTTCCAGCGGTTATAGTTGTATGTATAGCCGTCGTATTTCAGCAGCTGCCTGCCGCGATTCGAAACAATAAATTCCACTGAAAAGTGAAATTTATTAGTGGTTACAGTGTAACAATATGACACGAAAAATAGAAAGCCAATGAACATGTCAGCACTAGAAATGGGAAACAAAACCACCCCTGCTAGCATAACTTGACTCTCTACTCTACTCGCGCGCGTGATAGAATCTGTCACTTTTTGACAGCATTAATCAGACAGTGACGGATAGTCTATCTCGCGCGCGAGTAGAGTAGAGAGGCAAGTTATGCTAGCAGGGCAGGGACGCGATGCTTCACCGTTGAAGACGTCCAATTTATTTATTTATGCATTTGCACATAGCATATACATTTATTAATAAATACATTTTTTTGTTTCATCGTATTTTGCATTAGTTGACTGATAAATTTATAATCTGGAATTAAGATTTTTATTTTTCCATTGTTTTAATTTGCAGGGTACGTTACTGACTCAAAGACACCAAGAGTTTTTTCATATAACATAACGTCGGTAACGTATGTCAGTTGAACGCACAATACAATGAGAACGCTCAATCTATGATTCTACGAGGACGTGAGAATTGACAATTTGTTTGAAAACGTGTATTGCCCGTGGGTGTACCGTAGGTGACGATCTTTATTTAGCATTTGATACAAATTGGGGAACAATTGTTACGCGCGTCCGCAGGAACTACCTACCACATCCCTGCACGTGTCTCCTAGGTGGTGCTAAAGAGTGACAAACTTTAAAGGCGAAATGATGTATGCCATACGATTAAATAAAACTGCAACAATGGCGTGACTTTCGTATCGGTTTCATCTGAGACTGAAATTATGTGCACCAGCGCTACAAAACTAAGGACATCTGTTAATAGTTAACAGGTGGAGCATGAGTGTGCTCGTTCTTCACATTAATGATGACATCATCGAACGTAATAACAGTGACTCGGCAGCCATGATTGCAGCGATGGCACCGCCAGCGCAGCTTCTGTCCGTACGCTCGCTCCAGACAGAACACGTAGTCGTTTAGCTTTAGCAGCCGGTTGCCGCGCCTTGATGACACGTATTCCACTGGAAATAAAGTTCACAATGCTACCGTTACTTCTTCTACACTAGGCTTCAAAATACGTAGACTTTTGTAAGTGACGTTGCTTTAACAAGAAATATTTGTAAGGAACTGAACCGACAAGAGACAACGTCTTATATTCAATTAATGAAAGAAGTCGCAAATGCAAACATGGTAAGGAATTACTGCGAGCAAACGCGCGTTAGCATAGGTATGTAGCATTTTTATAAACATGTAGCGAGCTATTATATAGGTAAGTAACATACTTTCCTTTGACCTAGAACTATGGAATTTGGCAAGTAATAACGTCTTATACTACAAGTACAGGGAAAAATTTGAAAAGTATAATTCGTAATTTTGTACGTGATCCTCGGTGGGCGAGGCCGACTCGCACTTGTCCGGTATTTTTTTCAAACTAAGACAATCGGGCCTAACGGCCACACGCACAATAAAACTACTATGGAATAAACTTGTTATTTTATTTGATTTGCTTGAATCATTTTCATTTCCGTGTTTTGTATTACTAAATTAATAAAACCAGATAAAATAGAAGTAATTTATTATTTAAAAACGTGGCGAAACATTAAATGATTTGTTAGTAATTAATACCTAAGTCTCATATCACGTGTCGAAAATTAAACATAAAAACTTGCGCGAATGAGCTTTATTTTATTAAATTTTGCAATTTGTTTTTTTCTCGCAATCGAAGTGAAAAGCAGTACGTGTATGTATAACTGAGAGGTTTATTTGTCCGCCCTAGCCACCGGTGAGGGTGTAGGGTGAAGTCTAGACTCCTTTTATGCACTTGCTGTACAATCTACTATTCATTATCATCAATTTTCCGCGGGGCGTGAATATGGTTATTTTTCACAGTGACGATCTGATCATCAATAGTCGTGACCGCAGCGCAGCATCCGCAGTTGTGATGCGTTGAACAGAGCCATCGCGTCTTATGATTGTTGGTACGTTGGAGGTAATACGTATAACCCTTGAGTTGTAATAAACGCTTTCCTTTCCGAGATAATGTGTACTCCGCTAAAACAAAAGGTTTGATTGACGTGTGTTGTTATCACAGATATGAAAGAGTGTCGCGCCTCGAAGATTCGATTTGCACTGAAAATTCGACGGCCCCAATTAAAAGAGTCGGATCTGCAAAATTCAAAATAAAAATATCGGATCTTAGAACAGATGATGACGTTTAAAAACGTCGGATGTGACAGTACCGACATTTTTACGGGACACACAGAGAGTGCAATGTGTTGGATATGCCACAATCTACTATAAAAATAAAATAATAAAATACGTTTAATTTAGACCATTCGATCCATATTGGGCTAGTCACAAAAGTACTTACATATTATGTTAGTCGATATCTTAACCAAAGAAAACAAAACAAAACTAAACTATAGGTGGCTGCATTGCATCCGAGACCTATCGAGGATTGTACTCTCCTATTTGTCCCTTCCAATAGCCACCCCCACCCAATATTTCGTGAGCGGACAATCGAGCCGCTCTGCCAACACTCTCAGCAGGCTGTTGCCGCTACCACGCACGTGGTTCAGTAGCGAGGCTATCCTTTTTCGCCTAATGGCAAAAAAGTCGTCCGTTCTTGCCTCGGCGAACATGCCGGACGCACTGCAGTGCCTCGGTAGCCGCAACAGCATCCTGAGAATATTATTATATTGCACTCTCAACGCATTGAATGCCCTCTGTGTGAATCTCTACCACAGGCTGCACGTGCAGGCTACTATATTACACGGAACACTATAACGTGTGCTTTGTTTTGTATTTTATGTAATTTACTGCCTGTTAAGTCATCAACAAAATGTTCTCTGTATTAAATTGTCAAATAGAAGTTTTCGTGCATTAATGTCGGTTCTGCCAGTAACGACATATTTGGAACAACTATTATGTACAACATCCAACATATCGTAGTAATCCGAGTCCAGTTGAAAATGTTGTATGTGGCAATTCCGGCACAAATTTTGCTCCAATTATTCCGGTTAATAAAGTTACATATATATTTATAAACTACCCATAGGTAATATATTTCGAATAGACTCCAAAATATTCCAATCTAGGCTTTAATTAAAATTGTTACTACCTTTGTATGAGAGTTTCAAAGCAAAGATTAACATCGCTCATCTTGAAAAAATCTAGTCACATTTGTTTTTCTAGTTTTCGTATACATTTAATCAAGTGCAGCGTTATCTCGTTTAATTATACCGTCTTTCGTAATCGAGGCGGATGGTCGTGATGGTTTCTTGAAGCGATAATCTTTTCGTCAATGGTAAAAACTAGAGCGAGGCAACCTAGCCGGCCATGCGTCGAGCACATCCACCGCGATATTGGATGGCGCAAATCTTTTCCTGAAGGCTTCTGACGTCTCAAACCGAACGGCCTCAAATCGATTTGATATATTCCACTAGAATAAAAAAACGTAAAATTTTATTATAAAGCCGGTTAAATAACAAAACGTCGTATGTTTATTCTCATCTACACAAATCATCATAATTATTCTCAATAGAGCAGCAGATAAATAATTAAACAAATTGTTGGTAGCAAAACGACGTATCGTATATTTATTGCCACTGAAAAAGAGGTCCTCAAAAACGTTTTGTATTATATGAAAAATCTAAACTATAACATTTTGATATAACCCTTCACACTTTAAATAGGCTATTAGACTCCAAAACTTTCGAATTTTCGTTTAAGATGTTAACATCGTAAAAAAAATACATATCTATTTTTGTAAACATATTATCCAGCGCAGAGTAGTCGTGCTTGGGTAATCGAACTCGAGGGGGATGGCTATGATGGTTTCTTATAGCAATAATCTTTTCTTCGACGGTAAAGACGACAGCGGGGCACCCCTCCTCGACGTGCGTCGAGCAAATCCATTGCGATATCGAATAACGCTCTTCTTTTGCTGACGGCTTCTTTTGTTTCAAACTGAACGTGTAGCCTTTGTGCAACAATAGACGCGTGCCTCGAATCGATATGCCGAATTCCGCTTGAAAAAAAAGTAACATGTAATTATAAAACCTCAAGCGCCAGTTAAATAATAAAAGGTCTTTTCTATTTACACAAATCATCATAAATAGTAGTTATTCTCAATCGAGCAACAGATAAAGAATCAAACAACTTGTTGATAGCAAAACGACGTACAATATATTAGCACTGAAAAAGAGGCCCTTAAAAACGTATATTTTTTATGAAACATATAAATTATAACATATCAAATAGGCTATTAGACTCCAAAATATTGGAATTTTGGTTAAAGGGAGTTAACATCGGTCATGGTAAAAAATTACATAACATTTTTTTTCTTATTTTCTTAAACATTCATTAAATAGATCTACTGCCTAATGGAAATTGAGGGAGATGGCCGGGAAGATTTCGTGTACGGATAATCTTTTCGTCGACGGTAAAAACGACAGCGAGGCACCCGTCCTGGAGGTGCGTCAAGCAATTCCATTGCAATATCGAATAACGCTCATCTTTTGCTGAAGGCTTCTTTTGTTTCAAATTGAACGTGTAGCCGCGTGCCTCGAATCGATGTGACATATTCAGCTAGAATAAAAAAAACGTAGAATTTTAATATGAAACCTAAAAACTACTTTTATTCTCAAAAAGGTTTGTATTTTATGAAACATATGAACTAAGTAGGTATAACATTTTGCAGAGGCTAATAGACTCCAAAACATATGAATTTTCGAAGTTGTTAACATCAGTCATCATTTGTAAAATTTTATTGACTTAGCTTAAGCATTCCAAGTACAGTGTCTTGGAACCTTTGTATGATTGTGTGTGTGACACATATAAAATTCATATTTTTTTGTACTGCTATGAACGTACTGCCACATCATGACATCGCTGTTTAGTCAAATATTTTGCCTCCGCTGTTTCGTCTATGGTATGTATTTTGTTACAAACTCAAACTCTCCACTTGTGGCAGCATTGCCAAAGCCGTAACGTCTGCAGACGTATTGTCACACACAACACGCGTCATTCCCCTCATGTAAAATGGAGGTGACCCCTAAAGCTTTCGCTGCGGCACTAGGAAAATTTGTAATGTGCGTAAAGCGGCAAAAATCTCCCTTTATTAAAATCCTATGAGACTTTTTCGTCCGTGGACGTAGTAGCAGTTATAAGTTCTTAATCGAGCAAACATTTATATATTTTTATGTGTGTAATCACCATATTTATGGATTACACCATTTTAAATTAATAACAGTTTTGTTCTTGATATTGAATTCAGTAGAAATACTTTAAAAATATTTCATTATTTTATAACAGCTTGTAAACAAACATAATCAAGAGAAACGAAACGCATATAGACATTAAGATTGTCGCTCGACATGATCTCTATCGTGCCCCAGAATAAGAAATTTTGCTGGCTTCGAGATTTTGGTGAGATTTTTTCATAGAGATTACGTCAATAGAGATCATCACTTTTAGACATCATCTCGAACGGCCCGAGAATTGGCCTCCTGGCTGTACGTAAGGTTGTTTTATCTTTTATTTCATTTATTCTGAACTGTGCCATTTCTGCCTTATTTCTAAATATGAGTGCATATAAGTAATTATTATGAAATCTAACGATATATATCTTTATTACGGAATTTAAGCGGCGTATTTATGTCGTACCAGTTAATGACTGTGTTTGTTCTTCGTAGTAACTACTACGTCTTCGTAGGTTGTGACCGTTGCCAGGCAATTATGCGTGTTAGTGGAGCAACGCCAGCGAACTCTATGCCCGACACTGTAGTGAACGCTGTACGTATATCCATTGTATCTCAGCAAGCGCTTTTTGGTCCGCGCCGATATTATAAAATCGACTGCAAAGAAAATTATAACATTGGCAGTAACTTATTTAGGAATTAGGTTATCACTACAGTTCTGCCATTCCGAAAAGTGCAATAAATAGGGTTGCTGCCCATTAAAAGTAGCACTAAGCACCATATCGGTGGGGTGTAATAAATCGATGCTTTAGTATAGGATTTTTATTATATTACACTGAAGGCATTCAAGCAAGACAGATAGATGATGCTGCCTGAACACGTATTAAATAGTTTCTCATTACGAATTACGAATTCTCCATTTCTTGAAGAACGCGAGTTATGTTGGCCTTCGGAGTGGCAATTGTCTGTGGTTTGTCTGCATAGGCCAGATAACTTACATAGCCCCAAACAAAGTAGTCGGGCGGTGTTAAGTCACACGATTTCAGTGGCCAGTTGATGTCGCCACCACGCGATATAACGAAGCATCGTCGGATATCGCTCGCCATTGACAGTGAGCGCGCCTCCTTGCGCATCTTCGAAGAAATAAGGACCAATGATACCGCCGGACCAAAATCCACACCAAACAGTGACTTTTTTGGAGTGTCACTTGGCACTTGGTAAAGCTCCCGTGGATTTTCGTCACGCTGGTTGTCTCAAATTTATTCATTAAATGACGGATTGTGGACTCTGCACGACGGTCATGAAATGTCATAAATGCAACGCAACGCAACACTTAGGCGAACAAAGCACTAATTTTGAAAATAAATTTTACCAATTTCGACGCGTTCTTGAAGCGTATAGCATTCCCCAGTAAAATGTCACGACCAATTAAGTATTTCCGCCAATTTTGAATGATATAGCTTCACCAAGATGGCCGATATACGCTGACAAAGTTCGAGCGTCCCTATTGAAACACCCTTTACAAGATTTTGATCGGTATAAGTCTCGTCAATTTACTGGATGGTAATGAATGGTTGTGAGAATTCTTCATAGCAATAATGACATCATCAAGAGTCGTGACAGACGCAAGGCAACCTCGCCCAGTGTGCGTGGAACACCGCCAACGCACTTTAGGCCCGACGATGTAGTGCGCGCTGAATGTGAAGCCCTCGTACTTTAGCATTCGTTTGCTGGCTCGAGGTGATGTTATGAATTCCACTGAAATAGAAGACGTCTCATTACCAGACGGCATTAGGCTGATGCTGTTCTCTTATATGTTCGTTTAGAATTTGTTTTAACGGCATAATATGTAGACTTATTTTGTAATTATTGATATTATTTTCAAATCGATGAATGATATTAAGTAGCGGATATTAACCACTATATATTTTATAAAACTTGTATACGACCCTCAGGGAATTCATGTGAAAAGTACATCATTGTCGATTGAATTTAAATCAATAAAACAGTTAGCAGGTTCTTATACTTATGTTGCCTCATCATCATCATCATATCAGCCGAAAGACGTCCACTGCTGGACATAGGCCTCCCCCAAAGAGTGCCACAATGACAGGTCCTGCGCCACCCGCATCCAGCGGGTATGTTGCCTCATCTTGTAAATACAAAACAAGTGAAAACAGAAACAGTATAAAATATTGCATTATTATCTTCATTAAAGCACGTTATACCACAAGTCTATAAAATTTATTAACGTTAGGTAAATTACAACGATAATACTTAGGTACCTCCATATGTTGTTTTTTATGTTCATAATTTAACTAAAACCCTCATTATCATCATCATATCACCCGAAAGACGTTCACTGCTGGACATAGTCCTCCCCCAAAGAGTGCCAAAGTGACCGGTCCTGCTCCACCCGCATCCAGCGGACTCCCGCGACCTTTACCAGGTCCTTAGTCCACTTTGTGGGGGGCCTACCTACGCAGTGCCTTCTGGTACGTGCTCGCCACTCAAGAACCTTTCCGCCTCAACGGCCATCGGTTATACGTGCAATGTGCCCCGCCCACTGCCACTTAAGTTGAGCGATTCTGCTGCGGATAGTCTCATTTCTGATGCAATCACGTAGAATAATCTCATGGATTCATACAATTTCAAAAAATCTGATAAGATATTTTGATTCTAAAGATTTTGAAACATATATTTAAACTAACAGAAAAGTTGAATTAATTTTTAAGTTTTTATAACGGTAACGATAAAGACAGAAGAGCACTTAACATAACGATGATATCACCCATCATGGTCCCAAGCGGTTAGGCTACTGACAAAATGTACCTACAGCGAATTGTCGCCCGGCAACCCATAACAATATTCATTTCCATCCCTACTATTTAATTACCCACTGAGATCCAACTAAATTATTCTTCCAGCACTATTATTCCATGTTACGGTGTCCTGGTGAATGGTTTTGGTCCTCAGCCTCACATAGGCTGATGATCGTGTCTTCGATAGTTAAGATTGACGCACGATAACCAAAGGCGCAGTGTGTGGAACACCACTATCTCCCACCGACACCGTTATTCCATGTTACGGTGTCGTGGTGAATGGTTATGGTCCTCACGTAGGTTGACGATCGTGTCTTCGACAGTAATGATTGACGCGCGGCAACCGAGGGCACAATGCGTGGAACACCGCCATCGCACTTTTTGGTTCGTGATGCGGTCAAGTCGATACGCGTAGTCGTTGAGTTTCACCATTCGTCTGCCCCTTTGTGATGTTATAAATTTGGCTGTAAGTGGAAACACGCATTAGCATTTGTGTATGAAACAGTTAAAAAAGTATTAGAGATTGTCTTCGTTTTTATTTACCCACATAGGTATTCTCACGAGCTTTCTTAGAGCCGTCAACGAATTCACATTAATTTATTAAATAATGTAGCTATTATTACATTTATTTCGTAGCTTACATTATGAAATATAAAATAAGTATTTGTGTAAACCAAGAGGAACACTATATTATTTTAAGTAACAGGCAAACTCTTTAAAAGGTTATATAATCAGGCGTAATTAAACTGTTTACACAAATGGATTTTTTTGCCGTAATTTAAACATTTATGTTGAGTATTACTTAAGGTTCAAACTTAAAAACCCGATCTGGGACAGACGAGTGGTTAAACTTAAGTTGCCTAAAATTGTAAATGACAAAAAACCAAGTGAAAACAAAAACAGTATAAAATACGTTCGTTATACCACGTAATTTTATAAAATTTACTAACGTTAGGTAAATGACAACGATAATTTCTAAAAATGTGATAAGTTACTTTGTTTCTAAAGATTTTGAAACCAATATTTAAACTGACAGAAAAAAACCTTTTTTAAAACGGTACGATAAAGACATGAAGAGCACTTAGTAGTCGTCACCTGTAATCCAGTATTTTATAGACATAATGATGATATCACACCCATCATGGTCCCAAGCGGTCCCTACCGGCAAAATGTACCTACAGCGAATTATCATTGTCAGATAACAATTGCTAAGTTGAAAAAATGCAGCTTGTCAAAGCTACGCTGAGCCGTTCTGTCCGGTAACCCATAACAAGATTCACTTCCATCCAAACTAATTATCTATTGAGGTCCAACTAAATTATTCCTCCAGCACTGTTATTCCATGAAACGATATCATGGTGAATGGTTCTGATATTCGCACAGGGTCACGATCACGATTGTGTCTACGATAGTTAAGATTGACGCACGATAACCAAAGGCGCAGTGTGTGGAACACCACTATCTCCCACCGACACCGTTATTCCATGTTACGGTGTCGTGGTGAATGGTTATGGTCCTCACGTAGGTTGACGATCGTGTCTTCGACAGTAATGATTGACGCGCGGCAACCGCGGGCACTTTGCGTGGAACACCGCCATCGCACTTTTTGGTTCCTGATGCGGTCAAGTCGATACGCGTAGCCGTTGAGTTTCACCATACGTCTGCCCTTTTGTGATGTTATAAATTTGGCTGTAAGTGGAAACATTCATTACAATTTGTGTATATGAAACAGTCAAGTATTAGAGGTTGTATTAGTTTGTATTTACCCACGTAGGTATTCTCACAACCTTTCTTAGAGCCGTCAACGTATTCACACATACCATGTACATAGTGTGTATAGTCATTATTGGGTACATTTATTTCGTGGGATACATTATGGAATATAATATAAACCTATTTATAATTTTATATTATATACATAATTTTATTAAACAACTGTTGATCTACGCGGACGCGGATGCCTATTCTAATCTCCCTTATAAAACCAATCCGGTCTTCAATAGTGTACAGATTAGCTAGGCAACCAAAAGTGGTGAAGATCGCTGAAACATGAACATCTTGAAGAGTAAGGCATAATGTATTCTAACGCCAAATGAATAGTACTATCGTTTAAAAAAATTCAACGTTTATATGTTAATTTTGTACGTTTATGTGTTACTACTCCTCCTCTGAATTCTAAAACCCTTTCACCTGTGTTTCAAGTTGCTCTTCAGGATAGATGTTGGTTATATAGAATTCCGTGAAAATAAATGGGATTTTTGAAAACAAAAGAAGAACCGAGGGGGTACTTATGTAGTGCCACGTAACATATAAAACAAAATTGAATGGTACCTATTCAAATCCAGTCTGTTACGTCTCGCTCACACGCACTTGGATTTGCTCTAATAATACAATTTGTAATAATATAATTTTAAATCATCAAACGGCGGACTGGGTTCCAGGTTATTCTATAAAAGTATACTGAAATGTTGTTTCAAATATATTGAAAAACTGATCTACTTTATTTGTTGAAGTTTACATTACTACATACATTTTTCCTTATATCTAGGTGGATGCTTATATTGGTTATGGCTTTTCTTTGTGAAGACAATTTCCCGTCATCAGCCGCTGGGACAAACACGCCGCTAGTGTCAGTTCCCGGTAAGCACATACGCCCGCTGGTTGCCTTGTCTTTGCGAAACGTGTAATCGATTATTATTATCTATAGATCAACACATCAATCGAGGTGGATGGTTATGGTTTTCCTTTTTGTAGATAATCTTGTCTTGAACAGTGGTGACATACGCCTGGCAACGATAGGTTCCCGACGAGCACCGCCACCGAACCTTGATGCCGCCGCTGCTCGCCTTGTCTTTGCAGAACGTGTAACCGTTCAGTTTTATCAGTTTTCTTCCTCGCTGAGACGTAGTAAAGATTGCTAGAAAATATATAATGTGATATAATTATACAGAAGTAAATAATTACGTGAAAATATACAGACACATTGCCATTGTTTAACTGTTCAGTTATTAAATCGATTTATATTACAGTGGGTATGAGAATTTAACCAGTTGAAAGGGTCTCAAAATCAAGTAGAAAGACCACAACAAAAGATCTATTGGCAAAGAGTCAGATCTATCGATTTAAGTGGCGACTTTCTTGGGATAAATCTCAGACCAGGAAAAAGGATGACTATCCTCAATGATGTAATAAAAAAGGTAGATATGTTGTCTATACGAAATTCCGCATTTAAAAATGGCCACCACATCTGATAGCTAACGTTTCCATTGACGACTCGAAACTGAGGCAAGTTGTGCCAATTGACTCAATCTACCTCTTTTTTATATTACTTCATTGACTATCCCCAACACTTTTTTTTCTTGGTCAGAGGGATAAATATAAAACGTTCGTATAAGGAAACATTTATTGCTCCTAAAACAAAAACATTTATTTATCAGTACGATGAAGAGTAATGCCTTTCGTTAAAACACGTTAAACACATTGGCTGTTCATGATTCTTTTAGTTATTTTGGAAGCCTCTGTGCTATTCATTGTGAGTCTTAATCTGACGTAGCAGCCTACGCAACGCCTTTTTTGTGACCTCGTTGGAAAATGTGAGCTGTATATGTCCCTTCAGGGAACCCTACAATAAAATACTTGAATTAAGACACTGTAGTATAAGGGATGGGTACTAAAAAACGGTCAAACAAAGAAACTTAATGATTATCTTGTAACGATTATTTTAATAGAATATTTATAAGGCGTATCAGTAGTTACCTGAGAGTTATTTTATTTTAATAACCAAGCTTGTCCAAAAGTCGAAGTTAAAAACCTAGCACGGAAGGATGACTATCTCGATCTACCTAGCTTACTCTCAATTGTTCAAAGGTTAGCTGGAAGAAATCCTTCATAGCAATAAGCTCTCATATGTACTTTAATCTTGTGTGACATGTTTAGTCTTTAACTCTTTATTGTGTACAATAAATTGCTTACATTCATCACTGTGAGATTTAGCTACTATTGAATAACTACGATCAACCTCCATGCTTTGTACAATGTGTTGTCATCAATGGAATTAAAAGCGGCTGGTTACACATGGTAAATTTTCACAACTCGACGCACGGGATTGCACAAAACATTAAAATGTGATAAAATAAATTACAACAGACATATAAAAATATGTAGTATGAAAGTTACAAAATCATAAATAGATGCGTCATCATAGATAGAAATATATAAACACAAAGAACCATTAACGTGGCGGATGGTTGTGTTCTTCCCTCCTGGTAACAATGAGGTTGTCAACCGTCGTTATTGATGCCCGGCAACCATGTTTGTTGTGTGTAGAACACCGCCATCGCGCCTTTGAATTTCCTGAACTTCGCTCCCGATAAAAAGTGTAACCTTCAAGGCTGATCAACGCTTTCCCTCGCCGAGATGTCGTGAAAATTGCTTTAAACAAAAACTCGCGTAAGACTTTCCAACAAGCATACAACACCGGTAGTAATTAGTGGAAGAAACCAAAGAGTTCAAAGTACTAAATTACCGACATACCAACGGCTTGCTTTTTCGACGACCATTAACAAATGACTGCAGATCCTTAAAAAAAGTAAGCTGAATTAGCTTGAACTTGCCTAGGAATAAGTTTAACTCCACGCTGTTGTAAGCAATTTTGGCATATTTTGAAAAATTCATTACTAGACTAAATAATAAATAATTGAACTCTAAAATAAGTACTTAATTCATATTAAATATACTAAGTATAAATTGTATAAAAGTCTTAGTTAAACTCCGCACGGTAAATATAGATGCCCCGTGACTTCATCCGCATGGCACTCCTTTATATCGTACGTCCATGCAAATCCCCCCCCCCCCCTCTTTCACCCCTTTAAGGGATAATTTCAGGATACACACTATGTACCTATGTACCCTATGTTTCTTTTTTCTTTTCTTTCTTTTCTATGTCCTTCCCATGGTCTCAAAATATATCCATACCAAATTCTAAATAGGTTTAGAGGTTTAAGCGTGAAAAGGTAACAGACAGGCAGACAGACGGATAGACAGACTGAGTTACTTTCGTATTTATATTATTAGTATGGAAGTATGAATATATACAGCTCAAGAAATGATAATATAAAAAAATATAACAGAAATTTTAAAATATTTAAATTCCAAACAGGTGCACACATTGAGTTGAAAATATCTTTACTAATATTATACCTACCTACCTACAGATAAATCTGAGATTTTAGTAAGTTTGTGTGTATTCGCGTGTCGCATGATTGCCCCTCAGCCCTGCTAGCATAACTTGACTCTCTACTCTATACTCGCGCGCGGGATAGACTGTCACTTTTTGACAGCATTCATCAGAAAGTGACGGACAGTCTATCTCGCGCGCGAGTAGAGTCGATAGTCAAGTTATGCTAGAAGGGCTGGTCGTGTTCCGAAAGAGAGTGTCGGCATGCGCGTCACGTCAGCAGGTAGACAATGACGTGTCGCAAAAACGGCCCATAACATGACCTGAGAGGGCTGTGGACAGTAAGTCAGGCTGTGTAGAGAAACGTGACCCCACTGCATAGAAGTTTGTTTGCAGGGGGTCACGTTTCTCTGCAGCAGACTGTACATTATTGTCTATTGGGCAACTCTTATTTAAGGCGCTTCGACTCGAAAGAAGAAGAAATCCGTTCCGTTTCCACTTTAAAGTGCAAAATTCGTTCTATAAGCGCTACGAAAAATTTGGCAGTGAATATGTTGAATATATATTGGATGTTTAAAAAAATTGTATGTAGCGATCGACACTTTATTATGTTCAAGAAGGAAATATATCTACACATGAATTAAATAGATAAACACTGATTTAAGACTAACACCGCGGCGGATGTGTGTGTTTGTTCTTGACACTAACAATGTCGTTATCGACAGTAGTGACTGAAGCTCGAAAACCACAAGAGCTGTGTGTGGAGCAACGCCATCGCATTTTGGAACCGTTCGCTCGCTCTCGGTAGTACGTGTAGCCTCGTAGTTGAAGCAAAGGCTTCCCCCGTTGAGATTTGGTAAAAATTGCTGAAAAATAAACTTTTTAAAACTGCATCCTACCGCCACAAACACATGGTTAGCAAGCGGAAGCTATTTAGTGTATTTTAAAGTTTAAAAGTCGAACACATCATTTAAGATGCACATAAATAGTGAAATTTCCATCATGCACGCAGAGTTAATTGCCATCGCCGAGGCCCTATCTTACATTCAATCTATAGACTGTGATAAGTTTGTTATATTATCGGACTCCATGAGTGCGCTCCAACATGTGGCTCGGTGCACCTCGAATTTTCGAGGTCTCCCGATTGCCTACACCATTTTAAAACTTATCAACAAATCACAGTCAGAGGGTAAGAACATAATATTGCAATGGATCCCATCTCATGTGGGTATAATCGGAAATGAAACAGTGGACACCTTGGCCAGGCAAGCTTGTTGTGAGGGCGTTGAATGTAACATATTACCTTTTTATTCTGACTGTATCACTTTAGTAAAACGGCAAACATATTCGTTATGGAAAGAATACTTTGATAAGAGATCAAAAGAGAAAGGCATTTGGTATAAGACGATCCAGCCTCGTCCTCAGATAACTCCATGGATGATGGACTGTTCACTAAGTAGACGCGACTTAGTATTGATGATGAGATTGCGATCCGGACATATTCCATTAAATAAGTTTGGTTATCTGATGGGAAAAGTGGCATCTCCGAATTGTGACGAATGTGATGTACCAGAATATGTATACCATGTCTTGATGGAATGTGTCCGAAATGAAGCTGTCAGGAGTCGTCTCGCATTTAATATCAGCTGTGATGTCGGGATCTGCAATAGTGCCCTGGCTGAACCGTTGTCAGACGCAGCCACAGCACTATTGCAGTTATCTCGCAAATGTATTAATAGAATAACTCATAATTAAGAAAAAAAAATGTAATGTTGATTATAACGGAGCGACATGATCACTTGTGTGACAAGCTCCTTAAATAAAGAAAAAAAAAAAAAAAGTTTAAAAGTGTTTTTACCACATTGCTTGATTGCCGTGGTTGCATTTTTTTAAATAATCGTTATAAATAATTATAATTTGTACTTTTATAGCTCCTTTGATAGTATTATGATTATAAATATAATGGTTTTTAATTTATTATTATTTACCGTAGACTAATCCCGCATCTAAACGTCGGTAATAAAGGTAAATATAAATCTCGTTAGACCCGTGAATAATATAATAATAATTTTCTCAAACACGCTCGGTAAGCGTCACATTTTGTTAGAAAAACAAACACACGAATTGCCTAATTCTTATCCACCAAAATTTTAAATGTTAAAATTCCTACGTAGAAGTACAATGTTTCATACAAAACCCATTATATCCTGCTGCGTTAAACTTTTTTAAATCCTGATAGAGCTATACTAAATCGAGAAGTCTAAGGTAAAATCACATTCGGCAAAAAAAACCAAACCGCGGGGTTTCATGGTGATATTTTATTTTTATTTTTTGCTCTTTATTGTATATGTTGTCTAAAGAAAATATAATTAAAAAAATTAAAAACGTAAGTAATTTAATTTATTTGAAAAAATTTAAACAGTAAAAAAAAAGTAACTAAATGTTAACAAGGCCTCAACCTGCCCTCTATCTCTTCTGGCAACCCCTTTCTTTCAGCGCCTAGGCAATAATGTACAATTAAGCCATAGGTATATAAAGCAAGAGTTTCGAGTTGTAAAATTGAGATGTCATACTTTTATAAACATTCTTGTATGCTTTAAATATTCCGTTTATTTTTTACGTTTTGTTAGTAACTACTTGTCTACACAAAGCGATTCCTAGTTCCATAGTAAACATTTAGAAATTAAATCAGACATTTAAACATAATTTAAACAATGATGGATTTCTGAGAATATCCCCAAGCCTACAAACATAATGAGAGAAGCAGTTTTCGTTTCCCTACAGTATCGTGCATAATTTGACTACAGTTTCCGGCATCGCCATCATCCCCTTCACCGCCCCTTGGCGAGTCACCAGGCAACTTGGGTATGGCCGCTCGTCTTTTGCCTCATTGGCGTTTTGTTTTCCATCGAGAACGGTCGCAGTCAAAGTCAAAGACCTCTAAGCCTATCAGGACACAGACTTTTGAATTTAGATCGTTACTAACATCGTATCGTGAGTTCTTAAATTAGTGCTACTAAGTAATAAAGAACAACTTTGTGTAACTCACGGTAAATTCCGTTCGATATATAATATTTTTGATTATGGTTTTGGATACTGTCCCAAAAAAGCGTAAAGTTTAACCTTTTCTTGCTTAGTTTTTTTTGATAGTCTCTCAACATCATCATTTCGTCAAATGCTTATGCTTGGTATATTAAGAAAATTATAACAAAGTCAACACTTGGTTGATTTCACCCGTGATCGTGATGGTGGAATTAATCAATGTGAATTCAATGTGGAACAACAAGAATTCAATGTGGATGGTTATGTTCGTCCTTTATTGACAGTATTTCATCGTCAACCGTGAAGATGACAGCCCGGCAACCACGAGAAAATGCGTCGAGCACTGCCACCGAGTTTTCAGGTTCTGCGTTTTTAATCGATAGAAGTTGTATCCGTTGTACTTTATACAGCGCCTGCCTTTCTGGGATATGGAGAATACCGCTGAAATAAAAGAACATTCGTCAAATACAAAGTAAAATTTATTATTTATTTATAAGTAGCAGTGTAGCAATGTAGATAACTTCTACGTACTGCTATAACCGCCCGCACAAATAGTTCATTGCAGAGGCCGGGAAAAATATATTTGAGAATAGATTTTGCGGAGATATAGATAGATTTACTATATCATA
Source organism: Epinotia nisella (assembly GCA_932294315.1). Taxonomy (NCBI): domain Eukaryota; kingdom Metazoa; phylum Arthropoda; class Insecta; order Lepidoptera; family Tortricidae; genus Epinotia; species Epinotia nisella. The sequence continues at coordinate 28,226,077 of OW028675.1, read as the reverse complement.
AGGGTTCTTTTATAACCCTGTATTAGTGTATCTGTATCTGTGGCATCCAAGTTTCCAAGTGGCTTAATCTAATTAGTATTAGGTAGGGTACAGTATTTTTATTATCATTAAACTAAATCTAAAATATTGTTTGTTGAGTTGCTCCTTTGTTATGCCTAGACTTTTGCATCGTGCGATCCAAGCTATAAATAAATGTATCCATTGAGTCTGATCAGTTGGTTACCCGTGGTAGAATAAATGAATTTAACTGAAATTTAAAATACTTACATTTGATAATTATATGACTTTATCCAACGGAGAGAAGGGTGTTTGGAAATTACAGGTCATCGTTTTATACTCTCGGTTAGGTTGAGCCGGTTTAATAATAGTCAGATCAATACATATGTAACAACAGACATCAATCGTTATGTTCGAAAATACTTATAGATAAGTAACATTCAATACAAACAATAATTATTGTTTTTATAGACTATATAGTCATAATAATTATTGCCATAACATTGAGGCAGCTTCACAGTTTTCTAAGTAAGAAGTCAACAGCATTTACAAATTGTTAGTGTTATACTTGATTGTTACAGAAGGTTTGTTAAAAGTTAAAATGTCGACACTTACAACTTTATTAGCTTTTTAGTAATTTGAAAATGTTATCATTTTAAATTCGACGTTTTTAAAATGTATGATATCACTAAACTAAGCCTGTGCATATCTTTTTTTGACGATCTCATGTAATGTTGTCAGACATGTTCCTATAATTCCTATTAAGTTTGTTGTTTTTTTAAGTGTCATTTTACACTGGATTCTTGCGTGGTAAATGATTATGGCCCCGTTTAACACGCAGCAAAACATCGTCCAAAATGTAAATGGTAGCAGAGCAGCCGGCGGAGCCGTGTGTGGAACAGCACCACCGAACCTTACGGTCGTACGTGGCTTTAGCGTAGTATGTAAACCCGTCGTATGTAAGTAGGCGCTTGCCTCGCTGCGATATGGAAAATGCGAAGCTGGCTGAAATAAATGAACACATTAAGAAAAAAAGTCTAGCTGAATCATTGAGTTATATTACTAGAGTAGACATCTCCTAGCATAAGTTTGCGCATGTCAAGTACTCTCATGAGAGTACCTTGGTTTAGTCTGTGGCAGGCACTGATGGCGGTCGTTTCGAGAGTAGTTTCACTTAAAACTTTTAAAAATGCCTTCTTGTGTATTGCACCAACAACACACACAACAATAGTAAAAATACGTGAATCACTTTTCATCGGTAATTATATATATGTGTGTATCGCTTCTGTTTATTGCTGCGAGGCTCTCGTTGCAATTAAACAGAAGCGATACACACATAAATTGCAGCAGCCAAAGTTGATTACTCTTTAGCACCACCCAGGGAACACGTGCAGGGTATCTAAGGTACTATTCCTGCGGACGCGAGAAATCGTTATCTTCCTAGTTGCTTCTAATTTTGTGTTCTTGTTTATAGTTTCATTTCGTATTCGGTCAACGTCAAATATAGGTATGTTAAAATATTTGCACCTCATTGCTCATTAATGAGGCAAAAAAATGTAGGTATACATATATAAAATCCTCATTCCGTGACCTGTTATATGTGTCTGATAGATCGTGACGCTGAAATACTAGATTAGTCGGTTAGAATATGCATAAAATATGAAATAATAAGCGAGGTATCGAAATTTTATACGTACTTGTGTTTTGTAGGAAATGATTTGACACTAGAGTGATGGAAAATTTTATTGTTAGTCACAAAACAAACACAGTAAAGTTTGATAAACATATTTAATAAATGTAACCCTAATGTATTTACGAAACTAAACTAAACCATGCGTTTGCGAAGAAAGGATACGAAGTTAGAAGCATTTTCAATTTCCGATCGTAACTATAAGGAACTAAACTAAATAACATGTTTGTGTAGAAAAAACTGCCTTACAAAAAAACTTTAGATGCTGTATGATTATGAGGTTCTCTAGCTATCATTATTATACCCTCATAGGTGTAAATGTAAACTGAAGCGCGCGCAAACCATGTTTCAAACTAAAACATATTTCGATTTCATTCTCAAACGTTACTAATAAACGAACCTAAATAAAATGTAGCTTTTTACAAAGAACCTCCAGACACCGTGTGATTGTGAGGTCCTCTAGCCATCACTATCACGTCCTTGTAGGTGTACACTGAAGCGCGACAACCTCGTGAACAGTGGGTGGAACAACTCCAACGCTCCCTGCCACCAGACGATGACGTCGCGTGATAGGTAAACCCCTCGTATACTAGTTGACGCTCGCCTCTAGACGTAGTGAATTTAACTGAAAAAGATGTGTTCATTTTAAATACCTTTAACATAGAATAAAACAGAAGAGAGAATTTTTTTATGAGTAGATAATGTTTCGAATCGGTTCGCGATTCTTAATTATGAGAGCATGGTAGCTTGTCAATGACTGAGCAAGAGGTATTCTATGCCCGATAATCGACTTTATTGACTTTACCGTTCATGTATTTGAACGGTAAAGTCAATAAAGTCGATTATATACATTATACAAGCATACCTGCCTAAACGTAACACAAAAATACACTACTGACAGTTTAAAAACCGATTTTATTAACTTCTGTATATCAGTTTACATCGTACCACCGGGAAATTATTATGTTAATTTCTGACTAACACCATGATATCATCTATGGTGTATATAAATGGAGACGCCACAGCCTTCCAGCCTTGATATTTATGGGTGAAGCAACACCACCGCAGCTTGCAGCCTAGCGCAGAACGAGTGTAGAATGTAAACCCTTCATACAATAGTAAGCGATTGCCCTTCCGGGATAATATGAATTGTGCTGAAAACAAAACATCTGTGCCGAAAATAAAAGCACTGGTTTAAGAGATTATGGTATATTTCATATTAAAATCACAAACGCGGACAAGCAATCGACTGGATGATATTTTCGTTGACGTTTACCGGCAGAACGCCAACTTGACAGCTTTTAGAAGGCGCGTTCGGAGACTCCGCTACGGTATCTATTTTTACATTTTTTGCCTTATTGCAATGGGTCATGGTCTTAGAGTATATATTTCTAGAGTAGTTGTTGGTCCATGGACATGGTACAAAAGTGTAAACATATGTTTGACGTCGACTATGGACACCTTTTTATGGACATTTGTAGTACCTACAAGTTTAATGATAATTATACCTAGATATTTTTCTAGCAGGAACAACATTTGTTTAGTGCTTGCCACAATAAAAATATCGACAATCCTGCTATCGATAAGTACATACTACTTCAACGACAATACGTACATACAACCACAGACATATATTGGCTACCTACCTAGACGCCGCGTGCAACTTCACTGTAACCATATACAGAGACACAGATATTTGTTTTGGGACCAAAAATGGGTTCGGGAAAAACTACATGTTCTTCCCGAACCCATTTCTGCATTCTGCGTCGATTTTAAAGACAATTTCGGTGTGTGTGTGTGTTATGGAGTAAAGTAGGGTAATATATAATTAATTCAGTGACACGAAGAAAGAAAGTTACGAAAGTATTGCAAATTGATTTCTGAAGTATGTAAAATATAAATAAATTGATAGTTTTGTTAATATTATCAATTTTTTAACGCACCCTATTACCCTATATATATTTGTATTTATTTACCTCTATGACGTTGAAGTGGTACTTATCGATAACAGGACTGTCGATCTATTTTGTCAATCACTTACAATAAGTCGTTCGTGCTAGAAAAATATCTAGGTATAATGATAATTATTCAAATTTTCGTTGTGATAAATGATTGTGCGAGTTTTTCACAGCTACCACTACATTTTCAACGTCAATAGTGTACACAGCAGCGCGACATCCCAGAGGCTCGTGGGTGGAGCAGCACCATCGCACTTTCCCGATTCTATTGGATTTTTCGTAGTATGTGAAACCGTTGTATAATAGAAGCCGCTTTCCCCTTTGTGACGTAATGAATTCGACTGAAATATAATGAAATATTAAGCAACGCTTGACTTTTTCTTGATATAAAATTGACTCTATCTGTTTGACAAAATTAGTGATTCGATTTCTGCAGTGCTCTTGATCACATAAGTTAGAAATAGGAAGATCCAGCGCGAAGATAAATTATACCTAGGTACCTACTCAAGATCAATGGAATATTTTATTGCAAGATATTTTACAGATAATTATACGCCTACCATAATGAACTTTTTAATACAGTTGCTCAAAAACTGCTACGCTGATGCTAGCTTTACGTAGCTGTTTAGCGTGCGGAAAGTTGGTTTTCGCGCACTAGTGCTTTTTACTTTTCCTTGTACAAATTGTACCATTAATTTTTATGTCAATAAAAAATAAATAAGATAGAACTGTATTAAACTGCATTTAAACTGTATTTAACTTCATTTGTATTTCAATGATGTTACAGAATTAATAATATAAAAGTTTCAAATTCCTTACTTGTGGTTTTTCTTATTTTTTCGCGTCTGTATTAAAAAACGCCGTTCGATAAACGTGCGGAAATGTCATTCTTCACTCGTCCCGAGTCTTGCCACTCGCCTGCGGCTCGTGGCAAGATATCTCGGTACTCGTGACGTAATGACATACTTTCCGCACTAGCATCGAAATATACAATTTTTATTAATTCTCTACTTTTTATCATCCATAATTCACTTATTGCATATTATCATGTGGTACAAAATAAGTATTACATTTTTTTTTTTTTAATAAAAAACCCAAAATTTATTAAAAGTGAATACAAGATTATAATTAACATTAACTAAGATAAATTAAAACTAAGTTAAATCTAAAAAAGGCCCTCGAGGCATTGTACCGAGGATGCTGGCGGCATTTCCTCGCTGAATTGCAATGCTGATGCGTTGCGCGAGAAAGCCGCCAGCTCTTCGGTCACCAGTTACATCGACCAGACGTTTCGCGATTTCTGCAAATAACTTATGCGCACTGGGACCCCACGGACCGAGGGTCTCGACGCCAAAGGGTACAAAGTCGTACTCTCTGCCGAGGCCTCTATATTTATTACATTTCAGATTTTCGGCGTTTTCCGCCGCTGCACCCGCTTTAGAAGTAGTCCGTTGGAGGTGAGACGGTGCCAGTGTTCTACACATGTAGCGTCCCACACAAGCATCCGTCCCAAGTATTACATTAGGGTTGGTTTTCACACATAAACCCTGTTAGGGCACAGCAAGTATTTCTTAAAATTAAAGCTACAACTAAGAGGTACAGTCATACACATTAAAATAAATTAACCTCAAATTTTGCACATTAATTACTAATGTAGAGATACACCACCATCTAAAATTACAAGCCCAAACTCGAGGGGGGGCAGAATCACTTACTCGTAGCTTATCCTGGCACGGCCTTTTAAATACTTTATCGGTGACCATGCAATATTGTAGCACCACTGAGCTGGTCTGATGCCATTAGCCGTCCCTAGACGGAAGTATAAGTAACGTGTAAATAAGTAGGTCCATAAAAAATACAGATGGCATTAAAAGCTTTGCAGCAGGGCCGACCTGGACCAGAGCCGCTGCAACCAAAATCATGCTACCCGCCAAATCCATGCAAGAGGCAAATGTCCAGCAGTGGACGCAATTATGCTGAAAAAGAAGAGAAGAAGAATACAAGCATTTTCCAAAAAAACAGAGAGTTTTGTAAAAGCTTTTATTGCACTCAAGAACATCAATTTCAATATCCTACTATTCCACTAATATTATAAATGCGAATGTATAGATTTCAGATGTGTAGATTTTTAGATTTTTAGATGTTTAGATATTTAGATGTTTACATGTTTATATGTTTAGATGTTTAGATGTTTGGATGTTTGTTACTCAAACACGCTTAAACGGTCCATCCGATTTGGATTAAATTTCGCACAAAGATAGTTTATAGCCTGGATTAAAATATAATATAGTTTTTATCTCAGGTCCACGCAGACGAAGTCGCGGGCGGAAACTAGTTTCTTATAAACATTACTTTTCCATTGCCTGTAGGTATACCGAATTTCAGCTCAGTCGGATACCGGCAAGTGCATGACAAATAGTTTGCAAATTTTGCAGGATAACCTCAAAACATATTTAATTTACAAGATGAATGAGTGGTAAAGCTATATTTTTTTATTGCAGAAATTTACTAGTAAATACTTACATACGAATAGTAAAAGATACATAAAAGTATTAAAAAAGAATATTAATATGGTTTAACGGAAAGGAATATTATTATGGTTATGGTTTAACGGGTTCATGAGCCCACCTCTTCACTGCCACGTCTTGCAATGGTTGTGGGTATCCTTAACTGACACCACTTCATCCTCAACGGTGACAATAACTGCACGACATCCTTGGGACTCGTGCGTGGAACAACACCAACGCATTTTACCGCTTTGGCTATTTGATTTCTTATAGTAGGTATAACTGTTGTATAGTAATAGACGTTTACCCCGCTTTGAAGTCACGAATTGTACTGGGAAATAAAAAAACTTTAAGTACGAATCAATACAATATAAATATACTTTAATGCACACCTTCACAGATAAAGCAAGTACAAAAGTAAAGAGAGATACAGGGAGTAAAACAACAGGCTAATCTCAATCATCTTATCGCTAAGGAGCGATCTCTTCCAGGCAACCTTATACATAGAGTTTAGGGTTCCGTAGCCAAAATGGAACCCTATAAGGTTTCGTCATGTCCGTCTGTCCGTACGTCACAAGCATTTTACTCGAAAACTATGTCTATCCTAATCCTAAAACTATATCTAACTACTAATACATACCTAGAATTTTGTAAGGAACCTTCGGTGCGCGCGTCCGATTCGCACTTGGCTGTTTTTTTTGACATTTACCCCTCTTGGAAGTCACGTATTCCACTGGGATTACTGTGAAATAAAAAAAAACATATTGGTGAATCACTAGAAAAAGATAATACTAATTCAAATAAAATTATAAATTAATTATAAATATTGACTTAATTTGGATACATGATAAAAAAACAAATAAAATATTTACATTTATTTTTACCATGTGTTATTTACTTGCCATGCCGCTTTGGCCGGCAAGTGTACAATTTTCTTATCTACTCGGAAACAAACCTTTTAAAGGAAAATACTAACAAAGGTATCTTAAAATAATAACCCCTTCGATGCCACTATGATTTTTTTAAATGAAATTAAACAAACACAATTTATAAATAATAAATGAATATTAATTTAATTTTGTCACATAACAAAAGAAAAAATGTCTATTTTTTATAGTGTGTAGGTATTTATTTACTTGCTATGCCGCCACGCCATAGCCAGCGTCCAGGCAGATTAAAGTTTATTATTCTTCTGAGAAACAAACTTTTAACCTGCTTTTTAAAGGAACAAACTTAAAAAGTTACTTAACAAAGGTATCTTAAAAAACAACCGCTTCACTGCCACGTCCTGCCGTGATTGTGTGAATCCTTAATCGACACCACCATATCTTCAAAGGTGATGAGAGCCGCTCGGCATCCTTTGGACCCGTTACGAGAACAACACCAGCGTACTTGGCAGTCTCGACCCTCAGTTTTCTTATAGTAGGTAAAACCATTGTATAATAGTAGACGATTACCTCTCTTTGAAATTACGAATTCAGCTGAAAAAAACCGTTTATGAATAACATCATTGAAACAACTCTTAAATCAATCTTTAAACACTCTGAAGAAAAATAAATTATTATTTTAGTTTTGGACCCCAGCCCCACTTGAAGGCATGATATGCATTAAACTAGCAACTGTAGAATCATCATCAATTCTAATTCAAATAATATATTTAATACAATATAACAAGGATCTCATTTTCATTAGTTTACACTACTACAGTTATACATAGACACATAGTGCTCGAGAGAAACATGTTTTGGAATTTAAAATTATTTGGAATCCTCCCGAACGCCGTGTACCTACCTGTGTAAAATAATTTACATAGAACACAGACGTAAAATATCTACATAGGTGCAAACTTTCCTTGCGGCAAATGATCATGACAACTTTTCGCAGACGTCACTTCTCATCGTCGAATGTGTGAACAGTGGCGCGACAACGGGCGTGAGTATCGCAGCACCATCACGCTCTTGGGCCGCGCACAGCATGGCTATCACAAGACGGCGCGCGAGCTCTCTCGATTTTTATCGCACTATCTGTCTCTCTCTTATTAGACAACTTAGAAAGAGAGGTATAGTGCGAGAAAAATCGAGAGAGCTCGCGCGCCGTCTTGTGATAGCCGTGCAGGACTGACGTGAGTAGTGAACCCATCTCGCAGGAGCAACCGGTTACCCCTTTTTGATTTTTTTTATTTTTTTAGGGGACATTCTTACACAAATTTAACTAGCCATAGTAAGTTCAATAAGGATTGCGTTATAGGTACTAGACGACGCGATATACGTATATAATAGATATAAATACTTAAATACATAGAAAACATCCAAGACTCGGAAACAAATATTCATGCTCATCACACAAATATTTGCCCTTACCGGGATTCGAAAATATATACCTAAGTATGAAAATTTGAAGCTGAAAATTTACCTTTTATTTAATTTATGTTTATTTCTACATAGCTGTTAACACCACCAATGTTGTTTTTCATTCTCACTGAATCTATGAGAGCCGTTAGTGGAACAACACCAACGATCTTTGCAGTTATACCGTGAAACCGAAATATAGTACTTAGATATTTGTTTACCTCTCATTAAGGTATAAAAGTATGAAAACGTTATACTTACAGACAAAAAAAGGCATTATGGCTTAAGATTCGTTTAATTTAGAACTCTATTGAATGCACGTTATACCTGTAAGTGCTAAACGTTATTATTTAAACTCTAAAGTAGGTAACAGACGGGCGAGTAAGTTCGTGTACTTACGGCTCAACGACTTTACTAGCCTGTGTATCAGTCTAAGCACGCGTACTTTAAAATTGCCGAGTAAGTTTGTCGAAGATCCAACACGTTTGAATTTGAGTAAGTTCACGATTTTATAGCTCGTACGTCTGTCACCCTCTTTATAATACTTATGGATTTGTGTAAATGATTTAAATTTAAATAAAACTTCCTCGCGCTGAATGATTATGAGAATTCTTCACTAATACCACCGTGTCATCTATAGTGTAAACAGCGGCGCGGCAACCCAATGGCTCGTGAGTCGAGCAGCACCATCGCATTCTTGGGCCGCGCACAGGCCTGGCGTAGTAGGTAAACCCATTGTGCAGGAGCAACGGCTTACCCCTCTTTGATTTGACGTATTTAGCTGAAAATTTGCCTTTTATTAATTCATATTTATTGATACATAGTTGCCAACTGTCAGTGTGAAAATCGCTGTGAATTTTCCAAGTTTAACGGCTTTGACAGTCTTGTGGAATCTCCGAGTGCCGTTGATGGAACAACGCCAACGAGCTTTGCAGTTTTCCTTGAATTCGTATAGTAGGTAAAACCGAAATATAAATATTACTAAGTAATACATATTTAATTTAGAACTCTATTGAAGGCATTATGCCTGCACGTGCTCAATGTTATTATTTGGGTTTTACCTCTATATATTAGGAAAAATGTGTCAAATATCTAAATAGGAATAAAACTTCCTCGCACTGAATGGTTATGAGAATTCTTCACTAATACCACCGTGTCATCGACAGTGTGAACAGTGGCGCGGCAACCCAAGTGTTCGTGCGTCGAGCAGCACCATCGCATTCTTAAACCGCGCACAGGCCTACATATATATACATATGTCAGATCTAAAAGGGGTAAACGGTTGCTGCTGCATGGTGGCCGCGGATGCTAGACCTTGTAATAATAAAAGTTAAGTTTTATGACTGAAAAAAAACTTTTATTTTACAATGTCTAGTAAGCTTCACCTGTAACGTATGTTTGTTTGTAACGGTATCTTTAACTCGATTTTCGCCCACTTCCATTGGTTTGAAATCGTAAGATGACAATAGAATAACTTGGTACAGCAATATTTATTTATTTTACGACATATACGGGGTGTTTCCTGTAACAGGAGCAATAAATTACAGGGAGGCTCCCTTACTGCATTTGTAACCCCTTTTGTCCATTTCTTTTCAATTTTTTTTAACTCGGAGAAAAATTGATCTAAAGTTATGGCCTCCGTGTAGTCTGACCTGATGTATCTTGGCACCACGAGATCATAGCACAGTAGTCAATGCAGATTTTGAAGGTAACATCATGTCATCATCGTCATCATCATTGTCAGCCTGTAATCGCCCACTGCTGAGCATAAGCCTCTCTTCGAGTACGCCACTTATCCCGGTCCTGTGCTAGTCTCATCCAGAAATGACCCGCGGTCTTTTTTACGTCGTCAACCCATCGAGCTGGTGGACGACCGACGCTCCTTTTTCCTGTAAGTGGCCACCAATCCGTTAACGTTTTCGTCCACCTACCGTCACGCTGCCTGGCAATATTGACAACATCATGTAGTGAGTTAGTTTTTGCATTTTTGTTTTCAAAATATATTTTTGTGATTTTTAAATTTTTAGGGTTTTGATACCTCAAAAGGAAAAAACGGAACCCTTATAGGATCACTCGATGGTCTGTCTGTCCGTCTGTCACAGCCGATTTGCTCCGAAACTACTGGACCGATTGAGTTGAAATTTGGTACACATATGTAAATTGGTGACCCAAAGATGGACGCGTAAAGTAAATTAATGAATTCTGAAGAAGGGGGCCACTTTTGGGGGGTAAACTGGAAAATTTTAAAAAAAGTTTCGCAAACTGTATTGTGTGACATATCAAATGAAAGCGGTTGTTGTAAGCATGTCAGATATATTTTTTTTATAATTTAAGCAAATTCAAATTTTAAGTAATTTAGGAAAAAAGACGAATTTTGACCATCCCCCCCCCCCCCTTATCTCCCAAACTACTAGGATTAAAATTCTGAAAAAAATATGAAAAATAGTTCCTTGCCTAAAGATTACAGGAAAACCTATGAGAAGTTTGAGTACCTATTCAAAAACACTTATGAAATTTACATTATATACGGAACCCTCACCACGCCAGTTGAACTCGCACTTGTCCGGTTTTTTCTATTTTTTTTGTGTTTTTAAAATAAAAAGTTACTTATATCACTCCAGAAGAGTAAAAAAGTACACTAAAACTTAAGTTGAAGAAAAAAAAACCAAGATTTTTTTTTTTAATTAAAACCACTTAGAAACAATTGCTCACTAGCCTAATAATCTACCGTTTAATTTATTGCTCCTGTTACAGGTAACACCCTGTATAAGCATAACAGTAACGAATACCAAGTCGCTTACATACAAGATACTATTTCTAATTCCTTAAAATACAATTCATTATGAATGTCAATAAAAAAAATGTAATAAATTAATTAGGTACATATAAAAAATTAAAAATAGGATGTCATAGTCACTGTTCGTGTGTTTCTGTGGCATCAATTAACAACTTTTTGTACGGCGCTTGGTGTTTACAGGATTAGTTAATTATAAGTATACATTATTTTCATCTCAAGGAGTCCATGATTTATCTGTGTAGATTTAGGTATATTATCTGTCTGAGACAAGTGTCAGTTCCTTTTCTAATGTCACTCACACAGAGACAATGTGCAAGTGTATTCCCACACATTATTATTGGCTCACCCGCATTCATGAAATAAATAATGTAGGTATATGATCGGCAGGAGAGTTAAGATGAATAATTAATTAATTAATAAGTGATTAACTACATAAAGCAATCATTGCAAAAAAGGTTATGAATGATCAAATGCATGATTGCATTATGTTTTCGATAGTTAGGTAAATGAAACAGTAGAAAAATAAATATATGCTTTAATAAACTAGACACTCGATCTTAATCTGATTGATTTACATTTATTACAAGGTTATTGATGTCGGAGAAATAATCAATCTTATATAATAAAATATAATAGTTATTATGATCTGTTTTATTTAAACCAGTTTTTTGTCTAAAAATAACACTCTAATTCCTAGAAATAAAAAAAATTGTTACAGTTTGCTGTTGAAGTTGCTATCGGTACGAAAACGGTACAATAATTTCATAATCCTGCTGTCATTTACATGACATTTTATTGTGTGTGTGTGACCTCAACTCGGGCGCCGATACCTATATATCAGTGTCTAAGGCGTGTCATGATTATGAAAACCTCTGACTGATACTATGTGATCGTTGTCGGCAATCGTGCACACTGCCGCATTACATCTCATACGTTGCTGGTTGGAGCACACCCACCGCACTTTGTTGTGGCGAAATGATTTCTGGTAGAAGGTAAAACCGCAGAACACTAGTAGACGCTTACCCCTCTTTGATCTGATGAAATGAGCTGAAAATGAAGGTGTCTTAGAAATACGAAATCGTGTTTATATCTACGAAGTAAATAAAAAAAACATGTCAATATAAAGATGGACTTATGAAGTCCGAAAATCGGTTAAATGAACGCCGCCAGGAACTTATTGATACATTTTATTCATTTGAATAAAACTGAAATGTATTAATTTGTCTTAATGCGTCAAGAGCGCGATGCCATTAAAAAAATGTATTAGATTGTGACAGTTAACGTCAGATTAAAAAACTTTTAAGGCCTCTCACAGACTGGCACGAGCTGCAGATCCAACTGTCATTTTTCCATATAAAAATTGACATTTAGATCTACCCGACGCGTGTACAATCCGCTACGTGATCGACCAACTGGCCGCGGCGGACAATACTAAACTTGTCATTGTCACATTCACTATGGTCCGCCACCGCTGGCCGCGCCAGTGTGATGCAGGCTTAAAACTAGAATAAAACAGTCAGTAACTGCGTCGCGTTATTTATTATGCAACATACAATTCTCTATGGTGACGATTTATAAATCTGACAGTACTATACTTACGTACTACGCAGTCGTTGATGGCCCACTGGAAAAACAAACCATACAAAAAATTCAACATATTATTCCTTTATTTAAAAAATTATCAAACTACATTTTTAAAAATTAATAATCATAAATTAGTTCGTAAACAAATTTATCATATAGGCGCGTAAAATTTATAACTAAGCCGTGCTAGTCCGAGCACCTGTCAAAATTCCAGATCGGTAGGTGCAGGAAAGATGCTGGTGTCGAAGGTAGGTAGGTGCGGGAAATGAGAAGACGGATTTTGAGTGTAAAATTGCCAAAATGCGAGCGAACGGTGTACGTGCGTCCGTTAGCTAGATGCAATGGCGACTAGAGGTCAAACGACGCACACATGCACACCCCTTCCTTCACATTGCATTTTATTTATAAAAAACAGTTTTCCTAAGTAGGCACGAGATGGCGCTAGAGGTAAGTAATTCTACGACATTATACTATTTTTGCATGCTTTATATATCTATGTATGTATTTATTTATGCTATATGGTTTTTATATTTATGTTTAACGCAGTTTCATACAGGAAAGCAACAGACTCCACAACACAACAACTGGGTTCTCACAGACATATCAGCACCTCATGAGCCATGATTGTGAGTACCTTTGGCAACCACAATTTCATCCTCAATTGTGTAAATGAAAGCTTTACATTTTAAATTCTGTTGTTTAGAACAGCTCCATCGCACTTTGACGCCTCGCTTCGCTTTTACGTAGTAGCTGAACCCTTTATAGACTAGGAGACGTTTGCCTTTCCGAGATACTGTGAAAGAGGCTGAAAAATAAAAGTATTTAATATCACATAGAGGAAATTAAGCATCACGTTTTTATGAACTAAGAATTATTGGTTAAAAATACTACACCAGAATACCACCAAATTGCATTATTAAAACCGGCCAAGTGCGTGTCAAACTTATCTTTATCTTATAAGGTACGGATGCGTAATAATAGCCCGTCTGTTTTTAGGGTTCCGAAGTCAACAAGGAACCCTTATAGTTTCGCCATGTCCGTCCGTCTGTCTGTCTGCCTGTCCGTCTTCGGCTTAGCTCAGTAACCCTTACAACTAGAAAACTGCAATTCGGCGTGGGTATATAAACCAATCACGCCGACAAAACAGTAGAATAAAATCCTGAAAAAAGATTTTTTTTAGGGTACCTCCCCTACATGTAAATTGGTGATGTATTTTTTTTTCTCGTTAAACCTATAGTGTGGGGTATCGTTGGATAGCTTGTTCAAAAATATGGGTATTGTGTAGTTATGGGTTTACTAAAACTATTTTTCTACTTATTTATGCGTTTGCGAGATAATGGAATTTAAAGCCCTAATTTTTGTTCGAGTCATGTGTCCCCCCCCCACCCCTGCCGGCTAAATGGCTACTACTGGGGACGTGAAAAAATTCGTGGCAGTAGTACATATAATGACTTTAAAAGGAAAACTATCACAGTTAAGTAGACATAACTAGTTAACGAGTAGTAGACGTAACTAGTTAACTGGTAAGAAATGCACTTAATATCCGGTGCATATACATTGTCATTGAAATTTGAACCTTTTACCGTGGTTGGTAGAGTTGCTTTTTCGTAATTTTTTACTAAAAGTATCTATTATTTACGAGGGTAAGCTATAATAAAAACCCCAAAACCCCCTTTTAAGTCCGCATTCTGTGACAGACGGGCAACTACGGAACCCTACCCTGCGCGTGGCCCGACACGCACTTGGCCGCTTTTTTATTACATCGAAAAGCGCGCGCCAACTAAATGTAGCGGTTGCGTCGCCTGTATTTGTACGAAAGTTAGGCATTCGAAGTGCATTTTTTAAGTTGGTCGACTATTACTCTTTAACTAGTTATGTCTAAGTACTTAAAATTAAAAATTGATATAATTTATTTAAGACCAACTTGGATCATGGTGTTAGTAACAATTGTATTACTAAGCCATGATAGTTTTCCTTTTGAATGAATTATATTATGAATGTAAATACTTTATACGCAAAACTCAGGTAAACATAGATTAGGATACAGACAAAATAGGTTAAGTGGGTACAAAATCGAACTTATCCCTGTAAGGGATCTCTTCCAGTTAACCTTGTACTACAGTCATGATTTTTTTCACATATCCAGTCCAGTAGTAACCATTTATCCGGCAGCGGAGGGGGACTCTTACAATAATTAGGGCTTTAAAGCCCAATATCACCCAAACGAATCCCTGAATTAAACATTTTTGAACAAGCTATCCAACGATAAACCACACCGTGGGCTCAACGAGAAAAAAAATACACCCCCACTTTCCGAGTAGGGCCTGAAAAAATATTCAAGATTTTATATTACTATTTTGTCAGCGTGTTTGAATTAAATTCCCTTGCCAAATTACAGCTTTCTAATATTAGGGGTCACTGAGCGAAGGCGTAGACGGACAGACGGACGGATATGGCGGAATCATAAGGGTTTCTCGTTGACTACGGAACCCTAAAAACGACAATACTACACACTTTTTTGGGACAGATATATATTAAAAATAAGTACTACATTTGAAATTCCATTCACATTTAATACACATAATGCGACTCTAAAATTACATAAACTTTGTCGGTGGCTCATGATTGTGAGTACCTCTCATAACGACAATTTTGTCCTCAATTGTATAAACAATCGCCCGACACTTTAACCTCTGTTGCTTGGAACAACTCCATCGTACTTTGACTCCTCCCTTCTGTTTTTGAAAGTAGCTGAATCCGTTGTAAATTAGTAGACGCTTACCCTTCTGTGATGTTGTAAAATAAGCTGAAATTATAAAATCTATTAATGAGTGAATGAATGATAGATTTGAATTGACGATTCAATGGTAAAAAAATCAGCAGTTCTAGATTAAAACAAGTTTTGGCATTAGACTAACTTTCTATTTTAATGTTACTATAGTGTCATAAACTAATAATTCATAAAACATAATTATTACAGTTGACTAAAATATTTTTTTCCGTTTGCCACCAGGCCCCCTATTCTGTAACTTGTTTTAAGTTCACCTCAAAGCTCACCCACAAATATATCTTGACACTGCGGTGCGTAGTAGCTAAGCTTAGGTAGAGGTCTAGTTTCGTCAGGTGACGCTGTTTTAAGCTCACCTCAAGGCTCACCCACAAATATATCTTGACACTGCGGTGCGCAGTAGCTAAGCGTAGGTAGAGGTCTAGTTTCGTCAGGTGACGCTGTTTTAAGCTCACCTCAACGCTCACCCACAAATATATCTTGACACTGCGGTGCGTAGTAGCTAAGCGTAGGTAGAGGTCTAGTTTCATTAGGTGACGCTGTTTTAAGCTCACCTGAACGCTCACCCACAAATATATCTTGACACTGCGGTGCGTAGTAGCTAAGCGTAGGTAGAGGTCTAGTTTCGTTAGGTGACGCTGTTTTAAGCTCACCTCAACGCGCTCACCCACAAAAATATCTTGACACCGCGGTGCGTAGTAGCTAAGCGTAGGTAGAGGTCTAGTTTCGTTAGGTGACGCATGGGGTGAGGCGCATGAGCGCTTAGCGAAATGACTATCGAATTTGTACGGCACACCAGATTACCATTTTATCATTTTTGGTTTATCGGTTAAGTTTTGGTTACGGCACCGGACAGAAATGTGATTTTTTAAGGTCGATTTTGAGTTTTCTTTTTGTCTCACGATTGTGAGTATCTTTTAGTTTCACTTTTTCGTGACGCCTCATGATTGTGAATAACTTTGAGTTCCTCACCTTCTCGGTGGCTCATGATTGTGAGCACCTTTAAAAAATACAATTTCATCCTCGACTGTGTAAACTACCACTTGACATTTCAAACTCTGCTGTTGGGAGCAGCTCCACCGAACTTTGTCGTCTCGCTTAGACTTCTGTTTTTCAAAGTAGCTGAATCCATCGTAGATTAGTAAGCGCTTACCCCTCTGGGATGTTGTGAAATAGGCTGAAAAAAAATCATTGATCAGTGTATAGTTATTTCCGTCTATTGTGACAACTAATATATATGCCTGTGGCAACTCCGCCGTCACAATAATTTGCAATACCTTTTTGCTGGAAATTATTTTTATGAAGTAGGGGTAATATTGAAAATGGTTGCGTCAACCACCTTTATGGTATATTGATAAAAATCGATATCTGATGGTTTGAGAAATGTCCGAATATGAATCCGAAGTCAGAATCGGGAAAAATAGGTGCCATTTGGATTCCAAAATGGGCATTCGTTTTTGGAATCTGCACCCTCGATTACTCTGAAAGTGACACCCATGCCGAATTTTGGGAAAAAACCATGACCACCATTTTGGATTCCAAAATGGACATCATTTTGGATTCCAAATTGGAATCTACGCCCTTGAATAACCGGAAAGACACCTATGACAACTTTTAGGGAATGAATGTCAAAATGTATCTGGTAGTAAACGTTAAATATTGCGCCGACAGCTGTTACCCCATGGATAAAATTTGCCATACAATCAAATTTTAAAGGACGCACCTAACCTTACGATTACCGTCGGTTGAATTGAAACAACCGGGGCATAGACAATTCCTTGCCATGATAGTTTTTGCAACGGGGAAGTTCATATGGGTACCACAGTTTTCGGCATTGATTATGAATTCAAGTTCAAAGTGTTTATTGCCAGAACATAGGTATAAAACAGATATTAATGTCATAAGGTATAAAGTACTTATGTTCTACTATATTTAATTTAATAACTAACATTAAATCTTCTTACAATATTATCAAAAATACAACAGCCTACCAGCCTACATTATTTTTAAGCTATAAATTTACTTTTTTACAATGTCAATTTTACAAGTTATTGTTATAATTTTTGTCAATTGATGTTAATTAATAGTAATGAAATTATTTTTTACACTTATTTGAGTAAGTAGGTAGTCATTTATAGAGTAAATACATTTACTTAATAACCAATCTGTGATCTTGTTTTTTTAATTCAAGGATAGGTACGTCAATACAGTACTTCAGCGATGGGATAAAGAGATATAAAAATATATGCAATGATATGGATATGACGCAAAGCTGCTAGGTAAAATATCAAACTTTTATAATTTTACTGCCACAGAAAGTATCATACTAAAGGTGGAAAAAGGTAACAATAATTAACAATATCGATTGAAACTGTATTCTATCATGAGTAGTTACTATTGCTGTAGTATTCTTGCAAAAGCGAATACGTCTGTACGCGCCTCAATGAACATGGATGATATGATACAGAAACGCGCTAATACCAACCGACAATACCACATGGTACACTGTTAATGTGAATCGGTACAAGTCACATTTCAATATTTCATACATACGTGTCAATTCAAGCGTATTTAATGTAAGATACCATGTCGATATTTTTTCCAGTAAGTAGACGCTAGCGTATCAACTGGCGTCTGACTGTGTAGGTAATCACTTTACGGGGAAGGAGAGAATTCCACAGACTGGCAATGGAAGGAGTTAAATGTGTGCGAGAACGAGTCAACGGCGAATGTCATTAGCAATGACTCGCTGTCGCTCAACGTATATATGACTAAATTGATCGTAAATGTACGTTAAATAAATAATTGGCTACACAATGGAGACCAGCAACAACACTTCAATATGATACCGGTTATGGTACAGAAAGATGATGCTGAAATCACTAGGCCAAGCAGAAATGCGGCTAGACCTATCGATTCTTTTCATATTTCCTTGGTGCCTCATGATTGTGAGTACCTCTGATAAGAACAATTTCATCATTGACTGTGTAGATCCCCGCTCGACATTTCAAACTTTGTTGCTGGGAACAATACCAATTCACTTTGGCGTCTCGCTTCGGCTTCTGCTTCTGATAGTAGCTGAACCCATTGTGGATTAACAGACGTCTACCCATCCGGGATGTTGTGAAATACGCTGAACAATAAAAGTACATATTTACTCATTAGTTAAGACAAACGTGGAATATTATTCCAAAAGATCATTGTACTTAGGTTAAAGGACCAGCCTTCTTACTCGTCTGCTTTCACTAGTACATCTATATACAACGACGTCAGTAAATAAATAAGTCTTCATTAATGCAATTGTTTGAAATTGCTAATATTTTATTGTTTTTGTTTTTAATAAAACTGGGCCGTTATTCGATCCGCGATATTTGAAAGAAGGGGACATGTCCGCCTTCACATCTCTGACATTCAAAATCATAGAGGCATATCTTTTCGTATTCAGTCAACTATCGCGGATGAAAACCGGTCCTGGTCTGTCGCATTTTGTTAACTTTGAACTTGTTGCCACAGTCATGCAGCGCTTATCTGTCTAGAATGATTATGAGGATTCTTGATCAGCACCAGTTCAGTAGAACATCGCCACACAGTCTTCACACTGCCCGACTGTTTCTGGTAGTAGGTAAACCCGTCGTGGACTAGAAGACGCTTTCATTTACTAGATCTGGTGAAATACACTGAAATTCCATTACAAAACTTGCGTAAAGGGTAGAGTTTCAAATATGACATTTTATCTTTTAATAATGGCTGTGTTGTGCAAAGCTTAAAAATATTTGAGTTAGTGACAGATCGCCCGGCATCCTCCTAGCAGGGCTTTATAGTCCTGCTAGCAGGACGCCATGTCGTATTGTCCTTCTGCAAGTACGTAAGTACTTCCAAAAGTACAAATTTTTTCGATGATATCAACTAATTATACTTGTCAGCTAATTATTTATTAACGATTGTTTGCAAAAATAAAATAAGGCTTTATTTTTATGTCTCTTCTCAAAGTGGAACATGTAATACCTGCAAGACGTAATAAGCTAACTATTACAATGAAAATGGGACATTATGACAATGCATATTCTTTTCCAGAGTGATACAAATAATGGGCGCCATTCCGCGCATTGTGGTTATGTGAGAACTTTACCGACACGACTGTGTCGTCCACGGTGTAGATCGTGGCTCGGCATCCTTGTGGCTCGTGTGTGGAGCACCGCCATCTTGTTTTGCCGCTGGCCACTGATTTATTATAGAAGGTAAACCCGTTGAATACCAGAAGACGTTTGCCCCGTTTCGATGTGATGAAGCCGACTGGAAGTTATATTTTAAGCGTTTTTTATTATGGCACTGAAACTGCTGAAATATTACAAGCCAATAGGTCAAAAATTATTTTTATATTTCATAATGGCAAACACTTTTCGAAGGACTGGCTCAGTGGTAGTTTACCAGTAGATACTTGTAAACACGCATGAAGAAAATAGAGGGTGGCATTGCCCAGTAGTAGGACAGAAGAAAACCCTTTAACATACGTACAAAGCCACTGTGTATTATATTATGTTCATAAATAAAATAAAAAAAAAAGAAAGTTGAGTAAAAACCACCAAGGCAGGAACAAAGACCGGGAAATATCAGTTTCTTTCTAAGTTCTGCTTGGGTGAAAGTAGAGAAAATACGAATTTTCCCAGACATGATTTCGCCACCGTAAACCTCTATATTCCAAATTTATTACAAATCGTTAGAGCCGTTTCCGAGAACGTGATTGCAAATATATATATATATATGTAATACATACAAATATTGCTCGTTTAATAGTATAGGATTGGGTTTTAAAATCGAAGCGGAGAGTATTCTAAATGGCGGTTTGGTTAATATGTTGGTTAAAGTTAGAGAATCCATATGGCAGCAACAGTTAAATAAAATGAAACATCTAAAAATAATACATAGGTAAAAAAGTGACGCTGACATATTTTTTTTTCAGCAGCTACCAAGGATTACATTATTACAGTAGGAACGACTGTGAAGACATTTTAACGAATAAATATCACACTCTAATTTATACATGTGCTGATCTGCCGATCATAAACGTACGTATTATATAATATCCATAAGTATTTTAGATTTTCTTATTGTGTTGAATCGCCCGTAAAGCACTCTGGAACGAATACGCAGGATCTGTTCTCGCGATGTGGTTATGAGTACTGTACACTGACACAATTTCGTCGTTGACAGTGTACACAGCAGCGCAACATCCCGACGGCGCGTGAGTGGAGCAGCACCATCGCGCTTTCCCATTGCGCGTTGATCGCTGGTAGTAGGTGAACCCGTGGCGTACTAGCAGACGTTTACCTCGCTTGGAGCGGGTGAATAAGGCTGAAATTTTGTAATCTGTTAGAGATAGATTATTACATAACTAATGAGAACATATTGACTATATTCGGTGAGACGACAAGTCGGCAACCTCTTTTTTTCCTTTTTCTTATGATGACATAAGAAATAGGAAAAAAAGATTCTCTCAGCTACTGCTCGATTTTTATAAATAATATATGAGAGGGTAATTGACCAAAAAAGTTACATACTTAGTTATTAATTTTTTAGTTCGGCTCAGGATTTAGCTAGGCAACCCATATGCGATTTATCAATCTAAATATTATCTACCATGTAATCGGCTGCCTCATATCAAAACCTAGTATCTGTTTCTGATAACACCGTAAATTGTGTCATCCTCAAAAAAGTTCGCATGTTTAGGTAAAAAAAAAGTACATAACTAGGTAGAATACTAATCAAGAAATGGGTTTACATCCGAATATTACAATACCTATAATATATTGATTTGAAACACATTTTAATCCCCTTATTAATCTGAAATAGTCTATTGTACAACAAGCGCATAAAACGCACCATTTTACGCGAGACGTTTATCCATCCGAGCGAGCTTGCGAGCGAGGATAGATATAAAGTCGAGTGTAAAATGGGTTTTATGGACGATTTGTACACTCTACTTTGCATTTCGATTGCGAGAAAATGAAACAGTAACATGTAAATATTGTAAATGCTAATTTAATTCAAGTTAATTTTAGTTAACTAAATTAATTTTCCGCGTACCGATCCATTGAAGTGTTAGGTGTGAGTGTGATTTCCTCTTCGCTTGACGACATTATTTATCGTTAATCGTAAAACAATTTCAAGTTGTAACACAAATATTACAATGATGAAAAAGTAACGATGTTTCCCGCCAATTAACTTTTTTTTTCTTTTTTTTTCAGTTTACTTACGTGACACCTGACATAGATCGTTACATACTGCTCAGTTATAAAAAATATTTTGTTTTTTTTTATATCTACATATGATAAATTATTGTTATGGTTTAAATATATTTAATTACTAATATAAAATTTAAATAAAATTGAAATGAGACGAGATAAAAATTATAAGTTTATTTCATGAAGTTTTATAGTGTACTTTGGCTGTTGGGCCCATTGCCTTGGTCTTCGACGAACTTTATGCACTAGAGCATAAAAAGTGACTTTATGTCGCCTACGCACAACATAAAGACAAACTTTCAGAGCATGAGAAGTGAAAATAATTTTTCACTTCTCATGCTCGTAAAGTCGACTTTATGCTGGGTACAGGCGGCATAAAAACGCTTTTTATGTTCTCGAGCATGAAGTAAAATTCTCGTCTAAAACAAAGGTAATCATGCCAACAGCTCCGAGTCCGATCTCGGGTAGAAAGTGAAACCATGGTAGCAGCGCTGATAACTTGCGCGGCTGTTAAACTTGTCACGTCGGGCACCCGCGCGACATATGATTATGACTGTTCCGAATTGACAGCAGGGTGTTTTCGTAAGTGTAAACAGTGGCCGTACAACCGAGGGCGGCGTTGGTCGAACAACACCAGCGGATCTTGCCGCTTCGCTCTGACACCGATCTCGCATAGTAGGTGTAGCCATCGTAAACTAGTAGTCGCTTACCCCTCCGTGACGTTGTGAATGTGGCTGAAAATAAAGTGTGCCACCTCTAAATATTCACCGATTTTCACAAATTTTGGAATATAAATCTTTAAGGTAAGTGAGATCAAGAAACCAAGCAAAGTCAAATGAAAATTGAAAATTTGGAAAAATTAAACACCCTAACGTGCAGCCTATGGACGAACTAAAAAGTCGCTCAATGCCCTGCGTGTCCAGTACAACAACGGCTTCAGAGGGTTGATGGTACTGTCACGGTACTGCAGTGCATCTGGGATGTTCGCAGAGACACAAGTCGATGGTTTCAGTGACATTATCAGAAACGGAACCGCGTTCCTCATGCGTCGTGTGCGTGATAGTTCCAACAGCCGTCGTCAGCTGATTTGGGACAGTCTTGCTTGCGCGATATGGAGACACTGGATCACCCTACATATGGGCTCAAGAGGTTCAGTGTATAATGTAATGTAAGTAATATAGTTTTATAAGTTGTTATTTTTTATTGCTACTAACATGATATGGACATGAGTCTGAAATAAATAAATTGAATAGTCCCTAGATTGATGAAGGAAGAAAAGTGAATTTTGCTTAAAGTTTATTGCCGAAGTTTTCGTTGAAAAAAATCATTGGTGTTTTTATACACAGTACATAAAGATAGTATTGGAATTAATGATTGTGATCATTTCTGCCAGACACCACGTTGTCGTCCACGGTGTACACGAACGCTCTACATTTGTGAGTCGCGTGGAGGGAACAGTACCATCTGACCTTTCCGTGTTTGCCCGGTCGCGCGGAGAAGGTATACCCCTCGTATACAAGTTGGCGATTCCCTTTCTTCGACAGTCTGAAGTACACTGAAATCGAAAGTAGATATAGATTCGAAGCAAAAAAAACATACAAATTGTATGCTGCACACGCAGGCACTGCTTCAGTTAAATGGTTGACCATCATTTAAAATTTTACGAGGGTACCAAAAACTTCTACCAAATGGGCATTTTCGCGTGAAATGGGCAGTAATAAGCACTAGGCAGTAGGCGTGTAATAGGCATCGTTAGTGACGTCACCGAGTAAAAGTTAAAAATATTCCATGTTGTAACCACAATTAATATAGGTACTAATTGTAAGACAATTAAAAGTTACAAAATGGAACATTTATAACTTTCACTCGGCGAGGTCGCTAGCGATGTATCTTTTTCTCTCGAAAATGCCCGAATAATTTAAAGACCCGTTTTTTTTGGAAGGACAAGGGGTTATTTGGTAGGACTCGACCAATTTAAGATGTTCATTAAGTTTTATTATAATTCACACTTTTTAGGGTTCCGTACCGCAAAAAAAAAACGGGACCCTTATAGGATCACTCTGTTGTCCGTCTGTCTGTCTGTATGTCAACACCCTTTATCTCGGGAACGCGTATCGAGGTATCGAGTCAAAATTAAAACCATATACTCAAGTCTACAGTCCCTTGAAGCTGTGAAAAAATCAAACTCCGCCGGCCGTTTATGCCGCAAAAAAAACGTATATTTCGACACTCTCAAGGGAATCAATAGGGTACTTTCCATTGACCTACAACTCAATTTGGCAAGTAATATCGTCTTACATTACAAGTACAGGGAAAAATCTGAAAACTATACATTTGTAATTTTGTACGGAACCCTCGGTGTGCGACTTCGACTCGCACTTTTTTTTTTAATAATAAATATTATGGGACATTCTTACACAAATCGAGATAGGCCTATAGTAAGCTCAATAAGGCTTGTGTTACAGGCACTAGACGACGATATATATAATAGATATAAATACTTAAATACATAGAAAACAAATATTCATGCTCATCACACAAATATTTGCCCTTACCGGGATTCGAACCCAGGACCTTCAGCTTCGTAGGCAGCGTCACTACCCACTAGGCTAACCAGCCGGCACTTGTTCGGTTTTTTTTACATCATTGACTATTAATACAACTTAATCAGTATCATACTTTTAATGGAACAGTAGGTACTTCTGCCTTAGATATAACATATGTAGATACATTTTCGGCCATCTCGGAATAACGCAATGTAAAAATTCTAATTTGGATTACATATTAACTGCTAGGAATATGTAATCAACTAGGTTCTTCGTAGGTCATGATTATGGTCATTTTTCACTATCACTATGTTCCCATCAACGGTATAAATGTAGGCTTTACATCCTTGAGGCACGTGGGTTGAGCAATACCACCTGACCTTCCCACACTTCACCGGTCGCGCGGAGAAGGCAAAGCCATTGTATACTAGCTGACGGTTACCTCTCTTCGACCGTTTTAAGTACACTGAAAATTTAAAAAAAGCATGAGACATATTAGTTTATTTTTATTAGTAAAACCAGCATATGTACTTATACGGAAGATTATTTATGAAAGCTGAGCTCGTGCGCGATAATTCTCTCGAACATGAAAATATTTACGATGCTCTTTTAACCTTTTAACCGTAACTCATTTCTATAATAGCTCGTAATTGTACACTTTATTGTACGATAAGGTAAGCGCATAGAACTCTACATGCATTGTCGTTTATAAAAAAGAATATTATGAAAAAGGGTTTACGGCGACATAAATGTTTTATAAATATTTTTTTACAATGAGGGCTTTATTAATGTGCTTTAAAAGCTCGATTATTTTGGTAAGTCAAGAGAAACAGTAGGTAGTTCGGTATCAGGAAAAAAGAACCATGGATACCTATTGTGTACAAAACTATTTTATAAATTGTAAAACGGTTTCTACATAAATAAAACAATTGATCATTTTCGGCTTCTTGCGGCAGAAGGCTCTGTTAGTTAGTTAACATGATAGCCTGTAGGTTTGCACGGTGTTCGAGGGATGTAAAAAGAGACTTAAAGCTTACTGTACATCCCTGTACAGCATGTGCAGCCTGTGGGTGAACTACACGCAGAGAGCGTACAGCACCCTCCGCGTCCAGTTCAACAACGCTTTCAGGGCGGTGATGGGGCTGCCCCGCTGCTGCAGCGCGTCAGGCATGTTCGCAGAGGCGCGCACTGCATGCTTCTATGCGACCATGCGCCTGCGCGCTGCATACCTAGTGCGCAGGGTCCGGTCCAGCACCAACACCGCCCTGGCAATGATAGCCGACAGGCTGGACTGCCCGTACATGCAGCATTGCTGTTCGAGGCATAATTTAATATTATCATGTGCTGTTATTATTTCTAATTGTATTCTATTATGTTACAATTATTAATTTTAATCTTAATTTTATTATTGAATGTTTGTGAAAATTAATAAAAATGCATTTTTTTATTATGAATATATTCGATTAATTAAAGCACATGCAGCTTCGATATCTAACTAAATTATGCTGTTGTTCATTTAGTTTACACGACTTGGACAACAGTTTGTGGAGATCATTTTGAGCAATCCTGCCGAGTAAACCGCTACATAAATGTCTTCACTGCTAAAGATTAAGACGAATTGAGTATCTCCTTACACACAAATAGAATTTGTTAAGCATAAGAAGGTAGTGAACATATTTTTGCAGACATCTGTACTTAATTTTTGTTAACTATACATACATACATTGTAGTCGGTTATATATTATGGAAAATCCATTAACACTTTAGCTGTCAAAAACCAAAGAGCTGGCAGCTTCCTCGCACAGCCCTTTAGCAAAGCTATACAGCGAGGTGCCCTTTTTAGGTCTAAGCTAATTTTATTTAAGATTAGCTTCTTATATTTGTTTTATTATTGACAAAACACACGCACAAAATACATTATTATAATGATAAAACAAAAGAATAATAAAACAAAAGGCTAGCTTTAGCTTTACTAAGGTCATTAAAAATATAATCGTAAATATATTTTGTGATCCAAGTAACTATAATATTAAAACCTTAAAAGAAACTTAGCTTATTATAAGAAAGCTCATAGAGCTCATGCATTTTCATATCAGCATGGTACTTCATAATATTTCGTGTGTGGTTGTGGACATTTTTGTTGTGAATCAACTCGTCGTGGATGGTGAAGGCGACCGCTCGGCACCCGTGGACGTGCATGGAGCAGCGCCATCTTGTTTTAGATCCGGTGGTGGTGTGCTTGTAGAATGAGAACCCGTCTATGACTAGTCTTCTGCCTTTTTTTGATGGCAGGAACATAACTGGAATGAAAACATGGATGAAGGTAAGTGGCTAAGAAAAAAAAATCTTTAAGAACTTAAACAAGTTAAAACGTATCAAAATACAAAATAATATAAAAATAGGATGCGGGAATTTGTAATATGTTACTTGTTCCTCAAAATGAGAAGTCACTTGAATAATCATAGTTGTATATTTTCAATTATAGAGAATTATAAAAAAAATGCATTCATTATTAAAACCGCCTTTGAGTACAACGTAGCCCATAACTATTCGATCAATAATAAATAATTACTATGGGGACAGAACTTCACAGAACCCTCGAAAAGCGTATCCCATACCTACTCAATAACTTGCCTGAAAAATAAGAATAAATTCAAGAGACTAATTAAAAAGCAGTAAGTAAGTTTAATATACCTGATTTATGACATTATATTATACTGTTATATATGTTTATGAACTAGAACCTAGAGACTGCCGTTCCTACAGTCAAACTTACTGTTACTTAGTTTTGTGGGGCAATTTATAATTTTTAGTATTAAGTAAAATTCCAATGAGGTCCTGAGCCACTGATGACGGTGAGCAATGGTTTACCGCGTAGCAGTTGGTTACGATTGTTCATGGGGTGAAACGGAGAATTCGATTCGCACGCTCGTTCAATTATCACCAGACATCGTTAATTTTGTAGCATTTTCGGTGCAGCGTAGTGTTATTAACGGAATTAGTATAAACAATTTTAAGGACATTATTCACTAAGTATAAATGGCTACTCTTGAAAAACAAAGACAATCTATGAAAAATAAGTTTTTATTTAATGCGTTTTTTTTATAAATCAACAATCTACACATAACTAAAAATAAATATGAACTTAACTAAGGAGATTCCCCACAAAAAAGAACTGGAATATTAAAAAATGTTAGTTAGTAGTAGAGTACACTTGCAGCACGTCTAGCACAACTTGCTGCTCAGTCGCTTCTCTAACTTCACTAAGCGTCCCCTATCTCACTCGCACCGTACAAATTAGAAAAAGGGGGGTAGAGCTTTCTCGACTCGCGTCGCGGTGCGGCGTCAGTTGCGCTAGCCCCACAGGTCTCTTAAAGACAACTTCAGTTAGGAGCATGAGTGTGGTCATGCTTGACCGTCATGATCTCGTCCTCAATGGTATATATGACAGAACGGCACTTGGCTTGTGTCTGCATACTGCAACGCCAACGAGTTTTGACGCCATTCGACGTGTGCTTGTGGTAGGTGTAGCCGTTGTATCGGAGCCAGAGAACGCCGTTGCCGCTTGTCATGATTTGGGCTGAAACGATGGGCTCTATTAATTCGCACGCATCATTCAATATACATAAGACAATATATGGGTTTCTAAAAAAACAGTTTACTGCGAAAACTCATTTATTTATTGAACTTTTACTGAAAGATTATTGGTACCGGCACGTATGTCATTGAATGAGACGTTACTTTGCGGATCCATGATAAGTTACTTAAACCATATGCTTTTGCTATATATAATCTGCTAAAGAACGCGCAGGACGATGATAAAATGTGCGTATTACCGTATATATACATATTTTTGTAAGCACGAACAAATATAGCCGTGAAGTATATAATATGTCTACGTTTAATTTAACGTGACCTTTGAAAACAAAATGTCAGGGAAGTATAAATGTATCGTATTGTTAGAAGTATTATTATTAAAAGATGTTATTGGGGTTGGCATGCCAATCAATTTTTTTTGAGCATTCTTTTAACCGACTTCAAAAAAGGAGGAGGTTCTCAATTCGTCGGAGAATTTGTATGTTATCCGATTACTTGAAGACGCGTAGACCGATTTAGGAAATTCTTTTTGTTTGAAACGGTATCCCTTCCAGGTGGTCCCATGGTCATCAAGTCAGGATCTACTCTTCAAATTTTATAGGCAAACATGGAGCAATTTGGGTACTGATTTGAAGTCGGTTAAAACTTTGTTTTTGAAGTAAATTATGTTTGACAAACATTATAAGTGACGATTGTTAGACTTTTAGAAGATGCCATAGATGATCCTGGACAAGAACCCCCTCCTCCTGCCTACAAAATTCTATGCAGCTGATTGAACACACTTATGTACCTAACCTTGGTCGCAGAATATTAATAACAAAAAACACGCAAACATATTCAAAACTAATCGCACCAAACCATAGCAGGAGGACATTCAGCAGGCTCTTCATCATCGTTACTTAAAACTTCTTTCCACACATTCCTTTCAAAAGAGGGTGGTGGATGGTTATGACGGTTCCTAAACCGCGATATTTGGTCCTCTAATGTCTGCACCTTCGCACGGCAGCCCCGGGTCCAGTGGGTGGAACACCGCCATTGCGCCTTCAAACCTCGACCCGACAAGTACTCCTGATAATACGTGTAGCTCTGGTACCTGAGCAAGCGCTTGCCTTTTGCAGATGTTACAAAATCCACTGGAACAAATATATTTCAGTTATTTTTACCCGAATGCCGAAGAAGAGGAGGGTTATGTTTTTCGAGCGTATGTATATATATATTCTTTGGCGCGCCCTGCAGCTTAAACCGTTTAACGGATTTCGACATATGAGGTGTTGTTGGATTCCTCTTAATCGTGGGAGTGACATAGGCTATAATATTTGCAAAAAAAAACTGGCCAAGTGTGAGTCGGTTATCTATGCTGACCTTGCTTCGTACCAAATTTCAAGATTCTGAGTTCACGGAAGGTAGGTACCATCTCAACCTAAAACAATTCTAATTAAATTAGGTCTAATAATTAATAAAATCATAGAAAAATCCCTTGCGAGTTTCGAAAATTTGCGGAAATTTGTGGCATAAACGGCTGTATCTTTTGATTGCGTTGGTTTAGAAGTTTGATTTTTTTACAGGTCCAAGGGACAGTAGACCTGAGTATTTGATATAAATCTTAGCTTGATACTTCCACGCGTTCCTGAGAAAAAGGGTCATGACAGACGGACTGACGGACGGACGGACAACAAAGTGATCCTATAAGGGTTCCGTTTTTTTCCTTTCGAGGTACGGAACCCTAAAAATCAGTCGGATTTTTCGAAAAATCTTTAATTTCTCTTGTATGATTTTTGTACCGGTTATACAGGGAAGTAGGTCATTAGAAAACAAATGAGTGACGATTCATATTTATATATATATTATTTCTTCCTTAAGAATGCAACAAGCATTTTTATAATATAACAAATGACGAATATTTGATACAAATGTTAAGATAAAAAAAATAGCACCATATGACAAATGTCTAAATTGATTTTTAATTTAGCTGATACGCACTGAGTTCCGGTGGTGGATGATTATGACTATCATTTAGTGGAATGAGTCTACTATCTACCACTATAATTCGAGCTTTACATTTATATTTCGAGCCGGTGGAACAAATCCAGCGGATATTGGTGTCCATGGAGTGACGGCGATACGCAAAATACGTGTATCCTTTGAAGAGAATTAATTTATTCCCTTTCCTAGAAGTGATGAACTGCACTGTAAAGATATAAAAATACATCAGAATTTGAGAGATAATTTAATCATGTTATTATGAAGAGACAGCACACTTACGAGCAATATAATTTTACAGGTAATCAATTGTATCAATCAATTTCTATGTCATAATAAAACGTAAAACAAAACAACGATATTTTCAATTAAGAGATTTTAATCAAATTTTAACTATGTTTATGTATAAATTCACACACAACACACTCTACATACCTAAATGTTTCCGAAAAAATACATTATATTAGTTACAAATTCCTACGGAATTGAACATACATATACATGTGCACATACAATACATACATTTCAAATAAGCATTATAACTCTGGCTGGCGAGTAGCATCAAACATTATCATTTAAAGCTAGTAAATATTTCGTTATGAAAACTATTTTTTCTCATCAGATCTTACAGATGAGACTTTTTTTATTTACAAGCTTTATATTAACTTGACTTGTTCATATGTATGTAAGTATGTTGTCCGTCAACATTTGAAACCCATTTTTCAGTCACTTGCCGTTATCCGATTGAGCTGACATTTTCTGTATTAGTACATTTTGGATGACCATTCAATATTATGGTACCATCGAGCTGATCTGATGATGGAGACAGAAGGTGGCCATGGGAATTCAGTATTTAACCGACGTAACCCCGTCGAGTTTGGGCTCGTTAGAATGGTCTCAATGAGTAGTTGATGATGGTATACAGAAAAGTATAGTCAGCAATAAAAGCTTGTACCAAAAATTACATTTATGACAGAAACTTATATCTATATTAATTAAATTTTCATTTTGCTCTACTGATAAGATAACATTTTGCACCTTATTCTAGTTAGACCGCATACAGAAAGAATCACGCCAAAAATACTCAACAATAAGCGTTGTTTTTTGAAGGCGGGTGATTATGCACATTGTTCACGGAGACGATTTCATTGTGGAACATTACAATGGTGCCTCGGCAGCCCTTGGACCAATGTGTGGAACAAATCCAGCGGGTCTTCGGCGGGTTGGACCGTTGCGGCGTTGCGGAGTACGTGTAGTCATTGACGACCAGCAGTTGCTTACCCCTTCTAGATGTGATGAATTTTACTGAAAAGGTCAAATTGAAGCGTATTGTACAATATAAGTTATCTCTAAGTAATATCTTACAATATCAGTTACAGCAGCTAAGCTAAGACTAATAATTTCCAATTGCATAAATTAAAAATGTAAAATACCCGAACACAACAAACGTAACTAAATCCCGATAGACAAAACTTTTGATACGAAGACCGTACTCAAATCAGTTGATCCATTTGGGAGCAACGATACCACGGACAGACTAACAGATACATATGACAAACCGCGAAGCCGACGGGGTATTTTATACCTCGTTTGCGTCAAAGGTTAAAAACAAACGTGGGAAGTTTAGTACCTAATATAGGAAAATAAAATAAAAAACTCATTTAATGGCTGAATAAGTACTTAG
Source organism: Epinotia nisella (assembly GCA_932294315.1). NCBI lineage: Eukaryota > Metazoa > Arthropoda > Insecta > Lepidoptera > Tortricidae > Epinotia > Epinotia nisella. The sequence continues at coordinate 28,194,359 of OW028675.1, read as the reverse complement.
TAGATATAATTATGAGAAACTATGAAGATGGAAGTTTTATTTAGTAAATCATGAACACATGCAGGAGCAGGCACATTTGTGTTAAGGTAAATTCATCAATTTTAGTGTCCATTCTTAATTCAATAATTTTGTCATAAACACGGATAATTCAATCTTTCGTCAAATTAATATTATTAAGTTACAGCATTATGGTGTTAATAATTTGTTTTCGGTTCATGATTATGATTTTCATTGATCGCAATGACTTCATCCTCGAACATAGATATGGAGGCCCTGCACCCTTTGGGGTAGTGCGTGGAGCAAATCCAACGGCGCTTCGGACCGCGCATTTGCGAATGTTGGTACTCGAAGTAAGTATACCCTTTGAACAGTATCAGGCGCTTCCCTCGTCTTGACTTAATGTACTGCGGCGGTGGATATTCTGGAAAATTATTTCTGTAATAGTAGTACTTTAATATGTGATATGATAAATAAATAATAAAATATTACCACCTCTATTTCATAAACACACAGATTGTATGTTTGTCTAGGTTGAAGTCTATGTCAATTAAAATATAGAAAATGAAAAAAAACCTAAGTCATAATATATCTACCTATATCTTTCTAACCTATATCAATATAGCTTGATTCAAAAACTTATGTGCACGTACGCCAGAATAGTTATCTCCAATCAATATTTTGAAATTTCGATTCGTATAGGTGTTATTTCATTTTTATACCAGGAGGTCGATCGCGTAGTAACGTATTGTTCGTACGTTAGATAGGGTTCGGAGTAAATGTAAAATTTTATATGGAAAAATGACAGTTGAATTAGAGGCAACGCACGTTCAAAATGTTACTTGATTACCCCTCCGGAGACGAAGAAACTAAGGATGACTTGATGAAATAGTGCAATACGGAGTGAATGCATTTTAACAATTGATATAAATTTATTTCACTATATGTAAAAGTTTTTGTTTAGTGACTATTTAAAACTGATTTGCCAAATAGCCTTAGTGGCCTAATTACAAAATATCATAATCCTCACTAGTATTTTTTTAAACAAGGTTTTGGCCAATATCCCGCCGTGTTACCCCGTAAAATCCGATTACTGTTTATAAGTAGTGTTTTTTTTTAACTATAATTAATAATTAGTTTTGTCTATTTCTTCGCCTTATGGATTTTTCGTCCTTAGGGGGCATTTCATGTATGGAATTTATTTTATCACATATAACTATTTTCTTTAAATTTATTTTACAATAACATTTAGATTTTAGGCAATGTTGACCAAAATAGGTAATTTTATAATAGTTCTCCAGGCTGCTCATTGCTTTTTCTCTTGAATTGGAGTTCCTGCAAATAAGGGCTTCCCAAGAGGCATCCTGCACCTACCAGGCAGCTTACCTCACCATTTGCATACTTTATTCATGCCGCATCGATTGTTTTTATATGGATTAAGACGAATTTCGTATCACCAAACAGATTTATTAATTAAAAATAGTTGACACACTAAAAACTAGTATAATATGTTTTATATAGGTAACTATCTCTTAAAAACTATTCAAAATCAGCACGAAGTCAGTAATGGGTACTTAAAAATAGGACGAAGTTGTGGTCGTCTACGACTTAGGGAGTAATGTATTCTTCTTCAGATTTACTGGCAGCAGACGAGCATGACAATGATGATCTACAAGTTTTATTTTTATTTTCCGTACGTTCATTTCTCTTATTTCTGATATATTTTAGAGAGCTTATTCTACTTTTTTCCCTTATAATTTCTTGCATCTCCAGAGGATATTCGTGAAGTAATTTTATCCTGCCATCTTTTTTCTTTTTATGGTATCTTTGTCGATCCTTTTCTTTGATTTTTTCATGAAGGTCCGGGTTAAGCGCTATCCTTGCTTTTCTAAAACGTTCAGCGATCCTTTTCCGTAGTAATTTCTCTTCTCTAGTTAATGGTCTCCTTTTCCAGCGTTTCCGAACTAAAATATAAAAAAAAAATATTTATGTATTGTTTAACCCATTCAATGCCGAAGATGCGAATTCGCGTCCCATGTATTTCGTCCTCGAGTTATTTGTTTTTTTTTTTGCTAGAAAACAACTGTACTTAAATGCTGATACCAAAATGTTATGAAGGATAATTTATTTAATTTGTGTATGAAGGATAATATTATACTGTTGCTGGTTTTTGGATTCAGTGCATTTGTAATTTTCATAAATCTTAACTCGGATGCCGAAGACGCGAATTCCCGAGGGGGCTGGGATTCGCTACTTCAACTGGACTACAAAAACATTGGTGGACAGTTTGAATTCATAGTTGGCCTGATCGTGCGTCGTCCAACTAACCCCAGCTTTGAAGCCTGAATTCTGACCATCTTTTGCCACATTTCCGAGCAGTGGCGTGAAAAGGACTTTCGAATAGGTAATCTGCGTGGTTAGACGTCCTGCTCTCACCAGGCAGCTTACCAGTCCAGGCGTTTCTAGGTTATTATTTGTGGCTGAAGGTGAAAATACCTAAATGACACACTGCACAGGCATATTTAGACTGTTTTATTTAAAAAATGCATACACTCTATTTATGTGGGTTAATGCATGCCGCGAGGCCTAATACACACACATCAGTTGTATTATTAGGTATTTCGATGAATTTAGAATAACCAATCATATTTATTATGAAGAGTTACAGTACACTAAAAGCTATTATATAACTATTTATTAACCGCGGTACCATCAGATTGTACTACGGCAAATAATGTTTGCCGTGGTTCCATTATGTCAATGGGACTACGGCTAATATTATTTTTTGTTACCCATGGTACTGGATAATGGAGAGTTTGGTATTTACCTAACAATCATGTATAGGGCTATTAGGATTTGCAAATATTTATATCTCCATTTCTGTTGTAAAAGATAAATAGGTTAGGTTTGTAAGGTACCTCCAGATGCCCGAAGGGCGAATAGACCAGAAAAAACTGTCGAAATACCAGGAGACCATACATTCATAGGAAGTTCTGGTTATGAAAATGGAAATAAGTCAAGGTTCTCCTATTAATGCATAGTCTCCTGGTGTTTTGACGGAGCCCCGCTCTGCTCCTATTTCTGGTCTGTTTGTCCTTCGGGCATCAGAAGATACCTAACGAGCCTATCCTAGCTATGCAACGCAATGGTACTACTAAACATTTATTTTACCGTATTACCATCAATGGTACCACGGCAATAAAATACTTCGGTTGTACCATTAATGATTTCTCAAAGACTACCAAAAACCTCAAAATCAGCAGAAAACGAGTAACCATTTAGAAATAAGGGCGGAAGTGTGCTATGGTGTCGACGAATTTACGACTCAGGGAGTAATGTAATCGTCTTCGGATTTTATGTCAACAGACGAGCATGACAAAGATGACACACGAGTATGTTTTTTATGTTTAGTACGTTCAGTTTTCTTCTTCCTGTAATATTTTCGAGCACTTATTTTATTTCTTTGCCTTAACTTTTCTTGCATCTCCGGAGGCAATTCACGAATCGATTTGATCCTTCCATCTTCTTTCCTTCTAAGATATCTTTGTCTTTCCTTTTCTTTGAATTTTTCGTGAAGGTCCGGGTTAAGCACTATCCTTGCTTTTCTAAAACGTTCAGCAATTCTCTTACGTAGTAATTTCTCTTCTTTAGTTAATGGTTTCCTTTTCCTGCGTTCCCGACCTACAATATTAAAAATCAATCTGTATTTACGGTCGAAGTTTAACACAAATTTACCTTATATATTTATATACATCTATTCCTATTACTTATATATATTAATGTTGAGAAAAATATTTTATACGAGTTCCCCATGTTGCCATTTGCCGTTACTGTTGAGTTGGTCGCTGCAGATAAGGACTTTCGAAGAGGCAATCTGCGTAGTTAAGCGTCCAGCTCCTACCAGGCAGCTTACCAGTCCCGGCGTTTCTTGTTTATCCTTCGAGGCTGAAGGTTTATATTCCTTAATGACCACACACAAGCCATTTATGGATTGTTTTACTGAAAAAATGCATACACTCTATTCGTGTAGGTTAGTGCATGTCGCAAGCCCTAATACAGACAATACAATACAAATACTCTTTATTGGACACCTCACACAAACAAAGCAGTTACAGAGAGAAACAATACAATAACATGTAGGTACATATCAATTATTAGGTATTAAGACGAATTTAGTATAAGTAATCAGATTTATTAATAAGAGTTACACATGATTATGTGATTACAACATACCTATCATTTAACATAACTATAAGTCTCAAAAACTACCAATAACCTCAAAATCAGCAGAAAACTTTATTCACAAAGAATGGAAAATATGAAAGGAGAATGAATGCTGCGAATAGTGTAAACGAGGCATTGAACGCCTTTATGACCAGCAAGAAAATGTCACAAAAAGCACGTGCTTAAGGGAGTGTTAGTCCCCACATTTATGCATGGTAGTGAGAGTTGGGTCTGGCACAAGAAACATCAAAGTAAAGAGAATTCAGTGGCAATGACAGAATTGTGAGGTGAGTTCGAGGGATAGAAAAAGAAATACAGTGATAAAAGAGAGGTGCGAAGTGACTGAAGGTGACACAAATAGAGAAGTGCACGCTAGAAGATGGTTTGGGCATGTAGAGAAGATGGATGAAAGAAGATTAACAAAGAGTGTATCGAATGGTACAGTTGGAAGGGGACAACCTCGGCGAACTTTTTCCGACCAAATCGGAGAAATCCTAAAGAAAGGTCAAGACCTAAACCTACGAGCATGAATGAAGCAAGAAAGATTTGGAAAGATCGTATCAAGTGCAAGTCCGTGAAGCAAGCGTGACATGTAAAAACGTTCTTGTTACTACTTTAGTAACAAGAAACGAGTGAAGGTAGGAATGTAGGACTTAAGGAGTAATGTATTCTTCTTTTATTTTTATATCAGGAGACGGACATGATGAAGATGAACTGCACTTGGATGTCTGGAGTTTCTTCTTTTTCCAATAAAATTTTCGACTACTTAACCTACTTTTATGCCTTTTAATTTCTTGCGTCTTCGGCGGCAATTCGTGTATCGATTTTATTTTTCCAACTGCTTTATACTTTAGATATTTTTGCCTGTCCTTTTCTTTAAGCTTTTCATATAGTGTAGGGTCACTTATTATCTTTGCCCTTCTAATACGCTCAGCTATCCTTTTCTTTTCTAATATTTCTTGTCTACATTCTTTACGCTGTTTATAAACTTCGCTACCTGTAAAACATCACAGATTTTCATTATTTCAGTAATAACTTACAAGGAAGATTATCTGAGCCATAAAGTAATAAACTTCGTATAATTCTAGTTTTTTTTTCGTTTTGGAAAACATGTAGGCACTTTAAAAATACTATTGAACAATACCAAATACACCGTGAAGTTGGTCAAATTTAAATTTAAATTCAATCCTTTATTTCGTGTAAGTACATGACACACATAATAAAACTAAATACAAATTACAGTGAAATTTACCACAGAATGACACTGCTGGGAGAAAGCAGCCCATGCAGTGTAGCATAATCGCACAGTCAGGTTTGTCCGCAATCATTCTCAGAATGGTATTGGGACTGCTCCGCACCCGGCGCACCAGGGATTCGCATGGTAGCATAAAAACAATCAACCCGCGCCTTCGCAAAAGGTTGTCTATCGTTTGGTTATCGTTGAATTATCCATAATTTAATTTGCCCGAAATTAATTTGCCATAATTTAATATGAAATGAAATTAAAAAGTTTATTGAGAACGTCAACACATTACAAATATACCATAACGTTTCATTTTCCATAATATTAATTTGACATATTATTATTTTCCATAACGTTATATGCCCGACTCATACATATGCCATAAACTTTATTTGCCATAATTTTATATGCAATAATTTTACTTGACAGAATATTCATTTTCCATAAAAACTAAATTTCTGCGAGTCGTTCGAATGTTGCGAATGTTCGGTTCTGGCTCTTCGCCGACGGCTACCGCGGCATGCTTGCTTCCCTCGCTCGCCTCGCGCGCTTCTGGGTCGCAGTTCTACAACACTCCTCCTCGCTTCGCTCGTCGTCGTACCTACACCGACCTGCCTTAGAGTTGAGTTCGACCGAAGTCGGTGATATGATGATGATATATTTTATTGCATAAATATTATTAAATTATATTATGGCATATGATATTATGGAAAATAACAATTCTGTCTTATGAATATTATGCTAAATAACAGTGGCACATGAAATTATGGTAAACAAAATTATGGCCTGTGAGTATGTTACAAATGAAATTCGGTCAAATGAAGGAATACCTCCGCTAACATCCCTGATGCGCTACAGGAACGAGGCAGTCCCACTATCACCCGGAATGCGTTATTGTACTGGACTCGAAGGGCCCCGTAGACCTGTGGGGCTGTGGGCTGAAGGGGCCTGAGGGCCGGGCTGTAGGTGATATTACGCCCATTGGCACCAGTACCAGTAGACAACCTTGTGTAGGGTAAAAAACTTAAGTCATGCCAGACATCGTACTCGACATCGAACACGTCACGCCTACATGCCAGAGGGGCTTTAGCCCCTCTGGCATGTAGGCGTGACGTGTTCGAATAGGCATTTCTTATGTTTGTGTTAGACAATTTAAGTATGTAATGGTTATTCGAATATGTCCCCACAACATACAAATAGGGCACACAGCGATAATCGTGTTGTCTATGGTGCAGAGCGTGGCGTGGCAGCCGCGAGAGTGGTGCGAAGACTAACTATTAAGTTCCTAACAATAGGCATATGGTTCGGATTTTATTTATTATCAAATATACAACAATGAAAAAAACCGTCGTTAGATATATTTTACATAAACGTCTTAAAAATAAGCAGTCTTACTGTTCGGTGTAATGCACCTTAACACGTGACATGCGCCTGCGTGCGTATGCGATTATTTAGTTGCATTGAGTGCCGATTAGATTTAATTTAATGCATTTACGAAGTCCGCCGCGACCGGGTGCATTCGAACATACTCGTATTTTATAACATTTTAACATTTCTTTATCATTTCCAACTAACTTAGCCAATAGCAGTTTGTGTAGTTAATAAACATATTATACTCTTTTCCCGATCTTAACATTCACGACAATCCTCGTCGCCCAAACTTACATACTTTATAAACAAAGGAATGTACAATATGCATAAAATAATTCAAGGGTAGGTAACTTGAAACATTGTAATGTAACAGAAACAAGTGGAGGATGTAGCACTTAAGAAGTAATGAATTCTTCTTCTATTTTTATATCAGGTGACGGACATGATGAAGATGTACTGCATCTGGATGTCTGGATCTTCTTCTTTAACCAATAACATTTTTGACTATGTAACCTATTTTTTTGCCTTATAGTTTCTTGCGTCTTTGGTGGCAATTCGTGTATTCTTTTTTTTCTTCCATTTGCTTTATACTTATGATATTTTTGCCTGTCCTTTTCTTTAAGCTTTTCATATAGTATAGGGTTGCTTATTATCTTTGCCCTTCTAATACGCTCAGCCATCCTTTTCTTTTCTAACATTTCTTTTCTAGATTGTTTTCGTCGTTTCTGACCTTTGCGAACTGTAACATTAAAGATTTTTCTTTATTCCAGTAATAACTTACATCGAAAACCTTATTTCATTCAAGTTTTAATTTTGGCCAAATACACTTGGGCTTGTTATTGCGCCGATTGGCACCTGTATTCCTGCATGTCGATCACGTAACGAATTGTACGTACGTCAGGTATATTTAAATGTCACTTTTTGTATGGGAAAAATGACGGTTGAGATGTCCTAACGAGGGTTCGAAAAGTTACGTTATCACTCCTCAAGTACCTACCGCTTCTCAATCAAATGGCTATAATAATAATAAAATTTAATAAAATTCATTTATTTCCAGACAACATCGGTCCACAATTCACATAAAAATAAAAATAAAATAAAATAAAATAAAATAAAATATTGTTGTTGTGAACGCTATGCTCAGCGTTCACAACAACAATCGTGTTACCTATGGTCCGCAGCGTGGCGTGGCATCCGCGAAAGTGGTGCAACGAACAGAACCATACTAGGATGGAGTTGTCGCTACGCCGCTTGGCACAAGTAGACATAGCGTAGCGATTATTGGCAGCAAATATGAAAATTAAAATTAGAGAAAACAATCTTGACCAAGGCGATTGTTACAATAGCTCAGTTGGTTGAGAGTGAGTGGACGCGTATGCCAAAAGGTCGGAGGTTCGAAGAATATGCGGCGAAAAAAAACCCTTTTAATTTATAACACAACTGGTGTCTCGGTTTAGTGGTTGTGATTAGCAATAGCAAGTATGATCTTGTCGTCTATAGTGCGTAAGGTCGCGTGGCAGCCGCGGGCGTGGTGCGAGGAACAGAACCAAATCACGACCGGGCTCTTGCTGCGCTTGGTTCGGGTCGAGAACTTATACCCCTCGTACAAGATCTGGCACAGGCCTTTGCGAGACGTGATGAATACGGCAGCTGAGAAAATAGGAGAAAATTATATTTAGGTGTCCAGTCATTTAAATAATTTACTTACCCGTTACCTCTCACTCAATGAGAGGAGGCACAGGCCTCGGCTGTGGGATATATTTAGGCCGATTTATTATTATTATTAGTACTTTATTGTAGAGGCCGAGTGTGGCACCCGAAACCTAATACATCGCAGCCTATTTAAGAAAGAAAGAAAGAAAGTCTGGTCTTCAGGTGATTCTATTTCTTATACACTTTGTGTGCAGCCCCTGGGCCCCGAGCCGGCGGGCGCGCCCGAGCTGGTGTCGGAGGGCGCGGCGCCGGAGCGCGCGTGGGACCTCGAGAACATCCTCATGACGCTCGTCTCCGTCGCGCTCACCGTCGTCTGGTTGCTCAGGTTATTCTCTTTCCTATACACTTTGTGTGCAGCCCCTGGGCCCCGAGCCGGCGGCCGCACCCGAGCTGAAATTTCGTTTTATTGAGATTAATCGATAGGTTGTTTTTATTAAATTATCCTCGTACGAATGTATATTGGTACTCTTGACTATTATTGTGGTACCGTCCGCAAACAGAATGCAATCATGTGGCGTTGATTCTGGTAAGTCATTGATGTACATAACAAATAATAACGGACCCAATATACTGCCTTGTGGTACTCCAAATGTATTTATGTTGTACTCAGACTTGTATGTTTAAGTTTATTTTCTTGAATTCTATTGATTTGAGTGCATTGCTTTCTTTAAGATAAGTAACTTCTGATCCAAATGTATGCGGGTCCTCGAATTCCATAGCGTTCTAGTTTGCTTAGTAGCCTACGGTAACAAACAGCGTCAAAAGCTTTTGACATATCTAATAGTAAAACCCCAACTAGAATGCCTTTGTCTATGCAATCTGTAACTATATTACGTTACCTTTTACCGCCGCCAACTTAACTGGCTCTCCATTCGCCGTCGTAGGTCCCTTAGATTACTTTGCACCCTTTTTTCAATCCTGTCTGAGCCTTCTGCTCCAGGACACTTCGAAAATAAATTTATTTTCGATACCCCTCATCCAGGCTGTGAGCTGCGTACCTCCCGTGTCCTCAAACTATTCATACCTCCCCACCGCACTAGTTTCATGACCCATACCTTCGCCGTACAAGGCAAGCCGTCTCTGGAATTCACTCCCTCTCAACATCAGACAAACCCTAAGCAAGACATATGTTTTTTTCTTTCTCTTCCCTTACCTTTCGTTTCGTACTGCTGTCGTGACATTTAATATGCGAGTTTAACCGTGGATTTATTAGTAGTATTTTAGACGTGTCTCACGAAAGTTTAAAATCGATTAGATTAGCTGTAAGTAATGTTTGACTTATAATGTCTAGAATTCAGGAAAGTTGAGGTTGTAGCAAGGATATAGGTTTGCTCATGTGATATAAGTAATGTATTTTTTTTATTGTGGACAAACATATTGAAGCAAAGCGCTGTAAAAACTTAAGGAGCATCGTGGTTATGTTCCTTCCTGACGCTGCTGATTTTGTCATCAATAATGTAAATGACAGCTCTGCAGCCTCTATGCTGGCGGCGGCAGTACCACCTGGTTTTCAGTACGTTGTTCGTGAACCTCTGGTAGTGCGGGGTAAATATGAAGTCCTGGTAAAATAACCTCCGGGCTTTGCCTAAGCCGTATATTTGGTAACATTCACCTGAAACCGTAATAATTATTATTGTGTACTCATTCTAATTAGGAAGCTACGGTAGCATAGTGGGTCTGGCATGCTGTCAAGCGGCGGTCGTGGGTTTGAATATTTTTAACCTACCTAAATGACTTACCATATATGTTAGAAGTTTTAGCTCGTATAGTTCTATTTGCAGATGACACATCACTGTTGTTTAAGGTGCCAAGAAACAGTGATCGAGTCGAAACTTTTGTAAATCCTGTATTACAAAGGGTATTGACATGGTTCATGACCAACAACCTACTTCTGAACCCCAAAAAAGAAATGTTTTTAGGGTTCCGTAGCCAAAATGGCAAAAACGGAACCCTTATAGTTTCGTCATGTCCGTCTGTCCGTCTGTCCGTCTGTCCGTATGTCACAGGCATTTTACTCGAAAATTATAAAGTATATTTGAATAAAATTTTGAGGATAGGTGTATTTTGTTAGCCGCTACATAGTTTTGTAATTAAAATTACTAAAAAAAATGTTTTTAGGGGTGCATTCCATACATAAAACTAAAAGTCAAAATTTTTTTTTTAGTTGTGAGCCCACGTGTGGCACATGAATCGATAGGCCTTTTAAAATAAATATAAGGTTTCTCGGCAATTTTTTTGATTAAGTGAATACAGTCAGAGATAATCGCCCCGAAAGTCACTAAAATTCTGTCCCCCCCCCCCCCACCCTCTAATTTTTAAACGGTGTATTTTAAAAATATGAAAAAATTTATGGATATAGGACTTATTAAGTTCATTCACCGAAAATTGTTTTGAACAAGATCGGATGAAAGGTTTCCGAGATATTGCTGAAAAACTGCCTTCCTCAAAGAAAAGGACGTAAGTGCCGTAAGATTTCTATGACGATACGACCTTTTTAATAGGCACGGAACCCTTCGTTTTGCGTGGTCTGACATGCACTTGGCCGGTTTTTTAAATTTATTTTCAACTTGCCGCCAACAAAAATACTATAGATCTAAGTGGGTACTGGGAGAGCATACTTTAGAGTTCTCTGATGGTGCGAATTTCTTGGGTTTGACTGTGGATTCAAAGATACAGTGGGATATGCACTTAGCCGTCTTAATTAAGAAACTATGTTCTCCACGTAGTACTATTACTTATTCTGTGGTTCTGCTGCTTACATTGTTAGGAGAATAAGACAGATAGTGATACAAATACCGCAAAACTAGTTTATTATAATTATTTACATAGCCATATGTCTAACGGAGTCTTGCGGGAAATGTTGCGATATAGACAGTATATTAGTTCTACAAAAACAAGCACTGTGAGCCATCTACAACTTGAAGCCGCGTACCTCACTGAGATACCTATTTAGGGACTATAATATTTTAACACTGCCATCACTATACATTTATGAGGTCATTATGTACCTACACCAGGAAACATTACAAAGATCTTCCGAAAAATAGTGACATACATAACCGTAACACGAGGAACAAAGATAAATTAACATTGTGTCGATTAATTTGTACAACAAAATCCGAAGTCACATAATAAAGTTATCGGATAATAAATTTAAAAATATTGTTAAAGCCAGATTGATTCAGAAATCGTATTACAAAGTGACTGATTATTGGTCGGACAAAAATATTTGGGATTTAGATTTAAGAATTGTAACAACCTAGTAAATAATTATTGTAGCAATAATTTGTAATTATAAGGGTTATTGTATATTGTTGACGAACATAAGTGTATATAAGCATATGAGAAATAAATGATTTATGAATCTCGGCTCACACCAATGTCTCGAAACTCATGTACGGAATGATTACCGTTAGCTTTTCGGTGAAGGAAAACATCGTGAAGAAACCGGTCTAATCCCAATAAGGTCTAGTTTTCCCTCTGGGTTGGAAGGTCAGATGGCAGTCGCTTTCGTAAAACTAGTGCCTATTCCAAATCTTGGGATTAGGTGTCAAAGCGGACCCCGGGCTCCTTTAGGGCACAACCGGGAATAACGCTAGGAGGATGATGACTGATTCTAATTGCGGGTCCACATGGCACAGACTTCCGCCATGACGCATGCAAACAAAAATGCAGATTAAGTGAAATGATTCAAAAGTATTAAAACACCTACTTGTGATAAATATCGACACAAATAAGGCAAAAAAAAAACGAAGCAATTTCTAAATGCATATATATATATATATAGTATATGAAACATCTGGGAGATTTCATTAATATTTTTTAAGAAGTAGCGCACATAACGCGCTAACGATTGCAACATAGCTCAGGGTAATCTAGAAATAATAGGATTGTATTCATGATCCAAAAAAATTGTCATGGTGCCAATCAGGCGTAGATGCAGGATTCTGATCGAGGCGTAGCATGGTTGAAATTTTATCACTTATCGTTGTCGATAAGACGTCCGTCACTCTCGTACTCGCATACCTGTCGGAACGTGACGGATGCCTTATCCACAGCGATAAGTGATAAAATGCCAACCATGCTACGCCCGCTGGGCGGGCGACCATTTTTGTTATTGTAAAAAAAGAGCACCTATTGATTGGAACGGTACCTACATGAACCGCATGTGCATGTTCGTAAAAATAGGTAGGTAGGTAGTCATGCTGTATCGTGAGCCGTGAAAATATGTGTCATTGTCGGTTCTGGATTCCGAGATATTGTAAATTTAATAATGTACCTTCTAAAAATATTGTCAAATTTTGTTTTGTTTACTTTTATTTTCTAAATCGAGCAATATCTTCAAGGGACTGTAGACTTGAGTATATGGTTTTAATTTCAACTCGATGCCTCCCTCCACGCGTTTTTGAGATAAAAGGTCTTGACAGACAGACCCGGGTTCCGTTTTTTCCTTTTGAGGTAGGTATGGAACCCTAAAAATAACTTTTTGGTATTTTGATATGCGCCGACTTACCTACTTATTCTGAGGACTTACCAATCGACATTCCGTTCCGGAACTAAACGTACTCAGTTTTGTATAGGCACTATATTCACTAAACAATAAATCTAATCGTTATAGTCTAATACAATTTCACTTCCGAAAGTACATAGTCACAACTCAAAAATTCTAATAAATTATTATTCGAATACCTGAGTGTCTAGCGTGCCTATTAAAAAAAAACGAACATCGCGCGATATCGGTAGTGACTATCTAGCTCACTCTTACGCGTTCCCGAATGCTACTGAGCGGGACACAAATTTGCGAAATTGCGAATTGCTCCCATAGAATTCCAGATGGGTCTAAGAGACTTATACCCAACTTGCAGGAAAAAAGAGGGTCACATTATTTGATATTCCTATTCATTGACGCAGTAAAGAGACAAGGGCAGGTATACAATAGCGAACCCTTAAAAAATTGGGGTCGCGTGCACCTGCCGTTTGTAAGACCCCTAAGAAACTTATGGTAGAGCTTTGCGTGGGGCTCAACGTGAATTACCTAGCCTAAGCGTACGCGTACTTCAATAAAGTACGCGTACGCGTAGGCTAGGTAATTCATTAATGGGTATTCCATTGATAATAAAACGATACTGTTTAGATATAGTGAAATTTAAGCATGTCACGAATAGCTATACTATTGAGCTATGTAAAAATGTACAGCTAGACACCCAGCATCGCTTTGTTTAATATTCGCGAGGCTCAAGTTTGAATACACGTTTCAAGTAGGACTTCACTTTAAACGTTCTTGCTTTATACATAATATTTAAATGATTACTTTACACGAGTGTAACTCGATATTCATTTCCCTTTGTTTTTGACGTTTCGGCACGGGTTACAACGCCGGTGGTCTCAGTTTTCAGATGACTGACGTCACAGTACGATAAATAATAATATAATAATAATAAAGTAATCTTTTAAATACAGTCGGGACTTACGATTACTTAACCCATTCCAGGCCCGTGACGACACGTATGCGTCCATTTAGCCTAGTGGGTTTGACGACCGGTTAGCCTAGTGGGTAGTGACGCTGCCTACGAAGCTGAAGGTCCTGGGTTCGAATCCCGGTAAGGGCAAATATTTGTGTGTTGAGCACGAATATTTGTTTCTGAGTCTTGGATGTTTTCTATGTATTTAAGTATTTATATCTATTATATATATCGTCGTCTAGTACCTGTAACACAAGCCTTATTGAGCTTACTATAGGCCTAGCTTGATTTGTGTAAGAATGTCCCATAATATTTATTTATTTATTTATTATTTATACGCCGTAGTCGCTTTCCGCTGCATACGAGGAAAACCACGGGATCGGCTAAGAGCGTAGCGCGTAGCGATTCTGGGCACTGAATGTGTTAACTATAATTGTTTTATATTTTCGCTTCGTTTCCTTATTTCTTCCGCTGCCTCCGTATGTTGGTCAAGTAGCTGTTCAGCTGTTTCTCAACTAAGTCCAATATTATCGGCTCGTTTTCTGGATCACCTATAAACAAACATAAACTTCTTTAGAAGTATATATTATAGACACGCGTCAATTACAGAAACTGACGGCAGCGCACGCATCGCATATCAGCAGCGTATAAGTTTCCTTTCGTATGTAGCGTAGCGTGCGCCGCTTCAGGACCGTCCGTCTATTTTAAATACAAAGCAAAACCCACGTGTATAATACGTTATTTATGAACGCCGCAGTGGGATTAATGTTCGTATTAATGTTTTAACAGTGCTTAAAAAATAAGAACGATACACCACTCAAATTGATAACTGATTTACTAAAAGGGCTTGAGTGCAATATCACACTGATGATTATTTCACAGTGGATTCCCAAGGCAGATTTAAAACGTTGCTTAACGCGCTGTGCACCCTTTTCAAGCTTATGATGGTAAAATCTCGAGTCTGTGTATTTTGCCTTGCAAATGCGTTAGTTGTGTTGGACAATGTAAGTTAAATTTACATAGAATTGCTATCGCAAGTCTGTGCGGAGAGGAGCCTCTATTGGATGATCAAAGGAATAAATTAGGATCAAATGTTTCTAAAAATTAGTAAACTGTCTTTATTTTCTAGGACATAAAAGCGCTATGTATAATGTATTTGTTGGCTGACTGTACACATATACTTTCCTGTCCTCTAACAAATTACTTCGTTTTACTTGACCAGCTACTTTAGGTCAGTTGTGCAGAGGAGGAAACTGGAACAATCTTTCACTTTTTCCACTCTTAAGAAAGTAAAGCCAAAAGATAGAGCGAGATAGGAATATGTATTCCAAGTCGATGTTCCGCTTATCCTGTAGCATGAAGTCCAGAACACAGGACCAGAAGTCCTCAATTACTAAGAGATACAAAGGTATGTGTTCCCTATGTGCAATAAAGCATAGTAACATAATGAATGCCTATAAGCAATAATGAGCCATTCCGCAAATTATCAAAAATGTAATAGGTAGCTTGCGAATAGGGACATCTACAATTATCAAATTTGGGTTTCGAATAATGAATAAATTGTGGGTACCTACAATAGTTATTGACAAGGATGCCAAGGATGCTGCTCTTGGTAGTTTCTTGCGGAACTATGATCGTAAGTCTTTCAACGGTTGATTTATAGTGTAAATAAAAAAGGGAAATAAAATCTCAAAAAACTTGGATGCAACGGGAAACCAACGTGAAGTTCAGTTAGTCGACATAAACGTATCAAAACTACACCTACCTATAATGCAAGAGTAGAACTTCAGTAGATTCAACATTGCTAGACTTACATTCATAATAAGCAAGTCCCTGGGTGACCGAGCTCTACCCGGTTGGAAATAGAGAAAATTAATTTTCCCAGACATGTATATATAATACAAATATTGTTCGTTTAATTGTATAGGATAGGATAGTAGAACGTTCATGCTCAATTTCCATGCCAGTGTATACGTGCATCATGCAAAGCAAAGCAAGAAATTAGGATGCCGAAGCAAATAAAACCAAAGTATTTATTTTCGTTTTACTTTAAAAATAGGTGCATTTATGACATAATTTCCAACGGAGCTGGTGCCATCTAGGTAAATAATTAACTAATCTAATAAGTCAATTAGATCAATAAATACCTCAACCCCTTCTCTTTCACTTTGAATCTGATTGATTACCTGTGAAAAAAAGACATTTTACCTGTTTAAATATTCATGTTGATTAAGTATTTTATAACAAACAATAACTCGAATACTTCATAAAAATAAATGTGCCATCACATACAATATTTCTTTTTTAAGTTTGTTATTAAAATACACAAAAATATTACAAGCAGCCACCAGCGTTACAATCAGTGTACTTCTATAGCTTAGCTGTCACTCCACTGGATTTTCTGCTAGATATGTTAAAATAAATGCTATGTGAATATTTAAACAAAAAATAAATCATGTCAAGTAAAGCAGTATACATTTTCATTTCGTCTTCTCTTCACATACTACTTAAATATGTCTTATGTACTAATGCTAATTGAAGTAATACAATAAATATGTAAAGAGCATATTACATTGACATTACAATTCAAATAAATTACATGTAGGTACAGCCCTATGTCCACCAGTGGACGTCTTTCGGCTGATATGATGTCATGTATGTAGGTACAATTTATAATAGTCATCTAAACTCATGCGTTGTGCTAGGCACTCTAAAGCTAAAAGATGTCAAAAGATTGGCAATGTCACTCTCTGCCATAAAGCAATACCGAATTGCGCCTCTGTTAAATCGCCACAACATGTCTTCTGCTGTTTCACTAGATTTGTAGTAGGTAATATGAAAGAGACGCACCTAATTTTTTCCTCTAATACTTTGAGTAGGTATCTAATTTCCTAGATATAATTATGGTAACTTGGTAACTAAAATATACAAACAATATGGAGGCTTCGGGTATCGATCCGGGTACCTCTCGCATGCTAAGCGAGCGCTCTACCATCTAAGCTACGCTTCCTGTCATATCATATCATTCATCGAATTTACCAACAAACGTTTACAAGCTGGAGCATTTAATTCGAGGACGTAATTTAACCGGTACGTAGTTGTTATACATTTCGTCACCAACGGACTATAGCTACGCAAGCCTTTCACTTTTAACTAGACAAAGGCACGTATCATATTATGTATATATGCATAAGTTCACATATTAATTTCAAATAAGATTAGAAAATGTATTATTCGTATTTAATGACGAATTACTGAATCATATCGAAAATAATACCATAAATCCTTATCAAACTCTCTCGTGTTGTTACGCAGAAAATAAGGTTCAATGTGTCAACTGTCAAGAATTGAAGGGGGACCAATTGGTTATTTTACCCTAAATACAGTTATCGAATATTTGTACCATTGGATAGAATTATCATGTCATATTTATAAAAATATCATACGGCTCAATACTTATTTGAACTAATTTATCACACGTGAACTGTTATTACTCCTAGAAGTTAATTTAATACTTAGTTTTATTTTACAAAACGGGACTTAAAAATAATGTGTGAGAATCGTTAAATTTAAAATAAACATAGAACAAAGTAGTGTGAGGAGATTTGATACGTGTGGATGTAGAACATTTGTTTTCATACACGCCTGAAAGTCTGGCTTAGGTGAGGCTACACACGCGCGCCCTTTAATGTATCCTGAACTTCTCAAAAAGAATCAATGGTTGTGCTGATTCTTTATAGAGATTATTTCCTCATCGACCATATATATGACGGCCCGACACCCCCTCGAGTTGTGAGTAGAGCACATCCATCTTGACTTGGCCCCTCCCAACTTCTGGAAACCGAAGGTGTACCGACCGAGCTGGATAAGCTTGCGACCTCGCCGTGACGTCACGAATCTAGGAACTGGACCTGGAAGTAGAAGAAGGGTGGAGTTGAAGTTGTCATTCTAAGGGTAATGGTTCCAATATTTTGACGTAAAATGCAAAATTATTTGACGGTTGTAGCTTGTTTTACAGAAAAGTCCTTCATCGAATGTATGTTTCGCAGATTTTTCATTTCTAACCAAAAAAAAATGTTTTCAGAAACAGGTAACTTTTGAGATTTGTCATAAAAACAAACCGAATCGAATGGGTTCTACACAATATCCTTTTAGCTGTACCTGTAAGTTAAAGATTGACTGAAAAAAATGGATTGAAAATTCTGCGAAACAATACCGACGATGAACATGAAACGTTTGTCGATGAAATAAGGGGACACCTTCTTTGCCATATGCCAAGCTAAATTAATCCTTAAGTATGTCAATTTAGGTAAAACTTTGACTCATCAAAGCTTTTCTTATTTCATCTGTTCAAACTTTAGGCGTAATCGCTTTAATCGACGCCAACAAGGGATGTATGATTTTTTTGAATTCTTATCGATACCAACCTAAATAGGACATTGTTTTGAAAGTCAGTGTGCGGAATTAATAGTTTTGGCTTAAATCTGACTTAAGCACCCACTTAGCTTTAATCAGTTGTCAGTTTATTTTGTAATCAATCACAATTTACTAGTCGATTCGATTCATTACTTTTACATTAGTCATGGAGACCACGACTTTAAATTAATTAAACGTACGCAGGTCAGGTTCTTACTCGTACGTACGTACCTATTTTTATGTCCTGTTTAAATAAGACTTCATATTGATCAGGTATGATTATATTGATACGTATCTCGTTTTTGAAATACAAAAAATAATTAATATACCAACTTGCAACGTAAAAACATGGAAATCGTTAAATCCTTCAAATGTTTAAAAAGCAGGGTCATGGTTATGTTCGTTCTTCACTGAGACTATAGTATCTTCCACGGTATAAATGACCGCTTTACATCCTCTGCAGAAGTTTGTGGAGCAAACCCAGCGCTTCTTGAAAGATGGCAATAATATCGTTCGTTCCCGCTTCTTGTGGTAAAAGGTGTAACCGCCTAAACTTATTAATGCTTTACCTCGCCGTGACACCACGAATTGAGGAACTGAGGAACCTGGAAGTAGATTAGGTAAACTCAGATAAAATTTGATATTGCAGTAACAGGTTATTAACCCACATACAACACACCCTATGAAAAAAAGGTTATGGTATTATAACCCAATACACATGGGGAGAAACAAGGAATAGAAAAATACAAGTTAAACTCCGGCAAATTGGGTTCCTTTGTAAATAAAACAAATATTATTTTAAAATATTTATGTTTAAACAAAACTTCATATTGACTCTTTCTTATCATCGATACTTCACAAAAATAGTTAAAATTAGGTAACCAACCTTTAATTTAACAAAAAGGCCACACAACAATCACCATGGAAATATATCATTTTTCAAATGGTTGAAAGTTGGGTCATGGTTATGGTCGTTCCTGACTGACACAATGGTATCGTCCACGGTGTAAATGACCGCTTTGCATCCTCTGCAGAAGTTTGTGGAGCAAACCCAGCGCTTCTTCAAAGATGGCGGCCCTATCGTTCGATCCCGCTTCTTGTAGTAAAAGGTGAAACCGCCTAAACTTATTAATGTGTTACCTCGCTGTGACGTCACGAAGGTTGCTGAAATATAAGAAATATATATTATACCCGGATCTTATTTTTAATTTTGCTGCCTGGGTGGGGAACAAAATACAATTACCATAAAAATATGCTTGCAAATTTCTTTATTAAAACAATGTATGCATTTCTTAACGTACTACACACTTACCTATTAAAACAATTGTCAACTTATTAAAACATTAAATTAATTCCTTACTAAATACACCCTAAAAAACTGGCCAATTGAATATGGCACTTAGGTATATAACGTACTTATTGGTTTCCCTTATTCACCACTGTAGAAGGTGGATGGTTATGTTCTCTACTGTGAGACACAACCTGGTCATCAACAGTTTTGATCTTGGCAGTGCACCCGTGACAGCTGTGGGTCGAGCAACGCCAGGATTTTTTCAAGCTATTTGATCCTTTCGGTTGTGGTCTCATGGAGAAGCGGTACCCATCAATGATTAGGATGCGTGTGCCTCTGTTAGACGTCTCGAATTTCCATTGTTCTAAAAATTATTAGTCATAAGCGTACGTAAATATATATTTTTTAAATGGACGCTTTTGCGCTGGAGTCGCGTTCATCATCAAGTTGATTCATCAGTTTTGACAACTAGATAAGATATAATTTATTTGATACAAACGCAGATTCCTTATTATAGTTGATAGAGATGTGAAAGACACAGACTTGCTGTGCCGACCCCGTAAATGGGACAATAAAATGATGTTCCTACGGAGAATATCAGTTTAATGGAATAATTAAAACTTATGGATCACATATTTCTAGAAAAAGTCAGTATTATATAATTGTAATTAATACATATGTAGAGTGGACACAGGAAGTGCCTACAATAATGTGCCTATGTATTTTAAGAGTTAAGTGTTTATGTTTGGTCTTCCCGACGGTCATCTCGAATCGTTGTATATTATTAGTATTAGTATGTAAAAGTTAATACCATTTTATTTGGTTTCACCATTATCACTTCTTGTTATGGAAGAGCGGTGTCTCCTGACACAAGCATAAATACAATGCTTAAAAGGAGGTGCCAACCTTTTACTATGTAAATCTAATATGTTTAAACCAAAAATAAACTATTTTTCATTTTTCATTCATTTTCATTTTCATCTCGATGGGAGATTAGCTGGATATATGGCTCTGCGTGTTATGCTGTGGTAGTGGTAGTGATTCCCAAGGCGTTATAAATTATTGATTTAGTTAGTTTCTTTTCTGCATATCAATGCGTCTGCTGAGATGCTTTTAATCGAAGATTATTTAGGAGCCCTTAGGGCCAGATATTATTGTTAATTTTGATATTATGTTTGTATACTATTACAGGTATGAGAGTGGATTTCAAGATATACTACTATTGTCTAGAAATACAACTTTAAATTAAGAATGTATGAATAGAATAAGTGATGGTATTGCAATGTGATTGAACTTGGAGCGCACACACATCTCAAATATTATAACTGGCTCTATCCAACATTTCTAAGGCATTGTAGTGTTACGCATTAAATGGCTTTTTGATTCTATTAATTGTGACAAGATAGTGAACTTACAATAAAAAAAACTTCTACGCACCCATTGTATTATATCGTGGCTTTTGCTTGATTATAATGGACATGCAGTAACTACACACAACATTTATACAAACAAATCACTCATATTATACACACCACGAGCTTAGTTTACAAGCACAATAGCACTCGATGCAAGGCAGTTTGGCTGACAATAGGTCCTGGATTGCTTGGGTCGAATCTGGTTCCCACCTAAGGAATCTGACTTATCAATTTTTTAGATGTTGGGAACCTTTTACACCACACGATAGGAATTCAAGCAAGGCCAGAGTTATTTATAAATATCTGCGTCAATTAGTGGAAGTAAAGTAACACTGCAGTCCAATTTAAGAGAAAGACAGTACAGCGGATGTTATAGCATATAAATAGTATTCAGAGCACCTTGTCATCGATTTTAAATGTACTTGTAAGAATCGTGTATGATAATGAATGAGTAAGTGATGGTTTGAATCAATGTACAGTACTTATTTTTTTCCCTTATGCACCGGTATAGAAGGTAGATGCTTATGATCTCTATTATAGGAAACAATCTTGTCATCAAAGGTTGTGATGTTGGCGGTGCAGCCGTGGGTGGAGCAGCGCCATGTCTTCAAGCTGGTTGATCCTTTCGGCTGTGATCTCGTAGAGAAACGGTAACCACCAATAATTAGGATACGTGTGCCTCTGTATGTCGTTTCGAATGTACATTGTTCTAAAAAAACATTGCGTACTTAAGTATTGTAGTGGATTGCGAATATTTTTATCGATATAAAGGTTGTGAGTGTAGAGATAACGGGCGATAGAGGTGTGAAAGAGACAGACATGCTGCGCTGTATCAGCTAGCTGACAAAATAATTATGATAGATAAAAAAAATGAGTTCTATAATGTACCTGTATATTTCTTTACAGATATTTTATGACATCTGTGTTTTATTATGTTTCGTTACATGCATTTAATCTCGTACGATATTAAGTAAAATACAAAAAATTGCTAATCTATAACATCTGCACCAAAAGATTGTAACTGTCGTAGTTGAAAAATATTTTCGCCATAGTAACTGTAGTTTTCATTTAAATATTCATCTGTGTTGGGTTTTCAATGTTGACCATACTATACAGATTCCATTGGGTAACTAAACTACTTTAGCGTCTCAATTTGGTAGACATAACCCATCCGGACCAACCTAAGTTTAGCACCATACCAGACGAGTATTATTGGTCAATATTTGTTGCAATGCATTTTATCCTGAAGTTAAAGTTTATCTCAGGTTGCAATTTTTTACAATTTTTGTTAAAGTTTTATTCTTCATTCACCTATTTATCTATGCACATAAGGCGCACACCAAGTTATAGGTCGACCCGCTTAAATGAGACGGCAGCCTCGTAATACTCAACAAGGGACACCCCCACGCCCCGGTTCCATTGCAGGCGCTGTATCAGCTAACGGTAAGCCTATTATAGAAAAACCTAATCGCTGTCCTTATCCTCTTCAATAATAATTGCAACTTTTTGAAAAGGAGTTTTAACCATGCGGCCGTCCAGGTTCCGTCCGTGGTCGTGTTTCCCGTCGTAGGAGATGATGGTTTCTCCGACCGTGGTGACCTTCGCCTTGCAGTCCCTGTTGGTCGAGCACACCCATTTGGTCTTCACGTAAGGTGACCTGCGTCGGGAGTCGCGTTTCTCGTAGAACTTGAACCCGTCGATTATTAGGTTCTTGCTACCCCGGTTTGAGGTGATGAAGGAGACCCTCGCTGTGGAAAAAAGACATGTTTTAGTACTTGAAATGACCATGATACGATACGGATCGTAATTTGGTGAGTATGTACGTACGTAGGCAAGTATTCTGATTTTATTGTCAATTATAAAATATACGTATCAGGTTACCTAAGCTCGTTAATTTTTAGAACGATATTCACTT
Organism: Epinotia nisella; assembly: GCA_932294315.1. Lineage (NCBI taxonomy): Eukaryota > Metazoa > Arthropoda > Insecta > Lepidoptera > Tortricidae > Epinotia > Epinotia nisella. The sequence continues at coordinate 28,171,312 of OW028675.1, read as the reverse complement.
GTACTACTTACTCAATTTGAAATTGCTTAATTTTTAACTGATTTCAAAAAAGAAGGAGGTTCTTAGTCCTAGTTTATTAATATGATATTTTTTCCATACTTCATATGAAAAAGGAACCCTCGCTACTTTCAAGACAGTGTGTGTGATTGAACTAGGTACGTACGTTAACAACGGGCTCTGTAAGCCTTAGGCAACTCACACATCGATAGAACTTAAGTTGTAGTACTCTGATTATAATAATCATAATCATAATCAATTTATTGGTAATATAAATTACATGTCAGAGGTACATTATTATATAAAATTACACTACAAGGATTTTTTATAAATGTTGTTTGTCAGCGAATATGTAAATTAATTGTAATGTATGTATAGGGTACATTAACAATTTTTTTAATAAACAGCACTATGACAAAACAATTCCTTATGGTCATAGAACGCCTGCTCGATTAGCCATTTTTTAAGTTTTGACTTAAATACCGATGTACTCTGAGCAGCGATAATATCGACTGGGAGATGGTTGTACACCTTGCGACCCATAATGTGAGTGAGTTTTGTGGACTTCGCGAGTCTGTGCGATACGAGGGGCAGCTTTCCCGCGCGCGCGCTGCGGGTCGCGTACCTGCGTGGGACATCCTTTATACCAGTCGTGACCGCTTCATCTCGAGCAGTTACCGCCATTTGTAATATTAAAAGTGAAGGTAGTGTCAATATACCTAACATCTTAAAAAGTGTTTTTGCTGAGTTTGTTTGTGAGACGCGCGCTATTGCACGTACTGCACGCTTCTGCAGGAGAAAAGCTCTCTCCCAATCGGCGGCTCCAGCCCACAGCTCGACTCCGTACTGCAGGTGCGCATGTACCGATGCGATGTAGCAGGCCCGCACCATTTCCGTCGGAAGTATTCGCGCCAACCGTTTTAGGGCAAAACAGGCCGTCGACAGTTTAGTGCACACCTTATCTATATGTGAACTCCAGGTCAGGCCGCTGTCCAGTTCGAACCCCAGGAATGTTGAGCTGGGGACTTGGTCAATGATATTGCCAGCAGCCAATACTGACAGTGATCTCACTGGGCGGCCAGACAGATCGAAGGCTATGTGGTGAGTCTTTCTGGTATTCAAAATGAGGCCGTTGTTGGTAAACCAGTTTGCTACCGCTGCGGCGGTCACATTCAGTTTATCCTCAAGCTCTTCATAAGTTGGGGCGCACACGACAACTGCGACATCATCAGCATACATGTATGTCTCTCCACTGTGAATCGCGTCTGGCAGGTCGTTCAGCAGTAAAGAGAAGAGGATATTTGACACGGAGGATCCTTGTGCCACGCCCATACTTGTGGTTATTGCGTCAGATCTTACGCGACCGCTGTCCGCAACAACAACCTGCGTTCTGTTCCGTAGCAGGTCTGTTACTAGCGCCAGTGGGGGACCTTCGAGGCCGTAGTGTCGAAGTTTGTTGACCAGGACTTCATGATCTGCGACGTCAAACGCCTTAGATAGGTCGCAACATAGAACTGCAACTTGGTTCCTGAGTTCTCGAGCCTCCATTATCTGTCGTACTACAGCGCGTGTTAGAGAGGTTGTAGAGTGGGCTTTCCGATATGCATGTTGTCTATTAGATAAGCAGTTGGTTGTGTCAAAGAAATCCGTCAACCTCAAACTTAGGCCGTGCTCGAATATCTTGCTGATCACTGGGATAATGGCAACAGGTCTGTATCCATCAATGTCACTTCTCTTTCCCTTCCCTTTGTATAACGGCGATATACGGCTTTCTTTTAATGGGTCGGGAAAGACGCCCTCGCGGAGACATCTATTGTAAATAGTCGCGAGAATTGGAGACAGTTCTGCCGCGACGGAATAAATCAACATTACGGATATGTCGAAAATATCACGGGTTGGTTTTTTGGCTACACGACAGGTGATTATGCGATATACTTCTTCAGGTGTGAACGGTTCGAGCCTGAGGCAGCGGTCCGCGGGAGCGTGTGCGGCGCGCAACGCGGCGAGTGCGCGTGACACGTCGGCGGGCGACGCGCCGCACGCAGCGGCCGCGCCGGCAAATCGACTGTTCATGGCATCGGCCGCAGCCTTTTTCGTTTGAAATTTCGCTCCATCAGAGTCCGTTATGAGATCTGTGAAATCTATTTGATCACGAAACGTGTTACCTTTTTCTTGGTTTATGACAGCCCACATGGATCGAATAGTGTTAATGCTGTTGTTTATTTTGGTAGTATAAAACTGAGCTTTTTTCGCATGCAGAAGGCTAATGTACTTCCCATTCATACTTGAAACTAGATTTTTAACATGTTCGTTCTCTGGTAATTGTTTTCCCAGCTCGATAATTTCGAACAATAACGTCTTAAGGTCGTAAATGTCGCTCGTCACCCACGATTCTCTTCTTCTGTTGTTCATCGTTTTTATCGGAAAACAAATTTCGAATTTATTTCTAATTATGGTAATAACGGATATTATTAGTTTCGCGACTTGTGGGGGGATAGTTTTGCAGATCATTCACGGATACCACCTCGCCGTTTATAGAATGGACGACCGCGGAACACCCTCGTTTCTGTAAGGCACATCTCCACCGGGCCTTCACCTGCTATTCATTATCATCATATCAGCCGAAAGACGTCCACTGCTGGGCATAGGCCTCCCCCAAAGAATGCCACAATGACCGGTCCTGTGCCACCCGCATCAAGCGGACTCCCACGACCTTTACCAGGTACATACTGTTGCCAGGTTAATTTCGTGTGCGCGTAGTAAAGATTGCGTGAGCCTTTGGTAGACTTTTCAAAGGCCTGGTTTGAGAAACCTGAAAGATGAGGTGTCTTTCAAATTTGTACCCGGTTGGCTAGTATTAGCTAGTACTGCACTCAAATTGGTTCAATCGATTTGGGAGCAACGATGCCACAAACAGACACACATGTTAAACTTACGACACTTCTCGTTTTAATCGGGGGCTAAAAATACTGTCAAATAACATTTATTACCACGTTGTTAAGTTATATAGGAGAAATGAAATAAAAAATACATTGAATTTTATACTGAAACAATTTATAGGTTGAGATCATCTTAATTCCTCAACTCTAAAGCCAAATTACAGTGTGTTGCAGCGACTACAATGGGATTGGAGGTGATTAGTTTTGCCGAATACTTATGTTATATATATTTGTTTATTTGGCTTTTAAATTAATCTTGTGGTGGATGTGAATGGTCATGTTTCAAAGAGACCGGTTTATTATCGACCGTGATCACCACAGCTTTGCAGCCGCATTTGTTGTACAGGCAGCATCTCCATCTCTTGTTGACCCTGTTTTTGTAGTCGCTGTGCAGATAGTACATGTATCCGTTTACGACCATGGCAGGGCCGCCCATTCTGTTCCTTTTGTAGTGCCACGAAATAGAGCCTGAAACAATACACGGATAATATACATATACCCTAAGCCTACAAAACCTTAAAAGATCACATCCAATATACGTCATTTGTGTTGCATATGTATACGATTTTTAATCCTATTCCCCAGAAATAGGTTCGATACCGTTTACCGTTTTAGACGTGACTGTACACAGAGAGAACGTCAAAATTAGAAGCCTTGGAACGGAATCTACTATTTTGATTGCCTTGCCAGTATTAGGAACTTCCCGTTGACCTAGAAGTTTGGAAAATTTGGAAAGAAGCAAAGTCTTACAGCACAAGTAAATAGGAAAATCCGAAAACCGTACTGTTTTAATTACATCACAAAAGTAGGCTTACAAGAAATGGTGGGTCCAAATTTTACGGCGTGGTGACGTATTTATAATGTGGGGTGTCGTATGAAAGGGTTTCATCAGGACAAGCCTAAAACAGATTTTAATTATTTTTACGAAACTTTTCCCTCGTTTATTCCTGAAGGTGACAAAACGAAAATGTCGGTGCTTATGTCGTTGGATATTGCCATTTGCAACTTATTTTGATACTCGTATAATAATTAGGTCTTAGAGACTGATTTTTAGGGGAATGCGGAAATATCTCCTAACTAAGGAAGTGGCTAAAGCTCTGTCCAGAATTAAATTCAACAAATGCCCTGGAATTTACAGAATTAGCACAGAAGCGCTAATCTTTGGCACAACAAACTTTTTAATTCCTTTAACGAAATTATGCTACACAAGTTAAAAACACATTGCACGTAGAACCGATGGCCGTTGGGGCGGAAAGGTTCTCGAGTGGCGACCACGTAGTGGAAGGCGCGGCGTGGGTAGGTTCATTCGGTGGCTAATTTGGCCCATCGCTCCACGTGCATCCGACAGACATGTCCAGCCCAGTCCCACTTTAACTTCGCGGACTTGGCACCTACATCTACGTTGCCAGTTTTGGTACGCAGCTCCGTGTTCCTGATCCGATCGAGTATAATATAATAATAAATAATTACATACAATAATTTTATATAGTAACTAACACATATGGGTGTTAATCCAGAAACAGATTGATTGAAATAGTTTAATACCTAATAAAAAATAAAGTATTTTCCAGCACCAACATTACTTGCGTATTCTTGACTTATGATTATGCTCTTTTCTCATAGACACCATTTTCCCCTCAATCGTGTAAACGACCGCCTTGCATCGAGTCCGCGTATGACTCGCACACCTCCACAGAAACTTAGACTTCGTGGATTTGTATCCTCTTTTTGTTCTCATGTGAAACCTGTAGCCGTTACACTCGATGAGCTGAGTCCCTTTAGAAGAAATGACGTACTTGTAATCTGGGAGAGGTACTGAAAAAGTCAAAATACATTTTAAGCTTGTTATTTATTTAGTTCTCTTCTTTTAATTTCATATATCTTTTTTTCCGCAATAACATTTTTAATATTGAAATATCGACATTTGTTTTACCACGTAAATAAAATAAAAACAAATAACAATTCCTTTTTCGCCCGATTTTATTATAAATGATGAGTACAAATGACACACTTCCTCTGGATTTGGTGATGATTATAATTCCATCTTTTTAAAACTAAAATAGGTTTAATGCTTATGACTCCAAAGGTTGCGTTCGTCTAACTAACGGTATAATGATAACATTATGATAACTTAAGAGTTATCATAATTCCGTTAGACGAACCCCTGGTATCCCTGGTTATTAGACAATTTTTAAGGTTCCGTAGTCCCGTATAATTTCGCCATGTCCGTCTGTCAGTTCGTCCGTCTGCGGTTTAGCTCAGTGACCCTTACTACTAGAAAGCTGTAAAACTATTTTTCAACTAATTGATCCGTTTGCGTGATATTGGGCTTTAAAGTTCTAATTTTTGTTCGAGCCAAGTGTCCTCCCCACCCTGCCGGCTAAATGGGTACTAGGTACTGGCCTACTAGGTATGTGAAAAAACTCGTGGCAGTAGTAAACATACTACATTTAAAAAGAAAACTATCAGTACTAAGTAGGCATTACTAGTTAACGATTACTAGTTAGTTTTCAGCCGACGCAACCGCACTGTTAAGTTGGCGACTTCGCACGCGCGTGTCAATGTAACAAAGACAGACAGGCAACTACAGAACTCTACACTGCGCGTAGCCCGACACACACTTGGCCGGTTTTTATATAAAATTTTCATTGAATGAAATGCTGAAGACACATCCAGTGATTGCTGAGGTTGTAAACACTCATCTCATCAGTGAGATCTTATTTAACTTGCAATAGAGTCTCCTTTCTAATGCTTCAATCTTGTAGTTTTTTTTTTGTGGATCGTTATATTCTTCTTCTGGTACCTCTCTGATTTTTCTGCACTCGATAACAGCCTTTTGCTACCTTAAAAAATCCTATTTTACGCGATCTCAATCACACTAAGTAAATTCAGTTAAGATGCTGTCAACAACATGCGATAAATACTGCGTTCTATGGTGGGTGTCACAATAGAACACAGTATTTATTTTAAAAAAAATCGGTGATTTAACAAGGGCTTGTCCATAATATTACGTCATCTCAAAATTGGAGGGAAGGGTCTGACCATTGGATGACGGTAGCATGACGCAGCAGGGGGAGGTCTTATCGAAGGTGATATCATCTCTCGCATCTTCAAACTTTATATATTTCTTTCAAATCATCTGACATAATTTGTCGGCCATGAAATTACCTAGAACAGGCGTTTGCACCAAAACACGTATACTATCCCTATATAACTTCATTCAATGCGTAGCGCATTTTGGATCTGAGTCACAAAGCTTCAATATTGATCGACTCATCATTTCTTCTCATGGTTATGCTGGTTAAAGATGGCCACAATCTTATTGTCGACCATGTGGAGACACGCACGGCAGTACTTGTTCTGCGTGCAACACCATCGCTTCCTGTAGGTCTTGTTGTTCCCAGGCTTTAGATAGAATGTGTGGGCACCCAGTTTTATATTTATTTTCCCTTTCTTCGTCTTAAGTAAGCTCACTGAAATATTAGTTCAATTTAATATTCGTCATGTTACATGAATTCAAAACTTATTTCATGATGTTCAGTTATCTGAGCAAAACACTTCAGTCACAAAAAATATTTCTTGCTCGTTTACCTATACAAGACGTAACTTCATTAAATACTGACAAGTTTTGATTACTTTGGTTTAGCACGTACCTACTACAAAAAGCAACGCTTCTAAAATGGTTTCAATTTCATAATACCAATCAATTCCCCTAAGTAAAACAGCTAATTTTAATTTTAGATTTAATCAAGTTTTGTTGCATTGGTAAGTATTTTATTACTACATACAATTGTTCGTTTATCGTGACTTTAATATTCGCTTAGCGATAAAATATGATCATGATCGACAGTAATTAAGTGGAAATGTGATTTTTAAATTGAAGCAACACTTATCGTCATTTCCTAACATTAACATACTGTCCCTTAGCCGTCGTCAAGAGCACAGGGGGTTCGTGGTTATGTTTTAACATGGTCGCCAGAACGCTGTTCCCTTTATCCAGGACCAAGGCAGCCTGGCATCCTGCGTAGAGCTCTGTGTACGCGCTCAAATTCTTCAACGCTCAGTTTTTAACTACATTGTAATGGGAACTAGTCTTATTATGTATTTATTGTAAAAAAAAAGTAATACAACTGTTGTACCTAACAACATTTTCATCACTATTCGGCTGATTAAAAACTGTAATAAATATGTAGTCTAATATATATACAAATCTGTTCATCCCAAAAATGTAAAACAAGTCAATAGTACAGAACACAGAATGAAAAGGAAGGACGGACCTGACATTCGTAGCACATCCACTTTGCCGTCGATTTCAAAGCTGAAGGTCATGACCACTTTGGCCCTTGACTCTCCAAATCGGTTTTGGCTAAGTTAGACGCACAGATCTACGAGTGATATTGTTTAAAACAATATTCAATGCACAGGGCTACTTTACACACATCACAGCGCCAAGCCGTCCTAGCTGTAACCTTTCTTAAAGCGCACCACTTGCACCGAGCTCTGGACGAGCTACCCCGCTCCGGGTAATGCCCGCCGATTATAGGCTCGGCTTGGATAAATCGGCTATCGTCTTCTATTTCTGAAAAATCGTTTATTGGTCACAAACAGCGTTTATATAATTAAGAAAGGGTGGGGACCTTCTAGTAAGTATATAGCAATACTTGTGACAGAAGATCCTGCTCTTCCAGCATCAAGTTTAGAGGTATAACCAATATAGAAGTTAGATAAGTTAAGTATGGTACCCTAAAACCCATGTTTGATTTCAACAGTGGAATTCGCCTATAATAAGTTATATAAGTGGTAGGCACACAAAAATTATCTGTGGATTCATAAGGTTTGTTTTCAAGTCAACCACTCAAATCATGCGAATAATTTCCTTAGACTTAAGACTTATTCGGCTGTGCGGATTTGGTGCGATGCCAGTAAACTGTATCGAGTTAGTCCAGATTCTTAACTGCGAGCCTACATTTCAATGAGTACTTCCTGATTTGCGCAGGATGTGCGGAATCGGCGCTGTACGCTTGCAGGACTGCAACCGTACCGCCGATTCCCGCGCAATGTGCGCTGCGCTAACAGTATACCGACGAAGACATCAGTTAAACTCTCTGTAAAATAAATAATACCGTATACAGATTCCACCCCGTCTCATGAGGGAGCGGCCTTCGAATATACCAAAGATCATGTAGTTTTCAGCGCACCCAGTGGCTAATATCATTAGAGAACTTACTCAATTTCCTCATTAATAACTGTGAAAGTCATCTACACTGTATGTGACACGTCTTAAACTGATAGGCAAATTTTGCAAATGACCAGCAGGGCAATTGTGTAACATTTTGCACGTGCTTTATTTAGGACATATTAACTATCCTTTGACAGTTTGTAACAGGATGGGTATACTCGCTAGCGAATTTCTGAATGTTTGTTATATAAATATTAATATAAGGAAAAAGAGGAAGACGAACTATTATTTCATACTCAAAGTTGGAAAATAAGCTACGGTAGCCTAGTGGTTCAGGCATGCGGCTGTCACAATTGGCCATATCTTCAGGTATTCTTAAAGAAAAGCACACAGCAATAGTAGGTTTACTCACTTTGTAAATGAGAGCAAATTACAGTAGTCTTTCGTTAGAGTTTATTATAATTTGTTCAGCGTTCCCGAGTAACTTCAGTAGCTTTAAGTCTTCGTAGACGGTGCGTCGTAGGTGTGTCGAGGGATTTCTTTAGGTAGGTAGATGTTTCTATTTGCTGCCGTTCCCGAGGATGTCTGGGTCGTTCTTCTTTTTTACCGACAATGAACCGAGGTTTTTCTGTTTTTTTGGTTTTTGAACTATCGAAAATTGTGGTTTTGAAGTGCGATTTAAAAAAAATGCATAGGTTTCTTCATTAGAACTAATTAAAGTTTCCTTTCTGGCCAATATAAATATTTATTTACGGTTGGTTTCTAAAAAAAAACATGTGACAAAGTGGACTCTTTCAGTGGGGATAACATTTTGGTTTACCACTCTGTCACGGCATTCTACGAAAAAAAAAACATTAAAAAAATGCTAGTTAGAGAAAGTGAAATATTAAATATCCCTAATTAATAAAATAATATGGACGTTCATTCGAACATTATAAAACCGTAAACATCATTACTCAAATGAGATGCCGTAATAAGACGAAGGACAGGCTATTGTCGGTCGAAAAGAAGAACGACCCGTCTTCAGTTTTTCTTAATAAAGTTATAACTTATAAGTTGACATAGTATATCTCATGTTAGTAAAAAACAAAAACGAAGAATTTAGCGTGTATTACAAGCAAACATTTTCAGGATACTAATTTGTAGTACAATCAAGTGAATCAACTCTATAAATTAAAAACTATCAACAATCCATTAAGTCTAAATAATACGTCACTCATATTTAATTGTTTCCAAAATTTTTATATTGCCATTCAAGATCATCTCGAGTAGTATGTACATCCTTAAAAGCCACTATTTCGTTCCCGATGGTCTGCACGGATGCTTTGCAGTGATACATGGCGTGTGTGGTGCACCTCCAAAGGGTTTTGTACGAGGATTTACGGTTAATCCTATATTTGTTTCCTCTGTATATTAAAATCTGACTTCCTCTGCTTGAAGTAGAGAATATCGCTGAAATGGATAAATAATTAAATAAAAAATTAATGAGTACCTAAGTGTACCTAGGTAGAGGTCTAATTTATTTAGGCGTGACGGGTGGAGTGAGACGCATGAGCGTGTTTAGTATAACAGTCCTGGCAGAGTGGTCGTGGTCATCACATACGGGGTGGCAAGAACACTACTCAAATACTCATTAACATTTTATTGGAGAATAAATATAAATCCAAAAGGCGGACTTAATTCAAAGGATTCACCTATAACACAAAATATCTAGTAGTATTATAAGTGCATAGATAATGACACATTTTTCTGATAAATCAAATATATTTTGTTAAATACGAAATAGCGTCGTAATTGGGAATGGATGAAAATTTTAGAAATGCCTGATTATTGTTTTGGTGAATAACCTTCCTTAGCACCATAAAAAAGTTTCAGATTTTTCAGCTGCGTCAATTTTTTTTGAAAAATATTAACAGTTTCCTTACTTACGTTTTGGGTCAGTTACGGCACCTTCCTCGATCGGTCTCATATTACAAAAAAATATATTAAATATGTGTGGTAAACTGACACTGGCAATGATATTGACACTTGCAGCAGCTATATTGATCATTACCAGTGTCAGTTTACCACAGATATTTAAGATAGTTTTTTTATAATATGAGACAGATCAAGGAAAGTGTCTATTTACCGTTATTGACCCAAAACGTAAATGAGGAAATTGTTCATATTTTTCAAAAATAATTGTCGCAGCTGAAAAATCTGAAACTTTTTTCTGGTGCTAAGAAAGGTTATTCCTATCACCAAAAAAAAAATCAGGCATTTCTAAAATTTTCGTCCATTCCCCATTGAAAAATAATAAATATAAATTATATTGTACAATTGTAAATTTGCTTGAAGTTTTATGGAAATAACTATGACTAAAATCTCACACGTTAACTTAACCTTATTTATATTAATCTTCTCTAAACGTTTCCTTTTGACCAACACTGGGTAATATGCGTACCTTTAGTACACACTACCGTTGTACCAATTGTCTGAATAGAAGCCTTGCAACTATATTTACCATGACTAGTACACCTCCATATAATCTTGTTTGCTATTCTTGAATTGTTTTTGCCAGAACACACGTAAGCTTGTCTGTAGTTGATACCCTCGTATGTCAATATTAGGTTGCCTCTGCCATTGACGGCAAAAAAAGCATTTTGTCCTAAAATAAAACAGCATTTTAACTTTGTTTACTTCACAGGAAACCTCGTACCGGGTTGTTAAAATTAAGTCATGGGTTATGGACTGTACGAAGCACCATCGTCACCTACTGCTGGCCACAGGAATCCTTTCATGGATAAGAGGGAATGTGTCAAAAATCATTTTCAGTTAAATACAGTGAAAGATACCTGGGTCAAAATAGAGATTTATATTTGCGATTTTCTTGCGGACATACCTAACCTTGTTGATGCCTAAGAATGAGTTATTCAATACGGAATCCTGTGTGTGGAATACATGTGGGCATAGCTTACTCGCTATTGTAACAAAAAAAAACACAAGCACAAATCCAAAAAATCACGTAACCAAACCCACCGAACGACGAAGAAAGCTTTATAGAATCTGCTTATATAGGCAGTTAGCCGACGACCGCTCTCGTCGGCACACGCGCTGCGCGTGCGGTGCGGGGTTTTTGGCATAATGTTTTATAAAAATACCTACGCGTTTTCTTAATTCCACGGAGATCACGCGTTACCCTCGGACACGTCGAAAAAACGTTTTTTATTCAGTGAGTTTAACTGATAATTATTATAATATGAATAAAATGTGGGGCAAACTAATATTGATTATGTAAACCGATATAAAAATATAAACTAGAATTTCAATCTGGAGTTATGAGTTTTTGTTTAAACCCACTTAGGTAGCGGACGCTGCCACTGAACACAATTTTTGGCACATTGTTTTCTTCAAGCATATAAAGAGCATCAGAACGTTTAAACATATCTGTTCACTTGTTCAGGTATCATAGAGACTGAAGTATATGTAGTGTGTGATATTATTCAAAATTATCAAACAAGTAGTTAAAGTTATTTTGACACGGTACATGTAAAACTGCCACCCGAAGAAATGCCCTCTCTGTTTGGTTGTATAGCAGAGAGGTAAAAAATATAGAAACTGCAAAAATATTAGTATTACATACTTTATTCAATAGCAATTTTACCAACAAATACTTATGAAGTACATGGAAAAAAAGGAAAATCTAAACAATAATAAGACATTTTTTATACTTTGCACTCTACTATAAACCAGTAGTGCTCATCAAAAATAAAGTGACTATCTTTTTGTGTGAATCATTGCTCCGGAGTACACAGAATAAAGAATATTGCTTACGAACTTGGTCCTCTATATAAACAAAACTGATGCAAGACCGCTAGAAAACCCTTATCATGGCATCTCGCTCTATCGCATAGCACATGCTCTTTTGCCTAGTTAAGATTGTGACGTTCTGTGTGACACTGGCACGTTATAGTTAGTGTTGGCTGTCCGGCGGTGTCAGCCGCGTTCGGGTGAACTTGTACCTCGGAGGTGAGTGAGAGCAGAGTTTTGCCGAAGTGGAAAAAAGGATAGCTGGTACTGGGGAAACATAACTAGAGGGAGAGAATTTCATAATATAATAGTTGTCGCAAACATATCAACCAACCATTCAGAGTAGCACTTTGAAGCTACTCAATAGTGTGTACAGCCTTCAAAACGATCAGTTCGTTTCCGATAGTAAGAATCATGGCCTTACAACTAGTATGACTGGTGCATCTCCACCTAACCTTGTCTGTGCTGGAAGTCTCATTGCACATCATATATTCGAAGCCCCCATATGTCAGAGTCTGGTTTCCAGAACTAGACGTAGAAAATACTAAGTAGGCAATTACTTCGTCTTCTGAAAGTAAAAACAGAATCCTTGATTAGATTTATATGCAAATTCAAAATGAAACCATATCGATAATGTATCAATTCGGGTAGATGATTTTAATTTGATAAACAAATGGGAAGGTCGCGGGAGCCCGCTGGATGCGGGTGGCGCAGGACCGGTCAATTTGGCACTCTCTGGGGGAGGCCTATGTCCAGCAGGTGACGTCTTTCGGCTGATATGATGATGATGAAACAAATGGGTACTTTAAGGCCAAGGCTGTATATGTATACATATATATAAATCGTAAGGAAACCAAACCGGCCCGTTTGCTGAAACTTACTCAGCAACAGATATAATTAATTCCTACAATTTTACTCTAACTATGTTGTGCAGGACGATAAAATCCCCTATAGTCATTATGACCACCTTCCTATTTTGCGTGCACCAACGCCAATGAGCGTTGCCCCTGGATTCGTGGTTGAGCCACATGAGCCTCTACCTGATGCCTCTGTGAATAAGGATCCTGCTCCCATTAAATGGCATTGCAAAAACAGCTGGCTCTGGAAAACATACAGAACATTTTATGAAAATTAATGTGAATTATGAAGACGAGATCCTATAACGACATGCAAGTATTATTATATGAAGTACTTGCAACTCGGGTTTTGGTTTGGTTTTTCGCTGGACATAGCGTGGACTGCACACGACAATGAAAATATATCTGTATACCGTATCTCTTAGCTTAGGTTAATATCCTCTTATATAGGTTAGTACGTTAGTTTTAGTTTATCGAACGGACCCACTGAAAATCAGCGTCGCTGCACTCTGTAAGTCGACTCATGCTGAGTGGACTCCTTTTTTGATACAACACTAGATTTCATTTTTTTTAGATTTAAGCCATATGTTATGTATATTCCTGTTGTTGTTCCAAAATAAATTTATTCTATTCTATTCTATTCTAAGTATATTGTAATACATACAATCGCTCGGTACCTAGACTCTCATTCGTGTAAAATATGTGAATGATTTAAACGAAGCATTCATTTCATTTTTATAATTTCAAATATAGGCAAGTCATATTTAATAATTTTGTATTGACACAAAATTATTAAATATGACCTAGAAAACAAAACTGCCGCAATAATTTACACAAAATTTAAACAAGTTTACTAATTAGTAATAATTAAAATTCGACACATAGAAAGTATAGAAACTATACATATTACATTTGAATCTATTATCTATATCCACACGGATATACATAGGTATCCGATATTATCTATATCGTGAGGAATCCAAATAATTTTAACAGCGTGTTCCCGAGGTCCTTGGAAGTAAAAAAGTCATATAAAGTAAACTTACTTTTTTTATAAATTACAAAATTTTGATTTACCCGTAATAACAACCTAATTTAAAACAATTAAAACGTTAAGAACAGAACTCTTACATTTTTTTTACATATTTTTGATCACTTTTATTAATTTATTATTACTAAACAGTATGGATAGAAAACTTAATAATTATAATAATAAATTTATTTTGGGATAACAACTTAACATTTTACTTACACATTTTAAGGCCTCCTATTAGGGTATGTAGACACTCTGTGTCAGGAGGACTTGCTCTTCCGGAGTTCGTAAGTACATCTTGCTATTTTTTTACCCACTAGTTATCAAACAATTTATATTAAACATGAGTGCGTGTGTGTGTGTGTGTGGTAACAATATTTATTAATTAATGATAACTACATTACATTTTCAAATCAAAGTTTATTATTCTTAGACCCCGCAGAGGAAAAAGTGTAGATATTTTTGTTTCTTACATGTGTTTTTGCCTCATGTCCTTACAGGTAAAACATCTTCTACTTACTTACTCAGTTATAACCAGTCATTAAGAGTCGCTTTACAGTCATAGTATTTTAGTGCATATATATTGAGCTTTTTGTGTATTAAGTTATACAAGTGTGCAGCTTGTGCTTCAAACTGTCTAGCAGATTTACTGAGGGGTACAGGAGCAATAGGACGAGCTCTTCTTTGATACACAGCGACAGTTTTGTAAGGTAAGTTTTGTGAAGTCTTAAAACTACGGCTACGACATACAATTTTCGCATACTAAAGAGTTCAATCATTATAAAGCTCGGGTGTAGGATAATTAATTAATTCAGAAGAAGTAGGTAGGTACGTAACAAATATGTGCGGGCCAAGTTGAGTACGTAGTAAGTCAGCTTTAAATTGTAAGCAAGCTTTACGACTCCGGATACTTGGTGGCACACTGGAATGCAAAAACGACAAGACACGTTCCAGCTTCAATTGCAATTGCTGTTTCATCACTGGATACGATGGTTCAATATTATTACAATCGTATTATTGCAATTCCTACTGCATGTAAATTTTCTTTAGGTTAAGTAACATTGCGAAATAAAGTTCTTTTCGATATTTCTTTGACAACAAGAAAAATAAATTAGTATCACATTTTTACCAATAAATAAAACATACCAAAGTTTACTCGGAAAATATCAAGCTACATATTATTTATGCTTTTTGTAACGGTTTTATTCTAAATACCTGAGAATCTAAAAAGGACGCTTTGACCATAGTAAGCTGTGCCGTCAATAGTCTATTTCACTACAAACTTCACATAACAGAGCCTATTCTAACGTTTCATAAAAAGTTGCTATACGACTGTCAGTCAAATACGGTATATCTACGGTAGACATTACTTAATGTGTTCAGTGGTGTGATCATTTTTCGTTTGCACAATATAGTCGCCGATGGTTATGACAGCGGCTTTACATTTCTGCCTAGTGTGTGTTGTGCATCTCCAGCGAATCTTTTCGCCAGTTTGCGCGTGCAGCCTGTATTTGATGCCATTCAGCGTCAGAACCTGGTTACCTCGCATGTTGACAGAGAAGAACGCTTGGCCTACAAAATAAACAGGCATTTATTTATGTCAGGCTTAAATGAGGGAATGTTAGTCCGATACTCCGATTGGGGCCAGTTGGATTTAAGACTCGCAAGCTAGTCGAAAATCCTACTATGAGGATGAGGAACGATTAATAGAAGGTTGATTGATATAACAGGATATATAACGAACAACAGATCTGCGTAAACTTAGCCAAAGGTATCTAAAATAAATAACAATAATTGTGACATAATATTTATTTCCACATTTATACAATACAATTTTTATACGATAACAATAGTGCACTTAATAGTCCTACGCCAGAAAAGGAATTTAAATTTCTAAAGTTGCTTCAATTGTTACGAATTAATCTGGGCTTTACACAGAAGCATTTCTTCTTATTCGCAATTAGTATTGTACACAGACGCATTCTTTACAAAAGCAATTCACCACATTCGTTATTCACTACGGGATACTGCAACATATCAATACATTCGTCATTTAGCACAGAAGTAAAAAATTAGATTTGTTAAGTATCACAAATGTGCAAAATTGAATCCCGTCTGTGAAGAATTGTAAATAAGTAGGAAGGAATACTTCGATGTAAAAGTGAGAAATGTGAAAAATAACAAATGTAATGTGTGTGTGATCTTCTGCGAAGAATTGAAAGTTGCTTTTGTGTAAAATCTAGCATAATCCGTTGCAACTGTACCAAAATTGCACACATCTCATCACCAGAACTGAGTAGTATGCGTGTCTTTGGCAAACACAATGACGTCACCGACGGTCATGACCGATGCCTTGCACCGATACTTGGCGTGTGTGGTGCACCTCCAGCGGATCTGATGTTTGCTGTGACTGTTCCGTCTGTATCTGATGCCGCGATACAAGAGAATTTTGCTTCCGTTGGCCGAGTATGTAAAAACAGCTTGTTCTGCAAAAAAACATATAATTCGATGTTAATGCTCTTAAAATACAAAATACATATAGTAAGAACAATGACAATTTCAACAGTACATCTGTGAGAAATAAAACATGAATTGAACTCGTTTTGACTGTATAATGAGGACTATCTTATATCGGCCTAATTCAAAAATCGGCTAAGATAGTAGTTTCAACACTAGAAATAATTCGAAATAAGTATTTATGTTGAAACCAGTTATCTTAATAACAGACATAAGGGGACAAGGATATCTTTCCATGCTTTGAATCTCGATTCAGTCCCAGTTGTGTCCTTCTGTAAGTGGAGATATCTTTATGGCATGCCGGTAACGGCATATTTTAAATGTCGCATCGGGCCCCTGCAGTAGTAAATCATCATCATCATCATATCAGCCGAAAGACGTCCACTGCTGGACATAGGCCTCCCCCAGAGAGTGCCAAATTGACCGGTCCTGCGCCACCCGCATCCAGCGGACCACGTACCGGAAGGCGCGGCGTGGGTAGGCCCCCCACAAGGTGGACTGATGACCTGGTAAAGGTCGCGGGAGTAGTAAATACTCCTACTCATAAGTGTGTGTAGGGTCTACATATTCAATTACTTCTCCAATTTTTACAGCAATATATGGTTCCTATATATATATTTATGGGCTTTTATGTTATTTTCTCTTTGTTCGTGCTTATATATTTTGATTATGTATTCAGGTTAGGTGTACTCAAAAGTATTTTTTTATTTGTTTTTGTTTGTATTTTTCAATTTTGGTACATACCTAACTCACAATTTTCATTTGCTGAAAGGTTAACTGGAAGAGATCCCTTAAAGGGATAAGCTCGCCTTTGTACTTCCTTGTTTAGACTTCAGTAGCCAAAATGGCAAAAGCGGAACCCTTATAGTTTCGTCATGTCCGTCTGTCCGTCTGTTCGTATATCACAGGCATTTTACTCGAAAAATATAAGGTGTATTTGAATAAAATTTTGAGGATAGGTGTACTTTGTTAGCCACTAAATAGTTCAGTAATGAAATCACAAAAAAAATATTTTTTTGGGGAGCAAACTGCAAATTAAAAAAAATAATTTATAAACCACGTGTAGCATCAATCGACAGGCCTTTAAAATAAATATAAGGTTTCTCAGTATTTTTTTTGATTAAGTGAATAGAGTCGGAGATAATCGCCCCGAAAGTACCTAACCAAAATTGTGTCCCTCTAATTTTTGAACGGTGTAATTAAAAAAATATTAAAAACAACATTATATTATTCAATTCATTCATCGAAAAAATTATTTTGAACAAGATCGGCTCAAAGGTTTTCGAGATATTGCTGAAAAACTGCCTTCCCTATAGAAAAGGACGTAAGTGCTGTAAGATTCCTGTGACGATACAACCTTTTTCATAGCCCGGAACCCTTAGTTGTGCCAGGATAAAGGTAGAAACAAAGTTCCACTGATGTACATATTTGCCCCCAAAATATGCATTTTTTCTTGTACTACTAAGGGGGTGGGCATATAAAAAGCCGGATAACGAAATGAAAATGCAAACTAGTGAACGAAAATTCCTGTCATATCCAAAACTAAATCAAAAAAAACCTTCAACTTATCTTAATCTTAAAGTATCATGTATAACAATTAGTATAAAATACGGTTATTTTAACATAGGCACCGTGCTTTCTTACTCATTTAACTAACAAGATTAATCATAACCACAGTCTAAACTTATGCATGTATAAAAACAACTATCATACTGACACAAGCAAAATTGCTTGCTTACTAGGAGGCTCCAACCTTGTCTATTTGTAAAAATCCTTTTAAAACCTTTTTTTTTTTAATTTTCATTTTTTCACTGTATACATCTCTAGTCAATATTTAAAATCATTTATGTACAGTCAATGGTGAACGAATACGTACATAAATAAGGAAATAAAAATCTGTCCCTACACGTCTTCATGCCCTTATTTATATAATATAGTAATTCTATACAAAATAGTCATTCGTTTGGAACTCGTGGGTAAAAAGCGATTCAGGATCCCATAGGAATAGGACACTTCGATATGGAGCCGGTACACAGCGACGATACTTACTCGTAGGATCTTCGTCCTGTTACGGTCCAAAACAGAAAAAGATCGCCACAAATTTCATAGCAGGATCCGATTTTTAGAGTTATATAGGTTAGTAAAAGACTGCTCGAATGTACTCATGCTTGGGAGTTTGGCGCGAATAAAAATTATAACAAATATTTTGGAATTAAAAACCGACTGCCAACAGTCCAGACGGATCATTATGGATGACTCACTGTTCATTGTACCAAATTATTGACACTTCACTTCATTAAGAACAAATATTTAGATAAAAAAAGAAACACAGATACATTAGAATATATGGTCGTTCTTGAAGTATTTGATAATCGGTCTAAGTATAAAAATAGATTAAATATAATTGGGAATTTGGTTATGCCGAGGTTTGTTAAAAAAAATACTATTGTTGCCAAAATCTCTGATCATAAGAAGAGGTTGTGATATGTACGTCCCTATAGTACACTATTGTGTCACCGACTGTGTGCACCAACGCCTTGCACCCATGCTTCTCGTGGGTGGAACACCTCCACCTGACCTTCGGGCCTTTGTTGCTGTTCATGCGGAACTTGCAGCCGTTGACGATGAGGATCCTTTTCCCTCTGTTTGACGTGCTGAACGCGACAGAGTATTCTGGAAGGAAATGGGAATAGGTTTAGTCAAAGAGGAATTTATCGTAAACGTCTATGGAACTGCCGCTCAGGTGGATGTCTTATTGTATAAAGTTTATTATTATTATAAAAATAAATAAATAAATAAATATAGTGGGACAATTCACACCACTTGATCTAGTCCCAAACTAGGCAAAGCCTGTACTATGGGTACTAGACAACGGATAAACATACTTATATTGATAAATACATACTTACGTAGATATTAAACATCCAAGACTCGAGAACAAACATTCGTATTCATCATACAAATATCTGCCCCGACCAGGGATCGAACCCGGGACCTCAAGCTTCATAGTCACTGAAAGATTTGCTTTCGCTTGATACACTGCTCTCCTATTGCTGAACATTGTGCTCGCACAACTTGTTTCTTCTTTCTATTCGATTGTGAAATATTAATATTCTGATATGGCCATTGGCCACCATCGTTCTAAAGTAGAAGGGTTTAAAGCAAACTTCTCCTCAACTGAAAATTCAATCGTAATCACACAGTACTGAATAGAATATAGTTACACCACAAGAAGACAGTCTGTCGTCTCAGTCAGACAGTGTACTTTAAAGACAGGTCGCATAACCTTCCTCGTAATACTTAAGTACCTGCCAGAGGACATATCCAGTTTAGTATCGTGTTTAGGCTATGAAATAATACATTAATTCAAGAGTAGATTTATTCACTAAAAAGAAAGTAATATATCACAGAAAAACCTTTTAGGCTAAAACTATACTAAAGTTATGTGTTGCTGCAAAAAAGTAAACACGTATAGTATAATTAAATTACATTCATATAATTAAATGCGTTATTTCTTAATGTTAAACATTGAAGTATACTTGAAAACTTATTTTTCAACCATTCGAATACGACTAAATGATTTATAAAATGATAAAACTCATAGTACTATCCTAACAGCCTATGCCTCGGTGGCAGTATAATTATTTATTATATTATGTCTTATATGTTAATAAGTAGCTCTACAAGTTACTGAAATAATTACCATAATTAACTACATACAACACAATTTTAATGTTATAGTACCAACAAACAAAGGCCGTAGAACTAGTCTAACTTTCGTATGACTGTATCTATTCTGTAACATTAAAATACATTAAATACACTCCAGGCCTTAGTCATATATTTTTTTAATTCAAATACGGATACTTGATGGCAGGGTTGACGACGCAGGGCGGGTGTGTGTGTTCGTCCCGCACCGAAACGACGTTGTTGTACACCATGACGATCCGCGCCTTGCAGCCCTTCGCGTAGTGTGTCGAACACGCCCAGCGGGTCGTCTCGCGGCGCGACGACGCCGAATGCCTGTAGTACGTGTACCCGTTGAGTTTCAGCATCCTGTTCCCTTTTTGTGACGTCACGAACGATACTGGAAGGGAAGCGGAGGTTTAGAGGGAACTCGATTGGACAGTGTAATGTGTGGAACGATCTAAGCCAAAAAGTCGCGGTTCACAGTGGTGATTGTATGATACCTACAACTTATTGGCTTAGAAAATAGATTAAGATATAAGACTTATTTATACACATTCATATTCTAAGTTACTATTATTCTATTTACCTTAAACGTAGGGTTTATCAAGCTGATGTTAGAATATAAGTAGTTAAAATTATTCAAAATATTTTGTTTACGAACGAACTTTATTTGGGGAACGCTTTGAGTAAAACATCGTCAAATGCAAATGTAAATTTATTATATTGCATTTGACACAGATTCTATAACAAACATCTAATATAAGTAGTTAAAATTATTCAAAATATTTTGTTTACGAACGAACTTTATTTGGGGAACGCTTTGAGTAAAACATCGTCAAATGCAAATGTAAATTATTATATTGCATTTGACACAGATTCTATAACAAACATCTAAAATTGCCTTAGGTACTACATACTACCTACTACTGAATCACAAAAACAAAACAAACGCAAAAATAAAAGACATCTTTTCATACATGGGTATATGATATATCATATTATAGACTAGAACATTATTATTTTATTATCAATTATTCTACACAGACAAGCCGACAGGTAACAACAATTATCTATATTGCATTTATTACGAGTCGAGTAAAGTAATCTCAATATTCTTTATATCCTGGCCCAGTCCAGACAATCAAGAATTGGGCGAATTAAGAAAATTTTCTTCTTAGATTAATGGTTGTTCAATATAACTACAGTAGCCTAGTGGTTCAGGCATGCGGGTGTCAGCGGCAGGTGTGGGTTCGAATCCCAGCTCGTACCAATGAGTTTTTCGGAACTTATATACAGAATATTTACCGTTAGCTTTTCGGTGAAGGAAAACATCCTGAGGAAACCGGTCTACTCCCAATAAAGTCTAGTTTTCCCTCTGGGTTGGAAGGTTAAATGGCAGTCGCTTTCGTAAAACTAGTGCCTATGCCAAATCTTGGGATTAGGTATACAAGCGGACCCCGGGCTCCTTTAGGGCACAACCGGGAGTAACGCTAGGTAGATGATTACTAATGGTTGTACATATGAATCAATTTTAATTCCACTCCAGCCATAAGCGGCATACGGTTCGGCTATAAATGTGTCCTATTTAATACCAGGGCTGTTCTAAAAGTTTGTAGCTGTGAGAAACCTATTTGCTCAATTATACTTTATTTTACCACCGATTAAAACCTTTTTTAATTGAGTATAAAATACTGGCCGAAAATAATAGACAGACTAATTTGACGAAATAAAAAAGTTGCTTTAAAAAATATATGTCAGGCATTGTTACGATTGCAAAATGAACGTTACCCGAGAAGATATTCGTGTGATAATTTATTACGACTACAAAAGTGGTTTAAACAATCTCACAAAAACTTACACATAGCTTTTGGGGAATCTGCTCTTTCATTAGCCACTGTCTCCTTTTGGTTTGGAGAATTTAATCGAGGTAGAAAGTCCTTCAAATACGAAGTCAGGCCCGGGAGACTTTCGGTGACTCATGAAAATGTCATCAAAGTGGAGTGGCTAGTTAAAGAAAAGCGGAACATTACACATAGGGAGATACAGGATGAACTTATATTGGATCACAAGCTGTTTCCAATATTTTAATTGATCACCTGAAAGTACGGAAGATTTCTTCCGTACTGAAGAGCAAAGAACCGGGGTAGATTGATGCAAATATGTATATGCTTGAAAAATTTGATAGCGGCAGATCACAGCAATGACCTACATCCTGACAACTGATGAGTCGTAGATATATAGCTACGAACCACTTACCAAGCAGCAGTCAACGCAATGGGTATTCGAAGAAGATACTTTGCCTTCGAAAGTTGTTCGTGGCAGGTCGGTTAACAAAAAATGATAGCCGTTTTTTTTTCGACGCAGTGGTCCTGTGGCAGTCATTCCTTTCGAAGACAGAAGAACTGTCACTAGTCAATGGTATACGGAAGTATGCCTGCCTCAAGCCTTTGAACAGCTCGGCGAAGACCGTCCGAGGAGCGGTACCCGCGGCATCTTTTTCACCAGGATAATGCCTCCGCTCACATGCTGCTCGGCCCCTCGATTTTTTGCACACTTCCGGTGTTTAATTATGGCCGCACCCACCATACAGCCCCGATCTGGCCCCTTGAGATTTTCTTTTGTTTCCCACCATAAAAAAAACTTGCGAGGGCGAAGTTTCAACAACCCAAAAGACGCAGTTGATGAATTTAGGGGTGCATTTCCCGCCTTCCGCAAGATCGATTTTTTTCTTGTTTTGAAAACTGGTTTGGACGAATGCAAAATTGTATCAATGTTGCAATAGAGTATTTTGAAAAAATGTAAATAAATAATAACCATATCTATATGTTTTTTGAGTAGCCCAAATTTTCAGAACAGCCCAGTCAACAATATATTATCATCATGGACTAATTTGGCGTCGAGTAATGTAAAAACGATTAAAAAAACTTTTCACGCGACATACTGCCAAAAAGACTAACAATTCCGAAAAGCTAGAATTTTTTTTCGATAGTAGGTACCTAACTAATAACTAGGTAGCCGAATCCGATGTAAAGAAGTGCGATAATGTTAGGAACATGATTATCTATTTGCTTTCGAACACTGCACGGGGAACGTATGCTGTATGTTATAGGAGAAGATCCTAGCTCCCTCCGTGTACACGACCGCCTTACAGTTGTACTTCGCATGGGTAGTACAACGCCACCGCACTCGCTGGTTCGACTCGTAGTTCTTACGAAATCTGAAGCCTCCCATGACGAGAACTAGCGCTCCGCCTCGGCCCTTCACGAACTGTGCTGATAGAACTGGAAGGCATAGAGATTAGTACATAAATGTGAGACGGGTTTACAAAAATATTTTTTTTCTCAGTCAGGCACTATCATAAAATCAAATTTGCTAGAGACATACATTATACCTAAGTATACCTTTGAAGAGTCTTGCTCACCGGCCTAAAACCCAGGCGCTACCTATATGACTTCGACATCTGTCGAAACTCGTCAAGTTCTCTAGCTTATTAGGTGCAAAACACAAAGATTATTACCTCCTTCATACATATAGGTATAGGTATATACTCGTAACAATGTCCAAGAGTTTTAGAAGCAAATATAAAAATAATAAATAATTTGGAAAACAATGTAGGTAGTTAAAAGAAATTTGGTATAATCTGTTAACCATTTATATATACAACACATGAAAAAAGACACTGTAGGTGTAAGCAGTCGTTTTCAAAGCAAAACCATTTAATATCTACTCAATTTTGAATACAATAAAGTAAAATACCCTACACCAAATTAGACAAAGACGAACTAATTAATTGGTTGATGTATAAATGAAAGTATTAACTACGCTATCATAACCTTAACATTTATCGATTGTTTAACCACCTACGTAATAAAACAATCGTAACAATACTTCAACGTACCCTAATCAGTTGTACAGTCGACTACAAAGAGAAAGATACAACCAAAGTTACAAAAAAATGTATCCACGACTTTATTGCCTTAACATTAAGGTCGTGTATACATATTTTTGTAACTTTGGCTGTACCGATCTCTTTGTAGTCGACTGTACTCTATGGTTAATGATTCCAAGTATAACAGATACAAGTCAAGTCAGTAAAAAACAATTGACTAACATTATGAACAAGTATTAAACTCTATTTCTTTGCTATATTGGATACCTATAACAATTGACTAACGAGAACTATGAATAGGTAGTTACCGATCTAATAAACGCAGTAAGCCCTTACTCGCCTTGCATCAACCACTCTTATAAGGCCAATAAACGTTTAATTACGGACACCTATATCATCCCATAGAGAACTGCCAAACTTTCATATACCAAGATTTTAACGGGCGTTGCTTACGTTTAACAAAACGGTTTGAAACACACGGCCCTGAGTGTTTTACACATTATGTACATCTAATAAGAACACAGAATTCAAGTGCGCCTGTTTATCCATTTACATTTATTCAATTTTTATACCATTCATTGCCATCAAATGCTAGAGCAAAAAATATTTTTTCTTGTAGGAAATTACAATTTCAAAAACAATATTATACAGTAGAACATAGAAGACATGAAAACGTTTTCTGTTATTTAATAATAAATGAGATTAAAACGAGGCTACTTACTCTACTCATACAAATTATATATAGAATTTGATTTCTTCCCTAGACATGCATTAACCACGTCGATCGCGGACTTTTTACTATGCACAAAGGTTCTGAGTGTAGTTTTAGGAACTGTGTACTCTTTAACAGCTTTCTTGAGGCCCATTTTACCCGCCCTGACTGCAGTGATAGCTTGTATCATATTGGCGGGATCCCAACATTTTCTCTTTGGTCTTAGAGGACTGGTTATACCAGCGAGGAAAGCTGAAAGTGGAATTTAAATTAAACTTTGTTCTAAAATATTACAAGGATTTGAAAAAAATAGGCCCAAAGAATAAGAATTAGTAATGCACGTTGATTTAAAAAAATATTCTTGTTCAAAACACGATTATATAAAATGGCAGGACACGCTAAAACTCAAACTCGAATTAAGTTTTAAAATATATTTTTATCACAGTAAAAAAACACACCATCGTTATGAAAAGTCAAATGGATTGTTTCACGTTAATAATTGGGACTTACACAACATAATTTTGTACTTAAATAAATGATTACATAACATTAAATGTAGATATAAAATTCAGGTCAGATAACTAATAAGGTATTTCTAATTTTTAAAACGCGCACTGTAAATTAGATGGATTAGTCCCTTAGACAGAAAAAACCGTCTGTGACTAACGGACAGACACCGAGTGATCGCATACGAGTAACTTGTTCCATTGGAACAATTTTGATACGAAAAACTATAGTATTTAAAAAGGCCTGCGTACTTTAATAAATACCCTGACTGCGTTGTAAACTATTACAACTTTTGTTTTTGGATTATATGGAGACATATCTGCATTGAGCTACGTGCTTAAAAATACTGAACGGATACATACAGGAGTCTAGTCTTTTAAATTGGGTCCAGATCGATGTTGTAAGTACAAGTACAAATCAATATTTCTCGACCAATTTAAGAGAATAATACAATTACTTCGAATATTGCAAAATGGTTAAGACTTCCTTGGGCAGGCTTGAGTCGATTTGCTTAGTCCAGCAGGTCAATCACGTAACGCATTATATACGTAACTTAGGTAGATCAAAATGTGTTTAATTTTTGATATAGAAAAAGTACAGTTGAATTATACTAATACGCGTTCGAAACTTTACGTGATTTATAACTACCCCTCTGCAGGGAAAACGCGTAATTTTTCGTACATGCGTGAAAATATATCAACATTTTTTTTAAGGTGCCAATGACATTGGATGCTTTCTTAACGCTTGTTCGAAAAGTTAGGCAATTACCTTGCGAGTATTTTCATAATTTAAATGACTACTAATAAGCACTTAATAATAATCATCATCATTTATCGGAAGTATTTACATAGTAATTCGTTAGTAACAAAGGTCTTAAAACTATGTTAGTAGGTACAACAATTAGCAAGTCGTCAGTTGGCTGCCCTGTGTAACCTATTCCAGTGAAACAAGAAGGAACCATACAGGCGCGCCACCACCGTCATGCAGGAGGCTGTCGACCTGGCTGGCTGGTCCGTTAATACATCGACAATTGCAAATTAGCCTTCCACAACTCTCCGCGCACGTTAACACTGGCCTTGTGAGCGTGGTTGGCCATGAATTTCAGGACCTGGTCTCGTATGATCATCATGAAGGCGCCGCGCTCTTAACAGGCCAATAAACGTTTAATTACGCTGACACCTATATCATCCCATAGAGAACTGCCAAACTTTCATATACCCAGATTTTAACGGGCGTTGCTTACGTTTAACGAAACGGTTTGAAACACACGGCCCTAAGTGTTTTACACCTTATGTACATCAAATAAGAACACAGCATTCAAGTGCGCCTGTTTATACATATACATTTATTCAATTTTTATACCTTTCATTGCCATAAAATGATACAGCAAAAAATATTTTTCTTGTAGGAAATTACAATTAGAAAAACAATATTCAGTAGAACATAGAAGACACAAAAACGTTTTTTGTTATTTAATTATAAATGAGATTACAACGAGGCTACTTACTCTACTCATACAAAATGTATATAGAATTCGATTTCTTCCCTAGACATGCATTAACCACGTCGATCGCGGACTTTTTACTATGCACAAAGGTTCTGAGTGTAGTTTTAGGAACTGTGTACTCTTTAACAGCTTTCTTGAGGCCCATTTTACCCGCCCTGACTGCAGTGATAGCTTGTATCATATTGGCGGGATCCCAACATTTTCTCTTTGGTCTTAGAGGACTGGTTATACCAGCGAGGAAAGCTGAAAGTGGAATTTAAATTAAACTTTGTTCTAAAATATTACAAGGATTTGAAAAAAATAGGCCCAAGGAATAAGAATTAGTAATGCACGTTGATTTAAAAAAATATTCTTGTTCAAAACACGATTATATAAAATGGCAGGACACGCTAAAACTAAAACTCGAATTAAGTTTTAAAATATATTTTTATCACAGTAAAAAAAACACACCATCGTTATGAAAAGTCAAATGGATTGTTTCACGTTAATAATTGGGACTTACACAACATAATTTTGTACTTAAATAAATGATTACATAAAATTAAATGTAGATATAAAGTTCAGGTCAGACAACTAATAAGGTATTTCTAATTTTTAAAACGCGCACTGTAAATTAGATGGATTAGTCCCTTAGACAGAAAAAACCGTCTGTGACTAACGGACAGACACCGAGTGATCGCATACGAGTAACTTGTTCCATTGGAACAATGTTGATACGAAAAACTATAGTATTTAAAAAAGGCCTGCGTACTTTAATAAATACCCTGACTACGTTGTAAACTATTACAACTTTTGTTTATGGATTATATGGAGACATATCTGCATTGAGCTACGTGCTTAAAAAATACTGAACGGATACATACAGGAGTCTAGTCTTTTAAATTGGGTCCAGATCAATGTTGTAGGTACAAGTCTAAATCAATATTTCTCGACCAATTTAAGAGAATAATACAATTACTTCGAATATTGCAAAATGGTTAAGACTTCCTTGGGCAGGCTTGTGTCAATTTGCGTAGTCCAGCAGGTCGATCACGTAACGCACTGTATGTATACGTACGTTAGGTAGATCTAGTTAAATGTATTTAATTTTTGATATAGAAAAAGTAAAGTTGAATTATACTAATACGCGTTTGAAACTTTACGTGATTTATAACTACCCCTCTGCAGGGAAAACGCGTAATTTTTCGTACACGCGTGAAAATATATCAACAATTTTTTTAAGGTGCCAATGACATTGGATGCTTTCTTAACGGTTGTTCAAAAAGTTAGGCAATTACCTTGCGAGTATTTTTATAATTTAAATGACTACTAATAAGCACTTCATAATAATCATCATCATTTATTTCGGAAGTATTTACATAGTAATTCGTTAGTAACAAAGGTCTTAAAACTATGTTGTACCTACTACAACAATTAGCAAGTCGTTAGTTGGATGCCCTGTGTAACCTATTCCAGTGAAACAGGAACCATACAGGCGCGCCACCACCGTCATGCAGGAGGCTGTCGACCTGGCTGACTGGTTCGTTAATACATCGATAATTGCAAATTTGCCTTCCACAACTCCCCGCGCACGTTAACACTCGCCTCGTGAGCGTGGTTGGCCACGAATTTCAGGACCTGATCGCCTATGATCATCATGAAGGCGCCGCAGCGGTGGTTGGTGCACTTCCATCGCTCCCTCACACCGGTCACTCGGTAACTGTAGTAAGTGTAGCCGTCGATGTATATCAACTTGTTGCCTCGTTGGGATTTAGTGTAATATACTGAAATGGTAATAATAGTTCAGTACTGAGGTACGAACGTTAAAAACGCTTGCTATTTTGGCACTGCTTCCTCATGTTGTTCGTTTCGGTGTGCTTATTATTCACTGTTCTGAATACTGTTCATGTTTTCGACAACTGATTTTGCATTCGTGGCTTTCCCGCGTATTGCAAAGATCGCAGGCAAACCCGCGAGATAAAATATAGCCATCAGAAGAATCATTCATTCAATTCAAAGATATTTTTTTTTAATGGGATAGGTGGTTCCGGAGTTCTTTACATACAAACTTACGTACAAACTTACTAAGATACAAACTCACGGACTTTTTCTCCGCCTCTTTATAATATATGTAAGTTTAAATAGATGGGAGATTCCATCTTTAAATGCACATATTGTTTGTAATACAGCGAAACCGATTTTTTTACAGCTAGTCGCTGCCTAGTTAGGGTAATAAAATGTTAGTGCCATTCTTATTGGTTAACCAAATTTTAAAATCAATTTTAACGGTTTAATTTAATACATTTATAAAAAAATATTTACAAGTAAATCTGAGTATAACGTAAATATAAGTACAATATTTCCTCAAGTTGCCTTTATTTTTCATTAAAATCTGGTTTTAAAAACCTAATACCTATATATAAGCTCGTTTTAATAATTAAAACTGCATTAATAGGTATAAAATCAACAAAGATAAAACTTTACAATATATGCCTAACAATTCCCTGTGTAACAATGACTTCACTAAACACTATACTGACAACTTATTATATATCTAAGTATGGTAAATACACTATTAATTTACCTGCTAGAAAAATACGAAAATATCCAATTGGTTCCCTACTTTCGAGTAATTCTTGATACCACAGATCCGTCGATTGAGCAAATTTTTTTAGATACAGAAACCGTGAAAACGCGACTGAAAAGTCTCGACTTTAACGACACGCCTTATGGCGGTAAAAGGCTTTTCATGTCCATTTGTAGAATTTTCAATTCCATTTTCTCTTCAGCGAACTTTATTTAATCATGTAAAAGTAGACCAAGTAGTTCCGTAGTTGAAGTTTCGAACTAGCAATTTCATGAATATAAAACGCGCATGCCATTCATCATCCTCCTAGAATTCCTGTAGTACCTATATTCCGGTTTTGGTCCACTAATCCTAAGATTTGCCATAGTTGCCACTACGTTATTTTTCCGCCATATTTCACCTTGGTTCAATAATTTTCTGTTGATGAAATGTTATAAGACATCATTTTTGAATTGGGATGATTATGGTCCATTTTGATAAAAACAGGCACCTTATCCAGGGTGTGGACTCTCGCGGAACATTTCCTGTCGGTACATCGCCAGCGGATCTTCCCTGTAGACTTGGACACAGCGTGCTGGCAGAATTTGAAGCCGTTTATGATCAATCTGCTTCTGCCGCGACGATCGGTGACCATTGAAACTAAAACGAAGATAAAAGCTTATCATTCGACCAATAATAAGTATGCATAACTACTACAGTTGACTGTGTAAGGGAAAGAAGCGGAAGTGTTTCAGTTGGCAGATGACGCTGGCCTAGTTTGAGATTGTATCCTTGCTATAATTAGTTATTCAAAGAGATCTGAATGCCTCTCAATCTCCATCAACTAGCTTTGATAGTTAGGACGGGCCTTATAGCGCTGTTTGTTTTTTAAATACACGTTCGTACCCAAACCATCAAAGCCGGGATTTACTTATATATAAAGATCCCTAACACCTAATGTTTGATCAAATTTTAGACATGAAGTATTTTTTTGTTTTACCGTCATGAGGTAAAAAGGGTTTTTATAAAACCAGACCTTATATTTATTTAAAGTTCTGCTTAACTTCAAATACATTGAGGAGAACCTCATTTATTTCCGTGTTCTTCAATAAATGTGAAAAGATAAAATTAAGTCGTACTGGTACAATATGTTTTAATTTTCATTTCGACCAAATTACGTATTTGAATTATTAAATCACAAACACTATACAATAATACATAGATTTGATAATACAGTCTTAAAATACTTGCAATACAATTATGAATACTTAAAATTATAATCTTAATAGTCTGTTATCACCATAAAATATATATGAGTTAACATTATATCAAAAAGTAAATACCTCTATAACAATATTTTTTTAACTCAGGCAACTTTTTCAAAGCCAATCAATAGTGATAATTTATACTTTGTTCATCTCGAGTAAATAATCAAAATGCATTTAACAGTAGCTAATCTACTAATAAACAGGGTGTCCCAAAACTTTGCCTCACGGAGGGAAAGTACCTTAAATATTGAAGATCTTTTTATTGCGCGTAGCTGTAAAGTAATGCTCATGCCTTTTTAAACCGTCTTACAGTCTCAATTTTAGTTCCTACTACACTGGATAAATCACTGTATTTTACTATGAATTAATACTATGACGCCATTCCATGCACATAAATTGACAAATGGGGATATGATTTTGAAAGACAGACACATGGAAATGGGTAATATCCCTATAACATGCCAGATACACATCACATTTTGTAAGTCAAATACCCAGGTATACCCAGGTATTGACAACCGCTTTAACCTAGTTGGTAGTGACCCTGCCTACGAAGCAAGAGGTCCTGGGTTCGAATCCCGGTACATTTATTTGTGTGATGAGCACGAATATTTGTTCCCGAGTCATGGATGTTTTCTATGTATTTAAGTATGTATTTATCTATATAAATATATTTATCGTCGTCTAGTACCCATAGTACAAGCTTTGCTTAGTTTGGGACTAGGTGGATTTGTGTAAGATTGTCCGCAAAATATATTAGAGTGGATTGCAAAAAAAATTTACATAGTTAAGAGCTTTAATCTAATCTATGATTAAATTTTTTACAGTTTCATAACGGCAATTACCCATGTATTTTATATGGCTAATTGCCGTCACGAAACTGTAAAAAGTTAAATCGTAAATTAGATTAAGGCTCTTAACTATGTACAATTTTTTTGCAATCCACTCATTATTATATTATTATTATTCCGACAGGCTTATACCGTGCATAACTTAACATATTTACATCATCCAATTTATTTATTTGTATATAGATACAGCCTAATACCTAGGTGTCCTAGCAGGATGATTATGGTTGTTATCCATAGAGATGATCTCCTCGAATTTGGTGAGAACATATGCTTTGCAGCCCTTGGGTCTGTCAGTAGAACAGTACCAGCGTTTGCAGATGGATTTGCGGTAGTGGTTGGGAAGAACGAAGGTGTAACCGGCGCAGGAGAGACGCATCTGACCTTTCTGCGATCTTCCGATGTTCACTGTAAAGGAAACAGTTTCAGTTTGCGTTCAAGGCACATCATGCTACAAGGTATATATACTTGGTAGAAATTAAGGTCGGAATGTAATACCCTTGGAGTTGCACGCGTTCATACGCTGCTTACCATCAAGCGGGCCGTACGCTCGTTTGCCACCGACAAAAATATTCGAGCGCAAAAAATGTATCTACATTTCGCGCGCGGGTCGCCTATCGGGCTGGTCGCGTGTAGTGTGGTGGACAATCTGTGCAAATAATTTCAGATTCTAAATTCGTGATTGGCTCTAAAACCTTAACATATTTAATTCCTTGTTACGAGTACTCCTGCATTTTGTTTACGGGAGGCTCCTCCCAGTGGGTGGAGCTTGAGTGAGACAGGCTCCTCCCAGTGGGTGGAGCTTGAGTGAAACATGTATAAAGAAATCTGTGATTTACCTTGAAACCCAGAACGCTAAAGCTAGCTAGACGCGGCCGGCAGCGCTTCGTATGGAGCCACCGCGACACTTCGAAGCACAGCGAATTCGTCGTACACATTACTCGCTACGAGTGACGTCACCGGGTGCTACGAGTTGAGCGCGACATATGCTACGAGACTTATCTGCTACGCTTCTCTTATAACTGTGCTTCATAAGTGCTACGATATTTTAACTATGATTTTTGTTGGGCAAGAATCAGAAATATATATATACGGAAAAATATACATACCAAACACATTCTTATAAAGTCTGAAAAATACTTCGCTTCTTGATTTGCAAGCTGAGGAGTAGTCTCTGCCTGAAGATTGTCTCTTATATTTAAATTATTTCAACCTGAACAAGGTTAGAAAACCCGCATGCTTATATATATATACTTTTTATTATGAATTTTGTTTTGCACTCTCATTTTAATCCTACTTTTCTACATAAGTGCATTTATAGATTGTTCTTTTATAAAATCTTAATCATTTAATGTACCTTGCAACAATAAATTTTGTAATTACTTTTCTTCACCTGTAAGATATGCATAAACATTATTTAACCAATATATTACTAAAAGTGTGCATATTTAGTTCATTCTTCACATAGTACCCACGCAATTATAATACTCACACACAACTTACTACAATAACACAATGAGAAATATTGACTTTTCCCTTTCCCGCTAACCCTTTCAAGACTCAACATATGAGCTACGGAGCGGAAAAACACTGCTACGCGCTACGGCGTAGCACATGTAACGATGCGTGGCCCCGAATGGGTTAATTGCTTCAGACATAGACTCAATGACTCTTTCTAAAGCATATGTATGTCCTCCCGAACGGTGCTTGGATTATGTTAACAACAAACACTTATTATCTTTCAAATGAATATACGGAGCATAAATAAGAACTTTAATGAATTTTCACATATTACAAATTGATTGTGATATAATCCTACTCACTGAATTATGGACAAGCAACACATCTCATGCTCCCAGACTTAATGGCTATATATTATACACGCGAAAAACGTTTCATATTTGCCACCGTTGGGGTATAAAAGTACATAAATAGGAGAAAGACAACAAAATATAATGCATGGAAATTTACCATCGGTTGTTTGTTTGCTACCAAGGTGGTATAATAAATGAGTACTCATATCTATTAAAATGGCAATCTCGAAAAAGCGCTAACAAATATTTTCTATTTAAATGTAATGAGAAAGTATGCCACAATTTCCGTCCATAGTTATCTGTATACTATAGTACTCTATTAACTATAGTACTCTATAGTACTCTATTACATATATCCTGAGTGGTTGTGCGTCCCTTTCGTCGAGACTATGGTCCCATGCACAGTGGTCAGCACGGTCTGGCAAGAGTACTTCTTGCGTTGGGAACAGTACCAACGGCGCGGCCATATATTCTCACTCTGGCGATTCCAGTTACTGGAGTACATGTACTGTCCTGCCCGGAGTACATAGTTGCCTTTAGTTGTCGGTATCAGCTCTGCAACTGAGAAAGGCAATTAGGTGAGTATCTGCAAGTGCTCTGTGAGGTAGCGGAACGATGTGCGAAGAGAAATCCTCCTATAACAAGTGATGCGCGAGCGAGGCTAGCAGTACTATCGGTGGATCTTTAGGTACTTCTCTCAACGCTCCGTTAGCTCTCCTCGCACATCTCTCGTGGACATTGTTATCTTATCTTATATTATCTAGTTGAGGGCCCTTTCGGATACCCTTCGAACTAGTGGGATCTTTTGTGCATTTGCCCTCCCCATTATAGCTACTCCCAAGCTCGCTCCATCATTTCCACACAACGGATGATGCAGCTTAGTGGGAGCACCTTGAATTCCTTTGGTTGCGGATAGCCGTTACCAAAGTGATTCATTCTTTGTCTGGCTCGTGGACACTTACCCGTAAGGTGATCAGAGCATAAAGCATTCGTCCCTTTCGCACTTACCCACTTGCTGGAGCAGGACGGATGCTTTACGTGCGACGTAAACGCGATCATCCTCGCTAGTCTAAAGAATGTACGCGATAAAATCTGGGCATACCTGGGGGGTAATCAATCACGTAACGTTTTGAACGTGCGTTAGGTAGATCCAACTGTCATTTTTCCATATAGAAATTGACGTTTAGATCTACCTGACACGCGTACAATGCGTGCGTGATGGACCAGCTGATCTAGTATATTTATCCCCCAACTGCTTATTAAGAAACTGCACATTTTTAGGGTTCCGTACCTCAAAAAGAAAAAACGGAACCCTTATAGGATCACTTTGCAGGAGATGGCAGGACGATTGGGACGCG
This sequence comes from Epinotia nisella, assembly GCA_932294315.1. Lineage (NCBI taxonomy): Eukaryota > Metazoa > Arthropoda > Insecta > Lepidoptera > Tortricidae > Epinotia > Epinotia nisella. The sequence goes on along the minus strand of OW028675.1, from coordinate 28,136,863 downwards.
TTTTGCTTGGGTTGGCTGAGCTTGCCAGCGATATGGCCGAGTGAAGGAAAACGGGGAGGTCGTTACCCAGCAGTGGGGCACTTAAACAGGCTAGATAAAGAAATCAGAGTTTCGACGTGGGTTAAAGTGAGTTAGAGACGATAAATATTGCCATAGATCCGTGAATAGCCGTTATAATCATTAAAAATGTGTACAAAGCACTAGAGTTTAAAGTGTATTGTCATAACTTGATGTCGATAGATCGATAAATATCAAATAGGTACTTATTTAGTAAAGTATTTTCTGTTAGTAATTACATACATTAATATTATAATCATAATAAGCCTTTTAAGAAGAATCACATAACAGAGCGTAAAACAGATGTGTTTAAAGTAAGTCTCTTATCTCGGTGTGCCTCTTGGCATATTTCCACTGTTGTCTGTCCTGTGCTACTCTGGTCCACAGGGGACCAGCGGTCATTTTGATGTCCTGTATCCATCTTATCCGCTGTCGCCCACGACTCCTTATACCATTACTGGGGTACCATTCTGTCACTGCCTTGCTCCATTTTCTCTGGGTATCACGCATCATATTTGCTGGTCTATTCGGATATTATTATGTAGTATTATATGGCACATATATAAAGCTACGTATGTGAGTGTTCCCCGAGATGGGCTACTATTTTTCCTTGGATCATCTTGATAGAAGCGCGGCACTTACGACTGACTCTCTTGGAACAATACCAAAGAGACTTTAGTTGTATGTTCTTGCAATTCGTTGAATAGGAATGCGCTCCCATCATTAACAGGTAACCACCGCTGCGTAGAGGAATCAATTGGTAACCTGAAAGATAAATAAAGTGTTATTTTTATTCGTTGACGTACTCCGTTTCTAATATGTTAAATGAATAGACAAAGCGCGAAATTAACGATGAATATCTTTATTTTAATTTCAAGGGAACGAAAGTGTCTACTATGACGAGCCAATATTTATTTAACTTTAGCATAAAGTCAAATCAACAAATCAAATCAACAGTGTATTGAGAAATACACAACAATAAAACGGTCTGTCGCAAAGGGAGCTAAAATTAATTAGATCCATTGCATCAGTCTGCGTGGGCAATCTGGAGCTTGCACAAGTTCTATTTTCTTTGTCTCTCTTTTTGTCCCTTTTTAGACAGTGTTTACATGTGGCGATAACAAACGACAAAATACAACGTGTGGGCCAACAGTTACACCCGACGTACTAATAATGTCTGACCACACTGGCTAGCTTCTAACTTAAAATCTTCCGCGGAAGCGGGACGGAGCAGTTTGCGCTCGGACTAGCTCATAACGTTTCTTGCATTCAGTTTCGTGCCAGCCCGCATACAAACTGCTCATAATGCTTCCCCACACACGAACACGGCGCCAGCGAGCCCTAATGTAACCACATAAGGCATATATCCAGATGTTCGGCGATGCGCCCCGCTCACGCCACGCCAGCATCGCGCTCTTGATTGTGTGGCGAAGGTTTTTAGTAGTCTTCTTTATAGCCTAAAGATCAGTGAGAATGGTTGCCACGAACAGACACGAGGACTCCATCGAATACTTTGGCCGCAGCGCGACAAGCCTTGCTGACTCGCTTCGAACAGTACCACGTACTCGCATCCTTCAGGTCTCTTGCTTTAGAGGAAAAAGTGTTCCCACCAATATGTAGCAGATAACGCCCAGAGGGCAGTTGAGTGAAGAGGCTGGTTATTTCTGAAAATAGATTTTTATTTTTTATTTTTAAAACGCTTTGTAAGTTAATTTCAATAAACAACACGGTTTTCTAGTTACCAAACATTTAGAATGACATCGTTACCTATATGACATTAGAGTACATTGACACAACAGACAAATACCTGGGTACACATTTGCCGCGAAAACATTCCTATTCTACGATTGTTCTAAAGAATCTCCAGGAAAAAAATGTATATTTTATTATTTTTATCAGCGAGGACGCTCGCTTCGAAAAGTTAGATGCGCAGACTCCACCATACACTTTGGATAGGTCTATCGTTCAGTAAATGTTATAAATACAAGAATTTTAAACGACAAGTCAGTTTGTTACTACATATACCATCAACACAATACATGTTAAACTTACTTCCAAATAATTTGTCCCTCTCGAAACAGAACACACGCAAGATTGTAGATTTTAGGTAAGGTAAACGTCTTAGCACTCGACGATGCACTAGTGTATGGCATGGGCACTTTAATGTTAAAACAATATGGGTTAAATTCGAAGTAAGAGTATTTTTCTTCATTCGAATTTAAACTATGTCACTTTGGCATAAAGTGACCATGCCAAAAACTAATGCAACATCGAGTTGTTGTAAATGTAAGAACTCTATATTACAAGTTAGCTTGTTACAACAGTTACAACATATTAGACCTTTGACATAGGCTAGCTTGTCCCTCGACACAGAACCTACCACTTGACACCGACTGTCCCCACGAGTCACGGGTTTCACAATAATCCTTTTTTGCCCGACTGCGGCAGAGCCGAAACTAAGGGATACGTTTTAGCAGTCTACTCGTATGTTTGTATTTACGAACCGATTGTGATGGACGAGGTATTAATTGATTCGTAATTGTCCCGGGTATCATGTTTTCTTTAGTTACCTAGTTTTTCCTAGTTATTTTAAACTATTTATGCTTGTTTTTCAAACGGATAATAATACTTACCTTTTTATTCATTAACTTAAGAAACCTCTGTAAACGAATATGTTCCTTTCTAACAAACACGAATGTCAAAGTGACAGATAAAGATGATAAGGTTGTAAAAGTTAATTAAATTTAAATATACATACATCAATAATACAAAAATATTTATTGGCCTTAACAAAAGTAACTAAAATAATTTTAATTGAAAAACACATTGTCATATATATATATATAGGAGAAGGTTCAAGACATAACGAAACTGCACTTACAAAAACACTTACAAACGTATTCCCTTGGAAAAGTTGAATGAAGAAAATGATCATAGGGTGTTAGGTATGTATGAACTTTGTACCTTAACTTAGGTAGGTATGTAGGTACTTAATAATTTCACTAGGTATATACTGTACTGTGAATTGGTTAGTTTGAAAAGTGCGTTTCGTTGTATCTATAAAATAAATGGATATCTTACGAACTACCTAAATAAAAGAAAAACCAAAAATCATCTCTATGGAACATGCAAACATTTATAAATTTTCAGAAGGATAATGAGGTTAAGAGGCATCAGTGCAATCGTATATGCATGACGTCATACTCGTAATTATATTACTCACCTAGGTCGGTAAAGCTAATAACGTCACAGATTGCAGGTATTTGACGCCCGAGCCGAAAACTAGGGCAATAAATATGTGATCCGAGGGTTTGCTTATTCCCTCCCGTGGTGAGTACTAAAATGTACGTCTCCCCCTGGCTAGACAATATGATATTGCAAACGCGTAGCGGGCGGTAATTCCCACTTTATGGCCAGGTGTGACGTAAAAAATTAAATAGATTCTTACAGTTTTATGTACTTCCCCTCGTGAATACAATACTTCGCGGGTGGGTGTGTATGTTTGTTCTCGAAACCTTTAATACGAAAATCATCATCCAGCTTTAGTTTAGCATTGCATCCCCTGCAGTTGTGCGTAGAACAGTACCAGTTGTATAATTTGGTCTTTTTGCATTGCGCCTTGCAGTAGTACGTGTATTCGTTGTACATGATCAGCCGCTTACCGGTATACCGGGATTTTGCTAAGACTATAATAGCTGGAAGGAAATAGCATCGTTATAGAATTGAATAAGTTGTTGTAAGCTAACCACTGCTAGCTTTCATCGATCTCAGTATCCAAAGAAAAAATATTTTGTAAGGGACAGCAGCTAGACGGACTAGAATGATGATCCACTTATGAAAGAAATCATTTTATTACGGATGTGACTATCTTGTATAGTCACATCCGTAATAAAATGATTTCTAACTAGACAAAATATTCTATTTAATTTAATTTGTTACTTATTCTTTATTACTATAGACATCAATTTTAAATACAGATTTTAACACATCCGTTTAAATTTCACATTAATATACGTATGCATTCAATAGAGTCCATTTAAATATTGCACAAAGATATTTGGAACACTTTGGGTTACAATACGTATTTATTAAATCATCGCCAATTCATGATAGATTTCAACATGACTTGACATGGACTTATCCACGGAGGTCGACCATCTATGAGACATTATCACTGATTTAACGATGGAAATAATGATTAAATGAGTGAGAAATTTAGCGAAATAATGGAGATGACAATGCATTACTCATCCTCAGTTCTGTATTCATTATTTATGCTTTATTAAATCATCGAAATCTCCGATCCCTAATAATTTAACCTTAAGATTCTTAACAACTAAAATACTACTGTAATGTGAGTAATCAGAGATCAGACCGGAACCAAGTTGCCGGTGAGCGTTAATAATTAGCTCTAAGACTTATTATGATTTGTATTAAATTAGGTGCAGGCTCTAATGAGATATTCGTTTGCAAAAATTGCGGACCGCGAAATGTTTTCTGATGATCTGAGACCCCTCAACTTTATAAAAAACCATGTTGCCGCGCGCGCGCACGGTCCTTTGTCATTCCCTTTATCGCTGCTCTAGTCTCGCTGCGCGTATATTCTTGTGAAAATGTGTAAACAATTACTGCAAAAACTTGTAACAAAATCAAATTGTTTCTTGCACTGCATTTTTTTTGTAATTGTCGTAAATTTTCATAAAAGTATTAGTTTTCTATAGCAGTACTATGAAGGGGAGAGGGGGAACACAAAACTGGTTGGCAACATCTGTAGATCTTTACAAAATATATCAGGAGTCGGAATGTGGTCCGCAATTTTTGCAAACGGAACGTCACTGAGAGCCCGGTCTAATAGTAGCTAGCGTCGAAAAATTTAAAAATGATTTCCTTCGATCGTGCTGGTTTCTAACCAGCGACTTACTTGGAATAATGCAGCTCAAAGTAATTAATTATTAAATTTAGATACTCTATATTTATTTACACATTTTCATATAAACGCCATCTTGGACGATGAAGTTCGCCTTCGGGTGGCTGTGGTAGAGGAAATGTCTATAGATGTACCAGTCGACCGTGGTCATATTGAACCGCGCTTTGCAGAGTTTTCCCTTTGTGCACCGGTACGATCGCGTGGTCGTTCCTCGCCAGTCGGGATAGTAGGTGAAGCCGTTCAGTAAAGCCATCTCTTTGCCATTCAGTATTCTGACCATTTGCACTGGAAAATTCAAGTTCTGTTAGTCCAGCAGTAAGTGGGACAAATACAAAACCGGATTCATACTTAGCTGACTTGATGCTCTCTGTTACGCTCTGATGCCTGACACAAAATGATCCGTCACGTCAGATCGCCAAAGATGTAGATATACTAGGAATGAAACAGATATCGTTCTGTCGCGTCACGACATGACACGTGAACCCGACTTTATACTTATCAAAGAATGTTAGTACTTACCTATATTAGTCAGGTCATGCCACACGAATTTGTGGTGCACATCAAAAACAGTCAATACGAAATTAAAAATTATGGATATTTGAATATTTGGTATCTAAAAGAATACAATAAACCATTTCCTGTGAAAATCAATCCCAGATTTATAATAAAGTAAACAATAGGAGTGAAGACTCAAAATGTTTTATTATTTCAAAAGAATACGCCTAATGGCGAAAATCCCATTCAAATATTTAAAAAAATTACGAAGCTACAACCGTTTTAATGTTACTTGTTACAGAGAGAAAACGCTAGGGGACCGTGACGTCATGATCTTCGTAAATGACAATCGTTTCATATGAAGGTGCGTGTTGCGCCTTATAACTTTGTGATTATTTAACCAAGCAAAAAAGTTAAGTTTCTCCATTTGACTACATTGTTCATCCTTTTTCGAGAAAATACAACATTATTGATTATTTTATTTAATGTCTACACCCCTATTGTACGCGTAAGCACAGTTTATTCTGAATACAAGTTATTACCCAATACAAGTAGAAGCTAAATAATAAACTGAATACATTTTAGAACACTGCAATATAAAGACACATTGAAAATTCAGCACAAAAGTATCGATGCGGACAAACTCGCCAAAATTATATGAACACGACTTTACTTAATAGTGTAAACGAATATGTATTTATGAAGTTGACGAAAATATTACGATACAAATTCATAACTAACATTTAGAACTAGCCCAAATGGATTTTGGTAAATAGTATAATTTGCAACATAAGTTTATTGTGACAATATAATTACAATTAAAGCAACAGACAATTATTACATGTTGTAATAGAGACATTTTACTTTAATATATTACGGGCAGTTTGGCTTATTGAGACGGGATGGTCTTCATTGTGTAGTAACGTGTACTATGCATGCTGTCAATTACACATGGAACAGAGTGTTTTTGAGGCTTCGCAAACATTAAAATATTATGATAATATATTCTATGGAGTCATCCTTTTAATTTTTTACTTCTGTTACAGGCCACACTTGGCATAGACAATGTATAGTTTGCAGAATCACACAAGTAAACATCCCGCCATCCTAAAAAACATTAAACATCTCCCATGCCAACTAGAAAAGAAACTAAAGTTTTATAAACATTCCATTCTTGATGATAAACCTAGGTGGCATGTGCGTATGTTCCAGAGTCGGGTTGAATAAGAATGGCTTTACATTCTTCGTCATATTGAAGCGAGCCCTGCAGTTACCGCCCTTGGTGCAACGCCAAATGTCGGTGGTAGCGCCGCGGAACCCGCAGTAGAAAGAATACCCTCGGACGATGGCTACCAGCTTCCCATTAGCGTTGGTGGCCCATTTTACTGCAAACGGACCTGGGGTTGCAAATATAACATGGATATTTATTGTCTGTAGTTAGAATATATCAATAAATAAATAAATATTATAGGACATTCTGACACAAATCCAACTAGGCCTATAGTAAGCTTAATAAGTGAGGTTTCACACTTGAGCGATTTGCAAGCGATTTGCCAGTGATTTCTATACAAAACTCGAACGCAGCGATCTCGCGGCGTGATCGCCGCGATCGAGATTTGTATAGAAATCGCTGGCAAATCGCTCAAGTGTGAAAAGGCTGTAAGGCTTGTGTTATAGGTACTAGACGACGATATAATAGATATGAATACTTAAATACATAGAAAACATCCAAGACTCAGAAACAAATATTCATGCTCATCACACAAATATTTGCCCTTACCGGGGTTCGAACCCAGGACACGTCACTAGGCTAACCGATCGTCAAATACGTAATATATATTGACAAAAAATATAACACGGACTTGGCTGATTAGCAACCGACCCAAGAGGCTGCGCTGCCCGGTCAGACCAATAGTAATATTCATCATCATCATCGCAGCCTATACATATAATACCTATACGTCACACTGCTGAGCACGGGCTTCCTCTCAATATATTACGTGGGACAAATAAAATATGTTCTAGACGACCCGTTAGCCTACTGGGTAGTGACGATGCCTACGAAGCTGAAGGTCCTGGGTTCGAATCCCTGTAAGGGCACATATTTGTGTGATGAGCATGAATATTTGTTTCTGAGTCTTGGATGTTTTCTATTTATTTAAGTAACTAGTTATACTCGTATCTATTAAATATATCATCGTCTAGTACCCATACACAAGCCTCAGCTTACTAAGCGGCTAGTTCGATTTGTGTAAGATTGTCCTCCTAATATTTATTTATTATTTTTATTTATTTTGTTAAAAAAACTGGATACTTGTATCAAAGCGATTCATATATTATTTGTTTAATGAAACAAGATATAGATAATTATTATATTGTATGAATCATGAATAAGTAATTTAATGAGTAAAAAGGCATTGAAGCTGTGGGTCTTCTTATGATAACAAACACCGCAGAGCTTGACGTTTCATTATCTTATGAATGAATGAATGAATGAATGTTAAACTGCAAGGGTCTTCAACCCGAGGTTTCATCTGCGGCCCGCCAACGGCTTACGAATCGCCGTGATTTTTTGTCTAAGGATAGTATGTGTACCAGTTTTTACATACCTAATTAAAAAAATCGTTATAAATACCTATGATGCGGCCCGCCATGCAAAAACAAAATCATTCTTGGCCCTTGGTTCGGAAAAGGTTGAAGACCCTTGTGTTAAAGCATGCTAGGGGTTCAATGGCTCCAAAATAAAGTTTATGATCAAGTAATGTCGACGTTAAAGTTTTTACACTTTTGCCCCTTGATCATAGTGATCATCATCATCATTTTCAGCCTGTATGCATCCACTGCTTAGCATAAGCCTCTCTTCGAGTACACCATTAGTGCTCGTGTTATTTTGCACCTTATCCTTAAGTAAAAAAAACAATTAAATTCTTCCTGATTGTTTTCGTCGAAGCTTTGTTACCTATATACTATAAATTAAAGGCCACAACGTATAAGGACAGCAGCCATATACGCTTAGCTTCAATAAAACCAGTGTAAGTATAAAACAATAAAGGAATTACATGTACCTCGAGGCACCTGAATTGGTCAACCTCTTTCCTCTTTTGAACCATTAATACTGACAATAGAGTTGAAATGTGGTAGACCATCCTCTTATCTTACTGTACAAGTTGCCTTAATTTAATAGCAAACTTCTACAAATCTAAACAATTAAAATTTATAGATGACCCCGTCCTTTACATGCAATTTCGGTGGCATGTGATCATGTTCCAGATTGGTCCTGAACAGCGTCTGGTCCATCGTGAGGTGAAATCGAGCCTTGCACTTGCGTCCGTTTGTGCAGCGCCATACCTGCTTGTCTGGTCGCGAAACTTCGCAGTAGTAAGTAAACCCGCCGTATATGATGATGTTCTTACCAACTGAATTGCGGACCATTTGCACTGGAAATGGGTAAGTAGTTAAAATATGAGTTTTGCTCCGTAAGATCAAGGGGCATGAATGAAATACAGATAATAATATAAATTAATATTCAAGCATTGGCAATATATAAGAAAAGGTACTCAATGGAACAGACGCGCGTATCAAAAGTTGGTAGGTTCTCTTGGCAGATTTATTTTTGAAACAAAGATCAACACAATACATATGAAAATCGTGACGGAAGAACATATTTTCATAAGTTAAAGGGGTTATTTGGTGAGATTACAACATACATTAAGACAAATATTCCAGCAAAAAGAAAACCATTTTCTCACCAAGGGCGGTTTCACCATGCTTACCCTTCAGGTTTAATTTTATCAATAATATATTGTATCATTAACATACCTCGAACAAATCATGCGGATGACGTAAAAATGACGTACCTAATTTTGCACACAGGATGATGTCTGTATTGCAACATCCGTATGACATATTGCACGAAGTAACAGATTAACCGCGTATAATTTCAAGAAATCTATACAGAATTATCTGAATGATAGGATGATGTACTTAGTGAATAAAATAAATGTTGCGAGATTTGTTTACGTAAGTACGATAATTGATAATAAAAGTCAATATGTTACTAAAAAAAAATTAATGACATTATGTACACAACTGGGTCGTTCTTCTTTTCGACCAACAATAGCCTGTCCTTCGTCTTACTACGGCATCTCATTTGAGTAATGATTTAACGGTTTTATAATGTTCGAAAATGAACGTCCATATTCTTTTATTAATTAGTATTATTTAATATTTTAGTTTCTCTAACTAGCATTTTTTTTAAACGTATTTTTATCGTAGAAGTCCGTGACAGAGTGGTAAACCAAAATGTAGTCCCCACTGAAAGAGTCCACTTTGAAACATATTTTTTTTAAAAACCAACCGTAAACAAATATGTATATTGGCCGGAAAGGAAACTTTAATTAGTGTTATTGAAGAAACCGATGCATTTTTTTTTAAATCGCACTTCAAAATCACAATTGTCGATAGTTCAAAAACCAAAAAAAAAGGAAAACCTCGGTTCATTGTCGGTAAAAAAGAAGAACGACCCAACTATTTCTCTAACAAGTCTATAATTGCGGTCACACACTTAAAATAAGCTTTAATAAATTTTTCTTCCTCACTTGCTTGACCGGGAAAAAAAAAATTGGCTAACAATTTCGGTTTTATTAAACAGGTTGATAATTGATAAGTAGTAATTCTTTATGAAAATACTTTTTGAAATCATCCTATGAGTGGTTTGACGTCATCCGCATGATTTGTTCGAGGTATGATCATAAACCATAAGTAAATCCAGTAGCGTTATATTTTTTCAATCAATATACATGACACTCACTTTTTTAAAAGACTGGCCAGATATTGCTCAAGACCGCGATGAATGGAAACAGAGGGGGGAGGCCTTTGCTCAGCTGTGGGGCATAACGGGCTCGATATAATAATAATACATAACACATATGATTTTGGTCGAGGTAGGTAATCGTCATTTGGACATAAATACGGCTCCATTCGCTGTCCTCTCTCTCACGCACCGAATCTCGTCACTATGGACGTCATAGAACGATCTAGATCTTATAATAAATTCCATTCCTTATAATATACGCGGGGGGCGCATGCTCATGCAAGTTCGCGTATCGAGTCACGCGCCGGTCCTTGTTCGAGTGAAACCGCGCCTTGCACAGCCGTTGGCGGCATCGCCAGACGTTCTTGCTCTGTGAACGGAGCACGCAGTAGAATGCATAGCCTTCGTATATGGCGATCTCCTTGCCACGGCAGTCAGGAAGAATCATCGCTGATAAAAAATGATTAAGTAATATAAGAATCCGGAAGTGAGAATTTTTCCTGGAACGGGCAACACCTTAATCAACTTAAGCTCAAGGGTTAAGGACGTTTCAGGTTCTAATTTAGGTATATCTCCTTTTCAGCTTCTTGTGGACAACTGAGTTAGTGAAAAGCTTTGATATGGTTCTTGCATCGTCGCTAGGGATTAAGTACTAAGGAGTAAATTTCATTAAAACTAGATGATAACATGTAAAATAATGAATAAATCATCAGAAAATAAGTCCTTCTGGTATTTATATATAGAGCTGAGATCATAAAAAGGCTTGTTATACTTTATTTATGTTCCGAGATTTAATCCAAATCATGCAATAAAAATAAAAAAAAATAAAAAAATAACCTGTTTATTATTTATAAAAAAATTAATTGTGTACAGCTTCACAGCTTTCTTAACTAAAGTAATCTTTATATTTTAAGATTTTATTTTAGCTGAAACAATGATTGCTAGACAATGAAATTTGATAAAGTAAAGTAGCAATAATGAAAGGGAGTTTTTAAAAAGATTTTTATCTAAAACATAATACAAAATTAACGGAATAAAATACAAAAGATTCAGTTCAAACTACGCTTTTCGATTAGTCATATGCACAAACTTTGAATGTATTCCTTTTCAATCAAGGGTGCAGAAACTCGTGCGTCGATGTCTATTGAATGCTCGTGAAAACACAGAATATCAAGACCAATGTAACAATTAAACTGAAAACTTCTCTTTTAAGTGTAGTAACTCACTTGAGGTCCTGTCGTTCATTACTGATGATTTAAGCACGAATTCATTTTCTTCCGTAGATTCCGACTCATCGGTTTCTTCACTATTTTCATCTAGATCTTATAATATATTCCATTCCTTATAATATACGTGGGGGGCGCATGCTCATGCAAGTTCGCGTATCGAGTCACGCGTCGATCCTGGTTTGAGTGGAACCGCGCCTTGCACAGCCGTTGGCGGCATCGCCAGACCATTTTAGTCTGTGATCGGGTCTCACAATAGAATGCGTAGCCCTCGTATAGGGCGACCTCTTTGCCACGGCTGTCGGGGAGGACCATAGCTGTCAAATAAAGAATAGTTTAAGTATTATGAAGCCCAATTTGAATGTACAATACAAATACATTATACTCTAACCAGGGTCGGACTAAAAGTCACAATATCAGGCCATAATGATGCGTTCCTATTCCTGACTTCCGAGTGCGAGGACTAGTTTAGTTAGTCCACCTGTATCAGAAGCGGTATACAGATTAAAACCAAATGAAAGAAATAAGAAAGTAGAAAAAATAGTTTAATAGAAAAGTACTAAAAACTAAACATCGTGTTTAGGTACACGAAACATTACAAAATGTGTATTATATTCCATAGCGCTCAATACTGATTAAAACTAGCTGAACATTTATCAAAATGCTGAAACATAGCTGACATGATTTCTGAACCAATTTGCGCATTGTGTTACGGGTGATTTCATTTATAGAAGATTCAGTTAAGTTTCAGTCACGTTGACGTTGAGTGCTCACCAGTGTGACAGTTTGATATATACCCCATCCCTTATGATATGAGAAGGCGGAGCGTGCATATGCATCAAGCACGCGCGGAACATCTTTAAGTCCCGTGAAAGATGGAAGCGAGCTCTACACGGCCGGCCCTTGGTGCAAGCCCACACATCCTTTGCAGCGCCTGGGGTGATGCAGTAGTATGAATAACCGTTGAGTATCGCCAGCTGTTTGCCAGAAGTATTCCGGACAATTTGCACTGAAAATAGGGAACAATCAGATGAGTAGTCTAGTTCTGCCGTCAACAGCTAAGCACGCTTGGAGATTTATTAATGATTGCAACCGAATTTTAATACGTTCTTCGACAAAACTGCCTTTCTAAAAATATATGATTGTCACTAGGAAGATTGTGCCAAATGTTTTACTTGTATATAAACGTCACGCGAAATAAGCTTCATCAAATGCCGCAAAGCGATGTTTCAGGGCTAACTTTGAGGCGCTACGATTAATTTTTTTTCATAGGTACGTTTTCGCTACTGTTCCTCTAATTTTACTGGCTGGCCTTTCGTTACAAATAAACTACATAATATACCAAAAATATCATGTGATCAAAATAAAACCTCATTTTGTATTACGTAATTTCTTATATTTCATAAATATTGTTCTCATGATATGATATCAGTAGCTTTAAAAATACGTCTGTTGTCTAATTAGCGCATGTGTCCGAAGACAGATTTGGCAAAACATCATCCGAGTGAGTCCCGACCCTCAGCATTGAGGATAACGATGCATGGAGGAATAGGATTAATAAGTTTATTGTTTCATTGAGTTTCAACGGTATTTTATATATACTCCGTCGTGTATGACTATTTGGGTGGCGCGTGATTGTGGACTAAGTTCATTTTATACAAACTGTTTCTACCATTTAGAAGGAAGCACGGCATCGCTTGCTGTTAATACATCTCCACATACTCTTAATTTCCTTAATGTTATAACTAGTGTAGAAACTGTAGCCTTTTACCAGTACCAGTGGCTTCCCGACTTTATCTCGAAGAAAATCAAATGAAAAAAAAACAAGGAGTTCAGTGCCCAAAAATATGTAGGTAACTTTGTTGTTTAGGTATTAATTAAGCAAAATATAAAAAAATAGGTTTGATATTTCCCTGCAAAACTATATATTAAGTGATAGCAAGGAATATGTCAAATGCCGACACGTAACCTGTAACTGCTATATTTAAGTATAACAGTGTCTTTTGCATTGTGCCGAACACTATAAAGTAAGCATGATTTACTAGAAATTTACTTTAATTTTCGCAAAGACAATTTGTCATGTCACACTAGAATGCTTGTAGTTTACTAGATCCAGCCCAACATTACACGACACACTGTTACTCATCACTTCCAAGTAGTAGGTACTATAAGAACCAACAAAATCATATGACTAACATACGCGATCACTTTCTGTTTAGCCCATTAGTTGACTTCCAATAAACTAATACCAAAAACTATTCAGGGATCAAAATTAAACGTCATTTTGTATTACAGTAACATATTATGTTTAATAATTAAACATCGGCTGCTTTAAAGATATGTTTATTATATATTGATGGGTAAGTTAATTGGTTTCATCGCCTTTTAACGGTGTCTAATATATACTCCGTCCTGTATGATATATTTGGGTGGTTCGTGGCTGTGGACCAAGTTCACAGAAACCATACTGCTCTCTTTCATGTGGAATGAAGCACGGCACCGTTTGCTGTTCGTACATCTCCAGAAACTCTTAATTCCCTTGATGTCTCGGTTTTCAGTGTAGAAACTGTAGCCTTCGACTAGTACCAGGAGGTTCCCGGCTTTATTACGCAGAAACGTTACTGAAAAAAAACCAGGTGAGATACATGCCCAAAAAACATGAACATTACAACTATTTACCTTATTTATTAAGCAAAGTACCTAAGTATATGTTTAAAAAATTGGCATTCAGTTTCCAGATATCAAATCAATAAAGCCAGATTTGCAATAACATCGCTAAATTGCGATGCTTACTCTTATCACAATTCGGGAAATCATGCAAGGTCAGAATAAATCAAGTGATCATTTTCATTTTGACATTTTATATCCATTTTACCCATGTAAAATTTGACATTACAGTTTGAACAGTACGCCTTCTCGTATCAACAAGTTCGGTGGCGGATGATCGTGAATCAGCTGTGATTTAAAAACGACTCCTTCAGGAGTGAGATAAATGCGAGCTCTGCAAGTTTTGCTACTAGTACAACGCCATATTTTCTTCCAGTCGCTGGGTTTAGGCGAGTTCCAGTAATAGGTGTAACCTTTGTAAACTAAGATCTGCTTGCCAGCGACGTTATGTACCATTACCACTGGAATAAAAGGAAGTAGAGGAAAGTCAAGTTAAAACAAATCAATACAAAAAAGTGAGGTTATGGTGTTACCGAATTAGCAATTCACGGATTGTCAACAAACGCAATACGTGCAATAGTAATTCATAATTAAGTCAAAATATGGCCACAATTTGAGAAACCCTATCCTGGCATTAGCTAGCCTTGCGGATTATTCATTTTTTGTTATTTCATAATACCCCGCAGTTTTTCGATAAATTAAACGTTCCACGCGACACTGCGCAAGCGCTGCGCCGCGACGCTCCGCAGAGTGCGCGACAGCCGCCACAGTCTCCTGTCCCATCTGTCAGCCACGTCAGACAGTCTCCTGACCGTCGTGGCTGACAGATGGGAAAGTGGCCTGATAAGGTACTGGTCCTCTCTGCATTTAAGTTTAGCACCTAATATAGTTATTTAAGTTAATCTTAGATATAAGTTTAATTTTAAGTTTTACTTACTAGCAAAATATGGGCAACACATTGGTCTGAAATATTTTTTTTTATTAATGTCCTTTTTTAACGTTGTTAATTGCATTATTTTACAGGTATTTTATTATTATCTCATAAATAAGGTCCTAGTAACTAACAGTTCGCCATTGTACTTGTAAATACTTTTTGTTTGCGTGTACAGTAAAGAGTTTAACTACTACTATTACCAAAGCTTAATATACATCTGGTTCCGAATGAGAAATCTTGGCGGAGGGTGACAATGCTCCAATGGCGCCTTTATGACCGTGAAATCAGGAGTAAGTTGGAGTCGAGCCGTGCAAGACCCGCCCGTGGTGCATCGCCAATTCTTCTTCCATCCGTTAGCGTTAGGAATGTTGCAATAATACGTGTAGCGTTTGTATAGTGCTAGTTCCTTTCCAAGACGGTTGTGTACTATTTGTACTGCAATAAAAAAAATGTTTTGATAGTTTTGCCCTGTGAACTTATTGAGTGTAAAGTAAAATAAAATAATTTAAACCTTCGAATATTACTGCCGTTGATATTAAACTAAGTATAAGTAGGTGAGTACCTAATGTTTATAATTACATTGAGTTCGGTGTGCTTGTCATCACCAGCACAGATCAAAGAATACAAGTAAAGGCGATCTCATAACGCAACTTCTCTGTTTTTGTTAGGGTTCCGTACCCAACGGGTAAAAACGGGACCCTATTACTAAGACTTCGCTGTCCGTCCGTCCGTCCGTCCGTCCGTCTGTCTGTCACTGTATCTCAAGAACCGTAATACCTAGCTAGAGAATTGAAATTTTCACAGATTATGTATTTCTGTTGCTGCTATAACAACAAATACTACAAAACCGGCAAAGTGCGAGTCGAACTGGGGCTCCCATACAACAGACATGATTTTTTTGCCATTTTTTGCTTCGTGCGCGAGACCGACTCGCACTTGGCCGGTTTTTTTATGTTAGTAAACTGGCGGAGCGGGCAATGGTGCGAGGTGCGACGCGGCCGCGAGAACACTCATCGTAAACAGGAACTCCTTATGGGTCCGAAACATGACGCCCGTAGTAACAGCTAAATTATGAGTAAAATAAATTTGCTACTAGCAAACGTTAAATACTAGTCCCAAACTTAGCAAAGCTTGTACTATGGGTACTAGACGACGATAGACATACTTATATAGATAAATAAATACTTAAATACATAGAAAACATCCATGACTCAGGAACAAATATTCGTGCTCATCACACAAATAAATGCCCTTACCGGGATTCGAACCCAGGACCTCTAGCTTCGTAGGCAGCGTCACTACCAACCTAGATCCTATATGAATTTTCCGATTAATTGATGTCTCAGATACATTTTATATTTCTCCTATAATATAGTAAAACAACGAAATGGTAATTCTATTATAATTTATTATTAAATCTCCCTAGTTAAATAAGTTCCTAAAACTAAAGCTTGGTATACATCTGGTTTCGTATGAGAAATTTTGGCGGCGGGTGACAATGATCTAATTGAGCCTTAATGACTGTCAATTCAGGGGACAGGTGGAGTCGAGCCGTGCAAGCGCCGCCTGTGGTGCAGCGCCAGATTTTCTTCCAACCACTCGTGTTGGGCGCGTTACAGTAATACGTGAAGCCTTTGTAGACCGCTAACTGCTTGCCGGCGCGATTGTGCACCATTTTTACTGAAAATAAAACTAAATTTAAAAAATAATTTGAGATAAAAATAGTTTTCGAAAGTAGAGACAGGGCGAAAAGAAAATGACGGAACGACCTCGACGTGTTTTGTACGGATTGAGGGTAACTAGAACAGAATGGAGTCGCGTGGCGAAACAAGGGTGCCAACAGTAGGTTATATTGTAACATAGGTTAGAGGAAAAATTAAACAGAATCAGTACTCGTGGAAAATATCATTTACTTACTATGTATTCACGCTGCAGAATTTTAACTCAATCAACATAGAAAATGTGTAGCATGATGCAAGCTAGTGGTTGGTTTTAATAACGTTTCAGGATATACAATGATACAAAAGAAACCAGGATCCTTATCTTAAGAAAGGGCTCTTAAAACATATTATGTCCAACTTTTTACACTCAAAAAAAAACCGTGCAATATCAGTTTTAATGTTGGCCTTAAAACAAAACTTAAACGAACCGTTCGAACCACAAACAAAATACTAATAATATGAGTCATTGAGACAATAGTTTTTAGTAAATTACATATTTTAAATAAAATAAGTGTAGGTCACTGTGAAAATAAAATAAATACATTATTATATGCAGACAAAAATGTTTATGGCGAAACGGTTTTTCTCTGCAATGTTCTTGTTTGAATTGTTACCGGGCAGAATTGAAAAATTAATCCAATTAATGTATTCTACACATTAATCGTTTGTCTACAAATTAGACGGACACCAAAATTATTATTTTAATATACACTTACCTATCACTAAAACTTAATATACACACCGTCGCGTATAATAAACCTAGGAGGTGGATGGGAATGAATTGGTTGAGACCTTATTATTTCGAAATCTCGAGAGAGATGAAACCGGGCTCGGCACGAGTCAGAATTGCCCACATTTGTGCAGACCCATATTTTCTTGTAGTCAGACTTGGGAGTCCGCGTGCAGTAAAAAGGGTAACCTTGGTACAAAGCTAGTTGTTTTCCTGCACGGTTGAGCACCATTGATACTGTAAAAAAGATAACAAGAATAACACAAATGAGCTACACATTCAGTGCCCAGAATCGCTACGCGCTACGTTCGTAGCCGATCCCGTGGTTTTCCTCGTGTGTAGCGGAAAGCGACTACGGCGTAGGGACGCATACGTATCGTCACGGACCGGGAATGGGTTAACATTGGCTAAAAATTTCAACAGATTCTTATGCTATGCTATAAGTAATTGAAATCAAAGGGAGGGTCGAAGTTCTACAGAAAAATACAAATTAATCAAAATTGTGAATTTAATCCATTACCAAGTAATTTATCAAGTGATTACTTATTAAATGAAATAACCTTATAAAACAAATTGAAGTTAAACAGCTTTACGTATCCATATTATTAACGTGCAATGATTAAAAACTGTATCGTAAAACACTGGCTTAAACAATAAAATTTATAAATATAGCCTACTAGCTTCTGCCCGCGACTCCGTCCGCGTGGAACTCGTTTATTATCGTAGCTCCATACACACTTTCACTCCCATTTCACTCCTTTGCTGGATGATTTTCGGAATAAAAACTATTCTATGCATTCCCCGGGACTTCAACTATCACTATACCAAAGGACCATGGGCAACCTTGTATGGAAAGTGGACCAAAAACCAGCAGAGCTGATGTTATGTCATTAAATAGGTCTTTAAATGTACTCAATTTCGTACTGTGGGCTCCAAGTCGAATTCCATTGCAGAACTGGCATATTCATATTTTTAAAACGGGTTTATCTTAGAGAATACCTCCAGATCAGAAGTGTGTGAAATAAAAACAATTATGTACTTATTAATGCCTTTATTTATAATATTATTTACAGCAAGTTGTTATCCCGTTACGTAATTTTTTTTATTTATTTTTTGTTATTTTTTCCACTTTTTAAGTTTTTTAAAAACAAAATAACAATAATTAAGTATGTCACTTAGTTGACCTGCGGGATCATTAAATACAGAATGAGGTATATTCTCCAAATGATACCCGTTTTCTCATAGACCAATTAGATCATATTCACTCTGACTAAAATATGAATACCTCAGTTCTGCAATGGAATTCGACTTGGTGCCCATAGAACGAAATGAAGTAGATTTAAGAGCCCTATTACATTTGGCACGAAGCTAGTTCTGAGATTTTAATGCGCCGTTGCGACATCGCTCACGCTACGCAGATGGAGCGTAGCGCGAGCGATCTGTCTCACGTTATCTCTCGCTTGCACTACGTTGCGGCGAAACGATCTTGATCCGAGGCGCTGGCGCTACAGCATTATAAAATAGGTATGAGATACACACGTAATTGTTCAAACCGTTTCATTGATAATCAATAACGTATTTATATATTCACATACACATATACCTACGTCTAAATGTGGACCAACGAATTACCTTTGATTTATCAAGTCAAAATGTTTTCTTTTCGACTCAAAATTTTGACCCGAAACTTTGTAGCTTTAAAAGTTAAATTTATATATAATATATAAATTTAAAAGTTAAATTTATATATAATATATAAATTTAAAATTGCGGACAAATTTATCAAGACTGAGTAATAACTATTGATAATACGTATATAAGAAAGGATCACGCAGGAATATTATTTCCGGTTGTTCTAATCTTGCTGGTACTATTTTGACGGAATTGTATTTAGTAAAATAAATAATTCTTACATTAAGTACCTAGGCCCTGGGCGACCGAGCTCTGTTCGGGTGAAAATAGAGAAAATACGGAGAAAATGACATGAGACCTAGCTAGATCGATTTCTCGCCCCCGTAAACCCCTACATTCCAAATTTCATCGATATCGTTAGAGCCGTTTCCGAGAACGTGATTGCAAATACAAAATACAAATAGCTTATTTCTTAAAAACAGCCTATTATAATTATGCTGATAATATAGGTGTATACAAATATTGCTCGTTTAACAGTATAGGATAGACGAAACTTACAAAAATATATGAAACATATCAACCTACAACCCATTATTGTTATTTTAAATTACATAAAGACCAAAACAATTACGCAGTTTGGCTGTATAAAACTGTGACATTAGGTACAGTCAGCATCAAAGTAGCTACGCAAACGAAGACGTCAAAAGTCTTTATTAAAAGGGAATAAGAGCTTTTGACGTCTTCGATTGCGTAGTTACTTTTGATGCTGACTGTACTAGGCTATTTTTCCTACTAATTTTATATATTCATACTCCAGAGTAGGTACAGACTTTATTGTTTTGTAAGATCTTGTGGGCTTTGAAGATCTGTAAAAAAATATTTATTTACTTAGGTATTAAGGAAGCTACGACGGTAGCCTAGTGGTTCAGGCTTGCGGCTGTCAAACGGTGGTCGTGGGTTCGAATCACTGCGCGTACTAATGAGTTTTGCGGAAATTATGTACAGAACTTATGTATGTTTGATTTATTTGGGTCGTTCTTCTTTTTTACCGACAATGAACCGAGGTTTTTCTGTTTTTTTGGTTTTTGAACTATCAAAAATTGTGGTTTTGAAGTGCGATTTAAAAAAAAATGCATAGGTTTCTTCATTAGAACTAATTAAAGTTTCCTTTCTGGCCAATATAAATATTTATTTACGGTTGGTTTCTAAAAAAAAACATGTGACAAAGTGGACTCTTTCAGTGGGGACAACATTTTGTTTTACCACTCTGTCACGGCATTCTACGAAAAAAAAACATTAAAAAAAATGCTAGATAGAGAAAGTGAAATATTAAATATCACTAATTAATAAAATAATATGGACGTTCATTCGAACATTATAAAACCGTAAACATCATTACTCAAATGAGATGCCGTAATAAGACGAAGGACAGGCTATTGTCGGTCGAAAAGAAGAACGACCCATTTGTCGTTAGCTTTTCGCTGAGGGAAAAACCTCGTGAGGAAACCTACATACATCTGCGAAGAAAAGTAAGTCCCCAACTCGCACTGGGCCAGCGTGGGGACTACTGCCCGTTCCATGAAAGGAGGCCTGTGCCCAGCAGTGGGACTTATACAGGGTGATTTTAGGGGTCGTGGAGCAAGGATGACCAAAAGCGAATAAGCTGGTCATACTGAACAACTTTTCCCATGGGACCAACCATGAAATCGCAAAAAAATGAGAGCCAATTAAGAGTCAACTGTGAGTTAATTGAGAGTTAATGTATGGAACAGCTGTTTTTTTTTTGGCGATTTCGTGGTCGGTCCCTTGGGACAAGTTTTTCAGTGTGACCATCTTATTCGCTTTTGGTCATTCTTGCTCCACGACCCCTAAATCACCCTGTATAGGCTGATTTATTTATTTATAAAGGTACTTAACTTAGGCTTAATTGCACTTAATTGCTACCAGTCAACCATAGGGCCAAACAGAGACTTGCAAATATGCATGAAGGGTTAGGTGTGTATACTCGTAAATTTAAACGAAATAAAATAAACCAAAACTTTTAATGAATTTTAATGAATCCCCCTAAATCATTATGCCATGTTTTTGGGGCATTCAAGCACGAGGTGGCGTCATATCTCTTTGAAAAGTTCACTATAAACAAGTCTCGTGGAAGCTCTGTCAGTGGGGTAAGGTAAGGTAATGCGTTTGATAAAGCCTTGAAGTTATATTGCTGATTCCCGGGGAACCATCTGCTGCAAATGTTGGATTAAGAGTGAGTTGCACCAAACCGTCTGTGATCGTAAGCGGTGTTCGTTAAAACCTGAATGTATGGAAAGTTTGACAAATGTCCAGGGATCGGAGCCGGTTTTTTCAAAAATCCCCGAAGTAAGTAGTCTAATAATTTGAATTTTTTTAGGCTCTTAATGTAGGACTCTATCGTGTATTTAGGTAGCATATTCGTATTATTAGATTGCCCGATCAAAAATCTAAATATATAAAAGAAGAAACTGACTGACTGACTGGCTGACTGACTAACTGACTGATCTATCAACGCGCAGCCCAAACCGCTGGTTCTAGAGATTCCAAATTTAGCACGTAGGTTCCTTATAAGGTCTCTAGGGGTGCACTAAGAAAGGAGTTTTCAAAATTCAACCCCTAAGGGGGTGAAATGGGGGTCCAAAGTTTGTATGGGGAAACAAGATTAGTTAGACTATTTCATTCGAAACTTCACATCAGTATTCCTAACAATAAATAAGTAATCATGTGTTTCAGGTTTTTTGAAAATTCAACCCCTAAAAGGGGGGAATGTGGTCACAAAGTCTGAAAATCGACATGGGTATCGTTTCTATGGTTTATCGGGTCGCTGATTACGAAAACAACGATTTTAAAATCCAACATGGCGAAAGTGAAAAAACATCTCCCCTATTGGATGCAATGGGGTTGAAATGTCCAAAATATCAATATGGGTGTTGTTTTTATGGTATTTTGGGAGTTCTGGTTCTAGAGATTCCAAATTTGGCACGTAGGTTCCATATTAGGTTAAGGGGTGCACTAAGAAAGTATTTTTCAAAATTCAACCCCTAAGGGAAAATGAAAAGAGGGTGAAATGGGGGTCCAAACTTTGTAGGGGGAAACAAGATTAGTTTGATTATTTATTTAGAAACTTCATAGCGATAGTTCTAACAATAAATGAGTAAACACGTGTTTCAGGTTATTTGAGAATTCAACCCCTAAAAGGGGGGAATGTGGTGACAAAGTACGGAAATGGGTATCGTTTCTATGGTTTATCGAATCGCTAATTGGGTCGTTCTTCTTTTCAACCGACAATAGCCTGTCCTTCGTCTTATTACGGCATCTCATTTGAGTAATGATGTTTACGGTTTTATAATGTTCGAATGAACGTCCATATTATTTTATTAATTAGTGATATTTAATATTTCATTTTCTCTATCTAGCATTTTTTTAAATGTTTTTTTTCGTAGAATGCCGTGACAGAGTGGTAAAATAAAATGTTGTCCCCACTGAAAGAGTCCACTTTGTCACATGTTTTTTTTTAGAAACCAACCGTAAATAAATATTTATATTGGCCAGAAAGGAAACTTTAATTAGTTCTAATGAAGAAACCTATGCATTTTTTTTAAAATCACACTTCAAAACCACAATTTTCGATAGTTCAAAAACCAAAAAAACAGAAAAACCTCGGTTCATTGTCGGTAAAAAAGAAGAAAGACCCAATTACGAAAACAACAACGATGTTAAAATCCAACATGGCGGACGTGAAAAACCATCTCCCCTGTTGGAGTGCGATAGGGTTGAAATGTCCAAAATATCAATATGGGTGTCGTTTTTATGGTATTTTGGGACGTTAATTACGAATATGGCATCGATTTTGGAATTTAATATCGTGGACATATATCTAAATATATAATAGAAGAAACTGACTGACTGATAGCTAAAGAAAGATTTGATTTGATTTGATTTGACTGACTGACATATCAACGTACAGCCCAAACCGCTGGTTCTAGAGATTCCAAATTTGGCCCGTAGGTTCCTTAGAAGGTCTAGAGATGCACTAAAAGGATTTTTCAAAATGTATCCCCTAAGGGGGTGAAATGGGGGTCCAAAGTTTGTATGTGGAAACAAGATTAGTTAGACTATTTCATTTGAAACTTCACAGCAGTATTCCTAACGATAAATAAGTAAACACGTGTTTTAGGTTTTTTGAGAATTCAACCCCTAGAAGTGGGGAATGTGGTGACAAAGTCTGAAAATCAACATGGGTATCATTTCTATGGTTTAAAATCCAACATGGCGGACGTGAAATACCATCTCCCCTGTTGGGGTGAGCTGGGGTTGAAATGTCTAAATATCAATATGGGTGTCGTTTTTGTTGTACGTAGGTACGTTTAGTTGCGTAAAGGTATCAATCGTGCAGGTATTCCAACAATACCAGTTTAAAATAATACATAGTGGTTGCAGTCATTATAGAAGAGAATGCAGGAAAGCAAAGTTTTGCATAATACAGGTGTTCGTAACCAATATTGTGTGATCTGCATGCGTGCCAAAAGCAGAGGTGTAGCTCCAAAAGCTAATAAATGAACAAAAATACCCATATAGCTTGTCGTCTAGTGTGGAGCAAACTATGTTGTTGCAAGTTTTCAACCTTGACAGGAGACGGACATTCGAGTAACTATAAAAATAAAAATACTATACATTTCCCTTATCCAGATGTTCCTCTTCAAAAGATTAGTATGCAAGCCATTTATTTAGAAATTATTACAGCAAAAATTTAAAATAACTGAGACATATTAATCCTCTCTCTCCTCCTTCCTCAATCCTCGTCTCCAGACAAGATAAACAAATAAAAGCTGTGCAAATAAAATAAAAACAAAGGGTTCAAATTTGTCAGGTGTACCATTAACGGAAATAATGACTGGTTCAAAACCCGGGCCAGCTTCAAATATAATAATAGCTATACCTACCAGAAATGTTGAAATTTCTACAATGACACATGAAGGTCTCATCGTGTTAATTGTTTTAATGTAGTCATCAGATTTCATAGCAACAATATGCTCCACTACATAGTCGCGTTGAGATACACCAGCAGTAATGTTATTCTCTGCATTCCCTTGGTTTCCGAATCTAAAATTTATTTGTATTATATCTATATCTTTAGGTAGGTATTATTCAAACGGGGTAGTGAGGGAAAATGTGAAACTATAAGAGATAAGTAAATTTGTTCTTAGGAGAATTACGAGACCTATTAAAAAAACTGCGTTGAATGATTTCCAAAAAAGCTTCATAGACGGCCGGGAATCGAACCCGGTCAAATCTGTCTAAAAATCGGAGTTCGTTTTTTTTGCGTAAATTAATAGTGCTGAATGTAAGGAACAATTTTATAACCACTATGAAACCCTGCATCGACTGACTGCATCACAGGAAAATGCTGTATTTCATCATTTTAGTTACAGAAAGGGATCTCCCCATACAAAGCTATGCCAGTTAGTATGTATATACCCAAGATTTGATCTTTAAAAAAAAACATATGTAGCATTTTCTTCTTCTTCTGATGAATGTTCAAGCAAGTTTATTTTACCACAATTTACCAAATTTAATAAACATTTATATCAGATAGATAAGATGCTTAAAATTACCTCGATGCTCTCGGTTTTTGCAGGGCTATATCTAATATTCTTTCTTTTACGTTCACGGACGCCTCCGTATTTGTGTTTCGTTTTACCCATTTTACGAGTTTAACGCTGAAACGCAATCAAAGTAACTTTGTTATATTATAATATAATTTAATTTAAAAACAAAGTTTTAACCGACTTCAAATGAGTAGCCAAATTGCTTCAAGTTTGCCTATAAAATTTTAAGAGTTCCCTCGATTCATAAGAATTGGATTTTGGTGACAACGGGACCAATCTGGAAGTATATGCTTTCAAACAAAGAAAGAATTTTTCAAATTGGTTCGTAAATTACAGAGTTATCGCGTAACAAACACAGAAAGAAAAAAAAGCAGTCGAATTGAGAACATCCTCCCTTTTTTGAAGTTGGTTAAAAATGATAGTTAAATTGTCCTAACGCGCGTTCGAAACGTTACGTGATTACCCCTTAGTCACAGTACGAGCGAGCGAATTTCAACCAAAATGTAGACTAGTATTTTAAACTTTAAATGCCCAATAGGCCTGTTGCACTAACAAAAATATCTTGCTTCTACCGTAGATTTTTTTATGCGTTTGCAATTTTTATTAACGTTATTAAATACTAGCTTCCGCCCGCGACTTCCTCTGCGTGGACCCGGGATAAAAACTTATATTTTAATCCAGGCTATAAACTGTCTTCGTGCAAAATTTCATCAAAATCGGTTGAGCCGTTTTAACGTGATCGAGTAACAAACATCTAACATCCAAACATCTAAACTTTCGCATTTATAATATTACTAGCTTCCGACCGCGACTTCGTCTGCGTGGACCCGGGATAAAAACTATCCTATATTTTAATCCAGGCTATAAACTATCTTCGTAAAAAATTTCATCCAAATCGGTTAAGCCGTTTAAGCGTGATTGAGTAACAAACATCCAAACATTTATAATATTAGTAGGATTAGTGAACTTTAGTGCGAACTATTACCATTTTTTCAGTTTGTCAGAAATCGCTGCAGCTCTTGCAATAGATTAATATTTACTGAGTTCGTTATTCGTACGCCACAGGCCGCAACCCCAAAAACGACAAATAATGTATTAATTATCACGAGCTGATAAAATGGATATCCTTTGTATTTGCAGGCGTCTATGCTATGATGTCTGCTTACCATCAGACAGACCGTACTCTTGTTTACCAACAACGTCTTATTATAAAGACGACCTCAACTAGGTAACATGCATGCAACAAAATGCATGAAAGGCATTGCATTATACTAGGGTTCCGTACCTCAAAATCTCTTATAGGATCACTTTGTTGTATGTCTATCTGTCAAGACTCTAAAGAATATTGCCGCATATTTCTTACATTAGCAACGGAACCAAAAACAAATGAGGTACTTCCAGTTGACCTAGAATTATGAAATTTGGAAAAAAGCAAGGTCTTATATTATAGCACAGTAAAGGGAAAAGATTGAAAACTATAAATTTGTTGCTGTATTGCATAAAAATGCTGTTTGAATTTAACCAGCGTAAAGGGTCACCCAGGACGGCAGTACACACTTCTTGACGAGAGCTCATTTTACACTAGATATTTTGCCTAAAATAGTCAAAATAGCTACAAATCACGTGAGTAGGATACGAAACCCTCGCTGCGCGAGTCGGGCTCGCACTTGGCAGGTTATTTGTATTTAGTCTTCCCTGTGGATAAATCAAAGTTTTTAAGGCCTTAAAGTCTAATTATTTATTTGTATCAAAACTGTAAACTATTATTTAGTCCACAGGAAAAAGACGCTTACCTAGTTTTTTTAAACAAACGTAGAAATTACATTTACCAAAACAACGATCATGTCAGAACAGTCGATTCTTTACACGCACACAATAACAATATTTACAGAGCGCTACGCACACTACGATAATGATAAGCATTTAGCGACGTTGCTAGGAGCGCGGAGTCGACTGACATAGGTCCTACCTCGAAGAGCGCTAGCGCGGGTATGAGCGTTAGGCTGCCAGTGGCCGCCGCAGTATACCAAAAAGAGGTATTGTTAAATAAATTGTCAAAAATAAATGGTGGTAATTTAAACCTACAAAATGAATGTTTCAGAATAAACAAATACTGAGAATCATTTTTGTATCAGAATTACGTTAAGATAATGCAGGGATTTTGAGAAATTATGACTTGATTTTGACCGTTTTCGGTACAAAATGTAATTTGTTTCTGATTTTTTTTCACAGCCCCTGTCGCAAAAAAATATAGTGGTTTCTTGCTTTGCTTAAACTACAGGGTATTTGTAATTGTAACGTATTTTTTTTTGTGCATAATTTTTAACTGGATTGACCAATTACGGCTCCGAAATGAGGTCTCTCAAGAGATTTTGCTGAAACATGCCGCTGAAGAAAAATCATTACTAAATCAGTAAAAAGATTATCGAACACTAGTGTTCCTTAGATTTTAAAGGAGAAATCAAACTATCTTCACCAATTGGTTGTTATGTAAAAAAATGAATGGAAGGTATGTAATTTTGACGATAAAAACTTACAATTACGCTTATTTTTTGTTATAGTCCTCTTAAAGACCTATATTATGATCTAAAATCTGATCTCTGTTGATTTTCAGTCCATTTTGACGCATGGTCCTTTCATCTAAATCGGTTCAGCGGTTCAAGCGTGAAGAGATAACAGACAAACAGACATACACAGTTTCACTTTTATAATATTAGTATGGAAAAACATCCAGAAAGTACATTGAATACACAGGTAAAGGAATTAGAAAATCTATCTATAGCAAGAATTTATATTCTCGTTACCAACGATGTAGTATAAAAAAGAGGTAGGTAGATAGGTTATAAACGCTCCAAAAGTGGCACACTAAAATTGAGTCAACTGGCAACTTTCCTCAGTTTCGAGTCGTCAATTCGTATTTTAGCTGTCACATTTGGTGGCCATTTTTAAACACGACATTTAGTATAGACAACATACCTACCTCTTTTTTATATTACATCATTGCTCGTTACAATGAATCTTTAACACTTTGACAGTAGGAGTTCAAGATAACCTTTTGAAATATACGGTTGAAAAACACAAACATCTAAAGTATCTTAGTAGTAGTAGTAACTAAGGAATTTTAACATAGACTCCTCCACGTATTTCATAATTTGGAGCCACATGGGAATGATTAAGGTTAGCGTTTATCACGGTGTAGTCTCTGGAGAGGTGCAACTTTGCCGGGCACGTCTTGTTTTTCGTGCAACGCCAAATCTTCCTCCAGCCGCCACGGACCATCATGGCGGTATAGAACGTGTAGCCTTCGTATATGGCTAGCGGCTTGCCCGCGGGGTTTCGGACGATTTGTACTAGAATAAATAGGATAAAAATCGATATAAAACATCATAGCTTATATACTCGTTATAATGAAATTTTAACACTGTTAGCTGTTCGCAAATACCGTTAAACGTATTTAAACTTTGGGGCCACATGTGAATGGTTTAGGGTAGCTTATATTACTGTTAGGTCTGGGAAGAGATGGAAGCCAGCCGGGCAGAGCAAACACCGTAGACTATGTACGCTTTGCAATTGCAAAAGAATCACAAGCGCGTTGCCGACCCTTTATTGATTTGAGGATTCGTCGTGTTGACAGCTTGAGACAAATGCACTCTCAACACGCGCACCCTTGGGAGCTCTGGCGACCTTACTCACCACGCACACAACACCACAAACCTACTGAGCAAGTAGTGCTGTTACTATGGTAAAATAAAATAAAAAACTTTAGATATAGCAAGAATTTATATTCTCGTTACCAATGATGTAAAATAAAAAAGAGGTAGGTAGATAAGTTATTAAGCGCTCCAAAAGTGGCACACTAAAATTGAGTCAATTGCACCAACTTGCCTCAGTTTCGATTCGTCAATTCGTGTTTTAGCTGTTTTGTGTGCATTTGGTGGCCATTTTTAGGGTTCCGGATCAAAAAGGTAATAACGAAAGTGCGACTAAGTATATCTGTCTGTCTGTCTATCAGTAACAAAGTAATTCACGTGTATGGAAAATGAAAAAATTAAATATAAACGGACGGATAAGAGAGGGGGCAAAAATTCAAAGTCTAGTTAGTAGGCCAAGTTGGGTATCATACGAAAGTGCTTGAATTGGACATTCTAAAACATTTTTTTTTCTACAGATACCATCCCGCGACCGCTTTTTAGGGTTCCGCTCGCACTTGGCCGGTTTTTTTAAGTAGTTGAGCTTATGGGTTGGGCTACAATAAGTGAATGTTTAGGCTTTTGTCTTACGGTAAAATTGAAATGCTCAGTAACATTCATACGCTACGTAGATTCTCAAAATTTGACGTATACACCATTTTTATAATATACTGGTACGCGTCATGCGTATGCTTCAGGTTAGCGTTGGAGATGGCTTCAGACTCGGTGACAGTGAAGCGCGCTTTGCACGGCGTGCCTCGCGTGCACCGCCAAGACTGCGTACGAGCGTGTACCTTCTCGCAGTAGAACGTGTACCCGTTCACGATCGCGTGCTGCGTGTTGGCGTGTTTTCGAACGTACTGGACTAGAAATAATAAATACATCAGCTAAGCTTATCACCACCAGAAATGAAATACAGGGTGGAAAAAATTTAAGGGCTCTGGAGGGGAACTACCTTAAATCCTTTAGGTAGCTCATTTTACTGAAAAGAAACATTCCTTAATTTTTTTAAAGAAACAAAACTGAATTTAAAGATCTTCTTAAATTCGCTTGTCTCACCCGGGAATCCAACCAACTAAAAATTAAAAAATAAACCCTCGCTATTTTATTATACGAATCGGTAGGATTATTGTTCAGGATAAAAAAATAACGTTGAGGGATATTAAGAAGAGAAAAGAATCTTAATAATTTGTGTATCCGGAACGAGGGGGGGGTCATTTTTAGCAACTTATCAGTTAAATTATAACGATTATTTTCTCTTCTTAATATCCATCTACGTTAAAATAAATATTTGTGTTCTTCGTATTGATGATAAAATAAAATAAATATTAGTTTTCACTTTTTTTTTCAAAGTTTATTAGACAAATTTTGTCATGAACCATAATCCTACCGATTCATATAATAAAATAGCGAGGGTTTTTTTTTCAATTTTTAGTTGGTTCGATTCCCGGGTCAGACAAGCAAATTTTAGAAGATCTTTGAATGCAGTTTGGTTTCTTTAAAAAAATGAAGGAATGTTTCCTTTCAGTAAAATGAGCTAACTAAAGGATTTAAGGTAGTTCCCCTCTAGGGCCGTTAATTTTTTTCCACCCTGTATAATGAAATTTATTGTTAATAACAAATGTTCGACGGATCAGGTCTGTGGTTCCGCCACCGACCACGTCTCGGCCGCAGAAGGGGAAAGCGGCGCACCGTAATACGGGCATTTCTCTTCCTCTGCGGTCCCACCAATGCCGTTTCAGCGGAACGGCCCCGCCAAGTTCGCAGGGGGTAGGGAGAGTGGCGCACCGTGATACCAACACGCCTCTCCCCCTGCGATCCCACCTCGGCCGCAGAAGATAAGGAGGTACTCCTCTTCTTCTGCGGTCCCTCCCCGACACATCCTAAGCGGGCTTAGGCGAGCCCACTAGGAGCGCCCTCCTCGGGCCAGCCGGCGGCCCACACAGGCCGGCCCTGGTGCCTCTTAGCTTCGCCGTGGGTGACCAGCCCCCCGCCCCGACAAGGCGGGCACCCTCGAGGGGGAATAGCATGACTCCTGCGTCAACCACTTTTTCAGCCTAACCTTGAAAGCTGCAGTGGCCGTTACATTCTCGACTTACAGAGTCTGGCAGGCGATTGTATTTAAATAGAGGGGCCTACATAGTACGCGGATCGTTATGACTTAGCAAGCTTGTGAGATTCGGCGATCAGCCTGTAGTGGTGTGTATTACTGCACAGGTTGTAGTTAGTGTTAAAGCCTCTGCGCTTGAACAAGAAGATAACAATATTAGATATAAATATAGAGTTATCGTGTGCGAACACTGAGATCTGGTATATGGGTAAACGAGGCAGGGGTAAAATCTTGAGATCGCGGAAAAGGTCACGCGCTGGGGTATCCCCGGCTTACCGGTCATCGCGCGGATGGCACGCTTCTGCTGCGAGAACACACGCCTCCAGTCGAAGCCGCGACCCCAAAACTCCACGCCGTAAGTCAGGAGCGAGTATGTTGCATTTACTTGTACCTTTGGAATTCATTTTCTTCACCGTTACGGCACGGCTTGTGCTCGATTTCAAATGACATACATAATGAATAAATACATATTTCCAATAAACTATCATACTTTCAGCACCCCCAAAACTATGGTCATCCCAGCTTTAACGGTGTCGAGACCTAAACTACTAAGTTGTTACTTTATAACTTAAATTACAAAATAACAAAAACTGAATATAATTGAGAACTTATATTTCACATGCCTACTTCAAACTTTAACATAAATCCCATCTTTTATGACATATCGGAACGCGTCATGCGTATGTTCAAAGTTGACGTTGGACAGGGCAGCCTCGGTGAACGTGAAGCGCGCCCTGCACATCCTGCCTCGCGTGCAGCGCCAGTACTGCGTGTGCGCATACACCCGCTCGCAGTAGAACGTGTACCCGTTCACGAGCGCCAGCTGCTTGTTCGCGCTGTTCCGGACGAATACAACTGGAATGTTAATCGTACTTTTCTCAAAAATGGCCCGCAAAGTGTACATAAGTCGCTACATGTTGGAAGGTAAAGTGTAGGTATAGTTCCAGGTCAGATCAAAATTAAAAAATAAAAAAACATTGCAGGCCGCCTGGAATGTTACATATAAATTCCTTTATTTGTCGAGTACCAAACTTTTTAAAAAGTTGAAACCGGCATATAAAAGACGGCATAGGTCGTATTCAGCCAATTCAACTCGTATTTTTCTGTTGCAAACGCGACGTTTTTCTATGTGTCTCAAATAGTTGGCGTTTTTCGGTGGAAAAATACACTTGCGATTCGATTTAAAAAGAAAAACGGCGGGAAATCATTAATATTTTCACGTTGTACAACGATATTTAAAGTTTATTATTCCCCCATTTTTGAAAAAAAGCACTATATTAGCCTTAGCCGGAATGGCAATTGCAGGCTTCGTATTATAATTAAACGTGCAATTGCCTCCTTCCCGGCTACGGCAATAATGTACTATTAACGAGTGTCGAAGGACAGGCGCTACAATATTAGGGCGCCACCCTCCGCCTGTTCACCAGTATTCATCTTCAGACGTGTTAATTTGACGAGCACTAGCTGCTTGATTACGAGATTCAGGAAGAATCCCACCGGAAATTTGTAAGGTTTAATATCAGTAGCTGAAATGCATTGCACGCAGCCATACTTCGGGGCACAGATAGATATCGTCCCATGGGCGAGAGAAGATAATGGATCAGTACCTGCGCGGGCCCTGTGCAAGTTGGGGAATCTACATGTGTACCTACATTCGAATTTATTCATAGATGTATGTCGGGGTCCTCACGATGTTACCTCGTTGTTCGATGTTTATTTGCTCTTGAAATAGGTGGTGTCGTATTCCGGGTGATAGGTCGCCGGTGCTCTCAAGGATGCGCTGTTTGAGAGTGAGGGACCTGCTTGGATCTAGCTGTCAACCCAACGAATCATATAAGCAAGTGTTGGCAGCTGTTTAGTCACAGTCGCGGAACATAGGTATAACATTTTTGCTTCCACAATCAATTTTGTGCTACCAAAAAATCTATTTATTACATTTTTTTCGTACATTATTAAGTTGCAAGAAACTCGTTAATTAGTAGGAGCCAATTTAGCAGTAGTAATTATTGGAAGGTAGGTAGGTATTGGTGTATGAATCAAATTATGTGTAGCAGGAATTCATAAAAAGAGTTAAGGTTGAAATAAAATATTTTAGGTACATAAGTTTACTAATAAAATAAGAAAAAACCTTACTTTTCACAAAACTTTTCATGAACACTTACGAGTAGGTACTATGTCATAGTGATATTGGATAGTCTTTGAAAAATCTTGACACATAGAAGAACTGGAAGCACTGTGTCATGAAATTTAAATGTTTCAAATTAACGGCTACAAAAACAATTTTAGAAACAAGTCTATAACTTAATGTAAACCCCGTTCCGTATAATATAATTGGACGCCTCATGATTATGGTTAAGGTTAGAATTAATGAGTTCTCCAGCATGTGACACCAGGAACCGCGCCTTGCACGTACTGCCTCTAGTGCAGCGCCAGGTCTTCGTGGAGTGCCTCACCGTCAGGAGGTGAAAGGAGTAACCGTGGACGAGGGCTAGGGGCTTATTCTTGCTGTTCTGGACGTATTGAACTGGAAATATTAATACATATTTAAATAATATTACAGTTTGCGAAAAAATATGTGTACTTCTAAATTCTAATCACTACATAGTATAAAACAAAGTCGCTTCCCGCTGTCTGTCTTGTCTAATTGAACTGTTCAAAACGTATTCCACTAAAAATATACGTGATTTTTTATTTATTTATTTATTTAACATGAAAATATAAAATATGTGTACCGTAAATACATACTTTTTTGGCGATGAGCTCGCTCGCTCCTTAACAAAAGTAGGTACAGAAATTGCACCGTAGGTTTTACATAATTAAACTAATTTAACTAAGAACTCGTTATAATAAATGACATACAATTTCCCATTGTGTGCTAACTTATGCAATAATTGGTTTTAATTTTAGAGTGGGTTGGACCAAACCGTCAGTAATCGTAAGCATTGTGCCTTTAATTCTGATTGTATGGAAAGTTTGACAAGTAAATTCCGTCCTCGGTCATCGTACGATGCGTACTGAAAAGCATATAGATAAATGTATATAAAAAAGAAACAATCTAGCATATCGATATTAATGGTTTTAAACCTCAACGCAAACAATGTGTCTAATATGATGATCAGTGTCATAATACCCCTTGGTAAGTATTACTGAATTTAGCAGTGTAAGTACTTTTAATGTAAACACAAAAGAAAATATCATTGATACAAAGATCAAAACACAAAGGAAATGTGTAACGCGTACACCAGCCTGCATGTTTCCTGCCGTACCGAAACCAGGGATCGGAACCGGTTTTTTCAAAAATCCCCAGTAGCAGTTTAATATTTTGAATTATTTTAAGCTCTTAATGTAGGACTCTATCGTGTATTTAGGTAACATATTCGTATTATTAGATTGCCCGATCAAAAATGATACCATAACCAAAGAACGAAATAATACCGGTATCCGATCCCTGACCGAAACAGGTATCTTCGGTTCCATTCCCAGGCTGCTCCGCTGGTATACGCTTTTATTTTTTTATTGTTAGATGTGACTTCATCAACAGAACTCTTAGCTATGTTTTATCAAATATTATAATCATAATCAATCATTCGTTCCGTCACATTTTTTGTTTCTTTTAATCATGAACTCGCATATAAATACCATTTTGAATAACATACTTAAACGGTTCATGTGTATGCTTCAAGTTAGTATTAATCATTACTCCCTGGTTTATAGTGAACTTGGCCGAGCATTTACTGTGTCGGGTACAGCGCCATGTAACCCTTTTCCTTTTGGATGTTATTTTGCTGGAGGCTGAAGGGGTGAAGGTGTGTCCGTTGATAAGCGCTACATCCTTTTGTGAGCAGTTTTTGACGTATTGAACACCTAAAATAACAGTCATAGTAAAGTTATATGTTGTACACATGTCCTGATAGAGATTTAGAAGTGTCGTGTAAACATAAATTATTAAATTAAGAAAAACAGTAGGTAAAGTTGAATTACAATTTGATATTGTAGATTTATAACTTTCTTAAAATAACATTGGAAGTACGAACATTTACGTTGCGTATTTATATTGCATGCAATCTACCCGTCCTCTGAGACAATGATGCTGAATTCATAGTCTCAATTATGATCAGTAAAAGATGCCTGGTGTTGGGGTTGCATTTTTTCTTATCTTTTCTACACATCGCTTTAGACTATCACTTAAATACACTCGCAAATAAAAAAAGATTCCGGCCCTAAATACGAGTAAATAGGCCCCTCCTTATTTATACAATCCTCTACAGCCTTATGTATGTACCATCCCGAATAATATAGCTAAATGGTTCATGTGAATGCTCCAAGTTAGGGTATATCATCACTCCTCTATCGATAGTAAACCTCGCCTTGCAGGTATTGTGCCGGGTACACTTCCAAGTCTTCTTAGTAGAGTTAGCCATTTTTACTGAGGAAAAGCTGTACCCATTGACGAGCGCCAAAGGTTTTCCTGAAGAGTTCCAGACATATTGAACTAAAAGAAGTAAAGATAACTTAATTAAATAATTGCAACTTTGTAAAAAAATATTAAAGGGTCTAGCCGCATTCCTATAGTGAAACTGCCCCTGGCTGAAATGTATACCTTTCTTAGAAGCGTTAATTGGTCTTATTATAAGATATCATTTTACAATATTTCAAGCCTGGAATCCCCTTGGTTTGGATAAAAATAAAAAAAAATAAAAAATCTTTTTTAATTTTTCTAAGCTAAACTAATGGTTAGATTTCTTTGAAATTCGGATTATACATGGCACTAATAGCAATACATTTTCAAAAAAAAAATCAAGGTTCTAACTTATTTACAAAGGCCTAAAAAAAGTTTTTTTTGTTTTAATTTTTTTTTTTTTTTTATTTACAAGAGGGCGACAACCTCAATTTTTTGGTATTAAATGCACAGTATAATATTGTATGAAATATATTTTTTTCATAAAAATCCATTTGTGGCAACAAGGTAAAAATGTCTTACTAATGCAGGCCTTTCGTCTTAAGGCGTTTGTAGGTTACACATATACACATTGGGCCAACGTACTTGGCTCATTGTGTACTTCCGCCTTTACAACCATTTAGTAGGTGATAGGTCTAGACCCTTTAAGATATTTTTTGTAATATGAGACAGATCAAGGAAAACGTCTTATTCGCCGACCTAAACCCAAAACGTAAGTGAGGAAATAGTTTACATTTTTCAAAAATGTTTGACGCAGCTGAAAAATCTGAAACTTTTTTTTGGTGCTAAGGAAGGTAATTCCTATCACCAAAAAAATAATCAGGCATTTCTAAAAATTCTATCCATTCCCAAAAATCCCTTCTTATCCGTGGCCTACGTTATAAAAGGTTATTCTGGTGGTGTCTAGTTTCTAGTCCCAATAGTTTCTAAGTCTTCTTTTATATACATATGTCATATATATATTTGGATGCATCGTTGGAAGTCAGTCTTGACGATCAGCCCGCACCGAGTGGCTCCTATTGCAGCGACAGTACCAGGTCTTCTTGGTGGTACTGATACTGTCCACGAAGAATGTATGACTGTCAATCAGGACCAAGGGATCGTTGGACGCGTTCCAGACAAACCGAACTGCAAATATTAACGCAAATGTGGATAAAAACTTTTTTATGGGATAAAAAATGAAGTAAAATCAAGTTGTGACCAGAGCTGTTATTCGCTATACGCTCATGCGCCTCACCGCACGCGTCACACTTAACGAAACTAGACCTCTACCTACGCTTAGTTACTACGCATCGCGGTGTCTAGACATATTTGTGGGTGAGCGTTGAGGTGAGCTTAAAAAAAGTTACAGAATAGAGGGGTAGATTCATATTTAAAATTTGCAACACAAACAACAATGGGGAATGGATGAAAATATCAAAAATGCCTGATTTTTTTTTGGTGATAGGAATAACCTTCCTTTGAACCAGAAAAAAGTTTCAGATCTTTCAACTGCGTCAATTATTTTTGAAAAATATAAACAGTTTCCTCATTTATATTTTGGGTCAAGGACGGTCAAAAAACACTTTCTTTGATCCTTAATTACAAAAAATATCTTAAATATCTGTGGCAAACTGACACTGCTAATGACAAATATAGCTGTTGCAACAGTCAGCATCATTGCCAGTGTCAGTTTACCACAGATATTTAAGATATTTTTTTGTAACATGAAACGGATCGAGGAAAGAGCCGTCCTTGACCCAAAACGTAAGTGAGGTTAATTTTTCAAAAATAATTGACGCAGCTGAAAAATCTGAAACTTTTTTCTGGTGCTAAGGAAGGTTATTTCTATCACCAAAAAAAACATCAGGCACTTCTAAAATTTTCATCCATTCCCAATTGCATATTCAAATATGTAAACTACATACAAGAAGGGCTTTACTTAAGTTTTTATACCTATAATAAGTAGAAGATAGCATTAATTACTTAAATTAAGTAAAAACGTCAAAATTAAGCAAAACCGTCGGTGAATGTGATATGAAAGATGATTACAGAATTATTATATAAGTTGTTATACTCACGGTTTGAAAACCAAAGAAAAATTAATCAATATTTTTGTTATAGACAAGACCAAATTAAACCAATTAGCACTTGAAAATCTATCAAACAATCATTTTTTTTGTGAACGCCGTCCCGTATGATATAATAGGACGCTCTATGGGTGCTTCAAGTACGATCAGAGTAGGCCTATGTTAGACGCGTTGAACTTTGCCCTGCATATTCGTCAGTTAGTTTTGGATGCATCCATGGTGATGACGCAGGTGTATCCGTCGAGGATAGCTAGAGTTTTTTCCGACGCGTAATACCGAGGAGTAATGTAAAAAAGAATCTGTGAACGATTTGCTAACTAGATGCTATGGATTGGCGGAACAGGCGCGCGACTGTGCCAGTAATTTAACGCTAGTATATATAAAAATCAGGCCCCGTAGCATGGTTAGCCTTGTCACGCGATAGGTGATAGGATAGAGCGTGCGTCACTGGCTGACACCGTTCGATAGAACGAGACGACGCTCTTATATTGTCACTTGTCGCGTGATAAGGCCAACCATGCTACGGCTCCAGCTTTGTAACATGAGAGACTTTCTAGTTAGCATGAAATAAGAATCACATCATAGCAAAATGTATATTTATAAAAAACAATAGGTGATATTATTATAATCATTGTTTTTAAATGGATCAGATCAAGATCTGCTGGACAAAGTTCTTATTGGTGTGCAGAACTTTGTCTGCCTTCGTTCAACACTTAGCGCTAGCTTATTCTGATAAAAAATATTATTCCTCCAAAAGAAAGAAGACAAAAAAATATGCCCAGGGACGAAAATCCCTTTCAGGTATCTCAATAAAATTACGAAGCTACACCGTTTTGAGGGACTTTGGACATTTTGTGATTATATATAAGTAAGTATAACTTTGTGATTATATAATCACAAAGTTATACTTACCTATATATAATCACAAAATGTCCAAAGTCCCTGAATATTCTGTCCCTTTTCCTCAAAACGGTGTAGCTTCGTAATTTTATTATATTTATTAAATTTTAATCCCCTGCTTTACTTTATTTACCATTTGACAGCGATAAACTCCTGCACTAGAAATCTATCACAAAATAAATAGGCTTACTACTGTAGCAATGGAATTTTAAAATTTTATAATACTCTGATACTGAAATGATATATTGTATACCGGTTTGAACAAATGACACCTTGCCGAGTTTTTTACGCCGGTTCTTCTCGAGGTAGAGGTTTTCGTTCCGAACCGGTGGTAGTTTATCGACATTCATAGGTGCATGTAATATGCCTAAATTGAAGAATAAATCACTTTGACTTTGACAATATCCAATCCTGTTTCGAGAAAATTCAACATTATTAGTTATTTTATTTCATGCCTACAACACTATTATAACAAACTTGTCTAATCTGTCACAATTGTCAACTCAATTATACTAATATTAATGGCGCTATTAAATCTTAATGAATACTTTGTCTTTAATAATATACTTGTAAGGTTCATGGGAGTGGTTGAGGTTAGACTTGACGACTTCTCCGCAGTTGGTGACGGTGAACCGAGCCTTGCAGATGTTGTGACGCATGCAGCGCCAGGCCTTCGTTGACGCACTTACGGCGTGAATAGAGAACGGGTAGCTGTTGACGAGAGCCAACGTCTTATTTGCCGTACTCTTAACGTATTGAACTATAACAAATAAAACAAAACTAACAGTTGAAATACGAAACGTAAAAGGGCGTGTTATGTTTTAGTTTACTATGTGATAAGGAATCGACAAAGCATTCGTCATTCTACTTTCATCTCGATGTTCGTTTTATCTCGTCATAGTCACGCGATAAACGCGAACAACATTGGCCCACATGTTATAACAACTTTTCTTGAAAATAATAATTATTTTTATCTTGGGACTAATAATTTATTATAACCTCTTATTCTTTTTACAGATAATTATTATTTACAGTTTTAAACGCTACTTATGACAATGGGGTGTATGATACATATATACTTGTTCTTTCAATAATGTTAATAATATGATAGTATGTAACTCCTACGATAAAAGAAACAGGGCATACACCCTCTGCAGAATACATACACTACTAAATCTTGATGTAAACACCATCTCGTAAAATATATGTGTATGGTTCATGGGAGTGGTTGAGGTTACA
The DNA here is from genome assembly GCA_932294315.1 of Epinotia nisella. NCBI lineage: Eukaryota > Metazoa > Arthropoda > Insecta > Lepidoptera > Tortricidae > Epinotia > Epinotia nisella. The sequence goes on along the minus strand of OW028675.1, from coordinate 28,097,565 downwards.
CTTGACCATTATTCCACAGTTGTTGACGGTGAACCGAGCCTTGCAGATATTATGACGCATGCAGCGCCAGACCTTAATTCGCCAGGTATTTAGGTCGCCATGTAAGGATGGGACTCGAGACAGTAGTAAAACACAGGACTGCTGCTTAAAGACTGAACATTTATTCATTAAACCTATCATACATAAACATAGGAATTTAGGTTACACGTGTTTAGGTGGGGAGGCTTACACGTGGAAGGTGTCCATTGATTTGACCTTAAATTCCATTCCCTATATAGTGGAGAGTCGGCTTACATTGCTCTCCATATATGGATTACATTCCTAACCTAATATGGAGGAGAGTCATATTGCATGACTCTCCTTATATGTATTACAATAATATATGTTACCTATACCTATATTCCAGACGCACTCGTGGTTACAAGAGAGAACGCGTAGCCGTTGACGAGAGCCAACGTCTTATTCGACGTATTCCGACCATACTGAACTATAATGTCATGATGAAACGACAAAGCATGCGTCGTTCTCCTTTGTATTCAGAAGTGTCATATAAACCCTATTGTTTAATCTCGTCAAAAGTTTACTAGTTATATCAACTTATCACTGTGTCTAAAAAAAATACATACCTAATTCATCTTAGTACCCATAATTTATTATCTGTTATTAATATATTAGGCATTTATACTCTAAAACTTTACAATGCTATTTATACACCCCAGTATAAAAAAATATTCAATAGGAACTTAATAAACATTTAAAGAAGAAAAAGCTTAAATAAACTAAAGTAACCTAAAATTAAGGTAGTAAAAATTAAATAAAAAAAGGTCCCCAGGGTCGGATCCCTGCGGAAGGGTTATTTGCCGATGATGTGTCACTAATTACAGCTTGCCAAAACCCTCCAGACGTGAATGAAAAACTTACAGTTAACTTAAATGTTAAAGTTCCTGGATGAGAGACCACAACCTCGAAATTAACTATAAAAAAACCAAAATAATTGCATTCTACCCATACCAGGAAGCGCCACTAGAAATAGACTACACCTACGAAAATACTCAGCTAGAAGGCGTGCAAAGCTCTACACTATTGGGTTTAGATATAGACAGCCACATGAATTGGAAATCCCATATAGAAAAAAATTGGAAAAAAAATCTCAATTCGTCTATGCGCTTCGGGAGGTTAAAATTACCACAAATTTGAAGACAGCCCTAACAACATACTACGGGTATGCCTGGCTAAATTACAGTTACAGCTAAGTAACAGTACCAACGCTCCATTACTTTTTACCCTTCAAAAAAAGCTTATTCGCATCTTAATAAACAAAACCCTTGACGAAATCGAAAGCCACAAGCCTTACTTTTCTGAACTTGGACTGCTGACCCTTACATCTATATACATATTAGAAATGTGTAAGTTCGTTCGAAAGCATAGGGAATTCTATACAAAACGAGGGGACATAACCTCTACACGACCGATCCGAAACAAGAATAGACTAATCCCACCACCTTGTAAACTTAAACTACTATCATCAGGCCCCCTAGTAATGTCTATTAAAATACACAATCACCTCCCGAACTCTATAAAAGAAGAAGAAAATGATAAATTATATATAAATAAAATTAAACAGTTGTTATTAGTTAAGTCTTACTACACTGTAAGCTAATTTTTTAATTACCAATTATAATCGAATTATTATTATCTATTGATTCTGTGCTTTTGTAAGTGTGTGTAATAATAATATTGCAGTGCCCAACAGGGTTCACAAAGTTCTAGCTTATAAGTTTACCTCCTGTACAACTACTTCTAAAATTGCAAAACAATATTGAGTATTGGGTTCCTATAAGACTGGCTGCGTTCCCCCTTTGGATAGCTATGCCGATCCGTTGGGCAAGGAACGAGCCAGCCCTGTGGTCTCCGGATACTTTGACAAATTTCCTTGACAATTGGCCAAAAATACTTCTTCTTTCTATAGAGTTTATTTTATTACCTAGATCGATAAATACGTATAGGAATAAGAGAAATTTAGGAATTTAATATACAATTATTCGAACTCATGAGAATAAATAATCAGAATTTAAAATTTCTTATTTGAAATAAAACTGTGTTAATTAAATTGTTTTGTGACAAATAGGTAAATTAACATTAGTCGTAAAAGCAACGATTAGCTTTATTCATAGCTTAGTGTAAATACCATTGCGTACGACATATCTGAACGCTTCATGAGTGTGGTTAAGGTCCTGACAGACCACCGTCCCGCAGGGCGTCATCGTGAACCGAGCCTTGCAGATGTTGTGTCTCGTGCACCGCCAGTTCACCGAGTAGGAGCTCTTCACAGGGTAGAAGCTGTAGCCGTTGATGAGGGCCAGCTGCTTTCCCGAGCTGTTGCGGACGTATTGCACTGGAAGAAAGAATGATGTGATGGAAATGCATAGAATATTTTCTTATAGTATTGTTATTTGTTCGCCAGTATAGGTTGAATAAAAAGTATATTGCAATGAGCATTTTATTGATAGTTTAAAAAAAAATTACAGGTACTAATCCTACTCTTAACTCTCCTAAACTCCTATAATATTCAAAAAATTCCTTCACTTCGCCATTGGGGTGATTATCGATATCATTCATCATCTACAACTGAGCTATGCCATCTAACATGAAGAAGTGACACCGAAACTAACATAAAACCTGAAAACATATACTCATCGCTTTTCCTGGGGTATCAGTGTCATTACTATCATTAGTCACAACATGAATGGTTAACTAGACTGCAGTTTTTTCATGAGTTTTTAGGAAGGACTGCTCCTTTTCTGGAGCCTAACGACATGACAATAATATAGGAATGAATAGTAATGTAATGATATTACTTCTGAAGCTTAATGTAAACACCATCTCGTAAAATATATGTGTATAGTTCATGGGAGTGGTTGAAGTTACACTTGACCATTATTCGGTGACGGTGAACAGAGCCTTTTACAGATATTATGACGCATGCAGCGCCACACCTTAATTCGCCAGGTATTTAGGTCGCCATGTAAGGATGGGACTCGGGACAGTAGTAAAACACAGGACTGCTGCTTAAAGACTGAACATTTATTCATTAAACCTATCATATATAAACATAGGAATTTAGGTAACACGTGTTTAGGTGGGGAGGCTTACACGTGGAAGGTGTCCATTGATTTGACCTTAAATTCCATTCCCTATATAGAGGAGAGTCGGCTTACATTGCTCTCCATATATGGATTACATTCCTAACCTAATATGGAGGAGAGTCATATTGCATGACTCTCCTTATATGTATTACATTAATATATGTTACCTATACCTACATTCCAGACGCACTCGTGGTTACAAGAGAGAACGCGTAGCCGTTGACGAGAGCCAACGTCTTATTCGACGTATACCGACAATACTGAACTATAACAAATAAAACAATATGTCATGATGAAACGACAAAGCATGCGTCGTTCTCCTTTGTATTCAGAAGTGTCATATAAACCCTATTGTTTAATCTCGTCAAAAGTTTACTAGTTATATCAACTTATCACTGTGTCTAAAAAAAATACATACCTAATTCATCTTAGTACCCATAATTTATTATCTGTTATTAATAAATTAGGCATTTATACTCTAAAACTTTACAATGCTATTTATACACCCCAGTATAAAAAAAAAAATCAATAGGAACTTATTAAACATTTAAAGAAGAAAAAGCTTTAATAAACTAAATTATAAAATTAATGTAGTAAAAATTAAATCAAAAAAGGTCCCCAAGGTCGGATCCCTGCGAAAGGGTTATTTGCCGATGATGTGTCACTAATTAGAGCTTGCCAAAACCCTCCAGACGTGAATTACAGTTAACTTAAATGTAATTAGTTCCTGGATGAGAGACCACAACCTCGAAATTAACTATAAAAAAATCAAAATAATTGCATTCTACCCATACCAGAAAGCGCCACTAGAAATAGACTACACCTACGAAAATACTCAGCTAGAAGGCGTGCAAAGCTCTACACTATTGGGTTTAGATATAGACAGCCACATGAATTGGAAATCCCATATAGAAAAAAATTGGAAAAAAAATCTCAATTCGTCTATGCGCTTCGGGAGGTTAAAATTACCACAAATTTGGAGACAGCCCTAACAACATCCTACGGGTATGCATATGCCTGGCTAAATTACGGTATTATTTTATGGGGTAACAGTACCAACGCTCCATTACTTTTTACCCTTCAGAAAAAGCTTATTCGCATCTTAATAAACAAAACCCTTGACGAAATCGAAAGCCACAAGCCTTACTTTTCTGAACTTGGACTGCTGACCCTTACATCTATATACATATTAGAAATGTGTAAGTTCATTCGAAAGCATAGGGAATTCTATACAAAACGAGGGGACATAACCTCTACACGACCGATCCGAAACAAGATTAGACTAATCCCACCACCTTGTAAACTTAAACTACTATCATCAGGCCCCCTAGTAATGTCTATTAAAATATACAATCACCTCCCGAACTCTATAAAAGAAGAAAAAAATGATAAATTATACATAAATAAAATTAAACAGTTGTTATTAGTTAAGTCTTACTACACTGTAAGCTAATTTTTTAATGACCAATTATAATCGAATTATTATTATCTATTGATTCTGTGCTTTTGTAAGTGTGTGTAATAATAATATTGCAGTGCCCAACAGGGTTCACAAAGCTCTAGCTTATAAGTTTACCTCCTGTACAACTACTTGAAAAATTGCAAAACAATATTGAGTATTGGGTTCCTATAAGACTGGCTGCGTTCCCCCTTTGGATAGCTATGCGGATCCGTTGGGCAAGGAACGAGCCAGCCCTGTGGTCTCTTTTTTTTCTCAGTTTATTTTATTACCTAGATCGATAAATACGTATAGGAATAAGAGAAATTTAGGAATTTAATATACAATTATTCGAACTCATGAGAATAAATAATCAGAATTTAAAATTTCTTATTTGAAATAAAACTGTGTTAATTAAATTGTTTTGTGACAAATAGGTAAATTAACATTAGTCGTAAAAGCAACGATTAGCTTTATTCATAGCTTAGTGTAAATACCATTGCGTACGACATATCTGAACGCTTCATGAGTGTGGTTAAGGTCCTGACAGACCACCGTCCCGCAGGGCGTCATCGTGAACCGAGCCTTGCAGATGTTGTGTCTCGTGCACCGCCAGTTCACCGAGTAGGAGCTCTTCACAGGGTAGAAGCTGTAGCCGTTGATGAGGGCCAGCTGCTTTCCCGAGCTGTTGCGGACGTATTGCACTGGAAGAAAGAATGATGTGATGGAAATGCATAGAATATTTTCTTATAGTATTGTTATTTGTTCGCCAGTATAGGTTGAATAAAAAGTATATTGCAATGAGCATTTTATTGATAGTTTTAAAAAAAATTACAGGTACTAATCCTACTCCTAACTCTCCTAAACTCCTATAATATTCAAAAAATTCCTTCACTTCGCCATTGGGGTGATTATCGATATCATTCATCATCTACAACTGAGCCATGCCATCTAACATGAAGAAGTGACACCGAAACTAACATAAAACCTGAAAACATATACTCATCGCTTTTCCTGGGGTATCAGTGTCATTACTATCATTAGTCACAACATGAATGGTTAACTAGACTGCAGTTTTTTCATGAGTTTTTAGGAAGGACTGCTCCTTTTCTGGAGCCTAACGACATGACAATAATATAGGAATTAATAGTAATGTAATGATATTACTTCTGAAGCTTAATGTAAACACCATCTCGTAAAATATATGTGTATGGTTCATGGGAGTGGTTGAGGTTACACTTGACCATTATTCCGCAGTTGGTGACGGTGAACCGAGCCATGCAGATATTATGACGCATGCAGCGCCAGACCTTAATTCGCCAGGTATTTAGGTCGCCATGTAAGGATGGGACTCGGGACAGTAGTAAAACACAGGACTGCTGCTTAAAAACTGAACATTTATTCATTAAACCTATCATATATAAACATGGGAATTTAGGTTACACGTGTTTAGGTGGGGAGGCTTACACGTGGAAGGTGTCCATTGATTTGACCTTAAATTCCATTCCCTATATAGAGGAGAGTCGGCTTACATTGCTCTCCATACGAGTATCTGGATTACATTCCTAACCTAATATGGAGGAGAGTCATATTGCATGACTCTCCTTATATGTATTACAATAATATATGTTACCTATACCTACATTCCAGACGCACTCGTGGTTACAAGAGAGAACGCGTAGCCGTTGACGAGAGCCAACGTCTTATTCAACGTACTACTATATAAAAAATAAAACAATATGTCATGATGAAACGACAAAGCATGCGTCGTTCTCCTTTGTATTTAGAAGTGTCATATAAACCCTATTGTTCAATCTCGTTAAGTTATTAGTTATATCAACTTATCACTGTGTCTAAAAAAAATACATACCTAATTCATCTTAGTACCCATGATTTATTATCTGTTATTAATATATTAGGCATTTATACTCTAAAACTTTACAATGCTATTTATACACCCCAGTATAAAAAAAAATCAATAGGAACTTATTAAACATTTAAAGAAGAAAAAGCTTAAATAAACTAAAGTAACCTAAAATTAAGGTAGTAAAAATTAAATCAAAAAAGGTCCCCAAGGTCGGATCCCTGCGGAAGGGTTATTTGCCGATGATGTGTCACTAATTACAGCTTGCCAAAACCCTCCAGACGTGAATGAAAAACTTACAGTTAACTTAAATGTTATAAGTTCCTGGATGAGAAACTACAACCTCAAAATTAACTATTAAAAAAACAAAATAATTGCATTCTACCCATACCAGAAAGCGCCACTAGAAATAGACTACACCTACGAAAATACTCAGCTAGAAGGCGTGCAAAGCTCTACACTATTGGGTTTAGATATAGACAGCCACATGAATTGGAAATCCTATATAGAAAAAATTAGGAAAAAAAATTCTTAATTCGTCTATGCGCTTCGGGAGGTTAAAATTACCACAAATTTGAAGACAGCCCTAACAACATACTACGGGTTTGCATATGCCTGGCTAAATTACAGTTACAGCTAAGTAACAGTACCAACGCTCCATTACTTTTTACCCTTCAGAAAAAGCTTATTCGCATCTTAATAAACAAAACCCTTGACGAAATCGAAAGCCACAAGCCTTACTTTTCTGAACTTGGACTGCTGACCCTTACATCTATATACATATTAGAAATGTGTAAGTTCGTTCGAAAGCATAGGGAATTCTATACAAAACGAGGGGACATAACCTCTAAACGACCGATCCGAAACAAGAATAGACTAATCCCACCACCTTGTAAACTTAAACTACTATCATCAGGCCCCCTAGTAATGTCTTTTAAAATATACAATCACCTCCCGAACTCTATAAGAGAAGAAGATAATCGTAAATTATATATAAATAAAATTAAACAGTTGTTATTAGTTAAGTCTTACTACACTGTAAGCTAATTTTTTAATGACCAATTATAATCGAATTATTATTATCTATTGATTATGTGCTTTTGTAAGTGTGTGTAATAATAATATTGCAGTGCCCAACAGGATTCACAAAGTTCTAGCTTATAAGTTTACCTGCTGTACAACTACTTGTGAAATTGCAAAACAATATTGAGTATTGGGTTCCTATAAGACTGGCTGCGTTCCCCCTTTGGATAGCTATGCCGATCCGTTGAGCAAGGAACGAGCCAGCCCTGTGGTCTCCGGATACTTTGACCAATTTCCTTGACAATTGGCCAAAAATACTTCTTCTTTCTATAGAGTTTATTTTATTACCTAAATCGATAAATACGTATAGGAATAAGAGAAATTTAGGAATTTAATATACAATTATTCGAACTCATGAGAATAAATAATCAGAATTTAAAACTTCTTATTCGAAATAAAACTGTGTTAATTAAACTGTTTTGTGACAAATAGGTAAATTAACATTAGTCGTAAAAGCAACGATTAGCTTTATTCATAGCTTAGTGTAAATGCCATTGCGTACGACATATCTGAACGCTTCATGAGTGTGGTTAAGGTCCTGACAGACCACCGTCCCGCAGGGCGTCATCGTGAACCGAGCCTTGCAGATGTTGTGTCTCGTGCACCGCCAGTTCACCGAGTAGGAGCTCTTCACAGGGTAGAAGCTGTAGCCGTTGATGAGGGCCAGCTGCTTTCCCGAGCTGTTGCGGACGTATTGCACTGGAAGAAAGAATGATGTGATGGAAATGCATAGAATATTTTCTTATAGTATTGTTTTTTGTTCGCCAGTATAGGTTGAATAAAAAGTATATTGCAATGAGCATTTTATTGATAGTTTAAAAAAAAAATTACAAGTACCAATCCTACTCCTAACTCTCCTAAACTCCTATAATATTCAAAAAATTCCTTCCCTTCGTCATTGGGGTGATTATCGATATCATTCATCATCTACAACTGAGCCATGCCATCTAACATGAAGAAGTGACACCGAAACTAACATAAAACCTGAAAACATATACTCATCGCTTTTCCTGGGGTATCAGTGTCATTACTATCATTAGTCACAACATGAATGGTCAACTAGACTGCAGTTTTTATGAGTTTTTAGGAAGGACTGCTCCTTTTCTGGAGCCTAACGACATGACAATAATATAGGAATGAATAGTAATGTGATGATATTACTTCTGAAGCTTAATGTAAACACCATCTCGTAAAATATATGTGTATGGTTCATGGGAGTGGTTGAAGTTACACTTGACCATTATTCCGCAGTTGGTGACGGTGAACCGAGCCTTGCAGATATTATGACGCATGCAGCGCCAGACCTTAATTCGCCAGGTATTTAGGTCGCCATGTAAGGATGGGACTCGGGACAGTAGTAAAACACAGGACTGCTGCTTAAAGACTGAACATTTATTCATTAAACCTATCATATATAAACATAGGAATTTAGGTAACACGTGTTTAGGTGGGGAGGCTTACACGTGGAAGGTGTCCATTGATTTGACCTTAAATTCCATTCCCTATATAGAGGAGAGTCGGCTTACATTGCTCTCCATATATGGATTACATTCCTAACCTAATATGGAGGAGAGTCATATTGCATGACTCTCCTTATATGTATTACAATAATATATGTTACCTATACCTACATTCTAGACGCACTCGTGGTTACAAGAGAGAACGCGTAGCCGTTGACGAGAGCCAACGTCTTATTCGACGTATACCGACAATACTGAACTATAACAAATAAAACAATATGTCATGATGAAACGACAAAGCATGCGTCGTTCTCCTTTGTATTCAGAAGTGTCATATAAACCCTATTGTTTAATCTCGTCAAAAGTTTACTAGTTATATCAACTTGTCACTGTGTCTAAAAAAACACATACCTAATTCATCTTAGTACCCATAATTAATTATCTGTTATTAATATATTAGGCATTTATACTTTAAAACTTTTCAATGCTATTTATACACCCCAGTATAAAAAAAAATTCAATAGGAAATTATTAAACATTTAAAGAAGAAAAAGCTTAAATAAACTAAAGTAACCTAAAATTAAGGTAGTAAAAATTAAATCAAAAAAGGTCCCCAAGGTCGGATCCCTGCGGAAGGGTTATTTGCCGATGATGTGTCACTAATTACAGCTTGCCAAAACCCTCCAGACGTGAATGAAAAACTTACAGTTAACTTAAATGTAATTAGTTCCTGGATGAGAGACCACAACCTCGAAATTAACTATAAAAAAACCAAAATAATTGCATTCTACCCATACCAGAAAGCGCCACTAGAAATAGACTACACCTACGAAAATACTCAGCTAGAAGGCGTGCAAAGCTCTACACTATTGGGTTTAGATATAGACAGCCACATGAATTGGATATCCCATATAGAAAAAATTTGGAAAAAAAATTCTCAATTCGTCTATGCGCTTCGGGAGGATAAAATTACCACAAATTTGAAGACAGCCCTAACAACATACTACGGGTATGCCTGGCTAAATTACAGTTACAGCTAAGTAACAGTACCAACGCTCCATTACTTTTTACCCTTCAGAAAAAGCTTATTCGCATCTTAATAAACAAAACCCTTGACGAAATCGAAAGCCACAAGCCTTACTTTTCTGAACTTGGACTGCTGACCCTTACATCTATATACATATTAGAAATGTGTAAGTTCGTTCGAAAGCATAGGGAATTCTATAAAAAACGAGGGGACATAACCTCTACACGACCGATCCGAAACAAGAATAGACTAATCCCACCACCTTGTAAACTTAAACTACTATCATCAGGCCCCCTAGTAATGTCTATTAAAATACACAATCACCTCCCGAACTTTATAAAAGAAGAAGAAAATGATAAATTATATATAAATAAAATTAAACAGTTGTTATTAGTTAAGTCTTACTACACTGTAAGCTAATTTTTTAATGACCAATTATAATCGAATTATTATTATCTATTGATTCTGTGCTTTTGTAAGTGTGTGTAATAATAATATTGCAGTGCCCAACAGGGTTCACAAAGTTCTAGCTTATAAGTTTACCTCCTGTACAACTACTTGTGAAATTGCAAAACAATATTGAGTATTGGGTTCTTATAAGACTGGCTGCGTTCCCCCTTTGGATAGCTATGCCGATCCGTTGGGCAAGGAGCGAGCCAGCCCTGTGGTCTCCGGATACTTTGACCAATTTCCTTGACAATTGGCCAAAAATACTTCTTCCTTCTATAGAGTTTATTTTATTACCTAGATCGATAAATACGTATAGGAATAAGAGAAATTTAGGAATTTAATATACAATTATTCGAACTCATGAGAATAAATAATCAGAATTTAAAATTTCTTATTCGAAATAAAACTGTGTTAATTAAATTGTTTTGTGACAAATAGGTAAATTAACATTAGTCGTAAAAGCAACGATTAGCTTTATTCATAGCTTAGTGTAAATACCATTGCGTACGACATATCTGAACGCTTCATGAGTGTGGTTAAGGTCCTGACAGACCACCGTCCCGCAGGGCGTCATCGTGAACCGAGCCTTGCAGATGTTGTGTCTCGTGCACCGCCAGTTCACCGAGTAGGAGCTCTTCACAGGGTAGAAGCTGTAGCCGTTGATGAGGGCCAGCTGCTTTCCCGAGCTGTTGCGGACGTATTGCACTGGAAGAAAGAATGATGTGATGGAAATGCATAGAAAATTTTCTTATAGTATTGTTTTTTGTTCGCCAGTATAGGTTGAATAAAAAGTATATTGCAATGAGCATTTTATTGATAGTTTAAAAAAAATACAGGTACTAATCCTACTCCTAACTCTCCTAAACTCCTATAATATTCAAAAAATTCCTTCACTTCGCCATTGGGGTGATTATCGATATCATTCATCATCTACAACTGAGCCATGCCATCTAACATGAAGAAGTGACACCGAAACTAACATAAAACCTGAAAACATATACTCATCGCTTTTCCTGGGGTATCAGTGTCATTACTATCATTAGTCACAACATGAATGGTTAACTAGACTGCAGTTTTTTCATGAGTTTTTAGGAAGGACTGCTCCTTTTCTGGAGCCTAACGACATGACAATAATATAGGAATTAATAGTAATGTAATGATATTACTTCTGAAGCTTAATGTGAACACCATCTCGTAAAATATATGTGTATGGTTCATGGGAGTGGTTGAAGTTACACTTGACCATTATTCCGCAGTTGGTGACGGTGAACCGAGCCTTGCAGATATTATGACGCATGCAGCGCCAGACCTTAATTCGCCAGGTATTTAGATCGCCATGTAAGGATGGGACTCGGGACAGTAGTAAAACACAGGACTGCTGCTTAAAGACTGAACATTTATTCATTAAACCTATCATATATAAACATAGGAATTTAGGTAACACGTGTTTAGGTGGGGAGGCTTACACGTGGAAGGTGTTCATTGATTTGACCTTAAATTCCATTCCCTATATAGAGGAGAGTCGGCTTACATTGCTCTCCATATATGGATTACATTCCTAACCTAATATGGAGGGGAGTCATATTGCATGACTCTCCTTATATATATTACAATAATATATGTTACCTATACCTACATTCCAGACGCACTCGTGGTTACAAGAGAGAACGCGTAGCCGTTGACGAGAGCCAACGTCTTATTCGACGTATTCCGACCATACTGAACTAAAACAAATAAAACAATATGTCATGATGAAACGACAAAGCATGCGTCGTTCTCCTTTGTATTTAGAAGTGTCATATAAACCCTATTGTTCAATCTCGTTAAGTTACTAGTTATTAAAAGTGAATACAAGTTTATAATTAACATTAACTAAGATAAATTAAAACTAAGTTAAATCTAAAAAAGGCCCTCGAGGCATTGTACCGAGGATGCTGGCGGCATTTCCTCGCTGAATTGCAATGCTGATGCGTTGCGCGAGAAAGCCGCCAGGAGCCGTAGCATGGTTGGCCTTATCACGCGACAAGTGACAAGATAGGAGCGTCGTCTCGTTCTATCGAACGGTGTCAGCCAGTGACGCACGCTCTATGCTATCACCTATCGCGTGACAAGGCCAACCATGCTACAGCTCCAGCTCTTCGGTCACCAGTTACATCGACCAGACGTTTCGCGATTTCTGCAAATAACTTATGCGCACTGGGACCCCTAGGACCGAGGGTCTCGACGCCAAAGGGTACAAAGTCGTACTCTCTGCCGAGGCCTCTATATTTATTACATTTCAGATTTTCGGCGTTTTCCGCCGCTGCACCCGCTTTAGAAGTAGTCCGTTGGAGGTGAGACGGTGCCAGTGTGTCTACACATGTAGCGTCCCACACAAGCATCCGTCCCAACCTCCATGAGACCAGAGACACACCATCAGGTCTTTTGCCATCATCTCTGACAATGCCAGGCGGCTCAAGAAGAGCAGGCACATATACTACTAGTTATATCAACTTATCACTGTGTCTAAAAAAAATACATACCTAATTCATCTTAGTACCCATAATTTATTATCTGTTATTAATATATTAGGCATTTATACTTTACAACTTTACAATGCTATTTATACACCCCAGTATAAAAAAAATTATTCAATAGGAACTTATTAAACATTTAAAGAAGAAAAAGCTTAAATAAACTAAATTAAAAAATTAAGGTAGTAAAAATTAAATCAAAAAAGGTCCCCAAGGTCGGATCCTTGCGGAAGAGTTATTTGCCGATGATGTGTCACTAATTACAGCTTGCCAAAACCCTCAAGACGTGAATGAAAAACTTACAGTTAACTTAAATGTAATTAGTTCCTGGATGAGAAACCACAACCTCGAAATTAACTATAAAAAAAGCAAAATAATTGCATTCTACCCATACCAGGAAGCGCCACTAGAAAAAGACTACACCTACGAAAATACTCAGCTAGAAGGCGTGCAAAGCTCTACACTATTGGGTTTAGATATAGACAGCCACATGAATTGGAAATCCCATATAGAAAAATTTAGGAAAAAAAATTCTCAATTCGTCTATGCGCTTCGGGAGGTTAAAATTACCACAAATTTGAAGACTTACAACATACTACGGGTATGCATATACTTGGCTAAATTACAGTTACAGCTAAGTAACAGTACCAACGCTCCATTACTTTTTACCCTTCAGAAAAAGCTTATTCGCATCTTAATAAACAAAACCCTTGACAAAATCGAAAGCCACAAGCCTTACTTTTCTGAACTTAGACTGCTGACCCTTAATCTATATACATATTAGAAATGTGTAAGTTCGTTCGAAAGCATAGGGAATTATATACAAAACGAGGGGACATAACCTCTACACGACCGATCCGAAACAAGAATAGACTAATCCCACCACCTTGTAAACTTAAACTACTATCATCAAGCCCCCTAGTAATGTCTATTAAAACATACAATCACCTCCCGAACTCTATAAAAGAAGAAGAAAATGATAAATTATATATAAATCAAATTAAACAGTTGTTATTAGTTAAGTCTTACTACACTGTAAGCTATTTTTTTTATGACTAATTATAATCGAATTATTATTATCTATTGATTCTGTGTTTTTGTAAGTGTGTGTAATAATAATATTGCAGTGCCCAACAGGCTTCACAAAGCTCTAGCTTATAAGTTTACCTCCTGTACAACTACTTGTGAAATTGCAAAACAATATTGAGTATTGGGTTCCTATAAGACTGTCTGCGTTCCCCCTTTGGATAGCTATGCCGATCCGTTGGGCAAGGAACGAGCCAGCCCTGTGGTCTCCGGATACTTTGACCAATTTCCTTAACAATTGGCCAAAAATACTTCTTCTTTCTATAGAGTTTATTTTATTACCTAGATCGATAAATACGTATAGGAATAAGAGAAATTTAGGAATTTAATATACAATTATTCGAACTCATGAGAATAAATAATCAGAATTTAAAACTTCTTATTCGAAATAAAACAGTGTTAATTAAATTGTTTTGTGACAAATAGGTAAATTAACATTAGTCGTAAAAGCAACGATTAGCTTTATTCATAGCTTAGTGTAAATACCATTGCGTACGACATATCTGAACGCTTCATGAGTGTGGTTAAGGTTCTGACAGACCACCGTCCCGCAGGGCGTCATCGTGAACCGAGCCTTGCATATGTTGTGTCTCGTGCACCGCCAGTTCACCGAGTAGGAGCTCTTCACAGGGTAGAAGCTGTAGCCGTCGATGAGAGCCAGCTGTTTTCCCGAGCTGTTGCGGACGTATTGCACTGGAAGAAAGAATGATGTGATGGAAATGCATAGAATATTTTCTTATAGTATTGTTTTTTGTTCACCAGTATAGGTTGAATAAAAAGTATATTGCAATGAGCATTTTATTGATAGTTTAAAAAAACTACAGGTTCTAATCCTACTCCTAACTCTCCTAAACTCCTATAATATTCAAAAAATTCCTTCACTTCGCCATTGGGGTAATTATCGATATCATTCATCATCAAGAAGTGACACCGTAACTAACATAAAACCTGAAAACATATACTCATCGCTTTTCCTGGGGTATCAGTGTCATTACTATCATTAGTCATAACATGAATGGTTAACTAGACTGCAGTTTTTTCATGAGTTTTTAGGCAGGAGTGCTCCTTTTCTGGAGCCTAACGACATGACAATAATATAGGAATGAATAGTAATGTAATGATATTACTTCTGAAGCTTAATGTAAACACCATTTCGTATGATATACTTGTACGCAACGTGACAATGGTTAAGGTTTGCATTGTACATGTTCCCGTTGTCTGACATGGTGAATCTGGCCTTGCAAGGGGAACTCCTGGTACACTGCCAGGTCGTCTGGTGAGGCTGCATCTTAGCTGCGTAGAATGTGTACTCGTTCATTAGCGCTATAGTGCGGCCTGAGCTGTTCTTGAGGTATTGTACTGGAAAATGATGTCACAAATATTGACAAAAAAGCCGGTTGAATTTTCATTAACTATAAATCTGGGATTTGAACTATCATTGATTATGCTTTGATTGAGTTATATCAATAATGCTTTGAATTTGTATACATTGTCTATTGTTGTATTGAGACACAGAAATATACAATTTGAAATCACAATGACAACACAATGACAGCACAATGTAAGGACTAATAAGAAATCCTGACAACATTTTAGTAAAATTTTAATACGATATTCGGTGTGCGATAGAAAGGGAGGTAACCAAAGACATGTGTCATTTCACGAATATTTTTAGACTAAACTCTAATGTAAATTCCATCCTTGATAATATAAGAAGGCGGCGGGTGCATATGCTCCAGATGGGTCCTCAGTATCAAGCCATTTTTACTGGCTATGACCCTGGCCTTGCAAGGGCCGATGGTGCAAACCCAGTTGTTGTTCTTGCCCTTGCTGGCATGTTTGTGGCAGTAGAACGTGAAGCCGTGGTAAATCAACACGTCCATTCCTTTGCTGTTGCGAGCTATGAACACTGAAAAAAAGCAGATATAAAATAATTTAATTTAATGTAAAGGATACACTGAGCGAATACTAGAATTCTTTTCATACCATGCAAACTGAACTAAATATATTTAATAGGCACCCTCCTAATTCTTTAGCTATTGAGTTAAACATTCGGCCTCAGGATTCTATTCTCTCGTTCGCAAATCTGATATTGCCGATATTGCAGAAAATAGTATAGGATTAGATAGACAATTAAAAGTAACATTACAAAAGTAGACTAGTAGTTGGATAGTTATTACAGTTTAATATAAACACCGTTTCTTATAATATATCTCTTTGGCGGATGGTCATGAACTAGGTTCGTGTGGATTATCCTGTTTTCCTTGGTAGCTGTTATTTTCGCTTTGCATGAATTGCCATGGTGGCTACAAAGGTAGACGTTTTTGCGACCCTTGCTGCTGGCCTTGTGGAGGAAGTAACAGTAGTCGTTGTATACCAGCAATGAACTGCCGCGCATGTTTCGCACCCATTGAGCTATTGCTACAAATAAAGGACACACATTATTTTTTAAGGCCGGATTAGGAAAGACTTAAGCTAAGGTTAAATGACAAAACTGCATGGACTATTCTAGAAAAAAACTCTATTTTGGTTTGATTAAGATGACATTTAAAATTTCATTGTCTATCGATATTTGCGTTTGCGGTATCGACCAGATAATACACATTCATAGCTTACATTAAAAGTGCATTTCAGATAAAGAAGTAGAATTACATATTATTATATATTTATAAAACATATCATTTGGGTGCGTACATCTCCAAAATAAATCATTACATTCATCAAATGAAACATAGGATCATTTCCTAGGATTCTACGAACTCATAAAACATTATCTTTACATATTGAATAAATATTCTTACACCATAGTTACTACAGCTTAATATAAACACCGTTTCTTATTATGTAATTCTTTGACGGATGGTTATGGTCCAAGCTCATATGCGTTATCATATTTTCCTTGGTAGCGGTTATTCTGGCCCTGCAACTGCTGATGGTGCAAAGGTACACATTTCTAGGTCCCTTGCTGCTAGCCTTGTGGAGATAGTAACAGTAGTTCTCAAACACCATCAATGATCTGCCGCGTGCGTTCTGCACCCATTGAGGTGTGGCTAAAAAGGAAGCAGATTGATCTCTATCATTAAATTATGGCAGTTTTTTTTAATACCAAGATGGTGGGAAACACATATAACCCGCCTAATGGAAAGCGGACACCGTATTAGGCTTTGCTAATCTAGACTCCAGACGACTTAAAACCGCATCCAGCCGACCCACTATTGATTCGCGGGTTCATTGAGTTGAGACCAATAGACAAATATGTCTGCATTCAAATCTGCTATAAAATTTAAAAATATATATTAAGCAGCATTCGACCAAACTAGAATAAAAAGTAAATCTAGGATAATACGTTTTTATGGACTGGTCTTCGAAATGGTCAGATTGAGACATCTTTAAATGGTCGGCTAATAATTCTATAAAATTCGAACTGCTTAATTCTAGAAAACGTTTTTATAACATTAACATTTTACATATATTCCGTTATGAATGACATAGTTTGTTGCCAGATGAGATTGATCTTCTGAAACGCGGAATATTACTCTATTCTTTGTCGCATAGATTTTAGCCTTGCAGTGCCGCGTCGAACAGTGCCAAAAGTTGTTATACCCTCTACTATTACTTTGTACGTAAAAAGGTATAACGATTTTATATTAACATTTAGTTGCCTCTTCTGTTCCGTCCTCAAATTGCTGAAAAAAGTTATTGAATTATGTGTAGTGAAGGCAACGAAGGTATTTTGATCAAATTTATGATAAACATTAGGACATTAGCTTATACCTCGATAGGTACCTCCAACTAAGCTATGGGAACCCGCCCGGATAATCTTGCACAAATCGATCCAGTCCCGCAGTACATACAAGGCGTTTCTGGCAAGCGGGCTTTTTTTTAAGTGGGGTAATTTAACGTACATTTTGGGAATTTTATTGCGCATAATTATGATTTGCTAATACATGCAAACAATAGCTAATGGAATAGAATTATTATAAGTTTTAATAAATGCCCGCGCGCCGGTAACACACTGTATATACTTAAGTATCATATATACTTAAATAGATAATTTTATTGGCTAGGTATTAGTTCTCCGGAAAAAGAAATAGAAACATGCAAATGCTTAGGAATTGGGTGGTTTGTTTACTCGAAATCGTTATTTCATTTAGCAACATTTCGGATCGCATTTTTCCTCGATCGTAAAGGGCATCATAAGAAAGTGAAATTAAACAAACAATAAATTACAATATTTCGAACGCAGCCTTTTACGGATTTGAATTTAGAATGCGAATAATTTCACTTTCTTATGATTAACGTATAAGGTATTTTGTATGGCGAGAATGTATGGGATGTTACAAACTCGACACTGTTGCTCTGGGTTGGAAGTATGATGCAGATAGCAGTCGCTTTCGTAAAACTAGTGCCTATGCTAAATCTTGAGATTAGATGTCAAAGCGGACCCCGGGCTCCTTTAGGGCACAACCGGGAATAACGCTAGGAGGATGATGAGATAAGTGTTTCCGGAGATTTCTGGGGCCTTTACTGTTACCCTTGTGAAGGTAGAAGGAGTAGCCATTGAAGAGTAACAGTTCATTGCCACGAGTGCTATGGACCCAAAATACTGAAAAATGGAATGAGTTACAGTTAACTTACATAGAAGTACATCAACTACGATTGGGCATAAGAGACTCGTACAGAAAATACGAATTAATGTTAATTTAATGCCATAGTACGAGGGCTTTTATGGCATAGTACGCAAGAAGACGGCATCTGTGGTGATGCAGACGAGGGGAAGCTCAAATAGCATCCTGAGAATGATAGCAGAGAGGTGGGTCTCTGATATTTTCCGCCGTCCTTCATGTCTTACGTTTTAATATTAGTTTACTAATGTAGTTTATAAGTGTTTTGTAACTAACAATTTATGGATCTTAGGCATCTAAAAATAAATAACTTTTATTTTTTATTTATTTTATTTTAATGCTATGCTATTTTAGTAATGGTAGTAGGCTGTAGCAGAGAAAAATGAGAAATTGTGTTTGAAATTTATTGTAGAATATTGTACCTACGTTCCTATAAATAAATTTCAGGATGAAGAACTTGGAATCGGTTACTTTGTCTGCAAAGTCGACAACCGTGCATATTCTTAATCTTGAACTTGGCTCCCATTTTCAGATTTATGGTTTGATTTTGATTTGATTATTATATACACGCCGTCACGTATGAGGTATCTTTCGGGAGGGTGACCATGGTTTTCAACAACGCGGAATATCTCCTTGTCTGTTGTCGCCCAAATTCTCGCTTTGCACCCGGCTGTGAAGCACCAACGGTTGGTCGAGCGCTTACTATTTTCCTTGTGAAGATAGTATGAATAACCGTTGAAGAGCAGCATTTCGTTACCACGTGTGTTACGGACCCAGGAAACTAAAAAGTGTAATGAATTGTAATAAAATATTCAAACAGTGCTAATGCACTGTAACAATTTGCTGAGCTATACATGCCCAGATATAAAATGACCTTTCAAGCTGTTAATCGGAAATTCAGCTATATCCGACATAGTCGTCTCTATGATGTTTTACATGAGGTACAGTACGTATTTCCTGTAAATGTGATATTTATTAGGAATATTAAGCGATACATTGCTCAAAGTACCGACAAACAATGATACAGAAAGATTCTCGAATAGCGACCCCGTACTGGATAACGCAGGTCAGCGCGTGCGGAAAGTCCCAGAACAAGAATCAAGATCGCGAGTAACCTATGGTAAAAACTCCCAAAAGCAATAAGCATTTCCAGTTTATTTCCAATTTATATGAAACTTCAGGTTCCCGTCGACTATTCTATCATAGAAACTCCAACTCACGACATGTATAGTAGTTTATTTTCTTGCTGCACTTATGACACGTCTCACAGTCACTCATACATATACTTAGGATGTAATTCTAGAAAGTCACAATCATATTGATTCATTTAACTAATTATTCGGCACCTCCTCGCACTGCCAACGCTCGCTCCAGACTACCCGCTTATGCCCAGACATCGACTTTTTATCCTACCTCCTCACCCAAAAAGGGAGGTTAAATCCAACAACCACGTCCGAGCAGGTTTTCAATACTATTCATTACCCTAATTTGTAATAAATTATATAAAATTACCCTCTTTCTTGTCAAAATCATCACATTCGGCCATCCGACAACGTGCTGCCTCTGGCGCACGTATCCTATATATCAGTTTATTAAACTAACTACTTTTTTTTATAACAATACAAAGACTCAATTAAATAAGTAATATAAATTATACGCATTAGTCAAATGTAAATTAATTAAGAAATCAAGAAACATTTACATAATCGACCACGATCAATATGTATGCTTAACGAACAATAAGTATATAAGTTCAGACTTTTTAATAATATTTGTACCTAACTACAATATCTATGACTCGAAATAACTAACTACCAAATAGCAGGTGTGAATGAGCATAATGAACCAGAAAGTCTGGAACAAGTGCAATGTTTACATACAATTATCAATTATAAGATACAATAAGAACGACAGCAACAACAACTAATAACGTAAATCACGTCCATCGTATGTACGTATATTCCTTGCATTACAGCATTTCAGCTAATACCGCCAGTCCGAGAAATGGCGGATCAAGTCGATTCTCTTATCCTGACATCCACATCTTCAGCAGTCTGCTAAGTCTCCAACGGTGTCGACAGCACGTTCACGCCATACCTGGGCTGTTATTCTGAACACGCTCATGCGCCTCACCTCACCGCAGTCAATACTCTCGTCGCGACGTAGTAACTGAAAACTCACACATACAATTAATAAAATCATCACATTCGGTACTCAGTATCCAGCTACTTTTTTATATAGGAGGAAATGCCGCTAGCATCCTCGGCACAATCATCAAAGGTCTTCCCAAGATTCAACTCAATTTTATTGCAATTCAATTTACCAATGTTAATTATCATCTTGTATGGGTACTTTAGAAAATAAATTATCAAAAATATGGATTGTATTGCATTAGTTATCACTCAATACAGTCCTAGACATATTGGAATGAATCATAATATATGTATCCATGTTCCACGAAACTAAAGTACTTATGTACTTAGTGAAACGTACGGGCAATTCAACGCGTGTCTTAGTATTCGCTAAGCAATGTACATTAATTGGGTATCTGAAACACGAACAAAATAAGTGTGGTTCATTTTTGCATTATCCAATCGAATCTAAAGCTTGCACAAATAATACCACTCGGAAATCATACAAATACTCGCAAAGAAGGAATTAGCACCAAGTGGCTAACGTAGATGTTTAAGTCGACTGATCTTAAATTATAAAGACTTGATTCACGACTAAAATGTTTTGATTGTGCGTCTACTGCTGATGCCGTTAACAGATGTATAATCCACTAGCGTCCGCCCGCGACCTCGTCTGCGTGGACCCGGGATAAAAACTTATATTTTGAGACCCAGCGCCTGATGAAGGCAACGAGCAAAAATATAAATCTGCATACAAAGTTTCGTTCCCCCTTTTCGCCCCTAAAAGGGATGGAACCTGGCACAAATTATAGCTTATGTCCCATTCCGACATACAGGGTACATAACTGGAAAGTTTCATATAAATTCGTCCAGTAGTTTTTGAGATTAAGTGGAACGAACACCCATCCATACATCCAAACTTTCACGTTTATAATATTAGTAGGATATACAATTCTGTAATACATATCCATTATAGATATTATCGACGGTGGAAAGGAAGAACCACTTAAGCGACATTTTGGTCGAAAATGAGTTATACATATCATTGGAATCAGCGTTTTTTTCTGCGTCGTTTGAATTGGGTTTCACGGCGATCCGATGACTTATATGTCGCTTAAAGTAATTCGCGAATGAGGTCTGAATTTGAAAAACCACCCCTTATGCGACACACAATTTGAATAAAATATTATCTGTGTCACTTAAAACCTACTCCAATATTACCACAGTCGTATAAATTATTTTTAAAAAGAGTTCGTTTCCGATGTAATGTCCCTTAATTGATTATTCCGGGCACATATATCTTGAATTCTGTACTTAAGTGGTTCTTCAAAACTGCTTAATAAAACGATTGTCGGTTAAATGGATGTTACGAAAAATGACGTTGTTATTTAATTGCTTTAAGCGACACTCCTTACCGCGGCCGAACCTGTCGCTTAAAGTATACTTTATAAATGCGATACGTCGGTTAAGTGGAGATTGAAAATGGTATGATAACGGTTAAAGTGTTGCTCTAATCTATTTGATGTCGGTACAGTGAACAATTTTTGGCGCGAATTTCACGCGAATGGTGCTTTACTTATACAATGGAATGCAGTGGGTCGCTTCAGTCAGCGACGAACACCGGAGTGCGGCGGTTGTGTCGCCGATCGCTGCCTGATATATAATTTCATTAATTAATACACAGGTGTCTCATTTTGTAGCTTTGTCTCAGTAGTCAAAAAATTTTGTAATGATTTCTGAATTTTAAAGAACACTGGAATGTACCCTGAAATTAATGGAAATGAAAAATACACGGTGTATAGTTATACCAGACATTATTCTACACATTTCAGTTTCGTGTCACGATGAGGAATATGACGAAGAGCGTACGTAATAAACATTGTGATGTTGTACTAATTTATTCTAATAATACTTTACATTATACTTATCTATAATTAAAACAATATAAACCCAACATGATTGTGACATCAAAAACTGCCTAAGTGCTTAATTATTAACTAGTTAAGTGTTACCATTAAAACATTTTGATCATTGTAATTTGTATATTTATACACTTACCAAAAAGTAAATAAGTAAGCTAGCTACTTAAGTATTCTTAACAATTTATAAACACAAAACTATTGTGATCTCAAAAAAGTGCCTGAGTACTTAATTATTAACAAGCTAAGTGTTACTATTAAAACATTGTGATAATTGTAATTTGTATATTTATACACTTACCAAAAAGTAAATAAGTAAGCTAGCTACTTATTCTTAATAATTTATAAACTCAAAATGATTGTGGTCTCAAAAAAGTGCATACTTAATTAAGAGTTATTTGTTAGAAGTAGATTTATTTTATTAAAATAAAAATACACGTTAATTTCGTATAAGTATTTTATTTTTCTCCTTAAAAAACGCACAATATAGCGTTTTTTAACCGCAAATATATTCTAAATTTTTCAATAATATGAAATAGTTTAAAAAAATATTAAAGCTAGCGTTATAATTCACAAAAAAGTGTCTATTTAGTTTCAAATTTCTGGTATACCACTTCAAATTGGCACGTAATAACTGCCCATACGACTGTTGCTTAATTGAATATCTTAGAGACAAGTTAAAGAAGGTAAGTGGCTTCAGTGAGTTTTATAGTACTATGATGATGTCGCTTAAATGGTTCTTCCGGGAATATTTTGAGGACCTTTCCAATTAAGCGACAACATTTTCAGGATCCTGTAAGATTTTGGGGTAAATGTTTATTTCATAAAATAGAGAAAAATTAAATAAGATTATCGTCTTAAGAACTCATTTACCTATTTCAAATAGGAAAAAAGTTATGATTTTTTTTCTCAAAAAGAAAACTTTGAAACACTCTCCTGTACAATTCACTAAATGTCGCTTAAGGGGTTATTCCTTTCCACCGTCGTTATTTTCTATATAGGCACTACCTAGTTATAACTTAGGGCGCATATTGACGCTTCATAATTCGTCTAACTCATCGTTTTATTTATTTTTAAGAAGATGTTATTATAACGAGGAACTAAGTATTCCGTGGAATATAATTATTTGTCGTCAGAGGGCTGGTATTTCTAGCCACATTAGCACGAGATATCATTTTCGTACTGCATAACCACTGCTCTGAAAGTTGCATGAAACAGAAATACGTTTAAGACTTATTAGGCCCTGATCAACTAATACGTTAACATAAAATAAGTATTGTGTGTCACCGGGACGCAACCTTCCTCTCATACTTCAGAAAGATTCAGTCAAATCATTTATACCTATAACCCGGCTGTAAATAGGCAACTTATGCCTATCAGCGAATCTGCCATCCTGTTTGGACACACCCTCCGATAACAGAGGATTATTAAATTGCGGGGAAGCACAAGCACCGCTTTCATTATACGTTGTTATAATACAACTTATTAAGTACAACGGGACATAAGTTCGGATGAAATACAACTGAGCCAGGAATCCGAATCTAGGCACATTGTCCTCGACATCGGAGTAATGTATATAACACTTGACCAAGATGACAAATGTCTGTCCAATATTACATCTTTGGTTGGAAATAAGTTACCTAAATCAACTATCAAAAGCAATGTTATTTGATGTTGGTTGTGCTTTCATCGTTGCAAATGATTTATATTATTACTAGCTTTTAACCGCGGCTTCGCCCGCGTACTAAAAGTAATTTTAACCGTTTACAAAAAGGTGCATCTCAGTTTCACCCGTTATGTTCCAATTTAATTGCAATTTGGCACAAATACTTTCAAGAATTTTTATGTCTACAATGTTAAATTTCAAAATCGATGCCATTTTCGTAATTAACGTCCCAAAAAACCATAAAAACGACACCCATATTGATACTCAGACACAACCCCATCGCACCCCAACAGGTGAGATGGTATTTCACGTCCGCCACGTTGGATTTTAAAATCGTAGTTGTTGTTTTCGTAATCAGCGACCAGCAACCCGATAAACCATAGAAACAATACCCATGTTGATTTTGAGACATTGTCACATTTTCCCCTTTTAGGGGATGAATTCCCAATAAAACCTGAAACACGTATTTACTCATTTATTGCTAGGAATACTCCTGTGAAGTTTCGAATGAAATAGTCTTACTTATTTTGTTTCCCCATACAAATTTTGGACCCACATATCGAATTTACATATCGACTCGACATATCGACTATTCATATCGACTCTACATATCGACTCTACATATAGACTCTACATATCGACTCTACATATCGACTCTACATATCGACTCTACGTATGAACTCTACATATCGACTCTACATATCGACTCTACATATCGACTCTACATATCGACTTTACATATCGACTCTACATATTGACTCTACATATCGACTCTACATATTGACTCTACATATAGACTCTACATATCTGGACCCTCATATTAAATTTAACCCCCTCTTTTAAGGGGTTGGGTGCAGATTTTCAAAAATGATGCACGGTTTTTTTTGTTAGTCACAAATAGTCCGCATACCAATTTTTAGCTTTCTACCTTGAAAATTGCGGAATGCTCCATACAAACTTCCACCCCCCATTTTAGGGAAGTGAGGGGTTAGAAAAAGACAAAAAGTAACCTATGTCACTCTCCATCAATTCAACTATCTCCACTTAAAAAATCACGTCAATTCGTCGCCCCGTTTTGCCTTGAAAGACGGACAAACAAACAAACAAACACACACATACACTTTCCCATTTATAATATTAAGTAAGTAAGTAAGTATGGATTCGTGACTTGCTTAACGGTATCATATCGAGTCTAACTTCACTGCTTAAGCAATATGAAGTGCCATTCATACCGAGACAATCTCATGTCGACCTTCACCAAAATACATACATGTTGACACAACATGAAATATATCGATAAATACACCTTGTTGACAATCGGATACTTAACTTTCACTTTCTTTTGTACTTGTATTTACTTGTTTTTACTCGACTTTACTCAACTTTACGCGACTTTTCTCGACTTTACTCGACTTTACTCTCAACTTTACGGACTTTACTCGACTTTAATCGACTTTACTTGACTTTACGCGATTTTACTCGACTTTACTTGACTTCTACTTCTACTTGACTTCTACTAGACCAACGATCGAGGGCGGTCCTTTTTGTTAGTTTAGTTAGTACGTATTGTTGACGAAGCCTGTTGCGGATTCTTACAGTGCTCATAACATTTTTTTTTATTGTATAAATACATACTTGACTTCTACTTAACTTTTACTTGCTTGGCTCCGCTTGGCACTGCTCGGCTCGGCTTGGCTCTGCGTGGCTCTGCTTGACTCTTCTTCGCTCTTCTTGGCTCCGCTTGGCTCTGCTTGGCACTGCTTGGCTCGGCTTAGCTCTGTTTGGCTCTGCTTGGCTCGGCTTGGCTCTGCTTGGCACTGCTTGACTCTGCTTGACTGCTTAGCTCTACTTGGAACTGCTTGGCTCGGCTTGGCACTGCTTGGCACTGCTTGGCACTGCTTGGCACTGCTTGGCTCGGATTGGCTCTGCTTGGCTCTGCTTGGCTCGGCTTGGCTCTGCTTGACTCTGCTGGGCTCTGCGTGGCTCTGCTGGCCTCTGCTTCGCTATGCTGGGCTCTGCTTGGCTCTGCTGGGCTCTGCTTGGCTCTGCTGGGCTCCGCTTGGCTCAGCTCGGCACTGCTTGGCTCGGCTTGGCTCTGCTTGGCTCTGCTTGGCTCTACTTGGCTCTGCTTGGCTCGGCTTGGCTCTGCTTGACTCTGCTGGGCTCTGCATGGCTCTGCTGGCCTCTGCTTCGCTCTGCTGGGCTCTGCTTGGCTCTGCTGGGCTCTGCTTGGCTCTGCTGGGCTCTGTTTGGCTCTGCTTGGCACTGCTTGGCTCTGCTTAGCTCGGCTTGGCACGGCTTGGCACTGCTTGGCTCGGCTTGGACTTCTCTTGGACTTGACTTGGAACTTGACTTGGAATTTGACTTGGACAGGACTTGGACTTGACTTGGAATTGACTTGGATTTGACTTGTACTTGACGGACTTGACTTGGACTTGATTTGGACTTGACTTGGAGTTGACTTGGACTTGACTTGGACTTTGACTTGGACTTTACGGACTTGTCTTGGACTTGATTAGGAATTTGACTTTAGCTTTGACGCAGCGCACCTACATGGCTGCGTCAATGGTAGACAGCACACCTACATGGCTGTAAGCAGCACACCTACATGGCTGCATCTATGCTAGACAACACACCTACATGGTTGTTAGCTCATAAAAGTAGCACACCTACATGGCTACATTTATGCTAAACAGCGCACCTACATGGCTGTTAGTTCACTATAAGCAGCACACCTACATGGCTGCATCTATGCTAGACAACACACCTACATGGTTGTTAGCTCACTAAAAGTAGCACACCTACATGGCTACATTTATGCTAAACAGCGCACCTACATGGCTGTTAGCTCACTAAAAGTAGCACACCTACATGGCTACATTTATGCTAAACAGCGCACCTACATGGCTGTTAGTTCACTATAAGCAACACACCCACATGGCTGCATCTATGCTAGACAACACACCTACATGGTTGTTAGCTCACTAAAAGTAGCACACCTACATGGCTACATTTATGCTAAACAGCGCACCTACATGGCTGTTAGTTCACTATAAGCAGCACACCTACATGGCTGCATCTATGCTAGACAACACACCTACATGGTTGTTAGCTCACTAAAAGTAGCACACCTACATGGCTACATTTATGCTAAACAGCGCACCTACATGGCTGTTAGTTCACTATAAGCAGCACACCTACATGGCTGCATCTATGCTAGACAACACACCTACATGGTTGTTAGCTCACTAAAAGTAGCACACCTACATGGCTACATTTATGCTAAACAGCACACCTACATGGCTGTTAGTTTACTATAAGCAATACGCAACACACCTACGTGGCTGCGTCTACTTATTGAGAAAGAGAAAGAAAGCAAGAGAAAGAATTCATTTATTCAAGTAGGATTCTCAACATTACGCCTCTATGGCTGTTGGCTCAACATAAAACTGCGCATTATGCCGTTACACAAATTACAAGCAGTTTTATAATTTATTAATCAAACAATTACTCTAAAACTCTAAACGAATGCAACGCTATTTCGTATACACTTGCGATCTGATTTTCATGTCTAATAGTAAATATATTCTTTCTTTCTTTCTAATAAAAAGGATATTCAAAATCACTGTTTTCGTCTGACATGGCGCGTAGACTGACGCCCACTTCTGAGCTGATATGAAACTTCAGGTTCCCGTCGACTATTCTATCATAGAAACTCCAACTCACGACATGTATAGTAGTTTATTTTCTTGCTGCACTTATGACACGTCTCACAGTCACTCATACATATACTTAGGATGTAATTCTAGAAAGTCACAATCATATTGATTCATTTAACTAATTATTCGGCACCTCCTCGCACTGCCAACGCTCGCTCCAGACTACCCGCTTATGCCCAGACATCGACTTTTTATCCTACCTCCTCACCCAAAAAGGGAGGTTAAATCCAACAACCACGTCCGAGCAGGTTTTCAATACTATTCATTACCCTAATTTGTAATAAATTATATAAAATTACCCTCTTTCTTGTCAAAATCATCACACAATCAACAGAATTTATATTATATTTTAATATATATGCCATTACGTACTATAAGCAATTACCCCGGTCGATGACTATGGTCTTCCGTAACGCGGTATATCTCCTTTTGCGAGGTCGCCCAGATTCTCGCTCTGCAGTACCGAGTGTTGCAGCACCAGCAGTTGGTGGTGTTGTTGGTGGCCCTTACTGTTACGCTTGTGAAGGTAGAACGAGTAACCGTTGAAGAGTAACATTTCGTTGCCTCGTTTGTTTAAGACGTGGGCCAGTAGTCGAATCTTACAAAATGTGACGAGTTCGTGTACCCTGTTTTATCTCTCATTCACATTTTGAAAGACTGAGAGATAGGTGAGGATATCCCGATGACGTGCTGAACAATGTTAGGTACATTTTGAAGCCAAATCACGCACCTGGTCATAGTCACATTAATTCTTATAAAGCAGGTGCAATTCAATTTTCCAATTCAGTTTAAAATCAGTGATTAACCGTCGCAAATCAATATATAGCTCCACGTTGAAACTGAAAAGGGAATATTGATGATCCTGCCAATTTTTGGAGATTCCTTAAAGTTAATCTTTACGTCTACTTTAACCAAAATAATGCAAAGGTTGATGTGTAAATATTATTTATGTATCAAAATGATCAGTCAATTACTTAAAATAGATTACAATTAGGTAGTATATCTAATAAACAACAAATCATATAATCGAATCGATTGTTAAACAATAAGCACCATTTTCGTCACAGTTTTTAAAGTCAAAGTCAGAGTCAAAAGTGTTTATTTGTCAAACATCTGATTGCAGTGGTGTTAAGTTAAAGAAGTTAGTATCACTAGTATTATTCGATGTAATTCGTAATAGGATAACCTAGTCGGTTAATACCAGAAACAAACATTGATTAAAAGGTTCAAATATAATTAATTAACAGATGACGTGAATGTCAAGTCATCATTTGTATATGATCCACCCCATATAATACATTTTAAGTCAGGACGGACATTAGATTTTAATATATTTTCCATTCTTAATGATAAAACTTGGCGGTGGATGATTATGGTCCACCGAAACCCTATATATCTTTCTGTCTTTAGTAGACCCGATCTTCGCCCTGCAGGCACGGTTGGTGCAGCACCACGAGATAGTCGACTTATATGTTTTATTAACATAAAACGAGTAGTCCTCACAGATAAGTATTTCGTTGCCGCGATTGTTACACACCCAGAAAACTGAAAAGAGATGATATTCGATCAGATTTTACATTTGCTTTACACGATGACTCAGTAACAGTAGCAGTAGTGGGCGAAGCGGCTATAACGGAAAATAATCAAACATTTTAAGGTATGACCGGTTAAAGGGATGCAAGACTCGAAAAGAGGAAAATGAAACACAAAATACTATGAAATAAACCTAATTTTATGGAGCATCAACAACATTACTTAAACTATAATGTACAATCCATCTCGTATGACGAAGGCTCTAGCTACATGGCCATGTCCAGTCGTAACACGGCATATCAGCCTCTCCTTGGTCGCTCGGATTCTTGCCTTGCAGTTGCGTGTGGTGCATCGCCACGTGATCATAAAATCGTTGCTGTTTGGCTTGTCAATGTAGAAAGCGTAACCATTGTAGATCAGCACTTCGTGGCCTCGGGTGTTGGTGGCCCATGATACTGAAAAAGAAAAGAAAATGTTAGTCTTACTTGTTTCTCAACACAACAATTTCTTATGTTTGCTATTTGTATCTAAGAGATTTTTTTGTTTTGTAATTTTCAAATTTCTAATGTAATAATTTGACTATTAGATAACGATAAAAAAAGATTTCAATACGCTTAAAAATATTGTACGGTAACAAAATGGTTGCTATCAAATTTAATGTACAAAAATTATTGAACTTTATTTGGATTTCGGCACACACAATTACAGAAATATTTATATTATGTTCATATAAAATCATTTGCTGTCTCACTGACGTTGTTTAATCCTTTATCATTACCACACGCGATTTTCAATCTGGAGGTCATGGGTTCGTACCTACCAGTGGGTTTTAAATAAATTATATTTAACAGTAGCTTTTCCATGAAGGAATAGCATCGGTCTAATCCCAAGAAAGTCTAGATTTCTCTCTGGGGTGGACGGTCAGATGGCAGTCGCTTTCGTTTAACTAGTGTCTACGCCAAATCTTCCAAATCTTGGGATTAGATGCCAAAGTGGAACCCGGGCTCCTTTAGTGTACAACCGAGAAAACGCTAGGAGGATGATGACGTCACAATACCCGCCAGTGCCCCGGCGGATGATTATGGTTTTAGACAACCCGGTATATCTCCTTCTTGGTGGCACTGATCCTAGCCTTGCAGTACGCATTCGTACAGCACCACCCTTCTTACTCGGACCCTTCCTGGTAGGCTTGTGAATGTAGAAGCGGTAGCCGTTGTAGAACAAAATGTATATAAAATATATTATAGAAAAGAACAAAAGCTTTTGAGATATTCGTAGATTTTATTTTGATCGATATGTTTCTAACATTTTAACCCACTTGTGTACTGCACATTTTAAAACAGTATAATTATAATTAAAAGCATAAACAGAAAAAAAAAAGCTTTCTTTAAAACTAGCTTTTGCCCGCGGTTTCGCCTGCGTGGTGGGTCGTTCTTCTTTTCGACCGACAATAGCCTGTCCTTCGCACTTCAAAATCACAATTTTCGATAGTTCAAAAACCAAAAAAAAAGGAAAACCTCGGTTCATTGTCGGTAAAAAAGAAGAACGACCCAAGTGTATTTTGCAATTATTGTTAAATTGTTATGCCGGCAACGGCTTACTACTTAGTACACGTCCACGTACTGTAAATAATATATGTTCTAAATTTCAAGCCTATATCTTTAGCAGTTTAGGGTGTGTGCTGTCTGTCAATCGACCAGTAACGCAAGGGTTTTATATAAATATATATATAGATAAAAAGTCTACAGTAGAATATATCTGCCATACGTATCAAATATGGATTCGGTGGGTATTCATGGTTACGAATCGAATTTTTAAAAGTCCCAGTATTTCAATGAAACGCCTTCTGCATTAAATGATTTACAATGATTTAATACATTACTATATATTTAACATAATATTAATAAGTGTTCCTATTGGTAGCGTCTAAAAAGCTCATGCTAGCGTCGCTCACGTATCTGTTGATGCGTGAGCAACGCTAGCAATTCTATTGGTAGATTTTCGTCTCACACCAGTCCGCTACTCGCACAGCTTTGGTGGATACCCAGCCTTAGGGGTGTTTTATTTACCTACTTTAATATACATACCCCGTTTTATAATATAATTAGGTGCTTCATGGTCATGGTTAGCGAATACCTTGACAAATTCTCCCTGTTTGGTGGTGGTAATCCGGGCCCTGCAGTTGGACATAGTGCAGCAGTACACATCGAACTTTCCCTTGCTGCTGTTGTATTTGTGATGGTAGAAAGAGTAACCGTGGAAAATTAGCAGCGTCGTGCCTCTTTGATTGCTGACCAGTTGAACTGTAATTGATTGAAAAGAGATTAATATTGGAACATTTTAATAAATTGTAGAAGCAGTAGTCGTTGCAGATCAGAACTGTCCTGCCTTGGAGTTACGGATTAATTGAAATGTCAAATACAAAATACTTTTTGTTGCTTTCAAAAAAAATCAGAGTGTAATAAATATACGATTCGTGAAACTTAAAAATCTAAAACAAACTAAAAATTTGTGCTGGTCATCTTGTATGGTAATATCTACAGAGCTTTTAATACCTGTAATGAACTCTCGTATACTACCACGCTACGCTCGCAGCGCTACGCCGTAGGCCGTACCAGCTTAATCTCTATATGTAGCGTAAAGTATAGCCCTGAAGCATGATATGTGTGTCGCAATTCTCGCTGCATGGGTTAAAGATACCTAACGCAGTATATTTTAATTTATTTTTATTTTAACTTACATAATACAAAAATACAAGTTACTCAAGTACAAATGTAGACTTTTCCGACATCACATCAGGCATTGCTTCCTTATCTTATATTTAAAAAAAATTGCAAAGGAATTAGACGTCCCACTTAAACCTTATAAAAGACACCATTCCTTATAACAAACTTCGATACTGCATGCCTGTGGGCATTGACTCGACAAATCATTTTCTCTTTGGTGGCACTGATTCGCGCCCGGCAACTGGCAATCGTGCATCGCCAAGCATCCTTTACGCCTCTGCTATTGTGTTTGTCGAGGTAAAACGAGTAACCATTGTGGACGAGCACCATCTTGTTTTGTGAGTTCCGGAGCCATTGAACTACGGAACGAGAACTAATGAACGAAGGAACACATTGACACGTACCTAAATAAGTACCGTACTTTGAGAAGTACATAATTACCGAAGAACGAATACAGAATGTGGAAGCGCGAAATAATTCAAAAGTATAAATCATGAGGAGCATAGTTTTAATCATTAGAACTTGTCTTCCTATGGTTTAGATTAAAAAACAAACAATACAAATATCATTTGTTACTAATGGATATGGATTTACCGAAATACCGAAGACCCTATTCGTCATTCGTTACACAACATATATTTCTTTACTCAAATGAGTACTAAAGTACAACTAGAGCATTTACAATAAAAAGAACTTCTACCAATTTTAGGTTTCCCCCACAACGCATTTCAACCCTATTCGCATATGTCGGCGCGGAATCTAGAATTTTAAAGGCTGTGTCAACCCAATGGATACCAATGAAAAACATACATGTACAATGAGGCATTTTTGACAAAAACATATGGTACGCACAGAGGTTACAATTACACATTAATATATTTGCAAGAGTTTCTTAGTGCGAACTGTGCGAAATGTGAATTCATATCTAAAGACATCTGAATTTTCGCGAATGCGAGTATTCTTTACATCCCTGTTATGTATTTTGAAATCGAACGATTAAGACATAATTGCAATCGACGTAATCACAATGAATTCCTATATTACAAAGAAATGAAATATTTAATTTATGCACACAATTTAGCAGGCTTACACTGTAACACCTTTATGTCATTATGTGCAATAAACTATTGAGTATTGAGTATTGGGCTTTTTTCCCATTATCCTTTGAGCTCAATTTCTCTATTACGACAAAATTCTAGGCTAAAATTAACAAACAACATCAAATTTTGACATAAAGGCCATTACGAATAACAAATCTCGGTGGAGGATGAGTATGATCTAACATTTTTTTTAGGATTATACCTTCGAGGGATTCGTTGACCTTAGAATTGCAAGAGTATCCAGTCGTGCAGTACCAGTACCGGGTTCCCTTTTTAGAGACTTTGCGGCAATAGAAAGTGAAACCATTAAGAATCAGAAGCTCTTTGTCCCGGCTGTTCCGAATATGGGTCACTAAAAATACAAGAAAAATATGAAAAATTCTTTAGTAGGTACATAAATATTACCTAAAATAAGAAGAAAAGAATTTAATATATTCGCTATATGATTTAGACAAATGTTACAAACAGTATGTACTTATACTTACAAATATGGAGTTTTCTGTTCTGTGTAATTTAAAATTGTGAGATGTTAAGTGCATTGATATTTTAAATTAAAAACGATTAATTTCTGGGGTTCCGTTTTTATATTTATTCTACAATAATAGAATAAAAGTCGGTAAGAAAATTCACACGACATTCACAAAAATTCCAGAATGGAAATGCAAAAATCCAAAACAATCAAATGCCAGTATAATTTAACACCCCAATCTATGTGTTTTGAAATCCAGCTAGAACTGATCTAACAGTTGCTTGAGAAACATTCTCGTTAATTGCCTTTATTACAAAAACCAAATACCTACGTATTTCATTCGAGATTATATTGAAACTTTCACACAAAACTTCATAATTATTATGACTATTAAACTAGTACTAGAAAAAAAAAACTAGACTGACACATAATAACATGTTGAAAACTACTGTTTATAGTTACTGAAAAAGCTATTCCTTAAATAAATGTATAAGTTATATGATCTGAAAACGAATTCCCTAATTTGTATGAAAACCATATTTAAAGGGTTTTGTCAAAACCATAATATACATAATCGTACAAACGTTATAATTACTTCATCATTATATTCATAATATAAAATAGCAAAGTACGAATACATCAGAGTTTACAATAAACACTATTACGAATAACATATTTCGGCGATATTAATTAATTAATTATTTCTACGTAAGTCATTGGAATGTTTCAGGCATTGATTGAAATGAAAATTATATAATAATAATAATAAACTTTATTTCGGCACACACACCCATTACATAATAATCAAAAGCAGTGAAATAACACTTGAGATAGAGGTATGCCTACAGCGACACTTACCTGCTGAAAAAAAATCGTCAAGGGTCCCCAAACTAGGCTCAGCCAGTATCTTGGCAATCAAGTTATTTGTTTAAATTAATTTATAACTAGGCCAAGAAGTGTACAGGTAAAATACATACATTTAAACTTATCTCCGTCATTTAACAAATCTAACTCATTATTGCACTGTTTAGGTCCTATCACAGGAATACCTCTAACCCTAAATACCTACATAATGAAAATAATTAATCGAATTACATTTTTTTTTCTCACACATTATCTTGAAATTATCAGTTGGACTACTTAAGTTTCATATAAACCCCATTGCTGATAATATATCGACTTGACGGATGGTTGTGGTTCAGGGTCATCCGTATGATTTCGCCCTCTTTGGTGGCCTGGACCCTGGCGCGGCAGGAACTCCTGGTGCAGCACCAGAAGTTGGTGAGTCTTTTACTGGTGCGCTTGTGGAGGTAGAAACTGAAGCCATTGACAACCAACATTTCGTTGCCGCCCTGGTTTTGAGCCCATATCACTGCAATAGTTATTTACTGTGAAATTCAGAAATGTCAAAAATAGCTATGTTGGAATAATTTGGGTGGCGCTGCTTTCTTATTAATTGATTTATATTAGCAGCATTACCTTTAATTGTCGTCATTAATCAGAAAATAACATCGACTTCAATATTGTTCATAAGAGTAGTTTAATAAACTGAAAAAGGTAATTACGGTATTAGTGACAAAATACATAAAATCCAATTTTTTAGGCCCTGGCTCGAACTCTTGTGGCGATAGAAGTTGTAGCCATCGGCCAAAAGAAGCTCGCGAAAGTCACTGTCGTCACAGAAACATTATGAACACTGACAATTTAACACTGGATGAGGATATAAATGGATGAAAACACAAATGTAATAAGGCTTGTGACCTAAGATTTTTTACGATGCCATTCGAACCAGTTTTTGGAGAGGACCAAATGTTCGTATGGGAGCAACTACAATTAAAGAACATAAATACCCAAAAAAATTAGCTAAAGAAGAACCTCGCTGGCGGCAGCCGAAACGCTTCATACTGATTAACTCAAAAGTATGACGTCACACTTTGCTATTTGAACTAATCATTGTAGGGAAAATCAAGTAAATTGCTGTTTCGGTCGCGAAATACTGCGCTTAGGTCCATAGTTGTCATACAATTTTGTTTCTATAAATAAATAAATCAATAAATATTAGGGGACAATCTTACACAAATCGAACTAGGCCTATAGTAAGCTCAAAAAAAGCGTAAAGGTTCTATTGGTAACTTTAACTTTACTCTTGGACAATAAAAAAAAGCATATTTATTCTTTTAAGTAGTGAACGGGGCATTGGCCTCTAAATCTACGACCCGCCATCCTCCATTCAACTAATCTGATTATAGTCTGGAGACTGATATTGCAGATCTACACTAGGAAAAAAAAAAGAATTATTCTAAACTTTCAATGTCCATATACTTTTATGATTATTTTTTAATTTATATTTTGTTACAATAATTTGATGGTTTGCTATCCATTGACCAACACTA
The DNA here is from genome assembly GCA_932294315.1 of Epinotia nisella. Taxonomy (NCBI): domain Eukaryota; kingdom Metazoa; phylum Arthropoda; class Insecta; order Lepidoptera; family Tortricidae; genus Epinotia; species Epinotia nisella. Next base: position 28,061,216 of record OW028675.1, on the reverse strand, counting down.
CATTATCAATTTTAACATGAGACAAACAATTGTAGTACAAACGAAGAAAAGAGTCGTAACTTAGCATATGAATAGAGTTGTAAGAGTAATTGCTGCTAGTGAATGTGAATCCCCTCTGTTTGCATAATTTGTTAATTAATTAATTGACTATTATTAAAACAAAATAGATATTTTATGAACATCAAAATATTTAATATATTTTTTTCTGTATAGATCGAGAAAAATGTTCTTTCTGTAAATCTTATTTATTCATAGAGTTTTTCTTGCAGTGAGTTCCCTGCAAGAAAAAGTCTATAAGCTAATAAAATCTGGACCATTTCCAATTGCCAAGTCCTTCAACTCTTTTCCCTTATCTTCTTATATCTTCCACCGATTATGGTGTATTTTTGCGGCTTGTGGTCGTGTTTATTGGTAACTTGAAGCTCATCACGGCTGTGAGAGGTGATAACTCGCACTTTGCAGGGCCTCTGCGCGCATCGCCATGTTAGGGTCTTCCGGAGTTTATGGTGTAAAAACAGTGTGTACTGGTCTTTTATCATAACTTCGTTGCCAAATGCGTTTCTTGCGTATATTCGATCTGTAAACAAAACAGTACCTAAACTCGGTATTTTCAACTTTCGTGTTTATTTTTATTATTATTTAAGGTTTTTAAAAACAACTTATAGTTTTCGGTACAGAAAAACAACACATGCATTTTTTTTTATCGATTTAAATCAAAGCAACAAATAGTCTTAACACTTCTTTGGAATCTGCTAACAGTTTTGCTACGAAAGTCATCCACCACGAAATTTAAAAATCGTGGCAGATCAAACATAAGTCGCATGAAGCGATTTTTTGACTTTTCGATAAACACCGTCGTCTATAACAAATTTGGTAGGCGGGTGGTTATGGTCGTGCGACAATTTCACTTGGTCCTGGTCCTTGTTGGTGGTGGCGCGGACCTTGCAGGGCCTCCGAGGACATCGCCACTCCATAGTTTTCTTGTTTTCTCTGTGAAAGTAGAGTGTGTGCTTGTCTAGTACCATTACCAGGTTGCCATATCGGTTATTCGAGAAAATTACTGTAAGCGAAATACCACGACCATTTTACATTTATATTGTCATGGCTAATCATAAGCTATATTATAAAGCCAGCATTATTGTTATTTAGCTTGATTTACATTAAGCAAACAGTTTTTTACCGTTACTGATAATACATAAAAATCGTTAATACGATATTATACATTAGACATTTGACGATATTAACTAAAAGTTTGAGGACAATCTTACACAAATCGAACTAGGCCTACAGTAAGCTCAATAGGGCTTGAGTCAAGGGTATTTATAGACGACAATGTATTTATAGAAATAAATAAATCCATTAATATTTATTATGTATGTATGAATTGCTTTATTGTACATAAAACATGACAAATAGAAAACAATCAAACAAAAAAGGCGAGCTTATCCCTTATTTATTATTTGTTTATCACAGGTAGTGATTAAATCTTGAAGTACAATCCGTGGCGTATAATATACTTCGGTGCGGTATGACTGTGCTCGAACATCGCGGCAGTGATCTCCCGCGCATCGGACATCGTTAGCTTAGCCCTGCACTTGCACCCGAACGTACAGTACCACAGGGATGTCTTCTGACATTGTTTCTTCAGGTAGAACGTGAATCCTTTAACTATGATCAACGGTCGACCCCGTGAGTTACGTGTTCAAGTCACTAAATATGTACAATAAAATAATGTTGTTGTAAGTTCTATAGAATTATATCCAAGCTTTATAGTAATTTCTGACTAATGGAAGAGTTTAAACGTTTCTAAAACTCTTGCTGCAATCAAACCCGTGACACGTTTTTGTTTTAAAATAATAGCGCAAAAACTAAAGATGTCATGATACCCAGGGAGAAGATAATGCACATTTTTTTATGAATAAATTTATTGTCTACAATTTTTTATCGTAAATTTTAATAAGACTATCTCCTTTATAATTGTGCGCTGACTTGTCCTATGCTTTTCCAGTTTATCCCTGATATCAAATATTTCAAATAAACATTCAACACATCGAGCCACTTTAATACAATACCAATCAAAAACTAAACCTTCCTTCTCACTCGTCTTTAACAACTTTAAAAACGCAAGCTACCTACCAAGACGATTAACTCATCAGTAAGCTGCCAGCTGTCAGTGTCAACTGTCAGTCAAGTTAGTACAGATTCTTTACAGGCGGCGTGCGCGGAAGCGAGGCGGTAAAGCCAATCTGTGTGGGGTGCACATAGAAATCCTGAGCTGAAGACATGTTGAACTGTGGAGAGTTTTAGGCTCCAAAAAAGTCCCAGTGTTTGGCGATGGGTAAGCATAGAGCCATACTGGGGCTCAGGAGAAAATCAAAAATCAATCCATTTAGTTGTTAAAAACATTGACTTATAGAATTTATGAATCGAGTCGAATTTATGAAAGTCACTTTAGTTGATAATGATTCAAACTTAAATTTATCTTATAACTAAGTTTGCTACCCCAGAGAAAGAGACAGAAAACCATGGTTGCTGTACTTTGCTGCATTTGGCACGAAGATTGACATAATCTCATTCGCTTTATAGGTGCATTGCTACTTATGCGAATGGATAGCGAGGCTAGAGCTTATTTCCAGCTGTAAGCTTTACAACGCTGCAAAATTTAACTGCAAATATTTCACACTTTGATGTAGACGCCGTTCCGTATAATAAATTTCGGTGGTTCATGGGTGTGGTTGAGATCACCGCGAATAATAATTCTGTCGGGAGTGGTGAGGATGCGGCTCTTGCATCTGTGGTGCTGCGTACACTTCCACGATGTCGTCGTCACTCTCTCAGACTCCTTGTAGAATGGAAATCCATTCACTATCATAAGATCCTTCCCTCTCAAGTTTACAGTAGACATTACTAGAAAGGAAATTATGAATCTACATAATAATACTGAATAGGAAATAATATCCTATATACCTATACTGAATGATGTAGGTGCTTAAAATAAAATAACCATGAAGCTGTCTAATCAAGTCACTTGTTTCCATGATGCTTCAAATTTAAATCTATCGTATAACTAAGTATCGAATTGCTAGTCGAGAGAAAGAAATAGAAAAACACGTTTGCTGTTTTTTGCAGCTTACTGCGCCTTTGAAGAGTTATATAATTTAAATTGCTTTGCATTGCTACTTTCGAATGGCTAGCCAGACTATAGAGCTTATTTGCAGCTATAAAGTGGAGCGGAGTAACGGTTTGATATTGAACCCAAATTTCCAAATATCCATGCATAGCAAAATGTTAACTGCAAATATTTCACACTTTCATGTAGATTCCGTTCCGTATAACAAATCTGGGTGCGTCATGGGTGTGGTTGAGATCACCGCGAATTAGAATTCTATCCGGAGTGGTGAGGATGCGACTTTTGCATCTGTGGTTCTGCGTACACTTCCACGATGTAGACGTCCTTCTCTCTTTATTCTTGCAGAATGTGAAGCCGTTTACTACCATGAGTTCCGTCCCTCGCACGTTTACGGTACGGATCACTAAAAAGGAGATGATGATTGTATGTAGGTATGAATGCAAGATTAGCGATTATCGTAGGAATATGTAAATATTATATATTAATTAAATCAAGAGCATAATTTACTACATATCAAAATAAAAAAAACATAAGAGATTTATTAACTAACTCGTAGACTATGCTTATTTTAAAGTTGGAAATGGAAAGAAAAAGAAACCTATTCAAAAAGAAGTTTCAATTCGAAACAAATGATGATTTTTGCGTTAAAAGAAAAGTTCCAAAAGTGAAATTATGTGTTAGAAGAAGCACTCATGATGTCCTTTACTTTTTTTAAGAGATGAAATGAAATGTATATAGTCGAAAATATCTGTGCACTATTAGTGATAACTTACATAAAAGCGGTACAGATTTTTTTGACTTTTACTTCGTTTAGACTTTGGGTTGTTGACTGTACCTACATGGGAGCTTCAAGCATGATGAGTTCTTTCTTAACTGAAAATAAAATGATCACGCATTTAAATTTATTTACGGATCATATTCTGACTTGGTTCTAATAGTAATTCAAACTTCCATTTAAGGTACCTATAGTCAGGATTATTTTATAATTTGATATAAACTCCATTCCTTATGATAAACTTAGGCGGTTCGTGACTGTGTTGCAAATCACTACGAAGTATAAATCTGTCAGGTGTAGCGAGGAAGTGGCTCTTGCATCGGTGGTGCTGAGTACATTTCCAAGAAACTGTGATCTTCCTGACACTATTGGGGCCGAAGGAATAGCCGTCGATCACTACCAACTCCGTCCCTCTTAAGGTCTTAGCCCAGATTACTACAAGAACAAAAATAAACGAAAATAAGGAAATGGAGGATTTTATAATGTTCATTATTATCGTTATGCTAAGACCACATGAAGGAAATCCATTTTATAGATATAATACTTTTAATCAAGTAGAGTACAAATATAAAAATACTTAATACTTAAGTAATCTAAAAAACGTTTAATCGGTAACCCGCAAAGTCGGCAAGATCGCGAATTAGGGACTAAAAAAAAAAATGTGTGTGGTCGATTTTAATATTAGCTGTAATTTGGTTAGTTGATAGCAAACACACATGTTTTTTGACAGAGTTGTGATAGGTGGATCTAAAACGATGAAGTGTTTTGATTGGTCAAATGAAATTCTTTAAAAATCATAAACAAGGGGCTAAATGTACTACTTTAGCCCCGCTTGCGGAGCCTATTACGACATACTTTTCGAGCATGAGAAATGAAAAAGAAATAAAATGTTCAGACAGAGTAGGAACAATAGCACAGTAGATATTAGATAAAAAGAAAGAAAATACATTTATTTAACGTTACAAATTACACAATCAAACAAACAAACATGTAAACAAAAAAACTAAACAAGAGGACGTTAAACAGAATCTCCACTCAGCATAAAGCCCAGCAAGCTGAGGCTCTGATTTATATTCTTCAAGTACCAAAACAAATGCGTACTAACGTCCGATATCACGCACTTACGCAAACGCGTCGCTACAATAAACTGTGCAAGTCGGGGAAGTCGGCGGGTACAATATTGCGCGTGACTCCAGGTCAGACATTGCCTCAGCCGAATATACAGGGTGTTATTTTTATAAGTATCCAATTTTTTTTAGGCATTATAGATTTCATTTATGAAAAAAAACAACAAAGTATTTTTTTTTTTCAAAAATAAGAATGACTATAGTGTGGTCACCGGGTCGAATGTAAAGACAACTAAAAATGTTTTGTAGTGAGGGTAGTTCACATTTACATCAGGTTGGCTGCCCGATCAGAAATTTGTGTTACTCGTATCAATTTGACGCGGCGGTGGGGTGCCGGGGCGGCAGAGGGCGGCCGTGCGTCACTCACAGTTGTTATGAATGACAGGTGGGGAGGGGCGCGGGGATACCGGTGCGCAGCGAACATTGACAACAAACTTGGTCTTTTTTGAGACAACTTTGAGGTGCCCTAACTCAATATTTTAGTACCGAGGGATACTAAAAAAAAAGCACGTAAATTATAATTTTGTATAAGGATTAACATATTTCAATTTGGATACTCGTAAAAAATCCACCCAGTATTCACCTTGACAGTACAACATATACCTACAAGCATAAAATTTCACTTGGCGTGAAACTTACAAGATACATTCAAACTTTCAGAATCATTAAACCTGAACAATTTGGGTCACCTTAACAAATAATATTCTTAGTTACATGAATAGAAGCGTGCCGGTAACTGCCATATTTTTCGACATGAGCAATTGAGCAGTGCATTTGGATTTTGTCTGCCATGAAACGCTTTTGGCCAAATGCGAGCTATGGTGTAAGAGGTGTAGCATGTAGCCAATGAATGGATCAAGGAATATTTGCATGGCAGGACACAATTTGTGGAAATAACGCTTAAAAGAAACTGCAATACGACGGGTATGTTGGTTCCCTTTTGAGATATGCCATCGTTCTTTGGGGTAATTCAAGCCATGCAAAACGAGTGCTAATATCGCAAAAACAGTGCATCAGAGCCACAACTTGGACATTCTCACATCCTGTAAGCGGTTTTTTAGAGAATTCAAAATATTAACTGTGCAAAGTATGTATGTATACGAAATTTGTGTATTTGTTAAACTTCATCCAGGATTTTTCAATAAAAAAGTGACATATGCCAATATAATACGAGGTACCCAAATCGCCTTGCTATTCCGCCTCAAAAGACTCAATTATATAGCAAGAACGCATATTGTATGGCAATTGATATCTATAATAGGTTACATGATGACATTACAGAATTACCATTTAACATATTTAAATCAAGACTAAGATTTTTTTAAATACAGGAATCATTTTATTCTGTGAATGATTACGTTGATTATTATAAAACTAGAAATTTGTATTAAGACTTCATCATCATCATCATCTTATCAGCCCAAAGACGTCCACTGCTGGACATAGGCCTCCCCCAAAGAATGCCACAATGCCCGGTCCTGCGCCACCCGCATCCAGCGGACTCCAGCGACCTTTACCAGGTCATCAGTCCACCTTGTGGGGGGCCTACCCACGCTGCGCCTTCCGGTACGTGGTCGCCACTCAAGAACCTTTCCGCCCCAACGGCCATCGGTTCTACGTGCAATGTGCCCCGCCCACTGCCACTTAAGTTTAGCGATTCGGAGGGCTATATCGGTTACCTTGGTTCTGCTGCGGATAGCCTCATTTCTGTGCGATCACGCAGAGATACTTATAGATATTAAGACTTAATTAAGGGAATTTGAATTTTAATTGACATTATATTTATTGTGTACATCTATTATGATTAATTTATATTTCGTGTGTTCCAGTTTTTGCATGCCAGTTCCTGGTGAAATGTGTGTTTCTCTGTGATATATGTATACCATCTTCTGTACCACGTTTTACGCAAAATAAATTACTTTACTTGTGCTTTACTTATTTTAGTGTAAACTCCATCCCGTATGATATACAATGGCGCCACGTGATTATGGTTGAGGTTTGCGCGAAGTATCCGCCTATTTTTGGTAGCGAGGAAATGGCCCTTACACTTTTTATTGCTGTATTGCGTGCATTTCCAAGACACATTTATATTATTTATGTTGTTGACGCAGAAAGTAAACCCGTTGATAACCACTGTCTCCTTTCCTTTCATGTTTTTCGCCCAGATCACTGAAAATAAAAATACATGTAGAAAAACTACCAAACAGCATAGCATGGGTGTCAGGTGAAACAATTACCTACAACCGAGCGATTACGATTATTATACTTCCGTGCGTTTGGCAGGTACGTTAAAGGGTAGACCAAGGGCCTTGGTCAAAATGGATACCTACCATACTAAACTAAAAGAACATTTTGAGATTATTTATTTTCTGCATTGCAACCGCATAGAAATCATGTCCTAATATCAGTATCAATAGGGTCCTAATTTTTTTTACGATGCCATTCGAACCAATTTTTGGAGAGTAACTACAATTACTCTTACTCTTTGGGGGAGGCCTATGTCCAGCAGTGAACGTCTTTTGGCTGATATGATGATGATGACCTACAATTAAAGAACATAAATACCAAAAAAAAAAGAGTTAGAGACGGACCTCGCTGGCGGCAGCCGACACGTTTCATACTTTATTAGTACATTGAAGTATGACGTCACAGTTTGATATTTGTACTAAATTAGTACAAATATCAAAATCGTGGCATGGAAAACCAAGTCAATTGCTGTTTCGGTCGCGAAATACTGCGTTTAGGTTCATAGTTGTCGTACAATTTTCTTGTTTCTTTAAAAGCGTAAGGATTCTTGGTAGCTTTAACTTTACATTTGAAAGATAAAAATATGCATATTTTTTCTAAACTTAATTTTTATAATTTTATTTATATTTCTTAACTTACACTTTATTACAATTATTTGATGGTTTACTATTCATTTAGCAACATCACGTTATCAATTTTAACACATGGAAACTGCCCAATAGGTAGGTATCGCAAAAGCGGCATTTGCAAATAACTTCATACGGCTATAAAGGTCTAATGTTTCTTTCAGTCATAGCACGGTGTACAATTATTGAAGTATCTATAATTATACACCGTGCTTTGGCTGAAACACTATACACGATTCATCCTTCGCATGCCCTTGGGCGATAATCACTGCCGCCGCATCCCGCTATGGTGTGCGGCTCGACGGTTTTCTCGTTGAATGCAAGTACCTCAGTTTGTATACAAAATCCGCACGGTACCACACGCTGCATCGCGCCTCCGTGCGGCGAAATTTGAACGCGGCTCTGCACATGGTAGCGACCGGCTCGTGTTATAGGTACTAGATGACAATATATTTATTAAATATATAGTAAACAGCCAAGACTCAAGAAACAAATATTCAAGCTCGTCACACAAATATTTGCCCTTACCGGGATTTGAACCCAGGACCGTCAGCTTCGTAGGCAGAATCAACACCCACTAGGCTTAACCGGTCATCATCTCGTCACTCACTTCCTTCCTCTTCTTATCGTCTCTTACACAGTCCATCCACCTTTTCTTTCACTTACCTCGTCTCTTACATACTTCCACATTCATATCTACTTAATACTCTTTTGATCACATGACTTTCATCCCTTCGCATTACATTTCATCCGCTCTCAGCTTATAAAATGTACTTGAGTGTGCACAATTATATTTACAATTTTTTTACTGACTGAGTTAGACTTTGATGTAAAATCCATTACGTATGATGAATGCAGGAGCTGCATGGTTATGCTCGAAGTACCCGTTGAGTATCTGTCTATCTTTGGTAGCGAGGAAGCGGCTTTTACATTTCCATTTGTTGTTATACAGTGTGCATTTCCAAGATATGTGTTTGCAACTCGTAGAGTTGATGCAAAATGGGAAACCGTTAATGACCGCCGTCTCCTTTCCTTTTGTGTTTAGAGTCCAAATCACTAGAACATAATAAAATAGAAAATATTATTTGGTTCATTTCTATAGCCTCTATACAGTGTAAATAGTATTAGTGTTCATTGTATATTATATATATGTATACATACTCATATATGTATTACATATTCAGGATAATGAGTTTATTAACATTGATAGAAAGAAAGAAAGAAGAAATTTATTCACTACACAAAAGACACACAGAGACAAAGGGAGTAGACAAAAAATCTCAATACTTTGTTGTTTTTTTTTATATTTCTTATAAACTTAATTTAATTAATCTTGCTTGACCTAGTCTGACACAACTGCAGTTGCTGACACTGTAGTTACGAGTATGTATACCTAATGTAATTTTAATGTGATTTGTTGATATAAATATACTTAACGTTTAAATTTAAATACTTAGATATAAGTTTACTATGTTCTATATTACAATTGTTTCTAAATGTACGATACTATAATATACCTTTCTTGTGCACAAATTGCACTAATTAGTTCATAAATATTATCTTTGTCTGGGACACAGGATCATCCTAGTTCAAACGCATGTAATAATGTATGTACTATGTATTGTACTATGTATGTATGTACTGCGTACTATACGCAAGCACATTGTTAACATTAGCAATAAGGTTTTACAATAAATGATTATTATTATTATTGTTATACATAGTTACTATTTATGAAGTGTTATTTTATTATTACTTGAACATGAGTAGGTACAATTAAAAACAAAAAGCTCGTTGCCGCTTTCCTCTAATAAGCAAACAATCACGGTATCATCAGCTACGAGCACCACGAAAAAACGAAATACATATTATTGATTAATATTAATATAAGTATGTTTATCATCGTTTACTTAGTACCAAAAGTACAAGCATTGCTTAGTTTGAGACAAGGTCGATTTGTGCAACATTGTCAACATGTCCAGTCACTTTTTTTTTTCAAAATGAGATTTTAATGTCACGTCTCTTCACACAATCTCATTTTGAAAAAAAAAGTGACTAGACATGTTCTTTCCGTGGACCCTTTAAATAGTAGTAAGTTATACTTTAATGTAAAGGCCGTTTGGTATAACGAACTGAGGGGCCACATGATTATGATCGAAGCGTCCGCGCAGTATCCGCCCACCCTTGTCGGTTTGGAAGTGGCTACCATACCTCAAGTGGGTTTGCGTGCATCTCCATGAAATCGACTTGGCGAATTCCGCGTTGATGTAAAATGGAAATCCTTTGAAGATAGCCGTGCGCTTGTTTCTTAAATTTTTAGCAAATATTACTGGAACAAATAATCAAATTAACGTAGGCAAAGCTTTACGAGCACGAGTAAGGCAGCGTCTGAAAGCCAGCGGGTAGCGGGGCGACGGCCGGCAGTTCATATATTTAATCTCGATCAATCTATGACCCCCGCGCTGCGTGGAATGGAACATCAAAACAAAATGTGACTTTATTTTTTTCTTACATATTGCCTATGAAATAATGAAGTAATACTTAGTTTAATGATAATTCCATGACGTATGATAAATTTGGAATGCACATGGTTGTGGTTACACCTTTTATTACTCTGCTGTGTGAACTTCTAAAAAACGTTTTTTGTTTTCAAATTATTGTTTACGCAAAATGTTTAACCGTTAATAATCGCTGTCTTATTTCCTTTTATACTAGTGGTTCATATCAATAGTAATAAGGAATAATATCTATCAAAGTTCTCACAAGAAAAAAACATTTATATTTAGGATACTTAAAACAAAAAAGGAAAGCAAAATTGACAAAAACAGGTAGTTTTGGTCAATTTTGTGTAATAATGTGATTATTTGTCTTCGTTCACAGACAACGGAATGAGGCTATGAGCTACGTCACAGCACACAAATTAACAAATTGACTTAAATGTGAAAAGTATTACTCCGGCCAGATGCTACTTAATTATATTTTGATGTAAATTCCATTTCTCATGACATACGCTGGGGCTGCATGGTTATGGTCGAGGCTGCCGCGAATTATCCGACCCTCCCCTGTAGCGAGGAAATGGCTCTTGCATCGTTTGCTGGTCCAATATTGCTTGCACCTACCATAAATGTTCTTGTTGCTTGCAGTTTTGATACCGAATGTAAAACCATTGATAATCGCTACCACGTTCCCTGTTGTATTATTTGCCCAAATTACTAGAAAAAATGGAATAATATTATAATGCTGTATTTTTAAATAATAGAAGGGGAAGCCGTTACCATCTTCCCAGAAATATAAACAGCGGAAAATTGTAAGCAAACATAAATATTAATTATACTGTAAAATACCTTAATAACAAGCATAGATGTTAGGACCTAAGCAAAATTAATTAAACTACAGGGATATAAAATAAAAATTCTATCAAAAACTTTGACTATAGCTTTATTAAAAGTATAAGAAATCGGACACGGTCGCTAAATACGAGTTCATACTTTCATTTTGATATAAATCCCGTTCCGTATGACATACGCTGGGGCCGCATGATTATGGTCGAGGCTGGCGCGAATAATCCGACCGTCCCCGGTAGCGAGGAAATGACTCTTACACCGTTTATTGGTCCAATACTGAGTGCACCTCCAAGAAACGTTTTTGTTATTTGCGTTCTTGTTGTTACAGAAAGGGAAGCCATTGACGATCGCTATATCATTCCCTTTAAAATTCTTGGTCCAAAACACTAGAAAACAATGTAAGTATACAGTACCAAAATAAATGACGTCGTCTACCAAAGTAATGGTCAATAACATATTTATTTACATCAGGTCAGTTAAAATTTTGACACGTATTACATGCGCGTTAAAACTTTTATAGACCCATGCGTTATATCAACCACATATTGCCTATCAAACTTGTATAAATGACTGACATTCGGTTGTATTTTTTCCGTTTCTAGCCTGAAAAAAGGTTATAAATAATTCTATGCCTGCTCGTACCGTGGTGGAAATCTACAACGCAGCGTGAATGAGTTAAATAAGACAAAATACAATGGTATGTTATGTATTTTGCAAATCAATTTGCTTTAAACACTATGCTGAACAGATGACTTAAACTAAATAGAAAACGGACGATACTGAAAAGGGTAAATAGAGCTAAATTCTATATTATCTGTCGCTCTCGTATTGCCCTCAATAGCCTAGTGCCGCACTTTTATGGGCATGCTTAAATCATTATAGATGTTAAAGGCCAATGATGATGGTGATGATGTTGCAGGTTAACATGCTGCTTTTTCCCTTAGCATATTTGGCTCAAATACAAAACAAAACAAATAAACAAAATTAGAAACTAGAACAAAAAGTGTCTAACCTAATGAATCACAGTAGGTAAAAATAATCTGCACCGGCAAGAAAGGTTCATTGTTACATAATATTAAAAGTTAAGAAACGGTATTTTACTATTGACGTTTCCAAAATTAATAATTAATTAGAGTTTAATATAAATTCCTTTACGGATGACAAACGCAGGAGCGATATGGTTATGCTGGAGGTTCGCGCGAAGTATCCGCTTATCTCTAGTAGCGAGGAACTTGCTCTTGCACCATCTATTGGCACCAGATAGAGTGCACTTCCAAGACACATTTTTGTTATTAACAGTGTTGATACAAAATGAGAAACCGTTGATGATGACCGTCTCTTTCCCTCTAGTATTTTTGGCCCAAATTACTATAAAACAAAGCAAATAACCAAAATTAGAAATCAGAAAAAAGGGAAAGCTGATAACCTAATGAATCATAAAAGAGATTCCATCAGCAAGAAAGGTTCACTGTTACATACTCGTAACATAAAACAGTTAAGGCACGATAGTTTAATATACATTCCCTTATGGATGACAAATACAGGGGCGAAATGGTTATGGTGGAGGTTCGCGCGAAGTATCCGTTTATCTCTGGTAGCGAGGAAGCGGTTCTTGCACCACCTATTGGCACCAGATACAGTGCACTTCCAAGACATGTTTATATTATTTACCCTGTCGAGGCAAAATGGGAAACCGTCGTTAAATACCGTGTCTTTTCCCTTAGCATGTTTGGCTCAAATTACTGCAAAACAAACGAGTCGAGTAACATAAATAAGAAATACCGCAGGTAAAATATGGATACTAAAGAAAACTATTCAGAAAATAATCTGCTGTAAGGCAAACTTCACAAACCACGAAATATTTTTTTGTACAATAAAGTATAATATAATGTTTACTTGCATCAATATTATATTACAATAATTGACAGTACAATAATAATACAAACATACAGATAAAATGAGAAAAGTTTTCATTTCAACGTTTTTCTGACAATAACAAACGATTGAATTATACCAGGGGGTAATCACGTAACGTTTCGAACGCAAGTTAGGACAATTTAACTGTCATTTTTCCATATAAAAAGTGACATTTAGATCTACCTAACGCGCGTACAATACGTTACGCGATCGACCTGCTGGCCTTTGTAATAAAAAAAAATGATGTATACAACCTACCTGGTGGCCAGAAAATGGCTCGTACACCGTTCCCTGCTCCAGAACTGCCTGCACCTCCGGTACACGTTCTTAAAACTGGTCCCGTTGATGCGAAATTGATGATTGTAATTGTTTTTATTATAACAATTTAGGCGACGTAAATAGACTCTACATGTATAAAATAAAAATGCTCCTAAAAATATTAAATACAATTTTAATTATTAATCTAAACATACAATCAAATAGGATCAAACTTTGATGTAAATTCCATTTCTTATGATAAACGGAACGCACGCATGATTATGCTCGACACTAGCGCGAATTATTCTTCTGTCCTTCGTGGCGAGGAAATGGCTTTTACACTTATTCCAATACTGCGTGCACCTCCACGATATATTCATGTTACTTACATGGTTGACGCAGAATGTATAACCGTTGATGATCACTATGTCTTTTCCATTAAGAGTTTTGGCCCATGTCACTAGAACGCAAACAAAATGATTATTATTAAAACGAGGAACATCTCCAAATACAGGTATAGCAAAATAATCAAGAAAAGCGAAAGGAATAAGGATGATGAAAATGAAACAAAAAGAAGGGAAAAACAGACTAAGGAAAGGAAGGAAGGGATAAGTAAGGTAATTCTGTGCAGTAATAAAAACACGTAATGATTAAAATCATCATGCATGTATTTTCTTATAAAAAAGCTAGAAATTAACGTTGTAAAGTCATAGTCGCCTTCTAAATATTTTATCCAGGTACAAAGAAAAATGTTGGACACGATAAATAAACATTTCTAAGACTTACGCTTACCCACCCTACAGACAACTACTAACCTAATTCAGTAGGTACTCTTACCGACTTCCACCTTTAGAGATTGGTACCTGATTTTAAAATCTAAAAGGAAGCGACGCAGTTCAGTGTTACCCATTCGAGGCCATGCAACGCCACGTGTGCAGCGCCGTAGCGACATGAGCATGACTCATATATTATGTAAGTCGTTGGCCTTAAATAGGTTAATAGCATAAAGAAATAATCAATTGAGAGTTTACAACTCAACGCGCAGCTGATTGATCGTTCACGCTACCTATTACAATGATGAACAATCACGTACACTATGTACAATTACTGATGGTCGAATTAACATTAACATTTCGCATACCTACATACATGCGCGCACACATTTTTGCGGCGGGTGTACTGTATAAGCGAGCGCATGTTTTTTTTTGATATGAAATCGGAATGTGAAACACACTATCAAATTGATCCCTTGACACTAATAATACTGATTTATACTCTGCTATAAACTCCATTCTGTATTACGAATTTGGGGGCAGCGTGGTTATGGTCGAGGTACGCGTGGAGTATCTGTCCTTCTCTGGTGGCCAAGAAACGCCCTTTACACTTGTGCGTATATTGTGTGCACCTCCAAGACACGTTGTTGTTGACACAGTTGATGCTAAATGGGAAACCGTTGACAATCACTACGTCATTCCCTTTCTTATTTTTGGCGTAAGTAACTGGAAAGAAATGTAGTTATTACAGAAAAATTTAAATCTCCGGTTTTATTTAACTAATTAATTGAGAATAAGATTGAAATATTCAGGATGTTCAATTTCATTATTTTATTCTCCACAAGACTTATTTACAATTTGATGTAGGTACGTTCCGTTTCACCTCGAATAACAAAATTAGGCTCCGCGTGCGGTGTGATTCAAGGACGCAGAATATGCCCTTTTTTGGTAGCGGCAACAATCGATTGTAGCAAAATACATTTGACAATCGCCGTCTCATTTCCTTTTTTTTTTGGCCAAATCACTACTAACAAACATAAGATAAGAATGTGTCTCAACTTAATATATGTATTCCTTTGTTCAACATAACTAAATGTCTTATCGTGTTTTTTTAGCTAAGAATTCCAATTTGACCAGGGATTGTGGGTTTAAAACACTTTGGGAGATTTAACAGCTTCTGGTCTGCAATAAACGCATTTTATTTCAATTTATTTAATTTTGTATCAAGCAGTAACGCTGCTAACGCATTTAATTTTTTTATTTTATTTAACAGTGATGTAATTTTCATAACGTGGCTGGCACAGCGACTGATTAAGTAACAAGTTATTGATGTGGATATAACAGTGAATCATTCAAACAATTGTTAGTATCCCAGACCCACGACCCATCATAAATTGCACAAGTTATAAGATCCGCTTCAGTTGCTTTGGCTGTCGGGACCATCATGAATCATAGTCATTAAAATATCAATCAACAAATAAAATTAAAATGTAAAGTGGAGATTTCAATAATTTGAAAATTAACAAGTAAATAAGATATGTATAAAAATAAGTATGAAAGTCTATTATAATACTGCTGAGTATTGCCAGTTCATGATAAAGTTGAGATAGCCGTTTTAACCAACATTCCCGATTCAGCTGTTAAACATAAACAAAAAAATTGCGCAAGCTGACATACCTCTCATTATTCGTAACACCCTGACAATGAATAAGTATGGCAGAAGAGTTCGGAAAAACGCATTGCCACGCGTTTAAATAAATTCCCATTATTTACTTTCAATAAATTTAACAACTCCCATATGATTTGAAATTAAAAGTCGGATAAACATATGCTAAAAATATATAAGAAAATGTTAATAGAACATTAATGCTTACTATGATACCACCTTACCTCTTACTATAATAGGGATATAGTACTTAACCTACTTAATATAAATAAATCTAAATATGCATACAAGATACAGGAAAAAAATATACCTACATAGAGCGTTATTCTGCACGAAAGTAATTCTACACAAACCAATATTTATATAGATTTTCGCAAGAAACGGCGCGAGTGCAGAGCACATCTTATCGAGCCAACATCAAGCACGCAAGCGATTTACTTTGAGGGTTGCATACGCCATTACATACTTAGAAATAATTATTTTAACTAAGTTTGATGTAAATTCCATTTTGTACAACAAAATTAGGGGCCGCATGATTATGAATCAGACTACCGCGTAAAATCTTCCCCTCCTTAGTCGCGAGAAAATGACTCTTGCATTTTTTATGACTGCTATTTTGGGTGCACTTCCATGAAATAGTCTTCTTATTTACGGAGTTGTAGCAGAATGAAAATCCTTTCACGATCGCTGTCTCCTTCCCTCGGATATTTTTTGCCAAAGTCACTGTAAAGAAGAACGAATGATTACTTGTTGATTTGGATTATTTTAAATACCAAGCAGAACCCTAATGCACTCTAGCCGAGTGTCAACATGAACAATGAAACATTGGTCAAACTTAACTACGCATCTTTTAATTTCAAAATAAGAATATTGAGAATTTACTCTTGTCATATCACAATAGTTTCACACAAAGATTAAATGAATAAAATCTGCGGTTTCCGCTACCGACTCGACTGTCACCTATAAAATACAACGATTATTATAACGGATTTAGTCACCCTGGAATGCTGTAAAAGGCACAATCAAGAAGCAAGATTTATCCAGAGCATTCCTTAAAATATTCTCTCTATACCTACTCACCCGGCAAGCTCTTCTTTCCCGGCGTCTGCCGTAATGTACTATTAATTGAAAGTAATTACGTAACTCGTTAAAGTTAACCCTATAATTTTTACAGATACAGTCTGTTCCACTTAAAATGAAGAAAACGCACGTAACGTGGGATTTTATAAAACTGATCGAAGTGTGGCACTCATACTGGAGTATGGCTACTGTTTGTTCTATTGTTTAGTACTTATGCATACATTTGTTTACAACCCCACTTGAAGATAACGATTAAACAATAGAATGTCGGTAATGGCTGCGTTGAAGTACTTTTCGTCATTTTAAATGGAGCAAACCATACTAAAGCAAATAAAGGAAATATGCTAAGACAAAATACAAACCACATTCAGAAACTGTATACCTAAACATAGCGAGGGTCAAGACCTCTCTCCTCTATCCTTTCTATTTAGCAATTATTTTACAATATACAACAAGTTTAGGTACTTAATCCTATAAAGATAAACAATCCCAAATGAAAATGTATTCTCGTTAATGCAGAAACATAAATCAAATCATACGTTGATGTAAATTCCATTTACTTATGACGAAATTAGTGGCATCATGATTGTGGTCCAGGTTAGCCCGACGAAGTATATTGTGGTCTCTGTTGGCGTGGAATCGGCTTCGACACTTCATACTGCTAGGAACTCTATGTGCACTTCCAAGACACGTTGGCATGCTCCTTATCGATGCAGAATTAATAGCCATTGTGTATTTGCAGTCTCGTCACCTTTTATATTTTTTATCCAGATGCCTGGAAATACCTTTGGATCATAAACTGTAAGGCGGAGGAGCATGTTATAATTATAAAAGAGGTTTTACGACTCTGCCTCATCATACCCTCTCCCTGCGCATGGATCGTATAGGTAGAAAATTACAAAAAAAAACTAAAGTGCAAAATTTAATTTCTTAAACATTACAAAATAATACTTTCACCTACACATAAAATGGTAGCTAATAGCCCATTCTTTAGTCAAAATCTTTGTATATCAAGTATCATAAACGAAAACGTATTTTTGTTGCAAATAGTAACTAAGGTTAGGTACCTATAACTACATTAATAAGTTGAAAGTGTCGTTCATATTTATCGTCCAAATACAAAAAACGCAGTTTCATTTTAATAATCGTTTAAAAGGCAATAACTTCCACTGTAATAATATATCATGTTCAAGTATTATTGCTACCTACAAAACAAGTTACATATATATACATAAACAAAAATGGTTTTAGCTTAACAGCTTTTTGATTCAACGTTGACTAAAAAATGGTTTTTACTCTCGTAACACGTTCAATTTCCCTTTTGAAAACTCCGTCCTCTATGACAAACTTGGGGATCGGATGGTTGTGCTCGAAGTTCCCTCGAAGAATCTGCCTGTCCTGCCTCGTCGCGAGGAAACCACTCGTGCAGCCCTTACCGGACTGTCGGCACTTCCACGATATGGATTTATCCCTTATAGTGTTGCTCCGAAATGGATAACCGTTAATTATGACCATATCTTTTCCATTCACTGTTTTGGCCCAGATCACTGCGAAACAAAGTAATAATAATATTTACTAGCTGCCGAAAAACCTAGGCGGAGCGACGGGATAAAATATAACACATAATCCCGTCGGTGCATTCTACATTGAAATAACATATAGATGCATTTGATTATTTATCCAGTTTAAAATTGTTTTATGTTTTCCGGTATATTAAAGCGTATCATATGGGTTTGACAAATTACAATGTATACCTGTAATCGAAATATAATTATCTGAACCTGAAATAATTTGGATGGTAATCAAGTCAGGTCAACAAAGACTCCAATGGGATCCCCGGCTTCCGAGAAGAAATTTTAGTAATCGAGTTTCGTTTTCTACATCTTTGAGATTGAGCAAAGATAGCAGAAGAAGACGATAAAAAGTACATAAATAAAATAAAGCCTCCTCTCCCACATTGCTGTGCCCCAGGGTTCACAATGTTCTGTAGTAGGTTAAATCTGTAGGTACCTACTTTTGTGATATTGCAAGAAAAGTTTGTAGGTATATTAAACTTTTTTCAAGTAAAAACACATGACAATTTAATATTGACATAGAGCCCAATGCTAAAAAATCCCCAGTTGAGACAATACACGTCTTTGTAAACATTGTAACGTTTATTGTCCATTATGATATTTTTTTTAGTGTTGTATCCATATGTTGCCAATTCCTGTTTATTTATTTTACATTGTCATCTCAAGTCAAAACAGGAGTTACGTCACCTGATGTCACGCAGCCAAAGTCAAATGGTCAACGCACAGTAGTTTTTTTAATTTAAAAATGTAGTACTATACCGATAAAAAATGAAAAAACGAAGAGCTTATTGCACTCTAGCTACTCTTCAGCATGAGACGAATCGAATAACATAATATATCAAAATCGGATCATAACTGTAGATCTGATGGCATGTACAAAAATCGGCCTCGCGTAATATAATAATAATAATAATGCGTAATGTAATTTTTTGAGCATGCCCTAAAATAGTTTTTATAATAACTATTAATTAATAGTAGACAAGGGGCTAAAATAAGCCATATCACCACGAGATGGATATTTTCCCGAGCGAAGCGAGGGAATATATTTCCAGGGGTAATATGACTCTACTTTTCACTTATACTGCGAGAAAATAATAAAACAAAATATTATCCATCCACAATCAATAACAAATTTCACTGCGATGAGATTGTTTAATTTAGCGTTTGGACGCGCTATTAACGGTCAGAGGCGTTTTCTTTTTTAATGATTTGGAATTAGGGACTAAAAAACACCTGATGTTTGATTGGTCGATTTTAATATGTAGCTGTATTCTGGTTGGTTGATAGCAAAGAGAAATGTTTTTTGAAAGGCTTGTGATTGGTGGATTTAAATGATTTGGAATTAGGGACTAAAAAACACCTGATGTTTGATTGGTCGATTTTAATATGTAGCTGTATTCTGGTAGGTTGATAGCAAAGATAAATGTTTTTTGAAAGAGTTGTGATTGGTGGATTTAATATGGTGAAGTGTTTTGATTGGTCAAATTAAATGTGTTAAAAATCTTAAATATGTATACATATTTTTCCTAGGGGCTAAATGTACTACTTTAGCCCCGCTTATTAAGCCTAATACACTTTTCGAGCATGAGAAGTGAAAAAGCTATTCTAGGACATGCTCAAAAAATGCTGCTTGTTCACTTCGATCCCACTATATCCACTACATAGTATAATTAAATACACACATCTATTTTTACGTTATAACCTCACTTTGGACAGAGATAGCTAGGAAGACAGAGAGAAGGAATGTGGAAGAGATTGGAGGAGGCTTTCACTCAAAGAGGGATTCAGTATTAAATAAACTACCATTATATTAATTATATTATTATAATTTCATTTTAGTGAGGTATGGAACAAAAAAGGCTAACAATACTGGTAAAATATCCAGAATTACAAATTGCTCCGAAATGGATATCTGTTGACCACCACCATTTCTTTACCCCTGGGTTTGTGCCCAGATTACTGCAAAAACATAGGTACCGATAAATAAGTAACAAAAAGACTACTTTTCGACCATAATAAAAATAAAGCTCTTATTTTTATTATGGTTGAAAAGTAGTTCTCAATTTTCATACGCAAGGTAGAAGAAAATCGTGTAGATTTCTAGTAAATTGAGGTTGGCACTGCAGTGCGACGTTAAGGATATTTGAAATTTTGAAAATGTAGTCGACTAACTGACCGAAATACGAAAAGTACATTTTATTTTTAAGATGCTGTTAAATAACAACTAATTATACTTAACCAAATGTAACATATAGCATTAAGAAACAATGGAGTCCAACAAGCAGAACAGTCAAACTAGAAATTTAAACTTCCGTGAGACATTTAATATTATACAAATAAATCCACGGTTAAACTCACAAAGTCAGTCAAACTCTTATGTAAATTCCATTCCGTATGATAAACTTACGAGGCTCATGGTTGTGGTCCAAGTTGGCCCGAATGAGCATCCGGTCCTGGGTGGCGAGCAAATGGCTCTTGCACTTGTGCTGCTGCGTGCATTAGGTGTGGTTCTCGAGCATTTCGGGAGTTGTGCGGCGAGCTAATAACCCTCCCACATAAAAAAAGACTGTTGTTACGAGACCATTACGAAATAATAACCGGACTCATCCGTATTCTAACGACTTCGGGCAACGTTTAATGGAACTCTGATTGGCATCGTGGAATGTGCGCTTTCTTTTCCGACCAGGCGCCCTTGGTATAGACCAAGTTACTAAAAATAAGCATGAACAATTTATTACTCGCTAATTGATGGATCGATCGATCTTAAACTAAGAATCAAAAAAATCACAATGCTGAAGTTCAGTCAAACTTTGATGTAAATACCATTCCGTATGATATATTTATGAGGCGCGTGGTTGTGGTCCAGATTGGCCCGAATGATCCTCCGGTCTTTTGTGGTGACGAAATGGCTCTTGCACTTGTGGTACGTTTGTGTGCACCTCCAATAGGCAGTCCTTTGTCGTATCCCGTTGTTGTAGAACGAATAACCGTTGACTATAACCATCTCTTTACTTTTCGTATTTTTGGTCCATATTACTAAAAATAAGCGTTAATAATTTATTACTCGTGAATTTATTGTTCGATTCGGGCACTAGAGCTTTCGAAATTAAGAATAGTCCAAGACGCCCTAAACTTACTTGTTGCAAACTGATGGAGAGTTTTCTCCATCGTTGTAAGGATGTTAAAAAGAGGATAGAAACAAAAAAAATAAGAAAGTATCTAATTAGAATCTTTTATTTTCAACTCTAAGACGTATTTGAAATAAAAACAAAGTTAAAACATATTTCAATCAGTACTTCGCGAAGCCACATACATGAACATTTCCACATTTAATATTTTCACAAGTCGCCATACTTACCTACTATGTGGGCCGATAATATTTGAGGAGTTAAAGTAAAAGTAACTAAAGTTTATTTCCACACAAGTCCAGCCATTAACAAAGAATTACAAACCGTCCGTCCGTCAAACCGAAAAATTAGTTCCGTCGATTCCTCAAGGATCCTGAAAGAGTCCTTTGGTACTGCATTAGTCCGCAACGGAATCATATCAGAATTTTTGACGTACTTTGCATTATTAAAGTGTTCCATAAGTCATCTGTGGTCTTCATCATCAGCCACTCCACTTCACTAAACTTGCGATTTCCGAAGGTCAGAGTTTTCAAGAGTTAACATAGTAGAAAAAATACCTAAATCACTACACGCGTGCCTTTAAAATTTGACGGCAATTTCCCTGGGACCCCATGATCAGATCCTGACTTGGTGACAATGGGACCACCTCAGGTGTTTATTCTTTCGAATAAAAAATGAATTTTGAAAATTCGTCACAACTGACAGAGATTTCTATTATCATACATAAAAAAATACATACAATTGAACATGGAACCTGATCCTTTTTTGAAGTGGATTAAGCATATTACAAATAAACCAGAGTTGTAACTTGGTCGCTTACTATGGGCCTCATAAGAAGGCTCAAAGTCACCCAAAGGGCGATGGAGAGGGCTATGTTAGGAGTTTCTCTGCGTGATCGCATCAGAAATGAGGCTATCCGTAGCAGAACCGAGGTAACCTATATAGCCCTCCGAATTGCTAAACTTAAGTGGCAGTGGGCGGGGCACATTGCACGTAGAACCGATGGCCGTTGGGGCGGAAAGGTTCTCGAGTGGCGACCACGTACCGGAAGGCGCGGCGTGGGTAGGCCCCCCACAAGGTGGACTGATGACCTGGAAAAGGTCGCGGGAGTCCGCTGGATACGGGTGGCGCAGGACCGGTCCCCCACTAATCAATGTAATGTAATCTTGTCAGCACGTGACGGATGCATCCACGCCCACAGCGATAAAAAGCAAATGTGACCGTCAAATTGGGGCAGATCATAGCAGTGTTCTCTAATAAATATTATTTTTCTCTATATAACAACTAATTAGTCGTGTCCTCTTTAACATGCTGTAGTTTCCAAACTATAGCTTAAAGAAAGTCCCATCTCGTATAAAATAAGTGGGTGGCGGATGACTGTGCTTAAATTGCCCAGACTTTAATTTGTTTCGGCCGTCGCATATTGCTCGCGCTTCGCATTTAACACGTTAAACGCCATGGGGGGCACCGGTGACCTCGCGAAGTCTACTGCAACACGCCATGGGGGGCAACGGTGACCTCGTGTTAAACCTGTTTTTAAGACGCTATCCTGCGCCGCGTGTAGCAGTTATAAGCAATACGTTGCATGCAAGGGACCGGCATGGCGCTCGTTAATAAAACTGTGGCTTGGGACGTGGGTGCAGTTAGTGACATAGTAGATTTGTTGAAAAAATCTAAAAAACAATGCATATTTTTTAAATCACAGCTTTATTTCAATAAATTTTATAATTAAGTGTTCGCAATAATTATAAAATGAATAGTAATTAATTTCAATTATTTCGAGGTACACGACAAGTATCAAAAAATAAGAAAAAATAAAATTTCCCAAGGTAGACACACACCTGATACATGCATTCCAAAAAAAAACATCAGAAAAACTCAGAATTAACAAAAATAAACAAAAACAGCGTATGTTCTTGAACCAGTAGCAGGAGTTGCCAAGCTAAGCTATTGTTACACAATGCCAAAAGCAGTTAAATTTTATAATAGGCATGTTTTTAGCGGGTGCTAATATGACAGTATAATGACCGGCATAGTGACCGGCGTGGCGTAACAATAAGGACTGGTGACATTCTCACTTTACTGCGCCGTGGGGGTCAACGATGGCCGGCGCCAATAGTACGTTGTATATCAAAAGCGTATTATTTATTACGATGTACCTTATTGAAGCAATTTAGACAATAGTGTTCATTGCACTGCACGCAATAAGTATTAATTTTCTTTGTTTTGTTCTTTGCCACTTTCCGGCCTAAGTCCTGCACATTATCTTTGTAACATTGAACACAAAATCGTCTGGAGGCTTTCACAGGACCTGGTTTTTTATTGAGTTCATGTTTCAATCTCTTAGGTCTTTGATTTTGCTTGTCACCCAAAGGATCCTTTCCAGCGCTAGTTAGGTACTCAACCAGTTTTTTTCTGTAATCTGTAAATATAATAAGAGATTTGATTTTGTGTAGTTTCAGTATACATAACCATAGCATTTACTACTGCTGTATTTAAAATGAGCTCGATGCCTAGTTTTTTATACCATTTGACGGTTTTTCGCAATGGCGTAGAGTATGCTGTCATTTGGTCGCTCATATCCACAGACCCTTTAGCTTTATTGTAGTCTAAAACCATCTTAGGCTTTGCAGTAGTTTTACCCTTTACCTGAGAAAAAACAAAAACAAAGAAGTAAATGAAAATGATTTCCCAAAACCCATGAATGTGTGCGTGCTTGTAAGTGTGTGTGTGTGTGTGTGTGTGTGTGTGTGTGTGTGTGTGTGTGTGTGTGTGTGTGTGCATGCGTGTGTGTGTATTTATGTGTTTGTTAGTATGTGAGAGTAGAATGGAACTATTGTTCAATGCATTTATTTATAAAAAGAGAATATGATTTCGTGACATATGATACTAATATATATATGTATACATATACTAATCATACTATATCTATAAAAATGAATTGATAATTACCTGTTGTTTCACAAATTTATCGCTGTGCTTTGTAGAAAGCATTAACACGTCCCTTTTATCCTTCCACTTTAGAACAGTAATTCCGTCTTCATTTTCTTGAGCGATGAATTCTCCTGGTTTCAGTTTTTTTTCTGTCACTTTTTTTGGTAATCCACGTCTATTTTTCCTAACAGTTCCCAATAAATGGGTTTCTTTTTTTAGCAGTTCATATGCCAGGTCTAAACTTGTGTACCAGTTATCGGTTGCAATTGTATGTCCCTTGTTTAAAATGCCTTCGCATAGCGATAACACAACCTGGGTTGGCGAGTTACTGTTATCGCTCGTGTCAAAGTTTTTGCCACTATAGACTTGTAATCTGTAAGTATATCCAGGAGTTGTGCATAATTTATACAATTTTATGCCATACTTATGCCTTTTAGATTTATTGTATTGACGAAATATAATACGCCCTCTAAACGGGATCATGCTTTCGTCCACGCAAACCTCTTCTTTGGGTAAGTAATATGTGGCAAAGTTCCAGGGACCGGAAAACCCCTCTTTACGGTTAACCGCATCGAACCGGTAACCGAATCAATGAGGTTACCTTAGTATAGGGTTAACCCATCATACGGTTAACCGCTTGTTACGGTAACCTTATCGGAAGTGTTAACCGTAACTACTAATTGAATTAACCTCAAACCCTATTGGGATGGGGTTTTTGTTTAGGGTTTTCATTGGGTTATGGTTAACCTTATCATCAGTTGCTTATTGTGATTTGTGCATTATATTTTAACATGTTATAGAGTATCGTACTCGCGTTGCTGTTTCTTGGGACCAGACTCTCAGTGGGTAGCTATTCAATTTAAACAATTTTATATCATGACACACAATACAATACAATACAAATACTCTTTATTGCACAATCTAACTTTTTATGGAAAAAAACATTAGGATTTAAAAGTTCTGGGGCAGGAAAGGTAACTTAAATAATGAATAAACAGTCAGTTATATTTTTTAACCGACTTCAAAAAAGGAGGTTCTCAATTCGGTTGTTTTTTTTTTATTGTTTCTACCTCAGAACTCCGTCATTTATGAACCGATTCGTACAATTCTTTTTTATTTGAAAGTATATTATGCTTGAAAGTATATGGGTTGGTGGTTGGTCCCATTGTTATCAAAACTTCAGTTGGATGATGGGAACCATGAGGAATTGAGGGAACTTCTCAAATATAGAAGGCACGCATGTAGTAATTTCGGTATTTTCTATTATAACTAGTGTATTTACGCCCGGAAATCACAAATTTGATGAAGTGGAACTGATGATGAAGACCACAGATGACTTATGGAACTCGTACTTAAAACTGTAAAGTACGTTACTGATTGGGATATGATTCCGTTTTAATTGTCATGTGTGCCAAATCGACAGAACTCCTCAAATATTATCGGCCCACATACAGTGATATGGTTTTCGTCTGTAATAATCAACGTATTTACTCTCGGAAAGCAGTCAATGTGGTAAAGTGGAAAGGAAATGTGGAAATGTTCATTTGGCTTGGCGGAGTACTAAATTGAAGTCGGTTGAGACTCTGTTTTTAAAGGAAATTATTTAAAAAAATCTTTGGAAACAAATATACCTACTATACGAACAAAAGATTTCCCACGTCGCGTCGCGTCGCGGGTCGCGGGAATCATTAGTCGATAGGATAATCTTAGAGGCGACGGCGCGGGTGCACCTAATATAGAGTTATTAAACCACCCAATCCCGGGGTTATAAAAATTACTCTCTAAAAGCGTTTCAGTGCGATTCATGAATATATTTTAATAATTTTAGTTAAAGTAATATGTGTACAGAAATGTTGAGATTTGTTTTAGTATTTGTTATCAGAGCGCTTTATACCTGCGCGGCAGGATGCGGGCCGAAAGCTAATGGTTCGTGGTATTTATCATTGTTATAAGATTAACCAGAATAGCTGTGACAGTCATAATTACAGCAATAAATACCTTATTCATTATTATAAATACATTTTACCGACTGTCTTATGAGAGCGACCTTTTATCTACAAGCATTCACATTTGCGACAGGGTGTATGCTTGCCGAAAGATAGCATCATGGTATTTATAAATGTTTGTATTGACGTCAAAATTAACTAAATCATATCTGCGCAAATATGGCTCTGTATCTCTTTTCTTATCTTAGCTGAACGATAGGTAATGCAAGCAAACAAATACGTACATACAGTTTGGGCATCTATTTGGTATATTACAAGATTGGGTCATTTTGATTTCTTAGAAATAAAACTTTTCATTTCCAATTAACCGTTTATTTTAATATTTTAATGAGGTAATACATAAAATCTACAAATCAACTATATAAAAATCAACATTCATAAAAATCACAAAAATGTGTTGGTAATAACCTGATAACACTATTTTTAATATAGTTTACAATGAAAAGCTATAACTAAATCAAAGTAGCATGAATACAAGTATCGTATACTATAATATATTCTAATAAAATAATCACTATTTTCCCACCACCAACTAGAAGAATATTCTTGCACTTGCTATCACTCGCGAAGCCAAAGTTCACTTTGGCTATCACAGGTTTTATTTACCATAAGTCTTTGTTTGCCCTGACAACCATCAAATCTTTTAAAAGATTAGGACTTATGTTGCTCCTGAGAGGATGAAGAATAAATTTCAACGAAGAAAATAATCTTTCTACGGAAACTTGCGTAGCTGGCGCTGAGAGCACTACTTTGGCTACTTCAGCGATTTCAGATGACACGACAGCCTTATTGGTCCAGTGGCGAATTATGTTTTGCGTTAAATCCAAGCGGGGTGCTGTTATTACTTCATATAAACAGAGATCGAAAGACCTTTTCTTTCTCGTATTTCCTCGCGCTAGTTCCGTGTTCAACAACAAATTTTCAATAGCTGACAAGTCTCGGCTTGTGCTCGCTTGAGGAATGGCGTTTATGAGGGATAGTGTCTCAATTTCTGTGATGTCTTCTTTTATATTTTCAATATTTTTGAATATGTCATTCAAAAGTGATCGAGCTTTTTGGCACTCTTCTGCAGATAGAACTACATTTAGACGGCCATCTAAATATAACGCCTCTAAAACGACATCATTTTGTAACAGTTTTATTTGTCTTTGTTCCATTGCCGTGTGGAGTGAATTTGCAAAACTGTGTTGAAAAGCTCCCACTTTATTCTTGCAGTCCAGCCACGTTATGTAGAAATCACCGATAGTGAGTTGTTCTTTTTGTAGACTGATTGTGGCTTCAGACAGCGGTCGGAGGCAAGATATAATCTCCGTGACTTTTCTCCAAAAGGTTTCTGTAGCCTCGATTTCAGGAACTGTGTCGCAGAAATCTTTAAGTTCGTGCAACCGTACAAGCATGTTGTACGTTGCTGTCCATCTGGTTACGCAGTCTTTTAACGGTCTCTTAAAATTTTCCTGCTTTAAGCGGTTGGCGTTGGTTGGCTTGCGTAAAATGTTAACCATTTCTTTGGCCATGTTTATAACCTCCTGCGCATTTCTGTTGTCTTTTAAGCCATCTTTGACAGCTAGCTGCAATGTG
This sequence comes from Epinotia nisella, assembly GCA_932294315.1. Classification (NCBI taxonomy): domain Eukaryota; kingdom Metazoa; phylum Arthropoda; class Insecta; order Lepidoptera; family Tortricidae; genus Epinotia; species Epinotia nisella. Next base: position 28,033,053 of record OW028675.1, on the reverse strand, counting down.
TGAGCAGCGCATAACATTCCTCTTATTTTAAATGTCCCTTCGGTGTACAAAAATGTGCTTATATCTAAGTCCATCGAACTGAAAAAATCCTCAAAGTCCCCAGTTACCATGAACCTTGAAAAGTCGTTCTCGGTGCATTCATTGTCATCGGCATCGTCTTCTTCGTATGTGTTTCGTTCATCCGTTTCTTCGCTCGCCCTTTGCCTGTTTTCTTTTTCCGATTCGTAGTGGCCACCCATAAGTTTCACCATTTTTTTCATGTTGGTTCCGTTATCGGTACAAATACAATATATTTGATCCGTTGTAATCTTGAACTCGGTCAGTATTTCTTCTAAGACGGATTTCAGAAAAGGCGCCGTTTGAGGGCTATTTACCTCGACAACTGCCAGATTCCGGACCACAATTTCAGCATCTTTAATAAGTTGAATATTTACACCGACAAATTTACGCTCCAAGCACGTGGCAGCATCCAATTTTATGTTTATCATTTTGTGTTTAACATCGGCGCTTATTTTCTTCCTTATCTCATCAGCTTTCTGAGAAATGTTTGATTTAATGGCTTTCACGTTGATTTGCTTATAAGCATCATCACTACTAGCTGCAATATTAATTATTTGCTGGAATGCTTCATCTTCCATCATGGCAATGGGCCTACCGTGCACAGTAACCAGTTGAACACAATGTGTAATTAGCTTTTCCATTTTAACTATCGTAGCGCTCCCGTTGGGTTTGCTACTTTGAGACGCTTCTTGACTCAGCGTTGCAAGAACTTGATGCTCGCTAGCATGTTTCGCTGCTATGTGATTTCTCATATTGGTCGAATGTTTGCCCTAAAAATATAAACAAATAAACCGAGTGTATAGGACAAAATATTGACTTAAGTTACAAGTAATTTGAATGAAACTGTTGTTGTAAGAAATTTCTATTACATTAATTAATAACCTATTTTTAATTTTTATTGTAAGTAAATAAGTTTAGTAATTTTATTTCACAGAACTAAACTCGTATATGCAAGATCTATAATTTATACATTTAAACACCTTACCTTTAACTTATTATTGCACAACTGACAAGTGCTGATACCGGTACGATCATCATACTCAAAGTACCGATGAACAGCGTTTCTTATTGTCGGCGCCATTTGTATATCTGTCGCACGTTTAAGAGTTGGTATTGGTAACACCGCCCAATGCCGGGATTCTTAAAGTGACGAGTAAACATTATTTTAAATGTCCAGGATTTTACTAATGTTCATAATTTCCTAGTTATTGTACTTAGGTAGTAAGTAATATGCGTATTGTCATTAAAAAATAATTTAATGACATTTATAAATAATAATACTAGCTTCCGCCTGTAACTTCAGCTGCGTACATCTGGGATAAAAACTATCCTATACTGGGTGATTTTGGGGTCATGATCCGGAATGGCCAAAAGCGAATAAGATGGTCATGATACTGAACAACTTTTCCCATGGGACCAACCACGAAATCACAATAAAAAAAACAGCTGTTCCATACATTACATTACATGTTTATTCGTTTTTGGCCGTTCCGGATCATGATCCAAAAATCACCCAGTATTTGAATCCAGGCTATAAACTATCCTCGTACAAAATTTCATCTAAATCGGTTGAGCCGTTTAAGCGTGATTGAGTAACATACTTCTCAACATCCAAAATTTCGCATTTATAATATTAGTAGGATATTCAAATGTATACACTCACCTTAATAACATTCACTTGTCAATCCAATTAATCTCATAACCAATCAAAATGCAGCGACCAGTGTCCATTAACAGTAGCCAAAATCGTCAATTTAATGAGATACAATACAAACGCAACACAAATAAAATTCACTGCAAGTCACACGTCCTCACTTCACCAGAAGGAAAAAAGAATGCACTGATTACATACAACTTGCAGGTAGGCCCGAACGTTTGCAAAAATTAAAGTATTTTTAATACTGATACCGTGTGAATTTTTCTTTAAACAATGAGAACTACCACAATCCTACTCACAAAGTTAAAAGCTTAAGTTCTTTAAAGATAACAACGTCGGTATGAACGTATTTATAATAATAAATGAGGCATCCATTGTTGTCACTTCGACTGCCGCCGCAATCTGGTTACAATATAATACAATACGAATACTCTTTATTGCACACCTCACACAAACAAAGCAGTTACAGAGAGAAATAATACAATAACATGTAGGTAGAGGTAGACAACATTAATCCTAAAACAATAGAAAACACCAAGATCATTTACTTTTCGGTCCGGTTTCGGTCGTTACGATAACAACATCGATACTAAAATCAATAGAAAAATAACAAAATAATAATAAGGTAATAAATCTCTTTATGTGAGTACTAGCTCCAAATTGCAAAGAACGCAGGCAAACCCGTGACATAAACTAGAGTTTGCCTATGACCAACCAGAAAGTCCATTCTACAAGTACATTGGTGAAAAAAAATTGACTCAGATGATCCGTTTACCGGTGCAAGACGGAGTGAATGCCCCCAAACATTATGTTAATATGAATATATTTTAACAATAATTGATATAAAATAATTTAATCATATATAAAATTTTTCTAAATAACTGTTTAAATCTCATCTGCCTAATTACAAATATCATATTTCTCACTATTTTTTTTAAAAACAGGTTTAAACGTATTTCGTTCATTTTCATATTAATATTTATACTCGATATCCCACCGTGTTCTAATATTAGTATAAATTAGGATTAACAAGGTTCGTACTTAAATCCCGAATTTCTAAAAATACTTTTATAGTCCCGGGATTGGGCGATTTAATAACTCTGTTGTTATATTTATTAATCATCATCAATCATCAATTTATAAAGTTATAAACTAAGTTTGTACGGAATCCTCGGTGCGCGAATCGGGATCTCATTCAGTGTTTTTTTTCTTCATAATAAATGAATATTGAGACACTGTTAGAATTTAGAGCCAACAAGAAGCCGCGTTTACGGCAAATGAAACCTGTTTGCACTGAGATACACAACAAGCTTGGTACAGCCCCGGCGAGCCACAGCGGTTATTCAATAATAAGTCGTATTTAAGTGTGCGGTAAAATCATATTCCTTAAACTGGTTAAAACCCCAACGAAAAACCCGGGTTAGGGTAACCTTATTGATGGGGTTTTCATTTCGGTTAGTGGTAACCTGGGTTAATTGAGTTAACTGCATCAATGGGGTTAACCCTATCAATAAGGTTACCGTATGATAAGGTAACCTTATTGATAGGGTTTTTAAAACCACCTTGAAAATAAGCCTATTAAAAACCCGGGTTAAGGTAACCGGTTCCGGTCCCTGATGTTACATTTGGTTAAGTATAATTAGTTGTTATTTAACAGCATCTTAAAAATAAAATGTACTTTTCGTATTTCGGTCAGTTAGTCGACTACATTTTCAAAATTTCAAATATCCTTAACGTCGCACTGCAGTGCCAACCTCAATTTACTAGAAATCTACACGATTTTCTTCTACCTTGCGTATGAAAATTGAGAACTACTTTTCAACCATAATAAAAATAAGAGCTTTATTTTTATTATGGTCGAAAAGTAGTCTTTTTGTTACTTATTTATCGGTACCTATGTTTTTGCAGTAATCTGGGCACAAACCCAGGGGTAAAGAAATGGTGGTGGTCAACAGATATCCATTTCGGAGCAATTTGTAATTCTGGATATTTTACCAGTATTGTTAGCCTTTTTTGTTCCATACCTCACTAAAATGAAATTATAATAATATAATTAATATAATGGTAGTTTATTTAATACTGAATCCCTCTTTGAGTGAAAGCCTCCTCCAATCTCTTCCACATTCCTTCTCTCTGTCTTCCTAGCTATCTCTGTCCAAAGTGAGGTTATAACGTAAAAATAGATGTGTGTATTTAATTATACTATGTAGTGGATATAGTGGGATCGAAGTGAACAAGCAGCATTTTTTGAGCATGTCCTAGAATAGCTTTTTCACTTCTCATGCTCGAAAAGTGTATTAGGCTTAATAAGCGGGGCTAAAGTAGTACATTTAGCCCCTAGGAAAAATATGTATACATATTTAAGATTTTTAACACATTTAATTTGACCAATCAAAACACTTCACCATATTAAATCCACCAATCACAACTCTTTCAAAAAACATTTATCTTTGCTATCAACCTACCAGAATACAGCTAATACTGAACAAGAACTTTGAAAGTTCTTGTTCAGTATATTGACGAGATATCTGATTTTTCCTATACGGTCGTTCGGGTTTATATTGTCATTATCAGCAAAATGCAGATATTGCAGAAGTAACTCGAATCTGTTTCTTGTCATAACAGTTCGCGGAAACGATTGGCTCAAAATATCATTAGTTGACCAATAGTCACTTAGTTTAGGTAGTCTTACCAATCCCATGAACATAATCAGACCAAAAAATCGCTTCATCTCATCTTTATTGGTAGGTTCCCATTTGTGTGAACGTGAACATGGCTTATAATCATTTTCCGTTAAACTCTGCGTGGCAAATAAGTTCGTTTCTTCGGCTATTATTTCAAATAAGTCGTCAGGGATTAATAAACTATAAAATTCCTCCGGATTTTCTTGGCACATTGCAGCAGCATATAAAACTTTCATACCTGTCGGTTCTGTAAAGGGTATAACTCACGCCGTTCGGCCAGTTGCGTCGTTCCATTTTTTAACATAATTGTTATTGTTGTTACATTGTTCAGTAACAAAATTTTGGACGGAGTCTGTGTCACTTTCGGAGTCAATAACCATCAGCCGCCTTCGTTTGCTTGGCATCGGTAGATCATAATCATCGTCGAGGCTCAACGTCTTCGGGGACCGCATTCGATTCTAATAAACAAATTTCCTGCAAATCCTCTTCTGTTAATTCCAACTCACTAAAATCCACTTCAACGTCTAAATTATCTAAGTTGCTCTCCATTTTACACAAAAATATAACATATTAATTGTCAACACAACTAGCTCAGTAACAACCACACGCCAATACAAAAAATCACGCGTTACCACTTCGTTCGGCTGTCGCAAGCGCACTGACAAGGACGCGGCAAGTGGGTGGCCGGCGGGGGGACCGGCGTGGCGCCATAGTAACGGTTTTTGAAATATGAACTTCACAGCGCCGCGGTGGTCATCGATGACCGCGAGTTTTGTTTTTTAAATAACTTTTTAACTATACTTCCAATAACAAAATAAAATATATATCTATATACATATCAAAGAAATAAGTGAATTTACATCAAGTTATTTTTTTTGAAAAAATGAATAATTTGGTCTGGCGTTTAACGTGTTAATGCAGCCCATCGTGCAGCGCCAGTAGCTGTTACTGGCCCCAGAACCGACCAGGTAGAAACTGTAGCCGTTAATTATCAACATTTCATTGCCTTTCGTGCTCTTTGTCCAAGTAACTGCAATTTTCGTACCACCAGTCCAGTCGGCATCTAGAAATTGAGTATTAATTAAAATATTACTTTACGGTGGGATAGCACTGTAATGACTCGTAGACAACAACGAATAATCAACTAGTGGCTTGGTATTAGTTTGAGATGAATGCAAAATATTTATATTTAAAGAAACACAAAAATCGGATTAGTGTACGCAATATTTAATTAATACTATAAAATGCCATTTTATAAAGACTAGAATTAGATCACATAAATGTTAAGACTGTCATTATACCAATATAAACTATGACTATTGACATCCATGATTCAGATTCTACGTACGACACTCACTCAATACAATGGATATGTCACCGTTAGATTGTGAACACCATTAGTTTATAATCTTACTCACGATATTATAAACTGTCGAAAAATTGTGAACTGTCAAAACAGTTTACAATGTAACGCATTATTTTTTGTTGGTTTATAAACTATCAATGTAAATGGAAGAAAATGTCAGGATAAAAAACCAATCATGTTCTGACGTAAGTGGAAGCTGATATCAAGTGGTTTAATTCGTTTAATCAAAGCACAAGGTGCGTTCCATGCTAATTTGATTCAGTTCACAATTTGACGATTTCACTTTGATAGATTATGAAAACTAATGAAAACGTTAAATTGTGAACGGTTTTGATAGTTCATAATTTTTCGACAGTTTATAATATCACGAGTAAGATTATAAACTGACGGTGTTCGTAATCTGACGGTTACAAATACATTTTACTTATTTGCTATAAGTATACTAAAGCTACGGTGGCCTAGTGGTCCAGGCATGTGGCTGTCAAACGGCATTCGTGGGTTCGAATCCCAGCTTATGTACGGAATATCATTTGACATTTACTGCTAGCTTTTCGGTGCAGGAAATCATCGTGAGGAAATCTGCATACATCTGAGAAAAAAATCAAAGAGCTATGTGAAGTCCCCAATCCGCACTGGGCCAGCGTGGGGACTACTGCCCGTTCCCTCACATTCATGAGAGTAGGCCTGTGCCCAGCAGTGGGACGTATATAGGCTGATGATGATGATAAGTATAATACTTTCATTAGGACCCAACACTGTAATGCTTGCTCTCTCGCAATATTATCCACAGACATACACACCTAACCGACATTAAAAATAAAAGAATAGATTAAACACATTTTCAGATTTCCAATAAAATAATTAATATCCTTTTATTTTAATCAGACAAAACACACTAATGTCAAACGACTAGAACAAAACAGGTAGGAACGTACTAGCAGGACTATATGTATCTTATAAAACTCTGGGCAAATTATGCACAAGCAAGCTGGCGGTCAATCAACATACGCAATTTCGTTAGTTCAACGTGCGGAGAAACACATGTGTGTGTGTGTTAACATCTAATGAGAAATGTATTTCTCAGATTGACCTCTTGTGTGCTCTCATTCATGATGTTAGTCAGATTCTGCTGCTTATGCAGAAGTACCTACATTTCCAGCCATCATCATGACTGCACATTTCTAATCAGCAATCATTTAAATCTAAGTAAACAGCCTAGAAAACACTCCGTTCCTTATAATAAACCTGGGCGGCTTATGCGCGTGCTGTAAGAACGCCCTCACGATCTCCCGGTCCGAAGTGACCAGCAGGCGCGCCCGGCATTGCCCGCCAGCCGTGCACGTCCAGGAGGCGGAGGCGTTCTTGCGCCGCTTGTGGCAGTAGAAGGTGTACCCGTTGATGATGATGATCTCCTTGCCGCGGGCGTTGCATGTCCAGATCACTGGAAATATAACGACATTTCAGTAAAAGATAATAAGTTGCTATATAAAATATATTTGAACCAAGCTTTTATTGCTAATTTAATTTTTTTGGTCATGCTGAGAGGGAATGAGCCCAAACACGACTGGTTTACCTTGTGTAGTAGTTTAGGAGTGGCGAAGACCACCTTCTGTCTCCATTATCAGATCAGCTCCGTAGTGCATATCTATTGCCTTAGCTATTTCTACGTTGCAAGTGTTTTATTTGTTTCATTTGGTTACAAGCGTGTTGCTAGCTAGATATTTATTTAATAAAGAAAAAAACATTAAAATCAATTCAGATTTCTTTATTATGTATTACGCGAGACTACAAGTCTTGATTTCACAAAATCGAATGGTATCTAAAATGTACTAAGTAATTATTTATTTTTACTAATATTTTTATTAGTCAGAGGCGTTCGCCTACGACCCGCCTATAAGCGGTTACTGTAGCTAATGGACGCTTGCAACTCCAGGGGACTCGCATGCGCGTTGGCGACCGTAGTATTAGATATGTTTGATGCATGTCTATGGCATGCATATCATTAATCATTACCACATTCTTTTATTGAAGAGTCCCTTATCAAGAGGCAACAAACTACTTCAAGCTCAATTAACAAAGCAAGTCTAACAGCTCGACATAAAAAATCATTCACAATTTAAAGTACACCCCATTGCGTATAATATACTTCGGAGCCATGTGACCGTGTTCGAGATGGGCACTGATGACTTGCCCATCGCTGCTTGTGACTAGTTTGGCCTTGCATCGCGACCCGAACGTGCACAGCCACCCTACACTGGACTTCTGGCGTCTCTGGAGATAGAAAGAAAACCCGTTGACGATGCACAGCTCCTTGCCTCGAGTATTGCTTACGTATGCCACTGAAATTTTATGATTTTTATGAGTGAAATACCTAGTAGGAAGCTGTCAAAAATGGTCGTGACCATGTTTTGTGAATAATACATATTACATATTTAATCAAGCATGTTGTGTATCGAAATCTTGGTTACTATGAAAGCTAGTTAAGTACTATATTTAAACCGATTCGACGTCTAGAATAGCGACATTTTATGTCTTTTTCATGAAAATAAAATCGTACAACAAGAAATAACGTTTATTATACAAATTTAAACCTTGGGTGCCCTTTTCAATTATCTTCAAATCTTCATTTCCATTAGTTTCCTCTAAACAATATAAATTGTCATTTTCTTCACATTTACTTTCCGAACCGGTGGTAGTTTATCGACATTCATAGGTGCATGTAATATGCCTAAATTGAAGAATAAATCACTTTGACTTTGACTTTGATTTATAATTTGAGATAATAACCTTTACTGATTATAAAATTTGGCGCTGTATGCGTGTGTTTCAACATTGCGCGTTCGAACCTGTTAGTGAAGGTGTTTGTGATGACCCGCGCTTTGCAGAGGCAGTGGTTGGTGCACCGCCACTCGATAGTGCCCGTGGACCGGCGTTTGAGGAAAAACGAGTAACCGTTCACTATCATCATGTCGCACCCTCGACGAGACTTGGTCCACATTACTGGAAATATCCGAACCATTATCTTTGATCAGAATTAAAATATATATATATATATGTTGAATAACTTTATAAAATGACTGATGTAATGAAAACTGGTCAAGTCAAATCTAACCTACTTTAAGATCTCACATTTTTAAATAACAGCAATTGTTATAGGTATCCAATAAAGCAAAGAAATAGAGTTTAATACTTGTTCATAATATTATTTTGTTCCTATAAATACATATTTGGATTTTGCATAACTTGGCACATAATTTTTGTATTGAACTGGGCTCTCCTTTTTTACATTTATGTTTTTGGTGGGATCCACATACAGCACAGCAGACACGTCAGATTACAGTCAAATCTTGTAAAACTACCAATAAAACAAAACGTTTCACTATAGTAATTGAATATAATTTTCATAGAGGTAGTTTTCACTATTGAGTCAATACAATGCATACTGTTATTTATATGGTTTCCAACTTTATTTACAAGCCACCACAAAAGTGTAAAATGTACATAATAGTAAATAAGTTTCTGTCAAAAAATGCATTTTTGGTACAAGCTTTTATTGCCGACTGTACTTTTCTGTATACCGTCATCAACTACTCATTTAAAACGATTTTAACAAGCCCAAACTCGTCGTTATCGGGGTTACGTCGGTTAAGTACTGAATTCCCATGGCCACCTTCTGTCTTCATCATCAAATCAGCTTGATGGTACCATAATATAAAATTGACATCCAAACTATACTTTTACCCAAAATTTCATCTCAATCGGTTAAAAATATCTGCTTCAAAATTGAGTTGCAAACTTTGACGGACAACTTACATACTTACATACTTGCATACATACGAACAGGTCAAGTTAATATAAAGCTTGTAAAAAATGTATACGTGCATAAGTAGAAAATAAGCAAGGATAGACCAAATTAAAATAAACGGTAAAATTAACATGTAGTCATAATTATAAAAATGCACCAAAACGTCAAAATGATGCTCAACGGTTAACGATCATAAGATCACATAAAAAATATTATTGCTAGTTAACGTCATGATAAGATTCATTAAACAACAATTAAGTACACACAAGAAGAAAATTATGCTATGGTACTACGTATCCCAATTTAATTCAGACTGAGGATCTTAATTCCACCGTCCTTTCGCACTTTTATAGACACAGACAAAGCAAACGTCTCATTCCAACAATTAACCACTATAAAGTATGAACAACTTCTGATTATTTGATCTTATTTCAATTTGCTACACTTCTACTTGCTTATTTTAATGTAACACCCATTTTTTATAATAAATTTGGGCGCATCGTGTCCATGTTTGATCATAACTTTGATGAATTCTCCCGTCACTGTGCTGGAAATGACCCTCGCCATACAAGTGGGGTATTTCGTGCAACGCCACTCTGTAGTCGACATGGTGTTGCGTCTATTGAAGAACGAGAAACCTTCGACCACCAGCAGGGGTTTCCCGCGATTCGACTTCACGTACATCACTAAAAAAAATGGGATATATATCGGGTCCAGTTTAAGTTCACTGTCGTTTTAATAAACTATATGATGACGCAAATGCCAGTGCAGTTCCTTTAGGGAAAGGGATTTCATTCAATTTCAGTTTTCCATTATCAAGTGAATATGGTTTGTGGGTTAGGAATCTGTGCAGCTAGGAAATGGGATACAATAAGAGGCTATAAATGCAAACAGACTTTTATAAGACTAAATCAAAATTTAATGAATATTGTGCGAGAAACCAGCCAAACATTTCAATCATGGCCGCATTCTATGGCTTCCTATGGTTGCTTCACTAAATTTTAATGTCACACCAACTGTTGAACTTTACTTTGGCGATGTTTGGATACGATTGATAGAAGGAATACGAGTTAAGAGATTGTAATTATACAATTTCGCTTTGACAATTGACTACTATCATCACTATAATATGTATGTCATCATAGCTTAGACCTGCCAATGAACCGCTGTGTTCTTCTCACCGCGTTGTATTTTATCATATACCCAATTGCCTACATACAGCAGTGTCAATTTTGTTGCAGCAGTCCCCACTCTAGATCAATCTGCGTTGATGACTTCACGTTCACTTTGAATTTCATCACATGTATATGTGATGAAATTCACACCTGCATATAGGTACTGCAGTAGGTATATGCAGGTTTTCTCACGATATTTTCGTTCACCGAAAAGGTACCTACATAATGTTGAATATTAAATATACTCTGTGCGTGAGTAAATTCAACTATCATCTTTAATAAAACTAAACTTCGACGGTGGATGCGTGTGGTCCGTCATCATTTTCAAGAACTTTCCCGTCTTCGCGTCGCGTATAATCCGAGCTTTGCAGTGCAGCGCCCCGCTGCCTGTACTACACCGCCACTCCACGGTAGTCATACTGGTCCTCCGTTTGTAGAATGTGTAACCGTCCAAAACCAAAGTGAGATATCCTCGGCTATTTTTTGCCCAAATAACTGCAACAATATAATCCTATATTAACTGCATGTTCCATTAGATATTTGCAATCTTGTCAGGCATTCCCTTACTTTTTATTAGTTAAATAAAACTAACAAGTTGTAGTTACTTCATGTATTATTATATAAAAATTATCTCATCCATATCTGTTCATATACTTTAGGGACCAATTTGTGTGTTCTTAAAAGTAAGAAAATCTTTAGACTTTTGCCTTGGCAGACGTTGTCAGTGCGCACCATGCCTAAAAGTTGACACCTCTATTGTTATAAATTAAGATTGAATCTTTCAAGTATTGGGACGTTTACCTTAGTTCCACTAAATAGGTTTCAAAATTTCATTCTACTCCCAGTGAAACCCTATAATTGGCTGTCTCTATATGTCAAACTGTTGTTGTATTATAAAATGTGTTGGTTCTCCATTTATATATGCATAGTAAAAATAATAAATTTATAAGTAAAACAGTGTCACCCAGTTTCGATTCGGGGTTTGGAAAGTCTTTTCTTACCAAAGCAATGTGGATGTAGGGCTCGGAAAAATTCTGGATAGAATTTCAAACTTTAATATAGATCCCATTCTGGATAGTAAACCTAGAAAAAAAAATAAGTCTAGAAGACTTTCTAAATGCAGATTTGCCTTAAGTTTATACCACTATTAGATTTAACCATCGATAATTTATTTACAGTTGACATAAACTTTTCACATTTCACGTAAGTACATAAACAAAACATGGTCCATATTCAACGTAAAGAATCAACAAACTATCTCTAATTCGATCAGTCTTGTAGCACAGCATACCTTTCTAATATGACGCCTCAACCATTCGCTACCACCACATGGTTATTTGATCAAGACATACATTATTCAATCATCATTCGTTGGCTCAATGCTGACGATCGTGACATCCTCTCCTATTCTTGCTGGCCAGAGGAGCGTATAGGCTCGAGACTATCAACCGAAGGCGGGTGTATGCAACTTCATATTACTACAGTTTGTGGTAAATCCCGTCCCTGACAATATATTTGGGGGCCGGGTGAGTGTGTACCACGCTGAACTTGTGGGAGGTGACCTCTCCGGAGTGTGAGGTGAACAGCCGGGCCGAACACACGTTGTTGGCGGTGCAGCGCCACTCCAATCGATGGCTGCTGGCGCGCTTCCGGTAAAACGTGTAGCCATTTAATAATATGAGCTCATTACCGCGTTGGTTTTTGACCCATAATTCTGAGAAGGAAAGCATTTTATATTGCTAGATGTACAATTCGACTGATATTCTATGAAGGCAAAACTCCGAACGGTAAGCCATAAATACTTATGGCTTACCGTTCGGAGTTTTGCCTTCGTAGAATTTCTGTGAAGAAATATTAGCTACTAATTGTTAGCTGCCAGCTTGGTCGGCATTATATAGTGCAATGGTGATGCATACCAGGATCCTTATAAATGACGGAGGTTTCGTGCCTATTATATTCAGCTATTTATAAATATTAAAGACATTCTTCGGTTATGTAGCAACGTTTATATTTTACATTAAAAGACATGTAAATAATTAAAAACACCTATCTAATTCCGTCTTAACCGGGCTCATATTTTTTCACTTCTGATGCTCGAAAAGTGTGTCATATTAGGCTTAGCAAGCGGGGCTAAAGTAGTACATTTAGCCCCTAGGGAAAATATGTATATATATTTATGATTTTTAAACATTTTAATTTGACCAATCGAAATATTTCATAGTATTAAATTCACCAATCATAACCCTTTAAAAAATATTTGTATTGACTATCAACTAGTTAACCAGAATACAACTAGAACTAGATATTAAAATCGACCAATCAGGAAACAGAATTCATTTCAAACATTTGGTGTTTTTATTCCCTTATTCACAATCATTAAAACAGTAATGGCGCAAAATTTAACAATCTTTTCGCCGTCGAATTTATCATTCATTGTGAATGAATAACCTTTGTTTTTACTATTTTCTCGCAGTCGAAGTGAAAAGTGGAGTGTATAACTCTGGTCTAAAAACCATATTACCACTCGAACTATTTTCCCTCACTTCGCTCGGGAAAATGACCATCTCGTGGTAATATGGCTTATTTTAGATCCTTATTATACAATCTACTATTTACCTTTCTAATAAATAATGTATAATATGTAATAACAAACAGGCACTTTTCTTGAATATACATGTACAATAGTAAAATATTTCTGATCATTTCCAGAGTTTGATTGATTCATTAACTACATTTTGTAGTAAATGCCGTTCTTTATGATGAATCTCGGAGGCTCGTGAGCATGCAGCACGTGCAAGTTGCAGATCTCCTTGTCGTGTGAGACGAACACGCGCGCAAAGCATCTGTTCGACGCGGTGCAACGCCACTCCTCGGATTTTCTGCTGGTACGTTTTCGGTAAAAAGAGTATCCTTGCAGCAGGAGCAACTCTCTACCGTGTCGGTTCTTTATCCATACTGCCAAATAACAAAAGCAATAGCGTGAGTATAAAATGTGTATGCCTATCGGCAAAACATGACTTTCTTCGTATTCTCTCGGTACCAACACTGTTAACTACCTAAATTTACAAATAAACGACCTCCCATGGTGGCTTCTAAAGCATTGGGTCACTTTCAAACCCAACGACGAAATATTTTGTGCAAAATATCGCTAATTAAGTAACATATTTAAATCTAGCACAAGCTTTAAAAACCTGTTAAAAAAACTATCTTCTTTATTAAGTAATTCAAAGTCTGACACAGACGCCATCTTTAACAAAGAATTTAGGGGGCTCGTGATTGTGGTCCGTCATCGCTCTGATGAGTTTGTGGCCGTGTGTGGTGTACGCCTGAGCGCGGCACTTGGCACCGTACGTACAAATCCACCGTTTAGATTTCATTTGTCGTCTCTGGAGGTAAAACGTGAAGCCGTTGATGATGCAAATGTCCTTGCCGTTGAGATTTTTTGCCCAGCTCACTGAAAGCAAAAACCATTTGTACGTCGTTATTAACTGAACAAAGTACCATAGGTTCCAGTGGCGGATCGCCCATAGAAGCCGGTTCCTACGGGCTTGCCTAAAATTTACTTTTAGGTATACCCTAAACTCTTCATAACTTTTTTGTTCTGGGTTACCCATCGAAAATTTTGCTGCAGGATTTTATACAAATAAAGTAGGTGCGGCTTGACTAAGGAATTGTATATTGTATAAAGTATCCGACACGGAATACAACCGGAAAAGCAATAATTTCCTCTAGTACGATCCGTCAAAATCAGGTTTGTTTTGTTTGTATCAAAAAAATCGCTATAATGTTGAGACATCATAACGTCTGCCCTGCTAGCATAACTTGACTCTCTACTCTACTCGCGTGCGTGATAGACTATCTGTCACTTTTTGACAGCATTAATCAGAAAGTGACGGACAGTCTATCTCGCGCGCGAGTCGAGAGTCAAGTTATGCTAGCCCTTCTGGTCTCCACCGGTTTTGTTGTTGTGGCTAGCGGACCCAACAGACGTTGTACTGTAGCGTTGGCATTTTATAAGGGGAATAATTAATTTCAACATAAGTATAATGGTTATTATAATTATAAATTCATAATGGACTGCAATAACAAATTTGTAAATAAGTATAGGAAGCAAAGGTGTCATTAGGAAATGGCGATATTTTACATTTACAGTTTTTCAATTTTGCGATTCCATAATAACTTCTGACAAATCTACGGTTGAGTCATCTTTTTGGATATATCAATATAATCTGTTAGTATTATAACTGATTACATTTGTGATGTTTTTGTGATGTTGAAGTTTATGTAGGTATGTATTTATAATTTGTGATCTTACATGTTGTTAAACTGTTTAACAATCCATAAAACCAACGCATTTATCATTGTAAAATAATATAATAAATATATCCACTATCGGTCCAGCCGTGTAGGAGTTAAGTACAAACATACGTACAGAAGAATTATATATATTAAGATAAGAGAAGTCCGTTCCGCGATACATGCGTGTTGTTTCTTCATCATTTTCTCGTCGTTTTCTCGGTCGTACACTATAATTAGATTTTTTTAATAGCCGATATTAGACAGCCGTAATCCCGGTACAATAAACGTCAATGATGACATATGATGACATAAATTGTACTGGGATAACAGCTGTCAAACATTGGGTGCAAGGGCATTTTCACTATAATGGAGCCCGGGGCCCGCACCACTTAATCCCAAGATTTGGCGTGGCGTAGCAACTAGACGAAAGAGTGTTTTCCTTCACCCATCTTTTTGAAAAACCCAGTGGTAGGTGGGGTTCGAACCTATGAACTCCAGATTTAAAGTCGCGTGCCTTGTTTTGGCTACAGAGGCTTCAATTTTTATTTTTATTGCCCGGCTTTATTGTCCATAACTTTGGCTATGTCCACAGAGAAGACGCGACCCCAAATACTTATATGACCCAAAAGACACCACATTGACCTAATGATGATCATGTCTTCCAGATGTATCCGACGGCGAGATCCTGACTAAATCAATCTAGGGTCGGGAAACTTACGTGCGTGCTTTCAATTACAATATACCTACAGCGACGGCGACCCTTGATGAACCCCCAGTTGTGAGCGTGAGCTCTGTATTGTTTCTGAAGCCGAACTAACTCTTAAACTCACGGTTCCATGAACCACAGTAAAGCTGACCGGAGCTGTCGTACCTATATGTATTTGTATGACCTAATACAATCTTATTAACACGCCATCAGCCCCGATCTCATACTTGGGCGCCTGGTGCGTGTGCAACAGCTCCCCTCGGATGAACTTGCCGTCGTGGGTGGTAAAGCACCTCGCGTGGCACTTGGTCGAGCCGTACGTGCAGATCCAGCGCGTCGACCGCTTCTGCTGCTTGTGGCAATAGAACGTGTACCCGTTTACGATGCATATGTCGCTGCCGTTGTTGTTCTTGGCCCAAATTACTGGAAGATAGAAAACTGTTAAAAACCATGTCATCTATGCTAATCTACATTTATATTATGGAGAGATAAAGTTTGTTTGTATGTAACGTGTTTTACCTATGGCCCGTTACACGAAGCTACAAGTTACAAACTGGGAACAGTGAGGGTTAGACCTGTAAAATTGTAACTTGTATTAGCTTGTTCAAACGGGTCCCAGTTTATAGAATGTAACTTCGGGATGGACGTATGCTATATTATAGAATGTAAGACCGGGATGGACGTATGGTATATTATAGAATGTAACTTCGGGATGGACGACCGTATGCTATATCCTACACCTGAGATGACGATGCAACGGGGCCACGTCGTTTCGTCGCCAAAATAGTGTACCAATTATATGTGTTTTGTCTTGTTTAGTTTCGTTCCATGACGCATTGGTTTTTTTACTGTAATGTCGTGTTAACATGTTTTTAATAAATAAATAAATAAATAAATAAATAAATAAATATTATTTCCCAGTATTCCGCCTGTGTTTTTTGTAAAACGCAGGCGGAGCCACGGAGACAGGTAATCTAAAAAGAAGCAAATGGTATGAGTTCGGCACAACACTTTATAACTTACATTATTTGAAGTCGCTATTTTGAAGTTTCCGGTTAGCAATACCTTACTGTCGTCACGTAGTAAATTATAGCCACGTATAGAGAGCGAAACACGTCGTTGTATGTAATACCTTTTTCTAATAGGTACATTTATTAGCGGAGAATTCATATCATTTATTGTAACACACTTTAAATACTTGACTAAATTTGTACATTAGGTTTTGTTGGTCCTTCAGACCAATTTCACTACGGCCAAAAATTGTCCAACCGCGTACATATACATAATATAATACCTTGCTACATGCAAGGTATAATTACACGAAACACGCGCAAACAAGACCACACTTCTATTCCATTCACTAACATAATTATTTATAAAATACTCTAAAATTGAGATATAACAAGAACGCGAACTTAGAACTTGATAACCACGCCATCGATGATCTTGTAGACAGGAGCCTGATGGCAGTGATCCAGCGAGGCGCAGATAGCCTCACGGTCATGGGTCTTGTAGGGAAAACCTCTAATATGAATAAATCACAAGAACACAAATTTTAGAACTTGATACACACGCCATCGATAATCTTGTAGACAGGTGGCTGATGGCAGTGGTCCAGCGAGGCGCGAATAACCTCACGGTCATAGGTCGTGTAGAGCTGTGCGCGGCATTTAGCAAACGTAGTGCAAACCCACCGTACCGTCTTCTGGCTCTTCCTGTGGTAGCAAAACGTAAACCCATTCACAATACACATCTCCTTCCCCTGGGGGTTCCTAGTCCACATAACTGAAATAAAAATGATAAAAGCTGTACAGCCGTTCATATAGGTACATTTTATTGGCAACATTGACGTAACAACCTATTTAAAGGAATTTTACTTTTTTAGTTAACTTTACATGACTCGAATTATGTTTATACATGAAATTTATAAGTGAATGCATGTCAAATGGCATGAATATTGTAAACCAAATAAAATTTTAAAAAGCGGTGATGATATTACTTACCAATGAGGTAAGGAATTGAAATTAAATAAACCACCATCCTATATGACAATACTTACCACGGCAGAATGCTGCCAATGCAGGTCTGGTTTTCAATGAGACTCTTGTTATTGCATCGTCACTATGGAATGATGATACAGTTAAACTGCTAATCATGATAATTACGCGTATTATAAAATAGAAAAATGTTAGAACGCCGTCATAAATGACTTCATAAAGGATCCAGTTGAGACAGTGTAAGACAAAGACATTTATATTTGTGTATTAAAAACAAACGTATATTTATTCACATAGGATATGAGTATATATTAGACTTAATTCTGAAAGATAAGCTCGGGGACTACTGCCCGTTTCCTCTCATTCATGAGATGCGGCCTGTGCCCAGCAGTGGGACATATATTGGCTGATGATGATGATGATACAGTCAATGACGAAATTGGCCCGTATCCACCAAATGGTTCAAATATAGTTTAACGTAGGTATATAATATGGCTGGCGCGACAGCCGTGGCCGAACGTGGAATCAATAAAGGGCGCGCTTGTTATTCTTCTAGAATGTGTCCATTGGCAGGGGTGCCTGTTTGATTGCCAGAGTCGTAGAAAACACAATTAAAACTTCAAGTAAGTTCCATTTCTAATAATAAACTTCGGTGCTTGGTGAGTGTGGACCAACGTAGCCCGGATCACCTGGCGGTCGTGGGTGGAGAAGAGCTTGGCGCGGCAGCCGCGGCCGAACGTGCAGATCCACCTTATGGACCGCTGCCCCTGCCCCTGGTAGCAGAAGGAGTAGCCGTCCACAATGCACAGCGTTTTGCCGCGCTTGTTACGAGTCCAGATTACTGAAAACATGGGTTTTAATTAGATAATACAGCTGTTGCTTACTTTATATTTATTAAGAGCATCCGAGCGTTGAATAATTATTGTAGTATTTATAGTGCAATATTTATATAATTTGTAAAAATCTTATTTCACTAAAATTACTTACGACATGCAGGTACTTATGTATACAAATTATAGAAGTATAACAATTAGGGCTCGCAAGGGAGAAGTGAAAAACAAACTCAATATCTTTTCCTTTTTATATTTTAAACATTTAATTTATTTTTATAGCTTACTCAGAATCATGGTTTTTTACACATCTGAATTTGAGCAGAAGCCAAATCCTAAATCTCAGCGTAGACAGGTAGATCACAGTGGAATGCCATCTCGCTCATATTTGGAGCCGCCCAACTGGGGAAGTACCTCCACCTCACAGACGACCCCGGCAATAAGAACACAGTCTACTTGCTCTGTAGGTATGTGGTGTTATGTTCCAGGTAGTGAGCGTGGTCGCCAGTGCTCCCGAGGATGCGCTGTGTTGAGAGTCAGTCAACAGCACAAGGAATCCTCAAATCAATAACGAGTCGATAACGCGCTTGTGATTCATATAGAATCGTCAGACAGGCCCCATGCTTGATTACGGCTATTTACAAACGCACAAAGCCGTGCGCATCTAGACCCGAGTTTTGACTCGACTGTACAATATGAGAAAGAAAAATCGACAATCTGCCCAAATTACAAACCACCAAGAACACATTGACGAAACATCATTATAGTTTGTAATAAACGCCATCTCTGATTGTAAATTTTGGGGGTTGGTGAGTGTGGTCCAAAGTGGCTCGGAACACTTGGCGGTCCAGCGTAGTCAGCACCTTGGCTCGACATCGGCTCGTGCCGGCAGAACAGACCCATCGCATCGTATGCCTCGCTGTCAACTGGCGTATAAACGAGTAACCGTTCACTATGCATAGGTCTTTACCGCGCCGACTCGATACAAATATTACTGAAAACAGAATTATTTTTAACTAATTGCAGCAAGGTACTCTTTAAAGAATATTAACAAAAACAAATATGAGAATTTTGGAGCGAAACTGAATTTCCTTGGTTCACCGTAGTGTACCGTCACTATTAGTAATTATTGACATTTGAGAATCTAAATTAAAAAAAAAAACTAATAAACATGATTGTAAGCACTTTCAAACATTCGATTTATTTTTTGTTTGACGACTCACACTAATTGGGTAGGTATATATGATTTTTTGAAATGTCCTTGTGTTTATTAAGTATCAATTAAATTAAAACTATACAGTAATTAGGTCGTCTGTTAGTAGAGGGGATAGACGAAAAACAAATCGAGCAGACAGTTCAATAGTCTAACTCGTACCTACACATTATTAAAGTTTTAAATAAACGCCATTTCTGATTACAAACTTTGGAGCCTTATGGGTGTGTTTCAGTGTGGCTCGAATGATTTCGTGATCAAACGTAGTCGACAATGTCGCGTGGCACTTGGCGGTCCCAAAGGTACAGGCCCACCGAATTGACCTCATCGCTTTCGTATGGAAATAAAACGAGTAGCCGTTGACAATGCACATGTCTTTACCGCGACGGTTTCTAGTCCAAATCACTGAAAACAATTATAAATTAATATAGTTTGACTTTTCGTTTGCGAATGTTCAAAACAATATAATCAAGACCCTATAGTACGGTTAGGCCCTGGGTTTTCTGACCACCCGTCGCCGGCGGCCGGCGACCGACGTTCGGATGTTTTGTTCGGGAATGTTTGAGGGTGGTTTCTCTGAAACGCCGCCGGCGGCGGGTAGGTCGTACGTCCAGACGCCGCCGGTCGCGTGTGACGGGCCAGAAAAACCACGGCCTAAGACGATAGTAAAAATAAAAAAATCGTATATATATTAATTAAGAGGTAAGCAGAAAAATAAAAATAAATCGGATATAAGTTGATTAGTATATATAATGTCCTTGAATTATTGTACAAAAACAATTTCTTTGGCTAAATGTAAAATGTACTTTAAAAGAGCACGTAGATACGTTTACATCTTAATTACTTGAACGGCAAAACGTATTTAAAATTCGACTTAATTAACCTATTGTATATGATTGATAAATACAATCAATCGCTACTTTGGTGCGAGTTACAAAAAACAAAACACTTTTTCAAATATATTATAACATAACATTACCTAAAGATAGTAAATCGCCTTGAACATCTTCAGAAATTTTAAAGGAGTGGTGTAGAATCAATTACATATATGTTTTTTTTTTTATATTTCTTGGTTTCGCTACCATTTTATGAAGCCTCCTCATTCATTCTTCATAACGCCTTATCATTACTGCCATTTTGATGGCAATTTATTTATATATATATGGTTAGAGAACCTGACTATGAAGCTTGAGGTCCCGGGTTCAATTCCCGGTTGGGGCAGATATTTGTATGATGAATACGAATGTTTGTTCTCGAGTCTTGGATGTTTAATATCTATTTAAGTATGTATTTATCTATATAAGTATGTTTATCCGTTGTGTAGTACCCATAGTACAGGCTTTGCCCAGTTTAGGACTAGATCAATTGGTGTGAATTGTCCCACGATATTTATTTATTTTTTATTTTATTTAAGTTTCAACACCGTTTCTAATCATAAATTTCTGGGCTGCGTGAGCATGATCCACTTTGGCCCGGAACAC
The DNA here is from genome assembly GCA_932294315.1 of Epinotia nisella. Lineage (NCBI taxonomy): Eukaryota > Metazoa > Arthropoda > Insecta > Lepidoptera > Tortricidae > Epinotia > Epinotia nisella. Next base: position 28,011,780 of record OW028675.1, on the reverse strand, counting down.
CAGTATCTTGGTGCGACAGCGGCTCATTTGACATTATTTAAGTTTTAAGTAAACACCATTGCTAATCATAAATTTCGGGGCTGGATGAGCGTGTTCCCCATTGGCCCGGAACACTTGATGGTCCACCGTAGTCAGTATCTTGGCGCGACAGCGGCTCGTACCGAGGGAGCAGACCCATCGAATTGAGCGTTGTGTTCGCTGCTGGCAGTAGAAACAGTAGCCGTTCATTATGCACAGTTCCTTGCCACGGGGACTTTTAGCGAAAAATACTGTAAAAAGGCATAATTTTAGAAAACTTGCAGATTATATGTAGGTTTGTTTGTGTGATGAGCACGAATATTTGTTCCTGAGCCATGGATGTTATCTATGTATTTAAGTATATATTTATCTATAAAAGTATAAACATCGTCACAAGCCTATACTATGGGTACGAACCCATAGTACAGGCTTTGCCTAGTTTGCGATTGTCATATTGTGTGAGATTGTGAGAAAGTAATACATTGCTGAGGTTAATTTATTTAATGATGGCAGTTTATTACTGCGAGACTTTGATAGGCTAGTAAAATTACATGATTTCAATTAACAGACTAGAAAGAACGAAGCCTTAACTATTCTAGTGATTCATCATGTACGTCCACAGTGGTGGTCCAACGTGACCCGCAGCACACAAACAAGAGATTTTGAAGCTGCTCGTCTCATCGACCTTGATGAGAGTCGTCAGGCACAAAAATCGCGTCCAAAGTCCAACTACGATTAATACGTACAATAGCTCTGTAATGTTCAGCTTTACTGTGCATATATATATATATATATATATATATATATATATATATCAGGACCGGTCATTGTGGCACTCTTTGGGGGAGGCTTATGTTCAGCAGTGGACGTCTTTGGGCTGATATGATGATATATATATCTGGGATATTAAGTTTAGAGAAAAAAATATTTTCCCTAATACTGCAAATGAAACGTCGTTTTGAGGAAGTCGTCGATAAAATATATAGATTCTTCACAATCTATGATATTATTAGCTCATTTGTATCGGGGCACGACATTTAGATACTTCAAGATATAATAATATTTACCGTTAGAACCATTGTGATAGTAAATAGATGGTAATTTATTTTTTGACGCCGGCAGTGACGCCGTCTGCAAAGCTGAAGGTCCTGGGTTCGAATCCTGGTTGACACATATTTGTGTGATGAGCATGAATATTTGTTTCAGAGTCTTGGATGTTTTCCATGTATTTATATCTGTTATACTTATCGTCGTCTAGTACCCATAACACAAGCCTTATTGAGCTTACTAGGGGCTAGTTCGATTTGTGTAAGAATGTACAATATTTATTATTATTCTTTATTTATTTTAATTCGTAGATTAGGTTTATATAATATTAATATAGAACGTTAAACATAAAACTATACATACAAAATATAAAATCATTATAAAAACCTAACCTAGGGTTCCACCGGCAGCGAGGCCGGTGTTTGAAATGACAAAGAAACGCCCTTTTTTGGGCCATAGAGCAACGAGTTTTCGACGACTTAACTACGGTTCAGGAGTAGAAAAAGTATTTAACTGAACTGCAACACTTTGAGGCTTTTATTGGCAAGTAAGTAAGTAAATATTTATATACACAGTACGCTGTGACCTACCTAAAAGGTGTACAAATGTTCAGCCTTACAAGAACTAAAAACTACAACTGATTCTAATTTTTATAAGCATTCAATTTACTTAAAGATTGCTAAAATTAATATCTGTAGAAGAACATCCTGTATTTATATGTTTATTACATATTTAACTTATTTACGAAACTTCTATCTAAAAAAACTCAGTAAGTAAGAGCATTCTTATAAGTACCTAAGTGTTTTATTTATTTTAAGGGTAAGTGCTTTAACTAACGAACTAAACCTAAGCTATTACATCCGTATTGTAAGCAATATTATGATTGTTTATTATGCACGCACGTACTCAGATAATTATAATAAACATTAAGAGGTACAATATAAATTTAAAAACAAATACACAAAAGCTGTAATGTTGCAGAGCTCCTTTGGTTGCGCATTACATACATATGAACAAATTAAAATGATTGTTACATTGATGAATGACAGTTACATACTTTTATATTCATTATATCATCACCATCACAATCTTTAAAAGATAAGAGAAAATACCCGTAACCATTGGTTATATTACCTTACAATTTGTTGTAAAAGCCATTCCTGATAATGTACTTGAAAGCCTGGTGAGTATGGTCCAAGCTGGCGTGCATCACTTCCCGCGCGTGTGTGGTTATCACTCGGGCGCGACATCCGCTGCCGTTAGTGCACACCCAGCGGATATGATTCTTACCATGTTGATGGTAGCAAAACGTATATCCGTTTACAATGCACAGATCCTTGCCGCGTTTGTTTTTGGCCCAGGTAACTGAAAAATTAATTTATTTTCCTGTTGAAACAACCATATAATTAGCTATTATGGGAAGTATTAAATTAATGTAGTATTATATTATATTTTAGTGATGTGATATTATTTAGATTAAATCACATAATTGCGAATGCATTAGCGAATTTACCACTGACATTCAACACATATCAGGTAGCGAGAAGGTGCTAAGTCATATGAAGGGTTAATTATATGACCATATTTCTTGATTCAACACAAGCATTCACATCGAGAAGATCGAAGTCAAAAGTTCATTATTCTTCAATTTAGGCATTCATGCACCTATGAGAAGCATTACAAAGGCGGTCCAGCAGTTTTTTTACATTTTATTAACCACGTTATTATAATAAGGCATTTCTACAGTTTAACGTAAACTCCGTCTCTTATGATGTACTGCGCCGGGGGGTGGGTGTGACCCAGCTCGGCCCTCACCACCCGGCCGTCCGTGGTGGTGATGACGCGAGCCTTGCACCCCTGCCCCGAGGTGCAGATCCAGCGCGAGGTATTCGTGTGGCTCCGCTGGTGGCAGAACCTGTAGCCGTTCACGAGCAGCATCTTCTTGCCGCGGGTATTCGTGGTCCAGGTCACTGGAAATGTATCAGCATTTAAGGGCCGTTACAGACGGACTGCATTTCGGCATTTGCCACCAGAAACAGTTTGCACTGCAAACGTACTGCGCAGTCGGTTTGCAGTTCCAATCCAGTTACGTAAATTGCGAAATAGCTGCATTCAAACTTCAAGTTTTGCCATATTTCACTAAACTGCCCGTAACTCCGTAACTAGAATCGACAAAGTGGGCCCTTTTACTAAACACCGTCACAAATATACGGGACTCGGTGAACTCGAAGAGTCAAGCGTGAGTCATGTGTCCGACGACTTGAGTCTCTAAAACAACTCGAGTTTTCAAACAAACTCAAGTCCATAAGTTTCCGAATTAAATACAGATTTAAGTTTTCAATACAATACGAACGAATCCGAAGAGATAAAAATAACCGCCATTTTGTTTTTTTTTTTTGTTATGGATCGACATCTGATAGTCTGAGAAATCTCTTAAATCAAAGGGCTGGCATACGACAGAGAGAAATGGAAAATACTCCACCGACAAGAGGATAACTCTTAAAGAAGAATTATTTAAAACACAACAATCTTCAATTATTAATTTTTAATGGTTTTATATCGCACGTTGAAATAATACATAATATATATTTATATGTCAGCCTCAGTTACCTAACAGAGACTAGCCAATGTTACTCACCTCCCGATACTGTTATTATATCAGTACGAATACGCCGCCACCGTTACGTATCCTGAACGGTCTGGGCGGGTGGTTGTGCGGTACAAGTACGTCCCGCGGCGTCACCACCCCGAGCCCCGTGGTGTTCAACCTCGCTCTACATTTCTCGACGGCGACCTTGTCGACGTAGTGGCAGCGCCATGAGACGGTGTCCTTCAGCCGTTGGTGGATATGGAACGGGTAGCCATTATAGATCAGCACGTCGTTTCCTCTGCTGTTTTGAGTCCATTGCACTAAAATATAAACAATTGTGAAGTGATACTAGGAGTATAAGCGAACGATCTTCGACGGCCAATAAATTGAGTCACCGAAGCATCTTAAAATTCATGGAATTTTATTATCAGTCATGTTTAAAAATATTCACAATTAAGACCAAATATCTACAAGAAAACATTAAAATTGAATATCATTAATTTCGTCTCAGTGTGGTGTGTCGATTATCGAAAACGAGTCGTTTATCGTTAGCATACCATGGCCACACCTAGTGGACTGAAACTGTTTTTATAATCAGGCAGGCAAACTGGAAAAATTAAGACTATAATCATTGTTTCACAAGATTTTATTATTTATACTCAATGTTTGTTATCGATGATTATAACTACACTAATTTAATTCTAATGCTCCTTATTCGATCAGAGTCATATTTGTGACCAGTACAAATTATATACATTACTTACAATAATCACTATTACTAGAAAAAAACTACTGCAAAATCATACAGTGAATGGCACAAACAGTATAAAAATTACATTCTGGATCACAGAAAATAAAAAGTTGTATAAGTATAGAAAAATTACTAGAATTGGTAAGTACACATCAATATAATTGCACGCAAACAAACTAAAGAATAAAATCTTTTTCAACTTTAAGATTTTTCACGAACAAGTTAACTTTGCGCAGCACGTAGAATTAAAACATAGCAAGGATTATAAAGACTTGCGAAGATATGTAAACATTCGAGAGTGATTACAAAGTAAACTAATAGAATTCCTAAACTTATATTTAATAGGTACGAACAATCAGCATTTTTTTACAGATAGGATGTGCAGTGCTCAAAGTACAGTTAAAATAGTAACAAGCCTTCTTTAACAATATCAATATCTTCACAAGAAAAGAAAAGATCTATAAATTAGAACTAATCTTACGTAAATCTGGTTCACTTTACATGTTTGAGCGAACCAATGGGCTATCAGCAGCTCATCTTGCCTCGGGACTGCCGGTGCTTGGTCAATGTCATGAAGAAGCGCGCCTTACAGGTGCCTATTGCTGCGCAGGGTGCATTAAACAGCCTACAGCTTAAACTACACGCCTACAAAGGTGACGAAGTAAGGCCCGGAATGTCCATGGTTCAGCTTGGGTATCAGCAGATCATCTTTGTCCGGGATTACGAATAGTAGTCATCATGCAACGTGCCTTGCAAAAATTGGTTTCAATGCCGTTGGATCCAACAGCCTATAGTTTAAAGTACATGCCTCCATTGATAACGTAGTTGGGCGCAGTGTGGCCGTGCTCCAACTGGGCAGTCAGCAGCTCGCACTCCGGGTGCTTGGTCATGATGAAGCGCGCCTTGCACGTGCCCCAGCGCGTGCAGCGCCAGATGTTTGTGCGCAGGTTCGACGCGCCGCAGTAGAACGTGTAGCCGCCTAGCAGCGCGAGCTGCTTGCCGGACGAGTTGCGGACGAAGCGCACTGGGGAAAGGAGGTTAGTTAGTTTGGGTAAGTATGTTAATCAGTATTTAACAGATTATGATTTTCTAATGCACAGATTTTAACGTCACACAGCTTATACCACACAGTTTAAATTTCCCTTTTTTGTATAAACCTCTTGCCATTGCCAAAGTCGGTTACCATTTGACTCTTATAAAAGCAAAATATGACTCATTGAAGAGGTTTCAAAAAAATATTTATAAAAATGCTTCGAACAGAACAATCTCTGTAATTATAGCCTATGTCACTCCCACGATTAAGAGGAATCCAACGACACCTCATACATCAAAATCCATCAAGCCGTTTAGGCTACAGGAAGCCACAAAGAAACAGACATACATACATACTTACATACACTCGAAAAACATTACCCTCCTCCTTTGGCAGTCGGGTAAAGACACTATAAAAATTCAGATAGATGTAATTTGAAAAAACTTATATTTTCAAATTAAAATATACACACTAAGGTTACAACCGTATACCTATAATGTTACATAAAATTAGTTACAGGAATTACATTTTTCATGTAATTAAGATAGATAATACAAGTTACGTAATATTTTTGGTACATTTACAAAGTCCGAGCTCAACTCTTCGTGAAATAAACCAATAGCTAAGAGTTATATACAATATTAACTACTTTTACGAGTATCAATAAATAATAAAATAAAAATTGTTTATTTCAGACCGAGATCCATAATAGTGTTAGTCACAATTGGGACTTACAAGACTATATTACACACGTTAAGTAAAATTTCGTTTTTTTTTTTCGGGTAATATGGTTGAAAGAAAGGAGCAGTGATTACTTTATTCCCTACTTGGCCCTACCAATGACCATTTCAACCCAATACTTGGTGAGCGGGCAGTCAAGGCGCTCTGCCAATACCCTCAGCATACTGTCGCTGCTGCCTCGCTACCGCTTTAGCAGTGAGGCTGTTCTTTCCCGCCGAATAGTAAAAAAGTCGTCCGCCTGGGCCTCTGCAACATGCCCGATGCACTGCAGTGCTTCGGCAGCTCCAACAGCATTCTGAGGATGTTGTTGTGCTGAACACGCAGGATGTTATAGGCCCTCTGAGTAAATCTGACCCACAGGTTACACGTGTATTATTAGCTGCTTATGAATTAGCTAGTTGACCTCTTAGATTAAGTAAATTTATCTTCTAACAAAAACTGAGATTCAACACGAGGACACAATTTATTCGGACTTAATATCGGGCCTAAGCATATTTACAAATATTACGTTCAAAAACCATTCTTCACACAAACAATTAAATGGTGCTAAGATGTATTTATATCCCTGTGATTAATTGATTTCACATATAAAACGAGATGCTAATTTGCACTTTGAAAAAATGTGGCTGTGGCGCACTTGAGGAGGCTTGGTTTATTTTTTGTCCGTACAGAATTAACTCGTTGTATAAAATAATAATAAAATATCAGAGTATTACGATGTTAATAATGTATGAGTATTTGTATCAGCAAACTTAAATATGAGTAAATATATTTTGCATTAATTTCTTTCTCTTATCCGTCCTAATCAGAATGCCGTGTCTCACGGAGATCTTCGGGCGATTATGGCTGTGCGCGAGAGTCGTCACACGGATGATGTTGCCGTTGCTGAACGCCTTGAACCTTGCCTTGCAAGGGTAGCCAGAGGTACAACGCCACATGGCTACCTCAGGAACCATGCACTGGTCGCAGTAAAATGTGTACCCGTTCACCACGGCCATCAACTTGTCTGAGTCGTTGTAGTACCATTGCACTGGAAATATTTTCATTATACAACGTGTTTCATAATCGCTATGAAAAATAAATTATTTATTTAACGGAATAAAATCAAACTGAATTGTCAGATTATTTTAACAGAAGACAATAACTGTTTATCATTTGTACCTATAGTTGAATAATAATAAAAAAAATACCTTTAAAAGGTTTACAATCTCAATAGAAGGAAATCAAACCACTTTCAGTACTGGCGTGTTAAAAAGACAGAATAAAAAATATGGTGTGAATTGCAAGTAATTTCAATAATTGACATAAATTAGTTGAGGAGACTAGAAAATTAGAACTTTATTCAGGTATTCTAAAAGTTTAAAACTAATCTTATTTTTGTTATTACTGTAAATAATCAAGTAGTCTTTTATGTTTGTTGTCATTAACCTATCAGAGGAAATTTGGTAAGAATGTAAATTACTTTCTGGGTAGACTTTAGTTTTATGTTTTCAGGGTTACTACGTTTCAATGATGATTATTTTATGTTTAATCCAAATTCTGTTTTTTTTGGGTCAAATATTGCCGATAGACTCTTTACTAGGGACCTTTTAACCCCCTTTTCTTCTTTAGGGGTATTTTTGTAACATCTAGTAGATGTGTCTGTCATTATTTCACGATTTTTGATGCAGGTTGAATGTGATAAAATAAAACAAACCTCTTGTTAATTACCAAATTTCTCTTTTGTTATCATATAAATTATTTGCATATATTATGTCTATGCCCAATTGTCCAGGTTTGATTAGATTATCTCTTTAAATAGTCTATTAATAGTACTAATAGTGGACATAATAACCTGTGTTATTTTAATTGATTTTTTCTTTTATTTTCTGTATTGTCACGAATAAATTTTTGAGTTTAATAAGATTGCCTACTTATTTTAAAAGTAAGACTAACTAATCGTCATTTCAAATATTACCGCTACACTCGATGGTATTTCCCATCAGAATCTTTATAAAAAGCGGCTCGCTCGTGAGGGTGGTCCCCGTAGCTTTCCAAGACCACGAGATTCTTTGTGGTAATCAGAACGGCTCTGCAACCGCGGTGGTACCGCGCGCAGTACCATCGGAGGTGGTTATTGGTGGTACTACGCTTACGATTATAGAAGAAGTTGCGGTAGAGCAGAACAGAGGCGCCGGAAGCGAATGTGATGAGTTTTGATTCTGCAAAGAAAATCTAGTATCAGTATGACCAGACCCGTTGTGGAATATGTGCCGCTGTCGTCCTCAGCAAAAAAGTTACTTGTTATAATACTAATCATATCCATGTTAAAATAATTATATTTGGACGGGCAAGTACAAGTTTATAAATGGCATAGAACAGCCTCAATAATTCAATTACATAGATTGTTACTTAAAAATAAAACTATGTATGTATGGTTCAATGTCCAATATTTTGAAATCCATGGAAAAAAACATCACACACGACTCTTGACATCCACAAGTTTAAGTCTCAACGCAGTCTTATAAAAACTACCATCGCTGGTGCGATACAACTTCGGCGGCGGATGGTTGTGGTCCCCGGAGTAACTCAACACAGTCAGCGTCGAGTCGGGCGCGCTCGGGTCGTTGGTCACCACGGTCACGCGGCACTGGCGGTGGTAGCACGAGCAGTACCACGACCTCCCCGTGCGGTTCCCGTGGGGCCTGTTGTAGAGGAAGCCTTCGTGGTATAGGTAAGTGCGATTGTTGATTTGGATCATGGTGCATACTGAAACGGTATTAACTATTTTAGAACCTTAAGATTTTGTACACTGTTTATCATACTTATTTTTTTCACAATAATTCCATTTCGTAAAAAAACCAAGAGGAAAACAATTTTAAACGGCTTAAGAAAATACATAGTATTAGAATAACAACAATAGATTAGGGTTTGAAGAAGTAACAGGATCACTTTGGTTCTTTAGCCCAAGATTGATTCAATTAGATTAAGTATAAATAAAACGAATTGTAGATATCGAAGTAATATTTATAATAAATAATACTACCATTCATAAACACATTAAGGTTCTTAAAGGCAATACTTATCTCTGACTTAATTCATTAGATATACAAAACCAGATATTCATTTTTATTTTAATAAGGTCATTTTGAATTTCGAATCACATCCCGAAAATTTTATCAAATTCAGTTTCAATTTATCACCATTTTTGTTTAAATTCCTAAAAAGATGTATCATAATGCTTTGGTAACAACTTTTCAAAGACAACGACTAATTAGTATCTATTTTACAACTAATCACAATAGTTAAAATTCCATCGAACTTGACACAGTTGATAATGGAATGTCCATAATAATAAAGAACACAATGGATTAGTCCATCAATATATTTTTTTATGAAAATATAATAGATTTATTTAAAAAACCACCATAACATTTCTATATATTAAAACGCAACAATCCATAAAACAAATAAACTAAGTGCAACACGATATTTATAATAATACCTAACGTCCACACTGAAATTAATGATATACGATATTTAATAAATATAGTATATTGTGTTAACCATAATTCTAAAAAAACACGTTATCTTATTATTAATAAATAAAAGGTTATTAAAAACAATATCGTAAATTGATTCAGTATGGATGCCATACATTAAATCGCCCTTTGAGCGTTAATCTAAAATCTGTTAAATGATTTTCTTCCCGTGACCAATTCGTCATTGATGAAAAAGTTGACAACACATCTGAAATTCAGGAACTGTGTTTGGAATTAGCCACAGATTTCAAGCCTTCAATGTTTTCAAGGCTCAGCCGTTTCAGCCTTTTGTTTCAACCGATTTTTGACAGCCTTTTGTTTCAACAAGATTTAACAAACAAAGTAGGTTTTTTAACGGTCCTGCCGTCCGTCAAGGTCATTGAATTCAAAAATGTGTGCTTCCCAATCACCCTATTATAACTTTTCTACGTACATAACGCACAATCACAGGTCTTGACACAACTAGCATAAGGTAAGCGGTTAAAAGATCAATGCAATTCAGCACAAGGGTGAATGCATCCCAGTTGTGGAGACCACAACGCCATCGATAGTAATAGCAGAAGCCTTGCATTTATGTTTGTGTTTTTTGGCGCATGTCCATCTGATGCGATTGCCGACCAAAGATCTCGAATGCCTGAAGAACTTGTGGCCCCCAATATAAATGTTGGTTGTCTCTTTGGAGAAGCGGGCTCGTAAAATGGCGTGCAGAATATCTGAAAATAAAAACTAGCTTATTTGCATCTTAAATTTTAGAATACATATCGTACAGTATGGTTTTTTATACGTTTCTAAAACTAAGAAGCTTGGTGATACCTAAATCTTAAACTAAAACCAGATCCTTTAATCATAATTCTGTTCCAAATAAGAGGGTACTAGAGCTAAATAATTCATAAAAAAGAGAACTATTTTATGCGTTTTATTCTTTGTACTCTAAAGACACACATTAAATGAAAAAACACGTAAGTACATCGTTTTAAAAATAAAATAATAACCTTTATAAAGTTCAGTTCAAGCGAATGACTATAGTAGTCGATAGATATATCTTAACAAATCAGCTACAACTTTATAAATTTGCCTGATTCCGTAACATGGTATTTTGGAGGCTCGTGGTTGTGGTATTTTGATACAGAAGTTAGTTTCCCGCTGGTATCCGTGCGAGCCTTCGCCAAGCAGCCTGCTCTCTTCTTAGTACAATACCAGAACGTTTTATTGTATTCCGAGTAAGTGTAACCGTTTACCATTAGCAAGCTTCTTTTACGGCATGGTATCATCGTAACTGTAATGGTAAGTGTAGTTTATGTTAAAAATACTTTATCTAGACATCAGAACATTAAGTCTAGATTTAGTATCACACTTATAGCTGTCAGCCCTGAGCTATTACTTTAAAACGTTTCTAATTAGAGGAATCGTTAATATGTATTGGTATGTATGCACCGATGGTCAGCGCGACACTAAAACCAGCGAATGGTGACAGGAATATGGAAGTTTTTTACTAACATGTTTCAAAGGCAAATATAGTACCTAAGTCACTAGATCCTCATACATAGAGCAACACAAAAAGTATTATTCTGCTAGTAGGTAGGTGATCCACAAACATATCCACATACAAAAGTGAATAACTGCAGGGAGCGTACATTTCATGCCGGTTACGTCATAATGACGTATTAATATAAACACACAGGATGTTTCAAAAAACGTTGATGTTGCTTTCTTTTGGTGGCAAACTTTGTTGACAGCAGGAACAATAAATTTGTTTATTATCTATAACTGAACATGGATTTATTTGGCACAATAATTTTATAGCCTCCATGGCGACTTTGGCCACTAGCAAAGCATTAAGTTTCCTGATCTTATTCAATTTAACTGAAATGTTGTTTCCGCACGTCTCCTATTTGTGACAAAGAGTAAACTTTGATGTGACAATGTCAGATAATGTTCTTTCAATGTCCGTCTCAAGTGTCAATATATTAGATCTACTTAAACGGAAGAGGTTGATCATTGATTAATCACATTTTCCATTATTAGGTACGGATAAATAAACGTTCGTTATGCCGTTGCTCTTTTCAAACTTTTTCCATCCTGTATGTAGCTTGACGTCATACGCCTGTCATCGGCATGAAATGTACGCTCCCTGTGAATAAGTAACCGAAAGTAATTTTAAATTTCGTAGTCTACTAATGACTTTCTTAGTGACTATGATCGTGCGTGTATTTCACGATTTGGTTGTCGATGGTCAAAACCCTGCTCTTGCAGCCAAATCTCTTCTGATTGCATCGCCAGGTCACCTTGCACCCCATTTTCCCTTGTTGGTAGAAGCGGTGGCCGCCCAATACCAGAATCCTTCCTCCCGACTTGGTATCCAAGAAGAAAGGTCCTGAAAATTTGTGCCAGGTTCCCCATTAAAAAGTTTAGAGACTACCTTCTTCTTAGCCGCGTAGTAGCAACGAACGAAAATTAAGTATAATAAGTATTCCGTATAGAATCTAGTGACGATGTATATTGTAAAGACTCAAAATGTGACTGAACACTTTTCTTATATTAAAAAACAGACTAAATTATCATGATACCTAGGTACTTTCTTCACATCCAGCTGGGTAATTTTGTACTATTCGAACGAGCGTGAGCATATCTATATAAAAAAAAATTAAGTACGCTGATCGATGGGAACGAAAACCTTATTGTTCATATGATCAATGATTTATTTTGTGCTTGTAATAAAGGTTGACAAGACTTACAAATTTACAAACAAACATAATAGAGAATTCAGTTTACACTCATCATTTGGAAAACAATACTTATTTATTACAAGGAATATTTTCGTTATATTCTACCGATTCAAATCGCTGTGTGGCCATAAACTAAAAATATTAAATCAGTAAATGATCATTTTAACATAATGCTTAAATCCATACACTAGTAACTTCTACGGATTATGTGTATGAGTTGCTAGATATTCCACAATCACGTCATCGATGGTGCATATTCTGCTCTTGCATCCTTGCCACTGCTTGTTGCATCTCCAATACATTTTACTAGCTTTCGGGTTTTTGGTTCTCAATATGAACCGGTGACCGTCCAGGACTAGCGCTCTGTTCCCAGCAGGCGTCAGGATGAACGATGCCACCGGATCTGTAAGTAGAAATCAGAATTACTGATGTTCGTCATCAATAGTATGTACCTATTTAACAGTCATTATTATATAAGTCATTATTATATCGTCGAATCCGACTCGGCTGGGCAGCGTTCGGGAAGCTCGGCATATCTTTTAGTCCAATATTCCGCAGTCTCAAGACGAGAGTCTTTGACTAGTGTATGTTGCCAGTGATGATATATGGCACTGAAACGTGGTCGCTTACTATGGGCCTCATAAGAAGGCTCAAAGTCACCCAAAGGGCAATAGAGAAGGCTATGTTGGGAGTTTCTCTGCGTGATCGCATCAGAAATGAGGCTATCCGCAGCAAAACCAACGTAACCGATATAGCCCTCCGAATCGCTAAACTTAAGTGGCAGTGGGCACGCACGCACATTGCAATGGCCGTTGGGGCGGAAAGGTTCTCTAGTGGCGACCACGTACCGGAAGGCGCGGCGTGTGTCGCCCCCACAAGGTGGACTGATAACCTGTGGTAAAGGTCGCGGGAGTCCGCTGGATGCGAGTGGCGCAGGGCCGGTCAATTTGGCACTCTTTGGGCGAGGCCTATGTCCAGCAGTGGACGTCTTTCGGCTGATATGATGATTATAAAAGTCAGCCAACATATCCATACCCGAACGTCTTTGGGCTATCCTACCCGTGCGTACCTATCCGTTAACTCTGACTTTTTCTTTTCAGAAATTTTTGTTCTGAAGAAGAAGATTTTCGTCTGGAATCATATTATCGGTTATGCACCGTTTCACAGGGCGTTCAAGTCTAAGATTTTTTTTTTTATTAGGCTTTTAGGCCCTGCATGGCGTCTATACTAGGTTGTGAAAAATGTTTACATCAATCCAAAATAGAGTCATTCTAGCGCCACAATCCATAGATAGCACATTTTATATGTATACAAGGCACGTCCTAGTAAAGAAAAAGCAACAAATTACTGGAGCGCTATATTTTCACAGTTTAACATATAAATAAATTAATAACGACGATTATTCTGTGTGTGTCAATGATTATGTTCGTTTTTGCCCTCGACGATGAACTCGTAACCTTTTGTAGTAACGGCGGCTCGGCAGCCGAAATCCTTCCTATTACATCTCCAACGGATCTCACCAGAGTTGTCTTTCTTAATGTAAGCCCTGTTGAATCTGTACCCGTTTAGCTGAAGCGCCTTGTTTCCGCAGTTATTTAGGACGAAAAATATATCTGAAACGTAGAAATGACGCTCAGTATTTGTTTTTGACAGCGACTTGCGTTTTAATATACAATGTGTGTGTGTGTGTGTGTGTTAATTGTTAATAAAAAAAACCGATTTAATAAACTATAAATATTCTATTTTTGTAGTTCTTCACTTTCATAATAACTAACACCTGTCAGCCACTTTTTTATAATTTCTTTACATTTGTAGGAAGTAAGAGGGTAAATGTTTAATTACGTTGTTAATTAGTATCTGTTAAATTACAATATAGAAATATAATTAACCTTTACAATGAAATAACGTACTTATAAATATATATCTCACATGTGAAATTTATTACATGAAACTGATTTTATTAATCTCAAAAAGAGGCTTAAAAAGGGCAAAGGAAATTTACTTATGGCTGTAAAAAATCTAAGTATGGTTGTGTTCCGTAATTTTCACAATGTTTTCTTCAAACAGGAGCACAAAGGCCTTACAGCCGTAGTTCCTCTTGTTGCAGCGCCACCGACTCTTGTACTGTTTCTGGTAGTCTTTAGTAAAGCGATGGCCGCCCATGACGAATACCTTGTTGCCATTGCGTGTTTCCTCGAAGTAGGCTGTAATGCAAAACTTAAATTGTAAAAAACGACATTTTGAAAATGACTATTAAGTATTGAGACATTTTGCACACATAAAGGAAAAATAAATCGGTAAACAATTGGGTTAACTTGTGTTTAAGAATAAGATAAAATGAAATTTTTAAACGGTTACAATCCATGAGTCTAACCAAATATTTATTTACATTTGCTACGTTTCGATACGAATGTCTCAGATGACGCATCATCATCATTATATCAGCCGAAAGACGTCCACTGCTGGACATAGGCCTCCCCTAGAGAGTGCCAAATTGACCGGTCCTGCGCCACCCGCATCCAGCGGACTCCCGCGACCTTTACCAGGTCATCAGTCCACCTTGTGGAGGGCCTACCCACGCCGCGCCTTCCGGTACGTGGTCGCCACTCGAGAACCTTTCCGCCCCAACGGCCATCGGTTCTACGTGCAATGTGATGTGCAGATGACGCATAAATAATAAAAACATTTATTAATACAACAATCTATTCACAATGACCCTTTATTAAAGCTATGCTTACACAACATTAAATAAATACAAATAGATATTAATCGTTTTGTCCTTTTTCATCGGTGCGTTATATTTATATGATATACATGTTATATACATATGTTGCGTTTGTTTTAGAGCACAATATTAACTAAATTACCTAATAACTTAATCATGATTTGTATTATATCTCACTGTGTAATATTTGACTAGGAACGTTAAAGAGGTCTTCAGTTCACAAAACAATAGCGCTCTCCTTCGCCACAAACCGTATCCACATAACGTCTATGACGTGGTCGTAGCTTGCGATCCATGCACAAGCCATGCAGATTTTATTTTACATTACAGTAAGTAGGTATATTATAATATTATGTATAGATGTTGTAAATTTTATTTTATTTTATACGCTTAGCTTAGTTTAAAAAATTGCAACACCCTAATATCTATGGTAAGAACATAGACCATGGTAGTGAGAGAGAGACCGCAAAGTGGCATTGACGATACACTTAAGTGACCATTAACATAGAACTTTATTAGAACGAGCTAAGGTCTACTATAACACGGACACTTGAGCTCTGAGGACAGGACGAGCTATTAGGATATCTTGCTCATAGGAACGGGTACACGAATGTGAATCTAAACCAATGAAAAGGTCATTTTAACGTGGAGCTATTTATACGCCACACGACGTATCAGTGGTTATGGACGTCCCGCAGTCTGATGATTTGATCCTCGATAGTGAGCACGAAGGCGAGGCAGCCGAAGGACTTGCGGTGGCAGCGCCAGCGGACCTTCGGGCCCTCGTTCTGGTGCACCGTGAACCGGCTTTTGCCGATGTCGAGGCAGCGCTTCCCGGTCGACGTCAGCCCGAAGAACGCTGCATTTGAGAACACGATTTTAAGTAGAAAGGGTATTGCAAAAGTGATTAAGTTATGGAGTGTTATGTATGTAAGAGGAACACGGAAGAAAGCGTAAGAGTTAATCAAAACCATAGTATTAATATTTATATTTTAAATATTGTTTCTACGAGTATGACGTCTCATAAACAACAATCCATTAAATTCTTCATCCTACTATATATATATACAATATTATAAATGCGAAAGTTTGGATGTTTGTTACGTAATGAACGGCCCAACCGATTTTAGTTTAGTTTAGGATAGTTTTTATCCCGGGTTCACGCAGACGAAGTCGCAGGCGGAAGCTACTTATTCAATAATTTAACTTTGTCATTTAACTGTAAATAAATTATAGGCGGGTACCTATTATAGTTTACTACAACTAAAATTATACAGCTTTTAGAACTATACACTATTATGTCGTAAAGTATTGGCGCAGCCAACACTTAGTTAACTCAGTGTTGGCAAGAATAAATCACTTTGACTTTATAGTCAAAGTGATTTATTCTTCAATTTAGGCATATTACATGCACCTATGAATGTCGATAAACTACCACCGGTTCCGAAAGAAAACCTCTGCCTCGAGAAGAACCGGCGCGGCGTAAAAAAACTCGGCGAGGTATCATTTTTTCAAAACAGTATACGATATATAATTTCAGTATCAGAGTATGATTATGGTATGCTTATGAGTATGAGTTATGTTATGAGTATGGTTTATTTTAGACAAGTAATCCATTAATACTGCTTGTTGTTTACCTACTTTTTCTTTGGCGTGTGATATTAAATTATTATTCTACTGTATTCTATTTACAGTATCTAAAAAAATATCATAAACTCTAGAGGCGTCAATATTTTCAGTACTTGTGTTTACCATGGAAGCCTCGAGTTTTCACCACTTTGTCTTTGTATGTGAGGACTGTCATTCTGCATCCAGCTTTCTTCTGACAGCACACCCAATGTATGCTGAGGCCGTCCGACCAACTCTTGTTCCTCGTGAACATGTTGTTGTCCAAGAACAGCTTCGGGTTACCACGCCCATTTCTTAGTACTATAGCTTCATCTAAAAAATAGCACGGGTTTATAATTAAAAGTCGATAAGTCATAACAACCAAAAAATAACCCAGGCAGTATCTCTATAATACAATTATGTTGTTATATATGTACTGTGGGGCGGAATATCGGTAATTGGTAAGTACCTACTATTACTGAGTAAATAATGAATACGTTAGAGAACTGCAGTGATTTCAATTCCCCTAGATTACGGCCTGCGTTATCTGAATATTGACTACCGTGGCTAATAGACACTATTATCTATACTAATATTATAAAGAGGATTTGTCTGTGAAATTGTAGCTTTGTAAGTTTGTATGTAATCGCTTATCCGATTTATAAAAAAAACACCTGCATGTAGAATGGAGTTTCTGGATGGTTACAGGCTATATTTTATCCCGCGGGTTTATCCTGCGTTCTTTGCAACACGCGGACGAAGCCGTGCGGGAAGCTAGTAATTTTACAAAGAAAGATACCTTCAATACAAAACAGATTGATGAAACAAAACAAAGTGCCACCAGGTCTTTATGCCGTAGGCTGAGGTCCTCATGAACCGGTACCCTCCCATCGTCACTAACGGGTTCCCTTTGTGGGACACGCCGAAATATACAGCAAGAAATAAATTGTTAATTCCAGTTGATTTTATTTTCGTATTTAGGTGGCAATGAGCAACTGTGGTGTAATGCATCGGCCACACCACAGCTGAAAATACACTGACCGGTGCGTCCACATAATGAGGCAGCATAATGTTTACGCAGCGTTGATCAGTCAGTAGTCATTCCCTTAATTATAGAGCGATGCGTCTATATTTTAGACTACTCATTTTTATGGCGCGTCTTCATACTAGCGTATGATATACTAGCTGTTTTTCGCTGAGAAGTAACATAACCATTACTAAAAAATGAAATTTCTTTTAAGTCAGGGCAGCGGTTATTTTTCACGCCCTTTCCGAATCCTTCAGGCTGGAGACAGTTTCGCGACCCACCGCTTCAGGCAAACATACATGTTTTTGGAGTCCATTTACTTCATGTGACTCCAGTTTGTGGCTACAAATAATTACCTAACAATAATAGTATTTATTAATATTTTATCGCCTCTAATTACTCATTACACATCTTTTAGTTATTTAGACTTTATCATCTTAGGCATTTGCGTCTATTTCAGACGATTTAAACATTGCTATGGAGACATCGGCATGATCGACATTTCTGGCAGATCATATTCATAAAATATAGTGATATTTATTTCATTCGAGTTTCAGTTTGCGTTCTATTGGCTAGTGTCTCAACCAGGTTCCATCACACAACGCTATGCCGTCCACAACGCGTTTGGATTCATCTCTATCTTCGGCAAGCTTGAGAAGAGCAGTCAAACTGAGGAGTTGTGCTATGTAAAGAACCCTCTGATTTGTCACTTTGTCCTCCCAAGTAATGCCTAAGAAGAGAGGTGTGTTCTGCTCTCGGCACCTATCCTGTAGCTGACGAAGTGAGAAAACCATATTCATCGATTCATCGTGGAACGCTGGGGGCGAAGACCACATTGTGTGTGTTTTTTGGAGTTTTCCAAGCAACACACGTCCAAATACCTCGCCTTAGAGTACTGTTCCTAATATCCATAATCTTACAAAAATAAATTAAGTGGCTAAAATATATTTATTTCATGATTAAATTAAAATACAAAAACATGTATTGTATATTGTACAAAACAATAAATCTAGAATCGAGAACTTGTTAAAATGAAAGTTAAGGCATCGCTAGCGATGTCACTTTACACGGAATAAGTAACAAAAGACTCGAGGTAAATAAACATTCATGAACAAAAAAAATAATTAGGACGATGTCAAATTATCTTAAAAGTAACGAAATCTTGAGTTATTTTTATTTATCTTGGTTCAAGATGATATCTGCCTCATTCAAGACATTGGCGGTCCTCCAAATTTATTTCCCAATATTTATGTGAGTAGAATAGATAGTAGATAACAGGAGCAGAAGGTGATTGTGACCAGCGTCAGTGGTTATGCATAAGGCCGACTTTGTGGAGCGCCCCTTCGACGGTGACCAGCGACGCCGAGCAGTTCAGGCTGTGCCGCTTGCTGCACTTCCACCAGATCTTGGGGCCCGCTCCGCAGTTCTTCGAGTATCGGTACCCGCCGTACCACAGATGAATCCGACCGTGGAATTCTTCGAAGCGGACTGTTGGACAAACAATACAGTTGAAAAATATTTCCCTTTACATATGATGACAGACGACGAAATTTGGTTGATCAGTTAAAAATGGATTTGCGGGAATAGCTCTTATTTCGTTCGCTTCCTTCCTTCCATAAACCTTTGCAGTATCCTCTTTCACACGTAGGGATACTTTTGATAGAGTAAATATGTACTTATTGTCTAGAATAATGGTTCGAATTAATATTTCAATAAGCTCTTTCATAATTAAAATTGCAGAAACAACCAAACTCAAAAAGTAAAGCCAGACGCTATACAAGCACATACTTATACATTGGTATACTATATATTGGTACTTTTGATGGTTTTGTATGATGCTGGCTGTTAGATGATAAATAAGAAACGATCGAATGTGGTTTGAATTGTTTTGGAATGGCGAATGAAATGACGGATGATAAAGCTGAACGAAGCTATAGACGGTAACAGAAAACGATGTAAATAAAGCAGAAGATTTCAGAAGTTTATTTATTTTCGCCTGGACCCTCCGGGGTCCACATACTAGTATATATTAATTCCAGTCGTTGAATTAGAAGACTGATAATTTAATAGAACGAAAAATTATGTTTCGAAATTTTTGGACTAGATTTCCCTGATTATAGTATAGTACATAGAATCATAGTAGCAATATATTTTAAACCATGTTAATATCACAAACATCCAATATACCTATTTACATATACGATATAAAACTTCACAACACAAGGAAAATGTTGATTAATAAGTTTAGGAATGATTTCAATCATGATTATGGAAGAAATTTGTGACCGCCAGAACCTCATCTTGAATCGTGGTAGCCTTGGCCTTGCAGCCCATACGTTGCTTGGAGCACACCCAGTAGTCCTTCATCGTCGTCTTCTTGTTCCTGTAGAACCGGTGACCTTGAATCACCAATATATTTGTGCCAAATTTCGATACACCGTATTGAATATCTGTAAGAACGACATCATTAATTATTAACGGTTATTCGCGAGAATAGCCGTGTCACTGATCTAGATAAGTTACCACACCAATAGAACCTTCGTCGTTAGTAGCGCCGTGCTTCCACCCACTTTCATGTTCTTGGCCGGTATATTCGATTTACAAAATATGATGTGTCCCTCGTCACGCCCTCTGCTTACTGTCTCTGTTATTTTCATTTTTGAAGTCAGAGATAAGGTCGGGTATCA
The DNA here is from genome assembly GCA_932294315.1 of Epinotia nisella. Classification (NCBI taxonomy): domain Eukaryota; kingdom Metazoa; phylum Arthropoda; class Insecta; order Lepidoptera; family Tortricidae; genus Epinotia; species Epinotia nisella. The sequence continues at coordinate 27,991,306 of OW028675.1, read as the reverse complement.
TATTTCAAAAATCATATCATGCCACTACATTTAAAGCCAATATGAAATTGAGAATATGTCCCCATCTAATTATCTCAGATGGAATGGAGCCGCAGTCAAGTCAATCGATCCTCGTGAAACTAATAAATTCAATTTGGATTCACAACAACATCGATTAATTCGTAAAACAAATAATCTCAATGTAAATATTCTTTATTATGAATATTTATAAGTAAACACACACAATTATCACATTATAAAATACTAAAGTAATAAATAAATAGAAAATTTACTAGATATGCCCCTAAAGACTTAATTACATTTATTATGACTTATGTAAATATGACTAGAATGTATTGACTTATACTACATATGACAAAATACATAATTATTGTTATCAACTTTTTTACATTTGATTCAAGCTACATCACATGGTCGTGTTACAATATCATATATTAGGGTGGAAATCAAAAAAAATGTACATAGTTAAGAGCCTTTTAACCTAATCTACGATTAAACTTTTTTCAGTTTCGTAACCACAATTACCCATATAAAAAGTATGGGCAATTGTCGTTACGAAACTGAAAAAAGTTAAATCGTATGTAGATTAGATTAAAAGGCTTTACAATTTTTCGCTTTCCACCCATTATGAACTTAATTGAATTCATAATCAATTAGAAAAGATGAGCATATAATTCGCATGCGACAATGACAGTAACACTTGGACGAAGTTACGTGTTGATTTGTTTCATATTTACTCAGACCGACACAAATGCTCTTCAAGTAATAATGATAGTTCATGATTGCCTGAATGCTAGAGTCGAAGGGCGACGCGTGCAGCAGCGGGAGCTGTAAGCCGAGTATGGAAAACTAAAGCTCACGCCGCGCTGGTACAGTAAGCCAAGACAGTGGCCTAGCATGTACTTATCGACTCTACGATTCGTATAGTTTAAAAATGGTGGTGCAGTAAGCCGATAAAGTTCTCGGCTTACTGCACATGAACATTGAACACTCCTATGCAACGTCAATCCGCCAATATCATGTTTGTGATCGCGCGTGTTCCGACCGCCCGTGAGTCCCTACACGCGGCCTAAGGATGATTATGGTCATTAGTGACCTTCACAATGACATCGTCAAACGTGGTGATGTTGACCCTGCAGCCTCTTGGTGCCTTGTTGCAAGCCCAATACGCCTTGCGGTCCATCTGACGCTTCAAGTTGTATTTGTAGTTGTCTATACACAACAATGGTCTGCCTGTACGGGTTGTCAGGATCACTGCCCCTGAAACATTTATTCCATTAGGCATCTCATCAGCTTCTTTGGACTTATATTACTTATAATAATAAGTGAGTGTCAAGTTATAAATGGTATTACTAACACGATAATAATAATTATCGTGCTAGTACTACCTAGCATTTATAACTTGAGAACCGCTGGACCAATTTCTGTGATGTTCGATTTGTTGGATTTGTCTGCTCACAGAATAGCAGAATAACTACAAAAAAAGTAATGGAACTAAATTTACTTTCTCATAGATTTTTATGGCGATACGAAGTTTGCGGGGTCTACTAGTATCATACAATATGTCATATATAAACGGTAAGCACGTTGCTAAAACATATAAATATTAAGGTTGTTATGATAACATGGTGTAGGCATGATGTTACAATAATTTATTCTTGAACGGGTTCCACTGCGACATGATGAAGATACCTATACACAAAGACGTAGACCAGATACCTACATCCGATCACATGGGCAGACTTTGGTACAACGAGTAGCTTCCGTAACGTATTACTATATTTTAATCAAACATTCAGTCTCGATGGTTAAAAGCTCACTTCTTTTCTTATTTTTGAGGACCTGACTTTGGAACCTTATCTGTGAACGTTTTTTGCTTAACTTGGATCTCCTGTTCTCATCAGTTCCCGTATGAAAACAATACTTGAACTGGCAACACCACTTTCGATAGCACCGTGACTCACTTCCTTTCTAGCTGCAGCTTCAATTACATCGCATACCTACTTACTTTAGCCGATTATTTAAAGTAGAAAAATTCCATTAATGTTTGATATATTTAGTCTTAACAACCAAGGAATATACCCGCTGATAAATCTCTATACGATGAGTATTCGTCATAAACTCTACAGGGCGTAAAAAAACAAGTTACATTAACAAGAGTTCACATATTATACTCGTTGTTACCAGAACAATTACTAGCACTCTAATCATGGTTGTGGACGTCCATCATCATCATCATCATGATGTGGACGTTAGTGATTTTAATAATTAGTGTCCTCAAAGGTGGTGATCTTAGCCCTGCTGTTAATTCGGTAGTTCAAACACAGCCAGTAGTTACCTCTTCATCTGTCTCCGACCAGTCTTGTAGAACTATACTGACTATCCGCGCAGTGTGCTGGAGTACCGCCTTTTGTATTTAACCATTGACCCAGCCATCTAGCGAGAGTCTTAAGGTGTAGGTTGAGCTCTTCACTATTAAACCGTTCGCCGAAACGATTATCGGGACAATGATATTAGCATTATTATTATAGTTTACGTGATGGTACAGTTACATTCACCTTTTACCGTAGCGCGTAGCAGCATTCTTCTACTTTGTAGCAGGAATCGCGTGTAGAGGTATGAGTCATAGTATGTGAGGAATTGAACTTGTTTGGGTTAAACTCACCAGGAGCCGTAGCATGGTTGGCCTTATCACGCGACAAGTGACAAGATAAGAGCGTCGTCTCATTCTATCGAACGGTGTCAGCCAGTGACGCACGCTCTATCCTATCACCTATCGTGTGACAAGGCCAACCATGCTACGGCCCCTGGAGCCGTAGCATGGTTGGCCTTATCACGCGACAAGTGACAAGATAAGAGCGTCGTCTCGTTCTATCGAACGGTGTCAGCCAGTGACGCACGCTCTATCCTATCACCTATCGCGTGACAAGGCCAACCATGCTACGGCTCCTGGTGAGAGAGTTGCTTGAATTGTTATTATTTATTTAAAATTTAAACCATGTTAAAGTTGTATTCATTCTTTTATATTTTTTAACCTTATATTTAGAAATAGCGCACATTGTCAAAAATCAGAACAATTCACAGGTGTTGGTCGCATTAATAACACGTGATTTAGTTCAATAATAATCAATTCAATCATGATTATGATTCAAATCGGTTTTGCAGACAGAATCATCTAGTGTGATGATCTTGGCGCGGCAGCCGGATTTGTTCCTCTGCTCGCAGAACCAGTAGGCCCTCCGTTTGAACTGCTTGTTTCTGTGAAAGGTAATCTCACCACATTTTATCACCGGTTTGCCTAATCTTGACCTGTCAAATTTCATCACAACCACTGAAAGAGAAAAAAACATGTGTTACTTATGAAAGGCTCAAAATAAGGCACGATAGCTAGGTAGTCATTAACGGTTTAGGTACTATACATATTACATTCCGGTCATACAAGTCACAAATCGCAAAGGCGATCCATTGACCTGAATATATAAAGAGGTACATAGGAGGTGTCCACAGGAAACAAAACACTAACTCACACTAAAATATGTTTATGACCAAAAAACAACCTTTTTCAATAGGTATTGTATGCAAAAAGAAGCAAGTGAGTAAATAAAATAAATGAAAACATTTTGTATGTAGACTTTAAAAACACATTCGAAAATGTAAATGTAGCTCAATTAAAACTTTAAACTTATCTTATTGACTAAATTATCAAATTATCTGTACTCCCTCACTAGGTATAGTGGCTTCCTCACAGCTATTCGTCTCTGGAATGCACTCCCTCTAACGATAAGACAAGCCCCAAGCAAGTTTATATTCAAACGTAAGCTCTTCAAGCACTTGCTAGAACAATCCTAGCTGAAAAGTTGTGTTGGTAGTCGTAAGCGCGTGTGCATCAGTATATGCCTACTTATTTATATATATCGACACTGAAAAGTAGAAATGGGATAAGCGACACAGAGCTAACTTTACAGGAGAGCCAAAAACAGTGAATTTTTTTGAAAAATAATCATTTATTTTTCCTGTGGATCAATTTCTTACATGAAACGTTTTTACAAGCTTTTTAAGATTACAGTGATGTTTTCTACATGATGGTTTTATTATTTTATGTATAAGTGAACTATTTGAGAATTTGGTGTCGCTTAAGCAAAATAGCCGTAAAAATAGATTCAGGCAAAATTATCTAACCGACATGTTTCACGTGAAACTAGTCAGGTAAAAGAGTCCAGCTAAAATTTTACATCCTATACTATTAAACGAGCAATATTTGTATGTATATAAATATATATATATATATACATATATATATATATATTTGCAATCCGGAAACAGCTATAACGATTTCGATGAAATGTGGAATACAGAGGTGTACGGGGCGAGAAATCGATCTAGCTAGGTCTCCTGTCTGGGAAAAATCATCTAAACACTTTTTGAGGAACAATTTCAAACGTGGATAAACTACTCATGGCACAATAAAACTTAATAATTAATGTGTTCATCGGGAGAAAACTATCATTGCCAATCATTAAAATTAGTGACTTCGGATCGCGGATAGGTTAGAAGACGGAGTTTCGTCTTCGAGGTTATTTTTTTTATAAAAGAGCGAAAAAACTTGTTTGCAAAAAATATTGTAATTGTAATTTTTATCCTATGCACTACTCAATTTGGGATATAAATCGTATGTCATGCAACATTTTGGGATCAGTATGTCATGCCAAACGATGAATGCAAAAAAAACTTTATTGTTGAATACATTTGACGTTATGTACTTATTGCTAATTGGGTGTTTGTCAAGTAATTATTTGATGAAGCGTTTTTTGTCAAACGATTATTTGCTAATAATTTTTTGGTTACCTATACATAAGTAAGCCCTACTTAACATTATATTTTTCTCCCACTCTACAAAAAGGAACATCCCGAAAAGTTATATATATAGACATTATGGATATTTCACTTTAAGGGCAATTGTTATTTAATTACATGTAGGTATTTTAATACATTAATGTCAACTAAAATCCCGTCAATAATACAAAACCGACAAGGCTCCACGCGAATTGAATTAAAATACAGTGACGTGTAAAAATATGTTCTAAATTATTGTTCTCATAAATATAATTATACCGAAACCTGAATACGTCGACATGAGAGCCTGCACGTTATCATAGGACGGCCCGCGAGTTGTGTCGCGGCGAGATAGACTATCCGTCTCTTTTTAATTAGAGGGCTTTGAAAGCTGTGTAGCCGGGGACATTTTTATGAGTAAGTTGAATGTACTTGCACTTGAATGTACGTTTCCAGCCTAGTGATTATGGTCAAGATTCGCCTTGACAATTTGCTGTTCAATAGTGGTGATCCTCGCCCGGCAGCCATTGTTCTTCTTCACGCACACCCACGCGGTCTTGCCGCTGATGTAGGGGCCCTGGCGCGCTTTGTCGATGAACCGGTTGAAGCGGTACTCACCGAACAGAAGTATCGGGTTGCCGGACGCGTTACTAGTTATGAATAAATCTGTAGAAGCAATGGCACCTTTAAGTAATCACTGACTACTCGGCATAGAAACTGTTCAAGTGTAAAATGAGTACTACAGGGGGGTAATCACGTAACGTTCCGAACGCGCGTCGGGTAGACACAACTGTCATTTTTCCATATAAAAATTGACATTTAGATCTACCCGACGCACGTGCAATACGTTACGTGATCGACCAACAGGACTAGTTAAAAAATCTATGTTAAATTTAAATGAAAACTAGCTATCAGGAAAAACACTGATTTGTGTAAAAAACTGTAATTAAAAACTGAAGTAATTTATAAATATTTTCTTACTATAGATATCTAATGCCATTCATCTATCTCTATTCTTAATATCTAATCTTGTGCGTATTGTTGTACAAAATTGTACGTTGCGTCGGTTTCTTCGTCGACTAGAGGCCAATTTTGCAAATTTATTTTCATCGATAGTTCAATTCGATAAAGGATTCGTAATGTAATACCAGGGCTGCAGGGCTGTCCCTCTTGCCACTTCGGCTAAACTCAGCTCTCGCACAGTACCTCCTAGGTTTCAAATTCGCTCGAACGTGGTTGACACTAAGACGTAAAGTAAGTGTTGTGTGACACGGACGGCAAGACTATCGTTCGCACACAGTCTGGCGTGGCGTTGTCAACTTGTCACTGACAGTGTCACACAACACAAAACGCGACAATCTTAACTAGAAAGGGTATGACGTGCTATAAATCTGTTCATGACTGTGAGTGTTAATGTTATTGATGATCTGCCCCTGGATGGTGGTGATGCGCGCGCGGCACCCCGCACTGGACCTCTTGCTGCACACCCAGGTCATCCTGCCCTCCTTAGTCTGGTTTCGAGACTCCACGTTGAACTTGAATTGGCCTAGATGGAGAACTGGCTTGCCGGTGCGTGATACGCTGAAGACAGCTGTTGAAGTAATACTACAGTTAGTCTGACTTCGAATACTTAATAGTTAAGTATCATCAGAAATCTACGGTTCTCAGAAAATAATAATAATATAATTCGTAACATAAACTTTAATTAACCTATTCACAATCGAATGTACATGCCTAAAATCAAAGTATTCAACAACAATTATTGTTGTTGATTATATTATATAAATATTAACTATACTCTGTGAGCTAATTAGATTCCAAAAAAACTACCCTTTGTGTTGCCATTAAAATGAGGAGGGTTGACACCGGTGAATTTGCATTTTTCTAAATGATGAAAACTAGCTACGTCTATCATTTAGGAAAATGAAAATTCACCTGTGTCAACCCTCCTCATTTTAATAGCAACACAAAGGGTAGTTTTTTTGGAATCTAATTAGCTCACAGAGTATAAAGAAGGAGAGGATACTATAGGGGTGATTGAGGATACTATAGGATACTATGAGGAGGATACTAAAGGAGTGATTGTGTAACGAACGAACGTTAGGACAAGTCGTCATTTTCCCATACGTAAAATAATATCTAGGTAGGTCTACCTAACGCACGTATGAAACGATACGCAATCGAGAGAAGAAGGTTGCGGTTCTCTGATAAAAAACTAATTCGTAACACAGACATTAATTCAAAACCTATTAGATTGCAGATATACGTTACGAAACTGAAACTATTATATAGGAGGGTGGGACCTTAAGCAGCAACCACATAGCACTAGATGCTATATGAGAATCACGAGTTGGTGTGACAGTGAAGATATACTAATGAGCACGGGTGGATTCCAAAAACACCAAATACATAAAAACTATTTATAAGACGGTACTAACTAGTAAGACATTCGCTGCTGAACCACGCTCCAAGGAAGAAACTTATGTTGCCTGTGACTTCGTCCGCGTAGAACTTGTTATCGTTTTAGAAAGATGATTGCTCTGGGTGCCATCTTCGCCGTGGCGTGGGTGACCAGTCCACGGTTACTAAGCCCCTCCGCCCCGACAAGGCGGGCACCCGAGAGGGGATCACAGTTCTAACCTAACCTACATTTCTGGTAGCTGTTCGGTTCTGTAATTAATGAATCGAGTAAAAATTATCTTATCGCAAAAGATGCATGGCAAATAGTCAGGTAAAAAAAATATATCAAGAAAAATCATCTAATCACTTTTTGAGAAACAATTTCAACTACTTATGGTACATACAATAAAACCTAATAACGGATATTTTAATCGGGAGAAAACTATCATTGCCAATCATTAAAATTGGTGACATTTAAATTATTGACGACAAGGAAATGATTTGTCATGCACGTTATAAAAAACACTGTTGTAGGAATTTTTGAAGCTTTATTTCAAATCATCACATTAATAGACACCAGTCGATAATGTCGAACCTTGAAATCACGGTGATGTTGATAAACTTTAAGTCATCATCATCATCATCATATCAGCCAAAAGACGTCCACTGCTGGACATAGGCCTTCCCAAAGAGTGCCACAATGACCGGTCCTGCGCCACCCGCATCCAGCGGACTCCAGCGACCTTAAACTTTAAGTACGAATGTTCATTAGAGAAAGTGGAGGAGCTGCCGGGAATAATTGAGGAAGGCAATATACCAGGCTTAAACGGTGGTGGCAGCGTTAAGGATAGTGAGAACGTTGCTAGAGCTACCTCCTTAGGTAGCGCTCGCAGCGGTGGCAACGCAAGTAGCCACAAAATGCCGGACAAGACAGCGCGGAAATCCAAAGAATTTACCAATGGGCCTCACAGTCGAGAAGGTTCCGGTGCTGGGCCAGCGCATCCAGTCCGCTGGATGCGGGTGGTGCAGGACCGATCACTTTGGCACTCTTTGGGGGAGGCCTATGTCCAGCAGTGGACGTCTTTCGGCTGTTATGTACAAAATTATACGTTGCGTCGGTTTCTTTTAGCCAATTTTACAAATTTATTTCCATCGATAGTTCAATTCGATAAAGAATTCGTAATGTAATACCAGGGCTGTCCCTCTTGCCACTAACCTCAGCTCTCGCACAGTACCTCCTAGGTTTCAAATTCGCTCGAACGTGGTTGACACTAAGACGTAAAGTAAATGTTGTGTGACGAGGACAGCAAGACTATCGTTCGCACACAGTCGCGTGGCTGGCGCGGCGTTTTCAACTTGTCACTGACAGTGTCACACAACACAAAACGCGACAATCTTAATTAGAAAGGGTACGACGTGCTATAAACCTCTTTATGACTGTGAGTGTTAATGTTATTGACGACAGACCCCTGGATGGTCGTGATGCGCGCGCGGCACGCCGCACTGGTCCTCTTGCTGCACACCCAGGTCATCCTGCCCTCCTTGGTCTGGTTTCGAGACTCCACATTGAACTTGTATTGGCCTATATGGAGAACTGGCTTGCCGGTGCGTGATACGCTGAAGACGACTGTTGAAGTAATACTACAGTTAGTATGACTTCGAATACCTAATAGTTAAGTATCATCAGAAATGTACGGTTCTCAGAAAATAATAATACAATGGAATTTAATTCAAATACCTATTCACAACTATTCAGAACCCTATCGCAATAAGGTGACATATCACTCGAGTTTGAGTGTCGGCGGCCTGTCAATAACTAAAGAAGTTGAGGATACTATAGGATACTATGAGGAGGATACTAAAGAAAAGAAAAGAAAAGAAAAGACGACATTTATTCACTACACAAAAGACACACAGAGATAAAGGGAGTAGACATACAATACAATTACACAACTAATTATACAATACTAAAGGAGTGATTGTGTAACTTTTCGAACGAACGTTAGGACAAGTCGTCATTTTACCATACATAAAATAATATTTAGATCTACCTAACGCACGTATGAAACGATACGCAATCGAGAGAAGAAGTTTGCGGTTCTCTGATAATAAACTAATTCGTAACACAGAAATGAATTCGAAACCTATTAGATATACGTTACGAAACTCAAACTATTATATAGGAGGATGGGACCTTAAGTAGCAACCACATAGCACTAGATGCTATATGAGAATCATGAGTTGGAGTGACAGTGAAGATATACCTACTAATGAGCACGGGTGGATTCCAAAAACACCAAATACGTAAAAACCATTTATTAGACGGTACTAACTATTAAGACATTCTCTGCCGGACCACGCTCCAATGAAGACTTATGTTGCCTGCGACTTCGTCGGCGTAGAACTTGCTATCGTCTTAGAAAGATGATTGCTCTGGGTGCCTCTTATCTTCGCCGTGGCCTGGGTGACCAGTCCACGGTTACTAAGCCCCTCCGCCCCGACAAGGCGGGCACCCGAGAGGAGATCGCAGTTCTAACCTAACCTAACCTACATTTCTGGTAGCTGTTCGGTTCTGTAAGGGTCGCAGTTCTAACGTAACCTAACATATTTTTACTAGGTATATGTATGACCGAAGAATTCCCGAAGAACGAAACTTGATGGGAATCTTAATAGATTCCCATCTTCCCCTAATGGGGATGAATTTTAAAAAACTTTGAAATCGGTTTTCTAATCTTTAAACAGTCTAAAACGGAAGTTACAAATCTCTTTCTTTAAAATTTTCTTGTTCTCTGTATAAACTTTGAACCCCCTTTAATGGTGGAATTTTTCAAAACTCTGAAAGTACTTTTTTGTATTCTAATCTAAGTTTCAAGACTCAAGCTCAAAAAAAAGATTTTCTCATGCAAACTTTTCACCCCTATTTAACCCCCTTAGGGGTGGAATTACCAAATATCCCTACTTATTCCTTGCCTACGTTATAAAAGAAAGCTCTGGTGTAAATTTCAAGTTTCTAATCCCATTAGTTTCGGCTGTTCGTTGACGATCAGTCAAGAAGGCTTCTTTTGTTTTCTATAGATGAACGTTAAAGGCACAAAACGTCTAATGATTATGCTCTAAATTAGGGCCGATAATGTTTCCCCCGACGGTCGTGAGTGAGGCTTTGCACCCTCTGTTTTTCACAGTGCACGACCACTTGCACTTCGTTCTGCCATAGTATCCATGTATTAAGTTATATCTGTACTTGCCCAATAAGATCACTGGGCGGCCGAAGCGCGATTTCGTGTATATTACTTCTGAAAAAAACATATTCTCAAATTAATGATGGAAATCAGAAAGGTTACCATAAATAATATTCGGTGACATATAATACGATATACCTACATAATCATTTAATTTTCATAGCCATAATTATAAATGTAAACTTCTTACGGAAACCGTATTGCGTTTATTAAGCTAGGTAAACCATTCTCCTCAGACTAAGAAAATGGTGCAATTTCGTTTGTAGGTATATGTATGCAAGAGCGTATGCTTAACGCGTCCAATACAATAATGCGTTTAGAAAGCTGCTGGGGCTGCCGAGGAGGTGTAGTGCCTCGGGCATGTTTGCCGAAGCCCGTGTAGACGGGTTCCAGGCGATCATGCGAAAAAAGATAGTCTCGCTATTAGGCAGGGGAGAGCAAGCGCCAACAGTATTCTACAGGCAATAACGTGTAGATCTGACTCTCCAAATTTGTCTTTCTGGGTTAGACAGATTAAGGGCGTTACCCAATTTATTATTTAAAAATTTGCATATTGTTTGTTTATTGTGTACTGTTACTAACCTAATTTAGTCTAAAGTCATTTATTACTAACATCAACGGTCTGAAATAAAGTTTTTTTTTTTACTTATTTGGCATGGTTGAAAACTGGCTTCACTTGTATGTTCACAGGTTGTTCGTAATGGTCCGTCTATCTTGTTTTCTTGGTCTGAGCCATTATCATGGTAAATTAATGTATGATTCAACATACGACAACAGGTGGCCACCGCACACGCGAGGCTACCTTTAATTTGCGCGCGGCGCTGCAAAGCGAGTAGGTACCTGCAGTTTTCATCTGCAGAATCAATATTTTGATTCCTGTGGAATGGCACCTTACACCTTAATTACTGTTAGTGCGTATGTTGTTGGTTGGAATACACGATGACGTTGTCGACAGTCGTGATGGAGACCTTGCAATTGTGCGCCGTGCGCCCGGTACAAAACCATTTGCCTTTTGCTTTCCCGGAGCAAGCGGTGTGAAGATTGAACCGATATTTGCCCTGAACAATCACCGGCCGTCCGTACTTGGATGTAGTGAAACAGTATCCGCCTGGGGAAAACCGGAAACAAACCTCATAAATATGATATTCGTATTATAATAACAAGAAAGAGCATACAAGAGCCGCAAATCGATAAAGTAAATGAAACCTAGCTTATTTATTTTGAAAATATGCAACGTAACTGGATGACGGGAACTTGAAAACGTACCAACGTCAACAAGTCCACGAGGCAACGCGTCAGCAGAACGGTCGCGTTACTTATTGGGACAGTGTAAAAATCAATCAGTTTATATTCATACCTCGAGCTATACAGTCATAGTAATTAATTATTGATTAGTGTCGGGGACGAAGAGCCATTGGGTCGTTGCGCCACAGCAGTAAGTAAGTACCTAATACTTAGCCACTCGAGCAGTCTGATCGGGCTCGTGTTGATCAGTTATGATTATGATCATTACAAATCCTAACTATGTTGTTCTCGACGGTGCATACACCTAGATGCTCTGCATCCATTATTTTTCTTCGTACAGAATCAGTTCTGTTTCACCTTGCCTGTGCAGCCCTGGCGTAGCGAAATTGGCCAATCTGTATCCCAGGCCGGCCAAATTTGGATGTTGTATATACTGCACCTGACATACAGTGAACAGCAGACAATGTAATCAATGAAGGCCTTAAATGAAATAAAGAAAGAAAATAAGTTAATATCACGACTCTCTTAAGCATGCATTTATAATAAAATAAAATAATACAACGCTACCTATATAATTATAAATTTAAGATAGGTAGGTTTTTAAGTACTTTTGTGTATTTTATATTATGCTACGCCCTTACAGGGTTACCATGTATGACCTTATCTTGTTTGTAACACCTCTGTAAACATAGTTTCTGCATTAAATAAATAAATAAATAGATTAATACATAAGAAAAGTAACACGTGTAAGTCGTTAAAACCGTCATTGAAGAGGTCTCCACTTCAGTTTTATGTCAAAGTCCCCTTTGAGCAGCTTGACGCGCTTTGAACCCCTAGACTAGATAATCAATAAACCATCAGGTCGATCACGTAACGCATTGTACGCGCGTCAGGTAGATCTAAATGTAACTTTTGATATGGAAAGTAACAGTTAAATTGTCCTAACGCGCGTTCGAAAAATTACGTGATTACCCCTCTGGACAAAAAAAGTAAGACCCTCAAATGGTTTTTAATTGCAATAATACAGATAACTATTCCACAAAAGAATGATTACAAGGAGAAGCCTACAGTCAGTCATTGAATACCAACCTCCTACTTACCACTTCTGTACAATATTCAATTACATTACCCAATCGAATACAAGTTTTGTTAGGGATCTAGGATTTTACTTCGCACATTGCTGATTTCATAATAAGATATGTTACTGAGTTCTAATTCGAACATCTCAATGGTTATATACAAAGGAAACATTGATCAGTTGATTATTTAATGTAAATAACGACGCTCGGCAGCCGGCATTCTTCTTAGTACAGCACCAGCTCCGATTGGGTTTGTCTGTGTAGTGGTTCCGGAGGTTATACCTGTAGTTCCCTAGGATAATCACTGGCCTCCCGTACTTCGAAGTCGTGAATATGAGATCTTTAAATTATTAATTAAATTAGACATATATACAATTCGTTACTCTAGTTTTTTATTCGATGGATTCAAAGCAGTGACATTCTAAAATGTTTTTACCTCCTTTATTGAACCTCCATCATACCAGCCTCATCATTATCATCATTCATCATTATTATCAATTAAGCCTATACACGTCCCGCTGCTGCGCACAGGCAGGCTAAGACCGCAATTAACATTAGTCCTGTTCCTCTAGACTAGCGAATCTACAGTTTTCCTGAACTGTAGATATACAGTTAAAAATTTCAAAGGTCGTTGCTATTGGGGACGACCGGTTAGCCTAGTGGGTAGTGACGCTGCCTACGAAGCTGAAGGTCCTGGGTTCAAATCCCGGTAAGGGTAAATATTTGTGTAATGAGCATGAATATTTGTTTCTAAGTCTTGGATGTTTTCTATGTATTTAAGTATTTATATCCATGAAATATATCGTCGTCTGGTACCCATAACACAAGCCTTATTGAGCTCACTATGGGACTAGTTCGATTTGTGTAAGATTGTCCACTAATATTTATTTATTTATCGGAATAAATATTTTTAACCTTGCAGCCGCTAGACGACTACAATATGGTCGGAAATGTTGACCTAATTATTTATAGCATTACATGGGAATTTTTTCGTTACAAATCAACGCAAATTAATAAAATAAGCGTTTTCACAAAAAAAAAATCGTTATGCACTATAAAATCAATGGTTATGTTCAAACGAAACTTTTATCAGCTTCTTATTATATGTACAAAGCGACGATCGACAGCCACCACTCTTCTTTGTGCAGCACCAGACTTGCCTGGTCTTCCCCGCGTAACTGTGGCGAAGGTTGAACTTGTGCTGTCCCATGATGAGCACCGGCCTTCCGTATCTCGAAGTAGCGAATATGATACCTGTACATTACAAAATGTTCCGACGAGGAACAGGCGTCGAATTAATTTTACTTATTTCGTCTTTCTTAATAAATTAGCAGGTATTTTTTTTTCATGCATACAAGACACCACAATTGAAAAGAATATGTTTTCCTTGTATTTTGGGGCTAGATTTCGGAGTTGGCAACTTTGCTTTGAATTCAAAAGCCTTTACCGGCGCTCTGCTGTCTTGTATCTCTGCAAAAGTCGCCATTTGTAACCGCTCTTACGGTTATTCTATCCAATGGATTAAAACGTGAATAATTAATATGCTTTATTACAATAAAATTGAATAAGAGTATTAAACACTGTCTTGAAAGAGAAGAATGATATGCCATCTAATATATGAGCAAACAGCAAAGTAAATCAAATCAAAAAGCGGTACTTAATGCGTATGTTCGCTATAAACAGTGATGATATTGTCATCAATAGTCATTATCCTGGCCTTACACCCGTGGCTACTTCTGTGTTGGCATCTCCACGTGAGTTTCTGCCCCGTGGACCGCGGATCCTTGTTGTAGCGGTGGCCTCCGTAAACAATCACCGGATTGCCATGTTTAGTTCGCGTGAATACGACATCTATAAAAAAACTGCCATAATCATACATCCACAAACATACATTTTGTATGGGAGCAACTAAGAATAAAGAACGTAAATACCCAAAAAATTTAGAAATTTCGGCATTTTTGACGTGAATTTAGGGAAGGTCTAACCTGTCTGGAGACACAACCTAAGGTCACAAGTTTACCAACTTTATATATAATATCCACAACTGGTTAATTTTGCCCTAACTAACCTCATTTAACTTGCTTTCGATTCAGATTGAATATATTAAATAAGTTTATGTAAAAAAAATAAAAATAAAAAATTAGGGAACTGATTAATTGCCAAAGAGAACGAATGGGGCCAGGAATTAATGGATAAACACGGTAATAAACTTGCGCATTGTACAATTTTGAATTTAATGAAAAGAAATATAAATTCTATACTGGAATTAAATAATAAATCACCTAGTGTTATTGTTTTTCCAAAACTGGTTTAATGTTTTTACATAAATCTGTTAAATCGTTTTTCCACTAACATTCTCAAAACACTCTTCCTCTCTTCTCTTCCTCTTGTTCAGGTGGTTCGTTTGATATTATAGTTCTAGTCATATACTCATCTACGCAGAAGATGAAGATGCATATTTAACTGGATGAGTAATCCTTTGATGATGAACCAAAATAATCATCTTAAAGAACACTTTTAGACTATTTGCTGAACCTTTGAAAAATGTCCCAACGTGTACCGCTACTTATTATTATTATTATTAGGGGTTGTTCGTTGTCTTTTAGAGGTGGCTGTATCCATATTTATTATTTTGTCTAAGTCGCTTTTCTGCTTTCGTAATAGTCTATCTGTCTTTTACATTCTCTTGCTGACCTTGCTGTTGTGATTGCACCACTTGCTGAACAAAAACTGGATTGAGGGGCAAACTTAAATTTGCCGTCGGAATGCCGTTGTACCTATAAATCGATTCAGGTCGCGGTCGGTTTACCAACATCAAATACGTTTATTTAATTGTGCTGTAAATAATCACAAAATAAGTGAACCACATCAATGCGTGTGACTATTATATCTAGTAATTATTTCATTATTGCAAGTAGTAAGCGAGGCGGGACACTTCCGCGAGGTTTGCTCTACGCAAATCCAGTGGCCTCTGTCGCCTTGTTTGCGGTAATACCGCCGGTTGAACCGGTGACGGCCAAGCTCTAGCATGGGTTTGCCGTGATGAGACATCATGAAGGTCGGTTTATCTGAAATAAATGTGCCACAAATAAGCACATTGTAACATTAGGATATAATGAGACGGGTCACTCGCGTTTAAGGTCGAATATCGCTCGACATGTTTTGAATTGTGGATCGATTCGAAACATTACAAACGATATTTTATCTTAACTTAATTTCTCACAATGAATTTGTCGTCCTGTCGTGTGTAATTTATTCATGTAGTTTATCAGGCAATTAAATAAATAATGCAATTCATTATTACTATTATATTAAACTTAGGGTTTTTTTATTTATTTACACCCTATTAATACATACTTAAAGGGAAACGAAATAATTGGCTTCCAGCCGAATTCGAACCAACGACCGGTTATTCAACATAAATACATTCAAAAACGACACGGGTCCTTTGAATGCACAGCCAATGTCATTACAAACACACATTAAAGATTAGCCTCTTAATCATGTGTATGACCGTGATTCATCTTTAATATCTGATCCTCAACAGTGGTTAACGTAGCCCGACATCCAGCTGATTTCTTAGCACAAAGCCAGGTGGCCTTAGGGCCGACCGTACGACAGTACCGGTTGAACCGAAACCGTCCAATCTGGATCACTGGCTTGCCGAATCGAGACGTCGTGAAAACAGGTGTATCTGGAATAGTATTGCAGATTACCATTATATTCATCTGCGCACACGCATGTTGCAATATTTTTTCCCAAACAAAATGGCAACTACAAGTATTTGATGAGGAATTGCTTTTATGCGTAGCCACTGAAGGATTAAAAAGACTTTACAATATATAAACACACTTTTATTTGGTTTTTAGGGTTCCAGTACCTCAAAAGGAAAAAACGGAACCCTTATAGGATCACTCGGTTGTCTGTCTGTCCGTCTGTCACAGCCGATTTGCTCCGAAACTACGGGACCGATTGAGTTGAAATTTGGTACACATATGTAAATTGGTGACCCAAAGATGGACGCGTAAAGTAAATTAATGAATTCTGAAGAAGGGGGCACTTTTGGGGGGTAAACTGGAAAATTAAAAAAAAAAGTTTCGCAAACTGCATTGTGTGACATATCAAATGAAAGGGGTTGTTGTAAGCAGCTCAGATATTTTTTTTTATAATTTTAGCAAAAATAGATTTGTTGTAATTTAGGAAATAAGACGACATTCCCCCCCCCCCCCCCCCACCCCCTTTATTCCGAAACTACAAGGCTTCAAATTCTGAAAAAAATATGAAAAATAGTTCCTTGCCTTAAGATTACAGGAAAACCTATAAGAAGTTTGAGTATTCAAAGTAAAGGAAAATTCTCAATATTTTTGTGTGTTTTGTATGGAGCGCCTAATGCTTAGAGAATAGGAATTTTACGGAACCCTCACCACGCGAGTTGAACTCACACTTATCCGGTTTTTTTTTCAATCGTGCGTGTGATTATTATTTATCGTTATGATTTCATTATTAAACGTAGCGAGAGTGGCGCGGCATTTGCGAGTAACTCGTTTTACGCAAACCCAGCTGCCTCTAGGCCCGTGGCTGCGGCAGTAGCGGTTGAACCGGAAATTGCCTAGTTGGATGACAGGCCTGCCAAACCGAGACGTCGTGAAGATCGGCCAATCTGAAATTTAATAATACCAATATTACGATGATCAATAACCATACAATTACTTACAATCATGCATATATAACATGCTTCTGTATCGAGAGTAGACTTTGTAGTTGCTTTGATTGCCTATTTGAATGAAAACAATGTAATGGGGAATGGATGAAAATTTTAGAAATGCCTGATTATTTTTTTGGTGATAGGAACCTTCCTTAGCACCAGAAAAAAGTTTCAGATTTTTCAGCTGCGACAATTATTTTTGCAAAATATAAACAGTTTCCTTATTTACGTTTTGGGTCAAGATCGGTAAATAGACACTTTCCTTGATCTGTCTCATATTACAAAAAACTATCTTAGATATCTGTGGTAAACTGGCACTGGTAATGACCAATATAGCTGCTGCAAGTGTCAATATCATTGCCATTGTCAGTTTACCACACTTTTTTTTTTTAAATTGTAATATGAGCCCGATCAAGGAAGGTGCCGTAACTGACCCAAAACGTGAGTGAGGAAACTGTTTATATTTTTCAAAAAATTGACGCAGCTGAAAAATCTGAAACATTTTTCTTGTGCTAAGGAAGGTTATTCCTATCACCAAAAAAATAATCAGGCATTTCTAAAATTTTCATCCATTCCCAATTCCAGTCAAAAATATATCAATCATGAGAGTGAATGTTTTTAACAGTAAGTATAGTATTGTTACGACGGTGGGGTCAATAAGGGTGTAGACACTACATAAAATAATCAATAATGTTGTATGTTCTCGAAAAAGGATTAAAAATGTAGTCAAACGTAGAAAAAATCAATGCAAGAGGTTAAATACGAAAAGTTATATGTCTCCAAAGTTTTAAGAGGGTCTGTCCCTTTTCCGCAAAACGCACCTTGATATGAATAGATTGTCATTCACTACGCTCGACACTGACGCTCGATGGTCGTGACATCGCGATCCCCGAGCATTTTCTCCCTCTAACAATCAACTTTAAAACGGTTGTAGCTTCGTAATTTTTTCAGATATTTGAATTGGATTTTCGTCATCAGGCATATTTTTTTGCCTTCTTTATTTTGAAGGAATGATACATTTTGAGTCTACACGCGTATTAACATATTCGTTACCATGGTAATAAACACGCCGTTAAAGTATTGCAAAATTTACCGTGGTGTCATAATCATCGGTAACCTAGGGCCATGTTAATTATGGCGAGCAAATATTAAAATATTCAGTTAATAAATGGTAAACTAAAAACAGGCACACCTCTCCCTATTGTCACTATTGTGAGCATACAATTGATAAAATAAGTTCAGTAAAAATCAAGTCAAGCTTAATAGTTATTTTTGTTGATATCGAAATATATTATATTGGTTTAAGAATAAAATGAGCACTGAATATTAAGTACCAAAATATTTATTTACCTACTACAAAAATAAAAGTATTCGTGGGATTTCCTGGTAATTCATATTTACCATATACTTGCACTTCTTCTCTTCATTCATCAATCAGGTGAACAGTTACTCATGGGTATGATTATTATTCACTTTGAGTAAGTCATTTTCATAAGTAGTGAGCGTGGCTCGGCACCCTGAGGACTGCTTAACACAAACCCAGGTGGCTTTCGGTCCTTGGCTGCGGTGGTACCGATTGAACCGAAACCTGCCCATTTTGATCACTGGCTTACCGAACCGAGACGTTGTAAATATTGGCCCATCTGCAATAATAGAGATCATGATGAGTAACTATTGAAACCGTAAAAAAAAACTTAGTTAAGAAGACTTAGCAAAAGGTTAAACCTTGACCTAAAAATTGCAAAAGCGTTAATGAAACCACAACACATAGGTGTATGAAACTCTGTATATTATTCATTGTATAGAAATATACAATACCTATAAGCTAATTTATGAAAAATTACCATAGACTAGGTACAAAACGGTAGGCACATGTGAATATAATCCATGGTGATCTAAATATAATTATGTATAATTACCCAAAAAACAGAATCGTTAAGCAAAATGACCATAACTGTATATAAAATGATTTATTAAAAATTTCAATAACTATTTCATCATCATCACAATAGCTAAACCTAAACAATATATATACATAACTGGAATAATCATTTCTTCATTTATTTCCTTTCAGTCATAGAATCCTACAGTTAAAACAAATTCGTTTTTTTATGGGATATACCTAATAAATACATAATTACCACCAGTTTACTCTAAGAATGGATCTCGCTGAAACCGACCGTCATCGACGCCAACTCCAAACGTATAGTAAACTTATAGTAAAACTTATAATTTTACATCGTGCAAGCAGGGCAGCTTGTACTAAAAATCATACTTACAACCCGTTTACTATAAGTTTGGAGCTGGCGTCGATGACGGACGGTTCCATCGAGGTCCATTCTTATAGCAAACCGGTTGTATGAATCTAATAAAGTTTGACCGACGTGGTTCTTCCGTGAAAAAAGAATTCTACTCTCGTAATGGGGAATGGATGAAAATTTTAGAAATGCCTGATTATTTTTTGGTGATAGGAATAACCTTCCTTAGCACCAGAAAAAAGTTTCAGATTTTTCAGCTGCGACAATTATTTTTGAAAAATATAAACATTTTCCTCATTTACGTTTTGGGTCAAGAACGGTAAATAGACACTTTCCTTGATGTCTCATATTACAAAAAACTATCTTAAATATCTATGGTAAACTGACACTGGTAATGATCAATATAGCTGCTGCAAGTGTCAATATCATTGACAGTGTCAGTTTACCACACATATTTAATATATTTTTTTGTAATACGAGACCGATCGAAGAAGGTGCCGTAACTGACCTAAAACGTAAGTGAGGAAACTGTTTATATTTTTCAAAAAAAATTGGCGCAGCTGAAAAATCTGAAACTTATTTCTGGTGCTAAGGAACGTTATTCCTATCACCAAAAAAATAATCAGGGATTTCTAAAATTTTCATTCATTCCCAATTATTGGTACGCTTGTAATCGTTTATTATCTCAGCAAAGATAAGGACAGTTAATGATAAGTAGTCATCAAATAACGTGCACTCACGTTATTTGATGCCTACTACCTCACTAGGTGCCTTTGGGACCCTTGACATCGACGCTAGGCGCCTCAGTGGTTTTGACCACAGACCACTAAATACTATAGAAGGGGTATCAAGCGCGGTATCTATCGGGACCGGTGTCGCCACCTCATCCCCTCTACGTCACTTACAACTGTGTGAGCGACTGCACGGCGATCAGGTGACGTTGGCGCGTGCCACACCCACATCGCCTTTCTATAGTATTTAGTGTTCTGCGGTTTTGACCATGCTTTGATCATTAAGACGATGATCTGCTATCGCTGACATGTGCCGCTGTGGTAGCCTTCAGGCTGCGCAGCTATTGTCCACGTGGTCTTAAACAATACCACGTGGACTAACTGGAGAAGCCTTAGTGGTTGTGTCCATGCTTGATCGTTAAGACGATGTTGTCGATCACGATGGCCGAGGCGCGGCAGCGCGCGCTGCTGCGGGCGCAGAAGTAGGTGGCCTTGGGGCCGCGGCTACGATTGTTCTTGTAGTAGCGGTACTGCCCCATCTGTAGTACCTCCCGCCCGGCGCTGGTTACTGAGAACAGTGGAACTGGAAAAATGGAAACACGGTTACTTTGTGATATTATTGGGCTAAATGTATTATAAAAGAGTAGTTGGTATTTTATTGCGTCGCCAGGAATGTGATTTATTGGCTGTTAGCTAGCATAGTTTTGAGAAAAAAGAAAAAAAAACCTCGATTAAGAATAATACTGACCGATCAATTGTTCAATTGATAACATAGTCGTAAAAACTCTCAAAATATTATTGCTAGCAAATTCCCGATGGTTAAGCACTCATCCAGACTATGGTAGCAAAACAGAAACAAACGAACACATACAGTTTAAAACTGGATATTAATGTATTGGTTATACTTCAGACTATTTAAATTGACCGAATTGCATCAAAGTAGTCCATTTAAAAAGTAACTCTACCGTCCAAGGTAAAAGATTCAAATTCCAATGACAGTTTTATAAAAAGGTCGGTCACATTAAATAAACTCAACTATAATAAGGTTCCTTCAAGAAAATAAGTAAACACAAAAATTTTAAACTAATTTTCATTTATTTATAAATATAAAATGTAAACAGCACCTCTAATCATATTAAGTTCTTCTTGTGTCAATGTGTTTTATAAATCGTGAACATTTAGGTCGGGGCCCTGGTGAAGCGATTGACGACGCGACTGCGATTTCAGTACAACTTGATGACTTGATGTATAATGAACGCCGTCGCGTCGATAATCGCTTTCCCAGTGCGTTCCTGGCCTTGGCCTCTGCTAGCTCTCGCTGCTTCCGAGAGGTGGCCGCTAAATATAGACACGGCCAAACTGGGGCAGCGGTGCTGGTGTGTATATCTCCGTAAAATGTACGAAACGTTCGTTTGTAATCAATGATGAATGATAAAACTCCATGGAACTAATTGTGACTGAATTTTTAATCTATTATTTTCGCTATATTTTGTTTTTTGACATTAGATTGTTTTTTTAGAAAAATTCTACTAGTATTTTTTATACAATTTTTATTTCATATATTTTTTATTCTTTATGTTTAATAAATTACTCTAAAAAATTAACTGACGATTTGAAAGTGCTTGTTCCTAGGCCTACTTGAATAAAGATCATTTGTTGAGTTTGAATGAAGGCCCGGTTTTATAAAGATGCGTTATACCTTATGTCGGTCATAGTCATAAAATTTGATCTGACATTTGACCTTACGCATTTTCATAAAAGGAAACCTTACTGTAAGTTCATAATTACACGCAACAGATTTTAAAATAAGTAACTATTGGCGTGTACAATTTTATGGTAACATTTCAGATAACACTACTCAATAAACTTCAATTGCAGGTAGCGCCAGGTAGCGCGAGCAGACCTATTTAGGTACATACTTGGGCTACCCGGTTCCCTTCTCACTGCGGCATAACCAACGAGACATTCAATTTATCTCCTTTCAACGGCGGATTGTGACTATGGTTGAGATTAGACTTAATGACCTGGTTGTCGAGGGTGGTGATGGAGCCACGGCACCCTGAAGCGGATCTCGTGCAGAACCACTGCAGTTTCGGACCCCGGCTGCGGTTGTTCAGGTTGTACCGGTGCCCCCCATACAGGGCCGCGTAGTTGCCGGTTCGAGTCCGGGTTAGCACCAGTTCTGAAACAATGCATTTCTGAATAATACATTTAAAAACCCTGCATTACTTAGAGATAATATTATTGAGATAGACTATGTTGTTTTAGTAAAATGAAACAATTTTCACACTATAGTATATTATACAGTTTATTACTGTACACAGTTTGGTTTTATTGTTACATAAATATATCGACTTCGTAAGAGATATGTCAGCATATCAATAAACCCCATCTTAGCGTACTCTACAAATACGAGTACAAATCAATGCTACGCTTCGTCCGGCAAAATCTACTTATCAACGGATTTATTTTTCCCGGTCGCTGCGATAATGTACCTACTATTTACTATACTTTACAATGTAATTTTCATAGGCATTATTTGCCTACGGCCAGTCAAACAATAGAAAACATTTATCGCCAGATATCGTAAAATTACAGTAGGGCCATTTCGCCGACCAACTTATTTAGTGTGCCGGTTACGCGACCGGGCCAGGCCCCTATTTCACCAACTTGACAATTGTCACCTGATAATGACAATGGGGAATGGATGAAAATTTTAGAAATGCCTGATTTTTTTTTTGGTGATAGGAATAACCTTCCTTAGCACCAGAAAAAAGTTTCAGACTTTTCAGCTGCGACAATTATTTTTGAAAAATATAAACAGTTTCCTCATTTACGTTTTGGGTCAAGAACGGTAAATAGACACTTTCCTTGATCTGTCTCATATTACAAAAAACTATCTTAAATATCTGTGGTAAACTGACACTGGTAATGACCAATATAGCTGCTGCAAGTGTCAATATCATTGCCAGTGTCAGTTTACCACACATATTTAATATATTTTTTTGTAATATGAGACCTTAACTGACCCAAAACGTAAGTGAGGAAACAGTTTATATTTTTCAAAAAAATTTGACGCTGCTGAAAAATCTGAAACTTTTTTCTGGTGCTAAGGAAGGTTATTCCTATCACCAAAAAAATAATCAGGCATTTCTAAAATTTTCATCCATTCCCAATTCGCCATGCATTGCTTGTTCTAGAAGTAAAGGTGGTTGCTAGGTTACTTGTGGAACCAGCAATGTACGCAGAATTGTCGTTGTCAGGTGACAATTGTCAAGTTGGTGAAATAGGGGCCAGCTGTGGTTAGCGACCACTTAAACGACTAGGTTCCAAAAAACCCATTAATAGTTTATTCATGGTTATGTTCAACATAAGCCTTGACGAGCTCGTTGTCCACCGTGGTGATGTTGGCGCGGCAGCCCCCGTTCTTCTTGGTGCAGCACCACAGGGCCTTGGGGCCCCGGCTGCGGTTGTTCAAGTTGTAACGATGCCCCCGGAACAGCGCCGCGTAGTTCCCCCTTCGAGTTGTGGTTAGGATCAATTCTAAAAGACATCTATGATTTTGAAAACAATAATTATAAAAGTAATCGTGAAAAATGATGCCTAGATAGCAATTTTCTTGAAAGTGACTTCCGAAGTGAAGGGAATACTGTCATCACGTCAGAGTCAGGATGATGGGGCCCTGAAGGAATCGAGCGAACTCTTCAAATATTATAAGCACACCGTAGGGGCTTTGGGTAATTTGTATAGTAACTCGTGCATTATTTCTTGAGAAACACCATTTGGTGAAGTTGAACTGATTTAGTGAAGTAGAATAGTCATCTGGTTAGGATCTGATGATGGAGACCTGAAGGAATCGAGGAAACTCTTCAAATATACGCACACCTTTAGGGCTTTGAGTAATTTGTATAGTAACTCATAACTCGTGCATTATCTCGTGAGTAACACAATATTTGAATAATAAATAAATCTTTACAAAAAGTAATGATATCCCATGTGTGTCCCATCTGCACGTCTAGCACAACTTGCTGCTCAGTCGCTTCGCGCGCGACTAAGCGTCCCCTATCTCACTCGCACCGTACAAATTAGAAAAAGGGGGTAGAGCTTTCTCGACTCGCGTCGCGGTGCGGGGTCAGTTGCGCTAGCCCCCCTGATTAAAACACAGTTGTAGTAGAAAAAATAAGAAATTGTATGTTAAGAATACATTTTATTTCAGGATTATCTACTGAACTTTGCACAAATTTAGATCTCAATTCTTTTGTCGGTGAAGTTGACAACCACGCATATTCAATATTGAAGTTGGCTCCCATTTTTTACATTTATGTTTTTGGTGAGATCCTTTAATTCTATTCAATCATTTATTGCGTTTCATGTTAGTATAATAAGATCTTAGAGTGAGGATAGCAATTTCTTAAAACTACAAATATAAAATGTCAAAATACGGAAAAGCTTCAATCAATAATTAAATAATAATAATGTTTCGAATATATCCTTGTTGCCCCGATTGTTATATATAATGTAATATGTGTTCATAACTAAAGCTTTATTGGTCCAAACACCTTAGTTTAGACAACACCATATTTGGTTGGATGTCAATCCGGGCCCAAATTGTTTGGATATCTGAATAATTTCATACACGTTCGATCTTGATTACATAAAAATATACATGTACACTAAGAACATTCAAAAGTACAATATAAAACGAAAAAAATACAAAAACGACACACACAATTAGACCACTACACACTAAAAAATTGTATCTACAACATTCAACCATTTTGAAAGCGTGACCGCGTTAATTACGAATCACCCCGACTGTTTGTTACAATATTATATTTTTTATCTCACTTAGTTTAAAATCTTAGCTGCCAGAGTGGGTCAAGCGAGAGGTCTTGGCTCCGATTCAGATTCAGATATTTATTTATAAAATTCAGTATTTTACATGTCATTACTTGTTATTATTTGTTTATTAATTATATGCACCTAATTCTCAAAGTTTACATGTCAAAGCATTTATTTAAAGTCACAAACTATGTATAGACATTAATAATTCACACATAATTTATATAAATATTTGTTCAACAGAAATCTTAATAATATAGCTACATATCTTGAGCCGGTAATTATTGTACCTACACACATACATAATTTTGTCATCAACTTATATTAATGAATTCATTGACATTGTAGTATGCCATGTCAGTTAGGAGTGTTTTAAATTTGTTTTGCAAACTGTTTGTCGCTTTGTAGATCCGTGATCTCTGATGAAAGCGAGTTGTATAGCTTTGGCCCAACGACCGCCAGTGACTTCCGAGCCTTCGCGAGTTTGCACCACGGCACGGCTAGGAGTTGTCTCCTTCGGGAGCTCCTCTGATTGACCTGAGGGGCTGTAAAGTAGTCCCACCGACACGACTCCCTGTGAGGGCTCGCGTGGTCTATACTATACCACGATTTATTTGTACGATTCAATTTGTCTTATCTATTCAGATAGTAACATTAGTGTACGACACAAAATTATCTAATCATTTATTAGATGGTAAGAGGCGTTTAAAAAATATTATGCATGATTATGAACATTAGCTTTGATGACACTATTTTCTAAAGTGACTAAACTGCCGTTACAGTTCCGACTGTTCCTCTTGGAGCAAGTCCAGAAGATCCTGTCCCCCTTCGACCGGTTGTTTCGATTATAACGATGCCCCTCGTACAGTGCCACTATGTTCCCACGACGAGATTGGGTGAAATATATACCTGAAATATGTACACAGCCAAATAAGCAAAACACCGTGAGTGTGAAATATATAAATGTCATCATCATCATCATATCAGACGTCCACTGCTGGACATAGGCCTCCCCCAAAGAGTGAGGTAACCGATACAGCCCTCCGAATCGCTAAACTTAAGTGGCAGTGGGCGGGGCACATTGCACGTAGAACCGATGGCCATATAAATATACCAAGCAGAAAAAGTTCAAAAAATTGTATCCCGACTACGAAAACCAATTACAATACACATGTAAATAAATAAAATAAAATAAAATAAAAATAAAAATAGCCTTTATTTCCCAACATTATAAAAATAACATGCTTAATTTTAAAATATCAATAATTGATCAACCTAATATTTCATGCGTATATGGTAAGTTTAATACACCTATCAAATTTTTAGGTATTTTGATTTTGATAATTAAAAGTTTTTTTTTTGTATATGCATGTATATATTTTACAGTTTTTTATTCTTCTTTATTTATTTCAATACAATTCTTCTTCATTTATTATTATTATTTTTCTTAATGTTACATTTGATATTACATTACATATGTACTTAAGCATTATCTATACAATTTTAATATTAATAATTTAATCTTAACGTTTTGCATTGTATAAGTAAACTCATAACTATTCAATATTATTACATTATTAAGTACTGAGATAGTCTACAATGTCTCTTAGTTTATTATTTTATTTTATTTTTACTATTAACAATTTTTTTTAAACAGTCATGCAATTTTTATTAATAGTAATTAATATATAATTAAATTTAAAGGTAATAGTTGATTATATGGGGATCATCCATCTCTGGATGAAGGCCTCCTCCATCTCTAGCCATTTGTTAGAGATGGAGGAGGCCTTCACTACAATACACATGTAGGACTGTTTTATTGCTATCCAATAAGCTACTCTACGATTTTTTTAAATATATTTTAAAATGTTCGTGTAGATTCGATAGTCAACTGGTATTTTTATTTTCTCAAAATAATATAGCTTTATGCAAATAAATAATGTTTGAAATTTTTAACGTTAGATATTCGCGCCAAAAAGGCAGCGGCCATTATCGTGACGTCATAACTCCAACACCAAACAACAGACCAGACTACTAAGAAGATACTATGTGCAGAAACATAGAAACTCAAATGTGCATGTCCGTCTACGCTTTCTGATTTTTGCAATTGCTGTTCTGACGTCACTGACAGAACAAAATGGCGGTCGGTGTTTTCGGTGTCGTAACATCCAAATAATAAAACTACGATTTTAATTCTCAAATTAAAAATAAATCATATGTTTTATAACAAAATAGTGATATAATCGTATTTCTTATGGTAAAAACTATATTAAAAAATACTTTCATAATTTAATTTTGATAGTTGAAAATACCCTATTCTCAAGAGCTCAAGATTATCCCCTTCGTCATACGTCCCACTGGAAGGTGACCCAATGAGCTTGTATTGGCATCGCAAATAATCAGTTCTAAATATCGGAAGTCCAAAGAGCTTTAAGGTTTAATCTGCTGAAGTTGGATGGTTATGTCCTAAGTTAGCCTTCACGATTGCATTATCGACAGTAGTAAGGCAAGCTCGGCACCCTATCTTCCTCCTAGCGCAATTCCATTGAGCCTTGGGTCCTCGGCTTTGATGTCTTAAGTTGAAACGACAGCCTTCCAGAATGATCACCGGATTCCCGTTACGTGTTTGTGTGAATAATAAATCTGGAAAGTGCAGAAATAAACTTAAGAGATTCGGCGAGGTATGATAATTTCCAAGAGAACGTACATAGAACTAAGTAATCATTCAAACCAATGAGGCGTAATAACTCATATTTTAGGTAGAGCCTAAATGAGCGCACTACCACTACCGAGCGCAGGTCAACCTCCTTATTTCGAGTGCTTTCGGTTTTCAGCTGCCTCTGGCCTTAAAAATGAGTCCAACTCATCCCGCAATAGCCCACGAGGTCTGCCGCGTCTCCTTTTAGTTTTCCTGTGCAATTAGTGCACCTGTGTCTGCAGAGAGGAGCACTTGCTCCTGAGGTGTTCTGTGCCCAGGCTGTGCCGAACGGATGGATGGTTAGACAAATAAACTTAAGAGATTTGGGGGGGATGTATTTATTTCCAAGAGAACGTACATAGAACTAATCATTCAAACCAAGGAGGCGTGATAACTAATATTTTTAGGTACAGCCTAAATGTGTCCTACTACTGAGTGCAGGTCACCCTCCTTATTTCGGTTTTCAGCTGCCTCTGGCCAGCCCCTTAAAAATGAGTCCAACTCATCCCGCAATAGTCCACGAGGTCTGCCGCGTCTCCTTTTAGTTTTCCAGTGCAATCATCATCAGTACCTGTGTCTGCAGAGAGAAGCGCATGCTCATGAGGTGTCCTATGCCCAGGCTGTGCCGACCGGATGGATGGTTAGACAAGCCACTCGCCTCTGGTATGCCTTAACCGGCCGCCCAAACCGGAATGTGCTACCTCCCTCCCCCTGGCTCTCTGACCTTAGGCCATTTTTTGATGTCGCTATTTAAATAGAAGCCGATCTAGCAGAGGGCGAGCCAAGATCTCTCTTCTCAAATCATTTCGTTGACGGTGGTTACGGAGACTCGGCAGCCGGTGCGATATCAGGTGCAGTACCAATATACCCTGGCCACTAAAAACGACTAGCATGTCTGTCATTTTCAGTGGTTGTGAGCGCCAGTTAACTTGATAATCTCTTCGTTGACGGTGGTTACAGAGGCTCGGCAGCCGGTGCGATAGCGGGTGCAGTACCAGTACGCCCTGGCCTGCCCCTTGGACTTGTTGTTGCGATTGTATTTGTGGACGCCTATCACCAGCACTGGATTACCGAACTTGGACGTCGCTAGTATTGCTCCTGAAATATGGTGAAATACATATATACTCGTACAGCCAATTATGTAACTTACTTATACGTTATCTAATATTATTTTTACATGATACAGTATAAAACTGATGACGAATATGGCGGATTTAGGTAAAGTAAAAAACATAAATTTATTTTGCTGTTTACTGTTTACATAACATAAATTGACGTCTGTATTTCCAGAGCACATGAAGTTTAATTTTCATTGACACTTCTAGCAATTTTATGTAAATATGGCACAAAATATACAAAAAAAGAAGCGGGTTGTGTCGTAGATACAACCGTTAATTAAGTTAAGTGGATACTTCTTTGTTGGCTATGAAACCCTTGTACCCTTAAAATATATATCTGAATTAATTCACTAAAATCTGTATAAGTACCTACAGATAAATCGGTATATAATGGCAACATTGACTGACGTAGCTCATTTGACTTGCGATACATTGAAAACGGCGGTCATTTCAGCATTATTTTAATGTCCGCCACATAAACTAAATAACATTTTGGATTAACAACTAATGCTGTGAAAGAAGGATAAACAATTATTTGAAATCAGATTAGGCTTCTCTACAAAAAGTTATTCCGGAAGTCACGTGATACATTTTGAACTGTACCCCTATACAAGAACGCGAGCAAAGAAGTATCCACTTCAAAATAAAATTCTTATAAATCTGCACTAACAAGAATCCCAAAACATGGTAGGCTAACGCCTTGGCCACGACTTTGGTCTTAAGCGACCTGCGGCAGCGGTTTCTCTAATTCATTGCGCGTGATCCCAACTAACCACAGTGCGTTGCGCGTCTCGACCGCGCAATGAACAGATAAAACGCTGCCGCAGGTCGCTTAAGCCCAAAGTCGTGGCCAAGGCGTAAAAGCGTGGTTGGTATGTTATTTAGTCATTCAAAATTGAGTGTATTAGGTACATATATGTGTAAGGCATATATATGTGATGCATGGAATATACCTATATGTGTGTGTGTCTTTGAAATAAATATTCTTATAAAAGATTATCTTCGTGTCATCTACTCTTAATTGGGAATGGATAAAATTTTTAGATGTGGCTGATTTTTTTTGGTCATAGGAATAACAATTCTTAGCACCAGAAAAAAAGTTTCAGATTTTTCAGCTGCGTCAATTATTTTTGAAAACATTTTCCTCACTTACGTTTTGGGTCAGCAGCTATATTTGTCATTGGTAATGATAAATATAGCTGCTGCAACTGACAATATCATTGCTAGTGTTAGTTTACCACAGATATTTAAAATATTTTTTGTAATATGAGACCGATCGAGGAAAATGCCTTCCTTGACTCAAAATGTAAGCGAGGAAACTGTTTATATTTTTCAAAAATGATTGACGCTGCTGAAATATCTTATCACCACAAAAATAATCAGGCAATTCTGATATTTTCATCCATTCCCCATTCTGTCGATATCCAGAGGGCATTATTAATACAGAATTAATACGGCTGCTCTGAATTTAATTAGCAATCTTGAGGCCTTTTTCGAGGGACCATAGCTATTTGAATCCTGAGTTTTTGACTTTTGCTCAGTAGAAAAAATCACGAACATAGGTCTAAAATATACTTAAAACATTCGTAACAAATTAGACACAAAAACTAAACATATTAAAATTGGTTCTAAAAATCGGCAATATCATGTTTGAGGGAACTTAGCTATTACTTTTTTATTTATTTAAACGCACAAAAAATTTAAAACCCAGCCCAGTTCGAGTCAGACTCGCGCATGAAGGGTTCCGTACCATTATCTATAAAAACGGCAAAAAAATCATGTCTGTTGTATGGGAGCCCCAGTCCGACTCGCACTTGGCCGGTTTTTTAGTATTTTTTGTTATAGTGGCAACAGAAATACATAATCTGTGAACATTTCAACTCTCTAGCTATCACGGTACTTGAGATACAGCCTGGTGGACAGATGGACGGACGGACGGACTGCGAAGTCTTAGTAATAGGGTCCCGTTTTTACCCGTTGGGTACGGAACCCTAAAAACATGATATCCGCCCTTCCGAACACGCACTTCCATCTCGGCCACGCTTATGCTCAGTGAGAGGGAGAGAAGACCATGAACCTACGTCACCTTAAAGGCATGCCTGTTTGCTGGAACCCTCCCAATTATTTCAAGAAGCAAGACGAAATGTTTGCAAAACTATATTACTTAAGATAATTGTAACGTATTCCAATTCCATTCTATTCTATTTTATCTACTAATCTTAATATCTTTCAACTCGACGGGCGCAGAAGATGAGGGCTTGACAACCGTGACGAACGTGCCTAAAACACTCGCTACACTTTATCCAGTGCCCAAATCCCTAGGGAACCGGTGCCGTATGCAAAAAGTTAGGGCCGCTCTCTCTTATTCCACCACCCTGATGTAGAAAAACCGGACAAGTGCGAGTTCAACTCGCGTGGTGAGGGTTCCGTATATAATCTAAATTTCATAAGTGTTTTTGAATACTCAAACATCTTATAGGTTTTCCTGTAATTTTTAGGCAAGGAACTATTTTACATATTTTTTTCAGAATTTTAATCCTAGTAGTTTCGGAGATAAGGGGGGGGTCAATTTTCGTCTTTTTTTTCCTAAATTACTTCAAATCTGTTTTTGCTAAAATTATAAAAAAAAATATCTGACATGCTTACAACAACCCCTTTCATTTGATATGTCACACAATACAGTTTACAAAACTTTTTTTTTTAATTTTCCAGTTTACCCCCCCAAAAGTGGCCTCCTTGTTCAAAATTCATTAATTTACTTTACGCGTCCATCTTTGGGTCACCAATTTACATATGTGTACCAAATTTCAACCCATACGGTCCAGTAGTTTCGGAACAAATCGGCTGTGACAGACGGACAGACAGACAACCGAGTGATCCTATAAGGGTTCCGTTTTCTTCCTTTTGAGGTATCGGAACCCTAAAAAGGGTCTCCGGATACACTGCATTAGTACTTTATATGCCCTCCAACTAGTACAAGGCACACGGCAGCAGTAAACTAAATTTCAATGGTTGTGCACGTCTTTCGACTTGACGATCGTGTCCTCCACCGTGATGACGGAAGCGCGGCAGCCGCGGCCGACGCGCGTGCACGACCAGAAGGCGCGGGGCCCTCGGGAACGGTTGTTACGGTTGTACTTGTTCAGTCCTAGCACCAAAACGGGGTTACCGTACTTGGAGGTTGAGAATACTGGGGCACCTGAAACATTTTTAATTACACATTTTTCTATAGGATCAACATTGGACACGTCAACACGCTTGTAATATAATGTAAAAAGATGGTTTAAATTATTTTACAGTACACATGGTGTTACTTTCCCGCACTAGTGCGAAAATGAGAACTTTCCGTGCATATGTTGAAACTTTAAAGAGCCATATGTACTGTAAAACGTTGTACGATACACGTGCGAATAGGTAATTCGCATCTCGTGTCGATTTAAAACACTCCCTTCGGTCGTGTTTTAATTTATCGCCACTCGTTGCGAATTTCCTATTTTCTGCACTTGTATCGTAAATAACTATTTTCACACCTCTCATTCAGAAAAGTAAGTTTTGGTCCCCGACGAGAGGGAGCAAAATGCCACTTTTCTGTTCAAGCTACTTTTTTAATTTATTCATTGGCATGTAGCATTTACGCAATGTGCCAATTGAACACAGATCTTAAGAAAATAATCGATTGTAATTTCATTGTAATCGATTAAAAACGAACATATTTCAAGTTTTAACTTTAGCAACGTTATAGGTACATTTACATATTAAAACTTGAGAATTTTTCGTAATATTTGAAAAAATTGTCACAATAAACTATACGTTTTACTGAAATCAAAACTATGATGTTATTGTATATAAATTATATAATAATGAATATTGATATTCGTTCAATTTTCCTCATAATCGGTGTGAAACGTTACATGTGTCACTCAGGAGCAAAATTATTTTCGTCTTGGGCGTTAACACTTGAATCCCTCACTACGCTCAGGATCCTACGTTAGAATCCCTCGCTACGCTCAGGATTCTATTGTAGGATCCCTCGCTACATTCAGGATTCAATACACCGCCCTCGCCGTAAATATGCTATTTTGCTCCCTTGTGACACAAATAACTATTTCCCTTCAAGCCATTTTTTACTCTTCCTTTTCCTATAATGTGTGTATAAGTAATTTGAATCATTGCAGAATGAAATGCCAACACAATTCGCAAAAATATAATTATCCGTAGTGAGATTAGTGAGCCTTTTTCTGAGTATTGAGTTTATACAATTAAAATCAATTGTGATTATGAATATTAGTGGTCTTGACGATCTCCTTTCCGAGGGAGGTAAGGGAGGCGCGGCAGCCGCGTGACCACCGCCCGCAGACCCAGAGGAACTTGGGCCCGGTTTTATAGTTGCTGTGCTGGTAGTACCGATGCTGGCCCACTTGCAGCACGGGCCTGCCTTGTCTAGAGTACGACCAGATTACTTCTGAAAAAAAATGCTTAGGTGTTATGCGGGATAATTATCAGCAGTAGATGCCGTACGATTATCGAGTTGGTCCGTTACACTCGGTCCTTGTACTTTCCTAACGTAAAAAAATGCCTCTTCGAGCCGATAGTCAGACTTACGTTACGCAAAAATAACATTCGGATTTTTAACATTAAAAGAGAAATTCATTGCTTCCAGTTAGCTGGTTGAAGCAATGTATTTATAAGTATTATTCTGCCAAGAACCGCTACGCGCAACGCTCGTAGCCAATCCCGTGGTTTTCCCGCTGAGTAGTGGAAAGAGCTTACGGCGTAGGCGCCCTCTAGGCGGGTTCCTGGCAGTGAACGTGTTAATGCAAAATATGGTTCTATCTCTTCTAAATGCGGCAAGAAGACGTTTCGCCCTAAAGCAGCAGATGAAATCTTCCGCTTAAATTCAAAACGTATTTTTGGGCTTAAATGAAAATTTACCTGAAAAACTTATCATGAAATTTTTCGTGTTGGTATAAATATTACCCCCTGAATTCCCTGAATTCAGGGGGTTATATTCAGGTATTCAGGGGTTCAGGGAACGTAAAGTCGTTTATTATAAAAACATATGATCTAACTTATGTACAGTCAGTAGCAGAAGTAGCTAAGCGGGCCGGATGTTCAAAATGACCTGCACACGACTTTATTCTTAAGAAATTAAGAGCGTGTGTAGGTTATTTTGAACACCCGGCCCACTTAGCTGCTTCTGCTGCTGACTGTTATACAAAACTTCTTACAGACGAGAAATCAACAATTTCAAGAAATTACCTAAATGTTGCTTCTTTTTATTACTTCAGTTTATGATAAGGCAAATTCAACAAGTGTGAAAAACATTTACATCACTGAGATCTGAAATAACTCGTTCTACTTGAGAGTGCTAGCCTATGTTTTCAAACAAATCGGAAGAATTATTTGTTTATTTGCAACCAGAAAAATTGATTTTAGATTACTAATCGCTTCACAACCAAAAACAACCGAACGGTATACAGGGTGTGGCCCGTAATAGGAGCAATAAATTGAAAGGAGGCTTCCTTACAGCATCTGTAGTAACCCCTTTTGTCCATTTCTTTTTAAAAAAAAATAACTCGGAGAAAAATTGATCTAAAGTTATGACCTCCGAGTAATGTATCTTGGCACCACGAGATCATAGCACAGTAGTCAAACTCACATTTTGAGGTAACATCATGTAGTGAGTCATAATAGTTTTTGCATTTTTGTTTTCAAAAGATATTTGTGATATTTACATTTTTTTTTGTTTTTAAAATAAAAAGTTACTTATATCACTCCAGAAGAGTAAAAAAGTACACTAAAACTTAGGTTGAAGAAAAAAAAACATTTTTTTTTTTGCAATTTAATCCACTTGGAAACAATTGCTCACAAGCTGGCTTAATAATCTACCATTTAATTTATTGCTCCTATTACGGGCCACACCCTGTAGATTATATATGCAAACAAACTTGTCTTCAGTGTCGCTCATCCACCTTTTTCGGGACTGACTGAACTGACATACAATCCCATTTGTTGCCCTTCCTGCACGGTGGCAAATGGTTATGCAAACCCTTGGTCTTGATGATTACGTTCTCAAAGGTCATCACACTGGATCTGCAGTAGCCTTTCCTCCACTTGACGCACCGGTAATGGATCCGAGGCCCGTTCTCAATATGTCTGTTGTACCATGTCTGTTGTATATGAGGATGGGTTGCCCGCAGCGTGATGACTCGAAGTATAACTCTAGAAAACAAATAGAATGGGATTGATTACGGTGACGAAAAGTGTCCACATTCCTTAATTTTATTTAAACTTATTTATTCACATATTTACCCAATGATAGATTCTTCGTTTCGTAACAGACCCATGGATAGTTGGGAGCCGGGAGCCGTGCCCACCCTAGAAGGCCCCCCTGGAAAACAGAACAGAACAGAACCGCCTGATTGCTATTAGCTACCCAAAGTACTGTACGTTTACCGAGTAGGTACTCGTAAGGATACAACAATAAAAGAGCCATTAGCATCGTTAATCATGGTTATGTGTATTAGTGATTTTAACTACGACGTCGTCGTACGTGTGGACCCGGACCTTACAGCCGGGCCGACGAGCGTGCTTCACGCACCGCCATGCCTGCTTGCTTGAATGTTCGCCGCGGTAAATGTTGTATCTGTGCCCGAAGAGCAACAGGACCCGTCTGCCTGAAGTCGATGTCGTAAATTCCGGTATTACACCTGAAATTCGAAAGGTCATTATCGTTACAATTCTATGGTTTTCTTAATCAAACACATGTCAATTGGCACAAGATCATGTAAAAGCTTCTTACACCATCGGATGTCATCTTCGTCAGAAAAACGTTCGTGTGCTCATTGAAACCAACTTCAGAATATTTCATGTTAGTTTTGTACAAGGTATTAAAATAAAATGGACTAGGTACTGATAGTCCGACCACTTAACTCAGTCCTCGCCTGCGCGGCGCGCGGGTATGACGATAAAGGGGCGCGCGCGGGGTGCGGGCGCCGGGCTTTACCTCCCGCATGACGCCCGCTCCCCATTATCGTATTAAGCATAGCTTTGTTTAGTAATTATTTACCAATGGTTATTTAATAAAACGATTGAATCGGATTTTATTTCGTAGGTATATTACGTAGTATATTACAGAAGTTGGCCAACAGTGCACCAAGTCAGTCATGGTTGTGTTCGTTGTTGGTCTTGACGATGCAGCCCTCTATGGCGGTGACGGTGGCCTTGCAGTGCGTACGTGACTGCTGGTTACATCGCCATACGCTCTTCAGTCCACGCTGGATATGGAAGTTGAATCGCTTGTCTCCTATCACCACTATCGGCTTCCCGAACTTGGATTGGGTGAACACCGGCTCTGAAAATAATACTCGTAGTAATGATTACGACATTTTTGTTCCATTCAGCCAGACCTGGTGGATTGTACCGTTTACTATATATCTGAAGGATAGGCTGTGTAATAATCATTGACAAGCGTGAAATAAAAGCTGAAAATTTAGAAACGTTTAATTATGAAATTACATATTCTGCTACAAATAAAAACGAGACATCAATAAAGGCACAGACGTTTTGTACAACGTTCATAACTTAGTACGAGTATAGTACGATGTAACGAGATATAAATTCGTATATATTTATTACAATCTACCCAGCGAGTCGTGTCACAACAAAACAACAACGGACAAATGCGAGTCGGACCCGCCCACCGAGGGTTCCGTACAAAATGACAAATGTATAGTTTTCAGATTTTTCCCTGTACTTGTAGTATAAAACGATATTACTTGCCAAATTTTTGATTCCCTTGAGAGTGTCGAATTATACGTTTTTTGCAGCATGAACGGCCGTATTTTTTTACGTTAACTTGGAAGTTTATTTTTTTTACAGCGTCAAGGGACATTTGAGTATATGGTTTTAAAAGAAAAATATTTATACCGGTCCACGACGCAGTATCAGTGTATTACACAAGTACATGTAAATTTAGTGTAATGCTGCTGGCTGAAAACCAGCGCTGTAGGTGTCTGACACCTCAGCATAATGCTGAGCCACTGGTCCGGTTCGCTGCCGCAGAGACACACTTGTTTCATGTTTTATATGTCTTTCTTGTTTATTTAATTGTTTAATATGTTTGTCCTGTGTGTTTGTGAAAAAATGTATCTTACTTTCTTGACTCGATAAACGTTGGCTCTAGAAATTATGAATGTTTGTATGTACCTAATGCTTATTTACAATAAGCACCGACAGCAGGCCTATACCAATGTCATTTTGGCGCGAAATAACACTTCCTGGTGTAGTCTGGCTAGGGCAATGCCGTTTCATATTACGTTCCGTTCTACGTAGTAACATCATTTTATTGATCAGACACCGTTATCTTACGAGAACAATATTCCTTTGCTATTCCGCTAAAAAACGTGCAGGTCGATCAGCGGAGATCAAATGCAACTATTTGCGTATAAACATGCAAATAATTACAGCAAACCACCACCAATAATGAAAAAACCTCGACACGTGTTTCGCCTCTCTACGAGGCATCATCAGGAGATGCTGGCAGGAGATGTTGCTTGCGCCACGTCCACTGAGCAAATGAGCCGTCTAGAACCGTCAGCCCTATTTATAGTCTGACCCCCCATACTACCATGCATGCGTGAATTAGACGGAAAAATACGTAACAGCGGTGATGACGCAACATTCAACTGTTCATTAATAATCACGCCTCTATTGTTGTACCTAATTATTTCTAATTGTTCTAGAACACTTCCACCTGCACGTTTTTTACCGGAATAGCAAAGGAATATTGTTCTCGTAATATATCATGAATTTCCGCAAAGTAACGCCTGATTCAATAAATTATTAGACACCGTTATCGTTATGAGAATTTTAATTTAACTATATTTTGCTAACACGACGAAAGAAGTAATCCCATTGCAAAATATGAACTGTTTTATAAAATATTAATCTGCAATCATGTATACTCTACTTAATCCTGGCTTGCCGGCTATTTTTTTTTATTATTATATCGTATTATTATTTCCAAAATGGATGGTTATTTCAATAACAAACATAGAAACTAAAACAATTGTAATTTTTGATGTTCAATTATGTGGTCCATCGACAATTCTATCCCACTCTATGATTGTGTATTGCGAAAAAAATACAGCTATCGTCATCACTTAGGCAGTGTACCTTCTGTACCTTTAGGTACTATTAATTATTCTGTGCCGACAGAAAGAATTCCTGCGGGTCAAATCTCGTGGTAATGCTTCCTCAATTTCAAACCAAAACGTAATACATATCGTTGCCCACCTGGACGAATTGTACAATCACCTCGTTTGAATGTACTTCCAATTAAGTAATAAAAAGGCCTACTTATTTCATTCTTCG
Organism: Epinotia nisella; assembly: GCA_932294315.1. Lineage (NCBI taxonomy): Eukaryota > Metazoa > Arthropoda > Insecta > Lepidoptera > Tortricidae > Epinotia > Epinotia nisella. Next base: position 27,952,783 of record OW028675.1, on the reverse strand, counting down.
TTTTTTTTTTCGTGTAGTTCGTGTGCCACTTGCACCCGTTCTGACGCGATCGCTTACCGTGTGAAAATATTTGGCTTGTGTCCTAAGCATTTTTACGATGTCATTCGAACCGGTTTTTGGCGAGGAACAAATGTTTGTATGAGAGCAACTACAATTAAAGAACATAGATACCCAAAAAAATGAGTTACAGACGGACCTCAATGGCGGCAGCTTTATACTAATTGACATGACGTATGACAATCAAGTATGACGTCACGTTTGATATTTGTACTAATCTTTGTATGGAAAATAGCTGTTTCGGTCGCGAAATACTGCGTTTACGTCCAATGGTCGTCATACATTTTGTTTTTATAAAAGCGTAAGGATTCTCTATTAGTAGCTTTGAATCTTGTGCAATAAAAATGCATATTTATTCAAAAATTTCGAGGTCCCTATCTTTTTACAATTCGAATTATATTGTGTAATTTATATGTACGTTATTATAATAATTCGATGGTTAACTATTCATTTAGTAACACTACGTTTCAATTTTAACATAAGGAAACTATACCTACTATTGAAATGTGATTGGGATGTGAAAAGACATGAACCGAATTGAGGCCTTAACCTCCCGTTTGCCACGATATTATTTTTGAATAGTTTCCTGTAACGCGGGTCCGCATTCCAGCGTGCGAAAGATTAAAGTCCACCACAAAAGAAGCTATAATATATATTAATAAACTGAAATATTTACTATAGAAAGGCATCCAGCGATATAAATTCCACACTACTTAACAAAATCCACATACGCAGCTTTTATTATTATATTTTTTAATATCATTGCTCTTGAGTTTTGAGTAAACTTAACGCATCACTGAAAATAAATGTAAACACGTTTCTTCAATGATTATGATCGTTTTTTTGGATAGTCTGGTTGTGTAACATGACAAGAGTGGCTCTACAGCCGTAGTGACTTTGTTTCACACATCTCCATATAGACTTGCAGTTCTCTTTCATCTCTCCGTGGCGCATATTGTAACGGTATCCTCCCAGCAGACAAACGGGATGTCCCATCCTTGATTTGGTAAAAACTGGAACTAAAAATAAACAATTTTAAACTGAGATGACCAATAACCTCTAAACTTATAAAATTCATGCGCGTTTGACATTTTCTTTTAATATATACATGCAATATATTAAAGATTCGATACACCTCAGTACGAATATAAATGTATTGTCTAACAAAAAATATACATTTAACCAATAAACTTAACGATTATTGAAGAAATATTTTATAACAACCATCTAGTAACGAAGTCTCTCAGATATCACATTAAGGCTGGATTCGACCAAACCGACCATAAAAAGTCAAAACTGTGTGTGTGTGTGTGTGTGTGTTTTTGTGTTTGTGTATGGACTAATCCTGGAACTCTGTTTTTGATTGCTTGAACTGACACTAAGAATGATTATGTTCGTGTTTCTTGAAGGCCATTCCTGCGACGATGGTGACAGTTGCCCTGCAGTGGTACCTGCTCTGCTTCACACATCTCCACTGAGACGAGCTGCTCAATGTGTCGCCACGGGAACGAAAGTAACGATATCCTTCTAGAATACACACTGGATTACCCATCTTGGATTCGGCGAAAGTTGGCACTAAAACAGGGAAATTGTTTGATGACAAACTAGTGCATTGAGGTTACGTAGAATGAATATAATAAATAAATACTCAAACCGATTTGAAAGCACAAGTGAAGTAAAAATATGAAGAACGCAAAATGGGAGAAATAATACGTTTAGTAAAAGAGAAGGTGTGAACGATAGATATTTTTGCATGGGGCGGTGTCAGCTTTAAAACTAAGCCACAGAAATCGTTTCTTTTTGGGCGACATGGTGGCAACCAAGAAAGTTGCCGAGCATGTGGCTACCTAAATTTGTGGTTGGCACCGACCTCAACAATAATACCTACTTGTTGGCGTACATACGAAGGTTGGTTGAATACGACAAAATCAAACAAGGTAAGTAAGTCATCATTTTCTAATCACTTAGAACCTTAATCTTTTAGAACTAAGAAAATACAAGTTTGGCCAAATACATGGATAATAAAAATAGCGTACATTAATGTAGAATTACTCCTTGCTTAATTTTCCACCGACTTCAGTCGAAAGACAAAGCTTTGTATCTATGATCATGTTTGCAATTGTCAAAATTAATTAGCTATGGTTATGATCATTCTTGAGAGAGATTATTTCATCGCCGACCATGGTGACGACCGCTTTGCAGTTGAGTCGGCTGGGCTGTTTGATGCATCTCCAAGTTGTCTTCTTTGCACCGCTGTAAGAGAAAAAGTATCGCTGTCCTTCTAAAATTAACACCTGCTTTCCATTTCGCGTAGTGTGATACACTGGCCCTAAAAATACAAATTGGACATTGGAGTTATCCTTCACTTGATGATTGGAATAGATGTAATTTAATGTTCCAGCATATAGATAAACCCAGTTTATCTTTATGCTGGAACATTAAATTAAAAATCAACATGTCACAAAGTTACGTCTAAATGACCCAATACACGAACACTATCCACACCATCACTTTCTTTTAAACTACATATTTGCTAGTAAGAATTTACGAGAAGATGAGACTTTATTATTTTTTCTACTCTTATGTATACCATTTATTTATAATGAAAAATAATCAATCCCACACCACCCATTTCCACAACGCAGGTTTCGTCAATACATCCAAACAGCAAATATCTGCAACATGCTTAGTCAATCATCTACAAATCATAAATCCACCACAAGTTTCGTCAACTACATTTAACATTACCACCAGTTCATACCACACTCCGATACTCACCCGGACCAAACGTGCCATAAATACCGGCAGCATTACCACGCTGAATGGCCAGTGACATTCGTTGGACCAGGTAAGAACCAGAACGAGGGTCGCAGCCCCTTTCTCTCAAGCGCTCTTTGACGAACTTCTTGGCCTCAGTACACCAAGGCCCAGACGGTTCAAGATTGGCATATTTATCGTGCTTACATTTAGCCGCATTTTCAGGCGCTGCACCCAGCTTTCTATTAACCGTGTGGGCGAGTTGAGTAGGAGCGAAATTACTCACACACGTAGCATCCCAAAGCAAGCTACGACCCTTTGCCCATGGAACCTGTAAGACCGTCCGGTCTCTTACCCTCTGTCGGCCCTCGGCTTAGGCCTTGGGGTTCCATAACACATGGCACGTTCCCCGAGACTAAAGCGCGCCTTATCAACTCATTGATAGCACAGTGCCTAGGTATCCTGCTGGCATATCGCACGCAGCTTAGGCCGTGGTATCTATCTGTCTCGACCATCACCCCACATCTACACCGGTGCGGCTCGCAAACCTTATTACCGAGTCTTAGAGCCACCGCCACCCGTAACGTGTCGTCCAATAAGATTCCTAACAATGGCGACGACAAAGCATGCAACCATGCACCAGACTCAGGTTCCCTGACAGCTTTCAGTCGGACGACGTCACTTTCAACAGCATTATGTAGCAGGCTACCATGTATTTATATCCCGACATAAAATATCGTCCCACAACCTTCGCGATGAGGGATTATCCGGCCGTACAACTCCGGCAAAACAAGATGACCATTCGGACAGATCTTCCTGTATAAAGTAATACACATATTGCCACCATCAAAAGAAAGGATTCTAGTGATAAGATCTGACGCCGCAAGAGAAGATTCAAGGAAAGCTACTATACCGAGACGGCACGAACAGCCAGACGCCACCGTATCTCGTTGAAAGTGACGTTGAAAGTAGTATCAACTCTTATCACTTACCTATGTAAGTAAAAAAAACGATTAATTAATTATTGGCTGTGTAAATAGTGACTGTGTGGATAGTCACTATTGCACACGCAATGTTTTTTAAACTGTTTATCAGTAACAATTTCTCTCACACGTTATACAACCTTTGCATAGACTGTTGGTTCAAATAGATCAGTAATGCAACATTTAACAGTGAGCCTTTAGCTCTTGTTTTAATTTTTAATTAATAGTAAATGGTTACCCGCTGCACATAATAATGGGTGATATCCCGTCCTCGATCCCTTTCCTTTAGAACATAATCGCGGAGGGTGGACAGCGGAACATTACGAGTATATTTTCTGGCAGCGTTTTGAAAATGACATTTTGTGATATACCACTTCTGCAACCGCTTCCTGCAATGTTGCTTCATTGTACCCCGGCCCCATGTTTCTGATGTGTGATAATAATCTTCTACGTGACCTAAAATGTGTGTAGTGTTAAAAACATTTGACGAATCCTGTGATAGATTTATGATTTGTAAATGATTGACGGATGTTGCGGATTTTTGCTGTTTGGAAGTATTTTACATGTCCCACATTAATGAATAAAAGAAATGTCTAAAGAACAACAGTTCGAAGTTATTCCGTAGCTATAGCAAAATCTCATTTGTTTGAAACCTTCCGCTAGGCAACATGATTTGCGAGTATAATGCATAATCAAAAGTAAAAAATAATTCATAATATGTCTTTTTTAGTTTTTATTCAAAACCAAGCAGAAAAGTATAAGTATGATAAAAAATACAATTAAAACATATATACATCTTATAAACGAATTAAAATTAAAAAGATCTATTTGAATTCCTAGCTGTATATGCTCAAATGCAAAGAATAGGTAAAAGGTGGTTTGTATAGAATTTATATGCCAAATGTACCTATTTTCTTTACTCCTGAGTTTAAGTATGTCATTGTTCAAACAATACCTTTTTGTAGTTATGGCTGGAGTGGATTAGGCATATGTACAGTAAGGGAAATGTATTCACGTACCACCGTAGAACCGCAATTGACAGGCCGCCGTCACTCAAACTCGATTTATATGTCACCTTATTGCGATAGGGTTCTACGGTGGTATTTGAATACATTTCCCTTACTAGTATGATAGTCCAGTCAGCGGTCGTGGTTATGCGAGTTAGTGACTCTGACGACGACGCCGTCCACGGTGGTGACGGACACGCGGCAGCCGACGGTGGTGGTCTTCACGCAGCGCCACACAGACTTCACCCCATTCGCACGGAACAGGCTGTAGCGCCAGGCGCCGAGCAACATCAGCGGCCGCCCCGACTTTCGGGGTGAATCCATGAACACTGGTGCTGGAAGTAATAAATAGTACATTACTGCAGAAGCCGGGAAAATTGCCGGCCAATTAGATATAGACGGACCAGCGGAGCGAGGCCAGATAGGGATACGAGGCTGGCAATTCTTTTTCACGCCAAAGTATGTATAGTGCTGTTCTCAAACATACATTGAAATAAAATAAAACTCCAAGTTTTGTTTTAGTGGCTGAACGCCCCGATGTTGGGTCACGAATTAATACTAAAACAAAAGCAAATCGCTTTGTTAGGCCTCCAACTTCGTATAAAATTCCATTACGAATCTCTCATCTCGCCGCGCCCGAAACGTGATAGGTACTTTGAAGCTTAGTATAATAAAGAATTAATCATGAATCTTTCTTATAGATGATTAATGTTGTTTATAATGCAATATGATATTATGAGATAAATAAATATCAATATCATGTTTGAGAAAACATTTTATCGTCATATGTCATCGTTTGAAAATGGTGTAAGTAAAATGCAGACTGTAATTAGAAATAAATTTATTACGTATTTAAGGACTAAGTACTTGTAAAATAGATAATCCAAAATGCGCAATTTAACAAGTTGGTAAGATTAAAGATTTCGCCTGCCCTGTGCAAGTAATAAGTTTTACAGGGTGAAAGCAGACTGTTTTTTTTTTAGTTTTTTGACAATATTATAAAACAGAAAATATATCATCATCATCATCATCATCAGCCTATATACGTCCCACTGTTGGGCACAAGCCTCCTCTCATGAATGAGGGAACGGGCAGTAGTCCCCACGCTGGCCCAGTGCGGATTGGGGACTTCAGATACCTCTTTGAATTTCTTCTCAGATGAAATAAAATGATATTCTGTGCATAAGTTCCGAAAAACTCATTGGTACAAGCCAGGATTCGAACACACGACTGCCGTTTGAAAGCCGCATGCCTGAATCACTAGGCCACCGTAGCTTACACAGAAAATATATAATAGGTGTAAATGTGTGTAAAAAACAAAATAAAACCTAAATTAGTCACGGATGGCCGGTATGACGTCCATTCGCCGTGACAATGACGCCGTCTATAGTGATGAGGGAGACCCGGCAGCCGCGGTACCACTGCGCGCACCGCCACGTCACCTTCGGCTCCTTCACGGTGCACCGGTTGTACCGGTGCTCGCCCACCACCAGGACGGGCTTGCCCTGTCTGGATGTCGCGAGGAAAGCCGCTGCAATACAGTAAACCTAATGACAATCGATGTTTGACAGATATATAACAAATTGCATTAACAAATGATAACCATAACCATACTTTTTCCGCACTTAGTCCTTAAAATTTAGATTATTGTGCGTGACGTATATGCTGCCAACTAGGGATCCAGCCAGCCTAGCTCGACTAGAAGCGCAGGGTCCTCCTAGTATCACCATAGGCTTCGGATTCGGATAGGATCCCGAATCAATTTCAATCGAGCACACACAATGCAAGTCACTGCGCACGATCAGAACTCAGTATACATCCCGACACTAGTGAAGCCAGCAATGCCAGAATTTTTATTCACTACCAGGATTCCACCGAAGAGGCAAAACAGGTAATTGAAATTGCATTCGACGGAGAAACGAATGACTGAAAAGCTAGCCGGTGGAAAACTTATTATTGAAAATCTAAGGGAGAGGTATTTAGGTGGATGTTGAACAGGCTGTTTTTAAAACACTGTGAAAAATACTGGCAATGTTTAATGTAAAAATAAACCTAAAAGCCATGCAAGACTGTATTTGTCATATAAAATTAACCTATTGTTTGTAAACACTTAATTGTTGTAAATCGACCGATACGGTTTTTTCGGATAAACTGGTACTGTGCTCCGTCGATCCTTGTTTCTCTCTCATTCTTCTGTTCTGGAACCATATCTTCAGGGCTTTGTCAGGTATCTGCAGTCGCCTCGCCAGTTCTTTCCGCGCTTGTACATCTATATATTTTGTAGTCACGTATATCTTCTCCAACGCTGACAGTTGTTCCCCGGTGAAAGCCGTGCGGTATCGCTTGGAGCTCTTCTTGACATATATTATATCTTCTGTGCCTGTAGACAACATAATAATGTTAGTAAATACAAAAATCATCTATATATATTATTTGTGTTCTATTGAAGTTCGAGTATAAGAACAATCATATTTTTGTAATTAAAAAGCAAATCAGGAAAATCACGTAAATAAAAATATTTTCGCACATTAATTTCAATATATTTATTTAAGAATTTTGAAACTATCTACATAACAAGTGCCTAATCACATATTAAATCTTGTTTTTTTTTTATAATTCGCAAGTGCGCTGTTTCAATGATTATGATCATCGTTTATTTTGAAAATGACTCCATCAGGCCCCGTTATAATGAAGCCTCGACAACCGGCGAAGCTTTGCTTCACACAGCGCCATCTCGACTTGAAGCCGGTGGTAGTTGCAAGGTTATACCGGTAACCGCCCAGGAGGCAAACAGGCTTACCGTACCGTGACGTCACAAACTCAGCCACTAAAAACAATCCAACCATTACGGGATGATACACCCAACATGTTTGTAGGTCTTGAAGTCTTGAAGTCTTGCACTGAGATTTAATATTTTTTAAATATTTTTATTTATAACCTATCCATAACGTTAGGAATAGAACAGACTTAACGTGTACTTGACCTCATAAATTTACTCTAAACAAGAATAAAAAATAATTTCAATAGAAAAATATTACTTCAAAAAAAAGTTTTTAAATGTTGCAATTAAACTATTATTTTACGTCATAAATTGCAGACAGTCACACATTCCATATATTCAAATTCAAATTCAAAATATTTATTTCGGACAACTTGATCCATATTTTGTTAGTATAAAAGTTTCGAATACAACGGACCTAAATTTAAGGGGTACATTTTTTTTATACCACGTCGTTGGTAAGCAAGCTTACGGGCCCACCTGATGGTAAGTGTTTACCGTAGCCTATGGACGCTTGCGCGTTCCCGACCCTTTCAGAATGTATATTCTCTGAAACCGTACGGTATGCGACCATTTAGGTTCCAGGGTGTGAGAATGAATGCCCTGCCGACGGCGAGCGGTGTGGTGATACAAAGCAGCCATTGGCATCATATCGAACAATTCATCGGAGCACAACCCGTTATACGAGGTCTCTCCTTAGACTCAACGTTTCGATACTGCTTGTAAGTTTGGGATCGTCCACGATTCGCACAGCACGTCTTTGAAGCGAGTCGAAAGGCCCAAGCTGGTATGAGGTGCTCTCGCCCAGAGATGACAGCAATACTCCACGTGGGGTCGGACATGTGACTTATATAAAATAATAATAATAAAATCTTTATTTTGGAGCATAAGACTCCATAATTGTTAATAACATGAAAAACAAAATATTAAAACTAAGTTAGTAAGTATATATGTAAAGCAACTAAATTAAATTAAATACAAATTAAAATACAACATTTCAGTCGGGACAGTTTAGGGCTACCCCTTTAATAAGTCCAATCCAATGTTAAAAAATTGGGCTGTCAAACCTATTGGCAAACACACTTAGAATGCTGATGGCACTCCGTCTAACTCGCCCCAGCAGGGATACGATTTTTTTGCGCATGATTGCTGGGAAACCGTCCGTCCGCGCTTCGCAAAACATGCCAGACGCACTGCACCTGCTGGGCAAGCCCATCAGCATTCTAAATGTGTTATTATACTGCACTTTCAATGCATTATATGCTCGCTTCGTATATCTCACCCACAGGCTGCTCGAGTAAAAGGATTGACAATATGCTCTGAAGAGTGTCATCTTAACTTCACTGGAGCACCGAGCAAACCTGCAGTTCAGCATATTTCCACGAACTGCCAGTGCTCAGCCTTCTCGTTATATATATTGGTCGTCCCTGAGATCATTGGTAATAATGTGACCAAGATATTAAAATTTGTCGACAACTTCCAAGGGCATGCCTCCAGCTTAACAGGCAGGCATATAATAAAAGTGTCTGTCCCGGGGAGAAGTAACGCTTTGCTCTGTTAAGCACATGGATGCCAGTTTGGCTTTGCAATCACATAAGACACTTCATAAATTAAAAAAAAAAATGCCAATAGAAAAATAACTCTTGACAATAATTTCAAGATATTTGTACGATCTTTTGTATCTCAAGAACTTGTAGATCGACGGATTTTATTACGGAATATGAATTTAGAGCGTTTTTTTTTCAAAAAAGTGTACATTAACATATTTTTTTCAGAATTCGATTTTTTGGGTTTTTGCCACTCAGAATCGTTGATACAAGAAAAAAAGTGTCCCAAATATTCCATTCCAGATCGTCACATTTTTGTATGCATTCTTTTTTTATTTATATTATGGTCGTGACGCACTCGAAGAAAAAACTTACATAGTAAAATCTGGAACATTTTTTTTCTTGTATAAGGTTCGATAGTATCAACGATTCTGAGTAAAAAAGACCCAAAAAAACGAAATCTGAAAAAAAGTTCATGTACACTTTTTTTGAAAAACGCCCAACTACTAATTCTTTTTAATAATAAATTAATATAAACCTAAGAAACGTCATTTTTTCATATGGTGGTACGAAGCCCTTCGTGCGCGAGTCCGACTCGCACTTGGCCGGATTTCTTTATACAATTACAATTAAACTATTATTTTACGTCATAAATTGCAGACCTGTGTACTGTGTATTGTCACCCACGTCTACTAAGTTCTGGCAGTTGAACCAGAACTTGTGAACGTTGACGAACTGGACGCCCTGGGCAGTCGAATTCGTCGACAAGATTTAAGAACCTATTATATCTACATCAATGACATTAATAAATATATAAAATGAATATCAAGGGACCATAATTAAATGGTTATGTGAGGGAAACAGTCTAATCCTAATAACACTAATAAGTCAGATGGCAGTCGCTTTCGTAAAACTAGTGCCTACGCCAAATCTTGGGATTACGTGCCAAAGTGGACCCTGAGTTTAAGGCTTTAAGGTAACCGGGAAAAAAATCTAGGAGAATTGGAACGGATGGTTATGTTGGTTATTTATTTTGACGACAGCTCCCTCGAGCGTGGTGACGGAGACCCGGCAAGCGAAGTTGGTGTATTTGACGCACCGCCACACGGTCTTCGCGCCTTGCTGCTTGTGGAAGTTGTACCGTCCGCTGCCCAGCAACATCACCGGCCGCCGGCCCTGTTTTGACGTCGTGAAAACTGGACCTAAAAATGTAATGCAACTGTAGTACGACTTCAAAGAGAATAGTCACTTAAATATAAATTTTATTTATATTAAAAAAAATATGAGTTTAAAACTTTTTCTTTACTGTTCATCGTAGTTTATTGTTTACATAGTCATAGATTAGGGCCAAAGATTGTCAAAAAGTAGAAGCCTTACGTAAGTCCACGCAGAACATGTACCCCGGCAATACTCTGAATCATCATCATCATCATATCAGTCGAAAGACGTCCACTGCTGGACATAGGCCTCCCCCAGAGAGTTCCAAATTGACCGGTCCTGCGCCACCCGCATCCAGCGGACTCCCGCGACCCTTACCAGGTCATCAGTCCACCTTGCGGGGGGCCTACCCACGCCGCGTCTTCCGGTACGTGGTCGCCACTCGAGAACCTTTGCGCCCCAACGGCCATCGGTTCTACGTGCAATGTGCCCCGCCCACTGCCACTACACATACTCTGAATACGAAGATTATACCATTAAAATATTAGTAGGATCATTTATAGCAGCCTAAATGTTTCGCTCGGTGGTTAACAAAGAAATTGTTCGTGATCTGCAACCGCACTAACTACGGCAAAACAAAAGCATAATTCAATGGTTGTGTTGGTTATGTATCTTGACGACGGCCCCCTCGAGCGTGGTGATGGACACCCGGCACGAGAATGTGGTGTACTTAACGCACCGCCACACAGTCTTCACGCCCTGCTGCTTGTGGAAGTTGTACCGCCCGCTGTCCAGCAACATCACCGGCCGCCGGCCGCTCCGTGACAACGCGAATACTGGACCTACAATAAAAACTCAACGCTCAAGTACAATTTCAAAATATATATTTATTAATATATATGATATATCTATAATCGAATTGTAACTTTCATGAGTCATGTTAAAATGCTATTAATAATTATACGATTAGACTCGCCTATTAAATGTCACTAAGGGAGTTCAGATCGTGCACTGGCAGTGCGTGACGCGACAAGGCCACGAGAACACTCAAGCCGAAGAAGAACTCCCGAACATTTAATACGTGAGATTAATCGTAAAATTATTAGTAGGTATTTGCTATTTGACGCAAATTATATTTTCTAGTTTACATAGATATAGATTATAATAAAAGCCAAAGAAATAAAAGTCTTACTTATGTCAACATTAGAGCATGCATCCCAGGATTTGTAGAATGGTGAAAACAAAGACTGAACCATCCGGAAATAGGCGACTTCGCGGTACTCAATGGTTATGTTTATTGTTTATTTTTACAACAATACCATCAATCGTGGTGACGCTGACTCTACAGCTTGTTTTTGAATTGGTTTTCACACACCGCCAAATTGTTTTGCCACCTTTCTGCTGCTTGTAGTTGTATCTCCCATCGCCCAACAACAACACCGGACGACCACGGTTTGAACTCGTCAACACTGGAACTAATAGTGAAATGCTATAAAAGCAAGCAACTATTTTTTTATTGCGTGAAAGGAACTACCATTTACTATGGAATTAATTCCTCACTTTTTTTACAATAGTTACAGTTAAAAATTCAACCAATATGCTTTCTGAAGTTAATAATTGAATTAAAGAAAAACCAAGCAAATTTCATTAGTTATTTTCACATTAACGCCCTCCACTGTGGTAACGCTGACTCTACAGCAGGTTTTTTATCGGTTTTCACGCATCGCCAGACACTTTTACGCCACTCTGCACCTACAAGCAGTATTGTCTATCACCCAACAACATCACTAGACCACCGCACTTTGTATTCGAGAACACTGCAAGTAATAGTGAACTACTATTTAGCTTGGAATTAATTTGTAACTTACAAAAAAATACACACAACCCCAAAGATAAAAAAATTCAAGCAATATACTTCCTGAAGTTAGTTATGTTCATTAGTAATTTGCACAACAACGCCTTCCACCGTGGTGACGCAGACTCTACATCGGGTTTTAGAGTTAGTCTTACAGTTTTACAGTTTTTGCGCCTCTCTGTACATTACCTTCCGTCGCCCAACAACATCACCGGCCCACCGAATTTTGTGGTGAAATGCAAAAACAAAAGTTTTACCATGAATGTAACGAAATAATTATTATAAATTAAAGTTAAGTATGTATTTTTTGTGATCATCATTTATTGATTGCAAACCATGGTGTACTTCAAAAAAAAGGGTAAAAACTGTTGTCGTATAACATGGATATATTAAAGCATTTTAGCGAACTTTACACAAAAAAAACATTTAGGTGTCTTTAAATGGTTGTTTAATATTTTATGAAAAATATATTTCACGTTAGCATTGTTTCTATCCTACTCCATTATAATTACTGTCTACTATCAGTTAAATATGTAGTAAACGACAATTTAATGATTATGTTGATTTTTTATTTTGACGACGACGCCATCCACCATGGTGACGGACACCCTGCACGAGACGAACGAGTTGGTCTTGACGCAGCGCCACACGGACTTGACGCCGCGTCTGTACAGCATGTTGTAGCGCCGGCCGGCGAGGATCATCACTGGCCGGCCGCGAGTAGACTCCGTGAAATATGGAACTAGAAAATAAATAATACGTCAATCGATAGTTCTGTAAAAATATCTACCTACTCTAAATAAAACAAACTGTACCTACAAACCTGTGTTTTTGGCAGCCGTGCTTTTGATAATGCAATAACCAAAACGCCGTGTTAACAATGACAACCTTTTGCTATACGGCTATAACGTGGTTTTTTTGTTAGTTACGGAACAACTAACTTATGTAGTGAGTTTAGTTTGAAATTGTATACTACCTTATATTAATTAGTACTCAGGCAAGCCAGATTCCAATCGAATCTGAATATGTCAGAATAGAGTCCAAGAAGATGTATTGTGCTACGAGTATGTTCGCGTAACCAAGCTATAAAACAAACAAAAGGCTTACACACATCCCATTACCCGTGCAGCGCCAATCACAGATGCGTCATAGTGCCACGGGCGCTTTTCGGTTGATATGGGCTTTAACACTGCCAAGAATCGCTACGCGCTACGCACGTAGCCGATCACGATACGATCCTCGTATGTAGTACAGCGTAGGCGCTAGGCGGGTTCCTGGCAGTGAATGTGTTAAAAGCGTTTACATACAGCGGTTTTTTGCAGCGCTACAAACGCGATACAGTATCGATACACGTAATTCTGACATGTGTGTGTGTGGCTGCCAAAAGTCGCCGGGTGTAACCGCTTTAAGCTGCTACGCTACAGCGTAGCGCTACGAGCGTGGCGTAGCGGTGAGCGTGTAAAAGGTGTGCTAGTGCTATGCGTTGATAATCAAATCGGATTGGAATAAATTGAAATTAAATAGTTAGTTGCAATATGGAGACACAGAAGGCGATGCAGCATGGTGACGCAAGCTCTGCATGCATGCTAGAGGGCATCTTCGCATCGACAGATCGTCTTTACGTCCTGCTGCTTGTGGCGGTGTAGTACCTTCCATCAATGCCATACACCAAGTTGGACAATAAAAATAAGAATATAACCCTTTTGAGTGTAACGTGGTGGAAGTAGGTACGCTATGTAGATCTAAGTGTAATTTTATGTTTGGGAAAATGACAGTTGAGTTGTCCTAACGCTCGTTCGAAAAGTTACGTATTTGCCCCTCAGCTTGTCGATTGTGCAACGTTTCGTACTTACGTCAGATAGATCTAAATTATTATTTTTATATAAAAACGGTTGATTTATATATAAAAAGTTACGTATTTACCCTTCTGAACTACGTTTCCTAGTCACGACACATAAAATCGTGTAAGTGCGAAAGAGGTAGCATTACACGAATGATTTATGACCCGACTAGCAAAATTATATTCGCATTTTTTTGTTACCGCTCCAATGTGGTTGTATAGAGAAAGTGTCAAAAGTCCATATCTCAAAAAGTAAACGTATACCTTGTTCGTATTTAAAAGATCTAATAAAAAACACAAAATAATGTTTTTTTTAACTTAAAAAAAATAAAACTAATAAAATTAAATTGTTATTACATCGACTCTTTTTCAGTGGCATCTAACAGTTTGTTACATCAACACGTGCGCGCCAGCTAAACAGTGCGGTTCGTCATCATCATCATTCATCATTCTTAGCCGTGATCGTTTTCCTTTTAAACTCATTATATGTACGACCGCCACGAATTTTTTCACGTATCCAATAGTAACCATTTAGCCGCCAGGGTAGGGGGGCACTTGACTCAAACAAAAATTAGGACTTTAAAACCCAATATCACGCAAACAGATCCCTGATTTTGAAAAATGGTTCAGACAAACCCGTACTATTTTTGAACAAGCTATCCAACGATACCCCAAAGAAAAAAAAACTACAGATTTTTAAAATTTTGTTCTGGTATTTTGTCGGCATGATTGATTTATACATTATATACCCTTGCCGAATCACAGCGTTTTATTCACAGACATACATTACCTTTTTAATATAACGTATACGTATATGACAAGGTATGGGTAGGCCCCCCACAAGGTGGACTGATGACCTGGTAAAGGTCGCGGGAGTCCGCTGGATGCGGGTGGAGCAGGACCGGTCAATTTGGAACTCTCTGGGGGAGGCCTATGTCCAGCAGTGGACGTCTTTCGGCTGATATGATGATGATGATGATGATATGACAAGCTTTTAACAATAAATGAAGAACAAAAGCATTATTTACTTCTGGTAATAAAACTATTTTGAACCCATTGTCAAAAATATTACCCTGCTATGTTAATTAAGTAAAATTATTTATAGTTTTAATATTATGATTATATTAAAACTATAAACCATTTAATATGCATAATTGCTGTCACTAAGGCCTTTGCCACACTGAATGCGTTCTGCGGTCTGCGGTCAGGTCAAATTGAATTTGTTCATACATAATGCGGGCTTGACCTGACCGCAGACCACAGAACGCATCCAGTGTGGCAAATTCTTAAAACGGTTCTTTATTAACCCATTGACTGCCAAGTACGCAACAGTACAGGTACCTGGTAGGTACAGGTAGTATACGTAATATTGCGTAGAAGGCAGTCAATGGGTTAATAAGTCTTACTTTTGATCTGATACTGTTGTTTCATTTTATTTCATGAGGTTTAAACTGTGGTAGCAACCCCTGATTTTTGTTAAACAATTCTGAAAACAATACTAGGAACGATTCTTATGTTAAATAAATAATGAAATAAAATGGTGCCAAGTTGAAAAATAATATATATGCATATATATATTGCAACGTAGGGTGGTCCCTAACAAATTAAACCAAAACCTATATAAATACCATTTACTAAATAAATATATTTAAATTACTCTCAAAATATTCCAGTAGTAGGTACAATGTACTTTTATTAACTAATTCTTGTACATTTATTTACGCCTAATCAGAACTACTACCGAAATATTGTAATAACTATAATTATTAGTGTATAACCTTATAAAACTCGATAGCTCATGTGGGGAAAGGGACACAAAAGGTTAACATTCACTATGTTAGGTAGCCTGTTTAGTTACGTCATCATCCTCCTCCCAGCTTCTGTCCCGTCTTTAATTTGTTTTTCTCGTCTTCTGTTTTCACTTCGCTGTTCTTCTGGATACAATATGATTAAAAAGTTGATTCAATGATTATGTTCATTAGTAATCCTGATGACGGTGCCGTTAACCGTGGCGGCGGTGACTCGGCACGCGGCCCTCGTGTACTTCACGCACCGCCAGATGGTCTTCATGCCTTGTATCTTGTGCATGTTGAAGCGCTTCTTGTCCAGCAACATCACTATACCGCCGCGATTGGAACTCGTGTAAATTGGACCTGAAATTACAATTATTCTTTAATGTTTGTGGATGCGGCGCGCAAGGGAACTTGTGGCTGATGTGACCTTAGGCTTGAGATGAAGAAAATACTTACTTATAAATCTCGTTTATTCATAATTTTATTAAATGTCCCATTTGCAATATTATTTAGATATTACATCGTAAATTAATGTAGGAGTTTGCCTTAAAACAATTCTAATTTAAGTATAGCATAGTTCTATTTGAAAATTTTCCATAATGCCATACTTATATAATCATTATCAGAGAGGTAATTTATCATTATTAACTTATTTTTCATTGTCTGTAGATAGGTATAGGTAAAAAGGTAGGGTTAAAATAAATTATTATGCAGATGACTGAATCAGGATGAATGTATAATAAGTAATAATTGAGTTTGACTAGACTTTTCTTAGGATAATCTAATTTGGGACTGGATCCCCGCTCTGGGTCCTTTCTGGTGCAAAGGTTAGCCATAGCTGTTCAGCGCGGCAATGCGGCTAGCGTGATGGGCACCTTTGCACCAGGAGGGACGCGGGGCGGGTTGTTTGACGTTTAGTTTTAAGTTTAGCATAATTAGTGTTAAATTTTTAGTTTATATTGAAATTGTAATGTTAAGTTTAAAGCAAATATGTGAAATGAATGAAATAAACTTCCTAATTAATTGAGACATTAATCACAATATGAGATAAATACGTGTTTTTTTTCGCTCTTACAATACAACACTCGATACTCGACTAACCGTCGCGGTCATATACACTTATATATAACATCAGCAACACACAATGACAAAGTCAAGCGACAGTGAGTTGGTTGGTTACTGTTTCTGACGACCACGCGATAGTCAAATCGCGACGTAGACTCGACAAGCGGTCGCAGTTATTTATACACATAAACACACAATAGCAAAGTCAATTAATGGGGATGCCCGTTACCGATTCTGACCAAGAATCCGTTATTATCGCGGCGGAAATTCCACAAGCGGTCGCAGTTCTTTATACACGCGACGGAAACGCGACAAGCAGTCGCAATTATTAACACATCCACGTAAACACACAATGACAAAGTCAGTAATGGGTATGTTCGTTAGTAATTCTCACGACGACCCCATCGACCGTCGCGACGGAGACTCGACAGGCGGTCGGGGTGGTGTACTTGACGCAGCGCCAGATCGTCTTCGTGCCGTGCACCTTGTGCTTGTTGTACCGCCTGTGCTCCAGCAACATCACTATCCCGCCGCGGTTGGAACTCGTGAAAATTGGAACTAAAAAAAAATGCAGGTTAATTTCAGTTCATTGTCTGTTTGTGTGCTTTTAGCGGATTTGTTAGTGGCAGTTACAATGAAAAATCCGAATCGCCGTTATCATATATCACATTTTAATACTTTGTACACAATAATAAGAAAATAACGTTAGACACGCATAAATTAACAGGAGACATATAATCTGGCCATCAACCATTTCAACCTTGTAAAGCTGCTTAAAGTATACACTAATCCATTTCTTTTGGTTATTAGTGCTTGCATAAGAAAGATAGTATGATTATCTCAGCAATTCTGCACATTAGATGCAATATAGCCATTACCCTCCTTTTTTTTTTGACGATGTGAAAATGCTTTACGCATACCCCCGAACCGGGGAAGGCCCATTTGGGGGTTATGTGGGACTCTCTCCTCCCGCCGCCATCCGAGGAGCATACCCACTAAAAACACACCGGCGTCACCCGCATTACCGTTAAGGGGGGCGCCATGGGATCGCGAACATTCCACCACGACGCCCCCCAGGCCATTACCCTCCTAGCGTTTTTCCCTGTTGTACCCTAAAGGAGCTCAGGATCCACTTTGGCACCTAATACCAACATTTGGCGTAGGCTCTAGTTTTTACGAAAACGACTGACAACCCAGAAAACTAGACTTTCTTGGGATTAGACCGGTTTGACAATGTTTTCCTTCAGCGAAAAGCTAGTGTTAAATATGAAATGGCGTGGTAGGGTTCGAACCCACAACCTCCAGATTGAAAGTCATGTACCACTCGGTTACAGTAGCTCTCCAGCTCTCTGTACTATCGTCATTAGATGATAATTCAATGCGTGTGTTCGTTGGTGATCCGAACGATGACGCCGTCCACAGTCGCGACGGACACGCGACACGTGTTCTGCCTGTACTTCACACACCGCCACACGATCCTGCTGCCCCGTGTCTTGTGCTGGTTGTACCGCCTATCGTTCAGCAGCAGTACGGTTCCACCGCGTGTAGAAGTCGCATAAATAGGGACTGCAAAGAAGTACTTAATTATCACAAAGGTCTGAAAATAAACTATCGCTATCAAAATTGGCCGCAATTCCATTTGTATTAATTTACTGATGGAAAATCCCTAGAGATCATCCCTATGGTTTTTGATTATCCCTGTCATTCTGATTTTGAAAGACAGAAAAGTGGTGATATCCCTATGATATGCCGCGGACTTCATAATTATGTCATCGCGAATTGCGCCCATAATCACTAAAATGGAATACTGTCTCACCAATACCTACCTGATTAGCATAATTTATGACAAAATACTGTAATATGAATCAAAAAATGTCTAGAGCATTAGCGCAAGACGTATGGGAGACCACTTGTACCTAACTTGTATTCCATCGGTGATGTCACTGCGTTATCTTTTTGTTGACCTCCATTAGAAATCCACCGGAAGAACATTGAATTAATTTAAGAATTATTGTACCGTTTGTGCCCAAATAAACTTTAAAACATCAATTGTTATGTAGTTTAACTTTAGTTCTCTCTCACTGATACCGAACTGAGTAAGAACTCTCCAAACTCTGACAAGCATGAAAAATTAAAAAACTGTATCCCGACTTCGGAAAAGTAAGTATGAAAAATATTTTTATACATATATTTGAACTCGAAATTTTCTCCTCTTTGATTCTGTCTGTATTGTTACATCGACATCGACACGCACGCGCCAAGTAAATGGTGCGGTTGTACGTTTTTAAGTTGGTCAACTTTACTCGGTAACTAGTAATGTCTAAATACTTCGCCGTGATAGTTTTCTTTTTAAATTCATTATATGTACTACTGCCACGATTTTTTCCACATTTCCAGTAGTAGCCATTTAGCCGTCAGGGGGGACACTTGCCTCGAACAAAAATTTGGGCTTTAAAGCCCAATATCACGCAAATGGACCACTGAGTTGAAAAATTACTTTTAGAAACCCATAGTATTTTTGAACAAGTTATCCAACGATACCCTACACCTTACACCATGAACTAGCAATAAAAAAACCGGCCAAGTGCGTGTCGGACCACGCAAAACGAAGGGTTCCGTGCCTATTAAAAAGGTCGTATCGTCACAGAAATTTTACGGCACTTACGTCCTTTTCTTTGAGGAAGGTAGTTTTTCAGCAATATCTCGAAAACCTCTGAACCGATCTTGTTCAAAACAATTTTCGGTGAATGAAATTATTTCCATGATTTTTTCCATATTTTTAAAATACACCGTTCAAAAATTAGAGGGGGGGGACAGAATTTTAGTGACTTTCGGGGCGATTATCTCCGACCCTATTCACTTAATCAAAAAAAATGCTAAGAAACCTTATATTTATTTTGAAAGGCCTATCGATTGATGTGCCACACGGGGGGACACAATGAAAAAAATTTTTTTGACTTTTAGTTTTATGTATGGAGTGCACCCCTAAAAAATTTTTTTTTTTCATTTTAATTCCAAAACTATGTAGCGGCTAACAAAATACACCCGTCCTCAAAATTTTATTCAAATACACCTTATAGTTGTCGAGTAAAATGCCTGTGACATACGGACAGACGGACAGACGGACAGACGGACAGACGGACATGACGAAACTATAAGGGTTCCGTTTTTGCCATTTTGGCTACGGAACCCTAAAAATTAAGTGTAAGAATTACAGCGGACGGACGGACATGACGAAAATATAAGGGTTCCTTGCTGACTACGGAACCCTAAAAGGAGAAGGCAATTTAATGGTTTATATTTACGAAATAATGTTAGTCCAACATGATTTACACATAATAATATAATCAAGAGACATGAATATGACGATAACTCATCTTCTGTCAATATCGCGGATAGAATCGTGGCCCGGTGCACCCTAATCAAAGCCCATGAATTTGACCGGAAAGTAACTAAGCCTAATAAAATCACGGTTTCAATCATCAACTTCGTCTGGTTCGATTGTAAACGCACGGAATGCCGACGTGACCCGCGTTCGCATCGGCAGGTGGTTATGTTCATTAATCGTCTTGACGACGGCGCCGTCCACCGTGGTGACCGACACCCGACACCCCGCCCTCCTGTACTTCGAGCAGCGCCAGATGGTCTTCACGCCCTTGATCGCGTGCTGGCAGTATCGCTCCTCGCCCACTATCATCGTGGGACGGCGCCCACAATCGGAACTTATGAACACTGGTCCTAAAAATACAAAATACGGGGCGAGTTATCCAAATGGATTCAACAGAAAATATTCAGATGGTAAAATATTCACAGAAAAAAAACTTAACAGATTGATCCTCAGTGTGTCACTGACCTATTCGGAAATCTCACCTTGTGCTAGCAGATAAGTAACATTTTATGAGGACGATAACTAAAAAAGATGTTGTTTGTCTATAAGAAATTTATCGATTTTAAAGAAATATATTTTATTAATGTATAAACACACATCAATGTGCCCAATTTCGAAGAATACCAGGGATACTGCATTGTCATGTTGTGTGAATGTACCTACACATCACCTGCACCATAACTTTAACCTAGTTTTTAACACTAGGCATATTAATTTTCAAAACGACGTTATTATATCTATAGCACAGTGGAAAAATAAACCCGTGAAGTAGATGTCATACAAATATCGTTGATCTTAAAATAGAAAAATTGTAAATTCTAATTTCTCTCAAGCTGTTAAGAATTAATTAATCTGTTTATTAAAATTCCCGCTGCGGGACAGTGAAATAATTTATATTTTTGGCGGATTCCATTTTGCACATTTTGCCACATCCGGCAGGGGCTTGATGGGGCACTTCGTTACAGAATATGTGTTTTTAGAAAAACTGGAACTAAACGGCTTGTTGGTATTGAATTTATGCACATAAACTTACTATATTTTTTGAATCACGGTAAGTAAGTACACAATCAGATTCTATACAGATATCATGTGTGAAAATCGAATAACATTCCAAGATAAAAAATATTAGAGAGATTTTGCCAATCCTCGGTTGGTTAAGAACTTCCATATTTATTAAATTAAACTATTCCCAGTTTTATTTACAAAAATATACAAATATAAACTTATATCAATAAAAATACATCACTCCATGCATTTTACTATCGGTATCAGGTTCACAAAAAGTCACAAAAATACTAGCTATAAAGTCAACATGCTAAACAATATTTAATTTTTTAATCAAAATGAATAATTTACTAATTGTCCTCCACCAGTGGAATATGAATCATGACCTACTCTTTCCGCTCTCAAAGCAGGGATCGGAACCGCTTTTTTCAAAAGTCTCCGAAGTAGTCTAATATTTTGAATTATTTTAGGCTCTTAATGTATGAGACTCTATCATGTATTTAGGTAACATTTTCGTATTATTAGACAGCCTGATCAAAAATGATATTATAAACCAAAGAACGAAATTGAACGAAATAAAAGCGGTATTTTTGTATGGTGAGAATACCGGTATCCGATCCCTGTCTCAAAGAACTAGGGCAGTAGTTAAGGTATGAAAATAAAAATCAGTATACCAGTTTTGACAAAACGTTTTATTGAAAGGCAAATTAGTGATTCAGGTGAGTTCCATTTAACATAACAACGACTCCGTCAATGGTGACTAGGGACGCCCTGCACCCTTTGTTCCGCCACTGCGCGCACCGCCACGTAGACTTCGGTCGTAGTTCGCTATACAGGTTGTACCGATGACCACCGACCACCAACAGCGGCTTGCCTTTTTTAGAGGTTGTTTGTATGACTGCTGAAAATATTGCACGGTGCTTAAGTGTGATTAAGTACTTATTCAGCTGGTATAACTTTGTGCATAGACTATAAAACAATTCTTTGATCATTACTTTGCCCGTCTTTGAAGTTGTTTTTCTTATTAGGGGGTATATCAAATTTAAATTCAAATTTAAATATATTTATTTCAGACTCGTGTCCATATCATGTTACTAGAAATAAAAAAAACTTATAAAACTATGTTACATAGTTTTATATTAAATTATACACTCTTGTGAACCTCTTGAGCCCTTAAGTAGGGTATTCCAGTGTCTCCAGACCACGCAAGCAGGACTGTCCCAAATCAGCTGAATAAGGCTGTTGGAACTATCACGGACACGACGCATGAGGAACGCGGTTCCGTTTCTGATAATGATACTGAAACCATCGACCCGTGCCTCTGCAAACATCCCAGATGCGCTGCAGTACCGTGACAGTCCCATCAACCCTCTGAAGCCGTTGTTGTACTGGACACGCAGGGCATTGAGCGACTTTTAAAGTGTAGTTTAAAAGTCGCTCAATGCCCCCAAGAAAAGAGTTTTTTTGACATTCCCATTACAGCGTGCAAACCTACGTGACAGCATGTTACATCTAACCGCAAAAACCCTGCGTTCCCTCTCGACATCCGCATCATCCTGGAGGTTGTCGGTGACCCAGTGCCCGAGGTACTCAAACAGCGACACTCTGGTAAGAGGAGCCCCGCACAGCTGACTCTGAGGGATAGAGGTAAGAGCCTTGTTTCCCGCCTTTAAAAACGAACAGCTCACTCTTTTTGGTGTTGTAAGTACTTCAGGCCATGGCTCATCGCATACTCCTCACAAATCTTCAACAGCCGGACAATAGCACTGATCGCTGGGCACAGCAGCACCATATCGTTTGCATAACTAATATTATTTACAGTTGTGCCGCCAACTTACAGTTGAGCATCCAACCCGTGCTGCTAAGCCTAGCAATCAACCCATCCGTGTAAAGATTGAACAACCTAGGCGGCTTGTCTCACACCACATGTCAACCTGTACACGTCTGAGTGCGAGCCTGCCCATCTCACTTGATTAGTCTGGTTTGCATACCAGTATCGGAACATGCCAACAACCCCCCCTCGGAGTACTCGTACTGTCTTCCAATTTTTTCCACAAGATCTCATACGAGATCGGTCAAAAAACCAGGCGAATACGGGTTTTTTCCTCGGTATACGGTACTGGACGTTAAGCACACCTAAAACAAAGAATAGCACTCTCAGTTGATAAATTAGGCTTGAAGCCAAACTGAGCATCCTGTGACTTGATGTGCTTCGACAGCAACCTGTCAAGCAATCAGTCCAGCACCTTCGCTGTTACCGTCGCGAGGGATGTAATTTTAGCGATGGGCACCACGATAGTCTTCATAAGACTATTCGGAATGTAACAGTGACTCATGAACTAATTGAAAAACATTTTGAGTACCCGAGGTAGGTGATCACAAGCATATTGCAAGTGCTCTATGCTAAGGACATCGTGACCCGGCGACTTCCCTTTCGTTATAGATTTTATCACTTAGGTACAAAAAAACTATTAGTTTAAACTTCTAATAGGTTAGGTTTTAATCTTGATGATGTTGCACCAGGCAGCAAAATACCATCATCGGCATAACAAACTTCATGGAAAAACGGGGAGAACTATCCGATTCTCTTCTTTATGATTCTCGGTGAAATCTTGTTAATTTCATCGTTGTAGTTCCTAATGAATACGCGGTAACTGCGTCGCTATGCTAATTGACCATTGTGCGCCCAAAACCTCAAGACACAAATTACGAGGTGGGTTTAGACGAGAACATGGGGTGTTCATGCGTGGTTATGTTCGTCTTTAATCTTGATGAATTCGTCATTGTATGTCCTGATGGAGGCGCGGCACCCCGTCGACCGCCGGGTGCATACGTAGAGCCCGCGCTCACCCTTACTGCTGCTGTGCTGATTAAACCGGTGTCCGCCTAGGAGCACCAACGGTTTGCCGAACTTCGACATCGAGAAGACAGGTACTGTGAAAGAGGAAAAGATGTTCTAATAGATATAGGTTACTCATTTATATGATACATATGGACTGCGACTGTTGCTGCGCCGGATAAATCTAAGTTCGCGGACCACGGGCTTACCGAACATCGAATACAAGGGAACTGGGTGTTCAGGCATGGTTATGTTCGTCTTTAATCTTGATTATTTCGTCGTGGTAGGTCCTGATGGAGGCGCGGCAGCCTGTCGCCCATCTAGTGCACACATAGAACCCACGTTCGCCCTTGCTGTTGCTGTGCTGGTTGAACCGATGGCCGCCCAGGAGAACGACCGGCTTGCCGAACTTCGATATCGAGAACATTGGAACTGGGGAAAAGGAAACGAGGCAAATACAGCTTGGATACTAATATGATACATGATACTAGTAAATTATGAATACTGCAAATGTTAACCGTCAATTAAAACGAACTTTAAACCCGCTTACGCGAAAAACCTGACAATCAACATTAGCAATCATTTACTGGTACACCTCAAGTGATCTCTTAATCAGCAATCAATTGTATATTGAAAAACATGAAAAAATCCCATTGAGACCCTTATTGAGAAGCTATTAAGCTATGCCTTGGTAATATAAAGGTACTTTACTTACATAGATGCCGTGCTAGCCTAGGCTTTTATAAATAGATTGTGATTTATTATTACAACACACATAAGTAAACGCACTTCATATTTTAGAATTTATTTATTTGTAAATACCAGTGCCTTGGTGCGGATATTGTAATATTTCACAACTTTTTCTAGTGAGAGTGCTTGTTTTTCGTCTTAACGATGCAATTGTCGACGGTGACAACGGTGGCTCTGCAGCCCCTAGCGGTGTGGGAGCACACCCAGCGTGCCTTTGCCCCCTTGCTGCGGCAATACTTGTTGTAACGGTACTCGCCTATTTGCAGGACTGGCTTACCGAATCTTGAAGCCGTGAATGTAGCTTCTGAAAGTATTTATAAGTTTGAATAGTGTGAATAAGTACAACTTCAACTAGCTACAACAAGTAGCACTGGAATAATATACAGCGCGTGGATTGGTCACTAACAGTAACCGTCTAGCTAGAAAATAACAGTTAAAGTTCAGTAGGTAATCGCAAAATACAATGTATTCTTAAGAACATACAATTTCTTATGTTTTCTACTTAATAATTCTTTTGTCGGCGAAGTTGACAACCACGCATATTATTAATATTGAACTTGGCTTCCATTTTCACGTTAATGTTTTTGGTGGGATATCATTACTTATTGTAAAGTATTTTTTTACAAAGTATTGCTTTTCGCGATGTAGGGACGTTAATTGTTAAATAAAGGGTTTACATGGTACTTAATCCTCAGCTCCGCTTGACCATACGGTTGCGATAGACGAGAGCATGAAATAAATAGCTTAGGAACCATATTAATGTAATCGAATCGCTGCTCGTGCTCATTCATCATCAGCTCTACTTCACCAAATATTCAGTATGCAGTATTCAGTAATTTATTTCTTTCATAGGTACATTACATAAGGTGGTATATCAAAACAAGATCTTGCATTCTTAATTAGCTTAATAAGTAACTAAACGAATTAAATATAAATAAGTAATACAACATTTTAATAATAATAATAAAACATTAGGTGTACATTGACTGACTTACCTACATGAGATCTTTGATTTTATTTTAATTTTAATATGTCATTACTAGGCATTAAAACTTTGGAACCATCGCCTGCTTGGACTGTAATTCAGTTACTATTTTAGTTGTTATAGTCTTGTAGGTATTCCTCAACTGTGTAGTAAGTTTTGTCCACAAGAAATTGTTTTAGGATTTTTATGAACTTGGTTTGGTTGGGCTCCTTATTGATGTTGCTTGTATCAAATTTAACAAAATAAAAGTTGTACTCAATCACGTGTACGTCCTTTATCCACGGCGGATTACATGCAGACCATCCAACAACAAGGCTGGAACGATTACTTGTGATTATGTTGCCTACAGAAATCCGTGATGACTCCGTCGATGGTGTAAATGGTGGCCTTACAGCCCGAGGCGACCTTGACGCACTTCCAGCGCGAGCGGGGCCCCTTACTGCCCGTCCATTTGTTGTACCGGTACGGCCCGATCAGGATGACAGGGTTACCGTAGCGGGACGTCGCGAACACCGCTCTGCCTGTTGAACAAAATAGAATAATCTACACCAATATTAAAGAGGTAATGTCTGTGTAATGTAAGTTTGTATTACGCGGGCAGAGCAACACGGGACGTTTAGCTATTCAATAATTTCAATGTCAAAGTTTACACGTGGTTCTGGTTCACATAATACATCTACACTGATGCAATATAGTCCTTGTTAATAATACATGATGATGACATACTTCAAGCACCATAATCTAGAATATATACATTTGGACTTTCGTCAGAAAAGTAAGCATTTTGTCACGAGAATCGTGAGTAAAAATTTCGTTAGAATATATGTGTGTTTACTTTTATAATGGCTTACTCAATGCATTTATATACTGACAACGTACTTAATAGTTACATCATATTTAAAACATTACTTTACACGAGCCTGACGCGATATTTATTTACTTTTATTTCTGACGTTTCGACACGGGTTGCACCGGCCGTGGTTTCAGAAGACTGACGTCTCCGCAATCATGCATCATGAGATTGATGAGGAATGACCAATCTTTTCAACCTATGCTTACACATCTCTTAATCATCATAGGAAACTTATGGACTGGAAATAGAATTGTGAAAAAAATTCAATACCTACTTAGATCATACTTATTTTATTATTAGTGATATAAATTTATTTTTTATGCTAATGATTATGTTCATTGCGGGAAGCTACGATGACATCGTTACAGGTGATAATATGGGCTTTGCATCCGCAGGTACTATTCTTAACACACTTCCAGCGTGCCCGCGAGCCTTTGCTACCGGTCCATTTGTTGTACCGGTAGTTTCCAACCAAAATAACCGGTTTGCCGAATCGAGATATTGTGAAAACCGGAGGATCTAAAAACAACCATTCATTTTATTATGTGATTTCAAGACGCGTTGTGTTTATCAAATATGTCTATTATGTTAAATTTTAACGCATTGTCCATCAGAGTCGTTCGACGTTTTAAGCAAAATCAACTCATTCATTGGACTATGTTCGAGATTTGAAAATTATCGATTACTTAGAACAATATCGTTATTTATTAATACTAAAATTATGACGAAGTGAATAGTCCACAAGACTACATTTTCGTTTTGACTGTGGAGTGAAATTACCAACTATTTTGTTATCAGCTATGTACTTTTTTTAAGTCAATGGTTATGTTCATGACGGTAAGCTACGATGATATCGTCACAGGTTATGAAGGCCTTACAACCAGTAGGTACTGCTGGATGACTTCACTCATAGCCACCGCGCGCGGGGTCCTTTGCTGCCAACCCATTTATTGTACCGGTAACCTCCTATCAACTATCAACATTACCGGTTTACCACGCTGCGACACGTTATTTCTGGCTAATCTGATGACAAGGAATATTTTTATAATACTCGAGTACTTAATTGGTTAAACTAAAGCACTAGCTGAGTAGGTATGACTTTGGGCTTCACTGTTATAATATTACAAAAAGAAAGGTAATAATTGTCTTATAGTAATTATATATTGGTGTAAACCCTTCTTTAATGCAAATAAAAATTATAACATCTAATGCCCTGTAGAATTTATATTGTTAATGGTTATGTTCATAACGGAACGCCAGGATTACATCATCACAGGTAATAATGCTGGCCTTACAGCCCTCTCTGCTGTTCTTCACACATAACCAGCGCGCGCGAGGACCTTTACTCCTAATCCACTTGTTGTACCGGTACCGCCCCACCAATAAAACCGGTCGCCCGAACCGGGATGTGGTAAATACTGGTACATCTGATGACAATCATTGTTAACTGGGATAAAGTTAAGAATTACTAATTTTTTGTTTATATGTTATAGACATTGTTTGTAGTGTTTGTTTTGTGTTGTTTTTTTTTTGTTACTACTAATAAACAATTAAAAACTTTAAAGGAAAAACGAAGTTTAATAAAAATATTGATAAATGCCTCTAAACATTCAATGGTTATATTCACAATGGGAAGCATAAACAGTTTCCTAGTAGGTGATAAGATAACAGCGGCCTTACAACCGTTGCTCCTGTGCTTCACGCACAGCCAACGTCTACGGGGGCCATTGTTCATTGCTACCGGTATTACTAGTGGTCCACTTATAATACGGTAGCATCCCAGCACCATTTCCGGGTTTCCGTACCGAGACTCCGTGAACATCGGCAGATCTGATGACCAGAAAAAAGTTTAATGCTACACGAAACGAATTGAACGATATTTAGTTTAGAAATACATTTTAACAAAATATTTTGATTGGCTTATTTATTAATATTGGAGGCTCAATATCACGAATAAATTATCTTCATAAAGTCAATGATGACGGCGGCTTTGCATTCTTTATTGCCCGATGTGTTCTGGCATACCCAGCGCACTTGAGGAGATTTGCACCTGGACCATTTGATGAACCGGTAATCACCGAAAATCGTTACTATCTTACCTCTCCGGGACATCGAAATGAACGACTGATCTTTTCGATGTCTGATGACAATGTTTATTTGAGGCCTGTGTATCCCATTAATTATAATATTTCATTTATCACATTTACTGCATATATACCTACATATTTTAGTGGACACAACTCAATAATGAACTGTTAAAGGTCACGAGAGTCCGATGGATGTGGGTGGCGCAGGATCGGTCATTGTGGCACTCTTTGAAGCAAGGCAATTTTTGGCCAACTGGGACTATTCTTGCCAATAGGCCTGATATCGTGCTGACAGATCGATCGAAACGGTAAGCAGTGTTCGTCAACATCACCATCTCCCATGACGAGAACCTCGTGCAGGCCGAGCGAGAAGGACAAAGCCAGCAAGTACCTAGACCTGGCTCACGAGGTAACCGCTATGTGGGACGTTGATTCGACGATCATCGTCCCGAGAGTCGTTTCGGCGAACGAACGGTTTAATAGCGAAGAGTCTCGACCGTCACCTTAAGAGACTCTCGCTAGATGGCTGGGTCAAGGGTCACATACAGAAGGCGGTACTTCTGGACACGGCGCGGATAGTCAGGAGGTTCCTCTCTCTCTGTCGCCCTGACCACCGGTAGTTTAGGCCCCGCCTCGCTGCCAGCAGCACCCTAGGTTAGGTTTTTATAATGATTTTATATTTTGTATGTATAGTTTTATATTTTACTTTTTATATTAATATTGTAAAAACCTAATCTAATAATTCAAGTAAATAAAGAAATATAACTTTTATAAACGTTCATTAAATTAGCCTTACAAGTCTAGAGTTTCCTTTCATGCCATTTAACCGTTGGTAAGCCAAAAGCGCAATTGACACAAATGACGGTTCATGAACTTAACTTTATTATTATTTAAATAATAAGTCTGAATAATTTACACGTGGTTTTATTTCGTTTAGTGTCCCTTACAATTACCGAGATTATCGGCCATGTCAGATAAACGAGCAGGCAAAGACAAGATAAGGTAGGACTCTAAAAATAATATAAAACGAATTCAACAACAATTGGGTCGTAGACAAAATGAAAAGTTTGTACTAGTATAAGAAGTCTAAACAAAAATGATAATTATTCAGTGGTTGTGTTCATGCATGTGTCTAACAATGACATCTTCCAGCGTGACCAACCTGGCTGGACAGCCCTGGTTCCGCTTCACGCAGGTCCAGGACGATTTGGGCCCGCGGCTCCCGCTCCAGCGGTTGAATCGGAACCTTCCGATTTGTATCGCCATGTTTCCGGATCGGGTTTTCATGAAAATCGCTTCTGGAACACAAAACACTTTTGATAATTTTCATTGGAACTGGAACAAGTTCAGATTTAATGGGGATGTCAGTTTCTCAATCAATATTTTATGTAGGTAGATGATGATGATAAACGGTCGCGATAGAAATCAAAACGAAAATAAGATAAGCAATATTTGCATAAATATACAAAACTTGTGAATATTATTAATACATAGTCCTTATTCCTTAAATTATAAAATGAAAAAAAAACATCCATAATTTATTTGTATCGTTTCTCTCTGTAACTGCTTTGTTTGTGTGAGGTGTGCAATAATAGTAGATTGTATGACAAGGGGCTAAAATAAGCCATATTACCACGAGATGAATATTTTCCCGAGCGAAGCGAGGGAAAATAATTCGAGGGGTAATATGGCTTTTAGACACTCTACTTTCCACATCGACTGCGAGAAAATAGTAAAACAAAGATTATCCACCCACAATCAATAACAAATTTCACTGCGAAGAGTTTGTTCAATTTAGCGTGAGGCGTTTTCTTTTTTAATGATTTGGAATTAGGGACTAAAAAACACCCGATGTTTGATTAGTCGATTTTAATATGTAGCTGTATTCTGGTTGGTTGATAGCAAAGAGAAATGTTTTTTGAAAGAGTTGTGATTGGTGGATTTAAATGATTTGGAATTAGGGACTAAAAACACCTGATGTTTGATTGGTCGATTTTAATATGTAGCTGTAGACATTCTGGTTGGTTGATAGCAAAGATAAATGTTTTTTGAAAGAGTTGTGATTGGTGGATTTAATATGGTGAAGTGTTTTGATTGGTCAAATTAAATGTGTTAAAATTCATAAATATGTATATGTACAAATTATCAATGCCCATATTAATCTACGTAATTAAGTTTACAGAAGCAGGCGGAACGGAGTACGGTATGGTACAGAGTTTAATAAGATTGCTAAAGACCGTGGTCCACATGGCTGCCAAATTTTACGAAAATTGAATATGAATATGTAAATCGCCCAGAGCATTTTCGTAACTAATCCAATGTATGCATAATTAAACAGAGAGGTTCTAAGAATATACTTTTTCTATCATTATTGCACAAAATAAGAGAGCTTATTGTACAAGAGCGGACTTAATGTCATAAAACAGCAGCAAAGCAGGTAAATTGTAACAATCTAATATTTTAAAATAAGTAATGATTATATTTTACATACCAAATCTTTTTAATAAAGAAGAAACTATGTATTTTCAAGCGAATACAGGAAACGGAGGTGTATACTATTCTGCAAGTTCGGTTTAAAGAAATTTTATTTCTCATAAGAATATTTATAATTC
Organism: Epinotia nisella; assembly: GCA_932294315.1. Taxonomy (NCBI): domain Eukaryota; kingdom Metazoa; phylum Arthropoda; class Insecta; order Lepidoptera; family Tortricidae; genus Epinotia; species Epinotia nisella. The sequence continues at coordinate 27,921,423 of OW028675.1, read as the reverse complement.
ACTTATATGAGAATTAAAGTAGGTACTTAAGTTAACATTGTTATCGTGAGCGTATGTATGCGTGTTTACATTCACACAATTAAAAGAATAGTAGGTATGTCATGTCTTGAAATTAAACACTCGAATTAATTAATGAGGTTTATTCCGTTTCTCTTAGACTCTAATTATATTGCGTACTTAACCGCCATCTTGGACAAGAGAGCGAGAACGAGAGAGCGAGGCAGGTATATTAATTTAGGGTTACCACACTCTCCCCACCTAAATCCTTGCCGCTCCCCTTGTCCTTTTTCCTTCTCTCACTCTCAGTCTATCCTAATAGGCTTGTGACCTCCTGCCAAAATTGACAACGCAGTGCTAAATTATTGTAATAAAACACAAATTACAAAATATAATGACTCATAAAAAAAAAATATGGACCTTGAAAGTCCTTGAAAATCGAAGGTCACGAGCCTATTATATATAACAATATATATTATCTACTTAATTACAGTTACTGCAATTTAACAATTGATTTACATGTCTTTTCCATTTACACCCATTTATGTCTACAATGTAGGTAGTGTCGGGTACACATTCCTCAACGATTATTCCTTGTATCCAAGGGTGATGGCCCTTTCTGTAGTCTCTAGCCATGACCTTTTCTCCCACCGTAAATTTAATGCTTCTATTTCCCGAGGCAAATTTACTTTGTTTTTCTAACATTTCTTGCGTCTTTTCGACTACTGGTGGAGGCCTGAAAAGAGAAAAGCGAGACCGCAGTTCTCTATTATACATTAGTTTAGCAGGAGTAATGTTTGTTGTGGCATGAGGCATGCTCCTGTAGTCGAAAAGGAACAGATTAATCGCCGATTGGATACTGACTTTACTGTCTTGTTTAATTTTCAAAACATGTTTCTTAAATATCTCCACAAATCTTTCTGCCGCTCCATTTGTGGCTGGATGATATGGAGGAGAAAAGGTATGGTTGATTTGATTTGAATTACAATAATTCTTAAATTCTAAACTGGTCCATGATGGGCCATTGTCAGTTACCAAATGAACTGGAAAACCATGCCGTGCAAACAAACTCTTTAACACTTCAACCGTGCGAGTTGCAGTGATTGTACTCATTTCTATTATTTCTGGCCATTTACTGTAACTGTCTACCACCACCAGGTACATTTTATTGTAAAATGGACCACAATAATCGGCATGTATACGGTACCATGGAGATGGAGCTGGCGGCCATGCCTTTTGAATGCCTTTACTTGGGTTACTTCGATTTGATAAACAAGTCAGACAGTTATTTGTAATCTTTTCTATTTCTGCATCTATGCCTGGCCACCAAAAATAAGATCGTGCCACCTGTTTCATCCTAACCGTGCCGAAATGACTCTTATGCAATTCTGCCAAGATTGGTTGTTGCAATGATGTTGGAACAATAATTCTATAGCCCCAGAAAAGACATCCCCTGTCATAGCTAATTTCAGATTTTTTGTTAAAAAATGATAATAATTCCTTATCTAACATTAAGTCAGGCCAGCCATCCATACAATACCTTATAATTTTTGCTAAATTTACATCTTGTTTCGTTTTTTCTTGTATAGTTTTCCAATGTATCATATCTATTTCACAATTTTGTATATGATATACCATACTTATTTCTGCATCAGAACAGATGGGGTGCAGTTCTGTTTGAATGTTGTAAGCCGTAGTAGTAGTGCGTGATAAAAAATCAGCTGGATTTGCATTTGTTTTTATATACCTAATCTTGTAATTAAATGCTGACAAAAAAATTGCATAGTGTTGCAATCTCTTTGCGGCCATCTTAGGGATTGCCTTATTGGGGCCAAAAATGCGAACTAACGCAGCACTATCAGTTTCTAACTCAAAACTTCTACCATACGTGTAGTTGTAAAACTTTGTTACCCCAAATATAATGGCCATGGCCTCTTTATCTATGGCTGTATATTTTTTTTCGGTATCATTGAGTTTTTTACTTGCATATGCAATTGGTTTAACAACTCCGTTCAATTCTCTATTTGATATCACTGCAGCCAACCCAGTTTCTGATGCATCACAAGTCAGAATCAGAGGCAATTTAGGATTGTAGTGGTTTAGGTTTTCCATATTTGCCAGCTTATTTTTTATCATTACAAAAGCATCATCACATTGTGATGTCCAATTAAATTTGTTGGTTTTTGTACATTCATACAATGGTGTGATTACGCTAGACATGTCTTTCAAGAATCGAGCATAATAATTAAGTTTCCCCAAAAATGAACGCAACATAGTTATGTTGGTTGGGGGTTTTGCATTCAACAGAGGTTCAATATTCGTTTTATTTACACTTATACCATTTTTATCAATCCTGAACCCAAAAACATCAATATTCTTTTCGAAAAATTTGCATTTTTCCAATTTTAACTTAAACTCACACTCTTGTAATTTTGTTAGTACCTTACATAATGTAGCCATTGTATCATTCAAATCCCTACCACTAATATATATATTGTCTATAAAAACAGCAGTGTTAGGAATGTCAGATAATTTCTTGCTCATGAGTCGCTGAAATGATCCTGGCCCCGAGCTCACTCCATAAGGCAAATAATTGTACCTTACATAATAATTGTAATTGTGCTTTGCACGCGTGGGTTCGGATCCCATCCTCGTCGCCAATTGTCATGTCTTGAAATTAAACACTCGAATTAATTAATGAGGTTTATTCCGTTTCTCTTAGACTCTAATTATATTGCGTACTTAACCGCCATCTTGGACAAGAGAGCGAGAACGAGAGAGCGAGGCAGGTATATTAATTTAGGGTTACCACAGGTATTTAAAATTAACTAAATACAATTTATAGACATGCATTACATTTAACTTTAGTCGTAAGAAAATAAAAAATCTGTAAAGTATTTGAACTTTTAACGTTTAAGTTAATAACATATTCAATGAGTATGCTCATTCAAGATTTTGACGACAACATCATTCATGGTGACGAGTCGCGCGGGACAGGACACTTTCTTGACACAAATCCACGACACCCGAGGACCTTTACTGCGGCTCCACCGGTTATACCGGTAATTTCCTAGTCGTATAACCGGTTTCCCAAATCGTGATTTCATGTAAATAGGTATCAAATCTGAAACAATCCGGGATGCTCAAATGATATGTTACTATTTTGATTTTTAAATTAATAAATAATATATTCACAAAACATTATGCATTATTTACATGCATTATTCATAAATATAAATAAATATAAAAAAGCACATCAAAGGGTTTTATTGATTATATATTTTGGAGAGGGGAGATTTCGTTTTTAATTTTAATCTCGTTTCCCCTTGTTGATGTCCGAATTCCTTTGATGGTTGATTTCAATACCTACCCATGTGAATGATCACAGCCTTGACGATGATATCGTCGATGGTGACAATGAAATGAAATGAAATTAAATTTATTTTTCGTAACATACTGTTATAGGTCAAAACAATCGTGTTGTATACAGAAGTCATAGGTATTAATTTAAGTGTACATATAAATTCATTATAAAACCATAAAATAAGAATAGGTATATGGGTAATATTCTCATTACACTATAAGTCGTAAATTAAAGAAATCTTCATAATTATAAAAATTGCTTTCTTGGAGCCATTTTTTCAACTGGCTTTTGAAGCTATGGACGGATGCTGTATTTCTTAGCGTGTCGGGCAAACAGTTGTAGACGGACGGTCCCAAGAAGTATACAGATCGCTCCGACTTGAGGAGTTTATGTGAATCTGCCACCAGCCTGTTCCCGTTTATATTAACTTCGCAAGTTGTAATTGGGATTCATTCCCTTGCGCTTGAATACGTACAATACTTCATGAGTGAACACTGCCACTTGACATAGGTATAAGCATACTAGAGCGCTGTCGAGGTGGAACCCGAGAGGCGTGTGCAGGTCACATGCTGTATAGGGGCGTCACCTAAACACACTTAAACCAGTCATGCAGTTGCCCCACGACGTCGTTAAGAGCCTTCTCCAACTCTTGTTCAGTGGAAATTTTAACTACGTAAATATATTGGCACCTTCTATCGCCTGCGGGAGATCGTTCAAAAGAACGCTAAATAAGGTGTTAGATAAAACCTGCGGAACACCCATCAAGTTCTGCATCTCTGCAGACGAGACTTGCCCGCCATCGCCGACCAATGCGCGCGTGGCAGCCGGACCAGTTCTTTACATACGTCCACGACACCCGTGGACCCTTGCTGCAAGTACAGCAGTTGTACCGGTGATTTCCTAATTCTAAAAATTGATTTTGCACCTAGAACAATGGAATGAGATCGGTATATTCTAATCACTACGTGTCTAAAACGTAATTTATTATTAAAAGAAAAAAGTCGGGACATTCGGTTGCCAAATAGTTTTGTGTAAAAAAAACTTCTTTAATACAATATTAAAAGGTGCGGATTATATCTCAAATCAAATTAAATTCTGAAAATCGTCAAAGTCACCCAAGTTTTCCATGGGTAGACTAACGAGAACGACTTTTCCTTCGAGAACACATTGTATGTTACTGAGGTTAAAGCAAAAGTACTGACGTCACAGTTAGAATTTTCACACGCAAGACAGTTAGGATTTAACGCAGGTCCGGAGTTTGCAAGCCTTGCCGCCGTACAAGCGTGTTCAGCTTAAGAATGACATCATCTCATCAATGATGACAACTTAAGCGTTCGTGCAGCCGGCATTCTTCACACATATCGTCGGGACCCAGGGACGGGGACTCGTGCCTGTAGCGCCACTACTTAAATCGACTTAACTGGGTGTGTTCATTCATAGCCGTGTCGTGTCGATGTCGTCATCAATTGAGACAATGCGCGCGACCCGCTAGCATATCGAAGACAATTTTTAGAGGACCGAGAACCCATTTTGCCGCTCATCCACTCGAACTCGACATCAATGGGTGTGTTTGTTCATGGTCTTGACGATGACGTCATCGATAGTGACGATGCGCGCACGGCAGCCGACCACGTTCTTGACGCACGTCCACGACACGCGGGGACCCTTGCTGCCGCTCCATCTGTTGTACCGATACTCGCCTAGCTGTATGACCGGGTTGCCGCGGCGAGTTGTGATGAAAACTAGTTGCGAGTCTGAAAAAGTTAACTCACTGTAACCACTTCTGTACAAAAAAAAAGAATAAGACAAACAGACGCCTAAAAAGTGAAATATATTTTTAGTTTATAATAGGTACTTGTTATTAAAGTTGCAGAAGTTTTATCATAGGCAAAGGTCCATGATTTATTATAGGTAGTAAAGTAAAGTAAAGTAAAATTTATTAATAACATCGACATCACATCATTAGAGGTCTATTCTTTTTATTTCTTAATGTGCTTATGCATTTTTTTAATAATTTAAAATATAAAAGAGTCTAAAACCAAATGTTAAACTACACTAGTCTTAAAATAAACCTGCAAGAAGGGAAACATTATTTAAGTAAGGCTTCGTTTAAGAATATATATAATTAATTGTCACGATCATAAGATGTCTTAATAAGGGCACTTTAAATATTTTTCTCAGTTTAGTTCTAAAGCATAAAATATATAATTATAACACAGTCATTAGGAAAATGTATATCCATCATGTGCATCTTTAATATCCTTCGTTTTGTTTTTAATGTAATATAATGTAATGTAAGTATGCCATTTTCAAAATCTCGACTCAAACATAAACTTTTTGCTATTGTAAGGCGACTTCCTTTGACTTGGCGGGGCGGGATTGGTTTGCGGTATATTGAACTTTGATGTGAGCTTACTAATGTCGTACAGATTTCCTTACCTGTCAGTGTACTGTCAGTACTCCATTTGCGCAGTAGCAAGTAGCACGTTAGTCGCATGACAGACTGCAGTCACCCAAAATCTGTCTTCTACTCCGAGCATGTGGGTGGAACGTAACCGTGGGGTGCAGTTTCTGGTCTACAAGGACGTATTAAAGTCAGAAAAGGTGTAGCTTCTTTTGAATTAGCTCGACTTGAACACCTGGACCAAAAGCACCATTTACGGAAGACTCGACCCAGACCATCCTATACATATACTTACAATGACCAGGGGGGTAATCACGTAACGTTCCGAACGCGCGTCTGACAGTTAAATCTCAATCTGTCATTTTTAATTAAATCTTACAGACGTTCGTAAGAAAAGTTACGTGATCGACCCACTAGGCCAGCTATACTACACACAATGTAACCGAATATTTAAAACTAAGTTCGGCTTTGCGAGCCATATACTTGTCGTCGCTGTCGTCGGATACGACAAGGAGGACGATGTCTATGCGCATTGCGCAGTAGTAATAATTATCATGCGCGGAAGGGGGGCGGTGGTACGCTTGCAATACTGAGGACCGATTTTTAACCCTCGACGCAAAGAGAGGGGTGTTATAAGTTTGACGTATCTGTGTGTCTGTGTGTCTGTCTGTGGCATCGTAGCTCCTAAACGAATGGACCGATTTTATTTCGGTTTTTTTGTCCGAAAGCTGACGTGATCTAGGAGATTCTTAGCTACGTTTCAACAAAATCGGTTCAGCCAATTTTGAGCTATTGAACATTGAAATGAAAATGTCGGGGGTTTTTCAACTTTTCTAATTTGTTCATTATTACTTTCGTCTGCTTGAAAACTAAATACGAGTAAATACAATAAATCATTTACTTTCTAGCGTTATACGTAATACAATACGGGTGGATACTATTTTGAATTTTCAATTTTGAATTTTTTGAAATTGCATGTCATCGTTTTTGTCAGTTTTCGAGCAAAAGAATCGAGCGCTCGAAAGTCAAAAATCGCCCCCCTGCATTCATGCATCCCGCTCCAGTAAGGAAGCGCACATATAAAGGTAGCCGCGCAGCAAAGAACCGGTAATCGCCTCCGCACCGGCAAATCAGAAAGTTACTTAATACAACCTTCTAATCACCTATGATTATGTTCATGCATCTGGTTAACAATAATGTTATTGATGGTGGAGAGCCGCGCTCGGCAGAACTGTTTCTTCACGCAGGTCCAGGTGACCCGGGCGCCCTTGCTGCCGCACCACCTGTTGTACCGATATGCTCCCAGTTGTATGACCGGCTTGCCGTATCGAGATGTGCTGAAAACTGGTTGCGCATCTGTAAACATTAGGAATCATTAAATTCATAAATATCTAATGACAGGTTTTTCCGAGTTAGCTTAAATAAAAGAATAAAAAAATTAAAAATGTCATGTTAACGATAACTATTTTATTAAAGCATCACGTTACAATCGTTCTTTCTTTGCTTATAGATACAAGTACAAGTTACACAATAATATATGGGGTCAAGATGCCTCGTGGGAAGCTAGTCCTGTCAAGCTGGTCTAAATTTGCAGACATTCAGGTGTACTTTATGTGCAACGATTGCAAGGATATGACATACAATAATCTTCTTCTTCTTCAGTATTATTGCGTCCACTCCTGGGCATATGACTTCCATGGACTTCCAAACTGATCTGCAGCGGCCCTGGTCCAGGTCGGCCCTGCTGCCATTTTATTATCGACCGATCATCTTGCTAGCCGTCTCCTTCACCCTACGGTTTCCTTCCCGAGGTCTCCAAGGCAACACTCGCTAGCTCCATCGGTCATCGTCCCTGCGACAGATATGGTCGGCTCATAGCCATTTTAATTCCGCTACCTTTTTGTCGATGTCAGTAATAGCAACCGACCGACCAACCGACCTAGCAATAGACATACATTAATAGATGAAAACAATCTTTAATTATATGACCATTTCTAATAACAACAATAATGTCTTCAATGAGTATGATGATGTAATGTCTGCATGATGACGTCTTCATAGGTGATAAGCCGGGCTGGGCACGCTGGTTGCCTAGCACACCTCCATGAAGCCTTGGGCCCCGTGCAACCGCTTCGCCTGTTGTATCGGTAGTTCCCTAATATTATAACCGGTTTCCCGCATCGGGAAGTTATAAATATTGGTTGTGGATCTGAAAAAGTGCCCTTCTGATAATGATACTGACTGAATTAACTACCAACGCTCAGATGCCAAAGTATCTATATGAAGGCTGGTGTTAAATTTTTATGTTTTCACATCAAGTCTGTTCCTTAGGTCCATATAGTTCTTATCGGATCAAGAGCTAATTAATATCGTGTACCACTCGTCTCCAAAGCTTAAAACATTTTTCCCTTATTTTTATATATTAGTCAATTTGGATGCTATTCAAAATATTAATTTTTAAAAATAGGACAGGAAAACACGCATTGGTAAATGCCGATTGGCAATCGAAGTCGATTTAATGATTATGTTCATATAATGTATTAACAATAATGTCATCGATGGTGGTCAGCCGCGCCCGACACTGAGGAGTTTTCACGCAGGTCCAGGAAGTCTTGGGGCCTTTGCTGCCACTCCACTTGTTGTATCTATACCCCGCCTGCAGCAACACCGGTTTCCCGTATCGAGAAGTGATGAACATTGGTTGCTTATCTGCATTTCAATCAATTTAATAAGTATACTTGATATAAGTATTTACGTACTTTTGCTTTATTTATTTCAACACGCTCGTAATAGTACATTACTTACCTAGGGCGGTAAAACAAAGAATGTCTCAGATCGCAAGTATTTGACAAGGTATTTGAGGGCGAGCATGCCTCAGGCTGAGCCGCTCAAATTCGTACGCAGCCTAATATTTTTGACGTCATACCTAATAAAGTATTAATTACCGCACACTACGAGTGCGGAAAAAACCCACTTCTGGCCAGGGAGAGACGTAAAATTTTGTACTCACTACGGGCGGTAATAAAGAAAGCATCCGATCGCATATTTATCGCCCTTGCCTTCGGCTCGGGCATTCTTTGTTTCACGGTCCTAGTTAAGTAATGTAATATTACTGATTCATGGTAATTAATATATACAACGAGCCCACTTGTTCATAACACATATATAATATGCAATAAAATGTAACAGGTTTTTATTCAAAATCTCAAATTTAGTACAAACTTTGCGATTTTGGATAGAATTGTAATACCGGGCCCCATAAACTGTAGCAAATATCATAATGTAACAAAAAAGACTTTGATTTGATTTACAAATAGTGAAATTAACCCACTTTATATTGTTTTTGTGTAATAAACTAGAAAATATTATTCCCATTCTACCCTCCTGCGAGGCTTTCCTGAATAAATTTCGCCTTAACACACGAGGTATCACATATTGACGCTACTAATTATGTTTATTTATTTGCATCAGACGAACTACTTAGAAATAGAACGACGAACACAACACACTTGGAACAAGTACTGGAGCCTAAGAGAAATATTTAAAAGTACTCTACCAATAAACATCAAAACAAGAGCGATGTCATCATGCCTGTTACCTTGCCTAACATATGGCTGTCAAACATGGAAGTTCACTGCCCGCATAAAAAACAAAATAACTTCATGCCAAAGGGGGATAGAGCGCAGCATGCTCAACTTAAAAAAATAAGACATACAAAAATACGTAGCGTCACAAAAGCTACTGATGCTTTAGCCTTCGCTCGAACACGAAAATGGAAGTGGGCAGGACACGTAGCGCGTCTTCAAGACGAGCGCTGGACAAAAATAATAACATCGTGGAAGGGACCAAAAGGGAAACGTCGCAAGGGAAGACCCTTCACAAGATGGGAAGACGACATCGTTGGAACTGCTGGTTCCTCCTGGACACGAATAGCCCAAGATAGAGAGAGGTGGAATCTTTTGGAGGAGGCCTATACCCGCTTAGGGGTTCATTCAGAAAAATAATTTTAGTTCTTAGATTTTAAAATTAAATAAATATATATAGAAGAAAAAGTCCAAAAAATTGTAATAATAATAATAACAAACAATAAAATATATATATATATATATTATAAATAACATACTTAGTTTTACACATTTCTTTTTCGTATACAAGATACTAACGTTATAGATTTTAATACTATTATTTGGGTAACTTGAATGAAATAAAGGCATTTTTATTTTTATTTTTATTTTATTTTATTTATTTGCATCAGGCAAACACGGGCCTATATTTACAAATAACTTGCAGACTAACATACCTACATATCAATATGAAAACTTAAATAACGCAATCACAAGCGAATATGCTTACTTATTTTAGGTCTAAGCAACACTACGTCGTTTCTTGATAATAATAGTCGTGCTTGATAAAATAAACGTTAGAAAACTGGTAACATTTCGGTGTTCAATTAGTATGTTCGTTAAGAGTCTGGACGACCCGCGCGCGGCACTTCGGCTTCCTGACGCAGAGCCAAGTCAGCTTGTGGCCCTTGCAGCCCACCCTCAAGTTAAACCGGTGGCCCTGTAGCACCAAAACCGGGTTACCGTGTCGAGAGGCTTCAATTCTTAGTGGTTCATCTGAAACAAGATGATTCTTAACTCAGTTATTTTTTTCAATAAACTTGTTAAGGACAATCGATTACGAATAAAATCAAGTACAAACAAAGAAACTCAAATACACTTTGTTTATTCTTAAGTAATAAATTACTGATTTATAAATACAATGTACATATACCTACGTAAAATGTGAAATAATAACAACATCACTGCCCTGCTACCATAACTTGATTTTCAACTCTACTCGTCCGCGAGATAGACTGTCCGTCACTTTCTTATTAATGCTGTCAAAAAGTGACAGATAGTCTATCACGCGCGCGAGTAGAGTAGAGAATCAAAGTTATGCTAGCAGGGCTGGTCATATTCATTCATGATTCTAAAAATATTTCCAGCCTACAATCAATTATTCAGTAGACTTTGCCTCAACTATTCAATAGTGATTGTGTTCATTCTTGTACTTGATGATAGTATTTTCAAAGGTGACAACAGAAGATTTGCAGCCGCCGCGAGACTTGATGCAGGCGAAGCGAGTGCGGTTATTGCAGCTCCTCATCTTGCTGAACCGGTAGGGCCCTATCTGAAGCACCGGATTGCCGTGCCGAGAAGTCGTGAATATCACCTCATCTGAAAAAAAGGAAACTTCATTTGCATCGTCGGCGATGTCGATATTGGTCGAGTCTATATCGGTTACCGCAGTGGGTGAAGGAATCGTCACGCTCTTACTAGTATATGGGCACATTACTTATCCACAGCAATAAAGTATTATAGTAGGTAACTAAGTAATTTGAAAATGATGAAACAAAAAAAATAACATTTATTCATGGTACAAAAAACACAAAAATATAATTAACGCCTATGTCCAGCAGTGGACGTCTTTCGGCTGATATAATGATGATGATGATAATTAACGCGCCATGAAATGGTCCTGACTCAGCAACACTGCAAAAACTAATTCGGTCGAATTAAAACAACAACAAAATAACAGCAATTTATTCCAATTCCATTTGAAACTGGCTACCTTCTGTACGTGGATCCGTAGCCAATATAGAGCAAGTCCGTAGTGACTTTTATTGCATAACGAATTTAAAAAACAATGTTTTTTTATTCGTAATTTTAAAGTCAACTAATTCGACTAATAATCAGGAAATTAGACAAACCCATGGTTTGAACATGGTAAATACCTACACATTTTGTACTTTCTCGACGCCGTCGTTAGTGTGTGTGATAGTTTTTGGATTTAACGAAGATGTTGAATATGGTGGTAAGCGTGGCGCGGCAGCCGTGCTGGTTCTTGACGCACGTCCACCGCACGTGCGGGCCGCGGCTGCCGCTCCAGCGGCTGTAGCGGTACTGCCCCACCACTATAACGGGATTACCGAAACGCGTCGTTTCAAACCTATAACAGAACTGGGGTAAATTGGTCTTGATATTTATGTCGGTTAAGACTCTATAGAAGCGTCACTTGCAATCACCAATGCTCATGACACATAGGTTTTAAATGGTTAGTTTCAAGTGCTAGTGCAACAAATACTATCGTATCGAGTTTATTAACTGTGTTAAAAAGTGATTTAAAATTTCACCTAATGATATCTATTACAATAGGTATATGATTAGGTATTACAAAGTCTAACATCACAAAATCGTAACAACCCCACACGCCACAAGTCCTGTATTCATAATCAGTGATTGTGCAAATTCTTCACTTTAGTGATAATGTCTTCAACCATGACGATGGTAGCGGTGCAGCCGAACTTTGCCTTGATACAGTTCCACCGAGAGATTGGTCCTTTACTAGAACTGTGTTTGTTGAATCGGTATCCGCTGACGCAGAGAGCGTACGAACCATTTCGTGTTTCTTCAAAATAATAGTCACCTAAAATCCGTTTCGTATTAGACAAAATGTTGATACCATAATATCTTTTTTGCAACGTGCTTCAATCTTTTTAGTGATCCAATGGAACACTTATCCGATTACTCGGTATGCGATTACCGTCTGCTGTCACAACCAGTTTTTTTTAATACGGTATTAATAATTACCATTCTGTGATGGAATTTATTGATATATGCGGAAAGGGAAGTAAATATTGAATCGATTTTCCGAATATTTTCTGCCATTACGTTATATTACATTATAATAGATAACCGGTAACCATCAGTTTTATTTAAATAATAGACTAGTTATTTGTCACTTTTCTTTATTTCTGTATTATTCTCATACCCGGATATGCCGCACCAGGAGTAGATCTGTTTGGCCTAAAGTTTGATTGGTACTTACAGAATTCCTTTTGGCATTAAATTCACCTTTTGTATCTGTGACTTGCTACTGTGTAACAAAGTTTAAATAAATAAATGCATTTACCAAAGTCAAGACTGGCTGACTGGCTATTTCCTCGAATAGCTTCACATCATAAAATCAATCAGTTCAAGAGTTTGGGATGTTTATCTAAATTACAAGCGATTTAAGTTAACATACGCGGAATAAAACTGATGCCATTGGAGAATAGAGTTATTGTCCATCTGTAACTCATAACTAGAAAATGGTTCCTAGCCAAATATATTTTCATCAAAATTGGCTGCATTTTGATGTAAATCCTGATTATCGTTGCTAGCATGATCCGGCACGCATCACAGTCGGCACGCATTACTCTCTTGCTAGTGTTGATGCTCGTTGCCGCTGCGAACGATGACGTTGTCGACCGTGGACAGGCTGGCGCGGCAGCCGCTCTTGGCGCGGCAGCACACCCACCGCCGGCTGCGAACGTCCTTCGACAGTGTGGACCGCACGACTGGTTACATGTCGTTCTTACCACCATTACTACTATGGGAAAGGAATTTGTGATGATTTAGGATAGCTAATAATAGTTACTAACGTACAATCACTACTTAGATGTTATTACTGAAATAAAACGAAACTTTGTATTACCAAAAACTTTATAAAAAAAACCAAATTATATTTAATCCGCTGAGGAGTTACAAATGATGGTAATGAAGATTAATTACTATTTTGAATGGAAAGGGATGAATATGAATATAAGTAAGACGAAAGTTATGGTATTTGAAGAAGATGAAATTATGACAGACTGCGAAATAATGATTGGTGAAGAAAGACTGGAACAAGTAAAAGAGTTGGTGTATTTGGGGACATTATTTAATGGAGATGGAAAGCATGAGAAAGACATAAAAAGGAGAGTGAATGCAGGGAGTCGAGTGAATGGGGCACTAAACACCTTTATGGGCAGCCAGAAAATATCACAAAAAGCACGCGTGGCAGTGCATAAGGGAGTGTTGGTGCCCACACTTATGTATGGTAGTGAAAGTTGAGTATGGCAGAAAAGACATCAAAGTCGAGTGAATGCAGTAGAACTGAGAGCGTTGAGAAGTATGTGTGGAGTGAAATTTAGTGATAGAGTCAGAAACAGTGTGATAAGAGATAAGTGTGGAATGGATGGAGATATAGTCACGAACATTGAGAACGGTATGTAAAGGTGGTTTGGGCATGTAGAGAGGATGGATGAAAGAAGATTAACGAAGAGAGTGTAAATAAAAAGAGTGGAAGGGCAAGTTGAAAGGGGAAGACCTAGGCGAACTTTCTCCGATCAAATCGGAGAAATCTTACAAAAAGGTCAGGTCAAAAGTACCCTAAACCGACGAGCATGTATGAGAAATGTTATGTAAGTGAGTAAAGCGAAAGTGGTTTGTAAGGATCGTAGCAAATGGAGATCCGTGATCTCTGCCTACGCCTCTGGGAAAGAGGTGTGATTATATGTAATACATGTATACATACATCATACATGTATGTATGTTAATAAACCCGAAAGCCTAAATCCTAGGATTTACCGATAAAACGTTTTTTTTTTTTAAATAAAATCCTCACATTTACCTATCCATGTTGGTAAATCTTACAGGTAAATCCTAGGATTTACCGCACTGTGGGCTTTTACAGCAAAATATACACAATGAGATCCACCATATCTAGGTATATACAAAGTTTTAGTAAGTGTTCTTCCACATTCAACTATGTTTGTGTCGACAGTCAAGCTTCCTAGGAACTCTTAATCGGCACATATAACAATTTAGTGAAATAACACAACTCTGTGTAAGTATAGTTACTGCGAATGTGTTTTTCAAGACGTGCCATATTTGAAAGCTAAATTAGTATTTTCCCTGCCGTGGGATACCCATGCTGTTAACTGCATGAGTTTGTACATAAAATAATATTTAGGGCCACGTTAACGCCTACATTACGTTACGTTTTATTATTGTTAATACCTACAGAGATACGGTATTTAAGTATGACATTCATCTCAATGTATTAAAATTAAACATGCAATTGACAATTAAATTCCCTGCGCTACCTCCAGTAATATTTACAAATTAGTACATTTCTTTAGGTCTTAAACAATCGATTGTTTTTCATTTAAACATTATAATTAAATTAACATATATTAATATTTAGGAAGACACCAAGGAGTGACTAACAGTCTTCCACTAATTATAATTATGGCAAAATATATTTGGTAAAGGTAACAGCCATTCTTTTCAAAAAACTATTTAAAAAAAGCAAAATAGCCCAAAAGGACTCGATACTTCTCGAATTATCAATATCAATCAACCTAACCTAATCAGACTCAAACAGCTTACAGCCAATTGGCCTGCTAATATTTATTAGAGACCATGATTGTATAGCATTTCTTGAAAAGTGAGCATCCATGCCATGTCGTATACAAAAAATACATACATTTTCTACTACAGACTCTTTTAAAGATTCTAGAATAAAAAAAGGTATTAGAACCCTTTCACTGTGTTAAATTACACGATTTCGTTGCACAGCGCTCCACCGAGTTTTCGCTACAAAGCCACCGAGTTGCGCTCTAGGGCGTACGCTGTGCCGTTGCGCGTAGCAACTAAATATTTAAATTTCGCAGGCACACAGTAAGTAAAAAGCTAACACAGAATGTTCGAAATTGAACGTCGTTTACAGCAGGGATCAGCTGACGTTCACATCCGCATCCGTAAACGCGGATGTTCCGCATCACATTTAACATCTGCATACGCATCCACAAGAATCGACGAGGAGTTTTTGCGGATGCGGATCTAGTACAAATCGCGACAAGAAAGGGGCCAACCAGCCGCGTGCCGGCACGTGTAAGGTGTTTTCGTCATTAGTCAATAAGAATCTTCATATCGTATCTGTAATCTAACGATTCGCCGCTTTCGCTCAGGTGATGTGTTAGGTTTGCAACGTTCAGTCCGTTCCGTAGACAAAATGGCAAAAACGGAACCCTTATAGCTTCATCGTGTCCGTCTGTCCGTCTGTCCGTATGTCACAGGCATTTTACTCGAAAACTAAGGTGTAATTAAATAAAATTTGAAGGATAGGTGTATTTTGTTAGCCACTACATAGTTCTGTAATGAAATTACTAAAAATTTTTTTTTAGGAGTGCACTCCATACATGTTACTACAAATCAAAAAAATATATCATCAGAAGTCCGCGTGTGACACAATCGATAGGCCTTTCAAAATAAATAAGTTTCACAGCAATTTTTTTGATTAAGCCAATAGAGACGGAGATAATCGCCCCGAAATTCACAAAAATTGTGTCGTCCGGTCGTCCTCCAAACATCTAAACATCTAAACACCTAAACATCTATACATCTAAACATCTAAACATCCAAACATCCAAACTTTCGCATTTATAATATTAGTAGGATTAGTTTTTCCAGGTGATTTTAGACAAAATGTCAAAAAGATCGGTCTAATCCAATTCCAGCCTTCTCCTGGAAGTGGAATAGACCTTAATAGTGTAATAGATTATTACTTATCAGAAGAAGAGAACAAGATTGAGAAATCTGAAATTCATTTATTTAAAAGCTTTCTTAATCGAGGACGAGACATCAACAAGCAACAATCAAGTAAATCTCAATCTTATACCTACTAACATGATATCTACTCATAATGTTTATAAATCAAGACAAAAAAAACTACTAAGTACGAAGTGAAAAAATACGTATTTTATGGCGTCAGCACAAACATGCAGTGATTGTGTAAAACAATTGAATTGTCTTGTTTTCAGCAAGGCAAACTTTTCAAATATTAGAGCTGATATGTTCCAACGCACATTTGGCAAGTTAGCCTGCATGTAACTAGCCTGTTTATAGAATCAACTGTCTTTCTTGCCACCTAATGGTTGTGTTCATTTTTAGTGTCGACGATGACGTCATTGAGTGTGGTGATGGTGGCGCGGCACTTTCTGCTGCGGTATTTGCTGCAAGTCCAACGAGTTTTGGCACGTTTCACGCTTACTTTACCGGTTTTGTTGAAGTGGTACGGGCCAATATGTATTATTGGGTTGCCGGATTTGGTTGAACCGAATACAGGAACTGAAAACAAAATATATATGACTTAGATTCCAATACAAAGTCTAAATAAATACGCAAAACGGTACATTCAAATCACGTATTCGTTACCTTTGCAAAGGTTTAAAAGACTTTTTCCTGGCTTCATGTTAAATTATTAAATTCTAGCTTCATAAAACAGCCTATGTATGAATTTCAAAACTACAAAATGAATAAACATCAATCACTAGGAACAAATTTATTCTTACATACATATTACAAGCACCGCATTTATAACAACTTGTTAACCCTATCACATTATATAAATATAGAGCTCTTGAAAATTGTCCAAGCTTACAAAAGGAGAATTAATATCTAAATCACTTATTTACGACACCAAATCGATGAAATAAACAGTATTATTACTCCTTTACTGCTGATTCAAACTCCGCAAGCGTAGGACGTTCTTCTGAACTTTCTGCGTGTGGTCGTGGTCGTTGGAAGTCTTCACGATGGCACCCTCTAGCGTGACGACGTTCGCTTTGCACCCGTACGGCTTCTTCACGCAGGTCCACCGCACCTTGGGCCCGTTGGTCGGCACCTGATTGAAGCGATATTGGCCCAATCGGAGAACAGGGTTGCCACTACGTGTTACATCAAATACTGGAACTGAAAGTGATTTTGCTTTGATATAAAATCTATCTCTAATATGATGTGAGATATATATCTATATCCTCGTGGGAGGAAGAAAATCACCAGCTTACTAAAACCTCCATTGTTATATTTATTATAAATGTTTCGTTACATTCTTAAAACGTATATAAGTAATCTTAACCCAACCCGTGCGACAACTCTAATTCTAAATATATAGTCATGTGTTTGACAAAAACGATACCACGGTCAGGTAGGGTCAGGTCGGGTCAGGGATAATCTGACTCGTATTCCTTGAACACCGACCGTTTGCGAACACTACTCATTAGTTGATCGCCTCTTTTGTTTTTTTGACTCGTTCAATTTCTGCAACCAAGATGGTTCCATCCAGTTGGGTTTCTTATGAACATGCTCGTTGTCCATTGTAACGAATAGTCCATTCTCAGTAATTATTTTAGCTGTGCATCCATATTTTTTCTTTGTGCAGTACCAATACCAACGCGTTTGCAATTCGTGATGCACGCCTGCACGGTTATATCGATACGGACCCAAATTAAGCACTGGATTTCCTTTTTTTGTGTAACTGATACTCGACTCTGAAACAAGAATAATAGAGAATTTTAACTCACGAAAAAGTTGTTTAAATTTTGATTATAATCATTTAATCAGGATCTCGTGTTAAAAATCAGAGATAAAGGTGGAAAATAAAATTAACGGATATGATAATATTATTTATGTAATGAAAATGTATTTTACAGAATTTATAAGTAAAACAATATATTTAGATGTATAAGGATTTTATTTTTCTCTTATATGAAACATAGTTCCGGATTCGTCGGATTCCTGTTTCGCCGGATTCTTTTTTCGTCGGATTCTTGTTTCGTCAGAATCTTGTTTAATGTCTAAACAGGTTATGCCAGTCGTCAATATATATTAATTAATTCAATATTATTATTTTTTTGATATGACTAGTCTATCATTTATTTAATAGATGAGTAAAGCCACGCAATATTTACATAGTTTTCTGTAATTGAAAAATTCCGACGAATCAAGAATCCGTCGAACCCAGAATCCGGCAAAACAGGAATCCGGCGAATCCGGAACTAATCATAGTAATTTATTGTAACCTAGACTAAACAAACAAGAGAGAAAAACAAAAAAGACCATGTCTATCCAGCTGGTCCACGTGCTGCCTGCCACAGTTACACGTATTCGTAAAGTAAGAATTATAACACAATTTTTAACCCTCCATGTAGCTTAACATCCTTGATATCTTTTCACACAGTACCAGGTATGTTATCCTGCGATACCTTTAGCGCCTCATCGATAAGAGCCCAGAATAAGTACCGAATTACCTTTTCTGGTGTAAGTGTATCTTGTATAAAAACTTGGCCATTCGTCTATTAAATCAGTACCTAACAAAATTAATGTCATTAACAGCGAATTTGAAATAGTTTTTTTTTATGTAAAATTTAATTTATTCGGGATTATTTCATTACAGCTGTTGGTCGATCACGTAACGCATTGTACGCGCGTCAGGTAGATCTAAATGTCAATTTTTATATGGAAAACCGGCCAAGTGCGTGTCGGACCACGCAAAACGAAGGGTTCCGTGCCTATTAAAAAGGTCGTATCGTCACAGAAATTTTACGGCACTTACGTCCTTTTCTTTGAAGAAGGCAGTTTTTCAGCAATATCTCGAAAACCTCTGAACCGATCTTGTTCAAAACAATTTTCGGTGAATGAAATTAATGAGCCCTATGTCCATGAATTTTTCCATATTTTTAAAATACACCGTTCAAAAATTAGAGGGGGGGGGACAGAATTTTAGTGACTTTCGGGGCGATTATCTCCGACCCTATTCATTTAATCAAAAAAAATGCTAAGAAACCTTATATTTATTTTGAAAGGCCTATCGATTGATGTGCCACACGGGGGGTCGCAATGAAAAAAATTGTTTTGACTTTTAGTTTTATGTATGGAGTGCACCCCTAAAAAAATTTTTTTTTGTTATTTTAATTACAAAACTATGTAGCGGCTAACAAAATACACCTATCCTCAAAATTTTATTCAAATACACCTTATAGTTTTCGAGTAAAATGCCTGTGACATACGGACAGACGGACAGACGGACAGACGGACAGACGGACAGACGGACAGACGGACATGACGAAACTATAAGGGTTCCGTTTTTGCCATTATGGCTACGGAACCCTAAAAATGGCAGTTGGATCTACCTAACGCGCGTTCGGAATATTACGTGAATACCCATTCCCCCCCCCCCCCCCCCCCCCCCCCCCACGGTTTGAAATAACAATCGCATATATCTTTTAAATTCAAATCACATTTATATTCTTGAATACATTTACATGCTTGAAGGACAATATTCAGTAAAACATCACATTTATTTATAATTTTATTCATGTAGGTACAATCAATAAAAAACGAAACCTTAATTCATCATAAACAAATCAATAATACATGCAATACTGGTAATTTTCCCGATATGATTGAAAATGGAGGTAAGGAAAACCTATAAAGGTCGCAGCGCCGCGTTTTACGAGCGAGCAGGGCGTCGCGGAACTTGAGACGATGTTCATGTTAAAACATAAAATTTTACCACACGCGCAAACCTGTAGGTATGGCATTGGCACCGCACCGCGCCGTGTGTTCTACTCCTAAAGTGCCCCATGTTTCAGTTTTTTCCAATGCGTTTTACGCTTAGTTTTCTCAGGGTGTTTATGCACATTTGAAATTTCTACGAACCGCCAATACTTGCCCTCGCTCTCTTCAGTCATCAGTCTGGCTTTGCATCCATTAACTTTTTTTGTACAGTACCAATACCAACGTGTCTTGCCGTCTTTATCTTCTTTTGCGTTACCTAAGCGGTTGAAACGATTCGGTCCTAAGATGAGTACAGGATTTCCTTTTTTGGTATAAGTAATACTCGCCTCTGAAATAAATTATTATCATCTCATAAGTTCATACTTACTAATACTTAAAAATGGACTTACGGTACTTAAAAATGACTATTACTAGTATACGAAAAGTAGGTATAATTTTTCACGACATTCCAATCATATGATTGATATTGTGAGAACACCAAAATAGGAGGGGACAAACCAAACTAGGGACAAAGGCTCGCCTCTGAAATAAATTATTATCATCTCATAAGTTCATACTTACTAATACTTAAAAATGGACTTACGGTACTTAAAAATGACTATTACTAGTATACGAAAAGTAGGTATAATTTTTCACGACATTCCAATCATATGATTGATATTGTGAGAACACCAAAATAGGAGGGGACAAACCAAACTAGGGACAAAGGCCACAGGCGTTATCAAAATTATATTGATCTCCGCAAAACTCCATTTTTGGTCTCATAAAAAAAGTTATTGCTTACTCATGCAATGAACCGTATATCATCATCATCATCATCATATCAGCCGATAGACGTCCACTGCTGGACATAGGCCTCCCCCGGAGAGTGCCAAATTGACCGGTCCTGCGCCACCCGCATCCAGCGGACTCCCGCGACCTTTACCAGGTCATACCGTATATACTAGATTAGATTAGATTCATTTATTTCACGCTACAAGACTTCATTATAAATTACATTAATGTCAATAAAAGAAATACATCAGAATTATAAAAGCAAGACGAATAAAGAAAATCAACATATAAATTATGATTTGCTTTAAAAACGAAGTTTAAACCGACTTCAATTCAGTACTTCGCCAAGCCACATAGGTACATAAAAATATCCACATCTCCTGTCCAATTTACCCCATGCTTTCCGAGAGCAAATGCGTTGATTATTACATAAAAAAATCCAAGTCACTATATGTGGGCTGATAATATTTGAGGAGTTCCGTTGATTCCTCAATGATCTCAGAATTGACACTTCATTAGTTGCTTCTTCATCGGAATCATGTCAGAATCTTTGACGTACTTTCCTTGAGGAGTTCCATAAGTCATCTGTGGTCTTCATTATCAGTTCCACTTCACCAAAATTGCGATTCCCGAGGGTAAATGCACGATTTATAATAGAAAATATCGAAATCACTACACGCGTGCCTATAAAATTTGAGGGTTGCCCTCGATTTCCCTGGGATCTCATCATCCGATCCTGACTTGTGCTCACCTAAATAACTTGAAAGAATACGATTAAAGGTCTATACGTAACTATAAAATTTCAAAAAAATCCTCCAACTCCTAACCGTTGAGGAGTTGTACCTTCCATCTTGCCCACCAATATGAAGTGATAACTACCACACACAAATACCTGAATAGCTTTAGAAAATACATGTAACCCGTCATACGTGGCTGTAAAATTTGAGGGTTGCCCTTGATTTCCCAGGGATCCCATCATCAGATCCTGACTTGTTGACAATGGGACCATCTCAGGGGTATACATTTTCGAATATTTTTTTACAAAAAAAAAAATATATATAGATTTATATATAAACAGTGGAACATATAACCTCCTCCTTTTTTTAAGTCGGTTAAAAATAGCATATACTCGTACTACTTACTTATAAAGGAATTATAAGAGACTCTCTCACCGCACATGGCGCGATGCGACACATGTGCACGAAAGGCCTGCTACGGGCTACGCCCATTCTACGCCGCTACGCCGTAACATAGCGTGTGGGCGGTGGATGGTGTAAGGATTACACGAGGTTCATAATGTGTTAGTTATGAATATTTAAATATATAAAAGAAGAAACTGACTGACTGACTGAATGAATGACTGACTGACTGATCTATCAACGCACAGCCCAAACCGCTGGTTCTAGAGAATCCAAATTTGGCACGTAGGTTCCTTATAAGGTCTGTCTAGGGGTGCACTACGGTGTTGTTTTGACGGTAACACCAACGGCCAAGAACTTGTTTGTTACGACTGCGGCTAATAAAATGACTGTGTTAATATTATTATTATAACAAACAGAGGATAACTAAGTAAACAAAGTTAGTAAAAAACGTGAATAAAGTTGAATTTTATATCGACTAGATTTTCGTTGCAGCTAGATAGATACAAACTTTATATATATACTATCACCTGTGTAACTGAATGGACCTCTATAGAATAGTCATAAGACAAATGCTATAATTTAAATGATTCATTAGAAATCCTCATCATAGGTATATCTTTTAATATGAAAATATTAAAAGATAATAATATGAGTAGGATGAAATAATAACCAAAAAGTATATCCACTACTTAACTAACTAGTGATTATGTTCATCTAACATCTTGACAATGTCGGTTTGAAATGTGGTGACGGTAGCGCGGCAGCCGCCCGGGTGCTTTATACATCTCCACCGGAACATGGGACCCTTGTAACCGCTCTGGCGGTTGTACCGGTGCGGCCCAAGTTGGAGCACCTGGTTGCCCGTCCAGGTTGTGGTAAATACTGCTCCTATAAGCAAATCCACAATAGAAAATATCTATCATATTGATCTGATTAAAATAAACATTGACCACCGAGCGGCGAGTATTGCCATTTCTCTAGCTTACCTTGTGTTTATCCATTTTAGCATTATTTCTCTAATAAATAATAATTTTATAATAATATTAATTGTAAATTTCACTTGTAGCAAAATTTGCACGAAAATCCACTTAATTGAAATGCGACAGTATTTTTTTAAGAGACAATGTTAGCAAAAAAATGGTAATCTCTGTAGGTATCTAAGAGCTACCGGAGCGGAAGGGTAAAAATACAAATCCATGGAAAATAAGCATAGTTTTTTTTCATTGTTATTAATCATGTAGCTCAAAAAAATAACCAAGTAGGTTACCGAAAACTATCAATTGTGGCTTGCAAACAATGTAAACAATAATTTTGGGCTCTGTAATTACTACTTAGAGTATAAATAAATAAAATAAATAAATATTAGGGGACATTCTTACACAAAACGAACTAGGCCTATAATAAGCTCAATAAGGCTCGTGTTATAGGTACTAGACGACGATATATATAATAGATATAAATACTTAAATACATAGAAAATATTTGCCCTTACCGGGATTCGAACTCAGGACCTTCAGCTTCGTAGGCAGCGTCACTACCCGCTAGGTTAACCGGCCGCCAAAATATTCAAAATATTTTTTCACTTCTCATGCTCGCAAAGTGTGTCATGTTATGCCTAATAAGCGGGGCTAAAGTAGGGAAAATATGTATACCTACATATTTATGATTTATACACATTTAATTTGACTAATCAAAACACTTCACCATATTAAATCCAGTAATCACAACTCTTTCAAAAAACATTTATCTTTGCTATCAACCAACCAGAATACAGCTACATATTAAAATCGCCCAATCAAACATCAGGTGTTTTTTAGTCCCTAATTCCAAATCATTTAAATCCACCAATCACAACTCTTTCAAAAAACATATCTCTTTGCTATCAACCAACCAGAATACAGCTACATATTAAAATCGACCAATCAAACATAAGGTGTTTTTTAGTCCCTAATTCCAAATAATTAAAAAAAGAAAAAGCCTCTGACCGCGCGTCCAAACGTTCAAGCGTGGTTGACTGCATGGCGGCATAAGTCAAAGTCAAAGTCAAAGTGATTTATTTTTCAATTTAGGCATATTACATGCACTTATGAATGTCGATAAACTACCACCGTTTCGGAAAGTAAACCTCTGCCTCGAGAAGAACCGGCGTAAAAAACTCGGCGAGATGTCATTTTTTCAAAACAGTATACAATATATCATTTTAGTATCAGAATATTATAATTTTTTTAAATTACATTGCTACAGTAGAAAGCCTATTTATTTTACGACGGATTTATTATATATTAAGCTATGAGATTGTTATCTTGTGCCCGTACGCTGTCCGCCGCGCGGCCGTTTGGATGCGACTGTAGATGCGTTATACCAATTTAAAACTCATGATGACACCCGCTCCGGGTCATTCCTGGTGCAATGTCTGTCCATCGCAGCAACGCGGCGTACGTGATGGGCACTTTTCCGCCGGGGGTGACGCGGGGCGGGTTTTTTGACTAAGTTAATCATGTATTATTAACCCATATTATACCCTTTTATTAACTGTAAGGTGTGATGTTGTGACATTTGTATAAGTAAAATAAAATGATTGCAATAAAATTTAAAACTCGGTAATGGGAATTTAGAAAATCAAATTTATACTTTCGTGGGACATGTTCAAATAATAATTGCATGGTACCGTTACCGGGACCGTACGTCTGGTCACGTAATGGCATTACAAACGTGAGTTTAACCGTGTAGTTATTAGTATTAATTTAGAAAATGTTATATTTTGTTAAAAG
The DNA here is from genome assembly GCA_932294315.1 of Epinotia nisella. Classification (NCBI taxonomy): domain Eukaryota; kingdom Metazoa; phylum Arthropoda; class Insecta; order Lepidoptera; family Tortricidae; genus Epinotia; species Epinotia nisella. The sequence goes on along the minus strand of OW028675.1, from coordinate 27,896,761 downwards.
CATTGTAGCAATTTAAAATAATTTTATACTTATATCTAATAAGGCCACAAAAGTATAAAACCACGAAACATAACTTAATTATGATTATGTTCGTTAAATAACTTCACGACGGCACTTTCGACTGTGATGACGTGAGCGCGGCAACCAGTCGGGGTCTTGACGCAGCGCCATCGCATCTTGGAGCCTCGATACGCGCTGTCCCGGTTAAAGCGATGTGGGCCCAAATGCAGCGCCGGGTTGCCGGCACGTGTTAAACCAAAACTAGCCAGTAGAACTTTTGCTGAAACATTTTACCGACATCAATTTCGGTGTCTTAGTTATATCTGTTCCGCAGTTTGATGATAATTCCAAGTATTTTTGTGTCACCAAGTGAACTGAAACAAGCATGACCTCGTTCGAAGGTTGATAAATTGAAAGCTAACCAGTGTTTCCATTTTACTTCATTTTTTTAAATTAATATTTAATTGAATTTAAATATGAAAATGAATGTTATGACTTGCTTATTAACGTGGTATTGGAGAATTAAATAAAACACCCCTTTTCAAATTATATTTGTATTTAGGTGCCCCACGCGGTTGTACGGGCCATGATCATTCATCTCCAATACGTTAAGTCAAGATATATCATCAAGTATATTAAATAGTGACAAAGCATCCCACTTATTTACCTCCACCACTAATACAATAGTAACTTTGTAACTGTAAGTGCTAGTTAAAAGTAACAGTTTGTTTCCCTATCTTATATTGTCTTATACAGTAACACTTAGTTGCTAATTCATAGCATAATTTATTCAAATAAAAAAACTACTTAATCTATTAAATGTTAAAATAACTTAAGCTAGATATTAATTATTCGATTCACCTTAAGCCTCGCCGTGTATAAAATCTCTTGCAATTATTTTGGAAAGCACCGATGCATGTCATGGTTCGGGTAGGAGATTCTAAACCATTCAACATAAAGGCGTAACACTTTGAAATACTTTTATCCAAGAGCCATGTAAAGTGGCCGTAAAAAATACACATCAAAAATTAAAAAATAAATACATACGTTCCATAAAAAAAGAAAATAATGCGGAAAACATACTACGTACGTATTATTAATAAACGTTCGCTTAAAAACTAAGATAATTGAATCGTCTTATTAAGTGACTTACAATATAAATCGATCACATAAATAAGTATTTATCTACTAGTCCATCTGTTCCTCAGCAAAATACTATGAATGTGTATAACACCATAATCTCAAGTATATATAAACGTAATAGATTGTATTACAAACGCACGCGATATGCAAAAACGTGAATTTCGTGTGGGATAATGATCTCATCGTTAAAAGTTATCATAATACCTGGACCCAATCTAAATATAGCTAGACGTTATAATTAAAAAAAAACGAATCACTGTAAATTAAATATATACAAGAAAAATAATTCCATGTTTTTAACACATGACAAAAGAACTTAGAAAGTTATTTCCGAAAAAACTCTTCTTATTTCAAATCGGTTAATGTTTTGAACAGACAAAACTGTAAAGAAATGCGACAGATCTTATTGTCTTTGTGCTGTAATTTTACGTAGGCACTAATACAATAATGATATTATTTAGCTTTACATTTATTGGGCCCGGTGATCTCGCTAGTCCAAAAAACAATCGTTTTTTTTTCAATTGGAATATAGAGCTAAGTCGGACGTTTCCCACTTCCTGACAACCGTAGGTACATCGGTTGTCTGGTCAGAGAGCTAAAGTTTAAAATCGATTAGCGCTGGTGTGGGCCAGCGGGTCGTGGAACCCCCATACGCGGACGATGGCGTTGTCCATGGTGTGCAACGAGGCGCGGCAACCCGCTTTCGCCTTCACGCATACCCAGCGCGTACGACTGCCGTACTTGTTCACGCGGTTGAACCGGTACTGCCCTATCATGATCACCGGGTTGCCCCGCTGCGATTGAGCGAACACCGGGTTCAGATCTGAAAACATGCGCATGGTTAGATAATAACTGTCCTGGGGAAGCAAAGTTTTATTATTATTGTAGTCAAATAATTTCACTAAGATTACATTTTGCTTTGCACTGTTTTATGCAGTGTTTACGTATAACAAGGATGCGGATTCTGGGATGTTAAATAATAACATTAGTGTTAATTGATACTACATTGATTCAAAATCTAAAACTACGGTCCTTTATTAATAAAATTGTGAGGTGAAAAGAATCACTCACTAGCCATACATAATACTAGCGGCTCTCTTAATTATCTTAAAATAACACAAAACGGCCTAGTAGATACTATCTTTGCTTTCGCCGCTCTAAATTTACATCAACATGATACAGTTATATTCATACCAACCTTTAATTATAGCTAAAAATACTCGTACATGCAATTGCTTAAAATAAACCAAGATGTGTGGTGACATAATTAGGGCTTGCAATATCCACCCGTTTTTGCTATATAGATATTTCGAATATTATAAAGAGGCCTTTGGCGTCGAGACCCTCGGTCCGTGGGGTCCCAGTGCACATTATTTGCGGAAATCGCGAAACGTCTGGTTGATGTAACTGGTGACCGAAGAGCTCGCGGACGCTCGTGAGCGCTGAGAGCCGCCAGCAGCTCTCAGCGAGGAAATGCCGCCAGCAGCATCCTCGGTACAATGCCTCGAGGTCCTTTTTTAGATTTAACTCAGTTTTAATTTCATTTTGTTGATGTTCATTATCATCTTGTATTACTTTAGAAAATAAATGATTAACAAATATTTAAATCATAATCCGCATTCGGATAAAACTAATAATTTTCAAATACCTCTTTTGTCCCGTCCAAATTGAAATGAATGATGAAAATATTACAGTAAATAAGCGAGTAATGCGCCATGCGTTAAATATAGACGAATTTGGCAACCAGAAGCAAATTTTTTACATCAGCAGAGTCAATATCGACAGGTACCTACCCTTAAATAATGATTCCCTCTAGCAGTTACAAGGGAACAGTGAAAACCGCCCATTTACGCATGTGCCATAATTATTACGAACATAAGTAAATTTCCATTTACCATATTGAGGTGTAAAAAAGAGAAGTTAAAAGCGAACTAAAGGCATCAAAGTTCAAGTATTGGTTTCTGTTTCTTAAACTCGTGTAACTCACAGTGTCACATATAATATTCAAGAATTGACAATTATAATAAGCTAGTGGCTTTGTAAGCGGTAGAACTCGCATTCGAAAAACTAAATCGACAAATAAAATCTATATAATTATTGAACCTGCTTACGAACTTTCACGAGAATCGGTTGAAAAATGCGACCTGTACAGTCACCATCAGATATATCAGAGCGGCGAAAGCGCTCACAAGTATCTGAACACGTCTCTAATGCCTCGACAATAGAGACGTGTTCAGATATTTGTGAGCGCTTTCGCCGCTCCGATATATCTGATGGCGACTGTACAGGAGAACAATCGAACGCTTTCCGGCTGTTCAACAGCGGCACATCCGGACATAAGAACGAATTTCGGCCCAAGCTGGTGCAGAGAACTTCGCCCACTCGTTTAATTACAGATTAATTTAGATCCCATCTATCCCATGGTATCCTATCTGGTACGGTCACGGACTTTAATTGTTTGACTTTATGATGTAACAGTTAACTGATATTATTTATTTTTTTACTTTTTTTTTATATTATTGTTAGCATTGCACTTGTATGACATTTTATGTATTGTCTATTATAAATTTTGTTATGTGCTCTTGAGATGTTTGATGTTTTGTTAGCTTTATTATTTTGTGAAATGCTCAAATGCAAAATAATAAATGAAATGTTGACCCATTTAGGTGTCAGTATAAAGTGACCTCTAAATGGCTCAACAATTAAAGTCTGTAACTGTACGCGTTTTTTACGTATTTTTTTGCTACTTAACTCTTACTTCTTGAACTATCTTTCGATAAACTTTTCTTCATCCTGAGGAAGTCATGGGATGAAGAACGATATCCTACTTTTTAGGGTTCCGATACCTCAAAAGGAAAAAACGGAACCCTTATAGGATTACTCGGTTGTCTGTCTGTCCGTCTGTCACAGCCGATTTGCTCCGAAACTACTGGACCGATTGAGTTGAAATTTGGTACACATATGTAAATTGGTGACCCAAAGATGGACGCGTAAAGGAAATTAATGAATTCTGAACAAGGGGCCACTTTATTTATCTTTGGGGGGTAAACTCGAAAATTAAAAAAAAAAGTTTCGCAAACTGTATTGTGTGGCATTCAAATGAAAGGGGTTGTTGTAAGCATGTCAGAAATTTTTCTTATAATTTTAGCATAAACAGATTTGAAGTAATTTAGGAAAAAAGACGAAAATTTACCAGTCCCCCCCCCCCCCCTCTTATTTCCGAAACTACTGGGATGAAAATTCTGAAAAAAATATGGAAAATAGTTCCTTGCCTAAAGATTACAGGAAAACCTATAAGAAGTTTGAGTATTCAAAAACACTTATGAAATTTAGATTATATACGAAACCACGAAGTTGAACTCGCACTTGTCCGGTTTTTAGTGAGCATTGCGATCTCAATGTATCTAAATATTGCATGTGTAGGTACTGTTAAAGATCTAGTACTTACTAAAGTCAATTCCATATGATCGTCAATGTGAAAAAATAGGATTCATTAACACATTCAGTGCCCAGAATCGCTACGCGCTACGCTCGTAGCCGATCCCGTGGTTTTCCTCGTATGTAGCGGAAAGCGACTACGGCGTAGGGACGCTCTACGAGTTATACTACGAATAATTAGGATTTAAAACTATGAGACAATGCTAATAAAACTTAGATAATCCGCTACTAAATACATCCACGATTTAACTTTAAGGTACATATCCAAAGTAAATTACAGTTGAGATCAGATACAAACTGCCATCGGGTTACTTTATTGACAAAGTTAATATTAGTACGACCATTAAAACAATTTACATTATTATTAATACTACACGCGCAAGGTATGGAAGGATGATGAAGAACGATGGAGACTAAAGACGCAGCTCGGCTTCCAGTAAATCTTCACTAAGACTTGTGAAAATATTCCTATCTATGTATTTAGTAATCTCAAACGTTCATGCTTATTTTCATAGTCTGTGAAACCTTAAAATGTCGTTAAAAATTCTCATCCATATTGTGTTTGTTGTCGTTTTCGTAAAACTAGTGCCTACGCCAAATCTTGAGTTAGGTGCCAAAGCGGACCCCGGGCTGGTTTAGGACACTACCGGGAAAAACGCTAGGAAGATGCGTTGTAACAAAGAAGCAGATCGCATCATAAACTAAAAGAAAAACTTGTTAACTTGAATGCATATTGGCATAGGTATTCGTAATAATTGCGACGAAGAGAAAAGTTTTAACCGTCTAATGATTATGCGAACCCAGAGTCTTAACAATAACGTTGTCAATAGTAGTGATGGCCGCGGTACAGCCGCTCTTCTTCTTGATGCAGGTCCAGCGCACCTTGGAGCCCCAGCAGGCGTGCTTGTTGAAGCGCCACTCGCCGATCTGGACCACCAGGTTGCCGCGCTGCGACAACCCGAATTGGGGCTCTGAAAACGAAAACCAGTTTAAACCTTTTTACTGGCGTGTAAGCACCATGCCAGAACATGAGCGGGAGATTTATTAGTAGACAAACCTATTTTACTAATACTAATCGAAAAGAACATACGAGAAACTACCTGCATAGAATTCTATTTTTGTTTGGATGTGGATGATTCAAGGAGAAGTAATGAAATATAACGGTGGAGAGTACCTACCGTTTTATTTTAGAAAGTTACCACTAGATTTAGATTTAAAAGAATTGATTTAAAATCATTCGTCTAAATAAAAATACTTATACCTAGATTCTAGATCTAGGCCTCAAATATATATTTTTCCTTTTTCATTGATTAAAACAACAGTACGATTTATATTTGAATTTTTGTAGTATTTATAATATTAATAATTTAAAATTGTAGGGTATTTCATGCTCTACAATAAATCTAGATTAGAAAGAATATAATACTTACCAATAAAAATTCTGACGCTATAAAAAGTTTCTAGATATTCTAATAATGTTTTAATAGTCAATTGACATTTAAGTATCAAGTACCTATACAGGGTGAGCAATCCAAATGGGTCAGTATGGCGGTTTTGGAAACCATAACAGATAGCGAAATCTTGGCTTAGGAACCATGACGTTGATTTTAGTAAAAAGAAAAACTGCATTCATATACTTACAAAAATACGTGTACCTACTCGGCCCAGGAATCGAACCTGGACTTTTTGAAAAATTAAATTTCGTTATTTTCCTTTGAATATCGGTTATGTAGCTCTTAAATAGTAAATGTTACTAAGAAACATGATATCTAAAACTAATAAAATGCATTGTTTTTAAACAACGAAATTTAATTTTTCAAAAAGTCCAGGTTCGATTCCTGGGCCGAGTACACGTATTTTTGGAAGTATATGAATGCAGTTTTTCTTTTTACTAAAATCAACGTCATGGTTCCTAAGCCAAGATTTCGCTATCTGTTATGGTTTCCAAAACCGCCATACTGACCCATTTGGATTGCTCACCTGGTATATCATCAATTTCGATCTGTAATAATATTAATATTTATAAACAATTATTTTATGACCTTATTATATTCGTAGGTTTATAACTAGTTTTATTAAACCATAATACACACTCTAACAGAAAATATATTCAGAAAAATAATGTGACACCAAATAGTTATTCACTCTATTGCTAAGACCGCATGATATTTCTTGGAATCAAAAATAAACTTATGTTTATTACTTACTAGCTTCTGCCCGCGACTTCGTACGCGTATAAATTATGGATGACATGATATTCTTATGTTTCACCATACGATACCTACTACACTGATAAATTAGATTATTACGATTTCATTTCTATAAATTATGCGTGTAACAGTTCAAATCCTCATAAACTTTGTCGTCAATAATATTTAGTTATAATGATTTACTTAATCTTTATTGCAAACGAAGTTCCTAAGTAGAAGAAAAATTACCAAAACCGGAATTTAAATATAAGATTTCATAATTGAAACAAATGGACCGAGGGCGAGACCCCAAAGATACTCTATATCTCCGGGTGTCTTGTTAAACTACCCCTGAGAGCCAAAGTCCTGAAGGTAAACGGGGAGGCAAGCGAGGCCGAAGGCTGAGCTTTTCGTAGGAATGAAAGGCCCAACGTACCCTTATAGATAGCGCTACATATGCGAGCCAGAGCATCGAAGGCCCGAGGGCGAGACTCCATGGATACTTACTATCCACAGGTGTCTTGCAAGCGAAACATGAGCCTTAAGTCCCAAAGTTGAGGGGTGAGGCAAGCGAGCCCGAAGGCCGAGCTTTTCGTATGAATGAAAGGCCCAACCAAACCAACCCTTCAGAGAGCGCTCTCTATGCGAGCCCTCGGGCCGAAGGCCCGAGGGCGAGCCTTCACGAACACTAACTAAACCCAGGTGTCTTGCAAGCGAAACCGGAGACCAAAGTCCCGAGCGAGAGAAGTCAGAAGAAGAGCGGCGAGGCAAGCGAAACCAAAGGCCGAGCTTTTTGTTGGAATGATAGGCCCAAAGAACCGTTTAAGAGAGCGCTTCCTATGCGAGCCCGAGGACTGACGCACACTATCTCCAAGTGTCTTGAAAGCGAAATCTGAGTTCCAAAGTCCCGAAGGTGAGTGGCGAGGCAAGCGAGCCTGAAGGCCGAGCTTTTCGTATGAATGAAAGGCCCAATACATCGCTTCTATGCGAGCCCGAGGGCCGAAGGCCCGAGAGCTAGCTCATGCGGACGCTCACTATACCCGAGTATTCATAATAATATTTCTGAACGTCACAAACGCTGAAGTTTTATACATAAAAAAATGTTTCCAAATTTCATACCCACGTCTCTTGACGTTGGTGAACTATGCTAATTCGACGTAAGTATTAAACTCAACCTATCATACATCTTTAGATGACCTCTGAATTCATAGCAATTATATAGGAAGACGAAGATCAAGGTTGCTGGATTTCAATATTAACAGCGACGTTATCAGCGACTGAGTTTCCAAAATAATTAGGTTTCTAATGTCTAACAGCTACTATCGGTTGAGATATCAAACATTTTTGGTTATTATAGATAGTCTTTAGCCATCTTGCACTCGTTTTCATCCCGTGGTTTTTCACGTTTTATCTATATTTTTTTATAATGTTTGAATGGAGTTCTTTTTACTTTCCAGTCAAGTGTATGTTTATCAATTTTCAAGTCTAAAGCTCATGGATTTGAGGAGTTCCCATACAAAGTTTTGCCCCATTTTTTACCCCCTTTGAACTAATTTTTATCATTTTTACAGCCTATGACCTGGCCAGGGATTTTCTCGACCGATTAAGTAAAAGTTGCATCAAAATCCTCTATTCACTAAGCTTCTCTGCGTTTTTTGAAAAATATACATTTTCAAAAAAGCAGACACAAAAAAATTTAAACTACAAAAAGTGCATGCTGCTGGGTTTGAACTCGGGGACACCGACTCCGTAAGCTATGGGTGAAACCACTGGACTAACTATCAGTTGTAAGAACACGATGAATTTTCGAATATATTGACGACATGTTACCATGGTAATGATACTGTTATAACCCCGCTCTTGCAACATTATATAGTTTCTAGTCGCCTCAGAACCTATTTTCATCCCATATTTTTCACGTTTTATCTATACATTGCTAAAAGTTTGAATGGGGTCGTTTTTACTTTCCAGTCAAGTTTATGGTTACCAATTTTCAAGTCTGTAGCTCGTACATTCAAGGAGTTCCCATACAAAGTTCAACCCCATTTTCTACCCCCTTTGAACCCTAATCTTTAAGTTTTTTGGAGCTTAAAACCTATCCGGGGATTCTCTCGACAGATTAGTAAAGTTTGCATCGTAATCCGTTCAGCCGTTTCCACGTGATACTCTGACAAATAAACAGACAAACAGATAAACAGATAAACAGATAAACAGATAAACAGACAAAAATTCTAAAAACTGTTGGAACGTGTTCTGTTATCAATTCTAAGTATCCCCAGCCAAATTTTTTTCGTTTATCTTCCATGTACAGACTTTCGACCCTCTTCAGCTTTATTATATGTATAGATAATTAAGATATGGCACATACCTGCGTGAACAAAGATTGACAAAATACCATGAGTTCGAATTCAAAGATGATATTAACGACAGCTAGAAGTACTAAAGACAAAATAAAAAAAACCGTTGAAATGAAACTTTGGCGGCCATCGGAATGGGTTCTTAAAACATGTCACACGATACGACATAAACTATAAGGCGGACTATGTCTTCTCTCTCAGTGGACTATGGCTTTAAAGTGAACCTTTAGATCTGATCTAATGATTATGCCACCCGTTGACTTTTACCAGGCGGTTCTCCGAGGTGACCACGACGCACCGACATCCGCGGGTCTTCCTCGCCGTGCACTCCCACCAGGTCTTGTTCCGACGTCCCAGCTTCTTGATGAACCGATGGTTACCCCAGCATATTATTGGATTCCCGAATATTGTTGTCTCAAATTTAATCCCTTTCGATATACCTGGAAACAGCAGTCATGTTATCATACGAACTCAGCTTTATCTACGAGTAAAATATTTAAATAGAATGACTTTACAATGTACTGTCATCAATCAGAAGTTAGGACATCAATTAATTATTTAACGTACAATATTTTTTATTACATCATCTTCAGTGAAAAAAACATATATCCTACTAATCTTACTAATATTATAAATGCAAAATTTTGGATGTTTAGATGTTTGGATTTTCGGAGGTCTAGATGTTTGTTATTCAATCACGCTTAAACGGCTGAATCGAATTGGATGAAATTTTGCACGAAGATAGTTTATAGCCTGGATTACAACATAGAACAGCTTTTATCCCGGGTCTACGCAGACGAAGTCGCGGGCGTAAGCTAGTTATAAATTACAAATATTATAAATACGAAAGTTTGGATGTTTAGATGTTTCGATGTTTGTTACTCAATCACGCTATTCACGCTTAAACGGCTCAACCGATTTGGATGAAATTTTGCACAAAGAGAGTTTAAAGCCTGGATAGTCTTTATCCCGGGTCCAAGCAGACGAAGTCGCGGGCGGAAGCTAGTTATAAATAAATACTCTTTTCAGATTTCTCTTTTAGTAAGTACCTGCCTATCAGCACTTGTTTTTTGCGTTTTAGTTTTGTTCTCATTTAAAAACGACATGCTAGAAATAACATGATTTTTTTAATACACAATGGGATTCAGATGCTCTAGAAATTAAAATAGAAAAAAACAGAGCAAGTAGAACGTTTTTCATACAAAGTCTCTAATCAGAATCACGTAATGTTTTTCTATTATATTTCAATTATAATTTATAGCAACAGAAACTAGTTTCGGACCTAGATAAGCGGATCTCGTTGTGTATAAAAAGTTTCAATGTATTCCAGTATACCATTTTAAAATGAGAACCAAACTACATTTGTATAGAGAGTCGACTTCAATCGGCCAGCCGTGGTGGGAACTCATATGAAAACACACAACGTGGCAACTCGACACGCATCAGCTTCATTTCTTATGTACACAGTTTTTTTTAAATATTAATATTGAGGAGTAATTTTATTTTTTTATTTTAGCAAGAAAATAATTTAATCGTTTATTAAAAATATAACAAATATAACAATAGTCTATGTGAATCCACAGCACCGTTAAACCTAAGTGTTTCTACTATGAAAAATAATGTAACATCTTATGTCTATTTAAATGCTTCGTACTTGATTTCAATTTATTGCAGTTCGTTTGAACTAGGGTTTGCAATCCGGATATCAGAAATATACGGATATCCGCCAAATTTCGGATCCGGATCTGACAGCCTCCTGGATCCGGATATTTCGGATATTACGAATCCTTAAAATACAACCAATGAAACCGAAAATACGGCTACAAAATAAAGTTTTTACGTTTGAATGGTATAGGTACTGGTAATGTAGATCATTTTCAATCTCTGTTTTTATTGGCCACTTTTTCATCCCAGACCAGAATAATTTCGTTTTTAATTTATTACTAAGAAAAAATAATTAATCCTACATACTACAAATCCGTTTTATCCGAAATCGGGATCTGTTGAATTTAAATATCCGGAATATCCGGATCCGAAATATTGGCGGATATTGCAAGCCCTAGTTTGAACAAATAACTTGTAGTTATATATATATATATATTAAAGTCAAAGTCAAAAATTTATTCTTCAATTTAGGCATAAATTACATGCACCTATGAATGTCGATTAATATATATATATGTATATATAAATTTCTATTAATATATACATATATATATTAATATGTGTGTATATTATAAATGTCAGTGTCCTTAATGAGGCTTTTAACTATCGGCTTACCTATTGTAGTATTATTATAGTAACATTTTTTAATTCGTATTTTCCTACATATATGTGATATCAAACCACAAAACAATTTAACAGACCATCATTAAAACTTAAACATTTTACTAAATATTCAACTCTAAACAAAACTACAGTTAATTCTAACTATTTTACATTCTAATGAAGAAAAAAACTTCTGCGTATAGTTAATACAATCTAAATCAGACGGAATCATTAAAATGTCAATCAAACACCGCTTCAACAGACGTGTAGACGACAGCAGCCTTTACCGATATTGGACCAATTGTTCAGTCTTAGTAGAAGGGGACGTCTAACGTCGTGTCATCCTACTGATGCGAGGTAAAACAGCTAAAAGAGGAAGTGCATTTCAATGATTATGTCCATTCTCTGCCCCCACGAGCTGGTCGTTGATGGTAACAAGTCTGGCGCGGCAGCCCCGCGGCTGGTTAGTACATCTCCAGGTCACCTTGGATGCCAGCCGAGATCGCTCGCAAAACCGGTACTGCCCCATACATAGCTGGGGCCGCCCCATCCTGGACGTCCGAAACCAAGGCATGCCTTTAACGAAACAGACGCTTGTATTGGCACAGACACAATTAGAGAATTAGTTCCAAGAAAAATATGACCAGGGCGACATACCTTTCCTTAATATACGGAGATTTCAAGCCTGTTTTTCAGTGGTACTTTGTACTGCATTCCAAAAAATAGAAGTATCCAACCCTTGTGTTCTAGACTTATGATATTTGACTGTAATCGTATCGATCGTCTCGACTGTGTACTTTTTGGCTACACGCACTTTTCGGCTGGTAACAGCAAGAACCCAAGTAATACGATTCCACCATAATCTCGATACATCTGTAGCGCATTTTGGATTTCAGCACCTTGTAACTTCGCTATCGAGTATACCGGCACAACGAGGGATAAAAACATTGTTAAAAAAATCACAAAAACTGTCTAATTTTAATTTGAAACTGAGCTAAAAAGCAGCGTCATATATCTACTATAGAAATATCTAAATACAAAATTCAACTACACAAATAAAGAGACGATTTCAATAACTAGTTGACAACTAGTAATACTGGAGTGAACTAGTTTATATGGATTTGCCTTATATTTAATCTAAAATTATGTTCTTGTTCCAGTTTAGACAAATCAGTATAAGGCACAGAAGACATCAGTATAAGAGAGAATGAGAACAGCGCGCCTTCGAGTGAATGTGATCATTCTTGACGCTGATGATCTTTCTTTGCACCCATACCTGTACTTGTTACACAGCCATGTAATCCTCTTCTCTTTATTCTCGTAGCTCTTCAAATAACGGTTTCCACAGTACTCGACTAACACACCTTTGGTGGTTCTTACAAACTGTTGAAAGGGTAAATATCACCACCATAAGTCCAGATTTTAAATATTACAATAATGCGATTAGAGAGGAAGTTCCAACAGCATAGCCATAAAGGCTGTGTGATTTTCGTTGCCATTATATCCAAGATACAATAATTAAAGCGACCTACACTTTGTATTTCAGCACCTTGTCAGCTCACTACCGGTGCAGTACGGGATAGAACAGAGAAAAAATCACAAAAGCTGCCTAATTTTTTTTAATACAAAACACATATGCATGCAGAAGTAACATAAAGTTTGTAAATAGATCCTAATCAACGTGGTTGTGATCATTTTTGAGGCCGACGACCTGGTCGTTGAAGGTGCAGACGCGGGCAGTACACGCAGCCTTGTTACATTTCCAAGAGATCCTGTTCCTATTCTGATAGTTCTTCGAAAAACGAACCCCGTCGTACAACAACATCGTCGTTCCTTTATTCGTGTGAATGAACCTGGGAACTGTCCAGAATACGAATATATTCGAACTACCACAATATTTTAATGAAAAACATGAAAATGCAATCCTAGGTAATATGTTATAATATAATATCCTTTACAATAATCACACATGGGCAGTTACACCACATTAATTAATTTAGCTTATTACATTAGTTGCGATGACCTTACAGGGCTCGTGTTTGAGACCTTTACTAGGTACCTAAAATGTATCTATGTAACAACATGAATACAATAAACTTGATTAAGTACTCATACTAACCATCAAGCTTTATGACAACGCGGCGCCGCGCAGGTAATTCTACAGTAATGATAACACCACTGTATACTGTATTGAGATTGTGTTGCCAATAATCAATTTCACACAAAAATTTACTTAAACACTGTGACATTATTAAAAACTTCAGGTTACTTATCAGACTAGAGATAAAGTTACGTAATGAAACTATGTAAGGTAAAAAGCAGCGTCATATATTACAATTTAGATTACCATTAAATTCTCTAAATATCAATTCGACCACACAAGGAAAGAGATGATTTCAAGAACTACTTCATAACTAGTAGGTAATACTGATCTAAACTAGTTTATTCAAAGACGTACGAGTATAATCTATACATATTATAAAACTCTTGCGTTACTGACCGATGATTGACAGACAGCGCACAGCCTAAACCGCTAAAGATATAAGCATGAAATTTGGAACATATATTCTGTACAGTACGTGGACGTGTACTAAAAAAGGATTTTGCGAAAGTCAACCCTTAGGGGGTGAGATAGGGGTTAAACCGTTGTATGGAAATCGTTCATTTGGAAAGTTATAGTTGAATCTTTGTATGAAGATTCCTTACTAAAAAGCGAAACATGATTTAGAGTTATTATAAAAATTCATCCCCTAAGGGGGTTAAAAAAGAGTTAAAAGTTTGTATCGGAAACATGTCGTTTTTAAAGGTACACATTTAAAACTTCGGTCACAAGCTCCTAATGTTCAGTAAAAACAATGTGAAGGGCATTTTTTCTAATTCATCCCTTGAAGGGGTTAAGCTGGGGGTTGAAAGTTAACATAAGTAATGTGTGATTTTTAATGATAAATTATTAATAGAAACACAAAGGCAGGACAACAGGTTTCTTTTATAATATGTAGATATATACGTAAATATATATTTTTAAACTTGCCCCATAAAGGGAGGAAATAGAATAATTCAACAAATGTTACACTTGAAGCTAGTCTAAGGTAAAATTCTAATTCCAGTTTGGTCAAACCAGTATAAGGCGCGGAACTAATGAGAATTGCGCTTGTTCGAGTGAGTGTGATCATTCTTGACGCTGATGATCATTGCCTCGAAGGTGCAGACGCGTGCTTTGCACCCATACTTGTACTTGTTACACAGCCATGAAATCCTCTCTCTATTCTGATAGTTCTTCAAATATCGGTGCCCACAGTACTCCAGTATTATCGTACCTTTGGTGCTTCTTACAAATCGGGCAACTGTTAAAAGGGAAAATATATCACCACCATAAATCCAGATTATAAATAGTACAATAATGCGATCAGACATTCATAAGACGACGAAGGAAGGAAGAAAAACATAGTTGTAAAGGCAATAAATATGATTTTAGTTACCATTATATCAAAGACACTACAACACTCAACAAATAAAGCGACCTGCGTTTAACTCTTTCAACGCCAAAGAGGTCAAATGCGGCCGTGAGTTGACGTATAATTGTTGATGGCGACTCATTGTAAATGCCGGTAAAAGAGTTAAATTATGACAATAAGCACTCAATTAATACAATTTTAGGTATCTGTAATTCTTGTCGATCCATTCGCTTCCAATACTAAGTCTATTCTTCAAAATGTGTATGAAGTTTTAAGCTGCTCACTACAGTTAAGCCTTCAGTCCTGATTCTATTATTGCATCCTTTAAACGTACATTTCCAAGATATAACACCGTTGCTGCCTTCATAGTTTTTGTAATACGTGTTATTGTTATACTTCACAGCTAGTTTTCCTCTTTTGGTTGTATAAAATACTGCTCCTAAAAAGCAGAACGGGTGTTATAATTTTCTGGTCGTTACATAGTACATACTCGTAGAATAGGTAAAAACAGATTAAACGAAAATTATGTTTTCATACCTGATGAACACATCTCGGCATTCGGTTTCTAAAATCCAACGACCGGTTTAGCCTAGTGAGCGACCCTGCTTACGAAGCTAGAGGTCCCGGGTTCGAATTCCGGTAAGGGCATTTATTTGTGTGACGAGCACAAATATTTGTTCCTGAGTCATGGATGTTTTTTTATGTACTTATATAAGTATGTTTATCGTCATATTTCAAGCATTGCTTAATTTAGACTAGGTCGATTTGTGTATGAATCCCCAAACATATCATTATTTGTTTATCTTAATTTGTATAAAAGGTGTTGTATCTGACAACTTTCTTACTGACTTCACCAAATGTAATTTGCTAGTGTCGTAAGGTTGTAAACACGTGTATAAATGATAATACCTACATTAGCCGATACTGCACTTCTTTAATTATTTAAACGAACTAATCTATTCTTCATGGTGAGTGTGCGGGGTGCCGCTGCTTATAACCTCCAAGCCTTGCGTTCTAATTCTGTTCTTGCACCCTTTAAAACTGCACACCCAAGATATGACGCCGCTGCTTCCTTCATAGTTCTTGTGGTAGATACTGTTGTTGTATTTTAGTCCTAATTTGCCTTTATTAGTCGTGTAAAATACTGCTTCCCCTAAAACAAGATACAACATGATATACATCGAATCTCCAAGACATAACTACCGTTTATAGTTCTTTTCATACTTGTTATTGTTATACTTTTCAACCAGTTTACTTCTTTTGGTTGTATTTAAAATACTGCATCTAAAAAGCCGAAAATAGTGGTTAACTTTCTGGTCTTCACATAAAGAGGGTAGGTAAAACCGATTAAAGGAAAATCATATTTCATACCTGATGAATTATTAATCACGGCATTGCATTAAGAGATTGTAAAAAGAGTGCTTTTACTTGACATTTGCCTTACTAACTACAGTTGTTGTATGATTCTACACATATCTACTCACTAAAGCTACTGTTACACATGCTCTTTAGTGGCACGAAAGCATGCTAGTTTCAAGCAAATAGCATGTGTATCTGGAAAGTTGCTAGGAAGGAGCATGCTATTTCCATACATAATAATTGAGCATGCTCAAACAAGCATGCTACTACAGAGCATGTGTAAATAAGCTACTGTTACACATGCTCTTTAGTGGCACGAAAGCATGCTAGTTTCAAGCAAATAGCATGTGTATCTGGAAAGTTGCTAGGAAGGAGCATGCTATTTCCATACATAATAATTGAGCATGCTCAAACAAGCATGCTACTACAGAGCATGTGTAAATAAGCTACTGTTACACATGCTCTTTAGTGGCACGAAAGCATGCTAGTTTCAAGCAAATAGCATGTGTATCTGGAAAGTTGCTAGGAAGGAGCATGCTATTTCCATACATAATAATTGAGCATGCTCAAACAAGAGCATGTGTAACAGTAGCATAATACCCACGCTAGTCTATTCAAAACGTTTAGGTACGTCCACTAGCGTAGTCTAAACGAACTAATCTATTCTTCATGGTGAGTGTGTCGGGTGCTGCTGCTTATAACCACCATGCCTCGCGTTCTGATTCTATTCTTGCACCCTTTAAAACTGCACACCCAAGATATGACGCCGCTGCTTCCTTCGTAGTTCTTGTGGTAGTTACTGTTGTTGTATTTTACTCCTAATCCTCCTTTATTAGTTGTATAAAATACTGCTTCCTCTAAAACAAGTTTCAACATTATATCACTAGTGGATCTGTGAGCTGTTTAATTCGCGAGCCTGTCGATTTCTTCTCTGTAATAATTTTGAAAAATTTACAAAAACTAAATCGGCAAAAAGATATAATAATATATAATTGTCGAACCTGCTCACAAAATTTTACGAGAATCGGTTGAGAAATGCGACCAGGAGCCGTAGCATGGTTGGCCTTGTCACGCGATAGGTGATAGGATAGAGCGTGCGTCACTGGCTGACACCGTTCGATATTTAGACCGAGACGACGCTCTTATTTTGTCACTTGTCGCGTGATAAGGCCAACCATGCTACGGCTCCTGTAGAGGACAACAGCCAGACAGCCGGACATACGAAAGGATTTTGTCCCAAGCTGAAATGGAGAATTTCGTTCGCTTCGCTTGCTCGTTCGATACGTAACTGCAATCGGTTAACTCATCAAAAGTGCATTAAAGTGCATTGTGACATAACCTTCCCAAAGACACCAAGTCAGTAAGAAGGTAAATAATGTCACGTGAACTGCCAAATATCAAGGACCATTTATTATGTATTCCTTTTTTAAGGTTCTGTAGTAAAAAAAACCCAGGGATGCGTTCGCGTGATATTGGGCTTTAAAGCCCGAATTTTTATTATAAGGTTTCTAGACCGGCTATATTTTTACGGAAATGTGTGGCCGGCAACAATGGGCGTCTTGCTCTTACTCCCATGCTAGAACAAGACGCCCATAGTTGCCGGCCACACATTTCCTTAAAAATATAGCCTGTCTAGAAGCCTCCTTATAGTCATGTGTCCGGCCCTCTGCCCTTTATTTATTAAATTATTTAATAAATAAAGTAAATTATATTCAACAAAAGTTTTGTAAAAAGCCAAATGAATGTTCTATAAAGTATGGTACTTATGTGGGACGCCCAGTTTAAGTAAAACAGTTGGGTATTTTGAAATCGTTTAATGACCTGTAACTATACACAGTTTAGATTGAACTATTATTATCTTAGTTTAACAGGCTTACATACACTTTTAAAAAGTAATTATCACCTTTAGTAATCCGTTAGGTCGCGGACTAGACACAAGCGGACAGCGGAGCGACGAGCAGCATTTCATACATTCGAGCGACATCAATGTATACAGCCGGTATATGAAAACTAGCCAAGAGACCTTAGGCTTCAATATATAATGTCCGTGATTGAACTGTGTAAACTAGTAAGACGAAACCATGTCAAGTTTCCTGCAAAAACGGACTTTAGAAGTGATAGACTAAATACTTTGTTATCTTGCGATGTCCGTGTTCCTGTTGCCAAGACGAGCGGCTACCATTGATGTCCTAGATTTGCTGCTGATAAAGTCTATAACGCTTTGCCAAGTACAATCAAAACCTTAACTTTAAAGAAGTACCTACCTGTTAGTCTCATGTCCCTATAATTTGAATGAGTTTTTTAGTAATTTTACTGATGTGTTATGAATGGTTGTCTTGAGAATATTGCTTATGGATATTTTAGGACCTATTGTCTTGTTTAATTTATTATTTTTATGTTCTTGAAATTTACTTGGTATTTACAGGTATCTTGAGATTTATTATTTGAGCTTTATTGTGATGACAGGTGATAACTTTTGACATTGTAATTATTATTACTTACTAGCATCCGCCTGCGACTTCTTTATTTTAATCCAGACTATAAACTATCTTCGTGCAAAATTTCATCCAAATCGGTTCAGCCGTTTAAGCGTGATTGAGTAACAAACATCCAAACATCTAAACATCCAAACTGATATAATAAAATACTAAAATACTAAATACTAATACTAATACTATAGTATACTATTTATATTTTATTGTGTATGATTATATTGATTATTCTAGCAACACCCTATGGGTAAAATTGAATATTCAATTTAAGGCTAAATAAATAAATGAAATTAAAAATGAAAAATATTATCCCAAATTCTTAAGTTATAAGAAGGAATTATATTTTAAGTTGTTATAAAATATTTTATGTTGTTATAAATAGGTAAATTTCAGGACTGACCATTGAACTTGGCACCCATTTAGATCTCACTTCTTTGGTCGTTGAAGTCAACAACCAAGGCATACATCATAATATTGATCTTGGCTGTCGTTTCACATTTATGTTTTTGATGGGATATTACCGTTTATGATAACTGTCATTTGATATTTAAAACAAAATATGAACTCAAACAGTCACATAAACAAATTTACAAAATTCCGAATACTAAATCCGACTAAACCAAAATATTAGTATAAAAACATACAACATCCAAAAGAAAGTATATTAGCAAACATAACGCTTTGCAAATTGTCCTTAGGTAGAGTAAAAAAGTATTCGTCATTATTGTTTACAACCATGGGCTCGGCTACGTAACGAGTGTAGCGCGTAGCGATTTCTGACCATGAATGTGTTATTGAAGTGGGACTGGAATAAGTTTTGTAGCTACCCTAAGGCCTCTAAATCGGCTTAACGACTGCTGCCATAAACACCAACTGGGATCAACGGCTTAACGTACCACCAAATTTTTAACGTTTATTTAACTAGTGCGATAGTCTGGGTACCACTAGGCCGTGAGCTTTTCATTGAAAAGCAAACGGTAAACATCAAATGATATTCCGTACATGAGTTCCGTCGAATTAATTGAGCTTTTACTAGATACCGGTACCTCGTACCAGGATCCGAACCTCACGATTTAAAGTCGCACGCTTAAACTACTCGGCTACCGCCGCTTCAGGAATTTAGCTGCATTTCATTCAGTAGTCTCATTTGTTTCTTCGTCATTCTCGTTATTGTCCTCCTGTGCATCTCTGTCATCTTCACCATCTTCTTCAAGGAGTACTAAAACATCGTTTCCTGGTTCATTATAAGTACCGGCCACTTGTTGAATTAGTTCCCTTTTTAAGTTCCAGTCGACTTTTTTCATTCGCCTTCTAGGGGTAGACATTCTTGAACCCTTACTTTGGCAACGCTTTTTCGAATTTTTCAGAATAGTTTTAAAAAATGCGTCGCATTCTTGCTCGTTAAAGGTAGAGTCAGTTTCTCTAACAAGCATAAAGAAACATTTCCTGAAGTTGGTATAAGATTTGAAAGGAACTTTTTGGACATCATTTTTACTGTTCCCTGCCCACGAGCAATGCAGGAGGCATTCGCGGCTAATGAAATAGTCAATAAGTCTGTAGCAGGATTCGAGACCTCTGCACACGCCACTAGAACCACATACGACTGTCATTTCTGATATTACCTGGGCGAGAAATTCTGTATCCCCTAAATTTACTTCCAATTCATCCATCTCTTGCACATTTTTGGCAGGTTTCAGACTTCTAAAAAGGGGAACAGAAGTGTTATGACCATCAGTAGACTGCACATCAGATGTAGATGTTTTTGAAAATCTCAAATTGTTCACCGTGGATTGTATTTTCGTTAACTGGCCCATCATCTTCGATTGATTGAAAATAATTGTCCGCCATAAAGATTTCCCTACTCGTATAGAACTTATCTGCTGTTCTTCCAAAGTATGTCTGACATCTGTAACAGGGACATCATAGATTTGTGTACATCCTGATAATGGGTCGTTTGCAGCGGCTGTAGTACTGGTAGTCGAATTACAAGTATTGGTGCGCCCTGAAACAAGGGTTTTTTGATTAATTACTAGTGAATGGATATCATTTCATTATGACAATATAAGTTTAACTTCTAAAATAATGGGCTACAAAATTATAAATAATTGAAAGGTTGATTATAAATATATATTTTTATTACTCATGTAAAACGCACATCCCCAAAAATCAGTACCTTTACATATCGATGCTAATGATCAGTGCATATAAGAATCAAATATGAATCCTTTTCAGACCACATGTAGCAATTATGTATTTCATTGAAGTTCAAAATGTGTTACAGTTATACTTTGATATAGCGGCCGTTTCTGTACACATAGTTCGGCGGCGGGTGCGTATGCGCCGTGTTGACTGGGTTCACGCGCCGCTGCCCCAGGTACTGCACGCGCGCCCTGCAGCCCTGCGCCTTCGACGAGCACAAGTAGTGCGACGTCTGGTGGTCTTGCGAATACGTGTATCCATCTACCATGAGTAAAAACTTCTTGCCTGACCTCGTTGGTAGTAACATAACGCCTAAAAATGGATTGAATAAATAAATGTTTTATTCTATTGTCGTAAAAATCTGGCACAGTGAAATACATGGATAAAACCTAAGTCCAAGTGGACTAGAGTCCAAGACGGAACCGGGAATCAAGGGGATGGCTCCGTGATTAGATTTTGAAATGGCGTTACATTGCATATCCGCCTGAATTAGTACCTAAGGTTTATTTTTAGGGTTCCGTACCCAAATTTGGGTACCTTTGGCCAAAGGGTAAAACGTTATTACTACGAGTTCGCTGTCCGTCTGTCACCTGTGTTAGAAAAAAAAAATTATTCTGGTTTTTAGTATTTGTTGTTATAGCGGCAACAAAAATACATCATCTGTAAAAATTTCAACTGTCTACCTATCACGTTCATGAAATACAGCCTGGTGACAAACGGACGGAAGGACGGCCAGCGGAGTCTTAGTAATAGGGTCCCGTATTTACCCTTTAAGTACGGAACCCTAAAAATGATGAAATCTACAGATACACACTACGTATTATCATGGAAATATGACATTCGGGATCGTGATTAAAATACTTGTACGTAAATGAGGTTATACTTTTATGTTTATACTACGGTGGTGGCAAACAAGCACACGGCCTGCCCGACGGTAAGCAGACACCGTCCGTCGCCTATGGATGCTTGCGACACCAGAAGAATCCAAACACGCTGCCGACCCTTTATTGATGTGAGAAATCGTTGTGTTGGCAGCTAGAGACAAAAGCAGGCAGCAAATATTAAACATCAAGTTACGTACATTTAATGTACTAAAATACTGATAAATTACCCAAGTTGCTTCAAATACAGTAAGTCCAATCCATAATTGTGTTTTAATCAGTAGTCACATTGACTGTATCGTCATTATTACCCTCATCATTGCCCTCCTCATTCTCTGTCAATGCTAAAACATCGCTAACATGCAGTATGAGTTCCTTCTTTAAGTTCCAGTCACCTTTTTTCAGCCGCCTTCTAGGAGTTGACTTGCGTAGTCCTTTACTTTTTAAACGACTCGACGAATTTCGCAAAATAAGCTTCAAAAAAGCATCACAATCTTGCTCACTAAATGTCGAGTCAGTTTGTCTAACCAGCGTGAAGAAGCATTTTCTGAAGTTGGTATACGATTTAAAAGCAATTTTTTGGATATCATTTCTACTATTCCCTGACCACGAGAAATTCATGATGCATTTGCGGGTGATGAAATGGTCAATAAGTCTGTAGCAGGACTCGACGCCTCTGCTCGTACCGATAGAACCACAAATCACTTCCAATTCTGACACTACTTGAGCGAAAAACTCTTCATTTCCTAAATTAACCTCCAGTTCATCGAACTCATTCACAGTTTTAGCGGGTCTCAGACCTCTAAAAGTTGTATTCTGTTCATTTGTAGACTGTACACCTGATGTGGATGTTCTAGTGAACCTTACATTATTCATCATAGATTGTATTTTCGTTAACTGGCTCATAATTTTCGATTGATTGGAAAGGAGTGTCTGCAATACAGATGTATTAGAACTTGTCTGCGGTTCATCCGATTGTTGTTTGTCCTGTGAACTCTTACTTGTGATAGAGACTTCAGGGACTTGTGAACAACCCGCTAATGGGTCCTTTTCGACGCCTGTACTCGAAGTTGAACCAACTATTCCCGTGCACCCTGCAACAAGGAAAACGTTTTTTCAGTTTAAATCTAAAAGAAGTCGTTCTTACTTTTAGACTCACGTCACTAAATTTAATAAAAAAGTAAAAAAAAACAAGAAATAAAAGCGAAAATTGTTTAATTGTCGTAAAAGCTAGTATGTTAAAATAATTTTATACGAAAACTAATAACTAAATAAAAAAAAATCTACAGAAATATAATAAATTTATCCGTATCTGTAGTAAGGCTCGATTTGAATATATAAAATATCACCGATTTACGTATCGCGTTGAGTAAAACGTATCACCATGCGTAGCTTATACTTAGCACAAGTTTCGAAATATACATACAATTTGAGATAGTCAGAGATCAACAATTTAAAGTAAGCTATGTCTAAATATATCAACAATAATCATATTATATAATGTATAACTGAACTTATCTAATATCTTAATAAATTATTGCTCATTATCAACGTATCACTTTGTTCAGTCGGGCTCTGATTACTATTGATCTTTCTTATCATCAGGGTTGGGTGGTCGGAGCCAGAGGTCTGTTCTTGGTAGTATTCGGGGGAAGTTTAGGGGGAGGGCAAGGGAAGCTGCTCGGGGTGAGGTAAGCGGGGAAGGCAGAAGGGCAGCTGCGGTGGCGAGGAGGCTGGACGCCGAAGCAGTGGAAGTGGCCGTGGTTGCGGGGAGCGCGCGCGGGCGCAGCTGTACAAACGCGCCGTTGCCGCAGCGGGCGTGGGACGGGGGAACATGGTTGTGTTTGTCTCCTGACGCCACGAGCTTGCCGCTGGAGAGTCGCACACGCGCACGACATCCCATGTGCTTTGACGAGCAGTAGAAGAACCGCCCGCCGACCTGCGAATACGTGTAACCGCGAAGCACCAGAATGTATTTGCCTTTCTCCGTAGGTATAAACTGGACATCTGCAAAGAATCATGAATATAGGATTCTGAATTGTATGTGAGATGAAAAGCAATTATTTATGGAACTTGTTTATGATCTATATCTAATTTTAAAGGTTCCCCTCTGTTGGCCGTAGAATTTAATACCTAATTTCACTAGCCCTAATGTTGTGAACCCTAAAATCGAAAACCCGAATTTTCATTTTTCCTAATTATTCATTAGCCCTAATGTCAGTATCTCGAATTCTCAGTAATACAGACAAGACCACGAGAAAGTGGAATGCTCCGATTCAATTTTTGTCACTATCTCTCTATCAGGGGATTCTTTCTTGTTAGACCTAACTACTTTAGCCCTAAACTTTGACCCAATGTTTTATTAGACCTTTTTTATAGTAAAGTTTTTAGGATTATTGCAAAACAAACTTAGGTTTGTTGGTGGTTAGGTTTATTCGGTTAGCCGAATGACTTCAATTTGGTGATATTCAAAGAAAACCCATACAATTCACCGTTTCGAGGAAAAATGCGTTAGGTCAAAAGTGAAACATTAGAGCAAAAGTTAATAGTTCAAGAAGAAGTAGGCGTGATGAAATTAGGTGTAATGTTCATTAAACATAGTTTTTATAAGCCACAGAAATCATTAGGATTAGGAATCATTAGGAAATATATTAGCACACTTGATGTTTAGTATAAGAAAAGATTAGGAGATATGAAATTAGAACCGGCAAATAATTATGCCTTACAAGTTTAGTTATCCGAATATTAGGACTAATGAAAATTATATCGAACGTTGGTAGTTGTAATGAAATTAGCACTAACGATATTAGGTTAAGTGGGGGGACCCAATTTTAAATAAGTATACACGAAATTATTATACAGAAAACGTAGAGCTTATATTTCTGAACAGTTTATGACATTTAAAGGCATCTAACAACTATAATTTGTTCTCACCCTATTAACGCAAATAGATTATCTAGCGTCAGAGCTGTACTGAATTAAATCAAATACTATATATTGTTTTCAGTTGTTAAGCCGCTTATTAATTTAATCTTGACATATATAACATCAAGCGTCATAAGCCTATATCCCATACCTGTGCAAAGGCGCCTGTTCTCTCACAGGAGGGTATGGACAAAAGGAATTGCGCTTGAAGTCTACACACTAGCCGAGTGCAGATTGGGGATTGCTCATACAATTAACTTCGGAGATAATTCAAAACTTAAAATTCGCATTTATAATTAATACTGTCGTCGTTTTGCCGACGACATAGTCCTGTTCTCGTCAACAGCTTCCGAGCTACGACTTATGCTCCAAGACCTGAGCAACGCAAGCCTCGAGGTTAGACTGGAGATGAATGTCCATGAGTACCTTTACTTGGGCCAACTAGTTTCCTTCCAGGCGCGACAGGAGAAGGAGGTCGAAAGACGGACTGAAAATGCCTGGAGGCGCTATTGGTCCATGAAACATCTGATGAAAGGTGGCCTTCCATTATCACTTAAGCGGAGACTCATGGACATGTGCATTCTTCCAATCCTCACCTACGGTGCACAGACTTGGTATCTGACGTCATCTCAAAAGTCCAAACTCGGGGTTTGCCAGCGAGCCATGGAGCGCAACATACTAGATTTCAAATTAGTGGATCGCATCGTTAAATTTTGAAATACTGTCCGTTCTTGATAAGGTATTTAGGCGGGGGGTGCGGGTGTTCCGTGCATATGCGCAGCACGGAGTCCCCGTCGCGGCGCAGGCGCGCCTTGCAGCCGCTCATCTTAGACGAGCAGCTCCAGTGCACGCCCTGGTTGATCTGTGAGTACGTGTAGCCATCCAGCATCAGCAGGTACTTGTTACGACGCGTTGGGATCATTATCACTTCCTCTAGAATATAGGTTACTTTTAGATACGTTATACGACAGGCGATGTCGCTCAAAGAATATAATATCGTTAAAAGTAAGGTTCAGATTAGTATTCGTTTATTCCATGAGAATTCACATCATGATCGTCTTTAACAAAGAAGATCGTCTTTTCCCCCGCAAAGAATTACACTATGAAATAACACAAATTTAGGGAAAATCAAAAAATTACAATTCAATTTTACAAAGCACAACGCCAACGCAGGCATACCATTTGCATTTAATTAACTTGTATACTCATTACTACTAGTTATTCAGAAATTACGTGGAGACGACCGCTTCTCGTAATCTCTGGATGTCTCCGGAGGAAACTGCGGAGCCATTCTGCACCTGCCGACTTCTTATTTATATTAAATGTATGTTTTACTTTATTTACTACAGCAAATTCATATGCCAATTCTTGTATTCGTTTAGAAGACAGGCGCTTAGACGTACCAGCTATATTCTTTATATACTTGCAAAAAGATTGCTCCATATCAGGTGTGAATGTCATAGATTTTCCGAAACTTGTTGCTGGCCTGCCACTCTTTAGCCGATGACGAATAGCGGCTTCACTAATGTTAAATGAACGAGCTACTTTTCTGATAGACTCTCCATTGGAAACTCTCTGGCGAGCTTCGTCGAATACCCTGGTGGAGCACAGCCGACGTTTTGCCCCAATTCTGCGGCGCCAGCGAGAATTTTCAACTGCATACCAAAAAAAACCAATGACTAAAAGTAGTTGAAAGAAAAAAGTTATTCTCTTCAATGTGCATCAACAAGTTTATTGAACTGAATTTGTTGATAGGGCCCGTATGTACCTATTACTTAATTACTTATTCTAACTTTATCCATATTATTAAATTAAACTCTGTATTTCAGTAAGTTATCTTATACCGTAAATACATCTAAAATCCTAACGGGGTGGCGTTTTTGCGTGAATGTAATTTTTTCAAATATTTCTAATAACTCAATCTTCAATCAATAAAATGAGTACGTAATTCGGGAAAAAAGGAATTTATTAATATGATCGCACTGATCGCACTAACCATTTTTTAATTATTTATCACTACAAAATTTAATACAGTTAGGGGATATTGTTAATCCGATCGAAAGTCATAAACTCCTGGTTCACACAATACATCTTCATCAATTTTAACATCTCCCACAACACATAAGTACAGCACATAAGTACGAATATCTAACACGGCTCCTTTTCTAGGGCCATTAGGACGTGTCAAATATTTTTGATGGCTATTTTGCTTTAGATAAGCTGGTGACAGCACAGTGCGTACAGTCGCCCACACTCCTAACTGACCATTCGTGAACCTTATATCAGTGACATAAGGTTCACAAGTGGTCAGTTAGGAGTGTGGGCGACTGTACAAAATGTGTGCTTCGTTTCATTATTAACCCATTCGAGGCCACGCATCGCTACATGTGCTACGCCGTAGCGCAGCGTTTTTCCGCTCTGTAGCGGATATCGCACGTAGAGGCATGACTCATATTTGAATGGTAACATTCAGTGCCAAGATTCCGTAACGCAACGCTCGTAGACGATGAACATAGGAAACTCGGTCGGTATTTAGAGGAAAGCGCCTACGAGTAGAGCGCCCACCTAGCGGTTTCCTGGCAATTAGTGTTAAAGACAAAAAAAATGCTACTTATCTGATGTTCTAAATTATAACAATAATATATAAACACTTCTGGATAACAATTAACAAATTTTATTGAAAGTAATTTTACTTAAATTATGTTCATTGAAACATCGCAAACAAAATTGACATTTACATTGCTCACAGTGCGTCTTGATTTTCTTTACTTTATTGGCAGCCTCCCTGCTAGTCAGTGTTTTTCTTAATCTTCTATAGCAGCCACTACAATTTCGACGTTTGTTGCCTATCTCTAACGTATGGACGATTTTTTTTATCTGGTCACCTAAAATTCAAGTGAAATTTATTCAAGATTTACATCACGCATTTCAACCGTTTCTGGCAATAATAATAAACCTGTGATTTCTCGATTTTGTTTTATTTTAAATCATAATGCAAATATGAAGATAAATCTTGCTTTTTTGTTATCACATTTTAACGGTAATACAATACTACACTCACTTTGTTTTAAATTTCCATACATAGTGTACCCATTTTTGCTCCTGAGTGTATGTACACAAATCTAAGCTACATAAAGACTGTACGCGATAAAATCTGGGCATACTTTTCTCTGATCTAGTATATTTTTCTACCAAATGCTTATTCAGAAACAGCATTTTTATTAAATAATCCATAGATAAAATACTATAAAATAAAAATACATACGCGTAAGTACAAAGTAAAGTAGTAGGGAACCTACTACTCGTAAAAAAGGACAAACAGAAAATAAATATGAAATGAATAGTAGGCACAATCTTCATAGAGTACACAACTTACGTATACATTTCTAAACAACGCATTCCCTAAAATCTCATAGGAATGACGGCAAAGGCTGGGCCATATATGGGCTTGCCACTTAAAACGTACAATGATCAGATACAATGTTGGTTTTTAGGGAATCAGTTGTTTAAAAATCTACGTAAATTGTGTCTGACTAATCAAACACATCTCCGTAAACAATAACGAATCAGTTGGAAACAATTTTCGACATCTGAACTGCAAAACATTATCGCACAAAAGTACAAATTTGTACCAAAAACAAAGGGTGAACTTAAACTTTTGACCGGTACTGTATATGTATATAAAAATAACAATTCGACACTACAGTACACTTTTAACTCAACTCCTGCTATCCCTTGTTTACCGCTGGCTTCTAAATACATACTCGTACTGATAGTTTAACTCATCTTTGCGCTGCTGTATGTGTGCTGGTATGCCTTGTAACGGCCTCTGCGTCACTGGCACACAAATCAAAACTACATGGTTACAACAAGCGCACGCAAACATACAGTCACGCGCAAAGATGGATTGAACTAGATGTGTCTATATTATATTATGCGGAGTCAAGCCGTAAGTAGCCACCCTGCGAGGGCTCCAGAAATTCATAATTTTACTATCATTTGACCGCATCAAGTCCCGTATCAACTTCCATCGCCATTTTAATTTCCTTGTGGGATGATTTTAAGGACAAAAGTATGCTATATGTTAATAAAGGTTATAATATAAACTATCTTTAAGATGCCAAACTTCATATAAATCGTTTTAGTCGATTTTGCGTGATTGAGTAAGAAACATTTAAAATAAAAAAAAATAAAAAAAAATATCGTGGGACAATTCACACCAATTGATCTTAGTCTCAAACTAGGCAAAGCCTGTACTATGGGTACTAGACAACGGATAAACATACTTATATATAGATAAATACATAATTAAATAGATATTAAACATCCAAGACTCGAGAACAAACATTCGTATTCATCATACAAATATCTGCCCCGACCGGGAATCGAACCCGGGACCTCAAGCTTCATAGTCAAGTTCTCTAACCACTAGGCTATTCGGTCGTCAAACATCCAAACATCCAAACTTTCACTTTTAATTAGTGAGATGTAATTTTCGGCATCCTCCCAATCCTGGTTAAATCTTGATATAATTCCCATCCTTGATGACGTACTTGGGCGGCGGGTGCGTGTGCGCCGTGCAGACGCGGAGCGCGCGCCGCTGCCCCAGGTACTGCACGCGCGCCCTGCAGCCCTGCGCCTTCGACGAGCACAAGTAGTGCGTGCCGTGGTGCACCTGCGAGTACGTGTACCCGTCTACCATTAGCAGGAACTTTTTACCGGACTTGGTCGGCAGTAGTACGACACCTGTGGCGTTTAGATAGTGTTTTAGACACCGTCGTCAAATGAGAAAATGGAATTACAAACATTTATGCTACTTTTATTAACAATTTTATTGTGAATCAAAAATACTACATGCGCACGTATAGGCCGCAGTAGATACAATCAAGTTTTTTCCTTTCGCGTATTTTTAGGGTACCGTATTTTATCTCTGTGTTAGTTTCTTTCCACGATTTAACGGAAGGTTATTGTATTTGATCCGATCACAGTGGAGGCAAATTGTGTTCACACAGGTGAAGGATTTCGAAGTCAGACGGTGCGGATAGCTCGACACAAAGCGCAATGAGGTCAGACCACCTGCGACCATACTGTATATTATGTCGGAGGGTGCTGACGTGTGGCAAATGTGGTCGCACAATCGCATCGAAAATTGGCTATGTCAGTCACCTGAGGGCGCACCAGCGACGCTCTCAGCAGTTATTGGCAGTCGCCGAGGCCGAATACGGCTAGAAGAAGATGATTATTTTTGCAATTCATTTTGCTACTAATAGAATATCGCATTCTAGTTTCAGGGTACAGTAAAGTTTTTTAAGAAGGTTGTCTGTATGGATATTGGAGAACTCGACTGTACTTACACTGAGAATTATAGTGATGGTTATCACCAATGTATGAAGGTGTTATTTGTAAAATGAGGTTTTACTGAGCGGGGTTATAAAAAACGGTATAGTGCTTTAAACAGGTTTATAGACGTAATTCTCATTGATTGTTATGGAATAAAAGAAAACAATTTCTTTTGGATGTTAAACAAAGCCTTATTGTGCATTTCCTGCACATAATCGTAGTTCTATTGTATATACACAACCGGCATCGCCCTACGGAACTGAATACGGGGAAATGGCCGTGGCAGTCGAGACTCTCGCTGCCCTCCGAGCACGACTGGTGCGGCCGGGAACCTCTCACTTCAGGATCATCCACTACTTCTATTTGTCGCAGGTGACATTCCGCATTTGCTGATTTTCTCTTTCCTTTCTTCGTCGATTTTTTATTACGAACCACTGAAATGAAGATTTGAGTATAAAGAGCATTATCATATCAGTCGAAAGACGTCCACTGCTAGACATAGGCCTCCCCCAAAGAGTGCCACAACGACCGGTCCTGCGGTAATATTTGGAATACAAATCATCCATTAGTTTCATTTTCTTGTTTTATTTTTCATTCGCATTCCTGCTCAAGTTAGCGTGTATATTTAGTTTTTAGAAACCACAGTATTTTACGACAATAATCATTTATTGTTGTGGAACAAAAGAAAACAATTTCTTTTGGATGTGAAACAAAGCCTAAGTTTGCATTTACTGCACGTAACCGCAGTTTTATTGTTTATGCACAACCGGCATCGACCATAAGAAGTGGAGACGGGGAAGTGTCCGTGACCATCGAGTCGCTCGGTGTCGTCCGGGCGCGGCTTACGTGGCCGGGGACCGGTCACTTTACGATCACCCACTACTTGTATTTGTTGGAGGTCCACGTTTTTCAAGGTGCTTTTCCTTTTCTTCGTCAACTTTTTACGACGAACCACTGAAATGAAGTTTTGAGTAGGTATAAAGACTCAAAATACTGACCATCAATCTGTTTCATGATTTTGTTTTAATTGTTAGTTACTTTCGTTCTCAACTTAGCTTGTTAGAAATAACAAGATATAAATATTATTTTACTATTACGCATTTTAAATTTCATCGCACACTTTTTAATATGAGTACAGTAAATGTATATCTATGTGAAACTCATTTTCTTCTTATACTTTTAAGTACATAACTACATATGTGTGTGTGTGTGTGTGTGTGTCCGCTGGATGCGGGTGGCGCAGGACCGGTCATTGTGGCACTCTTTGGCGGAGGCCTATGTCCAGCAGTGGACGTCTTTCGGCTGATGTGATGGTGATAATGATGAGCTTTATGTTACTGGAGTAAGTAGGTATAAAATAAAAACATATAGAGTCATAGGTACATCGAACGTGTTTACTTATTTAATAAAAACCAACATAAACATAACAAACAACTATAAAATAAATAAATGTAAGGTAGTACAGTCGAGTTCTCCAATATCTATACAGACAACCTTTCAAAAATATCTGTACACAGGCTTTATTATTACTGACATAAGACACATGTATAGATATTTTTGAAAGGTTGTCTGTATAGATATTGAAGAACTCGACTGTCACCAGCATCAATATTAAAGAGCGCATAAATATCTGACACAACTCTATTTCCAGAGCCGTTAGGACGTGTCAGATATTTTTGCCTCTTTGTTGTAGCATATATTAATGCTGGTAACTGTACAGTACACAGCATGTAGATACCTAAGTCTTTGATAATACCTACTACGCAACTTAAAGTAACATAATCAATAATAAAGGAACTGCACCGCGATTACACTAACCTAAAATATGACGCATTTATTGACTCGTGACGTGAAGGGCTCAAAGCTCGGAAGCTCGCAATTAACGCTTATGAACACAAATTAAGGCGGCAAACCTTGAGTTACAATCTTGATACTCATAATATTAAATAACTTCCTACGTTCTTAAGAACTCGAGAGAACACGCATTTTGCTACGGCATCAATGGCCTTGTAAATTGTATTATATAGGTACGATTATATGTCCATGACATACCTATTTAAATCATTAGGTACATAGGTACGTAATGACTTGCACAATAG
Organism: Epinotia nisella; assembly: GCA_932294315.1. Taxonomy (NCBI): domain Eukaryota; kingdom Metazoa; phylum Arthropoda; class Insecta; order Lepidoptera; family Tortricidae; genus Epinotia; species Epinotia nisella. The sequence continues at coordinate 27,864,616 of OW028675.1, read as the reverse complement.
CTTTTTTTCTATATTTACTGTCCCACCACCCACAAGCAGTTAAAATGAGATAACAAACATTAGCTTAACTTGAAACTTGCAATGTAGTACATTTACAATAATAGGTAAAGGTAAAAAACTTAAGAAAGTCCGAGGGGTTGTATGTAGTTCAGGTCTGTTCGAATAGACATTGCATATTTAAAATTTGTAACACAAATAAAAGATCTATTCGAACAGTCCATAACTACTTGCATATTTTAATCATGGCGATTGGCAAGTAGTTATTTGCTATGATTGTCTGGCTGATACACTTTCTCGACCCGTGATCACAACCCCAGTTCACCAAACGAAGCAGTATAGAGGCACCTCTTCTTAATAATTAGTATTGTCGTAACCTCACTATCTCGAATCCTTGAGAAAGATCTTGATACTTAGATACCGTTGTATCATTAAACCGGGGAACCATCGCGGTGTCCTGACTGATCCGCTAAATGTGATCTTTATATACATATATTCCTCCTCTCTTAAGTCTATTATAAATTTAAATATTTGGGAACAATCTCATACATATCGACCTAGTCCTAAACTAAGCAAAACTTGTACAATGAGTACTCAGCGACGATGTACATACTTTTATAAATAAATACTTAAATACACAGAAAACATCCATGACTCAGGAAGAAATATTCGTGCTAATCCCACAAATAAATGCCCTTACCAGGATTCGAACCTCTATCCCTATCCCTAATAATATTTTAATTTAACATTTTCGGGGAGGGCGCCTCACTTTATTTTATGCTAACAAAACTCAACTTATTGTCACCTTTAAGGCCTCCAGAGAGTAAGTGGATATTTTCCGCAATCCTCATCCTAAATTAATGTTTATGCTAATACTTTTGTAACTTACTAAATACTCGTAATTTGTGATGAAGTATAAGAAAAACATTTCTATGACTTGAATTCACGTGTGACTATGTGGCTAAATGCGAAGGCTTGTGCCATGTTTTTGAGCAGTGTTTTAGTTCCTTATCATGAGGAGCAGTATGAGCACACTGATAAAATACCTAGCTATATCAAACAGTATCTCATTGCCAATTTGCAAGCTAAAACTTCTTTTTTCGGGATACTGACCTAAATCTTTGGATTGATCGACTATTAGTCACAAATATTATTTGAGTAGGTACTGTCGTGGAGTAAGCCAGCGAGACTACACAAGTCGTATATCTCATGTTAGTCATTGGAGCACTGGTGCAGCACGATCTCCAGGTCGTGGAAGGAGAACAGTCGCCCGCGCCGCTGGTACACGCAATTCACCTCAGCTGGAAGCCGTACAATAAGTAATAAATACAATTTGTAAATAACCTCGACGACCCAAAGATTGCCTACCTCGGGTCCGTGCACGATGCTCAAAGCCACACTAGCGACCAGATGAATAACAACATAAACCATCAGGGCTACGAGTAGGTACAGTGTGTGAAATTGTTTTGTATTATAAAATCAAACCATAGCGGTTAAACCAAACTGACAGAGTAAAACAAACACTAAAAAATAAACCTTGTATTTATAAAAATAAAAAAAACAAGACAACATATATATTTAGAAATAGAAATATCCGTATTTTTAACAAATTATCTACCATACCTAAACCACTGACTATACACGTTTGACGAACAAAAAGGTGGATCATTTCAAATGATGCTCTTAATTAACCCCCTCACCACAGCCATCTTGAAAAACATACATTTCAAGGTGTTGAGAATTCTGTAGCACCCGTCACAAATCTATAATTACTAGTTCCATATATACGTATCTACATGATTTATTTCAACTTCATAATTATAGGAAAGTAGTAACAATGTTTACTTTTAGTAGTAGTGAAGTTTATTATCAATATTGTTGTAGGTAATCGTGTCAGTTTCACACTTTTCTTTGTATTTATGAAGCGCAGACCTTTACTATATATTTAAGATACAATCAAATAAGTAACATTAACTTGACTGATACAATATTACATGAACTTTTTGTATGGCTAATTCTAGAAAGTACTCGAAATATCCAATAATATGGTTTTATAACAAAAAAGCGTCGGTTCCAAGGCTCCACCAAAACTAAATGCCATTTGAATGCTTTATTTGATTTAATCATTACTTCAGACAAACGCGTAAAGCACCAATTATAAAAAAGAGGGTCCCTTCGATATATACTTCAGCATTAAAATATTAAGTAAATAGGTATTCTTATTAAAATGTGCTGTAGGAAAACAAAACTTGCTCCATCTTCTTGATCATAAAAATATGATTACTATTATTGTTCCCAATTATGTAATATAAAAAAGAGTATGGTGTCTATACGAAATTTCGTGTTTAAAAATGGCCACCAAATCTGACCGCTAACGTTGGAACTGTTGACGACTCGAAACTGAGGCCAGTTGGTGCAATTGACTCAATTTTAGTGTGCCCGTTTGGGACCGCTTATAACCTATCTACCTTGTTTTTTTACCTACATTGTTCCCACGAAGGATCCCTTATAAGAGATAAACAGAGTTTAAGTTCGCGTCTTTCCTTTGGTCATAGTCAAAGTTAAGTGATATTAAGCCAAAGGACACCTCACACCTAGTATGGAAAAAAATCTAGGTTAATTTTCTTGAAAAGAAAACTATTTTGCGTATTTGAGTACGTATATATTTCAAAATAGTGAACGGGCCAAAACTTTCTGTATAGTTTTAGAGTTTTTTTTTTTGTAAAAACTGACATTGCATTTGTATTATAATTCACAACACACTGCTGCTTTGATTTTAAACTTGTCTATGACAAAAAATGACTGGACTATCTGTCTTTTTATGTCAATTACAGGATGGAACAAAAATATTGCAAGACGTAAAACGTCCTTTTCCTGAAGGAAGATTCTACTTTTTTTTAAAGTGGTTTAACTTGGAACGTAAAGTCTTTTTTGGTAACTTTTTGAAAAAGTTGTTTAAATAAACTATTTCTATAACAGTTTTTTTTTATTTGAATGTGACCACTTTTATTTTCCACTTATATTTTACTATAGAGCTCAACTCTGGGTCAGTTTTCATCAAATACTATGGGTACATAGAAAGTTTTTGCCCCTTTACTATTTTTGAATATACACTCAAAGACGCGAAATGGCTTTTTTCGAGAAAATTCACCGATTTTGTTTTCCATACTAGGTGGCCATCTCCTTTTTGGTTGGATTCATAATCCGCATAAGCGGGATATCCTCTCATTTAATCTATGATCATCTTATACAATGATCTAATCTAACCTAACCGTAACTCACATTTTACATAAGCTGTTAATTATTTACCACAGGAATGACGACTTTGCCACATGTGCATTAGAGCGAAAAACTTGACTTATAAGATATTTTTTACAAGAATACTGGCTAGTGAAAAAGTCCTAAATGTTACAAATTACGTATACTATCATTAGAAGAGAGAATAATCACAGATAAGGTGAGCGTGCGCACATCGCATTTTATAAGTGTCAGTCAGGAGTCATGGCCTGAGGCTAGCGCTCACTGTCACGACTTTCATCCCAATGTCATAGTTCGTTAACTTAACCAAAGATTTAAAAAAACGATAGGTAACGAATTACTGCGCCAGGTTGTTCGCAGCGAGGCTTTGAGAGCTGCTTGGTCCGCCAGGAACATGATTGACGGTGGATTTGTTAACAGTATTCTCTCCCTGCCTATATCGGATGACGCCGAGATTCTGTATAATTTAAATTTCCGTTAAATTATACAGAATTTATAAGTAACGCGGTACAAGTAGATATACGAGTCAGAGTTTTGGAGTCAGTCAGAATAACAATATTATCAACATTCAAGGAGTTGATGTAGGATAAAGCTATTTCTATGGCAATTAATTCTATATGCATAGATGTATCAGAGTCAATCTTAAGCTCAACTCCCTGTAAATTGTCCTTCGAACCATCAGTAAAGATTTTGTACTAAGAACTGTATTCCTGTTCAATAAAATTAACAGATAAATTTAAGTTCACCACAGTGATAAAAACGTTTGGCACGATCGATGGATGGAATTGAATCGAAAATAACGTTCTGCAAATTGATATTAGGTACTAACCCCAATTTCTAATGAATACATTTCAAGCTGAGGTCGTCTATGTATGGTAAGGAGTTAAAAGTGTTATGAATAGAAGTAAGTAAATGCATCTTTTTATTATTCCAAAACCGAGAATTGTTTGTCGAAGCTAGTTCATGCAATATATCAAGGTTTATTTAAGAAAGGTTTACAATTCAACCAGAACTTGCCAGCCAAATACTTGTGTGTTGTGATAACCAGGCCTCCAGAAATACGCTTTTAGGCCTTAAGCTCTAACAATTCCATTGAATAATAATAACATCTACATTGCTACTATTACTATCCATTAATGAAATGATTTAACTACAAATCTATAGAAACGCTGCTAACTACTTTAGACACTAACCATTCCACACAAATACACTGCTTGCTGAATTTTAATCTCTAAACATACCTCACTCAACAATGTATAAGTCTAATCAACAGACGAACAAAGCCCAAGTCCTTCGATCTAGCTTCCCGCGTTTCCTTAACGGAATGTCTGTTATGGATGGATGTGTAATGGATCTCCTTATCAACAACTTTCGAATGCGCTGCCGTACCAGTCAAAGTCAGAAAACGACTGGGCTGATGACCGCGGTCGAGGTACTTCACCACGCGATTTACGTTTTTTAGACTTGGCTAGAGTTTTTTGATCATTTGAGGTCGAGGTAAATAACAGACCACATGGGATTACTTTTAGTGTACAGATTATTGATGGTAGGCTCTGCAGATTTAGATCTTTCGACGGGCTTTGAAATAGGCGTCTTGTATGCACTATAACACCGGAGCCGACGATACATCTCTAGCAGGCACTGGAGAAGGCGGAACGTGCAATGTGAGAGCTCGTCTATACATATAGTTGAACTCGGCCATCAACTCTCTGATTTTCCTCTCTTTTTTATACCTACATAACTATACTGGGCATATTTTTTGTAAGGCTAAATGATTTCCAGTACAGTTGACACAACGGAATGACAAAGTCTCACGGTTCTCATGATTTTTAGTGCATTTAGGGCAAACAATTTTCTTGGATGAACATACCAAACGTGCGTGGCCAAATTTCCAGCCGCTGCCATGCACGTATGGTTTGCTCTCGCTAGAGCACTGGGTCACCGAAAAATAAAACGCTCCACTTTTACTCTCAATAATCGATGTACACGTAGGACGGTAAGAACGAATCTTCAAATCCAAGACGAACGCATTTGCTCTTCACCCAACCCGAAGTAGATTGGTCCTCATCGCTAGCTCTCTTATTCAACCTTTTTGCCGACACCAATTTAACCTCACCATCGCACTGCAGATTATTTAATATATCTTTATTCGTAAGGTGTAACTCAATGTTGTTAATAACACCATAAGACATACCAACTTCCGATGTATTTTGACACTGCCAGTTCAGGTCGCAAAATGCCTTACATTGAACAAAGAAATCCGCACTCAACTCACTGTCGAATGTAATACTAATAAGTATTTTATGTTGTGGCTGTACTTTACTCGACTTACCCCTTTCACATTATTATCTTTGAAAAGGCGGGGTAATTCAAATTGTTTAGGCAAAGGCTTCGAGCACATTAGATGAGAACTCACTGCAACGTCAGTGCAAAATCAGTTTGTTGACCATGTCTACGCACTCTGCGATGCCGGTTAACTCACTGACAATCACTTTCCGGAGAAATCTCGCGTTTATTAAATAAGTCGTTTACCTCCATATCCACTGCGTTGTAATTAGATGCATCGCTACGCGCAGATCTATGTTCAAAATCTTCTAAATCAGTGAAATGGTTGTCCGAGTCGCCCGCTACGCCGTTGCCGCCGCCGCTAGTATGGGACATTATCTACGTTCGGATCCCGGTAGGGACAGTCGGGACCGTTTCATACGAATATAAAAACACTGCAGCAATATATACCGATTAATTTGAACTAAAAACGAATAAAAAATGAATAAAATAACACAACAGTTTTCAAACACGTCTAACCGGCATTCGTTTTTTTTTCAATACTTCCTTACACAGCACTCCCTTAGCCACGAAATGCATTTTTGAGAAAATACTCCAGCTCAGGAGAATAATTTCTTTTGGTTTAGATTCGAATCATTCGAATTCAGTACCATATTAGTGCGCAGCGGTTCCAAAACCAAAGGTGAAAGTGAAGACCAGCATCATTTGTTAGCTATGGTTATGGAAGCCGTATATCTTGACAACCTGGTCCTCGATAGTGGTGATGCTGGCGACGCACTGCAAGCGACGCTTGCGCCCGCAAACCCAGCGCGTGCGCGGCCCGCGAGACTTCTCCTTGATGAAGTTGTTGCCTCCGATCCGGATCATCGGATTACCTCGACACGACAGCACAAATCGGACATCTGTAATGCATGTGGAGGTCTAAAATATTGGAAATTAACATTAGGTATCTATATCACTGCTGAAGCATAGAATTCGCCTCTTCTTTTACTATATCAGTACGTGTCCAATCCTCATCGGTCACGTTGTCGGCTCAAGTCGGATAGATTCCATCGACACCTTGGTAATATCAGATTCGTAAGTCTGTCTTGATACGTGGAAATAAAACAACTGAATGTGGCAGGCTAGTATCGAAAAGTGTAATAAGGACGCTTTTTCTTGATCATGCAACCCTTTTTCAGGCAGAGGCATTGTATATCGAACACGTACATGTATTTATTTTAATTTGTTTGAGTAAGATTTATATTGATTTGTTCTTCAACCGTCCGCCTGCAAAGGGTTAACTGTCTAATAAGACTTACTTAGAATACCTTTTTTATTAAGGTTCTTGAAACTTTTTTAGTAACCGTGTAAAAAGAAAATAACAGGTAAAGTTTCAAGCCGCACGCTTACACCTTCTCGTTGTGTGATATCATCGAAATGAATTCATTAAATTATGATACCTAGACCTTTCCATTGGATGAACAAATTGACAATTGAGAATGGTCGAAATTTTTTGAAATGCCTGATTATTTTTGGGTGATAGGAATAACCTACCTTAGCACCAGAAAAAAGTTTCAGATGTTTCAGCTGCAAATGTGTTTGTGTGTATTGTGTCTATACAGTTTGTTTTTATGTGTTTTGTCACGAATAAATATTTTTTCTTTCTTTCTTTCTTTTCTTTCAATTTGTGGGCTAGAGCTCGGCCGCGTCTTGCCGACTCGACCCGGTAGAATTAACGCGACTCTTTTGGGTACGAGCTACGAGTCATCAAAGCTAGGCCGCGCGCTATACTACTACCTAAATCACAACACTAAGGCTATGGTCTCGTATAAATCACACCGTACGCTGCGTCACAATGCTATAGAGGTGTACTGTTGTGGTCGTCAGAATCTCAGTACCCAATATAATAACTTTTATGGGTGTCGCAAACAAATGACATGACGTGTAGTGAATACATTGCGCGCTCAATTATTTTGTATGAAAAACAAATAAGCAGTTAACGAAATTTATGTAGATATTGTGTTGTTTAGGACCGACACTAATCGTTATCTATGTATACGCGACCGTTTCACACACTGGTAATTGACAAAGGCAAAAGTGACATTCAGGCCGTATGTGAGACTGTTAACGCCATCTACCATGAAACACGCGCGATATTTACCAACCTGTTAAGGAAACGGCAAGTGGGCTTCCACAGATGTAATGAGACGACTCGCTGGGACCACAGGGGGAGCTAGTGTCGCCTTCGTAACTTTATCTTACATCCATTGCCTTGAACCGGGCAGACGCTCTGAGGTTATGCCCTTTAGCTAAGCCCTACCGGTTTTATATCGCTCTCTTGCTTTATACTTTAAATCTTAAGCCCGTCACAGACTTAGCTATAATATATCGTAAGATACCGAAATATATTTTTATAACAAGGCTTCTTACGATATATTTTGCGTACTAGTTGACCCCACATACTCAGCTATAATATATTTTGTTATACTATCTTAAGAATTGTATAATTAACTTTAATGGGGAATATTAAAGTCTCAGTCAATTCGATGGTGAATTACCTTAATTACCAATGTCATAAGCATTTGGCAAGTACTTATACATAAAATAGTACTTATTAGTTTTTCGACGCGGAGAATCGACGGGTTCCTAGCTAACCCCTCACCTCAAGGCTAGGCGTCTAGGAATCGGAGAATTGGAAAGTCCGCCGTAAGTTTTCACTATCACCATATTGTAACCCTGGCGATGAAAGTATCAATAATTATTAATTATGTCGCTCTTGTAGCCGTATCATACTTTAAGTATAGGGAAGTATACTCACTTATCTTGTACTTACTTAAATAAAATACTGTATGTTGTCATCTTTTTTATCGCCATCCTCCTCACTAAAACTAAATCTTTAAAAAAAAAATAGATCAGAAATAATAATTTTATAATATATAATTCTTACAGGTACTCAATTATAAACAAAACACAACAAACAAACACAAACATCAAATCCCCCATATACCTACATAGGTAAGAAAGTCCACGGACCGTTGATACTAACTATTTAACATTTTTGAAGTCTGCGTGAACTCCCAATTACATTTCACCCTAATTTATACCCAACAGGGGATAATATCCTTGATGAAAAGTATTTTATTAATCCTGAGGGGTAATCACGCAACGTTTCGAACGCGCGTTAGGACAGTCCAACTGTCATTTTTCCATATAAAAATTGACATTTAGATCTATCTGACGCGCGTACAATGCGTTACGTGATTGACCTACAGTTTATGTTAGGTGTCCGAAATTTCATTCAAACCCTGAGGTACCCTATGTTTGTGTGATTGAGTAACAAACATACAAACTTTCAATACCTTCCCTAAATAAAAGTTGTCCAGAAAAATGAAAAACTAACAACTGGGTTGACTAATAATCTTTCTCCGACCGAATGTCAAGGCAAAAAAATCTACTTTACGTACCAAAGGCTCGTCTAAAACAAACCAGTCGTACCCCGTATTTTATGTGCATCAAAATATTCAACAAGCTTCCTAGAGACATAAAAGACCTACCCCTGAAACAATTCAAGAAGAAACTGTTTATATGGCTATCCGAACTATGTGTCTACTCTGTTAATGAATTTCTAAACATAAAAACTAGTAATAAGTGATCCTTCTATTTTGTTTGTTCTTAACCGACAGCAAAATAAAGGCTATATTTTGCATGCTTATTTAAGTAGAGTACGGCGGACTGTAACGTTTATTTGTACCAACATAATGTGACCCGTATTCCGCAAATAAATATTTCATTTCATTTCATTTCATCTCCAATATGCTCGGAAATGTTCGCCATACTAACAAAAATAGTACAGTCAAGTGTCAACTTGCTCATATATATGTCCCATCGCTCTTATGTCAGCGGAAGGTTTTGGTACATATTTATGAGAGGGTTTAATCGATACATATATTGGCACTTGGCTATACGTGAAGTTCCTCATTCATTACTGAAAGAGTGCAAATTTAAAAAGTTAAGTCATTACTGAACCGTCACTGCGGCCAGGAAAGCGTATGAAATTCCATTACTGTATTTTTTTTAAGTTAAGAAAAGTCACTGCAAACAGCCAAATGCGCGTTCATTGACTGGCTATTACATACCTACCATTTGTTTTACAAAATAAAATTCGTAATGAACTGAAAGGCGTTTAGATTTCAATCCAATTAAAAAATATTCATTTTCGAACGAGCTAGCGAAGCGAACGAAGTTCTATGCTTGAGCTTGGGCCGAAAATCGTTCGTATGTCCGGTGTCTGTCCCGCTGAGCGGCTGTACTCCTCTACAGGTCGCATTTCTCAATCTATTCTCGTTAATTATAAAGATTTTTTAGTAAATTCACGTAGTACATTTTTTTTTAATAGGCACGCGTGTATTACAGTTCACAGACCCACTAGTAAATACATAATCACCCATATCAATCAATCAAGGTCATCGGTTTTGATGTTTTCCGTTTTAAAATATTATTTCGACAGAAACTGGCATTATGAATCATGCATGACGTGTACTTTTATAAGTGAAATCAAAAGATTTTTCCAAAAACCCAACTGTTTTTTTTTTATATTAAAGCTTATGTCACTCACACGATTATGAGGAATCCACCGTCACCTCATATGTCAAAATCCACCAAGCCGTTTAGACTGTAGTCCGTGAAATAGAATTTTCTTATCCACATACATCAGACATACAGTATGCCAATGGCGGGGCATCCATACAAGCCGATTCCCACCTGCTTGCTTAAAATTTATTTCAATATATAGTTATATACTCTTTCATAACTTTTCACGCGCCGCCACTGCTACATACATACACTCGAAAAACATAACCCCCCCTTCTGACGCAGTCAGGTAAAAAATACAATAAAAAATACATGGGAGGGAAGAGAACATGCAGTATTGAAATATTTATTGATTTCCTTTCGTTTTTGGAGAAAATCACTATATCATACCTATACATATGCTTCGCCGGGAATAGCAATTCGTGGATTCGTATCTATTGCCTTACTCGGCTCTTGGTCCGATGAAATCAACTTGTCCACGAATTGCTGTATCCCGGCCTCTGTTATAATGTACTATTAAAACACAACACAGAATAATGTTGAAGGTGTTTAATAATCGACATTGTTGTGATCGAAAAACAAAATATCTATCTTTGTGGAAAGACCTACGACGTACCTAATCATTTTATTTGAAAATGAACGTTTAAATGATATGCATTTGGTGATTGCCTATATAGGTACCCAAAATGCAGTATTGGACGTTCAACGCCAATACTGTCCAGCCAAAAATTGACGTCCACAGGAAACGCAGAACTGACCTACACCACCGTGGCGTGGTGACCCCATTACTTTCATTTCGTCATCGTGGAACTATAATTTTTTTAAATGTTTAATTCGTAAAAATTTGCACACCTGTATCCAGGAGCCGTAGCATGGTTGGCCTAATCACGCGACAAGTGACAAGATAAGTGCGTCGTCTCGTTCTATCGAACGGTGTCAGCCAGTGACGCACGCTCTATCCTATCACTTATCGCGTGACAAGGCCAACCATGCTACGGGGCCAGGAGCCGTAGCATGGTTGGCCTTATCACGCGACAAGTGACAAGATAAGAGCGTCGTCTCATTCTATCGAACGGTGTCAGCCAGTGACGCACGCTCTATTCTATCACCTATCGCGTGACAAGGCCAACCATGCTACGGCTCCAGGTTGATTACGTTGGTTTATTTATTATTTTTAAGATCTTGTAACCGTAATCTTGCTAATAAACTATTTCATTTCATTTCATTTCAGTCAAAACACTCATAAGTGTCATGCTCATGTGAGTAGGCATGCATGACCACTGCTGTATAAATAAAGACCGCAAGTCGCAGCATTTTATAACAATCATGTCAAATGAAACGATCGGAAGCAGTTGCGGTCTCTGTTAAAACAAAAATAACAATTGCATTTGCTGCAGTAAACGAAAGACTTCAAGGTACACATTCTGCAACGCTGGCGATGTCTACCCCAGAGCGGCCAGTGACTAAAGCAATCTTTGGACACTTCTTGCGGAGGTATCACTTGTCGATTATGTCTAGATATTGAGACATTTTCTAAAAATATATTTGAAAGTAGACTTCCTTTGGCAGTGCACGAAGCAATACTTTCAATAGATCCCTGGCTTACAATATCTGCAATATAAATATATTCGTCCATTTCAGCGATTCTGTATTAATATAATTGCATAATTTGTAATCTTCTTTAGTCATTTATTTATTTAATCACAATCACAAAAGAAGAACTTATAGTACAAAAGGCGAACTTAATGCCATAAAGGATTTTCTACCAGTCAACCTAAGCAAAGCAGATAAATAGCGGTGTAGACACTAAATAAGATAACCAATAATTATATGTATTTTCTCGAAAAAGGATTAAAAATGTAGTAAAATCTAAGGATAGTCAAATTCATCAGTCCTCATCCTCACCAAAATCTAACCTCAGCGGGGTCAAACGGTGTCAAATCCTGGATCATACATTTTGGGTGCATGAGTTTTGATACCTTTATTCTTGCAAACTTTCACGATTCGTGTGACGTTCAGATTCTCGAGCAACAGGCTGCTGTTTAACTCCTTTTTAGGGCTCCGTAGCTCAAAAGGAAAAAAAACGGAATCCTTCTAGGATCACTTTGTTGTCCGTCTGTCTGTCAAGACCCTTTATCTAGGGAACGCGTGGAGCTATCGAGTTGAAATTAAAACCATAATACTCGAAGTCTACAGTCCCTTGAAGCTGTGAAAAAATCAAACTTCTAAGTTAAAGTAAAGAAGATACGGCCGTTTATGCTGCAAAGAACGTATATTTCGACACTCTCAAGGGAATCAAAATTTATAGGGTTTACTTTACGTTGACCTAGAACTATGAAATTTGGCAAGTAATATCGTCTTACACTAGTTACGGAGCCCTCGGTAGGCGAGTCCGACACGTTCGGTTTTTTATACAGCTAAACATAAGACTTTTACATTTAATTCTCTTGTGTAAAAATAAGTGTTAATAAATTAAAAAAATATATACACACAATATCAACTCGTCGAAAATTTTAAGTGTGAATTTCTCTCATTCCATGAGCGCTCAAAGCAAAAATATTTTCGTACTACATTTATACGAAAATACTTACGAGGATAAATATCGACCGTGGAATGTCTGAAAGCACGGCGCAGGACATACGTTGACCTTACAGCCCAGCTAGCACGATACGTTTTATCGCTATGCTTTACGTGACGTCTCAGTACATTTTCGCCGTAAAACGTGACGATAAAACCTAACGTGCTGGGGTCTCAGGTCAAGCCAGTATAGCGCGTCTCCTTGCGGCCCTTCGCGTCGCACATATTCGGCATCGCTGGTACTAAACTTGGGAAGCATCGAACGGCTTGTGGCGCTAAATCGCCAGGGTCCGGGGCGCTCTAGTGTAAGCATGGTCATTGCCAGCAGCACAAGAATGTTCTAAGACTTCTTCATTATCTGGAACACATATATATGAATCATATTGGAATTATGTTTGATTTCATCATTATGATAGTAATTTTTTTAACGTAGAATCATTTGGCTGTGTTATGTTAATCCGAACAATTTGCAGAGTAAACGGTTTGAAATAAACTAAAAAAATTATTGACATTTCTTGTTTTTATTTCATAAGATATCACAGATTTATCGACTCTTGTTTGAATTAGACAACTACGTCGGTACCTATGATTCAATAATGATTTCAGAATTAAGTAAAAGTTTCGATTTAAATGACAATTTTGAAATGATTCATAAATATACAGCCGCCTGTCTTCACAGTAGCGTTCGTATATGTATATAGTTAAATTGCTGTCGTTTCAAAAAACCTTACAGCAGTTTGCACAAGTCATACAAGTGTATCACGTCTGCATGCGGAGTTTATGGGTCCGCACATACTCGGCATTGCTGCCACTTTTCTGGAAGCGCCATCGTTTCCTGTCATTTGGGAACCCCTCCGTGTGTGTAATATATGTGTAATGAAATTTCTTCCCTGTCTGCAATTTTAAATAAATTGGAACTTAGAATCACGTTCTATTAAGCTATCTAGAGGATATTATATTCTCTGCCTGTGGTTGTTTTCGCAATTCCTAGAACTCAATCAATACACAAGTTAATAAAAATAATTTCAATTACAATTTTAATTTACAACTTAACATGACATTTTACCTATCTTATAATCAAAGTAAATATCATTCGTATCACCTGTCAAGTAGATAAGTTTTTCACGTTTGAAACAGGTAGTTATATAGTTTTTCGTTTTTTTTAAGTCAGTCTCGCGTTTTCTTCAGCTCACAAAGCCTAGTAAGTATTATTTGATCACATTTTGTTATTGCACAGAACAAGTTACGAAGTATCCAACGACACTTTGTGAAGTAAAGTAGTGCGAAACAAACTGTAGCTCTGTCGCAGATTATGTCGTACGCATCCCCTTGTGAAGGAAAAAAGGTAGGTACCAAATTACATTAGAATTGGTATACGGTTCCCAAGATCGATATCGCATTAAGAACCATTCACTTCTTTCATTCAATAACAACGTTCTCTTCGAACGTAACTTAATGCCTTCCGTCTTTACACATTAATCATTATAAGTACCTAGTAGGTTCATGTCCAACAAATGAACGAGAATTCTTTCAGTCTCAAGCCCGGTTTTAGAAGAAAACGGCTTGCCGCCTGAATATGTATTCGTTCGTCTTGTCTAAATCTGCCATTAGATAAATAAATTATAATTACATTTTTTAATAGCCGATATTTGACAGTCGACATCCCGGTACAATAAACGTCAATGATGACATAAAATGTACTGGGATGACAGCTGTCAAAAATTGGATGTAAGGGCATTTTCACTATATAAATATCCTTTGCTGGTACAGTCAGCAGCAGAAGTTGCTAAGCAGTTCTGGTGCTCAAAATGATCTATACACAAACTCTAATGCCAAGGGAATAAGGATTTGTGTAGGTAATTTTGAGCGTATTGCTTAGCTACTTCTGATGCTGACTGCACTTGCGGACTTTCAATGACATTGACACATGCCACTCTTCGAAAGTTGGACCCATAAGGCCACCGCAGGCAGCGCCAGTGTGTTTCAGGCTTTAAACCAAAGAGTAGGTACTATGAATGTATAGAGATAGAGACGTCAGACAAGGAAATGGATGCCATGTAGCATAAACAGTCCAAGCGTTAGCTGTAGACATATACACTTTACCTATAAATGCATACATATTTATATTTATATCCTTTTTTATCTGCATAGCACACTGTTTTGAATTTGGAAATTTGGAATCCTCGCACTTTGATTACGCTTACTTAACACAAATTTCCAATTCAAGACAGTTTAATTTATAAACCGAAAATAATAAAAACAAAATATGAATTATAATATCTTGTATTCGAGGAGTAACAGACAACTAAATACACGAAATTTGAGCATTACTGATATCGTCCATAACCAAATCAAGGTCCAGATGAGAAAACAGCAGGTCCAACCGATCAGCGCAGTCGTAGCACACAATATAAACGATAAATAATCATTAAAGGCGAATATGAAACAATTTTCAGAGTAACAGTGACAGTCTGTCTGACAATGACGGAAGGTTGGGTAAGCAATTTCATATTTAAAAATTCTCTAACCGTAATTTCAAAGTTCTGTTTTAAGAGGGCGTTACAATGCACACTAACGCCACTGGTACTTAAACAATTGTGATTATTTAAATTTAACTATAGATATTTAAAAATGGAGAACTACACCCTGTATTTTGTATTTATGCACTTTGTGAATACATCAAACTAGTTTTTATGTTGCTGGATTCGTCAATCTATGCGTCCAAAGTTAAAACGGTCGTTTTTCCTTTGAGTTCATAGATCGACGAATCCAGCAACATAATAATAATAATAATAACCCGTTTTATTTAGATTCCATCAACCAGTAATAGTCCCTATACACCCCAACGGGTGCTGTCTCTGTGTGCGTCCCATGACACGGACAGGGACAGCATCCGCTCGGTGTACTCCTTACATTCCATTAAATATTAAATTGTCAAAAGGGCCTCTACGTGTTTACTCAGTTGGTACTTTGTAGGTACCTAGCCCCACGCACGCCTCCCAAAGGTCCGGGACATCATGTCCCGTGAGCGGGAAAAAATATATATAATAATAATAATTACCTACGATAGGTTTCCTCAAACGCTGCGATGTTGACGTTTATAATGATTATAAGGCACTGAAAACACCGTGCTTTAAACACTCGGCATGTCAATATGCCCCCATGTGTAAGCTATATATATGTATAAGCATATAATTAAATCTCATGAGTTACACTTTCGTTAGCCAGACTAGAAAGCCCGAAGCGAATATGGACCTGTTCGTGTTCGGCCTGGAATTTTAAACGAAGTTTGCCAAGTTTGTAACACGATAGTGTAATACAATCAGTGAGATTCATGAATTGAATTGATACAATCCACATACCTACAGAGCGTTCACCTCCTCACTTACGTTCCACGTGTCAAATCTTTTCATTTACTGTAGTGGCGTTCGCACTGCTAAACGTAAACACACTACATATACGTCTCGTGGCGAATCTTGATCCCTAAAGCCCGTGCTAGACGGTCGCCAACACGCCCCTCCGACCGAGCGACCTTGGTCCGCACCGACCGTTGTAGTATGAAATTTTGTTGGAAACAACTGTCTACACGGTCGGTGCGGACCAAGGTCGCTCGGTCGGAGGGGCGTGTTGGCGACCGTCTAGCACGGGCTTAAAAGGTCTGCTAGACGGTCGCCAACACGCCCCTCCGACCGAGCGACCTTGGTCGGCCCCAACCGTTGTAGTATGAAATTTTGTTGGAAACAACTGTCTACACGGTCGGTGCGGACCAAGGTCGCTCGGTCGGAGGGGCGTGTTGGCGTCGTTGGCGACCGTCTAGCACGGGCTTTTGGCGTGAATAATACAGACGGCGTAAGGTGAAGGCGCGGCGCAGGCGCAGCGAAGGCATGATGCCGCTTCAAAACGTTTTCATACAAAATGTTATATTGTATACTGTTTTGAAAAAATGACACCTCGCCGAGTTTTTTACGCCGGTTCTTCTCGAGGCAGAGGTTTCCTTTCCGAACCGGTGTTAGTTTATCTACATTCATAGGTGCATGTAATATGCCTAAATTGAAGAATAAATCACTTTGACTTTGACTTTGACTTTTGCGCTTGCGCCGCGCCTTCGCCTTACGCCGTCTGTGTAATTCACGCCTGCTGTCACATCAGTAGGTACAATTTTACGCTTTTAAGGTAATTTGTACGCAGATGACAGTTGTCATAGGGATCAAGATAAGGGTAAAAACGGGACCCTATTACTAAGACTTCGCTGTATGTCCGTCTGTCACCAGGCTGTATCTCATGAACCGTGATAGTTAGACAGTTGAAATTTTCACAGATGATGTATTTCTGTTGCCGCTATAACAACAAATAGTAAAAAACAGGATAAAATATATATTTAAGGGGGCTCCCATACAACAAACGTGATTTGTTGGCTCGTTTTATAGATAATGGTATGGAACCCTTCGTGCGCGAGTCCGACTCGCACTTGGCCTGTTTTTATTTATTAGCGCTCATCCGAGCGTTTGTGAGAACTATTTATTATCAAATATACTCATAACTCATTCTATATGTAGAATTGAAAATAACTAATAACAAACATAAATATTTACACTTTTAAAGATTGTTGGCCTTATTTATAAACGTTCTTCTAACCTATTTTAGTTAAAATGCGGTTTAAATGAATTTGTCTCTATCCATCACTTTAGTGTGTCCGTGAGAAAGGGACAAACCACATTTTAATTAAGTGGTTTGTTAATTTAGTTTCTAAATAGATAATAATATGCTGACTATTCTTTTTTTTAAACGGAAACTGTACTATATAATTGATTTAAAAAGATAGCAATCTAGTAGGTACTTAAATCGTTTTGAACTAGCCAAGTGTAGACTTCATAGACGAAATTTAAATGTATCAGTTAGTAACCAAATAGTGTATTGGGAAAATTTACCTCTTAGAGAGGCTTTGCCCAAATTTCATAATATATGTCTCTATAAATTACAGTTCATAGGTATATATGGTTGAAAAAGTACGAATTAGAAAATAACTATTTCGATTCCATTCTCATTAGGGAACTAACCACGGCTGGTATGCGTAGTACCTATGGTTAGCGCCATAACGCACCTTGCTATGGGGTGAATAATCCTAATATTCTACTACTCTGTTCTTTCTACTAATATTATAAATGCGAAAGTTTGGATGTTTGGACGTTTAGTTGTTTGGATGTTTGTTACTGAATCACGCTTTTATACGGCTTAACCGATTTGGGTGAATGAATGCACCTTTGTCGACCCCGGTGCCGCCCCAGCCTCGTCCTATTCGCCAGTGTAGGCTTGATAAGGAAATCAACTACAAGGAGTAGAATGTGTGTGTGTGGTAATTGGAGGGGAGGATTGTAGAGTATGCGGCCTCTGACCAGTAAACTACTTGGTACGCTGCTAGGCGCTTGTCAAGGTATTGACCATGTCAAAGAAATGGATTCATCCCGAACGGCCGTTTCTCTGGTCTCCGGTCCCCGTAAACCCAGTACCTCACAGTTACATCTAACGTTAACTATTTATAGTGAACGTTAGTAACATGAAATTATATCATGTCACTGCTTGCTATGATTACAGGCAACATGTCATCACAGAATTACATAGGTACTTTTATTACAACAGTATTTTTATTTCAGCGTATCGGATAGAAAACGTACTATAAAATTTGTACACGTCCATATTTTAACTCAACGCCATTTCGGTTGGCTTCCCTTATAGGTACATATTGTACATAGAAATTTGAACATCACATGCATAAGGAGCACTTCGACAAAAATAAGCTGTGTTAAGATGGCTTAAGCTACCAAAGTAGGTACCTACATAAAAATCCAGTCTGACCGTAGGATATTTAAATAACTGTATTTCGTTAATTTTTGTGCAAAACATCCGTCACCTTCAACAAGGACGTCCACACACAACTGAAAATAGGGGCGTCTGCTGACTGAAGAGTCAATAGTCTTATTGTAGCAAAAAATCATGGAATTTTTTAAAGCATGGAGCGGCACACAAATAGACCCTGCAAGTTTTGCAAGCGAATCTGGTCATTCTGCGAACTCGGTACATTCCGCAGTGCTTGCATCTCTGATACTTGTCGATCATTGTTGGCAAGTGCAAGGTTAAATTGTTCACCAGTGCTCCTGCTGCCTGGGATTTCTTTCGTTTCCTGCCTGCAATTTTAAACCATTTATATAGTACACTTTTAGTCAAAAGTCGCTGTTACATAGATACTATGCCATAACATATAGCAGTCTAGTAAACCTACTGGTACTACATGTTAACAATTTATTTCACGTGGTTATTTTGAAATATTCACAGAGCGTGTTAATAATTCAAATGGTTGATATCGTGGTTTAAAATTTGTGAATCCCTTAATACTGAAATATTTTAAATAACATTGATAGTAAATACAATCTTCATCATATTCATCATCATACCAGCCGAAAGACGTCCACTTCGTGGGCATTCGTAGCGATGAATCAGTCCGAGTCCATTTTAAGGACCTACGCATTTTAACCCTACCGAGTATAGTAATTCTCCAAATCGCGAGCTTTACCCACATGAACATCAATAAATTGAAACGTAAAGGTATAGTTACGTCGTACGACCTCCGAAGCAATGCCCATAGGGACCGTCTAGTTGCACCTCCTCACAAACTCGCTAGGTCAGAGCAGTCGGTATACGTCACGGGCCCTGCAATATACAACCGCCTCCCAGACAGCATAAGAGATGCAATGCACCATCTCTTCGATCTTAAAAGCAAGTTGAAAGCATGGTTACTTACGCAAAACTTGTATAGCTTTAATGAGGTAATGGAACTACCAATGACTATTTAATTAATTAATATACAATTGTATCCAATTAGGTATGTGTTTATACGTACGAAATGTTTTTGTACTATTTCAAATAGTAATTTTTCTTTAAAAAAAAACACCTTTGACTTGTACTTATATGCTGCCAATAAATGTTATCTTATCTTATCTTATTACTGCTGGACCTAGGCCTCCCCCCAAGGTTAATCGTCAATAGGAAATAAATATTTCATTGATATCATGGGATATCGATCGATAAATAATGAAATAGTATATTCCGTAATGAAATGGTAGTTTTGAGGGCGGTTACACATAGCGACTTTATGCAGTGATACAAACGGGATTCAGTATCAATGTAGGTGACTGTCTATGGCTAGTTTCACGATACAGTCGCGCGTTTGTATCCGTGTCCCTGCAAAAGTCGTAGTGTTTAACCGGTCTAACTAATCGGCATCGGCACAACATAAAAGTAGATTTTGAGCACCATAAAAAATTATCAGGTAAACTGTTTTCACTAGCGGTTATCATATTTATTTAAATGGTAATAATATATAGAACTTCGCTGTTTTGATACAATTAGAATAAAAAATTAATGAAGATATCATAAATAAATATTAGGGGGCACTCTTACACAAATCGAACTAGCCGGGTTATTCCCATCTTCCAACCTATCCAACCCAGGTTGCACAGGTTGAACCTGGGTTGAATAGACGACGATATAAGTATATAATAGATATAAATACTTAAATACATCCAAAACATCCGAGACTCAGAAACAAATATTCATGCTCATCACACAAATATTTGCCCTTACCGGGATTCAAACCCAGGACCTTCAGTTTCGTAGGCAGCGTCACTACCCACTAGGGTGTTGCTTAAAAACCGAAAGTTTTAAATTTCAGTGAGACACCCTATTGTATGGTTCTAATACGGAAAAAAATAACATCTGTTTTTTATTTTTATATTTGGATAAGATTTAGGGGTCGCTACCGAATTTTGAAATTCTTTAATGTTTGCATTTCGCCATAGTAAGGTTTTTTTTATATATTTAACATTTTACTTTTTTAATGAGCTACATTTAATGATAGGAAATGAATAATCTGGAAAACATCAAAAAAAAACACTAAATTTAAGTCAGTAATTCAAAAATGAATTTTATTGTGCTAAATATGCTAAAAACGGACTTTGGCGATGATTTTAAGACTTTATATTTGATTTCAAATAAGCGTCGAACATTTCGTGAACCAAAATCGTATTTTCTGGATTGTTTATTCTTTCTTTATCAAATGTAGCTCAATAAACTAGATAATGTTAAAATATAAAAAAAAAACTTACTATGGAGAAACGCAACCTTAAGGAGTTTCAAAATTCGGTAGCGACCCCTAAATCTTATCCAAAAATAAAAATAAAAAACAGACGTAATTTTTTCACGTATTAGACCAATATAATAGGGTGACTCACTTAAATTTCAAATTTTCGGTTTTTAAGCAACACCCTACTACCCACTAGGCTAAACGGTCGTCAAACTTTATTTTTTTGATATTGTGTTTATTAATTTACACAAAAAATCACAAACGCTCGACATATTTTAACACTAGCTTACGCCCGCGACTTCGTCTGCGTGGACCCAGGATAAAAAGTATCCTAAATTTTAATCCAGGCTATAAACTATCTTCGAGCTAAATTTCATCCAAATCGGCTGAGCCGTTTAAGCGTGATTGAGTAACAAACATCCAAACATCTAAACTTTCGCATTTATAATATTAGTAGGATTGATCAAGCGTCCAAAGCAAGCCAAATCCCTATCTAGTTCAGTAGATATGTAGTAAACAGCTGCGTAACTGTAAAGCCATGTGAGCTAGAATAGTCTACATATTGATAATAACCGCTTTCTCACGCAGCTACTCATGTGTTCTCAATTAACATGCCTACTCGTACTTTTTTCTCATTTTCATCTGCACTGATTATATTGATTTCTCTATAATAACCGTTCAACGTATAGTATACAACCAAAACCAGTATGACTGTTGTGTTGAGTACTTTCCAGCTCCGCCTTAGGCTACCCCTTGCCGCAGTAGATATGTAATTTGGAGAGGAACTAAAACTAGATTTAGTTCACCGTCCACCTACTTATTATATTACATAATTAATAATCCTGCCAAGTGCGGATCGTCCTAATACCTAGTATTGTTATGCTTAGTGTCTTTTGTTGTGCAAGATAGTATGTATCTCTTCTCTATTGAAAGTGATGGTTTGTGGAAAATATAAGTCAATTGCCGACACACCAACGAATTTGATGGCTCCGTTCAGATTTTTTGTCTAACAAAAATTAAGAAAATTAGTATGGCCAGCAGACTCCATGAAAAAAAAACCGGACAAATTTTGTCCTCCCTCGATGATTGATTTCGTACTTTAAATAAAGACTATATTTTTTGGAATTTATTTACAAATGTACAGTTTCCAGATTTTTCCCTGTACTTGTAGTACCTAATAAGACGATATTACTTGCCAAATTTCATAGTTCTATGTCAACGGGAAGTAGATACCTATCCTATAAATTTTGATTCTGTTGAGGGTGTCGAAATATACGTTTTTTGCGTCATAAACGGCCGTATCTTTTTTTAGGGTTCCGTACCCAGAGGATAAAAATGGGACCCTATTACTAAGACTTCGCTGTCCGTCCGTCCGTCACCAGGCTGTATCTCATGAACCGTGATAGTTAAACAGTTGAAATTTTAAACAGTTATAGCGGCAACAGAAATCTGTTGCCGCTATAACAACAAATACTAAAAAACAGAATACTTAAAATAAATATTTAAGGGGGTTGCCATACAACAAACGTGATTTTTTTGCTCGTTTTTATAGATAATGGTAACCCTTCGTGCGCCAGTTTGACTCGCCCTTGGCCGATTTTTACGTTAACTTAGAATTTTGATTTTTTCACAGCTTCAAGCGACCTTTAGATCTTAGTATATGGTTTAAATTTGAACGCGATACCTTCGGGCGTACCCGAGATAAAGGGTCTTGACAGACAGACAGACATACAGACAGAAAGACAGACGGACAGCATAGGATCCTATAAGGGTTCCGTTTTTCTTTTTGAGGTATGGAACCCTAAAAATTAAAACATTTGATACACGTAGGATTTCAAAATTATCATCATTAATAGTAGATTGTTAACCAAGGGCTGAAAGGCACCTGTTTCTGACGAGATATTTTGGTGCTCGAACGAAGTGAGAGCGCCAATGGTTCGAGTCAGAAATGGGTGACTTTCACCCGAGTTAAACACTCTACTTTTCATATCGAATACGAGGAAAGTCAAAAAAAACAGACGAAAATTATTATTAGTTTTCGTTGAAGAGTGGCCGTATGCGTTTCTGCCTTAGCTCACATGCACAACTTTAAGTAAAAAAAGGTTTGTGGGTGTATTCCATTTGTCACCACCTCATAGAGCCTAGTGAATATTTTAGCTAAAATAAAAGTAATGAATTTACAACATAAACTTATTTTATATTTAATCAAATAACTTCCATGAACCACAAAGAATAAAATTATTTCTCTTTGTCAGTGGCGGGATAAGTATTGATATTTATTAGAATTAGTTCCTGCATAATGCTTATAAGGCGAGGACTAATTGGAATACACCACTTTTCTGCACTAGAGCAGAAACGTATCACTTTCTGCGCACTTTTTAGAACAACAACGACCCACTTTCAGAGTATGAGATATGAAAAATAAGTTAAGAAATCGCAGAGGTGGAAGTAGGATGCAATAAAACTACATTCAAAGCGTAAACTTATATCAATATAATGATTCCAAATGCGATCAAAATTCAATAGAATTAGAAAATATTAACAAAATGTGTCATCACTGTCTGTCAAAATATTAATAATATGTATATTCAACGCAACACGCTACTAAGTACATAATAATATAAAAGTTCAGGCATGTAGAGTCAACGCCAAAGCTATTATATATATTATAAATTTTTCCCCTTATTAGAAAGGAATAAGTTATAATTATAAATTTCTGTGACGCCAACCGTACAAAAATATATTTTATCAGCAGTATAGGCAACAGGAAATAAGCATCATTGTTTAAAAATAACAAGTTATCAAAGTGTGTTCCTAGTATTATAATACTATTGCTCTATTAGTAAACTAATTAATAGTGAAGCTTATAATAATTCAATACAATCATTAGAAGACGCCACGTGAACAATTTCCATTTACACTCAGTTGTGTCTATTAAGTTGTTTGACATACATATGCATCAATATAATATTTAAATATAATTATAATTGAATTATCCAATTGGATATTATAATATAGATAGGTATTCTGACAAAACAGCGGTGGTAACAGTTCAATATGACGTGTGGCACGCACTAATTATAGTTTGTTCACCGTAACGGTACAGAATACCTGAGTAGGTACCTACGATGGCACCAGATGTTTGCCAGTTCTCGGCCCTTGCTTCCGATACATCTGTCGAATGTGCCCGCATTACACTATATTTAAAATACTTTTGATACACTCTTAGCGTAGGTATTAGTCACATCGCAATTTGACACAGGTATATTTAGTACATTAAATAAACATTGTAAAAATGTATTTTAAATGTAGAATATAGACAAATAGTGTCAAACTTAAAATGAAACGTGTTAGCTGTAAAGGGTTGTGACAGGAGACATGTACGTACTTATGTATTTGTTATATTCAGAATAGCACGTATAAAGAAGTAGGTACATATGTACCTAACCATTTCCAACGATTCTCAATTACCAATTAAAAACTAAAAACCACGTAACGATACGAGTAATGCAGTACGAGTAAACACTCGTATGTACAGTCGACTACAAAGAGAAAGATACAACCAAAGTTACAAAAAAATGTATACACGACCATAATGTTAAGGCAATAAAGTCGTGGATACATTTTTTTGTAACTTTGGTTGTATCTTTCTCTTTGTAGTCGACTGTACATACAAGTTCGTTAAAATCTGTAACATAGGTTAAATACCGCAATTGTGTCACTAATTAAAATTCACGTGTCGAAAAATAAGTTATGAGATCAACTGATTAAAGGAGCTAATGCGTTTATAATACATAGGTACTTAGATAAGAAGATGCGTTGCAAGATTTGCTAGAACATTATTCCTTTGCTATTCCGTTAAAGGTAGCTTCTTTAGTGGAATTCTAAAAGAAAATTATTCTAGCAACATATCATGAAATTACGCAATGTAACGATGAGTGATGTGATGTAAGAGTAGCCATTTTTAAACGTAAGTTTTTTGGAACTCTAATAATCATCTTGTTACAAACTTCAAACCATTCAGAACAAAATAACACAAGCTAACGCGTAGGTACTGTGAGTACATCATGAATATCAAATCAGTATTTAACCATAATATACTTGTAGGCCCAGTAGGTACTTGCGGCTCGTGTAATTGCCTACTAAACTACGGTTCCCAGTTGGAAGCGAACCCATTACCATGTCACGGCCGGCCCTATAGGTTAAAGTCCGCCGCGTCGACGAATTAGGTAACTTTATTTTTAACATAAAATTGTCGGGCACGAGTACTCTGGCCATACCACTTATTTATTTATTTAAAAATGGTTACACATCATAACAGTCGAAACGAAAGCACAGTGAAACCATAGGAACAACAATACAAATAACAATAACAATAGGTACTAATATATAACAAAACAAATGTCAATCAGAAGAGAGACGTAGGACGTATCTTCTCGCAGAACCTCAAACATTGGTCACGCACTACTGTCCATGATTTAACTACGACTACGATAGCAATCTTCTCGTTATATAAATGGTATATCTATTTTAGCGTGCACGACCAAAAATAATTTAAAACTTAACGATATCCTAAATGAAGTGACTAGAACAATCTAAGTTCCTTTACACTAAAGGAATGCTCAATCTTAAAACGTAATTTTGAATGTAATAAAAACAACAAAACCCTAAAACTTACTTAACAATATAAGTACTTAAAGCATGGGATGTGTATTGTCTTTTTTTACGTTCACGAAATTGTAACAAAAATAAGGGCTGTGATAGCAAAAAACGTGACTACTTCCAGCCTGCTAAGCTTCTGAGATCGCCATTAAATGAAAATAAAGCTTTACTTCTAGTGAATAAAGTACTATTTGAATGCTCCAATCTGACTACCTGGCCCTAGAACATCGTAAGCGATCGGAGCCTTTCACAAAAACCTTTTAAATAGAAAAAGCGCCCAAAGACAGGAGGTCTAGACGTTCTTTTTTGTTAGTTCCCAGAACGAGCAGGTAAACATCTGCCCGGGCAGACAATACGACATGCGCTTTGCCTCTTCCCCAACGCAGCTTAAGACTATCTTATTATACTACATATCGAGTTCACTAACAATTCACGACATTTGGCAACAATTTGGCACATACGACTAAAACACCGACACGTTATAAGTATTGTTCTACTAAGCTCCATCCAAGATAATAATATATAGATATTTTGTTACATGTTGGATAATAGATATATTTTTTGTACTTTTACTTAATTTAAGACTAGCTCATCTTATCACGATCATTCCTTCGGTCTGTCCCGCACCGCGGGACCCCCTCGCCAATGTTAACGAACGACATTTTCAACGCATCTACTCAATGTTTTTATTGACATTACATATTCAATATCTCGCTGTTTAGTAATTTATGGCATAAACATGTTATGCTTGATGCGGCAGTAGTGAAAGGTTTCTAATCATGAATAGCTTTACTACGTCTCAGGCCTTTGTTAGGTTTCTAAGTGCCTAATACTTTCGATTGTATGCGTTAAAAGTATAGATTCACATCTAAATTTGGCACGAATTAGGTTACATTACTAGCCCTAAAAGTCAAAACTTTTCAGAAACGTATATTACTCCGTAACATGGAAAGAGTTAAATGGTAATTACCTAATTGTAATTCCTTAGAGGCCCGTCGAAACCCCGACTCGTTCAGAAACACATTCTGCGGTCGTCCCCGCTCAATTCAATTAGCGCTTGACGCTCATTAAACAAATACGCACAGATCAGCAGAATTCTTTGGCGGTGAAGTAGGTGCTGGATATTTTAGGGGGGTGGGTGTGGATGGGCGCCTGGCCAAGCACGGTATTGTTCATGATGAGGACGGAGGCGGGGCAGCTGCGCGACTTGCGGGACGAGCAGTACCAGAGCTGGCGCACGCTGCTGCGGCGCCGGCTGCAGTTGATGAAGTACGTGTTGCCCTCGTAGAACAGCAGCCGCCCGCCGCGCGCCGTCATCAGGTACCGCGCGCGCCCACCTACACAGAACCAACAGCTAACGCTGAAGCATCATTCTCATCCGTCTGTAGCTACCGAATAATAACAAAATTAACTTACCATCTACTAACTAATGACACGAATTACGGGACAAATAAAAATCTGGTAGAGTAGAGTTTCCATTAATTTACTCGAATTCTCGCCATCGTTGAATGTGCGTCTATGGGCCAACTGTGCCTAAAGTCTGCCGTATATAACAACATAAATCTATAATCTTCAACAAGTTTGATAGAAGCATTTCAATCTCCACTCAACTAAGTGATGTAAATGGCTACAAATGGTTCGTGTCAAATAACACACGGCCGCTGCGTCGCCAATTCCTTTTAGCTTTGAACTTGGCTGGAAACGCTACCGCGTGGCTAGATATGTTCCGGAACAACGTGTACTCGTTAGATACAAACAGTGAAATTGGGTCCAGGTCCTAAACCAGATACGTATTGCGTAATTCAAATTTCACCGAGTGATCCGGTTCAGAACGTTGGAATGCTTCCAATATATTATAGTCACGCTTTCATGGGTGAAGATTAAATAACTTTTCTGCTTTTCTCTTAATTAAAACATCCTTTTTAGGGTTCCGTTACTTTGAATTGATTACTCAACACATTCAGTGCTAATGATTTCGTAGCGCTACGCTCGTAGCTGATGATACCGTGGTTTTTTAGGGTTCCGTCAACAAGGAACCATTATAGTTTCGCCATGTCCGTCTGTCCGTCTGGGCGGCTTAACTCAGTGACCCCTACTAGAAAGCTGTAATTGGTATATAAAACAATTACGCCGACAAAATGGTAGAATACAATTATGGATTTATTCATGGTAAATCCATGGTGTGGGGTATCGTTGGATAGCTTGTTCAAAAATATTATGGATTCTTGAAAACTATTTTTCGATTCAGGGATCCGTTTGCGTGGTATTTGCGTTTTGAAGCCCAAATTTTTGTAGGAGTCAAGTCCCCCCAACCCTGCTTGCTAAATTGTTACTACGGAGAGTATGTGACAAAATTCATGGCAATAGTACATATAATGAATTTAAAGGACTACACGGATAAGTAGACATAACTAGTTAATGAGTAATAGTCGACCAACTTAAAACTGTACTTGGAAAGGCCAACTTTCATACAAATTCGGGCGACGCAACCGCAACGTCTGCTGGCGCGCGCGTGTCGACGTAACCAACATAGACAGACAACTACGAAACCCTACACTGCGCGTCGCCCGACACGCACTAGGCCGGTTTTTATGTTAGTATAATTGAGTTATCACATTATTATGGATCGGAATCGTAGTATGTTATTTAACACGTCATAGTCCAATGGTAGCAAACCGTTGTATACAATAATTCTAAAATAATTTAACACTAGTGTTAACGTATTGGAACCACAAACGTGCAACAGGACGGTTCAAATATTATCGAATGTCATGGCCATGAATTATAACCAGATCTAGCATTTAAAGAAGAACGCCAGTGTAAGCAAAGTAGCTCGAAAGTTTGTACGGAAAGTTCACGCTGTCGTTCCACCTTAAAGTCCTGATATATTAAGGAAAGTAGTTGAGGTTGCGATGCCAGTGCGCCAGACAACAGACATGGTTCCACCTCCCCCCGTACTACAACTACTAAAAACCCCCGTCACCCAGTGCATGCCTACGTGCAACTTCGCTTGCGTCCATCGCTGACAGACGTGGTGAGTTGGTTGCTGAGCTGGCAGTCGCAGCGGCGCGAACGCACGGAGAGTCTGCAGGCCGGCGCGTGCTTCAGGGCTGTGCTACTGCGCCGCGCGACCCACCAGCGCGCGCGCCACCGCACTTCCACCATCCGCGCTACAACAGTCACCACCGTCAATGTGCAACTACATATATATACCTCCTAATTCCTGGTGCGTTTACTTGAGAACGTAGATATTATAAGTCTGACGATTATCGCTCTAAATGTGAATGAATCGACGAGAGATTCATTCACATTTAGAAGATGTAGTAGATTTAGAAAATTATCATTCAAAAGTCAATTTTGTTTACCTAAATATAATAACATATATGGTGCTCGAAAACACTCACACTTACTGCCTAAAATATTAAATGAATTACCTGAGCATGTACAAAACTTATATATAAAAGGCTGTAAAATAAGAAAAACTCGGAAGTTTAACCTATATTCTGTAAACTGTAAAATAAGTTGTATAACTACATACTTTATATAATTACTTTCAAATTAATAGCAATAAATTAGATCAGTTAAAAACTCCCCATCGGCAAACAAAGCTATTCAAGGTTTTGCCAAAATGGGCATTGTATTGAATTATAATCATGTATTTTCTTTTTGTCTTAATCAATAAATAAAAAATATTAAAAAAGTAAGCAAAGGGTAAAAAAGTGCCAGTTAAAACTGTTATGTGGTGCTAAATTTGCTTCATTGCTTTCGCATCCCAAATCCCGGTCTCTATGAAATGCGATTGCGATGCGAAAGTTATGAACTCAGGCTCCGGATACTCGGTTGGATCGACGAGAGTGGTGTAGCAGAACGATAGGCTACTTCTATATTTATGTGAGACGTTATGGTTCCTCCTGAGCTGCATCAGGTTGTCAGTGCAACATTATTCGTTTAAGAGTGCCAACTGCAAGACGATATAAACACCTGTGTCAAAACAACCATGCATTGCTTGTGAGAAATGATTACGTTTCTGTTCGTCTCGAATAGTCTTAATACGACACATATAACTATTTTATAAAATCTCAATTAACATAATATCGGTTTCGAACTTGTCATTAACGAATCATCGTTTTCGTCAACTAAATACAAAGGCCATTTTAAACTTTGATGTCTGAATAGTTTGTTCGGGGTTGCCTATCGAAAATGTTCACGCGCCGCCACTGCTGTCGCGTCTATGCATCATCATCCAGTCTATTACTACGAGTATATATATCTATGGAATATAAGCATCTTTTATTTTGATACGTCTGAGTTTAAATTGGGGCGGTTTATTAAAAAATCGGTTTTATTACACAATTAGAACCTTTTATTTCAAATAATAACATGTCGAATTATCACTCAATTCAAAACAAGACGACAAATTACATAAAAGCAAGCAAGTAAAAAACAAAAATTGTCTAATACAACTAATATTATGCTACAAAGCCCGCCAATATGGGATGTTGTGGATTGTGGATATTGTCCGATAAAGGTAACCGAGAATGCCTTATCTATTCCAATTGACTATCAACCAATTTGATTTCAATATCGCCTTTGAACCAACATTATTAACATAAAAACGATATTCATGGGAAGATTATAATTGCCCACCAGATTTTTTCACATGAATCAGTGTGACACTGTCCATGCAATCTGGTAGGATATCTTTAAAAAAATATAATCAAGCCATCCTATCATTTTTTTAATCTTTATATATAAACAATTTTGTCTGTCTCTCTTGAGCCCGTCTTACTGCAAACAGCTCTCAAATCGCCGGTACGAAACTAACTACATGCCTATAAGCAAAGCACACATCAAACATTATTTTTTTAAATATTTGGCACAGCGTTTGAATCGAATCAAAGAGGATAAGATCCGAAAAAAATCGGAAGTAGGTACTGCGCTTTACCTCCATGTAAATGCAATAACAGGTGTGTACCCGAAAAACCTGTATTTGAATTTGGGTAAAACCCGGATTTTGAGCATGAAAATCGGATATTACCCGAATTGTAAGAATTACAAACTAAAGTCAAGAACAACCTTCTTTAAAATGTGCTTTTTAGTATAACTATCGTAAATCGTGACATTTAATACGTTTTACATTCCGGGATAACTCCTAAAAGTTCATCATGATTGAATGTTTGTTTCCCTCACTTTAGATAGGTGTTTGTATAGTTGTATATTTTCATTCTGAAGGAATATCTTATAACAGTCCGTAAGAAGTGCACGTCACATTAACCCTTAGAAATCAAACCCCAAACAGCTCTCAAATCATTTTTATAGCTCTTACGCGTATTACTTAACACCTATTACTTAATAAGCGCAAGAACGACAATTTCAAATTCCAAACTCTGGCCAAAAAACAAGCTACTTATCACATTTGAATTATGAAGGTTTTACGAATTAGGCCTCACACAGACTGGCGTGGCTGTCCTCGGCGGTCAATAGAAAACTCGTCGTAAGCTGTCAAATTCACTACTTGACCGCCACCGCAGGCCGCGCCAGTGTGATTCAGGCCTTAAACAAAATACATTTTCACACCTTTCATTCGGAAAACTAAGTTTTGCTCCACGACGACAGGGATCAAAATGCTACTTTTCTGTTCAAGCTACTTTTTTGAATTTATTCAGTGGAATGTAGCATTTACTTAATGTGCCAATTGGACACAGATCTTCCTTTTGACAGCGAGGGTGCAAAACAAAACGGTGCCCAACTGTGGCCAAAACAAAACAATAGCCAGACAAAATATGAATAAAATGAAACTTCTGATAAATATTGTCACGTCAAAATGACAATATTTATCAATATTATCATGTGGCCGTCTGTGGCTTCAGTGGCACGAGTTTTCGTCCGCGTCCACAGCCGTCTTTAGCTCTCAAAGGGTTTTATTTGAAAGTATACGCGATTATAATCAGGTCAAACTAAAATTTTACCTTAACTTTGAAATTATTATTCATTCATATTATTTTTGTCTCATTTTTCTCATCGATCCCGCCCTGAGATCGCCAGAGACCCCGTCAAATTTTTGGCTTACTTTTTTTACTATGTTCTTGGTGTCGGAAGACCGTGATCCAAGGGTCTCGACTGCAAGTGCCGCAAATACGTAATTAAGAAGGCTTATTTGCTGCACTTGTTTGGGCGTTGTTAGCGGCCAAATCCGGTTTTCGGGACCGCAATTCGGATACTACCCGGTTTTCAAATTTCACCGGTTTTTGCATTTCCTATGCCACTCCTGCCTGCACGCGGTTCAGTGCAGAGCTAAACCTGGCCTTCGCCGCGCCGTCCGGTACGCACGAGACATGTAGTGTCGTAATCCGATTTTTTAAATTTCTTGATTCTACCCATGCACGTGTAAAATAAATGATAATACAATAAAATAAACGTTTCATATAACATTTTGTCTACCTAATATCCTAAATATAACGGTGAAACGAAAATTAAATCACGTACCAATTTCAACGTGGGTCTAAATAAAACCAATTAAAACAAATAAACAATGCTACTAGCGTAGCCATCAAACTTTGTCCCGGTACCTAATTAGAAAAAAAAAATTAGTAACTACTAACTAGTTCAATTAAATGATAAACTAGAATTGGGAAATATACTTAATTCGATCACGAACGTGGTTATGATTATGAAACACCACCGCGATATGATATACTCGTATATGTAGATTAATCATGCTCACATTATATTATACAGTTTAACTAACTCATTTGAAGTATCCTTGAGTAAAGCGATAGTTTTAGTGTTTTTTGATAGTTTTAGTTTGTATTTTTCGATTAACATTTTATTTATTTTTCATGCTGACCTGGAGCGGATTGGGCGGCATCATTTAGTATGGATTGAACAACCTCAGGGTCAACAATAAAACTTTTATCATCGCATGCGGAATTCGAGCCTAATCTAACGGGAACAAAGTTTGGGAATCGCAGTCACAAGGTCCGACGTTGTATTAGACGTTCATACTGTTTTTTCGCCTTAATTTTCCATCTCTTTCGAGCTGACCTAAGTTCGTTGGTAGACATGTCCTTTACGAGTTTTTTCGTCATGTGGTATCTCTCTTTGTTTTTGCGTCTCACTTCGGCTTCCTTTACGGGGTCTTCTCTCACCCTCTGCATGTAACGTCGTTGATATTCGGCCCGTGACAATTTGCGTGGTTTGATATTCGATAAAATGCATTTAACTACGTCGTCTGGGATGCAAGTCACGACTGTCTCAGGTTTCAGCTGGCCTTTAGAGGTCCCTGAAGTTCCTGCAAAAAAGTTTTCCGTTTACTTACTATTACTATTATATGATATAACTTATTTACTTGAAATATACTTAAACTAAATAAATAATCAAAATAAAACAAGAAGTAGTTTTACATCGTTTTATATAATAAAGTAAATTGGAAAGTATGAACCTACACTGTTACTGTTAGGACATGAATGTTTAAAAAAATCTTTAAACTAACGATACATATTTATTTTTATTTATTTTTTGTGGCAATTTGTTTTAAAAGGATATTTGATCGAACCGGTCAAAACACCGAAATTTCTTATAATGTAAACATGCTTGATAGTCTTGATCTTGATACTGATTGCTTTGCATCGGGAGCTAGACTCTGATTCAACAATAACAACCTACTTCATGCGTTTTTAATCATGTCAAAAAACATTGACAGTATAATGCATGTGAACTAGGTACACACACATAAAGGTAGTTACAAATATAAAAATGTCATACATTTTATTACATTCTCTGCAATGCATTTACATGACAAAAGGCTTGGGATAGACAAACCAAAAATAAAAACAGTGCCTACGTGACTCAAGGTCTGCAGGCGCTTCCTAAACACGTGTAGTGCCATATTTTCGCATAAAATTCGGAAACTTTCTTTGCGGGGGGCCATTAAGAGTAAAAATACAAGGGAAGCGGTAACGTAAAAAGGACTTTATTATTGCATTGGGATGTCATATTTTATAGTCGTGAGAGGAGCGGGAGAGTGGGACGGCGACGGGTTGAGTTGAGATTCTGGGGCGTTATCGA
Source organism: Epinotia nisella (assembly GCA_932294315.1). NCBI lineage: Eukaryota > Metazoa > Arthropoda > Insecta > Lepidoptera > Tortricidae > Epinotia > Epinotia nisella. Next base: position 27,831,060 of record OW028675.1, on the reverse strand, counting down.
TTTGGGGCCCCATCACCAGGCAGCGGTAGCCGCGCACGCGTGCCGGGGTGGTGTACCACCACCGCGCTTGTCGACATGTAACCTAACCCCCAGGCTACATGTCGCGACTATCTAGCCCTGCATACCTATTGTTATCGCCCCTAACTCTAGCGCGTCCATTTTGTATAGATTGTACAACAGAAGCTGTGACTGTAACTGAGAAAGTCGAGCTTAAACCTATAAGTGGATCGTCATAATAATTAAATATCTGCATTTAAATATACAATTTAACATCCAGTGCAACGTTACGTTGGAAATAAAAATATTTAAAAAAAACTATGAGAGATCAACGAATACGCCTAAAGTCCAGGCACCGAAAAACTTTTAACTGGAACGCAACTTTCTAACTGAAACACGTGTAATGTAAATGATGCCAAACTAAAATTGCCCGTTCAATTAAACAGCCAATTTCGTTTGCAAACACATCTCAATTTGATACAACGAGAAATATAACCCTAATATAAGATAGTGCTTGAGCCTACATTATGCGTATAGTACACCCCTCTGCCTACGCGTCATCGACGCAGTACGCTACACTCTACCCTATCCCTAGCCCGAAGCCCTGTTTACACGCTCACGTAATTCCACCGGTAGCAAACGGCCCGCTAACGGTTTTACAATTACAACATGGCTGGTATTCATAGCGCATGCCGACAACGGCGATCCGCTGTAAGTGTTATTACGTATCTCGGGGTCTTGTTATACTAGGAACGAGTGAAGTGACTCTACATGTTGTGAATTACGTAGCTTTACTACAAGGCGTGCAAACGGGGCTCCGGCGGTAATATGTATCGCGTCATTCATTCACAGTTTGCGCATACTCCGTAATTACGCTATCAAACGTATTACAAACATTTTACTTTGCAACGGTCTCTAGGCTAAACGACTTGATGAATTTTGAGATACAGACTTTAGATTCAAAGAAGTAGTCGGATTTATTTTAAAACCTGTATATTGTTAGATGTTGAAAATTGCATTGTTACCTCCATCAAAAAGTTAAAAAAATTGCTTACTAAAATGTATGCTAAAGACATAAATGAAACGATAGGTACCTACCTCATAGGTTAAAATTCCGTCAAGCTGCTTTAAAACTAAACCGTGTCAAAATATACATACATAAGTACAAACTATTAAAGCATATGAATGCCAGCTCTTGCCACCAGCCACAACCTGTTTTTTTTGTTATTTTGACTATACATATTAATATTTTAATATATACTAAAACCTTACCAAAACCTTAAAACACATTTCAAATCGTTATGGACTCGGTACATATAATAAATAACCTGTGATTACCATAATAACAGAGTTTTTAGAGTCGGTATCACAACAACAACTAATAGTTTGCCGGCCACGTCATACAAGCTCTAGGTATAGGTACGTACCAAACGTCCGCGGGCATTCACATCGATTATCGTCGTAAACAGAAAAAACTAGCAACTAAATAGGTATATAAGTGTATCGATCTGTCATTCTCTTTATAAAGATACCGGGAGATTCCAAAACTAGTTACGAATGAGCATGATCTTAGCAATTAACATGGCGCACGTGCGGGAGAAGGGAGGGCGGAGGGCGCGTAACAACCGGCAACCTAAATATCAAAATTAGGGCATTCTACGTAACTAGGCTGCACCCGGAAGGCTGGCACGCCCACATCCCCGTGCCCTGCCGAAGTTTCTTCTTTCATAACTTTATAGGTCGTATTGATCCAACACAACTGCGCAAATCATGTCGCTCCCGGATACGATATTGCAACGCAGTATCAGGAAAACTGTGCCTAAACAGATCTATATTATGTTCCGGAAGCTATATGGGCTCGCATTCGCGCGGCTTCGCGTTTCGGCGTCTGTTGCTCCTACCCGTCAATACATTGGGGGTTATTGAAAGCCTTCCTTTTCGTTTCTTAATAATCTTTAAGTACTTAAAATTGGTTTACATGAACGATGTAACGCAAAATATTACATAGCTTAATTGTTCAACTTAAATTTTCAACTCGTATAAAAATACAGTTTAAGTCATTAAATAAAAACTTAACAATTTCGCCTTAGCGAGAGCACGCATTATTGCTTTCGTATTATTTTTTCATTTCATATAAAATGTTAAGTACTACCTAACTAGTTAAGTAGCATCACACATCACACCTTTCTCTCTTAGACCTTTTTAAACGTTTTTATATAGGAACTTCGCTAAATATTATGAAATTTGTAACAATTCTTATCATCATCACAATATTAGGGCTGCTCGGTAGAAAAAAAATACGTATAGGTAAATGATACAATAAATAAAAATAAAAAATATGTAAAAAATACAACAAAACTTTTTAACTTTAGTATCCTAAATATAAAAAATAAAGAGTACAAAGTAACACTTACAAAAAATCGATTCATGATTTACCTACATAAAAAAATATATAAATAAAGTTATCACAATCAAATCTAAATGTAATACTCAAACAACCCAGCAGCAAACCTCTAAGTCTTTATCGAACGACTATTCAACGATATAATGAAACTAGGCATCCTACTTCGGTCAAGGCCTATACCCCTCGCGTGCCGCGGCCGCGCTACCTGTACCTGTGGTACACGTCCTTACGGCGGACATACTTGCCGTCCGGCGTGAAGTAGTAGTTGGGAGGCCTGTGTATGTGCCTGCCTCGCACCAGAAACAGCACGTCCCCCTCCCTGCCCACCGCCGGCGCCGTGATGACGTCAGCGCGGCACCCGGCCATGTCCCGCGACGAACAGTACCACTGCTTCCTCCCGTGCGCCTGCAGGTTCTTCAGATAGAACGTGTACCCGTCGTGGAGCAGCAAGTTCTTCCCCGTTCTCGAAGGCACGTAAATCGCCGGTGCTGTTCCAAAAGCGTCCGTATCAGTCCATTTAATAAACATCAAATTGGTTACGCTCGCTATTAGTACGTTAGTGACCATGCCGGGTGCCTAAAACCTGATCTGAGCAGTCAATAACCTTTCTGTTCGGCTGTGGAAACCAGGCATGTAGGAGGCGAGTAAGGGCTAATGAATTTTAAATATGTGGTTCAGCACTATACAAATTATTACTTTACTGATATGAAAGTGAAATGCGAATTGCTTGTTCGTAAATTTGTACATTGAAAATTGCATGTGTATTCGCGATTTTGTAACAACTTTGGGTAGTATTATAAAAAGGGCCAAAAGAAAGACGTGTGTAGTATATCGGACCTATTTAAATATCCATCAATTCAAGTATATATAGTAACAAAACAAGTCATAAAATGTAAAATACACAAGAATTATAGTAATTTTAATATGATAGGTAGCCCGACCATATGATTATTTCACTTAAAGTTTCATTTTGATTCAAGATAAAACTAGATTTTAATATAAATTATAATTTACCTACTACTAATACCTTATATTGTCTACATTGCCGTCAAGTGTGAATAAATATAAGTAATATGGCACTTTTCAACTGTGAGGCAATGGCAATACACACATGATAAGAAACACTTATAGGAACTGTTACGAGATCTATGGTACAATATATACAAAGTTGATATACAAATTCCACATTTATTACATGTGCTATTTGAGATAAAAAGCGTTAATTTAAGAAATCTACACATCTCAAGAAAACTGCGACATATTAATACCACCGTACCCTGATTTTGTAGGATATGGATTTGACTAGGAACCACTATTAGGACACCAATTTCGCAATGTTCGTGCGGGAAAATGGTTTTGGAATTCACTACAAAGTACTCGTCGTGGCAGCGACACTGGCGGCGGGCGAGGCGAGCCGTTCGCCGTACAGCCTGAAGATTTCGTGCAGGTGTCTCATGGAAAGTTGGCGCGAGGCGGCTGGCGCCCGCGCGCGCGGCGGTCAGGCCGCGTGGTTGTGCGCGCCCGCCACCGCCACCACCTCGCGGTGGAACGTGCGCAGGGTCGCTGTGCATTGGAAACGACCGCGCGCCGCGCAGTACCACAGCACCTTCGGCTGATTCCTATACGCGTTGTGGGGTCGGTAGAAATACCCGTCCAGCATCAACTTCGGGTACCCCGTCTCGTTGTAAATAACTTGCACTGCAAAATCGACACCCATTAATACGGACGATATCTAATAACTTATAGTGAAAAAAAAAAAGTTATAGAAATGCATGTTACCTTTTCAGAAATTATTTCATGGCCTGGGTATTAAAAATTAAAAACAGTCGATCAATATTCCATGTTGAGTATTAAAATGTAACAAAATATGATTTAAAATTTCGAGGCACACTAGTGTTTCATTTATATGTGAAATAAAGAGAAAATTACGTAAAAATCTCTTTGATATTACCTGTTCACAACGCCCAATTTGAGAGCAGAAATATGAAATAAGCAGGTACTAATTATCTTAGAGCAATGAAATATCTACATAGCGATTAAAACACAGAGCCACTAACTACCTAGTACCTACACGACTTACTGTCTACTAAAATAACACTTCGATACAGTCGAGTTGATATACTCTACTACTACTCTACCTATTTAAAATATGCTACAAATATCGTATCAGTCATTATCTAAAAGCTAAACGAATCTCACTATCAATAACTACTACTACTTACACACACACGCTAGTACACTGTATGTACAGTCAGCATTATATAGTTAGTAGCGGCCAAAGTAGTCAAATGTTTCGATACACGTCTTTATTACTATAGGAGTGGATGTGTTACGATATATTTGGCTACTTTGGCTGCTACTAAGTATACGATGCTGACTGTACTAGATATTATGACACTAAAATACTACAGCCTTAGCCAAAAGTATTGAGCACCCCACGTTTTCCTTATTTACTTATGGATAAAGTATTATTTGTCAATTTCATAAATACACGAAGATGTAAAATATAATAAGTATTTGAACATGTGCAAATCATTAATATGTATCATTTTGAAATTATTATTTGCGTGTGAAAACTGAAGCTAGAAAAAGTCGGGTTTTACAATTAAGGTTTAATTGTATATTATTTTCACGGAATTTCCCTTAACGTCAATAAATATGACGATTTTTTCCGATAGATTACACACACAACTTTCTATTATACCTACCCATAAAATATATAACAGTACCTTTTAAAGTTTGACTTTTGTATGAAAAACGCATGGGTGCTCAATACTTTTGACCAAGGGTGTATATCGGAGGTATTTTTTCTAATCACCTTTTGACTGAATGTCTGCCTTATACTGCAGACCATTATTAAGTCAACTATAAAATTTGTGACAACCATTAATTCGTTATAATACGTACCAATATGTTTTTGTTAATTTACAAGTGGCTTCTATCTAGGGATCTTGCCTGCCACTGAAATCGTAGCCACCTAAGACATACCTATTTTCTAACCTGCTTAGTACAGACCTCAGTAGCAGATTTACTCAGACCATCCTCACACATACACATTCACGCACACATATACATCCGTAATATATAAAGATTTAAAAACTTTAAGTAAAATAATACTATTAGCTTACATAAAGATGTGACTGTTACCTGTAATGCCATAGTTATACAATATACAATGAGTAGATTGACTATTTCAGAAGACCATATCGATACCGTAGTTCACAATCGTACTAATTACGGGAAAAAAGTTGTGTAATTAGTCCTAATTACACAACTCTTTTCCCGTAATTAGACTATCGTCCGATAGTGCACAAATCATAAAGTTACAATTTCAGTGACAATAAATGTAATTAGTACGACTGTGAACTATGGTATCGATATATGAAGTAGTCAATCTCATCCCATTAGGACATACAAATTTCTCGCCAATTTCTTTAGAGTAAATTATTTCATAAGATAAAAACAACGAACCTACACATGTTATTAACATTATACTATTAAGGTTTGTTCACGAAAAAAAGTAGCCATCGAAAGCTAAGTCTCCACTGTAACCCTATTAGGCCTAGGTAGTTTAAACCGCAATTAGATATCCAACTGAGTATTCTTTTTTTATGTGTAAGAATCTAAAATCCATCCATTTTTCCTTAAAAGTTGTGAAATCCTACATAATGTCAGTTAAGGCTTAAAGCTAAAATGATTTCATAGAAATGTGTCTACTTCTGGCATGATTTAAAACAATTTATGACCTGCATACGGTAATTAAGAGTCTGGAAAGATATTCCCGGGACATTATAGCACCGAGTAAAGGAAAAAAGAACCTGTATGACCCAAACGTGAAAATTACAAAATCTAAGACTACAATCCAGAGATTTCGAAAGTTAACCCAAAAATGGATAGCAGCTGATATAAATATCCATAACGCCACTCAAAACGATAGGTGAAGAGGCCTTCTTTTTAATTAAATTCTTTAAAAAATGTCATTACATATTGTAAACCTGAAATATACAACGGTGGCTACTTTTTTTCGTGAACAAGCCTTAATCACCTGAATAAAAGAGCGAATACCTCCTAATACAAGTGTAATACTTAAAGGGAGGATTCGAAAAGTTTTGTGAGAACTTAGTTAATAATAAATCAATTTTGATTTTGAATTTTATGTATGTAACGTGCAGTCATGGCCAGTATTAGTGTCCACCAGAGCTGAGCGAGGAGCTGTGTGCAAGGAAAAAATCCACTAATAAGCATTGCTAGCCTCGCTCACGCAACTCTTAAACAATTAGTATTGGTGGATTGTTTCCTCGCACATCGTTCCGCTACCTCGCACAGCTTTGGTGGAATACCTACTCACCCTTTATTCGACCGCGGTAGCTTTGGGAATGGGATACCTGTCAATTTATATACACGTTGACGTATTTATACGGCAAAACTGTCACCTCCATTCCCGAACTTATAGCATTCGAGTAATACACAATGCACAGCGTACCAAAATTACACCAACGTATTAGGCAAATAATTATGCTATCCGTTGAATAGGAACCAATAATCAGATCATTGACTTACTATTACTACCTACGTATAGAGATGCCGCTACCTTGGAATTCAGTACTATTTAGCGACCGCCCGCCAGGGGACGTCTGCTCTGTACTGTATAACTCAATGGATCAGATGGTGTGGTTGGTCTTGCACCGATGCCTGACGTCGGAGAAGACTATTCGTTTCCCCGCGGTGTGCAGGCGCGCCGCGCAGCCACGCGCGCACGTCCAGCGCCGCTTGCCGCCGTAGCACGCGTCCAGCCGGTACCAGTGCCCCAACTTCTTGAGCAGCGGACCCTCACTCAGCGCTGACAACATACCGGACGCGCTTTAAAATACACACGTTACAATAATCAGGTTCATTGACATCACACCTCTCGGTACTGTAACTAGCTCTGCCCTGTACGTCTAGCACAACTTGCTGCCCAAGTCTCGTCGCGCTTGACTCAGCAACTCCTGTCTCACTCGCACCGTGCATATTAGAAAAAGGAGGGTGGATTATTCTCGTCTCGCGTCGCGTCGCGGCATCAGTTGTGCTAGCCCCGCTGCTAGCATAACTTGACTCTCTACTCTACTCGCGCGCGTGATAGACTATCTGTCACTTTTTGACAGCATTAATCAGAAAGTGACGGACAGTCTATCTCGCGCGCGAGTAGAGTCGAGAGTCAAGTTATGCTAGCAGGGCAGGTGTTATAGAAATACCTATCGAAATTAGAATTATTCAGAAGCAAGATATGTTAGATATGTATGTATACAACCAATGATGTAATATAAAAAGAGCCACTTTTTATATTACAGCATTGTATACATCCATAAAACTAAAACGTGAACCTATGACAAATTGACAAAACAGGCTTGCTGGACAGAATTTGACAGTTTTGTGAAAGTAACGTTAAGATTGTAGCTGCTAGACAAATGCCTATGTTTACAGCTGTCCAATCAAAGTTTTAACCTGCGTTACTTCACGGCCAACATTACAATACCATGCAATAAATAATTAATTAGACGATAATAGGCAAAGGTCTCATCAATGAACTAATAATTATATACCTAGGTATATACCTACTCGTAAAATTTGGCCTGACCAATGTGATCTCAAACCCATCGTTGAGCTACATCTACATCTGATCAAATGACGTAATGTATGTATCAAAATTACAAAACCGTATCACTAATAATAATATCAGGTACATCAATAAAAAACAGGCACTGGATAAACATGTTTATGAAATAAAAAATACTGCTAAGGAAACTAGATTCACAAATGACTCAGATCTAGATAAATAAGATTATATATAAATATAAATGTAGGTATATGATCAATAGCTTTGGTAAATAAGATAGCCTTGTTTATATAATATTTTTAAACTTATTACAACTAAATATAACATATTGTAATGTGTAGATAACGCGACCAGTCATCATGATTGTAATAATCATATCAATGAGCACATTATTTACGAATCCCACTATTGTACGTTTACTAGTTAACCTAGTAACGGAAGTACGGTCTTCATCAACAATCAGGGCAGACAGGGAAACGGAAATAAATTTAAAGAATTATTAATTTATTAATCCCCGACGCAAAAAGAGGGGTGTTATAAGTTTGACGCAGCTAAACGAATGGACAGATTTTAATGCGGTTTTTTGTCCGAAAGCTGACGTGATCGAGATGGTTCTTAGCTACGTTTCAATCAAATCGGTTGAGCCGGCTTTGAGATACTGAACTTTGAAATGAAAATGTCGGGGGTTATTTTTAAGGACATATACCTACAGACATTTTACCTACTATGTCCACCCTTATGTATTTGGTGCTTACTGTTGCTCAGTGTCAATTCAACCAAACAAAAACAGTTTACCTATTCAAAGATTAGTCCACACGATTTTATTTTTAATCTCTGGTAAAACCCTTGGTTCAGATTGGTCAAATCAAGTCTTAGTCATATCTGAACTACCGTCCGATTAGCGTGCCGACATATATTTTATATGTATAATCAATGAACGTAAAATAGTGTACACAAAATACATTATAATATATCTACGCGGGTGTTACTGGTTAATATAAACAATACGACAACTAGGCGAGCTCCGTTACACAAAAGTACAAGGTACAGTAAGTCACAAACAAAGTATTGTTACAACGCCGATGGTTATTCACGTCAATTCATATCTCAGCTCGGGCTAACAAATAACTTATGGTTATTCATTAATTTTTTCGCAGATGCGATTGAAAAATCGAATATAAGTTAGATGTTTTAGATCGAATGTTGTACTTTTGTGGCGGGAACCTTGCTGTTTCTCACTACTACGCAAACAGTTTTTTTTAAATGTTATGTTACAATTAAATAGATATTCATACGACTCTAATATAAAAACTATCGCTCATATCATTATTAATAATCATAAGCTGATACATGTCCGTAGTTTCACCGACTACGGGCCCTACGCTACACTACATCTAATAAATACACGACATAAATCGGTACGTGACGTTTCATTTACTTCCATTTGACTTCAGATACGATATTTGGTATGACCAGCTTATTCTAATAAATTAAATAAACCTTACGCTACATTAGCGAAAGTCAGGCAAAATCACAATTTTACGAGAAATGTTTTTATAACGTAAATTTTTGGACCAAGACATCTGTTATCAAACTCTAGACGGTTGAATCGGGCACAAACCCATGAAGGAAAATAAACGTAAAAAACATAAAATTATGTCAAATGATGTAATGAAACGTTACCCACTCGTCATAAATATTGGAGTTTTCCGTAACATCGTCGATCAGTCAATCCGCACTCTACGCCGCGGTTAATAAATAGAATTTTATAAAAAGCTTCAACAAGACGGCTACACTAGACTTAAAGCTATACAGTTTGTATACATAATTTCTAAACCGTTAAGAGAATATTGCACATCGACGATATCAATGAGTATAATTATTATAGTCATTGCCGCGTCTTAAATATATAATTTAGCCGCTAAGGCATTGGTACAAGGCGACCTTAAAGCGTTATGAGGGATCTCATCCTCCCGTCGACATCCGAAGAGCTTCATACATCGCACCTAGCTGCGCTCGAAATTCACTGTTTACAGCCGTAACTGCCAATTCAAAAACTGCTCAATCGTCCTAGTAGTACTAGTAAATAACTAAACGTAACTATTATTGTATTCTGTGTATCCCCATCTTAAATCCTACTTTGTCGTGGAAGATATTCATTACATTTGGTTTCACGAATAATTTCTAAATCTAAGCATACTAAAAGGATTGCTTAACACTAACAACAAAAATTCATGACCTTTGGCATAATTAACAATAGAATGTATCAGTCTAAACGTACGTGTACAAACGCAACTTCGATAACGCAATAATATACAATGCAATTACGTTAATCAGTGATAGTTTAAGTGGATGTTGAGTCCAATCCAAAGGGTTTATAAAAAAATATCATAACATCCCCATTTTCCCTGACCCTCTGCAGTATGATTAAGAAAAACTTACGGATTTCAAGTAGATAGTTCATTAGATCGTAGTTTATGTCATAGATATGCAGGTGCCGGTTAATGTACGGCCCGATAATACGCGTCCATCTATCTTTCTCTCTCTTTTTTAGCATAAGTTAAAAAGAGATAGAGATACCGTGGACGCGTATTATCGGGCCGTACATTAACCGGCACCGATATGCATTTTCTATACGTGCCATGTGTTGACAAGCATGTCTCAAACACTGTCTGTGTGAACACAGACAGTGTTTGAGACATGCTTAGCTTTCTAATAACAACGCCATCAGAGTCACACGTCCCGTCGGAATGATTATCCTACCATACTGCACAGTATCAGAAAGTGAGGCGTCACTGAGTACAGTGGGGCGTTATGAGTACATAAACCTCGATTGGTCCAACTTTAGCGAGGTGTGCGACACTCCTCGAGCGCGGTCACTGCCGGGAATCAAGAAGACCGCGCACGAGGAGGTCGCGCCAGGCCTAGAGCAGCATGGCGGCGGGCGGCGCAGGCGGCACAAGCGGTGCTGGCAACGCCACCACCGCCGGCCGTGGCGCGCTCGTCACGATCTTGTACTTGCCCATTGGATCCACTTCGAACTTTCGCGAATCGTGCTTGGAAGGGTTGTAAGTCGGGGGATGGTTGTGCGATCCTCTGAAGTAGACCAGCCTGCCGTCCCTCAGGCATAGGGCGACTTGGCACCGTTCGGCTTTCTGGTAGGAGCGCGCGCAGCGCCAGGTCACCCGGCGGGGATGAGAGCCGCCGTCCTCATAGAAGATGTGGCTCTCCGCCACCAGGTGCAGGCCGCCTCGCGCGGAGCGGATGTAAAACCAGCCTGCGCCAACGTACCACATTTTACATAATGTCTACAAGTACCACTCACAACTACATTTAATGATACACACTTATCTAGGTCACCATAGGCATGCAAGTAAAATTTCAGTTGCAAACATTTTAATATTTAATTGTCACCATTTTTATATTTCTGTATTTGCGTGAGAGATTTATACATAAATAATTGTAGCTCTATAAATTCGAATATTGTCGCAACTTCTTGAAATACGCTTGAATGATAATCAGCTTCCTAGAAAACTACGCCATTCTTTTAATAATATCTAGATGGTCGAACTTCTAGATATGCAAAACAAAAGCTACCAGTAGGAACCAAATAAATGTTTATTCCGTTTTCGATATCTTTTGTACTATCTGTAGTTTAGTCAAAGTCAAAGTGATTTATTCTTCAATTTAGGCATATTACATGCACCTATGAATGTCGATAAACTACCACCGGTTCGGAAAGTAAACCTCTGCCTCGAGAAGAACCGGGGTAAAAAACTCGGCGAATTAGTATAGCATATTATATCCTCCTAAGGTCCAAAGCAAACTTTTGCTCGTAGTCACTGCAAACCATGGTCCTACTAGTAGTACTATTATTTTATATTCGTTCAGACCCATATACTTAGGACATTTTTTTTATGTCACTGTACTTGTATGACATCAATAGATTTTGGGCATGTATATAATCGGTATATGAAACCTTTTTGGATAATTTGATTTAAATATATGTATATATATATATATCTGTGATATTTAAAAAATATTATGGGCGTTGTTTTTTATTTAGAAATATCTAAATAAAAAACAACGCCTTTCTTTAGAAAAACAAAATGATAACTCTGAAACTTATGTAAAATTTATAAGTAAATGCCTACCTACTAACATAATATGGATTTTTTTGTGGTCCGAAATAAATCTTTTATTTTATTTTTTATTTATTTAAACCAATTTCTACAAAGATAATCTTCTTTATATAGTAAGCATTCCTAGTTAGTAATAAATTCAAAATAAGGTTAAATTATAAATGAAATTCCCTGAAACAGTTTCTATTTTTCCTCAAACACAGATAAATATTGCAGTAAATGCATTTAACTGTAGTTTTCAACTTGTGGCAATTTCTGCATTTATTTTGAACATCTGTGATTTCTGGCATGTGATGAGCTCCGGTTTTTCTAGATTTTACTGAAGGGGTGTACACTGTTGGCGGCCTGCCCCTGCTTTTCAATGCTCCTTTTGTTAATAATCCACCTTCATCCTCAGATGCCACCTCAGAAGTTCTCGCTTTTGCATCGAGCAGATATTTACCCAATTCCAGTTTGAAATAGCGAAGTTGTATTATTTTTTTCAACGGGACTCCATCTTCCAAATTAGTTTTTTTAAACAGTAACCATGAATTTGAACAGGCCAGATCAATCATATGCAAGAACAAGCGTTGAGTCCATTTTTTTGTCCTGTATCGATTTGGGCAGACAGCTATCATTCTGTCAGCCAGGGCGACTCCACCCATATTAGTATTATAGGCTTTAACCACCATAGGCCTAGAAACCTGAACAAACTCTTTGTTTGACTTGCTCCATCTTCTACAGCTGTCTGTTGGTTCTTTTCCATGTGCTGTCGATAGAAAATAAGCTACGGTTTTATTGTCTAGCCATTTAGTTAGAGCAATATTGTCAGTAGAGTTAACTAGTACTTGGCATGAACCTCTTCCCTCCGATTTCAACTCACGATCTTCTTTCACCAGCTGCCTGGCAGAGACTGGAATTCGGTTCTTTAATACAGTTCCCGTAGATAGCAGGTTGCGCTGTTTCAGTTCTTTCGCAAGGCGCTGAGTAGTGAAGTATCTATCAAAGTACAATTTATGCCCAGGAGCTAGGTCTTCTGTTAAATTTAAAACAGCTTTCTCTCCTAAGCCGAAATTGGTATTTTCATAGTTTGGGTAGGTGGTGTTCCCTTGGTAAATACTAAAATCGCAGACGATCCCATTTGGATTTGCCAAAACGAAAATTTTTAGACCGGTAGGGTTTAGCTTATTTGGAACATATTGTTTCAATCTACACTGACACGTGAACGGCACAATCATTTCGTCGACAGAAAGACATTTGTCTTTAGTCTGCCTTCTACAACCTTGTAATATCTTATCCAGCAGCGGACGTACTTTCCACAACTTGTCCACATCACGTATGTCACGTCCTACGTCATCGTCGTACACAAATTTAATCGAATTTCTGAGAAGGAAAAATCTGTTTCTGGACATTTTATCTGCAACTACAGCAATACGAAACTCCTTCTCCCAATACATCCTCAACATAGGGTAGTTGATTGTAGACATCACCATAACAATTCCTAAATAGACATGTAGTTCGGAATCAGTTAGATCTAGAGATTTTCCGGTCCTTTGAACATAAATTAGATTAGATTTGGCAACAATTAATTGAATCAGGTCGTCGTCAATATATTGCTTAAAGTAATCATAGTAATCCATGAATTGAGAAGAGTCATGTCCTAAATAAGCTGGCGGAGTCAATGGAATCTCAGATGGAACAAAATCAGCCTCTGTCCACTCACATGTTCTTTCCGCAATTTCACGCTCTTCTTGGACAAACGTTATTGCACTGCGAGAGCGAGCTCTTCCTCTTTCAGACGCACTACGACGACGACGTCCTGCAGAAACTACACGGCTCAGTCTTGATCTGCCGCGGGTAGGCCTTGAGAGTAGTTCCGATAAAGGTGCATGCTCCTCAGAACTAGAGGAATCGTATGCATTTGGAACAAAACTTGGTTCACACAAATCTGTTTCTTCGTCATCCGATTCTAATTCTGATTCACTGAGTGCGAATTCAATTTCAGTGTCATTTAAACCTACAAGAATAAAATACTTGAGTGTTTGCAATTATCACCAATTTTTATATAAAATATTACTGAAGTGGAAAAGCTGGGTGCAGTATTCGCAACGGCGCACCACTACAGGGCCCTTCGAGTCCAGTACAACAACGCGTTCCGGGTGATCAGGGATGTTTGCGGAGGCGAGGGTTGATTGTTTTTATGCTACCATGCGCAGTTGCGCCGCATCCCTGGTGCACCGGGTGCGGAGCAGTCCCAATACCATTCTGAGAATGATTGTGGACAAACCAGACTATGCGATTATGCTACACTGCACGAGTCTGCATTCTCCCACCAGTATCATTCGGTGGTAAATGTCGGTGTAGTAGTATGTATTTAGTTCTATTTGTTTTATGCTAGTTTTATTTTATATATGTGTCATGTAGTTACACGAAATCAAGGATTGAATTGAATTGAATTGAAGTCAAATCCCGCGGTACTACTCATAGGACTAAATATTTTCACACCACCTTTAAATACAGAAAAAACAATAAAAAAAATTACGACATCTCATGACATATCTATTATCTTATAAAAAAAAAGATTATATGCTAAAAGATACGAAAATATTTGAGATTTCTCAATTAATTATACATTTACTAACCTCTTCCGCGCGGACCTCCCATGTCGCCGACTTGCACTTGTCAGTTTGCCACTTTGTTTTTTTTACGAATTTAAATGTGCGTTCGCAAACAAGCCAACTCTTTTAGAAATTTAGATACGTCAACAGATTAGCGTGAAATTTGAAAACAAATTGGCGGGATTTTTTATAAGTACTGCTGGTAGGACCGTGTTACACTATGACTACACAACTGTTGAAGAAGCTGGGTCTGAATTACAATGTTAATTATTCCTACAGGTAGGACCTTGGGCGTTAGTAGGATTAGCACCCTTTGAGTTGAGGAATATCCTGTAACATTTTAACTTGTTATCTAGAAGGTGTTACCGGGGTTAATTTCTTAGATCCAGAAGCATAATTATCTAAATATCTTTAGAACTAGGGGGACTCTCCTTGTAAAGCTGTCAAATATAGTATATAAATGTTAAATCCTAAATATGTATAGTGTATATCAGCTTTCATATTATGAATTAATGAAACGCCAAATAGTTACATCAGCGCATTATAATCACTTCTTTGTACCTATACACAATTCTCCAGCTACCAGTACACTACACAGTATAGACATTTCACGTCCTAACACAAAAAAGTTAAGAGCTTTGTAACCCCGTTTGGCAAATGATGTTTAACACTAAGGAAATACATTTATGCTCGTAGTTACAATACACCTAACTCTCTGCGCTAAGACCAACCCACGACAGACGCTTAGAGCTACCGTTATCCATAGTACTTTCAGGACTAAACCATAAAATAATATCTTATCACAATACACAAAATAATACTTCCAATATAATACTTCATAGGTTACAATGAATCGTATACATCTTTATCACTTAGGTAACTAGAAAATAAAATCAGTGTAAAATATTATGTTAAACATGGTAAACTGTTTGTAATCCGGTTAACCTGCCGATATTGTAATATACTTGTACATAAAGTACGTTTGAGACATAATTCAAAAATAAAAATCTGTATAATAAGTACCTACTCGCTTTTCAATAATATAAAATAATTAAATGCTCAAAAAATTAACTACGAATAATAAATCTCACTAAGAAAACTTACAACTAGAACGTATACAATGAGTATTATTTTAAGTCAAGTTCAATAAATGCAGATTCCTACGTAACAAGTCGTTAGACAGTCCTACTCTCGTACGCAGCGTATGTTCTTTAAACACCTCTCAGACAAGCACAACTCTTACCGCACTCTCATCATTGCAATCGAAACCAACCCGAGGGAGCTGCCGATGCCGCTCCAGCAACATTCTATTTACTTCGCAATATACGAATAAAATAGTAAAAAAAATTATGTATAAAAATACTTAGGATATCATAAGAGAACTATCACTTTGTACAATAAACTACAACTATAGGGCCGTCGTGTGCGGAAGATCAGAACTGAGACAGAGTACAGAGCAAGTTCGTCCATTGCAGTAGGTTCCAGTTCCACGGTGCATATTATTCTTATTAAACACAATGTTTTTTAATCGAAGAGGAACTGCATGAATATTGTTTTTAAGTAGAGGGAACAATGTTTTGTACTATTTTACTAATATTATAGCCGCCAATCGCAAAGGAAGCTCTGCACTCTAAGATTGCCTCAAGTTATTTGTTCACAACGGCCTATCTATCCTATAAAAGATTCGTATACTTTACACAGCGCAAAATATCTACCATTTAAATGTATTAATTAAATATATATAGGTAATACACATTTGATCTCTTTGGAGAATAATATCAAAGACGGTAATAGCAAACTAAAGTTCGCATAATGTCAATGTTCGTATACATGATGTGACTAATCCACAATTTAAAGTAATGAATGTCGACCGCCGGCTTAAGGCACGAGAGCAAGATTTCACCCATCCAAGTTAAATTCTCCGCGAAAAAATAGATGACTGACGGTGAGAATATTGGATTGCCATCCAAAGCTTCTAAATCACGATCTGTGCCTAACCAACATTTTATTGCAAGCCAGCGGCCGGTTACAAATTGACTCGTCAATTTGACGAGGCGACTAAGACAGAGGGCGGGCGAGCCACTCGTGGTTAGAACATGGGTCGGAGCGGGGTGGCGCGGACGCCGCAGGTGTGCGCGCTATTCATCTGCACGACGCGCAGACCGAAGGTGTGCACGGCGGCGCGGCAGCGCGGGTTGCGCGAGCAGCGCCACCACACCTTACCACTGGCCGCGCGCCCGTTGAAGCAGAACCGGTGCGCGCCCACCTCGATGGCCGGCTTGCCGCGCTTGCTCAGGCAGTACCGGAACTGCCCGGGGAAGCAGGGGAACGGAAAGGGCAGCCCCAGAGTCGGCGTCGCTGGCGCGGCCACTTCATTGACTGCAACTGAACACTCGATAGTTAACACTCGCGCCTACAGAACATACAATTACATTGTCTACACCTATAATTACAGGACGTAGATGTTGAAGGAAAAATTAAATAAAACAAGAAGTATGTAAAAACGATATAATCATACCTATATAATTCCACAAAAATAGGATCTTTTAGACTAGAATTCTATTCCAATAACATCACGAATATATGTATGTTTACCTAGTTCTAACTTTGAAACTCTTCTAATAGACAAAGTCATGCAGGACATATGCAGAAAATAGTTGTAGAGCACGCGAAGGGCAAAATATTAGAACTTTATAATTTACCCTACTTTATTATTTTTATTTAAAGGTGTTTTTCTCATAGAAGAAGGTACCGGAAAGTTTTATAGACACCTATTTTCCGAGAGAACCCAATTCATAGTCTCATGTACCTATAGGGTTCTAGCCCACTCACGGGTGTGACCCGCCCGTATGACCCACTGTTACAGTAGTCACTTATTTTCTACATTGTATACAAGTAATTAATAATGACAAAGATATTTCATCATGACGTTAAATGATAGCCCAGTATTTATTAGCTACTCAAGATAGCAATTGATTTTGCAAGCCAAAAACTTGGCATTTGAAATGTGCCCGCCCGCCGTGGGCAAGCCAAACCTCGTTTTCGATACAAGGAACTCGGTTACCCAGGATTATTATTTTACTTGACAACTTACATCATTTCAATATCTATAAAAATAACCCTCTCGTACCTATCCTGTCGTCAACCAAATAATACAAAAATCTGACTAAAAAAGTCAAAGATAAAATATCCCTAACGCTAGTCTTTTTCATTTTGTTTGTAAACAGTATCATCTTGAACCTGTTAAACGCACCGATGATCACTAATCTAAATATTTTATTCAAAAATTATTGCATCTGTTCAATATTGCTAGAGATGTAGTCAACATTTTCATAGGATAAAGAAAACTTGACAATTGTTTACAAAAATTTAACATAAGCTTAAGAAAAAAATCCATTAATAAACGAGTCGAGGAGCGGAAGTGACTGCCGCCTCGACTTCAGCCTCCTCGCTCTTTTCTTGACATTGTGAATGTGGGTGAAGCCCATGGCGACGACTCTGTCGCAGAGCGTGACCACATAGCAGCGGCAGCCGGTGTCGGATTTGATGCAGAGCCAGGTGGCGCGGTCGCCGGTCGGGCGCCCGCAACGCCGGAACCGGTGCCCGTCCACCACCACTACCGGATTCCCGTGACGCGAGACGCCCCATTCCACTGAAATCACACTTATTACGCTACCTTTCTTTTTCTTACTGTCATTTCGCAGCTCGATTGACAAACCACCGTCAGCGACACATGTTTAGATTCAGTTAAATAATGTGTGGAAAAAAAATAAAAGGATTAAAATAAAATAAAAAAGTTATTATAAAAATATTGTCATGATCATACGAATATAAAATAATCCGAATTCCTTATAGATTAATGTCTTAAGATAATTTTTTTAGAACACATGTTTTGGAATAAAACGTTCTTACACATACTTATTGAATTCCAATGTTTAAAACCGAGTTTGTTACTAAATTGAGTCGTAGTCTATTCACCTCTGTAAGTTACACGTGAAGTTGATTGACGTTTACATTGTTTTGCAGGTTGCTGCGAGTAGCGGGGCTCATGTTTTGCTACTAAACGTTTTTTTGCCACAGCACGTGTTAGACTTCAACTGACGTACAAAGCTCTAGACCGAATACTAGGAAAACGAGATCCGAGTTCATTAACATCGCAGCACAATATAACATAGATTTATGTCTCAAAAAAATCTTAGTTTACTGGCAGACCTCTCGTTCACTTCAAATGTTTACTAACAAACATTATTGAATACTGCAATTTATGAAACATGTAAAAAGTTATAAAACACTAAATTAAAAATATCTTAAAGAGATTTCAAACGATGAAATCATTAAATTAAAATTATAAAGGTATATTAAAATTCGAGACGTTTATGAGTTATGTTATGACACAATAACATTTAAGCCTGTATCACACTGGCGCGGCCAGCAGTGGCGGTCCATAGTAAATTTCAAGCTAATGACAAGTTTACTATTGTCCGCCGCAGCCAGGCCGCGTCAGTCTGCGAGAGACCTTATAAAGCCTATCGTGACACAGACTGTTTGAGAAATGAGATTCTTCTTGTCTTTTTGTGACCTCACTATCGCCATTAAATTTACTAAGGTGTCATAAAAATATGAAGGCAACATAATGTTATACATGAGCACTTATGTTAAAAACCGACCTTAAAAAGCCTATAAAATACTGGAAACTGATCAAATTCATAGGTATAATACTTTACTAAATAAATCATAAATGTTAAATTTAAACTACAATACTCAAAACTAAAGCAATGTGACATATTATGTTCCATCTCATCAACGTGAACTCTATGGATACAATTATTTCCTTCAACTTCAACAATAACTTCCATACAACACTAGGCTAAAACTTATGAGGGAATGTATGTTTGAAACAGAACAGTAAATACGAATGTCGTTTTATCACAGCCACCAAAGTTGGAGTGGGTTTACAGAAGTACCTACGCATACCTCAAGTCGGAAAATCGATGGTTTGAACGCGAACTACTTAGCTGCTAGTTTTGGTTTCGTACAAAATGTAAGTTAAGTCAAAGTTAAGGCAATGCTAGTAAATGGCGGCTTTAGAGGATTTGACTTTTACTGCCTCATGCCAGGCACCTACTGGCTGACTGGATAATTTCTCTATCGGTGCAGGAGAATCGAAATTCTCAGGAGTAAAGTTTGGCGTGTGGTTGTGCCCGCCTTTGATCCTAACGAACCGGCCATCCATGGTAGTCTGCACCCTACACAAGCAGCCCTTGGTGTCCTTGTCGCGACATGCCCAATTCAGCTTCTCCCGGTAGTGGTTGTTCACCCAAAACTTGTTGTTCCGGAAAATTAGGACTGATTTTCCAGCTCGCGATGGCAAGAAGAACGCCTCTGGAAAACGCACATAACACTTTAGAATCATTTTACGTAATATATTTAGTTGATTAAAAGACATGTAATTGGGTTTTCTACTCGGGCAAATAAGTTAAAAGTTTGATTATAAAAATATTAATTAAAAATTCAGAACAGAGTATTGATAAAAAACAATATTATAAACATAAGCATGCCAGTAGGTAATTTATAACTGAATCATTTTTTTAGTGGTTTTCTGATAGAACTTGGGCTTGTCATGGTTGTGTTCGTTGTTGAACTGGACCACTTCGCCCTTTTTGTTGGTGCGCGCCGTGGCGCGGCACTTGCACACCTTGCGCCTTGAGCACACCCAGTACGTCGGCGGCGTCTCGATGAACGAGAACCCTTCCAGAACCAGGTGTTTCTTGCCCCGTCCGGTCGGAATATATGCTGCTGATATTTTACCTAGAAGTTATACATTGCCAAGTTTACCGACATGATTCGACTCCTGAGACCTATACGATGCACATCACTACCACCTCGAGCCAGCTGACGTGAAACGTTATGAATCAGCTCATGGTGGAAATTCGAAAAGGGTATCTGTAATATCAACTTGGTTGCATGATTCATATGTACAAACACAGTTTTAATCTTTGTACTTGTTTAATTATTTTGTTTCAGGAGTAGTATAATAAAATATGATAGGATGGCACGTAATAAAAATAAGCGTCAAACGCCAATCCTATTTAGAAATATACTGATACTTTACAAGTTTACACAATAAGTCTGTGACGATTGAACTTACACGTTTGGTTCCTAATTTTATTAATGCCTAATACTAAATTAGACTTTCGCTGACCCAATCAAGGTTTGTTCTAATCTAGACCTAATCTAGTATTCATTACATTATTAATTAATTACGGCACAACACATGGCAAAAATATATCATCCAGTTAGACGCAAATTCTGAACATAATGTTTAAAGATTATTCGTGATTATGTTTATCATAGAGCATCACAACGTCATTCTCGACAGTGTATATGTTGGCGGGACAGGAGCCCGAGACATGTGTGCACTTCCACCGAGTGCGTCCATTGGGGAACTCCCGATCTTTAGCGAAGCAGAAGTTCCCCGAGAAGATCACTGGCTCCTGCTGCTGTGCGGTACTGCCGAAGCGAAACTGTGGGTCTGCTGCCGCGACGTTCTCTGTCTGTCCCTTCTCTTTCTGTTTATCCTCTGCCGATTTGCTTTCTTCTTGCCTGGTCTCTGGTTTCCGACAGCGACGACGTCGCCCTAGGAACGACAACATTAAAAAGAAGAGCTGCTTAGTACACAATAGTGTATTCTGAGTGTTAATAAATATGAGCGAGGCAAGTATTAATGATAAAAAAATGCACCTCTTGTCTAAACATAACTGCATAGTGATACTTTTAGCCGAGTTACAAGAATTATTAGGTACGTCGGGTTGAACGCATGTCATTTAATTGACATCTAACTAAGATATGACCTGTAACCTCGACTCAATAAAATGAAATACTCGAACTGATATCTGTATCGCTTACATAAATAAAACGGGTCGTTAAATTTAAACATTAACTTTAATTAAACCAAAAGGAGTAATACTCACGATAAATGTAACGATGTCTTTTAAATTTATATAAAAGGTATCAAAATTTCATTTTCATATCATATATTCTAAACGTAAATTTGTAAAGCCCAGCTAAATTTTAAAGGAATGTTTCAGTACATCAATTATTACAATTGACAATGGACCCATTGTTAACAATAAAGGCACTTTTCACTTAATAATACGCCTAATTAATACCAACATGGAATAAATACGCTTAATTAGGTACTACAGTAGAGCTCTTAACAATATAAGTACATAATAAAAGTCCTTAATTTTTTTTTGTAATAGAGATAGAAGTTTCTGATTTTATCTGCATTTCTCAATATGTAGATATACCCATGCATAATAGCGTGGGTCCAGTGCGCGAATAATTCGTTTAATTTTTAAGCTCAAACACGTTGTCTAGACTAATTCTGGCCGCAGCGATTGTAGGTGCTGCTAAACTCAAGCATTCATGATTACCAATAAGGTATCACCAGTGTGTCTCCTCTGTGCACTTTATATAGGCATGTCAAAACTCAGTCGAAATAATTGCGACTCGGAGACAATAGTCAAGAAAATAAGGACTTGTGTCCACTTGGAGCTTGCTATGCGCTTAGTATAATGTGTGCTGCTGACCATACCGACCTACTGTCAAATTTGTCAAAGGTACCATACCATCGCACGCATATAAATCTTCTAGAGATTCCCTCTAGAAACGTTAACCTACGACCTATAATTATTTTTATAACGCAGCTCCAACTAAAGGAATGATACTTGAATACTCGAGTTGAAAATCTTAAAACTATTTTAACATATAATTATGATTTTACACATACCATCATCATTCGAAAAGTATTTTGCCAATCAATCACAATATTCTAAGCTATAAACTAGCGTTTATTTGTCTAGATTGCTTTTCTGAAAGAACGTTAATATCTAGTGATAACTAAGTGTAAGCTAGTAATAACGTGTGTTAGTCATTGAGTGAGGCGTCCATGACAGCCGTGGCGTCGAGGCTGACGCCGATGGGTGTGTGCACGGGCGCGGCGTCCAGCAGCTTGCGCGCGGGGCGGCGCGCGGGCGCGCCCACCGCGCGCGGCGGGTGGTTGTGCATGCCCTTCACCGCCACCACGCTCGCCCCCAGCATGTGGATGCGCGCCTTGCAGTTCGTCTTCTTGGACGTGCATCGCCAGATTACCTTGTCCCGCAGCTTCGACTCCTCGCAGAATGGGAACGTGTTCACCATCATTATTATCTTCCCACGACGTGATTTTAAAAACTTAATCCCTGGGGAGAAACAATTCTCGGTCAAAACAAACATAAACCTGAAGATGGCACTCGAAACAATCTGGCCCCGACACCGTTTCTAGAATGATTAGGGTGTTGAAAGAAAACACTTTGAAAATAATGTTATTTTTAAACGAGGGCCTTAAACTAGCGAGATCAAATAAAACTAGCGGTTATTGATAAGTACAATTTAATATGATTCCACAAAATACCCCGTACACGAACAAAAATCTTATGATTATAATGGTAGGTATGAAATTACACTATTTATTAATAATAATTGTAGATTTACGAGTAGTTAACAGTAAAATGAGGTAGATAAAATGTGAGGTAAAGGTACAGTTCCACCGAGTCTGTTCACCCACCACCATGCTAGTGTGCATCGCGTCCACAAATAGCTGTCGCCTCTTCCCCATTATGTGAAATACATATATTATGTTTGAAGACGAATGCTTTCATGTCGCCGAGGAACGCTAGCGTGCTAGAGGTACCGGACAAGCCGTGGCGGGCGCGAGCCGACCAAAACACTTACGAGATTCATAAATTATTTAACAACATGAGCAATTCAACACACCACAATCTTCGATCAGACCAAAACCTAGACAGCACATGTATATATAGAAAAATTACAAATATCCATTCACAAATATAATATTAATAAGTAGGAAAAGGTGATTGTTAGTAATTTCACATTATTAAAAATACACCTAACTACTTTCAAAAATATGTGACGAACACGATTAGATATCATCAAAAACGAGTAACATTCACAAGTACATATTAAATTAGTGCTTATTGTTAACTCCGGTTGCGAAGAAGGTTTTAATCATTTGATCTGATTCGATACACACGCCTAATTTAGTAAGAGAAAGTGCCAACTAAAGTTCATATCATTTAAATAATTGACGAATGTTATGTAGTGATCAAAAAGAGTAGAGACATATACCTAACGTTAATCTTTAATTAATTCTAATTACCATCTACACCTAAATCTATTTATTATAAACTGTCACCACGGCTTCATTATTAACGAATCGCCTAAAGTATTTGGTCTAGTTTATTATTATGTTTACCAAATGGTCTTAGGTATAGACCACTCCCCCATATACTTATACAATAATTACGATAAAAACAATTTTTAAAACAAATTAAAATACATTAGCTGAAGTATCCAATAGCAACAACTAAGTTTTGATAAGATAAAAAGCTAAATTTATTCTTTTCCATGGTTAGTATTAGTATCGTTCAGTTGCAATTATTTAAACCCGATCAAAACTTAATTGAAACAGGTAAATATGTAAAAATAAAAATTTAAGCCATGTAATAATAATTCATAAACCATTGTAAATAGCGTTGTTCCAAATGAATGACGAGAGTGGTCCGCACTTGGTTAAATGCAGGTACACAGAAGTAGAGTAGACGACCTGATGCTTGGGGGCGGTTGCCATTATAATTTCTCCGGAATAACAGGCTTTAGGTGATACGGCAGCTTTTCAAGTACATTTAATACTTCGCGTGTATCGCGTATCGTCACTACATGTAGCGAAACAGCGAAGAAATAAGCACAAACAGTAGTTTCCATACTTTCCATGACCAGGTTCGTGTCACCCAAAGCCTATCACCTGCGCGGCCGCCCCCATGTTAACGCTCGTCCTTGAAGTCACCTTAAAGTCTACAGTACGTTCTAGATAATTTATCCAATTTATTCACAAGTCAAGACCCTATAGCAACTAAGTTTTCTAAATAATATTAGAAAATAGTAAAAATTTGTACTTGAATCGGAGTCGTAGATATACATACAAGCGACCATAATCCTACTGAATAATTAATTCGACCAGTAACAAATTAATTCTTTAAAAAACCAACAAAAAAATATATTCAGACAACAGTCACAAAAAGACTCTATTTATATTAAAAGTCGTTAACAGCTAACGATCGAGTAGGTACAAGTTAAAACTAAGTAAAGAGGTAGTTGAGTTTCAATAATAGGTAAATGAAGGGCGCGCCGGACCCTGCGCGGCGGCCCGGGGGCCCCGCCCCGGCGCGCCCGCTAGCCTAGCTTAGCCTAGCCTACGCTATACACCTTACTCGAGTAAAGCTTCTGAGTATTCCATCATGTATATAAAAATTGTATAATTAAACTAATATACTGTATAACCCGTATAAAAAAGTGAAGAGGTAGTTTGATTGAGCTTAAGTACTTAAAATCGATCCATTAAGAGCACAATTGCATCGACTTTATTCAGTGCCGAGCGAGCGCGAGCGCGCGGGCGCGCGAATATCGTCCCACCTGGCGTCCGCGCCGGACGCCCGGACAATATTCATTGAGGCGGACGTTTAATTCTCTAAGTAGCAATAGCTTTTATTCTTATAAAAGTATGAAATTGTAAAGTATAAACTCTCAAAATAAATTAAGTATCTTAAGTACATTCAGTCCGGGGACACGTATTGCTTTCATCCGAACCGCGTATACGTCCAACATCAGTCACCGACGCGTCGCCGGCGACATAGTCGCCGGCCATGCCTGCGCACCTGTGCCGACTCTTACTCCTAATCCTGATCCTGTTTCATCAACTGTCCTGCCTGCTAACCAGCTTGCTAACCTGATACGTCCCTTCCTCGTTTTGCGCTACACTAGGTACGTTTCTGTTTTCTTGACGATGATGCTCGGATCGATTGAGCCAACATTAAACGAAACGCTAAAAAATTGCCATATTCTGACAAAAACCTTCTACGTATTTAGCTTCACATCCATACGAGCTGACACTTAACATTCAGAGTTCTTACACATTTAACACCCTTAGCCTTTCTAAACGATCCGATATAGCCCACACCTATCTTAATGATCTTGAAGATATCCTAACCTACACGTCACGACAATAACCTTTCACTGGTTTCGTCAGGTATTCCTTCCACTGGTCGCGCAACTCTCGAACACCACAACATAACTTACCATACACCAGAACCTAAATGACGTCTCACACATATTACCGACATTAAGTAACTTGACATTAGCCACCACTCCAATCTAAGCAAACGACCTTATCCCCCTATACATTATTGTTATCCTACTTATAAATTACGCTATTTCGTATGCCAAAAGGCTCTCTAAAAGATTTCGAAAGTTCGTTAGTTTTCTTCTTGAACAGCGTTAATAAGCCAACTGATAAGGCGGCGATACGACACAAGAACCTTCGTTCAATTTAAAATCGTACACGACCAATGTAGTCAAAACATTGCCTAAAGTTTTGTAATAAACTTACGTTTCATCCATGAGTAATTAGAGCGCGGGTCGTGTACAATTTTGTAGGAATACATTGCCTAGTCCTCCTCATTGCAGGGGGTATCGACCAGCAGCGGCTTGGCAGCCGAGTTGTGCTGCGGAGGCGCGGGAAGCGACAGCGAGTTGGGCGACGCCTGCGCGGGCCCGCCGGTGGTCACGTTAGAGGCGGCAGAGGCGTTGGCGGTGGCGGTCGCGTTGGCGTGCGCGGTAGCGGCGTATAGCGCCAGAGCGTGCTGCAGCTGCAGCAGCTGGTGGTGGGGATCGATCGGCGCGGGCGCGCGGTGGCCGCTCTGGTGCGGCGTGCGGACCACGTAGCGGCCGTCGGCGAAGCGGCGCACGTTGGGCGGGGCGTGGTTGTGCGAGTAGCGGCAGCGGACGATGCGCTCGTGGCCCTCGGGGCCCTCGGTGTTGACGTCGGCCAGGCAGCGCGACGTGAGCCGCGACGAGCAGTACCACTGCTTGCGCCCGTGGGCCAAATTGTTCTTCAGCCGGAACGTGTAGCCGCGGTGCAACAACAGCCGCCCCTTGCCCGCGCGGATGAATTTCGCTAAAAACATTACTTCATTAGTATTGCATACGAAACCAATATATTATTAGTGACTAGTAGGTATTAGCGCATGCTAAAGGTGAAACGAGTACCTCGGTTGACCTTATTTTACTACACCATAATAATAATAGGTAATTGTGTGGGTGCTAAACTGAATGAAACAATAAATTGATATTATATAAGTAATTTAATATTTCCAAATGACTGAATGAAACGCTTTAGGTTTGGCACTAGCTAGCCTAACGTAACATAAAAGTTTGGCATATTTTTTTCACTTGCACAAATAACACGTACACTGGGTCAACATTAGATAGTTTTACTAATAAAATAAATCAAAAGATTTTCTATTTTTGAGTCTCTCTATGAGATAATAATACTAATGAGCAATAAATATTTGGCACATACATTAAGTTTAGCAAACATATGGCGACCTAAAACATGATTTTAGGGAAGGGAAGACGAAGTAACAGTCGTAAAAAAAACCGGTTCTCTATTGCAGGTCTCCGGCACTAAAACAATAGGGATTTAAAGCTATAAGCATAATAAATACTTAAAACAAAATTAATACTTGAGTCATATGCGCAAAAAATCAAAAGAAAATAGTGCAAACTGACGGAAGACTAAACTTCGATGAACATTATCTACACTAGCCTCCTATCAATCAGCTACATTCTTAATACTGACATTAAAAAATTACCTTTGTACCAATTTATTCTTAAAATAAATAGGTTGGTTGGTACTTAACTAACACCATACACCATAATTCAAATTACCTACTTGGCACCTATTTTACATCAGTAAATTGAGATCATTCACCAGTGAGCTTTGTATCAAACTTACACAATTTTTTTATTCGTAAATACGTTTTTTTTATAATGACTAGATCAATAATTAAGGTAATACACCAATATATTCAGAGCAATGACGCGTAACTACGCGTGCAGTGCCTCTTGGACACTGCAACTGCTGTGCAAGAGGCACTGGATGGCTCGCGGTATTTGAGCTCCCGAAGTGTTATGGAAACGCCCTGTGCAACCCGAACTGAGCCAACTTGGACTGGGGCGGAAATTGAAAAAATTGTATGAAAAAACAATTTTTTGTCTCGAGGCAGCCAATTGAAACAGCGGTTGCCTGAAAGTGTGTAAGCTGTCGATATAATGAAGTGATGTTCCAATCGGCTACCTCGCGACAAAAAAATTTCACCCCCCTCCAATTTTCGCCTTAGTCCAAGTTGGCTCAGTTCGGGTTGCACAAGGCGGTTCCACAACGCTTCGGGAGCTCAAATACCGCGAGCCAACCGGTTGCCTCTCGGACACTGAAACTACGCGTCATTGCTATAACTAATATTCATCTTTGTGATATCTGATTGGCACTGAATTAAGGTAGATCTATGATAATTAATTTAGACTTCATTTAATCTTTAGGGTTCCGTACCTCAAAAAGAAAAAACGGAACCCTTACATGTTTAAATGAGGCAAGCACAATTTCCGGTGTGGACAACGCCGCCGCGCTGAGTAACAGTGTGCTATCAAACGCTATCATATAAATTATTCTATAAAAATATATAAACCTTTACTGGGTGACTGCATTTGTAACCAGTTCTATGTCCCTTTTTTGTTACTAGGACTACTACACACGATGACCGTTCGCGGCGGCCGACTGATCACTTCAACATGCTTTGAAGATGATGAAACAAATACGTAACGACCACCACAGTATTCCGAGAAACGAAGGTTATAAAAATATGAAAGAGGGACATTATAGCCGAAACAATCATTTTTCTAGTCATGGATATGGGGTATTAAAATTAATAATATATTTTAACTAGAATTAATTACCCTCTTAATCATATAGCCTATGCTAGTTAAATGTCTCTTTCTTACAATCACAAGATGTCCAAGTCACCATCACTAAAGACAAATGAATTATAACTAAAATAGATTTGGCAGACGTTTATGAGTAAGAGCATTAGTATTTAACTACCCAAGCGTTTGGGTCGAAGTTGTCAAAGTCCAGACGGGGCGGACGCGGCAGCAGCAGCGGCACGGGCGGCGAGGCGCCCTGCGGCTTGACGGGCTGGCGACGGGCCGAGCGCGCCGCGTGGTTGTGCTCCCCCACCAGCTTGTGCAGCGTGCCCTTCTGCGTGTAGGCCTTGCAGCCGCAGCCGCCCATGGTGCAGCGCCAGCGCACCACGCCCGAGCGCATCGTGTGCGCCGCGTAGAAGCTGCGCCCGCGAACCCACAGCCGCGGCCGCCCGCCCGGCCCCACGCACAGCCGCACGTACTTCTCTACAAACACAAACAATACCCTTACGCTGAGCCCGACCGCACCCACATATCGTACATGCAATGCGACCCACGTAGGTAACCACTAGGAAAAAAGATGTTTGCTATCAATGCTGTTTACTTACATCTCAAATTAATTGGGTATGTATAACTTTCTTTTCTCCTAAGTTTTACCTGCATTGTACCCGAAGCAACATGCAACCAATATTAGTTAGGTTAAATGAAAATGTTATAATGAGATAAGAGGTTATTTTTAAACACTGAACACAAAAATCATATATTTACAGTAGGTACGCCAGCATTATAACCGTAACATACTGATATTCTGACGTCGTGAATGTATAAATTACATGTAATTTTAAATTCTAGCTACATTATTGCTTTCAGTCCATCTCTACTTTAATACCATCCGTGAATTCTTCTACCGCTTACATAATTGTGGTTTTAGTGAACCTGCTTAGTTTCCCATTAAAATTAATTAAAAACACCTAGGTAGATATAGCTATCCCTAGTTAATTGTGTCGACTAGACTTACACTAGATAAACTGCTTAGTAAGTATTGCTGATTGAGTAAGCTCTTCAACTTAAAATTAAGTAGTAAATAATCGAATAAGCACAATTACAAACAACGTATTAACTACTGAGTATTATTGCTAGCTGACTAGTAAGTAAGTGAAAACTCTCACACTTAAGTATTTAACAATAAAATATTTGCGACTAAGATGTCTATATACAACGAGAACCGAAGAACGTTACGTGACGCCTAAACTCTAGGTCAGCAGCTGTAATTCAACCCACAATTCACGTGGACCTATTGTTGTTTTCGTGGCGTAGCGTGAGCCACTGCAGCAGCAAACTACATTTTTAAATTGAGACAAATATAAACCCTCAGTGCGTCAGAGTGGAATTTCGGCTTATTATAATAATAATAAAGTTTTATTTTCAGGCATAAAACACCCAAAGGATATCAAAATACATTGCTCATAAAGTAAAAATTAAAATAGAGTGAAAAAAAAATACCATTTCTTGTTCTCTAAACTAAAACTACTATTTCTTGTTCTCGTAAAGCTAGTGGTACCTATCTAAAGATACGGGTGTTCATGTCGCGATATGCGTATTCCACGATTGTGTTCCGTGAGCGGCATTCTCTTCCAGAAGGAGACGGGTGCGCAGCACGGCAAAGAAGTCGGGGATTCCGGCTTTTGCGAACATGGAGGTAGCACTTGCACGGACACGGCAGCTCCATCAGAGCCCGAAATATATTATTATACTGAACCCTGATGGAGCTGTACGCTTTCCTGCCGTGCCTTACCCACAGTTAACAAGTGTAGAAGGAAAGACAGTATGCGTTGAATAACGTAGACTTGACCTGCCTGCTACACCTGACAAACCTTCTGGCAATAATGTTCCCTCGTACTGCCAGCGCCCTTCACTCGCGCTCCATGTACTCGTACTTGTCGTCCCTAAACTCTTTGTTCAATATATGGCCTAGATATTTGAACTGCCGCACAACATGAACTGCATCTCCATTCAACCTTACCGCCGGCACATTATCCGGACCCCTAACTGACTTAAAAACCATAAGTTCGGACTTAGCCACGTTGTATATTAGCCCCTGCGAGTTTACATAACCCTCACAAGCTGATAGGTACCAACATTCTTAGGCCCTTAATGGAGGTGCTCAGCAGCACCATATCGTCAGCGTAGCTGAGGCAGTTAACACAAACGTCACCCACGTGACAACCGATTCCAGTGCTCCTAAGTCATCAATTCCGCCCGAAGACGTCCACTGCTAGACGAAGGCCTCCCCCTAGCGTTGGATAAAGGCAGCGCAAGACCGATCCTTCGGAGAGGCCTTTGTCCAGCAGTGGACAGATAATACGTGGACTATTAAAATCCAAGTCAGTTACATTTAAATCATTTGCCACAACTACCACCTCACACTTGAGATTCACAATAGACGCACGCAATTACTCCGGAAGCCGCTCGCGATATTTCATAGAGAACAGAATTACCTATAATTGATTAAGTATATGGAAATAAATAGCTATGCATTTAAAATAACAAATCAGATGTTTTGCATTAAAACGTGGATCCACTTGTTAAAAACAGAGTGATAAGTTTTAGTAAGAGGAAAAAACATGATTTCCTTCTTTAAAACAGCATGCTCAAGTATCTACTTATTCGGAGTATAGTTAGTTTAAACCCAGCGTTACATGCACCATGTTAATAGCATGACTTGGTTAAGTGTGGAACTAAAAAATATCGAACCCTTTTTTACACCATGGGATCTCATGAGGCCAAAAGAAATTACATCACTCCACAAGGAGTCTAAAAACTCAAAAGACATGATCTCATCATGTACAGGGGGCTACGGAATGGACTAGAGATTATTCATCTAAGAGGGCCTTCGCTTGAGCAGCTAGAGCGGCGTGCGTTAGAGCTCTCTGAGCCGCGCTAGCACTCGAGGGTTGTGGGGGGTCGTGGGAGTGCACGTTGCTGAGTGCGAATATGCGGTCATGGAGCGTGTGCGCATATGCCCGACACGTGCGCCGCGTGCACCGCCACCGCACCTTGTTCTTCTCCGGGAACACCTTCTCCGCATAAAATGAAAACCCTCCGAGCTTCATGTGCCTTCGCCCTCGGTTCGATATCACGAACTCAACTGAAAAATACCACGACCGTCACTAATTGAACCCTTGATACCTTATGCTACCATGCAAAATAGAGTTAGATGTTAGCACTGAAACAGCGTGTATTACCCCAGCCACACACGCGTCGAGTGACGAGGGAAATAGCGAGGAAAGGAGGCAGGGACATAGTGTAGCTACGTTACTTGTCATGCCGCTCGTCTTGCTCCTCGCATGCCCACCGCTCCCTGTTTTGTCAGTTTTTTTGGGCGCGAGTCAAAGGAGCGGCAATATGCGCGCGAGTAGGCGGCCACATACTCGAGCGAGCATGACCACTTGCAGTAGTTTTCGAATATTTTTAGTGTAAAACTAGCTATTTTCGTAAATAACACGGCAGTACCTAAAAAATATAAGGGGTCTTTAATTTCTGTTTAAGGCATTTATATAATTGGCTATTCTGAAAATAGATAGCGCGCAGGCAGCCACAGTTTCAACGTCCATTTCCATCCAAAGGCAAGTAACCTAATGCGGAGCGTCGCGATTATTCGCGCGAGGAGAGCAGTGTGTGGCCAGAGAGGACAACATCGCGGCAGCGCGAGGAGCAGAGCGGTGAGCAGCACGAGGAGCATAGTGTGGCTGAGGTATATGATATATATATATAGTAATACAGTAGTGAGTCAGCATGAATGGAAGACAAGCATCACAGCCAGGGCCTGATCGAGATTTCCGTCCTTTTTTTTCCTACCTAACTTTCTAAGTTGGGCCCCGAATACCTATTTGTGGTACAAAATACACACAACAACAACAAAGTATATAACAGTACGAGTAAACTATACAAAAGCGGCACAAAACATGCATCCTATACAATTTGCGTCCTGTTTCACACAAGACCATAACTGAAAGTAATGAACTTTTCACAGACTTCAAAAGATCATATACTCGTATTGTGAACAACTCAACTATTTTACAAAGAATAGCCGAAATCTTCTAGTCTACTTGATATTAAAACGATGCTTTAGCACATGCTACAGCTAGCGTTATATTATGCTATCTGCTGGGTAATCTGTATGCCGATACATAACAGACATCATAATTTTGTAGCATTATATTTGAATAAAGCGTCATGGTGTTAATGGAATTAGTATAGGCAATTTCATTCAGAATTCGCAATTTAGGTTAAAAATAGGCGCCATTAACTCTTATTAATTAAAAAGATTAAATGTCTATTCCATTAATCGCTACTACGCTTCAATGAAGTGTACAATGTTTTCTGTGTCTAATATACGTACATAAATAAAGACGTAAATATCTGTACAGGTCTTTATTGTCAATGTCATAAAGGCGTATACCGATACGAGTATTTATGTCCTTATTTATTTGCGTATATTTAATACCCCTGACTGTTTATATGGTGGTGTCAATAAAACAATATTGCGTTAATATAATGTTTTAATACAGTGCTTATATTTAAAAGTAAACACAAATATACTAAGCATGAGTACGAAGTTTCATTTTCGTAATATAGGGTGTCCCAAAAAGAACGCAAGATTTTCCATACATATTCGTATGGAAAATGCGTTATTTTTGAGACACCCTATATAAACGTTAAATGCGTGTCTATAGTAATTTGGTTTGAATGACTACTTAATTGAGGATAGGTATATTTGCAAACCTAAGTTTTTCTTGTTCTGTCTTAAAATTTGTTTCCTAATTCTCCACAGGCGAGCGTTATACTGCTCATCTGGAGATAAATGTTTCACTTATATTTTTTTTCGCATGATTGTAATAGTTTGACTTCCATGCGGGGCTGTCCACCGAAAGTGTTATACAGGCTCTAACACACACTATCAAAATACACTGTCAAATACTACCTGGACCGTAAGAAACCCGCGTATGCTTGTTTTCTGGACCTGTCTAAAGCCTTCGACCTTGTGTCATCATACATATAAAAGTGTTGTGGGATAAGCTTAAGAGGGCGGGTGTCCCTGTCGAACTTGTCAGCATATTTTCAGACTGGTATCAACATCAGACCGACCATAATGGGCAAACGCACTATCTGATCAGTATAGACTTGAATGCGGAGTGAGGCAGGGAGGCCTAACCTCTCCGAGGCTCTTTAATATTTATGTAAACCAGTTGATCGTGGAACTCAGCAGCACCTATGTCGGATGTCATGTCGATGGGGTTTGTTTTAAGAATATATGTTACGCGGATGACATGGTACTGTTGGGTCCCACGGTCGGTGATTTGCGTAAACTAGTAGCGATTTGTAAGGCCCATGCAGACAAGCAACACAAAAAGTAGAGTACAACTCGAAAAAGATTGAGCTCCTGATATTTAAAGGCAAAAACAGACTGCCAGCGTCTGTCCGTCCAGTTTATCTCAATGGTTCACCATTGCAGAGAGCCTCGCTACCTTGGGCACATTGTTGATGAGGTGTTGAAATATGATGCCGACATAGAAAGAGACGAAGGGCAGACTGTCGTTCGTAGATTTGCTGGTTGCACACTTAACGTCACTTTTCAAATTTTTTTCAAACTTTTGCCAAACATTTCACACCAACAGTCTATGGACCAGTTTAACCCAATGTATTCTTCATACTCTTTCTTTTTTGTTTACATCGCCTCTGCCTTTCTGCCGTGGCATACTTATTCGAACAAATTTCTCAAAATACACACCTACTACATGTTACTTAATGGGCAATTTCGCGAGAAGAGATGCAACGTTAGTGACATCAGCGAGTAAAATTAAGAAATATTCCATTTTGTAAAACAATTAACAATACTATTTGAAAGACAAATAAAAGTTACAAAATGGAACATTCTTAACTATTACTCGGCGACGTCACTAACGAACGATGCATCTTCATCTCGCGAAAATGCCCTAATAATTGATCCGCTCATATTCAGTCATTTTTATTATACATTAGTCCATCATAACATTTTTGTTTAGGTATGTTTACTTCGTAATCACAAAGATTAATTAAAATAAAAAGTAAAAAAAAAGTAAAAAATTGTTTATTTGTGACCAAAAAAAACTAATTTAGTAACACAATTCTGCCAAACCACAGGGTGGTTTATTGGCAGCCTCCAATTATTTCTGCACATATAATAGATACATTAAACTAACCAAACCCACAACCACATATGCATACGCATATGCATACATACACATACATAGAAGACTCAGGTAAGCAATCTTAACTCTTATTGTGTTTAATTTCTAATTTGGTTAACAGGTTTCATGCTTCATTGTCGGAAACCTCTTGCAGTTGTTCGTCCGGTGTATGTGATTTTTTCTACTAGATTTTCTTGTTCGTCGGCGTGTGATGTGTTCTCGGTTACACCCTTTACATAATTTTTAGGCAAACAGAACAGCTCTTTAGCAGATTCGTCTCCTGTCCATGAGGAATCTTTAGCTGCTCGGAACACTCGAATACGGTTACTTGGGATTACAGATTCAAAATACAGTAAGTGCTCAGGACCAATGACTTGGATGACTTGGTTTATCTAGTTGGTCATGATCAGATCATTCATTTTTCATAGCTAATGGCGTTAGCATCGAACGGATACAGGCCACATCTTCTAAATCCATTGCGGATGACATCTTTTGAGATGTCATTGAATGTTGCTTCTAGAAGGGGTGCAAACAAAGCTTTAGTTACACGCCGATTGCCTGTCTTCAGTTTCCAGTCACCGACTATCTTTTTCCAAGAATTCTTCAAGGGGCGAAACACAGACATGTCGGCCGGTTGTACAATATGAGTCGCATTTGGAAAGAGTGAATATAAAATAATACCAACATCAATGCATAATTTTGACACTTCTTGATTTATGTGCGATTTGTGGCCATCTATTAACAGCAATACAGGAAACTTGACCCCATTTTCTTTCAGTCTTGGAACGAGAGTATTAGCAATGTATCCATAAAAGACTTTTGATGTCATCCACCCTTTTCCTGACTTGCCGACCCCCCATTCTCCATTAACTTGTCTAACGATTTCGGATGGAATTCGTTCATATGGATATATTATAAGTGGCGGTAATATAGTTCCTGAAGCTGCAAATGTTCCCAGTGCGGTGATGCACTCTTTCACCTTCTCTTTTACTTCATAAAAATTGTTAAAACCTCGAGGACCCAAGACTAAGCCAGAAGAGGGGTTGGTTTGAAAACCGCATTCGTCTGCATTTATAATTCTTTCCGGATCTTCTAAAATGTCAGCGACGCCTTCAGCGATTAAATACTCTTTTAAATTTGCATGCCATTTTCTCACAGATGTTTCAGTCACTAAACTTCTAGCTATGTTGATAGATTCTGCATGAAGTACAGCTATTTCTTCATGTCTTTTTAAAAAACTAGTAAACCATTTTCTGCCAGGCTTGTCATCTTTAAATGGATTAGGACGTTGAACTTCTTCTATAATGGATTTAACTGTTTCAAGAACCATTTCTTTATTAACGGGAAATCCCTTTTTCGCCATCGCTATTATCCACAATTTGAGCAAAGACTCTTCTTGTAGGGTCAAAATCGTGGGAGGTCCCATTTTCCTTTGCACTGGATGTCTCAATTTTATCTTATTAACAATCGTTGAGTGTGGAATATTATATTTTCGGCATGTTTCCCTTATTTTAGCACCTTTGCTGATTTCGTCAATGGTCTTTATAACGTCGTCCTCTTTATACTTGAAGAAGACTCTTTTCGATTTGACTGAATCAGTATTTGTAGGCAAGATTTCTAGAAAGGATAGTGTAAATGGTCAATTACTGGAACTAGGGAATGTAATCTCGCGAGATTTGAGACAGAGATCTCGCGAGACCGCAAAACCAGTCTCACGAGATTTCGAGATTTACGAGATCTCGCAAGATTGGGCGACTATCACTGAAATTTCCATTCAATGATTAACAACATGTGACTTAAAAATTGATACTGGATGTAATGGTTTATAATATCCGTTTTATTTCAATATTTTATAGTTAACCATCAGGTTTTGATAAAATTAAAAATACTTAACTAATACAATTTTGATCAAATAATAATCCTCATCAGTCAGATGAAGCTTTTGTCATACGAAAATTGTACGAGAGAATCTCGCGACATCGAGATTGCATTCCCTAACTGGACCACATTTTTTAATATAGATGTCACCAGTAATAAACCACTGGTCCACTACCGGAGCACATTACATTTTCAAAGCGTTTTGTATAAGAAGTAAATAAGTGAAATTGCCTGTTTGTTAAAAATAAATAGTAAACCAAGAATCTCACAAAAAGCAATATCACCAGTAGTAAACCAAATGGTCAACCACTGAGACAACGCGAACTTTAATGTACCAGTAGTTGTTCAGTGGAAATTAACTATTATAAAACAAGCAATACTTAAGGAAACAATATACAAAGCTCATAGAACACTCCTAACTACAGTTATAAAAGTATAATATACCCATCAACATAAAAGTCAGATGAAATCACGATTAAAATCAAGATTAAAATCAAAGATTCGAAACGATTAAAAAAAACTCTTCACACGTGCTAACTACAATGGCCGCCCGGTTCGATATGAACCAGGGTTGCAAGCATAACTTGACTCTCGACTCTATTCGCGCGCGAGATAGACTGTCCGTCACTTTCTGATTAATGCTGTCAAAAAGTGACAGACAGACGCGCGCGAGTAGAGTAGAGAGTCAAGTTATCCTAGCAGGGCAGAGGTGTTCGCAAATAAGAGTTGAAAAAGAATACAGATGGCGTCGTATTTTGCCAATTGATCGATGGCCTTCGCGCCTGACAGCCCAATTCAAATAGGCGGGAAATTTATACAAGTATTAATATTCTCCGTGGAAATTAGAAATGGTCAAGTGTGCCTGGTTTGGAACTGGTACACCCACCAAGATCCTATCAGTTTTTTTTTATTGTGTGGCAACGATCTCTATGAGACTTTCGACGGTCGCGTGCTGGTCCAGGGCCGGCGAGTGCGGCGGGTGGTTGTGGTGGCCGGCGCGGGCGACCAGGCGGCCGGTGGCGGTGAGCGCGCGCGCCAGGCAGCCGCGCGCGCGGCCCCGGCACGACCAGTAAACGCGCGCGCCGCGCCGCTTGCGCGCCACGAACCCGTGCCCGTCCAGGAGCAGAGACGGTGCCCCGCGACGGGTCACTGTGTAACGCACCTCCGAAACTGCGCAACAAAATGCCCTGATACTGGACGCCCGTCGGACTTCCGACAGACCTCACCGTCAACACAATAATCCACTGAAGTGGTTCATCATGTAGAAGCGGTAAATGCCCAAGTTTGGCAGACTTAAATGTCAAACCCATTATGACTATCGAAACTAATCCGTATTTAAAAGCGTTTTTTTACTGATTCTTAGTTTATTTTATTCAAGCCCTAAGTTACACTCTTAACCCTAATGGATCACAATGCTGATTGTAATTACAACATATACTTAAGATTTAAAAAACCCCTTTCGTCATTATTACTTTTTCCATTTTCGCTTCAATAAATGTTGGAATAGGTTTAAAACTAGCCACATATACTCCAAAACTTAATTGATCTGATCACTATGTGAAGTGTTAATTCCTTTTTAAACATTCAGTGATAGTTTTCAAATATTCAAGACTACAAGTTCCTGTTAGACTGTCAATTGAATGTTGTTCTGAACAAAAAAAACGAGGTCTTTGGAAAATTCCCTTATATTTAAATTCATGTAATTTTTTAGGAAAATTTAAGCTCAAACTAACAAAATGCATCATATTTACAAAAGTTCCTGTTATTATATTAAATCATAACATAAAGCATTCACGATCTTTACAAAATTGAATTGACACTCATGCAAACCAAACAAAATAAATACAAAAATTAGTTTAGGTAGGATTAAATAGTGGCAAGGGCTATACAGATGGGCAAGTGACCACTTCCCCAAGGTCGTATTTGCGGGTTATTTTCTCCAGGTGGTTGTCTTCATGATTGTGGACAGGGTTGGTGACCTTCAGTACATTGTTTTTGGAGGTAATCCTGGCCCGGCATCGCTTGCCATATTCCATACACCGCCAGAACGTTCTACCGCTACGCACACTGTCAGTCACAAAAATGAATGATTCATGTATCAACTGCAGATGGCCACTTTTCGTCTGAATAAAATGTAGGTCTCGTTTTACGTTGGTATTAATTGAACCTAGAACTAAAGAGAAATTTACAAAGTTAATAAATTGTCTTACATAGTTAACATATTTCATGAAGTCGCATAGTAATTGTGGATCATAAATGTCTTGGGACACAGTAAACGATTGACAATCAAAATAAATGAAATTATAAATTGTTAAATTTATTTTTATCCTCGTCGACTTTAATTTTTGAATTAAGACTTCGTACACTAAACTATAATCACATACTTTTTTTGTATGGAGCTCCCAACACAACTTAAAAAAAATATTTCACAACTGTTTAGATAACTCAAATAAATTCGACCAATCACGCACGTGTGCGCCTTTACTGAACTATAATAAATTTGACCAATTGCACGTTACGTTGGCTACAGTACAAAAGACATCAACGACGTTGAGCCGGCACCTCTGATTTGCACTTCGTTTCAGCAGGGCTTAGATTTACTAAAAAAAGTATTGTATACAATAGTTACACAATTAGCTCTTAAATTCTCGTACCTTACTTAGGCCACTGGGCCTCAATAAAAACCATAACATATGCAAAATATATATTGTTTTCTCAAGGACGTAAGAATACAGAATTAATATATCTAGCTATAACTGAATGATATCCCTCAAAGTTATAAATATATGCTTATTTTACTAGTCTTAACGAAATGAATTATAATACATATTTGAATAACATAACTCTCATTTGTCACCAACACATTTTCTATAATGTTCATGTGAACTTATTCTTTTGGTATAAGGGTATAACATACATTAAGTATAATGATTAAAACTCATAACAACATTTGAATGATGATCTTGTACTCTAGATCATTTACCAAGTGATTGATATCACTACGCACGGAGAATAAAAAAAACTGATATAGGAAACATTATTGCCAAAAACTGAATCCCCACTTAAGTGGGGTGCTCTGATTGAACATGGTCTTGTCTGTCCTACCCCTAAAGTGTATATGAAAATTGCGGAGCCAGGAGCCCGCGAAGAAGGTCCTGAGTTAAGCGAGTGTAAGGAGGCTGAAGCAACATGAATGGGGGTCCTCCCGAGCTGAGCATAGGTCGAGTCTGCCAGTGAAACAAAGTGCTGACGAAGCAACTTTCTGGCGGGAGCCCAGGTGGGGGGCAGAGGATTAGGTCCCAGAAACGATAAGGTCTTTATAAAACGTATATTATGACCATGAAATATTATACAGAGTGGCCAATATAGCGTTCATTTATTATACGATTGAAAATTATGAACACTGATAATTATCATCGAGAATATTATGCAAATAGTTTTTAATCATTTTGTTTGTATGCAATTTAATCATACAAGCGGAAGTTATGCAATTCCTTGTTATGAAAAATTAAAATATGCAATTAGTTTTTATATGAAACATTACACACCCAATAGATTCGCATGTAGGATACATATATATATCGACGGTGGAAATTTCAAATGTCGTAAGGGACAAGCAAGGCTTATGTCCCTTACGACATTTGAAATTTCCACCGTCGATATGTGTATCCTACATACGAATATATATAAAAAATATTTAGTAAACCTATAGGTACATACTTTTCCCTTAAACTATTAAATATATATTCTTACAGGATTGTTTATTGAATGTAACATTTCATAATATTACCCACCACAATTTTTCCTTTATTAGTCATATATAAAGTTAGGAGACTACAGTCATAACCAGGGCTCGGATTTTTCATCGCACGGTAAGACGAAAGAGAACTATGGACTCGATATTAACATTAAAATTTTACTCATACTCATTCATTTAATTAATACCAAACGTACCGATTGCAAATATAAATAAATGACAATGTTAGGTCTATCACAACAATATAGTATGTATAACTAGGTACGTTAATTTGGCACTCTTTGGGGAGGCCTATGTCCAGCAGTGGACGTCTTTCGGCTGATATGATGATGATGATGAACTAGGTACGTAACTGAAGCGGCCTTCAGACCTGTCTAAATGCAGTGCACTAACTGCACTCACACTGACTGATTAGAGTGAGATGGTTTATCATCCCTCCATTCCCTCCCCCAGTTAGTGCACTGCATTTAGCCAGGTCTAAAGCCGCCTAAGAAAATAAGTGAGTATGAGTATGAGTAAAGTTTTCATGTTAATATCGACTCCATAGTCTTCTTTCGTCTTACCGTGCGATGAAAAATCCGAGCCCTGGTCATAACACTTTAAACTCTCCCATTTTGTACACATATACAGGGTGATTACGGGGTCGTGGAGCAAGAAAGAAGCATTCAACTTACTTTCTCCTAAGGATCACGATAGGTTACACCAGTACTAACAGTACACAAGCGACTTATTTTAGTCAGCAAAAAAAAACTGCGATAATTCGAGATCATGGTCACCCTACTATTTCCCAAGAAAACTTATGTCAAGTGCATGGACTTAACAATCGTTTGTTTGTTTTCTAAAAAGGTGTAATTAAAAGTAGGGTGACCACGCATTTTGAGTCAATAATAATTTTTAA
The DNA here is from genome assembly GCA_932294315.1 of Epinotia nisella. Classification (NCBI taxonomy): domain Eukaryota; kingdom Metazoa; phylum Arthropoda; class Insecta; order Lepidoptera; family Tortricidae; genus Epinotia; species Epinotia nisella. Next base: position 27,789,686 of record OW028675.1, on the reverse strand, counting down.
ATAAAAATACGTAAATAACGAATCATCTTTGTTTCAATTAAAATAAATACAGGTAGCATCGCAATCATTTACTGAGTCAGAAAAAAATGGTTGGGATCACGACCCCGAAATCACCCTGTATACAAGATTTCTTTATACAGCCCTGCTAGCAACACTTGACTCTCTATTCTACTCGCGCGCGTGATAAACAATTGTCACTTTTTGATGCTGTCAAAAGTGTCAAATATAATTAATCAGAAAGTGACGGACAGTCTATCTCGCGCGCGATTAGAGTCGAGAGTCAAGTTATGCTAGCAGGACTGGTCACACAGGACACAATATTTATTTACCTTCATTTCTGATGCTGGACCAGCCTTAGTCCCAGACGACATGATGAACCCGTGTCAGAAATAAACGTAAAAAAGTTCACATTAGACCCATGTACAGAAATCTTTTAAATAAAACTATTTAGAAATCACCGACCGATGACCGAATAGCCTAGTGGTCAGAGAACCTGACTATGAAGCTTGAGGTCTCTGGTTCGATTCCCGGTCGAGTCAGATATTTGTATGATGAATACGAATGTCTGTTCTCGAGTCTTGGATGTTTAATATCTATTTAAGTATGTATTTATCTATATAAGTATGTTTATCCGTTGTCTAATACCCATAGTACAGGCTTTGCCTAGTTTGGGACTAGATCAATTGGTGTGAATTGTCCCACGATATTTATTTATTTATTATCAGTTTAATTGTAATTCAGGATTTTAATAATGATGTATCTGTTTTCATGCAGATTGCATTAATTTAAAGATGTCACAAAATGAAACATATTAATCATTTGTAGAAATGCGCCTAAATATGGGCTTCAACAAATACGACAATTCAGGAAAAAATATTTTTTAGTTAACCAAATATTCAGCCTAAATATACAGTTCAAAGTATTCCTTCATTACAAAAACACACTGTTTTGTTCATAAAAATCTTATTTATTTTTAAAGTGAAATGTAGACAATAAGATAAGTTTATTATAAGTTATAACTAACAATAATAATCCAATAGTCAATCAATCACCTTAAATACAAAAATACAAAATACAAAATTCTTTATTTGCGTAAAATGTACATAATTTATGATTTTAAGTGATGGTGCCTCCCGGTAAGCAATAGTGCCTGTGTTGGGAGACACCGCTCTTCCTTATGTTATACACTGTTATTAAGAAATGAGAAATTAACTGACTAAAAACTTACTAAAAATAAAATTTAAAAAATTTAAAAGTGTTTCATGCATAAGCTTATTATTTTATTTGGCTACAATTATTATTTTATTATAGCCTGTGTGTCAGTGTATGCGTGCATGTGTGTGTGCATGTGTGTGTGTGTGTGTGTGTGTGTGTGTGTGTGTGTCTCTCTGCGTTTGTGTGTGCGAGTGTGTCTTGGCAAGTTGTTCTTCTTACCTTCTTACAACCTCTAAAATTATTCAGTAAATATTTGGCACTTGAACAGAATAATTAGGCCAAATAGTTACATTAAACAAATATGCTGGGGCTGTATACTGTATACTGAATAATACCAAATATTCATTGCATCTCTACTCATTTGATTACCAAACTAGTTTGTAATATGCCACAATCAGGAAACGCATTTAGTAAAATTAACAATCCACAAGGAAATAGCTGAAAAACTGGTTGAATACTGTTTCTATAATATTATGTTATTGCTTTTGCATTACCTTACATAGATACTGTTTGAATCGTCTTGACGGGAACTAAGACTTTTGCATGAAAGTATACGCTCAAGTCAAGTTTTAGGTATTTGGGGTGATATCAGACTGGGGAAAATTTGGATGGTTATCATATAAGTTTATTATGTCAAACACTATCAATCAACTTTCAATTTATAATAAGGCAAGTCTCTCACTCATCTTGCATTCTGAAGGAGCCCAAAAATTTGCCCAATATTACATCAAATATATTTCTGAGAATATTCTTATTTAGTTTATTCAGCTATATACAACTGTAAATCGCAATGCAGTTGTAAGCATACAGAAATTACTATATGCACATAAACAAGGCATTGTTTATACTGTATAATCTAGTTCAGAACGACTTTGTCTTAAATATAGGCAAATTTGCCTGTACACTGTAAGAAGAAAGTTTGTTATAATCATAAGCAATGGAGCATTATAATCATTACAATATATAACAGAGATGACATATTTTGTAAATAACTGCACTTATTTTTAAATATTAAGTTTAAAGTTAGAAGTAGAGTGCGTTTTTGAGAAGAAACCATTTGACATTTCGTAAAGCTCAAATTTGTTTGATATGTTTACTTAGAGTAAAGCATATACGAAAGGATTTGTAAGGAATTAACGACTGCAAGTTGTATAAGCAGCACTAACAAGTAGTTTTTATGATATAGCGGAATAATGAAATACTAAAACACGAGTCGTCTTTACGAAATAGTAAATACACGAACCATGGAAACTTGTAGGTTATGTTTACAAGCTGCAAAAAAAGCGCGCAATATATGTAGAACATTACACAGAATATGGGTATATTCATTAAAACAATTCTTTTAGTGTAGTTGACAGTGGATAAACTCGATTTCCGTAAAATAATCCACGCTAACGGAGGTAGCCGAGATGACAACCTGCAATCGTTTACATGTCGTGTTAACTTACTTGCCGACTTTCTCCATATTTCAAATGTTGAACCAAACTAACCGATAACGGCTTATATACACTTGTTAACACTGCACTTTCGGCATTCATATTTCCGCACAAATATCACTCCAAAAAATTTAATAATTTAAAACATTTGACGTAAACACGCTCAAGGCTGAAACGATAACGCTACTCAAAAATAACCAACATTTTTTGAACACTGAAGTAATAAGCACTGATTTAATAGTTCTTTGTCATATAAACCACAATATCATTCACAATTACTAGGTAATTTATTAATATTTCTTGAATTAGTAAACAATCATCCAGTGACACAATTGCGACCATAGATCCCACGGCGTAAACGACCACAGATAAAGCAACGAAACGTTAACGTAACGTTCCGCGATACGCTTTATACGGTCATACATAACACAGATCAAAATAAAATGAAATACTGATTGATTTGATATGGGTAAAGCTTTAGAAAGAAATAGCTAAGTGGACTCATGATCTAAACAAGACTCTAGTGTGAAGAGAATAAGATATGGAGTGGGGAGTGAGGAGATCATTCTGAGCGTGTTATTTTGCGTAGCTACTTCTGCTGCTGACTGCTTGATAATAATGGTAACGGTCAATGACGGGAATATAAAACTCGTGCGTTCAGTACGATATTTATTAGTTCGATCAACTACTTAGGTATGGTCAACTGCGTTGGTTAGCGAAATAGCGACCCACTAATTTAGTGTGACGCCAGTTGCAACCACATGAGAGAGATGAGTTGCTAAACTAAAAGGACATTTTCTCGAATTCAAAAACATACATCTGACTGTTTGAATAGGGTCTGAAAAATTGTTAAAATCTTAGTTAAAGAAATATTGTCCTTCAGGTGGTCGCTAACTGAAGTTGGCCGCGTAACCGGCATAGTGACCCTAAAATACGGAAGACACCTATTATAGTGGGCAATGTTGGAATGAGACAGCAATACATACCATTAGGGAGGGTATCCACCAGAGGGGCTACCGGGAAACGAAAACGAACTTCGTTTGTGTATCTCCCTCTCTTTCACTCGATCTAGCAAGTGCGAAAGAGGCGGAGATACACGAACGAAGTTCGTTTTTGTTTCGCGGTAGGCCATCAGAACTGTGTGATAATAATAACTTGTTTGAATAAATTAAGAACTAAGAAGTAATCTTAAAATGGCTGATGGCAGACCATAAACAACCTATTTATTAAGATTTGTTTGCTACCATTTCACCCCCTTAAGGGTTGAATTCCGAAAAATCCTTTCTTAGTACACGTCACAAATTTCATGCCTATAATCTTTTAACAGTTTTCTTTAATTTTTGGCTCTTTTGTACATTACCGAAAGTTGACCCCAAGGAAACTATTGATACTGGATAGAAATGGAATCGATACACGTAAAAAAAACTTTTTTCATTTTCATACCTACATATTGTATGGGGCAAGTTTTTCTCGATTTATGGCTTTTCTAGCCGGAAATTTCTTTTTAGTCCTATACAAGCTTTTGATCCTGGACAGGAATGGGATAGATTGGCATCAAAAAAAAGTATATCAAAAATTACCATTTCCTCGCACCCTGTACCTATATTTTTTCCAAAATCTGTAAACGCCAATCTTTATTAATTTGAAATCGAAGGAAGGTCTCCTAAGACCATTTTCGTCTAGCAACACGGGATCTGGTAGCTGCCCTCACTGACCCAAAATCTATTTCCATCCTGTATAGTGAATAATGTCTCCATCGGTGAAACTTGGATCTCAATCGGAAGACGCCGGGACCCGAAGTGTCAATTAATTATTGTATTAAATAAGTCAAATGTTTGTTTATATATATTCATTAATATGAAACTTTATTATTTAGTGTCAAATGTCAAAATGACAGGATATGGCACTGTATAATATTAGCCGAGGCAAAATACGGTTTCGAAAAACATTAATTTATAATAGCGTTTTTTTTGTTTATTTCATTCTAAAACATTATTCTAAGATGCTTTATTCAAGAATCCACCAAACTTTCCACCCGGAAGTAATTATATAGATTTAAATTAAACATTCATTGTTTATTTTATTTTATTTATATTGAATATTTTAAAGCAAATGTAAATGAACCTAAATAAAGATAAAAAAAAAAATTAATATTTGTCCCGACTTTTTAGGAGCTAATTAAATATTGATTTTTTTGATGTCTGATTTTTTGTTGGATTTTGCCTGTAGGTAACTATTTAATTGATAATATATCCGTTACATTAAAAAAATTAGCTATTATAAATTATTTCCAAATATGTCATTTTTTCCATACAAGTTGTCAGTTCATTGCCTGGACTATATAGAGATATTATAACCACTCTAAGAAACTTAGAAATACACTCATAGGTAAGTAGTACTTTTATTGTCATTCGTAAATCAAACACTCCTTACGTTAACATAAAATGCAGCAAAATAACGCATAGGTATTTTTAAATATTTACAATAATAAAACTCAGTACGCTACGCACTTAAAACATTACCTACTTATTAAAATATTAGTATTACATATTGAATATTTGGATCAATATTTTCAACATTTTTCATTTCACAATCTGAGTTATACTCAGACATGTCATCGTCAGTACTTTCATTCATTGACGTGAATGACAATACTATCAATATGATATCCATCGAGTGTTCTTGTGAACGATATTCATTTTCACATTTGATGGCATGATCACAAACTTTCTTCCATTCATCCGGGCCAATCATATTCATTTTTTCTTCAATCAATTTCAGTACTGTAGTCATATTCATGTCTGAGCGTTTTTCAAAAAAAGTGTACATGAACTTTTGTTCTCACACTGTTTCACTCCTTTATCGGTCTCCTTTCAGATCTATACTTTCTTATTAAGTCCAGATACTTTACTCTTTTCAGTCTTACGCCATCCTTTACAAGTTTATAATTTTCTTGAATCGAAAACCCATTTGGGGATATATCTTTCTTAATATAAAATCACAGCCTTTGAAAACTCATCGTTTCCATCAATTTGAACTTTAGGGCCTGGATCGTAGGAACTAGTTTATATATCAGATGGAAATTATAAACCATACGTCGTATTACTGCGTGATCAAAGTTAAGCTAGGCAAAAAAAATTGCGTGGTCTACCTAACTTAACATTATTTGGATTTGAATTATTATTTTTCTTCCTTTTTTATTAGTTTTCTTATTGTTTATCGAGAAATGCCTGTTGCGTCGGAAATTCGTTATTGAACTTTGACAAAATATTAAGAATCATTGATTTCCGAATTTGCTATTTTCTGATAAAAAATACAGGTATATGTTACCTAAGCGTTTTCTTCTATTTTGAGGTTTCGGCATGATAATACAAACGTTATATACGTAAACCGTAAGTATAACCAAAACTACAGCGAGTATTTGAATTGCGTAATAGCCACTACGAGATGTAGAATTTGTAGAGCGTGGCTGGTAGAGCTAAGCCGTGTGGAGTAGGAAGCTTGGCGCTACTTGCGATCTCATAACTTTTTTGATGCTGAATGCTATATGAGCTAGGGAGTCTTGGCATCACTTTACATGAAATATTTTTAGTGGGATCTTATTCCTTTTTGTAAGGTCTAACGAAGTGTATAGGTTTTCCCATACAAACTTCCATCCCCTAATTTAAAGGGTGTGGGGTGATTTACTAAAAATCCTGAAATATGTATTTTATCATTTATAACAAGGAGTCCCGTTAAGAATTTTCAGACCTCTAGCATCAAAATTTGCGGAAGTCTCATACAAAATTTCATCCCGTAGTTTAAGGCGTTGGGGGGCAAAAGTTCAAATTTTTTGGATTTTTCTGTTGTTTGTGTACTAATACTAGCATACATACCAAATTTCAGCTTTTTAGGACTTCAGGAAGTACCCTAAGGGTTTTGATGATCAACATGAGTGAGTGAGTGTGTGTCTGTCAGTGACGAAATCGGCGTTTTTTTAGATATCAATAAAATCTATAGTATAAGAGCTATGCAAATGTTTAATAAGTCCATTATGCGCTTATGGTGTCACATATCCCGAGAATTTAGTTTATCTGGTATAATCCAAACACGAGTTATGAGGGTTAAAAAAAACGACGAAGCGCTTCGAGAAAAGGTAGGTAGTGCCTGCGCTTGTGCTTCGCTTGGCTCGCCTTGGCGGGAGCACTACCGTGCCCCTAGATATTACGATATACTTTCCATACTAAATAGTTGACACTGACAGTCCAATCACGCAGCTTGAATAATATAATTACGTAATGTGGGGGCTGTACGATATATCGTAAGATGCTTTGCTATAACATATACCCAGGATAAAAACTATCTTCGTGCAAAATTTCATCCAAATCGGTTGAGCCGTTTAAGCGTGATTGAGTAACAAACATCTAAACATCCAAACTTTCGCATTTATAATATTAATAGGATTAAGCTCCGTGAGTGGCGGGACGCATACACTCGTTAAAAAATGGTTGTATGTAAGGCCCCTTCCCCATTTGGCGATGCGGTGTCGATACCGTAAAGAACGCTCAGTATTTTTTTTACTGATTCGTTACTGAGTACCCACATTTGAATAGGCGCTTCCTGATTGGCGCGGGCGATGCGAACGCGGGACAGTGAGCGTGCGATATACTGCTTCGCGACGCGGACAGTCAGTAAAAGTTTGGATGCCGGACGGTCAACTGCGTGCGATTTTAAAGCAAAATGGCGGCGGAAAGAACCACGTGCATAATGTTGGTAGCCGAAGTGGAAAAATATCCTCTTTTATATAATTATAAGCTACCCGAGTATTCAAGAAAGGACCTGACAGAGAAAGCATGGACAGAAATTGCTAATAAAATAAAATTGACAGGTGAGTACTAGTTTATTGTTGGTAATCGCAATAACGTATCTTCCTCGGACGACGACATTATCTCGCGACGGCGCAAACGTTCGTTTCTGCAAGGTTCTACAGACTTTATATCGAAAGTACACTGGCAGTATATCGCTAAGTGAGGAGATCTTGTCGACATCAGTAAGCTTGCGGTAAAGTATAAAATACTGCATACTGATACCGCATTGCCAAATGGGGAAGGGGCCTAAAGTCGGTTTACGGACGATAATTTAATAAACGTCCTAAGAAAACATTGATGAAAAATTGCATAACACGTATTTACTCATTTATCGTTACGTTAGGAATACTCCTTTGAAGTTTCGAATAAAGTCGATCTAATCTTGTTTCCCCATACAAACTTTGGACCCCCATTTCACCCCCTCAGCGGGTGAATTTTGAAAAATCCTTTCTTAACTAGTGGACCCCTAGACCTTATTTATAAGGAACCTAAATCTGTAGAACCAGCGGTTTGGGCTGTGCGTCGATGTCAGTTAACGGAACGGGACAATGAGTCACACTTTTTCGTACGTGCAGCCGGCGTTCATCGATTTATAAGACGTTATCATGTCAAAAACCTGCCCGCTTGTTATTTCAAATTTATCATACCCCCTAATATGCCATATCAGTTTCAGTTCTTTTTTTATTGATGAAAAGGGGGCTTGTGGCCAAGCGAACATACCGCCCCGTAATAAGGGCAGCAAAATAATTATCTAGAGGTACTAGACGAAAATCTAACGATACCTTTTTGATAGTGTATTTCATTGGTACGCTTTGCAGTCTGGCATATTTACCTACGCTCGAATATCTACCCCTGCCACACACTCCTCGAGTGACGTGGGAAATAGCGAGGAATGGAGGCAGAGACATAGTGTGGCAACGTTAAGGTCTGGTCACACTGGTGCTCAAAATACGGTTACGGTACCGTCACCGTTTTTTGAGCACCGGTGTGGCCGGACCTTTACTCGTCATGCCGCTCGTCTTGCTCCTCGTAATGCCCCTGTTTTGTCGGTTTTTAGGGTTCCGTACCTCAAAAGGAAAAAAACGGAACCCTTATAGGATCACTCGTGCGTCTGTCTGTCCGTCTGTCACAGCCGATTTGCTGCCGAAAATTAAAAAAAAAAGTTTCGCAAACTGTATTGTGTGACATATCAAATGAAAGGGGTTGTTGTAAGCATCTCGGATATATTTTTTTTATAATTTAAGCAAAAACAGATTTGAAGTTATTTAGGAAAAAAGTCGAAAACTGACCATTCCCCCCCTTATCTCCGAAACTACTAGGCTTAAAATTCTGAAAAAATTCTGAAAATATTCAAAGTAACGGGAACATTCTCAATATTTTACGGAACCCTCACCACGCGAGTTGAACTCGCACTTGTCCTGTTTTTTGGGTTCGAGTCAAGTTAAAGACCTGTGACCTATTTATTTGCGGAGCGTCGCGATTATTCGCGTGAGTAGAGCAGTGTGTGGCCAGAGACGGCAATAAACATCCCGGGAGCGCGAGGAGCAGAGCGGTGAGCAGCGCGAGAAGCATAAGAGCAGCACGGCTATCACAAGACGGCGCGCGAGCTCTCTCGATTTTTCTCGCACTATCCGTCTCTCTCTTATTAGAACACTCAGAAAGAGAGGTATAGTGCGAGAAAAATCGAGAGAGCTCGCGCTTCGTTCGCTTCGTTAGCACTATTATATAATCTGTGCTCGCGCGCCGTCTTGTGATAGCCGTGCTGATTTACAAGGTGCAACAACTCGCATGCGAGTTTTATTACATTGCAAGGTTTGATTAAATTCATCGTATTTTGGTAGCTCGCGGCCCCGCATTGAAATGAAAATCGCATACGAGTTGATGCATCGTGTAAATCGGCCATAAGCATAGTGTGGCTAAGATAGAAAAACCATTACCCTTCCTCCTAAAAAGTTGCTGTGCGATTACATATGTGTAGATAATTAAGGCTTGTTCAAGAAAAAAAGTAGCAACTGTTGTAAATTCAGGTTTTCAATATGAAATGTTTTTTTTTAAGAATTTAGTTTAACAAAAGGTCTATAATTTTGAGTGGCGTTATGGATATTTATATCAGCTGCTATCCATTTGTGGGCTAATTTTCGAAGTCTCTAGATTGTAGTCTTAGATTTTGTATTTTGACGTTTGGGTCGTTCTTCTTTTCGACCGACAATAGCCTGTCCCTCGTCTTATTACGGCATCTCATTTGAGTAATGATGTTTACGGTTTTATAATGTTCGAATGAACGTCCATATTATTTTATTAATTAGTGATATTTAATATTTCACTTTCTCTAACTAGCATTTTTTTTAAATGTTTTTTTTTTCGTAGAATGCCGTGACAGAGTGGTAAACCAAAATGTTGTCCCCACTGAAAGAGTCCACTTTGTCACATGTTTTTTTTTAGAAACCAACCGTAAATAAATATTTATATTGGCCAGAAAGGAAACTTTAATTAGTTCTAATGAAGAAACCTATGCATTTTTTTTTAAATCGCACTTCAAAACCACAATTTTCGATAGTTCAAAAACCAAAAAAACAGAAAAACCTCGGATCATTGTCGGTAAAAAAGAAGAACGACCCGTTTGTGTTATAGAGGTTCTTTTTTGTTCCTTTTTTCAAATAGATTATCGATGCTATCATGCGAGAAGTAGACACATTTCTATGCAATCATTTTAGCTTGCCTTAACTGGCATTATGTAGGATTTCACTTTGATGGATTTTCGATTCTTACACATAAAAAAGAATACTCAGTTGGCTAACTAATTGCGGTTTGAACTACCTAGACCTGTGGAGACTTAGTTTTCGATGGCTACTTTTTTTCGTGATCAAGCCTAAAGCGGGAATTACATTACGAAATTAGTGTCATGCATGTTGACATCAGTTTCACGAAAGTAGTTTCGATATATGCGAAAGTAATTTCGTAACATAATTAGTGTCGTGAAAACAACAGTATCGCAGTGGCCATGGCGCTATCAGCATCAGCTATTTCAACATGCATGACACTAATTTCGATATGTAATTCCGGCTTTACACTATGAAACTAGTTGCATGACACTAATTTCACCAAAAAATCGCACAGAGCACGAAACTAATTTGCATGCACGACATTAATGCATGCATTACGAAAATAATAAATTACACGTGAAACTGTTGGTAAAACTAATGTCACGAAGTTAATTTCATGCCACTAATTTCGTAATGTAATTCCGGCTTTAGTGTAGGCACCTACGTCATGAATGGCGGTTACAATTACAATGTAAAAGGCGATATCCGTTAAACCAGTGGCGTAGCTATAGCTACCGGTGGGTTTAGACGTTCAATATCTGAATTATGAACCATTCTATCTCGAGATAGCTGACCTTTTGAAAAAGTCTATCTCGCTGTGACTTTGAAATCTTACTTACCATTTTGTAATTAAACGTATCAGTTCTAAATCTTTTGCTTCGTTCCCGATGGCTCCATCATATTTAAGGCAGGATAAGTAAAAGTACTAATAGAAACTAATAGCCAAGATACGGTCGCGCTATATATGAAATAACAGCAATATATAATTATCAGCATTTTTTTCACTTCAAAAATTTGGTAAGTATGGTAATTGGATTAAGTATTCTTGAATAATCCACCTACATTTAATCGGTAAAAAATAATTAAAAGTAATCTATATAAATTCCGTAAAAATCAGGCGAAAATGGTATAAACTTTCATAGAATACTTTATAATTTACTACTTCTATGTAAGTTCTTTGAGGTAATGCTAAATGAAATTCGATAAGTATCATCTCAAGGTCGTAAATATTTCATTAAAATGCTGTTATTTCCTGTTGCATATATTTTTGGAGTCAGATCGTAAGTCTCAAAATTTGTATATTCCAACACGTTTCCATCATAAAAATACTGATAGCATTTTTGCTTGCAGGTTAATTTTTTTTTCCTAACCTCCTGTCCATAGATTTAGTGATTTCAATAATAATAGCTTTTAAAATAACATAAAAGCCGCGTACAAATAAGTAGCCTGATATTGAATTATTTATTTATTTATTTAATTGCTTACATGTGTTTTACAGGGTGTTAAATACGGTGAACAGTAGGTATCTACATGCACCCATTTTGGGTATTGCAATATACTTAGCATAATTAAGTTATGATTCAATACAATTATAGGTACATATGGGTATAGATTACATTTAAGACTTTATAGTTATTTAACAAATTAAGCAAACAAAAAAAAACAAATTAAGTAAGGTAACATTTTATACAATTCAATTTATTATTATTATTTATATGACTAGCATTTAATTCCATTTTTAGCATTATATTATTCATTATTTTATATTATCACACATATATTCATTTAAAGAATAATAGCATTTTCTTAACAGTAATGATTTTAATTATTTGTGAAACAAGTTATAACTGTCAAGAGATTTAATACAGGTAGGCAGTTTGTTTTGTTATGTACTTTGACAGCAATAAATCCTGGGCTATTTTGCAGCATTTTGATTTTAGCAGCGAGTTGGAGGAGCTGGTATTTATATCTGGGGTTTCTGTTTTTTACATATAGGTATCCCAAGAAACCGTAATTTGCTCAGGCTATAATACGTACAAGTAAGGCTAGGTTCACACGGCAACGTCCTGCACGTTTTTTTGCAGTATACGTCTTAACGTATACATAGTGGCACATACAAAATGTTGTTTATATGTTTAAACGAATACTCACCGGACTTGTCAAGCAAACCGAATACGTGCAGAAAACGTGCAGGACAATGCCGTGTGAACCTAGCCTAAAGGTCCGCTCTTTGACTATCACCTAAGTACGTGCAGTAGCTAGCTGACAGTCAAGTGGCAAATTACCGCCCGCTGCGCGTCCAGAAAATCCCACTTCCTGGTCAGGGAGAGACGTAAAATTGTGTACTCGCCAGGGGAGGTAATATAGAAAGGCTTAGATAGCATATTTATCGCCCTTGCCTTCGGCTCGGGCGTCAAATTCCTGCGATCTGAGACATTCTTTTTTTTACCTTCCTTGGTCAGTAATGGACTATTTCTACCTTCTGCCTATCCCATCACACGACTCAAATAATTTTCAGTTTTCGAAGTCTCAACCGGAACGCTGAAATTCACTTGCTAAGAGTTCCCTGCTGATCAAAAATGCTTAAGCCAATTTAAAACATTGCTTATTAATTACTTTAATCCTTTCAACACCAAGGACGCCAATAGGCATGATGACTATAGTACATTGTTTAACGAGGGGCGTAAGTGGAATATTGCTAACGAGAGTCTATGAGAAGCCCGACGCCGAAGGCGGAGGGCTTTTATTGACTCGAGTTTGCAATTTACGCCCGTGTTATGTTTTTCATCACATTTGCGAGGAAATAAATAACTACAAAAGATAAAAAATCTAAGTTTCATACAGCCGCACCAATAAAAAATTGACAACTTCACTTCCAGATCAGTGCTAGTGGAGCGCGCAGCTTCAATGTTTCAACCAATCACAGAGCAGTAGGTATTCTTGCGGGGCGGGGCGGCTTGGCCAACTAGTTTTTTTTTCTTGCTTCTATATTTTAAAACTAAACTTAACAGCCCGTGGGAGGTAAAACAGCTATAACTGCTCTGTACGCTCGCAAGTAATAACGCCATTGACGAGCAAGTGTGATGAAAAGATTTTTTCACAACCCGTTTTTGGAGAGGAACAAATGTTTGTATGGGAGCAACTACAATTAAAGAACATAAATACCCAAAAAATGGTGACAAAGATTGACCTCGCAGGCGGCATCCCAAACGCTTCATACTGATTGACTCAAAACACAGATAAAAGTATGACTTCACAGTTCGATATTTGCACTATTAGTTGTATCGACAAAATCGAACTACTCTGTAAAAAGTTATGCGTGGTCATACATAAAAATATATATATACGTGTCGACTTGAGAACCTCCTCCGTTTTTTTCGTCGGTTGAAAATCAAGTAGGTAAATTGCTGTTTCGGTCGCGAAATACTGCGTTTAGGTCCATAGTTGTTGTATAATTTTGTTTCTAAATATAAAAGCATAAGGATTCTATTGGTAGCTTTAAATTTACACTTGGACAATAAAAGAAAATGCATTTTTTTCTAAACTTTCAAGGTTGATATCTTTTTATGATATTTATTATAATTTATACTTTATTACAGTAATTTGATGGATCCATTTAACAACACTATGTTATCAATTTTAACATGAGTCGTCATAGCGTATGTCAAAGTAAAATTCAAGCTTTCAAATAAAATTTACATTCGTGCAAAGAAATGACAAATTACTTTTTTATATGTGACGAATGACGATAAAAGGGTTTAGTGAAAATAGAAAAGAGTAAGATTCGCTGCATTTCATTTACATAATCATATATTTAATTTAATATAAGGTACCTGTTTTTTTCACATCATGTTATTATTTTTCACTTACCATGCTCGTACTGTCTTTGTTGTGTGTAGGCTGGATAAATGGCTATTTGTGTAAAGTAAATAAAATATGCCGCCGCGGCCGTGCAGCGCATGGGCAATAGGTAGGTACTTTTTCTGAGTTAAAATGGCTATTTTATGCACTTCTAACTTGCTGTATAGTTGAAATTATTTCAACTGAGCTGATCGATTCAACTGAGCTGGTCAAAACAATGGCATTCAATGCAAACAATAGGTACTATTATGTGGTCGGCACGTGACATTTTATGCAAAAAAAGGTTACCGCCACATAAAATGTACATACAATATGAACTCTATTATCCTAGCCAAAGATCCTACTAATCCTACTATCCTACTAATATTATAAATGCAAAAGTTTGGATGTTTAGATGTTTATTACTCAATCACGCTTAAACAGCTCAACCGATGTGGATGAAATTTCGCACGAAGATATTTTATAGCCTGGATTAAAATATAGGATAGTTTTTATCCCGAGTCCACGCAGACGAAGTCGCGGGCGGAAGCTAGTTCAAAATAAACTAGCAAACAATGAAGGAAAATTTGTTGTTTGTAGATACCTGGCTCGCTGTGAGCATTTATTCGTTTTGTTTAAAACTATTGAATAAGACGATAGAGTTCATTTTATGTGGCGATAACCTTTTATTGCAAGCATTTAAAAGTAGTTTATCATGCATTGATAGAGTCAAAACTTCGCTATAGTATCAAGTTGTGGGGAAATAGTTACGATTACAATATGCATAAAGCCTTTGTTATACAAAAGCGAGCTCTGAGAACTATAGTGCGAATTCCACAGACTGAGTCATGTAGAGAACACTTCAAAAAGCTGAAAATATTGACGGTCCCTTGTTTGTATATCTTGATGCTCCTTACAGACCTGGTTAAAGGACTAGAACAATACGAGACTGCAGAAGAAAGATATATGCGGGAGAGTACTAGAAGAAAACATCTCCACTGCAAATTGCAGCCAAAGCTTAAAATAGTTAGTCATTGCGCACGATTTCAGGGTGTACAACTCTACAACAAGCTTCCTGTCGAGTGGAGGAATATTACTAGCCTAAACATTTTTAAAAATAAATTGCGAGCATTGTTGTTGCGAGAGTGCTTCTACTCAATGGACGAATTCACAAAATATTTGGTTGACATTAAAATTTTATAATTACTTAGTTATTTAAATGAATTTAAATTGTATTGTATTGAAATTTCTTTTATTTTTTTGACTTTTTAATCAAATTATGTATTATAAATAAGAGTGTTTATGCTTATGTATTAGATTTAGATATTCAGACACAATTGTAAATATTGTTATTGAATTATTAAAAAATAAATAAATAAATTGCAAAAAATGGCACGCGCCGACCACATAATAATATTGTTTGACATGAACCCATTTGTTTTGACCATAAGTAGATCAGCTCAGTTGAAATAATTTCTTTTATAAATGTAGGTACTTAGGTACTATTTTTTTCTTGAGGTTAAAATCCTGCGTATAATCCTTTCGTAACATAATGCGATCGAGTAAATTAATAGTAGTTTATGCAACTGATACATAATGAGAGGCCTTAAACACGAGTGCGGTTTTTGAAACGAGCGTGAGCGAGTTGTGTATTCAAATCAAATTCATCCTCCTAATAGCGTTTTTTCCCGGTTGTGCTCCAAATGAGCCCGGGGTCCGCTTAAGCACCTGGTAGCACCTAGGCTGAGTAGTCAAATTACAAAACCAATATTTATGGGTACACTCCATTCCACACATTAAACTAAGTCAAAAACTGAGTGTCAACATCAATCGATACTCTGCCTTTAAAAATAAATGTAAAATTTCTAATATTTATTTTATTTAAGTGAATATATTCGGAGATACCGAATGTCACAAAAACTGGTTCCAAAGTTAGAAGGGGGAGGGAGGTGGTCATTTTCAAACCAAAGAATCAAAATATAGAATACTATCAACGAAAATTGTTATAACTAAAATAAAATAAAAATAAAATTCATTTATTTCGGACAACTTTGATCCATAGCTTGTTATTACTACAGGACTTAACTATGTTATGATTTAAACTTACATGTTCCCTACGTCAGACGACAGCACCCTGAGAGACTGAGGCCTCAGTAGGCTACTGTCCCGTTGTTATGGACACTCTTTGCTGGTTTTAAATACATACATTCAATTAATACAATGCATGAATAACACAATAATTAAATAAAAAATGATTATAAAATATCACAAGTGCACGCGATTGCTAGACTAGTAGCGCCATCTAGTTGTGTTCTTAGTAAAGTGGATTTATCGCAGGGTGCTCTTATCTAGTAAATATAAACTATTTTTTGAATCGATAAATTTATTACAAATAAGCATATTCCATCCTTTACCTATTATATTTATTGACGTCAAGTGGATCACTTCACTAGCGATCTTGTATCTATTAAATATATCGTCGTCTAGTACCCATAGCACAAGCCTAATTGAAGCTTACTATGGGACTAGGTCGATTTGTGTAAGATTGTCCTCTAATATTTATTTATTTATAGTACCTAAGACCTAAGACGTACAGTTATTAAATACTCCTTAATATCACATTACATGTAAATGATAATGTAATATTGACGTGGCTCTGAGATTGGAAGAGGATGTCCTTAAAATTATTGTTACCGTCTTTAGATTTAAGGAAACAGCTAAATTTGTGTACTACTAGCGACATCTAAACTGTATTGAATACAATAATAATCACACTGGACTTCTGTCTTCTGTGCCTATGTATGATCTCGTAGTGCCAAGATACATTACTCGGAGGTCATAACTTTCGATAAATTTTTCTCAGTTAATTTTTTTTTTAAAGAAATTGACAAAAGGGGTTACTACAGATGCCCTACGGGAGCCTCCTTTTAAATATTTGCCCCTGTTACAGGGCCCACCCCGTATATACATATATGTATATATACATATATTTGCAATCACGTTCTCGGAAACTGCTCGAACGATTTCGATGAAATTTGGAATATATGGGTTTACGGGGCGATCTAGCTAGGACTCGTGTGTCAGGGAAAATTCGTTTTCTCTATTTTCAACCGAGCAGAGCTCGGTCGCCCAGGGACTATATCTTAATATATCGTAAGACGAAGACAAACGGCCTCATATTATAACTTTGTCTGTCTAGCTGTTTATATTTATTTAGTTAGGTACTCAAATCGCCAAAAGGTCGATTATCGGAGCGAACAACGTGCTCACAAATATCTGAACGTACAAAGGCAGAGTGCGCCTTAGGCATAGGTAGATAATGTTGGTTGTCACTATGTTATCATCCCTTGCCCGAGGACTGTATAAATGGAGTGCATCACGTGCACCACTGCGTTGTAAAGTATGAATTCTCATATGTGCCGCGCGGCGCGCCGTGGCGACGTCGCCAGCTACCCTATCCAAACAAATCATATAGAAATGTATGGAGGTTAACTCACTTGGCCCCTCTGTAACAGTAGTACTATGTACTAAGTAGTTCAAATTAATATATTGGAGGATTGTGTACCAACTATCCACGTAGCAGGGATCGGATACCGGTATTTTCTCCATACAAATTAAACCGGTATTATTTCATTCTTGGGTTATACTCGTAATATCGTTTTTCATCGGGCAGTCTAATAACAATAATATGTTACCTAAATACACGATAGAGCCCTATATTGAGAGACTAAAATAATTCAAAATATTAGACTACTTCGGGGATTTTTGAAAAAAACCGGTTCCGATCCCTGCCACGTAGTTCTAAATAGTGACCATAGGTTGTACCATTTGTACTACTAGCTGTTCCAGAGGGCACTTAGCTGTTTGTAATGGGATATAATGCCATGGCGTCCCCGGTGAGGCAAGGCTCCAAGACATGTCACACTGCGTTAAGGTGGGTCCAAATTTACCGAACATTATCCCGTGACCGTATCACATACACGTGTCAGTACAGTACCGATAAACATACCCATTTTATTGCATCTAGGTTAGATCGTCCACATTTAGCGTAACATGTCCTACGAGTCCGGTTCGTCGTCATGTCCCAAGTGTGGACCCACCTTTATAACGTAGTTGTATGGTGCCTGCCATGCTGCACACGCATCTGTCTGGTGCCCAGACCTTTAAGCCTGGCGTCCACTTCGGCCATTCGGCGCGGCGCAGCTCTGCGTCAATCGACGCAGAGCTTCATAGTTAAAGATGAAGGCAAATAATTTTCGATTCGATTCGCTTCGGCGAGCCTAGTGGACGCCAGCCTTTACCAATCAGTAGCGCGACGCGAAGCGCGGCGCACGGCGTACCACAGAATACCATAATTGGGAATGGATGAAAATTTTAGAAATGCCTGATTATTTTTTTGGTGATAGGAATAACCTTCCTTAGCACCAGAAAAAAGTTACAGATTTTTCAGCTGCGTCAATTTTTTTTGAAAAATATAAACAGTTTCCTCACTTACGTTTTGGGTCAGTTACGGCACCTTCCTTGATCGGTCTCATATTACAAAAAAAATGTATTAAATATGTGTGGTAAACTGACACTGGCAATGATATTGACACTTACAGCATCTATATTGGTCATTACCAGTGTCAGTTTACCACACATATTTAGGTAATACCTACATTTTTTTTGTAATATGAGACCGATCAAGGAAGGTGCCGTAACTAACCCAAAACGTAAATGAGGAAACTGTTTATATTTTTCAAAAATAATTGTCGCAGCTGAAAAATCTGAAACTTTTTTCTGGTGCTAAGGAAGGTTATTCCTATCACCAAAAAAATAATCAGGCATTTCTAAAATTTTCATCCATTCCCCATTATGTGTTATTAGATCACGCCCGCGCGTCGCGCTGCTACGTGGAGGCGGGCTTTTTCCGACAAACAAGTTAACTCAGCACGGTTAGCACAAGACGACCGCGATATATTCTCGAGCTCTCTCGCACTATCCGTCTCTCTCTTATTAGACCACATAGGCACTGGTCCCACCGCCGGCTACAGCCTATAAGCTATCGGCGATTACTCGCCCAAGAAACGAACAAAAGATAATAGCTCTAGTGTAAATAAATTTATAGTTCATCGCCGGCGGTGTAACAGCCAGCTATAAACTGTAAATATATAACTCTCTCTTTTACTTACACGAAAGCGATTCTTTTTTGTTCGTTTCTTGAGTTAGAATATAGCCGATAGCTCATGGCTTACTCGCTCGCAGTGGGACCAGTGCCTTAAATAGACTGATAGTCCAAGAGAGCTCGATAATATATTATCGCGGCCGTCTTGTGCTAACCGTGCTGATATAGTCTGGACTTGGAAGACTTGCTTTAGCTTTCATTTTTCGTCATATCGTGCAAGTTACCTACCTCTCAACATTCCAAACAGCAACTCTGAAACAATCATTCCTGACATTCCTCTTCGACCCTGTGGTGCGTTAAATCCAAGTTAGACAGCGGCTGGGCACCCTACAGAGGGATAAAAGCCCGGGATGTTTGCGGCGGCATGTGCCG
This sequence comes from Epinotia nisella, assembly GCA_932294315.1. Classification (NCBI taxonomy): domain Eukaryota; kingdom Metazoa; phylum Arthropoda; class Insecta; order Lepidoptera; family Tortricidae; genus Epinotia; species Epinotia nisella. Next base: position 27,770,209 of record OW028675.1, on the reverse strand, counting down.
TCTCTTTCTAAGCGTTCTAATTAGAAAGAGATAGATATTTTATCTCGCCATAACACAGCTCCCGGGCAGTCTTGATAGCCGTGCAGACTGCAGAGCAACCCTAGAAAGCAGCATCGCGAACACAAGACCATACGTTAAGGCTGGCGTCCACTAGGCTCGCCGAGGCGAGTCGAATCGAATCGAAATAATTCGCCTTCATACATAACTATGAAAGCGCGTCCATTGATTCGGCGCGCCGCGGCTCTGCGTCAATCGACGCACTTGGCTAACATGTGAAGGCGAATTATTTTCGATTTGATTCGACTCTGTGAGCCTAGTGGACGCCAGCCTTTAGTCTCGAGCGCGACCTTATGCCCGGTTTACGTTCGAGCCGTAGCATGGTTGGCCTTATCACGCGACAAGTGACAAGATAAGTGCGTCGTCTCGTTCTATCGAACGGTGTCAGCCAGTGACGCACGCTATCCTATCACCTATCCCGTGACAACCTAGGCCAACCATGCTACGGGGCCTGCGAAGTGAGCCTACCGCGGAACGTAACCGTGTATCTCCGTCTCTGTCGCACTTGCTAGTTCGAGCGACACTGAGGGAGATACACGAACGAATGTAGTTTTCCTTTCGCGGTAGCCGTCAGGACGCGCGTAATACATTCGTCCTGCCTACTTCGGCTGAATGTCAGGCATTACGCTAGCGAGCAGCAAGTTAACCGGATTTTAGTGACACTAAGGTAAAGTTGAAACCCTACCGCAGCAGCAACAGGCGTACCGCGCCGCCACGGCTGGTTTCTATGTATTCAACTGAACCTTCGGGTTGCAGACAGAGGGCCTACCGCGAAACGAAATTAGTTTTCGTTCATCTCCGTCTCTGTCGCACTTGCTAGTTAGCGACAGAGACGGATACACGAACGATAACGAATTTTCGTTTCGCGGTAGGCCCTCAGAATGCGCAATCATGGCCGCAAATCAGGACGCGATTATTATACGTTGGCCATGCTAGCACACTGCAAGTGGCCTTTAGAACTGGTTATGCAGAGTATCAACTGCATTTAACCAGGTCTAAAGGCTACTTGGGACATTTAATAGCTTTCATTTTGTTTAGTACCTTATGTCGCACGTTACTTAGATTAAGGAACTAAGGCAGCCTGTACACTTGTAAGTTCAGTACAAATACTGCTGCGCGATACTCGCTGTAAGCTATATTTGTACTATTTACAGGTGTAAAGGCGACCTAAAATAACCTCATTTGAGTACCTTACCGTTAAGCTGTCATTACATTGTCCATCACCTAATTGTCAGGATGCTATATTCAGTACCATTACCTTGCTCAATAACCACAGATCGTCACTCGCTAAACCTTCGTCTTTACCACATTTTACCATACCGCTTATTTACCTTTACCATACAGTCTGCACCATACCATTACCTTTATTTACCTTACCGAAACCATATCTTTACCAACCATTCTAGACACTTTACTATATTCCAATGAATCATTGAAATATAGTTAATAGGAATTAAATCTGCACTAGTAACTACTGCTACTTATTCTAACTTACAAATTTCATTCTACTTCTAATAGTAGACATGATAAACCTGTTATAAATGAATTTGATTTAACGAAATGAAAGGCTAGAAAGGTTTACCATGTCTGATCGGACACAACATACGATGTTCAACATGGTATGTTATGCCCTACAATCGGAGTGTGCAAACCTACCTTGCGCATCGCCTACAGCTCCTCCTTCCGCACCTCCAGTCAAATTGCCATCGCCAGTCGTTGAGCCATCAAATCCTTTAAACAATGAAAATAGTATTATTTTAAAGTTCTACCTGCTAAATTAGCAAATTTCGCAAGAAAATTATATTTACCAGTCATTTCCATGTTAGAGTCATCTTCACCGAAATTCGTTTCATCATTATTTGTTCCGTCATCGTCGTCATCCCACATACTTTCATTAACAAATTCTGGTTCCATTTTGGGTGCCACAGCGTTATTTTCATCTTCGTCAGGTATCGTAACGAATTCCTCTTTAGCTGATCCAGATGGTCCGGCTTCTAATGGATCCACACATTTCCGTTTCACAGGTCCAGATTGTGAAGATGACGAATTGTTTGATGCTATTGATGGCCTATTTGGTCGCTTAATTGCTACTGGAGTTGAGGAGGGCTTAGAATCTAAATCAGTCTCTAACTTAGTCATAACAGATTGCCTTTGTTGTGACGACCTCGGGCCTGGCCTTGAGGTCGGCTTTGGTTTGGATGGCGTGGAACTTTCTTCATTCTGATTACCGGTTAAACCTTTCACTTGAAGCTGTTCCGCGGTACTAATAAACGACGCTAACTCTTCTTGCTTAACATTAACTTCACCTTGGTACATAAACTGTAATAAGTCCCTTAACGCTGAATGACTAACATCTTTTAAAAATACTGAAACAAAGAAAACACCACGTTAAAATTAAATTCTTTTAAGTGACACGTAATCAATGAATAGATTTAAAGATGTATGACATAGAAATAACTTATGCTTACCTATTGGATGCTGAGTTGGGTTCATTTTGAACATCTCCTGGAAGTAGGGAGAACATACTGATAGGACTAATTTGTGTGCCTGCAATAGCCTGCCTTCGGCAGCTAATGTTACATCGACTAAATCCCCACGCGACAGCAGGCCATGAAAGCCTGCCGACATATTTGCGTGGAAATTGTTCCAACATAATGAAAATTGTTCGTCCGACGCCATGATGGCGACGAGATTTCTTGAACCCTGAAAAGAAACAATTGATTATTATAGAACAACGCGCACTTTCAGTATTGATAATTCAATACCACACCAGTTAAGTTACACGAAGACAAAGCGTTCACAAAGATTAACACTTACCTATCCTAATACTTTGTACTTTATGATTCCGATATTAGAAACATTTGAAAATAATAAAACAATGTTTCTAACAATGCACTGCACACTTGTTCATCCCACGTCCACCCAGTTTGAGCGCTGTTCACGTTATGATGACGCAAACGCGACCCACACTGTGTCGTCACTGGAGTGGGGAGATTCCACAATATGGGATGAAAAATTAAATTACGTTTATCACCTAAACTACAGATTATGTTTTAAGAAATAGTATTGTGGAGATTCATATTTAAAATTCCACATATAATGACATCATATTTGTCACCGAAATAGCCAAACTTTAATTTTTATTTTTTCAGCATTAGTTTGACGTTGTAGCCGCACGAGTTGTCAATATATCTATTTATCAATGTGTATCTTTAAATTTTCTCGATTAGAGATCATTATTACTTTATTTTACTACATATGAGTACATTATTATCGTAAATTTATACAATGTTTCAAATATAGTCTTGAAAAATCAATATATTTGTATCAAGACGTGTAAGTATACTTACAAGTAAAAATTAGTTCAAAATATTCGATACATGATTAATGTAACATGAAATACAATTGACTCAATTTTAGTGTGCCACTTTTGGAGTGCTTATAACCTTTTTTATATTATATCATTGATTAGGTACATGCAAAATCAGTCAATGATAATCATTGATGATAATATATGTTCTCGTCGGCCATTTTTTATATCAAAATTGGCACCATGTGGTAAAGTATTAAGAAGGTTTTATAGTTACAAATCTAAATAATCATGTTTTACACATATTATCTAAATTGTTGCATATTCAACTTAATCTATTTGTATGTTAATTACTTTATTTTAATTGATATATATTTATTTTATACTTATGACTGATTGTATAATCCGACCACCAACCGTGTCAGTAGCAGACAAGCCGAAAATGGACTGTCATATTTGTTTAATAATTGTCGTGTTAAACAAGACCACACACTACCGTCTCGGGCACACGGCACACATGACGCGCATTGTTTTGGCGTGAGCTAGTCTATGCCCGGACCGGTGGTTTCGAGAGTAAGACGCGTGCGTGGGCGAGCCAGGGTAGAGATACGTGATATAAGAATAAGAACATTGATATAATGAAGCTAACTAGTCTTTCAGCCACCCACCGGTGACACGGATGGTTGGCTAAACTACACGCATCTCGTATTGCGATATAACACACACAGTAATAACTTAAATAATTTGTAACAAATTAAAGTCCTATCGACACCTATTATTTTATGACTTACATGTTTAACCTTAATCCTACATAAGTAATTGTGTAATGCCTGAGTCAGAAATATTAACAGAAAGCGACGAGATAAAAATATGAAATGTATAAAAAATATAAACAGGCGTGACGTTAAAAGCAGACGTCGTGAAATATTATGTGTATAATTTTTATGAAAAAAAGGAAAATATCACAATAGCTACTTATTTTTGTTTCTTTTTTTGCAGAGTACGTCCAATTTCGAAAATCGGTTACATAGTCTGTTACATATACTTAACGAGCGATGAACTAAATACTTTAATTAAGTATGATTTAAAAATCAATGTATTAATAAATGATAAAAGCTAATGTTTGTTTTTAAAAATAAGATATTATCCATGTGACCGCCAGCGTTCTATACCACAAAACTGAGACAGCTAGACTTGAGAGGATAGCGAGTCTTACTTTAATAAAAATAGTCTTTGTTTTGATGGCCATAATGCTCAAAATCGGTAGCATATATTTTCCACACTAATGTTGCCAGACGTAAAAAATACTCATTCTTAAGGGAAAATTTACTAACAAAAATATTGAATTTAATTCAGAAAGGTAAATTGTTTGAACACAAATTTTATAATTTATAACTATTGTAACAATATCACAGATAAGATGCCTTTAGAAATGCAGTCCACTGACTGGGGGAGGGGAGATTTACCATCTCGCTCTAATTAGTGAGTGCGAGTACTGTGAGTTGCATCGGTCTACACCTATTGCTAATTTACCGATATCTTATAGGAAGGAAGGTAGGGACTCTTTCACCCTGATGGTGATGAAATACATCACAAGTACTAATTGATATAATAATAATAACCGAATGGCATGACATATCAGTAGTGTACTACCTATTTCATTTGTTTGTAAATTAGACAACTTAGGCCAAAGACAATCAATAAAGGTTCGTTTTGCTATGTTTTGCTTTTGTCTTTTGTTGCATACTAGCGAGCGGTACGGGACAGAGGTAATGTACTATCGCCCAAGGGTACGGGTTCACACTTCTAGGATAATTTTCGAGCGGAGCGTTCGCCTGCATGCAGACGAATTTGAACAGAAAGTGTGAACCCGTACCCCTGGGCGATAGTACTGAGGTGTAAAGTTGGCCATACAGAGGCTTGGCGACCGTCTAGTAGACCCTTTAAAGGTGGACTTCCGACCAGCGCGGCTCCGGCGTCACTAACGCAGCGACAGTGACGCGGCGATAGAGCGATAGTACGAAATGTATGAGGGAACGTTCGAGCGCAGCGTCACTGTCGCTGCGACAGTGACGCCGCGTCAGTGACGCACGGCCGTAGCGGCCGTGCAATGTCCGCGAAAGCACTGTCGCGTGGGTCGCTGCGATCGCACGAGGTTTTTAGGTTATTTTCGAGTAGAATATCTAAAAAATGGACGATAATAACGTATTTACGGATGAGCAAGATGAGGCACTAATACATTTAGTGTCGCAATGTGCAATTTTGTACGATTTGAGTGAAACGGGCTACAAAAACCAACCTAAAAACTTTTGAAAATTGGGTCTGTTGGGCTTCACTCCATACTACAGTAATAACGAACCAAAAGGTCATCATCCTCTTTCTTATTTATTGATGAAAAGGGGCTTGTCGCCGAGCGAACATACCGCCCCATAAGGGCAACAAAATATCTACAGAAAAGAGAAACTTATGTTCTAGATTTTAAAGCTACTTCCGTTAAATTATACAGAATCTCGGCTTCATCTGATATAGGTAGAGACAAAATACTGTTAACGTATCCAGTATCTAACAGTTTCCTGTCGAACCAAGCTGCCCTCACAGCCTCGCTCCGGAGAGGTGTGCGCCGATGGCAAAATCATCGGCGGCGGCGTCCGGTGGGATTTTGATCGGCGGCGGCGGCGTGATCGGCGTGTAATCGGCGTGGTACTTTTTTTTCGTTTTATGGTTAAATAACTATAAAGCGTAACTTCTTATGGTGAAATAAATTAGTTTTAAGATTTTCTGAAATTTAATTGCATCAAAAAAATTAAAAAGATGTATCAATTAGGAATCTTGATTTTTCTTCTTTCTTTGTCGGTTCCTAAAGAATGAGGGTCAACGAGTCGTGACTACCAAGAGCGCAGTTCTTCAAAAACATTCTCTAAACCCTTCCGTCGTGATATTCTACACCAGCCCCACCATTTCAAATATATCTCTTTTTGCTCTCAAGCCTGGCTTCCAAGTCCACGTTTTAAAGGCATAAAAAAGATGTGGTCGTTTTGCGATCAAGTCTTTATGTGGTTCTGGTCGTTTTGAGAATCCAGTCGTTTTGATACCGACCCCTTTAGAAGTGTAGCTAGCTAGTTCAGTCTCATAGGCAACTATGTATTGCAAATTGTTATTCACCAACTCGGATGCCGCCCTGCCAGCTCTCAAGCACTCTGCGTAGTCCGCGCATTATGTGTTCGTCGACCAAGACGAATAGTTGCCGGGACAGTATGCAACCCCGCCTCGATTTGTTTTAAAGGGTTTGGACTCCATGTCTTCCAGCCGGACACGAGATTTGCCGTCCAAGTATAGGTTTTTCACCAAAAAGGACTGAAATGTCTGTTCAGGTATAAAACCCACCCATTTCCTGAAGCACTTCAAACATTTTTCGTTTTGGCGTAATCGATGAAGCATAAGGCCATGGGTATGTTAAATTCTTTGCTCTTCTGGGTCAACTGCCTGATATTTAAGATTTGCTCTCTTTTGTGCCTCTACCCTTAACAAAACCCGTTTGCTCTATTGCGATTTGTCCGCTTTTGTAGTACTCCAGCCAGACGTTTGTTTAGAATATACTATAGAACTTTACCAGCAAGGGATATAAATGAGATAATTAGTTCGATAGTTGTCACAATTACGGGTAGACCCTTTTTTATGTAATGGGACAACCTTGGAACCTGCCCTTTGTGGTATACCCAGACCCGACCGACGTATTAGGGAACAGATTCTTCATGGAATGAGTTAAACAACTTTTAGCTACTGGAATATGCCCCAGTCGATTATGATTATATATTGTTAGCTGAAATAATGTCACGTGCTCAAGCATTAGAAGAACGGATGCACATTTACTTATTGGTTGAAGTCGCAAATCTTTTAACTCTATCTGATCTAATTTTACAGGAGGCACAAAAAAACCTATTTAATTAACATCAAGGTTACATCACAAAAAAATTAATTAAATAAGTAAGGATTTGCAGCAGTAGTACTTATAAATATCATTGCAATATGTCCATTTCTTTTTTTAATGCTTTTATTTTTTTCTATTTTTTTCATGACGTTGATGTCCCAAAGGACATGTTGTATTGTATAACTGTGCCAAAGCATGATTTGATAAATAGAATTAGGTTTGTGAATTTAGCCGACGATATCTGCCATGGCAGGTATGTTCGCAAGAATGTTATAATCATGCGTGTATACGTATACTGCAGAATAGCCGATTTTTATTTTATTGCGATGTGAATTAAAGCAAACTCTTCAATGTAGAAAATTACAGAGATGACATGTGCCGTAGATACTCTTTATTCGGTATAGGAATTAAAATGACTTGAATAAATTGCGTACAATAATTAACACTTTAAAAAAAAAACGCGATTACGCCACGCCGATTTCACGCCGGTCAAATCTATCGGCGGCGGCGGCGTGGAAAAATCGTCGGCGGCGGCGGCGCGGCGGCGCGGCGCACACGTCTACTCCGGACACACTCCAGGAGTACATGTAACATCTTCAACGGTTCCACACTCATTACAATTTGGGGAGGGGACTTTTCACATCAAAAACGCAAACTTATTTGATGGAATGTGGCCGGAACGTAACCTGAGCGGCGCAGTTTTTAATCGATTTCTGTTATAAGGGGCCAGGTCAATCCATGGATAGTAAGATGTGGCTGGATAGTTCTAAACCAAATACCTCTCTCTCTAGAACGTAAATCAAAATACTCTTGCCATTCTACTAAACATTGTTTTTTTACAATTTTGACGAAATCCGAGTGCAACGGTAAAACAGCCAATGGAACCCCGTCCGCGACATCATCCTCTTCTTCTTCTAATAATATTTTTTTAATTGATCGGTTCTTCCTATATATAAACTGTACCGCACAACCGTCAGGCATGGACTAATTACCGTGACTGACACCGGAGTCGCGCTGCTCGGAAGTTCGGAAGCCAATCTGCGTCATAGCCGCTGCGACAGACAGCGGCTAAGACGCTGCGGCCGTTGCGATAGAGCCGCGCTGGTCGGAAGTCCACCTTAACGCAGCCACGCGCGATCGATTTGCGCGGTTGATGCGACAATAGTCACAAAATAATAACAAACAATAATATGTGTGTCCTGTGTGTTTGTGAATAAATGTATTTTCTTTCTTTCTTTCTTTCTTTCTTTCAAACACAAAAAGGTTTTACATTAATCAGTTTATGGTACCCTAGTACCCTACCTCTTTTTAAGTATAAAATACCTTTGCTAAAGCCGGAATTACATTACGAAATTAGTGGCATGAAATTAATTTCGTGACTTTAGTTTTACCAACAGTGAAATTTATTAATTTCGTAATGCATGCATGCAAATTAATTTCGTGCTCTGCGCGATTTTTTGGTGAAATTAGTGTCATGCAACTAGTTTCATAGTGTAAAGCCGGAATTACATTTCGAAATTAGTGTCATGCATGTTGAAATAGCTGATGCTGATGGCGCCATGGCCACTGCGATACTGTTGTTTTCACGACACTAATTATGTTACGAAATTACTTTCGCATATATCGAAACTACTTTCGTGAAACTGATGTCAACATGCATGACACTAATGTAATTCCCGCTTAAGAGGCATGTAATAAGTGTATCAAAATGCGATCGGCTGCGATCGGCCTCGACACCTTTAAATAACCAACTTTTTGTAGCATGTCAGATATTTTCGAGCGCTTTATTTTGTCACATTTTTTCGCAGCTACCTGTTTATACATAATTATATGGGTACCTGTGGTATAGTCAATTTTACAAAACCGCGGGCGTGGTTACTAGTACATGTAATACATTTGTTTTTCCTTTCTCTTCACGTATATTCGTAAAAGAAATGATCATACTTTTTTCTTTGCACCTGTTATAAGTCCCTGTTTAGCCCAATGGTTAGCTGGTTGAAAATGCCATGTGGCATTAACCTCGCCATTTGTAAATTTTTGTATTTTGTGCAATAAAGTTTAAATACTTAAATAAAATAAATAAATATATATATGTAGGTAACCTTAACTTTCATTTTAGGGTTCCGATGTCAACAAGGAACTCTTAAGGCCGAACCACACCGCATGCGTATGCAGCCCCCCTATTCTGTAACTAGTTTTAATTTAAGCTCACCTCAACGCTCACCCACGAATATATCTCGACGGCGCGATCCGTAGTAACTAAGCGTAGGTGGAGGTCTAGTTTCGTTATATTTGTGGGTGAGCGTTGAGGTGAGCTTAAAACAGCCTAACGAAACTAGACCTCTACCTACGCTCAGCTACTTACTACGCACCGCAGTGTCCAGATATATTTGTGCGTGAGCGTTGAGGTGAACATAAAACAATTTACAGCCCCCCTATTCTGTAACTTGTTTTAAGCTCACCTCAACGCTCACCCACAATTATACTTTGACACCGCGATGCGTATTAACTAAGCGTAGGTAGAGGTCTAGTTTCGTAACGGGTAACCGGCGGGGTGAGCCGCATTTGCGCGTAGCGAATAACAGCCCGAATAGGGGGGCTGCACGCACGGCTATCACAAGACGGCTCGGCGGCGGCGGCGCGCGAGCTCTCTCGATTTTTCTCGCACTATACCTCTCTTTCTAAGTTTTCTAATAAGAGAGAGACGGATAGTGCGAGAAAAATCGAGAGACCTCGCGCGCCGTATCGTGAGAGCCGTGCTGGACGATCTCATATATTTTAAATGACACTTATAAATACGAAGTTCCAGAACTAGAGAAAGACTCACTCACTAAAAATATTACATATAAAGTCACCAAGATTCCCTAGCTCATAAATAGCCTTCAGCGTCAAAAAGATATGAGATCGCAAGTAGCGCCAAGCTTCCTATTCCACACGGCTTTAACTCTACCAGCTACGTTCTACAAATTCTACATCTTGGCTAAAAAGTATAGCTTGATTGGGCACATCCCGGTCGCCGCATAGACTGCAAAAGCAGGTGTGCAAAACGGGCACACCGGCAGGGTATGTCAATATTCTGAGATATTGGTATCGAAACCAGATAAATCAGGTGAGATGGGCGGATAGTTCGTCTGCTGAGCAGGGTGTGAGGCAGGGGGGTCTTACGTCTCCCAAACTGTTTAATTTATATATAAACAATCTGATAGGCGAACTCAGTAGCACGTATGCGGGCTGCTATACGGATGGTGTTTGTGCCAATAACTTTAGCTATGCCGATGATATGGTGCTTTGGTGCTGCTGAGTCCGTCTATCAGCGCTCTAAGAAAACTGCTGACGGTTTGTGAGACGTAGTATGCTGAGGCGCATGGATTGCGGTACAACCCTAATAAGAGTGAGGTGCTATTGTTTAGGGGTGGAAGGTTTATGCCGACCTCAATACCACCTATCGTGCTGCATGGAACAACACTTTCGAGTGTAGACAAAGTAAAATATCTAGGTCACATCATTACACAAGACCTAAGTGATGACCTAGATATAGAACGCGAGCGTAGGGCGTTGGCAGTAAGGTCAAACATGCTTGCCCGCAGGTTTGCTCGATGCTCTGTTGATGTTAAAATAACTCTGTTTAAAGCCTTCACTCAGTCATTTTACTCGAGCAGCCTGTGGGTGAAGTACTCTAAAAGAGCGTATAATGCCCTACGAGTGCAGTATAATAACGCTCTCAGAATGTTGTTGGGGCTGCCCACATGGTGTAGTGCATATACGGACGATTTTTACGGAAAAAAAATCGTCTCGATGATGGGTCGACTTAGGGGCAGCTCCAACAGCATTCTGTGGGTGATTGCGGGCCGATATGATAGTCCAATCTTGGCTCACTGGATAGGTATGACAAAGAGCTTACTATCATATAGGAAATAAGTTAGATTTATTTAGTATTATTAGTTACTAACACTAGTCTTAAGTCTTCACTAGTTAGTTAGTTAGTTAGTTTTACTGGGCATTTTCCGCAAGTCGACATCCAGTGTGCCTATTTTGCGTGAAACGGCAGGGTGGCGCTACTCTAACCACCCCAGCTCCTCCAAAAAGTTTAAGAGTGCCTTGGTATTACTGACTGCGTTCCGTAGTGTGTCCGGAGACCCTAGGTGCTTTTTCCTGTATACTTCTACCTGCTTACAATCCAGTAGAATATGTTTAGTCGTTTCTTCTGCCTCCATGCACGCTCTGCACATGGGGCTGTCTGTGATACCTAAATTATAGAGGTGTCTGTTCAAGGTGTTGTGTCCGGTTATCTTCACTAACAAAATATGGATGTGATATCTGAAATAAAGATTAAAATAAAAAAGGCATGAATTTATGATGATATTAATAAGACACGGGTTTCTACACTTTCTACCTGATACTTTTTTAGCCAAGATAAGTATGGAATTTGTAGAGCGTGGCTGGTAGAGTTAAGCCGTGTGGAGTAGGAAGCTTGGCGCTACTTGCGATCTCATATCTTTTTGACGCTGACTGGCCGGACCCGCTGTAAACTTGTTTTAAGCTCACCTCAACGGTCACCCGCAAAGGCCGCAAATATATCTTGACGCCGCGATTCGTATTAACTAAGCGTAGATAGAGGTCTAGTTTCGTTAGGCGTGACGCGTGGGGCACATGAGCGCATGTACTTACATAATGTACGTTACGTATAGCTCGAGACCTAGCGTAAGAATTCCAGATAGGATTTTTTATTTTTATTAAAAGTGAATACAAGATTATAATTAACATTAACTAAGATAAATTAAAACTAAGTTAAATATAAAAAAGGCCCTCGAGGCATTGTACCGAGGATGCTGGCGGCATTTCCTCGCTGAATTGCAATGCTGATGTGTTGCGCGAGAAAGCCGCCAGCTCTTCGGTCACCAGTTACATCGACCAGACGTTTCGCGATTTCTGCAAATAACTTCTGCGCACTGGGACCCCACGGACCGAGGGTCTCGACGCCAAAGGGTACAAAGTCGTACTCTCTGCCGAGGCCTCTATATTTATTATATTTCAGATTTTCGGCGTTTTCCGCCGCTGCACCCGCTTTAGAAGTGGTCCGTTGGAGGTGAGACGGTGCCAGTGTGTCTACACATGTAGCGTCCCACACAAGCATCCGTCCCAACCTCCATGGAACCAGAGACACACCATCAGGTCTTTTGCCATCATCTCTGACAATGTCAGGCGGCTCAAGAAGAGCAGGCACATTGGTGCTGGCAAGAGACCGGCGGATTATGTCATTAAGTGTCGCATGGCTTGAAATGTTAAATGGTACGAACGTGGGGGATTGCCGTTCTGCCTGATGTTTCAGAGAAAACCGAGTCTTCTCCGCTTCCTGTTCCAGGAGGAGGTTATTCAGTTCCACTAGCTCTCGCTGTTTTTGGATTCGGCGGGTCTGTTCCACTGCTTGCTGCTCCAAAATGCGGCGCGTCTGTTCTTGCTGTTCTTGGATTCGGCGGCGCGTCTGTTCCGCTTGCTGTTCTAACATCAGTTTCATAGATGCTAACATCGCCGCAAAGTCAGCTTGCCACGATGCAGTGCTAGATCCTTTAGTAGCTAGCGCTTCAGTAGCAACTAGACTGGAAGTCGACGCGGCTGCCTGTGGCCACGCGTCATGACTTCTTCTCTATCGTCGCGTTCCGTTATAGGTGGCATATTTCTCTATCCCACTTCTGACACCAAGGATTAAATTAAATGCGCTAAAAAGAATAAAATAAACTTTTACTATCAACATATATAACGTCATAACACATTTTAGGTGATATAAATCTCGCGACAAGCTTTTATATCACCTAAAATGTGATAAGTTATAAGTTGATAGTAAAAGCTTTAAAGGAAAAGTTTATTTTATTATTTTAGCACATTTAAATAAAAGCTCGTTTTTAAAAAAGTTTTTTCACTTTTAATTTATTTTTTACTTTTTAGTCATCGCTGGACAGGTTTCTTAGTATATTGTCCGCCATATTGGATTTAGAGTGACGTCACTTAATTTTTCGAGTTATTCTCAGCTCAGCAAGCCCTTTTATTTGATACCCGTATTGTACATTAAAAATAACTAGCACGCCATCTTGGGTGTTCCGCCTTGTTGGATTTTTTTGCCGAAGTACTTTTTTTTGCACTCTCATCAACTGCTCAATGAGAGGATTGTAACGAGCTTTAACACTACGGGTTTATCCTGTGTAATTAAGGAATTCCTACGGCCACCTTCCGTCTCCATATCATCAGACCAGGTTTATGGTACCATATTATTTCATTGTCATCCGTCTTACATAATTGTACAAAATTTCAACTTGATTGGACTCCGGGAAGTTGGTCAAATTTAACCTGCAAGATTCCATTACATAGTTACATACAGGTCGACCTAATAAAAGCTTGTTAAAAATCGTGCGTTATATACGTCATGAAATTTCAAGTACTTTTTTGAAACGCAAACACATTCGTTTTGTTATATTTGAAAAGTACAGTACCTACTTAATAATAATCGAAATAAGTAAAACTTGTACTATATATCCCTTTAGTGGTATCCTAGATAAACCAAGAATCGTCTACGATTTTGTTCGCTAAAATTCAAATGTAGACAACATTTGAATTTTAGCGAATCAAAAGGAATGAGGTATAAAACGTGATCAGATATGTGACATCCCTGTCAGTTTACCAAAGCCATTTCTGGCAACCCTTGCTAACAAATCAACCAAGTTATTTCATCGCAGTAAACACCACCACGGGCCACCGTGCAGATAACATGGTTCCTGTAATCACTCCCGGTCGCTGGTCGTTTCCGCCACGGAGCTCAGTCAGCCATGTATCTGTTGTGGTGTGCGCTAGGGGCCCTGCTGGTGAGCGCGGCCGAGGCCGTGGTTGGGGGAGCCCCGGCTGCGCCGCCGGAGCCCGACGCCGCGGTGGTCTTTGTGCAGAAGTACGGGAGAAGTGCCAGACTTGAAGGGATCAAGAATGACAAACTTGGATATTACAGTTTTATGGGAGTTAAGTAAGTTTTATTTAGATTATGTATATTATACACGGTGATTATCAATCCGTGATCAGGAGTCGAAATATATTAATAACCAACCAAAACAGATTACAATAAATGAGGCCTCGTGCTCATAATGTTAACACTAATATCCACTGAATGTTATGGTCACCTTACATTTCTTGAAGTTAAGTCAAATTTTGGCGATATGGCGGGAAATTTCAATTTGATATGTCTTACGTCAATTAAAACTCTAACATCACTTCACTTCACTCTATTGTCTATGGCTACTGCAACTCTAACATCTACTAGTCAAATTGGCATGCATATTGTATAATTGGACACAAGGGTTTTTAGGTTATTTTATGAAACTTATTTTTATTTTATAGATAGATATTAAACAACCGTTAGGGTGACAATTATTTTTAATTACCTAAAACATAATTCCTAATTCGGTTTTAAACGAAAAAAAAGGACATTCGTTTCAGACATAACTACGAGTTAATCGTGTTTGGCATCAAAGTACCGAATAAGAAAAATTGGTTCCTGATTAATAATTAAAAATAACCGTGTATATACTATGAAAAATAATATTAAGTGACTCCTAACGCATTTTTATAAAACCGGACCTTAGTGTCCATTATAATTCTTCGCGACATGTTCGAATTCAAAAACATGCCCCTACCCTACCCAATGATGTAATATAAAAAAGAGGTAGATAGGTTATACGCGCTCGAAAAATGGCACACTAAAATTGAGTCAATTGGCACAGTTTGCCTCAGTTTCGAGACGTCAATGGAAACGTTAGCTGTCAGATTTGGTGGCCATTTTTAATCACGGAATTTCGTATAGACAACATATCTACCTCTTTTTTATATTACATCATTGCCCCTACCTATCCGTATTTGCAGTATACATTACCTATAATACATATTTGGATGTAGATCACTAAATCGTACCAATGTCTGACGGCGAACGGAAACTGTGATAAAGCGGTTCCTGTCGGAATCACTGCGATAGGATTAACTATCCCGTGTTGCTAAAACAGTAGGTACCTATGTACATTTTGATTTACCCGAATAAATGAAAATGAAAATGAAAATTCGACGGACGGCATCCAACGATCATATACTTAATACGATAATTTACTTTGAAAACAAAGTTTTAACCAACTTCAAATGAGTAGAAAAATTGCTTCAAGTGTATATCTGTAAAATTTGAAGAGTTCTCTCAATTTCTCCAGGATCCCATCATCAGAACTGGATTTTGGTGACAACGGCACCAATCTGGAAGTGTATTATGCTTTCAAACAAAGAAAGATTTTTTCAAATCGGTTCATAAATTACCGAGTTATCGAGTAACAAACACACAAAAAATACAGTCGAATTGAGAACCTCCTTTTTTTTTGAAGTCGGTTAAAAATACAATATAACCCTACTAATATTATAAATGCGAAAGTTTGGAGGTTTGGATGTTTAGACGCTTGGATGTCTAAACATCTAAATACTTGGATGTTTGTTACTCAATCACGATTAAACGGGTGAACCGATTTGGTTAAATTTGCACGAAGATAGTTTTTATAGCCTGGATTAAAATATAGGATAGTTTTGATCTCGGGTCTACGCAGACGAAGTCGCAGGCGGAAGCTAGGTCAAAATAAGACGCAACGCAAGCAACACTAATATAATAACAAAGATACATACGCATATCTACATACGTACGCACACACACTAGCTGCTCCTCTTAAAACTTTTATTATGAATCTTTTTGTTTTTATATTGTATGATTTTTCCTTTTCTGCACTTAAGCACAAAACGTACTAAACTTACATTTTACCTTTTTAATATTAATACACCTTTATTTTATTTTTTGTATAATTTTACAGTCGAACCTGGGTAAACGAGAATTCAAGGGACCCGAATGTTATTCTCAATCATTCATAGAGGTGATAGACGTTTCTCACTAAAGCAGTTTGTCACTTACGAAGGTTTGGGAATAGTGATAGTAATAAGTGTATCATTTATCTCCTATATATACTGTATAGTATATATAGGAGATAAATGATACACTTACACCGTGCAAATATATATACAAATATTGCTCGTTTAATAGTATTATTAAACGAGCAATATTTGTATATATATTTGCAATCACGTTCTCGGAAACGGCTGTAACGATTTCGATGAAATTTGGAATATAGGGGTTTACGGGGGCGAGAAATCGATCTAGGTCTCATGTCTGGGAAAATTTGTTTTCTCCATATTTTCAGCCGAGCAGAGCTCAGTCGCCCAGGGACTAGAGGTTAATAAAAGTCGAGAAACGTGGTGCTAGACACACATTACATACTCATTTGTCATTAGATATATAATTTTATTTATTAGGAGGTCATGGTCGCAGATGACTGTCGTCCCAGCAAGTTGTCAACGGAGATATGGGTGCAAAATATCCTCAAGTTGCCTCCCGCACATCCCTCGAACCCCTCTGACACCACTGTGAGACGCTACTGGTAGCTAACATCAAAAAATTATTTAGCGCGTACGTAATTGTATAGATATGCGGAGCCACCTACGGGTCCGCGGCGCTTCCAGCGCCCCATCCGGCGCATGCTGGCAGGTGACGTCAACGCCACGCGCTACTGCCCGCCATGTCTGCAGCCTGACACCCGCAACCCTGGCCGCGTCATCGGACAGGAGGACTGCCTGTGCCTCAATGTGTTCTCGCCTAAAATGCCGGGAGAAGAGGAAGGTAGGACAGATACATATGGGGCTGGCTTTTGACACAATTCCTAGCAACACTTTACTTTAAGGATGGGTCACATGTCTCAGGCCATTTGCAGGCCATACAACAAGATATCATCCTTAAGTAAGATCTAAAATTTACTCATTGTATTGTATTATGTAACTTTTCTCAGGCAGTCCGGTGGTTTTCTACATTCACGGCGGCAATTACCGAACTGGGTCAACTTCTGCATACGGTGTAAGTACCTACCTATCTACTGTGTTAACTAATCTACTGTTGTTTGTCTTTCTGTTCTTTGTACAGCTCGCTCATTCTATTTATGTTATGACAGGGCCAGCATTTAGCCCAGAAGGACACTATCATAGTTTCAGCCCAGTATCGCCTGGGTTCACTTGGATTCCTCAGCACGGACCAGAGAGATGCCTCGGGCAACGCTGGGTTGTTTGATCTGAGAGCAGCTATGGCATGGGTAATCAATAAAACAATTTACATGTGTCTAAATAATATAAATGCGTTGAATAACCTATTATTATACTTTAATCCCGTTCCAAACATCAACCACCGAATACTGTGGCGGTTTCTAATCCTTTCCCTTAAATATAAAATGATTTCTAGATTAACGACTACATTGAGTTCTTCGGAGGCGACAAAAAGCGAGTCGTCATAATGGGTCAGGGATCAGGCGGAAGCGCGGCGTCACTCATGGCGATGTCTTCCGAGGGACGGGCAGCCAAAGGTGTCATCGCCCTGTCTGGAACCCCTCTGTCACCTGGCGCCGTGAGGCCCGACACAGCCAGCCATGCTAAAGCCTTAGCAAAGGGCACCAAATGTCCGGAATCTCCGCCTGAAAGATTATTGCTCTGTTTGAGGAAAATACCCGCGGAGAAGATCGTTTTGGTAAGATCAAAGTATCATAACATAACGTGACTTAGTAAACGACTTATCAGAAATCAAAATATATATCACACATTATTGATTCCAGACGGACACTGAAATAAGTTTGAGCATGGCCGACACAGATAGATTCTTAGAAGAAATCTCCGGTCGTTCAGGTAAAGTCCCAGGCCCTGGACATTCCTCCAGCCGTCTCTTATGAAGTGGTTGCTCAGCGGGCCGCATTTTTCTTTCTAAATGTAGAGAAGAGACTGATCAATTTTCGAAATAGGTCCTACGTACGAGTGCAATACGGTATAATTTTTTCAGGAACGGGCGTCCGCGTGGAAGGGCACGACGACCTGCGGGGCCTACCGCCCCTCGTAGAAGAACAGCCAGCCGACGCACTCAGCAAGAATACTAAACGAGTGCCAATGCTCACCGGCGTTACCTCCGCTGAAACGGCGCGTGCGGTTCAAGGTACTATACCCTACTAAGTATTTGCGTCCGCATTTTAATTCGTTCAGAAACCGTCAATTCAGCTAGTGAAAAGCCTAAAATACTTTATAGCAATAAACTGTCCAATTCAATGCTTAACTTTTTTCAGGCAAATACGCAGACTTCCTAACCAACAAGCTGAAGGACGTCCAGAACTTCATAAAGACCGAGGTGATCGGTGGTCTTCGCGGCGTGGTGTCAGATGTGCGCGGTCTTATCCCCGACCTGGCCAGTAAACTGCCCACGGGGCTCCCGCAGGTCGACTACTACCAGACGCTGTTCGACAGCTCCTTCAACACTGTCGATGGACTCATACAGATCGCTGAAGCCACAGGTAGTGTGTGACCCCGACCTAGCCCGCCTGCCCACTGCCTGCAGATCGATTTTCTACTCTGGTTACGGGTTCGGTCCCTATGGACACTTGTGGGCTCTGCTCGATAATCTTCGCGCGTTGCCATTTATTACCCATGACATGACTATAAATTACGCCTTATTGACGACACTGGAAATTCTTGGCTATATACTATGTGAGTAAAAATCTTTTGCCATCAATAACTAAAGAACATATAACTTCGAAGCCTACTAAATTTTAATATTATGAAAAGGATTTTTTTCTCGCAAATGTGTTGAAAAAGAAAAAATGTGTTAGCGTATAAAACGCGTGAGCTTTGATGGCCATTTAAAATTAATTTATGCCTAATTGTCTTAGTAAGAAGAGCGAAAAATGTACGTGAATACATTTCCCTTACTGTACATAGTACATACCGAAGTTGTTGAAGGGGAAAAAATCTTCCCTGATACACTTCATTGCTGTTTAAAAGTAAGTTGAAGCGAAAAATACATTTTAACGAATAATATTTTTGCTAGTGCTTTGTGATTTTTTTTTGTCCCAAAAATTATAACAAAATTTGGTTATTCTGTTTCCTAAGGCGATTGTTCCTAAAGCATTCCAAAGAGTAATTGTTGTGTAGTAAGTTTTGAACAGCAAGCGCAACAGAATTCAGCGAAAACTAGTTCGATACCTTGACTCGACACTTTATAAACCCGTTATCGGCACTGCAGCGACATGCGACACTTGTTTGTTTAAAAATACCTAAAG
The DNA here is from genome assembly GCA_932294315.1 of Epinotia nisella. Lineage (NCBI taxonomy): Eukaryota > Metazoa > Arthropoda > Insecta > Lepidoptera > Tortricidae > Epinotia > Epinotia nisella. The sequence continues at coordinate 27,750,717 of OW028675.1, read as the reverse complement.
CCTGATAAAATAATTATAGCCGGCTGAGTAACATCCCGTGATTAGATTTATTTTTGATGGATTTGACGTATTTGACGAATTGCAGACCAAATAAGTAATATATTTTTTAGTTAAGCAGCATCTCTAACATCTTATCGTTCTCCATTTGGTGAATTTGAGTGTAGTAGGTACTATTACTTGAAATTTTACTTAATAATAAGGACGAACACAAAAAGCCCGTTTCATCCCTAGCTGATAAACGAGGGGCGAACTCAAAGGGCTCTCGTTGAGAGCTACATAGGGGTCGTGGATTATTTCGTTATGCCCCATCTGCACAGGGCCCCAGGTAGTTATTTTTTGTTCTCTTCCAACCGCTGGCCCTTCAGAAATTTAAACATTTCAAATTATATCCTGTGGGAGTAATGAATTGAATTGGTATCAAAATGCAAGTTCGATGTTTGATGCTTTATTTGAGTAGGTATAGTAAATAATAAGCCTTATATATAGAACAGTGATGCCCTGCGCTGCGCAGCTACGCGGAATGCCAAATCAATATCTGGAGGCACGGGAGTGCCCCCGCCAAGTCGAGCAAAACCAAGAGGCACGGCCGTACCATCCTTTTCTCGAAGCCATTCAGGCCATTTTCAACATCCTGTAATTTTGTGCTGGCTGAAGCTAGAACCCTGAATTTTCAGTAACATATATGGCATAATATGGCTTAGATATGTTCTCAATTAATTTGAACTTTTAGTTTAAGAACTTGCATGTCAACGTTTCTTAGTTTTGTCACTGACAGACTGACTCACTCACTGATTGGTCAACATAGTTCTAATAAGGTACCTAGTGTACCTACCTTCTTCTAACAGACCCACAAGCTCCAAATTTTAAACATAATTAGTTTTTAGCCTATTAATTCATAAAATACCTAAATATATTGAAATTTCAGTCGGGCTATTCCCACGTGTTACCACCAATTTGTAACCAGTGGTAACAGCTGGGAATTTCTTTCCCATCTTTTACCACTAAAGTACTCGGTGGTAAGGTAACGACTGGAAAAAAACCAGTAGTTTCATCAATTACTATTCCCATTAGTTCCCACTTCCCACTGGTAAAAGATGGGGAAAAAAATCCCAGCTGTTACCACTGGTAACAAATACCTGGTAGTAATAACCCTTTCAGTCACGTTTCAGAGATATACAAACTGCATAAGTAAGTTTGTAATCCTATACAAATACATGCGATTACAAAGTTTTGTAGTTCCTGCAAATAGTAATAACACGGTAGGTACGGTGCACTATACGATGTATTTGCATGCAGTTAGTGTTGGTGTACAATGCACTAGAAAACTATACAAACGTTATTTGCAGCACAAGCGTTACGTTCCATAAAAAGTCTATGAAAGTATTATTCCCAGCTGCATTCATAAATTTGTATGTATTGATAGATTAGATTAGATTATTTATTTCATGATAAAAAATTACATTAGGTACAAATTTGCATACATGTAAAAAAGAAATACATAACACAATAACGTACAAAACGTAAGTGAGATCCCGTAAATAACATTCAATGTAAAAAATAGGCCAAGTCTCGAAACTTCTATTACTCAATCTTTATTTGCTTGCTAAATAAAATTTTGTGATTTGGCAATTACTACATAGTTTTAGGTATGCAAAAATTAATAAATGCAGTGAAGTTGTTTGATTCCCAAGTTGCAGAATTCAAAGTCTAGTTAGTAGGCCAAGTCGGGTATCATATGAAAGGGCTTGTATTGTACATTCTAAAACAGTTTTTCTTTTTTTTTCTACAATGGTAAAATTTTAATTTATAAACAAAAATGTTGAAAAAAATACCATTCCCTCCCCTTATCTCCGAAGTTAACCAAGCGAAAAATTTGAAAATAATATATATGATTAATATTAACGTGAATATTACCGGAAAAGTATAACGAGACCTCTATCTAGCGTAATTTTTTTTTATTCTTCAAAAATCATATGTTAATTTTGTTTGTATTTGAATTCTTCTGTGTTTAATTCTTTTCCTTCAAATTCGTATGAAAGTGTTCTGAAAGTACCTTCTAGCAAATGAAAAAAGAATTATCGAAATCAATTCACTTGATAAAGAATTATCGCTGAAAAACCAACATGCAGTAAGGGAAATGTATTAACGTACCACCGTAGAACCCTATCGCAATAAGGTGACATACCACTCGAGTTTGAGTGACGGCGGCCTGTCAATTGCGACAGGGTTCTACGGTGGTACGTGAATGAATTTCCCTTACTGTATTGTACATACCGAGTTCCTTGGTCGCGCAAGTTAGTAACAAAATGCACCGATAAATGGCTCATGATGACTTAACTACACTACTTATGCGTTGTTAAGATTTTTCCAAAATTAATGGGTGGGGCAAGACGGGTGTGTTGTATGATATTTCGTACGGAACCCTCGGTGCGCGAGTCAGACTCGCACTTGACCGGTTTTTTTTATATTACATTATTGCAAAGAAAAAACTTTTTTGTAGGGCGAGTCCTCTACTTATTACCTATTTCCTCACTACATCATAACTTACCTTTATCAAAATGTGCTCTAGATACATTGTGACACAACACGTGTTGATCTGTATAACGGGATGATTCTGAATTTCTGACTTTGTGTGTTGTCTAATGTTGCATATGTTTGTGCAGGCGACGCGCTGTTCAACTTCCCTGCATACCAGAGCGTGAAGCAGTGGAGCGAGGGCGGGCCCGCGTACCTCTACAGCTTCGAGCACGTTGGCAACCTCAGCAAGGGCTCACATTTCTTGCCCGGCGTAGCTCTCGCGGGTAACCTTCTAACAGCTATTTTTACCCGACTGCCGAAGGAAAGGAGGGTTATGTTTATCGCGCGTATGTATCTATGTATGTGTATATGTCTTATTCTTTGGCACGTCCTGCAGCCTAAACAGTTTGTCGGATTTCGACATATGAGGTGTCGCTGGATTCCTCTTAATCGTGGGAGTGACAAAGGCTATAATATTTGCAAAAAAATCTTTTAATTCCACTTGTTATAATCATCATCATCATCCTCCTGGCCGACTTCGACCACGGACGGTATGTTGTATGAAATTTTGTACGGAACCCTCTCGGTGCGTGAGTCAGACTCGTTTATATCTCTTACTAATTGCCTAAATGACGTTGCGCCTCTCTGGATGTCATTATTTTCTTGCGTTAAGTCATATCGGGTTTTATGATTGAACAAACAGGCAGGCATTTTCATTTGGGTTCAGTGCTTTTCACGCCTACTGCGAGGAAATTGCAAATAATTATAATTTTAAATCAAAATTAAGTATCTAATTGAAGATCATAATACTAAACAGGCTCACTTGCCTCGCGCCCCGGCGGAGGAGCAAGGAGCACGCACGCCGGCGCGACCGCCCTGTGATTGGTCGATCGCTGTTCAAACTGTCCAACAATAACATTGTTCGACAGTTTGAAGTCATAGATGGCCTGTTCGTGCGACGTCCATCCAACTAACCCCCGCTTTGAAGCCTGAATTCGGACCATCTTTTGCCACATTTCCGAGCAGTGGCGTGAAAAGTATATTAACAAATCCCTGCATTTGACAGACCTACACTACTTTCAATAGGTACCTATATACTATTCATGGCCCGAGGGGCTAAGCGAGGATAAGGAATTTCTCATTTTTAAACGCTTCTTTTCAACAGAGGATGACTCTAATACTAGAAACAAAAGAGACACATCATCGAAGAAGAAGTCGGGGCCGTCCCATGGTGACGAGCTGGCTTACATCTTCGAACCCTTGGATGAGAACGGGAAGTCCGTCGGTGGCACGGTGTCAGGTAGGCATGCTCGACATTAATCGATCAATTGCTATATAGAGATAAATGTAAGGTAAACGTCCCAGTGCCCGTCACTGGCCCTTTTTTTTTTGTTTAGGGGGGAAAATGCGTTACGCATACCACCCGGGTGCAGGGGGTGACCCGAGTGGTTATGTGGGACTCCCGTATAAGCTGATGAGACTCACGGTATACCCACTAAAAACCCCCCCACTTGCCACCTCGCCGCCATGTGGCGAGGTCACGGGAACGCTTGCGCACAAATCCGCGACCCCGCCGGCGGCAGCCACCCACAAGCGGCTCCTTCGCGGATGCCCGAAGGCCATCCACGAGAGGCACGCCAGATGTTTTGGCGCGCCTGCCTCCTCGATCTCCACCTGTTCAGTAGCGGACCCCCCTGAGTCCGCTACAAGGAGATCATGGGTGCGGGAAATTCCAGCACCCGGTGGCGGATCAGGTCTGTGGTTCCGCCACCGACCACGCCTCGGCCGCAGAGGATAGGGAAAGCGCCCGTCACTGGCCTAATACATGCATGACACATTCAACCTTATGTTAAAACAATGGAGGTGAACAATAGGTGTCAACTATTGGACATTTAAGGTGTGGAGCATTGGGACATTTACCTTATTCGAACTAATCTAAAATATCTAGGTTCGATGCCGCACGATAGCGATGGCGTTTTTCAAAAAAACTTTACATGTACTACTTTTTTTCAGATTTCGATTTTTTTGGGTTTTTCTTACTCAGAATCGTTGATACTACCGATCCTCATACAAGAAAAAAAGTGTCCCAAGTATTCCATTCCAGATCGTCACATTTTTGTATGCAAACTTTTTTTATTTGTATGGTCGTGAGTCGTGACGCACTGGAAGAAAAAACATACATAGTAAAATCTGTGACACTTTTTTTTATACCATCAACAATTCTGAGTAAGAAAAATCCAAAACAATCGAAATCTGACAAAAAAGTTCATGTACAGTTTTTTTGAAAAACGCTCATCTATTAATCGATTGATCATTTCACGAATGATCAATTCTAATTCCCCTGGCAGGTTCGGACGCGCGGGCCCGCGACAACTTCGTGAGCCTAATCTCCAGGTTCGCCCATGAGCTGGCTCCGGTGGACGCTAAGAACAGCTCCAAGTTCGCAGGCTTCCTGCCCTTCTCCAGCGGCAATGAGCAGTTCTTGAAGATCGACGAAGATGTCACCACCGCCAAGGACTTCAGGTTGGTGGAGAGTGCTCACAATCTAAAGAGTTGGATTAGATGACGTATTTATTATAAGGTAGAAAAAGCAGAGCGATATTACATATCATTGTCACTTCAAAAAGTCTTCTTCGTCCTCTCATCTCATAGCGTTTTTTGTACTCGGCGGGAAAAACACGTAGCACATACTTACTGAAGACTGTCTACTCACTGCGGAAAAATGTGTGTGTAGAATAGAAACAAGAGTTTTTTCCCAACGTAAGTAGGCCACGTTTTTTCCCTCAACAAGCACAACCAAAAAAACCAGGTAGGTACCTATACCTACTAATACAGAAAATATTTTATTGAGTAGAGCAATGATGTAATATAAAAAAATTGGTAGATAGGTTATTTATAAGCACTCCAAAAATCATCATCATCATCATCATCATATCAGCCGAAAGACGTCCACTGCTGGACATAGGCCTCCCCCACAGAGTGCCATAATGACCGGTCCTGCGCCACCCGCATCCAGCGGACTCCAGCGACCTCTATACGAGGTCATCAGTCCACCTTGTGTGGGGCCTACCCACGCTGCGCCTTCCGGCACGTGGTCGCCACTCAGAACCTTTCCGCCCCAATGGCCATCGGTTCTACGTGGAATGTGTCCCGCCCACTGCCACTTAAGTTTAGCGATTCGGAGATTCGGCGATTCTCCAAAAATGGCACACTAAAATTGAGTCAATTGCATCAACTTGCTTCAGTTTCGAGTCGTCAATGGAAACGTTAGCTGTCCGATTTGGTAGCCATTTTTAAACACGGAATTTCGTATAGACAACATATCTCTACCTCTTTTATATTACATTATTGGAGTAGACATCATCGATTCATCGTAAATAGGTTGATACTAAGTATCATCACGCGTCATAGTTTTACAAAGTGTAATGTAAACGTACATACAGTAGGGGCTCGAAGCCCCCCCCCCCCCCCCCCCCCAAAAGGGTTGTAGCCCCTCCCAAACCAAAATCCTAGATCCGCCAGTGCGTACATAGCACAGATAACCTTGGGGGTTATCTGTGGTACATAGTAAGTTCACAGGAAATCTTGGAAATTGCATTTTTATCAACAATTTTTTTCCTATAGATACTGCCAAATGGGCCTCTGGGGCCAAATGGCCGACCGTCTCACAGGCGCGCTTTGCAAGAATCTGATCGGAAACCTGCTCAACCTGCACTCGATTGTGACCCCAGATATCAAGCTGCCTATCCAAGTACCCACTAAGTTGCCCAATCCGCTGGGGGGCCTGAACAACCTGGGGGGAATGGGGCGTCCGGGCCAGGCTAACTCGGGGCTTGGGGGCCTAGGGGGCCAGGGTAGTTCGGGGCTTGGGGGTCTAGGGGGCCAGGGTGGCTCGGGGCTTGGGGGCCTGGGGGGCCAGGGCTTGGGGCTGGGGGGTCTGACCGGCGGCAACAGGCAGGAGCAGAGCCAGCGACAAACTGCCACGCAGGGACCTCCCATGCACTTCCCTAATCTACCTTTTAGGTTTTGAGCAAAGTGGAATAAAGATTTAAAAGTAAGTAATTACCTAAAATAAAATAAAATTTGATACACTAAAGTACCAATGGCGTGTTTTTAATATTTTGTTGGAAATAAACTCCCTCTAACAATAATCCTAATTAAAAATTACGAATAAGTAGGCATGTAGAACTTGTGCTTGTAAGTGAAAGCACCTGGGCGACCGAGCTCTGCTCGGGTTAAAATAGAAAAATACGGAGAAAACGAATTTTCCCAAATACACCTAGAAAGATCGATTGTTACCCCCGACAACCAAAATCCAAATTTCATCGACATCGTTAGAACCGTTTCTGAGAACGTGATTACAAATTACTAATATTAAATATTAATTTAAAACAACGATTTCCAAGGCTTTGATGACTCGAGTTTGAAGACTGACAATTGTCACAATGACAATTCCACGAACATTGCTGGGTCATTAAGCTGTCCAGCAACCACCTTAACCTGTAATTCGACTTGTCATTGTCAGGCGACTATTGTCGATTTGGTGAAATAGGGGCCTGGAATCCAGATTATTTCAATTCTGAAATAATTTTCTAATATGCTCCATGTTCTCGAGTATCGGGAACAGGAAAAACAAATTACACCTAAATCCCATGGGCGTAAAAAAGGTATTGTAGCTCTGTATGCCTACGCGTTATGAACCCCTTTACGAGCAGGAGTGATGAAAACAATATTAAGCAATATTTACAACGGAATCACAGAATAGATAATATCTAGTACAAGACGGAATGAACGTGCTCGAGTGTTAAGATGTTGCAATTTACGTAAAAGATAACAACAATACTGATTTATAACGTTTGCAAAGATACGGTGAAAAAGTTAAAAGAAGGTACAGGTTGCTCATACTACTTGCTTATTAGTCAAAAGTTTCATATTTATGGCCTCACCTTCGGTTCGGGCCACAAACACCTGCGATCTGGGGCATTCACGTATTCACCCGCCCTAGGTATGTAATGTACTATTTGGAAACTTATGTGTGGGAAATGAAGATCAAAATTATATATTTTTAGAGTTGGTGAACCGACACACAAAATATTGCCTGCTTCAAAATATTGTACTCGTAAAATCCTCATTGTTTCTAAGCTTCTAAGGTTCTAACACACAAAGGACGCTTCAGACGTCCTATATAGATAAGCATTTAGGTCTTCACGTCTGTAGGCAACTAAACATACATCAAACAATAGATCGCGTGTTTTATACGGGTAACTCGTAATCAGAATCACCAACAAAAATAAATCGCCCTGTTAAATCTGTTTACTGGGGCAATAGCTTATCTACGCTACATAATGCGGGCACAGCTCCACTGACTGATCTGCGAAACACCTAACTCCTTAAACCTTTTAAAACAGGGGTTATTATCGCTTGGTTCGATCACAGAAGCGTAGGGCTTGTACGCAGTGAGCTCATAAATGTGTCGTCACCTCACCCTGGCCGTATATCAGCCATAAATTAAATAAAAGCGCTGCCCAACCTCACCGCAACATCAGTGTGCCAAACAACATCAAACATAATGTATTGCATTTGGAAACTTGCTTTTGTCCTTACCGTATTATTCCTTGGGGAAAATAATGGAAATATTATAAGGCCAAGCGGTGGAGACGTATCTACCAAAGATGTTCCCGTGCCGAAAGAAGACAAAACCACTGAAGCAAACTCGGAAATTCCCGAGGTTCTGGAGGTAGCTGGTGTTGCTGATAAGACTGAACAATGTGCTGAAATCGGGTCATTCGTAAGTATCTTTAGGCTAGCGACGGAAAACTTATATGTAAATTCTTCATAGGTATATCCTTACATTTTTCATTTATGTTTTTCTCATAAGCCCTCATCACCCTTTTAATAAATTGAAACTAAATTAAAGTACCAGGTGTATTTACAATTTACATAGCAAAACTAAGGCTATTTCAGTCGTTTGTACCTAAATAAAATATGTCGATCCAAAATCTCGAACTGGGGTAAATGATGCGATAGAATTTATTCTTATATATTATTATTTTATTTACAGTGTATAAACCACTCGGAATGCTGCTCTAACGCCTGTCTAGGATACATGAGGCGATGCGTCTCTGGCTCCGGGTAGTGTGGTTTCAACAAAACATACAATCTCATTCATGAAAACTTAAGAGTAAACATGCATACAAATATATTTTCTCTTGAATTAATTTTCTCATACAAAATCTACTTGTTAATTTTGCGAATGGGATGTATGGGATGGTCCATGTGGCTCAGATCCGGTGGGTTGGCGGCGAAGTGTTGGATCTCCTTCATGGCGTCTTCCGAGATGTTCCATAGCTCAGGATAATCCTTTTTGAAGTCCTCATACCACTGGCTGACCTGTAAACAATTTATGAATAAAATGTTACTTAAGTAATTCATTTTTATTCCGGTGTCGTGTGGTGCGACGGTAATTATATATTTTCTGCAGGTAAACCCTTAAAAAATCTTATATTTTATCACTTATACATTGTCAAGGAAAAAAACCAAGTGCGTGCCGGGCCACGCGCGATATAGGGTTCCGCGCGCCAATTTAACGTTGCGGTTGCATCACCCGTATTTGTAAGAAAGTTGGCCTTTCCAAGTACAGTTTTTAGTTGGTCGACTATTACTCATTAACTAGTCATGTCTATTTATCCGTTATAGTTTTCTTTTTAAATTCATTATAATTATGTTCTACTGCCATTAATTTTTCCACATACCCCGTAGCTAGCAGGGAGAGGACACTTGACTCCAACAAAAATTAGGGCTATATAACGCAATATCACGCAAACGGATCTCTGAATAAAAAACCGGCCAAGTGCGTGTCGGACCACGCAAAACGAAGGGTTCCGTGCCTATTAAAAAGGTCGTATCGTCATAGAAATCTTACGGCACTTACGTCCTTTTCTTTGAGGAAGGCAGTTTTTCAGCAATATCTCGGAAACCTTTCATCCGATCTTGTTCAAAACAATTTTCGGTGAATGAACTTAATAAGCGCTATGTCCATGAATTTTTTCATATTTTTAAAATACACCGTTCAAAAATTAGAGGGGGGGGGACAGAATTTTAGTGATTTTCGGGGCGATTATCTCTGACTGTATTCACTTAATCAAAAAAAATCCCGAGAAACCTTATATTTATTTTGAAAGGCCTATCGATTCATGTGCCACACGTGGGCTCACGATGAAAAAAATTTTTTTGACTTTTAGTTTTATGTATGGAGTACACCCCTAAAAAAATTTTTTTTAGTAATTTTCATTACGAAACTTTGTAGCGGCTAACAAAATACACCTATCCTCAAAATTTTATTTAAATACACCTTATAGTTTTCGAGTAAAATGCCTGTGACATACGGACAGACGGACAGACGGACAGACGGACAGACGGACAGACGGACATGACGAAACTATAAGGGTTCCGTTTTTGCCATTTTGGCTACGGAACCCTAAAAATGGCATTCTAAAACTCATAATATTTTTGAACAAGCTATCCAACGATACCCCACATTATGGGTTTACCGAGAAAAAAAATTATATCCTCACCCCTACCCTAAAAAAATGTTACCCATTGATTTATACACCCATGCCGAATTACAACTTTCTAGAGTTTCTCGTAGTAGGTAACAGTCAAGCTAAGCCGCAGACGGTAAGACGGACATGGCGAAACTAAAGGGTTCCTTGTTCTTGTTGACTACGGAACCCTAAAAATGGTTTTTAGCAGTGGCGCACTGACGCAGGATACCTACCGATAACCAAGATTTATTTATAAAAGTGTATCTGGAAAACGATGAAGTTTTCATGAGGAACATCTTACAGCTTATGTATTATAGCTGCTCCTTTAGCTTTGCTGTGGGGTTTAGGTTCGTGTATTTTAAAACTGACTTGAGAACTTTACTGATCCACGTTCCCATACCATTGTGCTACCCTTGCAGACTAATGAAAGACCTTATAAACCTAATTAAAATGATCCCCTACCTAACCTACCTTTTCATACTTGGAGAAGTCAAAGCCGATAGCCTCGAGGGTCATGGTGGAGTTGACGAGCGGGAAGTCGGCGATGGTGAGGTGGTCGGCGGCGGCGTGCGTGGTGCCGGCGCGCGTTAGGTACGTGTTGAACACATCCAGGGCGATGTGCACCTTCTTCAGGCCTAGCGGCGTGCGCTCGTAGTCGAAGAAAATTGGCGCCATCTGTAATAGGATGGTAGGTACTCGTATTTATAGGCCGAGCCACACCACACCGCATGCGTGAGCGGCACTTATGCATGTGCAGCACGTGCATTATTTTTAGGGTTCCGTTCCTCAAAAGGAAAAAAAAGGAACCCTTATAGGATCACTCTTGCGTCTGTCTGTCACAGCCGATTTACTTGATTTTCCATACATGATACAACGAGTAGTTCAAATAGCAAAGTGTGAAGTCATACTTTTAAGTCAATCAGTATGAAGCGTTTCGGCTGCCGCCAGCGAGGTCCGTCTTTGATTCAAATTTTTGGGTAATTATGTTCTATAATTGTAGTTGCTCCCATACAATTATTAATTATTATTGTGAACTTTCGGTGTCCAAAACAAAAAATATCTAATTGATTGAATTCAAAGGCACATTCTATTTATAATGTGCTTTCGAATGCAATAAGTGGAGTTAATATATTCAAATCGAAGTACAATGCCCTATCGGTCGGTTCGCTCACTGCTCTGACCAAGTCAAAATTACTCTGTTTGGGGCCTACTGCCAGGCGTTCTATACTAGTCACTTGTGGTACCATTACACGAAGCGGTCGTTCAACAGACTCAGAGTACAGTACAACAACGCGTTTCGTGTGATGTTACGGCTACCGTGGCGGTGTAGCGCGTCTGGTATGTTTGCCGTGAACAGAGTGGACGACTTCTACGCTATTATGCGTAAGAGACACTGGTCCTTTGTCGGGAGAGTGAGCGAATCGACAAACAGTATTGTAAAGGTAGTGTGCACGACATGCTACCTAATGAGTAAGGTGTCTACGACTCCTTTTCTGTAGTGTTTTGTTAATTTTTAAGTTTAATTTAATATTTTTAATTTTATAATGTAATGTAATGGGTTAATACCTAAATAAATAACTAATTTATTATTATTATTATTTATTATTATAGGCCTGCCATAATAATGTAAGTAGGTAAGTCTTTATTGCCGCGACTCATTTTGCATACAATGCCAAGGATGAGTGAACTCCTTAAAAAATAATCGGCCAAGTGCGAGTTGGAACTCGGCAAATAGTGTTCCGTACTATCAGTTATTTTACATGATTCACACACGCTACGTAACCCTTAGGTACTGTTGTATTGTACACTTAGATACTTATTTTACTTAAAATTTTAATTAGTTATTTCGATACAAAAAAAAATTATTACGTCGGTGGCAAACAAGCTTATGGCCCACCTGATGGTAAGTGGTTACCGTAGCCTATGGAAGCTATGGACAATTGTTATAATTAAAACTGTTTAAGGTAGCGTCATATTGATAATTTTCCCGCCATCTAGGACACATAATTTCTGTTACTTATGCGTGTATATTTCCAAGTCGTAGTTGGCTATAGTGTTTGAAACTGAGCTGAGGAAAGCACTTTTTGAAAATATTTTACTTTGGTCGTGTTTTAAACTAGGAAGGATTATCGTAAAACGAACTCAAAATTTGTATACCGTCTTAAAATTTTATGAGCTTTCGAATGATACGAATACGGATAGTCCTTACAATCCAAATAAAATGCTTAACCCCTTATTATCCTCAAAACTGCCCCCAATTTGCTTCTTTTTGACTTTGTTTATGTGATTAGGCCATACATTTCGTATTCTATACCTCAGCTCAGCTTCCTATGTCATAAGGTCTTCGAGAAATATGGCTGTGACAGACGGACAGACTCCAAGTGACCGCATTAAGTGTTCCGTTGGACCAATTTTGGTACGGAACCCTAAAAAGTACGTAGTAGTTTTAGATTATAGTGTAGCTATTGTATGAATGAACTCACCGTGTATGCCGATATGTTCGCGTAGTAGGTGGATAGGTTGAAACATAACCGGTGATTTACTACGGCCCTGGAACAATTTCACATGCGCGATCAAATTATGTTAATTTTATTTATGTCGACGGTCATACTGACACGGATGACAAAAGTTGTATCTATTGTTGATTAAAGTTTAGGGCTAGATTTATTTCTGGCTGTGACTCTGTGACCTATATCGATCGCATCTAACGCAAGATATACTTTAATACAATTGTTGCTCCAATGTCCATGATTAGGTATTGGGTATTGGGGACGTTAACGACAAATTAGCATGATAAAAGTAAAGAATTAAAGAACGAAAATGTACCCTCAAGTGATTATATTATATGTACCTATCTTAGATAGTTACCTACATATTTGTTCACATGTCGCAAGATTCGAAATCGACAGTGGATCCACTTAATTTAATTACCTACCTGTTAATTGCCATGAAAGTGAAACTGCTGATCCTTGTACAGAACATGTTCTGGTTCTTTTTTCAGACCAAGTTAAGTCACAAACACAAACTATTAACCTAGTGGGTAGTGGCTCTACCTACGAAGCTGACTATCCTGGGTTCGAATCCCGGTACGGCCAAATTTGCTGTCTATGTATTTAAGTATTACATAGTCCTTTAGTACCCATAACACAAGCCTTATTATTATTATTAAGTTTACTATGGGGCTAGTTCGGTTTGTTTGTAAGATACCGAGCCTCTATTTTCTATCAGGTATTCATAATATGTCATTGGGTCGTTCTTCTTTTTTACCGACAATGAACCGAGGTTTTTCTGTTTTTTTGGTTTTTGAACTATCGAAAATTGTGGTTTTGAAGTGCGATTTAAAAAAAATGCATAGGTTTATTAGAACTAATTAAAGTTTCCTTTCTGGCCAATATAAATATTTATTTACGGTTGGTTTCTAAAAAAAACATGTGACAAAGTGGACTCTTTCAGTGGGGACAACATTTTGGTTTACCACTCTGTCACGGCATCCTACGAAAAAAAAAACATTAAAAAAAATGCTAGTTAGAGAAAGTGAAATATTAAATATCACTAATTAATAAAATAATATGGACGTTCATTTGAACATTATAAAACCGTAAACATCATTACTCAAATGAGATGCCGTAATAGGACGAAGGACAGGCTATTGTCGGTCGAAAAGAACAACGACCCCATTATTATCGCCCACACAGTTAGCTGACCATCCGTGCACTTTATGAGCATTGTAATAAGGTTCAATATAAATACTGGATGGTCAGTTAACTGTGTTGGCGTTTGTATTGCTGCAAACCATACCATGCAGAAGTTTTACTGTGCATTTTCACTAAAATTAACATTTATCAAAAAATCTTTAAAATTACACGATTTAGGTACTAATACTACAGTACACGATTTACTAAAAACGCCTTACTAACCGATTTAACTATGTATAACAACGCCCACAATCGTGTGTTCATGGCCCGTTCCGCTCTACAAAACGAGTCACATGATCGTATCGTGTAACTTGAGCAGACCGGCCCCCCTATTCTGTAACTTGTTTTAAGCTCACCTCAACGCTTACCCACAATTATACTTTGACACCGCGATGCGTAGTAAGAGTAACTATAAGCGTAGGTAGAGGTCTAGTTTCGTAACGGGTAACCGGCGGGGTGAGCCGCATTTGCGCGTAGCGAATAACAGCCCGGTTTGGATGCATTTATTCGCTAATATTGTTCCAGTCTTAGTACCTAGCATCTTTTTTCATAGGCTCTATGCAATCTAATTATGATATTAGTGGATTTATTAAAGTGACCTGTTGATTCATAGTTATAGGTCGTTCTCCAGATTTGTGTCTGCGGTTGGGTCTAATGAACGCGAAGTTTTACGAACATACGTATATGGAGTCGCGTCAATTAGAGCCGTCACAAATCTGGAGGATGACCTGTTTAAGAGGAATCTATTTGTACCCATCTTTTTCTTCGTGTACAGGCTGTAGAATAAAGTTTATAGTGAGTAGGTACGTGACTCCTAACTCCTAACGAAACAACGCAACCACAAATTACATCTATCTGACTCATTTTGAGCTAAATTTAAAACCAATTAGTGGGCAATTATAAAATGATTAACACATGCCTTATTAGCGTCAGGTGGTTTAAAAAACACCCAAACTGTGCTTAGAATACCTACACAATTGAGCAAAATTATCTTGTTCTCTCGACTCTTGAATTACTGGTGAAATGAAACCTCGAGTCACTAGTTATCACTATAAATATGATATGCCGTGACGGCTCTAGAAATGAGTCATGGCAGATATTTTTGAGGGCCTAATTGCTTAGCCACATAATAAAGTGATAAAGGTGTCGGTACCTACGGCATGATTGTCACCTTTGTAAGTAGGTAGGTAATCTTAAGGTATGAAATGACCATGGTAAAACGAAACGCTTTGGGAGATCATCATCATATCAGCCGAAAGACGTCCTCTGCTGGACATAGGCCTCCCCCAAAGAGTGCCACTTTACCAGGTCATCAGACCACCTTGTGGGGGGCCTACCCACGCCGCGTCTTCCGATACGTGGTCGTCACTCGAGAACCTTTCCGCCCCAACGGCCATCGGTTATACGTGCAATGTGCCCCGCCCCGCCCACAACAATACAATGCCACTGCTGCTTTGGGAGATATTTCACCTTATTTGTGGGTCCTGGGGATAAAGGGGAGTGCCTGGCTTGTACTTGTCGCAGATGTACTGGAGGATGGCGTTGCTCTCGCTGAGGAAGAAGCCGTCGTCGTCCATCACCGGGATCTCCTTTTGTGGGCTCATCTGAAAATCGCAATTATATGATATTACAAGAGCGCAAGGAGCGTAAAGGTCAATGTAAAAGGAGAATGATGTAAGTAATTGGTTGAGGCACAGCACGGCTATCACAAGACGGCGCGCGAGCTCTCTCGATTTTTCTCGCACTATCCGTCTCTCTCTTATTAGAAAACATAGAAAGAGCATAGTGCGCGATAAATCGAGAGCTTGCGCGCTCTTTTTCTTCTCGGTCGTACTGAGTTGAATGTATTCGCTTTAGAGAGGTATGGTGCAGCGGAATATCGTCTCGCTCGTATTTGGAACAGCTTACTGGGGAAGTGACCTTACAGAAAACCGCAGCCATATGATGCTATATGATGTTGTGTTCCTGGCGGCGAACCCGAAGATGTGCTGTGCTGGGTTTGGGTCCAGCCCCCCTATTCTGTAACTTGTTTTAACCCTTTTCCAGGCCGGCAGTTGAAAAATGACAATCGAATGTCAGTCTTATTTATTGATGTTAAGATACATGTTTGACAGGTTGTATGTGGTCGATATAAAACTGCCTGGAAAAGGGTTAAGCTCACCTCAAACGCTCACCCACAAATATATCTTGACGCCGCGATTCGTAGTAACTAAGCGTGGGTAGAGGTCTAGTTTCGTTAAGCGTGACGTGTGGGGTGAGGCGCACGAGCGCGTAGCGAATAACAGCCCTGCATTTGTCTGCAGCTGTCAACACGAACAACAAATCCGCAAATCGATAAAGGGTCGGTAGCGCGCTTGGGATTCTTCTGGTGTCGCAAGTATCCATAGGTGACGTTATCTGCTTACACAGGCAGACCGTATGCTTGTTTGCCGCTGTCGAACTATATAGAAAAATATCTTAATAGAGTGTACGTGGTTATGATATGTAGGTACATTATTGGCGGTTTTTGCGCTATGCATCTCCAGAAAGATCTGTACCTACTGACCTGCACCTATTGATCAGTGGTTGTGAAAGCCCATGAAATATGGTCCGTCACGCCACGCAGCTTCAGATAAGTATGATGAAGCTCACCAGCGCGTACTCGGCGGTCATGTGCTCCCCCTTGCCGAAGTCCACGTCGACCTGCTGGAAGGGTATCTCCAGCAGCGCCAGCGCCTGCCGCACCGACAGCGACGGCGGCCCGTCCGACACCACGTATAGTTTTAGCACCATCCTGCTGTTAAAACGCACAAAGTTAGACAGGGTGACATCGGAAATGCATTTTCCCAACTCTATAATACCTACATATTTCAAAGCCCAGTTTTTTTTCTGATTTTTATAAAAAAGTAATAGCTTATACTTAAAGCATGGTCAATGGTCCAATGGTCATCCTAACTATCACTTTTGACACATGCACCCCGCTATTCTGTAACTTGTTTTAACCTCACCCGTTTAGGCGCACACCCACAAATATATCTTGACGACGCGAGTAGGTAGGTCGTGGAGTGACGGGTGAGGTGAGGCGTATTAGCACCCAATGCTGAAATTATGTTTTTTCTGACAATAATTTGAATATTTTGAATAATAGGAAAGGCAAAAGGGAGAGGACCCCCGCTCCAAATCGTTTCTGGTCCATAGCCATCCAGCGGGGTAATGCCGTGAGCATTATGGGCAATTTTGCACCGGAAGCGATAACGAACGGGTTTGACTGGTTGACGTGTAATTATACTAGTTTATAATGAAAATTTATTTAATGTAAGTACCTAATGAATTGAATAAATTTTAAATAATTATCAATATAGGTTCTAGACGCTTCAGGACCTTGAAAGGTACAATAAAACAAGAATAACAAGAGCATACATATCCTTATATATTATCCCAGCTTATCCCTATAAGGAATTTCTTCCAGCTTACCTTTGAGTAATTGAGTGGAGCTAGAGATATAGGCAAACCAAGAAACCTGTATGCGTATAAGGAATAGAATTTTAAACTATTGTTAAATTTAATTTAAATTATTGATCCTCGCTTATTTATCTGCAATTGGAGACTAATTGCGGAAAAAACAAATGGTAAAGTTAGCTTACTCATACAGCATAAATTGAAACATTCGTCAATCGTCAAAAAGTTATGCAAAATTTCATATAGGTACAGTACCTTAAATTGCTGGCTACAGACTAATCAGTCGGAGTAAGTTAAGTAGGTTCCGTAAAATGCTGCAACCTTGCACGGAAATTTAAGTTTTTAAAGAATATCTCTTAAAGAATACGTTGTGTACCTTGCCGTTATTTATATGTATTTAAGTTTTTTCAAATTCTTCCCTAAGCTTTCTTAGGGTTTAAAGCAGGGATCGGATACCGGTATTTTCTCCATACAAATTAAACCGGTATTATTTCGTTCTTTGGTTATAATATCATTTTTGATCGGGCAGTCTAATAATACGAATATGTTACCTAAATACACGATAGAGTCCTCTTAATGTAGGCATTAAGAGCCTAAAATAATTCAAAATATTAGACTACTTCGGGGATTTTTGAAAAAACCGGTTCCGATCCCTGGTTTAAAATGTGTGTAGAGAGCAAGACATTTTTAAAGTATGAGATTTGTAACTTCGGTTTTAGACTGTTTGTTTAAAAATTAGAAAATGAATTTCATTATTTTCCCCCGAAGGGGTTAAAAGAGGGGTCAAAGTTTGTATGGAGAGCAATAATTTTTCTAAGACGATAAAAAATTCTACGCGGACGAAGTCGCGGGCTAGTATCATCATAAATTCATACCGTACGGCGACCGGGATGTGCCCAACCAAACTATATTTTTTAGCCAAGATTTAGAATGCGTGGCTAGTAGAGTTATAAGCTGTGTGAAGTAGGAAGCTCGCCACTACTTGCGAATTGAGTTGCGATCTCGTATCTTTTTAACGCTGAACGCTATAATATGAGCTAGGGAGTCTTGGCAATCACTTTACGTGGGATGGGACGTTTTAGTGGGATATTTTTTTTCTTGCAGGTAGGCAAAAGGTGGTAAGGGTTTTATAGCTATTCCATTTTTCCCATACAAGTTTTTGAGCATAGTCAGGGTTGTGCCAAAACGAAAACCAATAATAAATATTTATATCTATAGCAGTAAGTATATTCATTTCAATTCGAGTAGGTACCTATTTAGGAAGACTACAGATTAAATAAAAACCGCAAATGACTTAGGTATATTATCTTAATTAATTATTTGTTAACGAATTAAAAAATGTTTTCAGTACTAATAGCATCTCAAACCTTTTTAGGGTTCCGTACCCAACGGGTAAAAACGGGACCCTATTACTAAGACTTCGCTGTCCGTCTGTCTGTCACCAGGCTGTATCTCAAGAACCGTGATAGCTAGAGAGTTGAAATTTTCACAGATTATGTATTTCTGTTGCCGCTATAACAACAAATACTAAAAAACCGGCCAAATGCGAGTCGGACTGGGGCTCCCATACAACAGACATGATTTTCTTTTTATTCCGTAATCGACTAAGCAGTGATAACCTTAACCCTAGGAAATGTTGTAGCAAGAATGTTGGAAAAACCTTTGTAACACTTTTTTGCGTCATTCTAGCTAAATAACATCACATTTACAAGAAAACATACTTAAAAAACATTACCCTCCTCCTTTGGCAGTCGGGTAAAAAAAACAACGAATCATCTATATTTACATGCCATACAAACACTAACACAGCTCTAATTTCGAATTCGAATATCATAACTGTAAAATCAAAAGTTTTGACGACATCACAAAAACACTTCCAAAATTACGGACGGGTTTGATGTTTTTTTTTTCAATTACTTACCTAAGTAGGTAATAGATTAGGTAGGTAAACTGAGGTTTATAGGCGTAAGAAGTCGCTGGCAGAAACTAGTAAATTAAGCTAGAATATTATTACTCTGTTAATACATACTTCAACTCTATCCTCAAGCCTATTTGCTTTGTGCTCATCCAGTAGGTAATGAGTCAGTTTACGATATAAAGTAATCAAACGCAAGGCACGTACTGCGTTGCGGACGTTGCGGTATTAGGTATCGGATCAAACCCGGTTCAAGGTTCTGGCTTTTCCTAATTCCGCGTCCAGTCAAATGCCTTCCTTGTTAACGCGTGCATTGTAATGCAGTTTGACAACTTATACCTAGTTGGAGTATGACTGATCGAAAGTAAAAATGACGAACCCAAAACACAAAAAATGACGAACCCAAAACACAATAAAGGTTGACGGAAAGTTACGTGATGTTACAACACCACATGGTGTCTTATCATGAAATGCATCTTTGAAGTGTTATGTTAGGTATCTACCTACTAAGTACTTGGTGGGCGTTTGTAACCAGAGCGAGCATGACAATAGCAGATCTGTTTGCAGTTAAAATTCCTTCCAGTTACCCAGGTCGCGAACGAAGCAGGAAATTATGAGTTAGTATAGCCATATATACAGGTTACATGTTAGAAGTAATATTCAGGTGATACTGACCCTGATTCACTTGTTTCTAATTACAACACCGCTGCGCTACGTCTTTATCAAATGAGATAAAAACCTGAACTACGGCTGAGCGCTGGTGCGGCTTGCATAAGATACCTAGCTATAGACGCCGTGCCAGCCGGCATACTCCTTTCACCGCACAATCAAAATGCTACATTCAAAATTATTAATCACGCATCAGGTGTGACGTATATATAGGTAACAAACATTTTACGGCCAGTTTTTAGGAATATATTCAATTTTACTCTTCATTTTTTTCGTCGAGTAGTGCGGTGACTAAAGGTAGGTACTAGGTACCTATGTTGTTTTGTTGGTAGGCAGTAGGCACCTAGGTGCGCATCCTTGGCATAATTGAAAGTAAAGTGGCGTTTTACGAAGAATCTAAATAGGAACGGAGGCAAAAATTGCTTTCTTGTTTGTAATTTAGCCTAACCACAAAATCGTTCTGTGATCATAAAACCCTCCACTGCAAGGGAGCTTAAGATTAGCATAGCTATAAATGTTAGTAAAATTATACTTACGAGTAGCTACTCATTTACCCTAACCCAAAGTTTTCGTTCAAGTATTTGGTTTCGCTATGTACAGTCACGTACTTTAATTATTGAGCCATTTAGAGCTCACTTTATACTGGACACTTCATAGCTTAACTATTAAAAAAACAAAATTAGCTCAACTTAAACTAAATGGCTCAACAATTAAAGTCCCTGACCCCGTACCTAACTACTACCTATTTGTTAGAAATTCACTTTCTTCAATGCAGTACTTACCTAATTAACATGGGCAATTAGTCACCATGTGCGATCAATACAAATATCTGGGTAGTACGCGATGCACAATTCAGGGAACATAAGTACCTACCTAGAATGCAACATTCAGCACCGAATAGCCGCTGCGTGGCTAATATGGCGAGAAGTGACTGGTGTTACATTTGACAAAAGAATGCCGGTTTAACTTATGCCCGGTTTACATCCAGCCGAAGTGAGCAGGGAAGTGGGCAGGACGGGTGTAGGTAATAGCGCATTAGGTTTGGTCTACAAGAGCATCATAAGGCCGATTCGCATGTATGGCCTCTGCCATACTACATGAGAATCGGCCTTATGGTCGGCCACGTCTCTACATGGGCGTTAACTCATAAGCATGTCCTTACCATCCAAGTTGCCGAAATGAAGATGTTAAGGTGGATGTGCTGTGCGGCGTTACCTGGCTCGATAAAATCCTCAACGAGTAGGTAACTAGGTACCTACGTAGTTACTGGGCGTCCGTGACATCGCCGATAGGATCCAAGAAAGCCAGCTGTGATGGTATGGTCATGTGCAGAGAAGGCCCCCAAACTATCTTGGTAACTTGGCACTACAACTTTCCGTCTCTGGTGGAAGATCCAGGGGCAGACCCAGAACAAAATGGAAGGATGTAGGTATTGCTAAGAGACATAAGAGAGTGCAATGCAAGTTATCCGAAACCGATGTCGAGGACAGAACGAATATTTTAGGTAGATATAATAATAGGAAGTAGACGAAGGCGAGGAAAGCTGACCCCACCACTACAAAGAATGAGAGAGAGAGAGTAGGTTACTTAACATACCAACCTATAAGTAAAGTTAGGTAGGTAGATAATACGAAGTGGATAAGTAAGACGAGGAAAGCTGACCCCACCACTAGGAAGAGAGACAGAGAGAGAGAGTAGGTTACTTAACATAATGTATACTAATAATAGTAATATGTATGATATGTAATGTAGATCTACATAATTATATTGTTATTTATTGTATACTATTTTTAAATAAAGTATGTTACATTTATAAGTTGTCTTGTAAGTGAAATATGTATTTTTTTTTAGACAATAAAGTTTCTACATATATTAATTTAAGAGGTATATCCTAGAGGTTTTGGTATATCCTATAATCTAGATAGGTATGCGTTTATATTTACGAAATGCAAAGTAAAAAAATATTTCATTCGTTTTTTTTTCAACTAAACCTAGCACACGTCGATGACTTTATCAACTATACAGGAAAATACATAGACGGCATATCAAATACTGCCTACTACGTTGGGTACCTACTATAATTTTTATACTCTTACTAAATTCAAATTAGTAAGTAATTCGTATCCAACGGGTGAGTTACATTATTTAACTACTTTTGGTGATCATCCACCATGAACGTTTCAGCAACTTTCGTCAATGGTAGGAACATGGTAATGAGACTTAAATTGAGCTAACTCTTGTCGACACCTTAGCGTTTTAGGGTTAACTGCGGTATTTCGCAACCCAGCTGACGAAGACTAAGTACTTCCTTTAAATTATTATAAAAAGGACGTCGCACTGTGCAGATCGTCTTTGTTGCACCAGTATCTATGAGACCGTTTACTGCCACCCGTTCTAGTTTATTCCAACTATGATTGCAAGTTCATTGGTTTTAAAAATTCTACAAGCTTGGGTGTTCGTTTCAAGCGTTGTTTCCGAAGATGTTCGAGTGAAGCGTCAAGCCGGGTACGTGTATAATAGGCCGAGCATATCTTTTGATCTGCCTACTCGGACAACGGGGGCACCCACACAAGGCACTCAAGCCCCTAATGTTGACAGGACGCGAGGCGGAGCGCAACAGATGTTTTACGCGTACCCGGCGCCTGCGGGAGGCTCCGTGAACATAGGCTACTCTACTACCGGCTCCACTTCTGGGACTACAGCAACAACGGCTGGAGGATACGGAGGAGTGCAAGCGGGTGCAGGCGGCGGTTACGGAGGGGGCGGTGGTGTCGCAGGGGGAGGCTACGGTGGAGCTGGTGGCGGCGCAGGCGGCGGTTACGGTGGAGGCGGTTACGATGGAGGCGGCGGTGGCGGTTACGGTGGAGGCGGCGGTGGCGGGTACGGTGGAGGTGGCGGTGGTGGCGGAGGAGGCGCCGGCGGCGGAGGGTATTCCTACGACACTCCGATCACTGCATCGCCACAACCTAGCCCAACGCCAACACCAGGCACCGTTTCTACTAACGCGCCAGAGTACTTACCACCTGTTGGAGTTGGAAGTGGTTCAATAGGCGGAAGCACGGGCGGTGGTTACACTAGCCCTACTCCTGGGCCCAGCCCGACTCCGGGGCCGAGCCCAACACCAGGCTCCACGCCTACCGACTCGTATCTTCCGCCCGTTTCATTGACACCCGCCCCACCTCGTCCTTCTCCATCGAGCCCAACGCCGGGCTCCGCGCCTACCGATTCGTATCTCCCGCCCGTTTCGTCGACACCCGCCCCACCTCCTCCTTCTCCATCGAGCCCACCTCCTCCACCACCGCTTCCTCCCGCGCAGGATCCAGGTGCCGGGTATTTCCTACCGAATCCTTCTCCTCCATTCCCGCCTCCAGCCGGCACACCGGTCCCACCACCACCTCCGCCTACCGCTGGATACCTACCTCCCATCTCGTCGCCAGCACCAACTCAAGGAACTGTATCCACCCCAGCTGCAACGTACTTACCGCCAGTATTTAAGAAATAATATACCTACTTACCTATCCATAGAACTTTAAATTGTTTAGCTACCTACCTCTAAATGTCTGTTTATGTTAGCATTTAATTGTGGCTCTGGTATGTACTATTCCTATTTTTGTAATACACTTTGTTATTAGATTTCGTTTTTTTTCTCCACGTAGATGGGACGTAATACGGTATGTACGATATTATAGGATTATGTTATGAGGATCATGGGAGTGGGAGGATCGTGGGAGGAACACAACACAAACGTTTAGTTTTTTTCATTACTCTGTAAATTTCATAGCATTATATTGAATTTAATTGATCTTTTGATAGATAATTAAAAACAATTTGCCTATAGGTTAAACTTCAAAACAATTCAATTTATTTATTTATTTGTTTGAATATAATTTCGAGCTACTGCTGAAGAATTGACAACTAAACGCTGACTGTCAATGAACGTAGAACGTCATAAAAAAATAAGTGAAGATGAAAGTTATTTTTAATTATTTAGTTTAAATAACATATTTGGTTTTCATATTGGTATTAAAATGTCTAGTTTAATTCGACTTGAAGATTGGTTCTTCGGGTACTGTTTTGTTACGCTGTGAACATCGTGTCTATATTTAGAAGCAAAGTTTACATAAATTATGATTTTAATAAAGCAAACAGTACAGTTCTCCCGAATAAGAAGCACGGTGATCACAAGGTATGGCTTATTCTATTGATTGCTTTAAGTGTTATTTGGTCAAGTTTGTACGTTACAGAGACAGGTTTGTACGAAGCAGTTGTTTGCCACTACCGTTGTTCAAGGTTCATGACCTTTCTGTTACCTGTTTTAAACTTTATGCCCGGTTTCCTAAGGTATACTTACTACAACAGCTTTGTACCAAATTACAATTTTTTGTACTGTAATGTAAGTACTTCTTTGATGGTATGTTTATATTATGCATAATTATTTCAGGATTGTAAAAGTGCAAGCTGCCGGTGAGGATGGTTCACCTAGAGATGACGGGGAACCAGCAATGCAGCAGCACTTTAACTATAAATGATCTGCCGAATGAGCTGCTTATATGTATTTTTTCCAAAATTGATTTTGAATCATTGTTAGCGGTGACAAAAGTTTGTATGCGATGGCAGCAACTGTGCTTGACTCCGTGTGTGTGGGACAACACACGCCTCATTGTGTGCATGAAAAACTATGTCAGGATAAGTGAAAACATTGTGCCTTTTGTAGCTAAGTATTTAAAAAATGTTAAATTACAGTATTTCAAGTTGTATTCTCAAGTAAGGGCTTCCCTCATTAGCTACTGTCCTAACTTGACTCGCCTAGAAATTAGCATATCTCAAGTGGATAGTTGTATATTTGATGATCTGCGGCACTGGCCTAATTTGAAATTCTTGAGTTTTCGTAATTCTTTAATAGTACAAAACCCAGAGAATGCAAATGGGAATTTTGTTTACCATTTGCCTTTTGATAAATTAAAATGTCTCGAGACTCTGATTCTGTCCAATTTTGCTCTCACACATGGCAGCCTGTATAGCATGCTGGAGTGCACCAGTTTAGTCAGTATTAATATGGAGAAGATGAAGAATATTCCTGCTGATTTCTTAGAGTCATTGCTGAGAACCAAGCAAGCAACTCTTGAAGCATTGCACATTTATGGAGACACATTGAATGATGATATAGTTCGCTACATATCCAACTGCAAGGCCCTACAGGTCCTCCACGTTATGACCTGCAAAACCCTGTTTGATTCCAGTTTGCTGCACTTATACAAACTTAAGAACTTGCGTTCACTTAAATTGCGACATGGGTATTTTTCAACCACAGCTTTACTGGGGTATTTCACCAATAATGTGTTCCAACACTTGACCTACCTGAGCCTCTCACGATGTCCTCACGTGACCATGCAGGTCGCCCGGGCTATTAAAGCAAGTGCACCAAATCTTGAGGAAATGTCATTTTATTTGTGCCCATTTATAACAGCCCCAGGCTTTAACCGAGAAGAGTTAGAAAATATGTTCAATATACAGCTACTACTTGATTAAATGATTCTCATATTTTAATTACCGTAAAATGGGGCTATTTGGTACAATTTTTTGACTAAAACATCAATAAATCCATGTTTTATGTGTTTATCAAACGTATAATATTTTTAATAGATAAAACGCATAATGCTCCGTCATTCTATGTACTGCACGTGTCTTAATTGTTAACACAGGATGAGTATTATTTTTTTAAAGAGGTGTTCCAAATAACCTCGTGTTTGTGGCTTTTTGGGAATCGACGGGTTTCGAACTGGTTTTAGCTGAATTTTGAAGCTTGTGTTATTTAAAACATAACAAATGCTATTTGGGACGCTTTAGGAACGACCGCCGAAGGTATTAAAAGCAGTGTAACCATATTTTCAACAAAAAAATCGGGACAAAAAAAATCACAAAGTTGTACTAACAAAGTCAAGTTTTATTAAAATCTTTTTTTACCTGTAACACACATTTAAGGAACCGTAGTTACATTTATATTAACCCAAAATGTGCTCTTTAATATAAACATAAAATAAACGTCCATGACAACAGTAAATCAACTACATATTATATATTTAAAAAATTATAACTTCTAAGTCAACTTCTAAGGCAAAAATTATTAAGTCCAAAGTATCAAACGGAAAGCCCCAATCACCTTCACGTACTGAATGAAGGCTTTCTCCTCAGCAGGCGTGAATAGAGTTGGGTCTCCTGCTTTATCTTGTGTATTATTGAACCCCCTACATTTCCGCGATAGCGAGTCTTGGGTAAATTATGTTTCTCGCCAGCTTCTGCCAAAGACATGGCCAGCTGCCACGTCAGCCATAGCATTAGCCAATGCTTCTTGAGTATATGACGTGTAATGTAGGATTGAAATTCGCACCATTATCCTGTTGAAAAAAAAGATGGTCAACCTACCTTTACAGTAAGGGGGATATTTGGTACTAGTAACCAAATAACCCCAAAAGCCGTCTCAAATAGCCTCATTTAAAAAAACCGTTAAAATCTAATTCAAAATAAACGGCTAAAATTATATGATATAGCTTAAAAAACTCCCGACAATATGTACTTTTAGGTATGTATACTAAAAAAAAGCTTACCCCACAGCCAGCCAACATTTGAATAGAAGTAGGACGGTGTTCAATTGCACTGATTTTCCAGCGACGCAATCAAGATTTTTTTTAAGCACTCGTGCTAAGTCCTCGGCGACACTGCGACCACTAACCAACTTCACATTAGACTTACGGTTTCCAGACGAAGATCTACGTTTCTACCATTGCCATGAGAAAAAATATATGGACTCAAAACTTATAATTTTTTTTTTCTAAATAGCCTCGCAGGTCTTAATTAGCCCCATTTTACGGTATTTACAAACTTAGTATAATTTTAATGAATTGTTTTATGTGTCTATTTGATTACTTAAGGATTCAAATTAATGTATTAGGTGTTAGTAAACATAAAGTAAATTTGCCATATAATGGATTTATTTTACTTTTAAAAATAAGTGTATGCATATGATATGTTACTAGAAACATTTCAGATACCTAGTTATTAAATGTGTTTGTGTGCATATTTTCATCTTGCTATTGGAGGATTTTTATCAAATTGACAAGATCTTAATGAATTTAAAGAAATATTGTGAACCAGAGGTTGTGCTTATGACAGTTTAATTACTACAGTGGCCCATAAAAGTAATAAACTTCAGTATTTTACTTATAGACAAGTATTAAAGTAGATAAGATGTCTACATGGTAGAATACAATTAAACTTCGGCTCTTTAATCCATAACCATTATATTGTTTATTATCCGTCTTTTTTCAAAAGCATTGTCAATTATAATAAAAGTGCCTTAAAGACTCAAAGTATTTATTTCATATGTTGAAAGGGTGCTGATTGTATTGACATTGAACCCAACTTTGTCATTATAATAAATTATATGGGTAGGTAAATATTAGTGAAACTATGTTGATTAAATAAACACAATGTGATTTCATAATTTTATCACTTGTTTGTGCTGCTCTACTGTCCATTTACACATAATAAAATGTATTTTCAACAAAATCTTTAATTTATGATCAACCCTAATCAACATGCTAGTATTGCTAAAATAGTAATTAATTTTATTGATTATCACCATTAACAATATCATTATTATCCATTTAAGCCATCTATTGGCCTGATAGTGCATAAAAATTATAAATGCATTGATAAATCTGGTGAATCAATAGTAGTCTCCGACCGAAGATTCGGTTTCGGCCGTAGTTTCGGTTTCAGCCAAGAAACGGCCGAACCTTTCGAAATGGTAGGTACTTCGGGTCACGTTCGGCTAACTTATTACATTTTGTCTTGTAGTAGACCTTCATCATATCAGCCGACAGACGTCCACTGCTGGACATATGCCTCCCCCAAAGAGTGCCACAATGACCGGTCCTGCGCCACCCGCATCCAGCGGACTCCAGCGACCTTTACCAGGTCATCAGTCCACCTTGTGGAGGGCCTACCCACGCTGCGCCTTCCGGTACGTGGTCGCCACTCGAACCTTTCCACCCAATGGCCATCGGTTCTACGTGCAATGCCCCGCCCACTGTCACTTAAATTTAGCGATTCGGAGGGCTATATCGGTTACCTTGGTTCTGCTGTGGATAGCCTCATTTCTGATGCGATCACGCAGAGATACTCCCAGCCAGCATAGCCCTCTCCATTGCCCCTTGGGTGACTTTAAGCCTTCTTATGAGGCCCATAGTAAGCGACCACGTTTCCGTGCGATACGTCATCACTGGCATTACTGGCAACACACGTGTAGTAAACCTTGTTTATTTTATTCAACCTTCACGAGTTTTAGGTGTTACATTGTTAATATGTGTATAAAAGCGGTTTCTGTAATTTTTCCACGATTTTAACGAATCTACAGTTTCGGTTTCGGTCGAAATTGGAGCCAAAGCCGAACCTTCGGTTTCGGCAAAAAAACATGTTTCGGTCGGACACTATCCAATAGGCATCAAAACAAGGACTTATAAAATAAACGATTTATTGATAACTAATAAATATCTGTTAGAGGAAATATTCCAGATTGATTTCTAGCGCGGAGCAGGGGTTGGTGAGCTCGAAGGCAGAGAGCACGGAGGGGTGGAGCACCCCGACGTGGCCGATCACCACGTCGCGGAGGACCACCTCGGCGCAGCGCCCGGGGAAGTACGCGGGCTCTGGGAAACAAAATCATTTCTCACAAACACTATTGTCAAAGTGACAGACAGCGAAAAAGTCGTTCTTATATTAAAATTCTAGAATAAAATTCCAAAACACATTACCGAACTTACTGACTATAAATTCAAATCTGTCGTAAATAAAACAGACACTTATTTCAAAAGCATCATCATATCAGCCAAAAGACGTCCACTGCTGGACATAGGCCTCCCCTAAAGAGTGCCAAAGTGACCGGTCCTGCGCCACCCGCATCCAGCGGACTCCCGCGACATTTACCAAGTCATCAGTCCACCTTGTGGATTTCAAAAGCATATTATAACATAAAGATATTTGGCAGTGATAAAATCCTGCACTTCAAATATATCGCAAAATAAATAGGCTTTGTAACTACTGTACCAATGTATATTTTTTAACACTCTAATACTGAAATGATATATTGTAGTATACTGTTTTGAAAAAATTATACCTCGCCGACGGTTCTTCTCGAGGCAGAGGTTTTCTTTCCGAACGGGTGGTAGTTTATCGACATTCATAGGTGCATGTAATATGCCTAAAGTAAATAACTAGTTTGTTGAACGTTTATGACTACGGCGTATCTATAGATCATTCAATTGAAAAAGACGCGCCTCACTAATACCTACGCTATGGACAATACACAAACTAGTACCTATTAGTATTGTAGTAAATAAAACCAATTTGTACATTAAGGACACCGGGTGTACCCTGTACCCTAATATCCTACCACTCGCGGACGGCGGCGTACCTTGCGCGGGCCGCAGCCAGTAGCCGCGCCGGCCGGGCGCGGCGCGCAGCAGCAGCATGGCGCGGTCCAGCAGCCCGTGCACGAACTGGAAGCCCGCGCTGCGCCCGCAGTGCACCGCGCACAGCCGCTGCTCGTTGCGGGCGCCAGTTTCTGGGGAGGGACAGGTCACTTGAGCCTGCATCACACTGGCGCGGCCTGCGGTGGCGGACCATAGTAAATTTGACAGCTAATGACAAGTTTACTATTATCCGCCGCGGCCAGGCCGCGCCAGTCTGTGAGAGGCCTTAAGGTGTAATTCCGTGCATCGCGGCCAATCGCAGCCGCGCGCGATCGATCGCGTGCGACCGATGCATGCCTCCGATCCCGGGATTTATTACTACTACAACCGGTACAATACCCAAGCTACGGTAGCCTAGTGGTTACGGCATGCGGCGGTCGTAGGTTCGAATCCCAGCTCGTACCGATGAGTTTTTCGGAACTTATGTACGAAATATTTACCGTTAGCTCTTCGGTGAAGGAAAACATCGTGAGGAAACCGGTCTAATCGTTTCACGCAAAATAGGCACGTTGGATGTCGATTTGCGGAAAATGCCCAGTAAAACTAAACTAACTAACCGGTACAATACCGGTAGTAGTAATAAATCCCGGGATTGGAAGCCCTAGACTTGTGGCCGCTCCACATTCGTGCGCGAACACGCGAAAACTATGCACGAACGCGAGAATATGGAGCCGATTCGCATATTTTTCGCGGGTTAGCGCCTTGTTGTTGGATTCAATTCACTAACCACAGTGGGTTGCGCGTCTCGACCGCGCAATTAACAGATAAAACACTTGCCGCGATTCGCGCAATGTCGTGGCCGGGCCGTTACACCTTTAATATTGTCTTCATCTCAGTTGGATAAAACCTTGTTATTTGTTATGAACTGGAACTTGGATCCACGTTCAAATGATTCCAAGCGATCTTTTTCATTTTCCCGTAGACTGTAAAACGCAATTTTGTTTGACCGTGGATACACGTTCTGGTAGTATAATGGGATTCCGTTGGTCCTGGCGTACCAAAGGTTAACCCTAAATATCAATATCATTCATATTTGTTGGCCATAATAGGTTGTTTTAAATAGGGCATAGATAGTTGTTTTAAACGTCAATATCATTTAGTTTGCGCTCAAATGTAGGTAAATGATTTTTTAGGGATCCGTAGCCAAAATGGCAAAAACGGAACCCTTATAGTTTCGTCATGTCCGTCTGTCCGTCTGTCCGTCTGTCCGTATGTCACAGGCATTTTACTCGAAAACTATAAGGTGTATTTGAACACAATTTTGAGGATAGGTGTATTTTGTTAGCCGCTACATAGTTTTGTAATGAAAATGACAAAAAAAAAATTTTTAGGGGTGCACTCCATACATAAAACAAAAAGTCATTTTTTTTTTTCATTGTGACCCCTCGTGTGGCACATCAATCGATAGGCCTTTCAAAATAAATATAAGGTTTCTTTAAGTGAATAGGGTCGGAGATAATCGCCCCGAAAGTCACTAAAATTCTGTCCCCCCCCCTCTAATTTTTGAACGGTGTATTTTAAAAATATGGAAAAAATCATGGACGTAGGGCTTATTAATTTAATTCACCGAAAATTGTTTTGAACAAGATCGGTTCAGAGGTTTTCGAGATATTGCTGAAAAACTGCCTTCCTCAAAGAAAAGGACGTAAGTGCCGTAAAATTTCTGTGACGATACGACCTTTTTAATAGGCACGGAACCCTTCGTTTGGTGTGGTCCGACACGCACTTGGCCGGTTTTTTTTATAAATTTGCATGTGCTAAACTATGTAAAAAAAGAAGTGTGTAAGACTTTCGGTAATAAATAACTCACCAGCAGGATGAGCGCTGTAGGACCACGTCGCTACCACTTGGGATTCCAGAGTTTCGAGAAGTTATCGACGTTAACTCACCAGCACTCGTAACCCGTCTCGTTGCTCTTGCTAATCTCGAACGGCAACTTCTTGTTGGCAACCAGTGTCTTGAGTATGCCGGTAGTTATCGAGTACAGACCACCTGGAATTCCCAAGGTGTTTTGGTTCGAGATGTGGACGGCATTGTGCCACAACTCACCAGCACTGGCATCCTGCAGGACAACATCGCTGATCTCGAATAGTTTGAGCGGGAGCGGCATCTTCTTGTTGGCGGCCAGTGTCTTCAGCAGA
The DNA here is from genome assembly GCA_932294315.1 of Epinotia nisella. Taxonomy (NCBI): domain Eukaryota; kingdom Metazoa; phylum Arthropoda; class Insecta; order Lepidoptera; family Tortricidae; genus Epinotia; species Epinotia nisella. The sequence continues at coordinate 27,719,268 of OW028675.1, read as the reverse complement.
CCTGGCAAGAGGCGCGTGCGGACCACCTGGAACTCCAGGGTCTTTGGGTTCGAGATGTGGACGGCCGGCGTCTGCTCGATGGGGACGCCTAGCTTTGTAGATATGTCCTCACGGGAACACTGGAAGAGAGTGATGGTTTACTTATTAGGTGAGCATATTCATTATTTTTGTCGCTCTTCAGATCGCTCTTCAGCGATAAGACCCCCTGTTGTCTACCTCTACCTACATGTTATTGTATTGTTTCTCTCTGTAACTGCTTTGTTTGTGTGAGGTGTGCAATAAAGAGTATCTGTATTGTATTGTATAGATGTAAAGTTATGCTACATTTAAACGCCAGCAACGGCTTGGCAAGCACCCGCAAAGTCCAAGCCTTTACAAACACTTGCTGCCATTTACACGCTTGCGAGTGTGTTAGTAAATATTTAAATAATAAATATTAGGGGACAATCTTACACAAATCGAACTAGCCCTATAGTAAGCTCAATAAGTCTTGTGTTATAGGTACTAGACGACGATATATATAATAGATTTAAATACTTAAATACATGGAACACATCCAAGACTTAGAAACAAATATCCATGCTCATCACATAAATATTTGTCCTTACCGGGATTCGAACCCAGGACCTTCAGCTTCGTAGGCAGCGTCACTACCCACTAGGCTATCCGGTCGTCAAAAGGTCGTTAGTGTGTTCGAAGATGTGACGGCTATTACGTTTGGCTGGATAAAGTTGGGATTATTCCCACCTGTTACCACCAATTTGTTACCAGGGGAATTCTTTTCCCATCTTTTACCACTAAAGAGTCGTGCACACAAGCGGAGCGGGCCGCGTGATGTTGTTGTACCTGACGACACATGCTAACATTACATAAAAGCGTGAAGGTGAGCGCCTCGGTGTACCCTGCGTGCCCGCACTCTCGGCGCAGCTGCTCGGCCAGCTTGTTGTGCGCGCTCTGGCCGCCCGCCGTGCACACGAGCGGAGCGCGCCGCGTGATGTTGTTGTACCTGACGACACATGCTAACATTACATACCAGCGTGAAGGTGAGCGCCTCGGTGTACCCTGCGTGCCCGCACTCTCGGCGCAGCTGCTCGGCCAGCTTGTTGTGCGCGCTCTGGCCGCCCGCCGTGCACACGAGCGGAGCGCGCCGCGTGATGTTGTTGTACCTGACGACACATGCTAACATTACATACCAGCGTGAAGGTGAGCGCCTCGGTGTACCCTGCGTGCCCGCACTCTCGGCGCAGCTGCTCGGCCAGCTTGTTGTGCGCGCTCTGGCCGCCCGCCGTGCACACGAGCGGAGCGCGCCGCGTGATGTTGTTGTACCTGACGACACATGCTAACATTACATACCAGCGTGAAGGTGAGCGCCTCGGTGTACCCTGCGTGCGCGCACTCTCGGCGCAGCTGCTCGACCAGCTTGTTGTGCGCGCTCTGGCCGCCCGCCGTGCACACGAGCGGAGCGCGCCGCGTGATGTTGTTGTACCTGACGACACATGCTAACATTACATAACAGCGTGAAGGTGAGCGCCTCGGTGTACCCTGCGTGCGCGCACTCTCGGCGCAGCTGCTCGGCCAGCTTGTTGTGCGCGCTCTGGCCGCCCGCCGTGCACACGAGCGGAGCGCGCCGCGTGATGTTGTTGTACCTGACGACACATGCTAACATTACATACCAGCGTGAAGGTGAGCGCCTCGGTGTACCCTGCGTGCGCGCACTCTCGGCGCAGCTGCTCGGCCAGCTTGTTGTGCGCGCTCTGGCCGCCCGCCGTGCATACGAGCGGAGCGCGCCGCGTGATGTTGTTGTACCTGACGACACATGCTAACATTACATACCAGCGTGAAGGTGAGCGCCTCGGTGTACCCTGCGTGCGCGCACTCTCGGCGCAGCTGCTCGGCCAGCTTGTTGTGCGCGCTCTGGCCGCCCGCCGTGCACACGAGCGGAGCGCGCCGCGTGATGTTGTTGTACCTGACGACACATGCTAACATTACATACCAGCGTGAAGGTGAGCGCCTCGGTGTACCCTGCGTGCGCGCACTCTCGGCGCAGCTGCTCGGCCAGCTTGTTGTGCGCGCTCTGGCCGCCCGCCGTGCACACGAGCGGAGCGCGCCGCGTGATGTTGTTGTACCTGACGACACATGCTAACATTACATACCAGCGTGAAGGTGAGCGCCTCGGTGTACCCTGCGTGCGCGCACTCTCGGCGCAGCTGCTCGGCCAGCTTGTTGTGCGCGCTCTGGCCGCCCGCCGTGCACACGAGCGGAGCGCGCCGCGTGATGTTGTTGTACCTGACGACACATACTAACATTACATACCAGCGTGAAGGTGAGCGCCTCGGTGTACCCTGCGTGCGCGCACTCTCGGCGCAGCTGCTCGGCCAGCTTGTTGTGCGCGCTCTGGCCGCCCGCCGTGCACACGAGCGGAGCGCGCCGCGTGATGTTGTTGTACCTGACGACACATGCTAACATTACATACCAGCGTGAAGGTGAGCGCCTCGGTGTACCCTGCGTGCGCGCACTCTCGGCGCAGCTGCTCGGCCAGCTTGTTGTGCGCGCTCTGGCCGCCCGCCGTGCACACGAGCGGAGCGCGCCGCGTGATGTTGTTGTACCTGACGACACATGCTAACATTACATACCAGCGTGAAGGTATGTAATGAATAAGTTTGGCGCAAGTCGAGCTAGCGAATGATTGTAAGATTGAACCATGAGCGAAGCTATTGGTTCAAATGTACAATCCTGAGCATAGCGAGGCTTTCAAGGTACGAGACGCCAAACAACTTTGCTGCCGAGCGAAACACACAACTTTCACCTCACCACCGTGAGGAAAATAGTAAATGTAATGAAAGTCAATGTTTAAATCTCATCAAAATCAAAGTATTTAATAATTATTCATTGCAACAAACATTTTTGCATCTTTAAATAGTCTCCACGCTTACATTATATTTAGTACATTGTTTAACGAGGGGCGTAAGTGGAAATATGCCAACGAGAGTCTGTCAGAAGCCCGACGCCGAAGCGATGGCGATGTCCTCGTAGAGGTCGCAGGCGTGGATGACGTCGTGTCGCGAGGGCGGCACGCTGACGCGCAGCAGCCCCCGCTCCGGCTCGTGCCGCGTCGGCAGACACATGCGCGACAGCAGCGCCGCGAGCCTGTCGCCGCTCTCGCTGCAAACATGATCGTGCTGGTGCCGTTACCCGTAAGCGATGGCGATGTCCTCGTAGAGGTCGCAGGCGTGGATGACGTCGTGTCGCGAGGGCGGCACGCTGACGCGCAGCAGCCCCCGCTCCGGCTCGTGCCGCGTCGGCAGACACATGCGCGACAGCAGCGCCGCGAGCCTGTCGCCGCTCTCGCTGCAAACATGATCGTGCTGGTGCCGTTACCCGTAAGCGATGGCGATGTCCTCGTAGAGGTCGCAGGCGTGGATGACGTCGTGTCGCGAGGGCGGCACGCTGACGCGCAGCAGCCCCCGCTCCGGCTCGTGCCGCGTCGGCAGACACATGCGCGACAGCAGCGCCGCGAGCCTGTCGCCGCTCTCGCTGCAAACATGATCGTGCTGGTGCCGTTACCCGTAAGCGATGGCGATGTCCTCGTAGAGGTCGCAGGCGTGGATGACGTCGTGTCGCGAGGGCGGCACGCTGACGCGCAGCAGCCCCCGCTCCGGCTCGTGCCGCGTCGGCAGACACATGCGCGACAGCAGCGCCGCGAGCCTGTCGCCGCTCTCGCTGCAAACATGATCGTGCTGGTGCCGTTACCCGTAAGCGATGGCGATGTCCTCGTAGAGGTCGCAGGCGTGGATGACGTCGTGTCGCGAGGGCGGCACGCTGACGCGCAGCAGCCCCCGCTCCGGCTCGTGCCGCGTCGGCAGACACATGCGCGACAGCAGCGCCGCGAGCCTGTCGCCGCTCTCGCTGCAAACATGATCGTGCTGGTGCCGTTACCCGTAAGCGATGGCGATGTCCTCGTAGAGGTCGCAGGCGTGGATGACGTCGTGTCGCGAGGGCGGCACGCTGACGCGCAGCAGCCCCCGCTCCGGCTCGTGCCGCGTCGGCAGACACATGCGCGACAGCAGCGCCGCGAGCCTGTCGCCGCTCTCGCTGCAAACATGATCGTGCTGGTGCCGTTACCCGTAAGCGATGGCGATGTCCTCGTAGAGGTCGCAGGCGTGGATGACGTCGTGTCGCGAGGGCGGCACGCTGACGCGCAGCAGCCCCCGCTCCGGCTCGTGCCGCGTCGGCAGACACATGCGCGACAGCAGCGCCGCGAGCCTGTCGCCGCTCTCGCTGCAAACATGATCGTGCTGGTGCCGTTACCCGTAAGCGATGGCGATGTCCTCGTAGAGGTCGCAGGCGTGGATGACGTCTTGTCGCGAGGGCGGCACGCTGACGCGCAGCAGCCCCCGCTCCGGCTCGTGCCGCGTCGGCAGACACATGCGCGACAGCAGCGCCGCGAGCCTGTCGCCGCTCTCGCTGCAAACATGATCGTGCTGGTGCCGTTACCCGTAAGCGATGGCGATGTCCTCGTAGAGGTCGCAGGCGTGGATGACGTCGTGTCGCGAGGGCGGCACGCTGACGCGCAGCAGCCCCCGCTCCGGCTCGTGCCGCGTCGGCAGACACATGCGCGACAGCAGCGCCGCGAGCCTGTCGCCGCTCTCGCTGCAAACATGATCGTGCTGGTGCCGTTACCCGTAAGCGATGGCGATGTCCTCGTAGAGGTCGCAGGCGTGGATGACGTCGTGTCGCGAGGGCGGCACGCTGACGCGCAGCAGCCCCCGCTCCGGCTCGTGCCGCGTCGGCAGACACATGCGCGACAGCAGCGCCGCGAGCCTGTCGCCGCTCTCGCTGCAAACATGATCGTGCTGGTGCCGTTACCCGTAAGCGATGGCGATGTCCTCGTAGAGGTCGCAGGCGTGGATGACGTCGTGTCGCGAGGGCGGCACGCTGACGCGCAGCAGCCCCCGCTCCGGCTCGTGCCGCGTCGGCAGACACATGCGCGACAGCAGCGCCGCGAGCCTGTCGCCGCTCTCGCTGCAAACATGATCGTGCTGGTGCCGTTACCCGTAAGCGATGGCGATGTCCTCGTAGAGGTCGCAGGCGTGGATGACGTCGTGTCGCGAGGGCGGCACGCTGACGCGCAGCAGCCCCCGCTCCGGCTCGTGCCGCGTCGGCAGACACATGCGCGACAGCAGCGCCGCGAGCCTGTCGCCGCTCTCGCTGCAAACATGATCGTGCTGGTGCCGTTACCCGTAAGCGATGGCGATGTCCTCGTAGAGGTCGCAGGCGTGGATGACGTCGTGTCGCGAGGGCGGCACGCTGACGCGCAGCAGCCCCCGCTCCGGCTCGTGCCGCGTCGGCAGACACATGCGCGACAGCAGCGCCGCGAGCCTGTCGCCGCTCTCGCTGCAAACATGATCGTGCTGGTGCCGTTACCCGTAAGCGATGGCGATGTCCTCGTAGAGGTCGCAGGCGTGGATGACGTCGTGTCGCGAGGGCGGCACGCTGACGCGCAGCAGCCCCCGCTCCGGCTCGTGCCGCGTCGGCAGACACATGCGCGACAGCAGCGCCGCGAGCCTGTCGCCGCTCTCGCTGCAAACATGATCGTGCTGGTGCCGTTACCCGTAAGCGATGGCGATGTCCTCGTAGAGGTCGCAGGCGTGGATGACGTCGTGTCGCGAGGGCGGCACGCTGACGCGCAGCAGCCCCCGCTCCGGCTCGTGCCGCGTCGGCAGACACATGCGCGACAGCAGCGCCGCGAGCCTGTCGCCGCTCTCGCTGCAAACATGATCGTGCTGGTGCCGTTACCCGTAAGCGATGGCGATGTCCTCGTAGAGGTCGCAGGCGTGGATGACGTCGTGTCGCGAGGGCGGCACGCTGACGCGCAGCAGCCCCCGCTCCGGCTCGTGCCGCGTCGGCAGACACATGCGCGACAGCAGCGCCGCGAGCCTGTCGCCGCTCTCGCTGCAAACATGATCGTGCTGGTGCCGTTACCCGTAAGCGATGGCGATGTCCTCGTAGAGGTCGCAGGCGTGGATGACGTCGTGTCGCGAGGGCGGCACGCTGACGCGCAGCAGCCCCCGCTCCGGCTCGTGCCGCGTCGGCAGACACATGCGCGACAGCAGCGCCGCGAGCCTGTCGCCGCTCTCGCTGCAAACATGATCGTGCTGGTGCCGTTACCCGTAAGCGATGGCGATGTCCTCGTAGAGGTCGCAGGCGTGGATGACGTCGTGTCGCGAGGGCGGCACGCTGACGCGCAGCAGCCCCCGCTCCGGCTCGTGCCGCGTCGGCAGACACATGCGCGACAGCAGCGCCGCGAGCCTGTCGCCGCTCTCGCTGCAAACATGATCGTGCTGGTGCCGTTACCCGTAAGCGATGGCGATGTCCTCGTAGAGGTCGCAGGCGTGGATGACGTCGTGTCGCGAGGGCGGCACGCTGACGCGCAGCAGCCCCCGCTCCGGCTCGTGCCGCGTCGGCAGACACATGCGCGACAGCAGCGCCGCGAGCCTGTCGCCGCTCTCGCTGCAAACATGATCGTGCTGGTGCCGTTACCCGTAAGCGATGGCGATGTCCTCGTAGAGGTCGCAGGCGTGGATGACGTCGTGTCGCGAGGGCGGCACGCTGACGCGCAGCAGCCCCCGCTCCGGCTCGTGCCGCGTCGGCAGACACATGCGCGACAGCAGCGCCGCGAGCCTGTCGCCGCTCTCGCTGCAAACATGATCGTGCTGGTGCCGTTACCCGTAAGCGATGGCGATGTCCTCGTAGAGGTCGCAGGCGTGGATGACGTCGTGTCGCGAGGGCGGCACGCTGACGCGCAGCAGCCCCCGCTCCGGCTCGTGCCGCGTCGGCAGACACATGCGCGACAGCAGCGCCGCGAGCCTGTCGCCGCTCTCGCTGCAAACATGATCGTGCTGGTGCCGTTACCCGTAAGCGATGGCGATGTCCTCGTAGAGGTCGCAGGCGTGGATGACGTCGTGTCGCGAGGGCGGCACGCTGACGCGCAGCAGCCCCCGCTCCGGCTCGTGCCGCGTCGGCAGACACATGCGCGACAGCAGCGCCGCGAGCCTGTCGCCGCTCTCGCTGCAAACATGATCGTGCTGGTGCCGTTACCCGTAAGCGATGGCGATGTCCTCGTAGAGGTCGCAGGCGTGGATGACGTCGTGTCGCGAGGGCGGCACGCTGACGCGCAGCAGCCCCCGCTCCGGCTCGTGCCGCGTCGGCAGACACATGCGCGACAGCAGCGCCGCGAGCCTGTCGCCGCTCTCGCTGCAAACATGATCGTGCTGGTGCCGTTACCCGTAAGCGATGGCGATGTCCTCGTAGAGGTCGCAGGCGTGGATGACGTCGTGTCGCGAGGGCGGCACGCTGACGCGCAGCAGCCCCCGCTCCGGCTCGTGCCGCGTCGGCAGACACATGCGCGACAGCAGCGCCGCGAGCCTGTCGCCGCTCTCGCTGCAAACATGATCGTGCTGGTGCCGTTACCCGTAAGCGATGGCGATGTCCTCGTAGAGGTCGCAGGCGTGGATGACGTCGTGTCGCGAGGGCGGCACGCTGACGCGCAGCAGCCCCCGCTCCGGCTCGTGCCGCGTCGGCAGACACATGCGCGACAGCAGCGCCGCGAGCCTGTCGCCGCTCTCGCTGCAAACATGATCGTGCTGGTGCCGTTACCCGTAAGCGATGGCGATGTCCTCGTAGAGGTCGCAGGCGTGGATGACGTCGTGTCGCGAGGGCGGCACGCTGACGCGCAGCAGCCCCCGCTCCGGCTCGTGCCGCGTCGGCAGACACATGCGCGACAGCAGCGCCGCGAGCCTGTCGCCGCTCTCGCTGCAAACATGATCGTGCTGGTGCCGTTACCCGTAAGCGATGGCGATGTCCTCGTAGAGGTCGCAGGCGTGGATGACGTCGTGTCGCGAGGGCGGCACGCTGACGCGCAGCAGCCCCCGCTCCGGCTCGTGCCGCGTCGGCAGACACATGCGCGACAGCAGCGCCGCGAGCCTGTCGCCGCTCTCGCTGCAAACATGATCGTGCTGGTGCCGTTACCCGTAAGCGATGGCGATGTCCTCGTAGAGGTCGCAGGCGTGGATGACGTCGTGTCGCGAGGGCGGCACGCTGACGCGCAGCAGCCCCCGCTCCGGCTCGTGCCGCGTCGGCAGACACATGCGCGACAGCAGCGCCGCGAGCCTGTCGCCGCTCTCGCTGCAAACATGATCGTGCTGGTGCCGTTACCCGTAAGCGATGGCGATGTCCTCGTAGAGGTCGCAGGCGTGGATGACGTCGTGTCGCGAGGGCGGCACGCTGACGCGCAGCAGCCCCCGCTCCGGCTCGTGCCGCGTCGGCAGACACATGCGCGACAGCAGCGCCGCGAGCCTGTCGCCGCTCTCGCTGCAAACATGATCGTGCTGGTGCCGTTACCCGTAAGCGATGGCGATGTCCTCGTAGAGGTCGCAGGCGTGGATGACGTCGTGTCGCGAGGGCGGCACGCTGACGCGCAGCAGCCCCCGCTCCGGCTCGTGCCGCGTCGGCAGACACATGCGCGACAGCAGCGCCGCGAGCCTGTCGCCGCTCTCGCTGCAAACATGATAACAATAAGCTTTCTGAAACATGCTCGGAAAGCATCGCATTTTGTTTGCAAAACGAACAAGAAACAAGTGCCATATTTTCATCCCCAAAATTTAAAAAGTGCAATCTGGTCCCTGCCTAGGAGTATAATAATTAATAATCCATACAAAACCCATTATTTCCCGCTGGTTTTCATGGTGATATATTTTTTTTTCAGAAGATGTAATTAAAAAGTTAAAAACCATAAGAATATTCATTTTCTCAAACATGCAATGAAATGTCGTCCTTGCGTGCGTTATAACAGGCTTCAAAGTATCACGTTTCGGGCGGAACTACTCGAGAGAACTGGTAAGCAATTTCATACAAAATTGAAGGCGTTAATATGGCGTCTGTGTTCATCTACAGGCTAAACAGCTGAATTATTATTTTTTATTTTTTCTAGTGGCAGAATGGTTATTGTATATGGAAAAATGTAAAAGATACGAAGTGAAAGTATATACCGCCCTTGAAAGAAGTCGTAGAAAGAATGCTTTTAGCTCAATCAATGTAAAAGTATCACCGCGTAGGTATGTCACAATATGTTTTTCACTTCACGTGCTCGCAAAGTGTGTCATATTAGGATTATTAGGCTTAGCAAGCGGGGCTAAAGTAGTACATTTAGCCCCTAGGGAAAATATGTTTACATATTTATGATTTTTAAAACATTTAATTTGACCAATTAATTAAATTACACTTCACTGGATTAAATCCACCAATCGCAACCTTTTCAAAGAACATTTGTATTGACTATCAACTAACCAGATTACAGCTAATATTAAAAACAACCATTCAGAAAACAGAATTAATTTCAAATATCAGGTATTTTTTAATCCCTAATTCACAATAATTAAAAAAAAAAAACGCCTCTGGCCGTCAACGAAGCGCCTGTAGACGGTCAGGCGGCCAAAACGCGGTGATTAAATACTGATGATCCACCATAGCTGTCTCTATCTATAACATGCAATGAGAAAGAGACGTGAAAGCGCGTGGATCGCGTGATAATACTTCGCCGTGTATTGGACGCCGCAGAGGCATTTATTCGTGGTGTCAATATTTTGTATTTGTGTTAAAAAAAGTATGCCACCAAATTGAATAATCTTTTCGCCGTGGAATTTATTATTGATTGTGGATGGATAATCTTTGTTTTTACTATTTTCTCGCAGTCAAAGTGAAAAGTAGAGTTTATAACGCTGGGCTAAAAGCCATATTACCCCTCGAACAATTTTCCCTCACTTCGCTCGGGAAAATAACCATCTCGTGGTAATATGGCTTATTTTAGCCCCTTGTCATACACATGCTATAAACCCGCTAAAATGCGTTTAGAAACAGGCAGTAATGACCAGCTTTATATCAATAAGATTTATAAAAATAACTAACTTGTCTTTGGCCGTAGGTTATTTTGTACATATTTTCATTAAGATATTGATAAAGTGACTTGATTTTCAAATTTCGAAGCGTGGCCCAGAGGCCTTCGATACTGTTCGATGGAAATCTAGTTGGTCATGATTTGAAATCTAGCCGGCCATGGCGGTGCAATGGCGGTTATTCTAATGGTTCCCGGACACATCATTGAGGATTTATGATGGGTGTAGGTAGATAAAGTAGTGTATGCACTGCACTGTACATAATTAGGCCTTAAAACATTGTGTGCATTATAGGTGGTTTAAGGCCTCTCATTATGTACAGTCACATTATATTTGTATTTGTTATTTGTATATATGTATGTTTATATATAGAGGTATTTATGTACGATTATTTTTATATTTGATCAATAATAATCTCTGCACCACCTACTGCATAATCTAGTTTTATCTCTTTCTCCGATACCTTAGTCTGGAAGAGATCGCTCTTCAGCGATAAGATCGCCTGTTGTCTACCTCTACCTACATGTTATTGTATTGTTTCTCTCTGTAACCGCTTTGTTTGTGTGAGGTGTGCAATAAAAAGTATTTGTATTGTATTGTATAAACTACTATTATGTAATGCCTTGGTATCATTTCCTCACATGTTTGAGAAAAGCACTATATTTACCTTGGCGGATACAGGGATTGCCTAACTCGTCTCTTGGCAGGCCGAGGCTTTATGAATTTCGAAAAAGTGACGCGACTAATAAATTATATATAATTAACGAACCTGCTCACCAAATTTCTCGAAAATCGGTTGAGAATTGCGACCTGTAGAGAAGAACAGCCGGACAGACAAATCGCTCGTTCGATTACAATAATTTGACTGACCTGATACCTATGTAGTTGTTGGCCTTGTCGACGTGGATGGTCTCCTGTCGCTGCGCCATCTTCGGGTACAGCTCGTAAGTGCCGTCGGGCGCGTACACCTTGCACTGTTGCACCTCGTAGTTGCAGTACGGGGCGAACATGCACACTAGGGTGTCTAGCACCACCTTTGCCTGGAAAATACGGGTTACAATATTATTTTCACATCTCAAGCCTGCGAAGTTCGTATTTGTGCTGGATGTATGCTGCACAAAATGCCACTTTTATGATCTAGTTCATAAAGTACAATTGTTTTACTAAGACTAAGATAATCGGGCCTAACAGGCACATGCACAATAAACCTTCGTAGAATAAACTTGCCATTCTAATTCATTTGCTTTGAATACATTTCACATCCGTGTTTTCTATTACCTACTAAATTAATAAAACCAGATAAAATAGAAGTCAATTATTATTTTAAAAAGTATCGAACCATAAAATTACATAACTATCCACTCTCGCCGGTGGCTCGGCTGGCAATATAAACGTCTCGGGTGAAATGGCTCGCTTTATGCACTTGTAGTACAATCTACTATTTAGAATACTCTTTCGCCTGCAAGTTCACCCTCGAGGAATCTTCAGCGATCTCTATGTATAGAAAAGAAAAAGAAAGAAAAGAAAAGAAGACATTTATTCACTACACAAAAGACACACAGAGACAAAGGAGTAGACATACATGATAATTGACACATATTGTGTGTCTTCGCGGCAGTGAAACGGTATGTCGCTCGGATAAATCATAAAATGGCAGTCATTGCGCAATTGCGGTGCGAAGGAAACTTTTAATCTTTCTTATTATTTATTACGTTTATCATCTGACAATTTGTTGCGACGAATGTGTCTGCGAGATACACGGATCTTTAATCAAACGCGACGTCCTTACTCCTGATTTCTATATTGCAAAGGGGGTAACCGGTCAATACGTCTTTCGTTCGTTCTGCAACTATCACAAGTACAGGCCCCGTAGCATGGTTGGCCTTGTCACGCGATAGGTGATAGGATAGAGCGTGCGTCACTGGCTGACACCGTTCGATAGAACGAGACGACGCTGTTATCTTGTCACTTGTCGCGTGATAAGGCCAACCATGCTACGGCTCCTGAACACTTTAGTGTTTTGTGATCACAATACATGTTGGGGTAGCCAGCATAAAGCATTCGACCCCGACTAGAGTGCTAGTAAGTGAGACAGTGCTAGAGGAACGAACGAATACTTTATATCGGACATAAACGCGAACGTGCTAGCTGAGCTGATCTGATAGGCCTGGTGGTTAAAGCTACCTTAGTCAAGAACGTGGTGGTATACTCGATGAACACGTTCCTCGTGTGGAGTGTGATCTTGGAGTTGTCCCCGTCGATGATGGGCGGCATGGACAGCACCACGCCGCGCTTGTCCTTGATCACCGGGTACACGGGGCTGTCGCGGATGATGCCCAGGTACTGCTTCAGTTACCTTAGTCAAGTCCGTGGCGGTGCACTCTATGAACACGTTGTTGGTGTCGAGCGTGATCTTGGAGTGGTCCCCGTTGATGATGGGCGGCATGGACAGCACCACGCCGCGCTTGTCCTTGATCACCGGGTACACGGGGCTGTCGCGGATGATGCCCAGGTACTGCTTCAGTTACCTTAGTCAAGTCCGTGGCGGTGCACTCTATGAACACGTTGTTGGTGTCGAGCGTGATCTTGGAGTGGTCCCCGTTGATGATGGGCGGCATGGACAGCACCACGCCGCGCTTGTCCTTGATCACCGGGTACACGGGGCTGTCGCGGATGATGCCCAGGTACTGCTTCAGTTACCTTAGTCAAGTCCGTGGCGGTGCACTCTATGAACACGTTGTTGGTGTCGAGCGTGATCTTGGAGTGGTCCCCGTTGATGATGGGCGGCATGGACAGCACCACGCCGCGCTTGTCCTTGATCACCGGGTACACGGGGCTGTCGCGGATGATGCCCAGGTACTGCTTCAGTTACCTTAGTCAAGTCCGTGGCGGTGCACTCTATGAACACGTTGTTGGTGTCGAGCGTGATCTTGGAGTGGTCCCCGTTGATGATGGGCGGCATGGACAGCACCACGCCGCGCTTGTCCTTGATCACCGGGTACACGGGGCTGTCGCGGATGATGCCCAGGTACTGCTTCAGTTACCTTAGTCAAGTCCGTGGCGGTGCACTCTATGAACACGTTGTTGGTGTCGAGCGTGATCTTGGAGTGGTCCCCGTTGATGATGGGCGGCATGGACAGCACCACGCCGCGCTTGTCCTTGATCACCGGGTACACGGGGCTGTCGCGGATGATGCCCAGGTACTGCTTCAGTTACCTTAGTCAAGTCCGTGGCGGTGCACTCTATGAACACGTTGTTGGTGTCGAGCGTGATCTTGGAGTGGTCCCCGTTGATGATGGGCGGCATGGACAGCACCACGCCGCGCTTGTCCTTGATCACCGGGTACACGGGGCTGTCGCGGATGATGCCCAGGTACTGCTTCAGTTACCTTAGTCAAGTCCGTGGCGGTGCACTCTATGAACACGTTGTTGGTGTCGAGCGTGATCTTGGAGTGGTCCCCGTTGATGATGGGCGGCATGGACAGCACCACGCCGCGCTTGTCCTTGATCACCGGGTACACGGGGCTGTCGCGGATGATGCCCAGGTACTGCTTCAGTTACCTTAGTCAAGTCCGTGGCGGTGCACTCTATGAACACGTTGTTGGTGTCGAGCGTGATCTTGGAGTGGTCCCCGTTGATGATGGGCGGCATGGACAGCACCACGCCGCGCTTGTCCTTGATCACCGGGTACACGGGGCTGTCGCGGATGATGCCCAGGTACTGCTTCAGTTACCTTAGTCAAGTCCGTGGCGGTGCACTCTATGAACACGTTGTTGGTGTCGAGCGTGATCTTGGAGTGGTCCCCGTTGATGATGGGCGGCATGGACAGCACCACGCCGCGCTTGTCCTTGATCACCGGGTACACGGGGCTGTCGCGGATGATGCCCAGGTACTGCTTCAGTTACCTTAGTCAAGTCCGTGGCGGTGCACTCTATGAACACGTTGTTGGTGTCGAGCGTGATCTTGGAGTGGTCCCCGTTGATGATGGGCGGCATGGACAGCACCACGCCGCGCTTGTCCTTGATCACCGGGTACACGGGGCTGTCGCGGATGATGCCCAGGTACTGCTTCAGTTACCTTAGTCAAGTCCGTGGCGGTGCACTCTATGAACACGTTGTTGGTGTCGAGCGTGATCTTGGAGTGGTCCCCGTTGATGATGGGCGGCATGGACAGCACCACGCCGCGCTTGTCCTTGATCACCGGGTACACGGGGCTGTCGCGGATGATGCCCAGGTACTGCTTCAGTTGCGCGTGGCTCTGGAAGTCAAATATTTATTATTAGTATTTTTAATTCTACGAATTCAATAAGCTTGCGACACCAGAAAAATCACGATGAAGCGGCCTGCATTTTATTGATTTCTGGTTTCGTTTGTTGCCATCTAGAGATAAATGCAGGTCCCACACTCTCAACACAGCGCATCCTCGGGAGTTCCGGCGACCTGTGAGTAAGGTAACCAGGAAGACAACACCAAGTACTCACCAAGCAAGAGTGGTATTAAACTCTCAACACAGCGCATCCTCGGGAGCTCCGGCGACCTGCGAGTAAGGTAACCAGGAAGAGAACACCAAATACCCACCAAGCAAGAGTGGTATTAAATGTAGGTCCCACACTCTCAACACAGCGTATCTTTAGGAGCTCCGGCGACCTGCGAGTAAGGTAACCGGGAAGACAACGCCAAATACGCACAAAGCAAGAGTGGTATTAAATGTAGGTCCCACATTCTCAACACAGTGCATCCTCGGGAGCTCCGGCGATCTGTGAGTAAGGTAACCAGGAAGACAACACCAAATACCCACAAAGCAAGAGTGGTATTAAATGTAGGTCCCACACTCTCAACACAGCACATCCTCGGGAGCTCCGGCGACCTGCGAGTAAGGTAACCAGGAAGACTACACCAAATACGCACAAAGCAAGAGTGGTATTAAATGTAGGTCCCACATTCTCAACACAGCGCATCCTCGGGAGCTCCGGCGATCTGTGAGTAAGGTAACCAGGAAGACAACACCAAATACCCACAAAGCAAGAGTGGTATTAAATGTAGGTCCCACACTCTCAACATAGCGCATCCTCGGGAGCTCCGGCGACCTGCGAGTAAGGTAACCAGGAAGACAACACCAAATACGCACAAAGCAAGAGTGGTATTAAATGTAGGTCCCACATTCTCAACACAGCGCATCCTCGGGAGCTCCGGCGATCTGTGAGTAAGGTAACCAGGAAGACAACACCAAATACCCACAAAGCAAGAGTGGTATTAAATGTAGGTCCCACACTCTCAACACAGCGCATCCTCGGGAGCTCCGGCGACCTGCGAGTAAGGTAACCAGGAAGACAACACCAAATACGCACAAAGCAAGAGTGGTATTAAATGTAGGTCCCACATTCTCAACACAGCGCATGCTCGGGAGCTCCGGCGACCTGTGAGTAAGGTAACCAGGAAGACAACACCAAATACCCACAAAGCAAGAGTGGTATTTTAGCCACTGACACAATTTGGGTTTCCTCTGATAAAATTTCTTGATGATATAATAGGCTTGTGACCTAAGTTTTTTTACGATGCCATTCGAACCAGTTTTTGGAAAGGAACACTTGTTTGTATGGGAGTAACTACAATTAAAGAACATAAATACCCAAAAATTTGAGTCAAAGACTAGATATTGACTTCACAATTTGCTATTTGAACTCATAGTTATATGGAAAATCAAGTAAATTGCTGTTTCGGTCGGGAAATACTGCGTTTAGGTCCATAGTTGTCATACAATTTTAATTAATTTTAATACTATATAAAACTGCTAAACCATTTCACTTTCATATGATTGTTCTCCATGAAAGACATTTTGCATTTTGACATGTATGGCGGAAATGTACCACCTGCCGATGTGACCCCCAGAAAAATCTGACATTGGGAGATTTGCCTCTGGTTAAAATCTCCTGATGATGCCTCGTAGAGAGGCGAAACACGTGTCGAGGTTTTTTCATTATTGGTGGTGGTTGGCTGTAATTATTTGCATGTTTATACGCAATTAGTTACATTTGATCTCCGCTGATCGACCTGCACGTTTTTTAGCGGAATAGCAAAGGAATATTGTTCTCGTAATACTACATATAATGAATTTAAAAGGAAAACTATCACGGACAAGTCGACATAATTAGTTAATGAGTAAAAATACGTAATAGTCGACTAACTTACTGTACTTGGAATAAACTTTCGTACAAATGCGGGCGACGCAACCACAACGTTAGTTGGCGGTGGCGCGCAGCGCACGTGTCAATGTAACTAGACAGACAGGCAACTACGGAACCATACACTGCGCGTGGTCCGACACGCACTTGGCCGGTTTTAAAATTATTGCAACTCGCCTAAGGATTCGGGTATTATACTGTAATCATGATTGCAAATAAATAAATGGAATGAAATAAATGATAAGTAGGCTTTGATTTGAAAAAACTGTGAAACGGATTTTATCGCGCGGTTTCCAAATTTGTAACAGAGTTTGATCTTTGGGAAGACTACACGGTCTTTCCTTCTTTGATATGTAGCGGTCACGAGCGGAACTTGATGTACACGAACGGGCTTTGCAATGTATCCAGGTAGGTGCCGATGGCCACGAGCGTCCGCTTGCAGGTGTCCTACAACTTGACACTCACGGAGTACAGTTCCATCAGCTCGGACGCCGTCATCTCCCGCTGCTGGTTGAGCGCGCGGAACTTGATGTCGGCGGGTGGGAGGGCGTCGTACACGAACGGGCCCTGTAGTGTGTCCAGGTCGTGAGTCCCGATGGCCACGAGCGTCCGCTTGCGGCAGATGTTCTGGTGCAACTTGTCCTGTTAACAAAATTAAATTGATAAACACATTATAGTCTCCACTATAACTCCTTGTAAGGAGTGTCAGATACTTTTTGCCAACCCACAAAAGGATTATTGAGGATTCAGCTAAATAGAAAAAAAAATCTCAAACATGCAATGAAATGTCGTCCTTACGTGCGTTATAACAGGCTTCAAAGTATCACGTTTCGGGCGGAACAACTCGAGAGAACTGTAAAGGAATTTCATACAAAATTGAAGGTCTAGGCCGGGAAGTAATTTTTTTTTAAATTTTAATGTTAACATGGCGTCTGTGTTCATCAACAGGCTAAACAGCAGATTTATATATTTTTTTTCTCTAGTGGCTGAATGGTTATCGGACCAAAAATATCCGCGTTAATGCCTATTACACACGAACCTTTATTAAGAAAACAAATCTGTATGATTCAATGTGTTGATGAATAAATTAAAATATTATCTCTACGTAAGTCACCAGAGACCATAGACAATATTTAAAATTCTTATTATCAGGTTATGTATAATGGCCCTAATAGGGTCTATTCAAACACTACACACGCGAAATACGGACGACTTTCGTAAAAAAAAACATTAAGTATGGAGGGATTGGAGGGAAAATTAATGTACTATTGTGAGTGGTGTATTGTTTTATTTCATTGCATATGTTTGAGAAAAGCACTATACATGCCTGGCCGTGAAAAGGCTTGCCGGCTTCGTATCATGTATGAACTATGACACTTAGCCCCGTCCGTCGTCATGTCACAAGTGTGGACCCATCTTAAAATTAATTATCTAATAAACAGTTCACAAATTATATGCTAAATGACAATTACTTAGAGGCAAACACAGCATGCATGCCATGTACCTGTACAGGATGGTACATTTAGATCGGTCAGTATGGGAAAGCCTGAAACTATAAGACATACGAAGATCTCTTCTTAGGAACCATGTCATGGATTTTAGGACAGAATAAGTAATAGTACTACGTACAGAAGGTTCTCTGTTAACAAATTCCCTGTTTAGGTACGCCAAACGTGCCTAAATGTGGCCATTTCTTTCTATCGCATGCAACGCGCTCTTTCGGAGGCAGAGCCTTAGAGCTAGGGGTTACCGCCAGGTCGACCTATTAAATTATAGGTACGTTAGTATAATAGTGTATTTTACTAACGATATTACGATTATTCTTTATTTACTTGGGATCACCCAAACAAAAAACTACACAAAAGCTGTGTAATTTGCCTTCAGGTTATGACATCAAAACTGCCTGTTTCTGCAAAATGTAAGACGAAGACACACAACTCTGGGTTACCTACATACATAAACATAATGTAAAGAAAAAATATTTTCAGCCAATATAAATAGACGACGCGGCATATTTATTTTACGAGGCAAATGACGATGCAAAGCGCGAACGCGTGCGTCCCGTAACAGCGCGCGGCAACCACTGCTAGATAGACCGTCTAAAGTACCGGCCGACATGTTTTTGTGCGGCGCGACGAAATCAAAGAGTAAACCGCCCCTGATTTTAGTAACAAGAAAAACTGCACTCATACATTAAAAAAAAAACTTGTACTCAGCTCGGGAATCGAACCCGGACGTTTTGAAAAAGAAAACTAACACTATTTCTGTTTAGATATCGATTGTGTAGGTCTTAAGAAGTAAATGTTACTATGAAACATGATGTCTAAAATGAATAAAATGCATTGCTTTCATATCTTTAGGCAAACAGTTTGGGATGTCATTAATAAAGATATACTAATTAACAGAGAAGTAGTGTTATTTGACTGCAGCTAGTGCAGCTTTTAGGTCTTGTAAAGTTGAGGTACTTCCCCACGTGAGCTAAGAAATTTGACTGATAGAAGTTCATTTCAGCACATGGAGTTGCTTTATGAGGTTGATGTTGATGATTTAAGTGATTGTAACCTGCAAGTCTATGAAGCTGTTGTAGGACTCCTTGGTGAAGCGGATGCCCTTGAGTACAGCTGCGACCGCGTATGGCCGGACCTGCGCCGTGCTCGGCGTGAGGTGCAGTGAGTGGCAGTCCTCGTATTTCGACACAAGGTACTGGGGAGGCTCTTTCCTGAAAATGTTTATAGGGAAATGAATGAATGAATGAAAGCATTTATTTCGAGTTACACAAGACTCATACAGTAAAAGTTTAAAAATTACACAATTTAGCACCTATATCAAAATTAATATTAATACAGATAGGCACCCCAACTAGCACACTAGCGTTAAAATAACCCTTATATCATTCTTATATCGGTTCCAGCCAAGTGTTAAGGTGTTAGCTGAGAGTCTTATAACACTCTAGCTCTTACGCAGTTTAAAGTGAGCATCTTACTCTTTTCTTTACCCATAAAATTATGAGACAAAATATAGTGTTCCGACAAAATGGCGCAGATAGTTAAGTATAGGTATTAATATTTGACAGCTGTGGAGTCGTATTAATTGAAAGTGAATTAAATTGGAAGTGTGTGTGACATGAAGTGAAAACAATCTGCCCTTGTGATTTTACGGTAAGTGTATACCATGTTTCCCATCTCAATTTTAACGCGCCCAGGATTTATTAAAGATTTCTAATAAAACTTATGAACATTAAAATATACATATAAAGTTTTTATCATTTTCTATTCTTGTTTCTTGGCCAGTGGCATGATAAATTAAGTGGCATCCATATAATGGCAAGAGTAACATAAATAATGAAGTATCTTGATGTCAAATATTGAATAACCTAATCAATTTGTAGGTTAGAGTCCACCAAAACAATGGCGAATTACCTTAAAGCTTTAGGCGTCAGTTAACTCAACTATAACGCTTATTGAGTTACAACACCTTTAGTCAAACACCATTACTCTTACAGTGTCTTTAAAGTGTATCTGCCTAACACCTTAAGCGTTAGAAAAAGTTTCAATACTTACGAGAGAGTTAATTCTGTTATAAAGTCTCTGCCTGTAGCTAGCACTCTTGTAAGTGTTTAAGTGTTAAAAACAGGTTAAAGCTTTAACATCTTAAGTGTAATTGCTTTGAGTAACACTCTTATAATGCTTTAGGAGTTAATTATTTTTCTTAACTCCTTTATAACACTATTAGTTACAACTGAGAACATTATAACTCACTTATAAAGTGATTATAATAATACCCTTAGCTGACACCCAAATGTTAGTTGGGACTGTTGGAGACATGCATTTCACAACAGTGCCTTATATACGGAGAATCAAATCTGCCTGCTATCAAACGCGGGATGGGGTTGGGGCTGGCCCGCGCCCGGCGCACCAGGGATGCGCACCGCTTGCGCATAGTTGCGTAGAAGCAGTCGACGCGCGCTTCTGCAAACATCCCTGATGCGCTGCAGAAGCGAGGCAGCCCCACCAGCACCCGGAACGCGTTGTTAAATTGGATCCGGAGGGCCCCGTAGGCCCGTTGCGTGTAATTTCTCCACAGGGAACACATATATAGGGAGGTACAGTATGCCCTGAATAGGGTAATTTTAAATGTGATCATATTTTGTGTAATTGTACATATTTATATCGTGATTTGGAGGTTTGATTTTTATCAAGTTAATAAACAATACATTGCTGTACCAAACTATTGCCGTGTTCCTGCTAAATCTCAGCATATAAAATAAATAATTTATTGCTAAGTATAATTTTGATTACTTCAGATGAAAAACATGGCATATGCCAAAGTTCAAGATAATGGTGCCATTATTATTTTTATCTCGCATTATCAGTAGATATTTCCAATTCTTAAAAACAAATTTACAAACTTACTTCTTTTGGAACACCATCAAACCATTGACCAGTCCTTCAAGACACAGAAGGTCGTATCTGTTGGCGGGGATATCAATGCGGTAGAGAATTTCTTCGGATACCCCAGCTCCGGCTTGATCTCCTTGCTCTTTCATTAACATCTGCTTCTCTGTAGTCTGAGAATATAACAAGAGTAATGAGATTTTTTTTCATAAGGCAATAGACCAGGCTTATCTTGAAAAAAATTACATATATAATTCAATGACAATATCAAATGAAAAATTATATTCCATTTTTTTTTTTTTTTACCTATGTATGTATGCCTATTTATTGCCTTATAAAAATATGGTCAAGTTAGTTGTCACCAAGGGTTCCATAAAGAGACTGATAGACTATTTACGTATAGTATTCCTTTCATTATGAATAATAGGCTTGTGTACTAAGTTTTTTTTTATGATGCCATTCGACCCAGTTTTTGGAGAGGAACAAATGTTTGTATGGGAGCAACTACAATTAAATAACATAAATACGCAAAAATTTGAGACAAAGATTATACTAATTAACATAAAGGTATGACGTCACAATGATATGTGTAGGTACTAATCATTGTATAGAAAATCAAGTAAATTGATGTTTCGGTCGCGAAATACTGTGTTTAGGTCCATAGTTGTCATACAATTTTGTTTCAAATAAAAGCGTAAGGATTCTATTGTAAATTTACTCGTGGACAATAAAAAAAAACATATTTTTTCTAAACTTTCAAGATCCATATCTTTTTATAAATATAAATATTTGCGGACAATCTTACACAAATCGACCTAGTCCCAAACTAAGCAAAGCTTGTACTATGGGTACTACACGACGATAAACATACTTATATATAGATAAATACATACTTAAATACATAGAAAATGACTCAGGAACAAATATTCGTACTCGTCACACAAATAAATGCCCTATGATTATGATTTTAATTTATTACAATAATTTGATGGTTTTACTATCCATTTAGCAACACTACATTATCAATTTTAACATGAGTCATCACCCCTATTGCACGAGATTATTTCGGAGATGCAGGTACAAATTATAAGTGGATACTTCTTCTCTACAAAGCCCCACACTGTGATTAAATCAATATTTAAAGTATGCCTTCTGCATCAAGTCTCAATTACTTTGCCAATATTAAGTTTGCCAGCACTAAAACATTGTCAAAATGCATCACTTAGGAAATAATCAATGGTGGTACATGGTCATTTCAATATAAGATGAAAACAAGCTATGGAGTTAGCATTAAAATTCAACTCTTAGTCTGTAGGCAAACAAAGACATATTCTCTGCATAATTGCATGACCAAAGCAAGTTATCAATTTCACTTTTGATTCAAGAGTGCCATTATGTATAAACTCTAGCTGCCGTAAATATATAATAAAACATATTACAAAGAATGCAGGCTAATCTGCGGGATATAATATAGCCCATAAGCATCCAGAAAGTTCATTCTAAACGCAAGTGCAAACAATTTTTGAAATCGGATAAGAAGGTCCAGAGATTACCCTTAAATACAAACTTACAATCTCACAGACTTTTCCTCATTATAATATTAGTATAGATAATGTTACGAGATTGTTTCCAATAATATTCATGTTTTAAATATTCGCACCACTACAGGAACATCATGCTACAGGATTTAGGACATGGTAAAACTGATGTAAAAGGATGATGTTTCAAATAATACTTACCACTTCGTCAAGTTCTAATCCAAATTCGAAACATAGGTCCTGGAACTCATCATCAGCTGTAAAATAAAGAGTACTACGTTATATTACTTGTTATAATATTAAAAATATCATTTTGGTATGTGGTGTGACTTACTGTAAGTTTTACCAAGAGCAGCAAACAGCGAATCGCGTTTTACGGATATCGTCGGCATATTGTCTAAGTTATGAAAAACTAAATAACACCAATATGTTAAAACAATTTCACTATTTACTCCGCTTTAGAAGTTCAAGTCTTCAGAGATAGGTTACATACCCTGTAGACGCAATACCTACCGTACACGTCTTTGTGACACTGACAGTTTCTGACAGTTACAGCAACAAACCAAATGACAGTGAAATGACATCAGTCATTCACAGGCTAAATAAATTATTTCATGTAAAAATTGTGTCATTCAAATTTTTCAATTTGTTGTACACCTCACTTGCACTAGGATTCATAAAAAAACAAGAATGTTATAATTTATATATTACTAATACTAATCATGTTATAATTTATATATTATTTATATATTTATGTAGTAAAGTAAATGTGAAGGGATACCATGTGACAAACTGTAAATCCTACCAAATTGACAAAGGTATACAACACAGTTTTGTCAAAGAGTTTTGTTGATGACTTGACTTTTCTACAACATTTTTTAGGGGGGCACCGGACACCCCATACTTATATAACTAAAAGTCTAAAAATATGCAATAAATGATGGAAATACTATAAAGGGAAATCAAAATTTTATTCAAAGTAAATACAAGATTATAATTAACATTAACTAAGATAAATTAAAACTAAGTTAAATCTAAAAAAAGGCCCTCGAGGCATTGTACCGATGATGCTGGCGGCATTTCCTCGCTGAATTGCAATGCTGATGCGTTGCGCGAGAAAGCCGCCAGCTCTTTGGTTACCAGTTACATCGACCAGCACGGCTATCACAAGACGGCGCGCGAGCTCTCTCGATTTTTCTCGCACTACACCTCTTTTTCTAAGTGTTCTAATAAGAGAGAGACGGATAGTGCGAGAAAAATCGAGAAAGCTCGCGCGCCGTCTTGTGATAGCCGTGCAGACGTTTCGCGATTTCTGCAAATAACTTATGCGCACTGGGACCCCACGGACCGAGGGTCTCGACGCCAAAGGGTACAAAGTCGTACTCTCTGCCGAGGCCTCTATGTTTATTACATTTCAGATTTTCGGCTTTTTCCGCCGCTGCATCCGCTTTAGAAGCAGTCCGTTGGAGGTGAGACGGTGCCAGTGTGTCTGTCCTAAATAAGGGAAATTATATTCTAACTAGATAAGTCTAGTTGTTTTCGAGCTATTACTGAAAAACTGCCTTTCCTAAAGAAAAGAACGTAAAGATGAATATACGATCTTTTGATACGGAACCCTTCATTGTGTGTGGCTCATCACGCTCTTGGCCGGTTTTTTAGAGCATTAATGATGAAATGTGTTTTTTGTGATAATTATATATTATATTTTCCGATGATTTATAGTCATTGTTCTAGGAAATTTAGGCGTAATGTGTCGAAAGATACGGGGTTCATTAACAAGAAAAAAAAGTTGATATACCTAATAGAAGAGTAAAAAAATATATCCTTGGTCTAAGTCTGGTGTATAGGAGGTACCCAAATAAAAAATCTATATTTTCAAGATTTTACCTGTGCTGGTAGCATGATCGCCTTTATGGATATAGTCCGGCTAGTGAGTCGTGTCAAAAGAACTTTTTTTACATGCCAACAATTTTATCTATGAAATAAACTGTTAGTCGATTGCAGCATTTACAGCTCCAAAAAAAAGTGGAACTATGACAAAGACAATCAATTAAGTATCTCTCTCTGTCACACTTATTGAGATTTGTATTTCACTCGGTCTTGGTATTGTTATTGCAGTGACGAGTCTGGTTAGTATGAGATAGAGTCTCGCGAATGAAAGATGAGCCTGAGATTTATTTAAAACATTTTATATGGCAACAGTAATATCATTTATTGAATCAGGCGTTACTTTGCGGAAATTCATGATATATTACGAGAGCAATATTCCTTTGCTATTCCGCTAAAAAACGTGCAGGTCGATCAGCGGAGATCAAATGCAACTATTTGCGTACAAACATGCAAATAATTACAGCAAACCACCACCAATAATGAAAAAACCTCGACACGTGTTTCGCCTCTCTACGAGGCATCATCATCAGGAGATGCTGGCAGGAGATGTTGCTTGCGCCACGTCCACTGAGCAAATGAGCCGTCTATTTTTTTTTATTTTTTTATTTTTTAGAACCTGACTATTGCTATAATAGGACGGACCCAATATAGCTGTCGAACTGCATGGTTGGAGAGTATCCTGGGGAAAATCCAGGGGGAACTCTCCGGCACGACCACACGGGGGATATAACACTCACTCTAAGAGTTTGCGCTCCAGTGAGATTGGTTGAACGGTTTCAACCGAATCTGATGTGTGAGCCGTCTAGAACCGTCAGCCCTATTTGTAGTCTGACCCCCATGCATGTGTCACTCAAACAGCCTCAATTTTCTCAGAGAAATTTCAATTTGACCACAGCCAATTATTTAATTAAGAGGAATAAACTGTCAATTGTCACACGCATGACAAGTAGATGTTAGAGTTTATAATTGACGTAAGACCCATCAAATTTCCCGCCAAAGCGCTGAAATTTGACGTATGTATCTACCTAACTTTACAAAATTTAGGGTGACCATACATTCAGTGGATATTAGTGTTACCATTATCGTCAAATTTAATGAACTAAACAGCGATGTAATTGCGTAAGACTTCATCCATTGGAATCTGTTTGGGCTGGTTATTAATATTTTTCGACTCCTGCCCTGCTAGCATAATTGACTCTCTACTCTACTCGCGCGCGTGATAGACTATCTGCCACTTTTTGACAGCATTAATCAGAAAGTGACGGACAGTCTATCTAGCGCGAGTAGAGTTGAGAGTCAAGTTAAGCTAGCAGGGCAGATCACGGATGAAAAATCACCTATATATGTATATATATTTACAATCTAGTTCTCAGAAACAGCTCTAACCAGTATTGCTGAAAATACTGACAAACCAGGATCATCAGTATTTAATCACTGTGTAATGCGATTGTGCGATTGTGGGGCCGCGGTGCAAGACATTGAGTATATCATCAAGACCTGCCCGCTCAGTAAATACGACGGTAATCCGGCAGACTTGTTCACCCTCGACAGTGACGTAATACTATGGATGCAAAATTTGAAAATTCTTTTAAATAAATTAAACTGTGTAATGGCAGTCAATGGCCGCCTATACACGCTGAGTAAATAATAAATAAATAAATTACCAACTTAGTTGGTAGCCGGCAAGTACTTGTAGCGGTGCGACGAAATCACGCAGTGAAGCGCTCCTTACTGTGATAAAATAATTGTACTTTTCTACTATGTCTTGGATTTATTTTCTACTACTGGCTTGGATTGAAACTACTACATAATAGGATTATTTTTACATGGCAACATTGTTTTGGTCACGTGATAAATTAGTCTGGTTTTGCAAACGGTGAGTGGAGTGCCTTGTCATCAGTCCTTAAAGTTTTTGGATGATTTTCTTTGGAATTCTTATTCAAAGTGAGTACTTTTTCAAAGAAAACCTTATCACTAGCATGCTTTAGCGTTTGGTGCTGCTTTTGTGTTTTCATGTATTGTGTTTTTGAATGACGAAATTGTACCTTGTTCCTTGACTAGTGATATGACGCCATTTTCTTCGTGAATGCCAATTATCTAAATTCTTCATTATTTTCTTTGTTTCGATCATGTATTCGGTATTTATTGTGACTTGGGAGTGATCTTTTCAATTAGTGTGCTAGTACAAGTACCGTTACTCTGATCAGACGCCTAATAAAATGCAAGCAGTGCACCGTCGTATTTTTTTTGCCAGATAGTTCCTTTATGAAGAAGGCGCAGTCTCTTTCTTTCTTTTGTGGTAGGTATTGTTTTTTGTAAACTGATTGAATGAGTTCTGTAGTCATCATATCACCGCATGTATTTGTCAAGTAGCAAGTGGTAACTGGTAGTAAGTGATGACATGACAGATACCCTCTTTTATAAACCCAACTTCCTCATAAAAAACATGCTGTCTACTGGTCGTATTCACGAACTTTCCATTTGAACACCTTAATATATTTGCACAATGTAGACTGGAATGGAAATAAAAATTGGGTGTTGCAACATTTAATAGGAAAAGATCCATGATGAGTAATGCAATTTAGTTGAAATTAGTATATAAGTATGACTGCTAGCTGTGGATTATGAAGTACTGGATATAAATTCAAATTCATACATTTGTTGTTAGTTTGATCTAATAAGATAATCAATTAACATTATGGTTCTTAAATTACTAATTTTAAGCCCCAGTGTTAATAAGTGCTGTTATTGACAAGGTTCATTCTGCTATTGTTTTGAGCCTCTAATTCAGTGTACTAAATAATGAGTGTTATGATGTTTATATAATAATCTTATATTAAAATATAAGATTATTCACTTTAATCTAATGGGTTGTATTTTGATACAGATTATTAACAACTTTAGGGTGCCAAGGCCAGCCATAGGTTTATTAATTATTGTCTTGTAGTTTAGTCAATTACATAGTTACTGATATAATTATTTATCTAGAGGCATTTCAAAAGTCATGCAAAGTGTAAGTAATAAATTAATATAATTTCACACTCTAAATGTTCATTGTTTATATAAGCACTTCTAGAAAAATATGTTGCAACTTGCAGGCTAGATCCTCAGGCGGGGTGCGTAACGATGGCTATAAATATTTTTGATATAATATTACTCGCAATAACGCTCATCTGATATAATTCTCGAGTTGTATAACAACACTTAATATATTTGCATATGGTATAATTATCATTTTATATAACGATCATTTGATATAATAATATTTTGTATAACATACAATAAGTATAATGCATATTTGCTATATTGAACATTGGATATAATGCTCATTCCGTCTAATGTACAGTTGATATAATCAAGCCAGGGTAGCCAGAAAAAAGGGGGACGGGGGCGAAGCCCCCCACATGGGGGGGGGGGGGGGGCTCGGGGGCAAAGCCCCCCGCAGTAACAAAAACCACTCGCAACAATTGTACTATTGGGTGGGTTAGGTTAGGGTTCACTTGTGTCCCTTAGAGCGGAAATAGGCACGCCGGCGTAGCACGACACGCTGGCGGTTGGGTTAGGTTTACGTTAGGTTAGAACGGAAAAAAAGTAGTTTAGCTTAGGTAAATAAAACGCAATTTGCACATAGAATTATACCGCTTGATCATTATACAATATGAGATGTATATCAAATAAGAATTATACTCTATAATGGTTATAAGAAATAAGCGTTATACCGGATGATAGTTATACTAAATAACAATATATATTTTGATATTATACCAAACGTTTATTACGTACAATGAATGATTCTACCCTTTGAAATTATATCAAAAATTGTTATATCCAATGAAATTATATGATTTGTTTTTATACCGATCATTACACACCCCCTCAGGCGTTATAGATTTCTGATTTTTCTAGGTTAGTTTAGCTTTCCAATTGAATTGAAATTTCAGCATGTTTCTGCTTTATGGCTCAATAATTAGCCCCTTTTAGAGTTGAATATTGAAATTGACTTCATAATTATTGCAAACTGATGACTTTAGTGTGTAGACTGACTGTTGCTAGTCTTATGGATGCATTCTCCTGTGTCCCTGTGATGTGTGTATATGTGCTGTTCCATACTCAGCGGTGCGGGTGTGGTGAGTCCCTTATGCCATTCTTCTCTCCACAAATCATCATTCAGATTTTTTAAAGCTGTGTCAATATTAGACTTTTAAAAGTATCCCAGAAGCATTTTGACTAAAATTGAAAAATAGGAATTAACATCACAATTAGGATCCATTTATCTAGGTATGTCTCTCTTTTTGTGTATGGGTTTAAATAGAGATAGACAGTGTTATTGAGGCGTGGATTATTTGACTGATCATTAACTAGACACCACTATTGCCTACACAATTATTACACAGAATTAACAGAACCCTAATAGTTTGGCCATGTAAATCTGTCACATTAGAAGGGGTAAAAGAATGAGAGCACATTGGGCGTGAGAGACTGGGAGAAATACTTACAGTGGCCAGACACCAAATTCTCAAGTTATGTATGTCTCTAGTATACAATGAAACAATGATATATCTAGGTTGGACCTCTGTGGGATGCGGGAATTAGAAAAACAAATGTGACAGGTTAAGCGCCATACAAACACTTTTTTATTCAAGTGTATAATTTTGTGACTTATTTGTGCAAAATGGAATAATTCGTTTTCTAAAGCTTTCCAGTTTAAAACTTAACCCAAACTATGCCTCAATGGTGGTGCATTAGTGCACCACCAATATAAAGTCATGTTATTAACATATCTCATGCGTGTTTGGGTCCGCGATTATGCGAGCCATAGCAACCGTTAAGCAGACCCATACATCACGGCGTCGCTCAGGGCAGCATTCTGTCTAATTTATTTGTAAATTTCCCAGTTTTTGAAAAAAAAAACAAATATACATAGTGTTTGAAATACTATTAACAATAATTGAATACCACTACAGTTCTTGTCCGATCTTAGTGTTGAAATCTCCAATTACTAATACTTTGATCTGTGAGGCTACGTGCTTTAGATAAATCTTCATAGAATGTATTAATTTCTTCTTCACTTGATTGCGCAGTACTTGTATTAGGGATAAACATGTGTCGTGGAACTGAAGTGGGAAGTCTAAAGTTCGAAGAAACAAAAACAGTCCAGCTATTGCTGATACGCAGACAGCTGGATGGACAGTGGAAGCTTAGGAACAGGGTTTTGTTTGATATCCTTTGGGAACTCAACTCTAAAAAATATCTAGTTGAATTCCCTGACCCCATAAATGTATAAATATGTAGACATCAAGTTTGTGATTCTAAGTGATTTAGAACTCAAGATATTAATAATTAACTATAATTCAAAATGGACGCCATAAAATTAAAAATGGCCGACGGAGGAGTTGGTTCCTATCAAAAACTTAAAGCTATGGACCTAACAAGTACCTGAAAAAAAATTGGTGCTTTTGTCCAGCGTGTCCACATTTACGACAATTTGTTCGAGCACTCTGCCCTACTATTAGGTATATTTTGGAAAGGAGAAACTGACAATAAATTAAGCCATGCGCTCAAAACTATTCGTTTCACCATATTTATCTTTCATTTGCGTCATGTGATAATAATTACCTACTTCATCATCATCATCATATCAGCCGAAAGACGTCCACTGCTGACCTACTTGTATTGAATCAAATAATATTCTTCGGCATCGACTACGCGCAAAAACTCCGTTCGATAAATAAGTTTCTGTCAGAAATTTAATTTTTGGTACAATTTTTTATTGCCGACGGAATTTTTTTGTATACCGTCATCAACTACTCATTGACACGATTCTAACGAGCCCAAACTCGACTATCATAGCACTTTCCGTCATAGAGTTCCAGTGGCCATACTCTGGCTCCATCATGAGACCCTCGCCATCATGTGCAATGATAAAGTACTGAAGATGACAAAACAAATAAGCCCAAACTCGACTATCATAGCACTTTCCATCATAGAATTCCAGTGGCCATCTTCCGGCTCCAGCATCAGGTCAGCTAAATGGTGACAAAGTATTACATAAGTATTCAATCAAGATACAATCAGATAACGGCAAGTGACTGTTTGCAAATTTTGACGGACGGATACATACGAACAGTGCAAGTTAAATAAAAGCTTGTAATATCACCAGAAATAGCGTATAAATCTCTCCGAATTGATAGAAAATGCTAATGCTCTCACATTTTAACTTTTCAAACTTTCTTTACTGTCGTGTATTCGTGATCGCGACTTGCATGTTTCACGAGCAATATGTTGATAATTAGTGAATGCAGCTAGGTAGGTAGGTACGTGCCCATCACGTATTAAAAAAAATGATTTATTTCAGGCAGAACCCATATTTTTACATTTTAACAAAAGCAATTGGCATAATAATCATAAAAAATCATAAAAAAGAATGTAACATAAATAATCACTATTACATATTTGCGACACTGGCTAAAGATCATTACTTTATTTGGCCAGTGATGATCTTTACCCAGTGTTTTGTCATAGGGCAGTCAGTCGCTCAGCAAACATACCCAGGATGGTGTTAGAACTGCCGCGCACTGTGTTCAACAGAGACGCAACTCTCTTCCTTCTGATTGCGTGGAAGCCATCAGTGTGCGCCTCTGCGAACATACCTGACGCGCTACAGCATCGCGGCAGTTTCATCAGCATCCTGAATATGTTATTTATTATACTGGACCCTGAGCGTATTGTACGTGCGCTGCGTATGACTCACCCACAGGCTGCTGGTGTAGAAGGTCTGGCAATAAGCCCTAAACAATGTGACTTTAACTTCCTTCGTACACCGAGCAAACCTGCGGGCTATCATGTTGCCTCGCACGGATAGGGCCCTCCTCTCTCTCTCTATATCCGTATCATCTCTGAAGTCCGGCGTCCATATGACCCAGATATTTAAAATGGTCTGCTACCTTTAGAGCTACGCCGCCCAACGCGCCGTATATTTTTTTTAACTTTGCCTTAAGTTTAAAATCAAGACTACCAGGCCGTAATAAACTAAATAAAATGTAATGTGACATTTCTTAATAAAAAAAAAAGTGGCTGCCTGACAAAACTTTCTATTGCCAAACGCACCATACTGACCATGCGTCTTGCGCACAGGGAAAATGAATCGTTCCCAAAATATAGATGGTTAAATTCAGGAAGAGGCGCCCCGTACTCTTTTGGAAAACGCATATTGCCACACGCACCATACAGACCATTCGTCTTGCGCTCAGGGAAAATGAATCGTTCCCAAAATATAGATGGTTAATTTCAGGTAGAGGCGCCCCGTACTCTTTTGGAAAACGCCTATTGCCACACGCACCATACTGACCATGCGTCTTGCGCACAGGAAAAATTTATCGTTCCCAAAATATAGATGGTTAAATTCAGGAAGAGGCGCCCCGTCCGTACTCTTTGGGAGAACGCATAGGTAATTGTAGGTGTTGCGGTCTTTTAACTCGTACGTTGGCGGAGTTGTAGCCTGAAGTATCTGGGTAAAGGCTGGCGTCCACTAGGCTCGCCGTGGCGAGTCGAATCGAATCGAAATAATTCGTCTTCACACATTAACTATGAAAGTGCGTCGATTGATTCGGCGCGCCGCGGCTATACGTCAATCGACGCACTTTCATAGTTAATGTATGAAGGCGAATTATTTTCGATTCGATTCGACTCGCCTCGGCTAGCCCAGTGGACGCCAGCCTTAATTCAGCTTGCGTACAGTACAAATATGCCGCCATTTGTACTGCCATCATTATCCTTAAAAAATTTGCACATGCAGACACTCTTGAAGAAAGAGATGATTCGTGTCAGAGTGTACAAGTCGTATGTGCTATGCTGGTGGTTATCCCTTACTTTAAGATTGTGGCTGCAAACTGTTGCGGATAATGACCGTGGTTCAAAGGACCGAATATTCTCCCGCTAGTTTCAGAAATTAATTATTTAGATCTAATTATTCTATTATAAATTTATCATGTAATAGTTAAAGTACCAGTTGAAGCGTATTAATTCCGAGGTTTTCCCCTAAATCTTCAATGTTAGGCGGCTACCATGAGTGAGATAGGGATATACGAATTTCGAGGTATCGCTACAGAATGTGCTTTCTTTGCCAAGTTGTCATTTTTACTAGATTATCGTATACCAGCCAATTTTTTTTCGTTTATCTTCCATGTACAGACTTTCGACCCTCTTCAGCTTTATTATATGTATAGATTATCACGATATGACATCGTGGGATTTTTCAACCAAGAATAAAAATCATAGCATTTATTGACGACCGGTTAGCCTAGTGGGTAGTTACGCTGCCTTCGAAGCTGAAGGTCCTGGGTTCGAATTCCATTAAGGATAAATATTTGTGTGAGCTCATGAATGTTTGTTTCTGAATCTTGGATGATTTCTATGTATTTAAGTATTTATAACTATTAAATATATCGTCTCTAGTACCCGTAACAAGCCTTATTGAGCTTACTATGGGACTAGTTCGGTTGTTAGATTGACCCCTAATATTTACTTATTCATTTATTATTATTATTCTGGTATAATAGACTACAAGGGCACTTTTGAACCCAGTTCAGTTTTACGTAACCAGGGTCACTATTAGGTATCCATTAAGCTAAACCGGTCTCCAAAAATTATAAATCATACAGAATATTATATTTTGTTATGTATATTCCAGAATACATGTTATGATATTATGTTGACCGCAGGTGGTGTATCCATTCATTGTGATGCCGGTGGATGCTGACCTCAACTGCACAGACGTGGTGTCACCTGGCTGTGAGCTGAAGGGTCTGCGCACTTGGAAAGACATTTGTCTGGTACGGAATTCACTTTTCCAACATCAGGTACGTACGCGTAACCTCATGCCATCTTGGGCCTCCATTAAATACTTTTATGTTTTGAAGTCGATGACAATGAAATGAAGAAGCAATCAACACACCTCATGCTTATTGTCTACTTCTAATGCCTCTTCTATCTGACTAACAAGTACGATCGTTTTTAAGTACTTCGAAGAAGCACGAAAGTGCGAGAGGGCCGAAAGCTTATTTTCGGACATAAACGCTATCGTGCTAAGTAGTGTGATTGTCATAACTACGCATCCGCGTCAGCAATTCGTGAGTGTGTTAGGTTTAGGAACAGGATAGTTGTTGCCTTTGTTTCGTGCCTTTTTCCCCGCGTATTTAATTTCGTATGCATGCAGCATCAGCCGTCGCCTTGCATTCACTAACAATAGTATAAAATAAACATACCATACATCGTTTGTTATGCTGTTTATCAAGAAAAAAATCGTGGTCATATAGCACAGTGATGGAATCGAATTGATCGTCGAATGGAAGCTACTCATCCCCGGTTTATCGTGATTATTTCATCAGCAGCGCCAGCAGCGCTCATCTGGTTCCCATATCAGTCGTTCCGACTTATATATATAATTTGTGCTTCTTTGTCGTG
Organism: Epinotia nisella; assembly: GCA_932294315.1. NCBI lineage: Eukaryota > Metazoa > Arthropoda > Insecta > Lepidoptera > Tortricidae > Epinotia > Epinotia nisella. The sequence continues at coordinate 27,685,854 of OW028675.1, read as the reverse complement.
TGAAAAGAGCACCTCCGTAATGATATCGACTTATTAATGGCGCCCGAATGCGAGTCGGAATCAAGCAGTCATGTCACTTTACAAATAATTAAGTCATATTTCGTCATCGTCTTCATTTAATTCACAGTTTATTTACTAATAATTGAACTGGTGGATTGTGAACAATAGGTAGGTCGATTAAAATCACGTGCCGGTTACTTCTTCCTGTCGTCTGTCAACAATTCTAGAACATTTAAAATTCTTTCTCGAATATTCTACTACACGTCACTGATAAGAAACTAACATTCGAAACCACGACAGATCTTACTTTATATACCCCTAGCAATGGGTAACCCCATCCATACAAAGAAGGCTGAATGGCCCACAGTGTTCCAGAACATTCTACAACATTCCAGAGTGATTCGGAATATTCCCGAATGTTGTGGAATGCTCTCGAAAGTTCTGGACTGTTCTAGAATTTTCTAAAGGGTAAAACTTCCAACCCTTATATCTTCAACAGCATGCCCTTAGGGATATAACGGAAACCTTCATGGTTAGAGTAGTCCACACCATATAACCCCCTTGATTATATCGGGCTCGTTTCCGAGTTTTAGCGGCATGTACTTACTTACATTGTACACTTTCTTTTATTATACCTGTATATTGATTATACTGAGTTTATCGTGTATAACTAATAGTTGTTTAAATAGGTTTGACAACCCACATGTTTCTCATTAAATTGTATGAAATGCGGATCTTTTAAATTATTATAATACGCAGCAGTTCAACAAATTGTGAGATGGCCAACCTCTTTGTGTAGTAAATTACAATTAATTCGGAGTCTCTGTTGTTTACTTTTGTTAATCACTGCTATTTTCTCACCCGTTCCTTGACAAAAACAAGGGATTTCCTTCACGACAGTACTATACAAACGTACGTATGTTATTATGGTACTTAAATAACGTGAACTGCGTCGTATTTATATGCTATCGTGCAACACGTGTGTACTTATTTCATCGCTTTCTTTGTCCGTCTTTGTGCAGGTTCTATCCTTTCTAGGATGAAACCCATTGTAATTGCGACAATCGACAATGTGATTATCAGCAGATTAGTTAGTTTAGTGGTGTCAATCGAGGGGTGCTTAGTTGGTCGTGCGTGGTTCGTAATGGCGTGGATATACGAAGCGGGCGCGTGTGGCGCGGAGGTCAGCGCCCTGGCCCAGGACTAATTCGGGGGAGATCGTCGATGCTCCGCCGTCGGGGCTTTGTCTGCGCCCGCCTCCGCCTCCGCCGCCGCGCCACGGTCACTCGACTCGCGCTTGATATGATGACACATGGCTTTTAGTCCGGTACGCGAACACTGTAATTTGTCGTCAAATTAACATAATTCCCAAGTCATATTTTCTTTTGTTATCAGTTAAAGTACATTAAGTACTAACAGCGAAAAATAATTTGTAACTGTTTTTGAATTTCGTTTACTTTGAATTTATAGTTAATTTAGCTTTTGCCCGCAGCTTCGCCCGCCTACTAAAAGTAATTTTAACCGTCTACAAAAAAGGAGGATCTCAGTTTGACCCGTATGTTCCAATTGAATTGCAATTTGGCACAAATACTTTCAAGAATTTTCATGTTCACAATATAAAATTTTAAAATCTATGCCATTTTCATTCATGTCGCAAAAAACCATAAAAACAACACCCATATTGATAGTTTGGACATTTCAACCCCATCGCACCCCAACAGGGGCGATGGTATTTCACGTGCGCCACGTTGGATTTTAAAATCGTTGTTGTTTTCGTAATCAGCGACCTGATAAACCATAGAAACATGAAATGTTGATTTTCAGACATTGTCACCACATTTCCCCCTTTTAGGGGTTGAATTCTCAAAAACCTTGAAACAAGTGTTTACTCATTTATCTTTCGGAATACTCCTGTGAAGTTTCGAATGAAATAGTCTAACTAATCTTGTTTCCCCATACAAACTTTGGACCCTTATTTCACCCCTTAGAGGGTGAATTTTGAAAAATTATTTCTTGTATGAGTGATCGGCCCTTCGTTTCATGTTCAACTCAGGACCTCCTTTGCGAGCTTCTACACTCTAGTGGTAGGACAGACAAGACCACGTGGAAGTGGGGTGCGCTGATTCGGGTTTTGGTAGCAATTTTTACCTTTCGATCGCTAGAAACAAGGAATCATAAATGGTTGCTTGACCTCCACCTTCTGTCTCCATTATCAGCATTTTAATGAGAGAAGGTGGCATGGAATTCAGTACTTTACCGACGTAACCCCGTTGAGTTTGGGCTCGTGAGAATTGTCTCAATGAGAAGTTGATGGCGGTAGACAAAAAAACCGGACAACTGCGAGTTCAACTCGCGTGGTGAGGGTTCCGTAAAATTCCTATTCTCTAAGCATTAGGCGCTCCATACAAAATACACAAACAATATTGAGAATTTTTCCGTTAGGTACTTTGAATACTCTAAACTTCTTATAGGTTTTCCTGTAATCTTTAGGCAATGAACTATTTTTCGGAATTTTAAGCCTAGTAGTTTCGGAGATAAGAGGGGGGGGGGGGGGTCAATTTTCGTCTATTTTCCTATATTACTTCAAATCTGTTTATGCTAAAATAATAAATATAATATCTGAGATGCTTACAAGAACCCCTTTCATTTGATATTGTCACACAGTGAAACTTTTTTTTTAAATTTTCCAGTTTACTCCCCAAAAGGGGGCCACCCCTTGTTCAGAATTGTCACCAATTTACATATGAATACCAAATTTCAACTCAATCGGTCCTGTAGTTTCGGAGCAAATCGGCTGAGAGAGACGGACAGACAGACGCACGAGTGATCCTATAAGGGTTCCGTTTTTTTTCTTTTGAGATACGGAACCCTAAAAAGTAAAGGTTTTTGAATGGCCGAGTCAAAGTGCCGATCTTAATCCAATAGAGCATTTATGGGAAGAACTGGACCGCAGAGTAAGACGCAGAAATTACTCTAAGAGAGGCTTTTTTCCAAGCTCTTAAGACGGAGTGGGGGAACATACCTTACGAACGTATACAGAAGTTAGTTGATTCTATGCCGGTTCGCTATGCTGCTGTTCGGAATGCTAAAGGATTTGCAACCAAATATTGAAGAAGTTTTTATTTAGCAATCTTACCACTATTCAAGGGAATTCCCTAGTCAAGGGAATTTTATATACGTGTCAAAGTGCTTTTGAGCGACCAGGGCTGCTAGCATAACTTGACTCTCTACTCTACTCGCGCGCGTGATAGACTATCTGTCACTTTGTGACAGCATTTATCAGAAAGTGACGGATAGTCTATCCCGCGCGCAAGTAGAGTCGAGAGTCAAGTTATGCTAGCAGGGCAGATTAGGGAATTTTAAGTTTTTCTTTTATGCTTGTTTTTACTTTTAGGAATAAAATCTAAAAAACTGTCAAATAAACAGACTTAATAAATGTACTAAGAAGTAATGATTATATATTTACTGTTTTCATAAACTTATATTTAAAGATTTTTATTTGTCAAAATACTTATGATCGCTACTGTATTTGAGTAATTTGTGTTAGTGCCTATTTATATGACATATAACGGTACAGGAGTAGAAATAGTTATTTACGATACAAGTGCAGAAAATAGGAAATTTGCAACGAGTGGTGATAAATTAAAACACGACCGAAGGGAGTGCTTTAAATCGACACGAGTTGCGAATTACCTATTCGCACGTGTATCGTACAACGTTTTACAGTACATATGGCTCTTTAAAGTTTCAACATATGCACGGAAAGTGCTCATTTCCGCACTCGTGCGGAAAAGTAACACCACGTGTACTGTAAAATATATTATTAATTAAAGTGTAGTTATGTTTGATAGTTTTTAATACAATTCAGTAACCAAAGCTCACTTGTATAGGATTTTTTTTATTCTCTTCGGATTATACTGACATTATCACTTGACGAAAGTTTTAGCAAAGTAATGGGGAGGTTACTATAATATATTATATTTATAACTTATAATAATTAAATGCGATAAGAGTATCGCATTTAACTATTATAAGTAATTACCTCCCCCTACGTTAATTTGCTAAAACTTACGTCGTTAACCAGTGGTACTTTTTCTTCAATAGAAATTAAAGGAAAATACCACTAGTATAATCTTTCCGTGGATTTACAAGGGTCGGTAAGAAAACGCTGTGCAATACCTAAACCAACGTCAGAATTCACTTTCTTTTTTTACTACTAGTAGTACTCATTATATTCTAAATGTTAACAAAAAATTGTGCCCCCCCACAAGGGAGTTGTCGAAGGGATTCATTTTACGTACCGGACTATTTGTTGTGTACGCGATCACCTCACACTCACACCGACCTTTTCACCTATTATTGCCTTGTCAAAGACAATAAATAAGTGCGCAAAATGCCAATCAGTATCTGTACTAGAGTCGTGTAATTTCATTTTGCGAGTCGTGTTCGACTATTAGTTTGCCGGAGTTGATGAACTCTTAAAATCTTATTGCTCTTGCATTTTGAGACAATGTCCTGTGTTTACTTTTTTGAGTTCAACGGTCGTTGATGTTCGTTCATTCGTATATTGACCTCGAGAGTTTTCACTTTCATCGGTCCCATACGTACTTAGGTCCATAGATTGGTCAAAACCTAAACGTAAGTAATATACAATGTATGCAAGTTCTTTATTGTACAGTCGAGTTCTCCAATATCTATACAGCCATCCTGTCAAAAATATCTACACATGCGCCTTATGTTAGTAACAATAAAGACTGTGTACAGATATTTTTGAAAGGTTGTCTGTATAGATATTGGAGAACTCGACTGTACACTAGCTTCTGTCCGCGACTTCGTCCGCGTGGAATTCGTTTATATCGTAGCTTCATACAAACTTTCGCCCCCTTAGAGAATGATTCCTGGGATAAAAAGTATTCTATATGTTAATCCAGGCTATACATCACTATATGTATGTATGTTTGTATGTTTCTCTCTGTAACTGCTTTGTTTGTGTGAGGTGTGCAATAAAGAGTATTTGTATTGTATTGTATATCAAAATTCATCTTAATCCGTTTAGCCGTTTTTGAGTGATTGAGTAACAAACATCCAAACATCTTAACATCCAAACATCCAAACTTTCGCATTTATAATATTAGTAGGAATAGCGATCCGCCTCGGCTTCGCACGGGTGCAATGCTGATATTAAATTTTTGCCATTAGACAATACAATACAAACATGTTTTAAGGATTAATGCTGTATTGCTTAAAATCGCTTCGTAAATAAGCCATTATTTCTCGATAAAAAAAATTACAGTACACATGGTGTTACTTTCCCGCACGAGTGCGGAAATGAGCACTTTTCGTGCATATGTTGAAACTTTCATCATCATCATCATCATCAACTTTAAAGAGTCATATGTACTGTAAAACCTTGTACGATACACGTGCGAATAGGTAATTCGCAACTCGTGTCGATTTAAAACAGTCCCTTCGGTCGTGTTTTAATTTATCACCTCTGCGAATTTCCTATTTGTGCACTTGTATCGTAAATAACTATTGTAGATCTTTTTAAGGTGTACAATACATTATTTTGATCTATCTCGTAGGGTTCAGCCAGCGTTTGCAATGTAAGCGCAAAAAAAAATGTTTATTTACGACATCACATTAGAAACCTCTAAAATTATCAGTGTTTCTCTACTATATTATGCATGTATTATACATATAAACCTTCCTCTTGAATCACTTATCGATTAAAAATACCGTTGCGTAGTTTTAAAGATCTAATCATACATAGGGACTTTAGGGACAGACAGACAGCGGGAAGCGACTTTGTTTTATACTATGTAGTGATGATGAAATGGAACACAACAACAAAACAAATATTACAAAAACAGATAACATGTACGAGGCGATGTCATGTGTCTATTATTCAACCATAATTTTGAGAAAAAAGTTGGGTACCAATACGTGTCCTAATGACGTCCTTGTTTCAGTTTGAGTGTGAAAGCGATGACTAATGAAATAATGATAGAGAAGAGAACTCGACTCACACTGTGGTCTAAATTATGTGACTCACTATTTACGAGTATGCTGCGCACCTCGAGGGTTTCGTTTTCTGGTATATTCAGATCCGACGTACATACAGTATCATGTTGTTGACTAAAGCTGAAGCTAGTATAGGTATTATTTCTGGTGATAATGGTTCGATGCGTGTTGTGATGGCGAGATAGACATTAGTGCTCGCATGTGTTTATCAGGCAGCGAGCAGCTTGTTTGTATTTGTGAGTGCGTGCGCGTGTGGAGCGTGGAGTGGAATGACGCGAATAGTTGATGTCGGCAGCGGGCGGCGACCGCGGCGGGCCGCTCGCGCCTCGCGCCTCGCGCCTCAGTGCTCGCCAGTCGCCAGCCCGCGCGCGACGGACGGAGCTCGCACCCGCGAGGCCGATTCATACGCGATACAACTTTATTGTGTGATTGTTTTGCAACATAACTTAACGTACGCGACTAATGCAACTTATCTAGACGGATAACACTGGGAATTAGTTAGCTCGCATCGGATTTTAAACGCTGTGATGTTTGTGTTTGTGAGGCGCTTTCGAGCGTAGTTTCTACGTGGCCATGGGCTCTTGTTCCTACTCGAAGGTAATGTTGATCGTGGTTAAGTAATTGTGTGTGTGCGCCCGAGTGTCGTGGACCGAGAGGAGAGCCTCGGTCGCAGACAGACGAGGCTGTTTGAAGGCCGCCGCCCCGACCTTGGTGCAGAAGGTCGACGTCCTCACGTGTAGCACTTGACATGCAATTTTGAATGAGGTTCCACTGAGCTGCCCCGTTTTTGTTGTTATTGGTTTAGTTTGGACTAAATGACGATGAACTTAAGAATATCAACTTAGCTTACAACATTGGACATAAAATCGTAGAGTAATACCTCAACGTAGCTATGTTACTTAGTTAGTCAAAGTAGTGTGGGCATATAATATCTACATTTGGATTAAGGTAACAAGAAGTAGGTCTCTAAGCACTTAGGCAATTAAAATAAAGGTATTTGATCCCTTTCAATAACATAAAATTACTGTGAAAAATCCTTAAATGAAAACTGACGTGACGTATGCATGTTATTGGGTCATATTTTTTTCCTCGGATATTTTATTTATTCTTGTATTCCGTCATCCGTCATCCCTAAGTAGCTAACTGAGAAAGATTTTTTGATAATTTTTTGATACTGAAATGAATACTGATATTAATTTCAATCCAATCCAATTTGTATGTTAGACACTACAGAAATATCACCTTATTGTAGCATCGTAACTAGGTCTCTCCCTACCTGATTGTTGTCGTTTTGTTTACTGTCGAAATAGTGTTCTGAATGATAATTCCCGGAATCTCTTTCCAGTTGTCTTTGTTGGTATGGCACCTCGATGTAGGTATTGGATGTATGAAAGTCTTGATTGTGAATTCTATCTGAACACATTTCGTCATAATATATGTGGAGGTAAAATTATATTGCAGAATTATCTATTCATTTAATATCAGTGTTGATATCAAAATTATGAACAATATTCCGTAAGTATATTACCTATTTATGGTTTATTTGTGGCACGGCACGTATTTGTGTTCCAAACAATGATAACCCTCGTCCATTGTATGCTAGCACGTATGAAAGAGAGAGCAACACGGCTAGATACACGGTGTGATGCGTGTGCGCCGCAGCCGCAGTGCGCGATCAGCTGACGCCGCGGCGGCCATCTTGCCATGCGTGCTCGATTGTCACCGCGTCATTGCGCCCGTTCGTGACGCAGTTCTTTCAAATGCTAATGTCATTGTCCTTCCCTTCCCGTCCTGGCTCAGTTTGTCACTTTGGTGCAAACCTGTTGTGTCATTGAGCAGCAAAATGTTTGTTTCCTTGTTGTTATACCACGCGGAAGGCTGCGCTCGGATGCGAGACCCTGGCTCGTCTATTTTTGGTACGGTACCTACTTATTTCCGGTGTAGAGACGCGTTTTACTTCGTCGTTGATCCTGAATACCTATATACATTTGGATCTGTTTTACTACTTCTGGCACTAGACAACTTTTGCAAAGTCCGGAACTTTGCCAACTAAAGTTTTCTGGATTGGGATTTTAAAGCAAATTAACTGAACTCGTGCACTACTATGAACTATAGACACGAACTAGAAATAGCCCAATCTCCGAAATTCATTGCATTATTAATTTCTTACCTATCTTATGTATTGCAATTCATTATGTGCACTGTACATACCGCGAATTTTGCAGTTTCAGATCTATTGCAATTCATTATGTACATTGTACGAGTACATACTGCGAACTTCGCAGTTTCAGATATTATCCGCGTTTCGTGAATCGGAAGGATTTCTGTGCACTGCACGATTTTTGTGCCTCTACTTTAGGGTCCCGTTACGGTTACCGTTGATCGAGTGGTCAGACCTGTATTTTGTCTCAATCCAACTTTTAAATTGGATCAACGTGAGTGTCCAGTTTATAAATGAAGGGGCTCGGGAGAAACCACACGACACTTCTGTAAATTTTTTAGACACACTGAAGCGCAAAAACGGCTAACGTGTGCTACTACAATCCAAATTTATTACCTAAAGTACGTACTTTTAATGTTCCCTTCACGAAACCATGAAAAATGAGGGAAGAATCGCTTCTGTTCAGAAAATCCTAACTAGTTTGCCTCTGAAGAGCGGTTATGGTTCGACCTATATTCTGCTTGCGGGAGGTATAGGATGGGTTCCCGCTCGTGCTCCACTTGGCTATTCGGTGTTATTAGTCCGCAGCGTTTTGCACGTAAATGGATGCATATTTCATGACGAGGCCACTCGAGACATTAAGTAGTACACGGCAGGTAACCTAAATAAGTAAACAAAATGTATTTACGCAATAAATCACAAGATATGCTATAGTATCAAACAGTGTTTGGATTATTTAAATCAGGTAGTGTCAGTATACAACTTTATCTTCAAAGTTCGTGTACTGGCTCAAAAGGTTACCAACTCTGTAAGTTTAAAAGTGTTATGTTTGGCAACGCGGGCGCGATCTCAAACATGTTTGGCTGTATGCGTGTGGGATCGGCCTCGCGGTTGGGCCTTGATAGAGTTGAATTAATCTTACTGTTAATACGTGTTTCTAACGACTTAGATAAAACTATCAATTTCCTAACGTTTCTATTCACTCTTAATTCGGTTCAGGGTTACGTCTGACTACAATGCCAAATAGATGTGTATATAAATAACCTTCCTTTTTTGTATAAATTATGGTTTTTGTGCGTGTAGTGCCTTATAACTTATAGCTAAGTTTTAAACATAATTCGTCCTGTATTGCTGGCTAAGATACCTACGAATGTTGGCTGCACTCACTCTCTTAGTAGGTAGGAAACTGCTGAGGGTTAGAATGAGAACGCGGCAATAAATAGAAGTATGTATTTCCGCAAGCGAGCGAAGTAGCTGTCCGTTTATTTATATGTGCAGGTCGTCACTGTTGATTACACTCGCTGGATCTACAATGATGAATGGTGGGAGAGTCCTTATTGTAAGGCAGCCATGCTTTGAATCACTCGAGCCCAAGGGTATCTTCCTAAGTCCAATATTCATTTGGGACCAACCAACCTTATTGTGTGTTGTATTTTTTAACTAAACAAAAATGATTGTTTTATTAAATGCAAATATACTAAACTTACTACAGCGCTGTAGTAAAAGTAAAGCCATTTTGATATAAATACGTTTTACAATGTTTTTATAATCTGAATTGTGTCCTATTACTGGAAAAAGGCATCCTACCGTAGACATCTAAATTGTAGTTGCGTTGTAATCTGTTAAATGGGTTAATCAACTATTTCTGGTTGTTATGCTGTACCGTTAGCCAAGAGACAATAATATTGTCTCTTGGCTATACTGGCTTGGTCATATTATGACAGAGTTTCTTAGAAAAATTGTTACAACTTGGACATCTAATTAGCTTAGAAGATGACTGTTAAAGAAAGGGGTCGAAAATTACAAGAAAACCCCGCGTCTAGTGGATTTACACCCGCAAAATCATAAATCGTAACCATGGCAACCAGTGACAGAAAAAAGTTGATTCACCCAATCATTATTAAAGTTATTCGAAAATCAACAAAAATCTATCAAGACGGATGCTCTTCAAAACAGCCTATAGATGTTCATATTGAAACGTAGGAAGATAAAATCTAATTCGAAATGTGTTTAAAAACACTGACCCGAATTCTTGTCTCAAACTAGACCGTGGGAGGTGTCCAGATGAATCAATCGGATTAGCCCAAGAAATGTTCAGAGGAGAGCTTTTAGGAGGTATTTTAGGCCCACGTGCGTCACAGAAGGGTGCAGGGTAGACAAGACACATGGCGGGTGTGTGCCGGTGCAGCGCGCGCCGCGCCGCGGTGCGTGGCGGTGGCGGCGGCACTCGCACTCGGCAACTGGGTCAGCGGGCCACGGCGCATACACGGTGCGCCCCGATCCGACTACACCACATATATAACTCCTACGCGCTTATCTCGCCATACGGCCATACCTTTATCTCGCATATCTGAATAGAAATAACGTTTAATTGGCCCGACTTTCAAACATACAATAAAATTCTAACACTTTAAAACATACGTCGTATCTATTCTCAACATTTGCACTAAGACGCGGCACAAAGAGCAAATATGCATTAACTGCGCATTATATTTGCCTCCGAGGTACTGCGTTTGTTTGAAAGTTTAGCACTGAATTGGATTTAATCAGTCCACTTGTGCGCGCCATTGTCTTCAAAGAATCTTAGACATTAATTGTCTTATCATCGCGACTGGTCTCACCAGTAAGTCCAGTAACATTATGGGCAGTACAGTTTAATTTGGCAACGGTGGCAGCGGCTAGGCATTGTAACGCTATAATTGAACATCACGCTTCCGTCGAGCCAGTCACCTTGGCACGGTTATTTCGTACCAAATTTACGTGCCTTTTTATTTACCAATATCTTCGGATATACGCTCAGTTTGCCTTACATGCTATTTTGAATATATTTGCCAATGTATAATTATCTGTTGGCCTTTCGACGCATATCTTAATAGGCTTGGTAAAGTTGTTTACTAAGGACAATCTCAACATTTAGATAAGGTTTCTCTTTGTGGCCACTAAAGTAATCACCAGTCTCGGTTAGATACTATACTAGTCAAACATTTCTACAAAGCGGCTAGTGTTCAATACAATTTTAAGAAACATTAATCTATACATATAATAAAGCTGAAGAGGGTCGAAAGTCTGTACATGGAAGATAAACGAAAAAAAATTGGCTGGGGATACTTAGTATTGATAACAGAACACGTTCCAACAGTTTTTAGAATTTTTGTCTGTTTATCTGTTTATCTGTTTATCTGTTTATCTGTTTGTCTGTTTATTTGTCAGAGTATCACGTGAAAACGGCTGAACGGATTTTGATGCAAACTTTACTAATCTGTCGAGAGAATCCCCGGATAGGTTTTAAGCTATAAAAATCTTAAAGATTAGGGTTCAAAGGGGGTAGAAAATAGGGTTGAACTTTGTATGGGAACTCCTTGAATGTACGAGCTACAGACTTGAAAATTGGTAACCATAAACTTGACTGGAAAGTAAAAACGACCCCATTCAAACTTTTAGCAATGTCTAGATAAAACGTGAAAAATATGGGATGAAAATAGGTTCTGAGGCGACTAGAAACTATATAATGTTGCAAGAGCGGGGTTATAACAGTATCATTACCATGGTAACATGTCGTCAATATATTCGAAAATTCATCGTGTTCTTACAACTGATAGTTAGTCCAGTGGCTTGACCCATAGCTTACGGAGTCGGCGTCCCCGAGTTCAAACCCAGCAGCATGCACTTTTTGTAGTTTTAATTTATGAAAATGTATATTTTTCAAAAAACGCAGAGAAGCTTAGTGAATAGAGGATTTTGATGCAACTTTTACTTAATCGTTCGAGAAAATCCCTGGCCAGGTCATAGGCTGTAAAAATGATAAAAATTTGTTCAAAGGGGGTAAAAAGTGGGGCAAAACTTTGTATGGGAACTCCTCAAATCCATGAGCTTTAGACTTGAAAATTGATAAACATACACTTGACTGGAAAGTATAAAGAACTCCATTCAAACATTATAAAAAAAATATAGATAAAACGTGAAAAACCACGGGATGAAAATGAGTGCTAGATGGCTAAAGACTATCTATAATAACCAAAAATGTTTGATATCTCAACCGATAGTAGCTGTTAGACATTAGAAACCTAATTATTTTGGATTTCAGTCGCTGTCAACGTCGCTGTTAATATTGAAATCCAGCAACCTTGATCTTCGTCTTCCTATACATAATTGGTATGAATTCAGAGGTCATCTAAAGATGTATGATAGGTTGAGTTTAATACTTACGTCGAATTAGCATAGTTCACCAACGTCAAGAGACGTGGGTATAAAATTTGGACACAACGGCATTCCGCGGAGAATTAAGTAGGTACCATTTTTTATGTATAAAACTTCAGCGTTTGTGACATTCAGAAATATTATTATGAATACTCGGGTATAGTGAGCGTCCGCATGAGCTAGCTCTCGGGCCTTCGGCCCTCGGGCTCGCATAGAAGCGATGTATTGGGCCTTTCATTCATACGAAAAGCTCGGCCTTCGGGCTCGCTTGCCTCGCCACTCACCTTCGGGACTTTGGAACTCAGATTTCGCTTTCAAGACACTTGGAGTTAGTGTGCGCCAGTCCTCGGGCTCGCATAGGAAGCGCTCTCTAAAACGGTTCTTTGGGCCTATCATTCCAACGAAAAGCTCGGCCTTTGGTCTCGCTTGCCTCGCCGCTCTTCTTCTGACTTCTCTCGCTCGGGACTTTGGTCTCCGGTTTCGCTTGCAAGACACCTGGGTTTAGTTAGTGTTCGTGAAGGCTCGCCCTCGGGCCTCCGGCCCTCGGGCTCGCATAGAGAGCGCTCTCTGAAGGGTTGGTTTGGTTGGGCCTTTCATTCATACGAAAAGCTCGGCCTTCGGGCTCGCTTGCCTCACCCCTCAACTTTGGGACTTAAGGCTCATGTTTCGCTTGCAAGACACCTGTGGATAGTAAGTATCCATGGAGTCTCGCCCTCGGGCCTTCGATGCTCTGGCTCGCATATGGAGCGCTATCTATAAGGGTACGTTGGGCCTTTCATTCCTACGAAAAGTTCAGCCTTCGGCCTCGCTTGCCTCCCCGTTTACCTTCAGGACTTTGGCTCTCAGGGGTAGTTTGACAAGACACCCGGAGATATAGAGTATCTTTGGGGTCTCGCCCTCGGTCCATTTGTTTCAATTATGAAATTTTATATTTAAATTCCGGTTTTGGTAATTTTTCTTCTACTAACGTACTTCGTTTGCAATAAAGATTAAGTAAATCAATATAACTAAATATTATTGACGACAACGTTTATGAGGATTTGAACTGTTACACGCATAATTTATAGAAATGAAATCGTAATAATCTAATTTATCAGTGTAGTAGGTATCGTATGGTGAAACTTAAGAATATCATGTCATCCATAATTTATACGCGTACGAAGTCGCGGGCAGAAGCTAGTTAATAATAAAATTATAAAATAACAATAAGTTTACAAAATAAAAGATTAAGATTTTTTACGGAAATAATACGAAATACCTACTTACATAGTGTTTCAAGGGAATCATATAATTATGTAGAAATAGATATATTATAAGATCTGATCAGTGATTACTTGCTAAATGGCAAGCTTGCATATTTAAGGTCAATAAATAAGGTGGAATATTGAAAGAAATTAAAATTGTTGTTCTTTAATGCAATACATTTAATGTGAAAACGCGTTAAGTAGATGTCTAAACGTAGATACTGCAAAGCGCCTTCAACTAGAGTACAGTCGAGTTCTCCAATATCTATACAGCCATCCTTTCAAAAATATCTACACATGCGTATTATGTCAGTAACAATAAAGACTGTGTGTAGATATTTTTTAAAGGTTGTCTGTATAGATATTGGAGAACTCGACTCGACAAAAGAAGAACGTAGCTAGCGACTCGGAACGTGTGTCGTGTCGGCGGCGCTCGTGCAAGCGCCAGCGCTGTTTCGAGAGATGCGCGTGGACTTTGGACGCATAGCCCAATCAATACTGATTTTATAAGATTTAATAAATCGTTTTTTATTGATATTTTGCGATTCGATAAATTAGGCGTAGCTTACCAATTGGACGTTATTGGTCTGTATTGTCTATTTGACAATTTGGAAAAATCGTAAGAGATTAAATATTCAAGGCATCTCCCTAGTTAAGTGGAGTATAGTGTAGTTCATGCGCGTGCGATTAGCGTGGTGTTGTGAGGGCCCGCGCACCCCTGCGCGGGCGTCGGTCGATGACTCCCCGGGCACCCGGGCTAACGACCTCGCCGCTCCACGCTCTCCACAGCATTCATAATTTTGCATTAATTGGTGCACGCTACAAGCTTTACACTTATGGCTCGAGATTGGGATGCGCATAGGTTTATCGAAAATAGGCATTAATCTTTTATAATAGAGAGCATTAAGAGCAGTGCTATAGTAGGTAGCAAAATGAATACTTACTCATTATTCATTGTATTGTTTACTTTCGGAAATTGATAGGCGAATACGATACCTGCGGCAAAATGCCACTATTCCTATACCTACAATGTATAATATACAGGGTGTCCCGTAAACCGAGGAGAGTCCGTGGACAGCTAATAGGGCTGCTAAATACCTCTCAGAATAAGGACCGCATCGAAAAGAAAGTAGACAACGACTAGGTTTATTAACTATATAATTAGATCGTGATTTTGAAAAACAAATAAAATAAATGGAAATATATTAGTTATTAACAGACAAAGAAGTTTTTGTGGCAAAAACATCAATTAACTAAGGACTTCCTTCCGATATTAAATTTATCGATAACTATTTGAAATACTTATTTCGAAGTGACATTTCATAGTAGATAATTATTAAGTTCACCGGATAAAATTAAAATAATCTAAAATGCTGATCACTACCCATCGATGTTATATGTAATTTAAGTAATTCGTAGACGTACTTTTTAGGGATCTTAAAATTCAACTAAAGTTTTATTATTAACGTGCTTCTTACAAATTCCTTTTAATGCTATTCAACCGATTTCCACACAAAGTAAATTGACACCCAGGAGTGCCTTGCAACAAAGGCCAGGTTTAGGTAAATTGTATGACATTGTGTGGCATAGTATACTCTGATATAATACCTACCCAGTTTTCGGAAAATTTACACAAAATATAATTATATATCTCATAGTCATAACTGTTATAAGAAAGTACAATTTATCGATAAATTAAATATCGTTGGGAAGTCCCTAGGACAATTTTATTCGTGCCACAAAAACTTCTATGTCTGGTTATTAAACTATGTATAAACTTTCGGAGAAACAATTGGCAATGCCTCTACTTTGTATGCAATCTGACTTTCCTTTTGAGGTTCTGAATCAGGTTTTGGACGAGTTTCTTAGTCACGTTTTCTGAAGCCTTATTCCACTTTTTTTAAAGTCAGAATGGAAGTAGCTGCTTTGGTAGGTTTTTGAAGAGATCGTTTCATAATGGCCCAGTATCTTTCGATAGGGCGGACTTCTGGACAGTTAGACGAGTTCATGTCTTTACAATATTTACCTTGTTGGCGTTATACCACTCTCTAGTCACTTTCGAATAATGACAGGCGGCCAAGTCTAGCCAAAATAATGTAGGCATCCTATGCTTCTTGATGTACGGCAGCAACCTCTTTGTCTTTTGTAAGCACTCGTCGCGCTAAACTTGGGTGTTTATAGTTCCCGTAGCGAAATAAGATTTTGATTTCAGCCCGCAATTGCCCCGCATTGACAAAATGTCTTCAGGTTGCACCTTTTCTTGATTCTCTGGATCATTCCTATAGAAGTTTTTGCATGACTTTACGAGCAGCATCTCGGATAGACGTAGTCGGTTTTAGATAGAACATTTGAACGACTCTATTCTGCAATGCTGGGTCAGCACGGCCTCGTTTTTGCCCAGATTTTGGCAGATCTTCTAAGGTGACAGTAGTACCAAACTTATTTATTAATTTTTGTACATCTGCAGGGCTGATATTATACTTTTTAGCAAGCTTTCTTACAGTTACCCCTTTAATCCTGCACTAGCCGTCCAAAATATTTTTTCTAACATCTAATGCAATCCGCAATTTTGAAAAATAGATGGAATGTCAAGTGTATTTTTATTTTAAGAACAGTTAAGGAATAGGTTTATAATTTAGTAAAACCGATTTGTTTCTTTGACGTCCGTGGACAAACTTATGCAGTCGAAAAGTTGACTACCTTCTTTTCGATTCGGCCTTATTTAATTTGAGGTTTAGTAAAAATGGCTTAGTTTTCGAGATATTGGTATTTTTGTAATTCGAACAAATGATTCGAATTAGCCGAGCTTTTCTGAAAAGATGTCGTGCTTGCTTTTCTGCAGCCGGTAAACAATTTGAGCATTTAATTTAATTATTTTGATTAATACGACTTAGTTAATTTTTTTTATTTTTATTTTAATTCACAAGTCTTGCTAGAATAGTGCTCACATTATAAGGTCCTTTTGTAGTTGAATGGCAAAATCTCATCAATTATTGGGCCATTTAGTAAGTCATGTACCATTTTAAAAACGTCATCAGATGGGCGTAGGTACGTGTGTTGCATAATGCCACTTTAGTAGGTAGTATTTTTTATTTTCGCTTACCATTAATCATATACTCAGGTCTGGTCCCTTGTAACTGTGAAAAAAATCTAACTTCTATATTAACGTAAAAAAAGGTTAAGCAGCAATAAACGTCTATTTCGACACTCGAGGGAATCAAAATGTATGGGATACTTTCCGTTAACCTACCTAGAACTATGAAATTTGGCAAGTAATATCGTCTTATACTACAAGTACAGGGAATAATCTGAAAACTATACATTTGTAATTTTATACGGAACCCTCGGTGGGCGAGTCCGACTCGCACTTGTCCGGTTTTTTTTATTTATATGGTCGTGACGCACTGAAAGAAAGAACTTGCATAGTAAAATCTGAGACAATTTTTTTCTTGTATATGAATCGATAGTATCAACGATTATGAGTAAGAAAAACTCAAAAAAAACGAATTCTGAAAAAAGTCCATGTAGACTTTAAAAAATACGCTCATTTAGCAGCCCTATCTGCTGTCCATGGATTATCCTCGGTTTATGCCACCCTGTATACGTGAAACAATTTTCCTCGACGCCATCATAATTATGTCTGTTGAGTATTATTTGCAATCCGCAATTGAGTATACTCCTGCGAATCTAGTTTATGTACTCGTAATAAACGAGTACATACACGCGTCGCTACACGAGATATCCAATCAACGTGCCGCGACTCATTTATTATCTGCATACGTGTTTGTATGTCACATATCTTGAAGATATTTGATCTTGCATTGCGTTCTCTGTATGCGTTGTAATTCTGCCTTGGTTAGATAGATAATATAAATAATATAATATTATTATCTTTCAGGTCTGCTGTGGTCGAAACGATTTAAAAGATGTCAATTGGCTACTGTACCTAATGGAAGTTTCTTTATATGTCCCTGGTCTTTGTCGTCTTATACTTGTCGCATGACTCCGCGATAAGTATGGAGTTGGCGTATCCTACCTACTACGTAGTAGATACGATTTCTTTGTTGTAGTATATCACTTTTAGACCAACGCAGGGGCAAACAAGAATTTTTTACTTAATATATTTCAATTTAACCCTTTTCCAGGCGTAGTACGTTTCATCGACCACATGAATTTTTTTTTAGAGATGTTGAGCATTTTTTTAATTAACTTCCACTTTATTTTATTACTTATTTGTGTAGCTTTTATTATTAGCTTAACTTTGTAAATAAAGATTTCACAATTTCTAAAAAACAGTATTCAAAGTATGTGGTCGCCCTACGCCTGGCTGGGAGTGATAACATATGGGAACTGTTTCCATTAACTCTTTTTCAGTTACTATCGCTACACATTCTGTGCCAACAGGCATAGGGCATATAATGACCACATCGTTTTTTTTGTAAAATTTAATATTTATTATAAATAGATACATATTAGAAATACATTCTAAACTGGAAAATTAAAAAAAAAAGTTTTCAAACTGTATTGTGTGACATATCAAATGAAAGGGGTTATTTGTAAGCATCTCAGATATATTTTGTTGTATAATTTTAGCATTTCCCAGCACCATCCAACCCCCCCAGGCTTAAAATAAACTACTAGGCTTAAAATTCTGAAAAAAGTATGGAAAATAGTTCCTTGCCTAAAGGTTACAGGAAAACCTGTATGAAGTTCGAGTATTCAAAGTAACGGGAAAATTCTCAATATTTTTGTGTGTTATATACGGAACCCTCTCCACGCGAGTTGAACTCTCACTTGCCCGTTTTTTTATTATGTGTACACTTATAGCTCATTGCTATGTAACCTAGGAACCCAAGAAAAATGTGCTAACATGCAGTGGCCGTCTCATGAACCTTGTCGAAAAGTTTTAGTTATATTAATTTTAAATTGGACCTTACGTTACAGCATATTAGTTTGTCCTAAACTATATCAATACGTAGTTAATAGGGTTAAAGTGTCGGCACAGAATTCGATCATTGTACACAGTACCAGTAGTAGGAGCATGCAGCCTGGTCAACACTATCTGACCTGAAAACTTTCTGAGGACGTTCTACGCAACAAAGATGTCACTAAATATAACATACAGTTCGTACTAACTGTTATAGTCGATGACACACGAGCGCACCGCACTCAAAATGCTCTCATTCAAATCGATTGAAATCGAAATGGAATCCGATTATCAGATAATCACAATGCAAAAAAAAAACAATTCAAAATCGGATAACGTGATATACAATAAATATGGACGAACCGACTCCTTCCTCATACTGAGGAACAGGCATTTCCGGATACAGGCATGGATCCGCGCTATATTTTTATATCCTGTTGTTGCAGGACGTACTAGTCTTTTCGCCAGTCGATATAAATCTTTCTCAGAATCTGTAAGCTGTAAGCTAAGAAGATGTAAGCAATGATGACGTTCCTGCTGGCTAGTAATCCGTGGCAGTGCGACACGATTGTTGCGATGCACTCGCCCGCGCGACCTTGGCGCGGGGCTCGCGGCTCGGGTGCCCCGTTTCGCGGACGCGTTCCACTTTTGCCATAGCTCTCTCTTGTTACGCAAACCCGTCGTTATGCATATTATGTTTTGCCTCCAAACGTTTCTGCACCTAGATACCACTTACTACCGTTAGAATCAGGTTTGTGTTGGCGTTCGTGATAATATAAATGATAATCAAAACACGATTTGGAAATGGTTCATTTCACCACAGCTGGGCTTATCTCCAATTGGAGTTTGCCAATGGCAAGGCAGCCTACGTTAATGATCATTTGATCATGCAAGACTACAAAAAAGTGAAACCGTTGGCTTTGCCTACTACAATACAAAATAATACAAATACTCTTTTCATCACACTTGCTCGTAAAGGGCTTCATAACGTGCAGGCATTCAGAGCTGCAATAGCCCTTATTACGCCCATGGGCGTAATGGTTTTTTTCTTAAATTGTATCTGTCACTCTTACGTCAGTTATATTATAAAGCAAGGAGGTTTTAACTCAAACACAATGTTGAAAACGTATTTATAAATAAACATAAACGTAAAATTACGAATAAAATATGATTAACAGAATGATTTAAAGATTTAAAAACTTAAATGTAGCAATTTAGTGTCCGTGTAAAATATTTTTAACTGATTCTAAATCGTGGCTGCATGACGAAGGGTTTTTGCTCTAAGCGCCTCACGTCGAATTCAACAAAATGGACGACTGACATTTTGTAGTTTTTATTACAATTAGTAACAATTTAGTTAAAAATGTATTGGTTTCCTCGCAAATGTGATGAAAAACATTGTGTGCGACACGTACGGTGTCGGGCTTCTAATAGACTCTCGTTCGTAATTCATATCTTACCGTACTTGTCACACGAACAAAGCAGTTACAGAGAGAAACAAAACAATTATTAAACCACTAGAATGGGATATTTTGATTTACGTACGTGGACTTTTTTACCCGACTGCTGAAGGAAAGGAGGGTTATGTTTTTCGAGCGTATGTATGTATGTATGTATCTATGTGTGTATGTCTTATTCTTTGGCACGCCCTACAACAGCCTAAACCGTTTGACGGATTTCGACATATGAGGTGTCGTTGGATTCCTCTTAATCGTGGGAGTGACATAGGCTATAATATTAGCAAAAAAGCAGTTGGGGTTTTTGAAAAATCTTTTAATTCCACTTGTTAAACACTCGAATCAAACACATCGATATAAATAATCGCTATGAGGTTTGTTACAATTAACTCTTAAGGAATATTTTGGAAAATCATGCCAGCCCTTATTCATTCATGAATCATTCTGCTTTACGTGTCTATTTTGTATTTTTGTATGATATGATGATATTAACGTGCGTCGTTTGTGTTGTTTACAGGGCCCTCCGCGATCCTGACATAGCAAGAACAATTGCAGCTCGTTGGCAAGGAAAGCCACTTACCGCGGCTACATCAGGCCAGAAATTACCTCGCGTCTAAATTGAAACGTTCTCAAGCACATTGTACACTGTGATCGTCGTGGAACATTGTGACTATAACAAGTGCAATAATATACTTTAGTGCAATCGTTTTGTACTGTCGACTGCCAGTGAAGTGATAACTTGTTGTATTATATTGTGGTGAAATTAACTGTGGACAAAATGGAGCGTGAATCGAATCCCATGGAGGCGTTATGCCGGTCGGGGTGTGGTTTCTATGGAAATCCTTCTACAGATGGACTCTGTTCAGTATGTTTTAAGGTAAAAATAAGTTTTTTATACGTTTTATTATGCTTTTCCTTTCAATATAAGTTGCGGTCGCCAAATCAACTTTACAGGACCTAACTGTCCGATATCTTTTGTATATTTTCACTTACTCACGCGAGGGGTCCCTTGAGGGTCTTCTTTTTACAAGCTTTTATTTACTTTCACCTGACCGTTGTCTGTAATCAAATCTTGCAAGTTAAATTTGATCCACTTCCCGGTTTCCGATTGAGCTGAAATTTTGCATACATGTGTAAAACGCGTGACAATGCAATATTATGATGACATGGTGCTGATCTGATGATGGAGCTGGAAGGTGGCCATAGGAACTTCACAATGAAACGACACAACCTCATCGAGTTTGGGCTCGTTAGAATCGTCTCAATGAGTAGTTGATGGCGGTATACAGAAAAGTACAGTCGGCAATAAAAGCTTGTACCAAAAATGAATTGCGTCTCACAGATTACAACTAGATAATTAAAAATAACACCCCGAGACAACAAACATAGTAAGAAATATCTCGTCTCGACAGATAAGACTTTCGATAGTTAAAAAAGGCACTTAAATAGGTTCGCTCGTTTACTACGGACAGACTCAGAGATACATACATACGCAGATAGACACATATACACATGTTAACTTATGACACCCCTCGTTTGCGTCGGGGGCTAAACATACTTCCTATACATTTTCTACGCGTAATAATGTAATAAACATGCGCTATTACGAATACTTAGTTTATAGGGTCCCATACGTATAATTACTCAATTACTGCATCATTTTGTTAAATGTCAGCGTAGTAGGTCAGCTATGTTGAACTTGACGGACTGATGGTGAACTTTTGTTACGTAACGTGTGTTTGTGAAGGGTTTTTGCTACAGGAAAGTGAGAAACGTCTAAAAGTTTTCTAATATCAGTATCAGTTGGAAGTTCTAAGAAGAAAGGAACAATAATGTTTTTGACACACTTTCTCCTAGGTGTAATGTACGTGTTTATTATTATGGAAACGGCTGAAATTAAATATGACGATTAAATTAAATTAAACAATGCTGAAGAAAACGAGGGTAGATTTTCGCCTTCTGCGCTGACTCCGCCTGCGCTGCGCAAACCAGCCGAGCGAGCAGGGCGCGGGCCCGCAGTGCTAAACGCGCCGGCAAAGCGTGTGCTCATGACTAAGAACCGCGAATCGGTTCGATACAATGGTGACTACTGATGGTGTAGTTCTATATTGGCGGATTTACGTATGTGACTGATGTTTTGCGGGACCTTTAACGCTCTAACCTGAGTAAGAATTTCGCTGATCTGAGTATGAAACGTTTTATTTTAGAATTTTTAAACAAACTTGCAATATTCGTATGTAAAGTAAGAAATTATATAAAAATAAATAAATAAATATTTTGCGTACAATCTTACACAAATCGACCAAAAGTAAAAAATTAAAATATGAAAGTTGTCTATTTCATGATTTGATTCAGCTGAAGTTTGGCATTTAGTTATAAAAATTAGGCGACAATGCCATTTTGGTAACAAAGGTTCGATGATGGAGTCGAACGGCGGCCATAGGAACTTTTCTGCTACTGCAGGAGCGCTTGTGCAGTCTATCCACCACATCGCCTATGACTGTCCAAACCGGAAATGCGCTAGAGAATCCCTGGATGTATTCTCTCTTGAACGCAGTCCGATGGGTGAAGGAGCTAGATGTTAAATTACAGTTATAGATTCACAATTTTTGATAATACTAATTGTTAGGTCATTAAGTGACCTGTAAACCATGCAGTATAAATAAAACAATATTATATTATTACATTTATTACCCATGATAAACTCGTCGTGTTAGAATCGTGTCAGTTAAGTCAGTATAACTTATCAGTTGCGAAAGAATACAGTCCGTAATAAAAGCTTGTATTAACAATTGGTATGTCTTTATTTTTCTCAAATCCGCGGAATATTTTTTTTTCCAAAAAAAGATACATGATAAATTCTAAATATTTACTCGCTATCAAGTTTGATGGTGAGAGCTCAATAGATAAAGTAGTATGTATCTCGTAATATCTTAAACATGCCAAAAAAACATGCGTTCTACACAAGAAAAATAGTTCTACAAAAAAATGCAAAAAGTGACTAAATAATGTGTGCTGTGAAAGGTACACCGCCACGTTTAGGGTGCACAAATTGACCCTCATCGGTTCAATCTCCATCTACGTAATAGTGTCGCCTCCGTTGTGGCCTGTCACACGAAGGTTACCTAGGTAGGATGTTTGACACCTGAAGGAGGGCAAAAATAGCCGGTCTACAGTTCCGGTCTGTGGGGAAATATTTATTTCGTTATTCATGTTTATATTCCGCGAACTACCCAATACTAGCTATAGTTATCTACGTACACTTAATCCATTTAGATTTGCCAAGATTTTTAACAACATTCGTCACAATCAAAATATTTACGTGTTTTTAATCATTATTGTGCAAATTTTGTAAACAAGTTATTGTTCAACCGGATTTGTAAGAATACATTATCAAGTTTGGAACACTCCACATAAAAATAAGGTTAACAGGTTGATAGCAGTACATAGTATAATGTAGTAGGTATGAATGGCGCGAGTCAAATTCTTTGCGATTAATTGGTAACGTTGTACCTACTATTTATTATGGCTATTTGTGTATTTATAATATTATAGATAATTTGAGTAGTTCGTAGCCAAATGTATATGGAACAACCGAGGTAACCCTGTTCTAACAAAAAATTGTCATTGAAATTGGGAAAACCAATAATCTACGGAATTAGTCATCCCGGGCTATCAATTGTCAACCTCTTTTTTTAAGTAATGCGAAGTAATTTCATCTTGATGAACTACTTTATTGTCTTAGGTATATTTTATATATATGAATGATTTATACAGTTCCCGTCCTTTCTGAAGACGACGGTGACAACTGAAACAGCAAAACTATTTATGAAAACACGGTCGTCTAGATAAAATAAATAATTGAAATTCAATAAGCCCGTAGGGTTGTATCAACCACACTTAAACCCTTTAACGGGCAAAGTTAAAATTAATTCATAATTCAAGTCTCTTGCTATTGTGTACACCTAAAAATTCTGCACCGTAAAAAAATACAAAAAGATGACCTTAAAAGGTGGTCATTTTTGCTATGAAATTTAGAAGTTGCTGCCCTATAAAGGGATAAACGCAAAAATGTTAAATATGGCGCCGGCAGATGTCCTCCCGTAGAAAACAGTCAAATTTCTCATACAATCAGATTTTAACGGGCTTAGCTTACGATAACCGACCCTCATGCGGCGAGTGTGATACTCCAATTTGTAGTCACTTTAAAATATTATAATATTTATAATCGACATTCGTAACATCGTGAGGAAACCGGTCTAATCCCAATAAGGTCTAGTTTTCCTTCTGGGTTAGAAAGCCAGATGGCAGTCGCTTTCGTAAAATTAGTGCCTATGCCAAATCTTGGGATTAGGTGTCAAAGCGGACCCCGGGCTCCTTTAGGGCACAACCGGGAATAACGCTAGGAGGATGATGATAATCGACATTCGTTAGTTTTTCCACAGTTGCGAAAATACTTAAATCGGTATCACAGCGACACGTAGACATAGGTACTAAATCAGCCTTTTTGTGTAAAATAAATAACAAATGCGCCTAGATCTTGCTCATCGTGTAGGTAGGTATGATAAAAAACAGAAGCATTTGGACAATGCGCCAAGGTTATTTCTATATATATTTATTCTTGACAAAACAAACAGTTAAACAATACCCTTTCCAATAAAAAAATAATTATCAAAATCGAATTACTCTGTAAAAAGTTATGCGTGGTCATACGCGTCGACTTGAAAACCTCCTCCGTTTTTTTGTCGGTTGAAAAAGAGTGTCAGACATAGCGTTATTACATCTTAGTTAATTTTATGCCTAACAACGTAGCACTAATTAAATATTGTACATATGTAGGTATAATAAGGAAAATATTATGTAAGTAGGTGTAACATTATACCTCTGACAATTTTCGTAAAAAAAAGTTAATTCCAATTCAAATACAATTTCATTTATTCAAGATAACAAGGATCTCATTTTTAGGGTTCCGTAGCCAAAATGGCAAAAACGGAACCCTTATAGTTTCGTCATGTCCGTCTGTCCGTCTGTCCGTCTGTCCGTCTGTCCGTCTGTCCGTCTGTCCGTCTGTCCGTATGTCACAGGCATTTTACTCGAAAACTATAAGGTGTATTTGAATAAAATTTAGAGGATAGGTGTATTTTGTTAGCCGCTACATAGTTTTGTAATTAAAATCACAAAAAAAAATTTTTTTAGGGGTGCACTCCATACATAAAACTAAAAGTCAAAAAATTTTTTTTCATTGTGACCCCCCGTGTGGCACATCAATCGATAGGCCTTTCAAAATAAATATAAGGTTTCTCAGCATTTTTTTTGATTAAGTGAATAGGGTCGGAGATAATCGCTCCGAAAGTCACTAAAATTCTGTCCCCCCCCCTCTAATTTTTGAACGGTGTATTTTAAAAATATGGAAAAATTCATGGACATAGGGCTTATTAAATTCATTCACCGAAAATTGTTTTGAACAAGATCGGTTCAGAGGTTTTCGAGATATTGCTGAAAAACTGCCTTCCTCAAAGGAAAAGACGTAAGTGCCGTAAAATTTCTGTGACGATACGACCTTTTTAATAGGCACGGAACCCTTCGTTTTGCGTGGTCCGACACGCACTTGGCCGGTTTTTGTATGTAATTTTATTGAACAAAACTGATGGTCATGAGGTCACTAGTACCATATAAACAATATTTATATATTATTATTTTTCCAAAAATAATGTAACTGAGAAACATGCTTTTATGATTCCACAAATTGAAAACAGACCAATAACGGTAATTACACTCATTATTAAGATTTTTTTTATATACCTCGTACGATCATGGTATTGCTAAATGCCATTGACGTGAACTGAAATTGTTGTTAACCGCAAGTTAAAGAAAATAGTTCCCTCACTTATTTCTTAGCAATTGACTCACTGATCATCTGTACCAATCCATATTCCACAACCTCAACAGATCAGCTGGACCAACACAAACAATTTCATCATGCATTACAGTAGTTATAACGTAAAATCTGCTTAATATCATTTATATATGAGATGATAAATCAAAGTGTTTATTGTTCAAGTTTAAAGTGTTTATTGCCGGAACATGGTTATAAAACAGATCTTAATGTAATAAGGTATAGGGTGGATTGCAAAAAAATTGTACATAGTTAACAGCCTTAATCTAATCTACACTTTAACTTTTTTCCATTGTGTAACGACAATAGGCTTGTGACCTAAGATTTTTTTACGATGCCATTCGAACCATTTTTTGGAGAGGAACAAATGTTTGTATGGGAGCAACTACAATTAAATAATATAAATATGCTAAAAATTAAGTTAAAGACGGACCTCGCTGGCGGCAGCCGAAACGCTTCATACTGATTGACTCCAAAGTATGACGTCACACTTTGCTATTTGAACTAATAGCATGGAAAATCAAGTAAATTACTGTGTCGGTCGCGAAATACTGCGTTTAGGTCCGTAGTTGTCATACAATTTTAATTAATTTGAATAATATACTACTGTGAATTGCTGGGTAAGGCCGTCGAAATTTGCATTTTTTTAACTAAGTGCTTTTGTGTTCTATTTTGTATGGCGTGTGACACAAATTTTGTGTTATTCATAACAAAAAAGTGCCAAATACAAAACAAAACGTAACACTAAAGCAGACTTACGATAAAAAAAAACGCAAATTTCGACGGCCTTAACCTGCTGTTTCGGTCGTGAAATACTGCGTTTAGGTCTATAGTTGTCGTGCAATTTTGTTTCCATAAAAGCGTAAGGATTCTATTGGTAGCTTTAAATTTACTCTACGATTAAAAAAATGCATATTTTGTTTTAAACTTTTCAGGTCGATCTTTTTATGAATTTCATTATATTTTGTAATTTATACTTTATTACAATAAATTGATGGTTTACTATCCATTTGCCAACAACTACGTTATCAATTTTAACATGAGGTCACAAGCCTATTACCCATACATTTTACGTTCTTCTAACACTGCCGTCGCCATACGTATTTGAAATAATAATGTATGTAATAACTAATATTAAACCTTCTTACAATATTATCAAAATTACACCCTCTTACCAGCCTATATTATTTATAATAATAATATTTGTGGACAATCTTACACAAATCAACCTAGTCCCAAACTAAGCAGAGCTTGTACTGTGGTGGGTAGTAGACGACGATAAACATACTTATATAGATAAATAAATACTTTTTCACATCTCATGCTCGAAAAGTGTGTCATATTAGGCTTAGCAAGCGGGGCTAAAGTGGTACATGTAGCCCCTAGGGAAAATATGTATAAATATTTATGATTTCTAAAACCTTTAATTTGACCAAATCAAAACACTTCGCTGTATTAAATCCACCAATCACCACTCTTTAAAAAACATTTGTATTTGCTATTACAGCGAATATTAAAAACAACCAATCAGAAACTAGAATTAATTTCAAATATCAGGTGTTTTTTTAGTCCCTAACTCACAATAATCATTAAAACAAAAACGCCTCTGGCCGTCAACGACGCGCCTGTAGACGGTCAGCCGGCCAATACACGGTGATTAAATACTGATGATCCACCATAGTTGTCTCTTTCTATAACTGCAATGAGAAAGAGAAAGCGCGTGGATCGAGTGATAGTACTTCACGGTGTATTGGACGCTTCAGAGGCGTTTATTCGTGGTGTCAATATTTTGGATCTGTGTCAAAGCAGTTTATTAATAAAAGTATGCCGCCAAATCGAATAATCTTTGCGCCGTGGAATTTTTTATTGATTGTGGATGGATAATTTTTGTTTTACTATTTTCTCGCAGTCGTAGTGAACAGTAGAGTGTATAACTCGGGTCTAAAAGCCATATTACCCCTCGAAATATTTTCCCTCACTTCGCTAGGGAAAATAACCATCTCGTGGTAATATGGCTTATTTTAGCCCCTTGTCATACAATCTACTATTAAATACACTAGGGTGTATTCAGGTTTCGTGTCCAGTGTACCTACAGTACAATAAAAAAAAAACTCGGTTTAGTAGTTAGGCCATCTCAAAAGGCGCCAAATTCATAATGGCCACCAGGCCTGTCACACCACTATCTTCTGACATTAACAGTGATTTCATTAAAATCGAAGGAACTGAGGAACGCCGCGTACAGCCGAGCGTCTTGTTCTGAAATGTAGAGCTGCACTTCCATACGACTTGACACTGTACGCGGCATCAACCGGAGACCCTACCTAGTTTTTATACTTAGTTGATTATACTTAACGTAAACAAAACTCTTAATTTACATACAATATATTTGGCCTGAGCTAATCGTTTGGCATAGGCTTTCAGTGCATGGAAACCGCTAGACGGGCTCGACGACGCTTTTCTGTACTTACGGTTTTTCGCGTGTTATCGGCTACGAGCTTCGTTACAGAAGCTATAGGTAGAACACTTAAGTAAGACGGCCCCTCTTGCATGTATTTGTGGACTGATCGAAGAGGCATTTGTTTTGATTGTGATGTACATTTTAAATGTGTAAATATATTTTCGAAAAGTCACAATTAACAACATTTAATTTTTCTGACTCCTTAATTTTGTTCAGGCATTTAATAGTATTTGAAAAGTTAGGAGACACATATTTTTTCTTTTCAGTTTATTTTAAGTTATACCTTAATTTGGATGTTTTAAACTACCACGTTCGAAAAGGGCATAAGTACATTTAAAGGATGAACAAGATTAGTACTGTGGTCAATCTATTGAATTAAAAAGTAAATAGCATGCTGTGTCTGTGACAGTGACATTTGACAATGACAAGATAGAAGGAGACAAATAACTGTCAATGTCACAACATTTTTTTTTCTTACAACATGCATAAGCACAACTATGGAATAACCGCATTCAGCCTTTAAATGGCTTCTTCGAAGTAATTTCCAGTTTTCTCAAGAACTAGCGAATATAAAAATCCATTATTTTTTATATTTACTCAGCAAGCCCAAATCTCTGAATGGTTTTTAGTTTGAGCCGCTATGAAAAAATGAAATGTTGTCAATTTGATACCTCTTGGGCCTTAAGTTTTTTACTTATTCGTTACCGACTGGTATCGATTAAAACTTGTGTCATAAAAATGTAGCTGCGTGTATTTTTGCTGACATCCTACAACAGCATATGTGTGCGTTTTCCAGGAGGCTCTGAAGAAGAAGCAGCAGCCGCCCGCGACGACGCCGTCGCCGGTGGCCGCGCCGTTCGTGCCGGCTGCGCCTGCGCCCGCGCTCGCGCCCGCGCCCGCACCCGCGCCCGCGCCAGCACCCGCGCCCACGCCGCTCGCCGCCGCCGCGCCCACCGTTCCCAGCCTCGTGGCGCAGCCGCAGCAGCACACAGACGTGAGGCCACACTTCTCTTGTTTGCTAACATACCGGCTCGTACGCATAAATGATCGACCTCACCGAAGCTTAACTCAATCACTGCTATGGCACGCTCGTAGCGCTACGCCATAGTCCGTAGCAGTTTCATTCTCTATATGTATCGACAATCGCCCGTAGCGCTCTGATGCACGTCTGTCGTGATTACTGCTGAATGGGTTAAGACACGTTTGCACGTTTTCTACGCGTATACGCACCAGAATCGAAAATGTGACGCATTCGATACGTATACTATACGCCTATCAACGCGCAGACGCTGCTTCAAGCTCCGGTGTGGTCGGTCCTAAAAAATAACTGTTTGATAGAGTTTGTACAGTCGACGTCAAATATATGTATCGTAACTTTAACACTGTAGTATTCGATTGTAATGAGACGAAAAGTTGATACATGTCATTGACCCCGACTGTACCTGCTCGCTATATGAAGAGAGATCTATTCGTGTTAAAGGGCCGTTTCCTTTCGGTCCCCGGTGGGAATTTATGCCTAATAATCTTTGAGTATTAAGCCACTGGAGATGCCATGACGTAAACTCTTCGAACAAATTTTTTCGCCACTTTTGGCGGGGGGCGAGGTAAAACACGTATAGCACACCACCAAAAGAGGAATAACTCAACAGACACAAGTTTTGCTGTTGCGATAAACGCACACTACAAAAAAATTCAACACATCAAAAATTACACGCACACAGACAGAGTTTTCACGTAACTGATGCAGCATACATGCGAACAAGTTAGTGATGGGACACATCGAAGACATCTGAAGAATGAGTCAAATTAGTTTGATGAATGAACTGAATTATCTTATACTATTTATTATTAAATTGTAAAAGTGAAAATTCTGTCCATTGAAGATACTACCCAAAAAAATGTTTGTTTGTATATGTGTCTGTCTGTAATTATGTGCCGTAGTGTCCTTAGCCCTCTCGCACAGTTAAACTGTGGAATGAACTCTCGCCCGCGGTTTTCCGGGCTGATACTTATTGATTGGTATTTGCAAGAACCTATGTATATGCAATTATATTTTAATAAGGCTCAGCTTTCACCACATTTATAAAGTTACTTCAAAACATAAATGAGCAAAGGGAAAGCAATAAAATGAATTGTTAATTTTATTAGAATTACCACATATTTATTAATTTAAATTCTCTGGTAGGGTTTTTTAAGACCCGCTTAAGACTTTTATTAATTAGTATTTTTATTGATTTTTAAAATGAATAAGTTTATTGTACACGTAATCATTTTTGTAGCTTTCCGGAGTAAAGTGCTCCGAACAGATACCACTTGTACGTGTAGGTTTCCAAGAATAATTTTCGTAATTACAAATTGTTCTCCATTTCTCCTTTATATAGGGATCTTTTGGAAATCTAAAAGGACATACAATTATATTAAATAAAGTATAATACTGTAAATAATAGTATATGAATAACACATACACTCATAGTCCCGCACTAAATGTATTCCTTTTACCAAGATTTTTTTTTGCATATAAAACATTTCTTTTTAAGACTAAATTTCAACATCGTAACAGAGAAAAGTAATTTTTCTGATTCACCTTACAAGATTTAAATGTAACATACATCTATACCTACTATTTAATTCAATATCTAATAAAAAAACTGACTATTAAACAAACTGCAGTGATTGAATGAATGAATGATAAATTCAAATGTTGAGTCGCCTTTCTTACTTTATCACATCCCTAAAGACCGATTCGAACCCTTACCACTATAATCATGTTTACGTTCTGTCGTTTACGTATCGCTAACGGCATTTTCTTTAAATGGAGATTGTACTTCAATACACATTTAATAGTTAGTAAAAATACTTACCTATGATAGGAAACGTGAACTTGTTGCGAATTTGAGCTGTCTGATCACCTTTTACATGATAATATTGCACAAGTCACCATTTTTCGAGAGAAACGTCATGCGACACGGAACGATACAAAATGACGGTGAAGCGACTTTAAGTAGTTTTATATAACGTGGTTGAACAGTTGACCAATGTACTTTGCCGGAGGGGGTCGCCTGTCTATGACATCTCCAGTGGCTTAATACTCAAAGCTAATAATTCGTCAACGACCCAAAGCTAGTATTTGTTTGTTGATAAAAAATAAGGACTATATATAAAGTGAGGAAAGTATTTCCCTGTCAAAGTTTTTATGACATTGACAGAATATTGAATCCACCTGGCCTGTGGAAAAGGTTTTTACACTTATACTTATCTTACCAATGGTTACTTTAAAATGACGTTAATATTTGTTGGTCTTTATCTGACACTCTAGGCCTTTTGTGGTTGTACTCGTAAGAAAGAAACAACATTAAAACTGGCAGGAGCCTTGGTCACTGTCCTACTGTAAGTGTTTTACCGATTGCCGGCGCACAAAAATGTATGTGCAATTATTTCACACAACCGCTACTCGTGTACATATAACAACACAACATATGGCTAGAATAGATTTGTGTCTCGACTGCGTGACGAAATGCGTTCAGGCTACTACTCAGTTTCTGCCCTTTATGTATGTAATCAGGGCGAAAGATGTGCATCCAATACAATACAGCTAACGTGGTACAGCTTATGACGAGTAACAAAGGAGTCTTCCTAAAATAAATAGAAAAGACGGACGCTAGATCACATTAGCACATGCTAACGTTTATACCACTAGTGCAGAAATGTTCGGTTCTATATTCCTTCGTACACGTTTCAATCCTAGAGGAAGACCCCACTCCACGCGCATTGCGTTTAATAGTAGATAATGTTAGAGCCGTTACACACAGCGACTTTTTACAGTGATACAAACGCGCGTTTCACGGATGTGCGGCTACCATGCACAGCGAAAAAGAATAATTTATTATATTTTAAGAAGAAGACAGTCGGCAGCAATAGAAGGAAAGTATTTTATTCATGCACATGGAAAAAGAAGAATTTATTATATTTTATGAAGCAGACAGTTCGCAGCAATAGAAGGAAAGTAGGTCAAACTAAGAACACTTCCGGAAAACGACGATTCATTAGCAAAAACACGAGTCATTATAAATATCTAACCAACGTGTTAGAGCAATACATATATGTCTTGAGTTTTCAGCCCCCAGCCACCTCTGAAACATGTGCCATGAAATGGTATCTTGCGCTTAAGACAGAAAGAAAGAAAGAAAGAAGACATTTATTCACTACACAAAAGACACACAGATATAAATGGAGTAGACATACAATACAATTGACACATTGTGTGTGTCTTCGCGGCAGTGAAACGGTCGCTGTCTCAGCATTGTGCAAACTACTCGTACAGGCCAGCTCTGGTGCCACAGGCTTGTAATTATTCTTGCTACGCTGTTTATTCCCGGATTTAATAGTGCGTTCCGTTCGGAATCGCGTGAAACCTCAACCGTTTTGCAGGGAAATGTGATTGGCATAAAACATGCAGTTTCAAATTTGAATAGTGTCACACTGACAAGCTAGACACTAGTGATTATAATCAAAAAAATATTTATAACTGTAATTTCAGATTAATTTTACACCGTGAGCGCAAAATCAGAAGATAGTTAATATTTGTTTTTTAATTTGTAATGGTTTTGTGAAGCCCAGTTCTCAAGTCTCACGATTTGAGATGGGGGGCAATTTTCTATTATAACACGGTAAAGTCGAGTAGTTATTTTTTGCATTCTATTTCAATTCATATTAATAATTTCACCGAAGTCGCCCATCGCAATAAAAAACGCACCAGACTTTTAAAACTAACGTTATCGTGTTACAGTCAAAATGTCCAACCTGAAACAAAACGAAAAACCCAATAATGGAAAATGACTCCAACAAAAAAGAATCAAAGGGGAAACGGCTGCTGAAAAAGGCACTACGGCGCAAAACTAGCGATAACAGTCAAAGTTCCGGCCAGGAACACAGCTCATCCGCGAACCGGTCGAAAAGTTACGAGAAGAAGGGACAGTCCATCGAGATCAAGGACAGCGCCCCGCTGCCGGCCGCTGACGGCGCGGTGCCGGCAGCCGGGGCGACCGGCCTCCGGCGGCCCGAGCCCAAGATGGTCGACATCAAGGAGAGCCGCAACGAGATCTTCGCCGGGGCCCAGACCGACGCCGACGACCAAGCCTCTAAGTTAGGCGACGTTCCGCGCCCTTCTGATGCAGGAACTAGCAAAAAAACTCTAAAACGGGTTCGTTAGACAGTACAATTCGTTGTGATTCCGTTTGGTTCGGGCATTTGAGCGCGAGTCCTTATCTTAGCCGGGGACTTTCTTCGGTTGGACATTGTAAGATTTCAGATTAGTATTATAGTTATGCGTGTTCGTTTATGCTGTATCTAAAAGGTGTCGATGGAACCAAATAATCTATGAGTTTACCATTAACTTCAATCTAGCAAAATGTCGAGCCATGATCGAAGTTAATTGAGAGAAGAACTCGAAAGATGGGATTAGCCTAGCTAGAACAAGCGCGATAATAAGTAGGTACTCGAGTGGGACAATAATTACGCCATAGTCACGTTACGTATTGTGAGTGAAGTTGTGTTTATAATTGTATTTTTCAGAAATTGGAGGATGAGAGTGGAGCGGGCACGAGCGGCGCCAGCACGGGCGCGTCCGACACGGACGCGGACGACAAGGACCCCAGCAAGGACAAGAAAAAGAAGAACAGATGCGCCGTCTGCCGCAAGAAGGTTGGACTTACAGGTAAACACAACGCTCAGTACTTTATGCAGATTACTAGCACTTGTTCGTTCTTAGTATACTAAGATTTAGATTATAGTTCAACACATGCACACAGAAGTGGATGGTGGACCAGTTCATTTGCGGTACTTAGCCATGTCTGATGATGTGATGATAATGATCAGCGATGGTTAATAAAATAATAGAACAGAATATTTTTATTATATATGTACATAAGTTGGACGCGACAGAATTTGTTTCAACAGTTACCCGATATCGGGCATTCAAAGAAAGATACATTTATTCGTAACAAAGACAAAAAAAGATTAACAACAACAATTTATATTACTTAAATAAACTAACTTACGGCTAACATGTAAAATATTCATTAATAAATTTGTTTGATCGGGTATCATCGATGGAAATTTGTTTGCCATACACCACTTTTAATAATTTCATATTAGTTGAAATATAATTTGGTAACTTGATATTTCTATGAAGGGCCAAATTAACCAGTCTATAATGAAATCCGTTTTAAATTCATAAAATATCCTACTAATCCTACTAATATTATAAATACGAAAGTTTTTGGATGTTTAGATGTTTGTTACTCAATCACGCAAAAACGGCTGAACGCATTACGATGAATTTTGGTATACATATAGTGTATAGCCTGGATTAACATATAGAATACTTTTTATCACGGGAATCATCCTCTAAAGGGGCGAAAGTTTGTATGGAGCTACGATATAAACGAGTTCCACGCGGACGAAGTCGCGGGCGGAAGCTAGTATATAATAACTTACAAAATTGTCCGAACTTGCGTAATGGTCGATTATTTAGCACGTTGATCGTATGCGCTGCCCGCGCCCGTGTCGCGATAAGCGAATCTGTTATCGCGCGTGGCGGTGACGTGTGCCGGCCATACCGTCATTTCTCTTTCAGCCAGCGTAACAACTTTAAATAGCGTAGCATTTCTTTGAAATCTGATCTGATACTTTTAACTCATTAGGCACTTACCATCCATAGTAATGGAATGTCTGTAAGACCAGCTTGGCAAGGTTGACCCACGAGGTATCCTGGTCTATTAAATTTCGAAATGCTGAATAGATTGAAAAGCTGATAGAGATATATTTTCTTTCACGTGTTTGTTCGCAAGTTGCAGCCTCTTAGCAGTTTAACTGTCATCGATTCGGTCTCACGTCGTTGCACAGTGTTTCCTTGAACCTCATTTTGAGACAGCCTAACTTTATTGGATAATCCAATAGAGAAAGATGTCACGTAACGAATGACGGACACAAACTCCCGCGCGGCTCACTATCATACTTTTGAAACGAATGCAATCTAAACTTTAAGTCCCGGAATATTAAGATAATTTACTACCTTTTGTTTTAAAGAAACAACGTATGTGAATCTTGATTTTGCACTGTGATGAAAAGGCTTAGT
The DNA here is from genome assembly GCA_932294315.1 of Epinotia nisella. NCBI lineage: Eukaryota > Metazoa > Arthropoda > Insecta > Lepidoptera > Tortricidae > Epinotia > Epinotia nisella. The sequence continues at coordinate 27,650,355 of OW028675.1, read as the reverse complement.
ACAAGGCTAAATTATAATCCATTTGTGACCTGGCTATTGCTTCTCAGTTTCAAGAAAAAAATTTCGAAAATGACAAAATCGTATTTCTTCTTTTATGATTAATGTCTTTAGTATTCGCAGTTTATTTTGGCTTTAAAACTTAGCCACAATTATGGTCTACCACCACAAAAAATCCTATTGTATATATCGCGGACTTCCGGAGATAACAATTAAAAAAAACCCCGGTTTTTTATTAGCGATATTATTAATCCTTAAACAGGCCCCATAAATTGGCATGGCTGTCGCAGGGATCAATTGCAGCCATGGAATATGCAAAGAACGTTTTCAAAGCAAGTTGTTAAGTACCTCGTATATAGCTGGCATGTGGTATTATTTTGTATACATCTAGAAGAATTTATGAAGTACTAGTAGTATTTCTTATGTCATGTCTCATGTCATGTATTTCTTGTTATGTCATGTTCTACTGTCAAAGTTATTTGCACTTGTATTTATTTATTTAAACTGTAATGCACAAAAGAAAAACTTATCGTACAAAAGGCGGACTTAATGCCATTTAATAATAAAGTGATAAAAGACTCAGTGATTTAACATTTTTGATGTTTTTCTTGGTAATAACTTTTATATGAACAAAATAATATAAGGTTCAATAATATATGTTTTATAATTCAATCAAATGAATAACTAAAAATAAAATTATCTTTACAACAATAATTTATGATTTCTACAAAGTCAATATTCCGCGCATTGATAATTCAATACAATGATAGGAGCAATAATTTTATTAGAAACCAAATTCTATAAAACTGTTATCTTGGTAAAAAAATTAAAATAAACGATTTACTGTCATTCAGAAAAAATGGAAATTCGTCCACTTGAAATTACCATTCTGAAGTTGGATCAAAACGAATAGTATTGACAAAGTGAATTTAGTCAAAATGTAATTGAGCTGAAAATATTTATAACCAAATTTCTTTTCGTTGTAAATTAATTAAGCACGAATGGAATTTTATCCATTATAAATTATAAGCAAAATTAAATACGCACAAAGTGAATATAGTATAATATGAACGATTATAGGATTATTAACGATTATTATTACATTTGGACGATTATAGGTACGATGTGCACATTTCAGATGGGACGTATTTACAATTGGTCATATTTTTGAGTGTAAGTAAATACAAATGGACACATTTACATTTGGACGATCATACAATGTACATATTTCAGATGACATAGTTAAAATTGGTTATATTTCTGAGTGTAGGTACATAAATACAAATGGATATCTATTTTTAGACCTATATCATATTTGTCAATTTTACTATGGGACATAATTCATTTTCTGGTTGGAAAATTTTCCTTGTTGACGTGTTTAAAATTATTTTTTTCTAATTTGACGTATAATTTTGAGAGAACGAATTTCCATTTGCGCCGAATGACAGTAAATCAAATAAACTAAATAATATGAGGATACAGAATATCGAATAATTAAGTTTTATACTTGTAACAACAAAATCAAAATATCTTTATTTGCCATGATCATGATTCTGATCAAAATATCTTTATTTGCCATGATCATGAACAGTCATGATCATGATTAAAATTTCTATAATCTAAGTATTCTGCGAAATGAATATTCTAACGAAAATTAATTAATTATTAAAACGAAATTCTACAAAACTGTAGTCTATGAAAGAACGTACTACCAATATATTATCATTATATATATATATATATATATATATATATATATATATATATAACATTGATAGGTAGTGATCAGCATACAGGTTAATTTCTACTTGACCCGGTGAACTCAATATCTACTATGAAACGTCACTTCGAAATAAAAACAGTTATCGATAAATTTGATATTGGAAAGAAGTCCCTAATTAATTGTCCGCACATGGACCTAAGATACTCGGGACAGGCTATACGTGATGCCACAATGAGGGACGGAAAGGCTTTGATGCAGCTAAATTAAGAACTGGTCTTAAAATGGCTGATCGCTTACCATAAACAACCTACTTAATTTAGGTGGGTATTTATTGGTCATAACTTCATACTAAATCAGTTGCGGCAAACAAAAAAAAGTGGAACTATGACAAGGACAACGAATGATATTTCCCTTTCTGTCACACTTATCGAAATTTGTATGCTACCATCTCGCTCGGACGTGGTATTATTATTACCATAGCTTGTCCCGAGTATCTTACGTAAGAATTATCGATAGTCGATAAAATATAATGCCAGCTCCCTTTTAACGTTTGGGTTTTGGTATGAGAATTCCACTCCTTGGTAAATAACCGAAACAATATATGAATTTTAGTATGTCCTTAACATATTCTAAATATACGATGAAATGTAGTATAGTTTGGCAGTTAAAATTGCGACCTGAAATGATACGAAGTATAGCTGTGCACGCAGCTGAGACCAGGAAGGGGTTCCTCCTGCGAAAAGCTCTGATTTTAACGAGATAGTAGGTGATAGAATTCCTGTAATCGGATGAGAGTTTAGGTGTTACCACCTTACAATATTAGTATAACACGATGTAGGAGGCGAGTCGTAGAAGTCTCTCGCTGTCGGTGAGCGCGATGCGTGATGTTTGGTTGGTTGTTTTGTTGCAGGGTTCGAGTGCCGCTGCGGCGGGCTGTTCTGCGCGGTGCACCGGTACAGCGACAAGCACGACTGCTCGTTCGACTACCGGGAGCTGGGCGCGCAGGAGATCCGCCGCAACAACCCCGTCGTGGTCTCGCAGAAGATACACAAGATATGAGCCCCGTGTTGCCCGCATCCTTTACTCTAAATAAATATTAGATCGAGTTTGTGTCTCTCATTTGCGTATGTAGATTGACTGGCCGCGCCCGCCGCGCCTCCTCCGATTGTATTTAGTTTTAACCGAATTCTTCGACCGAGTTCAGAGTTTTGACAGTGTTCGGACAGAATTTATTGTAAATGGCAATTTTTCGGTAAATCGGATGCGCAGACTCGATCCATCAAAATTTAGATTTATTTGTGGCGAGAGTTACTTTTAAATTTTTATTAAAAGTTGTAGATACAGTTCATTTGGGTAGGATTTCAGGATTAATTTCGAGATAATGAGTAGCGTTTTGAATATTGTCCATTCACCTCCATTGTAAATATTAGATATAATTAATTATAGAAACAAATCCTATATATTGTAAAAAAATTAAAACTCCAAAAAAAGCTACATTGTTATGATTCCAACGGAGAGCATAACGTGCTTAACATTTACGAAGTAACATTGTTAGCTGCTCAGCGAGCGGTCGGGAGTGGCTGCGTGTATATTGTACAGAAGTTAGCGATAGCAGAGTGCGACCCGCGCCAGCCGCCGGGGCCGCGCACGCCGGTCGCCGGATCGACATCTTTGTTCAAACTGTTAGTACTGTCATTTTGGTTTGGGAAGTCGTCGCTTTCTTATTTGTCTAACATTGGCGTAAGTGACTAGTGTTTAGCGAGATTGTGGAGTGTATCAGATAAGGCTTGCGTGCGCCGCGGCCGGCCGCCCGGCGCTCCGCGGGCGCGCGACTGGTCGCCCGACCAGTCGCTCGACCCTTGCGAGCGTCGGGGCGAAGCCGGCCCTCCTCCCGCACTGCTCTTTGTGTGAAAATTTTAAGTAAGCATATGGATAGTTATACATATTATAAGTAGTCGACACTTTATATTATTACACATTATATAAGTAGGAAAGAATTATTTAGCTTTTTTTCTTTTTAATCCCAATATTATTCAAAATTGTATGTTTTATTATGTAACTTGTTCATTTAGTGGTGATGTTGGATCAATAATACTTACGTATCTATTGTTTCGGTCGTTTGTCCACGGTAGACTTACTAATTGGTTGGACTTAATTATTTAATGACTTTTGTTGTATATTTTGTTAGGTCATTGATTAATTTGGTCTTTTTGCTTGAGCATAATCAGATAAAAAGATGATGTTAATAATGAATGATTTATTCTTCTAACTTGCTGTTTTAATTTAGTTATTCTTCTATTAAAGTCATTAAATTTTCAGGAACATGATTTGCTATTGTTTTCTTTATAACTACCCGAAAACACACAGCTTCACGATGTATCCAGGATATTCGTAAAGTGGGACAAGTACAACCCCGTCTCAGCTTTCGGCAGGCCTACTGTCCTATTAAAAATTGTCGTGAACGTTTGTACAGTCAGCGTCAAATACTCTGTAGCAGTCAAAGTGGCCAAATAGTTCGGTACACCATACTAAATATATGGTGTACCGAACTATTTGACTACTTTGGTTGCTACAAAATATTTGACGCTGACTGTACATAGTTTTTGTTATTCCTCTTTGTTACCATTTTTTTCAACGTATTACACAATGGTTTTACATTATGTAGAATTAAGAAAGTAGGATAACAGAAGCTTAATTATCAAAAATAGCAATAAAGTTCATATAAAAACATTGAAAAAATTGGTACTTAACAATAAAGGAATAACTTGTTGTAATCTCGAAAACGATAAGGTCGAAATTTCCATTTCACTTTACTCGTCTTTGTGACCCAAGAGGTTAAGAGACGTATGTCATGTCGAACGCTTCCGCCTTGCCCATGACTGGTATACGCGTCATGAGTTGATCTCTTTTTAACCTTTTGAACGCTTTCATATTTGAATGAAGTGATCACTCACACGCCAAGCACTGTAACTTGATGTATCGTTAAAAACCAATAAAACCAAATAAAAACAATTCATAACAGATTTTATTCATGATCAAAGTACACCTTCACTCCGACCTTTTTAGTGGTTGTTGGCGTGGTGGGCACGACAGCACTCAAAAGGTTAATCATAAATAAAACAAAGAAACGAAGAATTAACATTAATTATATCAATTTTAAAGACCATTTTATATATGTATGATGTTTTGGGTTATAAAAATACTACCATTTTTTTCTGCTCCAGTCCAGGCTCTACATAGAACTGGGTATATTTTACAATGCATACATGAAGACGTGCGGTACCACATTGCCAGCTAAACCCGACGTGTTGCGGTTCATCTACGCCATGAAAGGAAAGGGTCCCTATGCCGATGCCTACAACAAACTTTTCGGTGTACGTAAATACGACGGCAAATTGCGGACGTTTATCGTGCAAGAACTAGCAAAACAGTATGAGACTACGCTACATACAAACATTTCCACACACGCCTACTCTAGGCTGGCGCGGTACTTTCAGGTGAAACGCAACGACAAGCGCCTATATAATGCATTTTATAAAAAAATGTTGCCGGATGGAGATGATGACATTAGTCGTGAAATTGCTAGCGTTTGCGCTACCGTAAACGTGGATAGCGTCAAGGGGACCATGTGGTGGAGCACAGTACCGGAATGGATGCGCATACAAGACTGCATGAAAGTAAACAGTTTTCGGCTGTTTCCCCAGCCGTCGCACGGACTGAAGCATATAACGTACAGTTCGCGTGGATGGCATGAATTGCTACGTAGAGTGGCCCCAGCTACCATCACCAGCGAATGGTCCAAAATCACAGACCACCTACGCCAACTGTGGGCTCCGTGGTTGGACCTGAGCGCCAACACTAAATTTGGGTGCCGTTTACAACCAGACGGCATTAGCGTCAGCATGTCCATGAACCGTATCCTCAAAGAAAAGCCACATACCATACCCAGCAAATGGGCGAAAATACATCATGATAGGATAGTAGCCGTGGATCCTGGATCGCGAGTACCTCTCTCCACTGTAGAATCTCACAGACACGCTTTTAAAAGGATTACTAGAAAATATGTGCGTTCGCACACGCTGGAATGGAAGCGAGAACGCGTACGTAGAAAATTGCTGACACCCGTGTTGGACGCCATGCAGCGAGAAAGGTCTAAATTTACGTTTCCAGTTTCATCTAAAAACACCCAGCATGTTATAGAATATACCAAGTTTCGTGTGAAATGGTTTGACGCCATGCAGGTGCCCTACGAGCAGAATCCCAAGCTCACGCGTCACGGGCTAGACAAGTATATGCGCACGGCCCGCTGCGAGGATCGAATCGCAAGAGAAGTGTTTGACGGTGGCGGGGTGGAAAATGTACTCGTGCTGTATGGCGCCGGCAGCAAGTTTATGAATACGGCTTTGTTTTCTGGTCGCAAATTCAAGCATGATTCTCTCCTGAGGAGACTGCGCTCCAAGCGCAACATTACAGTGGAGGTGGTCGACGAAGCGTATACTTCGCAGGCGTGCTCCAGCTGCAACCAGAAGACGGGAGAATTTTGCAAGATTGGCATGAACCATCGACTGCGCTGGGGAGTCTGCCCGACGTGCCACAGCGAGTTTGATAGGGACGCAAATGCCGCAATAAATATATTGATAAACCATATCCGGTCTACCATCTGTAGGCCAAGATGCCCCAAAAATGGGATATCGTAGCCTCTTGTGTTGTAATCTCGAAAACGATAAGGTCGAAATTTCCATTTCACTTTACTCGTCTTTCGGACCCAAGAGGTTATACACATTACATGGGGACTAGAGGCGTGCATTTTTAATTTAGATGCTGGCTGGAATTGGAATCCTATATAGGACGTACGTTTGAGGTGGCTGGTTTCTGGTTCTGGGAAGAATTGGTTATTCTTTCTTAAAAACTTACATAGCTCTAGTATGTATAAAGAGGCCAAGGTCATGATATTGAGTTTAGGAAAATGTGGTCTGCAACTGTTTGGCATACATTGACTAAGATCCCTATACATTTCTTTTGCAACACAAAGAGATCGTTCACATTTGTACTGTTGCCCCATATAATAATTCCATACCATAGCCAGGAATGGGCTAATGCGTGATAGGCACTTAGAGCTGTATTGAGGTTGGTATGTTTTTTTTATTTCCATTAGAGCATAGGTAAAGCTTAGTAGTTATGAAGCTATTTTTTGGATGTGGGATTTCCAGTTCATGTTTGTATCAAAATCAAATCAAACATTTATTCGTAACTCAACACAACGTACATTATTACAAGACAAAGACACGAAAAAAGTGAATCTGTGTATCAATTTGGAGTCCAAGAAGATTCGTTGAGTCGATGCATTCTGATGTTTGATTATTGTATACAAATTTTATATTTAAGTGTAGATCAGCGTATGGCAAAAAATGGGGACTGAACCCAAAGGTACTGAAGTGGATCTACACCATTATGGTGAGACCCATAATACTGTACGGTAGCCTGGTATGGTGGCCAAGGACTAATGAGCACATGCAGAGATGCCCTGATGAAGGTGCAGAGAACGGCATGCATCAACAGGGGCGTTTCGTACTACGCCTACAGCGGCGCTAGAAGTCCTACTGGACCTACCGCCACTTCACATGGTGATTAAGTCGGAGGCGCGCAAATCGCTCTATAGATTAAGAAATCTTGGACTGTGGAGCGACAGCAAGCCGAAGACTAAGCACACAAACATCGAGACTGACGGTTTCTTAGACAATTGCAATTGAATTGGAATTTGATTGTGCATAGATAATATAATCGACACATAGTTTCATACTGCATAAGTCAATTAAAAAACTAATAGTTTAAAAAACACTAGAAAAACACGCTTTTATAAATGCACGTAAAAACCAAAAATAAATTATGGATCGTTCAAGTTGTCTCTATTTCTGGGCTGAAGTGTAAACTATGTGCTTTTAATTATAATATTTGATTGTAAAAGCGTGGGGCGCTGGAAAGACTTTCTTGTAAACAAATACTAATGCTAACTTCCTGGCGGAAGCTGCATGAGGTCGCACAAGAGCATAACGTTTTTGCCGCCAAAGGGTTCCAGCGCCCCACGCTTTTACAATCAAAATCAAAGCAACGCTCCGAACTCAACGAAACTTTCAAAGCCATGTTAGGGTAGGTAGACCGAGGCGAATCGGATCAATTTTGGGTTAGTGTCAAATAAATACAACTTTTCGAAGTGACACATTGTTTATAAATATTATTCGGCACACAAGGGTTATCGATTTATAGAATCCAGAGGTCAAATAAAAAAAAAACAATTATTTTAAATTTTGCCAATTAAAATAGAAAAACACTAAAAATATCCGATTCGCCCCATTTTTAGAGAGGAAACGGATCACAAAAACTTTTTCATAAAATATTTAGGTATATCCATTAATAACACATGCACAAATAAATTTTGGAACGATCAATGTCATATTATTAAGTCTAACTATCAGCATCACCAAAATGGTATTTTTGTAATACTTCGACTTTCCTTTCATAGTAACATTTGTGTTAAAACATAACGTAATCTAGTATAAAATTCAATATTCAAAGCTAACTTGCGTGTTTTCAATGAGTGTACTAGGTGTTAATAACATCATATAAACACGTTTCAATAATAAAAACTAAAATAAAACTTGAATTTGTATTTTCAACAATCACAAAATTAAACAAGAGAAATATCCGATTCGCCCCATTTGTAGAGGCAAATCATGTCAAACAAAACACTTGTAAGGTTTTTGGTAAAATAATAATAAATTATCATTTGTACTACAGATATCACATTCATATAACCCCCGTGCACCTCCTCGATAGGCACAGTTTTCATGGCACCATTCTTCACAGTTCACAAACATGATATTGAATCCAATCATCTACAGGTGGATATACATTGTACAAAGGTTTCAGAACGATAAATTCATTGCCAATCTCTAGATGATGAATATCCTTTAATGTTGTTGCTATGTTTTTCTTTTTAATTTGCACATTTTCTCTTTTACCAGTTTTTTTAAAACTTGAATTAACTTGGGTAAATGCTGTCTTTCCATCTCGTCACTTTATTACACCACGGGACAGCAGTGTAACTCTTCGTTGTAAAGATGTCAGTGCCACATTATATAATTCGGCTGCGCGACGTAATATCAGCTCTTTACTCAAGCTCAGCTGCTTCTGACATGGTTTTTGCACTCTATTCTCCTTGGTGTGTCTTTCTTGTTTACGTGCGAACCATCTAAAACATGCAAATCATTCATATTATCAGTGTAAACTTTAAAAAAAAACGATGCGAAAGTAGTGATTCACTTCGCCCCCAAGCAGGTGATCCGAATAGTCTCAAATCATATGTTTACACTATTTTACCTAACACCAATATTCGTTAAAATACAGTTTCTATCATATCATTTACGAATACAAAACACTTTGTTAACCGTATTTAATAAAAAACCAACTTACTTTGATTTTATCACAAATATTGTAATAACGTTTTCTATATCGGCGGTAAAAACACAGCACACCGATACGAGTGACTTGACGCGAAGCATCGCTGAGACCAATTCTCGCGGTCGAACTAACGGCCTCTGCGTCGGCGTGCGGGAAGGTTAAGCCCAACGCGGGACGCTGATTGGCTGCCCGTGGCTGGCCGCGATCTTTTGAATTTGACAAAAATGCTTAATTTGATCCGATTCGCCCTGTGATCCGATTCGCCTCGGTCTACCCTATTCCATGTAAGTACTGCCTACAAATACAAACTTTAATTTCAGGCTTTGCCCATAGAAGTGTTAGTAATTGTTACAAAAACATAAAACTATTGTAAGTAAGTACACTTCAATTAATTAATTAAAAATTATAACAAGTCAATCATACACCAATAATGCCTACAGAGCATGGCTGTTTTTGGATGTTGGTAGTCGGCAAGTGCGTTTGCGGTTTCAATTGCCGCAAATGCCGTCGTACGGATTTCCCCCGCGGGTACCCCCGCAGACGGAATTGGCCACACCTTACCGATGACGTCAGTCTCAATTGGTTTTTACAGCTGCACGTCTAGCACAAATTGGCCACGTCAGACTTTCGCGCCGCGAAACAGCTCGCTCGCGGTGCGAAATTTCTCGGTCGCGCTGTCAGTTTTCTCGATTTTGGTATCACAACTTGGCTCATCGAGAAAGCCGGGCCCTATCGAGAGAGCTCTCTCGCGATCGACACAGTGAGTGTCGCCATTTATCTAAAAAATTGTCCCTGATGCCTTATTGTTTTATGGCAACCCTGAATCCGTAGTAAGAATACGATTAATTAGTGAATGGCAGGCCTTAGACTAGGAATTGCAACATTGTGTATAAATGATACTCACCACGCTCTGAATGACATTGTTACCGATACGTTGCGTACCGAATTAATTTGTATGAACCAGATATACCAATTTATGTTCATTAGGGGCTAGGGCTTATAGGTACTTTCAGCCCTTAAAATATATGTTCTTATGCGTTTCTCCAATACATCTTGGCAGAAGTCTATAGAATGATGAAATAAAACCAGGTTATCCAAATAATAAATGAGTTTATATAATAGAGATCACAGGTATATAGGTACCTTGTTGACATAAGTGTAGGTATGCATTTATTTGGGTTACCTATTCTCACCTGTTACCACCAATTTGTTATCTGTGGTAACAGCTGGGATTTTTTCCCCATCTTTTACCAGTGGGAACAAATGGGAATAGAAATTGATGGTAACTAATGGGTTTTATTTTCCCAGTAGTTACACCGAGTAGTTACTTTAGTGGTAAAAGAGGAGAAACATATTCCCAGTAGGTACCACCGAGTACTTTAGTGGTAAAATGTGGGAAAAAAAATCCCAGCTGTTACCACTGGTAACAAATTGGTGGTAACAGGTGGGAATAACCCATTTATTTCTGTAGAAAACATAATAAATTTGATAAAAGAATGTTTTTTTTTTGGTTATACCTAGGTATATATTTACCTAAATAATAAATATAATTTTTAACGTCTTTTCAAGTGTTCAAAACCTCAAATTGTGGTTGAAAACCTATTAAGTATGTTATTATGGCACATTGGCCTAATGGACCATTACTAATTAGGTAGGTAGGTACTTAATTAAAATTGCATTGGCAAAAATACTTAGATGTTCACAATGAACGATAATATTGGTCCGATACTGCCATTTGTTGCTTATACAATTCTTCCTCGACTTTCTGCCTTGTATAAATGGATGAATCGAATGTTTATTTTTTTCATCAGTCGAATACGGGGGTTGGGCACAGGTCTCTCATGGGTGGGAGGGAATGCGCAGTAGATTCGCGCTGGCCCAGTCTGGTTGGGGACTGCACCTTTGAATTTCTTCGCAGATACACCTATACAATGTTTTTTTAACCGTCCAAAGACGGTTAAAAATCCGATTGAATGTATCCATTATAAAGAACTTAGAGGTATATTTATTTAATTTTTATTATTATATCTTTATTTATTTTAAATCTCAGATTAGGTTTTTACAATATTAATATAAAGTAAAATATAAAACTATATACCGGCAGCGAGGCGGGGCCTAAACTACCGGTGGTCAGGGTGACAGAGAGAGGAACCTCCTGACTAACCGCGCCGTGTCCAGAAGTACCGCCTTCTGTATCTGACCCTTGACCCAGCCATCTAGCGAGAGTCACTTAACCCTTCTTTGCATGATTTTTTATTTATTTTTGAAATAAATCACGATAATGTCAGTTGACCTCCACATTTCGGTAAAAATATAAAAAAAAATATATGAGGTAAGTTTTACATGATATCTTTATTTTTTGATATGATGGAAATTTCCATTATTATGCAAACTCTGACCTTAAGCATAGTATCATAGGTAGGTAGGGAGGTACTAAATAAATTAAACAGTTGTTATGTAATTATTCTTATTTATGTTATAAACCAGCTACAAAATATTTATTCTTCGTGATATTTCAGCTTTTTGGCCATACTCACGAAAAAGCTTTGATCACTTGGTCATTACTAATAAATGATTCGCCATACTTTACGAGTGACATTGTTGCATAATGATTGAAATTTCCATCACATACTTTCGAGTTAGTTTGTCTTCCAATTTCGTAAATGTATGCACAAAAAGTAACATAATATTAACTTACATACCTGATACACATGAATTATTTTGCAACTATCAATATTTTCGTAGTACTAGCGTTCAAAATCCGAATACAAGGTCAACAATTTTCGTGAATGGCGCGAAACGGCGAGCCCGCGAATAAAAAGTTTAAATGTCAAAATTACGTTTATTTTTTAAATCACAAATACGTTCCATTTCAAGCTATACTGTTCTTGAAACATAAAAGTCTTAAAATAAATATAAATCTCCCGCAAAACTACCTTTAATTAACAGGACAATGTTATGATGGAAATTTCCATCACCATGCAAAGAAGGGTTAAGGTGACGGTCGAGGCTCTTCGCTATTAAACCGTTCGCCGAAATGACTATCGGGACGATCAACATCCCACATGGCGGTTACCTCGTGACCCAGGTCTAGGTACTTGCTGGCTTTGTGCTTCTCGGCCTTCACGAGGTTCTTGTCATGGGGGATGGTGAAGCTGATGAGCTCTGTCTGGCATTTCGATCGATCTGTCAGGACGATATCAGGCCTGTTGGCAAGAATAGTCCTGTCCGTGATGACAGATCGATCCCAATAGAGCGTGGCACGACCATTTTCGAGAACTGGCGCAGCTGTGTACTTATAGTAAGGCACTTCGGAGACCACAAGACCGTATAACAGAGCAAGTTGCTGGTGAATAATAATAATAATTTTTTAAACGTTAAAAGTATTATTAAATCATAATTTTAACCATCCAGCCGAGTGACCGCAGTGACCGCTAGCTGCCATCTTTGTAGATAGGTACGAACTCTAATCGGGTGAATGAACTTCGCGCTGCGCGAGATACAGGATGTTTCAAACTTAATTACCTTTTAGTACGAAACACTTAACTAATTTAATTATTAGTAGGTACCTTTTGGATACATTAAGTGGGCTTCGGCTCTAAGACGGTTAAAAAACACATTGTATATACTATATACATAGCCGCACGCTTGAACCACTAGGATACGGTAGGTAGCTTGATTTTATTTTTTCAATTATCTGTAATGACTAATAGTTCCTATAGGTGTAACTTATTATTGCAGAATACGAAGCTGGCAACATTGGCAATGTCGTACAATGTAAACGGGGCCTTACTCGTACCAGTAAGTGTTTACGGTTGCAGAATTTAAAGTTTACGGCTTAGGTATTTACTAAAACGAGAAACTAATGTTTTTTCAATCGTTTTGTCATGCACTTATTTATTACTTGGTACATATTAATATATTAGCCCGAAGCAAATTACTAATCCAGTGAAACAATCTGGTTTTCCACAAGTCCACGCTTGATATAAAACTACGCTTTATAATCTTGGCGTTTGCACACAATATGTCATTATATCAAACTATATGTCATCGTATATTATAAATATAATGAGTCCAAGTTCTGGATTATTTAGGTAGGCTTGTTCACGAAAAAAAAGAAGCCATCGAAAACTATAAGTCTCCACTGTCACCCAGTAGGTCTCTAGGTAGTGCAAGCCACCTGAGTAGTTATTAGAGTAGTATTCTTTTTTATGTGTAAGAATCTAAAATCCATCCATTTTTCCTTAAAACTTGTGAAACTACATAATGCCAGTAATCGCATAAAGCTAAAATGATTGCATAGAAATGTGTCTACTTCTGGCATGATTTAAAACAATTTATGACCTGCATACGGAAATGAAGAGTCTGGGAAAATATTCGCGGAACATTATAGCATCGATAATCTATTTGAGTAAAGGAAAAAAAAAGAACCTCAATGACCCAAACGTGAAAATTACAAAATCTAAGACTACAATCTAGAAATTTCGAAAGTTAGCCCAAAAATGAATAGCAGCTGATATAAATATCCATAACGCCACTCAAAATGAAAGGTAGAGGTCTTCATTTTAATTAAATTCCTAAAAAAAAAACATTTCATATTGAAAACCTGAATTATACCTACAATAGTGGCTACTATTTTTCGTGAACAAGCCTTACCAACAGTTAGCTCCAAAATAAGACGCGGGCAAGGTGTTCAGCTATCTCATTCACCTAAAATAAAGACGTGCGTAGGTAATTCTGATATATTCGTGGGTATAGGTTTACTTCTGCAGCGGACTGCACTATACGTTCCTAGTTGTTCATTTCGCACTGTATGTCTGTGTCTACAATAAGATAATTGTAACTTGCTTACTTCTAAACTAAATAAACATGTGTCTATTGACAGGATCGCAACATCAGGAAAGTTTCATACACAAATAACCCATGGGACATTATTTGAATTATTTCCATTCTACTGGAACAACATAACGATTATATATAGGGATTGGAGTCATGAATCCTAACACTTGACTAGACTTAGTTACGAAACGGGAAAATGTAAACTCGTCATGCTGTTCTTTCGTTTTCTGTCAGATCGAGTGTCGGTGGTGTGGCGGTCACTCGAATTGGATTCCGGTGACCTGCTCGATCCAGGCGCGCGCGGCGGCGACGCGCGAGAACACGACGAGCTTGCCGGGGCTGCACTCGTGCGCATCGTCCTCTACCCACGAGGCCACGCCCAGTAGCCGACGGTGCTTCGGGTCAGCGCTCACCAGGCCGCTGCCACTGTCACCCTGTTCAAACAAGTTCACACAAAAAGTTATTTAGTTCGTCAGTTAGATTACCAAAAAATATTGTATTTTTTTATTTCTTAATTAAACAAAAACTGACGAAGATATAGCCCGTTAAAGTTCCGTGTGACGTCACATTATGGTACACTTTTTAGCACAATGTGACGTCACGCGGAACTTTAACGGGCTACATCTTCATAATTTTTTGTTTAATTGACAAACAAAAAAATACGTGTCCAATATCTTTTGATAATCTAACTGACGGACTAACTAGAATTATATATATTTCACCCAGGAAAGTACCCAATTATTTCATCGTTAGGACGTGTTAGGTATAATACACTCAAGAGCAAAAGTTTCGGGTACACTTTGTATATAATTTCAGTACAAACTGTACCCAAAACTTTTGCTCTTGAGTGTATAACACATTCAGTGCCAACGGTTTCGCGGCGCTACGCTCGCAGCCGATATCATGCAAAAACCGTTGATACGGGAAAGCGCCTACGAGCGGAGCGCCCATCTAGAGGGCTCCTGGCACTAAAAGTGAAGGTGACATTTTCGGACATAAAAATTTGAAGCTGGATTAGGCGGATATCATCCGAGAAAAATCGACCAAAACCGACCTATTTAGTTGTAGGAATAGGAACTCTAGCTGAATTCTCACATGTCGCATGAAGGCACAAAATGTCTTGTAGGTAGGTGAATATTTCTTATTGTAGGTAATAGGTATGTATCACTTGTTGGATACTCTGTAAGTGATATGATGTATAAATAAAAAAATTAAATCATTTCCATACGATAAGACGATCTGAAGCATATCTACATAGTCTGCTGCTTGTTGGGCAGGTAGGTATTTTTATTCAGCTGCAGAGTAACGTGGCTCATGTTTCTGCGTAGAAGTCTAAAGAAAAGATCAAGGTTACAATGTAGCTGACTGTACCGATGTCGTCACGTTAGTGGCGACCACTCGCCACTTAGTGTACAGGTAAATCACTCACATGCCTATACATTTTATTACGATGAAACAACCATCGAACATGAATCATTCACATCGCGGTAAATACAGGCATACCTAATGAACTGTAGGTGGTTTGCGAATGCGAATGAACTTACGTTGCAAGCGGAGTCACGTGCCTCAGTGCGACCTTCTGCGCACAACATGTCGTCTTTGCTGTACTGCGGGAGGCGCGAGCACTGCTCGTCGGTCAGCGTCCACAACTTCCTCGCGTGCATGTGGTGCCGCATTACGCCCTGGGACATCAATAAATCTATGCTTATTCATACTAATATTAGGTATAAATGCGAAACTGTGTCTGTCTGTCTGTTTACCTCTTCACGCTTAAACCGCTGAACCGATTGAGATGAAATTTGGTATGGAGATAGTTTGAATCCCGGGGAAGGACAAGACAGTTTTTATCCCGGAAATCATCCCGTAAAAAGGTGAAATGGGAGGTGAAATTTTGTACGGAGTTATATATAAACGAGTTCCACGCGGACGGAGTCGCGGGTAAAAGCTAGTAACTTATAGTTCTGCATCGGTCACTAGCATTTCTATCCACACCATTATTTTTTAATTGAGATTGAAGGTCACAGATTGTTTACATTCGCGTGGCAATAGCAAATAACTACCTCCACTCGGATCGGGAGTAAAGACACGGAGACACCTTTGGTATTTAATATCATTAGCAGTTATCCAAGCTATGGTGAATAAAACGGTATCGTTACATGATCTGTGATGATAATGGACTCCATGTACCTACCTAATTTAAGTGGCTATTATAGGTATTATGTATGTAGATAGGTTCGTAACGCAGAATCAAGAAAATACATATTAACCAACATAAAGATATTATATCCTAGTTGTCGGTGGAGCACCTGAGTTGGATTAGACTTCTCCCGTGGTGGTCATCGCCGAAGCGGTCGTAGTCGACAGGTAACGGCTGCAGGTCGGCAATGCCGTCCAGTGGCACAGATGCCATGTTCGAATAGTCCAATTAAACCGCCGGTAGATTTGTGCCTGTTTTATTCTTTGTTGGTCAGCGCTCCAGGATGCCGATGCGCAGTTGTCAATGCTACCCATATCCACGCAATCATATTAGACCTTCTTACTATGACTGGATTTACCAGGGCAGTGGCTATTGTTGAACTATTGTTGAAAGCTACGCTACGGTGGACTAGTGGTTCAGGCATGAGGCTGTCAAACGGTAGTCTTGGGTTCGAATCCCGGCTCGTACCAATGAGTTTTTCGGAACATTTGATATTTACCGTTAGCTTTTCGGTGAAGGATAACATTGTGAGGAAAGGATACATCTGAGAAGTAATTCAAAGAGGTATTTGAAGTCCCCAATCCGCTCTGGGCCAGCGTGGGGATTACTGCCCGTTCCCTCTCATTCATGAGAGGAGGCCTGTGCCCAACAGTGGGACGTATAGAGGCTGATGGTGAGTTATTGTTGAATTGGTTGGGTAGTGATGGTTACAGGTAAGGCGAAAGTAAAAATTGTACTTGATCTAGTAGATTATCTTGGTTGATGATAGTGCGTACACTATGTTTTTCAAGGTAGGGTGCCTAATAATGCCTCTCTAGTCTCTCCTGTCTGGCCGTGCACGACTTACCCCGTGGTGGTCGGCGCCAAACCCGCCGTAATCGACGTGCTCCCCATCCTGGTCAGCGGCCCCGCTGTCCAGCCGCACGACGTCGATGTTCTTGCCATCCAGCGGCAGTGGGGACTCCAGCTCCACCAGCATGAAGTCCCATCGGGCGTGTACCTGGAACCACGCACAAACCACCTTGTAACTCGGTACGGTAATGCTACTGTATGAGAGGAGAACTCATGGCGAATTAAGGGACAAGCGAGTGAGCTTTTAAACATGCATAAATCGTATAGGGTAATTTGAGCAACAGTGGATCAGCCTTTTTTCATTGTCACGTAGCTTGAAAACTGTACAAGCCATTGATGTCAAACTCTGACTGATGTAAGATTAGATATTTAGCTACATTTTATTTTAAGAACTCATTTAAACATATGATAATATTGATAATTTTCGAATTATATTCATTATTGTAAAAAGCGGGAATTTACTCACTGTGTCCTAGGGAGCGTATACAGTGAGTCAACACTGGGGGAACAGTGAATCAGGAGGGTACCCATTTCAATTTAATAAGTCATGTTATTGCGGCGATTGTAATTTTGTTTAAATAAATATTGTCTAACCAATACTTTAGGTTACACTTAGGTTAGGTACGTCATCGTCAAATCAACATATCATCATAATAGACAGCCAAAATATAATCTCATTTTAAAAGTTTTTCGTATCTTTTAAATACAATTCTGTAATTTCAGATAACCTATTAGACCTATTTAATGGCACTTTAGTTACCATTTAACTTCGATAAGAATTAAACCTATGATCTTTGTTCAACCCACTGTAACCACTTTGGAAACGACCCATTGTGCACCACGCCTATCCTTTCAATTTTATGGTGCAAAAAGAAAATCTTACGAGATGCAGCAATCCCTAAATTGCCGTCATAGGAAAATTGAACAACTATTTAATACGTAAAGCTTGTAATAATTTAGCAAATTAGATTAATGGATACAGAAAAAGAAAACAAGAAAGTTTACGTGAATATTTTACTTTAGACTCTAAACCACAATTTTTACAAGCTACAAGTATGTAGGTAGGTACTAGCTTATGCCCGCGACTTCGTCCGCGTAGAACTCGATAAAAAAAATTCCGCGGGTCTTAAATGGTAGCCTATTAAATAATATCAATTAGAATTTTGGTCAAGTGCGAGTTTTTTTTAGTTTTCCCAAACATTTTGAGACCCAGCGCCTGATGAAGGCAACGAGCAAAAATATTTGGTCTCCATACAAAGTTTCGTCCCCTTTTTCGTCCCTAAAAGGGATGAAGTTTGACATAAATTATAGCCTATGTCATATTCTAATATATAAGTTACATAACTGGAATGTTTCATATAAATTCGTCCATCAGTTTTTGAGATTAAGTGGAATGTACATCCATCCATATTAAGTAGGATTGACACTTGCCGCTATCCATTTTTCAGTCACTTGCCGCTATCCGATTGAGCTGAAATTTTGGGTTTTAGTGTAGTTTGGATGACAATTTAATATTATGCTACCATAGAGCTGATCTGATGATGGAGACAGAAGGTGGCCATGGGAATTCAGTATTTACCCGACGTAACCCCGTTGAGTTTGGGCTAGTTAGAATCGTCTCAATGAGTAGTTGATGATGGTATACAGAAAAGTACAGTCGGCAATAAAAGCTTGTACCAAAAATTACATTTTGACAGAAACTTATACTTTTGTGCCGTACACTATTGACCCGTGCGCCGAAGTGACTAGATTGGCGCGAATATACTGTGAAAAAATACACGTGACCCACTGTCGACCCACCTACCGGTAAGTATATGAAAGTTTACGTATTTTTGAGAGGTTGAGTGCTGCCATAATATACAACATGTTCCCGACAATTGCCGTTCATTGCGAGGGTACATACATAGTTAAGGTCACATAACGTTAATTTTTCCAAGACACTATAACTCTTACTGTTGATATTCAATATTTTAATTTAACCTGTTTTACACGTTCAAGCAGTGTAAAGGATTCATAAACTGTGACACCATGTTTGGTTTTAAAATCTAGTAAGTTTCCAGTTTATATTATTAAAGAAACGTAGAGAAAAAGCAAGTTCACGAACAAGATGTTTTGAGTACCTATATATCTAAGTACACTGTGACACTTGTTACTTGTTCGGGATAAGTGATATTTACCTGCTTGAGCCCGAACTGTTTGGCGTTGACCCAGTAGGGCCCGACGGCGAACAGCGGGTGTAGGTATAGCTGCTTCACCCGCCGCCGCACCCCGCTGTCGTCGTTGGTCGTGTCCGTGCCCGCCAGCACGTGCCGGCCCGATGTGAACAGCGTGCTGATGCCAATCGAACTGAACGTCAGTATTTAGAACACTTTTTAAAATATTGCACGGCAATTAACGCACATGCTTCCGTTTTGTCAGCCCAGTTAAGTAAATTTACCATTTGTTACCTTGTTAGATCGAATTCAGCATGCGTAAATTGTTGTACAACATTTTTAGGATTCCTCCTCCGTAACGACCTTAAGCTTGGTAATGGTAATTATTGAGTTAACAACAAGTGAATAAAGAAAAGGTTGACTTAATGTTCAGTAAACGCACCAGTATAAGCATCATGCACTTACGATTGCGCTAAACTGGGAATTTTTAATCAGCTCGCTATCTAGAATGAAATTTTTTGTAAATATAAGCAAGTCAGACAGCTTAGTTCCTACCAATAACCAATTAGGCCAACGGAGTAAACTATGACTACGTAGTAATAGCTTAAGTAGTTAGCTACTTAAGAGTTTTTGTTCATGACGCATGCACTTATTAATTAGCTCGTTAAGTTGGTACAGAATGCAGATGTCGGGCGCGATGATTGAGATGATTAAGGTTTTTGCACGATTCACGCAAAGATGATTTCGATTGCCTTGTAATAGTTATTTGTTCAACAAGAGAGCAAAGTAGATTTTTGCTGCGAGTGTTGATGTTGAGTCCCGAGCAAGCGAAAGATGCTATAAATTAGAATCTTGAGCGTAGCGAGGGACTCAAAGGCACGAGATGTAAATATCTTTGCTCTCCTGTGATACATACAACTTTTCACCTCAGCGGCGAGAACATATAACGCAAAGGAATAAAACACCATATACAAGCAATTAAATCATTTTTATGTAAAAAAATCAAACAACAAATACATATGAAATAACAAACATTATAACTATAATTACTCTTTCCCATAACATTAATTACATGACGTTAAGAAAAAGTTAAGTCCGTTTGTTATGCATTTTGCTGATACTTGTCCAATGTTCAAGATGCATTTAGAAAACACAGTTCAGCCTATTTGACGGCATCTCTCAACTCTTGAGGAGTTAAAACATCGGCTTCGTCACTTGATTCACTCTATTTAGTACAGTTTTTAGTTTTTGTTTAAGTTATGTTTTATCTCCAAGAATACGTAATACGAATAACATTTAACTTTTTAAAAATATAAAGTGCGCTCCTATAAATATATATAAATATATAAATATAAATAAATATATAAATTTATATTCGTTCACAATATTAAAAAAAATCGGAAAAATGCGAGGGAATAAAAGGGGGGGGGGGGATGGTCAAAATTCGTCTTTTTTCCCAAATTACTTCAAATCTGTTTTCGCTAAAATTATAAAAATATATATCTGAGATGCTTACAACAACCCCTTTCATTTGATATGTCACACAATACAGTTTGCGAAACTTTTTTTTTTTCCAATTTACCCCCTAAAAGTGGCCCTCTTGTTCAGAATTCATTAATTTACTTTACGCGTCCCTCTTTGGGACCAAATTTCAACTCAATCTGTCCAGTAGTTTCGGAGCAAATCGGCTGTGACAGACGGACAGACAGACGCACGAGTGATACTATAACGGTTCCGTTTTTTCCTTTTGAGGTACGGAACCCTAAAAAGTAGAGATTCTCAATTCGGTTTTTTTTTTATTTCTTATTGTTACCTCAGTCATTTATGAACCGATACGTACATTTCTTTTTTATTTGAAACTCAGAACTGTCCATTATGAACCAATTCGTACAATTCTTTTTTTTATTTGGAAGTACATATATATACCAGGTTGGTCCCATTGTTATCAAAATTCCAGTTGGATGATGGCAAACATGAGGAATTGAGAGGATTTCTCAAATATATGATATGATGACCGAATAGCCTGGTGGTTAGAGAACCTGACTATGAAGCTTGAGGTCTAGGGTTCGATCCCCGGTTGGGGCAGATATTTGTATGATGAATACGAATGTTTGTTCTCGAGTCTTAGATGTTTAATATTTATTTAAGTATGTATTTTTTCTATATAAGTATGTTTATCCGTTGTCTAGTACCCATAGTACAGGCTTTGCCTAGTTTGGGACTAGATCAATTGGTGTGAATTGTCCCACGATATATATTAGGCACGCGTGTAGTAGTTTCGATGTTTCTATTATAACTCGTGTATTTATGGGTCCATATCGGGTTGCATACAATTTAGAGTCATAATTTTGATAGTAATAACTAGTCATAATCATAATTACGCATTTAACCGACAAAAGTCATAAATTAGTTTGCATATACTTTTTTACCATAACGATTGAGAGCATAAATAACAATTGTCATAAATTTATTATTATTATTAAAAGCCATAAGTGTCCCACTGCTGGGCAAAGGCTCCTGGCATAAATTTATGGCGCATCAATATCAATCTCCATAATAGTTTTGCACATAACGTTTCAAGACATATAAGATAAACATTTTTAATCCTGTACATTTGGTGGTCCTTGATTAACTTAATTCACCAGTGGTTGGATACAAGTGCATAAGGTGTACTGTCGGTATATTTCATTCACCCGTGGTTGGGAGCGAGTGAATTAAGTATACCTACTCTCAGTGCACTTAAGTGCACTCAGGGACATGTTAGTGCAGTAAGTTGACTTAAAACATCTGCGAATTTGACAGGTGAATTAATTCTATGTTTAGTGAACTTAATTCCCCCAGGTGAATTAACTTAGGTGAATTAAGTTAACTCCAGGTTATTTATCTGTATAAGTAGGTATGTTTATCGTCGTCTAGGTACTATGGGACTAGACGACGATAATATAGCTTTGCTTAGTTTGGGATTAGGTCGATTTGTGTAAGATTGGCCGCAATTTTCATTTTTATTTTTATTTAATACGCATTGCTGTTCTGTTATCGGAGAGGTTCGACGTCAGCATTGACACTGGATGACACTTGGGCTTTATCTATTACGTGCCCTCAAAGTTCGTCCACAGATAAGAGCTTCAAAGAAATGTTTAATTAGGTAGCTACTGGCTACTATTTTTCCTCGGTACGATATGGTAATGACTCATAGGACGTTAGACTTACCTTTCGACATATAAACAAAAAAAATGGAACATTACGAAAAAGGTGGTATTTAGTTGGGTGATCAGGTTTAGGTTTAGAGATGCTTTATTACTCACAGCTTTTGCCCGCAACTTCGTCCGGGGGGACTCGTTTATATCGTAACTCCATACAAACTTTCACCCCCTTAGGTGATTAATTTTGGGATAAAAAATATCTTTTGTCCTTCCCCGGAATTCAAAGTCTATATCAAATTTCATCTCAATCGGTTCAGCGGTTTAAGCATGAAACGGTAATAGACAGACAGAGTTACTTTCGCATTTATAATATTACTTAGTATGGATTGTATGAAACGAAAAGGGTCCTTATGCCTGAGTTACATGGTTTTATAGATTAGCTTACTCCGAACGCCTTTTTTACAAGAATAGACTAGACTCCTCCGCAAACTTGGTTTCTATGACCGGTTTTTTTCAGTATTATTTTGCATATTTTCTTATTACACGGCCGTAATGTACCTATTCTACTAAACCGTAGAACCAAATTAACAGACTTGTAATTTACATATAAACTCAAAATAAAACTACGTCAACAAATGTTACATTTTATAGTTTTCAAAGTAGCGATAAAAACATTAATTATCTCCGAAACTATCGCCATTAACTCGTATCGTACTTTTACAGTTCTTCATCATCAGTTCCACTTCGCCAAATTTGTGAATTCCGGGTGTAAATACACTAGTTATAATAGAAAATACCGAAATTACTACATGCGTGCCTTCTATATTTGAGGAGTTCTCTCAATTCCTCATGGTTACCATCATCCAACTGAAGTTTTGATAACAATGACGGAGTTCTGAGGTAACAAACATTAAAAATTAAAATACAACCGAATTCAGAATCCCCCTTTTTTGGAGGTCGGTTAAAAATGACCCATCCTTGTTTATGTCTAAAGACTTATATAAGTTACTAGATTCTGCCCGCGACTTCGTACGCGTATAAATTATGGATGACATAATTCTTATATTTCACCATACGATACCTACTACACTGATAAATTAGATTAATACGATTTCATTTCTATAAATTATGCGTGTAACAGTTCAAATCCTCATAAAGTTTGTCGTCGATAATATTTAATTATATTGATTTACTTAATCTTTATTGCAAACGAAGTACCTAAGTACTTATAGTAGAAGAAAAATTACCAAAACCGGAATTTAAATATAAGATTTCATAGTTGAAACAAATGGCCCGAGGGCGAGACCCCAAAGATACTCTATATGTACTCTCCGGGTGTCTTGTCAAACTACCCCTGAGAGCCAAAGTCCCGAAGGTAAACGGGGAGGCAAGCGTGGCCAAAGGCTGAGCTTTTCATAGGAATGAAAAGCCCAACGTACCCTTATAGATAGCGCTCCATATGCGAGCCAGAGCATCGAAGGCCCGAGGGCGAGACTCCATGAATACTTACTATCCACAGGTGTCTTGCCAGCGAAACATGAGCCTTACGTCCCAAAGGTGAGGGGTGAGGCTAGTGAGCCCGAAGGCCGAGCTTTTCGTATGAATGAAAGGCCCAAACCAACCCTCCAGAGAGCGCTCTCTATGCGAGCCCGAGGGCCAAAGGCCCGAGAGCGAGCTTTTCGTAAGAATGAAAGGCCCAAATCAACCCTTCAGAGAGCGCTCTCAATGCGAGCCCGAGGGCCGAAGGCCCGAGGGCAAGCCTTCACGGACACTAACTAACCCCAGGTGTCTTGCAAGCGAAACCGGAGACCAAAGTCCCGAGCGAGAGAAGTCAGAAGTAGAGCGGCAAGGCAAGCGAGACCAAAGGCCGAGCTTTTTGTTGGAATGATAGGCCCAAAGAACCGTTTTAGAGAGCGCTTCCTATGCGAGCCCGAGGACTGACGCACACTATCTCCAAGTGTCTTGAAAGCGAAATCTGTGTTCGAAAGTCCCGAAGGTGAGTGGCGAGGCAAGCGAGCCCGAAGGCCAAGCTTTTCGTATGAATGAAAGGCCCAATACATCGCTTCAGAGAGCGCTCTCATGCGGACGCTCACTATACTCGAGTATTCATAACAATATTTCTGAATGTCACGCACGCTGAAGTTTTATACATAAAAACCGGCCAAGTGCGTGTCGGACCACGCAAAACGAAGGGTTCCGTGCCTATTAAAAAGGTCGTATCGTCACAGAAATTTTACGGCACTTACGTCCTTTTCTTTGAGGAAGGCAGTTTTTCAGCAATATCTCGAAAACCTCTGAACCGATCTTGTTCAAAACAATTTTCGGTGAATGAAATTAATAAGCCCTATGTCCATGAATTTTTCCATATTTTTAAAATACACCGTTCAAAAATTAGAGGGGGGGGGACAGAATTTTAGTGACTTTCGGGGCGATTATCTCCGACCCTATTCACTTAATCAAAAAAAATGCTAAGAAACCTTATATTTATTTTGAAAGGCCTATCGATTGATGTGCCACACGGGGGGTCACAATGAAAAAAAAAATTTTGACTTTTAGTTTTATGTATGAAGCGCACGCGTAAAAAAATTTTTTTTTGTCATTTTAATTACAAAACTATGTAGCGGCTAACAAAATACACCTATCCTCAAAATTTTATTCAAATACACCTTATAGTTTTCGAGTAAAATGCCTGTGACATACGGACAGACGGACAGACGGACAGACGGACAGACGGACATGACGAAACTATAAGGGTTCCGTTTTTGCCATTTTGGCTACGGAACCCTAAAAAATTGGTACCTCTGGTCTACTTAATTCTCCGCGGAATGCCGTTGTGTCCAAATTTTATACCCACATCTCTTGACGTTGGTGAACTATGCTAATTCGATGTAAGTATTAAACTCAATCTATCATACATCTTTAGATGAATTATATAGGAAGACGGAGATCAAGGTTGCTGGATTTCAATATCAAAACCAACAGCGCCGTTGTCAGCGACTGAGTTTCCAAAATAATTAGGTCTCTTATGTCTAACAGCTACTATCGGTTGAGATATCAACCATTTTTGGTTATTATATATATAGTCTTTAGCCATCTAGCACTCTTTTTCATCCCGTGTTTTTTCACGTTTTATCTATATTTATTATAATGTTTGAATGGAGTTCTTTTTATTTTCCAGTCAAGTGTATGCTCATCAATTTTCAAGGCTTGAGCTCATGGATTTGAGGAGTTCCCATACAAAGTATAGCCCCATTTTTTACCCCATTTAAACTAATATTTATCACTTTTACAGCCTATGACCTGGCCGGGGATTTTCTCGACCGATTAAGTAAAAGTTGCATCAAAATCCTCTATTCACTAAGCTTCTCTGCGTTTTTGAAAATGTATCACAAAAAAATTAAAACTACAAAAAGTGCATGCCAATCGCTCTGTTTGAACTCGGGGACACCGACTCCGCAAGCTATGGGTCAAACCACTGGACTAACTATCAGTTCTAAGAACACGATGAATTTTAGAATATCTTGACGACATGTTACCATGGTAATGATATTGTTATAACCCCGCTCTTTCAACATTATATAGTTTCTAGTCGCCTCAGAACCTATTTTCATCCCATATTTTTCACGTTTTATCTATACATTGCTAAAAGTTTGAATGGGGTCGTTTTTACTTTCCAGTCAAGTTTATGGTTACCAATTTTCAAGTCTGTAGCTCGTGCATTCAAGGAGTTCTCATACAAAGTTCAACCCCATTTTCTACCCCCTTTGAACCCTAATCTTTAAGATTTTTATAGCTTTAACCCTGGCCGGGGATTCTCTCGACAGATTAGTAAAGTTTGGATCAAAATCCGTTTAGCCGTTTTCACGTGATGCTCTGTCAAATAAACAGACAAACAGATAAACAGACAAAAATTCTAAAAACTGTTGGAACGTGTTCTGTTATCAATTCTAAGTATCCTCAGCCAACTTTTTTTCGTTTATCTTCCATGTACAGACTTTCGACCCTCTTCAGCTTTATTATATGTATAGATAGATAGATAGATGTATAGATAGATAGATAGATAGATTGTATTTAAATAATATCAAACTTATTTTACTACCCTTTCCTGGTCTTTCCATTCTCTTCCAAAATTTTCGATCTATCCGTGGGTCGTTCGTTCTTCTTTTTTACCGACAATGAACCGAGGTTTTTCTGTTTTTTTGGTTTTTGAACTATCGAAAATAGTGGTTTTGAAGTGCGATTATGCAAAAAATGCATAGGTTTCTTCATTAGAACTAATTAAAGTTTCCTTTCTGGCCAATATAAATATTTATTTACGGTTGGTTTCTAAAAAAAAACATGTGACAAAGTGGACTCTTTCAGTGGGGACCACATTTTGGTTTACCACTCTGTCACGGCGTTCTACGAAAAAAAAACATTAAAAAAAAATGCTAGTTAGAGAAAGTGAAATATTAAATATCACTAATTAATAAAATAATATGGACGTTCATTCGAACATTATAAAACCGTAAACATCATTACTCAAATGAGATGCCGTAATAAGACGAAGGACAGGCTATTGTCGGTCGAAAAGAAGAACGACCCCCGTATTTTTACTCGACTGCCGAAGGAAAGGAGAGTTATGTTTTTCGAGCGTATGAGCGCCCTACAGTCTAAACCGTTTGACGGATTTCGACATATGAGGTGTCGTTGGATTGCCCTTAATCGTGGGAGTGATATAGGCATAGTGATATTTGTAAAAAAGCAATTGGGTTTTTCGAAAAATCTTTGGATTTCACTTGTGTTTATACAAGCTTTATATTTTAATATATATTGTTGTGATGTATTTATTAAACAATTATTACAAAGAACAAAATTACAATTATAATTCTAACATTAAGCGCCCCTTGCCGTTCCCGGTGCAAAAGTGCCCATAATATGTATGTAAGTATAATTATAAGTATGTGTCCGTCAAAATTTGCAAATCTTGCAATCCATTTTTCAGTCACTTACCGTTATCCGATTGAGGTGAAATTTTTGGTATTGGTATAGTTTGGTTGGATGACAATTTAATATTATGGTACCAACGAACTGATCTGATGATGGAGACAGAAGGTGGCCATGGGAATTCAGTATTCAACCGACGTAACCCCGTTGAGTTTGGGCTTGTTAGAATCATCTCAATGAGTAGTTGATTATGGTATATTACGAGTATTAATCTTGTACAAAAAATGTTTTTTTAAAGATCTTTTTTACAAAAATGCACGTACCTATTGTAAGTGTAGGTATACTTGTTTTAAGTTAAATAGTTCCACTTCCTTGTACCTATAATTTGCCTCCTGCCCTGTCGCGTACTACAGGCGTTAAGGGCGTCTTCGTTCTTGTCATGCAATGGCAAAAGGTAAAGGACGTACCAGTGCGCCGCGGTGAGGACCCACTTCTCGTGGATGATGGTGCCCCCGCAGGTGCCGCCGAAGAGCACGGCGTGCGGGTACTGCCGGTGCAGCGGCGGGGGCTCTGTCGGCGGCGGCGTCGGCGTCGGGGCTGCGCGGGCGCCTGCTGACACCTCATTAGTCACGGCTGGAAATTTAACCAATAGTGTTCTAACGGGTCCCATCAGCTACGAACCTACGAAGGTAGCCAGGGTTTTGCTCAGAGGGGCAGGTAATGAAGGTTAAAAGGAAGGAAGGACCTTTGGCTCGGGAGCACTTTGACTGAGCATCTTTTTCTGTAAGGGATTCCTGCTCGGTCTAAGTGCTTCCCTCCCGGGCCGCCACCCTTTTGCCCGTCCCTGGCTGCGCCCTTGTCAGCTACTCTTTGTCAAACGCCATAAGGATTTGTTATAAAATATGTAAAGAAATAGCAGGTTCTGACGTTATATTATAGGTAGGTACAGTCGCCATTAGATACATCGGAGCGGCCAAAGTGCTCACAAATATCTGAACACTTCTCTATTGTCGAGGCATTAGAGACGTGTTCAGATATTTGTGAGCACTTTGGCCGCTCCGATGTATCTGAGGGCGACTGTACCTAATTTACAATTGTCAAGCCGCTACGTACCAGTTTGCGGTAGAAGGAGGGTTTGTTTTTCGAGTTTGTGAATGTAGGATCGACGTCAAAAATATGTATGCAATTTTCGCCTTGTTACAAAGGATTAAGGGGCAAAAGTGTAACATACGTTTGACGTCGACTGTGCCTTTGCCCATTTCTTTGGCACTATCTGCATCGGAAACGGGTTGATATATGAGATTCCTCTTAGTCAGTTAAAAAAGCAGTCGTTTATAATAATTATTATTTTACTACAAATCGTTGACGTCGCCTGTATCTAATAATTACTTACCTAAGATGATAAGGTTGCTTGAAATTCAAAAAACTGGCCAAGTGCGAGTCGGACTCGCGCACGGAAGGGTTCCGTACCATTATCTATAAAAACGAGCAAAAAAATCACGTTTGTTGTATGGGAGCCCCCTTAAATATTTATTTTATTCTGTTTTTAGGGTTCCGTACTTCAAAAGGAAAAAAACGGAATCCTTATAGGATCACTCGTGCGTCTGTCTGTCCGTCTGTCACAGCCGATTTGCTCCGAAACTACTGGACCGATTGAGTTGGCTAAACATATGTAAATTGGTGACCTAAAGATGAACGCGTAAAGTAAATTAATGAATTCTGAACAACGGGGCCACATTTGGGGAACTAATGGAAAAAAAAAAAAAAGTTTTGCAATCGGTATTGTGTTACATATCAAATGAAAGGGGTTGTATAAGCATATCAGTTTTTTTTTGTTTTATAATTTTAGCAAAAGCAGATATGAAGTAATTTAGGAAAAAAGACTAAAATTTACCATTCCCCACCTTATCTCCGAAACTACTAGGCTTAAAATTCTGAAAAAAATATGGAAAATAGTTCCTTGCCTAAAAATTACGTGAAAACCTATAAGAAGTTTGAGTATTCAAAGTAACAGGAAAATTCTAATATTTTTATACGGAACCCTCACCACGCAAGTTGAAGTCGCACTTGTCCGGTTTTTTAGTATTTGTTGTTATAGCGGCAACAGAAGTACATCATCTGTGAAAATTTCAAATATCTTACTATGACGGTTCATGAGATACAGCCTGGAGACAGACGGGCAGACAGACAGACGGACGGACAGCGAAGTCTTAGTAATAGGGTCCCGTTTTTACCCTTTGGGTACGGAACCCTAAAAATGGTTTCTCAAATTAGGCAAATAAGTAGATTTAAAACGGTGTAGGTACCTACTACTGAATCATAACCGGATCTGTACCTAAAGTCAGATAATTAATAGAAATTCAATCAAAAATATTTCTCAGGAAAGTTTAATTACACACTGGTAATTGAAAACCTTAGTAAATTAGTGCTAACGATGCAATCCGCCATTTAGATTAATCGCAAGAACGGACAGGTGCGGACACCAATATCGGGGCAAGTAAAATTATGAAAAAACATGCTCATCGGATCGTCACGATTTTCGTGCCGTCGATCGAAGAGACGGATCTTTCCGTATACTCGTAATGGCCCTATTAACGATATTGGTAATAGGTACTATCGATTCATCGTTTCCATCAGACGAAGAATCTCAGAATCTCAGAAAACATTTTTATCATCTGGGGAGACTATGGATCTTACGAGTTTTATAACCTACATTTTCTAGAAATGGCTCTGAAAATTTTAGGAATACGGCATGAATTTATGTATGTGAAGAAAATAATATTATACAACAAAATCATTGTGAGCGTAGTTCATTTATAAATAAAATACAAATAAAAAAGCCAAACTCACGATGTCTACATAGCGGCATAAATGAACAAATAAGATGCGATAAAAAATTAATCATACTTAAAACTGGACTATGCATTTGATTTGTTCCCATCAATTAACTTCAATTGATTACTAAAATGAAATAAGAATATCTAGGTACAAAACAAGAAAACGGCAGAAGAAAAGAAATGCTTCGCAAAAGCAACACCAAGCGAAGTAAAGGCAACGGACTATTTTCATCATCACGCGCGTATAAAGATAAAGATTGAGTTCATACCCTATGCTGCCGAAATAGCCTGAGCAAGATACGGTCGCGCTGTATATGAAAAAACAACAATATTTTTTTGACATCAAAAATGTAATATGGTAATTGGACTAAGTATTCTTGAATAATCCACCGTAATAATCCACTTTTCATACCGCGAAGGTAAAACCTAATGAAAAGTAATCTATATTATATAAAAGTCTACATATATAAATTCCGTAAAAATCAGGCGAAAATGGTATAAACTTTCTTTACTTTATAATGTACTTCTTCTGTATACATTCTGAATGAAAATCTAAGCTCTGCTTAAACGAAGTGTTAGTTACAGGTGGCGCACCTCTAACTTGCACTTCGTTTAAGCAGGGCTTAGATTTTCATTCAGAATGTATACAGAAGAAGTAAATTATAAAGTAAAGAAAGCCTCAACGTCGTTGATGTCTTTTGTATTGGAGTCAACGCGACGTCCTATTGGTCAAATTATAGTTCAGTAAAGGCGCCACGCGATTGGTCGATTTTATTTTAGTTGTCTAAGGTGTTGTATAATAATTATTTCAGTTGAGTTGGGAGCTCATTAGTAAAAAAGTATGTGGTTTTAGTTTAGTGTACGAAGTCTTAATTCAAAAATTAAAGTCGACGAGTATAAAAAGTATTTTATGTAAAGATAGCTCCATGTTCACCTACAGCTATAATTTTGAAAAAAAAACATATTATAGGTCGTTGGTGGGTGTATAACTGGTGAAAAAAATGAAGAGTTCTCTAACGTTGAAGTAAATAAAAAAAAAACTAAAAAGTTTAGTCAGCATTTTTTTTCTATGACAATGAAAATATAATTTATTTCATATAATCATCTTTAGTAAATGTACAGTATATGTGAATCACGCTAAAATCTTTGGCGAGAAAAAAAATATCGAAGACAAATTTTATTTCGTTTTTTTTTACAAAAAGTATAAAGTTTACGGTGCTCACATTTTGCACATTAATTACTAATATAGAGCCACACTCATAAAAATTACAAGCCCAAACTCGAAGGTACAGAATCACTTAGCTTATCCTGGCACGGCCTTTGTATATTCAAACATGTTTTCGTATAAAAATACTGATACCATTTTTGCTTGCGAGTTCATTTATAGGGTTCCGATACCTCAAAAGGAAAAAACGGAACCCTATAAGGTATCACTCGGTTGTCGGTCTGTCCGTCTGTCACAGCCGATTTGCTCCGAAACTACTGGACCGATTGAGTTGAAATTTGGTACACATATGTAAATTGGTGACCCAAAGATGGACGCGTAAAGTAAATTAATGAATTCTGAACAAGGGGGCCACTTTTGGGGGGTAAACTGGAAAATTAAAAAAAAAGTTTCGCATACTGTATTGTGTGACATATCAAATAAAAGGGGTTGTTGTAAGCATGTCAGATATTTTTTTTTATAATTTTAGCAAAAACAGATTTAAAGTAATTTAGGAAAAAAGACGAAAATTGACCATTCCCCCCCTTATCTCCGAAACCACTAGGACTAAAATTTTGAAAAAATAATGGAAAATAGTTTCTTGCCTAAAGATTACAGGAAAACCTATAAGAAGTTTGAGTATTCAAAAACACTTATGAAATTTAGATTATATACGGAACCCTCACTACGCGAGTAACGCGAGTTGAACTCGCACTTGTCCGGTTTTTTTTCCTAACTTCCGGTCCATAGATTTAGTTAATAAAAGCTTTTAAATTAACATATAAAAGCGGTGTACAAATAATTAGCCTGACATTGAATTATTTCCAAAAAAACCGTATCTTGCTCAGGTTAAAACACATCAAACGAGCGTGGCATACTCAACTCGAATCATTGGTCAGTGACAGGGTATAATACATTAGGAAGGTCGCACGTGTAGAAGCACTGAATAAAAATCCATTTGGAGGCTGTAGCAGACGATGCAAACAACACAATCACACATAGGTAGCCCAAGGAATCTTACCGGGTTGTATGATAAAGAAAATTTTCAATCCGGAGAAAAGTGCGAAAAATTCTGAAAAAAATTAATAAATTTGACCATTGATACGTCCGTACCGTACTCTACCTGCCCTATATTAACAACCGAATTTATCATATAAGATCTTACTAATGTAGTTATGTGCTTATAGCCGACGAGCTTTTGGTGACACTGGCTGTCTGTAGTGAAAGGTAAAATAAACAACTTAGATAATAAATATCATAACGCGGCCTTTAGACCTTTGGGTCGATCACGTAACATTTCTTACACGCGTTAGGTAGACTTAACTGTCATTTTTCCATATAAATAGTGACATTTAGATCTACCTGACACGCGTACAATGCGTTACGTAATTGACCCCCTGGTCAAATGCAGTGAGATAACTGCACTCACACTCACTGCTCAGAGCGAGACATATCTCCCCTCCCCCAGTTAGTGTACTGCATTTAGCCAGGTCTAAAGGCCGCTTTAACAATAAAGAACCGACTTCAACAGAGTAGTCGTATAACTATCCGTGGGGATAAACTATAAAACTACAAAAGAGTGGTGAGGTATGGTCGAGGTAATAACCTCGACCATACCTCATCATCATCATAATGCTGTGTCACGGTAGGTATGTGTGTTGCGCCGCGTACCATGCAACTTTTTTAATTATTGTATTTAGTTGTCACATTGGACAAATAATGAGTAGTGCAAAATATGGATCCATACAACTCATTCATGTCGGCAAATTAAGGTTAAGGTACAAACCTGTACTTTATGAGAGGATAAATTCGATACAATATTTACTGTAGGTACCTACCTAACTGTCAGTTAATCGTAAAAAAAGCATAATATTTCTCAGCTTTATGCTATTGAAAGTTTGTGCCCAAATATGACTCTGCTTCTCTTTTGTAGTTTTATAGTTTAATTTTTTTATGCCCCAGTTGTAATACGTTATTATTTTGTAAAATCATCGTATGTATCTACTTCTTAGGTATTTTGTATTGAACAAGGATAATTATTGCTCTAATGGGAGGTTAATTGCTGGTGTAATGACGGCCACTAGTGAATTCGTTTAGTCTTATCGGCGCACACGACGTTTTTCCCCATGGCCTTCCGCCAGGTTACCGGTTTCCGCATATTTATACTCGCTGGTGTGCGGCGACACATCTAGACATTATTATATTTTGGTATGTTTTTTGCGAGCTCGGATGCGATGTTACATAGATAGGCAAATGAATCACCTAAATTAATTGACCTACGAAATGCCACAGAGACAAAGGTTTACGTAGGTACTACAAAGCGTAAAGTGAAAGCGTAATGAAAACGGATACCCTGGTTTCTGACCTTGTTTAAACCGGCTTTTTCCCAGATTACTATTTTAACCAATTCAACGCTCATCATGATCGTCTGGGTGCTACGGGCACTTTACGCTACATGTGGACATTAATCTGCTACGCACTACGGCGTAGCGCTACGAGCGGTGGTGGTGAATGAGTTTTCTTGTGATCTGTGAATATACATAATAATACCTAGTTCATATCATACTATCTTACCGTTTATTTGATCGAATCTACATAATTTAAATTCAAATAGTTCCAATTCTACAGCTTTTATACGACATTCTAAATACATACGCAAAATAAATTGAATATTATAATATTATCAATTATTAAATTATCTGTGTCGTGTAGAAGTGAACCGTAATCTTCATAAAGAGGGTATAAATACATGAATCGGCTAAGACATGTGTCTTTTATTTATTAAGTAGATACCTACCTACCTTATTATCTTTGTTGATAAATGGGCTGTTTATGGGCAGTCAAAACACGCTGATTAGTTGCAGTCGTTCGTACCACACTTATCAGAAACACTCTAAAAACCTGTATTATTTTAAAATATTTACAATTTTAAAATATTCACTTTTCCTCAAGCGAGGACAAACATTAATACTACAAGAAAATAAATAAAAAAAACTTGGAGGTTCTACTTTTGACTCACAATTCTTAGAAATGGAATTGTACCACGTACCTGAATCATATAAAAGTACCTAAAGGTAAACTGCTATAGCAGAATAACGTTACTTACTCCTTTTACTTTAGCTAACGATGATTCCCACAACAGGTATGATACAACCTTACCACAAAGCAGCTATTTTGTTTGTTTACGTTTTACGAGTAAGACGTATTACGAAGAGTTTTAAGTCACACTTTCTTAGTCACTTGGCACTCGCACTGATGAAACACAGGTAACACAGGTTTCGGTGGTACTTACTGTTTTCCAGGTGAGTGGCTGTCTGCGGGATCGCAGCGTTGGGGCGCGCGAGCGCGGCGCATGCGACGAGCGCCAGCAGGCACACAACTCGGAGCATGGCGGCGGATTCCCGCCGCGCGGCCCGCCCCGCATATTATATAGCCGATACGTCACTCATGTCATACCTACTCATACGTCATGAGCAATGTGGTCGCCTATATAAAAAGCTAAAAGTCTTTAAAGATGCTTGACTATAACACTAATCTGACATGTGTGCTTGAACTATATATATTTCCTTAAAAATAGACATGCTTTTATTAAGGGCTGCTTGCCAGCGTCATTTTCATAAGCTGAGTATTAAACGATGAGCAGTTTATCCTTTTTCAATTAGACACAGTAAATATTTTCAACATTTTCAAATTAGTCATACCTATTCCAAGAAATCATATATAGTCCAGGCAATGAACTGACAACTTGTATGGAAAAAATGTCTAATTTGGAAATAATTTATAATAGCGATTTTTTTTCATGTAATGGATATATTATCAATTAAATAGTTACCTAGAGGCAAAATCCAACAAAAAATCAGACATCAAAAAAAACATTATTTAATTAGCTCCTAAAAAGTCCGGATAAATATTAATATTTTTTTTATCTTTATTAAGGTTCATTTACATTTGCTTTAAAATATTCAATATAAATAAAATAAAAAAGACAATGAATGTTTAATTTAAATCTATATAATTACTTCCGGGTTGAAAGTTTGTTGGATTCTTGAATAAAGCATCTTAGAATAACGTTTTAGAATGAAATAAACGAAGAAAACGAAGTTTAGTGTGGAAATAACTGAGGTTATTTCTCGGGGAAATAAGTTGACTATTGCAAATGACCAATTAGCATAGACTGATGATGTTATTGTTTGACAAGGGTCTTGCCGTAGTATTGCTGTTTCAATAATTCTGGCTAAGAAGGACCGTGCAGCATTATTGAGTGGTACGGCCTTGTCCAGGTTTAACAGGCCTTTTCCTTCAAGTGTTTCATTCAACAGTAACCGCAAGTTCAAAAATAGAGAATGTGTAAAGCACATCACCATATGTGTTAAAAGTCGTCGGGGCCCAAATACTAAAGTCATAAGAGCAAGCCAATGACTTTAGTATACGTGCCCCCAGTTATCACACATATGCACAAACACACACATGCACAAAGAGTTTTAATCCATATTGATATATTGTCAGAGACAGACATGAATAGAGAATGTTGGAGGAGGCCTTTGCCGACTGACAAGCGGACACCTAAAATAAATAAAGAAAACCAATAACTAAATAAATAAGAAATACAACAATTGGATGTCACGAACAAATGCTATAACATTACATAACAACATATTGTACTAGCTTCTGCCCGTGACTCCGTCCGCGTGGAACTTGTTTATAGCAGCTCCATACAAACTTTTATCCCCCCTTTCACACAGTTTTTATGGCGTAAATCATCCCTTAGGGGATTTGTTTAATAATAAATGACTCGTTAAAAAACTGATCGCTCACTCGTTGGCTAACTGCCGAGCAGTGATTAAGTATGTAAAACCGGCCAAGTGCGTGTCGGACCACGCAAAACGAAGGGTTCCGTGCCTATAAAAAGGTCGTATCGTCACAGAAATTTTACGGCACTTACGTCCTTTTCTTTGAGGAAGGCAGTTTTTCAGCAATATCTCGAAAACCTCTGAACCGATCTTGTTCAAAACAATTTTCGGTGAATGAAATTAAAAAGCCCTATGTCCATGAATTTTTCCATATTTTTAAAATACACCGTTTAAAAATTAGAGGGGGGGGACAGAATTTTAGTGACTTTCGGGGCGATTCTCTCCGGCTCTATTCACTTAATCAAAAAAAATGCTAAGAAACCTTATATTCATTTTGAAAGGCCTATCGATTGATGTGCCACACGGGGGGTCACAATGAAAAAAAATATTTTGACTTTTAGTTTTATGTATGGAGTGCACCTCTAAAAAAAATTTTTTTTGTCATTTTAATTACAAAACTATGTAGCGGCTAACAAAATACACCTTTCCTCAAAATTTTATTCAAATACACCTTATAGTTTTCGAGTAAAATGCCTGTGACATACGGACAGACGGACAGACGGACAGACGGACAGACGGACATGACGAAACTATAAGGGTTCCGTTTTTGCCATCTTGGCTACGGAACCCTAAAAATGAGCAACTTGTTTGTTTTTTAATATTTCACACGGTTATTTATAGCAAAACAACTTAGCAGCGTTTGACCAAGTGTTGCAAGGCTAAAATTAAACAAGGTATCGATTATATTTACCGAGACAATCGTTTATACTTTATGTTATATATTATGTATGTTAGGAAGAATTTATGCAACTACCCAACAAACACTGATAGGCCCAAGGTTACCATGTGCACAGGGAAACTCAAAACAACTTTTTACAGACTAGTAAAAGCGAAAAAGTCGTACTTGTATAAAATTCTACAATAAAATTCCAAAATACGTTACCAAACTTTCTGAATCTCAACTCTGAATTCAAATCTGTCGTAAAACAGACACTTATTTCAAAAGCATATTATAAGATAAACGATGGATAGGGATATTTGGCAGTGATAAAATCCTGTACTAGATTATTATAGGCTTTCTACTGTAGCAATGTAATTTTATAATACTCTGATACTGAAATAATAAATTGTATACTGTTTTGAAAAAAATGTATACTGTTTTGATAAAACGATATGCCAAGTTTTTTACGCCGGTTCTTCTCGAGGCAGAGGTTTTCTTTCCGAACCGGTGGTAGTTTTTCGACATTCAAAGGTGCATGTAATATAGGTACCTAAATTAAAGTATAAATCACTCTGACTTTGACTTTGGTCAGTTAACTACGTTGGCGTTTGTATCCTATAGTATAGTACCTATTTGACATTAGTGTTTAAATTTTTGTGTGTGTAAAAAATTAAACCATAAAAATAAAACAAAAATACTACGGTCGTCAAGAATCGAACCTGGGACTGTTGCTCTCAGATTTATCCAAAAGAATGTACTATTCGGCTGTATGTCAACGATAATGTTGTGAAAATATCGTCTCATTTGCAAAATGTATGCCGTATGTCATTCGAAACACTCTTATCTTGCACGGTTTGTTCGAGACTGGTTGGAAAATGGTCAGTGATGCCGCAAAAACATATACTGAAATGGGTTGCCAGTTAAATGGAGCGAAGTTTTTAACAAATGAAATCAAAAGATTATTCGAAAAACCCAACTGTTTTTTTGTAAATATTATGTCGAAATCCGTCAAACGGTTTAGGCTGCAGGGTGTGCGTAAGACATACAACATACTTACATACATACATACATATATATACGCTCGAAAAACATAACCCTCCTCTCCTTCGGTAGTCGGGTAAAAAAGGCAATGTTGCACCTAGTTGGCAAAGTTGCAGCATTCGACGGTACTCTTAAATACTGGCTGAAGTTCACTTAGAGACTAGTATTAACTGATACTTAATCGTGACCTGTGCCCACTCGTACTACATATTGTCTTGTCTTGAGGGCTATCTTGCGGAATACCTTGAGGGACGGGGAGGTCTTGACGAAGACAAGGCTCCAAATTGGTGATTTTGTTTTCAAGATATCTACACTTCAATAAAGGCATTGCTTTGGGGTAGTCATCAAGTAGGTAGGAATAGGAATTACCTAAGTACTAAACTTCGGATGAATTCCTTATATATTAAGGAAGAATCCATCGTATTTGCTCATGAATAATGCAAACTTTATGCAGATCCATGCAATCAATTCTAGTCTGGTTCTAGGAAAAATAAAGGTGCAACTACCTACTCTATTTTATGGCATTAATATTTATTTTTATTACAAACCTTTAACTATAAACAATAACTGCTTGGTCTTTTTCTGTTCTTCCTGCATGCACTTGTCATACTGTTGGTTTCTATGTTTTCAAGGTCTTTCATTTATGTCGCATAAGGTTTATTTTACAAAACATAGTATTAGATATATTGGTAGGTAATTTAGTAATCCATAATTGGCACCGTCTGTACTTAACTAAAATAATTTAGAAACGAATTGTAATATGTGCGTGCGTAAAACTAATATTATATACCTTTATTCTAGTTACTTTTCTACATTGTAGCACCGCTATCTATATATCGCTGTCCTATATGCAGGTGACCTGCTTGATCCAGGCGCGCGCGGCGGCGACGCGCGAAAACACGACGAGCTTGCCGGGGCTGCACTCGTGCGCATCGTCCTCCACCCACGAGGCCACGCCCACCAACCGCTGCGGGCCCTCGCCGTCGTCGGTCACGAGGCCGCTGCCGCTGTCGCCCTGCAATTATATTCATTCATGTAAGGAGTAGAAAGATATCATATGGCGAGCGAGCCGATAATAGCGTTTGACATAACACGAGAATGTAGGGGTCGCCATAATCCATGCTCATGTCGTGTTCATCGCGCGATACAACAAGATACCTGGAGCAACCGTCCATTTTTGATACCATAGAACGAGATGGATCCTTTATCTTTGTGACGCGTGGCGTGATGTTTTGAACAATGACTTGCCGTTTTGAGTAGATAATAACAAGTTTGAAGTACTTACGTTGCACGCCGAATCGAACCTGGGCGCGCGGCCTTTGGCGCACAACATGTCTTTTGCGTTGAATTGCTCCAGTCTGGCGCAGGCGTTGTCAGCCACCGTCTCCAGCTCCATGCCGTGCATCTCGCTGCGCATCATCTCCTGGAATTGCACGTCTCATAATTAAGGATGTGATCAAAGTTTACAACCGGCGATATGCCACGGCGACTATGCGTTTCTTTATAAATAGGTAAGACACTCTTAGAGACGGGTAGCGTATCTGGCGCGCGCGTGCTAGC
Organism: Epinotia nisella; assembly: GCA_932294315.1. Classification (NCBI taxonomy): domain Eukaryota; kingdom Metazoa; phylum Arthropoda; class Insecta; order Lepidoptera; family Tortricidae; genus Epinotia; species Epinotia nisella. The sequence goes on along the minus strand of OW028675.1, from coordinate 27,610,854 downwards.
TGTGTTGCAATAACAAGTTTTTGGATTTTCTGATGGATATCATCATATGAATACGCTATGGCTGTTAATGACTCTGGGTTCCAGGGTGGGTGGAGCGATGAATGCTATTTAACATTATGTTCAGAGTGAGAGAGATTAGAAGTGGAGGGAGTGTGCGGTACGGTAATCCAGGTACCCCATGATTTTCCGCGCCGTATCCTGCATACGCCACAGGCATGCCTTCCGGGAGGTAGCCCTCATCGTCAAGGGACACAGCCGCGATGGAATCGCCGTCCAGCGGCAACGGCTCGTCCAGCTCGGCCAGCAGGAAGTCCCAGTGGGCGCCCACCTGTGAACCACCAGTGTAGTATAGTAACGCAAAATTATGGCTGTATTTAGTCCTCGAACGCACGGGCTGACGGTCAGCGTATATAACCGTAAGGCTTCGTTTATATGAACACACGTAAACAAACGTAGGTACTTAAAAGCGTGCGATTTCATACAATATTCACGTGCCGCCCCACGCTGCACATGTCGACTGCCCACTAAACGTTGAACTAAACCGCGATTTAGTGACCTACTAAATCCAACTTACCGATAAGACAGTATCTATTTTTCGCGACAAGCGATAATTAGTTAAATGATTGACTTTTGCAGCAAGAAGCCGGATGTATGTAGTTATTGCCGTTATTAGTTTGTCCAGCCATTGTAATGCTGCAGTTGGGAAAACCCTTTTTTTGTTTTCATTATAATAAGTCCTTCGTCGAATTATTAGCAATGGTGGTTTTTTGTAGGTCGTCTTATGCAAATTGTTGTATTAGTTGTCGATCTAACGGTTTTTGCCATTAGTTCGCAGAAGTCAAAATTGCGTTGGCGTGGTTGATTTTATTAGTCTTAGATAAGACATCCGTCACTCTCGCACTCGCCAGCTTGTCAGAAGGTGACGACCGTCTTATCCACAGCGATAAGTGATAAAATGGCAACCATGCTAAGCCTGCAGAAGTGACGAGATGTCCATAAAATTCCATATTTTATGACTATTGAATACGGTAGGGTGGTTAGATTATAGAGTGAAGTGAAGTGAACCAGAGAGGTGCGAAGCGATGTTTTGATATATTTGACACCTAGCTGTCAAGCATGCGAGTTGTCAAATTTCGTAGCGCTACGCACGGTGTTTTCACTTAGAACCAGGGGGAGACAGTGACATACCAGTTGACGTTTGATATAGATAGAGCTACCATCTTTAAATGTTCCTAAAAACTACTATAAGACGCGTTTTAGCTACCAATAAAACGCATATTCATTTACTTACCTTATTCGAAGCTTATTTAATTAAGGGAGGTACGTTGTTTCCCGCCATGTTATTGCTATCTTTCATATTTCCCCCTCCAACGAGGACCCCCACCACCTGGTAGTGGGGATAAGTCTCAGTTTAGACTATATCCCATTTTCGTTCGTCATTGTATCGAAATTAAATTCCACCAGGCCGAGTTTACACACTCAAGCTTCAAGTAAGGTAAGTAAATTAATATGCGTTTTATTGGTAGCTAAAACGCGTCTATTAATTTCACTTGACTGTTAGTCGAAGCTTATTTTATTGAGACCTGTGTGTTGTCGCCTGGTGGTGGTGGAAAAAGTAGATGCCAATGTGATCTGTTAGTTTTGTGATACCTATATAAAATTTATAAAAGGCACATGTCCGAAAAAAACATTTATTTCAATCAAAAAGGTTCTGTAAAAACTATCACATATTTGTTCAAGATAAATTGTAAACCCTATTCATTATTATAAACTTTTATTTAACTTCGACTTTCATATATATGTTGTCCGTTTAAAATCTTGCAAACCGTAGGTACTACTAATAAATCCACGGTTAAACTCACCTGTCGTGACATTTAATACGTGTTAGTTTAACCGTGGATTTATTAGTAGGTAGTACGAGTATTTTAGACATGTCTCACCCCGTGGTGTTTGGGCTCATGGGAACCCTGTCGAGGAGTAGTTAATGACTGTGCAAAAAAGTATAGTCGGCAATAATAGCAAACCAAAAATTTTTTTTTTTGACGGAAACATGTTATAGATTTGTTGCCTTGATGCCAAATGAATACGCCTAATAATATAATCTTAATTTCACAGAAACAAATAACTGCCAAAAGATAATGAGGAAGCACTGGAAGCAGATAATAAGAAAACATTCAGAATTTATAGAATCGGGACCGTATAATATGGTATAGTGCAGGTAACCTGAAGACAAGAGAAATATGAAATATCGAAAAAAAACCGGACAAGTGTGAGTTCAACCACGCGAGTTGAGGGCCCCGTAAAAATTTAAACTCTAACGTTTTATTATGGCACCTACGTAATTTCAGAAGCAAGTGCAAGAGTAAAAATGGCTATGCTCTAAGCATCAGGCGCTCCATACAAAATACCTACACAAAAATATTGAGAATTTTCCCATTACTTTGAATACTCAAACTTCTTATAGATTTTCCTGTAATTTTTAGGCAAGGAACTATTTCCCATATTTTTTTTCAGAATTTTAAGCCCAGTAGTTTCAGAGATAAGAGGGGGGGAGGGGGGGATTGTCAATTTTCGTCTTTTTTCCTAAATTACTTCAAATCTGTTTTTGCTACAAATATAAAAAAAAAACAGAGATGCTTACAGCAACCCCTTTCATTTGACAGGTCACACAATACAGTTTGGGAAACTTTTTTTTAAATTTTCCAGTTTACATCCCAAAAGTGGCTTGTTCAGAACTCATTAATTTACTTTACGCGTCCATCTTTGGGTCACCAATTTACATATGTTTACCAAATTTCAACTCAATCGGTCCTGTAGTTTCGGAGCAAATCGGCTGTGACAGACGGACAGACAGACGCACGAGTGTTCCTATAAGGGTTCCGTTTTTTTGCTTTTGAGGTACGGAACCCTAAAAATAAAGGAAAGTTGTAGGTAGACTTTATTTGGCTAATTGGTGTCAAGACAAACATTTTGATTGAGTACAGAACATAGCCTACAAATATAAATAAATAAATAAATAATTATTAGGGGATATTCTTACTCAAATCGAACTAGGCCTATAGTAAGCTCAATAAGGCTTCTGTTATAGGTACTAGACGACAATATATATAATAGATATAAATACTTAAATACATAGAAAACATCCAAGACTCGGAAACAAATATCTATGCTCATCACGCAAATATTTGCCCTTACCGGGATTTGTCCCTAGGACCTTCAGCTTCGTAGGCAGCGTCACTACCCACTAGGCTAGCCGGTCGTCCGGGTACCGGTCGGTATGAATGTAAAATAAAGAAATACCTAAGTAAATATATTTTCAATTTAGTTTTTCATTCCTGATTTCTAATGGAGTATAGTATATACATTATTTCGGAAACTACCAGAGTAGACTTACGGAACGCAACAAACCCTGCTCTGGTAGGATTTCGAAATGATGGATACAAATTGTTTCCAAATTCAAATTCATCTCACAAATATAGGCATGTGTTTGAGGTATTTTGAAGTGTACGTTATTCCTGCGACTCTAGATGGCGCTACTGCCAATAATGTTGAGTGACAACTCTAATATATTTAATATTACGCTCATTATACGCTCATAAGCGTAGCGCCAAAGATAGCGCTACGCTTATGAGCGTAGCCGATAACATGGGGAACTCCGTATGTGTCCGTGTGCGCGAATAGTGCCCATTCCTGGCACTGAAAGTGTTAAGAGGGCGTTACAGTGCACACTAGCGCCACTGGTAAATAATTTTAATTATTTAAATTTAACGAGAGATATTTAAAAAAGGAGGCCACTACACACTGTATTTTGTATTTAAGTACCTTGTGAATACATCAAATAAGTTTTTTTGTTGCTGGATTCGTCAATCTATGCGTCCAAAGTTAAAACGGCCGTTTTTCGTTTTAAGTTGGTCGCTGTTTGTCTACTCACTTTGTTTGTATGTCTTTTGTGTAGTGAATAAATGTCATCTTTCTAAATACAAAATACAGTGTGTAGCGGCCTCCTTTTTTAACTATCTAGCGTTAAATTTAAATAATCACATTTATTTACCTGTGGCGCTAGTGAGTACTGTAACGCCCTCTTAAGCTTGTAAAAATGGAAAACATCCGGTAATTCGTATGCTTAGTGTAGCAAAGGCTAGTACCTGTGTGATGTTAAAGTCTTTGGCGTCCAGCCAGTACGGTCCGACGGTGAAGTGCGGGTGCACGACCAGTCGCTTCACGGTGCGCTGCACGCCGCTCTCGTCATCCGCGCGCCCTGTGCCCGCCACCACGTAGTCCGCGGCTGAGAAAATTGTGCTGGATAAGCACGAATATCAAGTTAAATGTGGGTCTTAATTCAGTAATACCGTTGTGGATACAAGGGTCCAGAATACATCCGTGATGAGAACTTAAGGCTTCCTTTAAATACTTATTTCATATTATGTAAGAATTTATGTTCACTCTAACGGTATTTTCAAATCTACTGTGCATGTTTGTTTAATCCCCAATCGAAACATGTTCGTCAACGAGCGTGTTTAGAAATACGTCAAAGGTTAAGATAAAATCGAACATGTTTCTACATGGGACTCGTGGGTCATTATCATTAAGGTTTTTAATTTCTTTCAGTCGGTCGTTTGGTCGATAGTGTCCCAGCAAAAGCAAGTTTGTCTAAATGCAAATATAATCATTTTGAGAACTGCTTCACAATTAGATGAAGTCGATAAGAAATTAATGGAGCGACGTCATTTTGGTCATGATTCAGGCACAATAGGTAGTAGGTATCAGCACAATTGCGATGGTTGATACCTGAGATCATAATGATATGTTCTAATCTGTTAATCCGTGAGAATATTATCAATGAAACTGCACCTACCGTTGTGAGACCTCCTGGTGGTGAGAATGACTGGTACGCGGTGGTGAGTACCCATTGCAGCCCTCACCGATGACGGTACCACCGAACAGGAGCCGCCGTCGCCTTGCTGCTCTCTGACTCGCCCGTGGTAGCTGTAATACCAGCTGTTTTGTTCGAGAAGGAGGTTACTGACCAGTGCGCGGCGGTGAACACCTACCGCTCGCCGAGAACGGTGCTGCCGCACGTACCGCCGAACAGCACGGCCGACGGGAATCGCCGGTGCACCGCCGTCGCCTCGTGGTAGATGTAATACCTGCTTTGTTCTGTTCGAGGAGGAGGTTACTGACCAGTGCGCGGCGGTGACCACCCACCGCTCACCAATGACGGTGCCGCCGCACGTGCCGCCGAACAGCACGGCTGACGGGAACCGCCGATGCACCGCCGTCGCCTCGCCGCTCTCCGACTTGCTCGTGGTAGCTGTAATTTATTTGGAACTCATTAGGGATGTTGAATTTTGACTTTTAATACGTTTCTTTAATTGTTCATCTCTAATATAAATTTTTAATTTAAGTAGTTTTAATCCCATTCCCATTTAACCGATGGCCATTGGGGCGGAAAGGTTCTCGAGTGGCAACCACGTACCGGAAGGAGCAGCGTGGGTATAGCCCCCCCACAAGGTGGACTGATGACCTGGTAAAGGTCGCTGGAGTCCGCAGGATGCAGGTGGCGCAGGACCGGTCATTGTGGCACTCTTTGGGGGAGGCCTATGTCCAGTAGTGGACGTCTTTCGGCTGATATGATGATGATGATGATGATGTATCTTTTTAATTTTTGGTTGTTAAATAAATAATAATAATGTACCCTAATATTTATTTATATTATGTATATTTTATACACGGGGTGGGCCCTGTAACAGGAGCAATTAATTTAAAAGGACGCTTCCTTAGATAATCTGATTTTTTTTTAGTCTGTAGATAGTTTGATCGAAGGTTATGACCTCCAAGTAATTTATCTTGGCACCACAACATCATAGCAAAGCAGTCAACGCAGATTTTGAGATAACAACATATTTGATTTTTTTTTTTTATAAAAAAGTTTTTTATATCACTCCAGAAGAATAAAATGATGGAAAACGATTTTTTTTTCAATCAAACCCACTTGGTAATATTTTTTTGCTAACAAGCTTAATATAATAATCGACCGTTTAATTTTTTGCTCCTGTTACAGGGCCCACCCTGTATATATACATATATATTCAGTAATAACAAAAACAACAGTTTTATATTTCAGTAAAATACAATTATCCCGAAACTCCTATCGAACAGGACGTTGGTTTCGTCGATTCGCACGACATTGCTTGCCATGTTCGACAACGGTTCCCACCTGCTCTGCTGACACGTGTTGCAGGTAGGGATGTTGCAGGATATATTTGTGCCCTAGTGCATAAATAATTAAATAGGTACCTATATGACTGAAGTTACTCACGGATTTCTGTTGTTTCTGGCGGACTGGGGTCGCTTGTGACTTCCGCCGTAGCCTCTGGCCGCGACGCAGCGCCGCGGGCCACCGCCACTACACCACACAAACACACTAGCACATTCATTGTTACACTGACCACTGCATGGTCATTGCTTTAAAACCTTTATTTAAATTCCTGCGGTTAGATGCTTACTAATGAGCAATTAATTAGTAAGGGGGTAACGATTTTTTTGTCTTTTCTCTCTTAAAACCTCATTAGCAAAATGAGTAACTATTAATTATGATAGCTATAGATACCTAACTTTTAACTGTGTTTGTAATGTGGTGTTGGAGGAGGTTAGAACGGATCTGTTGTACGATATGTAGGCCACGATGACTGAATGAAAACAATAATAGAGGGAAAAATAGAAGGAAATAGGAAAAGGGGAAGCCCGAGGATATCTCACAAGGAGCAAATAAAAGAAACAAATAAAGGCTTCATCTTATAGAGAAAGGCGGAATGTAAAATAAGTTGGAAATTACTCCACCGACAGAGCCTAGCTCTTAAATAAGATGAAGGAGAAATTTTAACATTTTAAAGAGTTCCCGTTAATAATATTTGTGTTAGAGCCTGAGCAGCGAGTCGGGTCACAAGAATAACGCATGGTAACAAAAGATTTATGGCGGCGTAATAGCTCCTTAAAACTGGCAGCTTTATATCGTAGGTAAAATCGTTAGCATATAAACAATTTGAAAAATGAAATCCTTTGACACAGCTCGCTGGCCAGACTCGATCTGACTGAATACCAGTTCAGTTTTTTGGCACCTACTAAGTTATTACAAATATTATTGCAGAACATTTACAGGGAGCTGGCGAATTCTAAAATGTGTCAGCAGGGGTTTGTTAAATGATAAACAAAGTTGAATCAAATAAAATTTAATTAATAGTTTTACCTTCTCGTCCATGGCTACAATTTGAGAATGTGATCATAAGTAGATCTTTACAACTACATCCGAGACGGACTCGCGTTATAATAACATTACAAACCTTGATGCCAAACAAAATAAACTAATAAATGAGAGGTATATTAAATATACTAAATACTGTTATATTGCTCTTGAATATCACTCTACATTTTCTATATAACATAACCTATTCAAAATATATTATAATTCTTCAAACATCTAAGGAAACCATGTCAAGGGGTACGCGTCGGCAGGCATGCTGTCGACGTGCGCTAAACTTACCTCAATCTATAACAATTTAATTGGTTTCTACAAGTTTCATTCTACATAAAAACGTGGATTAAGTTAATGATATAATAATCATGTAAATAATTGATATTTAGGCGAGATAATTTATAAAATTCACAAGGAGTATTTTACTATCAACAACTTAAATAACAGCCCTAAAAGTACTAAGTACGAACATTAAAAATAAATCCAACGATTGGATGATGATAAAAAATAACTATGTATCAATACCCGAGTACCTAGGAGTTTATTTCACAGAAAAATAAATGCTATTCTATTGTAACCCATCGGAATATTTATTGGTTTCAAAAAATATGAATGATGTTAAATAATTGTATGCCGGCGACGGCACAACAGCGGTGCAGTCGTTCTACATTACAATCTAGTAAAAAACCTCAAGTACACTTTTCGATTTTGTGACACTACTTCCTTCACATTAAATTAATAATCAAAACAACAGAACTTTGACAAAAGTAGAATTTCTATCAAAAGACGCGGTAAAAAAATTCAACAATTGCTGTGTAAAGTACCTATACCTTCATTATTTAATGAATGTGTCACTGCTACTTTTGTCAAATTTCTCAACAATAAATTGTTGTCTATTATTTATTGCTTGTAATCTACCTATCTACTCGTCCTACTGTATGTTATGTCTAGTTCACTGGATTAAAACTATCAAACTAGCGAAGGTATTCTAGTTCATCTGCGATGCTCTTATATTAAAGCTGCGAAGCAAACGACATCGAGAATACAAAAATATATCGCTCATTGGTCACTGAAAGAAGTAGGTCATACAAGAGTTAAGGTTAAGACTTTTTTCACCCGCCGAGTAAATGGACGCAACTGTAATGTGTAGGTGGTTAGGCAGGACCTACATCAAGTTAATTTGCGTCCAAACCAAAATCGTGTCAATGAACTTGTGGAGACGTTCTGTCTCATGCACAGGAATAAGTGTTAAGATATTTTTGACCCGATGTTTGTTGCGATTAGCATTGCCACTCGGGGCACAAGGTGCTTTGCGCATTCTGTATGAAGGTACAAAGGTTCATTTTCATTGTAATAAAACGCCAAGAAGTGCGGCGCATCGGCTACGTCGTAAACCACCCAAAAAGCTGAGCAACCCTGATAGCACGTTGATTGCCTTGGAATCGGTACGAAACATCTTACCAAAACTGGCTGGGTCCTTGTGAAACTTTTGAAGGTGACAATATGCCTTAACGCTCGTTCCAAAAAGTTGCGGAATTACGCTGCTGGTCACGAACATGAGCCGTTAAGGGAGTGTCCAGACTTTTCTAAGATGGTTTTTACTTGCGCTTAGGATAACGGAATGCTCAAAATAGTTTACGTTCGGCGAATCAGGGGAATTGGGAATGGATGAAAATTTTAGAAATGCCTGATAATTTTTTTGGTGATAGGAATAATCTTCCTTAGCACCAGAAAAAAGTTTCAGATTTTTCAGCTGCGTCAATTTTTTTTGAAAAATATAAACAGTTTCCTCACTTACGTTTTGGGTCACCCAACAGGCTTGATGAAGCTACTCGGTCGCGCGCTTCAATGCAGTTAACACCAGACCACTCGCCGGTTGAGGTTTTAAGTTTTTAACTTTTCTAAGTGACTTATAGAGTACCAATTATACATTCTCGTAATAAGTTTCTTATGAAGAAAACATACCGAAGTGAAGGAATAGTAAGACCACCGGCGCCTCTGACACCATGATAAGGGTACTTCTAAAGCTATCTTCTAGAAAGGACAGATTGAGTGAATGAAAATGTATAATTCATTGTAATTATGTATTATTCTTAATTATTAACTTACTATGTATATTATTAGCAGCAATCATTACTGCAGAAATTCTTATTACGAGTACAACCCGCTTTATTATCCGTAAGAATGAATTAAATATATCATTTCTAATATCTCAAGTAAATATTAAGTCGATGAAGCTGGTTCAGAAGAAATCAGGATTCTGTGTGGTTCTGAAAGTGTGTGTTCTTTCTCTTCCAACTTCTCGGCACGTAAAATCGTATTGAAGCAACAATTAGTTAACGGGTAATGGCTTCAAATAATTGATACATGATTATACCCGACTCTTCTCTACGGTATCGAATTCAAGGCCAGTAGATTCAAAATCATGTTCATGTCATCTGCTAGAAGGTTCGTTTGCCACGAACGAGCACCCGCTGCCCGTGACTACGGAATACAGAAAAACTTCATTATGCCTCGAACTTACTTATAATTAGCTATTACGAGGAAACGCTATCTACCTATTTAAAGATCTAGTTATTGTTAAAAGTGGCTTCGGCACGGGTACGTACCTACAGGAAGGTATCTTCGACAAATCAATCGAAAACAATTATCAACGATGCGATCTATTTATTATTTACATTTGAATTCGTAGGCCGTGATATTGTCTACTACAAAATTTATTTATAAGTTTGTCACAGATTGCTTCTTATGTGAATGCCTCGTACTTTAAACGATTTGAACAACCTTTGCAGTGCTTTAGCACATTTCAATACAATTCCGAAGGCGTCACGCACGAAACAAGAGTTTAAGAGATGCCCAATACTAAGTCAGTTGTACCTATATTCGTAGTATCGAGGAAGGTGCCACTAAAGCGATACATGCAGCGGTCCATACCTTTGCCTGCCTTGACTACAACTTTGTAAGTAGTAAGTACCGGTCGTCCATTACGGAAGCCAAATACCTAATGGCCTATACGGAGGCCATTTTATGTGAATTTGTACTGGCAAGGAAGATAAGATATGGACATACAAGTGGATATACCTCACTAAAGCTATTGAACTTAAGGCGACCTCTATAGGCGATTTGCACTATATCATCTTTGTGTAATGCTAACAATATGACGGCAAAGAACTTTTGTACATAGTGTAGATATGTTTTAAAAGTACGTATTTTGTAAAAAAAAAATACAGAAGAAAATAGTTAGGAAACTAGGAATGTAGTAAAAAATCTAAGGGCTGTCTCATTTTGTAAGAAATATTTTTGAATTAAGACCAAAATTAGCGAAACTAATCTTAACTAGCTTAGACAATGCTCTTTATAAAAGCTCTTTATAGCGGGGTACACAGATTTCTGATTCCATTTATTAATTATTGGCAAAGCATTCTTCTTTATTGACGTGATGGCATCCTTCTGTGAACAAACTATCCTCAATAGTATAACATTTATTACTGTTATCTTTACAACCGAACGTGGATTTGTAGTCAATCAAGGTTTGAAGTGCGACAAGTCATTCTTCAAGTCATTTTATCTTTTCTAGATACAAAATATCACAAATACTGAAGACTGACTTACTTCTAACCTTTTCGGCTTAAGACATTGTGTTTTTTAATAGACGTGCAATGCAAATGAGGCAGCCCAGTTGCAAACTCTTGAACAACTAGCCGACCGGTCACGCAACGCAGAATCGGAAGTGTCGGTAGCCACTAAAGTTTCATCCAAAATCCCAAGTTGTCTCAAAAGCAAACATCGATTCGTGGAGTTATAACTTTGTGATGACTCATAGTGATCCTATCCTAGTCAGATTTGACTTCAGTTTTGATTTACTTTATTGGAGAGTAACAAGTTCCAAATTCAAAAGGTGAACTTAATGCTATGGTATTATGGCATTCTCTACTAGTGAACTCATCTTTCCTGTTCCTGATAAGATAACAATTCTTTTCCTGACAGCAATAGAACCATAGACGCTTTTAAAGAAATTCTGACAAACATCTATGAATCCTGATCTTCTGGAACGAGATCTCTTCGAAAGATTATTTCAACATGAACTTTTGATCAGTGGCTACTGAGTACGGCACGTTCGTTGCATCGCCGGCGAAGTTGGTCCTTAGAAGGCGGATAGTGTCGTGAAGCCGGGGATCGCGTACGGCGGGCGGGGGGAGAGGGCGCGCGGGGGCCGTCAGAGCGTGCGCAGCGGCGCGCGGCAGTCCACGCGCGACATCCACGCCAGGTCGCGCGTCGTCACCTGCAACACAAGGATATACTGTCTTTAGTGCGTTTTCACACCTAAAAACATACTAATAAAATAATGTTAAAGAAATACTCTGGACAGACAGACGAATGGACATCGAAGGGATCTTGTAAATGGTATCTTTGTACCCATGCTGATCACGCAAACCCCAACAGCTCGAGGGTGTCTTGGCGGTCGGCGTTACATGATATAAACTCCCCGGAAAAAATATTTTGACATTAGTAACAGTACATTCTTGTGTTTAGTAAATTATGTTACTACTACTAGGTACTAAACAATAGTACTAGCATTTCAACATGAATGACTTAATTCTACGACCTTCCAAACTTAGCAGTAGGTAGTGCTTCTCGGAAATTGAACAAATATGCGCCTACCTAAGTATATGTAGTTGTATTACGTACCTAACTTATTTACATTCAATAGCCGTACTAATGCTAATTTTATAGCATATCACCTGATATTTTCTGATATATTTTCCTTAAATATCTCAAGAACGTCTTCGTGATCTTATTAACAATTTAAATGTGTGGTCGTGAGCATTATAATTGGTTACGTTATTGCCGATCTTATCGATATGGGGAGGTACATCAAATAATACGTGGATAAGCCCCACTATACTACAGTAATATTATACTCTTAACACGTCATAAATGCTGGAGTGAGCCATTTTGACAGCAGGCTTCCCAGCAATCGCTTAAATTTGGAGATTTCCTCAAGCTTTTAAATTCTTTCTTATCAAACCAAGGAAAGTTAACGGTTTCGAAATTTCTTTATCGGATGTCGGATATGCTAATATTCCTGGAAAATCATGCGCTAGTGATGTTAGTACCAATTGAGTAAAGGCTTGGCCACACAGAGTGCGCGACGCAAGCGGGACGCACCGAAATGTGCGGTTTACTCGTATTCTGAACGCGCTCATGTACCTCATTTCACCCGTCTCGCCTAACGAAACTAAACCTCTGCCCCGCTATTCTGTAACTGGTTTTAAGCTCATCTCATCTTTGACCCACAAATATATCTTGACGCCGCGATTCATAGTAACTAAGCGTAGGTAATAGAGGTCTAGTTTCGTTAGGCGTGTGACGGGTGGGGGGAAGCCCATTAGCGCGTTCCGAATAACAGCCCTGATTACGCTTAGTTACTACGAATCGCGGATATATTAGTGGATGACGGGTGAGGTGAGCTGTTAAGACAAGTTACAGAATAACGGTGCAGGTTAGCGACGCCACAAAGACTGCGCGATGCACGTGTGTTTTTTTGTGACTGCGCGGTCTGCGCGTCCCGCACGCATCGCGCAGCTGTGTGACCCTAACTAAGTCTTAAGTAGTGAACCATCAGGGAACCACTTCTCACCTGGTGCATGGAGTACACGGCCAGCACGACCAGCACGTGCATGATGTTGTGCGAGTTGAGGCAGCGGTCCACGGTGCCCGGGAACCACTTCTCCGGGATGTGCATGGCCCCGATCACCCCGCCGCCTAGTGACACAGCGTCCTGCAACGGAGAAATTACGCTAATTAGGCTTCCGTAGGCACCTACTTCTTAAAGAATAAGTGGATCAAAGCATTTATTTTCATAAGTATGTACAGATGATAATTATCAAAACTAAGTTAAATATAAAAAAACCGGCCAAGTGCGTGTTGGATCACGCAAAACGAAGGGTTTCGTGCCTATTAAAAAGGTCGTTTCGTCACAGAAGTCTTTAAGGAAGGCAGTTTTTCAGCAAAATCTCGAAAACCTTTGAAACGATCTTGTTGAAAATAATTTTCGGTGAAAGAATTTATTAAGCCCTATGTCCATCATTTTTTTCATAGTTTTTAAATACTCCGTTCAAAAATTTGAGTGGGGGGGACAGAATTTTAGTGACTTTCGGGGCGATAATCTCAGACTGATTAAAAAAAAATGCTGAAAAACCTTATTTTGAAAGGCCTATCGATAGCATGCACACGTGGGCATACAATGAATTTTTTTTTTCCACTTGCATTAAAAAAAAAATAGTCATTTAATTACAAAATTATGTAGCGGCTAACCTATCCTCAAAATTTTATTCAAATACACCTTATAGTTTTCGAGTAAAATCCCTGTGACATACGGACAGACGGACAGACGGATATGACGAAACTATAAGGGTTCCGTTTTTGCCCTTTTGGCTACGGAACCCTAAAAAGGCCCTGAAGGCATTGTAGCGAGGATATCTTCGCTGAATTGCGGTGCTGATGCGTTACGTGAGCAAGCCGCCAGCTCTTCGCGGTCACCAGTTAGTTACATCAACCAGACGTTTCGCGATTTCCGCAAATATTTTTTGCGCACGGGGACCCCACGGACCGAGCTCTCGACGCCGAAGGGTAAAAAGTTGTACTCTCTGTCGAGCCCTCTATATATGCACGGGCACGTCGGGCGCGGCGCGCCACACGCCGCCGCCGCGCCTACAAACTCCGCGTTGAGCGCATCGACCACCTCCTGCCTAGACGTTACGGAGAGCCCGTTGCATTCCTTGATCATTTCTGTGAAATCCATCTGTTGGCTGGGCTTTCTAGCCAGCTCTTTGTTAATAACGTTCCACATGGACTTACTTTTATTTAGATTACTACCGATTAGTTTGTCTTAGTGCTCAGTACGTTTTAGTTTTAGTTTATTGCCATAAGCGATAGATAAGTCTTCTGTAAAACGACGTAAGCTATCCAATCCAAGTTAGGAAAATAATTCAATCACTATGTTTGTTTCATTTGAATTTCACCCTCCCCGACTTAGCATGCACTCTCCAGTCGATGATATCGGCTTCATAATCGAATAAAGCAGCCAATTCCGCTTACACATATATAAAGTATTTAATGTTCACAAAAGCCGACATTCAGTAAAAGAAAGGCGGCTGAAAGTAACGACGTCATTTGGAAGGTAATAACGGGCCGGTAAAGTTTAACTGCAGCTGGAGTCGGGAAATGTATTCACGTACCACCGTAGAACCCTGTCGCAATCAATGACAGGCCGCCGTCACTCAAACTCGAGTGATATGTCACCTTATTGCGATAGGGTTCTACGGTGGTACGTGAATACATTTCCCTTACTATACGTATTAGTAATTTCCACTGAATTTTGACAAGTAGAAAGATCTGTTCTGTGCTATACGTTATAATATAAATAAATAAATATAAAATAAATATCGTGGGACAATTCACACCAATTGATCTAGTCCCAAGCTAGGCAAAGCCTGTACTATGGGTACTAGACAACGGATAAACATACTTATATATATATAAATACATACTTAAATAGATATTAAACATTCAAGACTCGAGAACGAACATTCGTATTCATCATACAAATATCTGCCCCGACCGGGGATCGAACCCGGGACCTCAAGCTTCATAGTCAGGTTCTCTAACCACTAGGCTATTCGGTCGTCATTAATATTACAGCTGTTTCATATTTTTATGATTGTAACAGAAAGTTAAATACCGTAAAATGGGGTGAGAAGGGGTTAAGGGGGCAGATGAGGCGCGAATATTTTCAGTTGCAACTTTAATTTTCTGGCTCAGGTTGCTCTAAAAGTAATTTTATTATACTTTTAGACATATTTTCTTATCTTTCGGCAACACGGAGTAGCCAAATTATAACATTAAAAAAAAGTGGAGTCCCTAGAAGTGAGAGGTACAAGACATGTGGCTTCGAGTGGACCCAGGGTTGCGGGGAGCGATTATACGGAAGAGGAGCGAAAAATATGATGGGAGAGTGGGCCGGAACGCGGATCGAGGCAAGCTAATCCCAAACAACAATCTATGGGCAAACTGGCCTGAAACAAAGTATTTATTATTATTATTAATCCGAAATACACAATCCGAAAGCTTTTTCCCATACATTTTCCCAACTCACCCCATTGCTATCCCTTCTAACTCCACTACGGGGTGAGGTCGGATTTTCCATGTGTTTATCGTTAAAATTATGAAATGAAGCGAAAGATAATCATTAAAAGGTCCAATCAACTATTATTTGTTGCTCGTTGCCATGGTTACGTCTCCTGGGTCACTCTTTAAAACTGTGATTTTATGGGGTTTAAATCCACTAAAAATGTGTTTTTGTTATATTGTTAAAAACCCATTACATGGTGGGGCATCTCCTTAGCATGATATGACTCCAAGTTATAGTTTTTTTTCTAAGAAACTCTGTCACTGTTGTCTCTTGACTTACCGGGCCGGAATAACAACAAGAAAAAGTTGATTGACCCAAAAAACTAAAATTCAAATGGCCGGAACATTTTTTATGAATAATAATCAACGTGCCACAGGCAAAAAAAAACATTTTTATCGAGGTTTGAATGTCTGTTTTGACCCAACTCACCCCATTTTACGGTACTTCTGGAAAATACTGTAAAGAAAATAAAATAGGGGAAGCTAAGAATGTTTTTCGTGTGTTTGGAACTGAAGGTGACAAACGGGAGAAGTGTACTCATTATAAATATTCCAAATACGAACACGGCACCATGCTGAGAGCTCTTCAGGCCCGAATTGCCACATTTGGTACGAACTCATGCTCATGGCACGTATGCCCTGATTATGCACGTAGGTCGGTCGATTATCTGGTGTGGACGAGTAGGTACAGTTAATTCGTTATTCGCAATGGCTGATGGCGCGGGGCAAAGCTACCCGGGTTATGCTGAGGAGTAAATAACCCACACCATTGTTTAAAAAAACACAGATTATAAGGCCAAATTGTCAATATCTCTTTTACAAATCTCATTTGTACACTCGTTGATTAACGCAGAACAATAATATACTATACTCGGTAGTGGCAGTCTAAAAGAAAATTATTAGCAAAACGGCAGGCGTTTTATGTCACAAGACGAGCTTCTGCCCGCAACGCTTTTGGGAGATCTCGAATGAAACTATGATGTTTTGTAGACAGGTAGGTAGTTTCAGGCAGTTCGTTATGTCGTATATATATATATGTCACATTATATATTTTTATACTCGTCGACTTTAATGTTTGAATTAAGACTTCGTACATTAAACTAAAATGGAGCTCCCAATAATAATTAAAATTATAAGACAACGCTTTAGAGAACTAAAATAAATTCGACCAATCACGTGGCCTTTACTGAACTATAATGAATTTGACCAATAGGACGTCGTCGCGTTGATTCCAATACAAAAGACATCAACGAGCCGGCGCACCTCTGACATGCACTTCGTTTCAGCAGGGCTTAGATATTTTTCATTAGATACCAAAGTCTGTTTAATTATTTCTGTTGACTCGTAAAAGAGTATTGTATACAATAGTTACACAACTAGCTCTTAAATTCTCGTACCTTACTTAGGCCACTCGGCAAGTCTCGTGGCCTAAACACGGTACTCGACTTTAAGAGCCCTTATTATATAACGATTAGGTATATAAAATACTATTATATATATATATATATATATATAAGAAAGAAAGAAAGAAAAAACATTTATTCGTGACAAAACACATACAATCCAGGTCTCGGGGTCCTACACTTGACTGGGGAACTTCCCAGCAGCTCATGGCAACGGTGAGTGTCCTTTTAGTGAGTTCAAGGCTCCATATCGTTGTCGTTGTGTAGGTAATTTATCCTCGATCTCGTTTCTAAATTTACCTACAGTCCACTAATTATCTTTTTTTTTCGTATATATATGTATATATTTTGCGATGAAAAGACACGCCTGTGTTTTGCAGTATTGAAACAAACCAAATTGGCCTCCAGCAGGGCCAAGTTAGTCCGACCCACCATAGTTACCAAGTTTCCAGATAAATTTGAACAGGCAAACATGTTTGTGAACTGCATTTATTATAAGTTACTACTTTCGCTACGAATTGACATGGTGAATGTATCATATCCGGGCTCCCGTGCCCGAAATCTCATGATATGATTCATATAATGTGAGATTTCGGGCACGGGAGCCCGGTCTAGGGCGCTTAGCAAAGGTCAGTTGCAAGTTAGTAGGTTAGTTTATTGTCGGAATAGCCCAGTTGGCGCACTGCCAACTAGGTAGTGGAGGCGCCTCCTAGCTCGCTGCAGGCCGCGGGGCCATATTTCAGCAGTTATTGCCTCGCTGACTCGAGGCGGAACTAACTGCGATGTATACTGGTAAGATTTAGTGAGATACAAAGAAACGAAAGATCACAAATTACGTCCAATACGTACCAAGGTGACCAAAACGGTCAATTAAATATTTTACACTGTTTTTTTTGCAACAGAATCTTATAGGGGAATATTTGATATACCTCCCTACTGTAAGTATAGTTTAATTTAATTTCAAATAGTGTAGGTTTGTTTGACCTGGTAGTCTTGAACCAATTACACAAAGACAAATGACATATTTACAATTGTGTGGGCTCAACCCCAATAAACAACCTAAAGCATTTTAATACTAAGATAAGATTATCTGCAGGTAAATCAACGTAACGCATTGTACGCGCGTCAGGTAGATCTATTGTAAGGCCTACATCACACTAGCACGGCCTACGGTGGCGGTCCATGGCAAATTTGAGAGCTAATGACTTTACCTACTATTGTTCGCCGCGGCCAGGCCCCTATTTCACCAACTTGACAATTGTCACCTGTCACTGACAATTCGCCATTGGTATATTGCTTGTTCTAGAAGTTAAGGTGGTCGCTAGGTTACTTGTGGAACCAGCAATGTACGGATAATTGTCGTTGTCAGGTGACAATTGTCAAGTTGGTGAAATAGGGCCCGGCCGCGCCAGTCTGTGAGAGGCCTAAGGCACTGGTCCCACCGCCGGCTACAGACTATAAACTATCGGCGATTACTCGCCCAAGAAACGAACAAAAGATAATAGCATTAATAGCTCAAGTGTAAATAAATTTATAGTTCATCGCCGGCGGTGTGAACAGCCAGCTATAAACTATAAATATATAACTCTCTCCTTTATTTACACGAAAGCGATTATCTTTTGTTCGTTTCTTGAGCTAGAAAATAGCCGATAGCTCATAGCTTACTCGCTCGCCTAAGGCGCTGAGGTAAACATCGACGTCAATGCGAGCATAGGTATTTATAAGACAGATAGATACCTAATACTTTCTATCTATCTGTACAGCAGTTTTATGGAGAATGTGTGGGTCACCTGCAGGAAGACGTGCAGGATGGCGTGCGGGTCGCCGCCGCCGAGCCGGGCGGCGCGCGCGCCGGCCAGCAGCACGCGCATGCAGAACGGCGCCGCGAAGCACAGCCGCCGCTCCCACGGCGACCACGCGCGCATCGCCTACGACATACAACCACCATTCATAGCTGTATTTTCCACCAGTGCTTAATCAAAACAACTGTTAATACACATATTAACTGTCTGACTGTCAGTCTCAAAGAAGCTGGCAACATTGCATTTGAACAGGATTCGAGTACGGGTGATACCTACAATATAAACGAGTTCCAAGCGGACAAAGGCACGGGACGCAAACAATTTGAAGGGTCCACGGAAAGAACATGTCTAATCACTTTTTTTTCTGAGATTTTAATGTCATGTAGTAGTTCATAACGAGCTCAACATTTTGAGTTCCAGATCTCATTTTGAAAAAAAAAGTGTCTAGACATGTTCTTTCCGTGGACCCTTCATTTAGACCGGAATCCTAATCTAAATGCTCACGGGAGTCACGGGTTGTACGAGTAGTTACGTAGTCCTACGGTTTAAATTCGGTCTGGTGAATAATGAAATCAGGTGTATGCGTGAGTTGACTATCTAGAGTTACAATATATATATTATCTAGAGTCTGACCAGGAAAAGGTGAGCCTAGAAATGAGCGGCAAATTAAGAAAAAAACAGCGTGTTGCAACACTTTGTATAAAGCGATAAAATAATAATGATAGGTACTTGAACAGTAATTATTTTTCTTCAATTTACACAATGCAACTGATCAAGTAGAAGGTAGTAAAGTTATATGAAATAAAACTCTTTAATAACTTCATTCTACTTTATATTTAAGTCAGAAGAATAATTTAAACTATCCACTTGCCGATGGACTGGATTGGGATTCCTGATTTCTCCACATATAAACCTACTTATCTAAATAATTGGGGAGGAAATCCAATGGGGAGAGGGTGCCTTGAGTTGCATGCCAACTGGCAAAACAGCTCGAAACGTCACAAAGGGAGGTGGAACAGTGAATTATGATGAGCAGAACACTTGGCATGTTACTAGCACATGGAGTTTTGGCACAAACATAGAGCACTTAGTATCAAGAGTCAAAAAACCTTTTGTTTTAACGAAAATATGGTGATGCAATCCGACTTAGACAATTCCTGTTACGATTTACGAGAAACTATGTTTGAATTATATACGGGGTCAACCCTGTAACAGGAGCAAATATTTAAAAGGACGCTTCCTTAGAGCATCTGCAGTAACCCCTTGTGTCCAATTTTTTATTTTTTTTTGTTATTCATTGTAATTTTGATCTAAAGTCATGACCTCCAAGTAATGTATCTATCTTGGCACCACGAGATCATAGCACATCAGCCGTCAATGCAGATTTTGAGGTAACATCATTTTATAGGCGGTGTTTAGTTGCAGAATCTTGTTTGTTGTAGGTACGTCAACTCAGCTTTGCACAGCACAGCCTTAGATGCGCTGCTGCATAGACGAGTTGTGTCACCTTATAGGGGCAGTGTTTGGTTGTAGAAACTTGTTTGTTGTACGACTGTATACGTCAATTGCTGCCAGGACATAGACGAGGTGTGTCCCCTTATAAAGGTGTTTGGTTGCAGAGACTTGTTTGTTGTACGTCAACTCAAGCTTTGTACAGCACAGCCTTAGGTTTGCTGCCAGAACATAGACGAGCTGTGTCACCTTATAAAGGCCGAGCAGACTGCCGAGGCTGTAGACTGCCAGAACCGAGTACCGCAACGGTGCGGCCGCGCAGTGCACCGTCGCCGTCACCATAGGGATGGCACCTGCAACAATTATAATACACATATTAGAATACATAGATACGAATCGCTACTCTTAAGTGGCAGTGTTGGAAGGTGGACTGATGACCTGAAAATGGTCGCGGGAGTCCGCTGTAAGCGGGTGGCGCAGGACCGGTCATTTTGGCACTCTTTGGGGGAGGCCTGTGTGTAGGAGTGGACGTCTTTCGGCTAATATGATGATTAGAATACATCTTCTTAATCTTTTACAAATGTTAAGGGGTTGGCAACGAGCATGTGACACTACTGGAGGTGCAAACGTCCATTAGGCTACGTAGATCAGTTACCATCAGGCGGACCGTAAGTTTGTTTAACACCAAACTGACTGGAAGGGACAGTATTCATTACCTAATCAGCTTGCTCTGCAACTCCTACTTATTGTGTTCAATCATTATTTTATTTTATAGGATTCAAATAGACCAAAAAACTTATTAGAATTTTTATACAGCTGCTGTTAATAGTTTCCAAGTGACTCTTTTAATGCGATGTACAATATTTATGTATTTAGATTCGAGATACAATGCCAATACTAAGGCCGCGTCTACACACAGGTCGAAGGCCGGGTCGTTGGAATTCTATTTTCTGCTGCATTTAACAATAGAAATGCAACATCTCGTAATATTACGAGTATGTAGGTTACCTAGTAGCCTAGGATTATTATCGACATTCCAAATAACAAAGGCGATTGGTTGCAATGCAGACTACAACAAGCGGGGAATGAAGGAAATTAATTTATAGCTTTGTTAATATTTCAGTTCAAGCGTTTCAGATAAGAGTTTTCTTATCTGAGAATTACGTAGTGAATACGTAGTTAAATATTCCTTTTATTGGATTTAAGACGAGGCACCATGATACCAATTTGTCTCTTCGAACCGTGAACCTTGAAGCTGTTTTCGAGAACGAACCGTTAGCTAGCTCTGGCTGGAATCGAAATTATAGTAATTTAACTTAGTATCAATTACACGAAACAAGAGTTTATCCTCTTGACGTTTAACCTCAGGTTAAGTCCGTATACCTTTTTGGTCAAATCTGGCCTAAATAATAAATTAGGATCGCCTGATTCAACGTTATGGTAATATTCCCCGAACGAGTTAATCCGCACAAAGGCAACGACGAGTAAGTTCAGAGGGCCTACCGCGAAAGGCATTCTAAGTTTTCCCTCTCTGTCAGACTGGCGAGTTCGTACGTAAGTGCAACAGAGAGGGAAAACTTCGAATGCCGTTGGCGGTAGGCCCCCAGGAATGAAAACTATGCGAGCACAGCAGAATTAATATAACAGTACCGTACCATAACCGCATATGATTGTCACTCAATTATTGAATCACATCTCGAAACAGAAAATGAAAGTGTAACGTTAAAAAACTTCACTTTCAGGGTGGTAATCACCTAACGTTTTGAATGAGCGTTAGGTGGATCCAACTGTCATTTTTCCACATAAAAAGTGACATTTAAATCTAAATTCCATCCAAATCGGTTGAGCCGTTTGAGCGTGATTGTACACACATTTATAATATTAGTAGGATTAGTAGGATCTATTAAAAAAAAACATATCGGAGCCGAGATATTTGCAATAAATATTACCACAGCTCATATTGAAAAGTTATGCAAAAAAACCGAGGGTTCCGTATATAATCTTTTCATAAGTGTTTTTGAATACTCAAACTTCTTATAGGTTTTCCTGTAATCTTAAGGCAAGGAACTATTTTCCATATTTTTTTCAGAATTTTAATCCTAGTAGTTTCCTTGTTCAGAATTCATTAATTTACTTTACGCGTCCATCTTTGGGTCACCAATTTACATATGTGTACTAAATTTAAACTCAATCGGTCCAGTAGTTTCGGAGCAAATCGGCTATGACAGACGGACAGACAGACAACAGAGTGATCCTATAAGGGTTCCGTTTTTTCCTTTTGAGGTATCGGAACCCTAAAAACTTAAATATCTCGGCTCCGATATTGTTACACGCGTTTCATTTTAAATATTTATGTGTAAGGTTCCCTTTGAAATCTAACTAGTATTATTTCTTTTAAATATATTTTTACTACCTAATGTTAATGATTACTTACTTACTACAAATGAACTATTACCACTATTAGACTACACATTTTATTATTTTTTGTACATGCAGGTATTATATATCTATAGGTACTTAAAATAAAATCGTAGACAGTCTCTGTTTGCAGGTTGCACACCACGAAATAAAGTAATTGGATTGACTGATTTTTGTAGGTACCTACTAATGGCCGTATTCATAAACTTCCAACAAATCTATTTAATATTTACCGTTAAAATCGTTTGTTTTCACTTTGACATTTGTGTTTGTAAGAAAGGGACCAAAATATTTTATTTATCAGAGGCATTTTAAGTTTTATGGATAAGGGGGTCATTATTTTAGTATAGTACCTACCTAAATTAGAATGAAAGAGATTTGAAACAAAAGCGATATTTTGCCAATCAAGACAGATGGAATGGAGGCCCTTTAAGATTATTTTTACTTTACAGTATTTAACAACTGCAATGTGCCTTTATTTCGAACGCCAATGTCATCTTATGTTCTTTTACTTGCTAGCTTTGAGTACCTACGAAAATGAGGTCTCTCTTAACATTGATTGAAGTGACAGGTATCATTATGTAATTTAAAAGATATATATTATTCTTGCCTATAATAAAATTGGAACCGAATATTGATATGTATTCGTATTTAGTTGAGATAGTTAACTATGCTCTATGATGGTAACATATATAGCCGTGGCTGCAACGGTACGGACTTTGATGACCCTTTCCCGGCAGATGTCACGCAACTCACGCAGTAACATTGGATGCCTAATGTAATGTAAATCATCAATCATCAAGCTTCGGTGGACAGAGATCCAACTGGACAGGTAAAGCTATTTACCTTAGACTGTGAGCAGTTCTCGAATTCACTGCGACGGCTATTCAGTATTCACTACATTCCAAATAAAAAAAAATTAGGACACAAGCCTATTATGTCTGGGTGTGGTGACCTGAAAGCAACGCTGAAATATTATATTAACTTCCTCCATCTTCTGTTTTCGTGCAGAACTTTCCTTAGGTAGTACTAATTTAGATGAAAACTTCTAAGTGTACTTAACTGTCTTCAGTAATTACTTGGTACTTGAAAAAGCACGTAGACCAACAATCCACGATGTTTGTAAAAAAGTATTTTTCTCCAATATGCTCGGAAATGTGCGCGTTACTGTAGCAAAAATAGTACGTGAAGTTCCTCTTTACTGACAAGCGCAAATTTAAAAAGTTAAAAGTCATTATTGTACAGCTTTAGCGGCCAGGAAAATGTATGAAATTCCTTTACTGTATTCTTT
This sequence comes from Epinotia nisella, assembly GCA_932294315.1. NCBI lineage: Eukaryota > Metazoa > Arthropoda > Insecta > Lepidoptera > Tortricidae > Epinotia > Epinotia nisella. Next base: position 27,587,043 of record OW028675.1, on the reverse strand, counting down.
TTTACCTTTTAATCATATGTTTTGATCAAGACAAATCACTACAAACAGCCAAACGCGTGTAAGTTTAAAAGCCTAGCAATTTGTCATAACAACTTGCTATAGTTATACTGGTTAGTAATATATGGCTGTCTCTTTCCAACTATTGCAAGTTGGTGTGACAAATTGCACCCGTTTGAAGTGTGCTCAGTTTTCCCAGGTTTTTTTTTAATTGTCATAGACAAAACGATTACTTTTGCAAGAGATCGAAGTGACGTTTTAAAAAATGTCTCAAATAGCATTAACTTAACGAATTAAAATATTTTCGAAATAATATTCAAAACGAACTAAAATGCGTTTAGATTTCAATCCCGTTTAATCTTTAATAATTTTAATTACATAAACATAAAATTGTAATCGATTCTAATGTTTTTATTTTTTTATGTGAGTCAATTGAAACTGGCACCATGAGTCATGCCGTGTACATACTTTAAAAAAATAAGTTGGGCGGGAACATGATTGCTAGGTTATTGACATACTCGCTGTTTTAAAATTATTGAAAATATTACTTGATTTCCTCGCATTTATGGAGAAAAGCACTATATCTGCCTCGGCGGGAATGGCAATTCGGGGTTTGGTCTCTATTGTCGGATTCAGCTTCGCTTCATCCGACAAAATCAACTCATCCACGAATTGTTATTTCCCGGCCTCTGCAGTAATGTACTATTACTGTTTCGAGTTAATTCTTGGTCTCTCTCTCGAAGATATTTCAGAGAATTGTCCCGAGTTGTGTAATGGTATTTCTGCCAGTTGGGTTGAAACTTAACTAATTGCTCTATGAAAACATTCAAATGCTAAGCCGATTACATCCGTCAAGCTGTCATCTCCGTACAATTTATAACCTTAAAATTTAAAAATTTACTGAGATGGCAGCCGTCAATGGCTATCATAGGGATCAAGATTCGCCGCGATATATACTCCAGGCAAAATACGGTTTCGAAAAACATAAATTTATAATAGCGTTTTTTTTGTTTATTTATTTTAAAACGTTATTCTAAGATGCTTTATTCAAGAATCCAACAAACTTTCCATCCGTAACTACTTCAGTTATATAGATTTAAATTAAGCCTTCATTGTCTTTTTTGTTTTATTTATATTGAATATTTTAAAGCAAATGTAAATGAACCAAAAAAAAAGATTAAAACATTCATCATATTTATTCCGACTTTTCGGGAGCTAATTAAATTATAATTTTTTTGATGTCTGATTTTTTGTTGGATTTTGCCTCTAGGTAACTATTTAATTGATAATATATCCGTTACAATAAAAAAATCTGCTATTATAAATTATTTCCAAATTTGTCATTTTTCCATACAAGTTGTCAGTTCATTGCCTGGACTAATACGTACATAAGTATTCTTAATCTGGGAAAGAAGAAATGATGAGTATATTTTATCAGCCATACCTACCTACGCGCGTCCTTGTCACTCATGCAAAGCTAAATATAACCTCTAGAACGTTTGCACAACCCCGACCATGTTTGTTTAGTCCTTTAGGTTGATGACGTAACATTTCTAACGCGCGTTAGGTAGATTTAACTGTCATTTTCCATATAAAAAGTGACATTTAGATCTACCTGCGCCAATACCTGCGCGTTACGTGATTGACCCCCTTGGCACATAAAAGAGGCTTCCGCGGAAACTACTAATTTTACATTTTAACAGGTGGGCCTCTTTTAAAGCAAATTTTATTTAACAATGTTCGCGCATGGGTACCTTTCGATAAACTTTATTAAAACTGCTCAGTTTGCGATACAAGCGAAAAAATAAAGAACCCAGTTACTGAGCACACAATTATTATGACCCGCTTTGATTTAGATGTTTACTTCCATTGCCTTAAAAACATCGGAGATGCCAACAAAAGGTTTCCGATTATTGATTGTTTGCTGAGAGTTAATCCATTTCTAAATGGAAAACATTTCAAATACCTATTCGGTAGACGTTAAACGGATTCACGGTTTTAATGGCTTTTAAAAAGGATTACACGGATAATAAAATGGATCTCGTATTGTAATATAGATAGTAAAAATCACATTTCATTGGGTTACTTACATGTTCCAAGAAACCGCCTACGCACATCAATACAATATTACAATATCCTAACACTACTTACCTATATGAGACAGACTCAACAACAATGACCTCTAAAGACGAACCTCGAAGTATCTTTCAGGATTTTTGTTTATGCAATGCGAGCGTAATATAAGCATAATAATAAGCATAATTTTGTTAAATTATTTATACTGCGGAATGCTAGCGCTACATAAATTGTAATAACAGTGCTAACAATAAGTAGTTATGTTAGCATTAGCACTGTCATTACAATCTTCAAAGTGAATTTTGAGTAGGTAACAGTGGTAGTTTGTCAAGGGCGAAAGATATAAGTTGTTTTGAATTAATCCTTTAGTGGTTATACTAAATTCCTACCTATTTGCATTAATTTTGTGCATTCGCGCAAGAGATAACTTGTATAATTAAGTGGCATAGATAGGAAAAATGCCTAAAGTAATTATCTTCACCTGAACCGCTTTCAGCAACCGTTGAAACGAGAAGGTGATAATAAGTGTAGGTGTAGGTACAGATTGCGGCGGGAAGCACCGTATTTTATAGGTATCACAGGCTGGCACCGCTTGAACGAGACCCAGATAGATACATTAATGGATCAGGAAATAATTATCTATCTTTTAACTATAAAATAATTCGAAGATCCAGTAACTTGAAGTTGGGTTGCGCCGCGGATCTCATCAAGACAGCATAACCGCGAATATTTTGTTTAGTCATGCCAAAAATGGAATCCTTTGTTTACTGTCCGGAGGAGAATTAATATTTTTTGCAGTGAACCTTGTTTGCAGTCGAGACGCGATACTGTGTTTTTAGCGAATTCTGGGCGGTTTTTAATTTGTCATCTCTTGTCATCTATCTTTTTTAGTCTTTCGACCACGAGAGATGCGACCCTTTATTGTTGATTAGCTCGGGTCCATTATAAAAGACGACCGCAAAGGCGAAGTGGCAATTCCGCTTTAAACCACTAAGGCTTTCTTATCGGCTGTCGATAACAATCGTGTCACGGCTCTTTTCAATTTCCACGTCCCGCCATTTTGATTAATAGTGCATTGGAAGTGCGTGTCACTCGAGCGACAAATCATTGTCGATGAATAGCGAGACGGAGTACACACCCAGCTTAGTATGTAAGTTAAGCACGTTGCCGCGCGTTTTCCGCAAATCGATGACATCTAAGTTCGACACCACTTTGTTACGTGACCAGCGTGATTTTAAATTTTCTGTAATTGTGAGGTTACAATTTAATAGGCCTAAGCGCCAGATTCAAATCGTTTATCGATCGTTAAAAATTAATTGCACTGTAACTCATCACCCTTAGTGGATATACCTATACATATGATTACCTCCATACCTACCGTCTATGCATAAATTACGCTAGAATAACATGATAAAAAGCGGCATTAGTGAGGTAGATACCTGAATATATTGTCATGTACATTACATTGTGTGAAATGTCATTGGAGCGACATGATAGTTTTGGGTTACGGCTAATATTAGAAGGGGTGTAAAGTCGTCTCGTCTGGTTCCCGCGTCTTATAATTCTGTATCGGCTAGTGTTGGGTTAAACCTTTGAATTAGTAAATAGAATTTGGGAAATTGAATTGAGGAAATGTCAGCTAAATAAGGCCGCGATCCTCTCGTTACTTAAGAAAGGTATCTTTTCTCTCAAAAAAATCTATCATTTATTTTCTATATTTTTAAACAGTAACGTCTGCTAACGAAATTTATAACTAGAGTGCCACAAAGCAACAAACACATATACATACATAGACTGGTAAACATATTACCTTCCTTTGCGTTGCGCAGTCGGGAAAAATGTGTTCCGATAGCTCAGTGGTCCTGCCTATAATCACCGGTACAAGTCAAGCTCGGAGAATTTTTAATTTTTTCCTTTAATTTGAAATTAATAATTATATTAGCTGATCACATTCGCATTTTGGTGCGTTTATTAACTCGTATAGCGTTATTCTAAGTAAGTAGGATAGGTAACTCTACTAACCCTGCACCTCGATTTCAGAGCGTAAAATGTAGCGGTAAAATTTATAAAATATGTATCCGTGTAATGACATACGATATAATCGTTGTCAGCTCCAATGTCGGACTATCGGTATTGTGTCCATATCATATTGGGAAATGTGACAGGCCTTTTTCATCAGAGGCGTGCTGTGTTTCCATAAAAGAGACAAGATGCGTTCGTTGATAATCATTAAAGACCTTGTGTCAGCGTTGCATTGGAATCAGTCCGAAACCAATATGATATTGATAGGACAGTCATGTGCAGATAGAGGAGGAGCTCTATCAGCTCTTGTGACGGGTCACGGTGCAAATCTATTTTCAAATTCCGGTCGCGACGGGTCGCCGCCGCCGCCACACCGGTTAAACCTTTTGGCACGCTACGGTAAGATAGGTAGGCGGGCGCAATAAATATATGTATTACCGAGTGGCACTGGAGATTTAATTACGTTACATATTTCATGGGTATGTATGTTTAATAATCGATAAATTTGATTTGGATATTTATACAACACGAAGTCATGAGTAGGTACTGTAGGTTTAGATTTAAAGACGATTCATGTCAGAAGGTTTTGACCAAGATGGATTACGAGAACCGGCTCCAACTGAAATGGGACAAGGTGAAGAAGAGGATATAATGAGTACCTATTAATCGTAATATATATTTTTTGTTTATTATATATATATTTTCGTACAAAGATAATGCGAAGAACGACCGAATAGCCTGGTGGTTAGAGAACCTGGCTATGAAGCTTGAAGTCCCGGGTTCGATCCCCGGTCGGGGCAGATATTTGTATGATGAATACGAATGTTTATTCTCGAGTCTTGGATATAGTATGTTTATCCGTTGTCTAGTACCCATAGTACAGGCTTTGCCTAGTTTGGGACTAGATCAATTGGTGTAAATTGTCCCACGATATTTATTTTCAATTTAAATCATTAAACAGCCCGGGTACTCTATCCTGAATGAGTGTAATTTTGCTATAAGGATACCCAGTACTTAGAATAAGATCTAAATAAAGTATAGCAAATGTACTGATAGATACTTCAAATAATTATACTAAAAGTATGTCCCAGTAGCGTCCTCGGTTTATAAAAGATATTCGAAACAAGTACCTATCCACGACGAGTAAAGTTGTTAAAAGTCAGTTGGGAACAAAAGACGTGCGCGCCATATCTCCCGTTCGCGACGCCCCAGAGTTCGCCTTTGTTGGGAGGTTCCAAGACGACGCTAATAGATACGTTGGTTAGAAACACACAAGAGCCTCTGGCTCTTGGGAGTATTAAATTAGTGTGTGTCAAATTAATAAAAAATCACAAACGCAAACTATTTTACACAAACTATAATCTGTTTAATCTTATGGGCAGGTATATCACAGTTGATTTTCACTAATTTTCAGGGCCAGCATTTAATGACTACCTGTTAATTGCTAATATAATTCAAATAGTGTATCGCCATCTTTATACGATTCTCACCGAACGGGACGTGCCGGGTCGCGTGGCGCTATCGGAACGGTGGGTGAGCACCCTGCAATAGCCAACCGCGTTTCAATACAAAACTAAATTGTATGCTGTGCCTGTAAATCAGTGTCACTACTCTTTAAAAGAATATTTCGCGCTACGTCCTTAATTATAAGTATTATAACTACTTTTATATTCAATTAATTTATTTTCGTTTGTTTTATTTTTTTATCAGCATGTATTTTTATTTTTAGGTAACATGTATTTTGCATGGCTTCTTAAAGCCTAAATGTATGGCCTCACAACACTAATGTAACACCATGATGTACCACATTTATCGCAAATAAAATATTTCTATTTCTAATAGACTGCAGAAGGCAAAAGCCGGACGGAACTGGTCAGATGCGACGACAGCCGAGAGCAGTCGTCCACGTGCGCGAGGAGCCGTCTCGCCGCAAATCCATTCGAATATGAAATGTAACGTATGTATTTGTACGAGACTGTCTCGTGAGATGATAGTTGATAATGGTAATTGATAACACTGCAGTTTTCCACCGAAATTATAGTTTATTGATAACGTAATAAAATGATACAATATGCAGGCTTAATGTGAATACACTCCACGGCGGTCGGACATGATGTACTGTCTTAAAGGAATGAAATACATGCTACGTGAAGTAAAATGCTGACGGGCAGAATGCACACCTTTGTACAGACCGTATTAAAGCTTTAAATTACTTTGGCAACTTGTAAAATGCGCTCAGGCGCGCTCCGGCCCAGCCCGGTCGATAAGAATCTTACATTACACCCAATCGTACATTATTATTGGTTATATGCACTAAAAGTTTGCAATTAATGATTTCCGGCCAACCTCAATGCATTCTATGAAAAATACATCGTCGTTGGATCGACTAAAAATGGTATGAAGAAGGTTCGTAAGAAAAGTTACAATTTAGTTTTCACAGTTTAGTGCCTATTATCCGGATTATTTATTCCTGAATCTAGTTACTGGTATAACAGGCCGCGCCCTGCGCACGGCGTTCCCTCTTCTTCGCTGAGAAATGAGCTGATAAAGAAACAAACGGATATTGCATTCCCAAGTTAAACTCGCATAGGTATATACAGCAATGTTTAAGATTTCTCTGAAATTTGTAGCTTATAGCTTAACTAGCATTAACCAGCCAGCGTAAATGTTTTGTCATTATCTACTCGTATTTCTTGTTGTAGATTATCTGCCTTATCTTACGACCTTGGCGTAAAGGCGTCGCACATATTCCATCGTCACTATCTTTGCACTTATATAATTTTCTGATATCCACTGTATTAAGTATAATGGCACAGCCAAGAACAATAAAAATCCTACTGAAGTGAAAAATACAAATTAGGCTTTCAACATAAATATTGTTTCTACATTTTAATCAGTACCGATTGCGATACGGCACAGTCACAGTCGATTTTTACTCGGTCGTTGCGGGAAGCAAATTGCCTCATACGCAACGTTTACATTGGAAAGTCAATAAAGGACTTATCTTAGAAATCCTTACTTCCTTATAGTGATTCTCTTTTGTTTCGAAGAATACGTCCTGCAATTTCCATTACAAATGATTATTAATTAATTTATTTCCCTCCACCTAAAGGGTTAGGCTCGTAAAACACACTTTCCCGAAATGTGCACTTTCTGCAAAGGTGCACTTTCCGCAAAACGTACACTCCCAAAATATACACTTTCCCAATTTGGAAACTTTCCCGAAATGTGAATTTTTTCAAACAGTGCACTTTTCCAAAACGCACGCTTTCCCAAAATGTAGGTACACTTTCCCATTTAGGGCACTTTCTCAAAAGATACACATTTATTATTTAAAGATACACATTTAGTCGTTAAAGCGGGATCTTCGGCGCTGCAGATTTGTCGTATGCGTGTGTAAGTGTGACGTAGCCGAGGCACTCACACATATGCTAGGCGTTTACACCCCTACCCTTAAAGTGTACTTTCCGGGAAAATATACCTTCTGCAAAAGTGCACATTCTGGGAAAGTATACCTATTGACAAAGTGTACATATCGGGAAGTGCACTTTTAGAGACAGTGTACTTTACGGAAAAATGATCATTCTAAAAATATGCACTTTTACAGAAAGTGCACATTTCGGGAAAGTGTGGTTTACGAGCCTAACCCCACCTAAATTATTTCAACAACGATACCCACTTGTTTTAGATGACAGGTACGGTCGCGTTCTTTAATTTAGGACCCTTTTCGCAATTATTATTCTTTGTACTTTTTCTATACAATTTCACAGGATTAACCTTAAGTGGGTCCCAAATTGAAGTTCGTGTCTGTATTTTACTGTATTATTAATAATGACGCGAGTCATTTTCTGCGCCAATAGTGTTAGTGGTGAATAATGACGCCATTTTATGCTTCCGAGGGCCAGGCCCTACCTAATTGTCAAAATTGTAGGCTTATACCCCATTCAACGAGGTCTGCCCATTCAAGTCCATCTCATATGCGTTACGGGCCTGACCGAGACCATATTGAAATCAAATTACAATGCGTAAAATATGCATCCACTCAAATTTCCGCAGACGATTTCTACTTCATTCTGCAAAAATACCGCTACAAGATACGTCGTAGCAGACGTAGCGTAGCCTCGAATTGGTATGAAGTCCCAGCGGAACGGCAATATGAGCAAAAAAAACTGAATAATCTAGTCATCACTAGTTTAATTATTTTGTTTCTTTACTACATTTGCGCGAATATTTATACTTCAATCACTAAAAACCCCCAAAAGTACGTAAAATTTTCACATTAGATGGTATCATTGTTCTACTGCAGTTCCAAAAATCAAAACACCTTTTTTGCCTTTGTCACGATGACAATAAGGGATAAAAAGGTACATGTTTTAGTTTCCTTTACCGTGCCTCCTCGTTGATTGGACTAGTAAGTTAAGTTGGGCGTGCCAAAAAGGTCTTTGATAAGAAGCTTTACAATTTACATCTAGCGTGCCGGTCTCGCGAATGCTTTGGAAAGCTAAAAAACAGTTCGTGACCTTCTCACTTGTAACTTTGCCTTCCCCCGGTTAGATTAGGTTCCTAGGTCAGCCTAACCCTATCCAATGCCATGCCATGACCCTAATCTAAAGATTTGGAGCAAATGTTTCGTACTTCATACTTTTTATACAGGATTTAAGTTAGGCACATATCGAATCCGCTTGTATAACGTCCATTAACCCATTCCCGGCCCGTGACGACACGTATGCGTCCCTACGCCGTAGTCGCTTTCCGCTACATACGAGGAAAACCATAGGATCGGCTACGAGCGTAGCGCGTAGCGATTCTGTTAATTATAATGGAGCCTGACTTTGATCGATGTTCGTTTACTTTATCGCTTCTTCTACTTAGGCATATAACGGCTTTTGCCAGGGTCCCCTTTCCTCATGTCCGTTTTTTAATTGGTAGAAAGAACAGAAAAATATTGGGACGTTTTGTGTACTATATCATCATCATCATCATCATCATGTCACCAGAAAGACGTCCACTGCTGAACATAGGCCTCCCCCAAAGAGTGCCAAAGTGACCGGTCCTGCGACACCTGCATCGAACGGACTCCCGCGACCTTGACCAGGTCACCAGTCCACCTTGTGGGGGGCCTACCCTCGCCGCGCTTTCCGGTACGTGGTCGCCACTCGAGAACCTAACCTGTATTATATATCAAATTTTTAAGTTCATAGGTAATAGTACATTTTTGAATAGACGGTCGCCGATAAATGACCTAAGCATGGTCTGATGCTAACAAAGATATTGTGTGTGTATACGTGAAAGTTTAGTTATAAATAAGAGCCTTCGTCACATTTACAGACAGAAAGCAATTCTTTTCAGTTATTCTCGTAATCTCTATCAACCAACGAAAAGAACCAAAAGCACTTTAAGGAAAAATAAGCAAACACAATGAGACTTATCAGTAGTTGAAACATAGATTGGCTCTCACAGCGCCCTCTAGAGCCTCTCGACGGAGGCGACTGATCGCGAGCCCTCCCGGCCACTTCTTTATCTCCTGATTGAATTCAAGAGCCTTCGACGTTAAGAACGGTATTAAAACTGTAAGTTTCTTCAAGAAATCTTTTTGTGGATATAAGTCCAATTTCTATTGCCGCGGCAATCTTCATCATCTATACTGATATTATCAAGAGGTAGAGTTTGTGAGTGTGTAACTTTGAATGATAATCTCCGGAACTACTCATCAGATTCCAATAATTCTATCACCAACACGTCGAATGGATCTTTGGGATGGACACAAGTTATTTGTTATTTATATATTTTATCTCTCGACTACTTGCGTTCTGTATAATACGGGGGCGGATACATAATGCGGCAAACAAACGTAGGAACCGCCGGACAGTAAGTAGTCAACGTAATCTGCATTTCGTATAGAGTATACAGGTCCATCCAAATAGCTTCACAATCAGTAAATTTGCATAAACCCATTCAGTGCTAATCACGACACACATGCGTCAGAGGACTAGGGGCGATTCTCGCTCCATATGAAGATTAAAACTTAATTCCACAGCCAGGAACCCGCCTAGCTTTCCACTACTTAGCGGGAAAACCACGGGATCGGCTACGAGCGTAGCGCGAATGTAGGCAGTGAATGTAAGCTGCTATGGACTATGGCGCAGCGCTACGAGCGAGCTTAGCAAGCGATTGAGTTAGCAGGAAGTTTTCGATACAACGTGACCCGTGGGTAACGCTTGCTATCGGCTACTAATTTGAGTGCCAGTGCTATATTGGTTCCCTGCTCGTAGACAGTTGACGCTACATTATCTCAAAAGGCATGTCATCTGCTACGCGAAAATGTTGGCACTGAATGTACTACGCGCGCAGCGCTACAAATGGGTTATAATGGGTTACATCATTGGGAACCGAATATGGTCAAACCGAGAAAAAGTTGGAGGTCAAATTAATAATAGTAAAATTGTGAAAAATCATGTAGGTACTCGTATATGCGATAAAAATAATTCACAAGTATAAAAAATATCCTGTATCTACGATCAATAAAATTCAAAAACACATTACCGAACTTACCGACTCTAAATTCAAATCTGTCGTAGAACACACACTTATTTCAAAAGCATAATAAGATAAACGATCACATCATGGATAGGGATATTTGGCAGTTGTTTGGCAGTGATACAATCCTGCACTAGAAATCTATCGCAAAATAAATAGGCTTTCTACTGTAGCAATGTAATTTTATAATACTTTGAAACTAAAATGATATATTGTATACTGGTTTGAAAAAATGATACCTTTCCAAGTGTTTTACGCCCGGAGCTTCCCGAGGCAGAGCTTTTCTTTCCGAACCGGTGGTAGTTTGTAGTTTATCGACATTCATAGGTGTTCATTCATGTAATATGCCTAAATTGAAGAATAAATCACTTTGACCTTTGACTTTGAAAAAGTGTTGCATTTCGTAATTATATTAACTAAATAGAAGCCGGAAGAGGTAGACAGAATGTACATAAAAATAAAACATTTTTTGTATATGTAATTCCTCTTCCCTCCATTACATTTTACAAGCTCAGGCACCTTGTCTACCAGGACATAAATACGGGAGGAAAGCGTACAAGCCATAAAATTAAATTAAAGTGCTTTAGTTGCATTTTACCTCGTAACTTAATTTACATAGTAAAATTAATGAAAATTCCTACAAAATGTAATATCCCTGGCTAGAATAATAATATTTAATGACTCAGCAGGCTACAAAGCAACTGGTATAATTCCGCGCTAAACTACACGTTAACAACGTTGCGGGTCATTTATAAAGTGAGTAAAACTGCGCTTACACCTTAAAACAGGCCCCTATAACTTTATGACGGCATTGTACATAAACCAGTCATAAAGCAGCCGTCTAAAACCAGAAAGCTATGGAGTCAGCAAGGTGCAGTAGTGCGTTTGTAAACAATAAAATGTTAATGGTAGTTTCTAGGTACCTATTCTAAGTAAATAAAATATTTATCTCGAACATGTACCTACCTACCTACTACACAAACGCTGCGTTTTCCAGTTTGTTGGGATCGGCTCGATCGTTATTGTATTGTTCTAAAGAGTATAGCCGTGTTTGTATAGGACATCGGCCCCAGAAGCCAAATCTGAAAAATGAAACAAACTTATGGTATGGTATACCATATTGTATATTTTTGACATGTATTGTTTTTCTACTATGTAATAATTTATCGTGTAAGTGTTTTGGTCTTCATGCTGTAAACTTACATTGATTTTAAATGAATAAATAAATAAATAAATGGTATACCATAAGTTTGATTCATTTTGGAGGTATTGATCAAAGTTAATGTTTTTGAAAAAAATATATGTTATAGAATATTAGTTTATACAAAATATAGCTAAAATTGATGGGTGTATCTCGGAAACAAAAAAAATATTAAATTTAAAAGTGATAATTTTACTACTTATAAGGATATTTGGAAATCCATTTTTTTTAAATAATATATCTTTATTACTTACATAATGTAAAATATCATCTTACATGGACTAATAAATTCTTCTGGGGCCGATGCCCTATACAAACACGGCTATACCCTTTAAATATTTTTGAAATTATTTTGACTTAAAATTTTAGGTAAGTGAAATACGGTTCTAGACATAATATTATTCTTACACATATAATATGGATGAAATATCATTGTTTTGTCAATGCCGTTTTATCACGTTTGTGAGAGGCCACTGTGCTACTCTTGAAATTACATGGATGTCTTTTAAAAAAATTGTCAAGTACATAATTTACACAAGGTATTTATCAAACACAAATTTAGTTAATTATTAATTATGCGTCAGAAAACAGTAGGGTGCTTAGGGTTAAATCCATTTAAACACAGCGCAGTAGAGAACATAACTCCTAATTACCCTTCATAATACTTGAAAGGAGGGCGGTAAGTCGGCAAATGTCCAATAGAATTCAACCGAGTGAATTAAGAATGGAAAATTTGGCTTTCTTTAGAATTTAAATTAAGTGCTTAAAGGGTTACACAGGGGCAACTACCCATACATTTTAAATGGGTAACTTACGTTACACAATGGCAAAAAGTTAAAGCATAGATTAGATTCAGACCCTTAACTATGTACCTACAGGCATTGTTGTATTCTGAAATCGCTTTTTACGCTTACTAACGCTACTACCTATAATTAGATTTTTTAACAGCCGTCATCACATCACATCATACATATGATGACATAAATTGTACTGGGATGACAGTTGTCAAATATTGGGAGTAAGGGCATTTTCGCTATAGATTGTTTGACACATTCTTGGACTCTACCCGCCTCATGGACCTAAGATACTCAGGACAGCTATACCTACGTGATGCCACAATGAGAGACGGCAACAAAGTAGATGATTTCCGTGGGGTGGCCATGTAAATAAAAATTACCCCATCGCTTCCATGTTTATTTTAAATAATGCGCTTTTATTGCAAGTCGTTTTTACTGAAGCTTTTACACATGCACTGACAGGAACCCGCCTAGCAGGCGCTCTGTTTGCAGGCACTAGTAATATTCAGCTGAATAACATGAAAAATGATTCTAGGAACAGAAAATGTAGGTACCTGTTTTTTAATCCACTTAATTATCATAAGGTCTGAATCACACTGGCATGGCCTGCGGTGGCGGTCCATAGTAAACTTGACAGTTAGTGTCAAATTTACTATTGACCAACAAAACAGGCCGCGCCTGTTTGTGAGAGGCTTAAGGCGGAAAAATAATGACACTAATGACCGAAATTAGAGACAACCATATTTAAAAACATTTACTATGCAAATATTAAAATAATTGCATAAGATTAACGATAATATGGAGAGAACGATTTTTCTCAGATATGAGACATAGCTAGATCAATTTCACCCTCATATTGCAAATGTCATCGAAATCGTAAGAGCCGTATTCGAGAATGCTATTACATGTAATTATATTTATGTAATTATTTATATACAAATATCGCTCGTTTAATAGATACAATTTTTCAAGCAAATGGCGAAAAAAAAACAATACCGTCGATCGTCTTTACTTAAATTATTACTAGCTGTCCGCGCGTCTCCACCCGCGTATTAGATAGAACCCAAGCGGAGACGTAGACGCAGGATTAAATATAGCCAGGTGAAAGAATTTTTGAAATCGGATGAATAGTTCCAGAGATTACCTACTCGCTACATACACACTTTACCTCTTTATTGTGAGTACAGTATATAAGAATAGATTCAGTAGACAATACATCAAATCATTCACCATTATATACGAATGTTATGTAATAAGAAGTACGAGAATTTTGTTAAAATATAAATTACCCGAGAGATCGGGTATTTTTAAGTCGTATTGGCTGGTATTCCTAAAATGATTGCAAAGAAGCTTAATCGAGAAGACATTCTAACACCTCTTGCGGCTTATCTAAAACAACCTACGTAATTTGGGCGGATAATTGTTCAATGAATATTTTCTTGAACAATGTAAACAATGATGTTATTTATATTATAATCGTCTAATTTTTACAAGATTTTGAGCGTAATGTAATTTTACCATGCTATTTTTACTTATTGCGTTTACAGAAAAGTGAAAAATGTTCTACTTGTGTACCTACGAGTGAAAGGTTACATTTTCATAATTTTCTTCCGAATGGCGTTTCCAGCCGAGTAAACTGCAATTTACATTTTTTTTGCATAATCCGTACATTAGCCTCCTTATCTTAACTTCAAGACTCGATTTTTGTCACAAAAACAGTAAATAATTAATGATTTGAGTATCATATACAACCACGCGCCCGCATTTTTTGCCACAACTCATTTGTGAACAGAAAAAAGTGGAACTATGACAAGGACAACGAATGATATTTCCCTTTCTGTCACACTTATCGAGATTTGTATGCTACCATCTCGCTCGGACGTGGTATTACTAGTTTAATTCATGTGTGTCATGTGAGAATTTGTAAACCTGTCGTCTTTTGATGCATTTAGCCAAGGATTGAGAGGACAGAGTTTTTGCGACCCGTTTAATCATGGTTGGCAATTGGTGTAGCAGTGTTTTTTCTTTAAACTTATATAAAGTTTAACAGCCAAACTTGTCTCTGAAACTAGAGAATTGTGACTATCGGATAAATCCAGCAAAGAAAATTATAAGTGCAAACATTTTTGTTCAAATGTAGGCAATATCATCATTTAACAAGGGATGGAATAACTTGTAACGGCTCTCTTTTTATTTGTAGATTATTAAGAGTATATTCTCTTATGCGAACCAAAACGTTCATTGAGAAAAAAAATGTCTGAGTGTCGGCAAATATTTTGCCGTTACTCACTAAAGGGTTAAGCTATAAATCAACTGTGGGCGTCATACGCAAAACACGAGTAAATTTTGTAATTCGCAAATAATCGAGCCGTGACGGTCTGCGCTGTAATGCAATAAAACCGTTTAACTGCTCTCGGCTCGGCGGGGGAAGGGTTGGAAATCTAACCATTTCGCGTTGCAGTTGTGACCCACATACGGCGGCGGCGCGGCGGCCTACTGAATTTTTTATGTCTCTTTTATTTTGGGTGATTCTGTAAGCCGACTATAGCCTATTAGTTTTAACCTGGAATACATTTTTTGTTTAATTAAGCTGATTCTATAGTCAACTAATTAATTTTCTAAAGTATATACAAGACGATAATTAACATTAACTAAATTAAATTGAAACTAAGTTAAATCTAAAAAAAGCCCTTAAGGCATTGTACCGAGGATGCTGGCGACATTTCCTCGCTGAATTGCAATGCTGATGCGTTGCGCGAGAAGCCGCCAGCTCTTCAGTCACCAGTTAGTTACACCAGACGTTTCGCGATTTCCGCAAAAAACTTATGCGCACTGGGACCCCACGGACTGAGGGCCTCGACGCCAAAGGGTGTACCCAGCTGCACTCAGCTGATTCTTAGATTAGCAGAATATTGATAGATCTGGGAGTACAGGTACACTTACACAGGTAATAACATAACGTGCAAAATGACGGCAGCTCAAAGGTTTGAAAGCGAGTGTGTGACGTATGCAGTCGCGTGTTTCAGTGCGAGTTCTGACCTAGTTATCCCAGCCTGCTGATATTTGTTGCAGGCCTCTCAGCGGGCTGCAGAACACTTTCGTTTTATGCATGAAAAGTGAAATATTATAATTGGAATGATACCTAAGAAGCTTTATTTAAATGTTTGGGGACAATCGTACACAAATTTATCTAATGCATCCTAAATTAAGCATGGCTTGTGCTATGGGTACTGCGTGAAGATGGATTATTCGATGTTCATGCCAATATCGATTCTTCCTGTTCGCAATTCTGCTCAATCTGAATTCCAGACAATAGTATTTCACCATATATTACGAGAACAATATTCCTTTGCTATTCCGCTAAAAAACGTGCAGGTCGATCAGCGGAGATCAAATGTAACTAATTGCGTATAAACATGCAAATAATTACAGCCAACCACCACCAATAATGAAAAAACCTCGACACGTGTTTCGCCACATTCGCCATTGTGCACAGTCATTATTTGTGTACAGTAGCGATTCTTCCTGTTCGCAATTCTGCACAATCTGAATTCCACACAATAGTATTTCACCACATTCGCCATTGTGCACAATCGTTATTTTTGTACACTAGCGATACTCAAGTTTACAGTCCCTTGAAGCTGTGAAAAAATCAAACTTCAAAGTTAACGTAAAAAAACCGGCCAAGTGCGTGTCGGACCACGCACAAAGTAGGGTTCCATGCCTATTAAAAACCTTATATTTATTTGGAAAGGCCTATCGATTGATGTGCCACACGTGGGCTTACAATGAAAAAAAATTTTTTTTTGTCATTTAATTACAAAACTATGTATCGGCTAACAAAATACACCTATCCTCAAAATTTTATTCAAATACACTTTATAGTTTTCCAGTAAAATGCCTGTGACATACGGACAGACGGACAGACGGACAGACGGACAGACGGTCAGACGGACAGACGGACAGACGGACATGACGAAACTATAAGGGTTCCGTTTTTGGCTACGGAACCCTAAAAAGAAACAGCCGTTTATGCCGCAAAAAACGTACATTTCGACACTCTCAAGAGAATCAAAATGTATACTGGCCGTTGACCTACAACTATGAAATTTCAGTTCTAGGTCAACAGAAATTACCCTATAAATTTTGATTCGCTTGAGCGTGTCGAAAATGTCGAAATATTAAGGGTCTTGACAGACAGACAGTACTTTAAATAAAGACTATATTTTTATGATTTAATTACAAATGTATAATTTTCAGATTTTCCCCTGTACTTGTTAGTATAGGACGATATTACTTGGCATTAATTTGGTGAAATACTATTGTGTGGAATCCAGATTGTACAGAATTGTGAACAGGAAGAATCGATATTGGCATGAACATCGAATAATTCGTAAAGAGTATTATACAAACGTACTCGTACTTGTATGGATAAAGCATAGTAGAAAGAGTGGAAAGTACGTTATCTTCATACAAACGCACAGCGCGCGGCTTGTATGTGTGCGCCATAGTATCTATGCGTCGCCCCATACTAAAACAAAATCTCGATCTGTTTCTCAGTGCGGCAGTCGGGGCTAACACCGCACACGGTTCGCGCGTCACGGCTTTTCGGCACCGAAAAATGAGAAATAATCGCAGGAGAACTTATTGCTGTGTGTTTAGATATCTAAATAATTCAACTACTACCCCCGCTGGCCCCGCCACTACATAGGTATCGTCTGTCGCTTTCTTTCAGCGTGAAAGGTTTCATCATCGTTTTGGGTAAAACTGACCTCACAAACCCTGAACCCAGACAACACAAGTAAAAACTGAATTAAAATTTAACTAAAAGTGACAGCCCTGAGACAGGCAAGTAGGTACGGTTGGCAATTATATCGCGGATTGGGCCCGAGATAGCTTACTGCTCACTCTTTCTACTATGGATAAAGGAATACTTAAAAATACAAAAGAATCAGGAACAAACATTCGTGCTCATCAATTCAATAAATGCCTTTGCCGGTACTCGCTCCCTGGACCTCCAGCTTCGTAGGCTAAATATAAAGCAGTATCATTAAACTGTGCATGTGACTATGAACGATTTAAAAAAGGGGGCGATTCCTACGTTGGAAAAGACCTCTAGGGGAGAGTGGGATAATTGCGAACACTTAAGGGAGAAATTAAATAAAACAAACTCAAATTAAGTTACAAAAGTTGTTTATTTGCTCAATGTTTACTTCATCTAATCATTTTGATGTCCTAATAATCAATGTTCTCAAAATCGCAAAGCCTATGGTGTACGGTATTACCCCACTGATTGAGGGGTAATTACGGATAGTGGACGTAGCTCATCATTCTTCCTAGCATACTTTCTTTTACTTGCGCGATATGTGCCTGCCTTGGGCTTTCGTATCATCTGCAAACGCTTTAAGATTCTTTCCAACTTTCTTACTTTTAGTTTTACATACAGTCTTGTCATTTTAAATTTTATTTTTTTGCTTTAATATGTTTCATATGGGTGCTAGTTATCATAATTGAATCTTATGAAAACCCTATGTAACTATCAGGACTATAATAACATGCATACGGGTAGTTACGGGAGTCCGAGATTACCCCTCAAATCGTCCGCCATTACCCGAAACACACAAAAAAGTAAAACTATATTTTTATTTGAGGTTGGAGTCACTTAATGCACTTGGCCACTACTTTAAAACATTGCTTAAATAGTCCTTGTTACTTAACAAATAAAAATACGGGATTTCTGTTTTGCCTAAAATATTGTACATTTATTAAATTGTACACAAAATTAATTAATTAATTATTGTTCGGAAAACCAACAGCTACGTACATTATAAAGCTACATCGACATGTATATTTGCGTGCACGTACATAATATGATACGTTATCCGTTGGAATTCAGCACTGGCCGGTGTTAGGCAGACGGTAGGCATTAGTTGGGTCATTGTCAGTCCAAAAAACAACAGTCGTCTTTTCTGTGGTAATAGTTAAGGGCTTATGTTTATATATAATATGTTTTTATCGCATATAATCATAGAAGAGGCGACGCCGCGCCGTTTATGCGGATTCAGAGTTCAACCAAAATTAAGCTTTATATTAGCTTAACTTATTAACTTTGGCAATGTCCACAGAAGGGACGCGAACCTAAATCTGACAATGACTCAGTTAGGCAAGTAAAGCTGGCCACATAACTTCAGTTTCATCGGTGCGATAAAACTGTGCAGTCGAACTGTACAGATAAATCGTACGTCCTTCCAGAATACAGTGTTTAATTGGACTGTGGTGAACTTTGAGCGGCGGCTGAAGAGCCGCACTTGCTACTGCGTGACCCGATTACACGGCCTTCTGGCGTTTGCGGCGGCTTAGTCGCGGCAACCTCGCGCAACACTCGCGATTTCAAATTGGACTCTAGACCCAGCATTAACTTCATTAGAACACATTCATATATTTCATCAGAAAAAGTACATGTCACAATATGAAAGTTATCTGATGCTGATACTCATTTCAAATGCATTGTAAACAATTATCAAGATATTCGTAATGTAAAAAGAATCAACCTTTATATTTAATCCCAAAAAAGGTCCAATCAAGTACAAGATCATAGAGGCGGCAGAGTGTGTTTGTGTGGTGTGTGTGTCACGACATGTTTGAGTCCGTTAGTATAATTTGACGTTTGTGCTAACTGTACATAGCTATATAAACAAAAACTCTGAAACGAAATATTCGTGATCAATCTAATCAGCAATAAGTACCTACACCCCTTTTGGAGACCTCTAGCTTTGAAGGCATAGTCACTTTTTATCTAACAATTTAAGACCTCTGATTGGCAAATCAGAAAAACAATATAAGGTTGGAAGGTGAAGTGAGACAAGAGTGGCGTCCGCGGAGTGGCCCAGTTGAGCCGCTGCCCTGGCCCACTGACATTTGTGGCGCCTTTGGGGCGTCTCGCGGCAACACTCGCTCGAGCGCCCGGCACAAACGAAAACCCTTATTCATTAACGTGACCTTGATAACATTACTTTAATAACGCATATTCATTAAATATTAATCTCATTTTGAATAACGTAGAAGATAGAGACCGAGACGAGACCAATATATTTAAAAATGAAAACTGGCAAGAGGCATTTGTTCATAAAGTGAGTAGATAATAAAATTCCATATTATCATAACTTGAGTGGGATCGATGTTTGTTTCACGATTAAAGCAGATGTGCTAATAATACTAACTAATCTTTGTTAACAAATGAGATAATTTACGTGTGTTCTCTAACCAGCCCGACGACGTCAAAGGAAGCGATCCTACGCGAATTAGTTGCCTTTGGTATCAGGTAGGTACCTACTATGTATCCGGTATTATATCAGTTTTAGATGTCGAAGTCCTATTTTCTTATTCAGAGTACGATTTTGAAGCAAAATATAGTTAGGTAGGTACCTACATACAAATGGGCGAACGAGTGGGCTGAAAAATAAGATTTCCTTTGACGCGAGCCCACGCACCAGTCTGACTTTGATGATCACAGAACGGGATGTCTTTGAGGAAACGCACCTTACTGAATATAAAAAAAATATGATCGATTCGTTTTAAATAAATAAGGAAACGTCCTCCCACGCCCGATCAAAACCACCAGCGACTGCAAAAAGTTTGTACAAAACAAGCGGCGGACAAATCGTTAATTTATAGCATCTGTAAATGGTTCTTTAGCCCTTCAGCAGTGGCGCCATTTTGTCTCTTTCTTCCTATATGTGAATTCACACACATCGGGACTTTTGAGCGCCGATGATTAGTTTTTGACGAATTTCTCCTATTCTAGTTAGAATTAAGGTAAATTCTTATTCGAATAATATTCTAATTATAATTTTTTACCCTTTTCTTCCAATAGCGCCTTTAGTCCAGTTTGATTACAGCTAATATGTGTTATCCAAGAATGAAGTTATACATTTTTGTACATTTTTCTCAAATAGTTCCCTAAAGTTGTACATTTTTCTCAAATATTTTAAAAATAAAGCAAAATTTGGCCTTAAGGTTTTGTTTTATTTATTTGGTATTATGTCTAGAACTATAATAAACTCAAACACAGATAGTCTTCATACATTTATTTATCATAAAATAACTTTTTTAAGCAGTACAAAACTTGTGATTTTTTTCGAGACAACACTTTTAACTTTTATCGGGTTAGAAAGTGTTCAAAATAGGTAGTACTAATACTCCTAAGCAAATCAAATTTGCAAGATAATAGATAGATTTGTGCTTTACGACATGACATTTATTGTTTGTTTTTTTGTGTTCAAAACACTGAAAAGCCGTATCCATACTATCGTATCTTCCTAAAGCCAACTGTCAAATGCGATGTGTGAGATTCCGGCTCCGGGATTCGGATGCAGTAGTATTAATTTTGATGAAATTTCGCATAGTTCTCAAAGAATACATGTTTTGCTATAACCAACAAGAAATAAACAATATTTAGAGCCTAATGTTTTAGGCTCTAATGTTTGTTGTAATAACACTACAAATCTGCACTTAACTGTTCGTTCGCAAATAGCCGTGAGGAACTCTGACTACCCGCCTACCCGTCAACGTTGTTATAAACATGATTTCTTGTGGGTGTTGGTTGCTACATGAAATAAATTGGCTGTTTGAGACATCATCATAAATATGTGAATATACTACCGTGAATCATGATCATTCATGACAGTAAGCGTGGAGGGAGACTATATTTAAAGATGCAAAAACGTTTATATTAAGTAGGTACATTTAATAATTATGAAATGCTTTGATTTTGATGAGACGAAAACAAACCTGAAGTAAAATTAGATAGGTATAACGGTATAATGGCTGGCGCTGGCAACGAACCTCGTCCGACGCTTGGGCTGGTATTTATAATGGCCTCATCAGGCGAACCAGTATATGTTGGGCCTCCGCTTACGCATAATTGTTATGAATCTCGGTGTCAAGATACACTGGGAGTGTGAGGTGAGTTGAGACAGGCTACGAATCGCACAGTTGGTCCCTTGGCTGCGAACATTGTGCCCTCGCCCTGCATGATTAATCACTGAATTATTAGTAAAGTTGCGTCGAGTCTACTTAATAATTTCAAGATTATGTTAACTCTGGTTCTTATTGTGATATTAATACGTAATTTTGCCGCAAATTCCGATTTCGTGAGTTAAATATATAAGTTATACTAATATGTTCGAACTTAGTGGCCCAAGACGCCAGAATAGCAATAAATACCCTACTTAAATTAATATATATCATTTATCAAAAACCAGGCCCGCTACGCCAATGTTTTCGATGTTTTTATAAACGAGTGCGTCCCATAACATAATTATAGCAACTTTTGATATAATAGGGTCGTTCTTCTTTTTGACCGACAATAGCCTGTCCTTCGTCTTACTACGGCATCACATTTGAGTAATGATTTTACGGTTTTATAATGTTCGAAAATGAACGTCCATATTATTTTATTAATTAGTATTATTTAATATTTTAATTTCTCTAACTAGCATTTTTTTAAACGTATTTTTATCGTAGAAGTCCGTGACAGAGTGGTAAACCAAAATGTAGTCCCCACTGAAAGAGTCAACTTTGTCACATATTTTCTTTAAAAACCAACCGTAAACAAATATGTATATTAGCCGGAAAGGAAACTTTAATTAGTGTTAATGAAGAAACCAATGTTTTTTTTTTAAATCGCACTTCAAAATCACAATTTTCGATAGTTAAAAAACAAAAAAAAAAGGAAAACCTCGGTTCATTGTCGGTAAAAAAGAAGAACGACCCAATAAACTTTAGATATAATAACACAATCTATATTTTTAAAATGTTTTAAGGCAGGTCGGTGTAGGCCCGATGACGAGCGAAGCGAGGACGAGTGTTAGGTAGAACCGCGACCCTACAGCGCGCGAGCCGAGCGAGCGATAATTCAGTGATTAATCATGCAGGGCGAGGGCACAATGTTCGCCGCCAAGGGACCAACTGTGCGATTCATTGTACCTGTCTCGACTCACCTCACACTCCCAGTGTATCTTGACACCGAGATTCACAACAATTATACGTAATCGGAGGCCCAACGTATACTGGTTCGCCTGATGAGGCCATTATAAATAACAGCCCAAGCGTCGGAGAGGTTCGTTGCCAGCGCCAGCCATTGGTTATACCTCCTAATTTTACTCTGAGTTGTTATTCAGTCATGATTCATATTGAACTGATGCTTTATAATCGGTCAAGATGCTATTTGGCTAGAGTTTTAACATTACGGAACCATTGGTTAACAGTTCCCGCGCACAATCTCATGACTGTTGTTTATCTTGGCTGTAACATATGCCTCTAACATAAGCCTCATTTTTGCTCTATTAGTTACCTACTGCTTGTCGAAGAAAGTGTATGTAACCTTATTATGAGATAGTATAGTGTGTGGGGTCCTTTTACTTGCGCTGCTCCCTTGGCATTCATCTTTCAGAGAAAGACTCTCCAGATCATGAAGGGATTCCTCTTTTTTCATTTATCAATTCATCCCATGATTCAGGAGAAACTCCTACACTGCTATGGCATGGGTGAAAAAACATTTTTATTTTACTAGTGCGGCTGCTGTTTCGCCAAAGACTTGGCAATTAGCTTTGAATGGCTTTCATTAAATGGCAATGATATTCATTATGATTAATATGATTATAGACACTAACACACAACATAGTAACTAATTAACGCACTAATTAATGACGAGGGATGGACGTTTGTACTTTGATGTCGTAGGTGCTCCTTTGAGTAACGATATTCAGAATAATTAATCAGGTAAAATAGAGAACAGAGAGGGACTTGAGTCGAATAACTGAATATAATAAATATGATGCTTTTTAATTTTTATAGTACTCTGTACAATGTTTATACGTATTACTAACGTGTGCCCCGTATGACTCATCATATCATAAATTTAAGAGGCTCTTGTCGGTGTATCTCCCTCCATCTGACTCTGCCTAGCGCCGCCTCCTTAATTGCATGCTTCTAAATATTCTTTAACCTCCTTATACGTCGTGACTGCTACTTTTTCTTTTATTTGTTTCATGTAATGTATCCTTGGATTCCTCGCTAGCCTTCTACCTTGTCTTCTATGATGTTATTTATAAAAGTGTCATGTCGTATAAAGTGACCAATCATTTTCCCTCACCTATTATCTATCGTTTTTATCAGTTTCCTTTTCTCTCCTACTCTTCTCAGCACTTCTTTGTTTGTGATTTTTTCTGTCCTGCTTTTTACGCCAACACCACAATTCCAATGCTTCTAAATATTCTTTAACCTCCTTATACGTCGTGACTGCTACTTTTTCTTTTATTTGTTTCATGTAATGTATCCTTGGCTTCCTCGCTAGCCTTCTACCTTGTCTTCTATGATGTTATTTATAAAAGTGTCATGTGACCAATCATTTTCCCTCACCTATTATCTATCGTTTTTATCAGTTTCCTTTTCTCTCCTACTCTTCTCAGCACTTCTTTGTTTGTGATTTTTTCTGTCCTGCTTTTTACGCCAACACCACAATTCCAATGCTTCTAAATATTCTTTATCTCCACACCCATATAAAGCCAAGCTCCATATAAAGGTTTTGATGAACTTTCTCTTGGTTTTCTGGGATATGTTTGAAGTCAGTAGATACTTTTTATTGTAGAAAGCCTGTTTTGCTAAGCCTATTCTGATTTTTATGTCTTTCGTACATCTCGAGTCTGCTGTGATGACATTGCCCAAATATTTAAAACTAGTTACGTTCTGTAGTTGAATATTGTCTATTTCTATAGTTTTTGGTGACAGCGGGCCTGTTTTGGATGTTTTTGATTTTAATTTTATTTGTGTTAATCTTTAGTAAAAAATCCTTAAAGGTGCTGTTCATAGTGTTAAGAAGTCGTTGTAGATCTTAGTGTGTCTCGGTTAATGCAGCTATATCATCTGCAAATCTTATAAATTTAATTGTATGGCCACTGAATTTGATATACCTACGTCAGTTAGTTCCCAGACTTTCTTTATAGGTATTTCTATAAAAGCATTGAAAATGAATTGGGTGAGTGGACATCCGTGTCTAACCTAATGTTTCTGGAATATTTTATACTTTATACCTACAGCTCACAGATAATCCTTCAATCTCTATAATCCAAACCTATTGCGTTCAAAATTTTCATCATTCCTTTCCAATTCATTTTATCAAACGTTTTCTCTAATTCTACAAAAGCAATATGTGTTTTCAGTCCCAGATCCATTCCCGTGTGACTGGATATTTGTATATATTGAGTATCGTTTCTCATCCCCTATTCGTACATCATTATAACACGCTCGGTGCGAGGCCGCTGTTTCATCCAGCTCGCAACTAGGGCACTACCAAACAGTCTTAGAACAAGACCGCGTATTTCCCGGATAAAATACCGCGAACGAGTCTCATGTCGCATGCTTCTTAACATCGTGCGAGGAACTAGGACATTGAACAATAAGGCGAAGGAAATACGAGACATTCACCGTGCATTCTTAAAGGAACCTCGAACGGAAAGAAAAGAGGAATGTTTAGGTACTTAACGACTCAGAGCAATACCTCTCGGAACTCGGAAGCAACGTGATTATGTGAATGTTGCAAAGTTTTATACGAGAATGTTATTACAGCTTTGATTTGTACTTCATTTGGCTTATCATAATGTAAGTTTTTTTATTGTATTTTTCTTAACGTTTCAGAGAAAATGAAAACAGCAGTGTTTATTGTTATCTATGAACCGCCAAGAATATTCACCCTTCTTCCCAGTTGTCAGTGTAGCTGTAGCCTGATTCAAGTTAAATTTAAGTCACTTGTAACCTGTCAGTATTGTGTTGAAGCGTATGCGTTTCACATTGACCGGTGGTTGTGTGACGTAACCATCCGGTAGTGGTACGGTACAGTCACGGACTTTAATCGTTGAGCCATTTTTATAGCTTAACTATTAAAAACCAAAATTAGTAGACACCTAAATGGCTCAACGATTAAAGTCCGTGACTGTACCTTCATATTTTATTGAAAATGACCATCTTTCAGTTCCTTCAGGTTATTCACGGCGAACAGGGAACCAAATCAGGCATGAAATCGAGTAAGAGTGAGCGAAGTTATTTAAAAATCTGCCAAGTATTGGTTCAGCGTTGCGTACATAGAATAATCAGTACAAATTGTCTTGTATTTACAGTTGCCTGCTAGAGACTACTAAAATCAGCAAGATTCAGAAAATAGCAGTATTTACAGTAATTTCCTTTTTTATGCGCAACGGCAGAGACAGTCTCTAGCATATATATTATTATGTCTCGTAACATAGGCTAGAACCCAGCTAGTTACTCTCGAATTTACTTTAGGCTGAACCTGAACACACTGATTTGGAACTACCACGTAGGTAATTGAATTTCCTCGTCCTATAACGTAGAAAATGTTTGCTTACTGAAACACTGACTGCTCATAAAGAAGGTTAGGTGTAGAAGAATGCAAGCCACATTAATTAGTATTACCCATAGCATGCAGTCATAGTGCAGTAGTAGTAATCACGTAACGTTGTGAACGCGCGTTAGGACAATTTAACTGTCATTTTTCCAAATAAATATTGACATTAAGATCTACCTAAAATGCGTTAAGTGATGGACCTGCTGGTTACGTAACGAATACCGGTACTGTGGCAGAGTCGTAAACAAAGTCAATCTCACGATTTCGACAGTTAGATCACGAAGTTACGACTGATTTGGGTCCATTGCGCTTTTCACGTCCAGTATATTTAAATGTACTTGAAATTCAGGAACAAAATTAATGGTGGATTTTACTAAATCTTATTTAGTTTAATTCATATTTGGACAAAAATTGTTTCTTTCGTGAGATAACATCAACGCTCGATACTGGTTAATTATGTGGCAAGCATCAGCTTCTTTCTTTGCATAACTGAGTTATACCTAATACTTACTTGTCAATATTGCGATTGTCTTGCCCCAGTGTTCAGCTAACAGCTTACAGCCCGTGAGAATTTAACGAATAGACCCGAACACTTACAATCATTTTAAGAAAAATGATTGTAAGTGTTCGGGTGTAATCGTTTCTAATGGCATACGCAAGTATAAGAGCCAACGAGAGATAAATATAGTTCCTAAGATTGTTTTAAGTACTCAAGGACTGTACTTCTTTGCCTTGCGTGCATATAAGGTTAGTAGGTATGTACTGACCTATGCTCTGGCTGACCCAGATCCCGAGCATGTCAAGCTGCAGCAGGCGATGGTAGAGGTGCTCGCCGCGCGTGTGGTTCATGAAGAGGTGGTAGAGGAAGGAGCCGCACCAGGGCGCCAGCGCGCCCAGCAGGTGGCACAGCGATAGGAACCAGGCGCCGCCCCCGCCGCCCCACGGCAGCAACCCCGGCAGCACCGCCAGGATGTACACCAGGGACACGCCTGCAACAATACCAACTATAGGATAGTTTCCTCATCCTAAAATAGATAACGTAGTGTTGCTTTATGGCTAACCATCACGTTATTGCAATAAAGTGTGAATTACAAAATAAAATAAAAAGGGAGTGTCTTATTTTACCGGCAAACGTTTCACCGAATGACCGAAACCGTTTCATTCGATGAAACGATTGTCGGTAAAACGAGGGTGTTAAACCACAGACAAAATTCCCTACCGTGTTTCACCATTTGGCTACAACGGAAGACCAGCGCTGCGACCAACACTTTCTTTATTTCAAAATCATAAAAAGATATGGAACTTGAAAGTGTAGTGAGTGGGAGCAAACATTTCATTTTTTCATAGCGGCTCAAACTAAAAACCATTCAGAGATTTGGGCTTAATTGCTGAGTAAATATAAAAAAATAATAGATTTTTATATTCGCTAGTTCTTGAGAAAACTGAAAATTACTTTGAAGAAGCCATTTAAAGGCTGAATGTGGATATTCCATAGCTGTGTTTATGCATCCTGTAAGAAAAAAAAATGTTGTGACATTGACAGTTATTTGACTCCTTCTATATTGTCATTGTCAATGTCAAATGTCACTGTCACAGACACAGCATGCTATTTACTTTTTAATTCAATAAATTGACCACAGTACCTACTAACCTTATTCATACTTTAAATGTACTTATGCCCTTTTCGAACGCGATAGTTTAAAACACCCAAATTAAGGGGGTTTAACTTAAAATAAAATGAAAAGAAAAAATACGTGTCTCCTAACTTTTCAAATACTTTTAAATGCCTAAACAAAATTAAGGAGTCAGAAAAATTAAATGTTGTTAATTCCCAGTTTAATTAGAAGGCCAAGTGGGTATCATATGAAAGGGCTCTAATTGTACATTATAACAGTTTTTGTTTTTTTGCTAGTGGTAAAATTTTGATTTATAAAGAAATATGTTCAAAAAAGTATCATTCGCCCCTTTATCTCCGAAGTTAATACTAACGCAAATATTACCTGAAAAGTATAACGAGATCTCCATCTAGCGTATTTTTTTTAATTCTTAAAACATCATTTGTTAATTTTGTTTGTAATTTTTTCTACTCCTGTACCGTTATCTGTCATTTATATATGCGCTGACTCAAATACAATAACATCGATAATGAGTCGTCGATAAACTCTATGCTCTATGGCCCATAAACGCATTGTTTAGCGTACTTTTATGGTTCATACATTTTTCATAAAAGCAATGTCAGAATGAGAACTGAGGGCCTACCGCGAAAGGCATTCGAAATTTTCCCTCTCTGTCAGACTTGCGAGTTCGTACGTAAGTGCAACAGAGAGGGAAAACTTCTAATGCCGTTGGCGGTAGGGTAGGCCCCCAGTCCAGTCAAGCTTTTTAATTTAAAATCATTGCTGCCAACACCGCGAAAGAAAGCACACTACAAACGATACAATTTGTTTCCCCATCTAGCGATAGTTAGAATAAAAGGTATATAGTGTTGTCTCATTCTAACTATAGCAATTTGTGGTTACAAATTGCTAGGTGTGTAATGGCCTTAAACCATAGACAGATTTGTATCTCTTATTTAGTTTGTGGACTGACATTTGAACTTCACTTTTTTCCCGCTAGTTTGTCCTCCTGGCGTAATATCGATACCCTAGTTCACAGTCGTACTAATTACATTTTTTTTGTCAGTGAAATTGTAACTTTATGATTTGTGCACTATCGTCCTAATTACGCCACTTTTCTCCCCGTAATTAGTACGATTGTGAACTACGGTATCGATATGTTCGGTTGAATACGTAGAAAGTGCTAATTTTGTGTAATTTTAATACTAATTTATTTAAAAGTAGTCGCAGAAAAAGTATTGTATGCAACGGTGTATAACTGGTCTAAAAACACTCGTGGCGTTTAATTGCGATGCGAGCCTTGGCGAGTAATCCACGCCACTCGCGTTTTAAGACCCTTCTTATACAACAGTTGCATAAAATACTATAATACTTCTGTGTTTAATTTTTTGTCTTCGAATTCGTTTGAAAGTATTCTGAAAGTACCTTCTAGCAAATAAAAAAATAATTATCGAAATTAATTCACTTCTGAAAAACCAACATACGTACATACCGAGGTCCTTGGTCGCTTAAATTAGTAACAAAACGCACCGATAAATGGCGCAGGTACTCATGATTTAACTACCCTATGCGTTGTTAAGATTTTGCCAAAATTAATGGGTGGGACAAGACGGGTATGTTGTATGAAGTTTTGTACGGAACCCTCGGTGCGCGAGTCAGACTCGCACTTGACCGGTTTTTTTTTTGTATTATACGTCCTTTAATTGTTGTTGCGCGCATACAAATATTTCTTCCTCTCTAAAAACTAGTTCTGCTGGCAACGTTAAAAAAACTTAAGTAAGTAATCGGACAGTCCATGGATTACGTTAAGCCTAAAAATAACGAGATGGATGAAAAATATAAGTAGGTAACTCTTCATTTTCTGTTGCCAGTGGGCCTGATCTTGTATTTGGCATGCTTAGATTCATATTGTTGAAAATTGAATACGAGTGGTCATGGTCAATACCACTCGTTTTTCAATTTTCTATTGCTATTTTAAAATAGCTTTTCATCATTTATTTATTTTCGAGTAAAAGAGTCGCGGCTCGGCAGTCAAAAATCGGTCCCCTGTACTCCTCTCTCGTTTGCTCTTAAACATTCCGTTCCAGTACCACGACTCATCATAAATTAATTTCTTCCTACTAAGTAGGTACGAGTATGTATTGTAATTACGTGAATCGTATTTACATTGTAATATGCATTGTAAAATAAATAAAAACTGCCCCTTTGAGTAAATGCCGTAGACTTCTTTGATCATAGCCTTTTTAGCCTCAAATATTAAACTTAATGGTGAAACCATAGAATTTGTAAAGTCAACTGTATTCTTAGGTATTACGTTAGACTCTAAACTGCAGTGGGGTTCCCACATAACTGCGATAGGAAGTAGGTTGAGATCCGCTGCTTTTGCAGTCAGTAGAATAAGGCAGCTTACCAATGTAGCAACGGCACGGTTAGTTTACATCGCTTACTTTAACAGTATAATTACTTATGGTCTTATTTTATGGGGATCAGCGGCAGATATTGAGACTGATATTTTCAGAAACAGATATTCTAATACTGCCGTCGCTTGAAATAATAATGCATGTTAGGAAGAATTTATACAACTTCCCAACGAACACTGATAAGCCCAAGGTTACCAGGAGCACAGGGTAGTTCAAAACAACTTTTTACAGACTAGTAAAAGCGAAAAAGTCGTTATTGGGAAATTGTATAAAATTTTACAATAAAATTCCAAAACACATTATGAACTTAATGACTCTAAATTCAATCTGTCGTAAAACAGACACTTATTTCAAGAGCATATTATAAGATAAACGATTACATCATGGATATGGAATATAGGTATATTTGGCAGTTATAAAGTCCTGCACTAGATATCTTTCGCAAAATAAATAGGCTTTCTACGGTAGCAATGTAATTTTATAATACTCTGATACTGAAATGATATATTGAATACTGTTTTGAAAAAATGATACCTCGCCGAGTTTTTTACGTCGGTTCTTCTGGAGGCAGAGGTTTTCTTTCCGAACCGGTGGTAGTTTGTCGACATTCATAGTTGACTTTGACATAAATTGCGGTTAAAAGGAACGTCTACTTACTGAGTTTATTATGTTCGGGAATAAACTGCAGCGGGTAAAAACCTAACGGACAGCGTGTGTCAAGCATTATTAGAGAAGAGTGTCCAAAACAAGGGTGGCCCTTTGTCACCTGGACTTCCTGAAATAATGGAGTACGGATATCACGGACGACCCCATTTCTAAATTTAGACTTAATTTTTGGATGGAAAAAGTCTTGGATGTTTAATATCTATTTAACCCATAGTACAGTACAGGCTTTGCTTAGTTTGGGACTAGATCAATTGGTGTGAATTGTCCAACGATATTTATTTATTATTTTTATTTATAGTGTTGACTGATCTAGATGCCAATCAAACAATAAAAAAATATACCAATATTACCGATTTATACTTAATAAATAACTTTTTTTTTTTTAACTTTTTGCAGACAATCTTACACAAATCGACCTAGTCCCAAACTAAGAAAAGCTTGTACTATGGGTACTAGACGACGATAAACATACTTATATAGATAAATACATACTTAAATACATAGAAAACATTCATGACTCGGGAACAAATATTCGTGCTCATCACACAAATAAATGCCCGTACCGGGATTCGAACCCAGGACCTCTTGCTTCGTAGGCAGGGTCACTACCAACTAGGCTAAAGCGGTCGTCGCTAAATCGTCGATAAATAAATTGGTGTATTAAATATTACCTAATACGCTTGATGAGCATTGTAACATTCAGCAGTGTTAGTTAGTCTACTTTGTTATCTCACTGTAACTTTCTCGTGAAGCCATATGGGCCTACCTAAAAAGAAAGAAAGAAAGAAGATATTTATTCACTACACAAAAGACACACAGAGATAAAAGGAGTAGACATACAATAGAATGGACACATATTGTGTGTGTCTTCGCGGCAGTGAAACGGTCGCTGTCTCAGCATTGTGCCGAGGTGTCAGACAGACACCTACGGCGCTGGTTTTCAGACAGCATCGCAAGTGACCTAGATAACGCAACATAGCATACTATTAGATAAAAAGTAAGTAGACACGTAATAAATAATGTAATGAATTTTAAATATATATATATATATATATATATATATATATATATATATATATATATATATATATATGTATATATGTACCTATATGTTGATTCTATTGTATCTAAACCTTAGAAAAACAATAGTAATCAGGAAACGGTGGCCGGAAACTCCCTTGAGAAGGTGGTTTTTAAGAATTTATAAAATGTTGTATAATGGCAACATCTAACGGCACGGCTGTTGGTAAAATAAAATATTCTCAACCAAATTTTGTTAATGTTGAATTAAAAGTTCTTATCATAATATTCATAAATAATAACATGATTTATGTTAATAGACATGAGAGTGCACGACTTAGGCATACAAAGTTCATTACCCCGCGAGGGGTGCGATTTCTTCGGTCACGCTACACTCGCGTGCCCGCCAAATAAAAGCGAAATCCTTTCGATATCGCTGTGGCACAGTTCAAGGTGAGCTATTTATGATTCACTTATTCACGCTTTCGTCTTGTCTGTATTAACAGTTTCAGACGAGTTTTCCTTGTACCCTTGTCAAAGCTTCTGACATTGTAGGGGCAGAAACGAAAGCGGGTAAGTGGCGGTCAGAAAATCGAGGTTAAGGGTTCGTTGATATGCATCCGCGGGAAATAAGTACAAAAAGTTGGTTGCGGCACTGGCGCCGCGCGCGGGGCTCGAAGTTGGGGTGCGTGCGGCCGCACCCTCTGTTTCGCTGCGCGCCGTCCACCGTCCCCGGTCAGGGTAGTTTTGAAAATATAGGTAGAAGGGAGTTGAGAAGGAGTATTGTTTAAGTATACCTGTTGTGATTGCCTGTTCTTTAGAATCTGGATATAAAGTGAAGGAATAAATGTGTATAGGACACTTGTTGCACAAAATTTAGCGATTTGTGAAATACGTTACAAAATCCTCATTTTCCGAAAAAGATTGAAAGTAATTTCATGTAGTCGTTTATATCATAGAATGGTATTAATTGTGGATTGGGCTTCTTTAGTCACGAGTTAGAGACCTATATAAGTAATTTGTAACAGTGAGTATTCACTTTCTTGCGTAATGACTGCACTTGAAAACACCTGCGGAAACGCTAGCCAGTACAAATGCGCCTGTAATCACAAGGGCACAACATACAAAATTGTCCCTAATGAAATATCGTGTCGATATTTTCAGGAGGGGAAGAGTTGACTCAGAGCCGGGAAACGCGAATCGTAATTTAAAGTTGAGTCACAACACAAGCGATTAAAGTCCTGCCGTGGGTGGCGTATAAATATCCTTTTCACACCTTTCATTCGGAAAAGTAAGTTTTGCTCCGCGACGATAGAGATCAGAATGCTACTTTTCTATTCAAGCTACTTTTTTTAATTTATTCATTGGCATGTAGCATTTACGCAATGTGCCAATTGAACACAGATCTTAATAAAATAATCGATTGTAACTTCATCGTAATTGATTCAAAACGAACATAGGTATTTCAAGTTTTAACTTTGACAACGTTATATAAAAATTTATGAATTTATGGAATATTTAAAATATGTCACAATACGTTCTATTACTGAAATCAAAACTATCGATGACTGTTATATTTTCCTCATAGTCGGCGTGAAACATGTACGTGTCACTCAGGAGCAAAATTATTTTCGTCATGGGCGTTAACGATTGAATCCTTCGTTACGCTCAGGATTCAATGTACCACCCTTACCGTAAATACATCGACAAGGGAAGGTGAAGGACGCCATGGCACTAAATTCCCATTGGCCGCTCTTGCATTTCGTAACCCCGCCGCCTTACCCCGCCACCGCTCCCCGACGCAGCTACCGATTCAAAAGTTAACGGACTTTTGGTCCACATTTCTCGGAACACTTGTCAGGCCGTCACTGAAAATTTTCGCTCCAGGTTACGGCAATGCCAAAATAATGAAGGATCACATATGGATGGATTAATTTAAAAAAAATAAAATCCCTATTCATGTGTTTTCATAATTAATAAACGGTTTTCATCTGATATAATTAGTTTTCATTTTATTTTAGTTTGAAATGTAAAAAGAGTTATGGTCCACCCTGTATTAAAGTGTGATATTATTAAAGATAAAAAATTATATAATGGTACAACAGTGAAGGAATAGATACAGGAAAAGGAACTGTATACGGATTGACAGCAAAGAGTATAATATATTTATAGGAACATATGGCACGTAGGTACCTATAAAGTTGGCAGTGGTTTCGGAGATATTGGATGTTTCGTAAAAGTGGATAAAAAGACGATTTTTAATCGATGTTTCGAAAACTATAAGATGTAACATTTGTTGACACAGTTTTATTTTTAGTATATGTAGATTACAAGTCCGTTAATGTGGTCCTACGGTTTAGTAGAAAAGGTAGCTTTAGCCTGTTGTTAGTATTAGGGGTTGCAATACCGGATGGTAACTAATTCCGGAACTGGTTCCGGATGTCACAATTTACCAAAACATATAATTAATAAAGTTTTCTATGTAGTAGATATATAAAAAAAACTAGTGCCTTATAGACAAAATCTAATTACCTCACTCTAATTTTCCGAATAACTATTTGCCCCTCGAGATCATGTATTTGCAGCAACATATTTATATTGTTACATATTCAGCAAACAACAAGCAAACTACATTATAGTTTGTTCTACTAATGTGTACGTGATTATTGTTCAGAAACAACGACCGAATAGCGGGCATCAAACACGTAGGTATTTTAGTTGTACCTGTTGGCCAACGTCGGTAACGTCGCCATATTTCACCCGCGGGAACTAAAATAATAATTCCATTAGGTTCTGTTGACGCGGACTAATCCAAAAAACTGGGTCAAAGTGTTTCATATGTATAAACCTTGGGCAGCCAAATAATATTGAGAAATAGGTAGGTATATCTAATAC
Organism: Epinotia nisella; assembly: GCA_932294315.1. Taxonomy (NCBI): domain Eukaryota; kingdom Metazoa; phylum Arthropoda; class Insecta; order Lepidoptera; family Tortricidae; genus Epinotia; species Epinotia nisella. Next base: position 27,552,376 of record OW028675.1, on the reverse strand, counting down.
TGCAAGACAAAGTTTGATGTCAAAGACAAACTTTGGTATGGGTACTTATTATTTTGGTTATTTTATTAAACAATGAATGAGAGCAGGGACGCCTAATTTGAAACTTACGACATATAGATAGATAGTCAAGTAAACTATAAGGGATGGTATCTACCATGTCGAGGAGCAATTCAACTTTTTTGAGTAGTAGGAGTATAGATGTCGTACGTAACGTAAATAAACACATTTTTAGGATTCCATAGTCAACAAGGAACCCTTATAGTTTCGCCATGTCCGTCCGTCTGTCTCTATGTCTGTCTGTCCGTCTTTGGCTTAGCTCCGTAACCCTTACAACTAGAAAACTGCAATTCGGCGTGGGTATCCCAAACCAATCACGCTGACAAAACAATAGAATAAAATCCTGAAAAAAAATTTTTTTAGGGTACCTCCCCTACATGTAAATTAGTGATGTATTTTTTTTTCTCGGTAAACCTATAGTGTGGGGTATCGTTGGATAGCTTGTTCAAAAATATTATGGGTTTATTAAAACTATTTTTCAACTTAGTTATGCGTTTGCGAGATAATGGGATTTAAAGCCCTAATTTTTGTTCGAGTCATGTGTCCCCCCCCCCCCCCCCCCTGCCGGCTAAATGGCTACTACTGGAGACGTGAAAAAAATCGTGGCTGTAGTACATATAATGAATTTAAAAAGAAAACTATCACAGATAAGTAGACATAACTAGTTAACGAGACTAGTTAACTGGTAAGAAATGCACTTAATTTCGGGTGCATATACATTGTCATTGGAATTTGAACCTTTTACCGTGGACGGGTCACTATCAAATTTACCTTATCGTTAAACGACCATTTCAGCTAGATGACATAAAATTTAAATACACAGTCAGCATATAGTCAATTCAGCTGCGACGACATGAAAGTAGAATACTCAGTCAGCAAAAAGATAGTTTAGCTGGATGGCTAAGAATTAGAATGAATAAGTAGCCAAATGTCCGAAAATATAAATAGTCCATATGATTAGAATATCTAATGAGCCGAAAGTGAAATTAGTTAATTGACATAAACACAGAACGAGTTAATAGCAAAACGTCATGAAATGTAAATAGTCTATATAATTAGAATTCCCAATTCGTCGAAATTAAAATTATTTGATTGACTTGAACACAGAACGAGTTAGTAGCAAAACGTCTGGTTTAAGTTTAAGCAAGGCTTATAAGTTAGGTATAATATTAATATGGATATTCTGTCATTTTTATTTGTTAGTAACGCATACCCCCTAAAAACATTGGTTTATCCTATCACACTTAAAAATAAAATGGAAGTAATTCCTTTACTGCTAACTTGTGTATATTTGGATTTTTCTATGTATACTTAACATATGAAATCCAGACGTTTTGCTAATGGGTCGCTTGGCGGTTATTCCATTTAGAAATAAAAACATTACACAATCCAGACTTTTTGCTTCTTGACTGTTTAGCGTTCATGTCTGTTTAGTAATTAAGACGTTCTAAGATACAAACGTGTTGCTACCGAACCATTTAGCATTTGTGTCTATCTATACATATAATAAAGCTGAAGAGGGTCGAAAGTCTGTACATGGAAGATAAACGAAAAAAAATGGCTGGGGATACTTAGAATTGATGACAGAACACGTTCCAACAGTTTTTAGAATTTTTGTCTGTTTATCTGTTTGTCTGTTTATTTGTCCGAGCATCACGTGAAAACGGCTGAACGGATTTTGATGCAAACTTTACTAATCTGTCGAGAGAATCGCCGGATAGGTTTTAAGCTATAAAAATCTTAAAGATTAGGGTTCAAAGGGGGTAGAAAATGGGGTTGAACTTTGTATGGGAACTCCTTGAATGTACGAGCTACAGACTTGAAAATTGGTAACCATAAACTTGACTGGAAAGTAAAAACGACCCCATTCAAACTTTTAGCAATGTATAGATAAAACGTGAAAAATATGGGATGAAAATAGGTTCTGAGGCGACTAGAAACTATATAATGTTGCAAGAGCGGGGTTATAACAGTATCATTACCATGGTAACATGTCGTCAAGATATTCAAAAATTCATCGTGTTCTTACAACTGATAGTTAGTCCAGTGGTTTCACCCATAGCTTACGGAGTCGGTGTCCCCGAGTTCAAACCCAGCAGCATGCACTTTTTGTAGTTTTAATTTTTTTGTGTTTGCGTTTTTGAAAATGTATATTTTGAAAAGGTATATTTTCAAAAACGCAGAGAAGCTTAGTGAATAGAGGATTTTGATGCAACTTTTACTTAATCGGTCGAGAAAATCCCTGGCCAGGTCATAGGCTGTAAAAATGATAAAAATTAGTTCAAAGGGGGTAAAAAATGGGGCAAAACTTTGTATGGGAACTCCTCAAATCCATGAGCTTTAGACTTGAAAATTGATAAACATACACTTGACTCGAAAGTAAAAAGAACTCCATTCAAACATTATAAAGATAAAATAAAAAAATAAAGATAAAACGTGAAAAACCACGGGATGAAAAAGAGTGCTAGATGGCTAAAGACTATAATAACCAAAAATGTTTGATATCTCAACCGATAGTAGCTGTTAGACATAAGAAACCTAATTATTTTGTAAACTCAGTCGCTGACAACGTCGCTGTTAATATTGAAATCCAGCAACCTTGATCTTCGTCTTCCTATGTAATTGCTATGAATTCAGAGGTCATCTAAAGATGAATGATAGGTTGAGTTTAATACTTACGTCGAATTAGCATAGTTCACCAACGTCAAGAGATGTGGGTATAAAATTTGGACACAACGGCAATCCGCGGAGAATTAAGTAGGTACCATTTTTTTTATGTATAAAACTTCAACGTTTGTGACATTCAGAAATATTATTATTATTATGAATACTCGGGTATAGTGAGCGTCCGCATGAGCTAGCTCTCGGGCCTTCGGCCCTCGGGCTCGCATAGAGAGCGCTCTCTGAAGCGATGTATTGGGCCTTTCATTCATACGAAAAGCTCGGCCTTCGGGCTCGCTTGCCTCGCCACTCACCTTCGGGACTTTGGAACTCAGATTTCGCTTTCAAGACACTTGGAGATAGTGTGCGTCAGTCCTCGGGCTCGCATAGGAAGCGCTCTCTAAAACGGTTCTTTGGGCCTATCATTCCAACGAAAAGCTCGGCCCTTGGTCTCGCTTGCCTCGCCGCTCTTTTTCTGACTTCTCTCGCTCGGGACTTTGGTATCCGGTTTCGCTTGCAAGACACCTGGGTTTAGTTAGTGTCCGTGAAGGCTCGCCCTCGGGCCTTCGCCCCTCGGGCTCGCATAGAGAGCGCTCTCTGAAGGGTTGGTTTGGGCCTTTCATTTATACGAAAAGCTCGGCCTTCGGGCTCGCTTGCCTCACCCCTCAACTTTGGGACTTAAGGCTCATGTTTCGCTTGCAAGACACCTGTGGATAGTAAGTATTCATGGAGTCTCGCCCTCGGGCCTTCGATGCTCTGGCTCGCATATATAGCGCTATCTATAAGGGTACGTTGGGCCTTTCATTTCTACGAAAAGCTCAGCCTTCGGCCTCGCTTGCCTCCCCGTTTACCTTCAGGACTTTGGCTCTCAGGGGTAGTTTGACAAGACACCCGGAGATATAGAGTATCTTTGGGATCTCGCCCTCGCTCGGTCCATTTGTTTCAATTATGAAATCTTATATTTAAATTCCGGTTTTGGTAATTTTTCTTCTACTATAAGTACTTAGGTACTTCGTTTGCAAATAAAGATTAAGTAAATCAATATAACTAAATATTATTGACGACAAAGTTTATGAGGATTTGAACTGTTACACGCATAATTTATAGAAATGAAATCGTAATAATCTAATTTATCAGTGTAGTAGGTATCGTATATGGTGAAACATAAGAATATGATGTAAACATAAGAATGTGAAACATAAGAGTATGGTGAAACATAAGTAAGATGTCATCCATAATTTATACGCGTACGAAGTCGCGGGCAGAAGCTAGTTAAGAAATAAAGACATTCGAAGATAAAGATGTTTTGCTGCTAGATCATTTTAAATTGTTATGTTCTAAGATCCAGACGTTTTGCCAAAGAGGCATTTAGCATTCATGTCTATGTAGTTACAAAGACATAACACAATTCAGACATTTCAGCTATATTGTCCTTTAGCGATAAGGTAAATTTGATAGTGACCCCCGTGGACGGTAGAGTTGCTTTTTCACGGCACGGTGCTTCTTGCCCGCGGCGAGCGCGCAAACGAGGGTAAGCTATAATAAAAACCCCAAAAGCCCCTTTTAAGTCCGCACTCTGTGACAGACGGGCAACTATGGAACCCTACCCTGCGCGTGGCCCGATACGCACTTGGCCGGTTTTTTTTGCACTTATATTGCAAACGCTGGCTGAAACCTACGAGATAGATCAAAATAATGTACTACAGTATTGTACACCTTAAAAAGGTCAAAAGGTCTACAAAAAATCCGCGATGGTATATGTCTATCTCTTAGGGATAACCCACAATAACCATTTGATTTGTCAGTTGGTACATCTTTTGTATGGGTGGGGATTTTTTTTATATATTTTTATTGCTCGGTAATATCATCCATTTTTATACATTTCTAGTTTAGGTTCAGGAAGTTCCAGGTTGTCAACGAGCGTTTTGGTTAAATTTAAATAGGTGTAGGTTTTTACGAACAAAAGTTGCAGTTTCTAATATATATAGTGAAGGGAAAATTTCATGTTCTTAAAATGTGGTCTGCAGCTATGAGGTTGGTGTATGTTTGCAAGGATTCGTACACATTTCTTTTGCATGACAAATGCGTGGTGGATGTCAATACTATGGCCCCACAGCGGGAGCCCGTAGCGCAGCCATGCGACCGCCCGTGAGTGGTATTTTTCAACGTGTGATTTCCAGTTTAAGTTAAAGCCTAATAGAGTACAGTCCGAATTGCTAAACTTAAGTGGCAGTGGGCGGGGCACATTGCACGTAGAACCGATGGCCGTTGGGGCGGAAAGGTTCTCGAGTGGCGACCACGTACCGGAAGGCGCGGCGCGTGGGTAGGCCCCCCACAAGGTGGACTGATGATCTGGTAAAGGTCGCGGGAGTCCGCTGGATGCGGGTGGCGCAGGACCGGTCGATTTGGAACTCTCTGGGGGAGGCCTATGTCCAGCAGTGGACGTCTTTCGGCTGATATGATGATGATGATGAGTACAGTCGGTTACTTCTTGTATATTCAAATTTTGTGTTCTGGTATTTAGGTTAAGAGGTTTGCTCTTGTCTGGGTCTGAATTGTGTAAGTTTGGTTTTATCGTAATTTATAATGAGGTTATGGTCTTGTAACCAGTGCGTTATTGACTTAAATGTTTCCTCTATATGTAAGTATGTGTGTTACTAAGATCGTCTTTGGGGCATTGGAATAAGAGTGATATGTTGTCGGCAAACATTACAATTTTGTGGGTTTTGATTTTCGGAAGGTCATTTAAGTAGATGAGAAACAGTACGCGCCTAAAACACTGCCTTGTGGAATAGAGCTCTCAATATGCTGTATGCTAGATTTAATATAATTTAATTTTCCGGTTTGATTATTAACGTGTTCGATCGAGTAGGAGACATTATGGCAAGCTTCGTGATATCACCTTCATGAAACAAAATTGGCGATGTCACGAGCGGTGAAAAAAAAAAACCGGACAAGTGCGAGTGGAACTCGTCCACCGAGGGTTCCGTACAAAATTACAAATGTATAGTTTTCAGATTGTTCCCTGTATTTGTAGTATAAAACAATATTACCAAATTTCATAGTTCCAGATCAACGAAAAGTACCCTATATATTTTGATTCCCTCGAGAATTTCAAAATATACGTTTTTTGCGACATAAACGGTCGTATCTTTTTTTTTACGTTAACTTAGAAGTTTGATTTTTTTTGACAGCTTCAAGGAACTGTAGACTTTCAAGTATATTATGGTTTTAATTTGAACTTGATACCTCCACGCGTTGCCGAGATAAAGGGTCTTGACAGACAGACGGACAGACAGACAGACTGACAGACGGACAACAAAGTGATCCTATAAGGGTTTCGTTTGTCCTTTTAAAGTACGGAACCCTAAAAACAATATCGGATTGCGCCCCTGTTGTCACAAAAGGATACGAACCGAATTAATGTGCTGCGTTCCACTTTAGCATAGTTGTGCATTAAGCATAGTAAGCATAGTTGTCCCCGGGTTACAAATCACCGAAACATTCCTCATAGCGGTAGTTACACGCCTTGCTTGGATCAAAAATGGCATATTACATTGTGATTTATAAGGTTACATACGATTTTTGGATGTTCGTGGCAGAGTCGCGTGATTGTGTGAATTGTGTCGACCACTAACAATCGTCGGCACTCTTCATTTTGACACCTAGTTAAATGCCATGACACTAATGAAAACTATAATTATAAGTACCTATGTAATAATATATTTGGCCTGCTGACCCTGTTGCAAGGGTCAGAGACAACTTATTGGTAAATGAAGGTTGCAATATTCATCAAATAAAATTAAAAAAATTGCACGTGAGACCATGGTAGTCAAAAGATTAACATACCTATCTGAAATGACTTTAATCTCCGATGATAACATTTTACTTACTGGCGTTAAATAAGTAGGGAGAAGTTGGCTATCGTTTATTAAAGTTAGCTATTAGGTGGCTCGATCGAATGTTTATCCATGTTTGGAGAAAATATTTAATTCCGTGGTCGTTCGTGCGCGGGGTAATTAGCCGCAGATACATTTTTCATGGCTCAGCCCTTTCAATTATTCAGCCAACGAGCTGCGCCTACATTAGCGGCGCACCGGCCACACCGACCGAACATGTTTGGGCAGAAGAGCTGATAGTTGGCATCATATTGTAGACCGATTTATAAAGGATCGGATTACATTAGAGACTTCTAGCTTCCCTGTCTCTCCAGCTCCGGTGTTGGCAAACATGGCCGGAACATTACTTCCATTAGTAAATGGATACAACTTGTACCCACCGTACATACATTCATATCTGATGATAATTTTACAAAATCAAGAGTACGAGTACCTATGGTTATTATTAAATGTTTATTTTTTACCCATTTACTATCGGTGAAATGCCAAGGCGACAGGTGAAACTTGGTGTCCCACAAGGATCTGTTTTAGTTCCCACGTTGTGGAACGTTGGTTTCGACCGGCTTCTGCGGGGCCCAGTGCTTCCGGGTATGAATCTGCTCGCTTACGCTGACGACACCCTTATCACTCGTCGCGGCGGTTGCTATGAGGAGGCTGCCAGAAGGGCCACGGTTGGGACATCACATGTGATTGACCGAATTCACCACCGAAGCCCTCCTGCTCCATGGTCCAAGGAGAGGTCACCCCCGCAATGCTGAAATTAGCGTAAACGGGGAGATCGTGGCGGTAAAGGACAACATGAGCTATTTGGGTCTTATTTTAGATGGACGGTGGCGATTTGGAGCACACTTTAACAATCTTGCTCCGAAGTTAATATCCACAGCCGCCGCCGTCAGTCGATTGCTCCCTAACATCGGTGAGCCTAATGCAACATGCAGGCTCCTGTACTGTACAGGGTCATCAGAGCATGGCCTTGTACGGGGCCCCAATATAGATGCATGCCCTATCGGCGACATCAAATAAGACCCCACTACGTAGAACTCAGAGGGCTATCTCGCTAAAGACACAAGAGGATATCGCATGGTTTCCTTTACAGCGGCGACGATTCTGGCTGCAGACCCTCCTTGGGACCTTCAAGCGCAAGTGCTGGCTAAGGTTCATCAGTACAGGGCGAGGAAAAGATTGGCCCAGTACGAATCGCTCTGCCAGTGGAAAGAGGAGTTGGGGTCTGCTGAATACGGCTTGGCGACGTGGGGGCAATTGGGTTGGCAGGCGGCAAGGAACGATAACGTTCCACATGGTGCAGATACTTACTAACCATGGCTGGTTTGGTATGTATCTGCACCGTATAATGAGGGAATCATTCCCTTGTTGCCATGAGAGTGATGCACCCGTGGACACTGCTTGTCACACGCTAGAGGAGTGTACAGCGGGCTATCTTACAGGCAGTAACAGGGCCAGACCTCTCTTGTTGTCGAGCGTTGTTAACGCCATGCTTAGCAGCTAGAAGGCATGGAAGGCGATGGCCTCTTTCAGCGATTAGGTGGCACAGAAAGAGGCCGCGGAGCGGGTACGTGAGAATGATCCTCTCGTGAATCCGCACCGCTGGCGAGGAACTGGAGGCAAAGCCAGACGCTACGCGCATTTGCTACCTCCACCTTAATGGGACCGTGGGGGGTCGGGGGACACCCCACAAAGAACGATCCCACAGGGCTGGATGCACCCGTTCAACTGGCGAATAATGTCTGCGGCCTATTACCCTGCGGGCCGCCCGCCGGGACGCACGCGGTCGAATGCTGAACGTGATCCCGCGGCGTTACTCTACAAGGTAGAGCCGGTACTCGTTGGGGTTTTAGACGGTAGTCTAAGGTTTTTATCGCGGTTAGCCCGTCATACCAGTCCTGTGGGACAATCACGTATCATTTCTTACGCGCGTTACCTGACGCGTGTACAATGCGTTACGTGATTGACCCCCTGGTCCTCCGACTGGGCGGGATGCGTATACGCATTTCCTCAACGTTAAAAAAGTTCTTTGTTCGGCTTGATCTACTGATGTAATCAAGGTCAGTTGAGCGGTCGGTACAAACTCTATTTTAGGGGTTGAAAAAATATCATTAGTACAAAACTCGCGTCGTCACTGCGATGCTATCTACACACAGCCGCTACAAAGGCCACGAATGTTAAACACGACTTCAAAGATAATTTACATTCCTACTAAATCGGGCACAAAAACATAGACTGGTAAAACCACAACACTTCCTTTTGGCTTTGCCGTAGTCGTGGTCCACCTAAGGCCTATAAACTTCTGTGTATGGTTTGTCTGTAACGCTGTCTGTACTTAAAAATAATGTTCCGATCATACAAGTCGAAAGCAGCAGACATCGTACATTCTTTGGAAGGTCCATAGATCCAGCTACAACATTAACCTTTTCAACGTCAAGGACGGATAAATCCGCACCACTGGTTCAACGCCAATTACGGATTAATCCCTCAAGAAGTAGAGTGCTATAACAAGCTATATGCATTGACATAAGGTTTAACTCCGCACTAAATGACATGTTGACGAGGCATGTCGTTGACAACTTTTCTCTTTGACAGTGTTGAAAAGGTTAAACTTTCGTATGCTTAGTAGCAGATCTGCACTGATCAGGGCTATCGAAAATTGAATCTGTGTCGGAAACAAAAAAATCAAATTCCTTTAGCGATGGCAGTGTCCCAGCATACAAGAAGTTAAAAGTCCCTGAAACTAGTATATGTCCAGAGAAAAAACGTAAGGCGGAGGGCTTTAGATGACTCGAGTTTGCAATATTCTTACGCCCGTGTTATACACAATGTTTTTCATCACATTTGCGAGGAAATCAATAACTACAAAAGACAGAAAAATCTAAGTTTCATACAGCCGGACCAATCAAAAATTGACAACTTCACTTCCAGATCAGTGCTAGTGGAGCGCGAAACTTCAATATTTCAACCAATCACAGAGCAATATTCTTGCAGGCTTGGCCAACTAGTTTTTTTTTTCAACCAATCACAGAGCAACCAGATTTGCTTAAGCCAATCAGACGGTTCTATATTTTAAAACTAAACTAAACAGCCCGTGGGAGGTAAAACGGCTATAACTGCTCTATACGCTCGCAAGTAATAACGCCATTGACGAGCAAGTGTGATGAAAATGTATAAGTACGAGTTATTTCATAAGTTAACTTTTTAAAAAATTTGAAATATAAAACTACATTTTAAAATTATTTATTTATATTTGTATCTTTATATGTCAGTCTAATTATATAAAATAATAAAAAATAAAATGTTTGGTGGACCTCTTCGCGAGTAAGTCAGTCAAATTATTAAAGTTTAATATGTAATTAAGAAATAATAAGTATTATTAATTTAATTTTATCAAAATAATAACATTGAATTATTAGCTTAACACCATAAGTTTCTGAAGGCAGGATAATTACCTCTTATAGAATAAAGTTGGATCTCGCGATAGAGCGTCGCATTCGCAATTCAAAAATAAAAAACCGGTCAAGTGCGAATCTGACTCGCGCACCGAGGGTTCCGTACGACCAAGGAACTCGGTATTTACAGTAAGGGAAATGTATGCACGTACCATCGTAGAACCCTGTCGCAATTGACAGGCCGCCTTCAATCAAACTCGAGTTCTACGGTACTTATTGCGATAGAGTTCTACGGTAGTACGTTAATACATTTCCTTTACTGTATGTTGGTTTTTCAGCGATAATTCTTTATCAAGTGAATTAATTTCGATAATTCTTTTTTTATTTGCTAGAAGGTACTTTCAGAACACTTTCATATGAATTTGAAGGAAAAACATTAAACACAGAAGTATTAAATTACAAACAAAATTAACATATGATTTTTGATGAATTAAAAAAAAATACACTAGATAGAGGTCTCGTTATACTTTTCCGGTAATATTCACGTTAATATTAATCATATATATTATTTTCAAATTTTTCGCTTGGGTAACTTTGGAGATAAGGGGGGGGGAATGGTATTTTTTTCAACATTTTTCTTTATAAATCAAAATTTTACCATGGTAGAAAAAAAAAGAAAAACTGTTTTAGAATGTACAATTAAAGCCCTTTCATATGATACCCCACTTGGCCTACTAACTAGACTTTGAATTTTTGCCCCCCTTCTTATCCGCCCTTTTTTATACAAATTAAAAGTATATATTAAAATTTTTCATTTTCCATACACGAAGATTAACTTTGTATACAACTATTCCAAATTTCAAATCGATAGCATTAGTAGTTCCTGAGATATTTGACTTTGTGACAGACAGACAGACGGACGGAGTCGCACCATAAGGGTTCCGTTTTTACCTTTTTGGTCCGGAACCCTAACACTCGCTAGCGATATCATGGACTCTTGAGCGCAGGTTTTGAGCGAGAAAGCAAGCCTTTCCGAGCTGGTGAGGTGAAAAATAATTTTAAAGGCATATTTATTAGATAAAATAGGCAGCTGGACGTTTGAATAATACCAATATTCTGCATTATGCGAATATGGTTTCCAGAATAATTAAATTGCTTGCTTTTTGTCAATTTATAAGTCTGCTCCTTTAGTGAAACGAACGCGGTTCAAATTTTCTTTTGAATTTGAAACTTGAATAACAATAGTTCCCTTAGATTATATTTTTTCACCGTCCCTATTTCCTTCGATAATCCAAAGTCCTACCTCGTAGATGGCACACGATAAATTATGAGCAGGTTCGTCAACGTCAGCCAATTTCCGGAGCCAGAAGCCGCCCTGATCTGTTAACTTCCGGTCCCTGCTCTACCCTGGTTTCCCATGTTTTGCCGTCAACTTATTGTATGTTTGTTTGACTTATTGTATGTTGTATCTATACAAACCTATGTTTATTATTGGATTGTTCCTACTTGTAGGTACAACTATATTTTTACTAATATCCCTGAGACTGGAAATATTATACCATAATACTTATAAGTAATATACACCTATTCTTTCAATTTCAGCGTTTGATGATTGTTTAATTCTACAACAAAGGTGATCAAACAGTAGAGGTAAGTCTAAGGTTGAGTAGAGTCTGGCCAGCGAGTCGTGACAAAAGCACTTTTTTCAAAAAAAAAATCATCTCTCATACTGTGAAAGTAGGTCATTGTTTATCTGAATAGCGGGTTGAAAGTGAGGCATGTCGCCCCTAGGGGTGAAAAGTAATAAAAAAAAACAATGACCAATTGCAGAAACCTAAACAGCAACACTTCGTTAAACTGAATTGTTTTTTTGATGTTTATTGTTATTTATTACGGTAACGTTACCTAAAAAGTTGTAATTTAAGTCAATGAAAGTTATTAAAGCTATTTAGAAAAGTAATAATAGTACATTACTGCAGACGCCGGGACAGAAGGGCTTGCCGGGTGAGTAGGTATAGACGGCCGACCGTAGGGAGGCCGGATAGTGATACGAAGCCGGCAAGCCCTTTTCACGGTAAGGCATGTATTGTGCTTTTCTCAAACAGATGCAATGAAATAAAACAATACACCACTCAAAATAGTACATAAATTTTCCCTCCAATCCTCCATACTTATTGTTTTTTTTTACGAAAGGCGTCCGTATTTCGCGTGTGTAGAGTTCGAATTAGGGCCATTATACATAACCTTCTGTAATGAATAAAATAAAGAGGATTTTAAATATTGTCTGTGGTGACTTACAGATAATATTTTAAATTTATTTATCAAGACATTGAATCATACAGGTTTGTATTCTTAATAAAGGTTCGTGTGTAATAGGCATTAACGCGGATATTTTTGGTCCGATAACCATTCTGCCACTAGAAAAAATAAAAAATAATAATCCAGCTGTTTAGCCTGTTGATGAACACAGACGCCATGTTAAGATTAAAATTTAAAAAAAATTACTTCCCGGCCTAGGCCTTCAATTTTGTATGAAATTGCTTACCAGTTCTCTCGAGTAGTTCCGCCCGAAACGTGATACTTTGAAACCTGTTATAACGCACGTAAGGACGACATTTCATTGCATGTTTGAGAAAATACATTTTTAATAAAGTTGCTCAAAAAGTGCTACTTTACGTAGCTGTTTAGCGTGCGGAAAGTTGGTTTTCGCGAACCAGTGCTTTTCACTTTTCCTTGTACAAATTGTTGTACAGTCGCCCACACTCCTAAGTGACCATTCGTGAACCTTATATCAGTGACATAAGGTTCACGAATGGTCACTTAGGAGTGTGGGCGACTGTACCATTAATTATTATGTCAATAAAAAATAAAAATAGTAGAACTGTATTAAAAAAAAAAATCTTTATTATTTTTAGTCTGTATTACAATGATGTTACAGAATTAATACTCGTAATATAAAAGTTTCGAATTCCTTGGTTGTTGTTTTTCTTATTTTTTCGCAACTGTATTAAAAAACCTCGTTTCTATACACGTGCGGAAATGTCATTCTTCACTCGTCCCGGTACTCGTGACGTAATGACATACTTTCTGCACTAGCATCGAAATGTACTATTTTAGTAATATTTTTTTTGATGTTGTATTTCCTGTGTGTTGGTTTTATTTCGAAATGAAACGTAGAGTGTTTAACTCAGATGAAAGCCACCCATTTCAGTCTCGAACTATTGGCGTTCTCACTTCGTTCGAGCGCCAAAATATCTCGGCTGAAATGGGTGGCTTTCAACCCTTGGTTAACAATCTACTATTTATCCCAACATTTTACCTGTCAGTATATGTAAGTACCTATTACAGCGCCATACATTGCCACCTTTTTTTGTGACGCTACTCACTGGTCAGACTCTATCCATGAGGGATGTGCTAAGCTGTGTTTAGCATGTACTTGTTGTCAATTGAATGGATTACACCGATTAGCACATCTCTATTAGATGCTCACCCTAAAACTCACAACCGGATGTCGCCCATCAAAGCTAATCCATGTACATAATACAAATAGCAAATATGGCACCCGTGTCCAAACAATGCATCGAACGGTGCAAATGATCGATCGGTCTCATTACACGGCACGCGGCACGCAGCGCCGCGCCGGCCGGCAATTATGAGTGCCCAGGAGCCGCACACAACTCAGTCTTTCCTTGGTACAGTCAAGGGTGAACGAATACTTAAATAAATAAGGACATAAATATCTGTACACACCTTTATGACATTGGCAATAGAGCCCTGTACAGATATTTAATGTAGGTATTTGTTCAACCTTGACTGTACTTGAATTCACAAAAAAACTCAAACTCTTATAGGTATGAGTTTGAGTCGTTTAAAACGACTCGTTTTTGTTTCGAATGCGCTTATTACTTACATCTCATTGAATTTAGCATCGTAAGTAATTGGGGAGGGGAGTTGAAGCATCTCGCTCCAACATGTCTCTCTCAGGGCGGAGTAATAACTGCTTAAATTCAATGAACAGGGACGCGATTTCATTTGTGTCAATTGACTGAAAGGATATTCGCTTTTGTTTCATGTCTCAGTTATTGTAATTCTGAAAGAAGGAGACGTGAAAATGGCTGGGCATGAAATATAGGGGAGGTCACAATTTGTCATCTCAAATTGTGCCCCAGCTGAAGACTAACGGTAGTATTCATAAACATTCGTCAAACCTATTTTAGCTAAAATGCCGCTAAAATTTGTTTGCCTTTATCTGTCATGTGTGTTCGTGGGTAAGACCGCGAATTTTGACCAATGTGATAGAATTAACATTAAAAAAAAAACGTGACGTTACTATAAAACGTAAACCGTTTATAAAGCTTAGATCATACTTGCAAACATTCTTATCAGATAACGTAGCTAAGAAAAAATACATGTTATAAAATTAAATGAAGTTTTTATTAACTAAAAATAAAAATAAAAGATTTTCACGTAAAACGTTGAAATAGCTAGAGAAGTGATGTTATAATGTAGTTGAAATTCAAAGAAAATCTATTTGCAAACAGTTTTGTTGCAGTAGGTAAGTGAATCTCTCTGTTTGCCTCCCACTTATACGCTTTGCTTGTGAGCAGGAGGAGAACATAGAACTCGCCTCAATTCTCTTGTGCCAAACCCTGAACCTACTGTAAAGGAATTTACGTCATACCTGGCCATAAAGTAGCAATTACCGCACACTACGCGTGCGGAAAATCCCACTTCCTGGCCAGGGAGAGACGTAAAACTGTGTACTCATCATAGGAGGTAATAAAGAAAGCCTCATATCGCATATTTATCGCCCTTGTCTTCGGCTAGGACGTCAAATAACTGCGATCTGAGACGTTCTTTGTTTCACCGCCCTAGGTAAGTAATATAACATTATGCCATAACTTAGCGGGAAAAATATCTGACACGTCCTGATGGCCCTAGAAATAGTCGTGTCAGATATTTATGCGCGCTTGTTACGATAGAGCAGATATTAATACCGGTGACTGTACTTACGTACCCACATTTTCAAATTTATTTATCTTAATGTACCTACTATGTGCCTAATTAACACATTAACGGTAACTTATCGTTACGCCCTGCAATATATGACGCACGTAATTGAGTAATATAGCAAGTAAGCAATAACTATCTATAAGTACTATCAGCTAATGTATACAATACAATACAATACAAATACTCTTTATTGCACACCTCACACAAACAAAGCAGCCTACCTTGTACCTATACCTTGTTCTTTATACTTAATCTTCCGAGAATATACCTAACATCTTCAGTGAAGCTATTATTACTTAGAAACTACAATTCATCCCTCTACTATCTCGACATATCTCATTAAATTACCCACCTAACTTAATGTGTTTTGTCATAGGAAATTTATTAAAAAACTCAGGTTTTCATTTTTCTATGTGCACTTTTTTTTTTAATGTAACGTAATCGTAACGAAAGTGTAACGTATTTTTGAAAAAAAAGTTGGTTTTCATGGTGTAGACATTACTTAATTACGTGAAAAACATTACTCTATCATATGAAAAAACAAACGATCAAAAATAATTACTACATGTTTACCCTAAAAACCACACAAGCAATTTTGATAGTGCCGAAACTTTGTCTCACCTTTGACTGGCATTTATATAAAAGAAGTGATAACCAGACTGCCTTCCAGATTGGTCAATATTCGCGTCCTTACCCTCGTAAGAAAGAGACAAAATACATTTTATTTCACACAGGTATTTTAAGTTTTATGAATAAGGGGGTTAGTTTTTGTTAGTATTGATGTTGGTATGATGATGAGCCAGTATTGATGATGATATGAGTCGAAACAATTAGGACGCATGTAGCGACATTACTTATTAACAGTGAGAAATGCACCGAGCATAAATGCACGCTGACAGGTGAAGCAATTAGAGAGACAGAAATACTTCCTTCATCATCGAAGCGAAACAAATACGAGTATAAACTGCATTTAAATTATAAATCAGTCAACATACCTATATGACAGTAAGCATGAGTCGTGATTCAGTAACGAAGTTAACTTATTCGTGTTATAATCGTCAGTGAGCGGATTGCAAAAAAAAATTACATAGTTAAGAGCTTTAATCTAATCTATGATTTAATTTTTTACAGTTTCATAACGGCAATTGCCCATATATTTTTTATGGGTAATTGCCGTCACGAAACTGTAAAAAGTTAAATCGTAAATTAGATTAATGCTCTTAACTATGTACAATTTTTTTGCAATCCACTCTAGTACCCAGATTAGCAGGAAAATATCTGGGCTAGGAGGAGACTTATGTTCCAATGCGATTCAAATGTGTATGGTAAGTACCATCAATGTAAAATTGTAGACGCCAATGCATTATAGTTGCACAACGTTTTCATGCGCTGAACGAGAGCAATTTACAAATATATTGGTTGGGTGGGACGTGTCCGAGTGATTTATGTTAGGGGGTGTCTCAAGATGCAGGCTGCGCAGTACATATGTAGACACTGCAGGCGCTGCGGGGCCGCTCGATATGCGACTGAACCGCTAAGTACGTGTTCTTAATGTACTCGTCAGTGTTATAACTGCCTGAGTGTAAGCATTGGTCCGATATAGTATTTTATACAATCGTTACACACAATGAAAAGAAATGAATGCTTAAATTCGAGTAATGCCGAGTGGCCTAAGTAAGGTAAGAGAATTTAAGAGTGTGACTATTGTATACAATACTTTTTATACGAGTCAACAGAAATAATTAAACAAACTTGGTATCTAATGAATATCTAAGCCCTGCTGAAACGAAGTGCAAATCAGAGGTCAGGAGGTTCAACGTCGTTGATGTCTTTTGTATTTTAGCCAACGAGATGTACCATTGGTCAAATTTATTATACTTCAGTAAAGGCGTCACGTGATTGGTCGAATTTATTTGAGTTGTCTAAACAGTTATGAAATATTATTTTCAGTTGAGTTGGGAGCTCCATAGAAAGATAGTATGTGATTATACTTTAGTGTACGAAGTCTTAATTCAAACTACGAGTATAAAAATGTATAAATGTAGAGTAATTAAAACCTTTATAAATACCTACTTACCTACCCTTGATCTTTCCGTGCTTTGAAAACATAGCCAATCATTCAATTCTCCTCGATACGCGGTTCTTTTTTGGCCTCGAGTCGGTTCATATCCTCCACATCCTAATCGCATTTCAATTGTTTCACGAGCTGGTCCTGAAACGTTAGCTCGGCGCGCTATAAACGAAATTATTTGTCTAAATAAGAATGTGTAAACGTTTCATCTCTTTATTCTAATTATAAACCTGTGTAACAGTTGCAAAACGACTATAATATTAATAGCGCCGATGAGGCGAGCGTACGAAATGCGCGAGCGGGTAATAAGCGCATTAACGCAGTTGAAATTGTCCTATTTTTTAATTGAATTACTACTTTAATAACTATATGCATATCAACAATTTCCATAAAAACAACTGTTCAATGATGGATAATTGGTTATTGCATTATCATTATTTATATCGTGTGTGAAGGGGATGCAAGTGGGTGAAAATGAAGCTTTGTAAGTCAATTTTTTGTACTTCGTCTGTAAGTCAATTTCATACACTTACTAATGTGTTGACGACGGCCTCTTTACCGTTTGCTGACTCTTGTCATTTTTATAGTTTTTCTATCTGTCATGTAATTTTCTGTTGTCAAAGAAATCTAATAAAAATCTGCACGTTATTTTTCAAGCTACGAGTTTTTCTAATAGTAAAGGTGTACAGCGTTTACAAAGTGGTCCTTCGAGCCGTTTCTAGTGTTTATTTGAGCCGCACATGTATACACCGCGAAATGTTTCGCACTCCGAGTAAAATAAAAACCCGTAGTGTTACTCGCATTGAACGCGAGGCAGAAGTAAAAATGTCGACGCCTGAGAAGGCACCCGGCTCTTCACCAGCATCGCTGACACGACATGCTGCAGACACGACGTTCGTGGCCGGCAGCAGCCATATGGAACTTAAGCCGCCGTCGTTGAGGGACGACGGTGTGCCGCACCCGCTGTCACCGCACAATAAGGTACCGTCTGCATCAACATCCATGTCGACTAGAAAAAAGAAGCTGGAACTAGAGGCCGAAAAACAAATGGCACTAATGGAATTAGAAGAGTTGAAAAAACAGAAATTATTGATCGACATACAACTGAAGGCTGATTTAGCCGACCTCGAAGAGGAGAAATACAGTTCACACATTAGTAATGCTAGCACACGTCACGACATTGAACAATGGATGGAACACAGTGAGCACGAATTTGACAAAGTGCAGCCCGCCCCCGAGGATGATTTGAATATCGGCGAGTTGCACCAGTCGGCGGCACCCGTCGTCGGCTCCTCCGATGGGACTATTCAGATGCTCGCTGCGGCAATTAAAAACTTGACTGTTGCCTCCATCCGCAGTAAGTGTGATGCTAATGTATTGAGTCGTATGTGTACGCCAAGAGATCTACCAGAATACTCCGGCGATCCCCTAGAGTGGCTTCAATTTAAGCAGGCGTACGAAGAATCGACCGACGTGTGCAAATTTAGCCCTAAAGAAAATCTGTGGAGATTACGCAAGTGCCTGCGCGGACAGGCTAAAGAAACCGTCTCAGCCTTGCTCATGAGTGCCGCCTCACCTGACCGCATTATGGCCACATTGGAACTACGTCACGGTGACCCAGAGTATAATAGTAAGCAGGCTTATACAGGATGTGAAGAAACTTGCACCAATATCTAACGAGTACCAGAGAGATATTATCAACTTCTCTGTCAAAGTACAAAACTTCGTGGAATCTGTGAAGGCCGTAGGACGCGAGGAGTACGTACAAGGATTAAGTATTGTTCCTTTACTCATATCGAAGCTGCCGACAGTACTCGTTTCTAAGTGGTCGGACTATAGCTATCCGCTCATCAAAGCTGGAACAAAGTCTCGTCTGAGCATTATGTCGGACTTTCTCAATGCGGAAGCAGTAAAGATAGCCACCACCGCTAACGTTCATCTGCAAAGTTATCGCCCAGATCAGAGTAAACATAAGCAATACGATGGCTTCTCTCGCCCGCAACCTGTGTTATTGCAAACTGAGCAACGCAGCGATAATGACAAGCGTGATAAGTGCCTCTTTTGCCGTACACAACAAAGTCACGACCTACCAAATTGTAAGAAGTTCAAACGCGCTTTGCGCAAAGACAGATGGCGCTACGTTAAAAGGCACGGACTTTGCTTCAAATGTCTGTTGCATCGCCATGATCGTGAGACATGTACTGCGCCTGCATGCGACAAAGACGGATGCGGCGGCGCGCACCACAATCTGCTGCACTACGAGGTTAACGGCAGCGCTCGCCGGCCGGACGACGTGACCGCCAGCGCCCTACTGCTGCCAGAGCCTGCGCCTTCGCCAGCAGCGGAGCCTGCACCATCGAGTTCTTCAGCGCAGACACCGAGCGTGACGGGAGCAACGTGTTTCATAGATAACGACAAACGCGTACTACTGAAAGTGGTTGCTATCAAGATTCACGGCCCAAATGGCGAGTTTGATACGACTGCAATCTTGGACGACGGCTCGTCAGTGTCACTCCTGAGCGCCGGACTAGCGGCGCGCGCCGGCCTGCAGGGCCGCAGCGAGACCATGCGCGTGAGCGGCGCGTGGAACAATAACGTACTTGTGTGTGAATCAACTGTTATGACTCTAAATATTTCTAGCGTTGCTGACAGTACTATGCACTCCCTGACTGTACGCAGTGTAAAACAATTAGATTTGCCTGAACAAAATGTAGTACTTGTAGACTGCGATAGGTATGAGCATTTAAAAGCGCTTAAATCAGTACTGCATACTAACTCATATTGTAAACCTGAGTTGCTTATAAGTCAGGACAATTATAATTTGTTGTTGCCTTTAGAAATATGTGTAGGTCGATACAATGAGCCGTCGGCTACACGAACCCCCTTAGGTTGGTGTGTACACGGGGCGGTACAGGTGGCGCGCACGTCACGGGGCGCGCGCTCGGCGCACGCCACGCTCAACCTTTGCGTGGTGCCCGAGGAGGATGCCGTCGCGCACGAGCTGCGAGAGCTACATGAAGAGGTGCGCCGGTCGTTCGCAATCGACGCTTTGGGTGTTTCAAGTAAGCCTAGGGAGAACGCTAATGATATTAAGGCAGAAGAGATGCTAGAAAAGTCTGCCGTACTTGACAACGGCAGATGGACTGTGGGTCTGCCTTGGAAAGATCCACACTGCAGCTTGCCCGATAGTTTTCCTAGCGCCTTCAAGAGGCTACAGGGTGTAGAGAAAAAGATGCTAGCCGATAAAGCTTACGCACACAGGTACGAGGAACGTGTCCACCATTTGTTTGAGAACGACTTTGCTCGGGAAATGGCCGACACGTCACTCACACCGAATACTTGGTACTTACCTCATTTTGGAGTTGACAATCCGAATAAGAAGAAGCTTCGTTTGGTTTATGACGCAGCTGCCAGAAGTCAAGGCAAATCCTTAAACGATTTTCTTCTCACAGGCCCGGATTTACTCGCTTCCTTGTTCGGCATTATGGTTCGTTTTCGAGAGGACAGGATAGCAGTAACCGGCGACATTAAGGATATGTTTTTGAGAATTAAAATTAATTATGTAGATCAGAATGCCCTCAGATTCCTGTGGAGAGGCAGCGACCCCACAGGCCCAGTGAAAACGTACGCGATGACGTCACTGATTTTTGGTGCTAACTGCTCACCCTTTATAGCGCAGTACATCAAGAACAAGAATGCAAGCAGGTTTGAGTCGACGCTTCCAGCTGCTGTCGCCGCTATACATCACCAGCACTATATGGACGACTATATCGATAGTCTGCCGGACGAGCCTACCGCCATCACTATGGTCAAAAATATTCGAGATATTCACAGCGCGGGAGGTTTCGAGATCCGCAACTGGACGTGTAATAGCGCTACTGTGCTCGAGACTATACCTACAGATATTTTAGGTACTACAGCTGTGACGTTTGGACTTGACGAACATGACGAAGGTGAGCGCACGCTAGGACTAATTTGGTACCCCGCTAAAGATGAACTAGGGTTCGATGTGTCATTTAAGCGCATCCCTGATAGTGTGATTAAAGGCGAACAAAGACCCACGAAACGAATTATGTTACGTGTCATAATGTCTATTTTCGACGTGTTTGGGTTTTTGACACCTTTCACTACACAAGGCAAAATCATGCTTCAGGACACTTGGCGCCTACTTATTGATTGGGATGATATTATTCCAGACGAATTGTATAAAAAATGGTGTAGTTGGCTAGAACTTTTGAAAGTCATTGGAGAAATTCGCCTCCCGAGATGGTACCAATCTTGCGCTGCCAGATGTAAAGTGTTGGAAGATAAACTAACCGCAAGTGTCGGAAGCCCTTCCACTAGTGTTGTGACCAAGCAAAGCTACGGCGATTTGGAATTGCATTTATTTAGCGACGCTTCGCTCAAAGCAATGAACGCGGTCGCATACTGGCGCTGGAAGAGCAACGGTCAGATATTTGTCGCATTTGTTGCCAGCAAGTCCCGAGTATCGTCGGTGAAACCTCAAACCGTGCCACGTTTGGAACTTCAGGCTGCACTCCTAGCAGCACGGCTCGCGGATACGATAGCAAAAGCGCATCGTTTACACGTCACTCGGCGATACTTTTGGTGCGATTCCAGCACAGTACTACACTGGATATACAACAACACGCGGCAGTACAAGACTTTCGAGGCTAACAGGTTAGGTGAAATAGATGACCTCACAAAAGCCTCTGAGTGGAGATATGTGCCCACTGGACTAAACGTCGCAGACATTGCTACTAGAGAAACGTTCAATTATCACTCATTTCTCAATGAATGGTTCAAAGGGCCTACGTTTTTATACGAACAAGAGAGCAACTGGCCAGTGAACGTCATAGAACCTGAGAATAGCGACAGTTTTGAAGCCTGCGTAGCCGTTGTACAAAGTTCACCTGCTCGCTTACCCGTTCCCGACCCTGAGCGCTTCTCTTCGTGGCTACGGTTTGTTCGATCTGCTGCCTCTGTTCTGAAGTTCATAAACAAGTGTAGAGGTCTTACTCCACTCAACGACTACGCTCTGATGGAGCAAGCAAAGAGATTGGTTCTGCGGCAAGCTCAAGAGGATTCATTTGTCAGCGATTTGCAAACAATAAAGATGGGCAAAGACTTGCCACGCGATAGCAGATTGTGCAATCTCTCCCCTTACTTGGACAAGAATGGTGTTCTTCGCGTGAGTGGCCGCATAGATGCTGTTAGCGACGTAGCCCAGGAAGCGAAAAGACCCATAATCCTTGACGGACGACATCCTACTACCCGACTTTTGGTAAAGCACTATCACGTTAAAGCTGCGCACGGACACCAAGAAGCGGTAGTCAACGACTTGAAACAGATGTATTGGATAATTCAGTTGCGTCCTACTGTCAAGACTGTTGCGTCCCGTTGCATGTTCTGCAGGTTAAGAAAGGCTACTCCACAGGTGCCTCGAATGGGTGACTTGCCTCAGGCACGCATGGCGCACCATCAGCGCGCTTTTACCTTCTGCGGGATTGATCTGTTCGGACCCGTCGAAGTCACGGTAGGCAGGCACCGAGAGAAACGCTATGGCGTTTTGTTCACCTGCCTTACTGTTCGCGCGGTTCATATTGAAATCGTGCACTCACTTACCACCGACTCCTTGATCATGGCACTGCGCAGGATGGCGTCTCGACGTGGTTGGCCCGCGCACATTTACTCAGATAACGGCACCAACCTTCGGGGCGCAGAACTGCGAAGATCTGTAGAGGAGCTCAACGAAGAATCTCTAAGAATGGAGGCTGTTAATAATCAAGCTCGCTGGACCTTCATTCCCCCCGTTAGTCCCCATTGGGGTGGGGCGTGGGAGCGCTTAATACGGTCTGTCAAGAGATCACTCCATGTCATTTTGAAGGAACGAGCGCCCCGCGATGAAACCTTGAGTACTCTTCTAGCGGAAGTTGAGGGTATTATGAACGGTCGACCTTTGACACATGTCTCGGTAGAGCCGGGCTCTATTGAAGCGCTTACGCCCAACCATTTCCTTATAGGCTCTTCATCCAAACTACCACTGAACGGAGTTTTTGACGATTCGGATCTAGCCTTAAGGAAACAGTGGCGCATCGCTCAACGACTGGCGGACATGTACTGGCAACGTTGGCTAAAGGAGTTCCTTCCCCAACTGTTGCCCAGAAAGAAGTGGCAGCAAGAGAAGAGGCCTCTGAGTGTCGGTGACCTCGTGCTGGTCGTTGATCCTGACTCCCCTCGAAACGTATGGCCACGGGGCTTAGTTAAGAGTGTCGTGCCTGGCAAGGACGGCCGCATCAGAGTGGTTGAAGTAACCACCGCTACCGGCGTGCTGCGGCGGTCCGTGGCGCGCGTTGCACCTGTACCATTAGCTGATTAAGTGCTAGTTTCGCACTAGGGTGGGGAGTGTTGACGACGGCCTCTTTACCGTTTGCTGACTCTTGTCATTTTTATAGTTTTTCTATCTGTCATGTAATTTTCTGTTGTCAAAGAAATCTAATAAAAATCTGCACGTTATTTTTCAAGCTACGAGTTTTTCTAATAGTAAAGGTGTACAGCGTTTACAACGCAGTTGAAATTGTCCTATTTTTTAATTGAATTACTACTTTAATAACTATATGCATATCAACAATTTCCATAAAAACAACTGTTCAATGATGGATAATTGGTTATTGCATTATCATTATTTATATCGTGTGTGAAGGGGATGCAAGTGGGTGAAAATGAAGCTTTGTAAGTCAATTTTTTGTACTTCGTCTGTAAGTCAATTTCATACACTTACTAATAATCGATTTTCGAATACAGTACCAAGGAACAGGTGTTGTACATTAACACTTCCACTGGCAGGAACCCGCCTAGCGGGCGTCTACGCCGTAGTCGCTTTCCGCTACATACGAGGAAAACTACGAGATCGGCTACGAGCGTAGCGCGTAGCGATTCTTGGCAGTTCATGTTTTACGGGCGATTAGGGCGATTATGTTTGGTGTTATAATATTGATTCTCTCCAGTTATTTATTTTGCTCGTACGAGTAATGTTTCTGAAATAGAGACACCCCCAGTCTCCCCTCCCATATATATTATGCTTTAATCTCATAGAATGAAGCATTATATTACCCACTTATATCTAGAATGCTATGGACAATTCCTTGGGGTATATAATTGATGCAGTAGTGGTATTGGTGACTATAAGGTAGACAGGTATACCTACGCGTATACAGTTAGGCTACTAACGACATTAATGAATGGAAGCCTGTAAATATCCAAAGCGCGTGCATAAACTAGTTGAAGTTATCGATCGCGACTCCGTAGACTACATACATACTACTCGTGTGGCAATTTAAATATTGCAATATTCATACAATCTGTACATAATATTACTACTATTATGTACACTTAGGTACATATCATGTACATTTTTAAACGACTTCACAAAAAGGAGGAGGATCTCAATTCGGTTGTATTTTTTTATAATTTTTAGGGTTCCGTACCTCAAAAGGAAAAAAACGTAACCCTTATAGGATCACTCGTGCGTCTGTCTGTCCGTCGGTCACAGCTGATTTGCTCCGAAACTACTGGACCGATTGAGATGAAACATATGTAAATTGGTGACCGAAAGATGGACTAATGAATTCTGAACAATGGCCCCCTTGTTCAGAATGGCCCCCTTTTGGGGGGTAAACTGGAAAATTTAAAAAAAAGTTTCGCAAACTGTATTGTGTGACATATCAAATGAAAGGGGTTGTTGTAAGCATCTCAGATTTTTTTTTAATAATTTTAGCAAAAACAGATTCGAAGTAATTCAGGAAAAAAGACGAAAATTGACCATTCCCCCCCTTATCTTCGAAACTACTAGGCTTAAAATTCTGAAAAAAAATATGGAAAATAGTTCCTTGCCTAAAGATTACAGGAAAACCTATAAGAAGTTGGAGTATTCAAAGTAACGGGAAAATTCTCAATATTTTACGGAACCCTCACCACGCGAGTTGAACTCGCTCTTGTCCGGTATTTTTTTTAAATACCTGTTACCTCAGAACTCCGTCATTTATTAACAGATTCGTACAATTCTTTTTTTTATTTGAAAGTATACTTCCAGGTTGGTTCCATTGTTATCAAAAGTTCAGTTAGATGATCGGAACCATGAAGAATTGAGGGAACTTCTTAAATATATAACGCACGCATAGTAATTTCGGTATTTTATATTATATCTAGTGTATTTACACCCGGAAATCACAAATTGGGTGAAGTGGAACTGATGATGAAGACCACAGATGACTTATGGAACTCAGTACTACTATTGGGTGGTTTTTACTCAAAACTGTAAAAGTACGTTACAGACTCTGATATGATTCCATTGAAATAACAACTAATGAAGTGCTAAATTTCAAGTGTGCCAAATCGACGGAACTACTCAAATATTATCGGCCCGCATACAGTGATATGGTTTTCGTCTCACCTACAAAACGCTCGTATGAGGTAGCGACGTATAAATGAGTAGTACGGAGAAGCAAAAACGCCTATCTCAAAACAGAACCTCTACATCTAAGGCTAGTACTAAAGAGAATAACGAACAGCGCCAAAAGTTACTTTCACAGATGAGAGCATACAATAATAATTTACTTAAAAACAAAGTTTTAACCGACTTCAAATCAGTACCCAAATTGCTTCAGTTTACCTATAAAATTTGAAGAGTCCCCTCGATTTCTCCAGGACCCCATCATCAGAACTGGATTTTGGTGACAACGGGACCAATCTAGAAGTATATGCTTTTTTAGTGAAAAGTTCTCCGTACGAGTTTGTGTTCTTAAATACTTCGCTTTACTTTAAGATGGGCATTAATAGTAGTCGGAGGTACACAATAATGTGCTAGTGGTGAAAGGTGGCCCTCTCAACGTCCACAACACGTTTCAGCCCTCACTTAATCGCATTTTACGACTCCCACGAGAAGTGAGGGAGTGCTCGAGTGATATTATTGAATCAAGTGAAAATACTTAATACATGTATACTAGCTCGTACAATGGTACGCTCATTGGAGCCCACAAATACCCGTAAAAAATAATCGTATTACTTCGGAGTCGTAATATTATTAGTAGAGAGTAGTAAAGTAATTCTGCCGGTCTGTTACCAGCTAGTCGATTGTGTAATGCTTTCATACATACGTCAGGTATACCTAAATGTCAATTTTGTATGGGAAAATGACAGTTGATTTGTCTTAACTCTCGTTCAGAAAATAGTTACGTATTGCATGTACAGTCAGCATCATAAACATGTATACATACTATGACCTTATTACCTAGACATAAGGTTGAAAAGTGTATACATGTTTATGATGCTGACTGTACTCATATTATTATGAATAGCGTTATTTTAAACGATCGAATCCGATTTTCTGAGTTATGCAGTTATTTTGAATCCCGGAAAATCTAATTGGTTTGAAATGGGGCGAGGATGTTAGCTTGGGAGCGCGATTAACGAGCGCTACGCCGGCGGAGACGCGAGCATATACTCATATTTATTTGCTGAGCGATGCGTACCTAATCCACAACCTGTAATATTTTATCCGGTACAAATGTATGTCTGACCCGCATATGTTACACAACAGTGAATAAACTGCCAGGCCAAGAATAAAGCTGGTTGCATGTCCGTCCGTCTGCATATTGTATGCCCTACTCTCCAATGAGCCCGGTCTAGCCTAACTCAACCATATAAGAGCTGTTTTTGAACGACCGGAAAACTCCGTTAAAGTTTAAACATTAGGGTGGCCCCTCAGCTTATTGACCGCTTTATTTATTCAAAATACTTTCACGTTTACGTATTGGACAACAGAACTAAAGTAGCAGTGGGCAATAGAGACATTTACTGAATCAAAATATTTAATGTCAATATTACGGACGGCTTGTGACCTAAGATTTTTTTATGATGCCGTTCCAACCAGTTTTTGGAGAGGAACAAATGTTTGTATGGGAGCAACTACAATTAAAGAACATAAATCCAAAAAAAAAATAGTCAAAGACGGACCTTGCTGGCCGCAGCCGAAACGCTTCATACTAATTGTTATAAAAGTATGACGTCACAGTTTGCTATTTGTACTAATCGTTGTATGGAAAATCAAGTAAACTGCTGTTTCGGTCGCGAAATACTGCGTTTAGGTCCATAGTTAGCATACAATTTTGTTTCTACAAAAGCGTTTCTATTGGTTTAAATTTACTCTCGGACAGCGCAAAAAAAAAAAAATTCAGACAGATGTGACCACATTTTGTTAGTAAGTAGAACTTAAAATTAAACTTATATCTAAGGTTAACTAATATAGAATACATTTAGTTTAATACAAGATACAGTTTAAATACAATTTAAAACAGTCAATAAAACTACACTTAGTCAAATAACCCGCCCCGTGTCATTACTTTCTTAGGTGCTAAACTTAAATGCAGAGAGGACCAGTACCTTATCAAGCCACTATCCCATCTTTCAGCCACGACGGTCAGGAGACTGTGGCGGCTGTCGCGCACTCTGCGGAGCGTCGCGGCGCAGCGCTTGCTCAGTGTCGCGTGGAAACGCGTCCGCGAATATGCCCGATGCATTGCAGTACCGAGGCAGCCGCAACAGTACCCTGAACGCGTCATTATACTGTACGCGCATGGCGTTGATAGCCCGTTGCGTGCACCTAGTCCACAAGCTGCAGGTGTACAGTGATGTACAGAACGCTCTAAATAATATTATTTTTACTTAGGCTGTACACCGGCTGAACCGGCGAGCTATCATATTGGCCCTGACAGCTAATGCCCTCCGCTCCCTCTCAATATCAGACTCATCACGAAAATTGTCGGTTACCAAGTGCCCAAGGTATTTAAATGAGTAAACCCTTTTCAGCTGCTTGCCATTCAAACGAATGGGTGAGATGTATGATGGGCACTTGTTTCCCGCTTTGAAAATCATGTACTCGCTCTTGTTTACGTAATATTTAAGGTTGTGCGTTAGGGCATATGACTCACACTTTTCAATAAGCAATCGCAGACCACCAACCGACGGGCTCAGCAGTACCATGTCATCAGCATATGTTATTAAAACCCATCTATATGACAGCTGTGTGTGGCTTAGCGCCCGCCGATCAGGGCATCGATAACTATACAAATTGAGAAAAATATATACGCGTCGACTTGAGAACCTCCTCCGTTTTTTTCGTCGGTTGAAAAGTGCATATTTTTTCTAAACTTTCAAGGTCCATAACTTTTTATGATTTTAATTAAGTATATTTGTAATTTTTACATTTTTGTCGTGATAACGTATTATAAATCGATGAACGCCGGCTGCACGCACGCAAAAGTGTGACTCATTGTCCCGTTCCGTTGACTGACATATTATCAACGCACAGCCCAAACCGCTGGTTCTAGAGATTCCAAATTTGGCACGTAGATTCCTTATAAGGTCTAGGGGTGCACTAAGAAAGATTTTTTTTAAATTCACCCTCTAAGGGGGTGAAATGGGAGCCAAAGTTTGTATGGGGAAACAAGAGTAGATCGACTATTTTATTCGAAACTTCACAGGAGTATTTCTAACGATAAATTAGTAAATACGTGTTATGCAATTTTTCATCAATGTTTTCTTATGACGTTATCACGTAAAATTATCGTCCGTAAACCGACTTTACAGACAACCATTTTTTTAATCAAAGGAGTATTTCCGGATATTGTCCCTTATAAACAAACGTATAAACTCACAGAATTTTCCTCTTTAATAATATTGGTATCGATAACCTAATTAAAACTACTAAGTAACAGTGCTACCAGTCAATTCATTTACTATCGGGCTGTACATTTTGAACCATAAAAGAGTTACTTCTGCTACATAGGCGGATGAAAGATTTGAGAAAAAATTGTGACTGGTAGAATTTTAATTTTATAGCACTTCAATAAATAAATGGGACAGCAAATTGACGGTGTAAAAAAATTTAAACTGCGTCTTAACTACACTCAATGGAAAGGTTTCCCAAAAGTTAGTCAAGGTTTTTTAAAGGAGCGATCTTCGACTACTTCAGCCACGGTCATGTTTTATGCATAGTTTCAGAACCGCTAAAACTTTTTGCGATTGCTATTAGCGATTCATGTATTTCAGCGAAATATTTGCAGGTGGCCTGAATTATGATTTGGTAAGAAAATTGCTTTGTATCCAAGTGGTTGAGTGGGCCTGTATTGATTGGGATTTGGATCCGGGTAACCTTCAACCGTATTAGAGGAGAGCCTTTATTCGTATTTTTCACCAATCAGAGAGCGAAAACCAAACAATGATCATTCGTATTCATTAGGTAGTATAAAATAACACTATCTGTGCACAATTCGGAAAAAGACCAAAGCACTTCACTGCATAACTACGTGGAACCATAAGACTCTTAAGGCGTTCCGCGGCTTTATTCAGATTTCACAAGCTGTAAGGCGGTAGGTACGTCTAGTTAGAAGCGAAGCCGGTCCCAAGCTTAATTAATTGGCAGATGGAGCGGAGCACTCCCGACCTTTGATGCACTGCATCCGAACTTGTCCACTGCAGCGGGCAACCGTGCACTATCCCCTAACTAATTGCTAGCTTTCCTTAGCCTCTTACTTTGTATCGACGTCAACGACATGTAAATATGTCACGCTGTATTACAAATGCACAACATGCAAAAGGTATCCTACTATCTGATCGTTGATTACTGCAGGCCATATTCTGAAACCATCAACGTAAGTAGTTAGATTATATTTTTTTGTTTTAATTTATTTATGCAAAAATGAAATTACATTTTATAGCTTTTATATAAACTCGCCAAACTGTGACGTTTGATGGCGAGAAATGCTCATGTTTTATACTAGAATAACCTATTTACTTAAATCTAACATTAATATGAATACAATATTATAATATTTATATTAGGTCGCCGCTGGAGTCAAAATGTAATTACTTTACTGATCATTCTTCTGACAGGCGTGTACTACACAAAGTGTATTTGTGACTATAACAGGTTCCGTCAATCAATCAAGAAAATTGACGGGGAAATCGGTATTGGGGAAAAGAACGCTCCATTATGTTATTAGGGCGTGAAATGTTAGCTTAGATCCGTGTGCAGACTAACCAATCTGGTGAAATCTGAGTAACATTCATTACCATGTCAACACTTTTGAGAGCCAGTGAAGTGGGCTCTCTCCTCGTAGTCGCTTTCCTCTACAAACGGTGTTTCGAGAGCCAGGGACCCACAGATGTGGGCTCTCTCCTCGTAGTCGCTTTCCTCTACAAACGGTGTTTCGAGAGCCAGGGATCCGCAGAGGTGGGCTCTCTCCTCGTAGACGCTTTCCTCTACAAACGGTGTTTCGAGAGCCAGGGATCCGCAGAGGTGGGCTGTCTCCTCTTAGTCGCTTGCATCTACAAACGATGTTTCGAGAGCCAGGGACCCACAGAGGTGGGCTCTCTCCTCGTAGTCGCTTTCCTCTACAAACGGTGTTTCGAGAGCCAGGGATCCGCAGAGGTGGGCTCTCTCCTCGTAGTCGCTTGCATCTACAAACGGTGTTTCGAGAGCCAGGGACCCACAGAGGTGGGCTCTCTCCTCGTAGTCGCTTTCCTCTACAAACGGTGTTTCGAGAGTCAGGGACCCACAGAGGTGGGCTCTCTCCTCGTAGTCGCTTTCCTCTACAAACGGTGTTTCGAGAGCCAGGGACCCACAGAGGTGGGCTCTCTCCTCGTAGTCGCTTTCCTCTACAAACGGTGTTTCGAGAGCCAGGGACCCACAGAGGTGGGCTCTCTCCTCGTAGTCGCTATCCTCTACAAACGGTGTTTCGAGAGTCAGGGACCCACAGATGTGGGCTCTCTCCTCGTAGTCGCTATCCTCTACAAACGATGTTTCGAGAGTCAGGGACCCACAGATGTGGGCTCTCTCCTCGTAGTCGCTATCCTCTACAAACGGTGTTTCGAGAGTCAGGGACCCACAGATGTGGGCTCTCTCCTCGTAGTCGCTATCCTCTACAAACGGTGTTTCGAGAGTCAGGGATCCGCAGAGGTGGGCTCTCTCCTCGTAGACGCTTTCCTCTACAAACGGTGTTTCGAGAGCCAGGGACCCACAGAGGTGGGCTGTCTCCTCGTAGTAGCTTTCCTCTACATACATAGCCCTTTGCGTATCATAGTACAATATTTATATATGTATACTAAGTTATGTATAGATTTAGATTTATTTATTTCAAGATAAAAATTACCTACGATATAAATTTGCACGTAATAGGGTAAAGGAACCAGTGGTCAGCCTCTTAACATAATTTCTAAGTTCAAAGTCTGCTAAATCTGTCATACAGGCGAATTTAATACAAAATTATTCAAAGAAAAGTGCATAAGGGGGCTTTTTCCCAGTAGCCAGCCTCCTTTGCACACGATACAACTCGGAGAAAACGATTTTTTTCCAGACATGAGACCTAGCTAGATCGATTTCTCGTCCCCGTAAACCCCTATATTCTAAATTTCATCGAAATCGTTAGAGCCGTTTCCGTGAACGTGATTGCAAATATATATTTACTAGCGTCCGCCCGCGACTTCGTTTTTAGGGTTCCGTAGCCAAAATGGCAAAAACGGAACCCTTATAGTTTCGTCATGTCCGTCTGTCCGTCTGTCCGTCTGTCCGTCTGTCCGTCTGTCCGTCTGTCCGTCTGTCCGTATGTCACAGGCATTTTACTCGAAAACTATAAAGTGTATTTGAATAAAATTTTGAGGATAGGTGTATTTTGTTAGCCGCTACATAGTTTTGTAATTAAAATGACAAAAAAAATTTTTTTTAGGGGTGCACTCCATACATAAAACTAAAAGTCAAAAATTTTTTTTTTATTGTGACCCCCCGTGTGGCACATCAATCGATAGGCCTTTCAAAATAAATATAAGGTTTATTAGCACTTTTTTTGATTAAGTGAATAGAGTCGGAGATAATCGCCCCGAAAGTCACTAAAATTCTGTCCCCCCCCCTCTAATTTTTGAACGGTGTATTTTAAAAATATGGAAAAATTCATGGACATAGGGCTTATTAATTTCATTCACCGAAAATTGTTTTGAACAAGATCGGTTCAGAGGTTTTCGAGATATTGCTGAAAAACTGCCTTCCTCAAAGAAAAGGACGTAAGTGCCGTAAAATTTCTGTGACGATACGACCTTTTTAATAGGCACGGAACCCTTCGTTTTGCGTGGTCCGACACGCACTTGGCCGGTTTTTTTTATAAATTCGTTATTTATTAAATAATGTCAATTAGAATTTTGGTCAAGTGCAAGTCGGATTTCAGTTTTCCCATCCATACATTTTGAGACCCAGCGCCTGATGAAGGCAACGAGCAATTTGATCTCCATACAAAGTTTCATCCCTTTTTCGTCCCTAAAAGAAATGAAATTTGACATAAATTAGAGCCTATATCCTATTCTGATATATAAGGTACATAACTGGAAAATTTCATATAAATTCGTTCAGTAGTTTTTGAGATTAAGTGGAACGTACATCCATCCATCCATACATCCAAAATTTTACGTTTATAATATTAGTAGGATAGGATGTATATAGGTATATAAAAATATTGCTCGTTTAATAGAATAGGGATTTGTATGCGTGTCTGTGTTTTACTTACTTTATGGCAAATTACTCAAAGGAGAAAATACGATCGAACTATTAGCACATGTGACAAAACACGATCGTGTTGGTTCGGGGCACCCATCTAACAAATCCGGATACGTCCCGACATATTCTCGCGTATGCTAAGTGTAGTATCGGTGTAATGAAAACTGAAAATTTTCAAACATTATATGCAAACAAGATATGGGAGAAATAAATCCGACGAACTTTTTTTACTTTAGGCATTCTAAAATCAGAGTATTAGATTTCGTTAAGCTGTCACTTATACTTTTTATTCAAATTATGAGAATACAATACTCCGGAGTCTTTAACTATTAGCCACAGATAGAATATATATATTAAAACCTAAAACCACAGAATACCTATGACCCTCGTGTGCCCTTATGTGTTGCATGCAAATGTGTTATCGACATAAACCAAGAATTATTAAGTAAGCCTTTGGCTTCACGCCAGCAGGGCGTAGCAATTAACATCTAGTTCCTAATACTTAAGCGCTGAAATCACGTATTGGCAAACGGCTGGCGAGTAATTATGGGCTAGGAATGTGGAAGTTTGAATCAAAAGTATTCCACAGACGAAAAATGTTGAATCGCGCTTGAGCTGACACAAGCGCGTGAATCACATTGAAATCAAATTCAAATGCGTACTTAGTGTTTGTTTTTCGGAACTTATGTACGAAATATTTGCCGTTAGCTTTTCGGTGAAGGAAAACATCGTGAGGAAACCGGTCTAATCCTTTCACGCAAAATAGGCATGTTGGATGTCGATTTGCGGAAAATGCCCAGTAAAACTAACTAACTAACTAGTGTTTGTGTTAGTTAACTCAGATGGCGGGGTCCTCATCCAAAAGCATCAGCAGGCGTAGCGCGTAGCTCGTAGTAGGCCACGTAGCTCGTCTACGGCGGACAATAATAACCGAGGAAGCCTTCCGCGACTTATATGGGCAATATTTCACCCTTATTCAAAACTTATAATTATACGATCTATTACGCCTCCCCCAAAGAGTGCCAAAGTGACCGGTCCTGCGCCACCCGCATCCACTGGACTCCCGCGACCTTTATCAGGTAATCAGTCCACCGTGTACGAACGTAGGTAAAGGAAAACTCCACTGTAATGGGGAATGGATGAATATTTTAGAAATGCCTGATTATTTTTTCCTGAATAACCTTCCTTAGCACCAGAAAAAAGTTTCAGGTTTATCAGCTGCGACAATTATTTTTGAAAAATATAAACATGTCCTCATTTACGTTTTGGGTCAAGAACGGTAAATAGACACTTTCCTTGATCTGTCTCATATTACAAAAAATCTTAAATATCTGTGGTAAACTGGCACTGGTAATGACCAATATAGCTGTTGCAAGTGTCAATATCATTGCCAGTCAGTTTACCACACATATTTAATATATTTTTTTGTATATTACAAGACCGATCGTGGAAGGTTAACTGACCCAAAACGTAAGTGAGGAAACTGTTTATATTTTTCAAAAATAATTGTCGCAGCTGAATAATCTGAAAGTAACATTTAGATCTAAATACCTAACGTACGTACAATGCATTACGTAATTGACCTGCAGAATAATCGCGTAACTTTTCGAGAGTGGTGATTATTTACAATTTTATTCATTACGGTTTTATTAAGTTAAAGTTGAACACAATAAGAGTAATTAAGGTATAGGTATTATCTAACACTTCGCCTTGTGAACATTTACGACATTAAAGTTAAGATTGCAAATTCCATTTTCATTTCGCTTCTTTGCTGTTTCAATCCGCCCATTTTTTGCGTCATAAAATCACGTCTTGCTCGCTCATTTATTAGCTATCTATACATGCACAAGGCCAGAAAAAGTATCACAAAATGGACTGAAAATTCCAATAAAGCATGAATGCAATAACGCCAACTAGGTACCATAAATCCTACCTTTGAATCGGCTTTGTTTACAACGAACTATTCGCCTTATACTTACTACAAAGAGTCAAAAGAACTGGGTAGGACAGGTTTGTACTTGAGAAACAGGTGTGAAGGGGCAGGCTAACAAATAAAGGTGAAGTGTATCGTCGAGTACCTACCTACCCGATAATAAAGTGGCAAGAATATCAGATAAAAAAACACTTTTCTTGATAGTTGGTATTCTCTGACGTTCGATTGAAAATATACCCAATTACTCTGCAGTCGTAAAATTACTCGACAGGGCTTAGTTCCCATCAATAAAAATAATACACATTCACGACTTAATAAACCTTAATCCAATGCTTTACTGAAATTCAAGCAACCTAGGTGACCTGAGCCCTGGATAAAACCAGCCATTAATCTTTCCTTTCGTAATGCTCCTAAATAAATATCGGCCAGTCATTCCCACACTGGAATGAAACCAACAAACTCCGAATGGCTCCGATATTGCTGCGATACTTTTCAACATATTTAGGTTCGGTACCGAAATGGAGCTATTATTGTGTCTGAATGTCTTAAACAAAGGCGTGCTTGGCCGCATCACAAAAATTAGGTATATCAATTTTACTTACAGACAGTAAAGGCTA
The DNA here is from genome assembly GCA_932294315.1 of Epinotia nisella. Classification (NCBI taxonomy): domain Eukaryota; kingdom Metazoa; phylum Arthropoda; class Insecta; order Lepidoptera; family Tortricidae; genus Epinotia; species Epinotia nisella. The sequence goes on along the minus strand of OW028675.1, from coordinate 27,517,126 downwards.
CCTGGATATTCCCTCACCGCTTAAACAAAATCAAACAGAATACGAAACCCACTCACGCGTAATCAAAGGTGTAAGCCCGTGCCATAAAGTATTTTTACAAATATTTTTGGTGACATTTCAGTTATTTTCCTCGGTTTATAGTTTTATTTAAGTACGCCTAAATAATTTGTTACACTATAAAGATTAAGTAATAATCAACATCAATTGAGTATTTACATGAAAATTAATAGAAGGAGCGATTTTTTGCCTTCAAGGCTCACTTTAAATTTTGCGAACCACCGAGTTGAGCTTAAACTGCACGCCAGGGTTATATGTTTTTTTTAAACTATTTTTCGGTACAGACCTAAAGGATGACTCATAAAACAAAGGCCTAAAGGACAAACCATAATGCCTATCACTTTTTTTAAATGAAGGAAATTGCACTGATAACGCGAAAGAAATTATAACCGTCCATAAAGGCCGTGCCTATATATGTTGTGAAATAAATAAATAAAAGTGCGGCACCAGGTCAATTCAAGAGCGACAGCGACGTCCGCATATATTTATGAAAAGTAAAGTTTATAAACGATGTTGTAGGCCCAGCAGCGCGCTGGTGGTTCAATTCTCGTTTTTGGAACAAGAGGTCGAACCAGGCGTTACCATATAGCATAGTATCACGCCTTAGCACAGTATCTTCCTCCAAAGGTCCCGGTCTCCAGATTGCGTTTCCCAGTTAAGTAGTGTTGAAGGAGAGCATGTCACGTTTCGAACTGTCCTTAAAACGTAGTGCGTCCGACCGGTCGCTTATCGAAAGCTATTTTAACTCGGGAGAGGTTTACGAATGAGAGGGCTCTATCCTTTGCACCGGAAAGCTTTGCAATAGAAAATGGTAATACTTAAGACAAAAAGTTCCGAAATATAGGTACGTATTTAATAAATACCAGGCAGTAATTTGAACCGAGAATCTAAATTTAGAACACCATAATCTCTGAATTGCCAAAACGGCAAAATGTTTTCCTCATAAAATGTATTCTGTTTTCTAACAAATTATTATTTAAGAATCCCCACATGTGCTCAAATTGAATTAAGTGAGTTTCGCGGCGTGGATAAGCCGTGCGAAGCTAATTAATTGCCTAAAACACTTGGTTTAATAGCGTTAAATCTGCTCGTCATTGACTGGCACGTCTTGTGACAGTATATCATCAGACAATAACTTATAATTATCTCCGGAGTCGAATAAATCACTCTACGCACGTTGCGTTGTACGGATTTTCTATGATTTAATTCAATCTGTAGGCTGTAGGATGTATCCGACAAGTGTACTAACTTTAACCATCGTTCGCTATCTTTCGCAAGTAACAGAACTTGGAAAAGCGATGCCGTTGCGATGTTAATGCATTGGATGGATAACATTAAAGCCTCACATTTATTGGGCAATGTATAACTTTAGCCGAAAGCACATGACTTCGCAAGATACTCCAGTAAAATTATGATTTTGTAAAACATTAATTCATAACAGCATGTTTTTTGTTTATTTAATTTTAAAACATTATTTTAGATGGTTTATTCAAGAATCCTACAAACTTTCCACCCGAAAGAAACATTCACTGTCTTTTTTTGCAATATAAAGTAACGAAAATATAGATTAATATAATATGTGATGTAACGTGTGATAATGTACTCGTAAACTGTAAATAGTGTAACGGACGTGATGATGTATCCGTTACACATAAAAATTCTACTATTAAGTATATAAATTATTTATTGTAATTTTTTCCATACAAGTTGTCTGTCTGTGTCTCGACACGGATCTAAGTACATATGATACCTAACGTCATTTATTACATAACATTAAAAATCCTGGGACTTAATTCCTATTAATTGTGTCGAGACTGCTATAGAATTGGTTGGTACGCACTGATTATACTTACTCTCAGCTCGATCCATAAAAAATATACAACATCAATGCGTTTTCTACACCAGTAGCAATAGCAATGGTTAGTCAATATTGTTAGATCACAACATGTAGTTCACGCCGCGCTCCGCCATTTGGTCACTGTCGGGTGCCCGGGCACATATTTGCCCGGAGATAACGGAAATTGTTTGCCAAGCTTTCCCTCTTATTGCATTCTATTGTTATTGAAAATGCCCGAAGGACCTTTTTTACTTTTGACAGCCTTTTACTATCCTGCTTTCTACTAATATTATAAATACCAAAGTTTGGATTTTTGGATGTTTAGATGTTTGTTACTCAATCACGCGTAAACGGCTCGACCGATTTGGATGAAATTTTGCACGAAGATAGATTATAGCCTGGATTAAAATATGGGGTAGTTTTTATACCGGGTCCACTCAAAGTCTATAATATAATTGCCGCTTTTAGATATATCTAAAAGCGGCAATTATATTATAGGAAGCAATGATGGTCATTGGTCATTATAGTAATTAGAATAGCAGCAAAAAGTGTTATCAGACGAAGTACTCACATAACTAACAGTATAACCAGTCGCCCTCACACTTACGTCTACCGAACTACTCTCACTGCAAATGCCGACGATATATCAACAGGTAAACTGTAACAAAAACATAACCGTTCTAAGTGTCCGCGCTGCGTGAGAAACATTCATAAAAGACGAACTACCTACATGAAAAACGTGTGTCTAGACAGCTGACCAAACAATCTAATCATGTGTTATAACTGCTACGGTGGCTACAATATCTATTCTCTTATAATGTTCGTCTCTTAATTTAAAACAGGTTTTCTTATTCAGTTACTCGCTATGCTAGAAGAGAGGATGCAACTCTGAAAAGGCTTAACTTGTAGCAGTAAGTCCTTTAAGTAGTAGCCGCGGATAATACGAGTAATCAGAGCGGCGACTGCAATTCCGATCGATTACGGCTCGCTGCTCGCCCATCACCGACTAATACATGTAATCTAGACTTTGATAGGAGCGTGTTGGATAAAGCCTGCAAAGCAGTGATTTGCTACTGTAATTTTATTGTTATGTGTCAAGCGATGTGATACGCAGACTACAAATGGGAATGTTGGCGTCAGGAACTTTTTTGACGTTGCGCACGCGTCACTCACCTCAAGAACATCTTGTCACTTATCTTTAATTACCTACAAATTATAGTGTACCTACAAGTGCGAGTCAAACTCGCTCACCGAAGGCTCCGTACAAAATTACAATGTATAGTTTTCAGATTTTTCCCTGTACTCTTAGTATAAGACGATATTACTATTTTGCCACATTTCATAGATCTGACAACGGAAAGTATTCTATTTTGATTCCTTTGAGAGTGTCGAAATATACGTTTTTGCGGCATAAACGGTCGTATCTTTTGATTACGTTAACTTAGAAGTTTGATTGTTTTCACAGCTTCAAGGGGCTGTAGACCTGAGTTTTAATTTCAACTCGATACGCTTTCCCGAGATAAAAGGTCTTGACAGACAGACCACAAAGTGATCCTATAAGGGTTCCGTTTTGTCCTTTTGAGGTACGGAACCCTAAAAACGGTAATTAACGATAATTATAAAGGATAATATTTATTCCAGCTGGAGATTTGCTTTATCAAAAAATATTTGACGGATATTTCCTGTTAGTTGTCGTACTTATATGGTTAAGGAAAATCCAATAATTCAGTTCATTCCAGTAGGTACCTCAACTTCCTTTCTGTATCCTCTTTGATGCGAATTAAACGTCAAATTATCTTTAAATAAACTCATATTTAAAAATAATTTGTCGTTTATACTGGTTTGACATTTAATCTTAGATTTAGACCTTATTATATGAAATCTTTCTTGAAACAAATACTCTACTTAGGCGTTTGCGGTCTCCTTCGCCGCCGGACAGCTCGAGCAGCGTGACTTTACGCCTGCGCGCCTGTGCGTTAAAGCGGGCTAAGTATGGTTATGTCCGGGTTTTTACAAATAGGGGTAGAAATATTTAAATTCACTTTATTTGGTTCAAGCGAATCGATGTTCCGGCGGGGCCACCTGTCACACCCTACTAACTTCTGCGACGTTTAACCTGGTGATCTGAAAAAACTAGAACGGACCGAACCGATGGATCCCGCAGTGCCTAGTACAATCGCGCCTAAAAATATGTATACGTACCGCAACTTATTTCTGGGGAATAAGATTGAAAATTGTATACACATACAGTGTGTAAATCTAATACGGGCGAATCTCTTAACGATGGTTAGTATAGGATAAAGTAAAGGTAATTAGATAACAATAACTTAAGAGTTGCAAAAAAATTTAATCCATACAAAATAATTTAGCCCGCAATGTAATGTAACTCACGTTAAACGCTCGTTGACAGTTACTCTCAAAAGCTCCTATCGCATATGTTATGTCATTAACTGTCACAGCCATGTTTACAGTACATTGCTGCTGTGATTTTTTTCAAAAATTAATTATGGGGTCATAATTAAGTGTAACTTAAAAAAACCTTTTAATTCATGATTGCACTAATGAATACTATGTCTGATTTAATTTATCGCCCGTATTAGACTTACACACGTATATGTAGCCACTCATATGACCCCGGGTACAAAAAATACCCAATTTGAAAAGACACTTGTCTGCCCCGGTGTTTTGAGAAAAATACCGTTGTCTGCCCCGACGTTTTGGATAAATGGCGGTCGGGCGCAGTGTTTTCATCCACAAAACAAACCTTGAAAACATGGTTTTAGGTATTATTAATGTATAGCCAGTTTGTAATTAACATAATCATCTTTATCACGGTATTTAATTATTTCAAAAATGTTCAGTGGTTTTTTGTAACGCTTAGTCTAAACACATAGGTACGACAGGAATTTTGTGGCTAATGTTCTATATTATTTCGTTTTTCTAGCAAATAAGATCGATATCGTTTTTGTACGATCCTACACGTTTTTAAAATCGTTATTAAATTTCCTAGTTGCTTAAAAGTATTTCATTTACACCTTCAATAGAAAAGAAAAGAGTTATTGTTGCACAAAAATTGTATATTTTTTTATGCCACAGTCTTACTGACACGCGTATTTTAAACGTTCATATACAGGTAAATATGACCCCATAGCCCAAAAATATACTTATTTTCTAAAAGATAACTATTGTAGAAATACTTTTATGGTAGATTAAGCCTATTTTATATTTATTTTAACACAACAAAAGAGGTCTAAACTGAACGTCGTCTTGCTGACATGCTTTGCATGCTAGGCGATTGTGTCATAAGTAAGAAATGTTATACCGACGGATACTGTAGTTATCTCACTAATAGGATAATTTCATTAGATTGGGGAGTCAATTAAAGAAACTGGGTACGTAACACTAAGTATTTTTAAATTTGAGTTTTTTGGAGATGCTGTTTTAGCAGTGTACAAAAAATACCCAGGGTCAAATAGTGGTAAGGCTTGTGACACACCACACTTTTCGGAAGTAGGAATCGCTTCGCTCTCAGAAATAGGAATACATATCAAATGCACCATGTAAGTTTATGGTCTGTATTATATGGCTGTCTATTACAATGTGATATATCTGTGTATTTTTCAAAAATAAAATAAAACTTATTAGAAAAAATACTGTTTATTAATCACATTACGTCATCATATAAAAGGCACTAGCTTAACAACACAGATGGACAGCGTAGTCTTAGTAATAGGGTCCCGTTTTACCCTTTGGGTACAGAACCCTAAAAACATGCAACAGTATTTAGTTACAACAACACACTTAAAAGGGAACAAACACATAGGTATGCATTTATAGTATTAATTATATTAAGGATTATAAAGATCTGCAAAAATACATCTGTGGGGTATGTAATATACCCAAAGTCAAGAAATGAATGCTATTAGTGTGTCACAAACCTTACTTGAAAAATGAATTTTGACCTTTGGTGGTATTTCCATCAACTAAGTTTTTTGTTGCCATCACAGTTTTAACAAGAAAATGCTACGTTCAAATTTATGTTAGCATTACGCTGAATACTTTTAAAAGAATCATGGAAGCATACATATCATCTTCTGATTCCACATAAAAGTTATTCTATATCCACAAACAATAACAAACACACTTACCTTACGACTTACGGCTGGCTGCACGAGTTCCTCAACTTTGTAAGGCCAAAAATATAATTTTTCATCCACTTTTCACTTCACTTTTGACATAAATAATTCACAAAAGTAATTAAGAAGCTATCTAGTTGATGTTCTATTCTGTTTGATGTTTAAGTCACTATTTCCGCAGAAAAATGGTAATTTACGCACCAGCAAAGCAAACCAGTTTACACGTGTTTAAATTAAACCCGAGCCACGGACTAAAAAATCTAGCGAACTATTGGTCGAATATTGATGTCACGTATGAATAAAAGTAGGGCAACATTATATAGAAGAAGAAGCGAGGCACAGGAAGACAAGGAAAAAAATATTTTAATAAGCTAGGGCTATGGGATAGTAAAGTACACGCGGGCAAACAACGGGCCTTTGATTTTGGGTATGAAAAGTAACCGCGGGCAGACAACTGTCGTTTTTAGGGTTCCGTAGCCAAAATGGCAAAAACGGAACCCTTATAGTTTCGTCATGTCCGTCTGTCCGTCTGTCCGTCTGTCCGTCTGTCCGTCTGTCCGTATGTCACAGGCATTTTACTCGAAAACTATAAGGTGTATTTGAATAAAATTTTGAGGATAGGTGTATTTTGATGGCCGCTACATAGTTTTGTAATTAAAATGACAAAAAAAAATTTTTTTAGGGGTGCACTCCATACATAAAACTAAAAGTCAAAATTTTTTTTTTCATTGCGACCCCCCGTGTGGCACATCAATCGATAGGCCTTTCAAAATAAATATAAGGTTTCTTAGCACTTTTTTTGATTAAGTGAATAGGGTCGGAGATAATCGCCCCGAAAGTCACTAAAATTCTGTCCCCCCCCCTCTAATTTTTGAACGGTGTATTTTAAAAATATGGAAAAATTCATGGACATAGGGCTTATTAATTTCATTCACCGAAAATTGTTTTGAACAAGATCGGTTCAGAGGTTTTCGAGATATTGCTGAAAAACTGCCTTCCTCAAAGAAAAGGACGTAAGTGCCGTAAAATTTCTGTGACGATACGACCTTTTTAACAGGCACGGAACCCTTCGTTTTGCGTGGTCCGACACGCACTTGGCCGGTTTTTAAAAGTGGCGGGTCATACCAGCGGGTAGTGCAATGGGGTAATCACGTAACGCGTTAGGACAATTTAACTGTCATTTTTCCATATAAAAAGTGACATTTAGATCTACCTGGCGCGCGCTCTTCAGCGATAAGACCGCCTGTTGTCTACCTCTACCTACATGTTATTGTATTGTTTCTCTCTGTAACTGCTTTGTTTGTGTGAGGTGTGCAATAAAGAGTATTTGTATTGTATTGTACAATGCGTTACGTGATCGACCTGCAGACCGTACATGCTATTCTCTAAATCATTTTACTTAGGTCAGTTTTATGAAAAGAAAAAAAATGCTATGATAAATAATGTCAAAACTCAAGAAAAACTGTACCGTTTAAATATACATGATCGTGGCGCGCAAATTTGAAGATACTTTTAGATTTACATTTGGGCATAGTAAGTGTAAAAAGTTAGATATTTAAATAAATGCTGATTTTATTCAATTCAACAAAATGTCATCAAAAACAAAAAAGAGGGGCCAAGTTAGCCATCTTTAAAAAGTCATGTTAATTATTAAATGTATTATTTTATGCACAATAGGTATGTAATTCCATCTAGTGAATAGTTTGTCTTTAAGTTATGAATCTTTTTGTGCACACACTGTTTAGAATTATAGTCCAGATCTAGACACTAAGCTTCTTATGCTACTGTATGTATGACTGTAATTTGTTGTGTGAGCCTAATAAATAAATAAATAAAAGATAATACGAACATTAAGGCGACGGTTGATGGAACGCAAATGTTTATTCATGTCATAGGAATTAGGAGTTCATAAATCATAGGGCGATGGCACATCTGACCTATTTACTGCGGCGGTCCCTTGAAATCACATCCGTATTATTACAGTAAAGTACCCCAAAGCCCGCTGAACATAATCGTATTTTTTGTTTATGGTTTGTTTTTATCCGAATTTAAGCAAATAACATTATAGCCTTAGGTCAGATTTTAAAGCTTATATTTCATGTATATCTATAGGTAATTTTTATTTACAGAAATTACTTCTAAGTAAAATGTGTTCGTAGCCTTAAAATGTGACATAAGGAACATTTTTACCGACTTCCTTAAAATGTTACGTGATACCCACATTTAACCCATTTCTGAGATCACAAGCATTTTTATATACCTTCCGTTTGCTTTGTTTAAAAAGTCAGAGTCGATTTACCGCTCTACAGTGATATAAAGAATAAAGCCTGTAGCACACTGGCGCAGCCTGCGGTGGCGGACAATAGTAAGTTTGACAGCTAATGACAAGTTTACTATATATATCTGTATACCAGTCTGTGAGAGGCTTAAAAGGTTGAGATATACAGTCGAAATACTTGTACACAGTCTTGTGATGTCCCTACCTATTATAGTCCGTTTTTTTAGGATTAGAAATACGGTAAACAAAGAAGCAGTCGTCGTCAACCTCTTCTGCTTGGGACAAATATTAGATGTTAGAGTCTGTCTAATGAAAGCTGAATCCACTAGCTTTAATTACGCGGCAAAACTAAACGTCATACGCATACATTTTGACTAAAAGTGTTGCCGCTTGATTGAATCTAGTGGGTTCAGCTTTCATTAGACAGACTCTACGAAGTCCTTGACATAACGAGAACTTAACAGGCCTAGCAAAAGTTTGTATGGGGAAACAAGATTAGTTAGACTATTTCATTCGAGACCTCACAGCAGTATGCCTAACGATAAATGAGTAAACACGTGTTTCAGGTTTTTTGAGAATTCAACCCCTAAAAGGGGGGAATGTGGTGACAAAGTCTGAGAATCAACATGGGTATCGTTTCTATGGTTTATTGGGTCGCTGATAACGAAAACAACCACGATTTTATAATCCAACATGGTGGACGTGAAATACCATCTAGCATCTCCCCTGTTGGGGTGCGATGGGGTTGAGATGTCCAAAATATCAATATGGGTCAAAGTCAAAGTCAAAGTGATTTATTCTTCAATTTAGGCATATTACATGCACCTATGAATGTCGATAAACTACCACCGGTTCGGAAAGTAAACCTCTGCCTCGAGAAGAACCGGCGTAAAAAACTCGGCGAGGTGTCATTTTTTCAAAACAGTATACAATATATCATATCAGTATCAGAGTATTATAAAATTTTAAAATTACAATGCTACAGTAGAAAGCCTATTTATTTTACGACAGATTTCTAGTGCAGGATTTTATCGCTGCCAAATATCCCTATCCATGTTGTAGTCGTTTATCTTATAATATGCTTTTGAAATAAGTGTCCGTTTTACGACAGATTTGAATTTAGAGTCAGTAAGTTCGGTAATGTGTTTTGGAATTTTATTGTAGAATTTTATACAATTTCCCAAGAACGACTTTTTCGCTTTTACTAGCCTGTAAAAAGTTGTTTTGAACTTCCCTGCGCTTCTGGTAACCTTAGGCCTATCAGTGTTTGTTGGGTAGTTGTATAAATTCTTCCTAGTGTCGTTTTTATGGTATTTTGGGACGTTAATTACGAAAATGCCATCGATTTTGGAATTCGATATTGTGGACATCTATCTAAATATATAAAAGAACAAACTGAAAATGAAAAGTTTATATTTGTATATTATGATTATTTTTTTGTATTTAAGTAAATTACTTTAAATATAAAGTAAGTCATAAAGTGCCGTATATTTGGTATCTTTTATCGACTAGTCGCCGACTATTTATATGGCCGGATAGTCGACTTTCCCGACTAGTCGGCAACTAGTCTCTAGTACCTATATGTATCGATTGTTGACTACTCGGCGTCCGCTCCAATCATTTCCACTGCACGCAAGCTGCCACTGACGCTATTGTGGTAATCGATCAAGCATGTTTGTTATCCTCGTGCCAGTTAACTTCGATTAGTTCCTATCTTTTGTATACGATCGGAAACGTTTACAAATTATAAGCAAGTACTTATTATATGTTTATGTCATTCTAAGAATACCGGATCTTTATATCATCACCATCAGTTAATGATCATGTCACAACCATGTACCCTATAATTGTGTACTATATATTCCACTGAGTTGCGAAATTCCCATACTTTTTGTCACTGTAGGAAATTGTGCGAATATTCTACATAATCACGAGCTCTTCGCTAGATTTAGTGACATTTATCCAATTCTGACGAAAAATAAAAATCGTCTAGAAAATAAAAATGGGCCATCATTGACCTGTTTTCATGAAGTGGATTTCCCTTTTTCCTGTCGAACTTCATTTGTTTTCTAAGTCATTGCTCAGCATTCAGTAAATATGCTTCAAAATATTTTTCCATGTTATTTGACTATATAAGATTCAAATTATTTTGTCCTCGTTTTGACATAATGTGCGTTATAGTTGCGGAATAAGTTTCGGCAGTATATTCCCCGTTGAGTAATGGGCACCTACGAAGTTCGTAGCCGCGCTACGCCGTAGCCTCCAGGATGGTCCCGAGCTCACCTATTTCCATTATTTATCTCTCGCACATGCAGCCCGCTGCTCTACTTCGCCTTTATTTTCAGAATATGAATAACTAGCTTCTGCTCGCGACTCCGTCCGCGTGGAACTCGTTTATATCGTAGCTCGATACAAATGTTAACCCCCCATTTCACCCCCTTAGGGGATGATTTCCGGGATCACAACTATTATATGTCCTTCCCCGAGATGCAAATTATGTCTATACTAAATTTAATCTAAATCGATGCAGTGGTTTAAGCGTGAAGAGGAGAGACACAGGCAGACAGACACACTTTCGCATTTAAAATATTAGTGTGAATATCATTTAATCTGGAAATTTTATGTAAATAAATGGGCAATGTTAGAAAAAGGCTTCCATGACGGCTTAAATATAAAAAGATTCTCCTTGTTGAAAGTGATGAAATCACTAGTTGCATTTGTTGTTATTATTGCTTACTTGACTGAATTTGTCACTGGACAAAAAATATCGAGGTTTAAAATTCGTGGGTTTATGTTTAACGATGTCTTCGCCGTGTTTATTTTAGGTTGCATTGAGGATTATCTCACTCATTCGATCGAATGGTGATCACCAAACTTTTCGAACGCACGTTAAGACAACTCAACTGTCATTTTCCCATAAAAAGTCCTCTACCTGACGCGCGTATACAATGCGTTACGTGATCGACCAGCCGGATAGCTTAAAGTTAGCTGTTTCTTATCAAGATTAAAAATATTTTAAATTAATAGAGATATAAAGATATTCGGATTTATCTTTTTATAACTTGTGACAGTTAGGTATCAGGCGCGAAGATCAACAACTAAAACTATTGTCGGGGATGGCGTATGGTTTTACGGCAGGCGCGGCGGGAGCATTATATAACTTTAGCGACGAATCACATAACTCACTGCCGAAATATCTGAGGTAACGAGAAGTATGAGATACTTATACTAACGCATAAGATTATTTTAGGTACTTACATTTGTATAATGTTTTATACGAGTTGCAGATTGAAAGAGGTTATGAAAGTCGTTTATTTAACAGTTTCACTGCCAGGAACTGCTAGCGTGCGCTCATTTCGTAGGCGCTTTCCTCTACTTAGCGGGAAAACCACGGCATTGGTTCCGAGCGTAGTGCTATGACATGGCTGGCAGTCAATGTGTTAAGTTTATATGTGCTACTGTACCGGTCCAAAGCAGTAATTATAAAGAAATTTGACTTACCATGTGTTAGTATGTTAATGGTTTCATTGTGAAAGTAAAAGAGGCTGCCGACGCAGCCGGCCCAGGATTGCAGCGGGCGGTAGCCGGTGAGCACGTACGGGTTGAACTGCAGGTGCTGCGGCATGTCTCGCCAGTGCAGCAGCCCCACGGAGCCCTGCCCGCGCCCGGCCTCCGGCTTCGCCTCCGCGGCTCCATTCTTCCCGCTCTCCGCCGCACCTTCCCCCGCGTTTAGCTCCGAACGGTCCCGCCGATCCTCATTATCACAGATACGCTCCAACGACTTTTTCCTCTTCTTAGGACCCTTCCCGTTCACTTCTTGAATTGACATATCGAACATTTTTGTACATGTATCAGGCGCCCGAACGTCTCTCATAAACTAGCGTGTGTAAGATCGGTGCGACGAAATTCGGTACGGAATATCGCGATCTGTTTCCGCATGGCCGTCGGCGCCGGCCGGTTTGTACAAATATCACAGCAGCAGCTTGAGGGTGGTGCGCCGGAGCGCTCGGCGCGAGTGCGCTCGGCGTCGGCGGCGCCGCGCGGGGTGTCGCGCCGGCTCCGCTCCGCTCGGAGGCTGGTGCAGCAGACCGCGGGAGCGGGCGACTGGCCGGGCGCCGCCGCACACCCTCTCGTTGTGCCCTGCCCTGCCCCCGCCCCGTGCACACCCCGCATACACCCGCGCCCCCTAGATTTGCGCATTGCGCAAACCCGATCAGCTGATTCCCGCCAGAAGGTCGGCCTGCTCCCTTTCTGGCCATAGTCGCACTTTCACTCATCGTTAACCCGAGGTTCACATTCTATGAAAGATTTATGCATACCTAATATAAACTGAGAGAGGCTCGATTATCCAATCACGGTCGCATACTTAGCGCTATGTAAACGTCATAATTAATAGTTACCTATTTATGTAATTAAGTGTATGCTCGTTCTTATAATTAAGTAGGTAGTTCGATAGGTTATACTCCTTTTCTTCAATATTTTCCTGTTTAACCTATTCAAATTTTGTATTAACTCCTCCACACAAATGTTATCTGGAACACATGGATTTTGAGTGATAAGACCGCCTGTTGTATACCTTGGCTTGTTGAATTTAATTATTTTTCTTTTAGTCAGACCAAGAAAAAAAGGTCTTTATTCTTTGTCTGAGTATATTATTATATTATTAACTGCCTAATACGGAGTTCAAAGTGTAAAAACTCCATACGGAAACATTAAAAATAATTTAAGCATTCAAACCGCAGTTTATCAACCAGTTAGAGCAGTTATCCAACCAGGATACATGAAATAACAAACATGGTGATATAACTCGAGGATAACTTCGAATGGTTTAGATATTACATATTATACAACAAGTCGAAATAAAAAAGGAACCTTGATTTCTGTTCAACACGCTTAGTCGGATGCCCCGAAGAAACCATAAAACATCTTAAGAAGTCCATTCTACCTGCCTCCTGATTTTAATTCTAATAGGTGAAACCCGCACGCTGGCTTATTCACATTGTGTGTATGTAGATAATATCAAGAAGATCTACCTGCTGCTGTTTTCCAATCTGCCTGCCCATAATACCAGCATCCAGCGTACGTGGAGTGAATCCGAAACGAAATTCGAATTAGGTTCTTATTGGCTCGATCGCTTGCGTTAGCGTCCTCTCGTGCGATATTTTGGTTTTTGGTCAATTTTGAAAACTAGTGGCAAAAAAAGAAACGCTCATTTGACAATTACATTACTATTGCCATATAATAGTAGTTTATGTTACTGTACATAATGAGAGCCCTTAAATCACGAGTGTGATACGAGTGTTTTAAGGCCTAATTATGTACAGTTACATACACTACTTTATCTACACACATATAATAAATCCTCAATGATGTATTCGAGAACCTGGGCCACGCTTCGAAATTTGTAAGTCAACTATATAACAATATCGATATCTTAATGAAAGGCGGCGGGCGGAAAGGTTCTCGAGTGGCGACCACGTACCGGAAGGCGCGGCGTGGGTAGGCCCCCCACAAGGTGGACTGATGACCTGGTAAAGGTCGCGGGAGTCCGCTGGATGCGGGTGGCACAGGACCGGTCAATTTGGAAGTCTCTGGGGGAGGCCTATGTCCAGCAGTGGACGTCTTTCGGCTGATATGATGATCTTAATGAAAATACGTACAAAAGTACCTACGGCCAGAGACAAGTAATTTATTTTTATAAATCTTATTGATATAACGCTGGTCATTACTGCCAGTTTCTGAACGCATTTTAGCGGGTTTATAGTATGTGTGTAGATAAAAAGTTTTAAATAAATCTCAGGCTCATCTGTTACTGGGCAGACACCAATAGGTTCGGACAAAAAACCGCTAAATAGATCCTCGTCGACCTTGACCCTTGGCTGAGGTCGAGATTTTAGGAACAAGGCCTAAACCCTTCTGTAAACAGCATGAGTAAACAGGCTTAAAACATCTTATATTATATGCTACAACACTCCTTAGCCATGCTTAGTTATATTTGGTACCTACATGCGGACAAAGCTACGCTTATGGAGTAGATAGTACGTAGGTACAACAAAATAAAATAGGATTTCGTGATTTTGTTGTTCGTTTTACTTAAGTAGATAATTTCTGACAATTTCTAACACTTTCCCATTGCGTCCACTTTCTTAACACATTCACTGGCAACGATTTCATAGCATTACGCTCGTAGCTGGAAACATGTGAAAAACACACTTTTATAAACGCACGTAAAAACCAAAACTAATTATGGATCGTTTAAGTTGTCTATACTACTATAATATTTGATTGTAAAAGCGTGTGGCGCTAGAACAAGAAAGACTTTCTGCAGCTTCCGCCAGGAAGTTAGTATTAGTATTTGTTTACAAGAAAGTATTTCCTGTTCTAGCGCCCCACGCTTTTACAATCAAATATTATAATTAAAAGCACATAGTTTACACTTCCCACTTTGCACGCACAGCAGTTCGGCTTCACAAAGGGTAGGTCAACTACTGATGCTGGTGCAAGTTTAATTAAATTCATTCTGCAGTCTTGGGAAGAGTCGCAGGACGCCATTGGAGTCTTCTGTGACCTTTCCAAGGCATTTGATTGTGTAGATCATAGTACCTTAATTTGTAAACTTAAATTTTATGGCATTAGAGGACATGCATTAGATCTCATTGAGTCATATTTAACACAAAGGAATCAAAAGGTAGCGATAAATGGGGCCATTTCGTCAGAGACAGTGGTGGAGATGGGAGTACCTCAAGGATCTATTTTAGGTCCATTCCTGTTCCTTGTTTATGTAAATGATCTACCATATATGGTAAGCCGAAGATCAGGCATTGTCATGTTCGCCGATGACACCTCGTTACTGTTCAAGGTTAATAGGAAAGATACTGAACTCATTGAACCAAATAACACCCTGTCCATGATATCTGACTGGTTTGCTGCCAATAACTTAGTGTTGAATCCGAAAAAAACGAAATGTATAAAATTCACACTAGCGAACTCAAATGTAAACATAGCCTCAAATATTAAACTTAATGGTGAAACCATAGAATTTGTAAAGTCAACTGTATTCTTAGGTATTACGTTAGACTCTAAACTGCAGTGGGGTTCCCACATAACTGCGATAGGAAGTAGGTTGAGTTCCGCTGCTTTTGCAGTCAGGAGAATAAGGCAGCTTACCAATGTAGCAACGGCACGGTTAGTTTACTTCGCTTACTTTAACAGTATAATTACTTATGGTCTTATTTTATGGGGATCAGCGGCAGATATTGAGACTGTATTTATTTTACAAAAAAGGGCTGTTAGAGCAATTTATGACCTCGGGTCGCGTGAGTCATTAAGAGAATTTTTCAAGGAAACAGATATTCTAACACTGCCGTCGCTATACGTATTTGAAATAATAATGTATGTTAGGAAGAATGTATACAACTACCCAACAAACACTGATAGGCCCAAGGTTACCAGAAGCGCAGGGAAGCTCAAAACAACTTTTTACAGGCTAGTAAAAGCGAAAAAGTCGTTCTTGGGAAATTGTATAAAATTCTACAATAAACTTCCAAAACACATTACCGAACTTACTGACTCTAAATTCAAATCTGTCGTAAAACGGACACTCATTGCAAAAGCATATTATAAGATAAACGACTACATCATGGATAGGGATATTTGGCAGCGATAAAATCCTGCACTAAAAACCTGTCGTAAAATAAATAGGCTTTCTACTGTAGCAATGTAATTTTAAAATTTTATAATACTCTGATACTGATATGATATATTGTATACTGTTTTGAAAAAATGACACCTCGCCGAGTTTATTACGCCGGTTCTTCTCGAGGCAGAGGTTTACTTTCCGAACCGGTGGTAGTTTATCGACATTCATAGGTGCATGTAATATGCCTAAATTGAAGAATAAATCACTTTGACTTTGACTTTGACCACGCCGCGCCTTCCTGTACGTGGTCGCCACTCGAGAACCTTTCCGCCCCAACGGCCATCGGTTCTACGTGCAATGTGCCCCGCCCACTGCCACTTAAGTTTAGCAATTCGGAGGGCTATATCGGTTACCTTGGTTCTGCTGCGACCAAGTTTCAGTGCCATATGTCATCACTGGCAACACACACTGGTCAAAGACTCTCGTCTTGAGACACTGCGGGATATTGGACGAAAAGATGTGCCGGAGCTTCCCGAACGCTGCCCAGCCGAGTCGGGTACCGGAAGGCGCGGCGTGGGTAGGCCCCCCACAAGGTGGACTGATGACCTGGTAAAGGTCGCGGGAGTCCGCTGGATGCGGGTGGCGCAGGACCGGTCAATTTGGAACTCTCTGGGGGAGGCCTATGTCCAGCAGTGGACGTCTTTCGGCTGATATGATGATGATGATGATGAGTTTACACTTCAGCCCAGAAATAGAGACAACTTGAACGATCCATAATTAGTTCTAGTTTTTACGTGCATTTATAAAAGCGTGTATTTCTAGTGTTTTTTAAACTATTAATTTATTTTAAACTTGTCAAAAGTCGAAATATTTTTAACATTTATACATTTATTTCAAGTAGGCGAATGAGCCCGCATCCTCTGCATCTCCGCCAATGCGTCTGTATTGCATGGTACAATCTAGCTCTTCAATCTGGAGACCACTAAGAGTGACTATGATACGATATTCCACTTAATCGTGGTCAAAGTTCATTACAAGACCTTTCTAACCAGTCCAAAGACGGCTATGATACGATATTCCATCATGGAATGCCAGTGCCTATCTTCCGGCTTCATCAACAGACCTTGAAACCTAATCGTGGTCAAAGTTCATTACAAGACCTTTCTAACAAGTGTAAACACGGCTATGATACGATATTCCATCATGGAATGCCAGTGCCTATCTTCCGGCTTCATCATCAGACCTCAAAACCTAATCGTGGTCAAAGTTCATTACAAGACCTTTCTAACAAGTGCAAACACGGCTATGATACGATATTCCATCATGGAATGCCAGTGCCTATCTTCCGGCTTCATCATCAGACCTTAAAACCTAATCGTGGTCAAAGTTCATTACAAGCCCTTTCTAACAAGTCCAAACACGGCTATGATACGATATTCCATCATGGAATGCCAGTACCTAGCTTCCGTCTCCATCGTCAGACCAGGTGTATGGTACCATATTATTGCATTGTCATCCTACTTACATTTTAGATGATATGTGCATTAAAAATAACTAGCCCGCCATCTTGAGTGTTCCGCCATGTTGGATTTTTTTGCCGACTGTACTTTTTTTTGCACCCTCATCAACTGCTCATTGAGAGGATTGTAACGAGCCCAAACACGACGGGTTTATCCTGTGTAATTAGGGAGTTCCTACGGCCACCTTCCATCTCCATCATCAGACCAGGTTTATGGTACCATATTATTGCATTGTCATCCGACTTACATAATTGTACAAACTTTCAACTTGATTGGACTCCGGGAAGTTGGTCAAATTTAACCTACAAGACTTCATTACATATTTAGTTACATACAGGTCGACCTAATAAAAGCTTGTTAAAAAGACGAAAATTGACCATTCCCCCCTCCCTTATCTCCGAAACTACTAGGATTAAAATTCTGAAAAAAATATGGAAAATAGTTCCTTGCCTAAAGATTACAGGAAAACTTATAAGAAGTTTGAGTATTCAAAAACACTTATGAAATTTAGATTATATACTGAACCCTCACCACGCGAGTTGAACTCGCACTTGTCCGGTTTTTTTACTTATAAAATTGCACTTATTAAACGTAAGATTCGACGTTTTTTAATCAAACAAGGATTTAATTTTTCACACCTTTCAAAGTAATTTTTGCTCCACGACGAGAGGGATCAAAATACTACTTTTCTACATCATATAATAAAAATATTTTTAATAATTTACTTATATACTTATGTACAGGTTTGTACGGAACCCTCGGTGCGCGAGTCCGACTCGCCCTTGGCCTGTTTTTAGGGTTCCGTAGTCGCCTAGGAACCCTTATAGTTTCGCTTTGTCTGTCCGTCCGTCCGCAGATAATCTCAGTAACCGTTAGCACTAGGAAGCTGAAATTTGGTACTAATATGTATATCAATCACGCCGACAAAGTGGTAAAATAAAAAGTGTGTGTTTTTTTTATTAGGGTACCTCTCCTATACATAACGTGGCTGTGTTTTTTTTTTTCATTTCAACCCTAACGTGTGATATATTGTTGGATAGGTATTTAAAAATGAATAGGGGTTTGCTCAAATAATTTTTTGATAATGTTAATATTTTCGGAGTTAATCGCTTCAGAAGTAAAAAAAATGTGTCCCCCCTCTAACTTTTGAACCATAAGTTTTAAAAATATGAAAAAAATCTCAAAAGTAGAACTTTATAAAAACTTTCTTGGAAAATGGTTTTGAACTTGATAGGTTGAATAGTTTTTGAAAAAAATTACAAAATAATTTCTGAACTAAGTTTGTAATTTAACCGTATAAGCAGGTGTTTATTGTACCTGTAATTTCTACAAAATCACAATGAATGTAACAAATAGCCCATTTTTTTTAACGCTTAAGTGGGGACACTTACTATGACCGACGAAAAACTACGGAACCCTACACTGAGCGTGGCCCGACACGCTCTTGGCCGGTTTTTATTTAATTTATTCATTGGCATGTAGCATTTACGCAATGTGCCAATTGAACACAGATCTTTATAAAATAATCGATTGTAATATCATCGAATCGTAATCTATTAAAAAGGAACATATTTCAAGTTTTAACTTTAACAACGTTATATGAAAATTTATGAATTTATCGTAACATTTAAAAAAATTGTCACAATAAACTATACGTTTTATTGAAATCAAAACTATCGATGACTGTTATATTTTCCTCATAGTCGGTGTGAAAAATTGTATGTGTCACTTAGGAGCAAAATTATTTTCGTCATGAACGTTATGCTCAGGATTCTAACTTAAATCCCTCGCTACGCTCAGGATTATATCGTAGAATCCTTCGCTTCACTCTGGATTCAATGTACCGCCCTCGCCGTAAATACATAATTTTGCTCCCTTGAGACACAATAGTTATTTACGATACAAGTGCAGAAAATAGGAAATTCGCAACGAGTGGTGATAGTGTTAGTTTAGGGGTGCACTCCATACAAAAAACCAAAAGTCAATTATTTTTTTTCATTGTGACCCCCCGTGTGGCACATCAATCGATAGGCCTTTCAAAATAAATATAAGGTTTCTTAGCATTTTTTTTGATTAAGTGAATAGGGTCGGAGATAATCGCCCCGAAAGTCACTAAAATTCTGTCCCCTCCCCCCCCTCTAATTTTTGAACGGTGTATTTTAAAAATATGGAAAAATTCATGGACATAGGGCTTATTAATTTCATTCACCGAAAATTGTTTTGAACAAGATTGGTTCAGAGGTTTTAGAGATATTGCTGAAAAACTGCCTTCCTCAAAGAAAAGGACGTAAGTGCCTAAAATTTCTGTGACGATACGACCTTTTTAATAGGCACGGAACCCTTCGTTTTGCGTGGTCCGACACGCACTTGGCCGGTTTTTTATTATTTAAAAACAGATAGCAAAACTGTAATTTATCCACAAGAGTGCAAAGAATACTTGAAATCCGATCGTGTTATTAGTTACTTTTTTAGGGTTCCGTAGCCAAAATGGCAAAAACGGAACCCTTATAGTTTCGTCATGTCCGTCTGTCCGTCTGTCCGTATGTCACAGGCATTTTACTCGAAAACTATAAGGTTTATTTGAATAAAATTTTGAGGATATGTGTATTTTGTTAGCCGCTACATAGTTTTGTAATTAAAATCACTAAAATAATTTTTTTAGGGGTGCACTCCATACATAAAACTGAAAGTCAAAAAAAAATGTTTTCATTGTAAGCCCATGTGTGGTACATCAATCGATAGGCCTTTCAAAATAAATATATGGTTCCTCAGCAATTTTTTTGATTAAGTGAATAGAGTCGGAGATAATCGTCCCGAAAGTCACTAAAATTCTGTCCCCCCCCTCTAATTTTTGAACCGTGCATTGTAAAAATATGAATAAAATCATGGACGTAGAGCTTATTAAAATGTTTCAGCGAAAATTGTTTTGAACAAGATCGGTTCAAAGGTTTTCGAGATATTGCTGAAAAACTGACTTCCTTAAAGGAAATGACGTAAGCGCCGTAAGATTTCTGTGACGATACGACCTTTTTAATAGGCACGGTACCCTTCGTTTTGCGTGGTCCGACACGCACTTGGCCGGTTTTTTAAACATAATAACGTGTAGGTAAAGGCCAAATTTATTTATTTATTAAAGGCCAGTCCAGACAGGACAATTGTCGATCATCTGATTAAATTGTCTGATCAAATCAGGTGGTGGTGGTGGTGGTGGTGTGGTGTATTTCAGTTGTTATTCTTATGTAGTATTTTCCTCGCTTTAGTGAGGTGAAAGATTTGTGTTACATACGGGTGCAGTTATTTTACGTCTCGTCTGTTGCAACACTCGCTACGAGCGGATATCCTGAGTGGTATCCCGAGGGATTCTATTTTCGAACCACTCGCTTCGCTTGTGGTTCAACCGAAGAATCGGTTCGCTAGCTCTTAGTTCAACCCTGGAATCCATTCGCCAGCTCGTGTTTCAATTCCACACTCGCGGTTAAAATACAACTTTGCATCCATGTATAACAAATAACAGGAGGAGATAAGAAAAATATGCTATTGGAAGAAATAGTGGAAGGAAAATTTATACTAGACGAAATTACGAATACGGCAAAGTACTAAAGGTACTTATTACTTACTAGCAGAAACGGAAGAGGAAAAATGAGAATTAAAAATTAGCTACGCGGTATTAACGAGTTTGGGGGACCGTGCTAACCAGTCAACACAACATCATTTACTCACAAAGCAAGCAGTGGTGTTATTGTGGTTGCGTACTTCTTTAAGCAGGGCTTTCCAAGTTTGGTTGCTACACATATGAGAGCCTAGAGTATATAGTAGATGTAGAGTTCTACAGAGGACCTGTACGCGAGCCAATTAAGATCTGAGGGCCTACCGCGAAAGGCATTAGAAGTTTTCCCTCTCTGTCAGACTTGCGAGTTAGTACGTAAGTGCAACAGAGAGGGAAAACTTCGAATGCCGTTGGCGGTAGGCCTCCTGGTCTTAAAATGGCTGACGGCTTACCATAAACAACCTAAGTACTTAATTTGGGCGGGTATATAATGGTTTATTTAGCTAAGCTTCTTGATTTGCCGCAAGTCGCAACATCATACTAACTCAGTCGCGGCAAATAAAAAAAACCGGCCAAGTGCGTGTCGGACCACGCAAAACGAAGGGTTCCGTGCCTATTAAAAAGGTCGTATCGTCACAGAAATTTTACGGCACTTACGTCCTTTTCTTTGAGGAAGTCAGTTTTTCAGCAATATCTCGAAAACCTCTGAACCGATCTTGTTCAAAACAATTTTCGGTGAATGAAATTAATAAGCCCTATGTCCATGAATTTTTCCATATTTTTAAAATACACCGTTCAAAAATTAGAGGGGGGGGGACAGAATTTTAGTGACTTTCGGGGCGAATATCTCCGACCCTATTCACTTAATCAAAAAAAAATGCTAAGAAACTTTATATTTATTTTGAAAGGCCTATCGATTGATGTGCCACACGGGGGGTCACAATGAAATATTTTTTTTTGACTTTCAGTTTTATGTATGGAGTGCACCCCTAAAAAAATTTTTTTTTGTCATTTTAATTACAAAACTATGTAGCGGCTATCAAACTACACCTATCCTCAAAATTTTATTCAAATACACCTTATAGTTTTCGAGTAAAATGCCTGTGACATACGGACAGACGGACAGACGGACAGACGGACAGACGGACAGACGGACAGACGGACAGACGGACATGACGAAACTATAAGGGTTCCGTTTTTGCCATTTTGGCTACGGAACCCTAAGAGGATATGTGTATTTTGTTAGCCGCTACATAGTTTTGTAATTAAAATCACTAAAATATTTTTTTAGGGGTGCACTCCATACATAAAACTGAAAGTCAAAAAAAATTGTTTTCATTGTAAGCCCAAGTGTGGTACATCAATCGATAGGCCTTTCAAAATAAATATATGGTTCCTCAGCAATTTTTTTGATTAAGTGAATAGAGTCGGAGATAATCGTCCCGAAAGTTACTAAAATTCTGTCCCCCCCCTCTAATTTTTGAACCGTGCATTGTAAAAATATGAATAAAATCATGGACGTAGAGCTTATTAAATTGTTTCAGCGAAAATTGTTTTGAACAAGATCGGTTCAAAGGTTTTCGAGATATTGCTGAAAAACTGGCTTCCTTAAAGAAAATGACGTAAGCGCCGTAAGATTTCTGTGACGATACGACCTTTTTAATAGGCACGGTACCCTTCGTTTTGCGTGGTCCGACACACACTTGGCCGGTTTTTTAAACATAATAACGTGTAGGTAAAGGCCAAATTTATTTATTTATTAAAGGCCAGTCCAGACAGGACAATTGTCGAACATCTGATTAAATTGTCTGATCAAATCAGGTGGTGGTGGTGGTGGTGGTGGTGTGGTGTATTTCAGTTGTTATTCTTATGTAGTATTTTCCTCGCTTTAGTGAGGTGAAAGATTTGTGTTACATACGGGTGCAGTTATTTTACGTCTCGTGTGTTGCAACACTCGCTACTAGCGTATATCCTGAGTGGTATCCCGAGGGATTCTATTTTAGAACCACTCGCTTCGCTTGTGGTTCAACCAAAGAATCCGTTCGCTAGCTCTTAGTTCAACCCTAGAATCCATTTCACACTCGCGGTTAAAATACAACTTTGCATCCATGTATAACAAATAACTACTAAGGAGTAGCATAATAGGAGGAGATAAGAAAAATATGCTATTGGAAGAAATAGCGGAAGGAAAATTTATACTAGACGAAATTACGAATACAGCAAAGTACTAAAGGTACTTATTACTTACTAGCAGAAACGGAAGAGGAAAAATGAGAATTAAAAATTAGCTACGCGGTATTAACGAGTTTGGGGGACCGTGCTAACCAGTCAACACAACATCATTTACTCACAAAGCAAGCAGTGGTGTTATTGTGGTTGCGTACTTCTTTAAGCAGGGCTTTCCAAGTTTGGTTGCTACACATATGAGAGCCTAGAGTATATAGTAGATGTAGAGTTCTACAGAGGACCTGTACGCGAGCCAATTAAGATCTGAGGGCCTACCGCGAAAGGCATTAGAAGTTTTCCCTCTCTGTCAGACTTGCGAGTTAGTACGTAAGTGCAACAGAGAGGGAAAACTTCGAATGCCGTTGGCGGTAGGCCTCCTGGTCTTAAAATGGCTGACGGCTTACCATAAACAACCTAAGTACTTAATTTGGGCGGGTATATAATGGTTTATTTAGCTAAGCTTCTTGATTTGCCGCAAGTCGCAACATCATACTAACTCAGTCGCGGCAAATAAAAAAAACCGGCCAAGTGCGTGTCGGACCACGCAAAACGAAGGGTTCCGTGCCTATTAAAAAGGTCGTATCGTCACAGAAATTTTACGGCACTTACGTCCTTTTCTTTGAGGAAGTCAGTTTTTCAGCAATATCTCGAAAACCTCTGAACCGATCTTGTTCAAAACAATTTTCGGTGAATGAAATTAATAAGCCCTATGTCCATGAATTTTTCCATATTTTTAAAATACACCGTTCAAAAATTAGAGGGAGGGGGACAGAATTTTAGTGACTTTCGGGGCGAATATCTCCGACCCTATTCACTTAATCAAAAAAAAACCGGCCAAGTGCGTGTCGGACCACGCAAAACGAAGGGTTCCGTGCCTATTAAAAAGGTCGTATCGTCACAGAAATTTTACGGCACTTACGTCCTTTTCTTTGAGGAAGGCAGTTTTTCAGCAATATCTCGAAAACCTCTGAACGGATCTTGTTCAAAACAATTTTCGGTGAATGAAATTAATAAGCCCTATGTCCATGAATTTTTCCATATTTTTAAAATACACCGTTCAAAAATTAGAGGGGGGGGGACAGAATTTTAGTGACTTTCGGGACGATTATCTCCGACCCTATTCACTTAATCAAAAACAATGCTAAGAAACCTTATATTTATTTTGAAAGGCCTATCGATTGATGTGCCACACGGGGGGTCACAATGAAAAAAAAAATTTTGACTTTTAGTTTTATGTATGGAGTGCACCCCTAAAAAAATTTTTTTTTGTCATTTTAATTACAAAACTATGTAGCGGCTATCAAAATACACCCATCCTCAAAATTTTATTCAAATACACCTTATAGTTTTCGAGTAAAATGCCTGTGACATACGGACAGACGGACAGACGGACAGACGGACAGACGGACAGACGGACAGACGGACAGACGGACATGACGAAACTATAAGGGTTCCGTTTTTGCCATTTTGGCTACGGAACCCTAAAAATGCTAAGAAACCTTATATTTATTTTGAAAGGCCTTGTGCCACACGGGGGGTCACAATGAAATATTTTTTTTGACTTTCAGTTTTATGTATGGAGTGCACCCCTAAAAAAATTTTTTTTTGTCATTTTAATTACAAAACTATGTAGCGGCTATCAAACTACACCTATCCTCAAAATTTTATTCAAATACACCTTATAGTTTTCGAGTAAAATGCCTGTGACATACGGACAGACGGACAGACGGACAGACGGACAGACGGACAGACGGACAGACGGACAGACGGACATGACGAAACTATAAGGGTTCCGTTTTTGCCATTTTGGCTACGGAACCCTAAAAACCGGAGTGCGAGTTCAACTCGCGTGGAGGGTTCCGTATATAATCTAAATTTCATAAGTGTTTTTGAATACTCAAACTTCTTATAGGTTTTCCTGTATTCTTTAGGCAAGAAACTATTTTCCATATTTTTTTGAGAATTTTAATCCTAGTAGTTTTGGAGATAGGGGGGGGGGGGGGGAATGGTAAATTTTCGTCTTTTTTCCTACAAATACTATACTTCTTTCGATATTACTTCAAATCTGCTTTTGATAAAATTATTAATAAAAATATCTGACATGCTTACAACAACCCCTTTCACACAATACAGTTTGCGAAACTTTTTTTTTAAATTTTCCAGTTTACCCCCCAAAAGTTCCCCTCGTTCAAATTTCATTAATTTACTTTACACGTCCATCTTTGGGTCACCAATTTACTTGTGTGTACCAAATTTCAACTCAATCGGTCCAGTAGTTTCGGAGCAAATCGGCTGTGACAGACGGACAGACAGACAACCGAGTGATCCTATAAGGGTTCCGTTTTTTCGTTTTGAGGTATCGGAACCATAAAAAAGTGAAACTATGACAAGGACAACGAATGATATATCCCTTTCTCTCACACTTATTGAGATTCGTATACTACCATCTCGCTTGATCGTGGTATTATTATTATAATGAGCATAGCTTGTCCTTGGTAATTATGTATGAGAGAGAGATGAAATTCCGCTAGCCCTTCCTCTCTAAATTTGCCATTATCGTAGTGAGTGCCATTGAATTTGAGTTCAATAAATAACTTCATAGTAAAAAACCCGACGGCCTTTCCTGAAAAGGGGAAAAGTGTCAAACAATTTGTATGTACAAATAGTTTAGGTTCAAATTGATCAGTAGCTTATACATTACGTTTTCTTTCTGTTTTTTTTTAGTTTATTCTTGTATAATATAAAATCCCACTAAAAACATTAAAGTAAAGTAAAAAAAATTACATGTAAAGTGGTTGCCAAGAGCTCATAGTTTTCAATAAGGAATCCCTATTTCAATTTTCAGACCTCTAGCATCAAAATTATACAAAATTCCATCCTCTACTTTAAGGGGTTAAGGGGTAAAAGTTCAACTTTTTTGTTGTTTGTGTACTAATATACTAGCTTACAGAAATTTCATCTTTCTAGGGCTAGTGCCCTAAGATTTTTGATGTTAAGAGTGAGTGAGTCAGTGACGAAATCGTTTTTTTTAGTTATCAATAAAATCTAAAGTATAAGACTATTATGCACTTCAATAAGTCTACTGTTGACATCATATCCCGAGAATTTTGTTTATCTGGATGTATGTGTGCGGTGAATGTCTGAGCTTTTGTGAAGACATAGCAATCAACTGTACCAATGTATATGTGTTTTTAGTCTTGTATAGTTTCGTTCCATGACGCATTGGTTTTACTGTAATGTCATGTTAACATGCATGTTTAAGTATAATAAATAAATAAATAATCCAAACCCAAGTTATGAGGGTTCAAAAAAACGGTCAAGTGCGAGTCTGACTCGCGCACCGAGGGTTTCGTACGATATATCATACAACACACCCGTCTTGCCCCACCCATTAATTTTGGAAAATCTTAACAATGCAACGCCTAGTGTAGTTAAGTCATGAGTACCTACAGCGCCATTTATCGGTGCATTTTGTTACTAACTTGCGCGACCAAGGAACTCGATATGTACAGTAAGGGAAATGTATTCACGCACCACCGTAGAACCCTGTCGCAATTGACAGGCCGCCGTCACTCAAACTCGAGTGGTATGTCACCTTATTGCGATAGGGTTCTACGGTGGTACGTTAAAACATTTCCCTTACTGTATGTTGGTTTTTCAGCGATAATTCTTTATCAAGTTTCTTTATTTGCTAGAAGGTAAACTTACATTGATTTTAAATGAATAAATAAAAGGTACTTTCAGAACACTTTCATACGAATTTGAAGGAAAAAAATTAAACAGAAGTATTAAATTACAAACAATATTAACATATTATGATTTTTGAATAATAAAAATCCGGTAATATTCACGTTAATATTAATCAAATCGTATATATTATTTTCAAATTTTTCGCTTGGTCAACTTCGGAGATAAGGGGGGGGATGGTATTTTTTTCAACATTTTTCTTCATAAATCAAAATTTTACCATTGTAGAAAAAAATAAAAACTGTTTTAGAATGTACAATTCAAGCCCTTTCATATGATACCCCACTTGACCTACTAACTAGATTTTGAATTTTTGCCCCCCCTCTTAACCGCCCTTTTTTATACGAATTAAAAGTATATATTAATTTTTTTCATTTTGCATACACGAGGGTTAGCTTTGTTTACAACTATTCCAAATTTCAAATCGATAACATTAGTAGTTCCTGAGATATTTGACTTTGTGACAGACAGACAGACGGACGGAGTCGCACCATAAGGGTTCCGTTTTTACCTTTTTGGTCCGGAACCCTAAAAACGACGATGCGCTTCGAGAAAAGGTAGGTAATGCCCTTGCGCTTCGCTTGGCTTGTCTGCCTTACTACTACCGTGTCCCAAGAAAAAACAGTTGGAATCAGAATTAGAATCAGAATCAGAATCAGAACCAGAATCATTTATTCGCTCATCACAGGTAAAAAAAGGTGTAACTATAAATATAGAATTAAATGTAGTTACATAGCCATGATGTGTTTGTTTGTTTGTTTGTTTGTTTGCCCGTCTTTCACGGCCTATTGACGTGATTTTTAAATGGAGATAGTTGAAGGGATAGAGAGTGAAATAGGCTACTTTTTGTCTTTTTCTAACCCCCCACTTCCCTAAAATGGGGGGTGTAAGTTTGTATGGAGCATTCCGCAATTTTCAAGGTAGAAAGCTAAAAATTGGCATGCGGACTATTTGTGACTAACAAAAAAAATCGTGCATCATTTTTTTTGGAAATCTGCACCCAACCCCTTAAAAGAGGGGGTGAAATTTTATATGAGGGTCCAGATATGTAGTCGATATGTAGAGTCGATATGTAGAGTCGATATGTAGAATCGATATGTAGAGTCGATATGTAGAGTCAATATGTAGAGTCGTTATGTAGAGTCGATATGTAGACTCGATATGTAGAGTATATGTAGTCGATCTAACAACATTTATAGAGGTATTTTTTCGAATGCCCCGTTGTTCGTCTACGAGTATGTTACTTTTCTCAAAAAAGTTGTAGAACTTGCTACAGATAAGCTTTTCAATAATCTTTGAGAATACTGGCAATAAAGCAACAGGACGATAGTTGCCAGCCTGTGATTTATCGCCCTTTTTAGGGTTCCGTACCTCAAAAGGAAAAAAAAACGGAACTCTTATAGGATCACTGTCTGTCCGTCTGTCACAGCCGATTTGCTACTGGACCGATTGAGTTGAAATTTAGTACACATATGTAAATTGGTGACCCAAAGAGGGACGCGTAAAGTAAATTAATGAATTCTGAACAAGGGGGCCACTTTTGGGGGGTAAACTAGAAAAATAAAAAATAAAGTTGCGCAAACTGTATGTGTGACATATCAAATGAAAGAGGTTGTTGTAAGCATCTCAGAGGGCCTACCGCGAAAGGCATTCGAAGTTTTCCCTCTCTGTCATACTTACGAATTCGTACATAAGTGCGACAGAGAGGGAAAACTTCGAAAGCCGTTCGCGGTAGGCCCTCAGATCCTTTTTTTTATAATTTTAACAAAAACAGATTTGAAGTAATTTAGGAAAAAAGACAAATTTGTATTTTTTCACGAGGATATGGTTTGTTTAATGTCCACATGTGTAATTGGGCTTAAGAAAATAGAATTTGTATTCATAGATATACGTGTAATATCTCGGGTTATACTCGTATTGTTATTTGTTATTTCGTCTATGAAATAGTTATTGAAAATATTAGCTATATCAACTGGCTTCATATATGATACACCATTAGCTGTCAACATATTTATAGGAATCTTAGATTTTGTGATTTTAGATTTATTTATCATCTCCCATGTAGCTTTGGGCTTATTTCTAGAGTTTGTAATATAATGATGATTTTGAGCTCGTTGAGTTAGTCTCAAAACCTTTTTTTATCTCTACACATATGATTTAAAATTGACTTTATTTACTTCAGTTTTATGTAGTCGTTATGTCCACAAGGCTTGTCGCTTTCTCTTACAGCACATACTAATGCCTTTTGAAGTCCAACTAGGCCTAGATTTAAGAGATTTTCTGATTAGTACATAAGGAAAGCAAATATCGTACAAACACTTGAAAATAGTCAAGAAAGTTATTGTATGCCAGCACGGCTATCACAAGACGGCGCGCGAGCTCTCTCGATTTTTCTCGCACTATCCGTCACTCTCTTATTAGAACACTTAGAAAGAGAGGTATAGTGCGAGAAAAATCGAGAGAGCTGGCGCGCCGTCTTGTGATAGCCGTGCATGTTTGCGTCGTCTGATAATTGGACATCATTGAAACTTAAACATTTTATGTGTTTACGAAACAGATCAAGATTTTTCTTACTGTAGTCTCTGCGTCTAATACGCCATGATGGTTTTATGCAACTTTCATTTATGGGACACTTTAAAATTTGGGCGGCATGATCTGATACAGCTAGATCTACTATTTGACCCTTAGCTTTCCTCATATTGGTAGTATATGTTCCGGATTACTCAATTATTAATAATGTTAATGAGTCACCTAACTAATTTGCCGTGTATTCCGTGCGTCCAGAATATGTCTCATACCATATCTTATCCCAGTTAGTGTTTATCTAACTGGAAAACTTATCTTATCGGGAAGCATCGCCCAATTAATCTCGTAGGAAAACATTTCAAATGCTTTATTATTTTATCAAGAAGGAATCTTGCATTAAGTATTTCAGTGGCGAATGTGAGAGTCGCAACTGTGCCAATGATTTAAATTTTGAAAATGAACACAAGGTTAGCTTGATTTTGTTTACTTAAATTTTTTTAGCATTAGGTAGGTTTATGAGTGGATTGCAAAAAATTGTACATAGTTAAGAGCCTTAATCTAATTTACGATTTAACTTTTTACAGTTTCGTGACGGCAATTACCCATATAAAATACGTGGGTAATTGCCGTTATGAAACTGTAAAAAATTAAATCATAGATTAGATTAAAGCTCTTAACTATGTAATTTTTTTTTGCAATCCACTCTTATGTATCCGAATCCGTAGCCCAAATAGCAAAAACGGAACCCTTATAATTTCGTCATGTCCGTCTGTCCGTATGTCATAAGCATTTTACTCGAAAACTGTAAGGTATATTTAAATAAAATTTTGAGGATAGGTGTATTTTTTTAGCCGCTACATAGTTTTGTAATGAAAATAAATAAAAAAAATTTTTTAGAGGTGCAATCCATACTTTTAAAACAGAAAGTAAAAAAAATATTCATTGTAAGCCCACGTGTGGCACATAAATCGACAGGCCTTTTAAAATAAATATAAGGTTTTTTCAGCAATGTTTTCGATTAAGTGAATAGAGTCGGAGATAATCGCCCCGAAATTCACTAAAATTCTATATGCCATATCACATCGAGTATTCACCATAATATGATAAGAAAATCAACAGGCAGCGAACTTGTTAAAAGATTGACGATTTGCATAAGACAAGAAGGATCACATTTTGAGCATTTAATTAATTAATTTAAAAAAAAATACTCAGTTGACTTCGGCACTTCTTCGGCAGTTTCAAGTATTCTTTTCCCCCCACATTTTTGCCAATCTATCCGCTCTCCGCTTTTAGCTAACGTGGATCCGCTTTTTTGAAATATGCTCTAATAATAAAAAAAAAGTAAGCAATTGCTTGTGGAACAAGGCGGTAAATAGGCTTGTGACCTTCGATTTTTTTATAATGCCATTCGAACCAATTTTTGGAGAGGAACAAATATTTGTATGGGAGCAACTACAATTAAACAACATACATACCCAAAAAATTGAATAAATGACGTACCTCGCTGACGGCAGCTGAAACGCTTCATACTGATTGACTCAAAAGTATGACGTCACACGTTGCTATTTCAACTAATCATTGTAGGGAAAATCAAGTAATTTGCTGTTTCGGTCGCGAAATACTGCGTTTAGGTCCATAATTGTCGTACAATTTTGTTTCTATAAAAGCGTAAGGATTTTATTGGTAGCTTTAAATTTACTCTTGGACAATAAAAAAAATGCATATTTTTTCTAAACTTTCAAGGTCCATATCTTTTCATGATTTTCATTATATTTTGTAATTTATACTTTATTACAATAATTTGATGGTTTACTATCCATTTACCGACACTACCTACGTTATCAATTTTAACATGAAGTCACAAGCCCATTCAAGGTGCATCGTGATTTCAGCTTCAGCTTCCATATTTTGTAATTCTGCATCTGGCAACACTGAGGGGCTACCGCGAAACGATATTCGTTTTCGTTCGTGTATCTCCCTCTTTGTCGCTCGAACTAGCAAGTGCGACAGGGACGGAGATACACGAACGAAAACGAATATCGTTTCGCGGTAGGCCCTCGTCTGTTAGACGGTCGCCAACATGAACCTAGTATCCTAGGTTCATGGTCGCCAACCACAGACTAATACAGACCGGCAGTATTAAGTCAGACGATATTTCATATAGTTGTCTCTTTCACTTCTTATGTTCAGCCAAGATGAGTTAGAATGAGACAGATAGTACGGTCAGTACGTCTGTTAACGAATTTTCTCCAACAAGCGCCCAACGATGTGTTAAAAAAGTAAACAATACTACCGGGACGTCAACGTCAAGTCGACACTTGTAGTGCTGTCACTATATTAAAGTTTTTATACATCGACATTTTATCGTCGTGAATTATTTATATAGACGAAGCGTTTGGTAAGTTTGAAAGACAGCGACTGGAAATACAGATGTGATTAAGCTGGAGATTTATTTAGTTGCCACATTAAGTT
The DNA here is from genome assembly GCA_932294315.1 of Epinotia nisella. NCBI lineage: Eukaryota > Metazoa > Arthropoda > Insecta > Lepidoptera > Tortricidae > Epinotia > Epinotia nisella. The sequence goes on along the minus strand of OW028675.1, from coordinate 27,485,141 downwards.
TTGTATTGTTTATTGCTAATAGATAACTAAACTATAGAGATTATTATAGTGTTGTTAAATACCACTAAACTACATTTTAATATTTATTTTAAGTGTATCAAAAAGCTGCGTCCTAGACCTCACATAGGTGGTTGTCTCAGAAACAGGACGTAGGTAGTTAAGGGTTCATAGTTTTTGTTTTTAATTTGGTAAATATGTACAGTCGACTGCAAAGAAATCGGCACGGCCAACGTCACAAAAGTATGTATACACGACCTTAATATTAAGGCAATAAAGACGTGTATACCTTTGCAACCCCGGCCGCATCTTTCTATTTGCAGTCGACTGTATGTATAAATGACATTTTGTATTGTATGGAGATACAATTTACTTACGAATGGCGCAGATTAAGAAAATACTGGGTGCCTCTGAGCTTTGGGATTTAAATGCAAATATCGATTATGCTCCTAAAACGGAACTGTTGTTCTACAACATTTCAAAAATATGTTATATTTACATTTTCATTATTTCATACATATTAAATTAAATTTTCAATGTACATCATCCATTAGTATAGTTATCTTAATTGTCACTGTCATCAAAGTTCGAAGTCAACTAATGAGGCCGTGTTTGCAATACATTGATGGTTTAGTTAAAGTCCAAATACTAATAAATGATATAAATATTAGTTACTAGCGTTCGCCCGCGACTTCGTCTGCGTGGACACGGGATAAAAACTATCGTATATTTTAATCCAGGCTATAAATTATCTTCATGCAAAATTTCATCCAAATAGGTTCAGCTGTCTAAGTGTCATTGAGTAACAAACATCCAAACATCTAAATATCCAAACTTTCGCATTTATAATATTAGTAGGATTAGTTATTTTACAGTTTCTGAACAAAACTGGTTAATCTTGGATTTAAAGCCAGGTTACAGGCACACGTTATGGACAGTAAATATCGATGTCGATAACTTGTAAAAAAATAACTTTCCCTGCACTAAATTACGAGCGAGCGAGAGAGCGAGATACATCGTGCGAGTGAGAAAGCGCAGACAATGACGTATGAAGACCTGTCAGATAACATGGTTCTATCCCTTTCTTACGCAATCAAAATATTTTATCTAAACGCCTACATAAATAATTCATGTCGATAAAATATCGATATATATTTAGTTACTACACTACTTACCCGTGTTTACGACAATTGTATTTTTACCAAAAATCCCGATAAGATCAACTTGAAACCATGTAAAAAGTACTTATTTGATATTATCCAGCATCTGCAGCAATCGCAGAACAATATATTACGTAATGTACATGCAATATTTGAAAAAAAAAGGAAAAGGTTCTTACCGATGAAAACCGGTATTTTCTCACTTCTTCTTTGTTAATCTTGAATAACTCCGACAGTACGGGACTGCACAAGACATTTTGCCTCTACATAAATTATATATTACACTTGCCACACAAATATATAGTTTTAAAATAAAATATTTTAAATAACAAATTGTCCTAAAAATTTGACGTTGACTTGACATTGACGTCTCGGTTGGTCTCGGTCTCAGAATAATAACTAAAGCATAGAAGCCACGTTAAAGTAAGAGCTTGGCAACAGCTATCTTACTCACTTGCGTAAATCTATGGTCGAGCTAAGAGTGAATGAAACCACAATCCGTATTCTGTTTCACATTTTCGTAGGTTGTCACTAAAATGAACTCAGGAAATGTCAAATGGACCTCTTTTGGATACACTTGAACCCAGCAAAATTAAATATGTCATCTTTGTTTGGTAGTAAGTGTCATAACGTCACAACGTAACTTGGTCGCATTATAGTACCTTTCATATTTGGTGTAAACATACGGCCCCTCTCGGAGAAAATTAAGGGGATCCCATACGCCAATGACCTTCGATTTGAATCCCTTAGTTTTTTAATGTTTTTTGTGGCCTATTATATTAACAACAACAGCTTTAAGCAATATAGTATCCCATATTTACTTCAAACATCACTGTCTTCGAGATATTTGGCATCAAAGTTGAACAATTTTAGACCAAAAAACAGGTTTTCTGGCCATAACTTTTGTGTTAATTAGTTTAAAATCAAAACCCTAGACACGTTTATAGAGACATCAGAGACAAACCCAAATATGTAGATTTCGTATATGATAGATCTTTCACAGCAATCTAGATGCGAAAAAGGTGTTTTTTTAGACAAATGTTTAAAAAATCATAAAAAAATAACTGTTGATTTCTTTCAAAATATGGTATACAAAAATGGAGATTAAAGATTGAAGAATCAAAAGCCGTTTTCCTTATAATTCTATTTGTAGTGCAAAAGTAGGAGATGCGATTCAAAACTAGTCAAAAATCGATGAAAACGGCGGGTAGGGCCTTAATTATTTTTTGTATTATTCCACCGTGAATGATTTAAATACAGTTAAATTTATGTTTTTGATAGTTTATTGTTGTAAATAAGCAAATTCCTTGTGCCATTGAAGGTTGCACGTCCGATACAGGACGAAAAGAAAATGTCCAGGAACCCTGAGGGCCTACCGCGAAACGATATTCGATTTCGTTCGTGTATCTCCCTCTTTGTCGCTCGAACTAGCAAGTGCGACAGAGACGGAGATACACGAACGAAAACGAATTTCGTTTCGCGGTAGGCCCTCGTCTGTTAGACGGTCGCCAACATGAACCTAGTATCCTAGGTTCATGGTCGCCAACCACAGACTAATACAGACCGGCAGCCCTCTGTACCCTTCACCGGTAAGTTTCCATAGATTTTGATGTTATTAGTGTAACGCTCTAAGCTAAAATTAATAATCACTATTAGAAGTTTATGTAAATATCATCATGTTCAATTATTCATGCAAAATCGGCATGTAAATAAGACTTATTTATTCTGTGGATTACAAGAGGTTATGTTTATTTGCATAGTGATGTGTATTTTTTATCGATTTCGGAACAATAACTTATCGACATTGTCATGGATGTATTTATTAGTATATGGAAAAATATGTGTTGGAACATAGGAATTAGAAGTTGCTGAAGAATGACAACAAAGTGGCTTTGTAAATTGTAAATCTTCATTTACTGTTGCATTTGTGTATTTTTCTAATAAAACTAGACTTTTTAATTCTAGTTTTCCAAAGGATGAAGATAAAAAAAAAAGTTTACGACATCTAAAAATAAGAAATTGGACATAGAAAATCCATAGTTGCACCTATTCTGTTCAAGACACTTCACTCCAGATTATTTTATATCTTATGAAAAATTCAAATGGAGACGGCTCAAAGCAGATGCTTTTCGCACATTATATTTATCTGATACAGACTCATTGGCAGGATTCAAACATTTGTCATTTATCTATTATTTTATATTTATTTGACGTTCGGTTAGCCAAGTTGGCACTGATCATTTTGTTTTTACTACCAACTAGGCTTAACCGGTCGTCAAATATAATTAAAATGATAATAGTTTGGTATGATTTCCAGACGTATGCTACTTAAAATCATGCATTTTGTTTTTACGACGACTGAAAGGCACCCTTTTTTCGCACAGTATAAATATTATTTATTAAACTATAAATAAATAAGTACAATATAGTTTGGTTGTATAATTTATCGATAAAAAAGTCGACACAATACATCCCTAGCATAGGAACAAACTTGTGACAACCTACACAATTGAGGAATAACAAATGCATATACATCTCTTTCTGACGCGTTAGTACGTCGTAAGAAAGTTAAGGACAGGTATACGTCTCTGCTACCTATTTAAACGCGGCTTCTATGCTTTAGTTATTATTCTGTGGTCTCGGTAGCATTGTTTACTTTTTTTAAACACTGGTGAGCAGTACATGGAGGCAATTCGTTAATAGCCTCAAAATACCGTACTATTTGTCTCATTCTAACTCACCTCAGCTGACCATGAGAAGTGACAGAGACAACTATACAGTGTTTTTTTTAAATGGGACAGTATGGGGAAATCCGAATCTAAAGGAGATAGAGGAAAAGTGTCCAAAGAGACATTAGGTGTTTTTTTATGTAAACAAATTTGGCTCATTAAAATTTTTGGTCAAGCGTGAGTTGTTCTTAAAAAATGATAAAGTTGGTCATTTTTTTTTTGACGCGGGTCGACTCTGTTTCATGTAAGAATTATTTCATTGTATGGAAAGAAAAAAATCTGAACAGCAGAAGTTGGTCAAATTTAATGAAAACTAATCTTCATACAATTGCAGTATTCGCCTTTTAATATTGCTACAAGTGCCTAGGCGTGTAAAAAAATATTTAAAATTATTCCATTTTTAAATTTCGATAATCCATAAGAGCTCCAGATGATTCAAGAGAAGAACATTTTTTTTAATCTTCGTAAACATCATGGCACGCGATAGTCTTGAAATTATAAAAAAAAGAATTCAAATTTGGCACGAGTGGCCCCCACGATCGCCCGACTTAACGCCATTAGATTTTTTCTTATGGGGTTACCTTAAGGGTCGAATTTATGAATCCCGATACAACTCCGTACAAGAATTAAAAGATGCTGTTTAAAACACTTTAAACACAATTCACCATAAGTCTGTTAAATGCAACTAGAAGTGTCTTGAAGCGTGCTCGTACCTGCATAAGACAAGACGGCGGCCACATCGAACATTTACTCAAGTAATAAACCAACTGCATGTATGAAGATTAGTTTTCATTAAATTTGACCAACTTCTGCTGTTCAGATTTTTTTCTTTCCATACAATGAAATAATCCTTACATGAAACAGAGTCGACCCGCGTCAAAAAAAAAATTGACCAACTTTATCATTTTTTAAGAACAACTCACGCTTGACCAAAAATTTTAATGAGCCAAATTTGTTTACATAAAAAAACACCTAATGTCTCCTTGGACACTTTTCCTCTATCTCCTTTAGATTCGGATTTCCCCATACTGTCCCATTTAAAAAAAACACTCTGTATAAAACATCGTCTTGCTTAATTCTGCGGGTCTGTATAGCCTGTGGTCGCAAACAAGCCCCTCCGACCGAGCGACCTTGGTCGGCCCCGACCGTTGTAGTATAAAATGTTGTTGCAAACAACTGTCTACATAGTCGATGCCGACCAAGGTCGCTCATGCTGAGGGGCTTGTTGGCGACCGTCTAGCAGATCCTTTACTCACTTTAATACGTCGATTAGGTTTTATTAATAGGCTAGGATATTGATGCTCATTTTGACGAGAGTTACATTCTATATATTTTTTTGATTGTTTTCTTGACACGTTTTATGGTCGCACCACAATTGGGGTTGCGTGTTCGCGTTGCATCGTTGCCTCTCTTTCATTTGCCGTAGGAAGGAAAAAGATGCAGCACGAATATTTGGGCAAGCCAAGTGTCGGGGCCGACCAAGGTCGCTCGGTCGGAGGGGCGTGTTGGCGACCGTCTAGCAGACCTTTAATACCGGTCCCACCATAACGATGAGAAAAAAAACATGAACAAACAAACAAACCAATCGCCAAACCAATTTGCTGGCTGGCGACACTTATTTTCTCTTTCCGGTTTTGTATAAACTGCATATTTTAATATAATTATTTATTTCTTTCTTTTATTTTAGTAGAATGTGATATTCTTTTTAAGAATATATTTATCTTTTATGACATATAATATTAAACATACTTTCGATTTTATAAGTACGTTGTTTGACCACATTGACGGTTTCTGACTACGCCATTGCAGTGCTGTTCAACCAACCAACAAAGTGCTTGGATTCGGATCGATGTTCGGGCCTTTATTGCGAGGAAACATTCTACAAGGCTCTGCATCACGAACTTGGAACTGCGTTACAGCTTTCACTCATCAGCTTTGGTGTAAATTGACATATTTACGTGAATTGAGGGTGAGTTAGAGTAACATTTTACTTTCTAGACTAGCGTACCCTATGGTTCCGATAAACTTGGAAACCAACATGGCGTTAGCGTAGCATGTAAATAACTATTGACGTTTATCCGATGGCTTTTGATATTCCTTGCGTAGTTTCCAGATAGTTGTTGAATTGAACCTTACTAGATAACAATAGTTACTGTTAGCATATACTTTACTGTTATGTTTATAACCATGATTATAATAAAATCTCTTAGAATAGGAATAGAATACTTCCTCCTCATAGGCTAACTTGCATTGAGTAGTTTATTTTGGTTTTATTGCTTTGATTAGATCCTCATCCTTCAAATACGGAGGTTACTATATTAAGTCACACAATCTTGACAGAGATAGGTAAATGTAAATTTTAACAGTTTTCAAATATAAGTAATCATTGTTATTATTCGTTTCTTGACAACAATTTTTGCGTTGATCTTGGTTTATACATTTTATACCATATCCATGATATACCCTTTATTTATTATTCCAAAATCATCTTGTAAGTGTTGTAGTGACACTGTTTGTCTTTATTATCCGTTTAAACCGTTGCCTAGACTGGTTTGCATGGCTATAAACTTATGCACTATCCCAATAGTTTTCCAGATTCCTTATGGGTTAGATCACATTGGCCCAACTTTCAGTCTGGCTGAAGTACCTGGGGGTGCAATTCCACTGGTTTAAAAAGTTTATGTTTTTCAGCTTTTTCTCCTCGGATACGAGTTTTGGTATCCAATTTATGGTAAGTGAAGGTACTGCTGTACTTTCCTTATTGTAAGTAAAAACGGTGACCCTGCCAAAAATATTCATTTTGTAACATTCATGGAGCTAACAGGGGAAACATTACCATTTTAGCTATTTTTGACAGGCTCATTAAGCATGATTGGTTTTGTGATCAATGCTTTGTTCTTTTAATTGCATAGCCACTGGCTGGTCTGCCACTCAATACATTTTAACACTGCCTGTTCTTTATACACTACTCATTTTATATTAACTTTCAATTCAATCTCTTCACAGTTTTATTCATAATGACATATTGAAATCACTTTGAGTCTCAAACTGCTTTTCCACCAAAGCCATGGTTACCTTACAATTGACACATAGTTTCATAATTGGATGTGATTTAAGGGAAAAGGATCCAACCCACAAAAAAACACCATTTCATTTTATAACTATTATTTTAGATGCAAGGTTCTAATTTCAAAGTTTTCCATTAAGTGGATTGGATCCTGTCGCTAAACTATAACCAACTGGTTGGTCCATGTTTGAATAATTTATCATTTCTATAATGCTTTAAAATTCCGCCTATGCTGTCTCCAGTATTTTTGGTCGAAGTGGCACATAAAACCTCAAAACAAACCAATAATAATGCCATAAATTATGCATTTGTATACAAAGATGCAGAAAACACATGATACCTATTCAATTATAATCTCTGTGCTAGTAAAAACAGTCAAGAATTCTAAAATATCACATTATGCTTAACAAGGCTATTCATTATACCGATATGCGGTATTGTAGTAGTAATAAATCCAGGGATTGGAAGCCCTGATTGTCACTTAGTTTACATGATTAAGGCTGAATAGGTTAAAAGTTTATTGGTCAGCTCATGGGTATTTCACACATACTTTACCTACTTATTATTGTTAACTCAATGATAATAAGACTCCGATACTCATCACACATCTCATAGAGAATGAGAATGAATTGAGCCCTTCCAGTGCTTAACACATTGATTGTTTGTTTCACTGAAGTTTATATAGGTAAGCTGTCATTAAATGTTCTATTAAACAGACACTAAGGATTCCCAGGATTTTTATCATCACCAATCCCTGGATCCCTGGTATTGAAATAAAAAATTATGGGATTGGAAACCTTAATAGACATTGCATCATACTGAAATGACTCCTACCTAACTCTGATTTTGCATTAATTGCCAGTTTGCATCTTTTGTTGTCTATGAATATGCCCTTTCAGCAGTCTTGCCTAGTAAATATTAGCCTAGTCTAGTTTAGTCTTTAGTAGTTAGACAAGTGGTAATAAGTTGTACTGTAAACTCTTACCAATTATTGTTTTCTGTAACACAATGTTCATTCCATCTTTCACCAAGCATTATCCATCCTATTAATAATTTTATAATTCTATTGCTAGCTACCAGAAACTGGTATTACCAGGGGCCCATTTGTCAAAAGCTTGTAACTTGTAATACAAGCGGAAGTCTCTTTCTTATAAAAGGAGTTGAAAAGAGGCTTCCGCTTGTATTACATACAAGTTACAAGCTTTTGATAACCTATCAGATATTTTCTTATAAACTCAAATAATTTGCAACAAGGAAAAAAAAAACAGTTTACATTTTCTTGAACGATGCTCAACCAGCTTGTTATATAATAGATACTCAGCCATATAAAATAGTTGTAAAATATCATTGTTTTCACAACTATGGACACAATTGCTACATCATAAACCATGGTTAATGGTACAAAGATTGTGCACTTGTACTGCAGTTAGTATGAGTATGATAACCATTACAGATGCCGCGCACCCGTAGGAAGCACTATGCGTCCCACTCGCGGTCCAGGTCGCGGTCCTACGAGGCGAAGAGGAGGCGGCTCGACGACGGCGACAGGGAGAAGGAGGAGTCGCACAGGAAGCGCAGCAGGGATAATGACAGGTTAGTGCCTTCACTGATTACAATACAACCTCTTAATACCTCAGCCAAATCTACAAAGCAAACAATCAGGTTTTTCAAATGTATGTTTCCCTAAACTTGTTAATGACCAGTGTCTAGGTTGAGCAATGGGCACGAGAAAGTGAAACCAACATGTAATTTAACGCTCTCCATTACAGTAATAACACCTGCAATTTACTAGAGTTAAATTTCAATGTGGAATGGCACTGAGCGGAACATTGTTGTTATAAAATGGTATTTATTTACTCGTTTACTTCGTGAATAAATTGTCGCGCAAAATATACAGCACCGTTGAGTAGCGCCCTCTATGGGCATCGCGGGTATTTTGTTAGTAATCGAGCGAGCTGCTGTCATCATGTTGCCTCCGGTTAGTCAATGTGGCTTAGTTATTCCGCTATTCGCTCACAGATGTCGCCTTTGTTCACAATTGAACCCTGTCTTGTTGTTCTACTATAAACTAAATTGAAGATAGTTTTGCAGAATGCAATCAAAACATAATTATTATCAGCAGTCTGAATACCCGGTAGTGAACTTTAACCCATATATGCCCCTTGATTCGAAAATGATATCATGGTATGTACCTTCATATGCCCAAAACCGCATTATTTTCATTGCATTTCAAATCTATGGGCATATAGAATACCAATAAGTACTTTCCCAATACAGCTATCAAGTTGTAAACTGCACGGCAAGCACAGTACGCACGTGAGCTGTCTCGCGGCGAGATAGAACCACCGTCTCTTTCTAATTAGAATGCTTAGAAAGAGACGGATAGTAATAGGGTACTTTCCGTTGACCTAGAACTATGAAATTTGGCAAGTAATATCGTCTAATACTACAAATACAGGGAAAAATCTGAAAACTATACATTTGTCATTTTGTACGGAACCCTCGGTGGGTGAGTCCGACTCGCAATTGTCCGACTTTTTTTTTCTTTGACATGTCTTATTTGTAACGGTCACCAGAGTAGGTGATAGTTACAAATAGGACCTGTTGTCAGTAATTGAATTAGTTATACTTGCGCACTTAAATACAGCTGATGCAGTAGATGTTCTTCAAACGGGCAGCTCATTGTTAACTTCAACCGTAATAGTTATGAATATTAAAGTTTAATGAAAATAATTATGGTAGATTATCGTAGATTCATATAGCTCCCTATTAGGCGAGAACTAAGATTCTGTAGGTATTAGGTATTACGATTGGTGGCTGAAAAGCTATCTACCTGATTATCAAAGAAAAGTCGTAGCCCTACCGAAATGTACTCGTTACACTTGTCAAATAATAACGTTAAACCATTTTAAAAAAAACTTTCGATTTCTCGTCAAAATAATCGTTTTTTCATCATCTCATCATCGGTAGAGAATCTTCGCCCCCTGAGATCTTTCTTCAGATGTCTGAATAGGAAATAGTCATAGTGGGCTAAAGCTGGGCTGTAAGGGGGATGGTCGATGACATCGAAGCCATTTTTGGCCATGGCTAGCTGTGCTGTGCGAGCCCTGTGCACAGGCGCATTGCCTGAGCAATTATTAAGATTTCATTACCGACCACGTAATGGTGTAGGTAACCAGCGACCCGCGAAATACGTAAGTTCAAGCTCCCATAAAATTAGAACTTCATTTAGTGCAAATAAAAAAAACCTCGTTACTTGATTCACATGTATGTATAATCGATAAGCATAGTGAGTCTTCAAACTGGTTTTACTGTGCGAAGACTATGCATGAAACATATATTGTTACTAGCATCTATGTAGTTCAATCGTTCACCTGCATGATTGGCCAGCATGAATGTAACGGTCAGTGAAGCCGGACCGCTTCCATACGACCTAACGGAGACCTTTGCCGTGCAAGGAGCGGAGCGAAACACGAACAGATTGTAAGAAATCTTAAAAACACCAAACATTTATTTTCTTTTTTTAAATTAATTTTTGATATGACGCGTTGACCTGCATGCACGATGATTACGTCAATGTTGAAGTCTTCCTAATTTAAAAATACAAGTACCTACCTGGGCGATCGAGCTCTGCTCGGGTCGGGTGAAAATAGAGAACCTACGGTGAATTTTTTTTCAAGATATGAGACCTAGGCTAGATCGATTTTTCGCCCCTGTTTATGGCTAACCATTTTCGAGAACGTGATTACAAATAGGTGTATATGTATATACATAGCTTGTTTAACAGTATAGGATATTAGTCCCTGGGCGACGGGTGAAAATACGGAGAAAACTAATTTTCCCAGACATGAGACCCAGCTATATCGACTTCTCGCCCCCGTAAACCCCCTATATTCCATATTTCATCGAAATCGTTAGAGCCGTTTCCGAAAACGTGATTGCAATATATATATATATATATATAGGTATATGCAAATATTGCTCGTTTAATAGTATAGGTAGGTATAGGATACTATCACAAAGCAAGTATGCCCGAAGAGAATACTTTAGAACCTCAAAATCAATTATTTATTCTGCAAATAGGCCACAAGGGCTCTTTTACATTGACTTGCCCTAATACCTGCCCACTATAGCAATGAAAATAATTTACTGTATACTGAGACCTCTATTAGATACTACACTTCTGGGGTACAACAAGTCATGCTGGCTGCTGGCAGGAAGTCGTGCCGCGCCATGCCGGGTGAATCAATCGACCTCGCTCCCATGCGCTACCGGCCGGCCGTAACGTGAACTTACTATACTGGGAAATGCCTTCGTCGAACACTGTTCTATCGAAAAATGCAACAGGCTATTTTAAGAAATCGCACTGTACTTTGAATTCTTACTCTGGATTCAGGACTAAGGTCGTATCAAATATAACTTGACTAATGGGATGATACATCTCAGACTATATTCGGAAAAAATAAACAGCGTTTTAAAACCTCTCTTCTCAGACACTGTAAGAAGTCAATAATTCAACAGTGAGCAACTTTATGTGCCTGTTGAAAAAAAGCGAAACGTATGGCGCAACAGCCTCCGTAAAATATGTCGTGGCAGCTCATGGTTACGATAAATAAGTAATTTTACTGACTTACTATATGAAATTGTTATTAAATGCGCAGAGAGTTGGCGGCGCCTTTTTGTTGGTGCTCGTCAAGAGGTGCCAATCAATTTCGATTGATTACCATATAATCCTCGTATGTACTGTAGTTGTTTCATTGGAAAACCAACCATCTGAGCTGGGATTTAAGATTCGCGTTACAAAAAGGACTTGATAAATTTGCGTTTCACGGAAGGTAAATGATCGATTTATTGTATGATTAAGTAGGTGGGTTTCATGTCGACTGTTGTACAAATTGGCAGCACGACGTATGCCTGGGCTGTCACACGTGTCTTGATTAAAGACGCGGCCTTCGGCGCGTGTCTCTTCGTGGGAACACATTTTTTGACGTTTTGCTAGTGCTTTTCCATTAACGTATATCGGAGTTAGCGATCGTGACCTGGGCCCTATTTCACCAATTCGACACGCATTTCAAGTAGGTAAAGGGTATTATCGTTTCGTATCGACTCAGAAAGGTACTGTGAATGGTAGTTGTGACAATAGACAAGTTAGTGAAATACTTAGGGACCAGGCCTTTACAGAGCCGACCAGATGAGTTATAATATAACTGAAATTTACACAATTGACGTTAGAAAATAGGAAGATTAGGAGAATTGACCTATAAGTACCTACTTTTCCTTTTCTCAAATGATTTTAATTTTTCATCACCATTATTGTGAAAACTGTTTCATTTATTTTCGATAAAATTTCAAAGGCTTCTGTTTGTATAGCCAGAGATTATTACACAAACCAGCTTGCTGATGACTAAATACGTGTCGACAAACCCGCGTGTTGAAGCTCAAAGCATTTACACCAATCGACGGTGACTAATTAAAGCCAGGGTTGGGATGTCGCTTTCAAATTGATATATTTAATTAAAGAAAAGAGCATGGACCGTGAAATATTAAACCATTTTGGTAAGACTGACAAAACCCCCGAAAACTTATCTTATTGGCTAAGTGCAGTTAAATAGTTTGAAGAGTATATACCTATAATACAGCTGAATAAAAAATATCCGCGTTATTCTCAGTTGTTTAACACGTAAAATACCGAACAACATAGAAGTTGCAGGAATAACGCTACTGTTAAAAGCAACTTGGACTGGTTGAAAGTAGAGGCACGTCGGCGCGGGCGCGGGACCGCCTGCTCCGCGCCGCGCGGAATCCAGTTTTGTCCTTGCGTGCCTTGTGGGTCGGTTTTTCATTACACCTCCTTCACGGATCCCCGGGCACAAAGTTAACGAAATGCAAGAATGTTTTGTTTCTGTTTATTGTGATCCTTAGTCAGATGGTAATACATTCAAGTAAAAACACCTGTCATGTTGTTATAAGTTTCTAAACCTTCCAAGGAAGCGTCGAGCTACTTGGCGCACTTGTGTCGTTCGGTACTCGTACATTTAAACTGCTTGTTATATTAGACAAATTGACACATTAGGTACAATAGGAACATTTGTTAACGTTAAGTTAATAGTTCCTTAGTTGACGATGACGTAACTCAGTTATTACTTCTAATGCATTTGTCCAGGAGGCCGTTGAACTAACGCGCACCGAGGGCCCAGTCATTTACATGATAAATGTAACTCGTAGGGATATAAATTGATATTTTGCACAAAGGCCCGACGACAGTAATTGTAGGTTGTCGGAAAATCGCGCGTACGTGTCGCAACAGCGATTTCTTTAATCGCAGGTATTGGCTCAAGGATATGACTCTGCTAATGCCAAACTGTAATTTATGACAATGAATGCTTATATTGGCACTGAGATGAGCATCATGAACAAAGAATCATTATGTAAATAATACATTACAGTGTTATAAAAGTCGTACGGTCGGCCTCACAAGGGGCTTAACACCTTTGCACCATGTCGCATTAAACGTATGTTAAACTGCCATATGAAGTTGTCCAACGAGTGAAAACGATAGGTACTTAGGTGTTCAGCTACTTATTATTTTTTATTTATTATCATTTTTTTATTCAGATAACTTAGATCCACTTATGAGGCCGACTGTACCACAAGTTATCTTTTGGTTTGGCATGATTGTATTGTAAATTTTGGTATTTCGCAATATTCGCAAACCGTGTACTGCAAGGTCGCCTACTGAAAATGGTAATCTTAATGTTGATCTGCTATACGAACGGGCGATGCATAAGTTTTCACTGACGTCATGTCATCGCGTGAATATGCTTGGATTCCACTGTTTACCTCCAAAGTTTGACAACAACGCATAAGACCTCTATTTGTAATCATTTGTGGATACAAAAAGTACGTTTTGTATAAAAAGAAAATAGATTTTTGATCAGTAAAGAATGTTGAGTTCGTCTCGTAAGAGCTTGTGCACGTCCAAACTTCTATTGTCGCAAGAGTTTTGCGTTGACGACGGGTGAGCCGGGGCAGCGGGGCGCGGGGGCGAGGGCGGCAGGCGTTGTTCTTGACACAGTAAAACTAGAAGTGCAGTAGGTGCAACTTGCAGCCCACGTAGAGCTTTTTGTAAGTCGTCGTATAACAGACATGCCTACTATGTCTAACCCACCTAGTTACTAAACCAGATACAAGTCCTTTCAGTTAGAACATCTGTCTGGTGAGATTATGTTAATTGTAGTTGCAGTGAAACTTGCATAAATTTTAAGCATTGTATAGAAACTGAGTGAGAACAAAAGGCATTCTTAGCAATTAAAACCCAGTTTGGAACTGCAGAGTAGTTAGTGTAATAGTATTTTTGATTTCACCGCGTTCCCGGCGAGGTATGGCACGCGGCGCGCGATTTATCTGGCGTGATCTGCGTAGATCTCGGCCAAGAAACGCTTTCCATGTCGCGAGGCGGAACACCGGCTCGCGATTTATGCCCCGTATCGCGCCTGCGCGATACAATCCGATCAGGATTTATACCGCTTGACTCTTACCCCAGCACAACCCGGCTTCCTGCATACTTTAAAGTTTAAAAATTCGCATACTAAATTCATGTAGGTATAATTTATACAACAGCGAGGGATACAATGTAATTTTAGTGTAAGAGGCTAAGAAGCAATAATTGGGCCAGTCAATTTTGCCCGGTAGGTTAGAAAAATAGTTCCGAAATAGTTTTGTATTGGTTGTATGGACAGTTTTAACCAGTAGATGCATACAGCATCAAAAATTATATAACTAAAGAGACACGGGTGGTGGTACGGTCAAGGACTTTAATTGTTGAGCCATTTAGGTGTCAACTAATTTTGGTTTTCTATGAAGCTATGAAGTCTCCAGTATAAAGTGAACTCTACATGGCTCAACAATTAAAGTCCGTGACTGTACCTAATCATAGTAATGTCAATTCTCTTGGGTAAAAAAAATCTATGTAGTTCGTCAGTTAGATTGTCAAATTTTTTGTTTGATTGACAAAAAAATAAATACAATCCAATATTTTTTTTCCTTTGAATATCGGTTATGTAGCTCTTAAATAGTAAATGTTACTAAGAAACATGATATCTAAAACTAATAAAATGCATTGTTTTTAAATAACGAAATTTAATTTTTCAAAAAGTGCAGGTTCGATTCCTGGGCCGAGTACACGTATTTTTGTAAGTATATGAATGCAGTTTTTCTTTTTACTAAAATCAACGTCATGGTTCCTAAGCCAAGATTTCGCTATCTGTTATGGTTTGCAAAACCGCCATACTGACCCATTTGGATTGCTCACCTTGTATATTTATAAAACTTTTTAAATTGTTCGATATAGTCTCCCTCTATTCAATATACTTTTCAGATTTCTTAATAAGCATTAAAAAAAGCTACGGTAGCCTAGTGGTTCAGGCATGCGGCTGTCAAACGGCAGTTGTGGGTTCGAATCCCGATTCGTACCAATGAGTTTTCGGAACTTAATACATAAGTTCCGAAAAACTAATAATCATTTGATATTAACCGTTAGCTTTTCGGTGAATGAAGAACATCGTGAGGAAACCTGCATATATCTGCGATGAAATTTAAAGGCGTATGTGAAGTCCCCAACCCGCACTGGGCCAGCGTGGGGACTAACGCCCGTTCCCTCTCATCCATGAGAGGAGGCCTGTGCCCAGCAGGACTATAAGGTGGTTGGCGAATTTCCTCGAAGCCACATTTTGCAACAGCAGCCTTGGCAATTGAAGCAGTGTGAACGGGTGCATTACACATACAGAAGCCGAACGAACACCTCTGCTAAGTTTTCCGGGTAAGGGTGGCGTAACCAGTAGCTACCATTTACCGTAGTATTCCTTTCTTTTAAGTCAATCACTAGTATTCCGTGACAATCTCAGAATACCGTAGCCATTATCTTTTTGGTGGATTGTGTTACCTTGGCCTTTCTAGGCGGCTTTTCACCATCGATTCTCTTTTGGAGAGAGGATCATAGTACAAAACCATGGTTTCTTCCCCCGTAATAAATCACTCCAAAAAACTCTTTACGTGTCGTCCGCGTCTAAAACTTCTTGAGAGCACGCTTTTCGCTCGCTTCGCTGCACTAACTTTATTCATGTGAAGATGTTCATGAAGAATCCTAAGAACTAAAGTTTTCGAAAGCCCTGTCCTAGCCGCTATTTATTTACTCAGAACTTCATCTTCCACTAATTTGACAAAAAATTACATAGGTCGTACGAATAATCATAATCAATGTTGTTTAACTTTAAGCGTACAAGTCACGACCCTACTTCACCCTACTAACTATGTTCTCAAATTAATATAAATAATATTGCTGTAGTCTAATGTTTTACTCAAGGCACTACCGAGTAATGTCACATTTATCATGATGCCGGCAAGGTGATGATCATTACCGAAAATGATTTCCTACCGACTCCAGCGCATCGGTTCGGATTACCGCGAGGTCGCGCCACACATCCTGCTATCAACAATAGACCACCGCCTCGGCCTTGTCGCGCGCGAGGGTCTCTTCAG
This sequence comes from Epinotia nisella, assembly GCA_932294315.1. Lineage (NCBI taxonomy): Eukaryota > Metazoa > Arthropoda > Insecta > Lepidoptera > Tortricidae > Epinotia > Epinotia nisella. Next base: position 27,468,651 of record OW028675.1, on the reverse strand, counting down.
GGCCTCATTACACACGTCGCGCTGTCTGAGGATTAGGTACACCTCTGCACTATTTACTTCACATTCATCCACAATTTTTTACATTGTCTTAATTGTAGTAGTCTTATATATGCTATGTAAAAGGATATAGTGTAAACCGTACGATTAAAAAAAACCGCAAATCGATGTACAGTTTAGCCGTTATTTATTAGGCACACGCATACTAGAGGTCAAAACAAATTTTTTGTCCCGCAGTTCCTAAAAAAACTGATATGAAAGGGCTGTTTGAGGCGATTCTAAAAATATACCATATATTATCATTACAATTCAGCCATTTTTAGGGTTCCGTAGCCAAAATAGCAAAAACGGAACCCTTATAGTTTCGTCATGTCCGTCTGTCCGTCTGTCCGTCTGTCCGTATGTCACAGGCATTTTACTCGAAAACTATAAGGTGTATTTGAATAAAATTTTGAGGATAGGTGTATTTTGTTAGCCGCTACATAGTTTTGTAATTAAAATGAAAAAAAAAAAAATTTTTAGGGGTGCACTCCATACATAAAACTAAAAGTCAATTTTTTTTTTTCATTGTGACCCCCCGTGTTGCACATCAATCGATAGGGCTTTCAAAATAAATATAAGGTTTCTTAGCATTTTTTTTGATTAAGTGAATAGGGTCGGAGATAATCGCCCCGAAAGTCACTAAAATTCTGTCCCCCCCCCCTCTAATTTTTGAACGGTGTATTTTAAAAATATGGAAAAATTCATGGACATAGGGCTTATTAATTTCATTCACCGAAAATTGTTTTGAACAAGATCGGTTCAGAGGTTTTCGAGATATTGCTGAAAAACTGCCTTCCTCAAAGAAAAGGACGTAAGTGCCGTAAAATTTCTGTGACGATACGACCTTTTTAATAGGCACGGAACCCTTCGTTTTGCGTGGTCCGACACGCACTTGGCCGGTTTTTTTAAATTAAAACAATTATAATTTTCGAAACATACCAAGTCTGGTCTCCTCCAGACACGATATGGCTGATTTTTTAAATACAATATACCACAAATGATACTTGATATCCTCATATCTAACCCCAAAAAAGCAATTTTGAAAATAATTCCATATAGTTTTTTTTTTAATTTTTCAATATTACAAAGTAACACAGTTCTACTTCAATACCTATTTTACGTGACTTATGGAATTGTAGTGCAGATACGGTGCATATTAATCATAAAATGATACGTAGTATCCATATATCCAACGGGAAATACTTCTTTAACCCTTTAACTGCGCCTTTTCATCAGTTGGTATAGTTTTTGTGTTGTTAATTTAAAAAAAATGCCTGAAATGTAAGGATGTAGTATATTTGTAGAATCGCCTCAAAATGCCCTTTCATAAGATACCACACACGATAGATTTCTGAAAAGTTTTTTTTTCCATACCAAAAAAAATATCTCGGCACTTTTAAATGTCTTTCCACACACAGGGAATTTTTTTTAGGAACTGCGGGGAAAAAAATGTTTTGACGATTTGCGGTTTCTCTTTGAAATTGGGCTTGTACGGCTACCACTACTAGTTAAAGCTTGAGACGCCGATTATTCCGATTATAAGGTCAACCAAGAATTAGGCTTTATAGCACTTAACTTTAGGTATGTCCACAGGAAAGACGTGAACCTAAATTTCTGGATAACCCATTGACTCTCTTAACAAGTTCTTTGAAGCGAAATTCATAAGCTTATATATGTCTTAAAGAACATATGTTTTAAAGATTTGTTTGCTGTTCGTCCCACACTAAAAGCAAAACAGAAAAATATGTTTTACATGTTCCTACCGAATACATGATGTAAAATGCGTGTACGGTAATTTGCGTTTCTGGCACCATGCGTTGCTTATGGAACGAACTGCGTACAGGGCGTGCTGCGAGTATGTCAAAATGCATAATAATATAGGTATGACGAACTGCGATGTTGACCAACCGCTACTAAGTAAATTCGCTGTTCGTCCGAATTTTAGGACGAGCTACGTATTGGACCATACACGAACTGGACAAACAGCGACCTGGACCAAATGCGTGTAAGACAAACTGCTAACAAATGGTTTTAAGCAAATTGATTCAGACTTAATTATTTCAAATAAGTATAGTATAACAATATTTATGATGACAAGGTGGAAACTGAAGTTCAAATAACACACAGTCGTATCCCGCTACTTCAACAATGACCCAGTCTCGTGAGCGTGGGTTTCTTCCGCGTTTTATCCGTCCCGGTCAATATCCGACCCTTTTGCATCGCACGGGTCAAATGCTGAATATCATTAATTAGTATTGCTGCAATGAAATGACAAAAAGCAACAGTGTTGATAAAATGAAGCTCAAACTAATCGATTTAAACAATCTTTACTGAACCATTTAAAACTGAATGATTGTTAGTTCTATGTGTTAGCATAACATCTATGCATATGTTTGAACCATTATTCATTCAAGCGTAGCAGGGACGGGGCTAAGATTCAGAATTAAAATATATTTTGATAGGCGGACTTGGCAGAAATAATTATCTGCGAATTTGTCGTTACTCGTCTGAATTTATAAACGTTTGGCATTGAGAACAGATCAACATCACCAGTCAACCTTTATCTCAAACAAATAATAATCAAAGCTGCACGTCTAGCACAACTTGCTGCTCAGTCGCTTCTCGCGCGATTAAGCGTCCCCTATCTCACTCGCACCGTACAAATTAGAAAAAGGGGGTTGAGCTTTCTCGACTCGCGTCGCGGTGCGGCGTCAGTTGCGCTAGCCCCGCTGGTGCGGGATATGAGTATAACACAGAAATTAAGAAAACGGGCAAATTACTTCGAAAGTTATCCAGTAGATATTTGCCCAACATGCGCTTTTGATGAGAATTTGCTTTGAGCCTGTTGCTAAGGGAGAGGCCAATCCGCAGTCGAATAGCCATGCTTGGTAAGGGAACTGGGCATGTAACATTCACGGTTTCATTAAACACTCGTCGTGTGGAGATTAAGCACACCTCTGCAAAATGTTATTTCAATCTTTAATTTTTATTTGCGACAGCTTAAGTCTTTTTAATGATATTTTTATTAGCTTCCTCACTCCCACATCCCTACGTTACTAAAAAAAATATGAAAGTCTTTTCCACTGCTGCTAGTAGGTAAGTACTGATCCGATTAATAATTCATACCAAAATCCAAATCCATAGCAAATATGAAATCCCTTATACTGGTTTCGTTTGGATAGAAATGTGGGCGATTTGACGCGGGAATCGCTCAATTGCCGAGAATTGACGACTACGTTTGTTCGCATTGTGTGACCGAATCAACGACCGTTTAGAGAGAGCTCCTCGTTTTATTTATAATTCAATCACGCTAGTAGTAGGTACTATACGCAAAATGAAACCAGCCACTTGGAACATCCAAATTTCTATTATTAGACCATGTGCGTTGCCAAATACGCGTCAATAAAATGTTTTTATATTTATGTCGTCAAATCTTTGTGTCAACAATGGTCTAAAGAAGTAACAAATAACCATTTAAAAATGTCTGAGATGGAATCAGTGTCTCAGTCGTAGACAAGTTGATCATAAATGGCTACATCGTCATAAAACAACATAAGAGCCAGCTGTGTATTTATTGATTGTTGGTTCCGATAAATCATTGGTAGCGGTCCTACTCGGCTCGCCTATAAATCATTTGACTCTGCAACATGGACCTACTCCATCGGTACGCAGTAATGTGTTTTACCCGAGAAGAATAGTTTTACCTTAACACTGATGTGTGATGTGATGTCAAATAACGAAACGCCCATGTCATGTTATTGTTCCATAACTTGAGCTCTATTAGGAGTTACACAGGTCCACTGTTAGTTTTTTAAGTAAGTTTTGGAAGTAAGTGTGCTAATACTTAGTTAAAACGCACTAGTTTTAACTAAGTATTAGCACACTTACTTCCAAAACTACGTCAGTGATCGAAATCCAGCCGAACCTAATCTTTTCAAAATTTTGTTACTTCCGAAGCGCTATTCAATCAACCTCATCGAACCGGTGAAGCTTGTTTGGTCCACGGCTGAGACTGACCGACACATATGCAGACACAATAGCTCGATTGTCATGTCTGTTTCTCGTTGGGCGTGACGTTTAACGCCCAATTCCTTTACTTTAGTGAAATTGCGCTCAGGGGAACAATCGGTCCGTGCGCCCATTAACACAACAGCATAGATAGGCAGTACTTTACCTTACAGTTTTAGTAAAAGTCATACACTTCTAAAAAAGTTATAAGTTATAACTTTATAACTGTTAAACATTAGAACGGCAATTGACATTCGATTCTTTTCCTCTTCTCAAGAGGCCAACATATAAAGTTACAACGATATTACAAACATTTTGCGAGTAGACGTCGAAAGGAGCCTCGCTGCGAAGCTGCATTGCTACTAAGTTATTATTGGTACCATGTAAAGGTAAATATACTGAATATAAATATAACTGCGACTAAACAGTGACATAATGACTTTGATTGTCCCCGCTGGACAGATCTTGCACAACGAACTGATACTAGTAAATCAATAAGTGCCTATAGTTATTTGTTACGTGTTCGTGTTGTTAGTTGGGTAACGATTGCCGAAGAAACATAGTCTGTCTCATCAAAATAATATTATTGTAAACTGTCTACTCATATTCGTGGGCACCTATTTGATGACAAAAGCGACCCTTCTACCGAGTTTCCGCGTGATTTAAAGGACTGTATAAATAATTTTGATTCCGAAAATTTTCAAGATTAACGAATTAATTAAATAAATGCATGGATGAAAGGTTATCTAAATGTATGTAAAAAGAAGCTCGGCCGCTTTTGACGTAGATGTGTTTAGTAGAAAGCCTAAGCTTGATAGGTAGCTGATGAGCTGGACAAGACTTGTTTTTGCTGTAACTCGTTGAAGTAGTGTAGTCGCTTGCGGAGAAGCCGTTAGCCGCGTTTAGGCGCGGACAGGAGCGAGCGGTGCGGGATCGATTAGTGAACCGGTCCCGTGCGGGACGTTGACTCCCGAGGGCCTGCGCTTGCGATGCGCCCACGTCGCGAATTGTGCCTAGGCGCAGCCGCAACCAACTCGCGCGAACTAACTTGTACCTTCATGCGCCTTAAGGTTTTCCTTCTGAAACGATTATTTGTTGTTAATATAAATCTACCTTCAGTAAATATTTGTCTCCAGGAGAGCAAATGTGTAACTTTTGAAATTCAAACATCCTTTGTCTTGGATTGTTTAGACACATCCATATTATTGACCACAGTCAAAAACGGGACCCGATTGCGATTGGGTGACCATTGTTGTTAGTTATGTAATTACCAGGTAATCGACTCTCAGTTATAGTACAGTTAATGAACCCAAGTTACTGGGAATTCTGTTTTAGGCTGTTGGGTAAAAGCTTTTTTTAAATTACTGACCCCAATCTCTAAAAGGGACCCTTTGATTATTGGGGTAATGTGTCAGGAAGTGTCTCAGTTGATATGTGAGTCATGTAATGACGAACGATATTATAATAACATGAAATTTGGCACAGTTAAAAATCATATCGTGACACACTGATCGTAAAATTATAAATGAAAGTGATGTTCATTATAAAGTGATTTGACCAAGCTTCGTATTTTACGAATATTGTTCAAGATTATATACCGAAATTACCGTAGTTTTAGTAGGTAACTATATCAAGTAAGCGCACTAAATAGTCGTAGTTAGTTTCACTCTATGGGCAACTCGTTGCCAAGATAAGCAGGTGCAGATCTCAGGTGGTGCCATTATGAGGAAAAAATCCTGTTCTTGTTCCGTTGGGCTTTAAGTACCTACCAGTTTTTAACGGGCAAGAAGGAAACATTAAGTTTTTATATGCATACGTATGACCATCACCTGGTAGACTACACCAGGGTGTGGAGCATGACTACTCGGAACTAGGTGGATCTGGCTTTTCCACTGCTGTGTTAACAAGAAATAAACACGTCACTAATTAATGACACTAATTCAGTGTCTCGTGATTATGCATGGAAGTGAAGCGGTTAATAATTTAAGTATTATCGTTTTTCCATAAGGTAAACACGAAGGATTAAGATTATTCATCTTATCACATCCTTTACGTTGCACATTAAACACTGAATATTTCTTTAGAATCAGTGAAATTAGGTCAGGTTTTTACAAATAATTCTAAATCGAGTCAGTAGATTAACATTTGTGGCTATTTTCATTTAATCTGTTTTGCCACCAAACAATAACATTGTGAATATAAAAACCGGCCAAGTGCGAGTCGGACTTGCGCACGAAGGGTTCCGTTATCTATAAAAACGGCAAAAAAATCATGTCTGTTGTATGGGAGTCCCAGTCCGACTCGCACTTGGCCGGTTTTTTAGTATTTGTTGTTATAGCGGCAACAGAAATACATAATCTGTGAAAATTTCAACTCTAGCTATCACGGTTCTTGAGATACAGCCTGGTGACAGACAGACGGACGGACGGACAGCGAAGTCTTAGTAATAGGGTCCCGTTTTTACCCGTTGGGTACGGAACCCTAAAAATGAACAAAATAATGTTTACTCGCTTTGTTTCTTTTGCTTGGTAAGCCACATAATCCTGAGTCAATGTCGCCGATGTGTCCTTGCAGGGAGAAGTGAAACAAGAAACATTACGATTTTATTCATCATACTAACAGTTGTGATGCCAATTCCTAACCTTGTTCTTGTACGTAGAAAGAACCTAAATAAAGGCTATTCGTAATAAATGGGAGTGACTGTTATCAAGGTTAGAAGAGTACGCTAAGTGGGGTCAGTGTTGGCCGTTACGAAATCTTTTACAATTTGCCAATGACAAGATAAATAATAAATTTAATATGTTAGGTGTGTGATATGATTTTTCTTTACGAATTCTTAGCATCTTAGCGTCCGTACTCAGCAAGCTGAGAACGCCGCGCACAAATGGTTCACTAGTTATAATCGTTTTATTCCCCCGATTACTGTTAAATAACCTGTTACCGGTATAGTGAAAAACCTTTTCCACAGGCCAGGACACGCCACGCTTTTCTCCCTTTACCTGTAAATACATCGCATAAATAAGAAGTTGGGTCCTTACTCTTAACTGGTTTCTCCTGTCGCCATTTATCTTCAACGGTCTGAGTACAAGACAGGAAATTCTGGGAAGTGTAAACAAGGGGCAACTGTCGGAGCTGATTAAACATGATAAAGCCGTCTGGTATCGTCCTGAAGGTGCAAGGGCCAGTGCTGGGGGGCGCGGTGAGAGGGGAGGGCCGGGCGACGAACCCGCGTGGGTCGTGGGTCAGCTCCGCGCCGCGACGCGTTCATTAGCGCAGGCGCTCGCGCACAATACTGCATTTTATGCATACTCAAAGGAATAAGTGTTCAAGGGATTGGCTAGCCAAACTGGAATAAGGACTTAATCTGAAGTTAACGTCAAAATATGGACTTGATCTTGGACTAAACTTTATTATTTTCTGGTCGAAATGACATAATTTCTGTTTACATTTTTTTTTTTGCATACGTTATCTAAAATCTAGAATTTCAAACTTAAACGATCTCAACTGTCATGAACTCCTTGACTTGTAATTGAAGGTTGGGCGGGGACATCGGACGAAGACCTCACCGCGGAAGCTGTAACTTTCAGTGTTCCGCCCTGTCCATATCGTGCTTTATTGACTGCCCTCGTAGTTAAAGCAATGACGCGTAGTATCAATGTCCAAGAGGCAACCGGATGGCACGCGGAAATTGGAGGAGTGGTAAAAAAAAAATTGTAAACATTGCACGTAGAACCGATGGCCATTGGGGCGGAAAGGTTCTCGAGTGGCGACCACGTACCGGAAGGCGCAGTGTGGGTAGGCCCCCCACAAGGTGGACTGATGACCTGGTAAAGGTCGCTGGAGTCCGCTGGATGCGGGTGGCGCAGGACCGGTCGTTGTGGCACTCTTTGGGGGAGGCCTATGTCCAGCAGTGGACGTCTTTCGGCTGATATGATGATGATGATGAAAAAAAAAATTGTCCCCAGGTATTCGATTGAAACAGCATTTCATCATAAACAGCGTACACACTTTCGGGCAACCACTGTTTCAATCGGCTGTCTCGCGACAAATATTTATTTTTTCATACATCTTTTCTATGTCCGCCCCAGTCCAAGTTGGCTCAGTTCGGGTTGCACAGGGCGGTTCTGCAACACTTCGGGAGCTCGATTACCGCGAGCCATCCGGTTGCCTCTCGGACACTGCAACTACGCGTCATTGCTCTGAATATCGGATATGTTTATTCTTGTATTTATTATCTACTGCCTGAGGTGCTGTAGGTATAGGCCGGTCTGGTTAACAATAATTCATTTCTTTGTAAAGGAAACCTATTGTTAAATTAAAGGTTTTGTGAGGGCATAGCTCTCTCCGTTCAGGGCCGACGTGAAGGTTTGCGGCTTGACAATAATTTTCTTTGCACACAATGCGTTCATTTAATACGCTCACTCATTTTAACTTCATGTTTACTGCGCAAGTAACGTTAAGTGGTAAGATGACTCTTGAGTCTCCACATACGTGGGCTCTGGGGATAAACGGCGATGATTTTTTTTAACTGACAAAGAAATGTACTTAAGTACATACGTACGGTGTCATTGTTGTGCGGAAACGGTGTCAACGAAAGTTTTGTTATTGACATTATGAATTTGTGTCAACGGAAAATAATGTAGACTGGTATCATTAATCTAATTCGAGTCGCTAGACGTATGCAATGAATCAGTATGAGTATGAGTCAATCGAGAAAGTAAACCAGTAAGCATTGTTCCGAGTGGATGCGCGGCGCACAGAGACTGCGTGGGCGCAGGCAGCGCGAATTAAAGCAGCTCTCTATTCATTACTCATCATTATTGCTATACCCATTTTCAGAGACGAAAGCGAGTGTTTTGAGCTTGCTTAATTGTTTTATAGATAAAAAGCGCCTCTAAATAGTCACTTTCCAATGTCACCCCACATGAGCGGCCTGTCGTGGAATCGATTAATCAGTGGGTACTTATCCAACCGTTCTTCTATCGACACCCGTACTATTAATATCTTCTTTGTGATGACCTGATGAGTGACAAGCTTTTTATATTGTTAATGGAATGACGTTTATCAAAATTGGAGTATTAGGGTCCAAAACGCGCTTGCGAGTCTCCTGTAGTTACGAGCGTCCATAGGCAACGGTAACCGCTTACCATCAGGAGGGTCGTACGATTATTTGCCACCTACCTGGTACAAATACCAGGCATACGCCTCAAGAGCCCTTACATAGAGTTTACAATGTCTGATTGTGTCTTAAGGGAGCAGAAGATGTATTTACAGCTATAGGGCGGTAGGTACATATATTGAATCCTGAGTGCAGCGAAAGATCCTACAATAGAATCCCGAGCGTAGCGGACTCCTAGTAGAATCTTGAGCGTAACGAAGGATTCTAGTGCTTACGCCCAAAACAAAAATAATTTTGCCACCGGGTCACACATGCAGCTTTTCACACCTTCTATGGGGAAAAGATTCATTGTTGCCCTCAAATGAGGAAAAAACAATGCATCTTTGAGCCCTCATTTGAGGGCATCAATTACCCTTTTCTGAATAGCAGGTGTGAAAAATACATTTATAATGTAATTATGTCATATTGAGATCACAGACAGATACCCGGGCCCTTTCTGGTTCTGATAAATTTATAGTCTATTTCATTACAATAGATTTAACCAGTAACTAGGAGATGAGATTCTCCGAGTCAGCATAAAATAAAAGATCAGGACACGCGCAGCCAAGTTCAAAGCCAAAAGGAACTGGCGACGCAGCTGCCGTATGGTTTATTATCGTACACGAATCATTTGGGGACTTTTGACTCCTTAATAACTCATCTATTTAACATGAGGACTTATTATTTTTACGGTGCCGTACCTCGAAAGGAAAAAACGGAACCCTTATAGGATCACTTTGTTGTCCGTCCGTCCGTCTGTCAAGACCCTTTTTCTCTGGAACGCGTGGGAGGTATCAACTAAAATTTATATCAAATACTCAGGTCTACTGCCCCTTGGAGCTGTGAAAAAATGAAACTTCTAAGCCTACGCAATCAAAAGATACAGCCGTTTATGCCGCAATTTTTCGAAACTCGCAAGGAAATCAAAACCTACGGGGTACTTCCCGTGAACTCAGAATCTTGAAATTTGGTACGAAGCTACGTCTTAAGCACAAATAAAGGAAAAATTGCGAAAACCGTAAATTTTACTTATATACCTACATGTTTGTACGGAACCCTCGGTGCGCGAGTCTGACTCGCACTTGGCCGGTTTTTTTCTCAATCTTACGGGTGATTTTTTTTCACATTTAAGTTGTGAATTTTGGGGGTGAATTTTGAAAAATCCTTTCTTACTGCACCCCTAGACCTTATAAGGAACCTACGTGCCAAATTTGGAATCTCTAGATCCTGTGCGGTGATATGTCAGTCAGTCAGTCAGCCAGTTTCTTCTTTTATTTAATTATCGGCTCTACATAGACTCTACATATCGACTCTACATATCGACTCTATATATCGACTCTACATAACGACTCTACATATCGACATTACATGACGATTCTACATATCGACTACTTACATATTTAGATAGATGTCCACATCCACAATATTAAATTTCTAACTCGATGCCATTTTCGTAATAACGTCCACAAAAACCATAAAAACGACACCCATAGGTATTGATATTTAGACATATCAACCCCAGCTCACCCCAACAGGGGAGATGGTATTTCACGTCAGCCACGTTGGATTTGTAAAATAAACCATAGAAACGATACCCATGTTAAATTATTTTATTATTCGTTTGTATCATAGAACCTGTACTAATTTTGGGGAGTCTCACACAAATTTCCATCCCCTATTTTAGGGGCTGGGGGAAAATTAACAAAAAAAGGCAGGTATTTTTCGTGGGTAACAGAGTATGTGTACCTGTGTACTAAAAATTAGCTTCCTACCTTGAAAACTGCGAAGTCCCATATAAAATTTCACCCCCTCTTTTAAGGGGTTGGGTGCAGATTTCCAAAAAAAATGATGCACGATTTTTTTGTTAGTCACAAATAGTCCGCATACCAATTTTTAGCTTTCTACCTTGAAAATTGCGGAATGTTCTATACAAACTTCCACCCCCGCATGTTAGGGAAGTGGGGAGTTAGAAAGAGACAAAAAGTAGCCTATGTCACTCTCCACTCCATCCCTTCAACTATCTCCACTTAAAAAATCACGTCAATTCGTCACCCCGTTTTGCCGTGAAAGATGGACAAACAAACAAACACACACAGTTAATGCTGCTTAAAAGTTCATCGATGGATTTCGACGATGTAGATTGTAGATGCTGCTCCGTCGTTACAGTTTTGCCACAGCAGCGGTGGCCGTCAATATGTGACTGGTGAGCATTACCAATACCCTCCAGCGTCATCCCTCGTCCCAATTCACCTCAGCCCTCTGGTACAAAAAGCACTCGATGGGCAAGTACAAAAATTGACAATTTTTTTTTGAAAATGCATGTTTGTTATATAACAATCTCCGCGTAATATTGGAATCAGTGCGAGCAATAAACTATATGGCATCGTTGTTGGATAAGAAAACTGACAATGTTTACTCTTACTAATCTACACAATAGGTATAATAAAACGATTGTTCGCCGTGGATCGCAGACGACGTTGTTAGAAAGTACTGACTGCGCGTAAGAGCGGTAATTACTTTGACGCACAAATCTGGGGGCACGGTAGTGCCCCCGCCAAGTCGAGCAAATCAAAGAGGCACGGCCGTACCATCTCCTTTTCTCGAAGCCATTCAGGCCTTTTTAACATCCTGTAATTTTGTGCTGGCTAAAAGCCGTAAATTTTCAGTAACATATAGGGCATAATATGATTAAATAAAATGTTGAGACTTGGCAAGCACACAATAAAATATAGTTTCGGGTACAATGCTAAAATAAATAAATGCAGTAAGGTTGTGTGATTCCCAAGTTGCAGAATTTTATTTAGCAAGCAAATAAAGATTAATAGAAATGCCTGACTTGGCTCTACGAAATATCTCACAACTTTTTACGGTAGAAGAGTTTTGAGACTTGGCCTATTTTTGACATGGAATGTTTTTTATGGGATTGTTTTGTTCCGACGCCAGTAGAGTTCGCTGCGATACGATCAGAGCATTTTCTACGTCGGTTATTGTAGTATAGCAGAAATAATTCTAAACGCCGCTTTTCCCCGAAACAAAACATCCTGCAATTACATTCTAATGTTATACTTATTTTAACACTTGTTTACCTATGCATATGTCTATATTATAGTTATACTATAACTATAGTTTTACTTTTTACAATACATTAATTAGGTACACAATTTAATTAGGTCGCTAGTCCCCTTATGGCATACGCCACAGTTGCATCGCTAAGATGTTTTTCCATCTCTTTTGTATGCGCAGCCCATTCGGCTCTTTCTATTCGGTACTGGGAGGTGGACACGAAGTCACGTGCACTACCTTTACACACATTTACAAATTTAAATATACAAACTCACAAAAACAAAACATACGATTGTTATGAGACATTAATTGCGATCGATCACAAATTTTAGTTGACATTTAGTTTCATCCATTGCCGTGATAGTTCCTTAGATTCGTTAAAGCTAATGAATATCGTAATGAAAATTAAAATCATCATCATAAATTTAAGAGCAAGACTCTTCTCGGTGTAGCTGACGTATTAGCTCCCTCCATCTGAAAATTAAAATACGTGCTGTAATATATGAATACTGATTAACAGATAAATACGCAATAAACAGTTTTTGTATAATACAGTGCCTGTGCCTTTCTCTGTCAAAGTTAACCACCGTGTTATCTTTTCACTTTCACGACCACGATGCCAATCAAAAGAAATTTTCTACATTGTAAACTTAATTAAAATAATTCGCTGTTATTCTAAGAGGCTCAAACATAATTAACAGTTTTGGGCAGTAGCTACGCCAGATGATGGTTTTTAAAACGCTGTTATTGAATGATCTGTTGAATAAATCTTCATTTCAAAGTTCAATATCTCAAAAACAGCTGAACCGATTTTGTTGAAACGTATCTAAGAAACATCTCGATCACGTCAGCTTTCAGACAAAAAAACCGCATTAAAATCGGTCCATTCGTTTCGGAGCTACGATGTCACAGACATACAGGCACACACCTCTTTTTGACAGGCTAGATTAAATTATTATAAAAACTATCAGTTTTTAGGGTTCCGATACCTCAAAAGGAAAAAACGGAACCCTTATAGGATCACTCGGTTGTCTGTCTGTCCGTCTGTCACAGCCGATTTGCTCCGAAACTACTGGACCGATTGAGTTGAAATTTGGTAAACATATGTAAATTGGTGACCCAAAGATGGACTCGTAAAGTAAATTAATGAATTCTGAACAAGGGGGCCACTTTTGAGAGGGAAACAGGAAAATTAAAAAAAAAACGCAAACTGTATTGTGTGACATCAAATGAAAGGAGTTGTTGTAAGCATGTCAGATATATTTTTTTATAATTTTAGCAAACACAGATTTGAAGTAATTTAGGAACAAAGACGAAAATTGACCATTTCCCCCCCTTATCTCCGAAGCTACTAGGATTAAAATTCTGAAAAAAATATGGAAAATAGTTCCTTGCCTAAAGATTACAGGACAACCTACAAGGAGTTTGAGTATTCAAAAACACTTATGAAATTTAGATTGTATACGGAACCCTCACCACGCGAGTTGAACTCGCACTTGTCCGGTTTTTTTATTCATATTCTAATATTATTCGCAACGTTTTCCCAGATTTCTTGTGAAGTTTACTGTTGTTGAAACACTCCACGCGGTGTGCAGTAAGGAATAGTCCAAAGCCAAAGATACAATAATTGACTACATTTGAGACTTTTTCTACTACGCAGAAGCAGCCAAACCAGTACCGGGGGCATTGAAGTGCTCCTGCGGCGGTGGGCGGCAGTGAAAGTTATTTTATTTGCGCTTGTTTACATCGGGTTATCTATAAACATTAATTATCGGCCTACCTAAACTCTCCATTTCACGGTTCCTAATCATTCCTGATGCTATCATATCGCCTGTGGCTACAATTTACTGAGGAATTTGTATTTATATATCTACTGGTAGAAACTTGCTGTATTTGGTGTTTAGTTTTGATAATTCATCACATGAATCATGTAGGCGCGTGCTCTTTCATGGAGATTAATGAGGATGAGTATTATTGTACATTAAATAAACAAAATTATATATTTTTTCTTAGTATATGTTTAGGTTTTTGCAATTTTGCACTCTTTTATTCAATTGCGGTTAGTCGTTACAGCCAGTTAATGTAGTGTAGCAGTTATAGAAAAGTCGATAAGAAATCTTTATTGTATGCATATAAGAGCTAATCGAATTGCCAAATAAATATGCGCATGTTATTAGATAAATGGTACCCGTTATGTATTTCAACGTGCCGATTTATAAGGTACTCTCTGTATTGTTTCGTCCGAGTGTGGGTAGTGGGTCTGCTGAGCACCAAAATATGGGTCATATACATATAATTATATCTTTACATACCTATTAGTCAAAGTCCTCGCAATCGCTGCCTCGCTGTTCTATGAACCTTACATATCTTGCTAGAAAAAATATTTGAAATGTTTCGTAAAAATGATGTTACAGTTCACGGTGATTTTTGGATGAATGGTTATAATATGGACTCCTAAAATGTCCCATTAATATTTACACAAAAACGTATTTAGTCGATTTAAGGACACCGGTGAGACGGAGACGGAACTACGGCAACGAGCCACGAGATAAAGCCGATTGTCCCATTTAAGAACAGCTTAATGATTATTTTGTCTAAATATTTTTTTTTGCAGTGGACGGTTTGGTCTGACAATTCATGCAAAATAATACGCGTCATTACGAGTTTAGGCATTGTTCTGAATGTGGAGTAATTTGCAGATGTGGGGAATGGGGGCAATCGGACCTAAGCCAATACTGTTAGCTCCGGTCCTGAGTCATCGGTAAATGCTTTTGTTAACTCGATTTTCATGAACAGACACGTGTTACCGTTTCAACAATACTTTCTGGTTCGGTCCTTGTTAGATTATAGATACAATAGGCTTGTGTCCTAAGTTTTTTTTTTGATGCCATTCGAACCAGTTTTTGGAGAGGAACAAATGTTTGTATGGGAGCAACTACAATTAAAGAACATAAATGTAACCAAAAAAAAAATACTTGAAATTCGGAAAAATGTGTTTATTTTTCACTATTTTGGCCATAATTTTTTTCGTTTTTGACTTCTCGAATAATTCTTTTTGCTCCTTACAGCTCTCGTGAATACGCGTCTTTTGAGCCTTTTATGAATATCATATCTTCACAACTCTCCGAGATATAAGGAGATCGCACTTTTTCGTGAAATCGGAGCCTATACTGGAGCGACCGAAAAGACATTTCCAATTTTTTTTCGCTGGTGGCAGCCGAAACGTTTCATACTAATTGACATTGAAGTATGACGTCACAGTTTACTATTTGTACTAATCGCTGTATGGAAAATCAAGTAAAATGCTGTTTCGGTCGCGAAATACTGCGTTTAGGTCCATAGTTGTCATACAATCTTGTTTCTATAAAAGCGTTAGGATTCTACTGGTAGCTTAAAATTTACTCTTGGACTATTAAAAAAATGCATCTTTTTTCTAAACTTTCAAGGTAAAGAGATCGGTTTTCGATATTAGTATGTTGTTTATATGCCCTTGTTTATATGAAACCTACATATAACTGTTCCTTATTGATGTCTCTAACAACGTACGGGAGATTTTTATTTTTAACTTATTTTCACAATAGTTTTGGCCTAAAATTGCCAAAGTTTGGTGCCATATATCTCGAAAACTATAAGTTTTGAAGTAAATATGGGATACTATTTCGGTAAGCCTCGTTGTTACGTACGGTAAGCCATAAAAGAACACGAAAAACGGACAGTTACGGGTCGAATGTCATTGCCATTCGCTCCTGCTTTTTATTTTACAAGCAGATTTTCTTTTGGCCCTTGTATTCTAGTATGGCAACCTAAACCTAGAGTAAATTTATATCTATAAGGCGACGTTGTTTTTTGTTAAAACATGTTCTATAAAGTTTATGGGCTGTTTACACTTTGATTAGTGATTAGTGCGAGTTCATAGATTTGCTGCAAGTGCAAGTAGTTGTATGGACTCGCACTAATCACTAATTAACGTGTAAACAGGCCCTTAGTGGTTGATACGTTCGTATAAATAAATATATACATATGTTGAACCTTTGCACGTGGTCTGTTTACTCATTTTACAGGCAGGAAGTTGTTAGGCAAGACTTAGACATGTTTCTGAATCATAAAGAAGCGCTTTGTTCATCTTGCTGTTGATGTGTAGTAGCAATGACATTGACCATCAAGCCCGCCATATAGGAGGCAATGCCCGCGATTAGAGGATATGTTTATATTGTATATCTTATAAAACTTAACATCCCATCGCATTTTGGCATCTTAATATGACCTTTTATAAATAATTTATTCAACTATATGCAGTTACACTTGTGCCTGACTTGCTAGTTTATCCGATAGGCTTATTAAATAAAGACATACCGTGACAGCTCCTAGACGATTATGCAAATTGTATCATTTATTTCCTTTTACGAATCAAATAAAATTCAAAATGCTCGCGCTGCCGATGCACTCGTGATGTTTACTAGCCAGGCCTTCGCGGGCCGGTCACGTTTACGGAAATAAAACACTAGTCCAATCATTTTTGTCAAGGACAACCGTCGGAGTGAAATTCCCACATTCTTCGCAAGAACGCACGTAATGAGTCGAGGCCTTGCAGACCCGATAGCGCGACTATCTTAAAGGAAAGACAAGTAAGCAAGGTGCCCGTTTAAGGAGTTACGGCAATGCATCGACCGCCCACGATTCGTTCGGAAATCGATGGAGGCGTCGCACTAAAACCCTACAAACGATCTTTCGGATCGTAATTTGTACACGGAAACGTTTAACTGGTACTCGTTCGTAATAAACGGGATCGCGCCAAGTATATTCTACCGCGTACTTCATAATTACTTCTCGAGTCCGGTAGCACCTACGTACAGATTTTAAATTTGAACCATTGTTAATTTAGTTGCTTAACATCGGATTTATTCTGGTCAAATTCATCCACGGTTTTAAAAGTACCTTTTTTTGTGATATCACCTTTTCGTTCATTAGGTATGTAGATGGCATAGCAAATTCTAACTAGGGAGTTGTTGAACCTCCTAAGCGTGGGCACCCCCGGCTTCCCTTGATGCAAAAACGCACAGTTTAGGTACGCAACGACGTATTTCGCGTCACTCGTAAACAGTGATCACTTTTGTTTTCAAGCACAAAGCCCCGCCGTGGCCTTGATTACGATCCCGCGCAGTATTATTTGCAGCCATTTGTCAGCTGACGTGACATGATTTCCCTTTTATCAAAAGAAATATTAATAAGCGAAAGTTTCCTTTTCAAGCACTGGTTAAATGACGATTTATGACAAGTATTCCATTCAACGAATGACGTGTCAGATTATAAAGCAACGTCAACTCTTAACCTTTTTCTCGTAAAATGCTTCCGCGATTCGAAAACAAAGTGCATTTTTCTGCATGAGTCAGTCAAACCGATGCTTATGACGGCGGTGTTAATTAATATTAAATAAACTTTTGTCTGGCGAATAGGTACCTACCTTATTTTAGTACCTCGTTGAAAAGAAACTGATAAATTCAACTTATCTGGATACTTACCAATGCAGCATATTTTTACGATTTTAATACAACATACCTACCTACGTATACGTTTCATTTATTTGTTGTTTTTTTTTTAACAACGCGTTAACAACTGCGGCACTTCGATTTTATGACCCGCAAACCAAGCTTTCATTGCATTAATTGCTTCTCAAACTTTAAACCATGTACTTACACCCACTAGCCGGTATTTTCTTCAAAGCAGTACAATTGCAATTTCTAATCGCGCATAAGTGTGACACGGCCCCAAAATTGATTATGAGAACAAGTAATGTCGTGTATGAAGGATGGTGAGTAGCGGCGGTTGTGCGGTGCCGTTGCCGCCTACGCGATCGTTCGCCGAATCGAACTGTACGAACGCTGTACTGACAGCTTTCTGCCCCAATTACAGACATCTCGATTTCGCCGAAATATGCTTGTGACCTAAGATTTTTTTACAATGCCATTCGAACCAGTTTTTGGAGAGACCATGTTTATATGGGAGGATTACTTTAGGAAAAAAAAGGGACTACTTTAATAATTAAGAATGTAGTATAAAAGTAGAACTATTTCAAATTAAGAAGATTTAATCGAGTATACAGCAAGATAGAATACTAATATAATCACTGCCACAATTCACCCTTAAGTAAAAGCAATGATTTCGGAGAAAAACCTATTTCATGAAAGTTGCCCCCCGAATCAAAGTAACCCCTTTCTACCGTATCCATTTAGCAACACTACGTTATCAATTTTAACATGACGCAACTAGCCTATTGTGGGAAGTGGCAAGTCGTTGCCCGGTCGATTTGTACACCCGGCGATAAATAATAAACCAAACTTTTACTTTACCCCTACGATATCTATCACAAATTATATTATATCCACTTTTTTTTTGTTACTTACCTTCAAAGAATTTAATTTTAACCGTCTTCGTCGATTTTTAAAGAGTCACGCTATAAACACTCAAATGCTGACGATGTTTTATTTTTTGTCTGGCGTAGAGGCTCTACCGTCTACATGAGTCACAAACACGAAGGATCTTTGTTGTGCTTCTGAGAAGCCTTACCAACCGTCAGGGCTTTGTGAAAAAAACATTTTAAAAAGCACGCTGATCGGACACAATAATTAAATGTCGCGTTTAGTTTGATATCGGTCGAGTGCATCCGTTTGAAAGGGCGTGAAGTCGGATCGAACATACAAATACATATTATCACCCTTATTTTTTCTGTTTAATGTACCCACTAAAAACATTACATGTAAACTGATTGCCAAAACTCCCTAGTTCATATAAATAGCTTTCAGCGTTAAAAATATATCAGATCGCAAGTAGCGCCAAGTTTCCTACTAATCCTACTCCACACGGCTTAACTCTACCAGCCACGCTCTACAAATTCTTCATCTTGGCTAAAAAGTGTAGCTTTTTTGGGCACATCCCGGTCGCCGCATAGACTCTCGCGCGTGCATACGGTATGATATTAATAAGCGACGGGTCTATACTTTTTAGCCAAGATATAGAATTTGTAGAGCGTGGCTTCTAGAGTTAAGCCGTGTGGGACTAAGAAGCTTGGCGCTACTTGCGATCTGATATCTTTTTAACGCTGAAAGCTATATGGGCTAGGGAGTCTTGGCAATCACTTTACATTTGTAATGTTTTTAGTAGGATCTCATTCCTTTTTGTAAGGTAATTTCTAGCCTGTTTGAAGGATTTTAATTTTTTCCTTCCACTAAATGGAAAAACCCATACAAACTTCCATTCCCTAATTTAAAGGTGTGTGGGGTGATTTACTAAAACTCCTGAAATATGTATTTTATTATTTATAACAAGGAGTCCCTATATCTATTTTCAGACCTCTAGCATCAAAATTATACAAAACTAGCTGCCTATACAAAGAACCTAGGCGGAGCGACGGGATAAAATATTATAGCACATAATCCCGTAGGTCCATTCTACATATATAACAGAGGTACTGAAGAAAGGATTTTCTGAGACTATCCCCAACATACAAACTTACATTTCACAGACATTACACCTGTTTATTATTAGTATCAGCACAGATCAAAGAATACTGTATCGGGGACCGTTAATGGTTTAAAATAATATTTTACCGGTTATACTTGCATTTGACTATTTATACCGCTAAATAGTTTAATACTGGTTTATGTTTTCCAGTATTAAGTCATATCATATCGGTTTGACAAATTACAATTTATACCTAGTACCTACCTGTAATCGAAATATAATTATCTGAACCTGAAAAAATTTGGATGGTATTCAAGTCAGGTGAATAAAGTTGCCAATGGGAGTCCCCGGTATCCGAAAAGAAATTTTAGTACTTAATCGAGGTTCGTTTTCTACATCTTTACTTCAAATTTGAAGCCTATCGGTGCCTACGGCATTGTGCTATGTAAGGTAAATAAAGCCTATATGGGGTCCACGACAATTAATGGGTTTAAACCTCATTCTTCTCCCAACATCTCGAATATGGGAAAATAAGTTACTAGGTATATAAACTTTTTGAAATAAATATAAACATGGCAAATAATATTGACAACTCTGTCACTAAAAAAAATTAATCCACAGTTGACACAATACGTCTGTCAGTTTTTGTAAACATTGTAAAAGATCGTTTATTTTCTATTTACTTAATTTTCTTAGTGTTGTATCCATATGTGGCCGACTCAACATTTATAATTTCTTATGCTGAAGAACTTACCTACTACAGGTTTGAGTTCAATTCTTGTTTATTTATTTTACATTGTCATCTCAAGTCAAAACAGGAGTTAGGTACGTCACGTGACGTCACACAGCCAAGGTCACGTGTTCAGCGCATGGTAGATTCTTTAAATTAAAATTTTAGTACTTTTTCAATAAAAAATTAAAAATCGGAGACCTTATTGCAAATCTCCAGCATGAGACGAATCGAACGACATATCATTTATCAAAATCGGACCATAACTGTAGATCTGATGGCATGTACAAAAATCGGGCTCGCGTATTATATATATAGATTCCATCCCCTAGTTTAAGGGGTTGGGGGGTAAATATCCAACTTTTAGGATTATTTGTTGTTTTTTTTCTTCTAGCACTTTCAGCTTTCTAGGACTTCAGAAAGTACAAATGACTGACCATCCTGTATTTATATTGAACCTTATTATCATAAAGTGCACGGATGGTCAGTTAACTGTGTTGGCGATGGTATCCTAAGAGTTTTGATGATCACAGTCAGTGAGTGAGTCAGTGACGAAATCGGCGTTTTTTAGGATATCAATAAAATCTAAAGTACAAGAGATATGCAATTGATATGATTATGCAAGTTTTTATATGTTTAATAAGTCCACTATTGACATAATATCCCGAGAATTTTGTTTATCTGGTATAATCCAAACACAAGTTATGAGGGTTGCTACCGTGCCCCCAGATTTGTTTTTATTCTATTAGTTACACATTTTGTGGTAAGTAATGGGTTAAGTTATTGCCAATTTACAGTAGGTAATTAGAAGATGACGAATCTATAGCGAGTAATGTTCTGGTATTCTTGAATCTGTATGACCCATTCTGACCCCAATGAATAACAGCGACCGTTACTTTTGACTCGGTTATTATTGCGTTACTTTTTGAAATACCTAACATCACCTGCTTGAGTAATTGCAGAATCTGACACGGTCAATGTGTTTATTAGATACTTAATAAGTGTTTGTATTAGGATCTAATTAGCGCGATTATTGTAATTAGTGGGTATAATAATTTACATATGTACTCAGGCACACGCAGGAAAATGTTTGTGAGGAATCCCAGATTTACAGGAAGTCCATTTATAGACGCTATTTTGATAAATTGTTTAGATTGTACTGATAGATCAGGTTTCCGAGAGGGCTCCATTTACGGCGCAGGATTAATTTGCTACAGCACGGATCGCGTTTTTAAATGCCGGCTAATCCTTTTAGTTAAGTATGTTCAACTGATTTGATTAGCTTTAAATATAGCATGGTTTTTCTAACCATTTCCATCTTCAGAACTAAATTGGAATAAAAACGTGACGTATTCGTACTTGATCGTCACTATCATCATACCTATAAATTGATCAATGATCATATATCGCGGAAGCGTCCCCAGTTTTTGATTTATTATGGATATCTCGGAAGAGTATCAGATTACGAGTATCTATTTAAAAAAGGCAGATATTACTTCCTATTGATTTTTTTTTGTAGTAAAGCAACGTTCTACTAACTACGTACGTACTGCCGTACAGTAACCGATTTTTCTTTCGTTAGTCTAGCAAGGCGGCCTAGTAATGAACCATTTGGGTCATTGGACCTCGCCGTTTGTTGGCTGACGCCGCCTCCGGTGCTATTATTTTTTGCCTCTATTTGCCGGCAATTGAATAGACTGACGCGGTCGCCTACAATTACTACTCCAAACTTTTTCCATTCTTCATTCCATTCATTACAGGAATGTAAGTGTATGTTTTCACATTCGCGTCGCATATAACAGACTTTTCGAGGGCTTCTATAGTTTAGCGTAGGATGCGACAGCGAACTGTTCTGAAAAGGTAGTCCTGAAATATAATCGAACGAGGGAGCGAAGCGAACGAAGTTCTATCCTTCAACTTGGGCCGAAAATCGTTCGTATGTCCGGTGTCTGTCCAGATGTCCGTCTGTTTTCCTCTACAGGTCACATTTCTCAACCGATTTTCATGAAATTTTGTGAGCAGGTTCGTTAATTTTTATTTTATTCGAGTCACTTTTTCGAGACAATTTTTTTTTTAATACAGACTTGTGACTTCTACTGCTCACAGAGCCACTAGTTTAAAAACATTAACATGATTTGTTTATTGAATATTTTGCCTCGTAATATTAAATGAGACGTTTAAGTATTAACACAAATAAAGTACATATTATTACGCGAATAAAGAATTATGTATTTGTATTTTTTGTATTTGTAACTTGTGAGCAGGTTCGTTAATTTTTTATTTTATTCGAGTCACTTTTTCGAGACTATTTTTTTTTTTTAATACAGACTCGTGACTTCTACTGCTCACAGAGCCACTAGTTTAAAAACATTAACATGATTTGCTTATTGAATATTTTGCCTCTTAATATTAAATGAGACGTTTAAGTATTAACACAAATAAAGTACATATTATTACGCGAATAAAGAATTTTGTATTTGTATTTTTTGTATTTGTAACTGTTACAAATAGTAATTTTTATGGTTCTGTAAACAAAATGGCAAAAACGGAAACCTTATAGTTTCGTCATGTATCATTCCGTCTGTCAAAGTCACGCATTTTACTCAAAAACATGATTTTTAATGTGGGTTAACTAGTGGAAGGTACCCTAGAACCTGTCATTGTGCGTGGTCCGACACGCACTTTGCCGATTTTTTACATTGCACATCAAAGAACAATCATCATATAAGTATAACTCATCATATAATACAATTAATTTCTTCCTTAGTACAACACGCCACCCGCATCCAGTAATTGCGCCATGTGTTCTGTAGTTGTATATGCATTGCTGTTTCTTCCATAGGTTTTATTTATACTTACGGTCGGGATACTCTGGATATAGGTCAAGCTACTGCGTTTGCTTTGAGCCCAAAGGGGAAAAATCACACAAGCGCGTAATCGCTGGCAGTGACACACTTAGTCCGCTGAACAAGCGATAAAGCTTCACTCTCGGCCGTGTTTATTTCTTACATAAATAAATGCACAATGAACCGTGTCGCAATATTATAATGAATGTATACACAGCGGGTAAACGACATCCATCGATGTGTTTATATAGGCTAAGCTAAAACATCGTAACATCTGAATCAATTTTGTCCGAAAATGTATAGACTAACTCCAGTACCAACCGTAAAATCTTTCTTCACTAAATGTTTTATTTTCACGCAATTTATTTAGAAGACAATATTTAATTTTCTTGTAAGTCTTCAAACCGCCAATACATGTATGCATACTGTGCAAGGTTACCTACTAAATGCAAAAAAATAACAAACCACGTAACGTACATAATATCTACCTATAACGTGATGCTAAAAATCGTCGAAGATAAACAAAAGGTTTGAAATTGATTTGCGTTAGCTTTCTTTGTTGAAAGTATTTTCTCGGTAAAGGATTGTAGGCAGAAATTATTTATGCTTGCAGTCTTTCGGCAGGCTATTAATTCGATTTGTTTCCAATATTTAATCATCGCCACTTTCTCCCATATTCGGCAACCTTAACTATACCAGTATCATTTTAAATGTCTCAATTGATTTATTTGCTGCCATCATCTAATTAATACAAATTAATCAATGAATCGTTAATTTATGACACTAAAGTGGGTGCTTAAATAACTCAAACTATAAGAAAATTAGTTTCATGGAGCAATATGCTTTCTGAGATACTACTGTTGCGTTATGAATGATATTATGTAAATTTGTGAATCAAATTTGTGTCAGAGTGTTCAATTAACGGACATTTTGACAGTATGTGAACATGCGTTTGTTTTATTTTTGTTTGTGCCCTAAATTCATGTGTAATAAGCGTCGTTTGCATGCAGTTTTTCGAAACCAGATTCAGCCATCTGTCCTAGGGTTTTTAATTATAACTGGCTTTTACATAAAACAAGTTTTAACTTGTACATATTTTATTGTTTCAGGTAAAACATCATCATATTGTGTCAAAAGATACTGCGACATGTTAAAGGTGAAGTCAATGCGTTTGATGTTGGTAAATATATATTATGAATAGTGTGCTAGAAATCAATTTACGTATATTTTAAGAACGATGGGCTGTTACTGACGTTTTTTACACAACAATACAATCTTAAGTAAATTACACTTCTTGTTGTTACAAAATTATCTGATATGTATGAAAACATCTTTCACAGTACAGGAATATTACACACTGGATCAGAAATTGAATTTTGCTTTTCGATCGTTTTATCTCGTAGTTTCTTTAACATCCTTCTAATATTATAAATGCGAAAGTTTGGATGTTTAGATGTTTGTTACTCAATCACGCTTAAACTGCTTAACCGATTTGGATGAAATTTTGCACGAAGTAAGTTTATAGCCTTGATTAAAATATAGGATAGTTTTTATATCGGGTCCTCGCAGATCACGGGTACGCGGCGGTAGACTTACATTTTTTTTCGAAATGGATACGATTTATCTGTCTAATAATTGCACGTAGATACTGTTTGGCTTAAAACTCGTGTCTGAAGTGCAGTCGCTCCTATATGCAGGGCAGTCGAACTGGCTCATTGGACGTATGTCGATGTGCTGAAGGCCAGTGCTCCTGCGATTCCACCCGTAGCGCTATCGAGTTAGAGTCACTTGTGGTGGACCGCAGGAGAGAGGCGCGCAGCGGTGGGGTCCTCGCACCGGTCCGCTCTACGCCTCCCTTCAGTCAGTTTAGTAGCAGCGGTGCACGCACACCGCACGCACAGTTCTCGCGCGCGCAACGAGAAGGTACGAGTATATGCATGCGATCACGCACGGGCTTCCGGTGCCCTCTCGTCCAATACCGAGCGATCGCACTCTTCTTATCCCGGCCAATTTTCGCCACTAATGATTCCTGTTCTTATCGGAGTTTGTGTTATGCTCAGAGTGGTCAGGAACCCCAGTCGGCAGTGCCAGTGTAGACGAATTTGCGGCGGCCTATGTGCCTAGATCGCATAGTGAATTTATCCCAGTGCCATTCAATAAGCGGAAACGTGTTGATCTAATTTGTCATATCGATAGTGCAGTGTTTGTTTCCCTTCTAAATGATGATAAACAATTACAGTCATTCATTTACAAACAAGCTTACAGTGCCTCATATATGATTGGTCTATCACATAACACACTATACGGGCTCGACGCATTCATACATAATTAATGTGGTGCGGCCTTGTTGACTGAGCTTAATTGACAAGAATAATACATGTTAAAAATAACTGCAATAAGACGCGAACCTAATGTCATTTATTGAAGTATGCTGCACTAAATGGAAATCATAAGATAATAAATTATAATATCGAGTAAATAGCATACATTGCAATATCGCATTAACCCAGAAAGGTGTGTTTAGACAGCGATATGTCTGTCTCGGTGCAGCTGGAGTGCAGACAGGCGAGGATGTGTCGGCCGCGGGCCATATGGCAGCAGCGCTAGTAGCCTTATTAGGGACGCCTCCAAGGCGACACACGATGCACTTATACGGCATAATAGCTTCACAAAACAGGCTAACGTCTTATCACCATACTACTTAATAACGGATACGATATTTTTTGTTTTATTTTTTATTATCAATTATTAACCTGGGAGTACTAAAAGCATTAATGTTTTGACCGCCTGCGTAACCGCATACGAGATAAGGTAGGGCAAGCGGTTTCCGAGTAAGTTATGCAAGCGAGACGAGCGGTGGAGCGCTGCATGGCGGGCACGGCCCGGCGGGGCGGTTCGTTGACCAGTGCGTTGTCCCGCCGCGCGCCGCCGCTTGCCACGAAGGTCGCGGCCCACAGCCCACAGCCCGCCGACACATCCATGCACCACACGTTGCACCTTCACTGCTATCTCGCAGAAACACTCTTCCACACCCCGCCATCGCTTATTAGATCAACACGTCACCGATAAATCTTTTTGTTTCCCCTAAAGGTAGAGCAGCTATGTGATCACTGTATCGTGCTTAAAGTTTGATTGTGAAGCTAGTTATATTTATTGGTAGTGGAATTTTTGATCTCAAAATGGTGACTTCGAGAATACCGGCTTATTCTCTCAATTCGGAGTTCAACAGGGAGTTCAGAAGTTTCCGCATAACGCGAGCGACGCCGCGGTCGAGCCTGTACGCGCCAGCCATCGTCCCCATACACGAGTACCCCAGGGTCAGCGTTCACGAACGAAGGGAGGCGCTCAAAGCGGCACTCGCTAAAGCGTGGTCGTCCAAGAGCAGCGAAAAGAAAAAGCACGACACGTGGACCGTTCCCAACGAACAGAGCAGGACCGGTATTATGACCGCAGATTTCACCAACAAGTCGCAATATAAGAATGGCGTCAACGGCGAAGAAGTTTCACGTGTTGCACTCGTCAAACATGAATTCGAAAGCAAAGATGTAGAACGCAGAGAATCGTTCGATAATCGAGTGGAAGGCGGTCAGCCTGCGAGCTTTAGCTACAGCCGGCTCAACGGGAACGGTATAGACATACAAGAAACTCTCAAGAAGGGCTGTGATAAAGGTTTACACGGTAAACATTTAGGCTATACAGACTACTTAAATAATGTTCCTAAATGCAAAACTAGTTTCGAGAACAATTTCCTCAAACAAAGCCACGAGGATCGTTACAGCAAACGAAACGGGTACGATGTAGTACTGAAACGTACCGATAGAGATTTTAACCTTAACAATATTGAATACAGCAGCCTAAATGGCGACACTTACGATTCTTTGAAATATTCGCGAACTGCGAACGGAACAGAATCGGTGCAATATAAAAGTTACGGTAAGGCGGACACCGTTAAGAGTAAATTGCTCAGCACAGATAGTCCGAGAAGCGTAACGTCTAACAACGGAGAAAAGTTGAATGGATATGGAGGTGTCGAGCGACGCAGCGCCAAAGAGCAGCAGCGGCTGCTGACCAGCGGCCCAAAGTCCGTCGTGGAGCAGCGCCTGGCCGAGCGGCTCGAGGTCAAGGTGGCCGAGCTGCCCGCGCTCTACCTCGGCGTGGACTCGTGGACGCCCAAGTCTGCCGCCTTCCAGAAGACCATGCGCGAACACGAGTGGAGCGTATCGTATGTAACAAACACTTATCCCAAGGACCAATGCATTTTTCATATTCTTACTAACAAACACTTTCCCAATTTACTTGATTGCCCGATAGTGTATGCATTTAGTGTGGTAGGTTAAGTAACTCGCTAAGCGGTCACGTGAATATCAATAATCAGCTAGGTTCGCAATGCCCGAGTGCATCGACATGCTACTACTGGTGTAGAGCGCGCGAGCCCGTTTCCTGCACACGTTTCGCTAACCACCAACTTACCATAAACGCTGTACCATTCTTAATCCATAAACACTTATCACGAAATTCCGAAAGACCATGCTGTGATATTTTTATACATATTGAATGCATTTTACGTAAAAGATTTAAATAGGAAATGTTTAGTATCGACGTATTGGGTACGGGTTTTTTGTTTCTAACATTATTCTCGTGTAGGTGGACAATTGGACATATCCAATAACATTTTTGGTTAATAATCCAGAGTTCAATCCATAGTTAGTGTTCGTTCCTCAATTAGGTTTGGTTTGTTAATGATTGACGAGGTCACTGCTTAACGACATTCCGATCGTAACTTATTCCTCTATTTTATCGGAATGTTATTAAGAGATTCAGCATGCATTACTTATTTAAATACTTATCGTTGATGTATACACAGATATCGTTCATAATAATCATAATCATTGAGAATTTTTTCTAGCTTATCTCGTTAAATTGAACTACATTAGAAACTGACTGACTGTTTATATTTTGCTTAGGATCATTACTGGTCGCGATTTGATTCGAGTATCTCTTATATAGCTTACAAATGTATATGTTTTACTGTACTAACAATAGAGTTCACTTCAGCTATTTGAATATTCTTCCTAGCCCAAAGTGAAGCTAGATTCTTTTGCAAAATGATCTGTTTGCTCGTAATGTAATTTTATCATTCAAAGTAACGGTCTCCGAGTAGTTTGGCGGGTTGTGCAAAGTCTTGCACAATTCGGCGTGACTCACCATCGTTGCTTTATTCCATCCTGCTGCTGCCTGGGTTGCTTAATCTCTTTACTCATTATCGCCATTTCGCCGCCATAATGGTTAACGCATAATGAAGTCCGACATTCATTAAATGCATTTCATTTACCTGTGTCAAGCGTTGGTTTTCGTTATTGTTGATTTTCTTTGAGCTATCTCCTTACATAATCTCAATCCCACTTAACTCTTTCGATCAAGATATTCGATTCACTAAAATGTAAAATATATTTTAAATTTATATTATAATAGCTGCCAACCCAGGCGTAGCCGCAAGATAAAATATAGACTTTTTCTACCCTGAAGGTCCATTTTATAACTATACATTTTTAAAATCGGAGGAGTCGTTCCGGAGATTACGCCCTACACACAAATTTATATACACAAAAAAGTATAAACTGTACCTCTTTATAATATTAACACAGATATCCGTTTTAATCATCGAATTTCGATTCGTCACGATGTTTTAAACGAATATAATTTAGTACATATAAACAAGACTAAAAAAATATTAACTTAATATGTTATCCTAAATAAGGATGTCATCAATTTCTGGTTAAAAATCAATTCAAAATCACAACAACAAGTCTACTAAATTCAGTGCATTTTTGGTCATCATATGTAAATTAAAGCGTCCGTGTCACAAACATCGCATTTGCGAAGAAGCGAATACTAATATTTTAAGCAATAGTACATTGTTGAAGAGGTTAGAAATTAAGCAAGTGATGGACAAGTTTGTTCGAGGGCCGACGCGTAGCGGAGGCCCTCGAAAGTACGAGTCCAGCTATTGCACTTTCGGCCGAGGCTTAACACACGCCTACTGCGAGGAAATCGCAAATAATTATAATTTTAAATCAAAATTAAGTATCTAATTATAGATCATAATACTAAACAGGCTCGCTTGCCTCGCGCCCCGGCGCGGAGGAGGAGCTGGCGCACGCCGGCGCGACCGCGCGCGGTGCCCTGTGATTGATTGGTCGATCGCTGTTCAAACTGACCAACAATAACATTGTTGGACAGTTTGAAGTCATAGATAGTTTTTCAAAAAGAATCTTTTGATTACACTTGTTATAATCTCTTAAGTTTCATCATCTTAACAGACTGGCCACATAGAAAAAAAAAAGCTTCGGTATCAATTGCTTTTTTAATCGTTGAATCGTAGCTGAAGATGGAATTGTCCCTTGAAAATTTAAGAGCTAATATGATTTATTACGACTTTAAAAGTGCATTAACATAAAAACAACATCATCCTTCACCACGACAATGGGCTGGCATTGTCGTGGTGAAGGATGATGTTCACTCACACCGCTCAAAAAACAAATGAGTATTTGGAAGGTGAAAAAGTCGAACTACTGGACCAGCATCCTCCATACAGCCCAGACATAAGTCCCGTAACGACTTTTTCACATTACCCAAAATGAAGGATAAGTTGCGTGGTCAGCGGTTTCAGACACCGGCAGAAGCGGTGGAGGCTTTTAATTTTAAAATTTAAATGGCCATTTTGTCAACTCCTATTTCAGCGTTCAATAAGTGTTTAACAACTGGTTTGAACGCATGGAAAAGTGCATAAAATATAAAGGAGAATACTTTGAAAAACAATAGAAATACTTTTAATCAATTTAACTGCAATTTTTTTCTGCTTCCCTAGCTTTCAGTTTGATCCTCCTACATAGGTCCATTTTATAATTTTTAAATCGTCAAATAAGTAACTTAATTTTAGTTACACGTGTTTTGTTATTTTTTTTATATTCAAACATGTGCGTAAGAACAAACTTACTAATTTGTTACCGATTTATCTGTATTGAATCGGATTCTTCACCTGTAAATTTTATTTATTACCATACATTAGTGCGTGACTTTTAAGAACTTGTTATCAGTCACGTAATAAAATGCCGCAATAATTATAGTTTTCTCCACATATTTGATACATGTAAACTCTCATAAGACTGAGCGTGGAGGTGTTCGCAACTTGAAATTCATTTCTATAATACTTGCTGCAAGTGTTTCAAGGTCTCTTTCTGCTTAGTTGTTTTCAAAGGATTTGTCAACCGTTATTTTGAATTCTAATGTGCCTTTTGTTCCACTATTCTGTCACCCTCACCTCATACGAGTTCTGCAACATTGTAATAATTATTATGGCCCAGAAAAGTGTAGTGAAAGTATCCCCAGTAAGTTGTGGTGACGACTTGTGGCTTCCCTGTGAAAACTGAGACAATTTCACAATTGAATGTGAAAATATGGTAAAGTTTGTATATAGGGGGTAATCTACAGAGTTACCCATCCAATTTCAAAAAATCTCTCACTAGTAGGCAACTAGGTATATGTAGAATGGACCTTCGGGATGGACATAGGCTATATTTCATCCCGCGTCTCCGCCTGCTTTTTCTGTAATACGCGGGCGGAGCCGGACGGGCAGCTAGCATGTTATATTTGTGGAAACAATCGAGAGACCACCAACTACTTATGCGTGATCTGCGGCAAAATACAACTTCAAAATATAGCAAACTGTTACTCTGTTACTGTCAAAACTTCTAAAACGCGCACATTCATATCTGAAACAAGCACTCTATCAAACAACCTTTCAAGCAATACGTTTAGAGCTTAGACGAATTGTATACGAGTTGTTTGGGCCGTACGACAAATGTCAAATGGTAGGTCTGATCAACTTTCACTGTAGACGGGTCCCACTCGGTACCATGAACACGTGCCCGTGCGCACCATACCCGGCCACGGACTTGTCTTGCATGTGTTTATGTAATTTCTCGATATGGTTTCGTAACTAATAAAAACTATTTTGCACTAAAGTAATCTAAAGTTTTTTTTAAAGTTCTGTTTGTAGTTGTGAATTCTGTTTTGATATGAATAGAAAATGAAAGTGTAAACAATGATAAAATTTGTCCGGTCACAAGTTTTGTCACATTGCATTTTTATGTAGAAAACGCAATCTTTCCATTTTAATTAACAAACCTGATTTATAAGCTTATTACGTCGTGATCAAATTACAGTATCATTTATTTGAAATTAAAATCGCGATTGCTGATACTCCTTGCAACCTTTGATTGATTCGCGGCGATTTGTGAAAAAAAAATTGTCACAAAAACGCGCAAATTATTATTGACTATCCTATTAGAGAACGTGATGATGACCAGACTCACTTTCTTTATATGACTCAAAATGAAGCTAAAAAACCTCTTATGTAAATTTGAACTCTCCTTCTAAGAACTATAACAAGTGAAATATAAAAAAAACTGACAGCACTAACAAATATAGTCTACATAGACTACCTACATAGGTAACACCACTCCCACGATTAAGAGGAATGTAACGATACCACCTCACATGTTAAAGTGTGTGTGTTGGCATGTTTTTTGATTTTTTGTATGAACATGTAAAATTTTGTATAAAAAAAAATTAATGCTTGTCCCTAAATTATACGAAAATGATACCAAACTTGACCTAGCTATGGGTAGGCAAAAAAGTAGGAGAGACCAGACCTCAGGAGGTGGCCCTTTCCCCTCCTCTTTTTGGGTACTAGCCAGAGGTTGATCGCGTGGCTAGGGCGCTAAATCAGCTTAGTTTGACCCAAGGAACAATCGTACCAAGGGGCGTCGCCTGAGACAAAAGTGGATACTCACTGCCATTAATAGTACATCCGGCGTTACATGGTGAGATTGTTCAATCGGTAGTAGCCTTAATTTGTTTAGCGCTAGAAAGAGTCATGGTTGTCATTGACCCGACGAAAAGCGGCGCGGGCGGTGTTTGTTAGTCTCGCCTTCAGTGACACAGTTCGCAGTATCTTCTCATCCGGCCGCCAATGAGTCCGTTTGACCTAACTTGACTACAAACACAAACAATTATTCAGGAATGGAAATATTTATCTACAGAACTAGCGTCTTATAGCTTAGGTATTCCATTTTTCACTTATTTTACTTGTGAGTAAACAAATTTCCGTAGTTATCATTAAGTTAGCTATTGGGATCCAGAGATTCAAATGATGACCAACTCCACTGCTCGAGATTATAAGTGGCTGCCTCGGAATTGGCATGAAACCTTGACCGGACGTGGTCGTGTCACGTTGGGTTTTATGATTTCGTAACAAAGTGAACCAACTCGCAGTTTCGGCCGGAGATCGATTATGGTCATTGTGCCACGGCGCGGCGTTTCACTCTCGATTTTGCGAACTGAGTTTCTGAGATAAGGTGGTCTACTAGATTCGGCCGAAGGTATAAATAATTACACGCATATTCTTCATTTTTCACCGTTAACATTAGTTGTTTCTTGTGACGAAATTGAAAAATATACCATATACATAATATTAAACTATCTCGTTGCTTAATCGAAAAGGTAAACAGTTACAAGTATTGAGACCTTCAGAAATAGTTTTTTTTATACATGGAATTCCCGTGATCGTAATTAATTGAATCTCCGGAGGTAAAATACCCGGGAAATCGCTATAGCATTAAAATACACCATCTAATACCTTTTCCTCGTCACACACAGTAGGTACTACTGCAGTAAACCAGTGTTTGTTTCAAGACGCGTTACAGGTTCCAAGATACATTACACACTCATTTAGTTACGTAGTCGGCTTTCACCTTCGGCGAGCAACCACCTCAGGTAGCCCCGTCGTAATTAAAGCTCCCTGACCGGCGGTTTCTACGAGACGGACGGAAGGAACCGCGCGATCTGGCGCTTTCCATTCCACCAATTAAAAAGAAAACAAGACCTTAATGAGCGAAATTAAGCCAGCCGTTTATAAAATTCATAACGAGAACTTTCTGATGTTTTAAATCATGAGTTAGCACCTCGACTAGGATGAGTATTTAGTCTCTTATTTGTCGTAAAACACATCTCTAGTTTAGAAAGATTTACAAGCACGTATAAACATAACAAATACCGCGAATCGATACTGTTGATGTTGTCAGTCGATGAAAGTGAACGCTACGTGTTTGTATTCGCGACGTATCATTTGACACTGACGCACTCTGCTTTGTTCAACATTGAAACGCGGGTGACTTCTACTCGCGCTGGCGCACCGATAATAGCTATTCAACGGAAGCGGCGGCGGCGGTTCGTTCCTTCATCTAGGTATATGACATTCAAACAATGCGGATTTGACAATGAGTCATCACTTGTTACTAAAATGATTCTAATATGTCATGAATCGGACACCGTCGTATGCCTATTTAAAATAGTCCATAATGTGCTTGCAATTTTGATTGCCCGTGCAGAATCGATCACATGAGCTGCCATTGAGACGTGTTAGTTCAAGTTCAACGTGTGGTGCTAAACACAATGTGACATTTAAATGCTGCCATTTATTAGGCGCCGCCCGCGCAGTGCTGTTGGTGTTAGTCGACGACTCAGCCGCATTCGGAATTGGATCGTTTGTTAATGTAGATAGATAACTTAATCTAACGATTTATTCTGCATATGGCCATCCATGTATCGATCTGCTCGCGGCTTCTTAATGCAAGACTACCCGATACGGAATTGTTGTGCATTCGGTGATTATTTAAACTTGAATCGATTCAGTTGTATTAGTATGAACTGGAAATATGTAGTTCAAAATCAACTACTCTGCACTCAATCTCGTCGCAATGTTATTCATATTATGGTTAAACGAATACCTACTAGAAGGTTGCTCTGAAATTGGCATAATCTCACACTTCTAGTCACGTATGCTATATTTAACTCTTAATATAGTAAACCAATTACGTAAAGTTAATTCTATTAGTAGTGAGAGCGCCACTTACACATTCTTGCAGTTGCAGTTCACGACAATTCACCATTCATTCTCGACCCTTCTACGAACAGTGAATGAAGACAAAATTCGACCATGATTTATGTGGAACAAGGAGACGAAGATAGTGATAGTGTTAGATTAATCCGGTTTTTTGACACACTTCTATACAGTCCACAACACATGCGGGTTAGTTGGTAAGTTTTATTACCAATCCTAACCTAACTTTGACCTTCCAGTTTAGGTGTAGTGGTACGTAGTGTACAGTCAGCGTCAATATTACTCTGTAGCAGTCAAAGTGGCCAAATAGTTCGGTACACCATACTAAATATATGGTGTACCGAACTATTTGACTACTTTAATTGCTACAAAGTATTTGACGCTGAGTGTACCAGTATAGTGGTATTTGTCCCTCAAGGATCGAAAACCTATTCGTTTGTAACACTAACCGTTAAACGTTTTCCAATATTACACGCGAATTAAAGGTCAAGGTAAGCAGTTCTCAGAAACTAGACTCTTCAAATATTCATATCTCAAACACGCGATCTAATGATTACCTCTCTAGTGTTTCATACGAGATAATAACGTTTTTCGTAGGCTTTTGATTGTTCAGTTACTAGACAGCGTGTATGAATGTGAATTTATTGTATGACGCTGTATCTAAGCAATCATGTCGCGCGTGCGACGGTGGTCGTGCTGAGTCGATTGGCAGTACGCCGGTGACCGCAGCCCACGGCGGGTCCCTGTCAAGTGTGATGTAACTCTTGACATGCCTCGCTCCGCTTGACAATGGCAATTCTTCACAATTCTCAATCGCAATATTAGCTATCATGAAAGAAACAGTCGAACGTGATATACGTCATCTGTTAACCTTGGCTTGTTGGGTATTTATTTAGTGCTCGACAATGCAGCGGATTTAGTAGTTTGAGCGGTAACATTTTTACGGATTTACTGATCAGTGTATATTTTATATTGTGATTGTTATAATACAATGTAAGATGATTACTGATTTGAAAAAGCAGCCTGAAACCTGCAAACAAAATGTTTCACTGTAATAATTAAGCGGGCTAAAAGACATTATTAAAGGCTTGAGCACGGGGCGACGCCGTTGGGCTGCTTTATGTGCGGTCCTACGCGTCTGCTGCCTGCCGCCTCCCGACCACCTCGCGCATCTCGTAGACCCTCACTCCGGTGCCGATGGCAGAGGACGATCATCAACGTTAGTAACAGCTCCGGGCTCCTAGCACGCACTAACCTCACCTGAACATTATTTGCATACGATTCGTTGTCGTGTTACCTGTTCACTAACCCCCTACAGCCTATCGATCGATGATTTCGCAGCTCGGAGCACTCGTGGAGGCGGCGAAATGAACGCTCCAAACGTTCACACCACAGGCGCTCGCCGACTTCACACAGGCGGCGGAGACATCACCGAGACGAATCTTCACCACGTTCACCTCCGGAACAGGTCAGTAACCGTTCCTTATTTCTTACTTTATGTGGAAGTATGAAAGGTGTGTTTTTCTTATACCCAATGCTCGTGAAACCAAAAGTGTCCACCCGAAAGCCTGTCTGTTAGATGTTCGTGTGAACGTTACCTCGTGTACCTGTCGAATGCAAAATGCGGAACCAGAATAAAGCTAAACGTCAGCGCACTCGTTTGGGATAACGTGCGGGACGGGTTTGGATTGTAAACGCGCGTGCGCCTTCGCCCGTGAAGATGTGCGCGAGAGACGGCGACCTCCTCGCGCTTGCGCCCGTTCTATTTACGTTCGCCTTCGTCAGTTGGTACGCCTTCAGTCAGTCGCGAAGCTCTGCCGGCCGCCTGGCGCGCTTCTCCCGACGCCCCGAAATACTCGCCCACCGCGCCCGGCCGCGCGTGAGCGCGAGCCATGGCTGACCAACCGTCGCGACCGCCGCCTAACAATTTACTCTTCTGCGGGCCCCCACCCGCCCTTCCACCCGTGCTTCTTTTACCGGCAAATTACACGTTCGAACCTTCCGCACTGGATGCCGCACCTGACAGTGCCCCAAGTCTATCAAACAATGAAAATACTCTGCACGAAATAAACAACGTGGGTGTGCCAACTTACAATACTGCATTGGAAGCCCAAGCGGATGATCCAGAGTTTCAGAACGATCTTTATATGCAGTCTGTGTTACCAGCATACAATAACAATTATCGAAGAACGAATAGTTTCGACGCTTCGTATATATACAATGAATTAGAAAACGAGATTGATATTATTCCAAGGTTATGTCGATCTGAGCCAGATTTGTCGAGATGCAGATTATTAGATGAACCTGAAGTTTTAGGCGAGTATGAACCCCACGAGCCTGCTCCACTCGTTCTCAATAATCCCTTTTATGATGGATCCTATGCCCTAGATCCCACCCAATACAGCCAGGCAATGGTCATGATACCTGAGAATTATCTGGCCTTTGAAGACTGTTTTGTTCCAACTTGGGATTATAAACCAGACCAATTTGTTGATGGTGGAATGTATTATGATGGTATGCCCGTGATACCGTCCAACGATCCCTGGGCTGTTATGCAGTTGGGTACGGACAATGCTGCATTCGAATATTACACTCCTCATTATGACGAAAACGCCATTGAGGATCATAAAGATATTCATTACATGCCATTGAGTGACTTAGAATATGCGATACCTCAATATATGAGTTTGCCGGTGGTAGAAGAACCTAAAGTTGAGACATTTACGGATAGCAATAGTCAACAATCAGCAACTACAAGTACTTTTACTAATGACCAAAACGAAGATATAGAAAGTGTAATAACTGAAGAGCCGATCACAGCCTGTTCTTCAAATGTTTCTAGTACCGTAACTGGCGCTGATGAGATGGTTAGCGCAGAAGACTCCGCCACCAATGACAGACAATCATCGGTCCAAAGTGAAGAGTCATTAATCGCAGATACTTCAATTGATGTTACGTCTAGTTTGGCATTCGTACCAACCAGCCAAAATTCAGAGACGCCCCTCGGCGGCGATGCCACCAGCGACGACGACACGTCCCCGTGCTCTACCGATTACCACGAAGCTTCCGCCCTCGACCTTGCTCAAAGTCTAGATGAGTTGTCGTCCTGTGAAAGCACAGATTTTTCACAAAGTAGGGACGATGTTTCACCGCTTATACGTAGTCCACCAAAATTTGACGATATACCTAACCCACCCAAATTTGACGAAATAGTCGCAAGTAGTGACGTTAGTACCAGTGTGAAAGGAGAACTCTTAGTTTCGCATAAATCATCAGTTAATATTCCTAATCAGCTCATTCCAGACAATAACAATGTGTCTACAATTATAACGAATAATGTACCAGATAGAATAGACTTTAAAACAGATGTAACACGAAGGATATCAGTTGAAAATAAAATTAAAACAGACGTATTACCATGTATATCAGTTGAAAAACAAGCCTCCGTGTCTGTGTCTAAAAATCACGAACTCGTGACAAAAGTGAGTGAACCAAGTGAGTGTAATAATAATAATGAGAAAGTCATCGAATCTAGTCAAATTGTGAATAACAGTGCTGCTAATATCAGTGCACCCGAAATAGCACCGATAACACCGCCTCACCCACCAGCAGTGCCTTCTTCTTGGTTAACCAATAAATCTACGATTTGTGACAATGAAACAGATGCTGTAGTTTATACGTCACCATTGATAAAAATTGAGAAAGTAGCATCAGCAGAAGTGAAAAACGATAGTGAACCGACGCCCAAGCAGCCATCCCTCGAGAGCAAGCCGGCTCCCACGGAGCCTAAGCCTTCCTGCTCTTTTGTGCCACTCGTTATACCTCCGCACGTGTCCCAACTCAAGCCTAAAGAACCGCCCATAGAAGTTGAGGTCAGATTCATATATATTAAAAATGTATTTTATTAAATTATAAAATTTACAGTATTCCAATTCTATTAGATTATATGTTTCTGAATTAAATATGAACAATATTTTTTTAAAGCATCTAAGAGTATCTATGTACGCATTGCGATGCTGCTGCTAGCATACGTGAATATTGAGAGCATGTGTATCTATTTTTGCAAATTATCAGGTCAAGGATTAATATTCTTAACAATCAAATGCTTAATGCTACAGTGAATGATCAACTAATGAAATGCATTCTCACCGATTGCAATAACATTTGTTACATAACGTTTTTTACATTTTGCGTGGCCTCCTTGTGAAGGCAATTCAAATTAATTAGCTGGAACCAATCACAATTTTCATCTAGGTTGATTCCGCATAATTTCGGCTTAGAGTTGGCTTATGTCATAAATCTATACGAAATTACATTTTTATGAAGCTATAGTCTGTAAACAAATCCACGTACATGACAACGAAAATAGTCTTAGCAGCTGGTACTATTTACTAAGTATGAAATTCCAATCGCGTTCGCTAGATGGCGCCACGTGGCGGTATTCGCGCATTAAAAACAACGCAAGCGCACAGGAATAGTATCACGAGTATCA
Source organism: Epinotia nisella (assembly GCA_932294315.1). Classification (NCBI taxonomy): domain Eukaryota; kingdom Metazoa; phylum Arthropoda; class Insecta; order Lepidoptera; family Tortricidae; genus Epinotia; species Epinotia nisella. The sequence goes on along the minus strand of OW028675.1, from coordinate 27,429,894 downwards.
CGACGATCACCTTCACCTAGGCGAAGCCGTCCCCACGCCCGTTGTTATGATTACACCCGACCCCACACACTGATGACTCGATCAAAAGACAAATGAATTAATCACTCATGTGAACGATAAACTAATATACCGACAGCCATATTTTATTTATATTAAAATCATCATGATCATATCAGCCGAAGGATGTCTATTGCTGGACATAGGCCGCCCCCAAAGAGTTCCACAATGACCGGTCCTGCGCCACCCGCATCCAGCGGACTCTCGTATATATTAAAATAATACCGAATAAAAACGTAATAATTAAACGTTATTTAGTTTTAACCACATTTAAGCGTTTCGGGCGCTTTTTTAAAGTGTACGAACGAGCATGTCGATATCAGTAAATAACGTGATTTCCGTGTTGGATGCTGTATAAAAAGCGATCATGTGCAACAATTGGGAATTACATACTTAAAATCGTGTAAAGTGCTTGGAAGCTTGGCCTACGATAGAGTATAAATTATGTGTTCTATTCTTCCTGCGTATCACTTTACAAAATTTTAACCATGCAGGGGTTCAAAACAATGGAACCACAAATGCGTGACGATCATTGTCTCTTCAGATCAGAGATATGAGCAGCGACCAGGAGAACGAATTGAATAATTATTTTACATATACCTATTCGCAACTATTACAAACTTAGATCTTATAATGTGAATGTGTTTCTCCACCGAGGTTCTCATAAATTTTCTACAAACTCCATATGGATATATTGATAAACTTGTACACGTAAAGACGCCCCCACATCACACGAACAAATTTGCCTAATAGACAACGATCAAGAGGCGTCCACTTCAATTGTTTTGAATTGTACTACGAATTTTAAATTGAAACCCGCCTTAGCTAGTTCAAGTCAGTTGCGAGCTTGCGAGTGAATCAGAGTAGGTACCCCCCGCAACTTCATCACAGCTTCCGAATTCACCATGTACATTTTAAATATTAAAATTTTATTCGCATATTAATTATTTATTTTAACGACCAGTTAGCCTAGTGGGTAGTGACGCTGCCTACGAAGCTGATGGTCCTGGGTTCGAATGGTTTCGGTGCCCGGTAAGGGCAAATATTTGTGTGATGAGCTTGAATATTTGTTACTGAGTCTTAGATGTTTTCTATGTATTTAAGTATTGATATCTATTATACAAGGTGAGCAATCCAAATGGGTCAGTATGGCGGTTTTGGAAACCATAACAGATAGCGAAATCTTGGCTTAGGAACCATGACGTTGATTTTAGTAAAAAGAAAAACTGCATTCATATACTTACAAAAATACGTGTACTCGGCCCAGGAATCGAACCTGGACTTTTTGAAAAATTAAATTTCGTTATTTAAAAACAATGCATTTTATTAGTTTTAGATATCATGTTTCTTAGTAACATTTACTATTTAAGAGCTACATAACCGATATTCAAAGGAAAATAACGATATTTAATTTTTCAAAAAGTCCAGGTTCGATTCCTGGGCCGAGTACCTACACGTATTTTTGTAAGTATATGAATGTAGTTTTTCTTTTTACTAAAATCAACGTCATGGTTCCTAAGCCAAGATTTCGCTATCTGTTATGGTTTCCAAAACCGCCATACTGACCCATTTGGATTGCTCACCCTGTATATATCGTCGTCTAGTACCTATAACACAAGCGTTATATATACATATAGCAAGTGGGGTATCATATGGAAGAGCTTGAGTTGCACATTCTAGAACAGTTTTTTCTTTTTTTCTACAGTGGTATTTTTTTTTTATATTAATGTAAATATTACCGGAAAAGTATAACGAGACCTCTGTCTAACGTAACTTTTTTTATTCTTCGAAAATCATTTGTTAATTAAGATTGTAATTTAATACTTCTGTGTTAGATATTGCACGTAGATCCGATGACCGTTGTGGCGGAAAGGTTCTCGAGTGGCGACTACGTACCGGAAAACGCGGCGTGGGTAGGCAGGCCCCATACAAGATGAACCGATGACCCGGTAAAGGTCGCGGGAGTCCGCCGGATGCGGGTGGCACACGACCGGTCACTTTGGCACTCTCGGCTGATATGATGCTATGACAATTGTATGAAAGTACGCTGAAAGTACCTTCTTGCAAATAAAAAAAGAATTATCGAAATCGGTTCGCTTGATAAAGAATTATCTCAGAAAAAACAACATAACAGGTTGCACGTTATTAGTAATGTAGCACCAGTCGTATACAGAGTTACAGACACACGTTACATACGAGTTTACGCAATTGCACGCTAGATGTCGCTGCCTGTAAGATAGATCGTGCTAACGCTTGTTCGACGTAGAAACGGATACGACGTAGGAAGGATAGTGTGCATCCTTTAGTGCTTTCATTTGTGGGAGTGTGGTAGTCTCGCTTGGGGACTAACCCTCAACTATCGGTTTTTTTTTGTTGTTGTTTAATTCTTGGACCGCTTTATCTTCTTGAATGAGTCAGGTTTATCTCTTGTCATTTTTCAGCGTTTAGTATTATCGAATTCCGTATTATTAACATTTACACTTGTCGATTACTCAACAGCCAAGTCAGAGTTCAAGTTCGCTGTATAGGATGTGTGTTGTTTTGTGTTGTAGGGTCGGCATCGCGTATCATTATCGCCAGCGAGTGACGCGCTCGCAGATATGGTCTGATAAATGCGGTACACCGTTTCTTTGCCCACCTATCTATTTGGTAATGCCCAGTTCCTTCCGGCCGACCTTGTCCGTATCGCTTACTGCGTTGCGCTGCGCCTCTTGCCTTCAGTTTTTACAATCAGTTTTATTTAACCCTACTACTACATAGGATATGCCTGATACGTTTTTTTTTTTACTAATGCTAAATATAATAAAGGTTGAATTTCATGTTTAAACGCAAAGTACATAATAGGCCACGGTAATATAACATTGGGAAAATGATGTTGGCTAACCATGATGATGATGATGTTGGATGAGTCTAAACTCTATATTTGTATTTTCCTGAATGACAGCTTTTATTTTACGTCGCATTGTTTTTTCATCAAATAAACTGTCAATTAAGTATAAGTAGCCTTCTTCGTGTCGCTATCCGTTCTGTGTTACCAGCCTGAGATTTTTCACTTGGCACGATCTGGGGGCACTGCCAAGACGAGCGAAATAAGGAGGAGGCCGTATCCTTTTCTTGAAGCCATTAAGGCCATTTTTAACATCCTATAATTTTGTGCTGCCTAAACCCTGAATTATCAGTAACATATAGGGCATAATATGGCTTAGATATATTTTCAATACTATTCAATTTAAACTTTTAGTTTAAGAACTATTGCCCGTCAAAGTTCCTTAGTTTTGTCACACTTAGGTACCTAATGACTGATCATCATAATTTCTAATAAGGTACTTCTAGCAGACATATACAAGCTCCAAATTGTAAACATAATTAGTGTTTATACTCGTCGATTTTAATGTTTGAGTTGAGACTTCGTACACTAAACTATAATCACATACTTTTTTTCTATGGAGCTCCCAACTCAACTAAAAAAGTATTGTACACAATAGTTACACAGTTAGTCTTAAATTCTCCTACCTTACTTAGGCCACTCGGCAAGCCTCGTGGCCTAAACTCGGTACTAGCAAACATTAAAGTATATAAAAAATATATACTGGAAGTTGTATGATTCCCAAGTTGCAGAGTTTTATTTTTCTAACACATATTACTGGCCGGTACTGTATATGAAATTCAATTGACATGATTACATTTTTTATTCTTAAATTCTGGCAAACATTATGTTGTTTCTAGCTCTGCCTTTAGCTGTCAGTTCGTCGTTTGAGCACTTATTTCGGAGGAGAGATTACCAAATTCTTGATTAGACTGGACTCTAGCCCTAAAACCTTGTCACTAATTAACTTACTATCGTTATTATGTTCCAATCAGAACAAATCAAATAAATGTGTGTGTACCTACATATGACGTTTATTTGAAGAAAATTGTATGTGTAATTGTGTTGCTCAAGGAGTTGTCAACAATTAACGGGCTGCCTCTGCGCGGATAAATCCTGTTCCAACTGAAAACTTCCATTAGGAATTGTTCACTCTATTTGTTTGCACTCCTCAATCCACCGCAGCCCCATACAGTTCATTTCAAGACTACCAAAGCGAATAGTCAGCACGGATCCTGAACTTGAGTAGAGTCTAATGTTATATATTTTTTAAATAATAATCTATATAGTATTATCATTGTTATACGAAGAGGATACACGCCGCGCACTGGGTGGAGTATCGCACCCACGATACAGTTGCGATGCGGCCGGCCGGCTGAGCACCCGCCGCCCTATCCTGGCCGTTGTTCCGTGTAGTCCGTGTTAAGTTTAGTGCTAAAACAATGACCAAGTTAGTGATAAAACAACACCATATAAGGTTGCCTCCTTCCTTGAGGCTTACGTCCTTCTATGAGCTTTACAAACGGTTTCTCAAAGACCACGGGTGCAAGTGGCATGACATCGTTAAAGTGCTCTCCGCGGTGGCTGAACTACTTTTCGACGTGGATGGTGCGTGTAGTGGAATAGGGTCCAAGGTCAGTGTCATCTCTCTATGAAGGGTTTTCTCAGATACTTTCTTTGTTTCTATGCTGACGGTAATAAACTATCTAAAAATGCTTTGTAGTGAAAATTACATCTACTATATCTTGGGACTTTAATAGCTGGACAATAGTTAGCAGAATAAAAAAACAAAATTATGAGGTAGTAAAATTTACATATAAAATGTTATTGTTTAAATGGCTAACTTTTGAAGATCCATCCTTAATGTAACTTTCCCTTTCTACTAAGTTCTGTTCGACTATTTGAGATTTTTTTCACCTTTTGCTTCTCGTTCCCCTCTTTGTAGTCTTAACAATACACACCCCTGAGAACTAGGGGATTCGATACCCAATCCCGAAGCGTTTCTTACCTGCACCCCATCTCAGAATAAATACTAACAACTGATTTCGCTGACAGTAGTCAGCCGGTCGTATCATGTAGTTGTACGAGTCGTGCGTTTGTAACTAGGTATAAGTGTTTTAGTTATGCTAGTGCCGATGCAATATCTTGAAATACCTTGTGCTAACCCATCGTTTGGAACAGCATTCTTACTGTTCACTCTGTGTCTAACTATATACAAAATGAAGACTTTAAATATTGTGAAGACACTAAAATACAAATTGCAATGCTTTAACTATCCTCTATCTCTCGATGATTACTTAATAATACCAACGGTATGTATTTTTATCGAGTCCAGGGAATGAAAGAATGTTATTTTAAAGAGTGGTTCCCCCGGTGGTTGCAAAATACAGCATTTTGTGGGTTTAAACAGCGGCTGTATGTTAAACACGTTGGTCATGTGAAAGAGTTTGCATGTCGCGGTATTTAAATTGTAGAACAATCGAACGTGGCTATTTCGCTAAAAATGAACGTAACCTAGTGCTGTAAATTTGTAAATTGGCAAGTGAAAGTAACAATACCAACACGCCACTTTCAAATGACGTCGGGTTGCGATAAACATGCTAAGATCGTGAAATATCTTGACACAGCGTTTCCGTTGCAGTGCATGTTAAATTTACCTTACACATAAATAAACGTCGTCGTGCACACGTTCTACGTAAAAATCGAATAATTAATATGACGTGAAGACGTGGACAATGTACCAATACTAAGATAAAGATATCGCTGTGACTGTCTCCTGCAAGAGTGTTTACATACACCGTGCCTTATAATGATAAGTGTGACAGTTGCACGGACCGCCCTCGTGTCTCGTCGTTACCCAGCTATCGGACGTGTTTCATTGGACCCGTATCCGTTCGTTTGCTTTTATTGTATTAATACCTTTTCCCTTCGGAAAAAATCCCACTTTATTGCCTTAACATTAAGGTCGTGTATACATATGTTTGTAACTTTGGCCATCGATCTCTTTGTAGTCGACTGTACGCCATACTCTATCTATATATTTATCGTTTCGGGCCATTCGACATTTAACCTATTGGATAACAGTTACAGCGTGTAGAGTACATACGTGCGGCGGAGATGATGATCTTGTGGCATAAGCGTGCGTCCAGCAGTAGCGCGCATCATTGTTCCGTGCACGCGCTCCACTAACCCAATTACCCACCGCTTATTGACAGAACTGTCTTGGCTCTCAGCTCGCCGCTCAGAGAAAGGCGCTCGCCTCGCTATCAGACAACGTTGCAATACGTCCCTTTCAATGAGAATGATAAAAGGCGCCCTTGGCGCTTAAAGGCAGACGTCTATCTTCACCTGAAATTAAACACGAAAGCGTAGGCAATAGAATGGATGCCAAAATTGTGTGCGTTGATGACTAACACTGATATTATTTATTCATTTCATTCATATATGTCATTATATACAATGACATATATTGATGAAAATTCTGTATGTGATTACAAAAACGATGTTAACTGGAAAATTATTTATAAATCTTAATAAACACAGAAAACACATTTATCATATGTGACGAATGAAAATTTGACAAATTGTCTTGAATTTGCAGTGACTATTGAGCATGTGTTAGGGCGATAATTATTGTTTATAATTGCTTAAAACGCTCATAATTTGATATATAGTTATAGAGAGAGTAATGCGACGAAATGCGCGCACGGCGGCCAGCCGGAGCGTGCGGGAGGGCGCTCCCACGGGTTGCTGATATTTTTAGTCCACGACCATTACTTGGCACTGGCGGCCGCACTCGCCTGCGCTAGTGATCTTTCTGAAATTCGTTCGCGCTTAGGTACGCTCCCAATCTCGAGATAGAAGCAGTGTAATGTTGGTGGTGAAGCATTCACCCCGTCAGCGCATAGGAAATACATCCATTTAATTATCGTTAATGTGAAATTATGACGTTGAGTGCGTGTTGCTCGACGTGTCCCTGTGTAAAGTGTGCTTACATAAAAGTGAAACCTACTTGCCAGACTAAACAAGCATGGCCAACATAACTGCAAACGGTAATGGCACAACAAGCCCTCGACGGCACCGCTACATGAGATCGTCTACTACTGCTAGCGTAACCCAGCTGTTATCAGATGGCTACTCTAGTTTTATCAACAGATTAACACGACGGGGTCCGTCTGAAAAGTCAGACACCGATGCTAAATTAGCAACCGCAAGAAGTAGATACGACGATAAGCTTATTTCCAACAACTTATCGCTGTCGAACGTCCAACGATACGAAAGTAATGGACATATCTCGCCGTACACGTCGCTCTCGTCCGGCGTGACCACTGCGAGGAAGTTGAACGACGACCGTACGTACTCGAGTTACCTGGGCGCTTCCAAATCCCGAATCGACCTATCCCCACTGCATTCTACCTCCGGTATTAACGCTCTCGGACGCAGTGACTCATTCCGCAGAGCTCATATAAAAAATAATAAGTCGTCACCGATCTCCAAACGATATCCCCTTAAAGAAGCTAATAACAATATTGAAAGCACCATTTTTCTAGGTAGCACTCGAAGCCGCTTAGAAGATAAATATTCCTCTGTTCTGGATAGAATTGCAATTCAAAAAAAGGAGAAAGCCAGAAAAGACAATGAGGACCGAGATAAGACGTTAGAACCTGAACTGCCCAGGGGATTGATGAAAAGTTTAACGACTGCTGTTTTTGGAGAAAACTCTTTTAAACAAAATAATATTTCTCGAGGAAAAACCCGGGAAAAGACACCTTACAGAAATACGGCAGACCGTCGAATGCCATCAATGGGTAAAAAGCACTTGGAAAAGGATATTTATGATAAAAATGGATTCGATGATCCTCGTAGAGACCATGTTCATTTTGGAAAAGATAGGGATAGCATTTATCGCAAACACAGAAGGCGGTCTCTGAGGGCTGAAAGGAGCGAGAATAACGATAGAAAAAAACTTGCGCTTCGACCCGTTGATATTAATATACAACCCGGGGCTCGGGATTTAGTGTCCCCTCCACAACACAGCCTTTACGATACGAATTCGAAAACTAAATTGACAAGAACTCCAACCTCGCCGGTTAGAGAAGTGGGCAGACAAAAACAGATTTACTTTCCGTCAAGCGACGAAGATGACGACAAAACACCTGTCGGCGATCGCATTCTCAGCGAAAGGGAGACGCGACGCAAGGAAATCCAGAGTCTGATAATGAAGTATGCCCACCTGGACGAGATGTATGGGCGCATGGCGGAGAAAGGATCGGAGTTGGGAGCAGAGGCCCGCAAACCGGAGCCGCTGGGCGTGGGCGACGTGGTGGCGCTGCCGCCCGAGCTGCGCAGCCGCCGCCGACCGCAGCGCCCGCGCCACCACTTGCGGCGCGCGGTCACGCCGCCTGTAAGCTCGCACCGCCTAACCCACCGCCTGCGCCTGCGTCTGTGTGCCGCGTGACAATAACCTTCAATACCTGGTCCGTGCTTTTTTTACTCACATTTTGATGGATTACCACCTACCGTCTCGGCCAATATTTATATTCCAACTAACTACGTCTAAGATAAAAAAAGCCCACGTCATATAGCTACCCTCAAATGTTTTGAATCGTTTCTTAGTAAATATAAATGATAGAAAAATCGCCGACACCACATTGACTGCGTCGTTACTCCTGCAAAATTTGGATTGAGCACAATCAGGTTTTGTAAAAATTATTATAATCGATTATGTTATGATATTGTTTAACAATTTATGCACTAATTTTGCAAGCGCACCGACGCCATGATTAGAATGCATGTATTTTGTTACCTACCTAATTTTATAAATAACAGGGGGTACTTCGTGAATTGCAGTTTGAGGGTACACGAATCTGCAGTCTGTATCAAACGCCGAACCATCTGTAACTAACCGTGCGTTGACGTTAATTGAGCTTTACAATAATTAATTATCAATGACTGCAATGATAGTGCATGTATTCTATTTTATTGTACGTTTTCTCAAGTCTAACATGTCATTATTTTGTGTGAATATATTTTCGAAGTCGAAAAGAAAAAGATGCTCTATAGATACGAGTGGTAGTGTTAGTATTACAATGATGTTTTAATTAGTGTTTTAACGTCAGGATGCGGGTGGACACTTCTATTCAGTGACCTGTGTGAGAGTGTGTGAGTGGCTATGATGAGAGCGTGAGGAAAGTAAGCGTATGTTTGTTTGATGCGGTCCCATCCCGTCCCGGTCCGATCCCGTGCGAGCGGCGCGCGGCGGCCTGCCGAGGCAGCCGCCGCTCGCCGCTCGACACCGCTCCGCAGCGCCCACCGTCCGCCATCTAACAGCATGTACGACACACAATACCAATTGTCGCTTGTCTGACGGGCAACCGTTCCATTGTTTGATTGTTGGGTACAACACAACTCGGGTCGTGGCGATCGCGTGGCGCTCCTCGTGCTTGTGGCGTGGTGCGTGTGCGACGCGGTGCGTGCGGCGCGGGCTGGCGGTGCTGGTGCTGCTGCTGGCGCTGGCTGCGGCGACTCCCGGCGCGGCGGCGGCGTCCCTCTGCAGAGTTCCCGCGCACGCTCCTCCGTCAAGGACGACAAGGACGGACACCTCGTCTACTGGCCCGGATATGTCATGGGAGCGAGATGTTCGTGTCCACAACATAACTTAACAAACTTTATCAATATTTTACACTACACATGAAAACATTCAAAGACACTAATTTAAAATTATTTGAGCGACGAATCTGTTTTGTCGCGCATTTAACATGCAAACATTAATTCGAATCTAAAAAAAAAATTAAATACGTAACGGCAACTTTTCACAACAGGAATCGACCTATACATAATAAAATCATTTGTTTTTACTAGAACTTGTATCAAGCTTTCCAGTTCAGTGTTTCCAGTTGGAAAACGAAGATTTCATTTTAAATTTATTTTTTAATTTCAAGTTTAACTGCATATAATGATAAAAAACCTACAATACCATCATTGTAAATGATATATAATCATAAGTCATACTGGGGCTGCAGACGTTGGTTTTTTCTATCATATATGAAAAACTCAATTCTTAAGTAATCAAGAATGACTCGTCAATCAATAAGTAACATCAGAGTATATTCTTAAAAAAAAGGTGATTGAAAAACCCAATGAAAACTTCTCCACTATGACTTTGTTAACGATTCATAAGAGTAATTCCGACAACTTGGTTTCATTGCAGACAAGATCATCGACACGCTCGGTGAGGGCACGTTCGGCAAAGTGGTGGAGGTGAAAGATTTAGAAATGTGAGTATGCATTTTTACTTTGCTCATAATTCAGAAAATTTGCTTAGAAACAATTTTGTTATTACGTAATTCCAAAGTAACGTATCCGATTCACGTAAAATCTTTATTTATCTATTGTTGTTTTTATCAAACCTGTTCTTCATCAGTATTTAACATATTTAATAGCATACTTTTTGAGTATTTTATTAGATGTATGTAATTATTATTCATTCTGTTTGTTCCAATGAATTCACGCATTGCTTGAAAGACGTTATAAATAAGTCAAAAATATGTAATATATAGCCACTTTTTTGAATAAGAATTGACATCCTCCTACACTATTTTATTGATACAAAACCAGATGACAATAATAATACTTCTATTGGAAGCTTCAATTGATCAATTACTCTAACGTTGTATGTTTACACGCCGATTATACAATAAATGGAGCTGTATTTGCGCGGTGACTAGTACTTTGAACGCCGGATGCTGACACATTGTTGGCAGTGTTTGTGTATTTTTTATGAAATTATTGCCAAAGAATGATAAACGGGGTTTATTCAAATTAGTGGTTGCACATTGTGAACGTAGTTTTTAATAATGATTTCAGGGAACACAGAATGGCGCTGAAGATAATCAAAAATGTTGAGAAGTACAGAGAGGCTGCGAAACTAGAGATAAATGTATTAGAAAAGTTAGCTGAAGTTGACCCAGACTGTAAAAAGTGAGTATAGCTCTATATTTTGTAAATAGTTTGCGAAACTACATTACTAGTTGATATCAAGGAGATTCGGCGAATGTAACAATATTTGACCTTGCACGTTTATAAGCAAGATTATGGCTTCTGGTTGGCAGAAGGCCAACGAAGAAGTTGATGTCAACTCAAAACACAAAAATACCGTCTGCTCGTCGCGTCATTTATTTCTAAATAGCAAGCTTTTGATAATCATTTTAGACCGTTACACATTCTTGTCTCATACTTACTCTTCGAAGTATTAAGTATGAGACAAGAAGTAAGTAAGCATTCGTACCCATGCAAATGTATTAATGGAAATTATCGTTTCTCTTTCAGTTTATGTGTGAAGATGTTAGACTGGTTCGAATACCACGGCCACATGTGCATCGCATTTGAAATGCTCGGTCAAAGCGTTTTCGATTTTTTGGTGAGTGCATAATTTTGTATTATTAATCTTTAAAATAACAGTCGCCATACATGCATACGTTTCTCAATTATATAAAAGATACGCTGTGAAAAGAAACTTGCGACTACCGTCACGCTCCACATACATAAAATTTTTGATAAAAATGTAATCTCGCCTACTAAAGAAGCGTAGCGTGTCAATTTATTGCCTAATTTTCTCTCTGTAGTTGTCTGTTGCGGCGATAACACCTTTTCTAATTGTCAGTTGCAAAACTTATTAGAAAGCAACATAAAGAGAGTGTTATTTCTCCAATCGTCTTCAGTTTCGGTTATTTATATACATACATAAAATAAAATAAATAAATATCGTGGGACAATTCACACCAATTGATCTAGTCCCAAACTAGGCAAAGCCTGTACTATGGGTACTAGACAACGGATAAACTTGTATAAATAAATACATACTTAAATATATATTAAACATCCAAGACTCAAGAACAAACAATCGTATTCATCATACAAATATCTGCCCCGACCGGGAATCGAACCCGGGACCTCAAGCTTCATAGTCAGGTTCCATCAGGACATGTTGCTCCTGTGATTAACTCGCAATAACCAGCCAGCTCGTTGACCGTTATTTAGCATTTTTTGACCAGAGTAGTTTTCACTATTCAGCGTCACCGAGACTTAAACCTCTCTCTGTGGGCCTCTGTTATTTTTTGCGGCCCTAAAGGGTTAAAATAGTATTTTATGCAACAGTTGTATAAGAGAGGTCAAAAAAGGCGAGTGGCGTGGGTTACGATGTGAGCCGATGGCGAACATTGTAAAGAAAGACGCCACGAGCGTTTTTTGACGTAGTTATACAACGTTGCATACAATTCTTTTTCTACGACTAGCTACTATGAAATAAAATGCAAGATTAAACAAAGAATAAACTTTTATTAAACTTTGTCGTATAGGTGCCGAGATTTAGTAGGCAACAAATTTTCGGTCACTGCTTGTGGGCTGCCGGTGTATTTCTTCTGGTTTTGAAGCAATATTTTCATCTTCATCCATTTTTATTACTTTTGAGTAACACAAACTATTTTAAAGCAACCACAAAGGCCGCAAAGTCAAACAACAATTTATAAAATAACCGGGAATTCGGGAAACATGAAAATGAGACAAATGGATGTCTATAGTTAACTTTGTTTTTAATTGATGTCAACTTGCCAGTACTGCCGTATTAAGAATAAGGATTTTCCTAAGTTGGCAGCAATGCCTATAGTTAAAAAAATTCTAAAAAGTAAAAACATTCAGTGGTTTGTTAAGTTGGTAGTACCTAATGTATAGGTTTAGAAGCGTATGGCTGCTAAGCGTATCGTTTTGGCGACATAACAGCACGGCTGTGCCGTACTGTTATGGGGAATAGAGTATAGACTTTTCTGCAAACTAATTTTGTATGTCTTTGGGTCGTTCTTCTTTTCGACCGACAATAGCCTGTCCCTCGTCTTATTACGGCATCTCATTTGAGTAATGATGTTTACGGTTTTATAATGTTCGAATGAACGTCCATATTATTTTATTAATTAGTGATGTTTAATATTTCACTTTCTCTAACTAGCATTTTTTTTAATGTTTTTTTTTTCGTAGAATGCCGTGACAGAGTGGTAAACCAAAATGTTGTCCCCACTGAAAGAGTCCACTTTGTTACATGTTTTTTTTTAGAAACCAACCGTAAATAAATATTTATATTGGTCAGAAAGGAAACTTTAATTAGTTCTAATGAAGAAACCTATGCATTTTTTTTTAAATCGCACTTCAAAACCACAATTTTCGATTCAAAAACCAAAAAACCGGCCAAGTGCGTGTCGGACCACGCAAAACGAAGGGTTCCGTGCCTATTAAAAAGGTCGTATCGTCACAGAAATTTTACGGCACTTACGTCCTTTTCTTTGAGGAAGGCAGTTTTTCAGCAATATCTCGAAAACCTCTGAACCGATCTTGTTCAAAACAATTTTCGGTGAATGAAATTAATAAGCCCTATGTCCATGAATTTTTCCATATTTTTAAAATACACCGTTTAAAAATTAGAGGGGGGGGGACAGAATTTTAGTGACTTTCGGGGCGATTATCTCCGGCTCTATTCACTTAATCAAAAAAAATGCTAAGAAACCTTATATTTATTTTGAAAGGCCTATCGATTGATGTGCCACACGGGGGGTCACAATGAAAAAAAATTTTTTGACTTTTAGTTTTATGTATGGAGTGCAACCATAAAAAAAATTGTTTTTGTCATTTTAATTACAAAACTATGTAGCGGCCAACAAAATACACCTGTCCTCAAAATTTTATTCAAATACACCTTATAGTTTTCGAGTAAAATGCCTGTGACATACGGACAGACGGACAGACGGACAGACGGACAGACGGACAGACGGACAGACGGACAGACGGACATGACGAAACTATAAGGGTTCCGTTTTTGCCATTTTGGCTACGGAACCCTAAAAAACAGAAAAACCTCGGATCATTGTCGGTAGAAAAGAAGAACGACCCCTTTATATTAGTGTTCGTGACTATGTAAATGACAGATAAAAGTACAGGAGTAGGAAAAAACATTTATTTTAAACCACTGACTCTCATGCTTTGCCAATATAATGCAAGACAATCGTTCGCATTTATAAAATGAGTGAGGTAAATAAGACGTGTTAAACTGTTAACTAGATAGCGTACTGAGCCGGGCGACGTGTATGGTTACAGAAAGACAACAACTACCAGCCGTACCCGCTGGAGCAGGTGCGGCACATCGCGTACCAGATGATGTACTCGGTGCTGTTCCTGCACGACAACAAGCTCACGCACACCGACCTCAAGCCGGAGAACATCCTGTTCGTCGACTCCGACTACGAGGTGCTCAGTGTGTACGCTAGCTCTAAGAAGGTATGACGCAAGCGCCCAAGAGACGGCGACACATCACATTCACATGCATTCAGTATACGGATGTAGACTAACATTTGTTTACGATGCGTATTTTTTCTAAACTTTCAAGGTCCATAGGTCATCATAGGTCTTTTTATGATATTAATTATATTTTTTAATTACGATAATTTGATGGTTCACTATCCATTTAGCAACACTACGTTATCAATTTCCTTCCGGGTCATGGTTGTTCACATGGCAGAATGTCCAAATTGTTCGAATACCTATGTACTAAATAATACTAGAGTCAAAATGCGCAACATATATATCTAACGATTGTTTGAAAGAATGATTGTTGTATGCATTACTAGTCATACAGATAATTTATCAAAACGAGCTAGTATTTAAATGGACTAATTGTTACAAAGTGCAATGTATAAAATCATAACGACATCGTTTATATGACGAATGAGAGTCAAAATGTACAAATTGTCTCAGTGGCATAATGAATAATACTAATTATGTATTGTCTGTTATCATGGAGTTAGTTATCCATAAATTAAATAGTCATTAAAAACTTACCAGTTTCCGTGTTGACGGTCTGGGCATACTCAGTTACTTGGACGTATGTAAAAATTATGATTGCACAGCAAATTTACCTTCAATAAAGCCGGTATTTCTAATGATGGTATATTGCTGCACCCATTAAAAATCGAAAATTCGAATCGCGAGATGTCGTAACTTCGCCCATGTTCATCAATTTCCAATCTAATTCAAAATGTCAAGAATATTTTAACAAACGAATTGACATAAAATAAGAGAATTTCACCGCGCCTACAAAAGAGTATATTACTCTCTGCCAATAGGTTTCGTTCTACAGTAGACCCCTCGGAATTATTCTTAGGTAGGTATATAGGTTTTTGTCATTTTAAGAATCAGTTATTTAATCAATTACATAATTATTGATTAGTCCCGGAAGGATCAATTTGGACATGAGTATACACTAGGACATGCAATCCCGGTATTTATTACTACTACAATACCGGGATCCCGGTATTGTAGTAATAATAAATCCCGGATGCAGCCCTAGTCTACACCCATCGTTGTTACTCGATGTATCGATTTTTACTTTAATAAACTAGACTGTTGAAAACTGGTTAAATGATTAAAAATAACGTCAATGTTTCTCTTTTCATACTAATCCTATATTAAATAGGTAAAATAGTCTCAAATGTATGTTTACGTCAGATAATATTGAACTACTTGTGTCAGGTCATGGTAAATTAAAGGAAGCACTCTGTCCTATGTACTAGACAAATCATACTTTGTAATACATCAATCCGATTGGGCTACAGAGCATGCCAAATAAATACACAGAATTATATGTTCGAAAAAACATTGTGTGCATTATTTACAGATGCATATACAGCCTTGATCAAAAGTGTTGAGCACCCATGCTTTTTTCATACAAAATTCAAACTTTAAAAGGTGCATTTATATATTTTATAATAGAAAGTTGTGTATCTATCGGAAAAAATCGTCATATTTATTGACGTTAAGGGGAATTCCGTGGAAAAAATATACAATTAAACCTTTATTGTAAAACCGGACTTTTTCTAGCTTCAGTTTTCAGACGCAAATAGCAATTTCAAAATGATATATATTAATGATTCGCACATATTCAAACACTTATTATATTTTACATCTTCGTGTATTTATGAAATTGAAAAATAATGTTAATCCATAAGTTACAAAGGAAAACGTGGGGTGCTCAATACTTTTGGCCAAGGCTGTACGTACATAAATTCAAACAAAGGTACAAAGTTTCCTTTAGCTTGTCGATATACAGGGCGTCCCACGGCTATGCCACATGGAGGGAAAGTACCTTGAATATTGTAGATGAAACATTTTACTGAAAGAAGACTTTATTTTCATTTAAAAAACAATTTAAACTGCATTCATAGATATTATTAAAAAATCTATGAATGCAGTTTAAATAGTTTTTTAAATGAAAATAAAGTCTTCTTTCAGTAAAATGTTTCATCTACAATATTCAAGGTACTTTCCCTCCATGTGGCATAGCCGTGGGACGCCCTGTATACCGTTACGAGGAGTAGTATCAAAATGCTATCTGTTACATTTTCTATGATATGGAGTTTAATATCACTCCTGTATTAGACATGAAGTCTATATTACATTCGCATCGTGGTGAACGAATCCGTACGACTACTGATGCTTGTCTCGCCCACTTGCAGACTTACTGTAAGCTTATTAATAACACAGTTGCGTGAATATTATCACTAAAACTTACGTGCGCATTGCATTACTGTGGCTTCTGGTTTTCCCTAACATTTGAATACATAATGGTTTCTCCATTACTCATTATTTATTATCATTATTTGCAGGACATTTCCTGTTATATCAGCGTCCTCCCCAGCTTTGTGTTTAGGTCCATTTGTAATGTTAATTAAAATTGAAAACAAATGAAGAAAAGATGATTGACTGTTTTACGTCACGAACCAAAGATTATGTAAATTGTATATTTGATAAAGTGAAAAGGCACTTTATTAAAAAATATAATAGTGCAGTCGAGTTCTCCAATATCTACAATACCTTTTAAGAATATCTATCTACACATGCGTCTTATGTCAGCAACAATGAAGGCTGTCTATAGATATTTTTGAATTGTCTGTATAGATATTGGAGAACACTACTGTACTTTAACACATTCACTGCCAAGAATGGCTACGCACTACGCCCGTAGCAGATGCCGTGACTTTTCCTCGAATGTAGCGGAAAGCGACTACGGCGTAGGCACCCGATAGTCGGGTTTCCGGCACTGAATGTGTTAAAGATAGGGCCGCTTTTAATAATCTAGTCATCGCTCATCTTTCTTACTTTGGTAATGATCATTCATCACGTCATATTTCTTGATTGCACAATTACAATTGAGTGGAATAAAATATAGCTATTCAAGCGTGGCACGTTTTGGTGTTGTTTGCAGAAACACGACCTGCGGCGCGTGAAGCGCAGCGACGTGCGCCTCATCGACTTCGGCAGCGCCACCTTCGACCACGAGCACCACTCCACCATCGTGTCCACGCGCCACTACCGCGCGCCCGAGGTCATACTAGGTGCGTACCGACCTACCGACACCGTCACTTCCCTACTACAGCGGCGCGTGAAGCGCAGCGACGTGCGCCTCATCGACTTCGGCAGCGCCACCTTCGACCACGAGCACCACTCCACCATCGTGTCCACGCGCCACTACCGCGCGCCCAAGGTCATACTAGGTGCGTACCGACCTACCGACACCGTCACTTCCCTACTACAGCGGCGCGTGAAGCGCAGCGACGTGCGCCTCATCGACTTCGGCAGCGCCACCTTCGACCACGAGCACCACTCCACCATCGTGTCCACGCGCCACTACCGCGCGCCCGAGGTCATACTAGGTGCGTACCGACCTACCGACACCGTCACTTCCCTACTACAGCGGCGCGTGAAGCGCAGCGACGTGCGCCTCATCGACTTCGGCAGCGCCACCTTCGACCACGAGCACCACTCCACCATCGTGTCCACGCGCCACTACCGCGCGCCCAAGGTCATACTAGGTGCGTACCGACCTACCGACACCGTCACTTCCCTACTACAGCGGCGCGTGAAGCGCAGCGACGTGCGCCTCATCGACTTCGGCAGCGCCACCTTCGACCACGAGCACCACTCCACCATCGTGTCCACGCGCCACTACCGCGCGCCCAAGGTCATACTAGGTGCGTACCGACCTACCGACACCGTCACTTCCCTACTACAGCGGCGCGTGAAGCGCAGCGACGTGCGCCTCATCGACTTCGGCAGCGCCACCTTCGACCACGAGCACCACTCCACCATCGTGTCCACGCGCCACTACCGCGCGCCCAAGGTCATACTAGGTGCGTACCGACCTACCGACACCGTCACTTCCCTACTACAGCGGCGCGTGAAGCGCAGCGACGTGCGCCTCATCGACTTCGGCAGCGCCACCTTCGACCACGAGCACCACTCCACCATCGTGTCCACGCGCCACTACCGCGCGCCCGAGGTCATACTAGGTGCGTACCGACCTACCGACACCGTCACTTCCCTACTACAGCGGCGCGTGAAGCGCAGCGACGTGCGCCTCATCGACTTCGGCAGCGCCACCTTCGACCACGAGCACCACTCCACCATCGTGTCCACGCGCCACTACCGCGCGCCCGAGGTCATACTAGGTGCGTACCGACCTACCGACACCGTCACTTCCCTACTACAGCGGCGCGTGAAGCGCAGCGACGTGCGCCTCATCGACTTCGGCAGCGCCACCTTCGACCACGAGCACCACTCCACCATCGTGTCCACGCGCCACTACCGCGCGCCCAAGGTCATACTAGGTGCGTACCGACCTACCGACACCGTCACTTCCCTACTACAGCGGCGCGTGAAGCGCAGCGACGTGCGCCTCATCGACTTCGGCAGCGCCACCTTCGACCACGAGCACCACTCCACCATCGTGTCCACGCGCCACTACCGCGCGCCCGAGGTCATACTAGGTGCGTACCGACCTACCGACACCGTCACTTCCCTACTACAGCGGCGCGTGAAGCGCAGCGACGTGCGCCTCATCGACTTCGGCAGCGCCACCTTCGACCACGAGCACCACTCCACCATCGTGTCCACGCGCCACTACCGCGCGCCCGAGGTCATACTAGGTGCGTACCGACCTACCGACACCGACACTTCCGTACTAGCTTTTGCATTATACCATAACAAAATATTTTGGCCAAATTACTAGTACGCAGGACATAGGACAAAAATATATTAGAAAGGTTTTACGTGGCGGCCATTAACTGGCAAAATATCGTGCCGGGAGAGGTGACTCTTCATCAAATTATTGTGGTTATAAATGAAACGATAAGTGTTTGCCATTAAAATTATACATAAAATTACTGAGAATAGAATAAATAATGTGTTTTAAGCTTTCGTTTTAACGATTTCGAAAAAAATGTGGGCGATAAATGTCTTCAAAGTTTAAACACGTCATTTTTAACTATGTTTGGCAAAATGTTATAGATTGAAAAATATATGTAATTACCTCTAAATATTGTGAAATATACATAAGTTTGTAGTAAATTTATCCCAGTATTTGATTCAGTAATCAGATTAGTGTGGTTTGTTGAAATGATATTTCTAATGAAATAGGTACGTTTCAAGGTAATCACAAGGTCTAGTCATAGTTTTCAAAATGGCGCGCGGAATAATTTTGACCGATAATGTAAATAAACAATTAATATGAGGTAAATAGTGCATAATGTAGTGAAGTGATAATTTTAATCGATGCCTGGTTTAATAGCGATCACAATAGTGAAATAACAATGTGAAATATGTGAAAGAGTTTGGTGTAAAAAAGCATTTTGTATCACATCACAATCACACAGAAAACAAATAAAAATCGAAATAAATTCTTTTATTTCACGATAATAAAACAGGTCAGTCAATTTCTCTTTATTGAAATGAATAGACACTCTTGTCTCGTATCGAATGGAATATAATATATACAGTACAATTACAACATACGAACACAATATCAGTTTTTATAACGGCAGTCAACATACATTGTTTTCGTCTGAAATCGCTGCGCGCATGAGGCGCCGCGGGGTAGAGAGAGACGCACGTGTGACGGGTTAATTCCGTCCAAGTTCCTAGGTATATATATCGCCTCGAGACTTCGCAGTGTGCAATATGTCTTGTTCTGCGACCTCCGTTTTTACCATTATTCAAAGTGTTCAGTTTAGTTTATTTATCTTACATAAAATACAGTAATTATAGAGAATATACAGTTGTCATATCATTTGGCTTACATAACATAACTTATCATAAAGTGATGTAATTCGCTAACCTTTAGACATTGTCTATTATAGAATTATTATTAATAATTTTAATAAACCAGGAACCTACGAGAATTACTGATAGATGTTATTCCTCATGATGCAAGATAGCATTACATGTTGTACTCTCTGACCTAATTTTTAGGGTTCCGTACCCAAAGGGTAAAAACGGGACTCTATTACTAAGACCCCGCTGTCCGTCCGTCTGTCACTAGGCTGTATCTCATGAACCGTGATAGACAGTTTAAATTTTCACAGATGATGTATTTCTGTTGCCGCAACAACAACAAATCCTAAAAAACAATAAAATAAATATGCTCCCATACAACAAACGTGATTTTTTTGCTCATTTTTATAGATAATGGTACGGAACCTATCGTGCGCGAGTCCGACTCGCACTTGGCCAGTTTTTCATATCTACTTTTACTGATTTCCTAAACATAGAATCATTATCTGTTTACTTACCTACTTACTACCATATGGTAACTTATAAGTAAATCATGGAAATATTGTATATAACCGTGACATGATTTGAATCGATATGCGGAAAAGGGACAGATTAAACCCCCTATTAAAACTTATAACTTCGTGATTATGTGCATAATTGATGACGCAGTGTTGCTAAATTGATAGTACACCATCAAATAAATGTATTTAAGTATACATTAAGAAATATAATTAAAATCATAAAAAGATATGAACCTTGAAAGTTCTCTTGAAAATATGATTTTTTTATTGTCCAAAAGTCAATTTAAAGCTACCAATAGAATCCTTACGCTTTTATAGAAACAAAATTATATGACAACTATGGTCCTAAACGCAGTATTTCACGACTGAAATAGCAATTTACTCGATTTTCAATACAACGATTAGTACAAATATTACACTGTGACGTCATGATTCAATGAAACGTTTTCGGCTGCCGCCAGCGAGGTCCGTCTTTAAATCAATTTTTGGGTATTTATGTTTTTTAATTGTTGTTGCTCCCATACAAACATTTGTTCCTCTCCAAAAACTGTTTCGAATGGCATCGTGAAAAATTTTAGGGCACAACCCAATTTATGTCAAAGCAAATAAAGCTTTAGTAATTACTTAAACTTATGTTACTATTAAATCTCTTAATTCAAACGGTTCACATAACGGTGAATGTAAGTTTGTTCAAACTCAAACTCAAACTCAAAATGATCTTTATTCAAGTAGGCCTAGTAACAAGCACTTTCAAATCGTCAGTTAATTTTTTAGAGTAATTTTTAAACATAAAGAATAAAATATATATGATAAAAAAATTGTATAAAAATACTAGTAGAATATTTCTAGAAAAACAATCTAATGTCAAAAAACAAAATATTACGAAAATAATAGATTAAAAATTCAGTCAAAATTAGTTCCATGGAGTTTTATCATTCATGTAGTCTTGTGTGCTACAATAAGCTTTCGAGATAAGTTTACGCTTCACATAGTTCTTGAATTTATTAATAGATAACTCGGTTAAGTTTCCTGGAAGTTTGTTATAAAACCTTACACAATGACCCATGAATGATTTTTTAATTTTTTGGAGCCGAGTGGTGGGCACCGCGAGCTTATGCTTATTTCTAGTATTAATATTATGTATGTCACAGTTTTTCCTAAAATTGGCAATGTTTTTATGTACATACAGAAGGTTTTCATAGATATATTGACAATGTAATGTCATTATATTAATATTTTTAAACTTATCTCTAAGTGAGTCTCTATGGTTCAATTTATATATCGCCCGAATAGCCCGTTTCTGCAAAACAAAAATCGAATTTAGAATGCAGCGAACAATAAGTAATTTGTGATGTTCCAGAACTAGGCTGGTCGCAGCCGTGCGACGTGTGGTCGATCGGCTGCATCATGTTCGAGCTGCAGCTGGGCATCACGCTGTTCCAGACGCACGACAACCGCGAGCACCTCGCCATGATGGAGCGCATCCTCGGACCCATACCTTACAGGTTACATACACACTCATTATGTTTTTCGACACTCTACGAAACTTTGTTTTCTTATAAAGTTATATTCTCTTAGACACGGGGATTCTAAATCACTAATTTAAAGATAAGGTGCATTCATTTTGAATCGATATCTTTGCTATAATATAAAACTTCTAGACTTTAATTTACGTGTCTGAGGGCAATAAGTTTTTAAGAGTATATGTTTCCTACCTACTTACCAGTTATGGAAGAGCGGAACATCCTAACACAGGTTTACTTACATAAAAGGAAGTCTCAATCACTGCAGGCAACCTACTTTTCAAAAAGGGAAAATAAACAACTTTCATATCATTTTCAATAAGTACTGATAATTTAGACAAAGTTATGCTAGGTTTAATATATTTTGTATGAAAAATTAAATATGTATACTACTTTATACTTACTACATGTACTAGGTATATCGTTGCTGTCGATGTACTTGGTTTTTATCTCATGTGCCTTTGTATGTTTTTCTTATCAATAAGTGTTTATTGTAACTTTTCCAGAATGGCACGCAAGACGAGGACAAAATACTTCTACCACGGCAAATTAGACTGGGATGAAAAGTCATCAGCTGGTAGATACGTCAGAGAAAATTGCAAACCATTATTAGTAAGTAAACGTTCTAGTGCCCTTCATGCTCCAGTGAAAATATACGCTCCACATAGAATGCGGCACGCATTGCGTATTTACGATTTCCGTTACCCTTGACTGGTGCTTTGTTAGCTCGATTTCTAATGTAAACAAAGTTAGTTAATTTAGATAAGTATCTGATAGAAGATAATCTACTACATTGCGGTTTAGCTGCTCGTTACTGCCTATAGCTTGCTATTTCAATGCAACATCCGTCAGGAATTGAGGAAAATATACCTAGGTATACAAAGCTATAACTGAAGAAATGTTATGGCTAAAACCCAGGTAGCAGAGGTCCATAAAAAACGTACGTCCGTACGAAACGTACCGAGTATTTTAGAAGGATGATACTACACCTCATCCTACTGTTTTTTAAGACAAAGTGAGTGTAATTAAATCCGGCTTGTCTCGTGGCATTATACCAGGGTGTCCAATTTCTGGAAATTCAGGGAAGCTCATGGTGGTCCGGGAGTCAGGTCAGCTTTTATAGAAACAAATTTGTATGACCTAAACGCAGTATTTCGCAAACGAAACAGTAATTTACTTGATTTTCCATACAACGATTAGTACAAATATCAACTTGACGTCATACTTGAATGTCAATTAGTATGAAACGTGTTGGCTGCCGCCAGCGAGGTCCATTTCTAACTCAAATATTTGTGTTCTTTAATTGTAGTTGCTCCCATACAAACATTTGTTCCTCTCCAAAAACTGATTCGAATGGCATCGTTAAAAAAATTTGGACACAAGCCTATTTGTTGCTTTTATCCGAAGCTTATAATGTAGACGCGAAAAACACTAGAACTAGAGTTTTTGAAAACGACTACTTTTTCTTGCCCTCTCAACTATTTTATTTATTTGGGGCATCAACAGCATTACAGGAAAATAATACAAAACTTAATAAACAAAGCCAAGTATAGACGACGATTTTTCTTTAAGATTTTCAGACATCTTTAAACATGCTTTAGACACCTATGTCATAGAAATAACAAATTTAGTGCTATTTCAAAAACACCAAAACATTTTACGCTTCTCTTTAGAAGTCAGTGCTCAACAATGTCAAAGCACGAGGAGGTGTACTGGCTTTCAGCCGATTTCTGCTTCTGATGGTCTGCAAACGTCTGAAAGGCTGCGGTGGCACAGCATCAGGCAGGCAGTGCGCTTGTTTATCATCGTAGTGAAGAATTTAAATAAAAAGGTTTACTTTCGCTTCATCAAGAGTTTGAAGTGTGACATGCGTACTTTCAAATGGCGTTTTAAAGGTTAATCAATCGAGATATCTTTTAACATTTCTGGTCAGGGAAATATTTTCAGTCTTTGCAGTGGGCACCCTGTATACATATCTGCATGTATGATGGCAACTTGGTTGGAAGACACGACGCGAGTCATTTATACCGGACAGGATCTAACGCAGTGTGTTGTTTTACAGAGATATCAACAGAGCAACAGCGAGGAGCACCGACAGTTGTTTGATCTCATCACGCGCATGCTGGAGTACGAGCCCTCGCAGAGGATAACGCTGCGCGACGCGCTCAAGCATCCCTTCTTCAACAAACTGCCCACGCATCAGAAATTAGGTCGGTAAACGGATTTAACTACGTTTAGCGCAGTAGCACTGCACGTTGATCCAATAGAAGACAGGTTGATGACCAAAATCATAATATTCTCCTCAAAACCTACTTCAGTTGTGCAATTACAGTAGTTATTTCATTCAATTATCTACACTCCATTAAGATATACATCTTTCCATACATAACCAACCCAAAGCAGTGATCTCATATTATTTGTGACTGATGATGATGCCTAATGCTACTCTGAATAGACAGAGGTGTTATTATTATGAACGATTTTTTGTTATAGGACACCAGTTTACAAGGCCATCATTTCTTAGGTCAGGCCTGTTTATTGCTCTTAGATGCTTCCAAAGCTTATTTTTGTTTTGATGTAAACCATAGTGCGACATGATACATAAAAGGGTTGTTTACATTGTGTTGTCAGTGTGCTCTTAATCTCCTCGCTTCCGTATTGTAAATCTGATTGTTTTCTGTTTTGAGTATCATCTTATTCATCTTACTACTTACTAAATTACATATAGCTTCTGTTTCTTAACATAAGGATTGAGAACGTATATTCACAATACACATGTCAGTTAAACAATTGAAATGTGACGTACTCATTCATATTTCTCATTTTCCGAATTGTGTTTTGTTTTTAATTAAATTTTCTATAAGATTGTTGTTATTGGCCAATAGATGCTTCTTTTGACCACTTCTTTCTTGACTGGTATAAACAAAGTTTTCAAGTGACTTACTGTACATATTGGATCATTTAAAGAGTCGTACGACGAACGTTGACGATAGCCAAGCATCGAATGGTTGAATGTTGAACACGACCGGTTGAATGGCATATAAATAATATATTTATAGCCAAACGATTAGCAAGTCATTTTGACCTCTCGTGTACAACGTGCAAACCTACGTGAAAGCATATTACCTCGGACTGATAGCGCTCTGCGTTCTGTGTTTTCTAGGTCGTCGTCGTCCTTAAGATTTTTTTTATTATTCCACGCTGTTTATTATTTGTGTGGATTCCCGAGGAAAGGCAATAAATTGGTACCTTTTTATTAATTAAGAGCTTTTCTAGACAAATTTGTCCAAGCAAATGCCGACTTAAAGATGTAAAACAATTTATCTACACACATACCATAAACCCGCTAAAATGCGTAATGACCAGCATTATATCAATAAGATTTATAAATAGTACATTGTTTAACGAGGGCCGTAAGTGGAATATTGCTAACGAGAGTGTATCAGAAGCCCGACGCCGAAGGCGGAGGGCTTTTGATGACTCGAGTTTGCAATATTCTTACGCCCGTGTTATACACAATGTTTTTCATCACATTTGCGAGGAAATAAATAACAACAAAAGACAGAAAAATGTAAGTTTCATACAGCAGCACCAATCAAAAATTGACAACTTCACTTCCAGATCAGTGCTAGTAGAGCGCGCAGTTCAATATTTCAACCAATCACAGAGCAGTATTCTTGCGGGGCGGGGCGTCGTGACCAACTAGATTTTTTTATTCAACCAATCACACAGCAACCAGATTTGCTTAAGCCAATCAGAGGGTTCTATTATTTAAAAAAAAAACCATAACGCCCATGGGCGTAATATAGCCCATTACAGCTCAGTGCGCTTGCGTATAATAACACCATTTTCGAGCAAGTGTGATGAAAAATAATTTACTTATCTCTGGCCGTAGGTTATTTTGTACGTAGTTTCATTAAGATATCGATATTGATAAAGTAATGACTTTCAAATTTCGAAGCGTGGCCCAGAGATCAGAGCTGTTATGGAAATATAGTTGGTCCTGATTTGAAATCTAGTCGGCCATGGCGGTGCAATGGCGGTAATTCTAATGGTTCCCGAACACATCATTGAAGATATGTGTGTAGATAAATTAGTGTATGCAACTGTACATAATTAGGTCTTACAACACTCGTGATAATGATATGTAAAGTTGCATAAACTACTAATGTTTGGTAGAGTCGTAATACGCTCATTCATCACGGTTAGATGCATCAATTGGCTCACGCCTTTAAGTTTGTGCCATAAACCGTCAACGGGTCAGGGAACACTGAGCGGAATAAATCCTGAGTATCGACCAGAGCTGTGTTGGTAGTGGAGCGGTGTAGGTGCGAGCATAAAATAGACCATTAGCATTGCTAACCACACACACCCATTTTCCAAAAGGTGGATTTTCCTCGCACAGCTCTAGTGGATACTTACCCTAAAATTAGGTTTAGACGAAGCCTCGTGTGTTATTGGCTGGCTTAGATGATAGAGACGCGGGATAGAGCGCCGCCTATTTTTCAAGCCAGTGACTGGCGCCAGCGTTACTAGCTTCGTTTAAACTTCGCATAGCGTAACTCCCGTCTCGACGATCAATATTATATCGGAAGGATTGTTTGTCTCCGTTGCAGGCAATGACCGGTCACGCGGCGCCGGCTCGGCGGGCGCGGGCTCGCGGGAGCGCTCGCACTCGCTGTCGCGGTGAGGCAGCGCGGCGCTCCGTGAGCACCACGAGGCGCACCACGAGGCAGCGCGAGCCGCACTGTGAGGCTGCGCGAGCCCTTTGTACATAGATCGTTATAATGAAGTGATAAGTGATCATTATTTTGTCGAACGTTGTAATCTAGGTAATTTGTTGTGAATCGGTCCCTCTCATTTGTATTTATAAATAATTATTTGGATTAAAGACTGTTGGTCTGGAATTAAAGATGCATTTTTATTAGCCAAGACGGGCCTGGCCCGAGCTCGTGCCGGTGAGACCCTCGCGATGGTTGTCGCCTACCTGTAGCCGGCCATCACGCCCTGCCCTACGAACTCGCACCGTTTTCTCGCGGTCCCACTGATTCGTCCCATCAATGGGACCACTAGTCCAGGCAATGAACTGACAACTTGTATGGAAAAAATGACATATTTGGAAATAATTTATAATAGCAAATTTTTTTAATGTAACGGATATATTATCAATTAAATAGTTACCTAGAGGCAAAATCCAACAAAAAATCAGACATCAAAAAAATCAATATTTAATTACCTAGCTCCTAAAAAGTTTTTATCTTTATTTAGGTTCATTTACATTTGCTTTAAAATATTCAATATAAATAAAATAAAAAAGACATTGAATGTTTAATTTAAATCTATATAATTACTTCCGGGTGGAAAGTTTGTTGGATTCTTGAATAAAGCATCTTAGAATAATGTTTTAGAATGAAATAAACAAAAAAAACGCTATTATAAATTAATGTTTTTCGAAACCGTATTTTGCCTGGAGTAACGAGGGAGACTTGTTTCTCGTGGTCCTGTTAATAATATTTCACTTGTAATTTGTATTTATACTTTATTACAATAATTTGATACTATCCATTTATCAACACTACATTATCAATGTTAATGAGTATTTATTATTATTTGAAAATGCCCGATAACGCAAATGTTTATAGCATACATAACTGGAGTAGCCTTTCAGTAACTTACCCCTCTGTAGAAAACCTTGCACAATGTAAAAAAAATCATACAAAGACAATTTTACAATCGATTTATGGCCATTCACAAAATCGCCCCTTTAGTCCCATCTCGTAGCCAGATTTGGTAGCTAGCTACGAAATGGGAGAAATAATCCCGATTCGAAGCTGGCTACGAAACGGCAATTCTTAAGTTGTCTCGTAGCTAGATTTGGTAGCTGGCTTCCAAATGGGATAAATAAGCGCAATTCGAAGCTGGCTATGAAACGGGAAAATGAGCAAGTCGCAAAATGAGAACTAGTGCATGTCGCAGTCTCCACTTCTGTTGTAAAAGATAGGTAGGTTAGGTTCGTTAGGCATCTTCAGATGCCCGAAGGGCAAACAGACCGGAAATAGTAGCCGCGCGCAGCGGGGCTCCGTCGACACTGCCGGATGACGAAACAAAAGCATGGGCTCCCAGGAAGCATGCCATTGGGTGCAAAAAAAACCCCCCCTTCCGCCGCAGTCGGGTAAAAAGATGATCGACCCCAACTATCAACAAAAACCAACATTTTACGGACATTGTTCTTGGTGAGTTATTCCGTAGGAATTTTATGTAAAGCTAATTTTAATGAAAGTAGACTAACATTTTACTAATTTATTTATATTTAATATTAATATAAATACCTTGTTAATGCCGTATAACATCCACACAATCGAATGCTTAACTTAGCGTACCTGAACACAATTTTAAAGGAACAATGCTAACACCTGAGCCATTATAAAATCTACTTCATATAAAAATATTATAAAATCACAATTTAGATCCAGGTAACTTCAACATAAGATTGTAAAGAATTCTTTTTTCGAAGATTGGTCAACAAAACAATAAATATCATACTCATGATTTTAAGAACCTGAATAACGACTGGATTCCACCTAACTGGCATATTTATGTGTAAAGTGTACCTACAGCCTTGGTCAAATATATTGAGCACCCATGCGTTTTTCATACAAAAATCAAACTTTAAAAGGTGCATTTATACATTTTTATCATAGAAAGTTGTGTATCTATCGGAAAAATTCGTCATATTTATTGACGTTATGGGAAATTCCGTAAAAAAATATACAATTATTGTATTACCCTACTTTTTAGGGTTCCGTAGCCAAAATGGCAAAAACGGAACCCTTATAGTTTCGTCATGTCCGTCTGTCCGTCTGTCCGTCTGTCCGTCTGTCCGTATGTCACAGGCATTTTACTCGAAAACTATAAGGTGTATTTGAATAAAATTTTGAGGATAGGTGTATTTTGTTAGCCGCTACATAGTTTTGTAAGTAAAATGACAAAAAAAAATTTTTTTAGGGGTGCACTCCATACATATAACTAAAAGTTAAAAAAAAAAATTCATTGTGACCCCCCGTGTGGCACATCAATCGATAGGCCTTTCAAAATAAATGTAAGGTTTCTTAGCATTTTTTTTGATTAAGTGAATAGGGTCGGAGATAATCGCCCCGAAAGTGACTAAAATTCTGTCCCCCCCCCTCTAATTTTTGAACGGTGTATTTTAAAAATATGGAAAAATTCATGGACATAGGGCTTATTAATTTTATTCACCGAAAATTGTTTTGAACAAGATCGGTTCAGAGGTTTTCGAGATATTGCTGAAAAACTGCCTTCCTCAAAGAAAAGGACTTAAGTGCCGTAAAATTTCTGTGACGATACGACCTTTTTAATAGGCACGGAACCCTTCGTTTTGCGTGGTCCGACACGCACTTGGCCGGTTTTCTAGCTTCAGTTTTCACACGCAAATAGGAATTTCAAAATGATACTTATATATTAATGATTTGCACATGTTCAAACACTTATTATATTTTACGTCTTCGTGTATTTATGAAATTGAAAAAGTATACTTTATCCATAAGTTACAAAGGAAAACGTGGGGTGCTCAATAATTTCGGCCAGGGCTGTATATTGTTTCGACTCAAATGCCTTGAGCTGCACAAATGTATGGGACTAGCCTAGCACCCTCTTTTACTAGTCAAAGAATGATATCTTTACCAGTCAAGTGGAATGCAGAACGTTGTATAATAAATAATTAAATAACTAAATAATGTATACAGAACTTAAGTTTAGATCAATATTATATATATAGAAGCAAGTTTGTTATATTCGTAATTA
Source organism: Epinotia nisella (assembly GCA_932294315.1). NCBI lineage: Eukaryota > Metazoa > Arthropoda > Insecta > Lepidoptera > Tortricidae > Epinotia > Epinotia nisella. The sequence goes on along the minus strand of OW028675.1, from coordinate 27,399,961 downwards.
TTTATAAATAAGTTGCTATGGAATTATTGTAATATACCGTCGAGCAGATTTTGGAATGATTTTAGTAGGAAACGACTACGATGACAAAAAAGCCAGTTGCTTTGGGTGGTCAACGGTATAGTAATAATATAGAGTGAAGTAATTCGTTTCCTTTACTATGATGATACAGGCAAGTGATTTCATTAGAAACGCAATAACAATATTCTCCAAAGTAGGTACCTACTCGGTACATAAATGCACTTAATTTTGATTTACTAAACCACAAACCAGTTACTGGCTCTAGGTAGTTTCATTTGAAATATCTCCCAATATTTGTTTGATATTCTTACCTACTCACTACAGACTTTAAGGAGGTACTTATGTCGTCTGGGGTGTTATAGTTATTTCTTCCCAATCGTAGCTGTAATTTACTTTTAAAACGAATCATGTTTAATCACCGTGGTATATACTAACATCAACATTTGTCGTGATTATTTCTAATTGCCTAGATGATTCAAATTTCGATTAAGCGACTTTAACACTTTCGCAACCGGACTAAAAATGGAACAATACACCAGAAACCGACAGAACTCGCTAGGCGTTCCACGACGTGCAACGCAATGCCGGAAGGCGGACGCTCACGGCTGTTCCAAGTAACTTTCGTAGAAGTGAATAAAATGAAATCTACTATCTGATATATTTATGCCCCCCGTTTTATCACAATGCATCCAGTGGGTCAACTGTACCTACTTTTCGACCACATAATAATCAGTATTAAAACCTTTCTGTTAGTCTCAAGTCTGTGGTGGCGAAGATGTGTGCCCGCCAGGCGGGCTCTTTGGCGTGGCGTGTAGTTTTATAGCTACTGCCCGCCTAGCGGGCCGAGCCGACATCTGAGCAAACAGAGTGCCTACCAGGCGGGTTCTTGGTTGCGAACGTGTTAAGGCATACTGACATTAGATCACGAGTCACAAATTTTTCTCATAGGTTTGGGTATCTACTGATTACGATGTTAATCCTGAATTTATCGTGAAAAAGAAACTGGCAAAAAACTACCATGCCTAATTCGTTCTCGTTACATGACAATGATTGTAGACGTTAGTTAGTGAGTCGTAGTCGCCTGGGGGCGGGTTAGACGGCGACGACGCGCGGGTCCTTGGGCCACGAGTACACGGGCGGCACCGCGTTGCCGTATCGCACGTCGTACATCTGCGCGCGGATGAACGCCTCCGTGTCGAGCGGCTGCGGCTGCACCGTCGCCTTGCCTGTGGACAATGGATGGTGGATTTAGAATAAAGTCAATTTATTGGGTGACAATTGGCATTTGACAATGATATTTCGTTGTAGGAACCCACATCTGTACGTTAACAAGCAACGATTAATTCAGCTATAGGTATGTGTCGTTCTCAGAGTAGGAAATTTAATTGTAAGTAAGCCATTATTTCGCCGTGAATCAATCGCATTTGTATGCGCGCCTCCTTAAATAATGGTATAAGCGCCAACGACAACAAGGTCCCTTGTCATAAATAACGCCACATATGTACATATAACTATGCAGATAATCAATCAACTCGGCATTGTACAGAAAAAGTTTGGTACCTATGTAGGTACGAATCTAGACTTGGAATGTCGCAGACAGATACAGACAAGGAAATGCAAACACGGACCACTTTGTATCATAATATCGTAGTGGATTAATTACATTGACTGTACAATCGGTTGATTGAAATAAGTTTCCCCACGGTAAAAAAAATACTGAGGCCCTGACTAAGTATACCGATGGCGCATGCCAAAATCTGGATATAGAAATTCTCTTTAGAAAATTCCGTTTTGAATCGCAGGTAAATAAGTATATTTTGTTTCGCCATTTACCTATTGTTGGCAACATTGTTGGCACGGTTTTGCGCCACGACAGATGTGTCCTCAAAACATAATTCGTCATGACACCGCGAAAATAGACGTGACGTTGACCCTTCGCCGACACATGCCAGAATTAGAATATCAGTAGGTATAATTCTAAATATTGAGCCTAACCGCAGCTTCTGCGATAGTTTGATCTATAATAAACGTGTGAATGAAAACTACCTATCTTCAAAGGGCGTGCTAGGTAGAAACTCTTGGGTTCAGGACATTTTGATTCTGACCGAGCGCTTAGATACCTACTGTTGCTTACACCTAATCTGGCTAGGCAGACACAGCAATACGTTGTTATGTACGGTCGGCAAATAATTAGTTTTAAGGCAAATGATTCGGAGCGACTGACTTTACTTTTTTACCGACAATTTTTTTTTCCTGGCCTTAACCTTCACCACCATTGGTGCCAGATATATTCACCCTATTTCATATGTGCACTTTATGGAGACTTTGTACGTGCACTGTATGGGCATTTTCGCGAGAAGAGATCCATCGTCCATAGGGACGTCACCGAATAAAAGTTAAAAATGTTCCATTTTGTAATCAAAATTAACAATACAATTTGTTTGACAAATGAAAATTACAAAATGGAACATTTTTAACTTTTATACGGTGACGTCCCTATGGACGATGGATCTCTTCTCGCGAAACTAACGATGCATCTTCTCGCGGAAATGCCCGTATGTCATGTTTAAAAGAAGTGTTTAGCTACAGAGTTCGACTCTTCGACTGTACCTAGGATACCCTGTGGGTACTGTAAATATGGAAAGGACTCACCAGTCTTATAGGCGTGCTCGACGACCTTCTTGGCGATTTTGACAGAGCATTCCTGGATGCTCTCGAGAGGCGGGTACAGTCCGCCGTGGGCCAGATCGTCATCCGACACAATCTGCGCCAACGCCTGCACACAGATTTGCTTAATTAACTATCTACTATGTTATGGTTATTATGGGTTTGGACTCCTTTTGCGGCACTTAATAGATAGTCCGTAAAAATTGGACCATTGTCCGTGACGTAAATGCCCACTAGGGCATTTGTTCCTTTCGACGCGTAATACCAAATTCTCAGTGCCAACGCACGCATATGTCCAATTACGCAAAACTCCAATTTGGCAAGGTACCAAGTTTGTAAAGTTACAAACTCGCAAGACAGCAACTAAGTACGTTAATTACCAAACCTGTAATACGCATAGTAAGGTACCAACTTCGCTAGTTACTAAAACTAACATGCAAAGTACCAACTTTGCTAGTTACCAAAACTGTAACACTAAACCTACCTTCTGGATATCGGATTACCTACCCATTCTACTTTAAGGCAGGTCGGCGTAGGTACGACGACGAGCGAAGCGAGGAGGAGTATTAAGATGAACTGTGACCCTACAGTGCGTGAGCCGAGCGAGCGTGCCATGGTAGAGGCCGGCGAAGCGCCAGAACCGATTTTTCTAAATACTATATTGTTTTGTGAATTTACTACAGGAATGTTTCTTTACTATTCCGTTAGATACCAGATACCGTGATGATGGTTAGTGACAATCAGGTGTGGGTACACTCAGCGTCAAATACTCTGTAGCAGTCAAAGTGGCCAAATAGTTCGGTACACCATATATTTAGTATGGTGTACCGAACTATTTGACTACTTTGGTTGCTACAAAGTATTTGACGCTGAGTGTACGTAATAGTTATTTATGATACAAGTGAGGAAAGTAGGTAATTCCCAACGAGTGACGATGAGTGAAAACACGACCGCGAGGGAGTGTTTTTGTTCGACACGAGTTGGGAATTACCTATCGGCGCGTGTATCATAGAAAATTTTACAATGCAAGGAAATAAAAAAAAATATACATAAAAGGTGAAATTTTAACTGTCACGAAATCTCAATCTCGCACATGTACCCACACACTTGGCTCGAAGTCCATTCCCGCACGGCCCAGCCCCGCACCGCTCCGCCGTGCGGGCATAGAGAAGGGAATATTTATGTTGAACCATATAAAGACGCACTTTCAGAGCAAGTGCATTGTAAAATACCTATCGTGTGAAAAGCGATGAGAAGAAATACTTAAGTAATAAACCCTTTTTGGAAATTTTGCTATCGAGGTGAAATGCGAATCGGTAATACAGTTCATTATTTTACCAATACAAACACACAATGGCATACCTCGGCCGCCAGCAGCATGAAGTCCTCGCCGATGTCGATGAGGCCGGCGCAGATGATGCCGAGCGCGAGGCCGGGGAAGATGTACGCGTTGTTGCCCTGCCCGGGCCGCAGCACGCGCCCGTCCTTCGCGCGGTACTCGGGGAACGGCGAGCCCGACGCGAACACCGCGCGGTCCTGCACGTGATCAATGCTCTTTTCGTCATTTCGCACAAACAAATACGCAGCGACTCAGTGAGTGTAGGGGCGAGGCATCCGTAGAAGTTGAGCATTTTGATGGTCGATATTGTAAGAGCAATATAGATGGAGCCATGGAGCCATCGTAACTTCGAATCGATCGACCTTCATGTGAGGTACAAGTCCTGAACCTGACGCTTCATCTAGCAGGTCATAATTTAAATTAAAATGAAATAGTCATTTATTTCAGATTTGATTGATAATGTTGTTGTTTACACAATCTTTAAAATATAATCAATAAAAACATATCAATCCTACTAATATTATAAATGCGAAAGTTTGGATGTTTAGATGTTTGTTACTCAATCACGCTTAAAGGGCTCAACCGATTTGGATGAAATTTTGAAAGAAGATAGTTAATGGCCTGGATTAAAATATAGATTAGTTTTTATCTTGGGTCCACGCAGAAGTCGCGGGCGAAAGCTAGTTTAGAATAAATTACCAACTGCGTTTTCACTTTGTTCTCAGAATAAAAGTTCGCTTAAAACAGAAAACACCAATATTCATTCAAACGAAAAAACGAGCACAAAAAGATCAAAATATCACTGAACCCTCCACGTCACGTTCCCTCGCTAAAGTATTTTCTTTTACCGTAAGAAAGAACGAATGCTCGCTCGTTCCGAAAACTGGAAGCTGGGGGTTGTCGATCAAGAACATCCAAGATTGCACGTCTATGATGTTGAGATATCAGTAATGACTGAGTCCAGACTTACGTCGGTGTTGGAGTAGGCGGCCTCGGCGGTGCACTCGGCCTTGCTGGTGGGGTTGGACAGCGCGAAGATGACGGGCTTGTCGTTGAGCTCGCCCATGCGGCGCAGGATGGCCGGCGTGAACGCGCCGCCGATGGCGGCCGCGCCTGCGACACAAACCACGTTTTATCTAACGATTTCAATAGGTGCCTTTCCGCCGGCAAAACGGTACTATATAAAACTCTTTCTAGGTAGACGGTTTTCAGGTTATTGGGCAGTCTAGACATACTAGAGAACCTAGCTCGAAGCAGTAAAACAAATCCGTACAAACGTTCGATGTGACGCACACACAGCCACGCTTCGTTGCAATAAACGTTGAGCGCAAGTCAAGGTAGTCGGCAGTACATCCAGTCCCCATGCCGAGATGTGTGCGTAGAATGGATTGTAAATGGAGCGCAGGTCTAAAAAGTTCTTAAGTGTATCTATTTCAGATACTGCTATAGCTAATTTATTTACTGTGGCACAGAGGAAAAAATTACTTAGCGTGACATAGAAAATCACTAGAAAAAGTTTTCCCACGCCTTGCTAGATGTCGCTAGGGGTCAAGGTATCTTACCAATGAGCACAGTCGGTTTAGCGGTCTCGACGACTTCGGCGAGCGTCTTGATGGTGGGTCGGGCCTGCGCGAACTTCTCCTTGTGGTGGCTGAGGCCGCCCTCGGGCCGGTTCTTGACGATGAGCCCCTTGGAGTCCACCATCCAGATGCGCGCGCGCGCGTCCGCGTCGCTCGTGCCCTCCGCCTTCATGGCCATCACGCACAGCTGTGCGATGCCCAGCGCCGCCTGGCGAACATTACAAATTATACTATGTAGGTACCTATATAATAATCAGCATTTATCAAGAGTATCTTCTCTAAGAGATCTGGGCGTAATACATGACTCTAAATTATCACTTGATTCTCACATTGATACCATTGTTAACCCTTTTCCAGGCCGGCAGATGGAAAATGACAATCGGATATCAGTCTTATTCATTGACATTAAGATATTATTTTTGACAAGCAGTATGTGGTCGATATAACGCCTCTGACTGGAAAAGGGTTAAGAGCGCTACTAAGTCAGTTGAGTTCATAATGCGCAGTTCTTCTGATTTTAACACAGGCAAAAACTTTCATGATATTATACTGTTCATTTGTAAGAAGTAAGACAAATTTCATACTCAATCCAGTTTTAAATTAAAAAAAAACTCCAGCGTAGTCGAAACCCCCGAAAAGCTTCAGAACATATTGGACTCATTATGTACCTCTCCGGCGCCCTGGAAGACAATGGTGTTCTGCGAGAGCTTGGTGCCCGTGACGCGCAGGCTCGCCAGCAGCCCCGCCACCGCCACCGCCGCCGTGCCCTGGATGTCGTCGTTGAACGTGCAGAACCTGACCACAATACATCGATGCTTATGCGGGTTACACCTTCATTTGTGTTTACTGCTACTTTACTGTGTCTACTCTAGAATTGATTGTGTACCTACTAAGGTCCTGTCCTGTTTTATAACAATCCTGAAAAGATTACTGTTTCTGATAAAAAATGTTTTCGATGAAATGAAAATTCGGCGAAACATTAATTTGATGAAACGTTTGACGATAAAACAAGGGTAAACCATAAAACACACCTCGTAGATACGTATCAGAACAACTTAGTGATCTCTTGTGATCTTCGGGAGTACAGTAAAACATGTTAATATCTATTAATAGACAAACCTTGACTAAACATTCAACATGGCTACGTCAGCTCAGTGAGTTTGTTCAGCTCTTGATACAGATCAGTGGCTAGATATGACATAAGTAGATGTCTATCTTATCTACGACACTTTAAACACTAATGCTCTATCTATACATTAATGTGCTATACTTACAGGTAATGTGAAAGCATTTATGATTAAGAAGGTAGGCACCTACCTATGTACTACTATTTTCATCATGCTTTATTTAAGTTGGCCATTGTCTATTTGGCCGTTATTCGGACCGCCGTCATGCAAGTCAGCAAGCAGCAGTGCAAGTCATGTCACCCGTCACAACAAACTAAACAAGACCTCTGATTACGCAAGTTAGTTACCTACGGGCATTTTCGCGAGAAGAGATGCATCGTTAGTGACGCCACCGAGTAAAAGTTAAAAATGTTCCATTTTGTAACCAAAATTAACAATACTATTTGTATGACAAATAAAAGATACAAAATTGTCATTTTTAACGTTTACTCGGTGGCGTCACTAACGGATGCATCATGCATCTCTTCTCGCGAAAATGCCCTACTACGAATCGCGGCGTCAAGATATATTTGTGAGTGACGGGTGAGGTGAGGTTAAATCAAGTTATAGAATAGCGGGGCTGCTCCAGCCCCGCTATTCTATAAATTGTTTTAACCTCACCTCACCCCGTCACCCACATCGATTGCTGAATTCATTAAAACTCCTAAACAAACAATGCAAAACGATACTCACTTGCCACGGTACTTCTCGAGCAGCCGGAAAGCGTTGGCGTTGGCGAAGTCCTCGAACTGGATGAGGCAGTTCTGCCCGAAGCGGCGCACCACAGCGCTCATGAACTCGTCGATAAACTCGTCGTAGAGCTCGCCGCGGATGCGCTGGTGCCGCAGCCCGATGTACAACGGGTCGTCCAAGAGGGATTGCGTGTTCGTGCCCACGTCTGGAAAACAATATATCTTTACTAAACCTATTTCACATTTGAATTTACACAAATTCTGAATGTTGATGTAGGTATAAGCCGCGTACAGACCTCCGAGCGCGGCGGACTGCCGAGGAAGGTCAAAGCGAATCTAACTGACAGGTACGGAGTGACCTTGGATTTGTCGGAGGCCGCGCATCCTGCACTTATCCGTGCAGGACTGCGTCTATAGTTAGGTAATTAAATTATGACTACACAAAACACAACTGTTGTTTATACATAATTAGGTACAATAACTACCTAATTTAGGTAAAGAAAAAAAACACGAAATCAATTTTGGAGATCGGAGTTAGCGCAGTGGTCGAGGCACCGAGCACACATAAATTTAGCTACGCTCGTAGCGCTACGCCGTAGTCCGTAGCACGTAGCAGCCTACAATTAATATGTAACGAAAAGCTGCCGTAGCGCTCTGACGCATGTGTGTTTTAATATTCGAATCTTCCCCTTATTTTAATAACTGTAGTGATACCGAAGTGATACGATATACAATCGAGTAAGAGTATCCGTATTTTGCTCTTCAATATACTGTAATATAAATATATTAGGATCCTCTACATGCAGGAAGTTGAAGGAAACCGAAAATATCGTATATTTTCGTCACATGTAATCCGAAACTCATTAGTAATTCAAGCTGATTAGCACGAACTTTAACTTTAACTCGAACCGTAAACTAACCGTGACCAATGTTTTTGCTTTCAAATGCAAATAATGATATATTTGAATAAAACGATGTAAGAATAAAATTAAAACAGCCTATACCTACCTATTTATCTGATTCATAAATAACTTCGATTTGGTCGCCAGTATTTACAAAGAGAAAATATTTCCAATTGCTAAACTCAACGTTAACGCAAAATATAAGGAAGTGTTGCTTTGAAATAGAACAAATTTATTAATACTATAAAAAGCGATGCCGCGTCCCACTATGCCGTTGTCAAACACATTGAAAGACAGACGTCAGTATAGTAAGTGTACCAAGCTCATGACATAAAATAATTAGAGCGTGGTTACAACATTTCATCTCGCGTAATCTTCACGTACCTAACCAACTCTGCATATGGGTTAGTGAGTTTATTTTTCTCAATTTCTTGATCCTGAAGCAATTGCCCAGAACTCTAGTTTAGGCCCTTACGTTGGCCACCGGTCACCCACCACGCAAGCCAATATCCTGAGATCATATAAATGTTCTGAGGCTATATCTAAACAGTTGTGTGACTGACCCAGCGTGATGGGCAGGCACTGGTGCGGCTTGATGCCGGCGAGCGCGGTGTAGAGCGCCAGCTTGCCGACGGGGATGCCCATGCCGCACGCGCCCAGGTCACCCAGGCCCAGGATGCGCTCGCCGTCCGTCACCACGATCGCACGGACGTCCGTCTCAGGCCTATAACATTTTAATCAAATGTCTAATACAGAAAACAATGAAGATATATGAATATGAATATGTATAAGACGTGAGTAGTAATTATTTAAAAAAAATGCAGTTATATATATTGCCAGCAAGCACAATTATAACGACAAGTTCCTTACTTGTCGTTATAATTGTGCTCGTTACCAAGATATATAATTGCATTGTTTGTTTTAGAATATTAATTACTGCTATTTATGCAATAAACATTGCAATATAATTTTCCCTTATATGGAATAAATAGAAATAGAAATGATGGTTGCCGTAGGTAAATTGTGGTATGTTAGTAATGTTACTATTACTAGGTACAGTCGACTACAAAGAGAAATATACGGCCAAAGTTACAAAAATATGTATGCACGACTCTATTGCCTTAACATTAAGGTCGTGTATACATATTTTTATAACTTTGGCCGTATATTTCTCTTTGTAGTCGACTGTACGTATAAAGAGATCATAGATTTAGGCTTTAAGAAGCCTTGCAAAATACAGAGTAATCTTACCTAAATAAAAAACCGGCCAAGTGCGTGTCGGACCACGCAAAACGAAGGGTTCCGTGCCTATTAAAAAGGTCGTATCGTCATAGAAATCTTACGGCACTTACGTCCTTTTCTTTGAGGAAGGCAGTTTTTCAGCAATATCTCGGAAACCTTTCATCCGATCTTATTCAAATCAATTTTCGGTGAATGAACTTAATAAGCGCTGTGTTCATGAATTTTTTCATATTTTTAAAATACACCGTTCAAAAATTAGAGGGGGGGGACAGAATTTTAGTGACTTTCGAGGCGATTATCTCTGACTGTATTCACTTAATCAAAAAAATTCCCGAGAAACCTTATGTTTATTTTGAAAGGCCTATCGATTCATGTGCCACACGTAGGCTCACGATGAAAAAAAAATTTTGACTTTTAGTTTTATGTATGGAGTACACCCCTAAAAAAATTTTTTTTAGTAATTTTAATTACAAAACTTTGTAGCGGCTAACAAAATACACCTATCTTCAAAATTTTATTCAAATACACCTTATAGTTTTCGAGTAAAATGCCTGTGACATACGGACAGACGGACAGACGGACATGACGAAACTATAAGGGTTCCGTTTTTGCCATTTTGGCTACGGAACCCTAAAAACATGTATATAAAAATTGTTCATAAAAATGTTTTTCCTATATCCGCTTTGTAGGTATTAAGATTTGTTTCATCTTTTTAGGCTTCCGTAGGCCGTAGGTACATCAAAGGAAAAAACGAAACCCTTAATAAGATCACTTTGTTGTGCGTCTACCCGGAACGCGGGGTATCGAGTTGAAATTAAATAAAACCGTATACTCAAGTCTACAGTCCCTTGAAGCTGTGAAAAAATCAAACTTCTAAGTTAAAGTAAAAAAAATAGTCGTTTATGCTGCAAAAAACGTATATTTCGACACTCTCAAGTGAATCAAAATTTATAGGGTACTTTCCTTTAACCTAGAACTATGAATTTTGGCAAGTAGGTGGATCAACTATTTTCTGTATAGAACATTCTTAAAGTAGGTTATCGTAGATATTAACACCTACGTGTAATTTAGGTTAAGTACTATAATTTCTTAATGTGTACCACGTTAATGTGGTCTACGTTTGAGACAAGGAATTGCAATACCCTTAAAGGGTGTCATGTTGTACCATAAACTGTGATAATTAAGACTGTATCATGAGAGCAATAAAGTATTCTATTCTATTCTATTCTATCACTAGTTCCCATGGTACGTCTCCTGAATCACTTTTAAAAACTGCTATTTATGGGTTTTAATTTTAAATCACCAAATCATGCCTGATGCTATAGTACTAACTGAGTGTTGGCTGCGAGTATGTCCCCAATTACCGGTCCTCCACGGGTATAATTGCTTTGCGTCAGATCAGCACTATCTGCAAAATGATGGAGTAATCATCTTTGTGAGAGAACAATTGAGCGTACAGGTTCGTAAAATTAACATAAAAGAGGCTAATGCTTTATTTCTGACAATAAATAACGTAATTGATATAATCGGTATATACAGATCACCAAGTTATTATAACTCCGCCACCTTTTTAGATTCCTTTACTACATTTTTATCTCATAGCGTAGACTGCAGGCATGCTATCGTAACAGGCGATATTAATATTAATATCACGCCGAACTCATGCAGCAGTGGCGCCGATGACTACCTAAATGCCTGCTCCGAGCACGGCTTTTACACTGGCAATCTCTTGCCCACTCGCGGTAATAATTGCTTAGATCATGTCATGATAAGATCCAAGTTAAAAGTGGCCGTCATCACTTGTAAGGAGGATATTTCCGACCATGCCCTTATTATGACACTCTTAGACTATTCTATACCAAACGAAAAACGTAAATATGCAACTAAGTTTGACTTTAATGCTATAGATTCAGAACTTAAAAACACAGATTGGTCACATCTCTACCAGATAAATGATATTAATGAGGCATGTAACTCTTTCTGCAGCTCACTCACAAATATAATTAAAAAACACAAAAAATGCGTCCCCGTCAGTAACTCAAAACGTACAATCAAACAATGGATTACTCCTGGGCTTCTCAAATGTATACGTAAGAGAAGTATGTTGCACCAACAGGCAAATAAAAACCCTAATGATAATGTGATGTTGAATGAATACAAAAGGTATAGGAACACTTGCGCTGATCTCTTAAAAGAAGTCAAAGCTAAATACCATCAGCGAGAGCTGCTACAAGCCCGTCTTGACGCGAAGAAGACGTGGAAGACGGTAAAATCAGCATGTAATATTGCGACCACTGGCACCCAGGTTTCTGAACTGCTCCATCTTGACACTGACCCTACAGCATCGTTAAATAAGGTTAACTGCTTCTTTAGTTCTGTCGGTAGGAATTTAGCGGAAGTGACACTCAATAGGATGAAAGTAAGCGAGGCGGACTTGGCCAAAGTGTATAAAGGTGAAAATTCCCCAGCCACGTCATTTTTCTTTCGCCCAACGGACACTTATGAGGTAGCCTCCTTTATCAAACAATTAAAAGCTGGTAGTTCCCCTGGGCTAGACGGCATTACACCAGATTTATTAAAAATGTCAATGGCTAGCGTTATCGAGCCAATCACCTACTTGTGCAACTTAAGCGTAGAATCTGCGACATTCCCTAATATCCTCAAGGTAGCCTCAGTAACGCCAATCTACAAGACAGGTAGTAGAACGGAAGTCACCAACTATAGGCCGATCTCCCTACTCAGCGTAATTGGTAAACTAATCGAGAAGATTATCAATCTACAGTTGCTGTCCTATCTGGAAAGAAACAACAGTCTGTCACCTAACCAATTTGGATTCAGGCAAAATAGGTCCACTGAACAAGCCGTAGATCTACTTGTTGGGAAAATAGTAGATTGTATTGATAACAATGAAAGGTGTGTAGGAATATTTCTGGACCTTGCCAAGGCTTTCGACACGGTTTCAATCCCGATCTTATTGGCTAAACTCGAAAGCCTTGGCATCAGGGGACTTGCGCTTAAATGGTTTGAGTCGTACTTACGCGATCGTAGGCAATGCGTACGTGTGGAAAGCCACACCAGTGACTTTACTAGTGTAGATTTCGGAGTTCCGCAGGGGAGTGTATTAGGACCAACCCTATTTCTAACATATATTAACGGGCTCTGTAATCTTAATCTCACAAACGCCACTATTATATCATTTGCCGACGACACAGCTATTCTGGTACGCGGTAGAGAATGGCCGGAAGTTCAAAGTACTGCAGAAGCTAACTTAAAAGTAGTGGCCGAGTGGCTTGACACTAACTTATTGACATTAAATGTTCAGAAGACCAAATACTTATGCTTTTCTATAGACTCCAGAGGCCAACCTCACGACGAATTCTGCATCAAGGTTAGACACCAGTACGAAAACTCGCTAGGACCCCCTGCCTACAGCAGCGATAGCTTTATCGAACGCGCGGACACTATAAAATACCTTGGTGTACAGCTTGACTCCCACCTTACCTGGCAGCAACATATTGAATCTCTCAAAAGTCGCGTTCGAAAGCTTATGTTTGTCTTTCGCGCTCTAAGAAATTATGCGTACCCCGAACTTTTGAAAATAGTTTACACCGCACTCTGCGAATCCGTGCTAGGTTATTGCAATTCGGTTTGGGGAGGGGCAGCAAAGACACACCTTATTAGGTTGGAAAGAGCGCAAAGATCCCTTCTCAAGGTTATATACCGCAAACCATCACGTTTCAGCACCAAAGAACTATACAAAGTTGCTAACGTCCTCTCTGTCCGTCAACTGTTTTTAAGAAAAATACTGTACAGTTATGGAAAACTACATGACAAGAATTTTCAAGCAGATACAAGACGCCGCCAGCGCTGGAAAACCCCAAAAACGCGTACCACATTTGCCCAGAGATTTCATCCCTTTATTTCTCCTCTAGTTATGAGATTGTTCTGCACATGTCACCTCATAAAAAGACCTCCAAGCAAACGGTTGTTGACTGCGTGGCTTATGAAACGGGGTTATCATGAGACTGAACTCCTCATGACCGTGATAAAATGATTACCACCCATCTTGTCACTATTCTAATGTACTTAGGTAATGTTATTATTTATTTTATCTTATTATATTATTTATTATAGAATTTTATGCCTGGCATCACACATTAATCACACACACACACACACACACACACACACACACACACACACACACACACACACACACACACACACACACACACACACACACACACACACACACACACACACACACACACACACACACACACACACACACACACACACACACACACACACACACACACGCACACGCACACACAAAATTTAGCATCTATATATAGATAAGTAATTGTATAGATACGAAACTGGGTCCTGTAACACAGGGTTTCCTAGCTCAGGACGCAGGGTCGTGATTCATATTGTAATGCTGCCCTTGTTCAATAAACTTTTTTCATTTTTTTTTTTTTTTTTAAATGTGGGGTTTTCTTTACATGCTCGACCCATTTTTGCATGGACCATCTTCTAGGCATGTTAGAAGTCCGTATTGTAACAATTTTTCTAAGAAACTGTAATGTTGTATCCAGGCTAACGGGACAGAATAACAACAAGAAACAGTTGATTGACCCAAGTAATATCTTCTTATACAAGTACCTACAGGGAAAAATCTGAAAACTATACATTTGTAATATTGTACGGAACCCTCGGTGGGCGATTCCGACTCGCACTTGTCCTTTTTTATATACCTATCGTTTTCGTTTAGTTCTTCATAGGACTGATTCGCTTAGAATTGACAATATGTACAAAGAAATTGGAATGCTCTTGTCAGTATAACAATTACGTTAACGGTACGTACCTTTTATCCCTCATTGTTATAGTACTTGCTCGTACCAATTAATTAGTCGTCGAATTCATAACATTACTAGCTGCTGTGCCAGTACTTATTGCGTAGAACCAAGGCGGAGTTGCGGGATAAAATGTACGTTCATTCAGTACACAGGTAGTACCGGAGATTACCCCTATATACAAACTTACAAACCTCATAGACTTTTCCTCTCTATAATAGGTATTAAGTAGTATAGATTCAGGGTACATCTTTAGATAACTATCAACATCAAACCACTTGTTAGACCAAAAAAGTGCACTGACCAATTCTTGAGTATATCGTAGATGTGTCCCTTGTCGTGGATGGTGATGAAAAGGCCGCGCGGACGGCGGTAAATGAGGCCGTACTTCTGGCAGGCCAGGCCCACGGTGGGCGTGTACACGATCGGCATCATGTCCGCTACGTTCTCACCGATGAAGCGGTAGAACAAGTGCTCGTTGCGGTCCTGTAGGAAGCACACGCTCGATAATGCTCTCTCAACTCATTCAAGGACAAGCTAGGTGTGCTATGTATATGTGTGTCCTGTGTGTTTGTGAATAAATGTATCTTTCTTTCTTTCTTTCTATGTTCTATGCCCATTCAAGGTCAATGACTCATATGTGAGTCACTGGCCTTGAATGGGTTAATCTTTACATCCTTGAAAAGCAACGTTAGTTTACCATATAGGAACAAATGCGCAATCAACTCAAATGAGACATGACTTACAGATTTCACTATGGCGATCAAGAGGTTAAGGCATACATTAGGCCCGACCAGCATTGCGCTCGTGTGTGGTGTGTGACGAAGGTTTAAAACTATGATTTCGTGGAAACTCACCAAGAGCCCCATGAGATAGATGTACTTATTGAGTGGCTCCTCGTAGCGGTCGATGGAGAGCTTGCACAGCTGCACCTGCTCCTCCTGGCTCTTCACGCGCGCCGGCAGCAGCCCGTGGATGCCCAGCATCTGCCGCTCCTCGATCGAGAACGCCAAGCCCTGTTAAGCACATTACACGGATTTAGATTCGCTATTATTCCTTCATCTTCTAGGAGGTTAGGAGACTTGGGTAGTTTTAATTCCTCGTGTTCGGGCATGATCGGCAGTATATTATATGAAATAGATGTCTTTGTTCATACTAAAAAACACTACTTAAAAAATTGTGATGTCATAACAGATAATAACCGTATATCTAGGCAACGAAACCTGCTAACTGTACCTAAAACACGTCTAAAGCAAACAATTGGTACCTCATGTGCATCAATAATCAATAGTACATTACATACCTAGGGCGGTGAATTCGTGAATGCCCCAGATCGCAGGTGTTTGTATATGCGATCTGGGGCTTTACGAATTACCGCTCGTGGTACGTTTGTCTAAAGTTTTACGTCTTGCCTTGGCTAGGAAGTGAGATTTTCTCCTCGCGTAGCGGGCAGAAAATCCTACTTACTACGGCCTAGGGTGACGTAAAATATGTAACAAACTTCCGAGAAACCTAAAAGACCTTACTTTGAGTCAATTAAAAAAAAGTATGCATTGCTATGTGAACTTTTATTCAACCGGAGAGTTTCTAAATATGAAATTTAGTAATAAGTAACTATTGTTTTTTCTTACTGTATAAAATAGATTAACGATATCTTTATTTTGTCGATTTAGAGGTCTCTAAATCGATAAAATACTCGATACTGTAGTATCAAAATTTTCTATCTATCTCTATCAACTGTCTATCAACAAAATTTTGATACTACAGTTTGCATGATTGAATAAAGAAGAATATGGAGAGGACTCCGCTTATTATACCCTATGTAACCCATATTCCGCAAATAAACATTTCAGTAACATACGTATTTATTGTCAGCTGCCCTTGTTCAAGAATTTGTTCGACGAAAAACAATGCCACTGGCTGGAGTGGAAGTTCAGAAACAAAAGATAACAGTCGATTCTTAGCAAATATCGGACTGAAGCAGGCATCGGAGATTTTATCACACGGTTTATGAAGTCGACATTAGCAATAAAATTCAACTCGTATTCATATTCATACTCATTCATTTATTTAATTCTTAAATTTATAGCGATCGTTATTAAAAATCGAATTCAAATTATAAGTACTAATTACAAACTCATAGTTTTAACTATTTTAACATACAACTATATAGACTCTGGTACTCAAACTACATCGCTGCGATAGACCTAATATCATGTACTGACCGCTTATCAAATTGAATAGTATGAGCCATGTCAGTCATGTCATGTGTCGGTTACTGACGATTCCAGACGTGTCAGTTATTCACAAGTGGATATTTGATCATTATATAACCCGATTTACCCCAGAAAATATGGAAAGAGTCGCAGTTATTTACTCATTCTACGACTGTATACTCAAAGACAAAATTAAAGGATCGTTTATATTAAACTCGTCAAGTAATTAAATAAATGAATGAGTATGAGTATGAATACGAGTTGAATTTATTGCTACTCCATAGTTCGCTAACGTCTGCACGGTAAGATGAATGATAATGAAGAAATAAAAACTCCGATTCCTAGTGATAACTTGATAAGTCTATTTTCGTCAGCTTTATTTCATTTCTAATAGACTTTCGCCGTTTTCTTCTTCTCAATGCGGTAACACTACTCGTACTAATGGCGTGAGTCATGTAGCGTTTCCTTATCACAATTTGTTAATTATTTGCAAGGTTGCAGATTTAGAGGTCTATTAGTTTGTCGTAAAATGCACACTATTGAACAATGATTTAAAATCGTGCAGTTTATAGTTTGGCCAAACACGACAATATTATCGTAGTTGACGCTTCGATTATGTTACTACCTATGACTAAAAATAATAGTGCAAATGGATCGGATTTGAAGTTTGTCAAAATTTCAGTGACATCCTGTAATAGGTAAGGTGTCAATGTTAAGATAGTTTCAGCATCAAAATATAACCAACATAGAAATATGAAGTTAAAAGTTATGGAAGGTGAGAATAGTAGAAGGTATGAGAAGTACCGGTAAAACCACACAACTATAGATCAGGTCACCCAACTATGGTCCAAATTAATTATCATATTACTTGCTCAGGTGGGACTGTTTTCATGGGTGAACTTAAAGACAGGCAATATGATAACCCAAATTTAAACAAAAACCTATAAAATCACAAATACAAAATCGGTATTGATAGAAAAGTTTACAATCGGCCCATAGTTGGGGTAGTGGACTATAGTTGTGTGGTTTTACGGTATGAGAAAGTGTTCACTTGCTTACTTATTACTGACTGCTTATTTATTTTTGGTAATTAAAGTTCTATTATCCCTATACTTTCTTCATTGTAAATAATCTCACCACCACCATTGTCTTGAAAATAATTTATAAAAAAATGGTTACAAAAAAGGAATAATTTAGTACAAAGTTATCTAGAAACGCTCATTTAGTATTTCACATAAATTTGCTAGAGTAGGAAAGCGGAATGTTTTAGTGTACACTAGGGATTTGTCGTATTATGTGGAACATTTACAATGAAATAGGTAGGTACTTAAGTAATGTGCATTTAAGAAACCTTTGAACGCTATGTTATATAGCCGGCATGCAATGTCTCATCAATATGTGCCTCCAATATCATCCATATTCCACGTCCATCCATGTGTAATGAGCAAGTTTACGTTTCTACGGGTATATAAATGTGAAACTACAATGTTGTAGGTACTGCAATTGTAAAATGAACTCTTGGTTGTCTAGTTGCCAAGCTTTCACAACTTAACTTTGAACTAAGTACCTATTGTTTAAAAGTTCACCATCTCGAGTTGCGCGGTAAAGAACATTCTCTAGCTGCTCTACCTTTCGGTAAATAATGTTAGTTTTGCTAATCTCATCGCAGTCACTAATCTCTATAGCTAAAAAGTCGTGACCTGATCGTTAAACGGTATGTAGTTCATGCTTAAGTACGAAGGTCGTATCTGCAAAATTAATCTAGGTGCCTACTATTCTAGGCCGTGCCGTCAGCGTAACGTGATCTACAAAAAAAATGTAAACGATGCGACAAAAGTGCAAAAAAAATGTGTCTGCCACTGCGCGTATAAGTGACCCCGGAAACGATAGTTCGCACCGTTTGATAACAGTCAGCTGTACGGTGAAGGTGACCGCTGCCGACCTTCATCACTCTTGTTTCAACCCACACACTTAAGTTTGCCGTTGTCGTAGTGCCTAACCCAGAGGCTATAGAGTCTATAATAGCAAGAAATAAGTTCAAAAATGTAAACTTGTTAACTTACAGTGTGGATAAAATCACGTCATTTTCCACTATCGACTGTTCGAGTGTCACGGCGGGACTTTGAACGGGCATAAGTAAGAGTAGTGTAGTAAAATTGTACTTGCACGGCTGGACCGACGGCTGTCACGCCACGCGGACTATCAATATCAGCTGGTCTGCTTATCTACAGTCTCCACATACATTTAAAGACATTGTTCATACATAAATACACCTGCAAAGTGCTCTGCTCGATCTGCGACCTAATTTCCAAACACAAAGTTGCCCCAATGTAGCCCTGACCACAGCACCGACCAGTGCCTAGCGTAGCGTCAAATACGCACCTACATATGCAATATGCAACTACATAAATTGAAAAGAATTGGCGGCTTTCCTAAAAAAATATATTTAGTCCGTCAGTTAGATTATCAAAACATATTGGACACGTATTTTTTTGTATGTCAGTTAAACAAAAAATATTTTTCCAATATTTTTTACCCAGGAAAGTACCCAATTAAGAATTCATAAATCTGATCTGTCAACGGACCGTAACAACTAACGACGAACGAACGAACTAAGAAAACAAAACGACAAAAAACGAATGTGACGACCCAAGATGGCACCACCGTAATGACTGCGAAATTTCATTTTAGTCAAAACTTAGTTTTCTGAAGGAGAAAATGAGCGCAATTTCTTTCCGATAAAAACCTCGGGTCTCACCCAGATCCCGGTAATTTATTCACGAACTTTGAGTTACCATTTTTTTCTTTCAAATTCACTTTTGTGAAGAGTGTTCCTATGAATTTAAAGTAGCCTAACTCGAAGTAGTACAGTATTACGAGTAATTGCAATGGCCGCTTTACCACCTTCTCGGTAGAGTCTGAAATTAGAAGTAATCGCTAATGCAGGCCATACACGTTACAGTTGGCCGGAGGTCTACCAGTGCAGGTATTTGTGCAGGTCAACCGGAGCGTGTATGGGAACCGACCTGTGCAGTTTTTTTCACCTGTGCAAGCGACCGGAGCAAAACCAAAAATCAATTCTTTCGAGTGACACCGGAACCCCACACGCTGCTTGACTTGCGCAGGTAGCCTGCACACTGCACAGGTAGACATCTCCGGCCAATCGTAACGTGTATGGCCTGCATAAAACACGAGCGTCGAGCAGCCGGAGGCGCGGCCGTGAAGTCACGACCAAATACGATGTGGCCGTTATACTTCGTAGTCGCACACTCGCCTAGAACTCGAGCGGCTACGCCAAACACATGAGGTAAAGGTAACGTGGTTAATGTATAGGTGTTCACGCGTCATGGAAATTTGAACTAGTCACAAAATGATTAGGCACTTAAATGGTAACGTAATTAGAACAAATTGAGTGGTTTAGGCACGTCAGTCCCACGCCCACCTGATTGTGTAATACAAAACATAAATGATCAAATGATGTTGCAATCATGACGTCTATGCTATGCCTCGCCGAAACCAGTAGGTACTTAATTGAAATATTTGTAGTAGCTTTGATGTTCTTGGAATACATTGTTTTCCCCTGACGTCAAATTCATATTCGGATTAGTTAAGTTACGAGGAAAATCCATAGAGAAATCCAATGGAAAATAGTAGATTGATCTGCGTTATGAGCAGACGTCGTACATTTTGTAGCATTTTCGGTGCAGCATGGTTGTGTTGGGGCTATCCCAGAAATTCCATATGGATCTATCGGGATATTCATTTTGAAGGAAATGTCCCAGATATGAATATGTACCAGTAGTTACTGGTACATATTCATATCAAACGTCTACCTCTGCTAAGTACCTACACCTTTGAATATATGTATATATATATATATATACATATATATATATTTCACTTCTCATGCTCGAAAAGTGTATAGCAAGCGGGGCTAAAGTAGTACATTTTACATTTAGCCCCTAGGGAAAATATGTATACATATTTATGATTTTTAAAATATTTATTTTGACCAATCAAACACTTCACCGTATTAAATTCACCAATGACAACTCTTTCAAAAACTGGACAAGTGCGAGTTCAACTTGCGTGGTGAGGGTTTCGTATATAATCTAAATTTCATAAGTGTTTTTGAATACTCAAACTTCTTATAGATTTTCCTGTAATTTTTAGGCAAGGAACTATTTTCCATATTTTTTCAGAATTTTAGTCCTAGTAGTTTCGGAGACAGGGGGGGGGGAATGGTCAATTTTCGTCTTTTTTCCTAAATTACTTCAAATCTGTTTTTGCTAAAATTATAAAAAAAAATATCTGACATCCTTAAAACAACCCCTTTCATTTGATATGTCACTCAATAGAGTTTGCGAAACTTTTTTTTTTTAATTTTCAGTTTACCCCCAAAAGTGGCCCCTTTGTTCAGAATTTTTTCACTTTATATATATATATATATATATATAAATATATATTATACTTTTTATATATTATAATATATGAGAGTCTTGTCTGAGCAATAATAATGATATTAATTTATAAGTGGAAACTGTTTTGGCTTTTGTATTGTCTAAATTTAAGTATTCATGTGTGCTATTTTTTGCTGTTTGTTTCCCATGTTCAAATAAAAAAAAAACATTCATTTACTTTACGCGTCCATCTTTGGGTCACCAATTTACATATGTGTAGGTACCTAACAAATTTCAACTCAATCGGTCCAGTAGTTTCGGAGAAAATCGGCTGTGACAGACGGACAGACAGACAACCGAGTTCCGTTTTTTTCTTTTGAGGTATCGGAATCCTAAAAAACATTTGTATTTGCTATGAACTAGCCAGATTACAGCTAATATTAAAATCGACCAATCAGAAAACAGAATGCTGCGTCTGTCTGGCTCTTCAAGCTTATCTCAAAGCTACAGAACATTTACTTGTATTTGGCTATTTAACACGAGCAATGTGATCCCTGATATAATTTAAAGTGGTGAGGGTGCGATTTTAAACCTAATTAACACTTTTATTGATCGTTATCATTATCACAGAAGATAATCATTACATATACTTGGCTTTCATACAACAAAAACTATTGTAGGTACCTACTTAGGCAAATCTAGGATATAAATAAAATAAATGGTGTGTTATAAATGTGAAATGAGCACGAACCCTGGAGTCGACGGCGGCCAGGCACTCGGGCAGCGCGCAGAGCTCGCGCCGCGGCGTCAGCTGCCACCACTCGCGCTCCATCTCCATCCCACCAGCCTCTCCACGCCACCACCGAACCCAGAACCCGCGCACACTCCCGACGCGCAACCTTACGCACTGTCCTACCTTGACTCCAAATCGGTCGTACAACTAGAGTTACGATCGCGAGTGTAATTAAAACGAAACTTTTACGTTAAACATTCAAAGCCTGTTAAATTAAATAATAACATGATTTCATTGTTTTCTTATCGTATCGTTTAGTATTATTGCCAAATTAAACAGAAACGTCTGTGTACTGGAGTGTGACTGAAGAAATAGAGCCTCGATCCTCGACACACAGGCTCGGGCAATATTATATTAGAAATGCAACGTACGCTCCGATCGATAAGTAGGTTACTAACATATAGCCAGAACTGCGGTTATTATGATCCAATAAATATTATATGATCTGTGTTGGGAAAGGAGTTGAAATTGCGTAACAATATTTACTTTCGTACATTATTAGACAGATTTTTTTTTAACTTAGGTAATTTATGCTACTTGAAACATTAGGTACCTATTAATAAGTACCTATTGTATTATGTGAATATGTGATAGCTGATAGCAGTCTAATTGTTGTTTCTAATGGATGACTGAAATAGCCATCTAATCACGTCGCAGGTGACTACCAAACTGAGTGAGATAATCGCATTAAACAATCACAGTCAATCATCATTTACATAAAACGGAACCACCAAATAAGTACAATTCTACACTTTATTAGATCATAATCATATCATGACATGATAAGTCACTATCGACAGCTATATATATAACAATTATTATGAAATACCCGTCTTATTTTAAACTAATTACTAGTAGACATGTATGTAAATGACTGGATTATTCTAAGTACTAAAGAATTTTCAACGAAGCAAAATACGAAAATTCAAAAAGAAAAAATTAAGCAATTACGGGGTTACGGCGAGAAAAGACGGGACTTTCGTAAGCTTAAAACTCGCATTAATAATCTGCCCTCGCGAAATTACGACTGCGACTTTATTCTGGTTGGACGGATCGGTGATTGTTTTTTTTTTGAAAAACATTGAAATATTTGTGAGGGTTTGCTACCAAATTCGCGACACTGACCTATCAAGATACAAAAAACAACAGATTACTAGATAATTTGTTTTTTAATCTAAAAAGGTCAATGTCGACAGTTTTTCTAACCGCGTTTCAGTGAACATGAGCGCAAAAAGTGGACCGTTAATCAAGTAAAATTTGCAAAGCACCTAGCCTGAAAGCACGCACTACACAATAAACAGATAGGTGGTGTTTATTGGAGGCAAATTGCGGCCTCAACGATGTAATTTGCGTACGAATGAGCAATGTCATTGGATATTCCTATATAAACGACAGACATGAGCTAAGAACCATGATATAAATGGATATGGGCAACATAGGAAAAGGGCACGTCGCGGTTTACAGACCGTTGTACAGTCCCAGTACACTTACTTAGTTAATATTACATTTTCATAATATTAACAATATAATTTATGATTATGACCGTGTTTAGGCAAGCGTAGTATACGTAGCAGGACGGCCTGCAAATCACTCGACTGACCTTAAAATAGAGATACTCGTAGAGGCTTAAGATAGGCTGGATGGGGAAAACGAGTCAAATATGAACGAGGCCTAGTTACTTTCAGCAGTGGACGGACTATGGCTATGGGTGGTAGATAGAATTTGTGAAAGGAATATGTGGCTAACAGAAAAAAAACAAAAGGAAGCTTCAGTTAAATTATATAGAAAAATCCTAACTATGACTTGTCAGGTAAAGTCCGATATCTTGGTGTGGGCCCGCCTAGCAACCATTCATAGCCACCGGCCAGCATTCCTCTACTTGTTACTTATTGATTGTAAACCACTTCGATTGTGCAAGTGTGACTTTATAAACGAGTACTGTCTAATCAATATTTTTTTGATAGTGTCAGTATAGTGGTCACCCAAAGAACCAGACCAATCAACATAGCAAAAAATGGGACGAGATTGGAGCGCAGTTAAATACTCTAACCATTTCTTGAGCGTTTTGAATAATAACACTAAAATGCGTATAAAATACCATCAACATTTAAATTACATAAGAAAAATGTTTTCAGGCATAAACTGTTGGTAATTAAAACAATAAACGAGAAGCTGTTAAGTAATTTTAAATGGAATATTTGAGAGCCATAAACGTAGAGCAGTTTACAAAAATACTTTGCTGCTGAATAAAGTTTAGACAGCCCGTAATTTACGCAGTTTACAATTTTATTTCAACGCTAACTTTTATTTATATTTAGCGTTAAACAAATTTCTTCAATTACCTATAACTATACATTTGGGTTTCGTTAAAAAAAATGTTGTAATAGTAACATTTTGTGCACGAATGTTATTTGAAGTTAACTAATAATAATTTGTCTAAATTAACATTACCTAGTGCACGTTCACAAAGTTACTATTGAAAGCAATTTATAGTAGTTATATATTTCAGTTTAAAGTAAGATAATGTATGATGATTTCATGTAATCCTAACTACATACATGAAATCATCAAATGTAGGTATATGGTATATACGTCTGCATCTATGATCAAGGTATCATCAATCATGAGGTCTGTGATCATAAATAAAATGCCCAACCACTCATATCTTATAAATGACTTTCAACACAATGCAAGGATAGCTTGGCCTAAGCGCACGATTGCTTTACGACCTAGGCTATATAGACATTAGACACCCTCGCCCGACATATTCTAAGGTCTGATCGCACAACGCCTAGGCTAATAGACATGTTCACATATTAAGATCAAGGTACAAGGCACGACGCATTGATTTCTTATAGTGTTTCAACCTTTCAACGCTTAACCACATCCTGCACGCGCGCGGGAAAAAATTAAAGAGAATATGAGTGTATCTGTATATGCAGCTATGTTTTTAATATTCTGGTGTTTCATATAAATGTGTATTCTCATAGCCCCAGCAAGTACCTACATTTTCTGCACCTTACCATCTAGGAAATCCAATTGAAAAGTTAGGAGCAAAAAGCATCGAATACGAATTTCTGGTCTATTGAAAACGATTACACTTACATATTATTATTATTTATATGACATATTGATATTCACGGTTTCTACAATACAATACAGCTTCTTCTCTTTAATTTTCGCCTACAGGAATCACCGCGGTCGGTAGTGTGGCGGGAGGGCTAAATTGAACTAATATTGCGTCGGGATTTAACGCCACCAACAGCGTTATCTGGTCGTTATGGTGACGTTAATCCCGAATGCAAACTACGCGCGGTGCGTGGCGATGATTACATTTCGTCGCAGTAATAAAGGCTCCTATTGAAAAAGGTCACGAAACACACCTATTAATATTGAATCTGATGCTATATTAGTAATTATGACGTGCCACGGTTTCAGGACTTGTGTATATACAAGTGAAATTAAAAAATCTACCTGCATGTTAAAATCTATTAAGCCGTTTAAGAGCGTAAAGAAATATACAAACAAACACGCATACTACATACCCACACTCCAAAAACATAACCCTCCTTCAATTCATATTCAGTACCAGTACCTACTCGTATCTAAAAAACGAGAGACTAGAAGGTTCTTAGAGAGAGACACTTAACTAAATATCATATGAACAAGAAGTTCTATTTTCAGTTTATGCATTGCTAAATAATAGACGTTTATTTATATATATTGCGTTGTATTCGTAGGTTGCAGAGGATTCGGATTGTGCGATATTTCAAACTATATATCTAAACAATGTCCAACACGTCAAAGAAACTTCAACTGAAATCAATAACGGGTTCCTCGCAGAAATTCTCTCTCACATATTTGAAATAAATCCAACTAAACAATCGGAACATCCAAGAAAGATTGTGGAGGGGTTCGGTAAATGACAAATAAAGAATTGCTGTCAGAAATGAGAATCCGAGAACTACTTATTTCTCATTGAGTGCGCGAAGGCACTGATAAAATGGCGTGGTATCAGAATTCCTGTGCCGTTTTTCATTTCTGCCAGACTTTTAGGCAGGGTTTCATGAATTCATACGATATCTACCTTAGAAATGTATAAGGAGTAAGAAGAGAGTACTAACAGAGTAGGGTAAGAATACGTATTAAATATTATATTTAGAGCAGGTTTTATAGGATTATCAAATTATCTATATTGACTATTGATATTGGAAGACAATGACTTGCATTTGGTTTCCAATCAATGGGTTCTTTACCCTAAAATACTCAAGCTACAAACCCACATTCTTATAAACGATTACTTACCAAAATATAATTATGAACCTATGAACTAAGAGTATATATAGAACTACGAGTCTACTTAGAACTGTTAAGATCATCATTTGCCAGGAAACAAACAATCAACTCTCAGAAAACTTACTGACTTCTCTGAAGTTATGGCTTCGAAGCGAATAGTTAGAAACTTTTCATAGATGAAACATTAGCCGCAAGTGGCCTATCTGTGCTCTGTTCATATAATGTCTGTTTATACACAACCATGTTTCACACCCGCGGGCATATATCCCTGAACTACATGCATGTCACACACTCATTACTCACTGCTCTAAACCGATCATTAGCTGTTTGTTACCTGTCTCTCATTGACCTACAGACATAATCTATCGATCAGGGTCAATATATGCAGATAAACTTAAAGATAGGACGAAATCACATAACAAGATTACATTCGTTTAAGACCTAAGCAATCGGAGGTCTCCGGCCGTTCCATGCCTAACCGGTATATAATAAGTTCATGTCAAAAAAATCATCTTGGTAAGAGATTCGTTGAGAGGGTCTGATGAACTCAAACAGGACGGGTTTATCTCGTGTAATTTAGGAATTGTTGGCCATCTTCTGTCTCCATCATCAGATCAGCACGGTGCGGTGGTGCCATAATATTGTGTTGTCACAAACAACCATGATCAACAAACATAGTACCTATGCCAAGTTTCAGTTTAATCGGAGTGGCTGAAATGGTTTGCATGCAAATTTTGTAAAACAACTGACGTACGAGTAGGTACTTACATACGAACAGTACAAATTAAATAAAAGCTTGTATAAACCTGCCCATTTTTCCATTCCAGACTGATTTTATACAGGATTGTATATATATATAGGGTGTATTGTTACATATGAGGGTTTCCTAATTTTTTTTTTTAAGTGCTCGATTAACACGCAACTTCTTATAATAAATATTCATAGTCACTATTGTGTCCACATTAATAAAATATTTACTTAATTCCGGAATGGCTGATACTAGTTGAATTGGGAAACTTCCTTTTTTTTGGAGGTCAGGGAGGAGGAGGGACAGTTCTAAGCAAAGCCGCATTGGGTAAAGAACCGTCACCGTCGGGGCGTGGAGCCAATACTCGTATGTACAGTCAAGAGCAAAAGTAAGTATCACTTTTGTACCTTATTCCATTGCGATAAGGTGAAAAATTGATAACCTACTTTTGCTGTTGACTATACTTATGTCGCAAAAAAATGCATAAATGTGTATTGTGTACCAATGACGCAAGAAGGACAAATAAAAAAGGAAAATTGCTAACAGGGTAAGCCAATGGGTTTTTAAACGTGTTACATTGCATACACTACTGTACCTTACGTCCCGTCACTCGTTAGAAGTTACCGATGTGGTTTTCCTTCAGGTCCGGTAAACAAACAGTGACTGTCACCCTTATGAAACACGGCTCATAATAGTAGAGCTTGAGCAAACATTTTCAGCGAAGTTACGCGGAATAGCGACCGATCCTTAAAACAAGGTAAGTAGTTTATTGATTAAAAATGAACAACCTTCAATTCAAGCATGGTCCCATATAAATATGAGCCGGATAGAATTAATTATTATTTATGAGCTAGTTTATCTTTAGACTAGACTATTCTTAGTTATGTGTTATATTAAGATGATTTATTTCTAACTGATGCCTTCGGTCTGTGAGGAATACGAATATGTACTGTAATAAATATAAAAAATACGTAGGTATACTTCCGTACGAATTACTAAACGATATCGATTAGCTGCCAAACCAACAAACTCGCGTGATGTGATGACTAAAGCGAGTAATTCGATATTGGAATTACACACTGTTATGCGACATAAAGGACCTCTAATATTAAAATACGATATTTTGTCCTATGGAGACTAATTTTATAAAAAAAAATACTGCATCCGAAGATTTGAAAATAAATTGTTTGCCTCAACTGGGAACCAAAGAGACTTATTTAAAAGAAATAATAATTATTATTATTAATTATCGTAATCTACGTCAAAGTGCAAGAAATCTGAAACGATCGTGACGTATGATAATTATTTTATTCGTAGGTAGTACATTAGAATATGGCCTACGGTAGGTATTCCCTGCCTGTCGTACAAGGCGACTGGGAGCCTCGGGGCAGCACACGGTCGCAGTTGGGGCCTGCGATCGTCTATAAAATATATAGGGTAGGACCCACAGAGGCATGATGCTAGGCCGGCACCGTAGGAGATCCCAGAGCCGTCCAAAATTCGTCGAGGAGGACCATCGGGGGGTTTTTAGTCGGTGCGAGTCCGACCTATTTAACCTCCGCGCTATCCCTGTGGCGACAAAAACACAGGTAGTACCGATATAGTTAGAAACGTGTAACTGCGCATAGGTACCTAGTTTGTAGATCCAGATAATCTTACTCGGTGCGCGGTTTAGTAGCCGTACAATGTCCATGCTTCGTGAACACTTGTTGACCTACCCGTCAATTTCGCATCTATCGGCTGAGTGTGTATAAATTTAACAACATTGTTATTGATTAATTATGATTACCTATAAATAAGTTACTTCTTGTACATACTTCATGTTTAATTGTACTAGTTTTCATTTCTCATGTAAGCGAATTGTATAAATTCTTATGAGAATAAATATCTTAAAACCGAATGTTATTGCCTGGTGCCAGTACTTCGCATCTGCTGGTGCTGCCGAAGCTCGAGATTGGGTTGCAGATAATTTAAATGTAGGTAATTGAAAAAAAAATACGTAAACACGTGTATCGTAATTTCGTAATGAACGGTTTGCTCTTTATACAACCCCTCGCCGGCGCGAGGGGCGAGGCCGCAGTCGTACAAAGAGTGGTACCAAAAGGCTTATACCTATTGGTATGTATGTATCTGTACTCCTTAGCTATTGACGTGCATGCAGATTATTACTTACGGAGCGTATAAATTATTATTCGAGTAAAAAAAGATTAAATTAAATTTACATGTATTGTTTTGGACTAACTCCGCCTTTTGATTAGTCGGAGGTTAAGAAATCTTACCAGATTTCATGGAGGCTATATACTCCTTATACTATTGAATTGAAATAAATATGATACACTTGGTAAGCATATCATACAATTCAGCCTGCGTTATTTCCAAAAACCTGACAAGTGCGAGTTCGACTCGCGTGGTGAGGGTTCCGTAAAATATTGAGTATTTTCCAGTTACTTTGAATACTCAAACTTCTCATAGGTTTTCCTGTAATCTTTAAACAAGGAACTATTTTCCATATTTTTTTCAGAATTTTAAGCCTAGTAGTTTCGGAGATAAGGGGGGGAATGGTCAATTTTTGTCTTTTTTCCTAAATTACTTCAAATCTGTTTTCGCTAAAATTAGAAAAAAACAGAGATGCTTACAACCCCTTTCATTTGATATGTCACACAATACAGTTTGCGATTTTTTTTTTAAATTTTCCAAAAATTGACCCCTTTTTCTGAATTCATTAATTTACTTTACGCGTCCATCTTTGTGTCACCAATTTACATATGTTTACCAAATTTCAACTCAATCGGTCCAGTAGTTTCGGAGCAAATCGGCTGTGACAGATGGACAGACAGACGCACGAGTGATCCTATAAGGGTTCCGTTTTTGTCCTTTTGAGGTACGGAACCCTAATTACATAGAGACACCTTACTTCTATAGGTACTCGACAATTTTACCACAGCCCTCTTAAGGAAGCAATCATCTTGAGGAATTTAAAGTTTTCCTCTACCAGATATGATTTATATTTCTTTGACCTAAACCTATACAGTGTCAAATACATGTCTAGAAGTTATGAAGCAGTTCGTAATAATTGTTCGAATTGTGAAATGCTACTTTGAAACAAGTCAACAGTAATGGAAGACTTTTTATAAAGATTGTCATTGCATAGCTAGAAAAAACTACAATAAAGGCAAAATAAACAAGTATATTTTGCTCGAGCACTGAAATTTCTTTTTATCAATTCTTCGTCCGGAACAAAATGTAAATAGTCTAAAACAAGGTGCGAAGTTGTCAGATAGTTTGAGGCGCGTGAACTTTGACACCTAGCGCATACAAACAAACATCGCGATTAGCATGACAATCGAGCAGCTGTTCGGACGCGAGTGGCCCATGCTGCGGCCACTTCCGCACACAACCATGACCTAACCAAATTACTCGCGGTCATCGATCCGGCGGCGGAGAACCTGCGGGGGGGGGGAGTTACCTTGTTCAGGCCGGGGTGCTTCAGCCGGTCGAGCCCCGAGAGCCGGCTGCTGGATTGTCCGTCCCCGCAGCCCCATAGTCCAAGTCTGTCGCGATCCATAGCGTCGAACGTACACTTTGCTCCGGCGTCGGCCAGCGACTGCCGCCCGCCGCCGAGCGCGGCGGTTTTGTCTCGCAGCGGGGGGGGACCCATAGCACACTCGCTCCTGGGAAAGCGGGAAAATTTTCAGCATCAAGTTTGCCCTGATAGGGTGGTGCGGTTGCGGTCGCCCGATAACAGATGGCGCCTTGGATTGTTTCAGTTACTTGGCGTTGAAAACATCATTTATGAATAAAATACAATACACACACACTACGCTTTGTTAGATTTTTTTTTCGATAATTTTATGTAGTGAGAATAAACATTTGTGGTTTGTCCATTCGATAACAGATATCGGGCCGTGGGAATAGTGTTTAAGTGATAATACTGATAATTTAATTATTCGTACAGTCAGCAGCAGAAGTAGGTAGTAACGACTTTATTCTTAAGAAATTAAGAGCGTGTTTAGGTTATTTTGAACACCCGGCCCGCTTAGCTACTTCTGCTGCTGACTGTACCAATTATAGACATAAAATAAACAAGGGTCGTTCTTCTTTTCGACCGACAATAGCCTGTCCTTCGTCTTATTACGGCATCTCATTTGAGTATTGATGTTTACGGTTTTATAATGTTCGAATGAACGTCCATATTATTTTATTAATTAGTGATATTTAATATTTCACTTTCTCTAACTAGCATTTTTTTAAATGTTTTTTTTTTCGTAGAATGCCGTGACAGAGTGGTAAACCAAAATGTTGTCCCCACTGAAAGAGTCCACTTTGTCACATGTTTTTTTTTAGAAACCAACCGTAAATAAATATAAAATTTATATTGGCCAGAAAGGAAACTTTAATTAGTTCTAATGAAGAAACCTATGCTTTTTTTTTTAATCGCACTTCAAAACCACAATTTTCGATAGTTCAAAAACCAAAAAAACAGAAAAACCTCGGATCATTGTCGGTAAAAAAGAAGAACGACCCACAACCAATCTCACAATTGCAATTGGCAATTTTTTTTCACGGTGCACGGTGCTATTTGAACCAGTTTTCTGAGTGGATCAAATGTTTGTATGGCACATACAATATAACAGGTACAATTAGAGCACGTATAAAAAGACAAAAACTGGGCAAGTGCGAGTCGGGCCACGCGCAGGATAGGGTTCCGTAGTTGCCTGTCTGTCTTTGTTACATCGACACGCGCGCGCCAACTTAATGATTGAACAATAAAAAAAAAATAGTTTAAGAAACATTAGAAAAACACGCTGTTCCAGCGCCTTTACAATCAAATATTATAATTAAAAGCACACTTCAGCCCAGAAATAGAGTCAATTTGAACGATCCATAATTTATTTTTGGTTTTTGCGTGCATTTATAAAAGCGTGTTTTTCTAGTGTTTTTTAAACTATTAATTTATTTTATACTTTTTTTTTTTATATTTTTTTTTTATTAATATGTGTGTCCTGTGTGTTTGTGAATAAATGTATTTTCTTTCTTTCTTTCTTTCTTTATACTTTCTTAGTCTTTGATAACGAAATATTTTTAACATTTATAAATTTATTTCAAGTAGGCGAATGAGCCCGCATCCTCTCCATCTCCGCCAGTGCGTCTGTATTGCACGGTGTTTTACTGGTCAGCTTAGAACAATCTAGCTCTTCAATCTGGAGACCACTAAGTGATTTAAGTTTATTTTATTTTATAGTCGGGTCGTTCTTCTTTTTTACCGACAATGATCCGAGGTTTTTCTGTTTTTTTGGTTTTTGAACTATCGAAAATTGTGGTTTTGAAGTGCGATTTAAAAAAAAATGCATAGGTTTCTTCATTAGAACTAATTAAAGTTTCCTTTCTGGCCAATATAAATATTTATTTACGGTTGGTTTCTAAAAAAATCATGTGACAAAGTGGACACTTTCAGTGGGGACAACATTTTGGTTTACCACTCTGTCACGGCATTCTACGAAAAAAAAAACATTTAAAAAAAATGCTAGTTAGAGAAAGTGAAATATTAAACATCACTAATTAATAAAATAATATGGACGTTCATTCGAACATTATAAAACCGTAAACATCATTACTCAAATGAGATGCCGTAATAAGACGAGGGACAGGCTATTGTCGGTCGAAAAGAAGAACGACCCAGTCGTGTTTGCACTTGTGAGAAAGGTCTCACAAGTGCAAACACGACTATGATACGATATTACAATTAATCGTGGTCAAAGTTCATTACAAGACCTTTCTAACAAGTCCAAACACGGCTATGATACGATATTCCATCATGGAATGCCAGCGCCTATCTACCGGCTTCATCATCAGACCTTGAAACCTAATCGTGGTCAACTCAAGATTCAAGACTTTTCTTACAAGTCCAAACACAGCTATGATACGATATTCCATCATGAAGTTCCAGTTCATATCTTCCGGCTCCATCATCAGATCGGTTCGACAATACCATATTATTGTATTGTCATCAGAACTACATACAACTGCCAATTTTCATGACGCTACGATCCTTGGAAGATGGTTAAATTAGTTAACTACCTTAGATACCATTACATAGTTACATACAGGTCGACCTAATAAAAGCGTGTTAAAAATACTATTTCTTTGTAACTTTCAAGTGTCATCTTTTTATGATTTTGATTATATTGTAATTTACACCTTATTTCAATCATTGTTATAAATTTGAACTGAGGAACAATCGCAATTGAATAAAAAGAAGACATTTTCAATACACACGTATTGTTGCTGACTGGGACTTTAAAATGTCCTACTCTTCTCACTTAAGCATGCTGGAGTTGAGAACGGAGGATCGACCAGCCAATTGGTATTAGGTACAGTAGTTGGACTTATACAAGTAAATAATATAAGTCGCCACTCGAGAACCCCCTCGAGAGTGCCCCGCCAACTGCCACTTAAGTTTAAGATTCGGATGGCTATATCAATTAAATATACATACCTATATCGATAAGTAGTATTAGGATACTTTTACGGCGACAGTCTAGGTACTCCCTTTGCGGCAATATATTTGCCGTCATAGATTTTAATACATAAATTTACAAAAAAGTAGCTGCGTTTTTCTCTGGTAATAACAAAAATTAAGAGGCTAGTCATTCAGAAACAAAAAAACAGTTAGTAAAACTCACTGGTTCTATTAGGAAATGGTAAATTTAGGGCAAGATTTTATGTATTTTGCTTCGCTTGATAAGTTAACCAAAAACTTTTTCTTTTTCTGATAGACATAGCACTCTAGTTTCAGAGATAATTTTGGCGGTATAAAGTTTTGTAAAAAAAAACTGTCATTTGGAAATTTAATGAAATCAAGACGGCAATCTATCTGCCGCTCTCAGTGAAGCGTCAGGTGTATATTGAATGAAAGGGTAAAGTTGACGACGCATTGTCGGACTCCTTGGTTTTGAATGTATTTTATACCTTTTTACTTAGTCATGTTGTCTTAGCGACCGAATAATAAACACGTTAAAAGTATGAAAATAGTACGTTTTCTTTAAATAATAAATGTTAATGTTAATATAGTGCTACCGTAGTGGCTTTACAAGCGTCGGCAACATATTGGTCTCTTCGAACGGATGAGCCAACGCCAAAGTTTGCGCGAATTGCGCGACATTTGAACTTGAACCGAACCGAACAATGTCGCGGCCGGTGACGGGAACTTCGATTACAGCATTCAACCTGAATGAAACCGTATATAAGTAACCGTTGTTGACACAGCATTGCAGAGACCATGAACCTACGACCAGAACCGACCAAGTTGATTTCAGTGCGAACAACAGATCCGCCCGCATTGACCCTTGTGCACGCAAAAATCGAACAACGAAGTACAACGAAGCATGATAATTCTGATATCTCATCCAAAAGAAACCGTATCCTCATGAAAAAAGAGAGATTGAACAAGCTTTTACGAAACGAGTGGAAGAATTTGAAAAAGCGGCTTCGAAAAGGTTGGCAAGAACAGACAAACTCGTTAGAGTTTAAGTTAAGCAGCTGGAGTTAGAATTAGCCCACCTGCGTATGAGATGAGAGCGCTTCAATTTCGCCAACCAAAAAAAAAACAGTTCGAGCCGAAACTATCAACAAGACTTCTAACTTAATATAGAACCCGATGTGCAAAAACCTGATGTTTTTGAACAACCAGAGCTTGTTCACTGTCTATCGTCGAACCGTAACATAGTTATCGCAAAGATTGAGGAAACCTCAGAACCATTAAATGAAACGTCTACGGCTGGATTGATCTTTATCGATCTTCCCTATGGGAGGAGAAAGCACAACTCGCGAAAAACTAGTGAGCACGATAGTTATATTAACCTGCAAGATGTTATCAAACCATTGCCTATTAAAATAAGTTCAGGGAAGCCAGATGCCCAAAAGCGCCATGACATTGAAATAACGGGAGCATCTGATGGCTCAGTCAACCTAAGCAACAAGCTACTACTGCCACTCGTACTTCGAACTCTTAGAGCATACATAACTGGAGTGGCCTTATGTCGTGTTTGCGTACAAAAATGTCTGCCGAATTTTGCGGGGGTGGGTGGGAGCATCTTAATAGGATATTGAAACTCAATTATACAGCCTTGGCCAAAAGTATTGAGGACCCCACGTTTTCCTTTGTAACTTATGGATAAAGACTAATAGTAGCTTAATTGTAGTCATTATTATATCTACAGTTCTATTATCTATACTGCACTTAGGTATAATAAATGAGTTCAAAGGTTTTTCATACTTACTCGTATTTGTCAATAGGAAGTAGGTAAGTATACGTAGTTATAACGGTCATAATAGTAAATTGACATAGTTATATAAATGAGGTAGGTACCACAATAAACACGTACGGTCAACCAATTTGATTTCTGGGCCACTTCGTACCTTGTCACAGTGAAAATCTATATGACAGCCCCTAGAGATCTCATATCATTGTAACTGTGACAAGGTACGAAGTGGCCCTAAAATCAAATTGGTTGACTGTACCATCGCCAACACTGTTAACTGACCATGTCATAAGGTTCAATATAAATACAGAATGGTCAGTGAACTGTGTTGGCGTTTGTATCCTGTAGTATTTACATTAGTGTTTAAATCATAAGGAATATTTAAAAAAAAAAACATAAAACTAAAATATACGGTCAAGAACCGAACCCGGTGATGCTAGTAAAATTCTGTTTGTAACTTTTTCTGAAATGTTCTCGGAAAATTATTGAGAATTTATGAAACTTATTAGCAACTTATGACTTGTCAAACAAATTAATGAATTGTAACATTTTAGTAACATTTACAAAATACTAAATATTTTAAATTATGTTCGTTCAATTTATATTGTAAGAACAAATATTGTTAAACGATAAGTTTTATATTGCAAGAATGTTCCGGATTTTCCCTTTTTTTAATTTGTAAATAAAGGTAATTCCTTATCATACTGTTTTCTTTACCGACTTCAAAAAAGGAGGAGGTTCTCAATTCGACTGTATGTTTTTTTGTGTGTTTGTTACGCGATAACTCGGTAATTTATGAACCGAATTGAAAAATTATTTCTTTGTTTGAAAGCATAATATACTTCCAGATTGGTCACGTTGTAACCAAAATCCAGTTCTGATGATGATCCTAGAGAAATCGAGGAAACTCTTCAAATTTTACAGGCAAACTGGAAGCAATTTGGCTATTGATTTGAAGTCGGTTAAAACTTTGTTTTTAAAGAAAGTACCCGCACCTCCCCCAGTACGCTGTCATAACGCGTCTTGTCACTTTATGCCCTAGACCGACAGCGGCAAATATATTGCCGTCTTGTAATTCGTAAACCCCCAAAAAATATATATATATTTCTATAACTCAAAAATCACAAAAAGAAAACCATGCAGTGCAGTACACTCAAGTTTTCGTTTAATTCTTATAAAAAATATTCATTAAAGGGTTAAATCCTGAAAATAAACGTTAAAAAAAGTTATTTACTTACTACCTCTGGTGTCGAAAAGAAAACCTTTGCCTCGAGAAGAACCGACGCAAAAAACTCGGCGAGTAAGGTGTTGGTATGGGACTTGGGGGTTTACGCGGACGAAGTTGCGGGCCGAAGCTAGTGATATATTGATATGCAGTAGGTACATTAGTCAGTAACGACTACAATAGCTTATTAGCTAAATAGCTAATCCTGGCGTTATCCTGGGTGCATCCAAAGGAGCCTGGGGTTCACTTGTTAATTAGTGACAAGTATTGGGTTAAGCACTAGTTTTTGCTGAAGCGAGTACAGTTTGACTTTCCAATACTAAAAGGCCTGTAACTAGTCTTAATGACTGTTGTCATACACAAAAACCCGAGATCAATAATATGCCTTCCAAAGCACAGATGGCTAATTAATAACCACTAAATGGCGCCAATATTGCTTATCCCGCGCAATCTGTGCAATTACCTACCCTACCGCTAAGCTATGAGTGCCCCATCGAAAAGCTAGTGATAAATACCAAATGATTATATATCGTACCTACTACTAAGGTCGAAACCACTCATTGATTCGAGCCCACAACCTCACGTTTGAAAGTCACCCTGAACTCGCCTGAGCTCCATCCACCATCGTCTTCGTCGCTTATTCAATTTCTAAAGTATTTCATTTATTACCTGTGAATAATGAAATAGCTCAGTCATGGGAATCAATACCGAAACCACATGACACGTTTCATTTATCATGCAGCGATAATTAGTAAAGGTCAATGACCTGTAAACCAAAACAAGTTTGCTTTATAACAATATCTGTATAGCCATGACATCTGGCCACCCTGCACCCTAGAATCGTACGATTGAGAATTTTAAAACTGATACCAATCTGTTTGCTCGAGATTACGCCATAAATCGTAATCGAGTATTAAGACGACCGAATAACAGTACATATATAACATAGTCCGGAAACGACGCGCGCCATGATGGAAAAATTCACGCCGGCTCTACGCTACAGATGGTTCGACTACGCGACTACACAACAGAACGAAGAGCCCGAGTTACTCAAAATATCCGCCTTCCTGCAACGCGAGGCGGACTACTGCGCGCTCTACGCGCAACCAGAAAACGTAGATCGCCCGAGCAACCACACGGCGAGAAGGACACACAGAACCTTCGCTACTTTCGAAAAGCCGACACCCAAGTGCGCCTGCTGCAGCAACACCGGTCATCACATCGACAAGTGCAACAAATTCGCCGAGAAGGCGATAGAAGTCCACTGGAAGCTAGCCAAAGACCAACGGCTATGCTTCCGGTGTCTACGGTATCATATTCCAAAATAACAATTTTACTTGTCATGCAGGATACATATAGTTGGAAGTAGGTACTTGGAAGGCTTTAAAAATAGTTGACATGTGTTGAATCCCAAAAAAGTTTAGACTTACAGTAAATACCTTTCAACAAACGACTCCACTTTAAGTAAGCAGACATAAGACACAGGCCCCCTGTGACCTGGCAAAACATAAATACAGTGCGTCTATTCGACATTCACCAAAGTGCTACTAAAACATTTGCAACCGATCAGGTTCTACGAGTATTTACCCATAACCGACTATATAGTGTATGAGTTAAGTCACCGTTAGGCCCGATTTAGCCAAACTGGAATAAAGACAACTTGAGATTAAACGTCAATTTTTAATTACCTTATCTTGGAATAATCCCTAATCTTGTTGGGCCGAATCGAAACCTTGCAAAATTATATAGGTGTTTAGAAACCAGTTTAGCACATACCAACTTTATATTGAATCGTCAAATCTAATGAGATAAAATGCAATTGTGGTTCAAGAAAATACATATATATAAAAGGTGCTGCGGTACATAAAAAAATTACGCAAAATACTTCTAGTGCACAGCATCTGCGAAGTGTCTACGGCCTAATAGTAACGCGTCATCACATCTAGCATCGAAATTCTCTCAAGCAAAATACTAGGATATCTTGTTTCAGGTTTATATAATATTAAAGATTACTTTTGGGATAATAACAGTGTTAAGTTGATTCATTACAAATTTATTTTGCTGGAAATACAATGTCGATGTTAGAAAATGGCTACGGCCTACCTACGCGGACACCCAGGGCATTCGAAGCCTCTCTTCTGGCACACGCATTCGCTTTCCTGATGCGACATTCAGCTGTAGGCAAACAGTCTAGCGTAAGTGCGACATTAAAATACTGAAAGCACTAATTACAAGAACTGGCAGATACCAAGCACATTTCTTACTCGCATGTTTAAGAAAAAGTTGCATAGTTAAGAGCTACAGCGAAAACTTGTAAAGTACACAAATATTTTCAAGTAAAATAATTATTAAATAAAGTGTATAATATTCCAAGAGCAACAATTAACGAATTCCAATTAAAAATTCGGTCTACGGACGGTGTAGATATAAGGTATCAAGGGAGGGGTAACTTTACTGTGCTGTAATTTGCCGCGCTGTAGCAAACGACGCCTCTACAGCAGGGGTCAGGGCTATAAACCGTTAAAAAAAAAATTACTTAAAGAACTAAATAAAAAACTCCCATGTGGGCATAAACGTAACAACTGATCGTAATGGGATTGTATTCTTCGTTATCTGAGTCTTTCCATCTGATTGGCATCTATAATAGAGAAATATACTTAGGTAATTTATGATGAAGACAAAAATCTTGTTTAGTTTAAGATGTGCCCAGGAAATTTGAAGAAGGCAAATCTATAAGTACCTCCATAGCGATCTTACCCTTATAAATTTCAAGAGCGGTGTAACTCCTCAACTTCCATTAAGTCAAGAGACGTAAGGTAGAATTGATATTGGCTTCGAATATATGTGTATGAAACTAATAAATAATATAATTATAAAACGTAAGACTCACCGTGTACTCTGTAAAGAACTCGCGCCATTCACCTGACGGGTGTCAAGCTGCCCGTTCGATCTGACTTTACGCGACAGAAATTCCATATTTAAATACCAAAGAGATCAAATACTATCACAGTGAAAACTTTTACTAAAAATTTAATATATTTAATTTTTTACAATAAACTAATTAAATTTTTACGATTGTTTTATTACAATGTCGTAGGATCAAAGATGATAAGACATCTTTAATGTAGAGCCAAAGTAGAGCTCTCGTGAACTTTCAACGACGACTGAAGCATGTGAATCTGGTGATATCGATAAATAAGAAGCTTATCGGTATAACTATGGCGGGGGTTTGAACTTTGAAGGTTATATAATTAAAATGAATATCAAGTGCTTAATGGCCGAGTTATTAAAAACGTTGTAGAGGTAAGCTGTGAATCTAGAGCACGCTACTAAAATTATAT
The DNA here is from genome assembly GCA_932294315.1 of Epinotia nisella. Lineage (NCBI taxonomy): Eukaryota > Metazoa > Arthropoda > Insecta > Lepidoptera > Tortricidae > Epinotia > Epinotia nisella. The sequence goes on along the minus strand of OW028675.1, from coordinate 27,360,219 downwards.
ATACGTCAAGAAAGTTGAAACACGTACCTTTTTCGCTCTTGACAGAGTGAGAATAAGGGTTAATTAAAAGGTGCGTGTTTCTCCTGGCGCGGCCTGCGGTGGTGGTCAATAGTAAATTTGACAGCTAATGCTGGCCGCGGCGGTCAATAGTAAACTTGTCATTAGCTGTCACCGCAGGCCGTGCCAGTGTGATTCAGGCCTTACCCGTACGTGCGAGTGTAACTGGGTTGCCATTTTATCACTGATCGCTGTGGATACTAAGACATACGGCTAGTTCCACGTGAGTTGGGGTCACGCACACAATAACACTGTCATGTAATGACAGCGGGATTTTGAAATTCTTATATTGTACCGATAGCACGTTCAACAGTAAAAAAAATGTAAGATAGACCAAAAAACCGGACAAGTGCGAGTTCAACTCGCGTGGTGTTACTTTGAATACTCAAACTTCTTATAGGTTTTCCTGTAATCTTTAGGCAAGGAACTATTTTCCATATTTTTTTCAGAATTTTAAGCCTAGTAGTTTCGGAGATAAGCGGGGGGGAATGGTCAAAGTTTGACTTTTTTCCTAAATTACTTCAAATCTATTAATGCTAAAAATTATAAAAAAATATATATCTGAGATGCTTATAACAACCCCTTTCATTTGATATGTCACACAATACAGTTTGCGAAACTTTTTTTTTTTTATTTTCCAGTTTACCCCCCAAAACTGGCCCGTTTGTTCAGAATTCATTAATTTACTAGGTGCGTCCATCTTTGGGTCACCAATTTACATATGTGTACCAAATTTCAACTCAATCGGTCCAGTAGCTTCGGAGCAAATCGGCTGTGACAGACGGACAGACAGACGCACGAGTGATCCTATAAGGGTTCCGTTTTTTTCCTTTTGAGGTACGGAGCGAACCAAAGATGGACGCGTAAAGTAAATGAATGAATTCTGAACAAGAGGGCCACTTTTGGGGGGTAAACTGGAAAATTAAAAAAAAAGTTTCGCAAACTGTATTGTGTGACATATCAAATGAAAGGGGTTGTTTTAAGCATCTGAAAAAAACATGGAAAATAGTTCCTTGGGACGACGGGAAACGGGAAAATTCTCAATATTTTTTATGTATTATATACAGAACCCTCACCACGCGAGTTGAACTCGCACTAGTCCGGTTTTTAAAATGGTAAATTACTTACTAAATGGCCTAATAATTTATGAGATTTTTGCTATTCAACTGCAAAAGGACCTTAAAATGTGAGCACTATTCTAGCAAGACTTATGTATGAATTAAATAGCAGATTGTATGACAAGGGGCTAAAACAAGCCATATTACCACGAGATGGTTATTTTCCCGAGCGAAGTGAGGGAAAATTGGTCGAGGGGTAATATGGCTTTTAGACCAGAGTTATACACTCTACTTTTCACTTTGACTGCGAGAAAATAGTTTATCCATCCACAATCAATAATAAATTCCATTGAGAATTAAGGACTAAAAAACACCTGATATTTGAAATTAATGCTGGTTTCTGATTGGTCGCTTTTTTTATATAGAAAGAAAGAAAGAAAGAAAGAAAATACATTTATTCACAAACACACAGGACACACATATTATACAACACACATATTAGCTGTAATCTGGTTAGTTTATAGCAAATACAAATGCTTTTTTAAAGAGTAATGATTGGTGGATTTAATACAGTGAAGTGTTTTGATTGGTCAAATTAAATGTTTTAAAAATCATAAATATTTTCCCTAGAGGCTACATGTACTACTTTAGCCCCGCTTGCTAAGCCTAATATGACATACTTTTCGAGCATGAGAAGTGAAAATAAAATTAAAAACTTGAACTAAGTGGTGTTCATTGACCAATATAATTAAATACCGCATGCAGAAATGCAAGCATGACAGATGTCGATGATGTTCTCAAAAGATTTTCAGAAGTGCTCGGTTAATTCAAATTACAAAAATTTCAATATCTACATTTTTACTAAACCTAAAATTAATTATTCTGAGAGCCCTATTAGCTGTCCACGGATTCGGATTATCCTCGGTTTACGGTACACCCTGTATATACATACACACTTACTTAAATACAACACATCTCGCTGATTAGTATTTATGTAAGTGCGAGATTAAATTGCTTTATTTATCATTATGTAATAGATAAAAACGTGACCCTCTTATCTAATGGGTGTATGGCTATTTACCATGGAAATAGCCATCACGTTCGCCACTGATTACAGTCCAGCAAATTACGATAAAAAATCAATGCCAGTTAAATAGCAGAATCATTTCTTTGTCCTTCAAAGCTAACTAGGAGGCATTTTATGTAGTTAACGAAAACACCATGTTCACTGGCATATCCAATAAAATACATTAAGTATGCATATTTCAATACTAGGTAACTAATTTTTTTTCGCCGTCATCGTTAAGGCCGCAGCTGAAATAACATCACTACTTGCTCTGTAGGTACATGTGGCGTAGATGGCGTAGTGTTCGGTGGTTACGTTGTAGGTACATGTGGCGTAGCTGGCGCAGTGTTCGGTGGTTACGTTGTAGGTACATGTGGCGTAGACGGCGTAGTGTTTAGTGGTTACGTTGTAGGTTCATGTGGCGTAGACGGCGTAGTGTTTAGTGGTTACGTTGTAGGTTCATGTGGCGTAGACGGCGTAGTGTTTAGTGGTTACGTTGTAGGTTCATGTGGCGTAGACGGCGTAGTGTTCAGTGGTTACGTTGTAGGTACGTGTGGCGTAGACTGCGTAGTGTTTGGCACATGAAATTACAACTTAACATTGTAATTTCATGTGGCGTAGACGGCGTAGTGGTCAGTGGTTACTTTGTAGGTACATGTGGCGTAGACGGCGTAGCGTAGGGTTCGGTGGTTATGTTGTAGGTACATGCCATACATGTGGCGTAGACCGCGTAGTGTTCGTTGGTTACGTTGTAGGTACATGCCGTATATGTGGCGTAGACGGCGTAGTGTTCGGTGGTTACGTTGTAGGTACATGTGGCGTAGACGGCGTAGTGTTCGGTGATTATGTTGTAGGTACATGAGGCGTAGACGGCAAATGTTCGGTGGTTACGTTGTAGGTACATGTGGCGTAGACGGCGAAGCGTTCGGTAGTTACGTTGTAGCTGCATGTGGCGTAGACGGCGTAGTATTCGGTGGTTGCGGTGTAGGTACATGTGGCGTAGACGACGTAGTGTTCGATGTATACGTTGCCAGAGTTCCAAAGGACGCGCTGTACTGAAAGTAAGGGACCTGCTTTTTTGAGGACACAACGAATCCTCAAATCTATAAGTTGCACTTCGGCTCGGCCCGTTCTATGTAAATTGTGACGTATACGTAAGAGGAGATAAACGCTGCAGTCAGATACTTAGGCCGGCAGGTCGCAGGCGCGCTGTTCAAGATCACCCGAAGGGCGCGGGCACGTGTCTCGCATGATGCGTGATTGCAGGCGCAGGCGCCGCCCGCTTGCATTACTCGACGAATGATCGCCTCCAGGAACACTATAGTATGATATCATGATTGCAATCTTTAAATACATTATACTTAATCGAAATATTACCTACTAGTTATAAAACGCAGATACGCGGTGCAATTTGCAAGCTCTAGTGAATGTCAAATGGACTCCAGCTTTGTCATTTTGTATTAAGTATTTTATTTTACTGAGCACTATTATTAATTTTTACACGCACGTTAGGAGGCAGGGGGGGAGGTAAAACATGCCGCCGCTACACAGGCTTACAGTTACAGTAAACCAGTAATTACAAGACCTCCAAATACATGTCCTGATTCTCATGAGTTTTTTTTTCGGTTAAATTACTTGTGTACAAAGTTTTAATATACACGCAATTCACTTAACCGCCTAAAACAATCTTGGCAGTTTCGCAAGTCAGGCATCAGCCCCGAGGTGGCCCCACGCCATGGTGGCGGATGGTTTAGCAACTACGAGTATGTGGTTTACCGCAATCGTAACTTGGCATGCTATAAAGCACCTTATGACAGCAGAATAAGGTGATTGTTTTTAGGAGTAAATATTGTTGAAACACCTGAAAACTTAAGACATACTAAAATATGCCTTAAAGCAATGGCAGAAGTTCCTATTTTTCCTATCGATGTTAAGCTCTGCAGATTACCATGCCAAGCCAAAACAAACCTTGTTACTGAGTAACAGGTGGCAAAAGTTGTATCTAGTATTTAGATGTATGTATGTGTATTGTGCATTACTGACGACCGTGACGAAACGTCTGGTATACCGAAGCTTAGTCGTTATATCTAATCACTATTTGGAGAAAGTGTAATTTGATACACATTTGGCGAACGATCACAATTTGATCTCTCTGTCTATTGTGCATCAGCACATTCAGCACCGCGCATGGCTCGAGGATAGATAGGCACATTCAAGTCTAGTCGTGTTTCATTTAGAATTTTATACCTATTAGAATATAAATCTTATTGTACACTATTTAACCCGACACAAAATCATAATAAGTTAAAATATCTCAAGTCGTTCAGACTGCAATGAGCCTGTCAAAGATCCCCAACCCAATCCACATATGACCGAACATTCATATTATTACATACATATACATAACACACATTCATTTGACAATATCACGAATTTTGATAAGTTTTCCGACCAATAATCCAATTGAATTAGATGTGAGCGCGTGTGCGATGCGAGTGTGTGTGTGATGTGATACTCCTGGAGTCGCAAGCGTCCATATGCCATGGTGTCCGCTTACCATCAGGCAGACAGCGTGCTTGTTTGCCACCCTTGTCGTATAGAATAAGATGTTTGACACCTAGATAACAGCCAAAGGGTCATAATTTCCGGATTTCCTTTAGTGAGGTAAACCAAAAATCACAGCGTTTCTAAAATAAGACCACCTCTAACCTACCCCTAACTCGGGGCGGATATGAGCTAAATATTGTGTGAAGTACTTCCCGGCCTAATCTTTAATTCTTAACTGATTTTGACTAGAAACACAGAGTAAGTAGAACTTAATACAGTGAATCAACTAATGTTAGGCAAATCAGATTAGAGCAACTTGTTTGTATGATTTGGAAAAACTTGTCAATTTTGCATTCGAAATTCATAATTGATAATAGCTTATAATTTTGTATTTATTAAAAGTGAATACAATATTATAATTAACATTAACTAAGATAAATTAAAACTAAGTTAAATCTAAAAAACCGGCCAAGTGCGTGTCGGATCACGCAAAACGAAGGGTTCCGTGCCTATTAAAAAGGTCGTATCTTCACAGAAATTTTACGGCACTTACATCCTTTTCTTTGAGGAAGGCAGTTTTTCAGCAATATCTCGAAAACCTCTGAACCGATCTTGTTCAAAACAATTTTCGGTGAATGAAATTAATATGTCCATGAATTTTTCCATATTTTTAAAATACACCGTTCAAAAATTAGAGGGGGGACAGAATTTTAGTGACTTTCGGGGCGATTATCTCCGACCCTATTCACTTAATCAAAAAAAATGCTAAGAAACCTTATATTTATTTTGAAAGGCCTATCGATTGATGTGCCACAAGGGGGGTCACAATGAAAAAAAAAATTTGACTTTTAGTTTTATGTATGGAGTGCACCCTTAAAAATTTTTTTTTTGTCATTTTAATTACTAAAATATGTAGCGGCTAACAAAATACACCTATCCTCAAAATTTTATTCAAATACACCTTATAGTTTTCGAGTAAAATGCCTGTGACATACGGACAGACGGACAGACGGACAGACGGACAGACGGCCAGACGGACAGACGGACAGACGGACATGACGAAACTATAAGGGTTCCGTTTTTGCCATTTTGGCTACGGAACCCTAAAAAGGCCCTCGAGGCATTGTACCGAGGATGCTGGCGGCATTTCCTCGCTGAATTGCAATGCTGATGCGTTGCGCAAGAAAGCCGCCAGCTCTTCGGTCACCAGTTACATCGACCAGACGTTTCGCGATTTCTGCAAATAAGCGATTGGTTGGCGCTCGAGTTAAGACTGTTAAGTCAATAAGCAACGCAATCAGTGCAGGTAGCAATTATCGCTTGTCAGCGCGTACAAGCGATGACGAACGCGTTCGTAATCCGTACCACGAGTGCGTGGCCCGAGCCCGACACGGTCCTCGAGCCAACTATGGGGCCTGCGCCGAGGCCGCAGCCTTACATTCGACTCTTCTCACTACTCACTCACCCCTAGTGTACCTCGACCCCGAGATTGGTATCAACTGTGGGTAATCGGAGGTCAGACTTGAATATGTTCGCCTGAGGCGAGTCGTATCTGACTCGGTATTTAACTCCTTCCGTCATAACGTTAATTGTTGAGAATGGCGGCCACATGATGTAAAGTTTAAATACATTCATTTAACATCTGGTTTTACGTGGATTAAACTTTATTTAAGATGCAATAATATCGGAGTCAGAAACTAAAACCCCGTCTCGGTCGGTATCAGCTGCGTTATAAGTATAAAAGAGGGCTTTTATCAGATATTTAGGTTGATTACAAAACAATTGTACATACTTAGTTAAGAGCCTTAATCTAACCTTCCTATAGTGTGTTAAAGCTGCACGGTAAGTAGAAATACTGTAATGTTCTATTATACGTGATTATACAGATTTACCTACAATTCAATAACAGAATTAAAGTGATTCGCAGTCCATTGCTATTCACAATAATTGAGTGATATCTTTTTTTAAAGTTATGTGTTAGTACGTAACATTCAGTCATGTACGTACCATGTGTTATATGATGTCATGAATATAACGGTAGAATTTTTCGCGGACATATTTACCCATTAGCAATAACGTTTTACAATCTCGTCACCCTTTTGGTAAAACATTGTATTTACGCTGAAAATGTGAAGGAAAAACCTTAAATATCAGCCATTAACCTTATTCAAATTACGTCTTGATTATGCTGATGTATCCTATCTCGACCTTTCTGAGGAACAACTTAATAAGCTAGAGCGTCTCCAAAATGTCTGCATTCGGTTCATATTTGGGTTACGCAAATATGACCATGTTTCTAGTTTCCGTTCTAATTTCCCTATCCGTTATCGCCGTAACTCTCATATCACATTATTTCGCTTCTGTATAATATCCTTTTTAACCCTGCAACCCCCCGCTATCTCAAGGAACGTTTTAGTTTTTTTAAATTCTGTTAGATGTTCTAACAAATTGCTATTAACTGTGCCTTCGTCATCTACCAAATTTTACAATAGTTCGTTCACTAATAATTCTATCCGACTGTGGAACTCTCTCCCTCTTGACATCAGACAAGCAAAATCTATCGGCAACCTCAAATCCCTTCTTAAAGAACATTATTTGTCTCTCCCCTAACCCTGATTGTATTTTTTGGCTGACTGTTTATGTATCATTATATTTGTGTTTGTTTTATTTGTATATATGTATGATTGTGTATGTATATTTATATATAGAGGTATTTATGTACTTTTATTTTTATAATTTTTTGATTTTTGATTTATAATAATCTCTGCACCACCTACTGCATAATCTAGTTTTATCTCTTTCTCCGATACCCAAAGGTTGTCTGGAAGAGATCGCTCTTCAGCGATAAGACCGCCTAGCTGTTGTCTACCTCTACCTACATGTTATTGTATTGTTTCTCTCTGTAACTGCTTTGTTTGTGTGAGGTGTGCAATAAAGAGTATTTGTATTGTATTGTATTGTATTTCCTGATTTTAAGGTGCAATGATTCATTTAGTCGAATAAACGCCTTTATCATTAACCGACTTAAAAAAAACCGGCCAAGTGCGTGTCGGACCACGCAAAACGAAGGGTTCCGTGCCTATTAATAAAAAGGTCGTATCGTCACAGAAATTTTACGGCACTTACGTCCTTTTCTTTGAGGAAGGCAGTTTTTCAGCAATATCTCGAAAACCTCTGAACCGATCTTGTTCAAAACAATTTTCGGTGAATGAAATTAATAAGCCCTATGTCCATGAATTTTTCCATATTTTTAAAATACACCGTTCAAAAATTAGAGGGGGGGGGACAGAATTTTAGTGACTTTCGGGGCGATTATCTCCGACCCTATTCACTTAATCAAAAAAAATGCTGAGAAACCTTACATTTATTTTGAAAGGCCTATCGATTGATGTGCCACACGGAGGGTCACAATGAAAAAAAAATTTTTGACTTTTAGTTTTATGTATGAAGTGCACCCCTAAAAAAATTTTTTTTTGTCATTTTAATTACAAAACTATGTAGCGGCTAACGAAATACACCTATCCTCAAAATTTTATTCAAATACACCTTATAGTTTTCGAGTAAAATGCCTGTGACATACGGACAGACGGACAGACGGACAGACGGACAGACGGACAGACGGACAGACGGACATGACGAAACTATAAGGGTTCCGTTTTTGCCATTTTGGCTACGGAACCCTAAAAATGATCTTCTCAGTTTGACCCTTATGTTTGTATGTATGTATGTTTGTCCGCGATTATCTCGCGTGTGGCTGAACCGATTTTGATGCGGTTTTCAGAGAAGTATTCGTCACATTCTGGAGAAGGTTTTGGTATACATTTGAAGGCAGTTCCCTTTTTTGTTTTCTTATTATAAAAAACAACCTGGTTAAAAAAATCTTTAGCACTCGCTTTTCTGCACTCATTTTATTAGTTCGTATAAGTTAACCTCATTGAATTATAATAATACTTATTATACATAGGTACAACGTAGTTGAAACAATGGATAGATAGGTAGGTACTTACAACTTATACCGTACAACGGCTACAATGCAATAAACCTCGTAGAAAATACATCTAGGCGCACGCACACTAGTGACGAGAAATGTAGTAGTAATTAAGCTTTTATTCAGTCCGACGCAACCCGACCTGGGTTGGGCCTAGCTGAGTTTCTTGCTGGATTCGCGAAGGTTTAGCGAACCAGCAATCCCAGTAGTTCATCACCACTCACACATCAGACTCGGTTGAAACCGTTCAACCAATCTCACTGCTTGCTGAGCGCAAACTTTTAGAGTATTCCAGTGTTATACCCCCCCCCCCCCCCCCCCCCCCCGCGTGGTCGTGCCGGAGAGTTCCTTCTGGATTTTCCCCAGGCTACTCTCCAACCATGCAGTTCGACAGCTATATTGGTCCTATTATAGCAAAGTCAGGTTCCAAAAAAAAAATTAAGCTTTTATTTCACTTACAACGTTTGTACATGCCGGGAAACGCGGACGAGGCATTAAGACCGTGTCAGAACTCAGCATATGGTATTCCTATCAGCCATTTCAGTCTCTTAAGCCAAATGGTGAAGTAACAAATAGGTACGAGTACGTAGGTATCGTTGTTAGTAAGCTAGGTGGTAATGTCTGTAATTCTCGGACCTCTTTCTAGATTAACCACTTTACGCGGTTTCGTTTTCTTTCGCGCGCTTTTTACAACGTAATGATAATGACATTGAACGTTGCCGTAATTTTAAGAACGAGTGTTATTATTTCTAATGAGTGCTTCGTTATAGAAACGCGATCGCTGGAGTAGCGGTGCACAGAAATCTTGTGGCGGTGAAGACAATCTTGTAGTAGGTAAGTAGAGAGTTTGCAACTTAATATTATGTTGTATGTCAGTTATTATAATACAAGCTAGTAATCAGTTATTATGTATCAATTGATTGACAATGTTAGGTAGGTATGTACCTACCATGACGAGGAGGCACGTTACTTATACTTATTTTTAATACAGTTGCTCAAAAAGTGTTAGGTACTTTACGTAGCTATTTAGCGTGCGAAAAGTTGGTTTTCGCGAACTAGTGCTTTTCACTTTTCCTTGTACTAATTGTACCATTAATTATCATGTAAATAAAAAATAAATAAGATAGAACGTATTTAAAAAAACAATTTTTAAACAACTTCATTATTGTTCAATTGTGTTACAATTATGTTACAGAATTAATAATGTAAAAGTTTCGAATTCCTTACTTGTTGTTTTTCTTATTTTTTCGCAAATTTATTAAAAAATACGGCTCGTGGCCAGATATCTCGGTACTCATGACGTAATGACATACTTTCTGCACTAGCATCGAACTGTACTATTATAGTAAAAGCACTATTTAAATGTGTGAAATCTGGCTATTGCCTTGAACCTATATCAATGACCCCAGCAGTAAATAGAACGTTCAATAGCTACAACAAGGGCACGCAGGTGACGACTTTCTCAAGGAACTTAAATACTTTACCTAGTTCTTAGTTAGTTCATATCGCTCAACCAGGTACAGTCAGCATCATAAAGCTGTATACATTCTAGGTGGTTCTAGGAACGCATTGCTTAGAGATAAGGTTGAAAAGTGTATACCTGTTTATGATGCTGACTGTACCTTATACTGAATCAGCTAGTGATGTCAACAAACTCAAAAAAGGAGGGAAAATAATCAAGGAATTGTAAAGAAGCCGTCCCTTCAATCAAAGTAGATAGATTCACCAAATTAGAAATCTAAAATTGTTATTAGTTACGAGTGTAAAATACTTAGTATTAGTACTTACCTAATTTTTAACCGCACCCTGACATAAATAGATAAAAGTACACTATGGGCATGTATGTAGGTACAATCACGAACTTTAATTATTGAGCCATTTAGAGCTCACTTTATACTATAAAAACCAAAATTAGTTGACATCTAAATGGCTCAACAATTAAAGTCCTTGACCGTACCTACACTACAGTCAGCATCATGATACAGCCTACATACAATACAAATATGTACAAATATATATTATGTAGATACAGCCACCAACAGATAATATACGAGCTAATAAGGCGCTCACAAAATATCTGAACACGACGTTGTTGTCAAAAGCCGTTAGAGGGCATGATGTTCATGTATCATCACTGTTAATTTTGAATTAGAAGAGTAGGTACAGATATATTTCATAGCGACTGTACTAGCGAATATAAATGCTACGATGAGTAACATACAATTATCTTAGATATGTAGGAAATATACATGCAAACCCGTCTACCTACAGAATATAAATAAATACTAGGTCGTTAACTTTGTTTGTAGACATCATCACAAACAATGGAGTGGGTAACTATATGTATATATTAAGTTCCTCAGTAAACGTTGCATTAAACAATAGACTCTTCAGAATTACTGCATGCAGGTGAAGCCTAAAACATAGTTATTAGGACGATACATTTTATTAAATTGCATATTATAGATATACTTAGTAAGTAGTAACTAGCGGTTCGATCGTTATTGTTTTTACTGTCGACAATTTTAGACCACTCTACTTAATTTAATCTGCCGTGTCTCTTCAGGTAGGTTTGAAAAGTTTATTATTAAGTAGGAAGGAATATTTTAATTTGCTATTTATTAGACTAACAAACTCCATTAAAGTTTTGAAAGACAAAACAAAAACTTTGTTACTAATAGATATTCTAATAACCTCTAACTCGATCTAATTCTCGAACATATTACGAACAGCCGGATCATTCTAGCAATAAAGGAATATGGTTGTTTATTTATAAACAAGCAATAAATCACAACAACTTACTGCCACTTCCTCTTATCGTTCAATTTGACGGACGCGGAGTTCCCCATGGCACCTGCTAAGCTTCAATATCAAGCGGGAGGCGGCACGATCGACTGCGGTGTGCGCGCGACTTGGCCACGCGACTTCCCGTAACACTGAGCCACCGCGCCGTCTGAGCCGCGGCCCTGACTTTCCCTCCACCAACCATTTCCACCACTTGTTGCGAAAAACAATGATATCGCTGTTTGATCTCCCAATTATCGAGATTGAGTTGTTATCGCTGTCGGGTAGTTTTAAGTTTTCTTTTCATTTTGATTATACTTAGGTAAAGTTTTTCTACTTGACGATAGATGGGGTTGATAACTGGATACAATCTTAAGGCCTCGCATAGACTGGTGCGGCCTGGCCCCGGCCGTCACAGCCGATTTGCTCCTAAACTACTCGACCGATTGAGTTGAAATTTGGTAAACATGTGTAATTTTTTTTTATAATTTTAGCAAAAACAGATTTAAAGTAATTTAGGAAAAAAGACTGAAATTGACCCCCTTTATCTCCGAAACTACTAGGCTTAAAAGTCTGAAAAAAATATGGAAAATAGTTCCTTGCCTAAACATTACAGGAAAACCTATAGTAGATATAGAAAACCTAAGTTTGAGAATTCAAAGTAACGGAAAAATAACCCTCACCACGCGAGTTGAACTCGCACTTGTCCGGTTTTTGTTTGATTGACAAAATAAAAAATACAAGCGTGTCCTATATTGTTGTAACTAACGGACTAAATTGTTTTTTTAGGAATATAGCCAATTCATGTGTTTTCTCAACAGTATATAGAATTGCTCTAATCATTGTAAATAAAAACAATTATGGAACTCGATGGCAGGTGCAAGAGGTTGCCTACTGCGCGCGGCTTAACTTCCTGCAGCTGAATCATGTTTAATCATAACATTGGTGACCTCGTACAGTGTTTTTGTAACTTTAACAAAAAATGGGTAATTTGCTGAGATTTGTCATACCTACATCTGGGAACGTAGTTACTTAACTTGTAATTAGTCAACACTGCTGGAATTAAGCTTTGCATTTAACAGTTTTGTGTTTGCAACACACCTATAAATAGCTTGCATTTCATGTTGTTGAGTAAAGTTACAGCATTTATAGTCATTAAACTTTAAATGAATAGGTAGGTAGTAATTTATCTTTTGCTTTAGATTCATTTTAAACAATGGAGTGGATCTCAATACTATCGTTTAGGTATTCCTTTCATTTGCCCGAATTTCGTTTGCCATCATATTCACAGGCCATCATTTTGTTTACCATAATTTCATGTGCAATAACTGTTATTTACCAACATATTCATAAGACAGAATTGTTATTTTTCATAATATCATAACTATGCCATAATATCATTTCCAGAAACTTTGTAATCCATAATATTCATATGCAATAATATCCCATCATTATATTCTCACCGCCTTCGGTCGGTACAACTCAACTCTAAGGCAGGTCGGTGTAGGTACGACGACGAGCGAAGCGAGGAGGAGTGTTAGGTAGAACTGCGACCCTACAGCCTACAGCGCCTTAGTCGATCGCGCGAAGCGAGCGTGCCGCGATAGCAACACAATAATATGTCAAATGAATTTTATGGAAAATGAAACGTTATGGAATATAAAATTATGGCAAAAGAAATTCGGGCAAATGAAATTATGGAAAATGAAATTCGGGCAAACGATAGACAACCTCGCGCGTGAAATATTTTATAACAATGCGCTTGAATTAATTACTTAAACTAATTCTGAACGCAACCATAGTTTAGTGCCAAAGTGACATTGACATTGACAAAATTGACTTGCCAGCTGTCAGTCAATGTCTGTCTGACGTTTTCTTAGTGATGAAATATTGAAATAGGTTATAGAAACTAAACTAAGTACTTGAAAATAAATTGTAGTTCATAAGAAAGAAGTGCCTTCGTATTTTTTTTATTTCTGTTTAGATCTTTGAAAAAGGGTTTAAAGCACAATGAAAAAAGAAGGTAGTGGAATAAGAATTATTTAATTCAATCCTTGTTTTTCATGGTTCTTCATTAATGCCAAACTATGTTCGTTTTGCAGAAGTCCAAGAGATATTTTTGAAGATCTTGAGAGAAGAAGAAGATGTTTCCGCTGGGGTTGCTGCTATTAGAACCTTGTTAACTGTTATTAAAACATATAAAGGTAGTATTTTAGTTCATACTACATCAACACATAATTGCAAACCTCTCCACAGATGTATAATTATCCCCACATGTATTTGATACTCGGGGCGCTTAGTTGTTGTGTTGTGTGCAGTGGCAACAGTGCGAGAGCTGGACCTGAACCTTCAGCTGGCGGTGGATGCAATGCGACACTGCGACCAGCCCGTCACCGCCGTCTCCTCCGGTTGCGAGCTCTTCATGCGCTTCATCACCTTCGCCAAGCTGGATGTTGAGGTTTGTTATCTATTATAGCTGGATGTTGAGGTTTGTTATCTATTATAGATAACATTTACAGGCTAGATGATGGCATTAATAACTGAATACTTGTGGTATGCAAGGACCAATTAATAAAAAGAAATACTAACTAACCATTTGAAACACTGACCACATCAATCACGGTATTGGTTAAGACTTGACTTGTTCATGGAGTAGAAAATTGTGTTCCTTATTTTACCATTATATCAAGCCAGAAGAATGGCATAAGATAGTAACCATTTTAAATCTTTAGAGAAGGCCTATGACGGAGATAACTGACAACACAACCTGACAGAAAAGGCTTTTTTATTTGTTGTACACCCTGGACCCTCACGGAGCACATTATTAGTTTAGTTACATTTCTGAAATGATAATGTGGTCTAATGTAGTTGTTTTTGTTTCCAGTCATTTGAGAAGTGCCTGCAGCTTATGGTGGAGCGCGGCAACGTGTTCCTCCAGACTCTGCTCGAGGCTAGAGGGAAGGTCGCCGCGCAAGCGCTGCCCTTCATTAGCGATGGCTGCGTGAGTGCTCGCTAAATGTTTCAGTTAAAATTGTGGTTTGCTCAACGTGAACGCAATACAGGTGCCACTTGTCTTGAGTCTACTATGGGCGGGAAAAACAATCTGCTTATCAAGGATGCTCCTGGCAGTCGCGCTAGTGTGGCATTCGGGTACCAGAGTACAAACCATAGGTTGATTGGGTCAACAAAGATTGCGGAAGTTACGCACAAATTTTCTTTCACTTGAAAAATATAGACAAATTTCCCCTTTTGAGACAGACATGTGGGTAAAAAGTTGGAGTTAAATACAACATATTTTATGTGTAGTTTTTTCCAATTGAAGTGTTACCTACAAGAAAACACAACAAAGACGGACTGTGAAGAAACTTTTATTGACTATAAGACACATTAGAAATTAGTAAATAGCAGTGTCTGGGTCGTTCTTCTTTTCGACCGACAATAGCCTGTCCTTCGTCTTATTACGGCATCTCATTTGAGTAATGATGTTTATGGTTTTATAATGTTCGAATGAACGTCCATATTATTTTATTAATTAGTGATATATAATATTTCACTTTCTCTAACTAGCATTTTTTTAAATGTTTGTTTTTTTCGTAGAATGCCGTGACAGAGTGGTAAACCAAAATGTTGTCCCCACTGAAATAGTCCACTTTGTCACATGTTTTTTTTAGAAACCAACCGTAAATAAATATTTATATTGGCCAGAAAGTAAACTTTAATTAGTTCTAATGAAGAAACCTATGCATTTTTTTTTAAATCGCACTTCAAAACCACAATTTTCGATAGTTCAAAAACCAAAAAAACAGAAAAACCTCGATTCATTGTCGGTAAAAAAGAAGAACGACCCGTCTACACTGGACGCATGCCTCGGCCGGGCACGCCTAGCCGTAGCGTGCGCGCTCTGTGTAGCATGCCTCGGCGAGCCTCGCCTCGTCCGAGGCATGCGGCCGTGTGGACGTGCCTCGTGCGAGGGATGCGGTCGAGCATGCGTCCGGTGTAGACACGGCTGATAACGTAAACAAAAAGTGGTGTAGGCTCGTATTTCTGTTGATTACTTATGCAACACATACTTCTTAAGACTTAATAACACACTACTGTTTAAAATATAATGAAAACGGATCACTCACTTATTTAATGTCGAATATCACTCGATATTCGACATTAAATACGTGAGTGACCCGTTTTCATTATATTTTAATATGTATGATTCTCACGGGAGTTTTCTACACTACTGTTTATATAAAATAGGTATAAAATTTTCGCTAACATAGATAACTTTTGAAATTCTGTTTGTGCTTTTAGAAAATATTGACACATTCGAGATCACGAGTGGTGCTGCAGGCGATGCTGGAAGCTGCCCAGGCCAACAAGAGGTTCCAGGTGTACGTCACAATGTCCGGCCCGGAGAACAGCGGGTTCGTACTAGTACTTTTACTCGCCTTGTATCCTGGTTACCAGTAAGCTTCAGTTGCGATGGCGCAGCACAATGTGCTCTATTGGCTTTTATTCTCTGTGCAGATCACTTTTTAGTACATTCAGCAGATGATTGCACATTTTATCAAAAGGTTTCACAATTTCGAATACAACTAGTAGCAAGTGCATTGGCTGCAAGACAGAGTACTTGCTACGCTTCAAGCCGTATACTCTGCACCTGGCAAAGCAGATCCCATGTTGTGGTGGGGGGGGGGGGCACTGAATGGTTTTTAGGGTTCCGCTCAAAAGGAAAAAACGGAACCCTTATAGGATCACTCGTGCATCTGTCAGTCACAGCCGATTTGCTCTGAAACTGCTGGACTGATTGAGTTGAAATTTGGTAAACAAATGTAAATTGGTAACCCAAAGACGGACGCGTAAAGTAAATTAATGAATTCTGAACAAGGGGGCCACTTTTGGGGGGTAAACTGAAAAAAAAAAAAGTTTCGTAAACTGTATTATGTGACATATCAAATGAAAGAGGTTGTTGTAAGCATCTCAGATATATATTTTTATAATTTTAGCAGAAACAGATTTGAAGTAATTTAGGATTAAAGACGAAATTTGACCATCCCCCCCGCCCCTAAAGATTACAGGAAAACCTATAAGAAGTTTGAGTATTCAAAGTAACGGGAAAATTCTCAATATTTTTGTGTATTAATATACGGAACCCTCACCACGCGAGTTGAACTCGCACTTGACCGGTTTTTTTATTTATAAAGTCGAGGGTCTCAGGTAGTTAGATCACAAAACATTTTGCGGTCCGCAAATTTTGCAAACGAACATTTCATTGGAGCCTGCACTAAATAGCGGTAGGTAGTCGTGACGGGTGTGGTACTGTCGCAGCGCGGAGATGCACAAGCAGCTGACGGCGGCGGGCGTGGACTCGACGCTGATCCTGGACGCGGCGGCCGGCTACATGCTGGAGCAGGTGCACATCGTCATGCTGGGCGCCGAGGGCGTCACCGAGGGCGGCGGCATCATCAACAAGGTACCGACGGCATACCGACAGCTGGCCGAAAACCGCGAAACAAACTACGCTCTACAGCCAGAGCGAGGTTCAAATTACTAAAAAACGAAAGGTATATCGGTATTAACAACTTTTTATTAGTAGTTGCAGTATACTTAATACAACGTAGACAATTAGCGGTTACACTTAACACTGAAAGACAATGGCTTTGTCTTCTCTTTGTGCCTAGTACGGTCGACGACGCCAAAAATACGTTTACACTATTCGCACTTATTGCAATATGGAATAAGGTGCAACAGTGTAAACGTATTTTTGGCGTCGACTGTACAAAGAGAAGTGAATTGGTTCTAGAAAGATGATTCATACTATATTATTATCATTATCATGGCTAACATAAGTGGTTTTTCTTCGCAATTAGCTTTGGAATACAAAAGTGTACCTGTCCACTTAGACTGGAACGATAGTACATTATATTACTGCGAGGAAATTGCAAATAATTGTAGATATAAATCATAATTAAGTACCTTCTAATAAAAGATCATAATACTAAACAAAAGAGCGCGGTCTACTGGCCGGCGCGGCGGGGAGGGGCGGGGAGGGGCGGGGCGGCGCGGCGCGGCTGTGATTGCTCGAATCGCTGCTTCAACTGGACTACAAAAACATTGTTGGACAGTTTGAATTCATAGATGGCCTGTTCGTGCGACTTCTAACTAACCCCAGGTTTGACGTCTGAATTCTGACCATCTTTTGCCACATTTCCGAGCAGTGGCGTGAAAAAAATATTGTACACTACCATACCACTGACAATGCGACATTGATATAGTTGTGTGTCGTCGTGTTACTGACGATTTTTTTTAATCTCACTTTTTTGTGTCGTTTTCCAGCTATAAAATAGCTTGTTGTCTTAAGGTTTTTTTTATACCATCAGATATCATTATATTATTATTCAGAGATGGGCAAAATGTAATCGACTAACGACTAACAACTAAAATTACAAGAATTAGTTGCGATTGACGATTGAAAACGACGATTGATCAATTGTAGTTGTACAGAGTGCAACTAATTTAGTTGCAACTAAATTAGTTGCCGATTGATTTCGGACAACTAAATTTTGTAATCGACTAATTAGTTAGACTAAATTCTTTGCGACTAATGTTAGAAGCAAATTGAATAGAAAACCTCGGTATGGCTATGTTGACAGGCTGATTAGGACATTTTAACGTATGTTTAAAAATAAAATAGTCATGTATTATTTACGATATTTTGACCATTTCTAAGGAGTGAGATCTCTTTTCTAACTATTATTTTGCTACTAATCTCTCTGAAATTGGATTAAATTTATCTTATGTAAGGGTAATTAAAAACTGGGTACTTTGTGCATTAGTGAAATAACACTAAAAAAACACAATTACCTATATAAATCAAACTTTGTATATTAAATATAAAAGCAACCATGATATGTAATTAAATTAGTTAAACTATATAAGGTTAGTCTTGCAATATTAAAAATAATAATTAAGAGCAAAAATTATCAATAAATCAACGTTGTTGATATAATAACATGTTCATACGTGATAAGATAAAAAATTAAAAAACACAGTTATAATAAATCAAACTTTGTATATGAAACATTGTGTTCGAATTGAATTGCAATTTGGCACAAATACTTTCAAATATTTTCATGTCCACAATGTTAAATTTCAAAATCGATGCCATTTTCGTAATTAAAGTCCCAAAAAACCATAAAAACGACAACCATATTGATATTTAGACATTTCAACCCCATCGCATCCCAATAGGGGAGATGGTATTTCACGTCCGCCATGTTGGATTTTAAAATTGTGTTTTTTTTTGTAATCAGCGACCCTATAAACCATAGAAACGACACCCATGTCGATTTTCAGACTTTGTGACCACATTCCCCCCTTTTAGGGGTTGAATTTTCAAAAAAACCTGAAACACGTGTTTTATAATTTATCGTTAGGATTACTCCTGTGAAGTTTCGAATAAAATAGTCTTGTTTCTCCATACAAACTTTGGACTCCCATTTCATCCCCTTAGGGGTTGAATTTTGAAAAATATTTTCTTAGTGCACCCCTACAACTTATAAGGAACCTACATGCCAAATTTGGAATCTCTAGAACCAGCGGTTTGGGCTGTGCGTTGATAGATCAGTCAGTCAGTCAGTTGAGTCAGTCAGTCAGTCAGTTTCTTCTTTTATATATTTATATAATAATATTATGGCCCATAATATTGCATTGTCATTCAAGCATTTCAAATTAAATGTGTATACATAATTTTAGCTCAATCGGTTGAAGATATCTGCTTCAAAATAAGTCGCAAAATTCTACCCAAACTAACATAGTTACAAGTGTTACATACAACATACGAGTACCTCCAATGTTACATACATACCTACTTGTAGTTACATATTGTAAGATAAAAAATGCAAAAACGAGCGACTACGTAGTTTTAATATAGATTTAATCGTGAAATTTAGTCGATTGAAACTAAAACTAATTTAGTTGTTAGTCGAACATTCTCACAACTAATTCAATCGCAACTAAATTAGTCGCAACTAAAAAATGACGATTGATATTTTTAGTCGATTGATTAGTTAACTAAAATATTAATCGATTAATGCCCATCTCTGTTATTATTTCATTAATTTATATTGCAGTACCTTATTCTGAGAACAATATCAACTAATCCTGGATAAATTCGACAGATCGGCACATACGGTCTGGCGATGGCTGCTCTAGAACTGAAAAAACCCGTATACGTACTGGCAGAGAGCTTCAAATTCTCGAGAATATACCCCCTGAACCAGCAAGATGTGCCCAAGGAGTTCAAATATCTGTCCAGCGTTCTGAAGGTAATCATTGAAAAAGTTTTTTGACCCTCTCAATATCTTAGACGCTTTTAAAGTTGTTCCATGTTGTCATGTGTCTACAGTAGGTAACGATGTTAAGATAGCCTATGCTTTCAAGTATGGTGTGTACTCGTCAGAGTATTATAATATTCGCTTTCATCTACTCGTAGTATAGATGTTGGCGTGTGATAGCCATTTTTGTTTGTGACAAATGGCGAACAGCAACTTCAATTAAGTTTAAGAACCTTTTTAATATTGAAAAGGGCTGGTGATAACATTTCTATTTTATAATCAAATGTGTTCCAATTCCCGTGAACGAACGCTTCTTCAACACACGAATCAGAGTTAATGGAAGTTATCGTCCAAATTGAGAGTAGTAATACGCATCTCTCAGTCAAGCTGATACGTGTGTCATGGTTGCTCTTTAAACACGCGTTGAGAAACCGCATGCGTGAATAAGTGTTAAGCGTCTGCTAGACGGTCGCCAACACGCCCCTCCGACCGAGCGACCTTGGTCGGCACCAACCGTGTAGACAGTTGTTTTCAGCAAAATTTCATACTACAACGGTCGGTGCCGACCAAGCTCGGTCGGAGGGGCGTGTTGGCGACCGTCTAGCAGACGCTTTAATAAAAGCATTGCATAACCTGTAGTCGCCCAAATGCATCCTTCTCTCTCTTCAATCTCAATTAGGATTAGACATGCATTTTGTCAGGTGACAAGCTAAGTCACTAAGTACATGTAGGAATCAAAGGAAAACTCAACCTTATTACTATTTCAACACAGCTGCTATTTCTTAAATTATTTTTCTGCATTTAGTGATTCGCTTGTCACCCGACGATTTGTTTCGTTTCGTTCGATTGTACAAGACAAACTCTACTCTATTTCCTAGTACAATAGATTCAAATGTGATTGGCAAGTTAGTGTGTTGTTCCGCAGAGCGGCGCGGAGCTGGGCAAGCAGCACCCGCTGGTGGACTACACGCCGCCCGCCTACATCACGCTGCTCTTCACCGACCTCGGCATACTGACGCCCTCCGCCGTTAGCGACGAACTCATTAAATTATATTTGTAATATATTTATTATACGTAACTGCAGTTTAATTATAATTATGTATCCCGTGTAAAGACATACGGCACTCTTTTATGCGCCTGTTTAACAGATTATTATAATTAGTTTTTTTTTACAGTAGATATTTGACAGCCGTCATCCCGGTACAATAAACGTCAATGATGACATAAATTGTACTGGGATGACAGCTGTCAAATATTGGATGTAAGGGCATTTTCACTATAGACATGTTAGGATTTTTTCGGGGAAAGAAACAAATATATCCAATATTATCTGGCACTTTTATTATGAAAAAAATATGTACAGTCAATTTGTTACCATTAAAATATTAAACGCAATATACTATAGCACTTACATCAATATTCATCTCACTTTGTGTTTCATAAACATAAAATTCTAAAACTTTCATCTTGTATTCATGCATAAGACACGAGGCAAGATACATTGGATATATAGAAGGAGATAAAGTATTTCACGGAAGCACAAACAAATTATCACATTATATACCTAAGTTCCCATATCCTTACTCGCTCATTTTCTATATAAAATGACATACCATTAAAAAAAAAAATCTATTCATAATGTCAAAACATACAAGGCACTTAATGGAAGCACAGTGAAGCATATTACTGAAATAGCAATATTATAATAAAATACAAATCTCATTACATATATTCATACAAAAACAATATGATATTACAAATCAGAATATTTATTCAATTAAACACTTATTGTTTACGGAAGACTGTCTCAATGTTATGAAAGACTTCAGTCACATGTCAGGGTATATACTGACTACTGTCCATTGCCTATTTGCTAGAAAGTACCATTCGAAAGAGATCCATCACTCCGCGCATCGTTCCAATAATACTAAACAACAAGTCATAACCTGTACACTCACATATCGATACAATACAACTTACTTTATTATTGACAAATATTGCATTCATATTCAAATTTATACAACTCTGACCAAAATATAAGATCATATAGCGCTATAAAATTAATTTGTTTTTTTTTCTAATTAAACATGATTCTGCTAATACAGCTTCAGACAGTATTAAAGCACAGTATCAAATTTTATTTAATGAAATATACTAAGAGTCAAACAACTAAAATCAAATTAGTTCATTGATCATACATAAAAGAAATAGATTGCACTGATTGATTTTACTTGATTGATTGAATTGATTTGTAATTTCAGAAAATTACTTTAGCTGTCACATTTACAAAACATATTTGTTCATACAACTTTTTAAGTATACGATATCGATCTGATCTCTATTTTAGACCAAATGTTTACGCAAACTTAGCACATTTGGGTGATATCTGTTGTGTACACATTACAATCGATCAATCGTCGTTGACTCATGTCACAGGTACAGTAAGGGAAATGTATTAACGTACCACCGTAGAACCCTATCGCAATAAGGTAACATACCGCTCGAGTTTGAGTGACGGCGGCCTGTCAATTGCGACAGGGTTCTACAGTGGTACGTGAATACATTTCCCTTACTGTACATGGGCTAGTATATTTATGTGCAGCTAACACTTCGACGGCGCTAATCTCTATTACAAACCGGAATATAAATGACAAGTAATTCCGTTCCGATTTGTTATGCCTAGGATTAAATTTGACTTTTATTAGTCTAAATTACGATTAGACCAAAGATGTGTAGACTAATCTTGGAATCTACCGTATTATTATTTGGTCAAATTGACACTTAGTTCTTTTAACACTTGTATAACGAAACTCCTAAGGACAGCGCCCACAGAACACTTAAATACTATAGAAAGGCGATGTGGGCCACGCGCGCCACTACTTTGAGCGTGCGCTCTTAGCTTTCGCGCCAACGTCACCTGATCGCCGCGCAGTCGTCAAAGTTGTAGGCGACGTGGAGGGGATGAGGTGGCGATACCGGTCCCGATAGAAACCGCGCATTTAGTGTTCTGTGATAGCGCCAAATGGTTTAAGGCAAAAAGGCACATAGTTGACAATCGGGACAGAAACGTCGGAACAAGAGTTGTCAGAAAGGTTGAGGCAATGCGTTCCTATCAGTGGGGGTCGGTTATCTGTTGTAGACGCTGTCGATGGTGGCGTAGAGCTGGTGGAAGTGCGGCCGCTTGTCGGGCTCGTACTCCCAGCAGCGCAGCATCAGCGCGTACAGCTCCTCGGCGCAGCCCTCGGGCGCCGGCATGCGGTAGCCTGCGCCACAACACCGTTACTCCGCGCAAACCACGAGGTGAAACAACATCGGTACAGGTCAATTACTATCGACAAGTTTTTGTACTTGTGACCTCAGTAGCAGTATAAGTTTTACCGATACATATACGTTTTCGAACGCGTTTGCGTTAAGTTTCAATTTGTATGGCAACGCGTAGTTCCTAATAGTTACCACCAGAGGCGCCGGTCGCGTTGTCATACAAATTGTGTAATATACTATAGCTACTGTAGCCAGCCTCACACACACATACGTGTGTAGTGTACGTGTGTCACTGTAAATATACAAATACTACTAGAAATGCAAAAACGTCTCGAAAGTAATTTACCTGTAATTCGTTCAAACATATATAACAATCAATATTTGCGCCTAGTCCCAAACTAAGCAAAGCTTGTACTATGGGTACAAGACGACGATAAACATAGTTATATAGATAAACTAGTGGCTCCGTGAGCTATGAACTCGCCAGCCTATCTTTTATTTTTATTTTGAAAAACGGCTCTACAAAAAAATCTATCTAATTAACAAACCCTCTCACAAAATTTCACGAGAATCGGTTGAGAAATGCGACCTCTACAGGTCTAGCCGTCCGTTCTCTTCTACAGGAGAACATATACGCGCAGCGTGACAAACACCGGACATACGAACGACTTTCGGCCCAAGCTGAAGCAAAGAACTTCGTTCGCTTCGCTCCCTCGTTCGATAAATACTTAAATACATAGAAAACATCCATGACTCAGGAACAAATATTCGTGCTCATCACCCAAATGAATGCCCTTACCGGGATTCGAACCCAGGACCTTTCGCTTCGTAGGCAGGGTCACTACCAACTAGGCTAAAGCGGTCGTAACATACATTTCTGAACCACGATTAGTCCCAACAGGGTCGAATGGAGGTTGAGGAGGAGGCTTATATTTTAAAGCGGGTCGTTAAATAGGTAGGCTATTTAGAAATAAATAAATAAATAAATAAATAAATATTACGAGACAATCTTACACAAATCAACCTAGGCCCACGGTAAGCTCAATAAGGCTTGTATTGTGGGTACTAGGTGACGATATATATAATAGATAAATACATATAGAAATATAGTCCTTTATTGTAGTGGTTGCCCGAGACGAGGCGAGAAATTTGGAACGGCTATAAAATAGGTACTAATTTGTTTTATAGCTCCATCGTGTGGAATTTCTTCGCCTCGGTTGAAGTAATCTGCTGAAATTGATTTTCTTTATCAAATATAATGTCACATAACAACCGCTGTTAACAGCACTACAGGGTTAAAAATCTGCTTGGAAAATTAGAATGATAAATACTTATGTCATACCTGAGTCAATCTTCTCCCTGGCCCGCGAGTTGGTCATGCCGGCGTAGGGCGTCTCGCCCTTGGAGAAGATCTCCCACATCAGCACGCCGTAACTCCACACGTCGCACAGGGACGTGTATTTGCCTGTAACATGCAAATTAGTATGTTCAAACAATCATATTACTTATTAGACGGGAGCTTCCTAACCCGCCAGATCAACGTAATCAACAAGTTACGATGTCTGAGAATAATCATACACAGACTAAAAATACCCCTTTTCTTCAAGTGGTTCTCTGAAAATCTGATCACATATTCAAAAAAAAAATGGTTGGCCGATATTTTGATGATGATATCTTCCAGAAACACACTGTCTCTAAATTTTTTGGGTTTTCTTATTGGGTGGTTGGTTAGTGGTGGTTCTTTTATTGGGTGTCATATGTTTAACACAATAGAACATATGGAGCTAATTTAGAAGACTCAAACAATATAAAGACATGCCAGATGGCAAACGTACAATTGGACTAATACCGTATCCTAAGTAAACATTTACTTTGGATTTTTTCCAGGACCATTATTTATATAAAATGTACTGGCACTAAGAATAGCAAGTTTATTATCATAGTATTCATAGTTCCAACTAGCAATGGAGTAATAATCGTTAGCAATTGATGTACAGACAGCATCAAAAGTAACTACGCAATCGAAGACGTCAAAAGTTCTTAATCCCTTTTAATAAAGACTGTTGATGTCTTCGTTTGCGTAGCTACTTTTGATGCTGATTGTACAAAAGGCAAATCTTCTCACCGAAGTAATTATAGTTGAATCTACAATCAAAAATTTGAATCCGTATCGTAGTGCTGTAACAAAATAGTCTCGATAGTATTTGAAGAGCTACTTTTACGTTTGTACATGTTTAGTTTTGACCCAGACTGATCTGCTTTATAGTGCATGTCACCGGACACGATGTATTTAGTCTCGTATAGTTAGCATCATAAACATGTATACATTCTATGATCTTGTTACTTAGACATAAGGTCGAAAAGTGTATAAATGTTTATGATGCTGACTGTACGAGCCAAATACATCGCGTCCGGTAGCTTGGACTATAAAGCAGATTAGTCTGGGTACTAAGCATGTTCAAGAGTATAAGTAGATGTTCAAAAACTATAGCCTCGACAATCCGTTGTTGTACTATCGCCCAAGGGTACGGGTTCACACCTCTAGGATCATTTTCGAGCGTTCGCCATGCATGTGCAGACGATTTTGAACAGAAAGTGTGAACCCGTATCCTTGGGCGATAGTACATCTTGACAGCGTGAATCCCGACGAGACAGTTCCGTGTCGTTAGGGCGCCGTGCTCTTTAACCGACTTTAAAAAAGGAGGAGGAACTCAATTCGTCGGAGACTTTTTATGTCCTGGACCGATTTGGAAAATTATTTTTTGTTTGAAAGGGTATTCTTAATTCCCAGGTGGTCCCATGCTCACCAGGTTAGGATCTTGGAGAAATCGAGGGAACACTCGAAGCCATTCGTGTACAATACAATACAATACTATACAAATACTCTTTATTGCACACCTCACACAAACAAAGCACTGATATGATTTGATTTTGTAGTGATTTGAAGTCGGTTAAAACTTTGTTTCGAAAGCAAATTATCCAGCATAGCCCAGGTAAGTATAAGATCGCGCTCACCATAATTCAAGGCCTCCGGCGCGGTCCACTTGATGGGTATCTGCTTCATCCCGCCGGACACGATGTACTCCTCCTCCTCGCGGGACATGCCGAAGTCGGAGATCTTGACGGCGTGGTCGTCGGCCACGAGGCAGTTGCGCGCGGCCAGGTCGCGGTGGATGCAGTTCTTGGACTCCAGGTAGCGCATGCCGGCCGCCGCGTCGCGGCACATGGCCAGCAGCGCGCGCGCGCCCAGCGCCGCCGCGCGCTGCCGCAGGAACGTCAGCAGCGACCCGCCTGCCGGCACCCGAGTGTCCTTACATTTGTTTACCACGCCAAGAGAAACGGTTTTCGGGGACCAACTAATGTTTGTATGGGACCAACTACAGTTAAATAACACGAGTGAAATCAATAGTAGTTTATGTGACTGTACATAATGAGAGATCACGAGTGCGGTTTTATGAAACGAGCGACAGCTAGTTTCATAATATGATCACACGAGTGTTTTAAGGCCTAATTATGTACAGTTGCATACACTAATTTATGTATCCTCAATCATGTGTTCGGGAACCATTAGAATAACCGCCATTGCACCGCCATGGCAGACTAAATTTCAAATCGTAACCAACTAGATGTTCGTAACAAGATCTAGTTGGTCATGATTTGCTCTGACCTCTGGGCCACGCTTCGAAATTTGAATGTCATTACTTTAACAATATACGTACAAAATTACCTACGGCCAGAGACAAGTAATTTATTTTTATAAATCTTATTGATATAATGCTGGTCTTTACTGACAGTTTCTGAACGCATTTTAGCGGGTTTATAGTATGTGTGTAGATAAAAGATTTTTCAAAAAACCCAACTGCTTTTTTGCAAATATTATAGCCTATGTCACTCCGGCGATTAAGAGGAATCCAACGACACCTCATATGTTAAAATCCGTCAAACGATATAGGCTGCAGGGCGTGCCAAAGAATAAGACATACATACATACATTCGCTCGGAAAACATAACCCTCCTTTCCTTCGGCAGTCGGGTAATAAATACCGAAAAATTTGAGTCAAGAACGGGCCTCGCTGGCGGCTGGCCTTCATAGGAATTGACATAAAAGTATCACATCACAGTTTGCTATTTGTACAAATCGTTGTATGGACAATCAAGTAAATTGTTGTTTAAATAAATTAAGTAAATTTATGTAACTCGTGACATCAAAGACTGGAATTGAAAATCCTTGTATTTGTAATAATTAAGATTTGTGAAATAAACATTTGAACAACAACAGGAACTCACGTAATAGGATCTGCTTTACAAAGCCGAGTCGTAAACAAACATACGTAGTCTGTTATCGTTCCAGTTTTAGTATAAACAGTGTACATAGTGTATAGCAAGTACATACGTAGTCTTTAGAAATGATTTTAAATATTCAGCTCAATGAACAATCTTGGTTACAAGCATCCCTCCCTATTCGGTTTGGCGGCTTAGGAATTCGCAAAATTTCTAGTGTTGCTTCCCCAGCCTTTTGTCATCCACCCATAGCTCGTCACGTCTCATAGGAAATATCTTAAGGGATCTACCCACAAACTATGAGACTGCGGGCGTGGAGGATGCCAAGAATGCTTTTAAAATTGCTTGCCCGGGTAAAGATTTTCCAGATAACCCAAGATCTCAAAGGAGCTGGGACGATATTTATTGCGATTTAACCTACAAATCTATTCTGAGCCGCAGTTCAGGTCCAGATCGCGCAAGACTTTTGGCGGTTGGAGCCAGAGAGGCCGGTCACTGGCTACATGCCCATCCCTCTCCAAATACCGGTACCTTCCTGGATACGACCTCCCTTCGTCTGGCGACTGGTCTGCGGCTTGGGGTCACGGTATGCACTCCACACATATGCCCTTGTGGCACGGACGTGGACCGACTGGGTCACCACGGACTTTGTTGTCAAAAAAGTGCAGGCCGCTTTTCAAGACATGCGACACTTAATGACATAATCCGCCGGTCTCTTGCCAGCATCAATGTGCCTGCTCTTCTTGAGTCGCCTGGCATTGTCAGAGATGATGGCAAAAGACCTGATGGTGTGTCTCTGGTTCCATGGAGGTTGGGACGGATGCTTGTGTGGGACGCTACATGTGTAGACACACTGGCACCGTCTCACCTCCAACGGACTACTTCTAAAGCGGGTGCAGCGGCGGAAAACGCCGAAAATCTGAAATGTAATAAATATAGAGGCCTCGGCAGAGAGTACGACTTTGTACCCTTTGGCGTCGAGACCCAAAACAAAGACTGGGTCCGTGGGGTCCCAGTGCGCATAAGTTATTTGCAGAAATCGCGAAACGTCTGGTCGATGTAACTGGTGACCGAAGAGCTGGCGGCTTTCTCGCGCAACGCATCAGCATTGCAATTCAGCGAGGAAATGCCGCCAGCATCCTCGGTACAATGCCTCGAGGGCCTTTTTTAGATTTAACTTAGTTTTAATTTATCTTAGTTAATGTTAATTATAATCTTGTATTTTTATTTCAATAAATTTTATATTCATCCTTAGTAAAGACAGTATTATATGGATTTAACTTTCCATATTATTTAAGTCCCGTTTAGTAAAAATGTCAATATTACCTGAGACGAGCTCCATGACGATCATGATTGGCTGCTTCTGCACGGCGATGCCGATGAGTCGCACGATGTTGGGGTGCTGGTACTGCTTGAGGATGCGGCCTTCTTGCAGGAAGGTCCGCTTCTGCTCCTCGGGCAGCGCCACGCGGCACGTCTTCACCGCCACCTCCTGCCCCGTCGTCTTTAGGCGGGCTTTGTATACGTCGCCGAAGTTGCCCTGCGCAAATACACACACATTCCATGTACTAATGTCCCTAGGCGGGGAGCTACTTCGCAACCGGTTGGAAATGTTGGAATGAAATTTGCTCAAAGTTAAATTGTCTGCCCATCTCTACCAACACCCGCTGAATCTTACACTTTTTAGTGTTCAATGCCAAAATTGGTCCAGAGAACTTTATGCGATCACTCTGTGCCTGTCCGCCTTGGCACATGCAGTTTTCTCAAAGATCGTTTTATATAGGAAGCTGAAATTTGGTATAGATACAGGAATTGATGTTCATCCATCAAGTGTGCTAGTGATTCTTCTGGTGTCGCAAGCGTCCATACGCGACGGTGTTTGCTTACCATCGGGGAGGCAGTATGCTTGTTATAGAAGAATAAAATGTCTGGAGTGCAACTAGTGATGAGGAGCCTTGTTTGAAAAGACTCACCCGTCTGATCTTGTCCAGCAGCTGTACATCATCGTTGTTTAGCACCCAGTTCTCGCACAGTGTCGGGCACGCCGCACATGCTGCCACGAGGAACTTCGTTTGACTCACCCGTCCGATCTTATCCAGCAGCTGCACATCATCGTTGTTCAGCTCCCAGGTCTCGCGCGGCACGGCGCGGCGCAGCAGCGCGCCGGAGCGCGCGGTGACGGGCACGCCGCTGGTGCGCTGCCACGCGATCAGCTCGGCCACAGACGGGAACGCCGCGCCCTCGAAACGGTAGTGGCCCTGCAATATTACACAAAACCATTGACGAAAAATCCACATTGGCGAGATGTATGAGACCACCTGACACGCACGGGGTCTCACGAGTATATTATTGTTTTTCCCGCTCGTCACAAATGCAAGATGCATCATGCCAACGTCACCGACTTGGTTTTTGCTTTACGACATTTTCCTAAAAACAAAGCCGAGCTGCTTTCTAGTAGGTAGCAACCATTAAGAGCTTAGCGTGAAGGGTTTAGCATCGCAATACAGATATCACTTCATAGCAGTAAAGAGAATTATCTCTTTACTATATCAGAATCACATATTAATGATAGTAGGTAGTCTCCCATCGGCGCGCAGCAGCCGCACCACCTTAACCGGTGTAACCGTATTACACTGTGTAACGTACCTCCGGCGTGGTCTGCACGATGAAGTGCTTGTGTTGCCCCCAGCACACGGAGAGCACGAGCTGGCGCGCGTGGTTGCGCGTGGTCTCGCGCACGAGGTAGTCCCCGTCGGCGCGCAGTAGCCGCACCACCTCCTCGCGCGGCAGCACGCCGTGGAACCACTCCTGCTCCACCAGAGAGCGCTCGGTCTCGAGCGCGACCACCTGATGCCACACAACAGGTAAGTTAGGACGTTTACAACGCACGACTAGCAGCCCGGGCAAAGTGTATTTTCTACGAGGATGTAATTGCAGACCGCCGATATTGAACGTCTGTGGAACAAAATGTTAGCCTCTGAGGCAACATAAATATATGATTTAAAAAATACTGGAATTTGACACGAGCTATCAAGATGTTGGGTTTGTTCTATACTTAGTTCAAATAAAAATAAAGGAACACAGTTATGCGACTAGGTACCCATTTGTAGGATGTTTACCCTATTGGGATTTTTCGAAGAAAGAACAATATATATTATTAATAAGCGTGACACTTTTTGCAGTTTAGCTGGCGTGAATTCATCGTAAAAATCATGTAGGTAAGCGGAAATGCTATTTAAAAAGTGGTTGTAATTAATTTTACAAGGTCAGTTTGCGATACAATACCACTATAGTCAGGAAAGGGCAAACAGACAGGAGCTTATTTCTCCAACCGCGCAAGCTTTACTAAAAATTATCATCATGCCAACATTGATTGACAATAAAAACGTCGAGTAGAATAATACTCGATAGGTACGTAATGTTTCCCTCTAACTAAACCCACACATGACACAGACAACTGACGTGGATGTGGATTTTTCAGGTTGTTTAGGTACCTATAAGAATGTGTGATGGATTGTCAACTACCTCGTACCTACATATATCTAACCATCATTGAGTATTAACCACAATGCGGAAATTTATTTAGGTACATTGTATCGAAAATATTATCGTCCAAGCAATGTTGTCGCACTCGCAGTGTCTTAAACACCGATGTACACCCTATGTTTAACAAATAAAATATTTTGTATTTGTATTTGTCTTGTAGGTACACATACTCGTAATGTTGTCAACTGATATACAGCTGAAATGCGCACAGGCAATGATTACTAAACAACGTTAATGTGCATCGCCCTTATATACGTAACGTAACCCTCCTAGCCTCCTACACACTTGCGCATTTGAAAGAAAGTGCACTTGACCCTGGTGGCATTATTAGATTTTTAAATAAAAATTAAATAAAGCGTATTCTCTGTTACCCATATGAATCATCGAAGAATCATGTAGGTCGATGTGACGCTTCTTTCTAATAATACTTAAATTAGGTCAAGTTTCGTTATTTATTCCGCTAACATTTAAAATCACACAGCTAAGAGATTAAAATTCTCACAACAAAAAAAAACCTTTTAGGTGTAAGAGAAAACAAAAACCGAACGGTTAACATCAAATTACATGCAAACACAACATTCTGCATTCAAACAACATCACGAATCACGATGCAGTGATCGGACATACGAAGTCTTGTTCAAGTTGTAATTCTTGGAGCTGCTGCAACTCTTGCAGCTGTTGTAAGTCTTGCAACTGTTGTAATTCTTGCAACTGCTGTAGTTCCTGTAGTTTTTTGAGACGCTTCTTCCGCCTCGGCACCACCACCGGCGGCGGCAACTCCGAGTGAGTAATGTACAGCGAAAACGGATCAATCATCGCGACGGTATTATATTATCACTTTATTATTATCTGCATATAATCACCCGCCAGCAACCGAGACGAACAGGATGCGGCTGACGTAAAACTGCCGACTGAAGCGCGTATAGACATCTCGTAAACGGAGAAACGCTCGAAGAACGTCGCAAGTTCGCTTTACCTTGATTTTGAAACTGAGTTTTGGTGGTGAGACGGTGCTATTTTAATTTCATTTGAAAGCTTACTCTCGAGCGAAGTTCGCGCGCTCGCGGCGCACGGGGATCTATAGTTAGAACGTCGCTGACGAACTCGCGTGTTTATACCTACGCTGTCGTAAACATTTTGACGCGTGTAAAAATAAGCCTCATGCATCCTGCGAAAGCCCATGCCTTGCCTGGTGGCGCTCGCGCCAGCAGTCGACGGACGGCGCCGCGGGGACCCTCGACCATCGAGCTGCGTGCGAGCGCGTGTCTTGTCTTTGTACAGTATTTAACTCGATGATTCGAGGGCGACCACCACGCCGTCCCGCCCGCTGGAGGCTACCCCACCGGTGCTAGTGATCTTCAGTGTTAGGCAACTCGCGCACTCACCACGCCGTTAGGACAAGTACGGTTTCGCTTTCTTCTCTTCTTGAAAATACTTTTGTTTACACGACAATGCACATACACGTCCATGCGTTTGGTCAAACGTCTCCTGAGGACTCTGAGCCGTTTGTGGCGACGAGTCCTCCCGGTTACCGAGTCGGCGGGCCCCTCGCTGCTGCTGCGGTAGGTCTTGGGCGGCAGCGCGGGGCTGGAGGGCACGGACTTGCGGCGGAAGGGGCGCGCGAACAGCCGGAAGAACGGCCGCGGCGGGACTATCGAGTGCAGCCGCAGCCGCAGCGCCTCGGTCGACGCTTTCGATCCGATCGAGGAACGCTCCTGAATTACATTACCTTTTAGCAACTTAATTGGGTAACTTGCCTGCATTGTTACCGGTTTTTAACCAGAATGATTATTGATTACTATTCAACGTGGATTTAATACCAACCTTACGTTGAACGCACGGAGTTGAAGATGTTATGCCTCTATTCTTGTACTAACTTGTCGCAGCTCTACCGGGGATGATGATGTTAGTTCGCTATTTTCATATAAGAAGGTATTTGTTATTTTTATTGTGTATTCGGCTAAACAAAATCTTGTACGCGCAGTTTCCAGTTTCCAGTTCAGAGGATATTATTTTAAAGCCCAAATTAACAACGCGTGGGTTCTTACGAATTAATCCGTGATTCATAAAATTCGTCAGCGCCATTCTCCTTGGCAAACATTGTTACAAATGCAACCGTTTATATAGCATCGACTGGTTTTCACACACAAAATTTATTAAGTCTGCGCAAGGAATAAATGCAAGTGTAGGTAATTGTTGAATTTGATTTAGGTACAGTCAAGTGTAAAAATATAGGTGCATATAATTTACTCATAAGTATGTCCTATCGCTCTTATGTCAGCGGATTAAGGTTTCGGTACATATTATTTATGAGAGGATTAAATCGATTCATATTTTTGCACTTGACTGTACAATATCACTTCAAAATAGTTTTACAAAAGTCGACCTACTGATGGGTACTCTTCTCGGTAAGTACTTACTTAGCCTCTTAAGGAATCTATTAATTACGATATACTATAATAAATAATAAATAAGTAGAAACCATGAAGAAATGGTTTTGCTTGTAAGCATCATAAAGCATCTCACAGACTGGGGCGGCCTGGCCGCGGCGGTCAATAGTAAACTTGTCATTAGGTGTCAAATTTACTTTTGAATTTGAATGCAGGCCTTATACCTTACGTAACTCGAATCACTTCAATTTCACTTGAGGAGCAATAAGTTTAATTTATCACAGATATCTATGACTAAATTGTAAACTGGCGACACTTTGCGTAATGGCGTACTGTCCATGTTGCAATTTATTTAATTACCTATTAGTGGAGATATGTATATATGACGGTCGGATCTACCTAACGCGCGTTCGGAACGTTGCGTGATTACCCCTGGATTTAAAACAATGGACCTGTAATATTCTAGCATGTTTTATTTATCAAACAATATCAATGAATAAATCTGGCTTTTCAGCATCCGATGGTGATCGGCTTACCGCGCTGATAAGCCAGTGGCAGACTGACCTGGTGGTCGGGAGAGCTGCCGTCCAGGCTGTCGACGCCCACGGTCTCGGCGGACAGGTCGGGGCAGCCGCTCGGCGCCTCCTCGCAGCCCAGCTCTGCCAAGGCAGACCTGTCAACACGACACTAATAAGTTTTCGGAAATGTCGTTCACCAGTGACTCGTTTCACGACCCTACAAAGTTACAATTTTACAAATCTAAACAGGCAACACAGGTCAAATGGTCAGACGTTATTTGTCTAGCGCCCCTTGTGGCAGGACCTAGACGTGGGATCCAAAACCAAGAAATTCGTTTATCGACGGTAGGTTCACTATAGCCCGTGGTTGAGGTAGAGGTGGAGAATGGAGATAACCTCGATCCAGGTGGCAGCGCGTGACGTTAAATCCGGGGGGGAGCAGTCAAAGCGCTATGTTCTTGATAATAATCATTGCAACATCTCGTACAACTTTTTATTAATCCGGAGTGCATAGCTACCTTTAAAGATGTTTAGGCAAGAAGAATAGCACAAGCAAAGACATACCCAGTGACTTACGTTTATAATTATACCTAGATGTTCGCGCGACCTTTCCCCTTAGCTCACCGTTTAGTCGGCGGTAATGAGCTAATGAGTAACGCTAACTTATAACGACTGCTGACATCACACCGCTGTAGTTCTGTTGCTATGTTAACCTGGCATCGTTTTTTTGAGCCTTCGATTCGTTGTGAGTGTTGTGACTGCTCGATATTGGAGGTAAAAATATCCCCATCCATATCTGGGTGATCTACCCAGCCATTGGCAACTTTAAAAAAACTAGCGTCTTGACCTCCGACTAGGAATAGTCGCTATAAATCCAGGAGCCAAAGTATGTCAGACACTGGTTAAAGAAGTTTCGACTGACCTGATCATCTCGGCCTGCTTAGCGCACTTGCGCTCCGCCATTCTCAGTTCTAGAAGCTTCACCGGCTCGGACACCGTCGCTGGGATCGGCGGTGGGGAGTGCCTGGAACAATCATGAAGTTAGCGTACAGTCAAACTCATAATTTTAGCCTAGTGGGTAGTACTAAATAGACGACCGGTTCGGTGAGCATGAATATTTATTTCTGAATCCTGGATGTATTTATGATGTACTCGTATTTAAGTCGTGGATGTTATCTACGTATCTATTTAAGTATTTCTGTCTATGAAATATGAAGGGTCCACGGAAAGAACATGTCTTGGCACTTTTTTTTTTTCAAAATGAGATTTTAATCTCAAAATGTTGAGCTCGTTATGAACTATTACGTGACATTAAAATCTCATTTTGAAAAAAAAAGTGACTAGACATGTTCTTTCCGCGGACCCTTCATATATTGTCATCTTGTACCTCTAACCATAACACAAGCATTATTGAGCTACTTCGATTTGTATAAGATAGTAATAGTAATCGTTTATTTGCAACCTTATGTAAAGTACTTATTTCTAAGATACAAAGAACCCAGGAAGGGCGTAGCAACATGGTTCTTTTAAATTGCATTAAAGCTAGGTACATAAACAATGTATAATGAATAGGTCTTAGTATTATATCACAATTTCTAGGCATATATAAGGTTAATTACATTATAATAAACAGTTACCTACCAAATGTCATCCTCCATAAACTCCGCTACAGAGTAATAGCATTTTTCTATTAGTTTTTGTTTTAAGGTTTTTATAAATAATGAATCGGTTTGTGTGGTCCCCTAATAAATAAGTAGCTTATGAACACCTTGCTACCTTGTCGCTTTCATCCGTTTGACAACTTCGTATGGCAGTTTAAACATGACGTTATAGCGACTAGGTACAAAAATGTTTCAGCCCTGTTTACACGCGGTTTTTGTACGTCATATACAAAAAAAAATTGGTAATGCACTCAACAATATTTTGACACACTCCGAATCATAATACATAACTATATCAGAGCAAGACTCTCGTTAGTCATATTCCTTTTCATGACTGATGCTACATTGACATTTGCTTTTTGGTACGTAACAACAGTTCCTTGTTTATGTAAATGATCTACCATATATGGTAAGCCGAAGATCAGGCATTGTCATGTTCGCCGATGACACCTCGTTACTGTTCAAGGTTAATAGGAAAGATACTGAACTCATTGAACCAAATAACACCCTGTCCATGATATCTGACTGGTTTGCTGCCAATAACTTAGTGTTGAATCCGAAAAAAACGAAATGTATAAAATTCACACTAGCGAACTCAAATGTAAACATAGCCTCAAATATTAAACTTAATGGTGAAACCATAGAATTTGTAAAGTCAACTGTATTCTTAGGTATTACGTTAGACTCTAAACTGCAGTGGGGTTCCCACATAACTGCGATAGGAAGTAGGTTGAGTTCCGCTGCTTTTGCAGTCAGGAGAATAAGGCAGCTTACCAATGTAGCAACGGCACGGTTAGTTTACTTCGCTTACTTTAACAGTATAATTACTTATGGTCTTATTTTATGGGGATCAGCGGCAGATATTGAGACTGTATTTATTTTACAAAAAAGGGCTGTTAGAGCAATTTATAACCTCGGGTCGCGTGAGTCATTAAGAGAATTTTTCAAGGAAACAGATATTCTAACACTGCCGTCGCTATACGTATTTGAAATAATAATGTATGTTAGGAAGAATTTATACAACTACCCAACAAACACTGATAGGCCCAAGGTTACCAGAAGCGCAGGGAAGCTCAAAACAACTTTTTACAGGCTAGTAAAAGCGAAAAAGTCGTTCTTGGGAAATTGTATAAAATTCTACAATAAACTTCCAAAACACATTACCGAACTTACTGACTCTAAATTCAAATCTGTCGTAAAACGGACACTCATTGCAAAAGCATATTATAAGATAAACGACTACATCATGGATAGGGATATTTGGCAGCGATAAAATCCTGCACTAAAAACCTGTCGTAAAATAAATAGGCTTTCTACTGTAGCAATGTAATTTTAAAATTTTATAATACTCTGATACTGATATGATATATTGTATACTGTTTTGAAAAAATGACACCTCGCCGAGTTTATTACGCCGGTTCTTCTCGAGGCAGAGGTTTACTTTCCGAACCGGTGGTAGTTTATCGACATTCATAGGTGCATGTAATATGCCTAAATTGAAGAATAAATCACTTTGACTTTGACTTTGACTTTGAGTAGTATGAACATTTTATGAACGGGATTTATTAGGACAATTTAACAAGATTTAAAATTGTAATACCAGTAGACATCTAGGGCTTCTTCACAAGTCTAACCCAACTAGCGCTTCAGAAAGTATGACATCTGTGAGAAGACGCGCTGTAACAAAACTAATTATCTTCAGAGAACGCCCACTAACATAATTTAACTACAAGCTTAGCATGCAATTAGTTTCCCACAACTTATTACAGTCTGTATTTTTCGCGCTCATTTTTTCCTCTCAATAATGTACCAAATTGGGCTAGACTTCCGTATGCCAACACTGTTATCGCGTAACCTAAACAAAAGGCTATGTTTACCCCATTCTGATATACTATGGAAAGGACCTATGTACAAGATAGTTCAATAACTCATAGGCTTTTAGTAAACCTCAGCAGTATTACTATGATAATCAAGCACTGTGGAGCAGGAGCACAAACCCATTTCAACACAATGCTAATTGCAATGTATGTATATCCTACTAATATTATAAATGCGAAAGTTTGGATGTTTAGATTTTTGTTACTCAATAACACTTAACCATCTTAACCGATTTGGATGAAATTAGCCATATTAAGCCACGTTTATAACCTGGATTAAAATATAGGATAGTTTTTATCCCGGGTCCACGCCGACGAAGCTGCGGGCGGAAGGTAGTACTTTACATAAACTAAATTAAATATTATCGTGTGATGTTGATGACGCATATTTCGATTAATTTCTATGAACCGACTTAGATATACTTCTATATGGTTCTAATGAATAGTTTATTATACAAGGTGAGCAATCCAAATGGGTCAGTATGGCGGTTTTGAAAACCATAACAGATAGCGAAATCTTGGCTTAGGAACCATGACGTTGATTTTAGTAAAAAGAAAAACTGCATTCATATACTTACAAAAATACGTGTACTCGGCCCAGGAATCGAACCTGGACTTTTTGAAAAATTAAATTTCGTTATTTAAAAACAATGCATTTTATTAGTTTTAGATATCATGTTTCTTAGTAACATTTACTATTTAAGAGCTACATAACCGATATTCAAAGGAAAATAACGAAATTTAATTTTTCAAAAAGTCCAGGTTCGATTCCTGGGCCGAGTACCTACACGTATTTTTGTAAGTATATGAATGCAGTTTTTCTTTTTACTAAAATCAACGTCATGGTTCCTAAGCCAAGATTTCGCTATCTGTTATGGTTTCCAAAACCGCCATACTGACCCATTTGGATTGCTCACCCTGTATTTTATTATAAATAAATCGATTTTTAACATAACTTTAACTTCATAGCTTCAGGTAAACTGACGCAGCATACCAAATCAATAGTTAATTATTTGTATGAAAACGTGGTTTAGGATAGCCAAGCATGTGCAACCACTAGAATAATAATGTTCGTGTGTAATTCCATGAAACGACTGAAGCCTCCACCAAACACTTCGCGCGATGCTGGCGGGGCGCGTCGCCGACGTCCGAATGGTATGACGCATGACGCATGTCGTTACATTAGAAAGAAAGAAAGAAAGTGATATTGTTCTTGCAGACGCCGTTGGGCAGATCGGGCGCGACCGAGGCCTGTCACTCCCTGCTCCCTGTTGTCGACCAGCGCGCCCCCAGCTCGGTGAGTCTCTTGAGCCATCTACGGTGTCTCTCCACAACTGACCTGTCGATCCCGTTGACGCCGTTGGTGAGGCTGGTGTTGTTGTTCTTGCAGACGCCGTTGGGCAGGTCGGGCGCGACCGAGGCCTGTCGCTCCCTGCTCCCTGTTGTCGACCAGCGCGCCCCCAGCTCGGTGAGTGTCTTGAGCCATCTACCGTGTCTCTCCACAACTGACCTGTCGATCCCGTTGACGCCGTTGGTGAGGCTGGTGTTGTTGTTCTTGCAGACGCCGTTGGGCAGATCGGGCGCGACCGAGGCCTGTCGCTCCCTGCTCCCTGTTGTCGACCAGCGCGCCCCCAGCTCGGTGAGTCTCTTGAGCCATCTACCGTGTCTCTCCACAACTGACCTGTCGATCCCGTTGACGCCGTTGGTGAGGCTGGTGTTGTTGTTCTTGCAGACGCCGTTGGGCAGGTCGGGCGCGAGCGCGGCCTGTTTCTCCCTGTTGTCGACCAGCGTTCCCTCCAGCTCTGTGAGTTTCTCCTTGAGCCACTCCACCGTGAGGTTGTCCACTGTTAGCTGGTTGGGCTGCAGCTTCCCGCTCGTGTCCTCCACTAGGCTCTCGTCGAATGTGAACGACACTGGCGTTGAGGGGGGTGATCTGAAACACACACCTCATTATATTCCATTGTAACGCAGCGGAAGCGTGCGGGTTGGAACGATAGTGGCCACTGGTTAATGAAAAAATACGACAGATGTACTTTATCTATTTGGGTTAAATTGACAATTAAAACCAATTTACTTCTCTTTTATTTGACAATTGAAATTATATCAAGTGACTAATTTTTAAGACGAATTGTTAGAAGACACGAAATTAAGTATTAAGAGCACTTTTAGAAGAGGGGTGATATAATCTTCGTCAAGACCCCTCCTCCCCTGCTGCGTCATGCCACCGTCATCCAATGGTCAGACGTAATATATGAACAGGCCTATATCAGGAAATACATTAAAACTAATTTACTTCTCTTTTATTTGACAAATTGAAATTATATCAAGTGACTAATTTTTAAGACGAATTGTTAGAAGACACGAAATTAAGTATTAAAAGCACTTTTAGAAGAGGGGTGATATCATCTTCGTCAAGACCCCTCCTCCCGTGCTGCGTCATGCTACCGTCATCCAATGGTCAGACGTAATATATGGACAGGCCTATATCAGGAAATACGTATATACCACTTTTTCCTAGTTACCCGCTGATAACATTAACCTTGAGTTTCCTACAAGGGAGAAAAATTCTTTGATCGCAATACGGTATATAATAAAGGTCAAATCAGCTTCTTTTTATGAAACGTCAAAAACCCTGCGTTAGAATTTGTAGGGATTACATGCTTGTGACGTCACAATCAAACAACGTACTTACATAATGTTAGTTTTTATGAATATAAAAATCTTAAAATAGCAAACAAATGAAAGATTGATACTTTCCAAGTATGTTCGTATTGCTTATCTGTTGCTAATGAAAAAACAATTTATTTTCACTATTGTCAAATACCCTATTGGTTTCGCGCGAGGGCAACAAAGTTTTCAATCGTAACTGGTTACGAACCTGCTGTTACGTACGCGGCCGAATGATATACCTATGACTTATATGTAGAATAGTGAACAAGGTAGCTCCGTGTTACTTAGTTAAGCCCCTACGTACTGACTTGTACTTTTCTATGAACTCCTTGTACTCCTCGTGCGGCTTGAGGTTCTGCACGGTGGATTCCACCTTGCTCTGGATCTCCCGGAACTTGTCCGTGTTGAAGTCGGACCGCTGCACCACCTCCAGAAGGATCCCTTTCCTGTTGACAGACGAGACGTTACAAATAACTTCAGACTTAGTTCTATTCCACAAAGACAGAGTAGTGGTCAAGATCTCAAGATATTATTGAGAGCGTTATGGGTCATTCAATCCATGAAGACGTTGCCACGCTTTTATTACCTTCGCTATGGAGAAAACACATAATAATTTATTTAAAAAAAGGGAACTACCTGCAAATGTATAACATAACCTTCTCCAGACTGTGTCGAATACTTTTCTGAAAACCGCATCAAAATCGGTTCAGCCAAACGCGAGATAATCGCGGACAAACATACGTACATACAAATATACGGGTCAAACTGAGAACCTAACTTTTTTTAAGTCTATTAAAAATAGCACATGATGGGAGGGACTGAAAGATCTAGATGCGTAGTAAGTGCAGACATTTCTGCAACTGACTGCTGGCTGTAACATTAAGATACTTACATCATCGTGATTGCGTACTTTGTCGTGGTCATAATATTGAGGATTGTTTAATATTTGTGTTTGTACTAGTATGTTGCAGCAAACAATAATAAATTTAATATTTTAATAACATGATCGTGGTGATCACGCATTGTAATCAATACCTCATTCCTCACAATATATGTATAATATATCTATAAGATAGAGAATAAGATTATTACAGTCCAAACATTGTATTTAAGGTAAGTGTGGATTTTATGTTTTCAAAGCGTAGTATAGGGATCGTTACTTTGATTCCAATTCAACCAAACAGTACCATGTATGTTGTTGTCTAATTACTAATGGACCCACATTTAATTTAGGTACTTACAGCTGTAGCAATGTCCGGTCTTGACGACGAGTTGAGTTATTTTGTCTATGTCATACAAACGAGTAAAGGATGGTCTACGTCGACAATTGGTCAGTTAGGATCACACGTGTAGCGTTTTGCGAGCGGGAAAGCCGACAGGGGTGTCGGACGTTGACTCACTGTGCTGGTATGATAAAGG
The DNA here is from genome assembly GCA_932294315.1 of Epinotia nisella. Lineage (NCBI taxonomy): Eukaryota > Metazoa > Arthropoda > Insecta > Lepidoptera > Tortricidae > Epinotia > Epinotia nisella. The sequence goes on along the minus strand of OW028675.1, from coordinate 27,318,769 downwards.
CTTGGTACCACACAAGCGCGGCGCGACACCAGCGTGCCCTGCCCTAATGTAACGACATAAGGCATACATTCGGACGTCGGCGACGCGACCGGCTCATGCCACGTCAGCATCGCGCTCGTGTGGCGAAGGCTTAAGGCTTTTAGTATGTGTGTGTGTGATTTATCAGCTCATGTTGATGTTCCAAAGTGATTTTCATCACACTTGCTCGTCAATGGCGTTATTACTTGCGAGCGTATAGAGCAGTTATAGCCGTTTTACCTCCCACGGGCTGTTAAGTTTAGTTTTAAAATATAGAACCCTCTGATTGGCTTGAGCAAATCTGGTTGCTGTGTGATTGGTTGAATAAAAAAATCTAGTTGGTCAAGTCGCCCCGCCCCGCAAGAATACTGCTCTGTGATTGGTTGAAATATTGAGCTGCGCGCTCCACTAGCACTGATCTGGAAGTGAAGTTGTCAATTTTTGATTGGTGCGGCTGTATGAAACTTAGATTTTTCTGTCTTTTGTAGTTATTTATTTCCTCGCAAATGTGATGAAAAACATTGTGTATAACACGGGCGTAAGAATATTGCAAACTCGAGTCATCAAAAGCCCTCCGCCTTCGGCGTCGGGCTTCTGATAGACTCTCGTTAGCAATATTCCACCTACGCCCCTCGTTAAACAATGTACTATAAGTAATGGTGTGTGTACTGACCAGGAGGTGGCGGTGGCCTCGCCCTGCCGGCGCTGCTGGTCGAGCAGCGCGGGCAGCGCGGCGGTGCGCAGCGCGCGTTCGCACTCGGTGGCCTCTGCCAGCAGCAGCACGTACTCGTTGTGCGCGCGGTGCAGCCGCCGGCACGCCTTGCCGTACTTGTCCCGCGTCTCGTCCAGCTTGCGCCCGCCGCGGCTCGTGGGGCCTGGAAATAATGGAAGCAACTTCATCAATTATTAGGTCACACGTCTCTCTATGAATGAACTGAAAGAAGGGAAGCGATTGAAGAGCTAACGACAAGCACAATCAAGGCTTCGCCACACACTCACGCGATGCGGCATACATTTTCACGCCTCGCTCGTGTGTGGCGAAGACTTTAATCCCCACGCTGCGGCTGGGCCAGTACGAATTGGGCCATTAAATTTTGCTTTTGTAACTCCCAAATCGTCTAGCACGAGCGTGTTCTTAGCACTCATCTTTGTAATTTTTATGTGTAATCAGTCCATTTATAAACGGGGACGGTCTCATAAAAACTTGGAAATGCACGAAACATTTTGCACTAAAACTAAAGTAGGTAATAAAATCTTAAGAAATATCAAATTCAGTTGCATTAATAAATAAGAAGCGAATAGGCTAGTTGACTCTTTCTTAAAGTATGTCTTAAATCCTACTAATATTGTAAATGCGAAAGTTTGGATATTTGTTACTCAATCACGCTAAAAAGGCTCAACCGATTTGGATGAAATTTTGCACGAAAATAGTTTATAGCCTGGATTAAAATATAGGATAGTTTTTATCCCGGGTCCACGCAGACGAAGTAGCGGGCGGAAGCTAGTACTTAATAATTGTTCGATTAGACAAAAAACATCAACTTTTTTGGGATCTAGAAAACCACAAAAATTTATTCAAAAAGTTTACTCTACATAAATAGGCGAACACGCTGTCAGCCATGTTAGTCGTTAGATTATCTGTGCTGTGACGTCATACAACTTGTAAACAAGCATTTTGTTATTACCCGCTCGTTCTTGGCGTGTCGATTCTTGGCATATTTGTGCTCTTAATCATCGTGTGTTTCTGTTTTATTGATAATAAGCAATCATTTGAGGTTTCTTAGAATAAGCTTGTCTCCTAATTTTTTTTACGATGCCATTTGAACCAGTTTTTGTAGAGGAACAAATGTTTGTATGGGAGTAACTACAATTAAAGAACATTTGCAATACCTATTTTTTTTTCTTAAAACACGGGAATCTTAATATAGCCGAATTTTAAAATAGCTTAGTCTCATAATGCCCAAACTTCAAAACACTTTCATGGCAAAACAACTATCAAAATACCTAAATTTTAATTACACGGAGATTGTAAATTTTTACATAAGATGAATGTTTTTTTTTCTTTTGTCATTTCTGTCATTCGTTATTTGAAGGAATTGTGCATTTCAATATTTAGGTATTTAGGGAATATGACGTCTTAGGTCAGTCATAATTGTGGTCATAATGAATTTCGTTCATTGACATGTGTGTTTCGTTCAATGAGACGATTTGACATTTAGGTATTATGAACCCATGGTAATTTGGAAATTAGGGGTATTAGTGAATAATGTATTATGAAATTTTGTGGTTTAAAGCCCAAAGCGATATTTGTACTAATCGTTGTATGGAAAATCAAGTAAATTGCTATTTCGGTCGCGTAATACCTACTGCGTTTAGGACCATCGTTTTGTCATGCAATTTTGTTTCTATAAAAGCGTAAGAATTCTATTTATTGGTAACTTTAAATTTACATTTAAACAATAAAAAATATGCATATTTTTAATCTTTTTGTGATTTTAATTATATTTCGTAATTTATACTTAATTACATTTATTTGATGGTATACTATCAATTTTAACATGTAGAAACTACCCAATTATGTAATAACAAAAAGGCCATGATCACAACCACAAGTCCACGAGTGACATACGAAGTCTGTTTCCAATTTGTATGACGTGACACCATAGCCGATGGCGTTTTCAGCGTACCAAATAAAAATATTTTTTTTTTATTGAAATTCTTGCACTTTTAGTAACTGAAACCTATGTATTTTGGTTTCGTACTAGTACAGAGGGGTAATCACGTAACGTATTGAACGCGCGTGATTACCCCGAAACGTAAGTGAGGAAACTGTTTATATTTAAAAAAAATGATTGACGCAGCTGAAAAATCAGAAACTTTTTTCTGGTGCTAAGGAAGGTTATTCCTATCACCAAAAAATTAACGGGCATTCTATAAATGTTATCCTTTCCCAATTTTATCCGATTGTTCAATTAAAAGAGATGTCAGAAATCTGTTAAAGAAAGTCAGGAAAATGAAGTAGAGCGATGTGGTTATTTGTCCAGTGTACGTTGCACCTCGTTAATCTAGATAATAATCTGCCTAAGTAAGTATTGGGTGCATGCCAAGATTAGCAAGAAGTGTGCTGTCGATGAAATTGCCCCGCTTTCATACATACGCATACGCCTCCTGATAGAGGAATTTTCTCCTGTCGCTTACAATCGAGCTATCTATTGCTTTGTGTTTTAATGATAGCGTGTTGATTCAGAAATAAAGGTGAGGGAATGTATATCTTCAGTATCTTTATCTTACTAAAAGGAAAATTACAAGTAAAAACCGGCCAAGTGCGTGTCGGACCACGCAAAACGAAGGGTTCCGTGCCTATTAAAAAGGTCGTATCGTCACAGAAATTTTACGGCACTTACGTCCTTTTCTTTGAGGAAGGCAGTTTATCAGCAATATCTCTAAAACCTCTGAACCGATCTTGTTCAAAACAATTTTCGGTGAATGAAATTAATAAGCCCTATGTCCATGAATTTTTCCATATTTTTAAAATACACCGTTTAAAAATTAGAGGGGGGGGGGTACAGAATTTTAGTGACTTTCGGGGCGATTATCTCCGGCTCTATTCACTTAATCAAAAAAAATGCTAAGAAACCTTATATTTATTTTGAAAGGCCTATCGATTGATGTGCCACACGGGGGGTCACAATGAATTTTTTTTTTTGACTTTTAGTTTTATGTATGGAGTGTACCCCTAAAAAAATTTTTTTTTGTCATTTTAATTACAAAACTATGTAGCGGCTAACAAAATACACCTTTCCTCAAAATTTTATTCAAATACACCTTATAGTTTTCCAGTAAAATGCCTGTGACATACGGACAGACGGACAGACGGACAGACGGACAGATGGACAGACGGACAGACGGACAGACGGACAGACGGACTTGACGAAACTATAAGGGTTCCGTTTTTGCCATTTTGGCTACGGAACCCTAAAAAGTGCAAAAGTGAATATAAATTTTATCCCACAAAAAAAACAGTTTTCTCTTTAGCTGCTAGAGATTCGAATCCCTAAATTTTTACAAGTATTATGAAACATTTTCAGTACTTGTAAGTTTTGTAGTTACAACTACTGAAAATGTTTCATACAAGAAACCAAACATAAAACTTATGTACCTATATCTAGCCATCCTACCTGCTGCGCGATCTGGTTTATAATTTTATATTGGTAAATGATGCAGTGGAATAGAAGTACAACTCGTTTTGCCATGTCTTGCTATTGGCGCCGACGTACAATCGATCGACTGAAGATCAAATATGATACAGTACTTATGTATCTTACTATGCTGCATCATAAGTATATAAGTAACATATCGTAAAGGCAACTACGTACGTATAATGCATGATAGGCTTAAGGTTAGACTGAACTGAACTACTGTTACAAGAGCATTTGCTAGGATAAAATGACGAGCTAATATAGAATCCAGGTTTTTACATGTAAGCAGGCATTCTCATTCACATGCATTACATTAATAAGGATAAGTAATGTAGTCCAACTTACACTTACATTTTAGGTAGTTCTCTTCAAACTTGGCGCGCATCTGCTTGTACGATTCGAGGCATTTCTGGTACTCGCTCTGCTTCCGCGTCACCTCCTCGGACAGCTGCAACAATAGATAAGCACTTTAGATAACCATATTCCGCATTTTTAGGTCTAGGTCAATTGGAAAGAAAATGTGTTTGGTTTAGGTTCGAATGCAAACGTTACAGTGTAAATTAATTATTATGAGCAACCTTTATCTGTTACTTATATTGACAGCAGCAGGGCGGCTTCTGATACAATAGAGATCTCTATTGTATCAGAAGCCGTCCTGCTGCTAAATCTGTAAACTTTACAAATTACTAATGTTTGAAAAGAATCAGAATAGTTATTATTCTCACAGTGAATAAACAACTGAAACAAAAAAGACGCCGACACTCGGCAAGAAACCAGCCATGAATGGCCGGTTTCATGAATGAGTTTCAAAAGTACAGGTGATAAAACGTAATTCTGAAATCTCACGATTAACAACAAAGAACCCATGCAACGCGTTAATTATTTGCAGCCATGAGTAGTTACGGTACCCACTCAGACATGAGGACAACCGGTCATAATTATGTACACATAAGAACATAATGATCCATACACCACATTAGATTAACACGGTGTTCAGAACAAAAATGTAAAAACAATATCTGAAACATGCAGAGTTTAATCGAGTTATCGCCTTTTTCTTACGGTGTTACTATATGGCAGTACCGTTAGCAAGAACAATGGATGTATGCGCTGTATCTCGCGAATTATCGACAAATGTCGCGCCGGTGCAGATGTTAATTATGATTGCCTTGATACCATATAAATGATAAATAAGTGTAATGGCGAACCGTTTCAGATTGAGATCTTTCGAGACCGAACAACTGTTATGACGCCGATTGAGTTCGCCGCCGCGGCGTTAAGATATTGTTAAGATCCGTAACGACAATACGGTAACGACGATGGGCTAAACCTGCGGGCGTATGATGGTTGCTATTTTATCATTTTTCGCTGTGGATGTGTTCTGACAAGTATTTTAGTACGAAAGGGCCGAATATCTTAGCCAAGGCGATATATATCCGATATAGAGATCCCTTATAGGGATAAGTTCGCCTTTGTACCTACTTTAATCTTATACCTATATCATGTTTGAGTTTTAATCTTATTGTGTACAATAAAGTGCTTACATACATACATATATTATATGTAATAAAATGGCAACCATCATGGGTCCGTAGTCCGTAGTAACTTAGGTTAGGACTCTCTGCCACACTTTGTCGCCTGTTAACGGTGCAAAAAAGTAATGCAAATCTTTAAAAAGATTAAACCAAATCGAACATAAAAACAAACACAAAAAGAATATATTGTTGCTACGGCCTCGACGGGGGTTTAGACGAACATCTATAGGTACCCCATACCTTAAATTATCGAAGCAATACCTACTTAATTATTCTATCAGTAACACGGACTATTCTACAATGCTGATGTTTTGAAAAATGTTTGAACTCTTTTGGTGCTTTAAAGTCAAAGCCTTAAAAAAATGCCATATCATCCTGTAGAAGTATCTACTCGTATATATGATATACGTGCGTGCGCGGACCGCAAGTCTTAACGGGTTATAATAAAAACTAATTATTGCTTAGACACGCTGGCGACCGCGATTTAACTTCATTTTATTGGTAAAACATGTAAAGACGGATTTTACTAACCAATATTTCCAATTATAATAAATTATTTACGACCCATGCGATGCAAGCTCATAATGTAACACAATATTCACACAGGTTAGTGTCGGAACAAATCCTTTGTGAGAAATTTAATCTGCATACCGCTTTCAGAATTCAATTTAACCGCTCACCATTAAAACATCGTTTATAGGCCGCCGGATTGTTAAGTACAAAGAAACCATAAACAAGGGTCCAGAGTCGGACCCTGCGGTACACCGCTAACTTAGTTCATTGACTCGGATCACTCTCCCTCTTACTTGGTGATATCGACGTCCTCGCAGCCTCATGTCCACATACAATTAAAATTAATTGCTTGTGCAATACTCGTATAAAGTCGAACTGGTGTAATTTCCTCAGTCGAACGCCTATCCGAAGTTGAAATTGAGGCTTTTAACCTTACCTAAAAAGTCTCGTCATTTACACCTATATAGACGGAAAGTAGAATAACATCGCAGTCGGGCGGTAAGGCGGACAAAGGCTGAAAGTGAAAATGTCGCGGCGACATAAATGTTTCTTGCAATATCGTTTGCAATACTTTTTGTCCCGCGTTCTCATGGCTTAACAATACGTTTTTGCAGATTTTAAGGCATTAACTTTCGAGTTTGTTCCTAAACGCTATGTCAATGATGCCTACTACACATTTTATTTTAAATCAACATAGCAAAGTTACATTGGGTTACGTTAACTACAGTTAAATATTACTTTCCAAAAAAATTGGGTGCTTTTATGAAAAATGTATTATCATGCCATGACTTTTACCGTTACGAATACAAAGACACGACATTTGTTTGACTGTATGTATTTAAAAACCGTCTGTTGTCAACCAACGGTGACCCACATACCACGTGCCGCGGCTGCTTGAGTGTACATGCCGTACTATATCTGCCTATTCCGTCATCGACAGCTTTGCGTCTGACATGACATTCTGACTTAGATTAATTAATACCGCCCAATTAGTTTAAATGTAAACGTCAGACCCGACACATCTCTGGACAACAGAGTCGTGTCATTTCAAAGCAAATGTAAGTGCATTAAGTATGGTAAATACAATCTGCAGATTATTTTATTTTTTTGATTTCTTGCATATTTTAATTTTGACAAGCAAAAATAGTTTACTGCGTAGAACGGAGGCACAATCCGATCCGATGAATAACTTTCTGTATGAAAACAAGTAGGTATCTATACTCGAGTTTAGTTTAGCTTGGGCACTTCAACTGCGATACCTCATTAAAAGCAAGTTAGTTTAAAGTTAAGTACGTCGTTTACGATTTTAGTCACTATTTTAATAAAATAAGGCTGTATAAAAATTGTATTTTCGCTTATAACTTTTGACCCACTGAACAGATTTCCATGAAATTTGGTATCCAGGTGGATTATGGTCCTGGTCAACATATAAAATGACTATTTTACGCGTGGGCAAAAGCTTGTATTGCTATAAATTACAAAAGTACCTATATCAATCATCCTTATGTATTTTGTTAACCGCTACATAGCTCTGTAATGAAATGACTAAAAAAAAATTTTTTAGGGGTGCACTCCATACATGCAAATGAAAAAAAAACATTATTAAAGTAAATATAAGATTTCACGGCATTTGTTTTTATTAAGTGAATTGAGTCGGAGATAATCGCCCCGAAACTCACAAAAATGATGTCACCCTCCCTCTCTAATTTTTGAACGGTGTATTTAAAAATATGAAAAAATCATGGACATAGGGCTTATTAAATTCTCTCATCGAAAATTACTTTGAACAAGATCAGTTCAAAGTTTTTCGAGATATTGTTGAATAACTGCCTTCCCTATAGAAAAGGACGTAAGTGCCGTAAGATTTCTGTGACGATACGATCTTTTTAATAGGCACCCCTTCGTTGTGCGCGGTCCGACATGCACTTGGCCGGTTTTTATATATTATAATTATAAAAGTAACACTCAAGGCTTCTAACATGATGTTCCGGATTTCTCTCTCTCTCTTCTTCATGTCTGCAGATCGTGGTCATGGTGGGATGCGAGTCTGAAACGGACGAACTGTCTCCATGGGCTCCTGTCAGTTGCAAATTTTGGTGGGTCTGTCATTCTTGAGTTGGTCCGACCATCTAGTTTCTAGTTGGTGAGCGGCTTTTGGGTCTTTTTCTCTATGTGTTTCCAACGATTACTAACTTTTCTAGGCTGTCGTTTTTGCGTCTCATTATGTGTCCAAACAAGCTGAGCACACGCTGATAAAATGTTGTCCAAAGACGCTCTTTTATTTTCAGCTGACAAGAAGAGGATTGACACATTTGTGCGTTTGGCGGCCCAGGGGATTCTCAACATCCGCCTTTAGCACCACATTTACATCAGGCATCATCATCATGCATGTTGTGGACTTCGATTTGTCTATTAGGGTCTTCCTGCTTTTTAATGTTTCAATTTCCAAATCCCTTACTCTGGACGGAAATTAACGGTAAAACGAGATAGTAGTTTAACTCCTAATGACATAAAACCATAATACGTTCAGGTGACACCCTACCTAGTAAGTGCACATTAAGTGTGCCAGCATCACATCAAGGCACGTTGAGCTAGCCACCGGGCCGCGCAGAGAAAGCGTTTTTCTCGGAAAACCAGAAGGCCGCTCTTTGTGACACTTGCCACATCGCCATAAACGTAGCAAACGCCTTTATATAATACATATATATATGCTCTTGAAATTAATGAGTAACACTTGAAACAGGTATTAAAATGCAAACCAGACCGCAACCCACCGTCTGGTCATTGCATCGGCAAGAAAAACTCGTTCAAGAGCAGCTCTTGTTATTAACCATTTCGGAGGCTAATAGCTTTGAACACAACGAACGCTTAAATCGATAGTAAACACATATGTACTTCACGATAGTGATGATAAATACATCCATCGTGATAAGGGCATAACTTAGTTTCCGAACACCGTGTTATGCCCAGGTTAATTCAGAATGACATGACGTTCTTCTGAAGAATGTTGATGTAATGTATCAAAACACGTCTTGCAGGTAACATTTTAATTGGTTATCAGGCATGAGTCATAGGGACCGGGAGCTTTCTCGTGCGTGGAATAATATGCTCCCGCCGTTCCCTCAGTATGAAAATGTCGCATGTCAACATAGTGACGAGCTCTCTGGGTCCTTATTCTACTGTCGGATTTATTGTGTTGTAGGTATATAAAGGCCCGCAGGCACTTTCAGGAGAATAGTGGTGTAAGTAACAGAAGCCCATGGTCATATGTGTCTTTATTCAACTTCGGGTGCGTTCTGTGGTCTATAGTGGTCGGCATACGCCCTGGAGTGTCGGTGCGCAGTTTAAATTCCACTCGGTGTGCACTTGTGGGTAAAAACTTTCAAACTGACTTATAAGGATATCCGTTGCAAGAAACATATTTGCAGCATTGATCTGTCTTTATGGGGATCTTCATTACTCATGGTCATGAATTAGTGACTTTGAGAACATATACGCGAATACTAAGCAATATTCTGACATCTTATAAGGAAAACAATTTTTCTCTATTTCAGTTCAGCACGGATTGAGAATTATAGGTTTTTACGATGTAGGTAGCAAAGTTTTACCATCTGGAGCGCCATTCAGATTTCACATAACAGATCAACTAGATTATCAAATAGATATACCTAATTTGCAGAAGATATATTCTGAAATAACTAAAACGCATTTGGCTAAAAGGAAACCGTTTGGCTGGCAGCCAGGTCCGGAGAGAAACGAGCCAATCGACGTAAGAAACAACAAGCCTAACAAGTGAGTTCTGGTCGATTAGCAATAAAGACGATAAATCTCGGAATGGACAGGAAAAGGCGAGGCGTGGCCGAGCCGGCCGGGCGGGCTTTCTCCGCGGCCGGCTGCGCCACACGTGCCCTCACCTGCGCACTCGCAAATCCTAGGCTGCAGTACTTCTTGCCTCCTCTCAAAATAACACATGCTATCAATATTTTATTTTCGTATGGGTATTCGACATCCTGATATCGAATACCGTTTATATCTGTTTAATATGGCGAAAAATATACGCATTAGCTTTGCCATGTTACCTAAACTTAATTCTTGAGAAAGCGCAATCAAATCATGAAATATCTGACAAACCATCAGATGTTTTTGTTTCGTAGTGTTCCGACGTTATATTTGGAGCTAATCATCTGTTTCACGAGTAGTAGTAAAACCAATCATCGATTATGTGCACGATAATAGACATGTAGACACGGTACTTAAAGAACTGATCCATTAACAAGGCAAGTTTTGGTACTGCTCGCTAGATCATACCAGCAACTCTATGTTCACATGGTTACAGATGATTTATTCCTGTCAGAGTAATTTATAGTACATATTTTATAAAGTTTCATTCATCATTTTATCCTCCATTTTCCTCAAACATCGTTCGCAAGACGAGCTGCCCCCAGCGGGTCCCACGCGAAACGCCAATTATATGCACCACGCCTGTCTTACGTGTAGCCTAACATTCCGTTTTATTTTTAATTTGAACACTCGTTATAACTTACTATAGTAGTCGCAAAAGCGACGTGCCGATGGGGTAATAAATCATTAGGCCGGCCACACCCCTTTTACTACCTGCTTTTAGGGATGCATGCGTAACCTTTGCACATTATCAGTAGAATTGCACATGCACAGTACTGATTCATCGATAAGCAATGTAAACATTCGCCGCATCCTTGTTGACAGCTCTGTTTATTACCCCATCGGCACGTTGCTTTTGCGACTACTATAGCTGCCTGCGAATTATAAAGGACGCAAGCGAAGTTGTGGAATAAAATAGTCTAAAAATGAATAAAGTATAGCCTGAAGTGAAATATTTTTTCCGGAGGTTTCCTCCGCTCAGAAGAAATTTACACAACACCAGTCCTTTTTAAGAAAGTGACAGGTGTTGTGTCTTTAAATTTCACTCGAAACAGCTTATATGATTTTTCAACACATTTGCTCGTAACGCTCCTCTTATTACGTCGCTTTTAGGCTCATAATCCTGGGTATTAAACACGCGTGTTTTATAACATTACGGCACTCGTGGTTTATAGTTATATCCGGATTAAGATACGTTGGCACCCTGCATCAAGGTGATGTATGAAATGAACACGGTGCATTCTTAAATTAACCGGCAAATGGATTCTTACATTCAAAACCGTTTTGTGAATTAATTGATTATTTCTTCTTAGATATAGAAACGTTTCATTTAGTAAAATTACTTATTTTTGATAATATTTTGACATTGCTTTGTATTAAACACGATTTATTTTTCACGAGAGATTTCATCTAAGGCTAATTTGGATTTAACACCTGCACGCGCGCAATACGCGAAATTCACGAAAAAAATTTGTTGCGCGCCATAATAGGTTATTCACAAATATTTGTAAGCGTTGTGCTTGTAATTGTGTTGAAAAACGTCGTATAAAACGCGTGAGCTTTGATAATTACATCTTTGGCTGTCTTATCACACTCACCTCCGGCTCGCGTGATCAATTCCGCCTCGGATGTAATGATCAACATAGCACACTTGTATCACAATGTACTATTATACAATTATGGTGGTTTATATTAGGGTAAGTATGGATCTTTCCCGACACGCAAAAATAAATAATGTAACGAATAAACGTGAAGTAATACTCTTTTACCAGTATTTAATATAACTACAATAAACACTGTACACTTTAATATACATCATCGATGGTGTGGACATCCAGTGGACTGATATTTCTAAACTCCGCCTCAGTTATACCTAACCGTGAACAACGAGCTTTAATGCAATTTATGTATTTTATTTACCACACAGACAAGTTCAACTGCATCAGATGAGTCACCCTACTCATTCTTTTTTTCCTAGTACAGCGCCTTTGCTGGGATTATACAAAACCCGTTGGGGAACCTTTTTTATACTTTTCCTCTTATACATCTATTCTGTGTTGTTTACGAACTACCTGCGTGAAGTTGGTGTTAAAATTGTGATGTCAACAAATAGATAAACAATGATGTTAAATCTGCGGTATTACACGTTATGTCAGTACACTATAAGCTTTATATCAAAGCAGGTAATTTATCATGCTTTTGCTTTGATATGGTGCGGGTTATTTCGTAAACTTTAAAATAAAACAAACGTTTTCCAACTTTAGCCGACAAGGACAGCTAGTGTCCTAGAACTTAGTACCTACGCTTCAAATGTAACGGTAGTTTGCCATAACAAAGTAAGGTAAGGAGGAAAACAAATGTGACCTTAGGGCGTTGACGTTGACACAACATGCCGACGCGTAGATACGCCTCTGCGCAGCGTGACTCTCCCGTGGAAATAAATAAGTAGCTATCTAATCTAACTAAAGCAACTAATCCGTTCCGTTATAAGTACCAGCAAGTGGCGTCTTTTCCAAACTTTTTTTTTGGTGGAGCATTACCGTGATTCTTTTCACCAACTGTCATCCACCATTTTCCCTATTGTTTTATTATGGGCAAGACCCAGACACCAAATTGCACAGAATGTGGAGTGAAAGAAGATGTGTTCCATGTCATGGTAGAATGTGTCCGGAATGAAACGGAGAGACGAGATTTCACATCTAAGTACAATTGTGATCTCTATGATTTAGGCGTCATTAACACTATCCTAGCATTAGCATTACCACAATCAAGGAAGGCGAGAAAGTTAATTGAAATTGTTAACCTAGGTATTAAGCGTAGATAATAAGTAACAGTTAATTTGAATAGAAGTCACAATAAGGGTGGCATGTTCAGCTTGAACAAACCCTTTTATTTAATAAAGATTATTAAAAAAAATCCTTATTATCGAAGATGTGTCAGCTTGGACTGAATTGGCGCCGTTCGTAAAGATCGGCACCAATCGGCACCTACAACATACGCCCAGTGCTGCACGGAACCGCACAGGCAGTTTAACAACAATGAAGAAAAGACTTTCTGCCAGCTGGTGGTGTTCGCCGTCGGGTGTGCGAATATTTTGTATGATAGAGATATTTTCGCGTCAGTGGGAATACTGAGGTGGATTTTACCTTTCTACCCAGCGAAGAGAGAACCCATGAGTTTCGTCACGTTCAAATAAGATGCTGACTACGAACATTCTGTCAAGAGAATGACGAAACTGAAAGAAATTCAAAAAGACAATGTTTGTGATGATGATTAATGTTCCAAGTCATTCAGTCAGTGTCCAGTGGTAAATTAATGTAACTCTTGAATAATTATAGAAGCAAATGACAATCGCCTTCCAAACAGGTCCACAAACACATCCGATGATATCGCTCTAGTTAAACAAGATGGTGAAACACTTAAGCTCCGGCAATCGTTATCAACGCATTATCAACACTGGGTTCTTAATACACCATATAGACAAATATTAATAAACTAAATAGACGGGAAAGTTCTTGGTAGTGGGCGCGTGGTGCTACCAAACCAGCTATTTGCACAGCTAAGCAAACTACATGCGTTTGTTGTTATCGTTAAACCAGTGTTGAATGGGCTCTGGAGTGTCAACCAATGGGTTACGACAGAGTTCTCGTTAGAATGGTTCAGTTATATCAGATCAGAGTGGTGTTATGTGTACCTATGACGGAGTTGCGCCAGCTAAGAAAAGCTGTAAAATAATAGCATCATTGTCGACGATATCGCTTAAACTGGGTTAGGTTGTTTACTCGTACCTTACGGGCAGCCAAGCGGCGCTTTACTGGGGAACGATATCATTACAAAATCAAAATAAATGTAATAAACAAATGTTGTCTTTTTTTATTCAAGATGAACACAAGTGGATGGAAGAAGGAATGGGTGGCTAAATATCGCATAATATATAATAGGCATACAACTCATGCAAATGAGATTGACTAAATATGGCCAGCGCCTTGCTTAGGCACTTTCAATTTCAACACCAAAGGAAACAAGTGCGCCATTTTTCAACTAATGTAAGTATTGGATAGTAAGATTGCTATCTGAAGGGATGCTGCACAGCACAATATGTAAAATTATTATCTTGTCTACCTATTATCCGTCGGGTTTACTTAAGTGGTAGTGGCACTGTTTGAACAACTAATTAAACTTTTTGATGTGTGAATTGACGCACAGTTGTGTTGATATCGTAAATTAAATTGTTAATGTATTACGTCCATGAAACTGTTGTGAAAGTGGTTTTTAGCCCAGTTTAAGGGCTTTGATCCCAATATCAATATTTTATTGTTATTTATTAGTAATTTTGGATGAAGTTTTGAAAAACATATATCTAGACAGTTCAATGCTCGTAAATATATAGGCGTATTTAAATTTGAAACACCCGTATGGAGAATTCTGGGCAACACCGTAATAAATTTATTACTATAGTTTATGTACTTAATATGATTAAAATTTGCCACGCAATACATTCCACCCATCCAAAATACATAATATTATGTAAATTATATAAAAGCCAAATAAATGCGCGTGGGACTTTTACTCTTAATCGATCAGTATTCAGATGGTCGTCGACTTTCTCTCGTGCTACCTACGTTGAATTCGCTTGACATCAACTTCATATTGTCCGTATCCGTTAGGTCGACACGATTATTTTATGCAATTCACATTAGGTAACTAACGCCTATAACAGCCGAGTCAGTATTTATGTCCATTTTAATAAATATTGAAACTTAACCCATGCTTTATTTTATTAGATACTTCACAATCTTATAAGAACATTTGACTCTCAAAAAACGATTTTAACAGCCAAAACATAAGTAGCTCGTCATCGTACAAGACATTAAAAGACATTTCTAAACACCAAACGATAAAGGGCAAAATCTCCAGACAAATGACAACTGTTATAGTGAACGAAACACGTTCAAGCGGCGCCGAGTCGTAAATTTACGACTACAAACAAGCAACCCAGACACACATAAACAAGCAACACAACACACAAGCAAGCGCAGCACACAGCGCAGACGGGTCGTGCGCGCCTGCGGCCGCGCGCCCGACACAGGTTTACTCAATGAACAACGGCCAGGGACGGGAAACGGGATGCCCAGCAAATTATCGATTACCGAAGGGTGAAAAATAACAACATGGAAATAAATGTAACGTTATCGAGGCTTTTTAGAGCTACAACTTCAATAAACCTCGTTCGGCTATAGCGACTACACACAAGATATTTGTACTTACACCATACGGTGTAATACAGATTTTTCTATTATGTTTTGATACTCTATTATTGCATGCGACCGTAAACACTAACAGTGGACACAGTACAATCGACCAGCAACAGCAACTCTCATCCAGAAATAGGTCTCATCGGGCAAGGAAAATGAATTTCGTATTAGTTAACTATTTTTCTGTTATATAGGTACTGGTTCCCTCTCATTCATGAGAGGAGGCCTGTGCCCAGCAGTGGGACGTATATAGGCTGATGATGATGACGATGAGGCAAGAAAAAATAATCGTTTTTCAAGTAATCGATTTGGAAACCAAGAGCGTTGATTTTGATTGGTTATCTGTGGTGCTCAACATTAGGGTTTTGTGCTTATTTTGCAGTGATCACCAACTCATGCTTACACTCGCTTTACACTTTAGTACTTCAAATGAATAGAGACGGAACCATTGCCTATATAACAGAAAAATCGTTAACGAATACGAAATTCAAAACCGACTTTAAATTTATACATTTTATTATAGGTATGATGTTAACATTGACGAAATATACCAGGTTTGCCAATAGATATCTCTGTTGATGCGTCATCTACATCTTTATACGCGATAGCGCGTCCAACGTGCAACGGGCGAGGCTAGGCAAGACAACATCTTTACGACCGACCATGTCACTCACTTTTTAATTTATCGGTTCAATAGCTGTAATGTCCTAAATTATGTCTCGATAATTTGTCTAATTCAAATTGACACAGTTTCATAAAAAATAAATAAAATAGGTCGGAAGTCTTTATAATCGTAAAAATAAAATAAGATTAATGATTGAGTTTTGGACACATGAGACATCGTGTATCGATGTGGCGCCACCAGCGCACCACTACCCGCAGGAGTAGAACGTTAAGTAGGCGGGATCGTTGCACCGACTAGCGGTGCAGCCTTCCATTCCGCTCTCAGAGCCTCATGCTGATTCAATCTAACTATTGTTACCAAATATAGGTGACACGCTACATTTAGCGAGTTACTCATATTCCATAACAACAGAGCTAAGAGGTTAAACGCGGCCGAGTTTGCGAAGCGGCCGCGCTATAATTCAAATTGCTGACAACAGTACAACGGGTGGTCCAGCCGCAATTCAATTCCGTCGCCCGAGGACGGTATCAGAAGCATATGGCGTTTCTAGTAATAAACACAGGTGCGATAAGTATCGTGGCGCGGCGCGGGCGATGGGTGGTCGACGCGAAATTCGGCGCTGCGCTGCCCGGGACCGGTTCTGGGAAGGCTCGGCGGCGGCTATTGTGTCTGCCCTCCGCCACACGCGCCGCTTCATTACTCGCAGGCGCAGCCCGCGGACCTCTCGGCTCCACGCGAGCCTCTCGCTCGCCCAAACAAACGAAGCTTAATCTCCACCTTCTCATTCTGATTAGACGCGATAATACCTTTGTTTCTGAATTAGGTGAAAACGATGTAGACATAAAGAAATAGACCTCATCTAATATGATAATCCTAAAAAAACAGTGAACCTTCGGCACAGTCTAACAGGTTGCCCAAAAAATAACATGTAAAAAGCTTTTGAAACGGCAAACAGCGCCGCCGCTAGCGATGGCACAATAGACGAGGAATAATATCGTCCACCTAATCTCTTTTTCGTTACCGGCGCACCATATTTCATTCTGGCAGCCATTGTCAATAACAACCGAGGTCAGAGGCAAATAGGAGTAAAAGAAGTTCCACTTTTGTTTTCTTTTTCGAACACTCAAACAAAATAAACTCCGGAGCAGCCGCTTGAACGCGCCGCCTTTTAAAATTCAAATTGTAATATCTTTTTTCAATTCATTTTCTATCCCATCTTTTCATTAATATATTATGTTGAGCGCGGGCTGTCAATTTTAGTTTTTTTAACGTCGAGTTGGTTAGGTTAGGGCCTGTACCTGAGCAGCAGCGTAATACCGACGGTGGGCGGTCACGGCGGCGGCGGCGTGTGAAATACCATCAAATATAAATACATAATTGTGGGGCGTAGGAAACCATTAACCAAACAAGCCTGTGTCAAACACCTTCATCGTGGTTGACTTCAAATATTAACTCACGTTAATGTGATAATCTTGTCCATTAAACAATTTCTGTTAATATTGAGCGCCGACGTTACGTCGCTGCCTCGGAAAATTAACAATGAAGGAGTGCCAAATAAACACATAACATATTCATCAGAGCGAACCCACACGACTAATTAATTTCTGTTTCATATGATTGCCCGCCTCGCTGTACTGAGCTGTCGGATTCTGGTGGCTGGATTGTTTCTCGTTTGTCACTGGTCATTCGCCAAGGCCGATTGCTGTAAGTAAATCAATCATTTACAAAGGCTTTACCGTCTCTAAAAAACTAGGTAAAGCATAGATCAGAATTCTAATTCTATGTAATGTAACTATGTGCGTGTGCGACCTACAAGATAAGGATCTAAAATCACTACTTATTCTACGACTCAGGATCCTAAAAGAAACAGTGTCAAATTCTCAGTATAGAAAAGCTACCGACGTTTTTCCTAACTAACTACAAGCAAATAAGAGTAAAATAGATAAATGCAGATTGTCAACAAACATTCTATGGGATGTAAAAAAATCTATATGTGTTCGTTATCATTATGTTAATACCTTTTGACTTTATTGATTTACCTGTTTGGTACAGAATTGACTTGACATGATAAATGATACTTACCAGATTCTACTTCCTTTTACTTTCCAAAAGCACGAAGCATTTTCTTATATTAACAAAGATGGTAAACTATAATAATAAGGTCTGTCTTATGGCAAGCAGATACCGTAGCATATGCACGCTCGGTCCAGAGGAGTAAGGGCATTGCATTGCCGACCCTTCGTTGATTTGGTGATTCCGGATGTTATCAGCAAAAGACAAATACAGGTCCCTCACCCTGGACACATCGCACCCTCAGGAGGTGTCTTTGTTTCTTTCCACCTTTCAGATAGTTCAAAAACCAAGGTGCTAACTGGGTCGCACCGTTAATAATTAATCATGATTCCAGCATACCAGATCTCAAGTAAGCAATTAGACGGTGGCAATCTGAGAGGAAATTGGCAATTGACCCCCCAGTTGACCCTGCAATTGCTGTGAGCGATGCTAACTGCCAACCAGTACTGTAACTTCACGTTCTTCTATCTATTTAAATAGCATGTGGTACCTATGGAGAATGCAAACAAAATGCCGGTATTGTAGGACTTGTCTGATAAGAAAGTGATCAAACTTTCAAAGAAGATACATCACATGTTCCAGTTTCGGGGTCTGCATTGCTTGCCGACATATACATACGCATCTAACACGAAATATGAGTAACTAGGTGATTTTATTGTGGAAAGTGATGTAATTTAATAAGTAAGTA
This sequence comes from Epinotia nisella, assembly GCA_932294315.1. Lineage (NCBI taxonomy): Eukaryota > Metazoa > Arthropoda > Insecta > Lepidoptera > Tortricidae > Epinotia > Epinotia nisella. The sequence goes on along the minus strand of OW028675.1, from coordinate 27,299,963 downwards.
TAATGCGTAACTTGTTAGCCCAGCTCGACACGGTTTCCCACAGCACAACCTTCAGCCAATTAAATTATATCGTTGGAAAAAAAAAAAAAGAATTCAGCCGAATTGCAGATGGGTTTGTTATATCATCTACTTCGTCGATAGGGATCTATGTTACGATAAGCCTATTTACGCGCTTTAACATTAATATGTTAATGTTTAAGTTGAGATATTGGAATTCGAAGTACCTAATGTACCTATAATTAACATTATCTTTCACCGGTGAGCGTTTACTATATGGCGATAACGTTTCGGGCTCTACCGAAAAAAAAACGCTTGGATGATGATGGACGATATCGTTCACAATTAGTTAATTAAGATAATTCTAAACATTATTTTTTGCAACAGTGATAGGGTATCTACTTTACGTCCGCCTAGAAGTACCACTATTTAATCGGGCGTTACAGTGCACACTAGCGCCACTGGTAAATAATTGTGATTAATTAAATTTCACGATAGATATTTAAAAAAGGAGGCCACTACACACTGTATTTTGTATTTAAGTACCTTGTGAATACATCAATTCGTCGATTTATGAACACAAAAGAAAAACGGCCGTTTTAACTTTGGACGCATAGATTGACGAACCCAGCAACATAAAAACTAGTCTTATGTATTCACAAGGTACTTACATACAAAATACAATGTGTAGTTGCCTACTTTTTTAAATATCTATCGTTAAATTTAAATAATTACAATTATTTACCTGTGGCGCTAGTGTGCACTGTAACGCCCTCTTAAAAACAGCTGGTAAAAGAAGCACGTAATCAAATAAACACAAGTCCCTGGGCGACTGAGCTCAGCTCGGGTGAAAATACGAAGAAAACTAATTTTCCCAGACATGAGACCTAGCTAGATCGATTTCTCGCCCCCGTAAACTCCTATATTCCAAAATTCATCGAAATCATTATAATATATATATATTGCTCGTTTAATAGCATAGGATAATAGTACATTGTGTCACAAGTACGGTAAGATATGTATGATTTATGAACGAGAGTCTAATAGATTAGAAGTCCGACGCCGAAGGCGGACGAGGGATTCTTACCGTATCTACGCATACAATGTTTTTTCATCACATTTGCAAAGAAACATAAATTTTAAACAAAATTGTTACTAATCGCAATAAAAACTACAAAATGTATGTCGTCCATTTTGCTGAATTTGACGTGAGGCGAGATGGCTTGTAATAACAATTACAAACATGCAAGCATTGCAAGCATTTGCAAGGCAATGATTATATTTTACATTATTGCAACTTGCAGAAAAACACCTCTAAAATTATTCGGTAATTATTCAAAATGTGAACCGAATAATTCGGCCGAATAACGAACATTGAAAAATATGCCGAATACCGAATATTCGGCGCATCTATAATTATTATACTTCGGATAAATGAAACTTAGCTAATATCCATTAAATAATAACGCCCGGTACAGATTCACAATTACCAAAAGGAAATAGCTCGGGCTCCGAGCTTGAGCCAATTTTTTATTTCGTTTTTAGTTTATCCTTAGTTTAGTATATATTTGTTGTTTGTTTGTATTTTTCAATGTAAAGGAAATTAAATTATGTACCTACGATGGATTCTAATATTTATTCTACATATATAGATTTCAAAACAATCGTAACATATAATACATACGTATATAATATAGGTAATATTATTAGACGTGATGACGTACCTTCACGGAACTAGGTAGTCGGATTGGGTTGATGTGACAACGGCGTTGCACAATTTGACTACTATAAGGTTTGCATCGGAACAAAGCTGCGATCTTCGACACCGTAATAAATTACCTACCAATTGGCTGAGACAATACTGCACACGATCTTTTGTTTTATTGTAGGTGGTTTGTGCAATGTTTTCTGCGAATTGATGTTAAAAGGACCAGTCCAGTCCAGTTTGAAAGACGTTAGGGTGTTACGACACGAATTGATCGGTCAATCAATCAATTTCAGAGCAATGAATACCTACAGTCACTGTAGCCGAACGGTAACGAACGCGAATTTCAATGTGGAGGTCGAGGGTTCAAACCCCGACTCGTACCACTGGGATTTAAAAAAAAACTTATATTTTTTTCTTTGATTGTGGGATCGGCAGTCTCTAGGTAAGACATTCATATAAACATAAATAACAGTGTAATATACTGTCCATAAATCAGATTATTATTATTATTATTTTATGCTTAATATTGGCGGCAAACAGGAATGGCGAGTGATGTAAACAAGTATTTCATCATAATTACGGAAAATAAATACGGAGTATGAAATATCATTCGATATTTAACAGTGGGTTTTCGGTGAAGGAATTAAGGAAAACATCGTGAGGAAACCGGTCTAATTCCAATAAGGTATAGTTTTTCCTCAGGGCTGGAAGGTCAGATGCCAGTCGCTTTCGTTAATCCAATGTCTACACCAAGTCTTGGGATTGCACATTGCATTGATGGGAGGGCACGAGGGCTTTATCGGCAACGAAAGAGCAGATGAGCTTGCAAGAAGGGGATCTACAAAAACACTTTGTAGGTCCAGAACCGTTTGTGAGACTCTCGCACGAAACCATAATATCGGCCTTTAAAGCCTACGCCAAAACCAAACACCAACACGAGTGGAGGAATGAGGCGGGTTTAAGGCACTCCAAGCTCTTCGTAGAAGGAGTGGACTCGGGCTGGACCAAAAAACTCTGGAAATGCAGCAGGAAGCAACTCAGAATTATATCTCAGTTCACAGGTCACTTCGGGGTCAAGGATCTAATGGCCGAGATGGGATTATCGGACAGTGTAGAATGCGTGGCGAGGAGGATGAGACTATGGAACACTTACTATGTGAATGTCATGCCCTTGCCAGACAAAGAATGAATCACCTTGGTAACGGCTATCCGCAACCAAAGGAATTCAAGGTGCTCCCGCTGAGCTGCATCATCAGTTTTGTGGAAACGATGGAGCGAGCTTTGTGGAAACGATGGAGCGAGCTTGGGGGTAGCTATAAAGGGGAGGGCAAATGCATCGGAACAAAGCTGCGATCTTCGACACCGTAATAAATTACCTACCAATTGGCTGAGACAATACTGCACAGGATCTTTTGTTTTATTGTAGGTGGTTTGTGCAATGTTTTCTGCGAATTGATGTTAAAAGGACCAGTCCAGTCCAGATTGAAAGACGTTAGGGTGTTACGACACGAATTGATCGGTCAATCAATCAATTTCAGAGCAATGAATACCTACAGTCACTGTAGCCGAACGGTAACGAACGCGAATTTCAATGTGGAGGTCGAGGGTTCAAACCCCGACTCGTACCACTGGGATTTAAAAAAAAACTTATATTTTTTTCTTTGATTGTGGGATCGGCAGTCTCTAGGTAAGACATTCATAAACATAAATAACAGTGTAATATACTGTCCATAAATCAGATTATTATTATTATTATTTTATGCTTAATATTGGCGGCAAACAGGAATGGCGAGTGATGTAAACAAGTATTTCATCAAATTACGGAAAACAAACACGGAGTATGAAATATCATTCGATATTTAACAGTGGGTTTTCGGTGGAGGAATTAAGGAAAACATCGTGAGGAAACCGGTCTAATTCCAATAAGGTATAGTTTTTCCTCAGGGCTGGAAGGTCAGATGGCAGTCGGTTTCGTTAACCCAGTGTCTACACCAAGTCTTTGGATTGCACATTGCATTGATGAGAGGGCACGGGGGCTTTATCGGCAACGAAAGAGCAGATGAGCTTTCAAGAAGGGGATCTACAAAAACACTTTGTAGGTCCAGAACCGTTTGTGGGACTCTCGCACGAAACCATAATATCGGCCTTTAAAGCCTACGCCAAAACCAAATACCAACACGAGTGGAGGAATGAGGCGGGTTTAAGGCACTCGTAAGCTCTTCGTAGAAGGAGTGGACTCGGGCTGGGCCAAAAAGCTCTGGAAATGCAGCAGGAAGCAACTCAGAATTATATCTCAGTTCACAGGTCACTTCGGGGTCAAGGATCTAATGGCCAAGATGGGATTATCGGACAGTGTAGAATGTGTGGCGAGGAGGATGAGACTATGGAACACTTACTGTGTGAATGTCATGCCCTTGCCAGACAAAGAATGAATCACCTTGGTAACGGCTATCCGCAACCAAAGGAATTCAAGGTGCTCCCGCTGAGCTGCATCATCCGTTTTGTGGAAACGATGGAACGAGCTTGGGGGTAGCTATAAAGGGGAGGGCAAATGCACAAAAGATCCCACTGGGTCGAAGTGTATCCGAAAGGGCCCTCAACTAGATAAGATAAGTCTTGGGATTAGGTGCCAAAGCGGACCCCGGGCTCCTTTAGGGCACAGCCGGGAAAAAAGCTAGGAGGATGATGATGATGATGAATATATATACGAGTACTTACTTCGAGTATAAGGTCAAAAACCATATGCTGAACCCGTGGTAACCAAAGCTGATGTTAGTTCTGCGAATAAGTATACTTCCTAATTCGTACAGTCAGCATCATAAACATGTACACTTTCTATGACCTTAGTACGTACTGACATAAGGTAGAAAAGTGTATACATGTGTATACTGTAGGTACATCAAGTATCCATAACACATTCGCTTCGTCCTCAAGAGTTATCCCTCCCAATTATTTATGAAAGTTACATTGGCAGAAAGTTTACAAAATGTGACATTAAATCAAATTCCCACACAGAAAACTGCGAGCGCACACAGCTATTTTTGTGATTCAGCAAGTATATTTCAGTAAGTGAATACATGACCTCGGTACGTTCTGGTCACTAGCTAGTTATTATTGTACCCAATCTGTACCCGTTACGGTTTCCGTCCACTGTCTGTAATCTTTTCGCCGCACTCTTCATAGTCCAATGGAGGATGTAATTTAAAGAAATTGCTCCAATGACTTGCTTCAGAAATAGTTTATATTCAACCTGAAATTATAACAAGTGTCAATTTCAACACAGAGGTTTTAATAAGGAGTAAGGACTGCATGTTACTAGTTATACTGAGCTTCAATCCCACTGACTTGACTGTGTGAATTGACAAATAGCAGTGGTCTGTGGAGATAATTGACTGAAATAGAACCACGCTGGCATACCAATAGATAACTACAACTTAGAAAAGTTGAAAACCCCCCCCCATTTTTTCATTTCAAAGTTCAATATCTCAAAAACGGCTGAACCGATTTTGATGAAACATGACTAAGAACACTCGGGTTAAAATTATCTATGACACAAAAAAAACCGCATTCAAATCGGTCCATCCGTTAGGGAGCTACGATACCACAGACAGATACACAGACACGTTAAACTTATAACACCCCTCTCTTTGCGTCGAGGGTTAATAATAATAAGGCCTGCTTGATGGCAAGCAGGTATCGTAGTACTAGTAGTAGTACTAGTCACTAAGCGCGTTGCCGATCCTCTATTGATTTGAGGATTCGTTGTATCGATCCTTAGTGTTCGGCCTAAACCAACAAGGTCGAAGAAGATTTGAGATTTCTAGCTGAATCATGTAGTACAGACAGACTACATACAGGGAAAACCATTCCTTAAAATATATTAAAAGGATAAGACGAAACTTCCTTCCTTAGAAAACAATAAAAGGAAATTCTACGCATATTGTAATTGAAATTAAATGAACCTCATTCATAATTCCGGTCAACAATGCAGTCATCGATTGTTCCACTCGTCTCATCTATCTATACATATAATAAAGCTGAAGAGGGTCGAAAGTCTGTACATCTATCTATCTATACATCTATACATATAATAAAGCTGAAGAGGGTCGAAAGTCTGTACATGGAAGATAAACGAAAAAAAATTGGCTGGGGATACTTAGAATTGATAACAGAACACGTTCCAACAGTTTTTAGAATTTTTGTCTGTTTATCTGTTTATCTGTTTGTCTGTTTATTTGTCCGGGCATCACGTGAAAACGGCTGAACGGATTTTGATGCAAACTTTACTAATCTGTCGAGAGAATCGCCGGATAGGTTTTAAGCTATAAAAATCTTAAAGATTAGGGTTCAAAGGGGGTAGAAAATGGGGTTGAACTTTGTATGGGAACTCCTTGAATGTACGAGCTACAGACTTGAAAATTGGTAACCATAAACTTGACTGGAAAGTAAAAACGACCCCATTCAAACTTTTAGCAATGTATAGATAAAACGTGCAAAATATGGAATGAAAATAGGTTCTGAGGCGACTAGAAACTATATAATGTTGCAAGAGCGGGGTTATAACAGTATCATTACCATGGTAACATGTCGTCAAGATATTCAAAAATTCATCGTGTTCTTACAACTGATAGTTAGTCCAGTGGTTTCACCCATAGCTTACGGAGTCGGTGTCCCCGAGTTCAAACCCAGCAGCATGCACTTTTTGTAGTTTTAATTTTTTTGTGTCTGCGTTTTTGAAAATGTATATTTTGAAAAGGTATATTTTCAAAAACGCAGAGAAGCTTAGTGAATAGAGGATTTTGATGGAACTTTTACTTAATCGGTCGAGAAAATCCCTGGCCAGGTCATAGGCTGTAAAAATGATAAAAATTATTTCAAAGGGGGTAAAAAATGGGGCAAAACTTTGTATGGGAACTCCTCAAATCCATGAGCTTCAGACTTGAAAATTGATAAACATACACTTCACTGGAAAGTAAAAAGAACTCCATTCAAACATTATAAAAAAACCGGCCAAGTGCGTGTCGGACCACGCAAAACGAAGGGTTCCGTGCCTATTAAAAAGGTCGTATCGTCACAGAAATTTTACGGCACTTACGTCCTTTTCTTTGAGGAAGGCAGTTTTTCAGCAATATCTCGAAAACCTCTGAACCGATCTTGTTCAAAACAATTTTCGGTGAATGAAATTAATAAGCACAATGTCCATGAATTTTTTCATATTTTTAAAATACACCGTTCAAAAATTAGAGGGGGGGGACAGAATTTTAGTGACTTTCGGGGCGATTATTTCCGACCCTATTCACTTAATCAAAAAAAATGCTAAGAAACCTTATATTTATTTTGAAAGGCCTATCGATTGATGTGCCACACGGGGGGTCACAATGAATTTTTTTTTTTGACTTTTAGTTTTATGTATGGAGGCACCCCTAAAAATTTTTTTTTTGTCATTTTAATTACAAAACTATGTAGCGGCTAACAAAATACACCTATCCTCAAAATTTTATTCAAATACACCTTATAGTTTTCGAGTAAAATGCCTGTGACATACGGACAGACGGACAGACGGACAGACGGACATGACGAAACTATAAGGGTTCCGTTTTTGCCATTTTGGCTACGGAACCCTAAAAATTAAGATAAAACGTGAAAAACCACGGGATGAAAAAGAGTGCTAGATGGCTAAAGACTATCTATAATAACCAAAAATGTTTGATATCTCAACCGATAGTAGCTGTTAGACATAAGAAACCTAATTATTTTGGAAACTCAGTCGCTGACAACGTCGCTGTTAATATTGAAATCCAGCAACCTTGATCTTCGTCTTCCTATATAATTGCTATGAATTCAGAGGTCATCTAAAGATGTGTGATAGGTTGAGTTTAATACTTACGTCGAATTAGCATAGTTCACCAACGTCAAGAGATGTGGGTATAAAATTTGGACACAACGGCATTCCGCGGAGAATTAAGTAGGTACCATTTTTTTTTATGTATAAAACTTCAACGTTTGTGACATTCAGAAATATTATTATTATTATGAATACTCGGGTATAGTGAGCGTCCGCATGAGCTAGCTCTCGGGCCTTCGGCCCTCGGGCTCGCATAGAGAGCGCTCTCTGAAGCGATGTATTGGGCCTTTCATTCATACGAAAAGCTCGGCCTTCGGGCTCGCTTGCCTCGCCACTCACCTTCGGGACCTTGGAACTCAGATTTCGCTTTCAAGACACTTGGAGATAGTGTGCGTCAGTCCTCGGGCTCGCATAGGAAGCGCTCTCTAAAACGGTTCTTTGGGCCTATCATTCCAACGAAAAGCTCGGCCTTTGGTCTCGCTTGCCTCGCCGCTCTTCTTCTGACTTCTCTCGCTCGGGACTTTGGTCTCCGGTTTCGCTTGCAAGACACCTGGGTTTAGTTAGTATCCGTGAAAGCTCGCCCTCGGGCTCGCATTGAGAGCGCTCTCTTAAGGGTTGGTTTGGGCCTTTCATTCCTACGAAACGCTGGCTCTCGGGCCTTCGGCCCTCGGGCTCGCATAGAGAGCGCTCTCTGAAGGGTTGGTTTGGGCCTTTCATTCATACGAAAAGCTCGGCCTTCGGGCTCGCTTGCCTCACCCCTCAACTTTGGGACTTAAGGCTCATGTTTCGATTGCAAGACACCACAAGTATCCATGGAGTCTCGCCCTCGGGCCTTCGATGCTCTGGCTCGCATATGGAGCGCTATCTATAAGGGTACGTTGGGCCTTTCATTCCTACGAAAAGCTCGGCCTTCGGCCTCGCTTGCCTCCCCGTTTACCTTCAGGACTTTGGCTGTCAGGGGTAGTTTGACAAGACACCCGGAGATATAGAGTATCTTTGGGGACTCGCCCTCGCTCGGTCCATTTGTTTCAATTATGAAATCTTGTATTTTAAATTCCGGTTTTGGTAATTTTTCTTCTACTATAAGTACTTAGGTACTTCGTTTGCAATAAAGATTAAGTAAATCAATATAACTAAATATTATTGACGACAAAGTTTATGAGGATTTGAACTGTTACACGCATAATTTATAGAAATGAAATCGTAATAATCTAATTTATCAGTGTAGTAGGTATCGTATGGTGAAACATAAGAATATCATGTCATCCATAATTTATACGCGTACGAAGTCGCGGGCAGAAGCTAGTAACAAATAAAGTTCCAAAACCAACCACAGCTACAAAGTGCGCCCTGCGAACAATATTTCCCATATACTCATACATTCACAATATTTTTAAGGACGAAAAAAAAAACGATATTTAGAGTTAATTTATTGTAGAATCGTCGACCTTTATACAGTTAAGTTTAAAAAAAACCGTCCAAGTGCGAGTCGGACTCGCGCACGATGGGTTCCGTACCTTTATCTATAAAAACGGCAAAAAAATCATGTCTGTTGTATGGGACTTGGGAGCCCCAGTTCGACTCGCACTTGGCCGGTTTTTTAGTATTTGTTGTTATAGCGGCAACAGATATACATAATCTGTGAAAATTTCAACTCTCTAGCTATCACGGTTCTTGAGATACAGCCTGGTGAAAGACAGACGGACGGACGGATGGACGGACGGACGGACAGCGAAGTCTTAGTAATAGGGTCCCGTTTTTACCCGTTGGGTACGGAACCCTAAAAAAAGGGTGCGTAGAAGTTATTCATAACTATGTCCCACCGGCACCGCTCGCTCTAATGTCAGCAGATTAACACCCGGAGATATAGAGTATCTTTGGGGACTCGCCCTCGCTCGGTCCATTTGTTTCAATTATGAAATCTTGTATTTTAAATTCCGGTTTTGGTAATTTTTCTTCTACTATAAGTACTTAGGTACTTCGTTTGCAATAAAGATTAAGTAAATCAATATAACTAAATATTATTGACGACAAAGTTTATGAGGATTTGAACTGTTACACGCATAATTTATAGAAATGAAATCGTAATAATCTAATTTATCAGTGTAGTAGGTATCGTATGGTGAAACATAAGAATATCATGTCATCCATAATTTATACGCGTACGAAGTCGCGGGCAGAAGCTAGTAACAAATAAAGTTCCAAAACCAACCACAGCTACAAAGTGCGCCCTGCGAACAATATTTCCCATATACTCATACATTCACAATATTTTTAAGGACGAAAAAAAAAACGATATTTAGAGTTAATTTATTGTAGAATCGTCGACCTTTATACAGTTAAGTTTAAAAAAAACCGTCCAAGTGCGAGTCGGACTCGCGCACGATGGGTTCCGTACCTTTATCTATAAAAACGGCAAAAAAATCATGTCTGTTGTATGGGACTTGGGAGCCCCAGTTCGACTCGCACTTGGCCGGTTTTTTAGTATTTGTTGTTATAGCGGCAACAGATATACATAATCTGTGAAAATTTCAACTCTCTAGCTATCACGGTTCTTGAGATACAGCCTGGTGAAAGACAGACGGACGGACGGATGGACGGACGGACGGACAGCGAAGTCTTAGTAATAGGGTCCCGTTTTTACCCGTTGGGTACGGAACCCTAAAAAAAGGGTGCGTAGAAGTTATTCATAACTATGTCCCACCGGCACCGCTCGCTCTAATGTCAGCAGATTAACTTAAGGTTTCGGTCATATTTATGAGAGGATTAAATCGATACATATTTTTGCACTTTACATCGCCATTATGGAATACATATTTATGACAATTTTCTGTCCTTCAACTATTTATTCTGACTCTACCGCAATATAATATATCCGTACAAATTCTTTATTACCGCAGCGGACGGTGCAACGAACTATTTAGAGCAGCGCGACATCTGATTCCGAGAAACGTCATGTCTCGGCCAGAAGCCAGCGCTTGCTCCAAAACTAAAACAACTTAAACTGCTCTGAACACAGTAACATATGGGCTCTTTTACTACCACGACATAGGGTAGGTATGTACTCCGAAAAATACAATTAATAAGTAGGTTCGTCCATCCTTGTCACTGTTCAACTATGAACAGATGTGCGGTGAGAGGGACAGAAACAATTAAATCTGGATTTATTACTTTTCTTTTTAATCTATTGCGCCAGAACAACAAACAAAACGACACGAAAAGGCTAGGCTAATACAATATATTTTAACTACTCGATATGGCCGTGTACTTATATCATATACATTATAGACATAATAAATTGTTACCATTTATTGAATAAGTACGCCTATTTGTAAGAAAAGAACCGGTCTTCTAAGTGACTTAATACGTGACTCAACGAATTAATAACAACATCCAATTCGACATCATTATAGTTCCAAATATAGACAATGACTTTGACGACAAAAAAAACATTGTTGATTTTGATGTGAACAATAAGCTGCTCACACAGGTAATCCAAAATGCTTTCAATTTAAACAAAAGTGACATTAATTACGCATAATAATGGTCTTTTTTTTAATTTTAGCGAAAAAGTACAAACTATCGGATCCCGTTTGGAAACCAGTTATGAAACGAAGCGAGTCTTGTTAGTTTATCTTTTTACCATGGCTGATATACCTCTCTAGCCACCACTCGAGGCAGATTAGAAGAATAGGTATAGTGGTAATTCACAATTTCACAATGCATCTCTTACCGACATTTTCCTCACTACGACTAGTAAACCTGAGCCGCCTTTACGCAGTACTAGTATTAGGTGAAGGTGCTAGGTGTTTCGCTAGGGATGGTCTCATAGTCGACACAAAATACTTAGTGAATAGACAGACAGGAAGGCGAATGGTGGCACCACACTTGGGAATGCGTGTTCGCGTAGCATTGTTGCCTCTCTTTCGTTTGCCGTAGGAAGGAAAAAGATGCAGCACGAATATTTGGGCAAATACCGCCAAGTGTGGTGCCACCATAACTCGAGGACAACTCGACAAATGCTCGGGAGTGGCGGCTATTTCTGTTGACCACGATGTCCACGATTAATTCGGTGCTACTGCAGGCCGATGATTGGACATGTGGCCACGATAGATATATGAAAATGGCATACGATACGTGAGGCCATAATGGCTTGTTATGACTGTTAGTGACTAAATATTTAGTGATGGTTACAACTCGCAATCCATATATTATTGGAATTTTGGACCTACAAAAAGGGTTTGCCTTCTTACCTTTACGTGACTTACGTCTATATGATAATAAATTTCACTGCTTCCATTTTTACATTCAGAACGGGGTGTAACATTACGACGACGTTTTGACTCGACACGACGAACGACGATACGAGGAGTGTTCGGTGGGTATAAAATGTAATTTTATCTACACACATAGGTACTATAAACCCGCTAAAATGCGTTCAGAAACTGACAGTAATAAACAGCATTCATATCAATAAGATTTATAAAAATACTTGACTTGTCCCTGGCCGTACGTATTTTCATTAAGATATCGATATTGATAAAGTAACGACTTTCAAATTTCGAAGCGTGGCCCGTGGTCAGAGCAAATCATGACCAACTAGATTCTGTTATGGTCATCTAGTTGGTCATGATTTGAAATCTAGTCGACCATTCTGGTGCAATGGCGGTTATTCTAATGGTTCCCGAACACATCATTGAGGATTTATTATATGTGTGTAGATAAAGTAGTGTATGCAACTGTACATGATTAGGCCTTAAAACACTCGTGTGATCCTTTTATGAAACTGACACTCGTTTCATAAAAAAAAATGTTTTAAGGCCTCTCATTATGTACGGTCACATAACTACTTACTATTAATTTTACGGGAGGGCCGAACTACTCCTACAATTTGAATTTTTATTATCAGTCTATAAACAAGATAGCCCACGTGCGTTCTTGAAGTCGCTATCAATATATAGATCAAGATCATCAAATATTAATGTTACTGTAGCGGAACTGATCTTTATAATCAGCTGCAATACAAAGGGTAATTTATCGCAAGATAAAAGCGGTGAATTCAAGTGAAACTACACGTACGACGGTGGCTGCTTATTCCATCTCTCATCTTGCTTCAGAACCGATTCCAAATTCAAACTTTATCTCGCACAGAACAAGGTTCCCTTTGATATAATACGACAGAGTGAGATAAGAGTTGTTAAAAAGTATGGTTGCTAGAGGCGGTCGGACGCAAATAACAGGTCTGGGAGGAGCTCTAACGAGCGGCCGTCGGCGTCGCGACTCCAGTTCCTTCAAAATAAGTAAACAGCGGCTAGCGGCACCACAAAGTCCGAGTAAGCAATTTACTGCATATCGCCGAAGCAGACGAAACCGAATACATTAACGACCGATCGATAAAGCCTGCAAATTGCTTCACGGTTTTATTTCTGGGAAGTTTGGATCAATCGCTTCAAAAGTGGGCGGCATAAGTGAATGAATATGGTCCGAGTTGGTAGGGACCGAGATCGAAATTTTTAACGAGCGACGGCTAAGCCAAAGAAAGAACATGCTTTAAATACAAAAAAAGATATGTAAATTGAGTACCTACTAAAACTTAATGCATTAAATGCCGCATGGTCACGTAACTACCGTGATTATAACTAGTACATACTGTGAGAAAACAACGAAACAGTAGGTACATATGAGATAACGACTGTGTACAGTCTAGTCTATCACACTGTACCTAGCTAATGTCATCCGTGACATTATATTAAACACAAATAATTCATGTTGTTTTGTAAAATAAATATCGGTATTGGAATACTATATTAGAGCCTTATTGAGCTTACTATAGGCCTAGTTCGATTTGTGTAAGAATGTCCCCTAATATTTATTTATTTATTTATTTATTTATATTGGAAATAAATAGAATGACCAGACATTATTTTCGAACCTTTTTTTATGAGAGGAGGCCTGTGCCCAACAGTGGGACGTATATAGGCTGATGATGATGATTTTAAGGTAATCCAGTAGGTAAGTTGTATAATATGTAACTTACCCTACAGCAGAATTGTCAGAAAATGCGATTTTCGGATCACATAGTAAATGTAACTTACGAATATATGATCAAGGTGATAATGGAACCAATGTCTCCAACAAAATAATCCATACCAATCCTACTAATATTATAAATGCGAAAGTTTGGATGTTTAGATGTTCGTCAATCACGAAAAAACAGCTAAACGGATTAAGATGAATTTTGGGTATACATATAGTGTATAGCCTGGATTAACACATAGAATACTTTTTATCCCGGGAATCATCCCCTAAGGGGGCGAAATGGGAGGCGAAAGTTTGTATGGAGCTACGATATAAACGAGTTCCACGCGGACGGAGTCGCGGGCAGAAGCTAGTAAGCATTATAAATGCGAAAGTGTGTCTGTCTGTTACCTTCTCACGCTTAAACCGCTGAACCGATTAAGATGAAATTTGGTATGGAGATAGTTTGAATTCCAAGTAAGGACATAGGATAGTTTTTTCCTGGAAATTATCCCCTAAGAAAGTGAAATGGAGTGTTACGGTTTGTATGTAAATACGACATAAACGAGTTTTACGCGGACGGAATCGCGGGCAGAAGCTTGGATTTTATATTATTGTCCCGTGTAGAACAAACACGGTCAAGAGTAGGTATAGTATAACTGTTGACGATTCAGCCCAGCCAGGTAATACCGTGTCAAACGAAAGTATGCCAAGCAAATATAGCACTTAACCGATAGAAGTAAGGTCCTTGATACAGCCAATGTTATGTTTATGTTAGGAAACGCCAGCAGGGTGCAACAATACACCCGCCACGGCCGTGGGAACGAAAAATCGAAGTTCAGCCGAAGCTTTGTATGAGTTAATACTTCAAACTGCTCCTTACTATAATTCTAATCACAAATTGCAATAATTGGCAATTGTTTGAGTTAGTTGGCCCCTACCCTACACTTGCATGTTGCGTCGTTGGAGTGCCTTGAGAGAACGGAGAAATTAAGTTATAATAGGAAGTTGAATGTTTGAAGTATGAAACTGGGTTATTGTTCTTAAGGAATAAAACTCTTAAATTACGCGAGTTTTGTATGCAATACTACGTTTTACTTCGTAATGTCATATTATAGCGCGGCCCTAATGAGACTGTACTTCAATACAACTGCTGGAATGTGCATCGGTGTGTTTTATAAATGAAATAGTATCGGTAGTACTATTATTTATTCCGTGGTATCGGATCAGACATAAATATGTTGAAATAAGGATATCTAATCTAATATCTAATCATCTATTGCATTACCGCTATAGCAAAATACAACTTGTAACATAATGTCGGTTTACAGTTTATGAGATATAGTCAGCCATCAGACAAGCGAATAGTTAATACAAAGTTCATATATAAGGCTCAGTCAATTAAGCGGTATAAAACGATATTTACTATACAAATACCGATTGAGATGACCCGTAAAATGATATGATGAAATCACCGATCAGGGGAAGAACGGCAAACAGGATTTACCCAAACGACTACATCGCTCTGACTTGGGTGATCGCTCATTTGCCCGCTCAACTCCGAAACAGCGACAATGAAGAAGTATTCATTAACCGGGAACAATTTGACGATCAAAATACACGAAAACAAAACACGGCTAAGAATTGTCGGAAACAATAACAAGGTGGAAGCCGATAGAAACGAAGGCGAAATACAAATAGTTGGAAATAGCTGCACTGTGTCGGTGCGACAAAATTATGGTACAATCAATTTCGTGACCGAACACTGTGTAAGAAAAGAAGAAAGCAAGATCCTGGAAACTAAGGAAATGAAACTCTCGCCAAAAATGATAATTATCGAAAAACTGAAGCAAATCTTGAAGAGGAGGACTTCAAGTCAGTGTATATAGTGTAATCGAGTGTCATGTTCATGTGTCATGTGTGATGTGCGTAAATGACCACTCTGATATAACAAGTGAAACTAAATTATACAGAATAAAAGCTTTTTATCTACATCTTGCAAGCATTACATTATTTATCTCCCAAACAAGCATAACTTGTGTTGCGCTTCTGCTTATCTCGTGTGACACAGCAACCTTGATATTTGCCGTGGAGTTGGTAAAAGGAATTTCTGACGGATAACCGTTTGAAACAACTGTGCCTTGGAATGCAAGTAGATAAAGCCTCTTTGTAAGTTGACGATAAAATTACGCATGCATTCAATTGCACATTGCACAGCATGTTTACCGATTGAATAATATTTCGATGGACGATACAATACCGTGCCCGTGTTACAAACTCACAATAAGCAGTAGGTAGTAATTATCAATTACCTTATATCCAAAGCAATATAAAATTAGTACGAGAATCTGTTGAGAAAGGCGATCTGTCTGTAGAGGAGGACAGCCGGTAAGACGCCGGACGCCATACGAAATAATTTTTGCCCGAGCTGAAACGGAGAACTTCGTTCGCTTCGCTCGTTCTTTGTTTAGACACATAAGTAAACACATACATATTGATATTACTGACATCCCTATATTGCCTAGCATAATTTTCAGAGTTAACTTTTGTCTGTGTAGTTGATGAAGCGTGCAGTTTCCATATACGGCACTATACAGGGTATATAGGGGTTGTACTTTCTAGCCGCTGCCGACTTAATTAAGTATTCAACTTGTATTCAACACAGCTTTAATTAAAATAGTACTAAGAAGAAAACACGTAAATAAATTAAAGTAACCTAAAATTAAATCAAAAAAGGTCCCCAAGGTCGGATCCCTGCGGAAGGGTTCCCAAAAGACTGGCTGCGTTCCCCCTTTGGATAATAGCTATGCCGATCCGTTGGGCAAGGAACGAGCCAGCCCAACTTTAATTTCAATGTCGACTCTTCGAGTTAAAGTTGAGCAGGTGAGCGTGACGTCATCGGCCCAACCTGTTGCTGAACTATCAAAATTAGATAACGGCGATGGGAGACTTTCACTCATCGACTGATTTCACTTTCTCCGCGCGGCCGGCCCACTAATGAGACGATTCGATCTTGCGCAATAACAATGAGACGTCGCATCGGCGAAGCAGACTAGCTGGTTAACTGTTTACCCGGTGTGACATCTCTTTCTGACTAGTTAGGAAAAGAGGCGGGCGCATTAGTATAATCTCATTTTACGCAATGTATATAATATCATGCGAAAATTTGGTGCGATAGAATAAGAGCAAGAAACTAAAGTCAAAGTAACCAGAGAACGCAGTAAAAAACAACATAATAAAATATTTTTAAATTATGTAGCTTCTCAATATGTATTGTCCGAAATATTGCAATGTCAGAACTGTCGGAAGAACTTTGTGGATGTTAGCCAAATGCAAAACCAATCGGTAAGTAAGTGTCATATATGCAGCACTAGTTTAGCTTTATATTATTAATAGCTGTTGATTAATATTATTATTTATGAGATAAGGTAAATGATGTATCATGTTATAAATAGATTTACACATTTGCTCGTAACGTGCTTAGTTTTTAGGCTCATAATTGACGACCGGTTAGCCTAGTGGGTAGTGACGCTGCCTACGAAGCTGAAGGTCCTGGGTTCGAATTCCGGTAAGGGCAAATATTTGTGTGTTGAGCGTGAACATTTGTTCC
Source organism: Epinotia nisella (assembly GCA_932294315.1). Taxonomy (NCBI): domain Eukaryota; kingdom Metazoa; phylum Arthropoda; class Insecta; order Lepidoptera; family Tortricidae; genus Epinotia; species Epinotia nisella. Next base: position 27,282,785 of record OW028675.1, on the reverse strand, counting down.
TGAGTCTTGGATGTTTTCTATGTATTTAAGTATTTGTATCTATTAAATATGTCGTCGTCTAGTACCCATAATACAAGCTTATTGAGCTTACTATGGGACTAGGTGGATTTGCGTAAGATTGTCCTCTAATATTTATTTATTTATATATAATCATAGGTATTAAACACGCGTGTTTTAGAACATTACGACACTCGTGTTTCATGGTTATATTATATCCCGATTAAGACACGTTGGCACCTTGCAGCAAGGTGTATGTATACGGTGCATTCTTAAATTAACCGGGTTGTACAGATTTTTTTTTAATTCTCGGCTGATGGATTCTTGCTTGACTAAACAAATTAAATCCTTTTTGTGAATTAATGGATTATTTCTTCTTGGATATGATATAGAAACGTTTCATTTAGTAAAATTATTTATTTTCGACAACATTTTGCACGAAATTATTTGTTTTATTTTGGTTGGATTGGCTGTTTAGAGATTTCATCTAAGTCTCGCTTTAACACTGCTCGAACTTCTTGAAAATAAGTTTCTGTCAAAAATTTCATTTTTGGTACAACAAGCTGTGATTGCCGACTGTACTTTTCTGTATACCATCATCAACTACTCATTGAGACGATTCTAACGAGCCCAAACACAACGGGGTTACGTCGGTTAAATACTGAATTCCCATGGCCACCTTCTGTCTCCATCATCAGATCAGCTCGATGGTACGTGGTATGGTGGTATGGTGGTGGTGGTGATAATATTAAATTGTCATCCAATAAACTATACTACTACCCAAAATGTCAGATAAAATTTAAATGTGTTGAAAAACGTCGTCTGAAACGCGTGAGCTTTGGTAATTACATCCTCGGCTCTCTTATCACGCTCAGCGGCTCGCGTGAACAACTCGGCCTCGGATGTAATGATCAGATCAACATAGCTCACTTGTATCACAATGTACTATTATTGAACATGTTCGGTATTTATTGTTTGTCAAAAATGTATTATTTAATTTGCATCCTCGGTACAATGCCTAGTATTTTTTTGAATTAAGTTAGCTTTAATTAAGTTAATGTAAATTATCTACTTGTACATACTTTAGAAAATAAACAAATTGTCACGTTGAATTAAAACAGTACTGTATGATAGCAACGTCGTTGGCGCACCCTCAAGAGCTGAAGTGCGAGCGAGTACGCAACTACCAAATATAAAAAGAATTCCGAAGTAAAAGCGTTCCTTATTTCACACAATTTCACAAAGAAATGGCCTTTCATTTCGATTTGCGAATTTATATGATTCATTAGTAACTAGGTAGCTAGGTACTGACTGTAGAGGTTTTATATTTAAGGGGTTGGTCATATAAAAATAACGGTTTAATTTTAAATAGCATATTGAATAAGCTGTCAGAATACCAATTTGTATGGTCATTCTACTGTATTGCAACCCTTGCTTGGTCTTTGATTGTCTTAACTTGGAATAAAATGTATTTTCTATGAAGAAGTGTAATAAAACCCAACCACTGAAGTCTAGAGTTTTCTTTCCTGTAGTCATTATCCCCGTACCTTAACTGTGGCTCTACCCTGTAATAGGCCACGTACCTATCAAATTTGGTGGATTTTCAGATACTGCCGTGGGACCACGGTATAGTGCACCAGGAAGAACCAACATGATAGCAGGAGGAATAAAATGAAGCAACATGTATCTGGTATCCATTAATAATCAAAAACTATCAATAGGTTACCGTCTACTTTCAGATACTAAGTAAATACGCAAAATCTGTTCAGATCAACTTATGTCTACATCTGAGAGTTGAAGAAATTGTGCAAAAAGTATACAATCGCCCATTCATTACAGAAATAGCAGGACTCATTTAAAACCGTCAGTTTGGCCTAGTTGCATCTTAGCTCGCCTACACGGATTACAGAACTCTATCCAACACATAAGCATTGAGGATTTTATAACATATTAATTAATTCATTACATTCTGAAATTGGTCTAATATTCCATGTATTTTATGTTACACTGTTACATAATCGTTTCTTCGGAATGACCAGATGATTAAATAAGTTTCCGTCAAAAAAATCATTTTTGGTACAAGCTTTTATTGCCGACTGTACTTTTCTGTATACCGTTATGGAGTCACCAATATGGGGTATAAGGTGGGTGCCCAGTATAGGAAAAGGCACCCACTATTGTGTTGGGAGGCTGTAACGGGCCTCCCTGCCCTATCTGGTCGGTTGCGTGTTCAGGTGAATCTTCCTCGGATCTCGGTGGAATGAAATGCCGGTTGGATTGGAGATTGGTGTAATGATTATTAACTTATGAATGCACAATGGAGACAAAATAAGATTCGATATAAAATACGTGATCACAAGCTTTTTAGCAATCAAGGAATGTGACATGACAGATAAAAATCTAGACATATATATTTCATACTTCGAACCGGCCTAACCAGCCTGTTGTGCAACAAGGTTGCCACACCGTCATCCATCAACCACTCATTGAGACGATTTTAACGAGCCCAAACTCAACGGGGTTAGGTCGGTTAAGTACTGAATTCCCATGGCCACCTTCTGTCTCCATCATCAGATCAACTCGATGGTACCATAATATTGAATTGTCATCCAAACTATACCTTTACCCAAAATTTCAGCTCAATCGGTTTAAGATATCTGCTTCAAAATTGAGTTGCAAGATTCCACCCGAACAAACATAGATAAGTACCTACATACGAGTACATTGCAAGTTAAATAAAAGTTTACAAAAACACCAGTGGTTGGATTTTACATGTTCCATTCGAACTAGCACAAATTAAAATTATATTGGCTACCTTCAAGAACTGTAAAATAGCTCGTCACTACTGTTTTGAAATTCGATCCTTGACAAAGAGACGGACGTGAGTAACAACGCGTGAAGGTGTGTTGTGAAAATTGACCTTAAATGAGTCATCGAAAACATCAAAGTCCGTCTTAGGGAGGTCGTCGACGATTACAGAAAAGCTTACACTCCGAGAGCGCATGTCTGTCTACTAAACAATTTTTAAATTTATGTAGAATCCCCATCTTTACAGAAATAAATACAAACTTCAAACCGTATATGGACAAAACTCAATTCAAAGCAATCTAATCTAGTCGCTACATCTTATCTATTAAATTGTGATGGCTCTATTACACTACCTCATTGATTTAACCGCAGAAGTCGAGATCATGATCCATCTCGTATAAAGCATGCGCTTCAAGTTCTGGCTCTGTATAAAGACCATTAGCAAGGGGGAAGTTCGCGACAATTCGGCCTAGATCCCACATCTTCACTCGACCAGCACCGGTGGGTAACGTAGTACTCGATCCATCCGTGACAGAAGTCACTCGCAACTAGGCCACGTCCGGTGTAAATACTCGGAATTTAGCATTATTTATTTATTACATAGTTGACGTTGTGGCCTAAGTGAGTCAGTGATATATTTGTCAGTTGATAGTTTTGGGTAAGATGGGAAGTCCCAAAAGAACCCGAAAATAAAGGAAAGGTAAGTACATAGTACAGTAATCACTAAGCATCCGCAACACACTTCGTTTGTTACTGTGTGTTGAACAAAACCTGCGTTGTGGTTTTTTTTTATTGTTTCAATCTTTTAATACTATATTTTAACTTTTGGAAATACCTGAAGACTATATTAATTAATACCTACCTACTCTGTGACATTAGAATTAATATTAGAGGAGTACATTATTGCGTTGGCTGCTATAAATACATTGAACAGTCGGAACTCTAGGATAAATTTGTCACAAAAAACCTAGTGGATATAATGGCATCGCTGCAATAAAAACATGTACAAGACGTCGGTGCACGCGCCGGCGCAGGCCAATGAACGGTGACAGGTGCTGCAACCAATCCCGGCACTTTACGCGACTCAATTGCGGGGATCACAACGTGTCTGGTATCCTTATCTACACTGTCTGTTGACCGGCATACCTGAGCGAGAGAGCCGAGAGCACAGGACATCTTAAACTCGGAACGCAGTAGGCTGCGCGAGCGTTGTTTACCGATCAATCTCAGCTAAGCTTTCCTTTTTAGGATATTACGGTAAATTTGCCTTGTAATTGGTTTACACAAAGCAGCATACTGGTAAGCGGTTTTTATCTGGCAGCCATCATCTTCAAATCGCCGAGACTGCTTCTTTGCTCAGTTCCTTTGTTCATCTAAGTACATACCTGTCTCACGATAAATTTTCATCTTGAACTAGACAATGACTCAATGACCCGAACCCATTGTCATTCTACGGGGATAGGCCCACGCATTCCAGGAGGTCGTTACTGGGGACTCTAATGTCAGTCATTCATTAAGTGAAGTGCATTCTCTACATACAAATGACTGCAACCCATACAGTCAAGTAGTTTCATTGGGAAATTTTAAAAAGACCACCGCTTCCTAGGTAAATGTCGCACACCGAGCTCATAAGTCTCATAACATAATGTAATACTATTATTATTATATTAATTAAGGAATGTTGGAGTCCCATATTCGGTCTAGTTTAAGTAAATAAATGAACTCGACTGTACACAAGCTTTTGTAGAGCGGCGGGATCGTAAATTTTTAGTTTCGAACTTACAAACAAACGAAGACCACAAAATCAACGTTGTTAGAGATTGGAACAACCTAAAACAATGTAAATATTTCCGAGCCAACATTCTGTTGTATAATATTACAAATGAGCATTTGGAATACTAGGGCAACGTCGCGGTTTCACGATCTACAGCTTAATGTCTAAACCTCGTATTTAAAATAACTGCGTATCTGTAAAACTAACCTTCAAACGAGCTAAATAAGGTTTACAATGAAAAATTGGTGTGAAAAACGAAGCAAGGTCCATTTATTAAAACCGGCCAAGTGCGTGTCGGACCTAGAGATGGGTAGGGGTGGGTAAATACCGGGTATTTACTCAAATTGGTGGTTATAATATACTTAAACTATCTCGATTGGACTTTTTCATAGGTAACATTTTGGTGCTGATTTTTAGGGTTCCGATATCTCAAAAGGAAAAAACGGAACCCTTATAGGATCACTCGGTTGTCTGTCTGTCCGTCTGTCACAGCCGATTTGCTCCGAAACTACTGGACCGATTGAGTTGAAATTTGGTACACACTTGTAAATTGGTAACCCAAAGATGGACGCGTAAAGTAAATTAATGAATTCGGAGAGGGCCACTTTTGGGGGTTAAACTGAAAAATTAAAAAATAAAGTTTCGCAAACTGTATTGTGTGACATATCAAATGAAAGGGGTTGTTGTAAGCATGTCAGATATATTTCTTTTTATAATTTTAGCAAAAACAGATTTGAAGTAATTTAGGAAAAAAGACGAAAATTTACCATTCCCCCCTTATTTCCGAAACTACTAGGATTAAAATTCTGCAAAAAATATGGAAAATAGTTCCTTGCCTAAAGATTACAGGAAAACCTATAAGAAGTTTGAGTATTCAAAAACACTTGTGAAATTTAGATTATATACGGAACCCTCACCACGCGAGTTGAACTCGCACTTGTCCGGTTTTTTATTTTTCATGAAATTTCATGTAGTTCTTTCCGCAATTAGATAAAATTAAAACTATAAAAACCTAAACAGAATATAAGATAAATATTGAAATATGCAATGTGTGCAAGAAAACTCTAAAAAAAGGATTTTATTTAGTATGTTAAGTCTAACTAAATATTGTGTATAAGATAGCTGACCATAATTACGACACATTGTGTTATTTTGAGTAAATGCGTAAGATGCTTGGTTTTACAAAAAACAAATAAAGAAAGAACTCGAGTAAATGTCGCATGCAGAAGGGAGCGAGGCGAACGAAGTTCTATACTTCAGCTTGGGCCGAAAATCGTTCGTATGTCCGGTGGCTGTCACGCTGTCTGTTTGTTCTCCTCTATAATAGGTCGCATTTCTCAACCGATTCTCGTAAAATTTTGTGAGCAGGTCCGTTAATTATATAGAACTTTTTTGTCGAGCCACTTTTTCAAAATAAAAAAAAAACTTTAAAAAAAGACAGGCTCGCGAGTTCCACAGCTACAGCTAGTAATAATAGTATTGACCAATTTGTGTTTTACATTAGTGAGGTCACCAATGCATTCTATTTTGAAATAAAAAAAAGATAATTTAGAAAATAAAAAAACCCGACTGCAAAAAAGCTATCTTTAGAAAAAAAAAACTGAAAAGAAAAAAACAAGGTCAGTAGTCGAGAACATTGAATCAGTTTCATGATTAACATTTCGTATGTCAATTTGGACCTTGGAGACAGCAACTTCAACAGTCGGGACCCGTTATTGTCGTCAACATTAGTGCCGCAGCCTAGACTTTTAATGGGTCCCGACTGTTGAAGTTGCTGTCTCCAAGGTCCAAATTGACATACGAAATGTTAATCATGAAACTGATTCAATGTTCTCGACTACTGAACTTGTTTTTTTCTTTTCAGTTTTTTTTTCTAAAGATAGCTTTTTTGCAGTCGGGTTTTTTTATTTTCTAAATTATCTTTTTTTTATTTAACACTTTTTAGTTAGTATTAAAAGACGGCAAATTTCGCAATCTTGTCATTTCATTGAGGGAGTTAATATCGTGAGGATTATTAAGTAGCTTGCGGTGGTCTAAACTACTGATAATTAATCCATTTAGAGACCTAACGCGGCTCAAAACTATATATGCTTGACCTTTTGCAAAAATGCGTGAACTTAAATCAACCACAGCTCGGTCTAAAGTCGTTCCTTGTAGCTTATGCAGTAACATCCCAGCACAATATCAACGGCAACTTCTTTGCGTCGCGCAGTGCAGTATTAATACTGAACAGAATTACTATAACTTTATAACGTTATAGATTTTAAATGGTCACTCTAAATGAAAAACTGTAAGAGAAACCCATAACTGATTTTTAAATACCTATTCAGTGATACCCCACTCGACAAATTTCGTTAACTTTTTTTTTTTTCAAATTTGGCGTCTGGTTGTCGCCATATTGAATTTTGACTACCGTCATGTCTTTAGTGACACTCGCAAGAGTAATACGGTTCGATTGACGTAAGAATTATCAAAATCGGTTCACGCGTTTGGTCTCTGGAGTGCCACATAGGAACAAACATACATACATACATATATAGGCTGATAAACACATTACCCTCCTTTGCGTCGCGCAGTCGGGTAAAAACGCTTCGGACACGCGCGCGCCGACTAAACGTCACGGTTGCGTCGCCCGAATTTGTACGAAAGTTGGCCTTCCAACTTCCAAGTACTGTTTTAAGTTGGTCGACTATTTACTCATTAACTAGTGTGTCTACTTATCCGTGATAATTTTCCTTTTACATTCATTATATGTACTACTGCCATGAATTACATATTTCACATATATACCCCTTAGTAACCATTTAGCTAGGGAGGGGGGGGGACACTTGACTTCAACAAAAATTAGGGCTTTAAAACGCAATATCACGCAAGCGTAGAATAATTCTATGCACGCAAGCGGATCACACTAAAAAAATATTACCTTGTAATCTGCATATCACTGTGCTCTTACAAAAATAAATATTTTTTAATTTTAATTTTTTTTAATTTTTCAAGGGTCACTGAGCTAAGCCGCAGGCGGACAGACGGACGGTCAGACGGACATGGCGAAACTATAAGGGTTCATTGTTGAGTAGGTACGGCACCTTAAAAATGAGTGCCGGCGCCAATCTCGCATTTTATTTACATCGCTCCCAAAAAATTGGCAGTAAGCCCGATTAGCGAACAAACCGGGAATTATAACCTTGCAATTCGCTATGATAAACAATGTGAGAGAAGGTCTTATGTAATGACAACATGACCTGTATTATGTATTTTATTAGTCGAGCAAGAAACGATGTCGATGATAAATTAAGATTAAAGAGCCAACTAATAAAATAGAATTGGGATAGAATCGATAGAATAGAGAAGTGAAAGTGCATAAACTAGCAACCTGTCACTACCGCACTGCTTTGTTTGTGTGAGGTGTGCAATAAAGAGTATTTGTATTGTATTGTTGTACCGCACTATCATGTCGTACCTAACTATATATGTAATCTTATTTCTTGGTTAAACTGTTTTTACTCCTATAGTGTGTGCTAAAAAAGTATGGCTGTCAAAAGTTTTTAGTTTTATCTACATCATTCCAGCGTTAATCTTTGAATTACGCAATTAATACTCACACATTGACCGAGATCTGTCGTTATCGCATAGAGCTATTTTTAACATGTGCTAATCCGCTAAACACAATCAGTGCCACAATGTCTGATAACTGGTGCATTTAATCGTCTAATCATCCGATCAGTCACAGACGACCAAGTCTGATAATTCAGCTCGCGTCGTTTACCGTCATAAACATAAATCATTTTCTGGACCGAATGCGATCAGTTAGCCTACAAAAATACGGTTACAAACAGGTTAGAAAATTCTAACAGCTGTTGAAATTGGCCTCGACACGGTTTAGCTTCGACAGACCTAATTATGTAGAGCGAGCAGGGTACTCCAACTAGATCGACGATAGGAAGCAAGGCGGACGGGAATAAGCCGTTCTTATTCAAAATCTCGTATGCGCCAAAGAACCTGCAACGTACATACAACTTTTCAATTTCAATTACAACGCTGCCTGGTCTACCCCAACCGGTCGTAACGTAACGGTCGGACACTTAATACATTCATTCAAATGTAGCAAGAACAGTATGATTGTCTTCCGCGACGCGACGACGGGCCAGAGAACTTTTAAAGCAGTGATTTCAGTTTCCTGAGACAAATGTCTTCCCTTCCTACGATCCTGGTAATTATATTTTTAACATCCTTAATAAATATTCTGACGTTGATTTACAAATAAATAAAGATTCCGTGATCCGACATTCGTATGACAAAGTTAAACACGAACTTAAGGCTTAGTTAAAGAAAAACCTTAAAACAACACGGAACACCGTCGAAACAGTAAAATTGTTGACAACCTATACGGCGCTAAAAGCCTTTGTCAATTACAAAATATTTACGAGTGGTTTTATACCGCAACCCGTAAGTGGGTGAGTCAGTTACTTATCGACAGCTAGACGGGATCCGACACGGTGATAACTTTATCGGCTTACGACATTAGCCGTCACAGTCGTGTGTCGCTTTCAAGTTATTGTTTCCATTTGAGGGCGTGTGGGCACGGCGACAAAGGCGGTTTACTCATGTATAGTTTAAATCACGACGGTGCTCACCCTGGTTCTTATTTTGATGACGTTAAAGTTTAATTTCCGCAAATCCACTTTTAAGCTAACAAAGGAATAACTAGCTAATTATTATAGCTTGATATGACGAACGAAAGTAGCTTTATGTAATATATAATAAGTATACTTTTTGTGAAACTCTTATTAACATTTCTAGCCTTAAACTTGAACTTGTAGTTTAGGTAGGTAATCGTTATTTACGAGTTAAAAGCATGATAAATATATATTTAAGCCCCGTGTTATTTGACATGTTTAAGAATTTGAGCGACTGAGTACCTAATTACTAACTGACATGTTGTTGTGATTCTAAAATATATCTAAAATTAAAATTAACGACGTATAATCTCTAATGTGAATTGCTTTCGATACAGCAGGATACAATAACAATTCTATGCGACCATGAAGAGCTCCTCTGATGGTGACGCATAATTAGAAAGCTGAAGAAGCGATTTTATCGATTTTATTTAACTTACGTTTACCGTCGGTTTAAAATAACCGACCCATTCGCCGCCACAGAAAAATCGAGGTGGCACCCCCACGCCACGCAAGTCAAGTCTATTGTTTTTGAACTTCATATGAAATCTTTGGCAGGTGGGTGACAACGACAACAATGAGGAACTGAAGTTCAAGTCAGTGGCTGCGAATGGATTAACTTGACTGATACTCTTTCCGGTCAGCTGTAAGAGTTACCTGTGTGAACTGCGAGGATATCTTGACGTGGTCCTCCTGGTAGGCCTTGCGGGCCTTTCTCCGCTCGACCATGAGCGAGGCGAGGCGGTCGAGGGCCCGCGCCTCCAGAGCCTCGGCGTTGGCTTTGATCTGCCGGCTGGTGTTCTCCCACTCCTCCGTCATGGTACGCCAGGCCGACGCTATCACCGACCCTGGGGAAACCAACGACAGTCCAGCCTATAGCGCCTATACGAGCCTATAATAAGCCTTCGCCGCACAGGGCGTGAGCGGGGCGCGTCGGCGACGTCCGTATGATTTATATTTATACCGTTATATTACATTAGGGCACGCTGGTGTCGCGCCGCGCTTACGCTCCGCCGGCATCACACTCTTGTGTGGTGTGGTCTTTATTGTAAGCTGTGAATTAGCTGTGAAATCCCTTGACAGTTGGAGAATCATTATAATGGTTTCATAAACAAAATTTCTTCTGAGGCAGAATTAAGGCCTCCACATACCGAACGCGGGTCGTGCGCGGCGCGGGTCGGAAGCGGTTAAAGCGGTATATTCACACCGCAGGCGAGCGGCGTGTAGTAACGCGGGCCCGCCGCGGGCCGCGCTGGACACGCGTTGCTACCACGTTCAAAGGAATCAATACCCTATAGAGCACTTCTTGTTAACCTAGTCTCGTGAAAGCAACGCGTGTCCAGCGCGGTAGCAACGCGGGCCCGCCGTGGGCCCACGCCCGACCCGCGCCGCGCGCAACCCGCGCCGCGCCCGACCCGCGCCGCACACGACCCGCGGCCGCGCTGCCCGAGTTGTAACTTAGCGCCGCGGTAGCAACGCGGGCCCGCGTACGGACCGCGTTCGATGTGTGTTTGAGGTGTAGTGTCAATGTTTTGCTACTCGCGCGGGCCCGCGGCGGACCCGCGATCGCGCCGCAACCGCGTTCGGTGTGTGGAGGCCTTAACTCAATCTGACAAGTCCACGAGTTCTCGAGCGATTATCCATTATAGTAGGCAGATAACCTAGTTCTTCAAAATCGATCGTGGTCTCGACTGACATGATCGAGATCTCGAACGAGTTTTCAGGACTTCGCGCGTTGATTTTCTATTAGTCTTATTGGACCCAATATGGGCCTATGCGGGTAAAAAGTTGTTTGTTATTGGAATCTTATTAGAATGGGTGTATAGGGTAATTGGGGCAACAGTGGATCACCCTTTTTGCAGAGTCACGTAGCTTGGAAACTATACACGCTATTTATGTGAAACTCTTGCATAAGTAAAATTAGATATTTAGGTACATTTTATTTAAAGAAGTCGTTTAAACATATCTGACAAATTTCGAATTATATTCATTCTTGTAATAAGTGGGAATTGACCCACTGTGTCCTAGGGAGGGTATACAGTGAGTCAGCCCTGGGGGGACAGCAAATCAGGAGGGTATTTCAATATAATAAATCATGTTATTGCGGCGATTTTAAATAATATTGTGTACAATAGACAGCCAAAATATAATCTCATTTAAAAACTTCGATTTTAATAAAGTGCATTTTTTTTAGCTTTAAAGTACCATTCTATTATCTCAGATAACCTATTAGAACTACTTAATCGCACTTTGGTTACCATTAACTTGGATAAGAATGAAAACTATGATCTTTGTTCGACCCACTGTACCCTCCTTTAGAAAAAAGCCATTGTGCACAGCTCCTGTCATTTTAACCTCCTGAGACCCGACGTCGACATGCACCACAAGGTAATGTTAGTCCTTATCCTTATTATGTCATTTTAATATTATGGTGCAACTAGGAAATCTTATTTTGTTGTTGCAATCCCTAATTTGCCGTCATACGAAACCTCAATAATTATATAATACGTAGAAATTATAATTTAGTAAATTAAATTAATGGATACAGAAGAATGAAACAACAAAGTTTACGTGAATATTTTACTGTTGCACTCTCAAACACATTTTTACCTTTGTACCGTATAGTACACTATGGACCCGAGCGCCGCCGCAGTGACTATAGTGAAAATGCCCTCACATCCAATATTTGACAGCTGTCATCCCAGTACAATTTATGTCATCATTGACGTTTTTTGTACAGGGATGACGGCTGTCAAATATCGGCTGTTAAAAAAATCTAATTATAGATTGGAAGAGGTGCACCTGGCGCGAATTTACTGTGAAGAAGTCGCAGTTATATTCCCTATGATTTCTGTCCAATATAGCGCTAATCAAGTGTATCCACGTGACCCACTGTCGACCCACCTACTTTGTATAACTAATAACTATTTACTTGTAGACATCTACGCAGTTACCAATTTCAAAAACTGAACTGGCCAAGTTCCCGGCACTTGGCCACTTCAGTTCTAATCAACTTCGTAAAATTTTATGAAATTGAAAGTCATCGATCACGTCATCAATAACCGAGTATGTAAGGTACCTGTTAATAAATGGTAGGTACAACGGTTAACAGATTGTGGCAATGAGAAGAAACACGTAGGTCTGTAGCTAGTTTTCAACGTTTTCTTTACCGACGTCATCATAAAAAAGTAAACAAATCGACGGTAGGTTGTCAAATGTCACGAGTTTTTTTTTTGCTCCATTTGAATTCAACGGTCGTGTGAATTACTTCAGCTGTTTTTTGTCACTCACTAGCATTAATTTAGGTAACAACCGTTGCTTAATTAAAGCCAAAGTGGTCGCGTTAAAGGAGTGCGCATGGCATAGTTCTTATTATCTCTAATTTAGAGATAATATTTGCTATGCAATGCGCAAATATTCGATAGACCAGTAACAAAAGAAGATCGTACCGTTGAGTTCCTCGCACTTGTCCATCTTCTGGCCCTGTGCGGCGGCCGCGGAGAGAGCGAGCGCGTATTCGCGGTCACTCTTCATCTTCGCCTGGAGACTCCTCTTCATGGACTCCATGAGACGCAGCTCGGCGTCGTGCCGGGCCAGCAGCGCCTCGTGCGCCGCCCGCCCCATCCCAGCCGACGCGTATCCCATTCTAACCAGAACTACACTAATACACTTGCATGCACATCTCAATCACAACACAACACAACTCACATCACCCTTGTCACCGGCACCGTTTTTAAGTCATCGTCAACAAAAATCTTTTAAAGTCGCGACGGAATGAATGAATTTAAATTATAAATGTGTTTGGTCACTTGGTGTAGAGCGAGGAGCGAGCCCCCGGGATCGATTTATACAAAAAACGAACGTTGAAATATTGTTAACGATAGCAGAGCGAATGCGCTCCAAATAACGTCCGTTCACAGACGGCGCGCGACCCGAATGCCATCTATCTATCCCTGTCGCGAGCGCGAGTGTCGCGGCTCAAGAGGTGAGGCGCTCGGTGCACGGGCAGCTCGGGCAACGCAACGCCGGCGCACAATTAGGTGGATCATCAGAGGGCCTACCGCGAAACGAAATTCGTTTTCGTTCGTGTATCTCCGTCTCTGTCGCTCGAACTGCGAGTGCGAGCAAGTGCGACAGAGATGGAGATACACAAACGAAAACGAATTTGGTTTCGCGGTAGGCCCTCAGTATTTAATGGTAGCCCAAACACGCTGAATAAATACTGATGATCCACCATAGCTGTCTCACTCTATCGCATGTTAAAGAGTGAGACAGCTATGGCGGATCAACAGTATTTATTCACCGTGTATGGGCTACTATTAAATACTGTTGATCCGCCATAGCTGTCTCACTCTTTAACATGCGATAGAGTGAGACAGCTATGGTGGATCATCTGTATTTACATTTACATACCGTGTATAGGCACAGAATAGTATAATAGTATTACATAGTATAGTCCAAGATTTTGCCGGGAAATTCAAAAAATCTTGTGCTGGTCACACTTTGTGTAGTAGGAATTAAAGTTTTGATACTAGATTTTTTTTTTGATTTTCAGTGCACACGTAAGGTACCTAAAAAAATAAATTAAATATACGTTGACGTGCACTCAAAGTCAGCTCATATAATTTATATCACTATATACAGTACAGTCAACGACAAACGCATATGTTTACACTTTCTCACCGTAAGTATATCATTGTAGCAAGGCGAAAAATGAAATGTAGTGTAAATATGCGTAGCGACCGGTTAGCTTAGTGGGAAGTGACGCTACCTACGAAGCTGAAGGTCCTGGGTTGGACTACCGGTAAGGGCAAATATTTGTGTGATGAGCATGAATATTTGTTTCTGAGTCATGGATGTTTTCTATGTATTTATATCTATTATATATATCGTCGTCTAGTACCTTTAACACAAGCCTTATTGAGCTTACTATAGGCCTAGTTCGATTTGTGTAAGAATGTCGCCTAATATTTATTTATTTATATGACTTAGCTCGATAATAAGAATAAGTACTATGCTAAATATCAACTCAATCGGAAACCGCGGAGTGGGTCAAGTTCAACTTACTACATTTGCATGTTTCTTTCTTTCTTGCTTGCTTGTTTACAGGCAACACCGGAGTAGGTAAAACAACGTGAAACGACTATATACGTACCTAATCAAATCAAAGTAATAGGGAAATGTTAGAACTATTACAAGTATCAAAATATTTATGCATCACCAACCTACTAAGTTGTTTACGACTTGTAAACATTTCAGTATTTCGTTATATAACGATTCACGTCGGGTTCTCACATTGTCGTACCTAATTATTTACGAGCTTAAACAATAGTTTGCGGACCTTACTCGGTGTATATATATAGTCATTGTTAATATTATTAAAATAAAACATAAACCGCGAACCATTTGAATGAATGACATAAATTGATAACTGACGTTTAACCTTTTTTTTTAATCATAGACAAATGGTGATACCACAAGGAAATATCTGGCAACAAAATTTGGTTAGCCAGACTCTATGACAGCCAATGGGTGTGACAAATTGCATCGCTTGTGGTGTGCTTAAAGAGATAAACCAACGAAGTTCGTTTTCGTTTTGCGTTAGGTCCTCTATACATTTGTATCATTCATATCACCGGGAGCATGCCAACATGAGAGACTTTTTTTCTTCGTAATGCTTATTCTGGGGATCTCATATTGTTGGTTCCCCCTGGTAACCCTCCTGAGGGCCTACCGCGAAACGATTTTCGTTTTCGTTCGTGTATCTCCGTCTCTGTCGCTCGAACTAGCAAGTGCGACAGAGACGGAGATACACGAACGAAAACGAAAATAGTTTCGCGGTAGGCCCTCTGGCCCCGTAGCATGGTTGGCCTTGTCACGCGATAGGTGATAGGATAGAGCGTGCGTCACTGGCTGACACCGTTCGATAGAACGAGACGACGCTCTTATCTTGTCACTTGTCGCGTGATAAGGCCAACCAAATTATTTCTTTGTCCATTTTTGATCGTTTGACGACTCCAATTCCTATATATATGTATTGCTGTCTCATTCTTACTATAGGCCATTACACATCTAGCAAATTGGCACAACCACTTTCTATAGTTAGAATGAAAAGTATGTATTGATGCCCCATTTCAACTAAAGCAGTTTGAATGGCTTTGGTGACAAATGTCTTGCTGTGTAATGACCTTCCATGTTAGGCCTCACACAGACTGGAGCGGCCTGGCCGCGGCGGTCAATAGTAAACTTGTCATTGATGGGCCCATACACGGTGAATAAATACTGATGATCCACCATATCTGTCTCATCATCAGTATTTACTCACCGTGTATTGGCCGCCATTCATGATTCATAATATTATTATTTTTTCGAAACGAAAACGAACTTCATTTGTGTATCTCCGTATCTGTTGCACTTGCTAGTTTGAGAAACAGAGAGGGAGATTTTAGTTTTAGTTTTGCGGTAGCCCCTCAGGCCGCACCAGTTTGTTGCAGGCTTTAGGGAAAACGTGCACACGCTCTTATGATTTATATGTGAACGCATCTTTTATATGGCATTAGTAGCATTTCGACAGATTTTTAGATCACTGGCAACATTGGCCTCAGCCTTATAATATGGCCGCTACAGGTTAGTTGCTCAAATTTTGTCACGTGAAAAAATCCTAATTTCAACGTGATTTCCGCGTCAATTTTGATATTTTCATACATTTTTCTTTCCTGCCACCTAAAGTGGTTGTTATTTAACCCTTAAGTATGTATTAAGTCTCATTTATTAATGCTAACGTGTCATCATTTCACCTCTGCGGACGTTTGGATTTACCGCGTGGCCACATTCTTAGCAGAATATTAATTACTTTAATTTCATCATTGTATTGATTCGTGTTAGCCTAACAAAATTGCACTGTAAGTTGGAATTTTTTAGTGTACTGAAACATCTGTGCGGCAAGTGACGATTGTCCTTTGGATACGTGCCTGCTCTCCACGGATAACCGCTTTTCAGATTCGGTCGTACTAGGTCGTTCGCTTACTATGCGTCATCGAAACAATGCCATCCACTCACGCTTCATTCTCCTTGTGGTACGCTTTCACCGGAATGTATTCAGTTTTACGTAATGTCTTGCAGGCAACAAGAAATCAAAGAAGTCTAAATGGATCCCAGTGAACATCACAGACATTCTTGCAGGCGCGACTGCCATTCCGGCCGCAAACAACTGGGCGGATTCGGTAGATGATGAACGTAAGTACTATATAAATTAATTAGATTTGATGTCTACTCCTTCGATACTGAAATATCTGACCCAATGATGATATGCAAAGGGTAATGGCAGGCCAATGTTAATCTCGTACTTGGGACACACACACAGGGTGCTCGTCATTCTTTCTGTCTCGGGAAGGTCTGAGGAAAGGTCTTTTGTGTTTTAAACACATTCTAGCCGGATGCTTCTCTCACAGAGAAGGAGGGGGAACCAGAAATCACTGCTCCACATTAAGCTTGGGAAGCTCAGCCTGAGGGGCTGGGTGGAGGCACAGATGTGGAATTAGTTGGAAACCCCCATGACCAGCAGTTTGAGCACAATCTACGAGATGGCTTCAGCCACAACTCAATTCAGACTAGTCTTTCATTGGCCGGCTCCCAGATTACTGCTGAGGGTCTATAGTTTGTAATGAAAAAGGTAAAAAGTTGACTTATAAAAACATTTTATTGTAGTTAAATTTGCTCAGTGTTACAACAGCAGTATTAGTTATGCTGTCTTATCTCTATATTATGTGATTATGTAAAACTATTACTGCTTGTTTAAAAAAAACAAACAAGGAATTGTTTTGTTGTAATTACGTCCCAACTTTCATCGCAGTTTCAATCTGTGTATAAGATAATACCTACAATGAAATTTACCCTAATCAAACAAGTTTACTGTAATTACCAGTGATCGGCAGAGATCGGATATTCGGATCGATATTTACCTATTCTTGGCAAAATCCCGGAAAGTTGGGAAAATATGGAGTCGGCTTCTTTTTTATTATATATTTAATAAATATGCTCCGGGACTCCGGGATCGCACGAAATTACATAAGATGGTACAAATTTACCTACATGTTTAGTTTATGGCTATTTTTGACTATTTTTGTAAGGAAATCAGTTGTTATATAGATCTAACAAGAACAGTGGATTTCGGTAATAACGACGATGAATGGACTACAGGCTATAGTCATTAAATCCAAAAGTCGTTACAAGCACAGGTAGAATGATAAGCCTTTTCTTGTGCAAGGCAACTCATAGGAACATCTTGGCTTGTTTGAACTTTGTACTACATTTTAGAAGTGCATTCTCCACATCTAGATGAGTTGACTAACGATTTTCCTTAAATATTATGGACTTGTATTTTATCATTGTTTGTCGACATAATTGATA
Organism: Epinotia nisella; assembly: GCA_932294315.1. Classification (NCBI taxonomy): domain Eukaryota; kingdom Metazoa; phylum Arthropoda; class Insecta; order Lepidoptera; family Tortricidae; genus Epinotia; species Epinotia nisella. Next base: position 27,265,121 of record OW028675.1, on the reverse strand, counting down.
TTGTAGTGTAGTGTCAAGCTGGTCTAATTAGACAGACTTTCAGATGTAATCTATGAGTAATAATACCAAGTATAATAAATACACAACAACACAGTTACCACATAGAAAAAATGCTTTGCATGATCCTTAAATTTTACTTAAACACTCACCACACTTACCAAGCTCTGCTAATACTTCTAAACAATAACTAAAGGTCGCCACAAGTGCTGACCATCTGTGGATATAAACAAGAGATATGAAAGCTATTTGTTAACTTTGTCAACCCACGCCCAAAATTGACGTTTCTTCCGGAGTCGCTATAGCCATATGAAATTTCATACTAATTATGTTTTCAATGCACGGGGACTTAGATATAACGTCACTACATCTGAAAAGTCGGTACAACCAAGGTCGTAATGAATGAAATCAACGTATATTTTATACCCGGGATAAAAACTATCCTATATTTTAATCCAGGCTATAAACTACTTCTTACAAAATTTCATCCAAATCGGTTGAGCCATTTAAGCGTGATTGAGTAACAAACATCTAAACATCCAAACTTAATTATAGTTGCTCCCATACAAACATTTTTTGTTCCTCTCCAAAAACTGGTTCGAATGGCATCGTGAAAAAATGTTAGCCATCATGCCTATTGTAGTCTCAAGTAAGATCCGGGAATGATTGAGGTACAGTAGTCGGTGAGGCAGACAGGAATGAATAACTGTGTTGTCTGTCAGCCACGGAGAGCTACGGGTACGCGTCGCGCAGCCGCGCGCCGGTGGTGCTGCCGTCGGCGTCGCGCGCGGCGCGCGGCGGGATGGCCGTCGACGACGACTCCATCCCGCGCCGCCCGCCCTTCATCGCGCACATCTCCAACCTGCCCTACGATGTCGACGAGAGTGCCATCTCCGAACTGTTCGAGGGACTCAAGGTACGAAACCTGCTTTATACTTTCCCTTTTAGGATTCCGTTCATCAAAAGAATTTTTTTTTCAGGGTGCAGTATAAAAAGTAATTAATAAACAATTGTCCACAGATTATTAACCTGAGGCTGCCGCGAGAGGGTGACCGCCTCAAGGGTTTTGGATATGTTGACTTTGAAGACAGAGAGAGCCTTATCAATGCCATGAACCTGCCCGATCTTGTAAGTATTTCTAAATTAACTTGTGTACATAAAAGACATTCATGTTTTCATAGAAAATAAGCTGCAGATTCCAATTTTGGCAGCTTTCCAAAGTATCCACTCCACATGAAATCTGATTTTGCATAAAATATCTGATGAACCGGCAGTAAGTCTAGCTTGACCCAGTTTCTATGTGAAGTGCTGTGACTTCAATGTTGTGTGTCTTGTCTTATTTGTTTTTAGTCCCTTGAATAATATTAAGTGAAGTTTGCTGAACAATAAGGTTCTGTAATGTATTATGTTTATATATGTATTGTATAGGTATTTATCTATTTACATATATATTTCCGTCTTGAAGTGTATTAAAAAACTATTTTCTGTTTTAATAGAGTGTTGGCGGGCGACGGATTAGGATTGAGGTGTCGACTGAGAACAACGATCGGCGCATGGGCAGGGGAGGCCGCTCTGATCGAGACAGGTAATAATTTTAATACACGATTTAGCAATTGAACCAAAGAAGTGGGGCAAAAAAAGATTAGGGACTCCCCTTCTGATTTTAACAAGAAAGGGAAGAAAAGGTATATAAAAAAGTTCCCATGACGTGTTGCATGGGTGATTTATTCAAGCTCTTAACAAAGGAATGCAAGTTTAACCATATTTAACTGTATCTCGTATTGTTGAATTCAGCCATGATGTCACGTTAACATGATGAACATTAAGAATGTGACCTACATTAGGAGTTCCAGTATTATATTGTATTTTATTCATTAACAAATTACATTGTGTTTGAATGTCATGCCTTAAACCTAAGAATATATACATATATAATACACTATTCAAATTGATATTATACACATGTAAGTAGCATGTACAATGTTAAGGTGTCAACTTAATACATAATCAAATTCGAATGAAAATAAATAATAACCATAATTACGTTAAAATATAATTATAATAATAATAGAAAAACATTAAATGTCATAACGCCAGTAGATAAACACAAATAAAGAGCATATTCACTTCAAACTATTCTTCATAAAATCAATCACAAGTATGTAATAACAATAACATTTTTCGAGTAGAAACTCGTTCAATCTTGCGTTGAAAATGTGTCTGTTATCAATTGTTTTGAACTTAATTGGTAGCCAAGCGACGATGACTATTAGGCACTGCCTATTAGACAGCGATTATGACTTGTTTGTGTACATACATTATGTATTGTATATTATGCAATATTATGTTGACATTTGTGCATAACATTATCTCTTTCAATCTGGTATCTGTACTGTTTATGCACTATGCTCTTTTGATTTGCAGGTTTTGAGCCCCAAAATATTTGATACTGATTAAACTTGAAGAACTGATTCTGATTGAACTTTAAGTTGAATCAGGAAAAGGGCAATTTAATAAAATCCTAACATTTTGAAAATATATGATGGCCATTACATTTTGCACTCAATCATTGGATTAACTATGGTCCAGTTTAAAGAATTTATTATAGTGTGTTGTTCAGGGTTTTGATTGTTTTGCTGTTCGTCCAGAGAGTATGACCCGGAGCGCACGATGGGAGACTGGCGCTCCGGGCCGCGCGCCGCGCCCGAGCCCTCTGCGCGGCCGCGCGAGATGACCCGCGACCGCGAACGGGACCGCGACCGCGACCGCGAGGAATGTAAGTACTCTCATCTGTTCCACTTTCTTTCTATACTGTGGCACACATATTAATGTTAAAGACATTCATCCTTTCTTGGAGTAATATTGCCAGCAGCAAGAGATGATAAGCCTCTAAACTGCCCTTTCGTGACACAAATAGTTGGCTTGACTATAATCACAAGAATTTGACTTGTTATTCGGGCCATGCAACTATTTTTATTTGTAATAAAAGAGTTAACAACTGTTGTCCAGGATGCTACTGAATACATTATTTATCTTACATACCCTTTAAACCACAACAGAATAAATATTTTTTTGTACTATTGTTGTGACCAATATTGATAATTTTGTTACTCTATTTGGGTCGGGAAGGTCTGAGTAAAGGTCATTTTGAGTTATTTCACTTTAGCTATTTACATGTTACTTCGGAGGCCGATATTGTTCGAGGAGATTGATTCTGGCCGTCCGATGATTAATAATACCGGAAATCGGAATGGTTATTTAATGGCACGATCTCCGAAAAAGCAGAATGTAGGTACATAAGCACTCCTCAAGTAATGTAGATTATGTATTGCAGCGACGGCGGACATGCGGCCCGGCGCGTGGCGCGACGGCGAGCGGCCGGCCGCCGAGCCGGCGCGCGCGCCCTACGGCGGCCGCGACTCCTTCGGCCGCGACCGCGAGCGCGACCGAGACCGCGGCTTCGGGGATGACCGGTTGGTATTCCAACTTGTTGCGACCTAATACACGCCTCAATTTGATTAACAGCTCTGCTACCAAAAAACTAATAAATGAAATAACGGTCTTTACAACCATAAGATAATCGAAACATTTCAATTACTTTCACGATGTTTAACAGACATTCTATATTGTAATGACTAATGAGAGAGAAGAGCTGAATACGAGTAACTAGTCTATATTACACTAATTTTCATGCACAAAAACAGGTATCGAATTAGTGGTTCCGGAATTTCCTCCATACATACAAACTCAAAGCTATAATCTCAGTTTTTACCTCTATAATGTATATTAGTAATAGTATTTAGTATAGATGACGCTATACCCAACGTATGGTAGTTACAGTCACGAGTTTTAATTTGGGACCCATTTTCTTTAAATGTTGTTAGAACATTCACAATGCAATAAGGTCGAAAATATCAGTTCAATAATAATTGTAGTGTCAAGATAAGACAATCAAATGTCATATTAAATGGGCCCAAAAAAAAACCTATGAATGTATCAATCTGAGGTGTTTGTTGTCTGGCAGCGGGCGGGCGGGCGGCTTCGGGCGCGACGGGGAGCGCGAGCGCGGCGGCTACGGCGGCCGCGACGGCTTCCGCGCCGCCGAGCGCGACTCGCAGGGCTTCGGGTATGTATAAGGTGTCTGTTGTCTGATAGCGGGCGGGCGGGCAGCTTCGGGCGCGACGGGGAGCGCGAGCGCGGCGGCTACGGCGGCCGCGACGGCTTCCGCGCCGCCGAGCGCGACTCGCAGGGCTTCGGGTATGTATAAGGTGTCTGTTGTCTGATAGCGGGCGGGCGGGCAGCTTCGGGCGCGACGGGGAGCGCGAGCGCGGCGGCTACGGCGGCCGCGACGGCTTCCGCGCCGCCGAGCGCGACTCGCAGGGCTTCGGGTATGTATAAGGTGTCTGTTGTCTGATAGCGGGCGGGCGGGCAGCTTCGGGCGCGACGGGGAGCGCGAGCGCGGCGGCTACGGCGGCCGCGACGGCTTCCGCGCCGCCGAGCGCGACTCGCAGGGCTTCGGGTATGTATAAGGTGTCTGTTGTCTGATAGCGGGCGGGCGGGCAGCTTCGGGCGCGACGGGGAGCGCGAGCGCGGCGGCTACGGCGGCCGCGACGGCTTCCGCGCCGCCGAGCGCGACTCGCAGGGCTTCGGGTATGTATAAGGTGTCTGTTGTCTGATAGCGGGCGGGCGGGCGGCTTCGGGCGCGACGGGGAGCGCGAGCGCGGCGGCTACGGCGGCCGCGACGGCTTCCGCGCCGCCGAGCGCGACTCGCAGGGCTTCGGGTATGTATAAGGTGTCTGTTGTCTGATAGCGGGCGGGCGGGCAGCTTCGGGCGCGACGGGGAGCGCGAGCGCGGCGGCTACGGCGGCCGCGACGGCTTCCGCGCCGCCGAGCGCGACTCGCAGGGCTTCGGGTATGTATAAGGTGTCTGTTGTCTGATAGCGGGCGGGCGGGCAGCTTCGGGCGCGACGGGGAGCGCGAGCGCGGCGGCTACGGCGGCCGCGACGGCTTCCGCGCCGCCGAGCGCGACTCGCAGGGCTTCGGGTATGTATAAGGTGTCTGTTGTCTGATAGCGGGCGGGCGGGCAGCTTCGGGCGCGACGGGGAGCGCGAGCGCGGCGGCTACGGCGGCCGCGACGGCTTCCGTGCCGCCGAGCGCGACTCGCGGGGCTTCGGGTATGTATAAGGTGTCTGTTGTCTGATAGCGGGCGGGCGGGCAGCTTCGGGCGCGACGGGGAGCGCGAGCGCGGCGGCTACGGCGGCCGCGACGGCTTCCGCGCCGCCGAGCGCGACTCGCGGGGCTTCGGGTATGTATAAGGTGTCTGTTGTCTGATAGCGGGCGGGCGGGCAGCTTCGGGCGCGACGGGGAGCGCGAGCGCGGCGGCTACGGCGGCCGCGACGGCTTCCGCGCCGCCGAGCGCGACTCGCAGGGCTTCGGGTATGTATAAGGTGTCTGTTGTCTGATAGCTTGGCTTCGGGCGTAAAAAATAAAACTATAAGGTATATTTGAATAAAATTTTGAGGATAGGTGTATTTTATTAGCCGCTAATAATTTTGTAATTCAAGTGACTAAAAAAATTTTTTTACGGGGTGCACTCATTACATAAAACTGAAAGTCAACATTTTATTTTTCATTGTAAGCCCACGTGTGGCTCAATCGATAGGCCTTTCAAAATAAATGTAAGGTTTCTCAGCAAGTTTTTGATTAAGTGAATAGAGTCGGAGATAATCGTCCCGAAAGTCACTAAACTTCTATCCCCCCCCTCTAATTTTTGAACGGTGTATTTTAAAAGTATGAAAAAAATCATGAACATAAGGTTTATTCAATTCTTTCACCGAAAATTATTTTGAACAAGATCGGTTCAAGGGTTTTCGAGATATTGCTGAAAAGCTGCTTTCCTTAAAGAAAAGGACGTAAGTGCCGTAAGATTTCTGTGACGATACGACCGTTTTAATAGGCACGGAACCCTTCCTTTTGCGTGTTCCGACACTCACTTGGCCGGTTTTTCTGTAATAAAATAATCAGATGTGATGTGGAAATGTTCATGTATGAATAGTGCATTAGCTTCGGTCCGCGACTCCGTCCGCGTGGAACTCGTTTATATCGTAGCTCCATACAAATTTTCACCCCCTTAGGGTATGGTTTTCGGGATAAAAACTATCCTATGTCCATCCCCGAGACTCAAACTATCTCTATACCAAATTTCATCTAAATTGGTTCAACAGTTTAAGCGTGAAGAGGTAACAGACAGAAAGAGACACTTTCGCATTAATAATATTAGTATGGATTATGTTTTCCAATCAAAATGATCTACAGTTTCGTCTATCTTGCTCTTACAACCTTGTAAGTGTAAAAAAACGATTAAAAAAACTGCCTTATAATGCGGTTTATGCGTGAAAGATTTCTACGATAACATTTTATTATTATCATATAATTACAGTTTATATGTATCTTGTATGCACATGAAGCGACAACCAAAATTACAATATCTTGATTGTTGATATCTCTCTTCTTTGTGCTATATGATATGGGTCACCTAGACACCGATCTGTGCCTAATTATGCATGGATTGGTCGCTTTACACCAACATTTTCGCTTTATAAAGCAACACTGCATTTTGGCAATTTAATAAACTATACTATGCCATAATAGGATTTAGGTATGATTACAACTGAAAATTACATCAAACATTATTTCATAGATATATTTAACTGTCATGCATGTGACATGCCACATACAGGCATGCTACGTAATCGATTATTTTGGCGTGATAAGAATGTTAGTAGTGGCTTTTTATAAGAAATATTGGTGATTGTTATGATAGTTTTGTCAAGCATTTTACATTTTACGTGCTCAAATATAAGAATTTGGAAACCTAAGATGATTGCGTGCATATGTTGAACGTAAAATGTGTTGCTTACAGGAGCCGAGAGGGCAGAGGATTTGGAGGCCGAGGGTTTGGCGACAGGGATCGCGACCGTGACCCGCCTCCACCCAGAGATGGTATGTTTCTCCATTACGAAACAAATGCCCTATCATTATAAAATCTATATTTGTTTGGGATTATGACTGAAAATAAGTTTAAGTTTTAAGGTTATGTATTTATATAGGATCAGTAGGGGCAAGTGCGCCTTTCATCAAAACAACATTATACATCCATGATGCAATAAACTTGTTAATACTTGGTTCCTTATGGATCGAACATACGTATGTAAGAGGACGTTAGTTGTGTAATATCTGTAGATTTCGATATTTTTGATGAAAGGCGCACTCTTACCCCGGTTTCGCACTTGCCCCTACTGACCTTCTACAGTACCGGTCAAAAGTTTTAGTTCACCCTTTGTTTTTGGTACAAATTTGTACTTTTGTGCGATAATGTTTTGCAGTTCAGATGTCGAAAATTGTTTCCAACTGATTCGTTATTGTTTACGGAGATGTGTTTGATTAGTCAGACACAATTTACGTAGATTTCTAAACAACTGATTCCCTAAAAACCAACATTGTATCTGATCATTGTACGTTTTAAGTGGCAAGCCCATATATGGCCCAGCCTTTGCCGTCATTCCTATAAGATTTTAGGGAATGCGTTGTTTAGAAATGTACGTGAATTGTGTCTGACTAATTAAACAAATCTCTGGAAACAATAACGGATCAGTTGGAAACAAATTTCGGCTTCCGAACTGCAAAAAATTATTGTCCAAAAGTACTCATTTGTACCTAAAACAAAATTTTTACACAAGACCCTTTATAAAGCTATTTATAAAGGGTCTCGATTGATATTCGTTTCCGCCCTGTACAGCAATACCATACTATCGTTTGAGTTTGTTTAAATTGCACACAATTGTATAGACCTTTTTGCATTTGTTTGTTGATGTGGCAGACAAGCCCCGCGAGCGGCCGAAGCTGAACCTGCTGCCGCGCTCGGTGCCGCGCGCGGACGCGGCGCCCGCGGCCGACGAGCGCGCGGCCGAGCGCGCCGCCAAGCCCGCCGGCGAGTCCGTGTTCGGCGCCGCGCGGCCCGTCGACACCGCCGCCAAGTGAGCGCACACCACCACAGCCCGTGCCCTAACACAATGCCATTCGGCTCTACACTTCTCTCTCGCTTGCTCTTATGCTACAATAAACTAGTGGCTCTATATGCTGTAGAACTCGCGAGCCTGTCATTCATTGTTCATTGAAAAAGTGTCTCGACAAAAGAAACCGGCCAAGTGCGAGTCGGACTCGCGCACCGAGGGTTCCGTACAAACCTGTTGGTATATAAGTAAAAGTTCACCCATCACGTATTAAAAATATTTTTTCACACCTCTCATACAGAAAAGTAAGTTTTGGTCCCCGACGAGAGGGAGCAAAATGCCACTTTTCTGTTCAAGCTACTTTTTAGGGTTCCGTAGCCAAAATGGCAAAAACGGAACCCTTATAGTTTCATCATGTCCGTCTGTCCGTATGTCACAGGCATTTTACTCGAAAACTATAAGGTGTATTTGAATAAAATTTTGAGGATAGGTGTATTTTGTTAGCCGCTACATAGTTATGTAATTAAAATGACAAAAAAAAAATTTTTTAGGGGTGCACTCCATACTTAAAACTAAAAGTCAAAAAAAAAAAAACATTGTGACCCCCCCGTGTGGCACATCAATCGATAAGCCTTTCAAAATAAATATAAGGTTTCTTAGCATTTTTTTTGATTAAGTGAATAGGGTCGGAGATAATCGCCCCGAAAGTCACTAAAATTCTGTCCCCCCCCTCTAATTTTTGAACGGTGTATTTTAAAAATATGGAAAAATTCATGGACATAGGGCTTATTAATTTCATTCACCGAAAATTGTTTTGAACAAGATCGGTTGAGAGGTTTTCGAGATATTGCTGAAAAACTGCCTTCCTCAAAGAAAAGGACGTAAGTGTCGTAAAATTTCTGTGACGATACGACCTTTTTAATAGGCACGGAACCCTTCGTTTTGCGTGGTCCGACACGCACTTGGCCGGTTTTTAATTTATTCATTGGCATGTAGGTAGCATTTACGCAATGTGTCAATTGAACACAGATCTTAAGAAAATAATCGATTGTAATTTCATCGTAATCGATTAAAAACGAACATATTTCAAGTTTTAACTTTAGCAACGTTATAGGTACATTTACATATTAAAACTTGAGAATTTTCCGTAATGTTTGAAAAAATTGTCACAATAAACTATACGTTTTACTGAAATCAAAACTATGATGTTATTGTATATCAATTATATAATAATGAATATTGATATTCGTTCAATTTTCCTCATAATCGGTGTGAAAAGTTACATGTGTCACTCAGGAGCAAAATTATTTTCGTCTTGGGCGTTAACACTTGAATCCCTCACTACGCTCAGGATCCTACGTTAGAATCCCTCGCTACGCTCAGGATTCTATTGTAGGATCCCTCGCTACATTCAGGATTCAATACACCGCCCTCGCCGTAAATATACTATTTTGCTCCCTTGTGACACAAATAACTATTATTATATGATGTAACTAAAAATTTATCGAGTTTTCGCAATTTTTCCTTTATCTGTGCTATAAGACGTTGCTTCGTACCAAATTTCAAGATTCCGAGTTCACGAAAAGTACCCTGTAGGTTTTGATTCCCTTGCGAGTTTCGAAAATTAGCGGAAATTTGCGGCATAAACGGATGTATCTTTTGATTGCGTTGGCTTAGAAGTTTGATGTGAAACTTCAAAAGAAAGAAGGCAAAAAAATATGCGTCATGACGAAAATTCTATTTAAATATATATCTCAAATAATTACAAAGCCACAACAGTTTTAATATTGCTGAGAGAAAACACTCGCAGATCGTAACGTCATAGTAAATGACAATCGTTTCATATGAACGTACGTTTTACGGAAAAGGGACAGAACATACCCCCTCTTAAAACTTTGGACACTTATAACTTTGTGATTATTTAAACTCTTGCGTTAGTTTTTCTCCATTTGACTACATTTTTAATCCTTTTTCGAGAAAATTCAACATTATTGGTTTTATTTAGTGTCTACAGTTACACCCCTATTTAAGGGGCTCCCGTCAAAAATCAACGAAATTTAGTAGTTTTTCATTTCTACACTCGTCCTCGGTTTATTGAAGCTAGCTTTCCAGGTACAGATATGGGAAAATTTGATTCCTGTTTAACATTTTTGATATTGAATAACTTGCAAAATGTTAACAGAATTAATTATCCATTTTTAAAGAAAGGTCTGTAAAAATACAAAACCCGACACTTCATCCTAATTAAAATTTGAAGGTCGAAACGCACTGAAAGCGGCGGCGGTGCGGCGCGGCGCGGTGCGGAGGCGGTACCGGTTGTAATGTTCGAGCTAATACGAAAGGGTCCGCACAGAGCGGCGCGGTATTCTGTGCGGACCCTTTCGTATTAGCTCGAACATTACAACCGGTACCGCCTCCGCACCGCACCGCCACCGCTTTCAGTGCGTTTCGGCCTTGATACACCCGAAACTCATACCTACTCATACATACTGAACTTACCTATAATTTTGATATGCGTTTTATAATCTTTTTTTTATTTTACAAAAGCTACGTCCAAAAAACTGGTTTTTTGGCCTACATTTGTCAAGGTTTGGTGCCATATATATAGAAAACTATGAGTTTTAAAATAAATATGGGATACTATTTCGGTAAACCGCGTTGTTGTTAATGCGATAAGCCATAAAAAAACATGAAAAAACGGATTATTATAGATCGAAGGTCATTGGGAGCTGGGAGCCCCTTAATCCTAACCCGAATACTTTTCTAAGAACTCTCGAACTTTACCTGTATGTAAGAGAACTAGATGTTTTAAATAATAATCGTGTAGAAGCCGTTGGGCTAGGTATATTTTAGTAATCATTTGAAATTCTATAAGAAAAGATGCATTAGGTTTAATGAAAAATTACGGCAAAAGTTGTAGGTCTAACAAGTAAGAACCTTGAGACACTATAGCCGCGTCCGCTGCGCCATGTTTTCGTGGTTTTTAAACGTCAAAAATGTTTTGCCAATCAAAACAATACCCTATTTGTTTGCCGAAACTGACGGATAACATGTTAGATGTTTAAAAACATTGGCGCAGCGGACGCAGCTTTAAAATCATAAAAAGCTTTTTTTTATTTTATTTTTCATGTAATCTAGACGCTCACACAAGGAGTCGCATCCATGCTAAAAAAGCACCTGTACCTCACGTGGTGTGGTCTGAATCAGCTGATATCAATAATATTATAATATACTACGTCCTGTGTAATAAATGCGCTGTAAATAAACAAGCTAGATAAATGCTATACATGAGATTTGTAACAATGTTGTATGCACATGAAGCAACTTCAAAAGTAGTCAATATTTTTGATGTTGTGATAAATTAATTCTGTATGCTATATCAAAAGGGTCATCTAGACATCGTTCCGTGACTATCTATGCGCGGATCGATCGCTTTATACCGACATTAACTATTACAGCTTTTTACCGGTAACAGGCAGATTTATTGGGGTTGATTTGGAAACATTACATTTTATATTTATTGTTTTACAGGGAACGGGAAATAGAAGAACGCCTTCGCAAACAGGAGGAGGCGCGGAAAGGAACAGATGAGAAGGAACGGTGGAGTCGCAGAGTGAGTTTAATATGTAACTGATATATAATATAAAGAAATAATCTTGGACGAAATAAATAACGATTTTTTTTTCTTTAGAATGATCATTCCGGAGATCGTCGCGGCGGCGCTAGACGTGGTAAATATTTTTATATTAATATTTTTAACTGTCGTCATTTTCTAAGCCTTGTGTTCACAAAATCCGTAAAGTGTAAGTAAAAGTTTATTATAAAGTATATATTAATATTTGTAATCACGTATTTAGCAGACGACCGGGACAGGGACTCCCGCAGCTTCAACAGAGATCGACGCGACTACTCCAAGGACGACAAAGATCGGCGCGACTACTCCAAGGACGACAAAGATCGGCGCGACTATTCTAAAGACGACAAGGACAGACGCGACTACAAAGATGATCGGGACCGACGCGACTTCTCCGGCAATCGCGACCGGCCCGACTACTCGAGAGACGACAGGGAAAGACGCGACTACTCCAAAGACAACAGAGAGAGGCGCGATTACTCCAAAGACGACCGAGACAGACGCGACTACCCTAAGGACGATCGGGATCAACGCGACTACTCCAAAGACGACAGGGATCTACGCGACTACTCGAGAGAAGACCGCGACCGGCGCGCGTCCTCCAGAGATAAAGACCGCCGCGACTCCAGGGACGAACGCGACCCCAGAGACCATCCCCGGGACGAACGAGACCAGGGGAGCAGAACCGAGCGACCGCGCTCTGTGTCTCGAGAGCGGCGACCCGAGCACGCCGCCTCGCCGCGCGCCGCCTCGCCTCGCGCCGCCTCGCCGCGCGCCGCCTCGCCTCGCGCCGCCTCACGCGAGCGCAACGGCCGCCGCCGGGATTCCAGCCCCGACACCGACACCAAGCTGCCCAAGATGAAGGAGCAGGAGAAACCGGTCAGTACAAGCTTCACAACCAACCGCCCATCACCACTAGCCCCAATTGCTTCTATCACCAATATGCACCAATAAATCAATAGAACCGCCATTGTACAGACACCGGTCTTGTGGCTAACTTAAAACCCAAATTATTGCAAAGTAACTATAAAATCAAATGATTGCAGCAGTGTTTACAAAATATAATCAAAAAGATGATGAGAATTCAAAGTTTCGATTAAATCCAAACGCACGATCATTGGCACATTTTCAAATAAATATTGACATGTTCGAGGTTTTACTTTGCATTTGTCTCTCGAAATGTACAGTCGAGTTCTCCAATATCTATACAGACATCCTTCCAAAAATATCTACACATGCGACTTATGTCACTTACAATAAAGACTGTGTGTAGATATTTTTGAAAGGATGTCTGTATAGATATTGGAGAACTCGACTGTACCTATAGGTCCTCTTCCTTTTTGGATAATTTTAGATAGTAATGACATGCCTCTATTGTTACAGAACTTCGTAGCGTCGAATAAATTTAGCTTCTTGGAAGACGCGGACGACGGCGCGTCGCAGTAGCGCTGCGGCTGCCGTGTAAAGTGTAAATTGATCAAGTGTAAAGACTTGCGCCACTGAGACTCAGTCGCGCCGTGTAATAGGACTCTACGTGGTAGTGCGGTGTGGATCATTCGTCAGTAAGGTTGCTACATGCTCTCGCAGCTTCGAGGCCGGCCCCAGCCCTCACCGGCCCCCGAAAGGCTGTGACTTTATCTACTTTTGTAATATTCAGCTTGTCTCCATTCCGGTTGTGGGTACTTGTGTACATATGAGAGGTTGCGACGTCGCTTTCCTTGCGAAGGAGGGCACAGTAAGGGCTGGGGCTCAATTTGTGACCTTGTACTAATTTGATGTAAATTTTTCTATGGGTTTGTTACGTAATAGTGTACGTACGGTTGCAAAGCTGGCCGCGGGAGGCTTGCGTCTGTCGCGACGGGTTTTGTTTTTACGATTTGATACAGGTGCTGCTCTCCGATATTATGTGAATATTGTTTTGTAATTTCATTTACTTTGTTGAAATATCAAAGCTTTTTTTGAGAACTATGACGCAATACATCGCGATTGCCACCAAGGGAATCTTATTTCATTATTTTAGAATATTCCTTTATGTTAAATATGTAGTCGATTTAGATTATTAAAATGTTAATTGTATTATTTATCTATACAAACAGTTATGGCTCCATAATCAATTGTCATGATGGTGCAACGATTACTTGCAAGTGTGCATTTTGCTGTTGTGCGTCCTGGCCTGCCTCATTGATTTATTAGTCAATGTATAAATTCAGAGTACCTACAGATGGTTAGGACCTTGTCACAAGGATATTTTTATTGGTAAAACACATGTCCAACGACGTGAAAATTGTTTAATTTGTAATAATTTCTCATGTTTATTTCATATACTTCGTTCCAATTGTGAATTATAAATAAATTACTCTTTTTACAACCACCCAAGTGTTTTAATGGCAGAGAAGTTCTCATGTCGTGCCTGTTTACACGAGCGCCCACCACTGCACTGGCAACCATTATCGCAGCGACACTAATCTAACTAATGTAGTACTCGTATGTTTAGTCTGGCTGCAAATCAAGTCTAGCTGAAGCTGAAAGCGTACAGTCAGCGTCAAATACTTTGTAGCAACCAAAGTAGTCAAATAGTTCGGTACACCATATATTTAGTATGGTGTACCGAACTATTTGGCCACTTTGACTGCTACAGAGTATTTGACGCTGAGTGTACACTAGAAGTGTCTCGGTTGTACACGAAAGGTTGGCAGGATGAGGGTGTAGTGTAGATCCTTTCGAGAACGCGTTCCTGAGATAAAGCGAAGTAAACTTCGTTCGTCCGTTCGTTCGTCACTACTATCCTAATTCGTACACTATTTCGAAGATGTTCAAGTCATTTTCATTGGAATGAACTCTCTCAGTAGTGTAAAAAGGCTTGAGAACCCAGGATCGCGAACTCGATAAGCGAGAAGTAAACCACTGCACCAAATCGTCGTCTATCAGTCATGAGTCATGACCGTGTATATTGTGCGTGTGGGTTATCTCAACAATAACTTTCAAATCTGTCGTAAAACGGACACTTATTTCAAAAGCATATTATAAGATAAACGACTACATCATGGATAGAGATATTTGGCAGCGATAAAAACCTGCACTAGAAATCTGTCGTAAAATAAATAGGCTTTCTACTGTAGCAATGTAATTTTAAAATGTTATAATACTCTGATACTGCAATGATATATTGTATACTGTTTTGAAAAAATGACACCTCGCCGAGTTTTTTACTCTGGTTCTTCTCGAGGCAGGCTGGTTTACTTTCCGAACCGGGGGTAGTTTATAGACATTAATAGGTGCATGTAATATGCCTAAATTGAAGAATAAATCACTTTGACTTTTGACTAAACAAAATCATGGCGCAGCAGACACGGCTTTATTTGGTCAAGTCTGGCCTGATCCCGACATACAGGCTAACTATAATAGATACTTTGAGCGGGTATTTTTGGAGGTTAAGGGGATAAAGAAACCGATTTGTGAATTCACAATCATAGTTATACTTCCATTTAATGATAAGATATCTTACAGAGAAAAAAACACATTAAACCATCTCTTTAACATGCAATATTTTAAAGTAATCAATAAAAGGTTTCTATAATTAGTATTCAATGTGGACAGTTTATAACTGTATAAAGACATTACATCAAGATTAACTAATCCGTTTTTTTTTTCATTTACCTCTAGTATGATAAAATTACGCGTTACAAGACAAAGACATTGTCGACATAAGACAAATGCAAGCACTAAAGTAATAAAATTTTAAGTCTAAAAGTCAACTCAGGTTTTTTTTTACAATCCATTGATTGCGAACATCAAAAACAACCACAAATGCATAGCAGCAGTATCATCCATACTTGCACGAGGTACATCACTAATAATTACGTTACACGTTACTATTAGTCGTACTGGCCAAGAGGCAGCACTCGTGTATGGACAGAGTAGTTAAGTGCAGGGCACTGGTACGGCGGTCAGCTCGAGCAGGCCCTTTTATTTCTGCATGATGGAGGTGAGCAGCGCATCCTTCAGCCTCTGGGCCATCTCCTCCAGGATGCCGGCCTGCACGCGGAGCTTCTTGTTCCTCTCCTCGAGCTCGTCCGCCTCCTGCTCCATCTGGAGATCCTTCAGTTTCCTGTGCATTCTGGATCGCTTTGACGCCTCGTTGTTCTTGTCCCTCAGCTCCCTGTACTTCATGTCTTGCGTGGACAGCGAGGAGTTCTCGCTGCACACGGAGGAGACGACGCTGTCTCTTCGCTTGGGGGGGCGCCCCCTGCGAGCCTTCGTGAGCTGTTGCGAGCCCTCGAGCGCCTTGATCATGTCCGTGATGGGTATGTTGGGCTTTCTTCTCTTGTATTTCCTGGGGACTGTGCGCTCCTGGTGGGGCGAGTAGGACTCGTCGCTGTCCTCGCTGCGACGGCGGCGGCGGCGCGGCGCGCGCGCCTCCTCCTCGGAGTCGGCGGCGGCCTCGCTCTTCGGCGTGATGGGAGAGTATTCCAGCGGCGCGGGCGCCGCCGCCAGCGGAGTCACGAACTCCTGTGTCTGTGCCAGAGCTTGCCTCGATTTCTGTGAACAAACAAATTGAATTAGTAAAATATTACAAAAAGTGCAAATTTTGAATATGTAAGGCATTTGAATAAGAAAAATTATGTAAGGCAAATAAATACTTCCATTTGAAATAATGTCAAGGGATACAAGTAATCAAGTTTCAAACTAAGAATTCAGATAAATCGAAACGCATATATTCGAGGTATGGTCAAGGACTTTACTTGTTGAGCCATTTAGGTGTCAACTAATTTTGGTTTTCTATGAAGTGTCCAGTATAAAGTGAGCTGTAAGTGGCTCAACAATTAAAGTCCGTGACTGTACATAAAGAAAGACTCACTAAAGCGGCGAGGGGGTGTTTCTCCTGCTCCAGCTGCTCGACGTAGGAGAGCACCTCGGGGGTGCTGATGACGCGCGCCGCGCGCGCGGGCCGCGCCGCCACGTCCAGCAGCAGCGGCGGCCGGCGCGGCGCCACGTCGCAGCGCTCCACCTCGCGCGGCGTCACTGACCGCATGTACTTCATGTCCTGCGAGTCCTCTTGATCAATGAAAGGCATTTCTTGTGTGAGGGGTTTAGTGTACGTGTCCCAGCCGAGCGGCGCCCACGGCTCGCCGACTGCCGAGTCGAGGACCACGGGCAGACTGCTGATGTCGACGAACTGCTCGGCCGCGTTCTCGGGGCCCAGGTCCAGCACGTCGAACGGGACGCTCTGCGCCGGCGACAGCGGGTCCTTGGGTGTGGTGGTGTAGAAGCTCGCCTGTGCGGCGGCGAAGTTGGCGCCGAAGCTGTCCCACCCGGGTGGCGACAGTGGTGTGTGTAGAGTGTCAGTGTTGAATACCCTGTCATTGGTTTGTTCTGGTGAATCTGCGGAAAAAAACACCATAAAAGGTTAATTAATAGAATATCTAATACCCTAACTTATAATGGCATATCTGTCTCTCCAATTCTTTGAAGTGCGTTAATATATATATATGTGATTAAAACCTGGACAATTGGATAATGAAAGTAACGTACCAATGGTTTGCACTTGTTCTTCCTTGGCGGGATCGGAGCACCATCCAACCAGATCGTGGAAGAACTCGTAGTCCGTGTCGTGATACATATTGCACTCGAACACTGGCTCCGGTTTCAGATATTCCTGTAATTTTAAAAGATGTTAGAAATAAACTCGGGAGATGTGAGCGGAGCTAATGATAATCTTAATTTAACGAATAGCTGATTATGTTAGGTACTCACGTGAGTACTCACCTCGGCAAAGCTGCAGGCGGGCGCTGGCGTGGCGGTTACTCCGTCGGTAATTACTCCGTTCAAGCCGTTCGCCACAGGCTTCTCTTCCTTTAAACGATCTATTTCTACCACTTTCAAAATACTTCGAGTCCTGTGACTCGTTTGCGAAAAAACCATTTCTTTTGGTGTTTGAATTGAAGTATTGATATCCGATATTGTCGGTGCCAGTCGCACAGATGATCTTTTGACCAACCATTTTGAATAGAACTACAAACAGAAATGATACGACGTAACATAATGTGCACATCCGTATGAAGCAGGAGGTGAGGACGGGAAGGGAGCGGGTGACAGATAAAAGATACATGACTGCCCGAAAGTTTTCATACATGTATATGACACAGAAATATAAGTAGATATGAAAATGAAAAATAAATAATGGAGTTAAATAACTTTCGCCACTGACAATGTTTCAAGACTACTTACTAAAAAGAATTAAATATCAGAATCGAAAGTTGAACTCGAACATTACGAACATATAAATGATTATACTTAGGGGTTATAGGCCATTTATAAATAGGACAGATGATCAGGCGCTTAGGTCTCGCCATGGGCATCACATGACACCCATCACTTAATGTGCGATAGCCGCTAACAAAGTGCTTAGTAATTATTGTGACTAGCAAAACCTTAACGCGAGACCTTGACCACGGCGCGGCGCCACATAACATAAGAATGGATGGGGCTTTAGCTTTACATACACGTTTACATTTAGACGGAGCTCGATAACGCATAAATACATAATTATGTTGGTGGGTATATATTTAACGATTATGGATAAATGCATAGAAGAACATTATGAAAGGAGCCTATTTTTTGTTTTTTTTTCTTGTGATAATTGAGCGTAGGTACCTAAAGGGAATTTCCTGCAAGTAAACAATGAGTGTAATTGATTCCGGAAACTGCAATAAGCGAGGCCCGGCCGCGACCGGGCCTGACTGTATCCGCCCCTGTGTTAAACACTACATCTAGACTTAGTTAGAAACTGGTAGGTATACTAGAGTATTGGCTTTATACTAGAACTGCTTGCTTAGAACCGAGCCTGACTTCCAGACCCTGCTTTTTGAAATATTATAGACTTAGCTAGAAACTGGCTTTAAGTATGCTAGAACAAATGGGAGGCTTCTGATATAAATATAAGCGAGGCCCGGCTTAAAGCCGAACCTGACTTTCAGATCCTAGAATATTATAACTAAACTTAGCTAGGGAACTGTAATTAAAACTATCGGCTTTATGCTAGGATTAACGCTAATTAATATATAAGCCAGTTAAAATTATGCATCTAGTCAAACGTAGTAAATATTTCTTAGAACTAGGGCGAATAGGTATACCTACGTTATCTTAGCACTAATGTAATAAATAATAAAGAAGAGAATTTTAATGATTTTGAAATGCCAATCCATTATTTGTTTTCCATTAATGGCTCATTACGCAATGATGAAGCGTAGTAGCATTGTTAAACCAGTTAGCTATTTGCGTCATGTACCTGTATTGAAGTTATTTTATTAACTAATTTTCCTAATGTTCCGAGTGTGCTAAAATTTAATCTTGAAAGAACATTTTTAATACAGTTGCTCAAAAAGTGCTACTTTACGTAGCTGTTTTTCGCGCACTAGTGCTTTTCACTTTTCCTTGTACAAATTGTACCATTAATTATTATGTCAATAAAAAATAAATAAGATAAAACTGTATTAAACTTCATTTTTTTCAACTGTATTACAATGACTGTTACAGAATGAATAAATAAATAAATAAATAAATATCGTGGGACAATTCACACCAATTGATCTAGTCCCAAACTAGGCAAAGCCTGTACTATGGGTACTAGACAACGGATAAACATACTTATATAGATAAATACATACTTAATTAGATATTCAACATCCAAGACTCGAGAACAAACATTCGTATTCATAATACAAATATCTGCCCAGACCGGGAATCAAACCCGGGACCTCAAGCTTAATAGTCAGGCTCTCTAACCACTAAGCTATTCGGTCGTCTAATAAATCTAATAATAATATAAAAGTTTCGAATTCCTTATTTGTTGCTTTTCTTATTTCTTCGCAACTGTATTAAAAAACGTCGTTCGATCACGTGCGGAAATGTCATTCTTCACTCGGCCCGATATCTCGGTACTCGTCTCGTGACGTAATGACATACTTTCCGCACTAGCATCGAAATGTACTAATTAAGGACTTCTTATTTTGTTTGATTTTTAATTTTAACGAAAAGTGGTTTGAAAGGTTTAGGACATTATACATGAAAGACATTAAACCATTAGTGAGTGAAGATGATGATGATTATGATGACATGAACAGAATTTAGCATCCGTCTCTACTCCCGTAGCTAAAAAAAAAGACTCCAAAAAGTTTAGTTAAATTATTAACCAAAATCATTAAGTATTTGGACAAAAAAGAAAGTAACATCAAAAGTATAAGTAGTGGCTTTTGTCTCGTTATGGTTATGACCACGTTTAAGGAATTTAGCGAGACTCTTAACGAAGTGAACTCATCGTAATCATATTTGCATTTAATGAAAAGTATAGTGGCTTTTGTCTCGTTATGACTACGTTTTAGGATTTTCGCTAAGCGAGACTCGAACGAGTTGAACTAATCGTTAACCACATTTTTTTAATGAATTAGAGTTAAATGTAATTACTTCATCGTTAATTTGAAAGACGAGCATTGTCAATTTTATATCTGAGTTTACTGCTGAATAGCTTCTTATCTTGTTTCCAAGACGCAAGGGCTCTGTAACAGAAAGGGTTACGAAAGCAGCTGCGCGAACGCAATTACTTACTTGTTCGAACTCTTCTCGAGCTCCTGTTGAAATTGTAACCCTTTAGGCTCCCAACCAAGTGACTGTCACGACAGTAGGCCTGCAACAACGGAAATATCTGGGTCAATCAACTATTTATTGTTGTTATTCTGTCCCGTTAGCCATGAGACAAATTACAGAGTTTCTTTGAAAAAACCGGCCAAGTGCGTGTCGGACCACGCAAAACGAAGGGTTCCGTGCCTGTTAAAAAGGTCGTATCGTCACAGAAATTTTACGGCACTTACGTCCTTTTCTTTGAGGAAGGCAGTTTTTCAGCAATATCTCGAAAACCTCTGAACCGATCTTGTTCAAAACAATTTTCGGTGAATGAAATTAATAAGCCCTATGTCCATGAATTTTTCCATATTTTTAAAATACACCGTTCAAAAATTAGAGGGGGGGGGGACAGAATTTTAGTGACTTTCGGGGCGATTATCTCCGACCCTATTCACTTAATCAAAAAAAGTGCTAAGAAACCTTATATTTATTTTGAAAGGCCTATCGATTGATGTGCCACACGGGGGGGTCGCAATGAAAAAAAAAATTTTGACTTTTAGTTTTATGTATGGAGTGCACCCCTAAAAAAAATTTTTTTTGTCATTTTAATTACAAAACTATGTAGCGGCTAACAAAATACACCTATCCTCAAAATTTTATTCAAATACACCTTATAGTTTTCGAGTAAAATGCCTGTGACATACGGACAGACGGACAGACGGACAGACGGACAGACGGACAGACGGACAGACGGACATGACGAAACTATAAGGGTTCCGTTTTTGCCATTTTGGCTACGGAACCCTAAAAATGGACTTCAAACATGCCTAGAAGATGGCGTACGTCCGTACTAGAGGTGTGCGCCGATGGCAAAATCATCGGCGGCGGCGTCCGGTGGGATTTTGATCGGCGGCGGCGGCGTG
This sequence comes from Epinotia nisella, assembly GCA_932294315.1. Classification (NCBI taxonomy): domain Eukaryota; kingdom Metazoa; phylum Arthropoda; class Insecta; order Lepidoptera; family Tortricidae; genus Epinotia; species Epinotia nisella. Next base: position 27,243,936 of record OW028675.1, on the reverse strand, counting down.
ATCGGCGTGAAATCGGCGTGGCACTTTTTTTTCGGTTTATGGTTAAATAACTATAAAGCGTAACTTCTTTTGGTGAAATAAATTAGTTTTAAGATATTCTGAAATCTAATAATTGCACCAAAAAATTAAAAAGATGTATCAATTAGGAATCTTGATTTTTCTTCTTCTTTGTCGGTTCCTCAAGGATGAGGGTCGTGACTACCAAGAGCGCAGTTCTTCAAAAACATTCTCCAAACCCTTCTACTTTGGGCTAGTTGTATTACGCCTTGGATATTGACGCCCGTCGCATCGCCGGATACATCAATCTATCATATGGCTGCTCTGTCTCTACTCCTCTTTCCTTCAACGCAGCCAACCATTATCGTTTTCTCCAAGCTGGACTGGTCTTGGCCGGCCACGTGGCCAAATAATGTCATCATTCTCTGGAAGCATGTCGTTGAAAGCTGGATGTTGATACAAAGCTCTTTGAGTATCGACACATAAGTGTGCCGTTGTATACATGAGATGACCAACATTCTACGCCAGCACCACATTTCAAATGTATCTTTTTTGCTCTCAAGCCTGGCTTCCAAGTCCATGTTTCAGAGGCATGAAGAAGAATGGAGAAGAGAAGGGTGCGCATAAGTCTGACTTTGGTGTTGCGGTAGATGTTCCTGTTCCTCCATATATTTTCCAAGCTCTTTACTGCTGTTTAGGCAATTTTCGATCTTCTGATGACCGTTTTCATACAGTTTCCGTCGTATGAGATCTGTGAGCCTAAGTAGACAAAGTTTTCAACTAAGTCCAGGTCATGTAGTTCCTGTGCCCTCTGCATCAACCCAGCTCTGTCTATGAACATTAGCTTCATTTTTTCCTGGTTAAGTGGAGGCCGTAGTGTACACTGATCAATTCGACTTTCTTTAGAAGTGTAGCTTGCTAGTTCGGTCTCATAGACAAATATGTATTGCAAATTGTTATTCGGATGCCGCCCTGCCAGCTCTCAAGCACTCTGCGTAGTCCGCGCATTATATGTTCGCCGACCAAGATGAATAGTTGCCGGGATAGCATGCAACCCTGCCTCGATTGTTCTTAAAGGGTATGGACTCCATGTCTTCCAGCCGGACACGAGATTTGCCGTCCAAGTATAGGTTTTTCACCAAAAAGGACTGAAATGTTCAGGTATAAAACCCACCCATTTCCCCAAGCACTTAAAACATTTTTCGCTAATCTATGCAGTTGCACGTTTTGGCGTAATCGATGAAGAATAGGGCCATGGGTATGTTAAATTCTTTGATCTTCTGGATTAACTGCCTGATATTTAACATCTGCTCTTTTGTGCCTCTACCCTTAACAAAGCCCGTTTGCTCTATTGCGATTTGTCCGCTTCTGTAGTACTCCAGACGTTTGTTTAGAATATACTATAGAATTTTACCAGCAAGGGATATAAGTGAGATAATTAGTTCGATAGCTGTCAAATTTACGTGTAGAACATTTTTTATGTAGGGGGACAACCATGGAATCTGCCCTTTGTGGTATACCCACACCCGACCGACGTATTAGGGAACAGATTCTTCATGGAATGGGTTAAACAACTTTTAGCTACTGGAATATGCCCCAATTGATTATGATATGATTATAGATTGTTAGCTGAAAAAGGTCACGTGCTCAAGCATTAGAGGAACGAATGCACATTTGCTTATTGGCTGAAGCCGCAAACCTTTTAACTCTATCTGATCCAATTTTACAGGAGGCACAAAAAAACCTATTTAATTTACATCAAGGTTACATCACCATAAAATTAATGAAATAAGTAAGGATTTGCGGCAGTAGTACTTATAATTATCATTACAAGATGTCCAATTGTCCATTTGTTTTTTTATGCTTTTATTTTTTTAATACATTACTTGTTCTTATTTTCTATTTTTTTCATGACGTTGACGTCTCAAAGGACATGTTGTATTATATAACTGTGCCATAGCATGATTTGATAAATGGAATTAGCCGACGATATCTGTCATGGTGTGTATGTTCGCAAGAATGTTATAATCATGCGTGTATACATATACTGCAGAATTGCCGATTTTTATTTTATTGCGATGTGAATTAAAGCAAACTCTTTAATGTAGAAAATTACAGAGATGACATGTACCGTGGAGACTCCTTATTCGGCATTGGAATTAAAATTACTTGAATAAATTGCATAGAATAATTAACACTTTTCGGACGCAAAACGGAAAAACGCAATTGCGCCACGCCGATTTCACGCCGGTCAAATCTATCGGCGGCGGCGGCGTGGAAAAATCATCGGCGGCGGCGGCGCGGCGGCGCGGCGCACACGTCTAGTCCGTACCAAAAGGGATCGAACATGACAAGAAACCCCCACATTTGGTGAACTAAAACCCATAAAATCACAGTTTTAAAAAGTGACCCAGGAGACGTAACCATGGCAACTAGTGACAGAAAAACATTGATTAGGTTGAGGCAAAATACGGTTTCGAAAAACATTAATTTATAATAGCGTTTTTTGTTGTTTTTTTATTATTTTAAAACGTTATTCTAAGATGCTTTATTCAAGAATCTAACAAACTTTCCACCCGGAAGTAATAAATATAGATTTAAATTAAGCATTCATTGTCTTTTTTGTTTGATTTATATTAAATATTTTAAAGAAAATGTAAATGTACCAAAATAAATATTACAAACACTTATTAATATTTATTCCGACTTTTTAGGAGCTAATTAAGTTATATCTGTTTTGATGTCTGATTTTTTGTTGGATTTTGGCTCTAGGTAACTATTTAATTGATAATATATCCGTTACAATTTAAAAAAATCTGCTACCTATTATAATTATTTCTAAATTTGACATTTTTTCCATACAAGTTGTTAGTTCATTGCCTGGACTACATAGAGATAGGATAGTACACTTGCGCTTAGTTATCTAATTGAAGCGACCAACAATAAAATAGACATTAAACAAAATGGCGGCGACATGAATTATAATTCAAAATGGTGGTTCAAGGTTTAAGATCCAATAAGTCCGGTAGCTACCTATTCATAAATCCACATGCAACGAAATTAGGGCGACATTTGGATACATCGGTCATTAGAGGTGTACCTATAAATATCTAGGAGCGAGGGTGGATAATCCCCATGACGTCACTGTACTCGGAATTGATTATATGGCTTTGAGAACCTAAACACATTATGTTATATCCGTATATATATTGTTCTTGATTCTCATGATGTAAGATGAAGGCAATGATGTAATATAAAAAAGAGGTAGATAGGTTATACGCGCTCGAAAAATGGCACAGTAAAATTGAGTCAATTGGCACAACTTGCCTCAGTTTCGAGTCGTCAACGGAAACGTTAGCTGTCAGATTTGGTGGCCATTTTTAAACACGGAATTTCGTATAGACAATATAACATCATTAGATGTAGGTAATAAGCTGTTAAAACCACAGTGAGGTAATGTAGATATTGTGACGGCAAGAAGTTAGGAAAACATTACTTACTTATTAATATAAATCTAATAAGAAGTACCTATAGCGTTTAATTATTTTGAAACCCCATAGAGTTCAAAAATAGTACATTATGTTACAAGTACGGTAAGATATGGATTACGAACGAGTCTATTAGAAGCCCGACGCCGAAGGCAGATTGATGACTCGAGTTTGTAATAATCTTACCGTACGTGCCGCATACAATGTATTTCATCACATTTGCGAGGAAACAAATACATTTTTAACTAAATTGTTACTATTCGTAATAAAAACTACAAAATGTCAGTCGTCCATTTTGTTGAATTTGACGTGATGCTCTTAGAGCACCCTTCTGCATACAGCCACGATTTAAAATCACGGTTAAAAATATTTTACACGGACACTAAATTGCTACATTTAAGTTTTTAAATCATTCTGTTACCTAATCAAATTTTATTCGTGTTTTTACGTTTAAATTTATTTATACATACGTTTTCAAACATCGTGTTTGAGTTAAAACCTCCTTGCTTTATATTTATAACTCACGTAAGAGTGACAGATACAATTTAATAAGAAAACCATTAAGGACGCCCATGGGCGTAACAAAAGCTATTACAGTTCTGTATGCCTGCGCGTTATGAAGCCCTTTACGAGCAAGTGTGATGAAAAATAATTTGGTATGGTGAGTGGCCGCGAACGAACAGCATTTACAAGGAAAACGTAGTTGGAATTTCACTTTGACGATCTACTTTATTACTGCGTCGGGGATTTCCAGTCTTCGACGCGCTCACCTCCGTAAATTCTGTAATGCGTGGGCCCGGTTAAAAACGGTATTCCCACGGCTATTATATACATACATTGTTTTACTGTAAGAAGTATACTTACAAAACTACAATTCCAACTTACACCTCATGATAATTCATTATCTTTATAGGTATTATCTAAATCACCCTATGGTGATTTAGATATATCTAAATAATATAATATAATCTATATTATATTATTTAGATATGATAAGTCAGTCAGTAGGCACAATATTTGGCGAGTTTTCTAAACACATGATACCTACTGATCATAACCATATTTTCATGGTAGCACTGCTCATATGTAACTCGTATACCTACGGTTATTTTATTATCTAGGTATAATACATTACAATAATATCCGGGTATATAGGTACATATTTAAATTTTTAATTAAGTAATCCTGTTTCTATATCTGCAAGTTTTTTTTTTAACTTTTTAACAATATTCCATTCAAATCAAATGATTAGCGTAGTGAAGTAGTTCGTAGAAGTAGATGTACCTACTAACATTTTTTGACGGTCGAGAACTGAAGGCGTAGATAGCGCCAGTTTGTTTCTATTTGCGACGCACGTATTGAATTGAAACGCGTGCACCGACAGGTTAGGACTTGCTTGCGGCCGGGGCGCCTAGCATGCATCGTTACAGTAGTAGAATAGCTCTTTAGCCTTCAATATAAACCCACTAGGTACCGAATGAATTCCTTAATATTAATCTTATTTAAAACCACTAAGTTACAGGTTATCAATATAAAACCGATAAGAACACACTTCAATAACGTTCGTGAAAATTAAATAAAACTCACCTTGTTACGAACAAATAATGTAACGCCTCCAGTCGAGTAGACCTTGTAGATTACACTTACACAAAAATTAAATTGAAAGCCTTAACGCGTTTGTGTTATTAACGTTTACTAGCAAAGGCAACGGAGTGTATACGTTCGCGTACAGAGACGACAAAATCGCAAATGCGGGAGAACAGCGACGTGCGCTCGGATAGACTCAGAAATTGTTGTGCAATAACAACGTGCCCGGTGCCCGCCAGCCAGACACAATTTTCCTCAATCCCCCACCATTCACCAAATTCGTTCTAAAAATATCTTCGCTGCTTTGCTATTGGCTGCTTGAAATGACGTCAACTGCGTGAGCCAATGGGATAGGGATTCTTTACAGAGTCACGAGATCGTAGTAGCATGTTTATATGTAGTGGTATCGTATGTATGTGTGTGGGAGTAGGAGTAGGTAGAGCTATGCATATGCATGTTGGAGCTTGTTTTTCACGAGTCGGCACTTATATTTAGGGTTCCGATACCTCAAAAGGAAAAAACGGAACCCTTATACACTCGGTTGTCTGTCTGTCCGTCTGTCACAGCCGATTTGCTCCGAAACTACTGGAACGATTGAGTTGAAATTTGGTACACATATGTGACGGTTTTTGGGAAAAGGTCCCACTTTGTCGATATGGAGTTAAGAGTAGTTCCTAATACTACAGATCATACGCTATCTTTTGGTGAAAGATTCATGTCCCTTAGGTGCTATAGTTATTTTTTTTAAATTCTGCAAAGTTGCAGAAGTGAAAAAGCGACAATTGAGAAAACGTTGGTTAAAGTTTGGGATGGCAGAAAACACACTTCTACTTTGAAGTTATGGAGTGGTTGGTATTAAATGAATAGGCATACTTTAGGGATTTCAAATTAGTTAAAATCATGTATGTAACCTTAGTATTTTGAATGTTATGGAGGCTTGAACATAAAAACAGGACGAAAATATGTAAATCCTGAATATGGGTTTATTTCTATATTCTATTATACGGCACGCAGATTTATCATTAAAGTTGTATTTATAAATGGTTTCCCATGCTAAAAAAGACAGAAATAATTTTGTGGATCCCTTTATTTAGTTATTATGTCAAAAAGTTAATAACAAATGATTTGAAGAGTGCCATGCATAAAAATTAAAATACATGTGTCTCTTAATATATAACATGAGATTACTTAAAAAACATACTTATCAAGCATAGAAAGTATGTAAAATATCAAATTATAAGTACTTTTTGTGTGTATAAAGTTTAGTGATTTTATATAGGGAGCGTCCCACTTGGTCGGTTTACTAAACTTTAGTGCTTCTTCATTGAAAGTGTTTGTGTTTGGTATATTTTTCAGTTTTATGTATGAGATAATGGTTTGTTATTGTTAATCTAAGAGTCTTTGATACTAACGTCGTTTGTTTAAACTTTTTTAACGTAATTGAACGAAATTTCTTTTCGAGTCAAGTTTAGTGACCCACTTTGACGGTTTGGTGGATCATACGCTAAAAAATTACTACAAGTATAAAATCATAATTTATAAACATAGGTGTAATTTGCTGAACCTTATAACTTTCTTTCACATTTAAATGACACCGAAAATCATAGAAATCATTTAACGAAAATTTTCTCGTGTTTAATTCATGCTGACGTGACAAAGCCAATTTTCAATTTTAAAAATATACTCAGTTATAATGGAAGAGTTATATTTGCAAAATTGAACTTACGTTTTTATTAAATCATTTACAAATGGCCAGTTCTAAAAACTTTCAGTGCTACCCTCGTATGGCAAATAATTTTATACCAACCCCTCCATAACTGCAAACAACAAAATGTGTTTTTTGCGGCCCCAAATTGTAATCAACGTCTTCTCAATTGTCGCTTTTCACTATTGCAAGTTTAAACAATTTTCAATAAATAACTGTGTTATATGTGGTAATCCAAAACGAAAGGAACCTTCTGCAGCTTCGGCAGGTGCTTACGAAGTTAATGCCTTATCTTTAATGCAGAAATCGAATGAAATTGCGTGTGTGTCTGCGGCCAGAAGGTCCCTTTCATTTTGGATGACCACATATTACAAATTACTCATAACACCATATCGGCAAAGTAGAAATTGTTCTCTAATAACAGGTACAAATATGATATCGACGATTTTTTCTGTATGCGACAAAGTGGGTCGCTGGGCACTAAACTTTGAGGCCCTAAAAAGGTGCTTAAAATGGAGATTTATGCGTCGTCATCAAAATCATAGGTTTATTACAGTATGTTCTATCAGTTTTCATCGAAAGTTGATTTTCGTAACTAGAATCCACAAAGTGGGACGTTTTACTAAAAACCGTCACATTTTACTCGAAAACTATAAGGTGTATTTGAATAAAATTTTGAGAATAGGTGTATTTTGTTAGCCGCTACATAGTTTTGTAATTAAAATGACAAAAAAAAATTTTTTAGGGGTGCACTCCATACATAAAACTAAAAGTCAAAAAATTTTTTTTCATTGTGACCGCCCGTCGTGTGGCACATCAATCGATAGGCCTTTCAAAATAAATATAAGGTTTCTTAGCATTTTTTTGATTAAGTGAATAGAATCGGAGATAATCGCCCCGAAAGTCACTAAAATTCTGTCCCCCCCCCCTCTAATTTTTGAACGGTGTATTTTAAAAATATGGAAAAATTCATGGACACAGCACAGCGCTTATTAATTTCATTCACCGAAAATTGTTTTGAACAAGATCGGTTCAGAGGTTTTCGAGATATTGCTGAAAAACTGCCTTCCTCAAAGAAAAGGACGTAAGTAAGGCCTTTTTAATAGGCACGGAACCCTTCGTTTTGCGTGGTCCGACACGCACTTGGCCGGTTTTTAGGGTTCCGTAGCCAAAATGGCAAAAACGGAACCCTTATAGTTTCGTCATGTCCGTCTGTCCGTCTGTCCGTATGTCACAGGCATTTTACTCGAAAACTATAAGGTGTATTTGAATAAAATTTTGAGGATAGGTGTATTTTGTTAGCCGCTACATAGTTTTGTAATTAAAATGACAAAAAAAAAATTTTTTAGGGGTGCACTCCATACATAAAACTAAAAGTAAAAAAAAAAAAAATCATTGTGACCCCCCGTGTGGCACATCAATCGATAGGTCTTTGAAAATAAATAAAAGGTTTCTTAGCATTTTTTTTGATTAAGTGAATAGGGTCGGAGATAATCGCCCCGAAAGTCACTAAAATTCTGTCTCCCCCCTCTAATTTTTGAACGGTGTATTTTAAAAATATGGAAAAATTCATGGACATAGGGGTTATTAATTTCATTCACCGAAAATTGTTTTGAACACGATCGGTTCAGAGGTTTTCGAGATATTGCTGAAAAACTGCCTTCCTCAAAGAAAAGGACGTAAGTCCCGTAAAATTTCTGTGACGATACGACCTTTTTAATAGGCACGGAACCCTTCGTTTTGCGTGGTCCGACACGCACTTGGCCGGTTTTTTATATTACATCATTGCTTAGCAGTTGTAATAGCGACATAGAGATGATAGAGATTATGATTAAGAATAAGTAAATGAAGTCATTGTAGGTCAACCTAAATGATATGTATCCAGGAAACTCAACGGCGTGGCGTAGTCAGTTAGTCACTAGCCGTTACGTAGCTTTCATTTTATGAACTTGAACAGAGGGGCTACCGCGAAACGATGTTCGTTTTCGTTCGTGTATCTCCCTCTCTGTCTCTCGAACACGCAAGTGCGACAGAGACGGAGATACACGAACGAAAACGAATATCGTTTCGCGGTAGGCCCTCTGTAACCATGTACATTTACATCGTTGGATACAAAAAAGATGCTCGATATCACTGATATCAAAACTGTACAAACAGAGCAACACGATAACCGACCGTTGGTAGACTTTATCTTGTTGCAATAAGGCATATGAATGGTAGGGCTCCCCTCAGGCTCTATTAACTATGTCTGATAACAAAATATTATGTATTGTCCTTGGTCGTCGTAGCAGGTTGTACGAGATGCTGCGTGTGGCGTGCATACGATGTGCACCCTTCGTGGCCCCGCTCTGTGCGCGCCGCGCTACGTCATAGGGTGACGAGGCGATTATTAGTATTTATTACGAGGTACGTGATCAATCATCGAGGAGAAGTAACGGTATGCGTGGTCGTAATTGTATGGGTGACCCATGGGTGACCAAATCTTTTTGTAGATTTTTACTGAAGAAAAAAATCTTAAAGCCGTATATTTTTAATTAAACCACAAAAAAGGGTCTTTATGCAAGAAACGGAGGTCTAAATTTTGAAGTGAGTTAACACGTTGAAGGGTAAGGGTACTACGCCTTGAACGCCTATAGGCGTCCTCAAATGTATGCTAACCATCATTTAATAAATTTAATTGAAGTAGTGTCTATCAACGTGTTAACCGTGTAAACCGTGTCATGTGGGGTATCGTCACAAAATAAATAATAGTACCTATGGTATCGTATGAGAGGGCTTCATTGGCACAAGCTAATTATGTTTATGATGTATAGTTTTCGATTTATGACGAAGAATGAAATATAAAACCTTTTCCCCCTTTATATGTATGTATAGGTACCTAATAAGTAATACCTTTGGTGTATGTAGTACCTACCTACGTACTTAGTCCTTTTTTTAATTTTGTAATTAAACACAATCCTAAATTGGTACCTACCTACTTAACTTAAGTGTCTTGTACCTACCTAGTAGTATTATACATATTATACTTTAATAGGATATTAATTATTAAACAAACGTAGATCACATACAGTTCACGTAGAAAGCAGACAACAAACGTTAATACAGCCCTAGACTCAATAAGGTACTTTGTATCATACCTATTAATTTAATAAGCACTAGCACTACAAAAACGAACACTATTATAGACAATGTTTTTTCCAACTTTGATACCTCTATTACCTACAATGCGATACTACTTATTCATTATTTTTTCAGTCACCACTTACAAATCTGGATTTTTGGTATAGGTATAAGTAAAAAAACAAGTTTGATTATGTCACTTCACTAATTTAGGTATGAACCGTTAGTATAGCCACAATTTCACTTATAAAACACATATAAGTAAATTATAGGTTTTGGAAACTGAATTTCGGGAAAAGCTCGGAAAAAACTGCGAGTCTCGATTCTAGAACTATTTATAATATGTACCTAAAAAATTGTATGGAACCCTCAGTGGGCGAGTCCGACTTGCAATTGGGAATGGATGAACATTTTAGAATTGACTGATTATTTTTTTGGTGATAGGAATAACCTTCCTTAGCACCAGAAAAAAGTTTCAAATTTTTCAGCTGCGACAATTATTTTTGAAAAATATAAACAGTTTCCTCATTTACGTTTTAGGTCAACAACGGTAAATAGGCACTTTCTTTGGGCACTTTCCTTGATCTGTCTCATATTACAAATAACTATCTTAAATATCTGTGGTAAACTGACACTGGTAATGACCAATATTGCTGCTGCAAGTGTCAATATCATTGCCAGTGTCAGTTTACCACACATATTTAATATATTTTTTTGTAATATGAGACCGATCGAGGAAGGTGCCGTAACTGACCCAAAACGTAAGTGAGGAAACTGTTTACATTTTTCAAAAAAAAATAACGCAGCTGAAAAATCTGAAACTTTTTTCTGGTGCTAAGGAAGGTTATTCCTATCACCAAAAAAATAATCAGGCATTTCTAAAATTTTCATCCATTCCCAATTGCCCGGTTTTTTTTAAGTCAATCTCGCGAGGTCTGCAGCTCGCACTCGCAGAGCGAAAACCAACTAAAGGTATCAAATTTAAACGCAAGTCGGCGACAAGCAGTGTTGTTCCTAACACGCTAATTGTCGTAATATACGGCAATTCAGGCGTTTTCAGACCTAAACACGGCAAATGGCAGCCGATCATTGCTTTTCCAACCTTAATGCTACATAAACATAACATATCGAGCTTAGTATTATAGATCCATGCTATGGGGACGGGGTGAGGTGATATGACAGCGGTGGGCGGTGGGTGGGACAAAGCAAAAGGTCAAGGGCGATTGGATGAAAGCGGGAATTTTAAACTAAATCATGCTTGGTACTTACATCTTGATATGTCGTCTAAAAATGCTGATCTTAAACTTCTTTGACTTCTCTTTTCTCAAAGAAATATTTCTACACACAGTGCCCTGCATCAACTGGTGCATGGGCTGGTTATACAACGTGCTGGCCAAACTCTTCGGTTTTTGGGAGTACACGTAGCTCATGATAGTCACTTCGCCGACCTAGTCTCCTTTACCTTTATATTTATTTCTTTTTTGGGAACAAAAACACTGTCGGTGGTCTTATAACTTGTGTTAATAAGACCGGAATGAAAAGAAAATAAAAATATTACAGCCAGACCCACGAAAAGGAATGCCGGTAATGGAAAAAAATCTTCCTTCTTATATAAATCAAGTCCTATTTTTATTAACTTTTATAGCGCAAACGTTTCCAACGAAATAAATGCTTCAAAAGTTAAACTTATTCGCGAATGAGATATAACACGAGATGTTTTGACAAAGACCGTGTTAAAAATGATGAATTCCTACGCAGTTAACTAAACGACTGTATACCAGCAGATGTAGATACAGAATAACAGGTTGAGCAAGGTTTGAGGTTTCCAACACGCAAGGAAACTAGAACTTCGAGCCGAGTGGCTGATGCAATAATAACGTTCCGTTTTACGTAATTATTGAATTAATTTTAAACATCACAATAGAAAAATCTACTAAATATCGACACAGAAACGTATTCAAATATTTGAACGACTTGTTTTGATTCATCTTTTAGTGCTCATTTTATTTATTCATGTCATATTTTATTCGAAAGTCCAGACACCTACTACTATTTTCTCCTAAAATTTCATGTTTTGAAAAAAAAAAGTCTGCGTAGAACGGGATCAGTAGAATGAATTGTGCGTTCTTGTACACGCACATTGAACGATTTTTCGTTAAGTTTTTCATTTAAAGTCGTTATATACACCTTACATTTATCAGCTATTGGTATAGAATACCATGAATATATTTCAGAACCTTATTTGAATTTTAGATTCCTATAAATAAGGACATATGGTGACGTCATGATCTCCACGAATTCTTCAACTATCTCTTTCTAACGTATAAGTTATCGTAATGCTCTATTTCTTTTTGTGATGTTTAGTTGTGTAATTTTATAAAATTACGCTGATTACAGAACTTTTGTACGTTAATTGAATAACACACTTCAACATAGTATTATTCAATGAAATACTGGTGATTTTATATTTTGGAACAAATTTAAGATGATGCAACTGTTGACTAAATGGAGTGAGATTATCGAACTTCAGAGGCGGTGGGGTTAATTTCACAGGGTCCTCTTTTATATTTGAAGATTGAAACAAAAATACATAAAAGCTGCAAATGGGAAATTAGATGATTTAAAGTATGTACCAGGCCCTGGGCGACCGAGCTTTGCTCGGGTGAATATAGAGAAAATGCGGTGAAAACGAATTTTCCCAGACATGAGACCCAGCTAGATCGATTCTTCGCCCCCGTAAACCGCCATATTCCAAAGTTCCAAACTTCATTGAAATCGTTAAAGCTGTTTACGAGAACGTGATTACAAATACAAATATACAGGGTGGGCCCTGTAAGGGGGCGTCCATTAATTATGTGAGGCGTTCAAGGGGGGAGGGGATCGAACCAAATTTCATCTAATCTTACTTTTATAATATAATAAAATATATTTTGGATGGTGGATTCTTTTTATAGTTGGGTTTTAGTGTTGTTTTCTTTCTTTATAATTTTTTAAAGGTTTGTTTGTTTATAAATAATAATGTATACAATAAAATATCTAATATAAATAAATATGATAGTTGCAGAGCTTACTTTAAGAAATTTTACTTTTTAACTTTACTATCCCTATACATTTTAGAAGTTAGTAAATTTATACGTAAGCATCCATCTTTATATTCAAAAGCCAAAGACCATATAACACAGCACCATGAACCTGCAACATCAAAATAGATTATTTAAATAGAATAGCCTTACCTACTATAGTGCTTTTCAAATTGCTTGGGTTGGGTGCGGTGACATACAGTACATTTTATAACCTCTTTGACGATTTAAAATTTTAATAATATAGGGATGACAGCTAAATGACAGGTGTCACCGAACCGAAGCTACCTGAAAAGCACTATAGTAACTTGCAAATGAGTAACAAGAGCCCCAATAAGAATATATAATAATTTCCCTAAAGAAGAAAAGGGATTTTTAATAAGAAACTCCAAACAGTTTAAGCGCCTTCGCACGAGAATTTTACCTTATTCTGCGTTAGTGAGAAGTAATCTAGAGTACTGAGGGCCTACCGCGAAACGATATTCGTTTTCGTTCGTGTATCTCCGTCTCTGTTGCACTTGCTGGTTCGAGAGACAAAGAGGGAGATACACGAACGAAAACGAATGCCGTTGGCGGTAGGCCCCCAGGTATGGTCACCGTTTTATGAAGTCCATAGGAATCGTATAGAACAAATACAAAGGCGTTTTCTGACACACTTAGGGTTTGTATCTCGCAACGGGCATAAACTTCGATCATATCAAAAACGCCTGAAGTTTTTCCGGATGACATCTCTAAGTGGTAGGAGAAAAACACTTGACTTAATGTTTATTTTTAAATTAATAAATTATAAAGGAGTGGATTGTCCGGAACTCCTTGCTAAGGTTAATATTGCCGTGCCCTCTAGATTGCCGCGCCCTGGCGTCTACAAACTGTTCAAAGATCGCTTTAGAAAGACAAACTTGGGACACAACTCTCCACTCTCCTCAAGAATGTTTCACCTTTACAACATCTCCCGAACTCCTTGGGAGCTGACTTGCTTCACGACAGTTTATTAATATTTAAAAGAAAGGTGCTCAAGCATTTCGGCTCCCAGGATTTCTCGAGAACCTAATTAGCATGTTTTCACAAAACATTTCTTCTTGATCTTTTTTATTTGTTGTATGTTTTCTTTAATATTTTATTTTTGTTCCCATTTGTAAAACTTGTAAGTTACATTAGTTTTGTATGTTTTTAGATACCAAAATAAGCTGTGGTTACCTATAATTAGATGAACATCAACCTAGAATATTACCCGAGCTACTTATTGAATTGTATGATGTATTGTCTGTTGGTGATCCTTAATACATAAATAAATAAAAAGAAATTAGCGAAGAGCTGAAGTACCCAAAATTTGTTGACAATTTGAAAAAATACCTAGCATGTAATAGTTTCTATTCGTTACAAGAATTCTTTGACATAAATACATATTTTAAGTAGTGTTAAGATTGAAATACTGAGATTTAACCTATATAACGTGTATTACCTATTATTAGATTAGAGTTATTTTTAGATTAAACTCTTTTTTTACCTCCTATCAGTACTAGGTATATTAGTTTAGTTATAAGTTTTAGAATTTAAGACTTGCAATAGGTACCCTTACAGGGTCCCATGTTGTACTGAAAATTTTGTAAGAACACTTGTATGCCAACATGAAAGCAATAAAGTTATTCTATTCTATTCTACTTTGCAGAGAGGGGGACCCCCCCCCCTCCAACTTTCCCCCCGTGGAGATGCTTGGTCGGCTTGGTTGGGCTTGGTTATAATACTTATAATTTCTAAAATCAGGCAGAACATTTCTAAAAACGCCTCACTTAATTAATGGACGCCCCCTAACAAGAGCAAAAAATGAAACTGTAGATTATTAAGCTTGTGAGCAATTATTTCCAAGCATTGTGTGTAAATAAACTCACAATACCGAACAAAAATGTCAAGAAATGTGCCCCAAAATGACAACTCTAGCTATATTTCCGCCCGGCTAGCACGATAGCAAATTGACGACTTTTATGCTCATGTTTTATGTCCACAACCGACGTATAAAACTTTACCGTCATGAGCTAACAATGTTATACCGTCAACTTTCAGATGTACTCTATGAGTAATGATTGCAAACAACATACAAGTCAAACAGTCATCTTCGTAAAATGTGACCACATGTCTTGCATGTGGTATGTGGTCACATTTTACGAGCACATAAAACGAAAATTTTGACTTCAAGTGCTATGCTCTTGATTTTGGCATATAAAACGTCACGATATGAACCGTTGACAGGCGAAATTTTATGTAGGTCACTCAAGACCCCAGCGGGGCTAGCGCAACTGACGCCGCACCGCGACGCGAGTCGAGAAAGCTCAACCCCCTTTTTCTAATTTGTACGGTGCGAGTGAGATAGGGGACGCTTAGTCGCGCGAGAAGCGACTGAGCAGCAAGTTGTGCTAGACGTGCAGAGGGCCTACCGCGAAACGATTTTCGTTTTCGTTCGTGTATCTCCGTCTCTGTCGCACTTGCTAGTTCGAGCGACAGAGACGGAGATACACGAACGAAAACGAAAATCGTTTCGCGGTAGGCCCTCAGAGAGCCTACCGCGAAAGGCATTCGAAGTTTTCCCTCTCTGTTGCACTTACGGACGAACTCGTAAGTCTGACAGAGAGGGAAAACTTCGAAAGCATTTCGCGGTAGGCCCTCAGGGGGCCTACCGCCAACGGCATTCGAAGTTTTCCCTCTCTGTTGCACTTACGTACGAACTCGCAAGTCTGACAGAGCGGGAAAACTTCAAATGCCTTTCGCGGTAGGCCCTCTGAGGGCCTACCGCGAAACGAAATTCGTTTTCGTTCGTGTACATCTCCGTCTCTGTCGCACTTGCTAGTTTGAGCGACTGAGACGGAGTTAAACGAACGAAAACGAATTTCGTTTCGCGGTAGGCCCTTTGATCGATTTTAACACTGAAAACAATACAATTTCCGCCTTTTGTCGGTCGGTGACCACTTCTGGATTTGACCACTTCTAGATTTGACCACTTCTAGATTTGACCACTTCTGGATTTGACCACACCTAGATTTGACCACTTCTGGATTTGACCACTTCTGGATTTGATCACTTCTGGATTTGACCACTTCTGCATTTGACCACTTCTGGATTTGACCACTTCTGCATTTGACCACTTCTGGATTTGACCACTTCTGCATTTGACCACTTCTGGATTTGACTACCTTTTATTTATACAGTATGCAAACAAAAATCGTCTGCGTTAACCTTCCGACATTTAAGACGCAAAAGCGAGGTCTGAAATATGCCGCAGTTTTAAAAATAAGACATACATAAATACATACTCATTATATACGTACAATTTGCAAAGCGTGATCTGCGTTTAGGACATTATGCATTCAGGTCAATCTGCGTTTAAGACATTATGCGTTCAGGTCGATCAGCGTCTAAGACATCATGCGTTCAGGTCATTTTGCGTTTATGACATTTTCTTGATTTAGGGCATTATGCGTCAAGAGGAATGTTTGACATAGTTTGACATTTGATCCAATGCAGAAGTGGTCAAATGCAGAAGTGGTCAAATGCAGAAGTGGTCAAATCCAAAAGTGGTCAAATCCAGAAGTGGTCAAATCCAGAAGTGGTCAAATCTAGAAGTGGACAAATCCAGATGTGGTCAAATCTAGAAGTGGTCAAATCCAGAAGTGGTCAATTCCAGAAGTGGTCAATTCCAGAAGTGGTCAAATCTAGATGTGGTCAAATCCAGAAGTGGTCAAATTCAG
The DNA here is from genome assembly GCA_932294315.1 of Epinotia nisella. NCBI lineage: Eukaryota > Metazoa > Arthropoda > Insecta > Lepidoptera > Tortricidae > Epinotia > Epinotia nisella. The sequence goes on along the minus strand of OW028675.1, from coordinate 27,227,219 downwards.
AAGTGGTCAAATCCAGAACTGGTCACCGACCGACAAACCGAATTTCCGAAGGATTTCTGTCATAAGAGGGCGTTACAGTGCACACTAGCGCCACTGGTAAATAATAATTGTGATTATTTAAATTTAACGATAGACATTTAAAAAAGGAGGCCACTACACACTGTATTTTGATGGTATTTTGTATTTATGTACTTTGTGAATACATCAAACTACTTTTTATGAGGCAACTATGGCGGATTGTCAGTATCTACTGTGGTATCTACTCACCGAGTATAGGCAGCCTATAGGCCGCCTTCGTTTACTTGATTCGACACCGACATTTACGGATTGGTGTAAACTGGCTCTTACGGATTGGTGTGAACTGTGAACAGGCTCTAAAGTGTAGACAGTGGTTTTATCGTTTTTTTTTCTGGTAATTCCTTTTCCTAATGTCAACATATCTGTCAATCTCGTCTCCTCGTCATACTGTCACTTTGGGGCATTGTTATTTATATTATTTCCGTCGTATCTAATTTGCAAATTTAACAATATCTCCCGTTTTGTTGTTTAATAGTAATATGATACAAATTATCGTGCTCGGTGCATGGGCGTTGCATTTCTCATAGTGTATATTCCGTATCCACTTGGTGAATTTGCTGATACTGTAAATACAGGTAAGCTATGGTGGTTTCTTTCTCAGCTGTGTCAAGATGTCGCGCTGTTATTGATGTTATCTCATCTAGATGTATTTTTGAACATATGTTCGCTGTAAACAGTATAGCGCCGTATAAATCAATGGAAAAAGCTATAGGAAATGGAGTTAGGATAACCACTTCAATGACCTTGAGTAAAATCTATGAACTAGGAAAGTTTATGTAGGTACAGATAGACCTTGTCCATAGATAGATGTTAGGTCTCAGGTTCGCGGCGTTAGCCTACTAGCCTTGCCATTTATTTAGTTCATTTGTAGTTGTTGCTGGATACTCAAATGGCTGTGCATGTTGGATTATGAAGGCAAACTGGAACTAATAATTGATTGTTTCTGCTGGTTGTTTCAAGGCACATACAGCCATATGTTTATTGTAGGTTAGTTATTGGTACATTGACAATAATAGTATGTGTATACATTTAACAGAGTGTCAATCAACCAGTAAACAGTGGATGTTGATAATCAATTTTGCTTGAAAAACAATGTTCAATCAAAGTTTCCACTCCATTTGACTTTGGAAAGTTGATCAAATTGTCTAATGACCATCGAGCGGACAAACGGATGTCATTACTCGCAAGAACATGGACATGACTCTAAAGATTAATTAATTGATTTCTTAGTGAATATTGCTAAGTCTTCAATGGAATAATAAAAGAAAGATATCATACCTTCTTTGATTTCCTTTTTAAAAATACGATGATTTTTTTGATATTGATTGTAATGTGCTGACATTCTGTGTTTAATTTATTTATTAATATTTTACTAAGTATACAACTTAAATTACAGGCAAAACATAATGAATTAATCTTTGAAGTCATGTCCATGTTATGCGAGTAATGACATCCATTTGTCTGCTCCCTGCTAATGACTAATGAGATATGACCTAAACATAAAACATACATGTGAACTCGAAGATTGTAATAAAATATAATACATAATCACAATATTGTATTGCAGATCACAGAGGATGACATTGATACAAGGTGTGGGGGATGAAGTTATTGAGTTCGTAGCGGCGTTGGCTGTGGTATGTGTGGGTGCACTGGCATGGTGGTCCACGAATGCCCGGCCGGACCGCTATCGGACTGTGCTGGTGATGCGGTCACGGGCACACCACCCAGTCACAGTCAGCATTCGGCCCAGTAAGTGTACTATGTGATAGCTTGTGGGCATGGGCTGGCCTGAGGGTCCAAAGCTCTAACAGTCTAGCACTGTGTAGTTAACCTACCTATGTTATAATGGGGTTTAAACTTTTGGAGCTTGCTAATGTCGTATGTTGTATCTACACCAAAGATTGGAACCAGCTTTATCAAAAATGCCCGAAGTAGTCTAATGTTTTGAATTATTTTAGGCTCTTAATGTAGGACTCTATCATGTATTTAGGTAACATATTCATATTATTAGACTGCCCGATCAAAAATGATATCATAACTTCATAACCAAAGAACGAAATAATACCAGTTTAATTTGTATGGAGAAAATACCGGTATCCGATCTCTGATCTACACTATATTTGGGACAAAAAAAAACATTTAGGTATCTTATCAGCAAGGACCGGAATTCTTCATAGCAAAAATCAAACTTCAGAGGGTTTGACCAGTGTTTTATCGACTATCGATAAATAAATGTCACTTAATGACACATCGTCAAAGTAATGAAATCAGGCTTTTGGATATATACAATGTATGTAAGCATAATGGTAAGGAATAAAACAGAATTAACCATTTTAGTAACACGACACGGAAATTACTTATGACAATCAAGCGACGTAACTGGCATATGTGACGTGGGCATGATTTATTTTAATATGGAGATGCAGGTTGCTTATCAAAGAGGTAAAATGTTACAGAATAATCATATAAGTTGATATGCTATAATATTCCATAACATCGATAAGTGGAATTGTCGATAAAACAATTTGGTCATTCCCTCTGACAGTTTGATTTTTGCTATGAAGAATTCCGGTCCTTGCTTATCAGTACCACTTATCACTTGTTGTTTCTAAAAAAATGTATAGACAATAAGATTCTATATAATTATTGAACCTGCTCACAAAATTTCTCCAGTAGTGGTTGAGAAATGCAAACAGTAGAGGAGAACAGCTGGACATACGAAAGAATGTTGGCGCTAGCTAAAGCAGAGAACTTTGTTTGCTTTGCTCCCTCATTCAATTATTTAAAAGTCTTCCTTCGTGTATGTGTTTCCATTAGTTTGATTTTTTCAGGACCGGCTACAATTGTCACAAGTACAGTAGCCACAGTTTCTACACAAGCATCTACCTCTGAAACCAATGGTAAGCACTCAATAATTTCGAATTCTATTAAGCATCAACACTCAAATATCCAGAACATTACATTATAATAAAAAATATAAGCCTTTATTGAGGTGGTGGGGAAAAAATGGCAGGCACTGGAAGAGGCTTTTACCTACTAGGGTTCTGGTGTATACATTTTCTGTAAATACCTCATCATATCGTGTAACATAAATAAAAGGCTTTTTTATTTTATTTATAAGCCTTTATTAAACGTCATTTTACATAAATAAACTCTTATTTAAATAGGTATATTAGACATCGACACTGTCGTCCTGCCTTCTGGCATAGACCTCCTCTAAAGATTTCCGTTCTTTTCCTCTCCATGTTTCCTCCTATTATTCTAAGGTCATCCTCTCATATCCTTACCTGTCTACCACTCTTCCTTCTCTTGGGTACCATTCAGATATTTGCTTTGTCTATTTATCTTTTTTGTCTCTAAATATCCCATCTCCACTTTAGCTTTTTTATTTTATTTGTGATATTGTTTATATTTGTTCTTCGCCTATTCATTCAGTCTTATTTTATCCAGCTTTTTAATATTTAGGATGCTTCATACCATGTTGTGTTGACAGGTTTCTAAGTCCTTGGTATCTTGTTTAGTTAGAGACCATGTTTGGCAAATTTTGGACTGCAGGGCGTGCCAAAGAATAAGACATACACATTAGGGTGTTGCTTAAAAACCGAAAGTTTTAAATTTCAGTGAGACACCCTATTGTATTGTTCTAATACGTAAAAAAATAACATCTGTTTTTTATTTTTATTTTTGGATAAGATTTAGGGGTCGCTACCGAATTTTGAAATTCTTTAATGTTTGCATTTCGCCATAGTAAGGTTTTTTTATATATTTAACATTTTACTTTTTTAATTAGCTACATTTAATGATAGGAAATGAATAATCTGGAAAACATCAAAAAAATCACTAAATTTCAGTCAGTAATTCAAAAGTGAATTTTATTGTGCTAAATATGCTAAAAACGGACTTTGGCGATGATTTTAAGACTTTATATTTGATTTCAAATAAGCGTCGAACATTTCGTGAACCAAAATCGTATTTTCTCGATTGTTTATTCCTTCTTTATCAAATGTAGCTCATAAACTAGAAAAATGTTAAAATATTTAAAAAAAACTTACTATGGAGAAACGCAACCTTAAGGAGTTTCAAAATTCGGTAGCGACCCCTAAATCTTATCCAAAAATAAAAATAAAAAACAGACGTAATTTTTTCACGTATTAGACCAATATAATAGGGTGACTCACTTAAATTTCAAATTTTCGGTTTTTAAGCAACACCCTAATACACATATATATATACATACATACGCTCGAAAAACATAACCCTCCTTTCCTTCGGCAGTCGGGTAATCTGTCCTTTTTCCCTAATTTGTCCTTCTTATTTGTGCGTGTTCTATTATGTTGTATTTTCTTTGGATGTTTTTAGAACATTACATAACAATATTATAATTATTGACATTATTTATATTTATTTCGCTGTGTATACGTTGCTCATTTTGTATTGCATAAAAGATCCAGCTAAGCTCTAGAATTATGCTTCTGTAGTCGGTTCTAGTCCATGACAAACACATTGTGTACACATAAAAAATGTCCAAGAGTCAAGAGACAAATATTCGCGCTCACCGCACAAATATTTATCCTTACCGCTTACCGCGATTTGAACTTTGAACAGGTCGGCCAGCTTCGCTGGTTTCGCAAGCAATATCACTCTAAAGTTGCTTACTCGTCGTCAAAAAATGCGCTAAGCGTTATAAATACGCGATAAAACGTATTGTAAGATTATGTAAGTAGTACGTTTATGCACATTATCTAAAGTCGCATTATTACTGGAAAAATGCAGTTAGATACAGTAACTAACTGCATTTTTCCAGAAACTGATGATGAACCTGAACTAGACCAAAAAAACCGGCCAAGTGTGTGTCGGACCACGCAAAATGAAGGGTTCCGTGCCTATTAAAAAGGTCGTATCGTCACAGAAATCTTACTGCACTTACGTCCTTTTCTATAGGCAAGGCAGTTTTTCAGCAATATCTCAAAAACCTTTGAACCGATCTTGTTCAAAATAATTTTCGGTGAAAGAATTTAATGAGCCACCGTTCAAAAATTAGAGGGGGGGGGGGACACACACACAATTTTAGTGACTTTCGGGTAGATTATCTCCGACTCTATTGACTTAATCAAAAAAATTGCTGAAAAATTGGCTACGGAACCCTAAAAATGATGTTCCAATATATACTTCAAGTACTTCTTAAATCGAGTTGAAATTTTGTATACTTGTGTATACAAAAAGTAATGAAATATTACGTTACCATAAGCTAGTTTGATGATGGAGATGGAAAGGACCATTTTGATGATGAGTGATGAACTGATGACTGTGCAACTAATGTGTACTGGGTGCACTGTGTACATGTAATGTAAGTGTGTTTAATCTATGGCCTCTGTATATGGTCATAGGATTATCTGTGGTCACTCTCATTAAAGATGTCGGAACGCTCAGCACGTTGTTTCCATTAATCTTTTCGACGCCAACGACGCATATATCCGCACCGCAGACTGATATATGAATTAAGGAGCCCTGCGCGTTAGCAACCTTCTTGCATTGACATAAGGTTTAACTCCGCACTAAATGTCTTGTTGATTTGGCGTGTGGCTTGACAACTTTTTTCTTTGACAGAGCGTTGAAAAGGTTAATTAAATACTTTATAACACATAATCCATGTTAATCGCGCTGTCGGCAATAAAATATTGTATCAAATATATAATTTTTGATAGAAACTTATTTTATTTGTCATTATTTACCGAATTAAGGCCTAATAATGGGCCCAAGTTGATGTATTAGTGTACTTGGAATTATGAAGGAATGCTTAAACTTAGCCTAAGGCGCAGAGCGTGCTCAGACCCTCCACAAGGTAGACTGATGACTTGGTAATGGTCGAGGAAGTCCGCTGGATGGCGCAAGACCGGTCATTGTTGTACTCTTTATAATTATAAGTCATAAGTAATTTATTTGCTCAAGATAGGGTTTAGACGTATGTCCAACAGTGGACGTCTTTCGGCTAATAAGATGATGTTGATGAACCAAACCTTCCAAGGAACCACTGACGAGGGTCCCCGGGAAAGCGCGCGGGTGATCCCCCTGCAGGAGATGGACAGCATCGTGGACGCCGACATGGCCATGATGGACAACAACCGGCTGCACTTCTACAGGAGGATCGACTGTATGTTATGCACATTTTCAAGGTTTTTTTTAACACTAAGCCAGCTGGTAGCTGGTGACATGGTTGACAACTACAACTGGTGGTCTAGCTGTCAAAATTCACCAAGCCAACGAATGATTAAGAAATATTTAATAAAGTTTTTATTATTTTATTCTAAGATACCATTAAATAAATAAATAAATAAATATTAGGGGACATTCTTACACAAATCGAACTAGCCTAACCCTATAGTAAGCTCAATAAGGCTTGTGTTATAGGTACTAGACGACGATATATATAATAGATATTAATACTTAAATACATATAAAAAACATCCAAGACTCAGAAACAAATATTCATGCTCATCACACAAATATTTTCCCTTACCGGGATTCGAACCCAGGACCTGCAGCTTCGTAGGCAACGTCACTACCCACTAGGCTAAACGGTCGTCACTATCCACTAGGTTAACCGGTCGTCATTACGTTTTTAGCTGACCATGCAGAACATGCAAATTAAAATTTACTCAGCTACCTAATCTACTATTACCTACAGGGCCCTATTTCACCAACTTGACAATTGTCACCTGACAACGACAATTCTCCGTACATTGATGGTTCCACAAGTAACCTTGCGACCACCTTAACTTCTAGAACAAGCAATGTATGGCGAATTGTCAGTGACAGGTGGCAATTGTCAAGTTGGTGAAATAGGGGCCAGTTAATACAATGTCGAACCTGAATTAATACCTTGGTACGTTTACACACTTGGCAAGTCTCGACAAGCTTCCACAAACACAAAGTGACACATATTGAGTAACAATTTTTCTTAAATGTAGCAGTTCTTATCTGTTTATCTACAACAAGCCTGTTAGCGTAACTTCACAAACTTTGAGACTTCAAATATGTAGAGGCAAGGCAATGGGAGAATATTTGACTTCAGAAATAGGGGCTTACAGGAGGTCATTGGGCCTACCCCACATACGGCTCGGATACACTTTTTTGACATATAAAGGTCCTTTGGATGTTAATGCCAGTATTTATTTAGTATGCAACAGGCGGTTCTAGGAAATGTATGTAAAGTATTTTATGTAAAGATATCTCCATGTTCTCCCACAGCTATAATTTTGAAAAAAAAATTATTATAGGTTGTTGGTGGGTGTATTACTGTGAAAAAAACGGAGTGGTCTCTAAAGTGGAAGTAAAAAAAAATTAAAAAGTTAAGTCAGCATTTTATAAATTATTTTCTATGACATAATGAAAATGTAATTTATATCATATAATCTAATCATCTTTAGTAAAAGTAAAAAAAAAGAAAAGATTTTTTATTTTTTGAGCCAAAATTATAATGCTGAGGGTGCCCAAATTTTGCACATTAATTACTAATGTAGAGCCACACAAGCCCAAACTCAAGGGGGCAGAATCACTCAGCTTATCCTGGCACGGCTTTTGATGAAACCGTGTTGTTCCGGTGCAATAATATTGAATTTATTAAAGAAACTAATAAGTCTTGAGTAAATACATTGCCTTTTCGAATACCTTTGATAATGTTGGTATGATCGTAACAGGGCGATAGTTTCCAACATCTTCTCTATCTCCGCTTTTGTAAATGGGTATTACAATAGTTTCTAAGGATACATTTATTAAATACTAGCTTCCACCCGCGACTTCATCTGCGTGGACCCTGGATAAAAACTATCCTATATTTTAATCCAGGCTTTAAACTATCCTCTTGCAAATTTTCATCCAAATCGGTTGTGCCGTTTAAGCGTGATCGAGTAATGAAAATCTAAACATCCAAACTTTCGCATATTCGCAATATAAGTAGGATGTTATGTTTTTTTAATAATATATGTTGCGACTCCATCATAACCTTCGTATTATTGAGCGAGTTAATGATTGTGGCCACGTCGTTTTAATTTAATTGAGAATTCCACTGGGGCGGCCCGCTTCTAATGACATTTGTCTTTTGTTGACACGGACACAGATATTGCATTGCGTGCAGTAACTGTCGTGGAAAAAGTATCTATCGGCATTTTGATACTTAACGAATTCAAAGTTACGCACCTGAAAATACTTTTTTATATTTATAGTGCTCGTAACGTTGGACCTAGATCAGTTTAATGACTGTGTGCCTCGTCATAGCCGACATGATAACAGAAGCGCATTTGTATATAGTAAGTGTTGTTCCTGTAGCGCCGCACACGCCGCTCCTGACCCCAGACACGTCGAGCGACGAGGTAGAAACTGAGGAGCGCGAGCGAGCGGGTGCCGCGCAGATGCAGGAGATGGATAGCATCGTCAGCGCCATGGAGGCTGACGTGAGCGGCTGCGACGTGTTCACACAAGGTTTGTGCACACGACGAGGTAGATACGGAGTGCGAGCGGGCGCACAGATGCAGGAGATGGGCAGCATTGTCAGCGCCATGGAGGCTGACGTGAGCGGCTGCGACGTGTTCACACAAGGTTTGTGCACACGACGAGGTAGATACGGAGTGCGAGCGGGCGCGCAGATGCAGGAGATGGGCAGCATTGTCAGCGCCATGGAGGCTGACGTGAGCGGCTGCGACGTGTTCACACAAGGTTTGTGCACACGACGAGGTAGATACGGAGTGCGAGCGGGCGCGCAGATGCAGGAGATGGGCAGCATCGTCAGCGCCATGGAGGCTGACGTGAGCGGCTGCGACGTGTTCACACAAGGTTTGTGCACACGACGAGGTAGATACGGAGTGCGAGCGGGCGCGCAGATGCAGGAGATGGGCAGCATTGTCAGCGCCATGGAGGCTGACGTGAGCGGCTGCGACGTGTTCACACAAGGTTTGTGCACACGACGAGGTAGATACGGAGTGCGAGCGGGCGCGCAGATGCAGGAGATGGGCAGCATTGTCAGCGCCATGGAGGCTGACGTGAGCGGCTGCGACGTGTTCACACAAGGTTTGTGCACACGACGAGGTAGATACGGAGTGCGAGCGGGCGCGCAGATGCAGGAGATGGGCAGCATTGTCAGCGCCATGGAGGCTGACGTGAGCGGCTGCGACGTGTTCACACAAGGTTTGTGCACACGACGAGGTAGATACGGAGTGCGAGCGGGCGCGCAGATGCAGGAGATGGGCAGCATTGTCAGCGCCATGGAGGCTGACGTGAGCGGCTGCGACGTGTTCACACAAGGTTTGTGCACACGACGAGGTAGATACGGAGTGCGAGCGGGCGCGCAGATGCAGGAGATGGGCAGCATCGTCAGCGCCATGGAGGCTGACGTGAGCGGCTGCGACGTGTTCACACAAGGTTTGTGCACACGACGAGGTAGATACGGAGTGCGAGCGGGCGCGCAGATGCAGGAGATGGGCAGCATTGTCAGCGCCATGGAGGCTGACGTGAGCGGCTGCGACGTGTTCACACAAGGTTTGTGCACACGACGAGGTAGATACGGAGTGCGAGCGGGCGCGCAGATGCAGGAGATGGGCAGCATCGTCAGCGCCATGGAGGCTGACGTGAGCGGCTGCGACGCGTTCACGCAAGGTTTGTGCACACGACGAGGTAGACAAGGAGCGCGAGCGAGCGCGCAGATGCAGGAGATAGGCAGCATCGTCAGCGCCATGAAGGCCGACGTGAGCGGCTGCGACGTGTTCACGCAAGGTTTGTTGCGAGTCGACGCCTGCACTCTTGCCACTTCGGCCAAACTCGGCTCTCACACACCTCCGAACTCTTGTTCTCGAAAACGATTCTAATGTTTTCGATGAAATTTGCAATATAGGTCTCATGTCTGAAAAAATCGTTTTCTCTATTTCCACTCGAGTAGAGCTCGGTCGCCCAGGTAGGTAATTTGTTAAAAAGAGGTAAAGTTTGTGGGTTTGCATGTGTATTATCTGATATAGGGTAATCCCCGAAACTACTCATCAGATTTCAAGTATAATGCAATGTCGTGTTATTTATAATGTAATTTAATATTATGAAATAAATAAATATCATTAACTATTAATATTCTTTCACCAGTATGACAGAATGGACCTTCAGGATTATTGTCAACTTTGACAATCACGTGACTTGGCAGTTATGTATTCCAATATCCAGCAGTTGCTACGATTACAGAGGGAAAAATGTAATTGTCCGCCAATCGCGGCAACCCCAGGTCAAGGTCACATATACCCGTAGCTGCTATACCTACTTAGAGGAAGTGAGATAATATAACATATCGTACCTAATAGGTACCTACCTCTTTTACATTCGCGCTATAATAACATCAATTGGGAATGGATGAAAATTCTATAAATGCCTGATTATTTTTTTGGTGATAGGAATAACCTTCCTTAGCACCAGAAAAAAGTTTCAGATTTTTCAGATGCGTCAATTTTTTTTGAAAAATATAAACAGTTTCCTTACTTACGTTTTGGGTCAGTTACGGCACCTTCCTCGATCGGTCTCATATTACAAAAAAATATATGGAATATGTGTGGTAAACTGACACTGGCAATGATATTGACACTTGCAGCAGCAATATTGGTCATTACCAGTGTCAGTTTACCACAGATATTTAAGATAGTTTTTTGAAATATGAGACAGATCAAGGAAAGTGTCTATTTACAGTTCTTGACCCAAAACGTAAATGAGGAAACTGTTTATATTTTTCAAATATAATTGTCGCAGCTGAAAAATCTGTCACTTTTTTTCTGGTGCTAAGGAAGGTTATTCCTATCACCAAAAAAATAATCAGGCATTTCTAAAATTTTCATCCATTCCCCATTGCATTGCCATACGCCATTAATTTTATGAACTAATGTTGGAGAAAAAGAAATACGGCTTCTAGTATTTTTGTGATTCATATCACAAAATTACTAAAGACCGTATTATTAAGTAATTATTAAGAGGATATGTGGTCAGAGAGCTTTTTGAGAAATTGGTATTTTTAAAACCTATTTCCGTCGCGTTTCGCGCTAATTATGGGTGTCTCTGTAAATGTGTGCGTAAATCATCAGTGTAGCGTGCAAGGCCCACAGTTATCTAATTTTGAAATTTGAAGTTCATCGGGAAGAGATCAGAAATGTCACGCGATACATTCGTCCCATTCATTTTACTCCTGACGTCAATATGTACAGTCAGTATCATAAACATGTATACATTCTAGCACTTTATTGTTCAGACATAAGGTGGAAAAGTGTATACATATTTATGATGCTGACTGTGCCTAACAATTTAAACTATAACGCCATTACTCAGTGTTTACTTTATGTAAAAAGTCCCTGGGCGACCGAGCTCTGCACGGGTGAAAACAGAGAAAATTCGGAGAAAATTATTTTTTCCAGACATGAGACCTAGCTAGATCGATTTCTCGCCCCCGTTAACCCCTATATTCCAAATTTCATCGAAATCGTTGGAGCCGTTTCCGAAAACGTGATTGCAAATATATATAAAGGTATAGAAGTCGAGGAGAGACGTTTCTGGAAATATTGAATCGTTTAAGTGATATTTATTATATACTATTTCTGTAGCCTAATATCTAGCATAAACACGAACGGTATGTATAGTCAACACTACGTGTCCCTATTCCAGAAGCAAACTCATCAGGCACAGGCGCCAAAGGTGACACCAAGGACAATAAGTTACGCGACGCTACCGAGGCCGTGGGCGGGGAGGCGGCGCCAGCAGACGCGAGCGCAGACGCAGAGGCGAGGAAGATCCTCATCAAGCTGAAGTACCTTAACGACACGCTCAAAGAGGTGGAGGGCAGTCTGGACGAGCTGCTTAAGGATTTTAAATGGTGAGTTGTTGAAATAACCATTGGCTCTTCTCGGCTAGGATTAGTAAACCAGCGATAAAACCCCCAGTAGCTCGATTCTGCTAACAGATTTGGTTGAAACCGCCTCAACCAATCTCACTGGAGCGTTAAAACCTCGTGATCGTGCCGGAGGTTTCCCCTGGATTTTCCCCAGGTTACTCTCCCCCCGTGCATTCCGAAATTCCAATCGCTTTATTGGTGTCTTGGTGTCAAGGGTCGATTGGTTTTTATAAGAACTATTTCTAAAGCTTTTTAAGGTAATTTTACAAGCGTTTTTCTATGTCTAACGTCTCCTTTATCTGTTCCTGTAAATTTTAAAGAGTAGGTAACTAGGGCAATATGATACTGGTTATTCATTAACCCTTTATAAGGCCGCAGTTATACAGATATGCTACGTGAAAGTTAAATACACTACCATGTTTGTAATGCACTGGGGAACACATCTACGGTAAAAAAAAACCGAAATCATTAATAAAAACATGTGGTCATTATATGCACTCAGCCCGTTAATGCACTCGAGTTTTCAGATGATCTGTTTCCAATACACCTATTTATTGACATTGACAATTGAAATTATTAGATACAGCGACTTGTGTATTTTTAATAGTATAATGGAAACAGTGACAAATGCTTGCTTCCCTTAACGGGCACAGTGCATTAATTGACCACAAACTTTAGATTAATTAATTACACTAAAATTAAATTACACCCGAAAAAGTATAAATAAGAAAAGAAAGCCTGATATATTTGCTATATAATACCATTATAGTTAAATAAAAAAGAGGAAGTTCTTCTCTATAAATGTTTATTAACTAAGTGGTTTCCAAATCGTCTCTGCCTTATAAAGGGTTAACCCTTAAATGCATAATGATGTATATATGCATCGTATATTTCATATATGGTCCGGGGCTCAATATGCAACTATCCACTTCAGCTATCCGTCAATCTATACAACATGACACATCTATTTCAATTTATTAAAAAGTTATACAAAAAATCATGCATTTAAGGGTTAAACTAAACAGGGTTTTTGAAAATTACAATACAATACAATACAAATACTCTTTATTGCAAATTGTGTTAAACAATAAGAATTACGCGTGTCCTGTGGAAATACTTAAGCCAAATGATATCGCCTGTGGTTTAGCGTTGTAGCACATGCAATTTGTTTAATCACCAGTAAACCGCAGCGCTGCGAAAATGCTTCATCGCTGGATCATACATATATTACGCACCTGAGAGTATAGTAAACGGGTTGCCCGGTCCATTAAGAAAGAGTACCGGCTCTCAATTGTTCCCTATTCCAAAATCCCAGCTATTTATACCATTTTACATATATAGAATAATGATAAAATTGTGTCTCACCGTGTGGTTTTTATTGATATTTAGTTTTATTGAACTACTATATGAAAAACGTCTAGGTATAGCTATATTTTTGATGTAAGTAAGTCGTCTCTCCTCATTGGATTCCTATGTGATATCCGATGTAAGATGAAATACGATGTCACGTGATATAAAGATGAGATTAGTGTGGGGAAAAAGTAATTGCAATACAAATGAAAAATTACAATTGCATTTTCAATTATCAATTAGAATTACAGAATGTAATGTGTAGTGCGATTACATTTAAATTTAATTTTTATAATTACAATTTGTAATGCATTACTTCGTAAAATTACAAATTACTTTTATAATAATAAAACATTTTTCATTATTGACCGAGTGAGCGAAGCGTCTCCGTTTCAGCTCGGAGGAAAATGCTTTTGTATGTCCGTTTGTCCAGATTTCCGGCTGTTCTCGCCCACAGGTCGCATTTCTCAACCAACTCTCGTAAAATTTTGTGAGCAGGTTCGTTAATTATATAGAATATTTTTGTCTTGAAATGTAATTCCAATGAATGTTATTTCAATTACGAATTAATGTAAATTCAAATACAAATTACGAAGTAATTCAAATTACATGTATTTCAAATTACATGTATTTCAAATTACATGTATTTCAATTACACGTGTAATGCATTACTAGTAATTGAATTAAATGTAATTAAATTTGTATTTCAATTACAAATGTAATTAATTACGCCCAATACTGGATGAGATATTATGAAGCTTGCCTGCTCTAATTAGTTCTTCCTTGTGTGAACCAATTGAATACATACTTCACATAACAACCTGGCGCTTGAGGGTTTTTCCACGCCAACTTTGTTAAATATATGCCCTAGAAACTCATTTCTCATGAATGGCGTAAACAGGAAAAGCTTGCACATAATTGGCAATTGATTCAACTGAGTCGGATACTTTGCGAGTGCAACTCAGTAAAGTCAAAGTCAAAAAAGTCAAAGTGATTTATTCTTCAATTTAGGCATATTACATGCACCTATGAAAATAGTAGTAGAAAATTTAATTGAGCAAGTCAATTTAAAATCTTTGTTCAGGGTGCGGTGTACGTAGTTGTTATTTTCCTGCGACCGATTACAAGAAAAAAATATTGTAGCATCATCAGCAAATAACACACACCGAAATTCCTTTAAGTATACCAAAAATAGGAGTGGTCACAGCACACTTCCTTGAGGTACCCCAAATTTTAATTGCTCACAACACGACATCACTTGTTCTACAGTTCTATTATCTCTATTGTACCTTTCTATAAGTACAACCTGTTTTCTATCATGTAAATAAGCTTTTAACAATTTAAGAGCATTTCTCATTATTTCAAGACGCTCTAATTGAGCCAAGATTATGTCATAAACAACACAGTCGAAAGCTTTAGACATATCAAGCATTAGGGCAATGCATGCTTTTCCAGCATCAATGTTTTCCCATATGTCACAAGATTGAAAAAAATTGCTAGCATAGTGGATTTCCCATTTTGGAAACTGAACTGCGAACGGTTTAGAAAATAATTTTTAAATAAATAAATAAATGCTGCTTTGTTTGTGTGAGGTGTGCAATAAAGAGTATTTGTATTGTATTGTTGTAAATTCATTTATTTCCAGACAACATGGGTCCACAATTCACATAAAAATAAAAATAAAATCAAGTTAACACATAATAAAAAAGAAATAAATTACATAATGGTGTTAGTAAACATTATCATTATTGCCATTTAAAAGAAATCGTGTTAACCTTTCATGTATCACATATCATATATGGACAAAACCCGAACAAGTATGCAGAAAAGGCATCGATTGTGCAGTAGACTTAGGTATTCTAAATAACAAAGCTAGTTGTCATGACGTAATGTCTGTCGCAGGCGGCACTTCTCCGTGGAGCTGTCAGCGGAGTCGCGCGTGCGGCTCATCTTCAATGGGCGCGTTTTGATCGACGACGGGCTAACGCTGCGCGCATGCGGCTTGCACGACCGAGCAGTCGTGCACTGCCTCGTGCACCCCAAGCGAGCGACCACACAGGTACTCACACAGTGTGGAGGGAAATCAACGGGCTGTCGACGACAGGCTGACGCTGCGCGCGTGTGGACTGCACGATCCTATAACTAATATTAAAAAGAAAGAAAGAAGACATAAAGAGGAAACATTCTTAAAATATACCTAAGTGTCGCTCGGTTTTTTGCTAGCCAGACACTGCCGCGTGCCTATGTAGATAGGTGCCAATCAGTTCGTATTTAATCTAAAAATCACCAACTACGTTTCCAATCATACCTGACCCTACAAGGAACGGGCACCAAGGGGACGCCATCCCCATCTAGTTAAACTCATTTGTAATTCTCTAATTATGATTTTCGTTCCCTATTATATCTGTCTCTTTAAAGCCATGCCTAAAGAGACAGAGGAAGATCCGTGGACTTGGATTAGTATGGCCTGCTTTAACCCGAGGTTGTGTGCGCAGCCGCTGGGCCCCGAGCCGGCGGGCGCGCCCGAGCTGGTGTCGGAGGGCGCGGCGCCGGAGCGCGCGTGGGACCTCGAGAACATCCTCATGACGCTCGTCTCCGTCGCGCTCACCGTCGTCTGGTTCTTCAGGTGATTCCCTTTCTTATACACTTTGATTCTCTTTCCTAGGCTAGTGTGGGAATCCATTCACGCCTATCGGAGCAGGCTTGAGGCCCGTGCACACCAATGACACATTACGAGGGGCGATCAATAAGTTTTGAGAATCGGCATGATTACGTCTCGTTATGATAATTTCTGATTGTTGGTCATACTACTATTCATTAATCCATACTATACTAATATTATAAATGGAAAAGTGTATGTGTGTGTTTTTTTGGTTGTCCGTCTTTCACGGCAAAACGGGGCGACGAATTGACTTGATTTTTTAAGTGGAGATAGTTGAAAGGATGGAGAGTGACATAGGCTACTCTTTGTCTCTTTCTAACCCCCCACTTCCCTAAAATGGGGGATGAAAGTTTGTATGGAGCATTCCGCAATTTTCAATGTAGAAAGCTAAAAATTGGTATGCGGACTATTTGTGACTAACAAAAAAATCGTGCATCATTTTTTTTTTGGAAATCTGCACCCAACCCCTTAAAAGTGGGGGTGAAATTTTATATGGGACTTTTCGCAGTTTTCAAGGTAGGAAGCTAAAGACTGTGTACCAACAGACTGTTACCAACGAAAACTGTCTGCCTTTTTTTTGTTAATTTTTCCCCAGCCCCTAACTATGTAGTGTCAGTACGTAGAGTCGATATGTAGAGTCAGTATCTAGAGTCGATATGTAGAGTCGGTATGTAGAGTTGTTTTGTAGAGTCGGTATGTAGAGTCGATTCGATATGTAGAGTATATAATATGTAGATTCGATAATTATATAAAAGAAGAAACTGACTGACTGACATATCACCGCACAGCCCAAACCGTTGGATCTAGAGATTCCAAATTTGGCACGTGGGTTCCTTATAAGTTCGGGTGCACTAAGAAATGATTTTTAAAAATTCACCCCCTAAGGGGGTGAAATGGGGGTTCAAAGTTTGTATGGGGAATCAAAATAAGTAAGGCTATTTCATTCGAAACTTCACAGGAGTATTCCTAGCGATAAATGAGTGAACACGTGTTTCAGGTTTTTTGAGAATTCAACTCCTAAAAGGGGGATATGTGGTGACAATGTCTGAAAATCAACATGGGTATTGTTTCTATGGTTTATCGGGTCGCTGGTCGCTGATTACGAAAACAACAACGATTTT
This sequence comes from Epinotia nisella, assembly GCA_932294315.1. Taxonomy (NCBI): domain Eukaryota; kingdom Metazoa; phylum Arthropoda; class Insecta; order Lepidoptera; family Tortricidae; genus Epinotia; species Epinotia nisella. The sequence continues at coordinate 27,210,103 of OW028675.1, read as the reverse complement.
AAAATCCAACGTGGCGGACGTGAAATACCATCTCCCCTGTTGGAGTGCGATGCATGGGGTTGAAATGTCTAAATATGGGTGTCGTTTTTATGGTTTTTTTGGGACGTTAATTACGAAAATGGCATCGATTTGAAATTTAACATTGTGAACATGAATATTCTTGAAAGTATTTGTGCCAAATTGCAATTCAATTGGAACATACGGGTCAAACTGAGATGCAACTTTTTTGTATGTTAACGGTTAAAATTACTTTTAGTACGCGGGCGAAGCTACAAGCTAGTATAAGTAGTTAATTAACGAGAGCATCGAATTGCATAATATGTAGTAGTATTGTATGTTTACAGGCATTCTATATTTGAATTTTCTATTTTCTCGTACAACCACTACAAATGCAATTCCATGTTCTCGATAGATTAGTATTCATTTGTTTTTCTTTAATAGCTAAACAAAGATTATGGTATAGAACAAATTCTGAGGTTACTTAAATGGGAGGATATTTTGTTACATGTTAGGGGCGGCGTTAACAAAATTCTGGTGTAATAATTATATGTATTTTAAAATTAGAAGTTTATCTATTTTGATGCCACGAAATGAAAAAATCAAACTCGTGTGATCATTTTTTTAAGGCACAGCTCACCTAACAAAGTTCAAGGTAGGTTTTTCTAGCCATTTTTTTAAAATGGCTTTTTAGTAGGTATTTTATTTTGTAGGTCACAAATATATGAAAATGAAAAAGAAGGGAGAGTGAATCAACTTATTGTAGAGCAGTTAAACAAGTTCGTCTAAGAAAAGCACAAAGAAAAAAAAAACCACTTCAATGAGGTTGTTTTTTTGGCTGAGCTTGCCGATTACCAGGTCTGCTGTTCAGGCTTGTGAAGTCTATACAACTAGTTACCTACCGCTTAATCTAGACCAACTCTTTAACTATTACTTATAATTCTTTGATATTGTAAACTCTTCAATGAAATCGGTACAATTGCGTCGATATAAAAAATAAGCCTCATACATAACGACGACCAAAAGTTTTTTTTTTGAAGCGAAGCATAAATATTTTCTGCATAATAAATATGCACGTAAAATAAGAAAGAGCGTATTTGATAATTTAAAATTATAGGGCACCAATAACTTCTGTTTTTTATACCGATTCTCAAAACTTATTGATCAACCGTCGTAGTAAGGGCTACTGCGAGTGAATTCGCCGGTAGTGGCGCGTCGGGACTTCAAAATGTCAAATGACTGAAGACTGAGTTCATGACTGTAAAAAAAGTACAGTCAGCAATAAAAGCTTGAACCAATCAATATGTAAAGATTGTAAAGTAATTGTTTAGTGTTTAAGTATATTTTTGCTGTACCCTAGCAGGGTTCATGTTCTGGACAATAATGTTACAAAAGAGCTCCTGTAAAACATGATAAGCAATAAATGATGTATGATATAACAAGCTCTAAAAAACTTACATGATGTCCGCCTCTCTACAAACATTTTATTATTTTATTTTATTTTTACCCGACTGCCGAAGGAAAGGAGGGTTATGTTTTTTGAGTGTATGTATGTATGTATGTATGTGTGTAGTGTCGTACTCTTTGGCGCGCCCTGCAGCACAAACCGTTTGACGGATTTCGACATATGAGGTGTCGTTGGATTCCTCTTAATCGTGCGAATGACTTAGGATAATATTTGCAAAACAGCAGTTGGGTTTTTTGAAAAATCTTGTTGTGAATATTTTGCATAGCTGAGATTAATTATGGCAAATATGTGTTACGGGTCCATTAATCCTCAGTGATTTAAAAGCGAATCTAAACTCGTGCAAAAATAAAGTTATAAGTATTATTATTTTTAATTATTGATTTACTCTTTTACGCAAGATTTAAACGCAGATTTTGTTTTACGCCAGTAATAACAAACTAATAGCTATATCTGCACCCGACACGCCAGTGGCGCCAACTGGTGAGCGCAAAAACGGTAGCCCTCATAGCCTGACGATTAAGTTTTTTGGGATATTTTGAAGTACTTAGGTAAGACCTAGGGCAAACGAGCAAACGATTTTAAAAATAAGTTTTTGAATTTGTGTCTATTAATTATGGTAGGAATTCATTTTCAAAATTTCGCTTCTATTACTTAACACATCTTAGCCGTACGTGGGAAAACCGTATGTAAAGGAAAGGGCCCACCTTACGTGGCGCGTTCCTGGCACTGAAAGTGTTAAGTTTTCACCGTTTGGCTATTTCATAAATTGTAACTGAAATTGTAGCTGTGTGTGTGTTACACAAGATTATTTGTAAGATGACATGAGATGGGGCAGCAGTTTTGTTAAACGCCCACATGCATGCAGAGGAATAGGAAAAGAAGCTGAATTTCTTAACAAAAGCCAGCGTCATAATGATAGTGGTAAAAACAATGAGGTCAAAAACTTTCTTTTCTCACTTCAGAAGACTTAAAAAAAATGTTGTTTATTTCGTTTCCATGCCGTTTAAAAATAAATGCACGCACCAAGAGCAGCTCTGCGGCAAGCTTCTAGTTTCTAACCTCATTGAATATATGAATACCTCGCTAAGACATTGTTTTTATTTGTTTTAGCCCTGGCACTGACGTCCTCTATGGAAGTCTTTTAGTAGTCCAGCCCGAGTGGCGTTTATTATTGAGCATTTTGAGGCTAGTGAAATATTACTAAGTTATTTTTAACACTTACCTTCATGTCTCACACTTAGAAATCTATTTTCTGTGTTGTTATTTTGTCATGTTTTAGAAGATATTTCATTAGCCTTTAGTTTCAGATTGATCTTAAATGTTATATCATAGAATGCATGAATTTAATATCATGTATTGTCTAGCTATTCCTAGTTGATGTTAGCCATGTGTGCGTACGGCCCGTCTGTCCAATGTGCTCTTTACCTAAAGAAAAAAGTAAACACTTTTACAAATCTGAGTCTACCAGAGTCTAATACTACAAGGACAATGATATCTCGCCTGGCGATGAGGACAGCGGCGGATAACTTCAGATTTTTGGTGTGTTTTCCTGTGTAGTCACAGACTTTAATCGTTGAGCCATTTAGTTGTCAACTAATTTTGGTTTTTAATAGTTAAGCTATGAATATCCAGTAAAAGGTGAGCTCTAAATGGCTCAACGCTTAAAGTCCGTGAATGTACGAGTAGAAATAGGGCCACGAAGTTAGGAAACCGAGGTAACAATTGACCGCGATAGGTTTGGGAATGGGATAGCTCATTCATACTGACTTTCACGTAATTATGTGGCTTTTGTCACCTCCATTCTCAAATTTATCGTGGTGGAGCAATACAGGAAGTGCGATGGTGATAAAAAAATCCCAACTTCAAACTTCCAATTTCGTGGCCATAGCCCGGGCGGCAAAGTGCGGCACGATTTCAGATGAACTCACCCGCTTTCCAACGTAGTTTATCTTTGCCAACAACAAAGAATTTGGTGTGTGCTTATCACGGTGTTGAACAAGTCACGTTGACTGACTTCTAGGAAAATTATTCCGCACATTAGGCACTTAACCCTTTATAAGGCAGAGGGAATATATTCTTACCATGATATTGAACTTTATCTTATATTAATATAAGGCTCAATTCTGTTAATGCCTTTATGTAATTACGTTAGAGTAGTGCTTCAAGCAATATGTGTTAGTAAAATCGCATGTTAATTAGTATGGGCATGTTAAGAAAATATTTACTTTTTAGTGGTAAGACATACTGCTTCACTGGTGTTTTATGAATAGTTTTGCAATTCAGTTCTAAGTATACTTGTGAATCTTGCCCTATATTTATCCTTATATTTAAACTTTCTCGATAAGTACTTTAAGAATATCTAGATGAGGAATACTTTTAATCCATTTGTTCTTCTATCTTAATTTCAAATTCATAAACTATATTTGCTACATTATTGAAATAAAACATGAATATCACCGAGTTTAAATGGCGTATTTAATTTTGCAACCGCGAATTGGATGCTGTACTGTAGTGGATCGTAAACATCAACAACAAATGATAGTTGTTTTACTGCAGCCGAAGTACAGTCGGCTACACAAATAAGGTGTATTGGGGTAACTTCGAAAATGGGGTTAAGTCGAAAATCACGAGTATCTACGCTATAATATTTGCAAAATAGCAGTTGGGTTTTTTGAATAATCTTTTAATTCCACTTGTTATGAAAAAAAAGAAATCGCATTTTTTTATTATTTTTAGAGATATTGGGACTTGTGTGGATTGGATCCGTTATGAGAAAAATGGTTTTCTATGACACTGCTTCTAGCTTGTATAATATTTATATAGATATTTTATATAAAAAAAAAAGTTTTTTTTATATTGAAGTTACACAAACTAAAACATGTTACTCAAAAATTGTGTTTTACATTTATTGAGGTGTTTGGTCTGTTGACGTTTACTTTAAAACCTACATCTTCATACTAATCATCAAAGCTGGGCACCGTTAATCAAATAGCTAACTTCTTTAAAAAACCGCTAATCCGTTACTAAAATAGTTAACTCGTTAATCGTTAAAACGTTACATTTTTGAAGATATCACGGAAGTGAACGTTAATCGTTAATTCGTGATAGAAGTTGCGTTAGTCAACCTCAAGAAAAATTGGTAGTAACTAAATAAGTTGTTATTTACCACGACTGTGGCCAACAAGCATACGGTCTGCATGATGGTAAGCAGAAACCGTAGCCTATGGACGCTTGCGATTTCAAAAGAATCACCGGTGCGTTGCCGACCCGTTACAAAAAAAAAACTATTTATTTCAGACCTTACAGTTGATCCATACATTTTTGTTAGTACTTTTAAATCTTACGAATTAAGTTAATAGTTATGAGAAGAAGAAATAAAAATAAAATAAAATGAGGTACATAAAGAAAAATGTGAGCTATTGAGAAAGCGAAGAAAGTTAGTCCAGTCTATTTCACTCTCCCAATAGCCACCACAAACCAAGACTTGGTAATCGGGGCAGTCCAACCTCTCGGCCACCACCCTGAGGAGACCGTTGCTACTGCCGCGCGTGTGCCGCGCACTCGCCTCTTTATTTATTTAATGATAGGGTAGTACCTTTGAGTATTAAGCCACTGGAGATGTCATAGACAGGCGACCCCCTCCGGCAAAGTACATTGGTCAACTGTTCAACCACTTTATATAAAACTACTTAAAGTCGCTTCACCGTCATTTTGTATCGTTCCGTGTCGCGTGACGTTTCTCTCGAAAAATGGTGACTTGTGCAATATTATCATGTAAAAGGTGATCTGACAGCTCAAATTCGCAACAAGTTCACGTTTCCTATCATAGGTAAGTATTTTTACTAACTATTAAATGTGTATTGAAGTACAATCTCCATTTAAAGAAAATACCGTTAGCGATACGTAAACGACAGAACGTAAACATGATTATAGTGGTAAGGGTTCGAATCGGTCTTTAGGGATGTGATAAAGTAAGAAAGGCGACTCAACATTTGAATGAATCATTCATTCATTCAATCACTGCAGTTTGTTTAATAGTTAGTTTTTTTATTAGATATTGAATTAAATAGTAGGTATAGATGTATGTTACATTTAAATCTTGGAAGTTGAATCAGAAAAATTACTTTTCTCTTACGATGTTGAAATTTAGTCTTAAAAAGAAATGAATTATTGGCAAAAAAAATCTAGGTAAAAGGAATACATTTAGTGCGGGACTATGAGTGTATGTGTTATTCATATACTATTTTTTATAGTATTATACTTTATTTAATATAATTGTATGTCCTTTTAGATTTCCAAAAGATCCCTATATAAAGGAGAAATGGAGAACAATTTGTAATTACGAAAATTATTCTTGGAAACCTACACGTACAAGTGTTATCTATTCGGAGCACTTTACTCCGGAAAGTTACAAAAATGATTACGTGTACAATAAACTTATTCATTTTAAAAATCAATAAAAATACTAATCTGGGGGCACGGCAGTGCCCCCGCCAAGTCGAGCAAAAAAAAGCGGCACGGCCGTACCATCCTTTTCTCGAAGCAATTCAGGCCATTTTCGACCCCCCTATAATTTCGTTGTGGATAAAACAAGAAACCTGAATTTTCAGTAACTAATCAGGCATTATATAAACACGGTATATTTAAAATTTCAGTCAATTTGAACCAGTAGTTTAAGAATGACAACTTGTTAAAGTTTCTAAATTTTGTCACTCACTGACTCACCGATCATCAAAAGTCCAAGGCACTTCTAGCAGACACAGAAGCTTCAAATTTAGAATACAAATAGAGTTTAATGTCTTAATCATGGGAAAACCTATCTGGGGGCACGGCAGTGCCCCCGCCAAGTCAAAATAAAAAAAATATCATAAGACAAAGCCTTTAACAAAATTCGTTAGAAGTAGATGGTACCAAAAAGTAGGACTCTACAAAAAAGAAGTGAGATGCCATCAAAAACATCCTGGCCCGTCGTGCTGTGTAGTGTGATACATACTAATAATCAAATCATGCGATGTCCAAGTCGATCTATTTGTTTAAAACGTAAAATATTTTCAATATTGGCATGATAATAACTTATGTAATAACTTAAGACAGAAGGTCCTTTAAGTAGAGACTAAATAGATTAACCGACTTGGTATTACATGGATCTCACAACTTTTTACGGTAGAAAGACTGAGCTGCGAGACTTGGGTTTTTTTACAGGATGTTTTTGATGGCTTAATAAAATTCTTAAGCGGGTCTTAAAAATCCCTACCAGAGAATTTAAATTAATAAATATGTGGTAATTCTAATAAAATTAACAATTTATTTTATTGCTTTCCCTTTGCTCATTTATGTTTTGAAGTATCTTTATAAATGTGGAGAAAGATGAGCCTTATTAAAATATAATTGCATATACATAGGTTCTTGCAAATACCAATCAATAAGTATCAGCCCGGAAAACCGCGGGCGAGAGTTCATTCCACAGTTTAACTGTGCGAGAGGGCTAAGGACACTAGGGCACATAATTACAGACAGACATATATACAAACAAACATTTTTTTGGGTAGTATCTTCAATGGACAGAATTTTCACTTTTACAATTTAATAATAAATAGTATAAGATAATTCAGTTCATTCATCAAACTAATTTGACTCATTCTTCAGATGTCTTCGATGTGTCCCATCACTAACTTGTTCGCATGTATGCTGCATCAGTTACGTGAAAACTCTGTCTGTGTGCGTGTAATTTTTGATGTGTTGAATTTTTTTGTAGTGTGCGTTTATCGCAACAGCAAAACTTGTGTCTGTTGAGTTATTCCTCTTTTGGTGGTGTGCTATACGTGTTTTACCTCGCCCCCCGCCAAAAGTGGCGAAAAAATTTGTTCGGAGAGTTTACGTCATGGCATCTCCAGTGGCTTAATACTCAAAGGGTAGTACACTTTTTTGAAAAATGACAACAACTCGTCTTTAATTTCAATGGCAAATATATACATGAGCATTTCGAGTAAACTTTACTTATAAGTAGTTTCCGCGTCAATTAAGTTAGCTTTTATTTTGTTTGAGACTTTTGAGAGTCGTTACAAATAAGAAAGTTAAGGATAGCAGAATTTTCATTAACATAAATAGCAATTCGTAAATTTGGTACCTAAAAAGGAATAATGAAAGCTAGCTTAATCGACGTGGTATAACTATGTACAGTCAACGTCAAAAGTAAGTGATCAATATTTCAAAACATGTTCTAGTTTATTGTACCGATATGACAGCTGTCAAATATCGGTTGTTAAAAAATCTATTTATAGCAACACTACGTTATCAAAGTCAGTGATTTATTCTTCAATTTAGGCATATTACATGCACCTATGAATGAATGTCGATAAACTACCACCGGTCGGAAAGAAAACCTCTGCCTCGAGAAGAACCGGCGTAAAAAACTCGGCGAGGTGTCATTTTTTCAAAACAGTAAACAATACTATATCATTTCAGTATCAGAGTATTATACAGTTTTAAAATTACATTGCTACAGTAGAAAGCCTATGTATTTTGCGATAGATCAATTCTAACATGATGCAAACTACCCTATTATTTGCTTGTTAAGTACTTAGTAATAAAACAGCATTTGTCCGTTCCAGGTGCGAATATTCGAACATGTTCACGGCGAGCGCGAGCGTGGCGCTGTTCGGTCTCACGGTGTTCTACAGCGTGGCGATCTTCGGATTATACCTCTCCGATACGTTCCATTTCGAGCGGCGGCCGCAGCCCGTGCCCACCAACTAGAGACCTTGTTACCTAAGCCGTTAGGTGCGTTTTCGTGCGGCCGGGTTGGGTTTGTGATGCGTTGAGCGATTGTTAATGCAATACCCTTCAGTATTCACGCTTACCGACACTACGTATCACACTATCTGTTGCTAATCTCAGGGTCAAGTTTGAGGGCTGAGACAGATTGTGAATCGTATAGCAGGGCTCATTTGTGTCAACCAAAAGGTTCTGATTTGGCGGTGTAATTAAGGCGCTGTTTCCATAACAACGCAAGAAGTTCTACGTACGGAGGGTGTATCGTGCATTACTTAGACGCTCTTGCGTCACCTAAAATCCTAGCTCGCCTGCTCTCATACTATACCAACCAAATTTTCCGCTCATCTAAACAAATTAAATATAGAAGTTAGTTTTACAATTTCCTATCCCTATCAGTGGCGGAGTACGCATACAAGCCGATTCCTACCGGTTTGCCTACAATTTATTTTTAGGCAAACCTATAGTTATACAACTCTTTAATAACTTGTTTTCTTCCGCGTTGCCTATCAAAAATTTTCACGCGCCGCCACTGATTATATACTTTATTTCTATTATAAAGTATAATATCATTTTTAGCAGTAAATTTTTCATATAAAATCACTACGACAATATTTGTGTATCGTTTCTTTGTATGATTTGGTTATTTGCATGGAAAATTGGGTTAGAATAGCTTTGTCTAAACTAAAACAGATATTTATTAAATGCATCGGGTCTTTGGGAGCGGAGCCTCGGTCGCGACAGGAAAGGCCTGCAACTTAGTTATGTTAACGAATCGTCAAAATGGATCTCGAAGACCTCTGAGCTAAATTTTGTTTATTCTTATTTCACTGTTTAGGTTTTGCATAGTGTTTCATGTTATAAAGTTGGATAGAACATACTGATTTGGTATTTTTAATTAGCCTTTTTTAACATGGAATCACTAATCACGTCTCCTTGCACAAACTCATTCAGTATCGTGGATATACGTTAGTCTATTTCTCCGAGGTTAAATGCAATAGGGACAAATCCATAATAATGATTCTGCATATTTGATTTTAGAAGTGCGCTTAGCAAAACTAGATTTTGAAGTTGAAGTAATAAGAGTGTTGACATTTTTGATATATACCTAACTACAGCAACCAAAACCTTTCACAGTGACGGCAATATAATACTTAATCACGATATATCTCTAGTATAGCAGATTGTTGATGATTAGTGGGTGTTTAACGAGTTAACGAATCCTTTAGTCCGCCGTCCAAATGCTGTTTAATATTATACGTCACCTTACCGTGTTCGAGATTTGAAGCTGTTTAGCGCCCTTTTGTCAAAGACTTAAGATATTATATTTTCGAATAGCCGGGTTATTGTAATTACGCTGGCGTGATAGTTTTAGAGAGGTCGGTAGATAAAGTTTTTGGAATTGGTAGTAGACAGATTATAAGAACAGAATATACACTTGGTACTAGTAATCTGTATACATCAGACTTCGATGTTTAGCCGCTTGTATGAAGTGTACTTTCTGTGGGGCTAGCACAACTGGCTGCCGTTTCGCAAAACTCTTCAATCACCAGCTTCTATCTCTGTGCGTGCCATCCACACTATGGGCCATCATACAGGACGCGGATATATATGTCTGTCTTACTCCCTTTGACGCATAGTTGCGTCCTGTATGATGGGCCATGATGGCCCATTGTGTGAAACGCTTAAAATGAGGGTAGATTTTCTCGTGTCGCATCGCGTGGTCAATTGTGCTGGCACCGCCGGTAGAAATAGCATCTTTATCTGCAGGCATCGATAGAGCTAGCAAACTGGTTCATAGAATAGCGTCATCTAAGCATACTAATGTAAATATACACGTACCTACTAGATAAATACGACGTTTTGTATTAATTTTAGGTGTAAGATTGAGTTAAAATTCATAATTATGTATCTGGACACGCATTCATTTCTCATGGCTACTTGTAAGCGTGTTTACACTTGTACATACAAAATTACAAAAAAAAATTATCTGGGACACCTATCCTGTTTGCTAATCACGATGCGAAAACATATGCGCCGAGTTAAGTGTCCTGCGCTAAACCTTTATTGTTATTTACTTTTTAAGAACATTAATTATTATTCAAATAAAATATTAAGACTCCATTGCAATTTATTTTGAAAATATTAGTGTAAGTTGGGTTAAATCCTTGGTGTCCCTAAAAGCAGTAGAACGTGAGTTGGCTAAACATTGTTCTAAAGACAGATGACAAAGTAAATGATGCCGAAACCCAACATTCGATTGTTTTACTACTCCTGTGCATGCATGAACCTAGGTTCATGTGTGCATGTAATGGTTTTCATGAAGATCACTTGGACGTTCTGAACCCGACGTCTCAGTGCTGCCACCTAGTAGGTAATTTCAAAAACATTCAATTATGCTCCCTATCCAACACCGTCGAGGAGTTTACCCCGGTAACGGAATAATACGGGCCACATAAGTTTGCATGTCTGAAGTTAGCTACTACTTACTAGAAGAGTCGTAAAGGTGTTAAGAGTGGTTCGATGGGTGTACAGGGGGCGAATTGAGAGTTAAGCCTCTCACAGACTGGCGCGGCCTGAGGGGCTACCGCGAAACGAAAACGAACTTCGTTCGTGTATCTCCGTCTCTGTTACTTGAATTAGCAAGTGCGACAGAGAAGGAGATACACGAACGAAAACGAATATCGTTTCGCGGTAGGCCCTCAGGCCGCGGCGGTCAGTAGTAAACTTGTCATTAGCTGTCAAATTTACTATTGACCGCAGGTCGCGCCAGTGCCATATTCAGGCCTAAAATGTAGCGGTGTTGTACAGTTGTTACATTTATCGAAGGCGAGTGGGCGCGTTCCTATTAAGCTGGGTACTGACCAACGTTACGAGGTGTAATGTAACCTGTTACACAGCGAGCATTCATGCAGTCAGTACGTAGTGTTACGGTTAAAAACACGTACTGACTGCACGAATGCTCGCTGTGTTACATTACACCTCGTAACGTTGGTCAGTACCCAGCTTTAAGACGCTAAAATCAAATTCCGCCAAATGCAACAAGTATATCTATGCGTGGGTGAGGCAGCGTGCTCGTGGCTCGCGCTAGCCGACATTCAAAATGGCGTCGACACGATGACAGCTGATTGATTTCGGAACCCACAAAACCTTTTGCTTTTCATGTATTTGTATCAATAATATTGTTCTTAATTTACTAACAAACGCACGGCTCAGCCACTTGCTCAAATTGCACCTTTAACGTTACCGCCCTAAAAATGCGTGGAGTAAAACTGCTATTTTATTTTTATTTATGTAATTTCCTACGGAGACGAGACTCCACGTTGTATTCCCGTCGGGCGCGACGGCGCGAAAAGGTTATAACATATACTTATCTAGGGCGAAAAGGGCCGCGTGCCGCGCAGTGAAAGACCGTTTGGATGTGTTGACGTTGAAACTGACGTTGCTGAACGATTGTAAATTTTTTCGTTTGTCAGTCAATTTTTAACTCTGACAAGAGTACATTGTTTAACGAGTGGCGTAAGTGGAATATTGCTAACGAGAGTTCTTTTGATGACTTGACATCACATTTGCGAGGAAATAAATAACTTCAAGACAGAAAAATCTAAGTTTCATATAGCCGCACCAATCAAAAATTGACAACTTCACTTCCAGATCAGTGCTAGTGGAGCGCGAAGCTTCAATTTTTCAACCAATCACAGAGCAGTATTTTTGCGGGGCGGGGCGGCTTGGCCAACTAGATTTTTTTTTCAACCAATCACAGAGCAACCAGATTTGCTTAAGCCAATCAGAGGGTTCTATATTTTAAAACTAAACTTAACAGCCCGTGGGAGGTAAAACGGCTATAACTACTCTATACGCTCGCAAGTAATAACGCCATTGACGAGCAAGTGTGATGAAAAGTAAATTACCTACTCAAAGGTGCAGGGATTATGTCTACCAAGCCTTTATGCCTAATGGGAAAACTGTGGTTCTAAGGAAATTGAGGAAAAATTAAAACAATTTTCAGCATTTTAATATCGTGTATTGCCTCCTCTAGCCCTACGACAGGTAGTCATACGCTTTTCCATGGACCTTCATTTTTTTGGGCCTCCATTGCTGAAGGGTCCAATCTTCATGTTCGCGAGCGAAGACACGTCGTGCACCATTGTGCACTGGGGTGAGTTTTGGGCCCTTTGCAGCTCTGTTGGCTGTCAACTCGTTCTCCTTCAGTCATCTACTAACAGTCCATCGGCTGATAGACAGTAGACACATTCTGGGTCTCTCAGAGCTTCTTCTGAAGCTGAACAGCATTCAGTTGACGATTTCGAAGCGAGAAAATAGCGGTAAAACGGTCATCTCTCTGAAGTACTGCTTTACACCAGTGTATAAAGGGTTACTTGTTGACTACGGAACCGTAAAAACCATGCCTCTTCATTCTTCAATCAGAAGTTGTACCTGGAATAGAGTAAAATGTTGATTAGATTTCAGAAAACAATAGATTACATGACTGTTCCTGCAACTTGTTATGTATCACTTAAGTTATGTATCTTGCCGGATTGAGGTTTATTGAAAATGTAAATAACAGTAACCTCACCTAGACAAGAAGTTGCTCTCTCCAAATTCAAATTTCTTGTAAACACGAGGAATAACAAGCAATCTTTTTTGATTTTGGATAATTACATTCTATAGGGAAACAATATTTACCTGTGAAGAATGCTGAAGATGGGCAGCATGTGGGTTTATATCTGTAAATACAAGAAAATAATGCATGAAATATTTGTTTCTATCTCTTTTTAAATGTTGAATATTTTGAAAGATCAGCCATCCAAGGAAGTTTTAAATGCGTGGTAATCAGGGTTGCGCATATCATACAGCATTATATCATCATTCAATCTATTATAGAATTTAGTTTGAATAAGGGGTGCTAGTTGGACATGTGGATACTACATAAATGGTTTCTCACTGGGGGTAAGTTATTCAATATTTGACAAAAGGGGCAGGCAATTATTTTGAATGTATATTACCTGTAGTTGAGTCTGCACATCCTCAGCCTCGAGTTGAACCTGAAGTTATAAATAACATTTCAACACCCAAATCCATGTTTAAAGTCTGCATTATTCAGTGCATTATACTTACATTATTACAACAGTTGAGAATGTGTCAATAATAAAAATTGATTTAAATTTTTAGGTTTATTAAGACATTGGCTTTCCATGTGTAAATAAACATAGACAAATAGAAAGTCATTGACACAGTCAGCGAGGCGTTTATCGCTTGCGGTGCAGCTGCAGCGTGTTCTTGCGCAGCCAGGCGGCGCGGCGGGAGCCTCCAGTGGTCTGCGAGTAGCGATGACCCTTGCCGAGACCACGAGAGCTGCGGCCAGCAGACGTGAGACCGCGCATCTCGCGGTGCTTGTGGACAGCGTTTACTATCCAGTTGATCTTGGGGTCGCGGCGGATAGCCTGAAAATACAGGATTAGTTTAATGTCTTGTATAGGAAAACAGGGTTTCGTGTTGTGAAGGGAAATAGTCAGAAAGTATGGTAGGTGAGTATTCAGCAAAACCTTTCAGATTGGTGCATGACAGTTGTTCATCATATAAATGTAAGCATATTTGTTTTAAATTAAAGTTAAGCTTCTAACTTTAAATTTTGCTATAAGGAAAACTTACCTTGTGAGAGGGATCAACCAGGATAACTTCAAAGTATTTGTAGGATGAGTCCTGAGCAACCCAGTAAGAGTTGAGGACGCGGAGACCTCCGCAACGACGACCAACGCGCTCCTGAAAAATCACACAACAATCTGTAAGTATAAGAGTCTACCATCTTTAAATAACTTTGTTACTCAAAACAGAACACAAAAATATGTTTACCTACATAGTTCAGTCGGTCAAGATTTAATAAATAAACAAATGGTAAAACTAACCTCAGCAATGGACTGCAGGTTACGGGTGGGCTTGAGCTGGTTGACTCCGTGGCTCTTGGGCTTGCCGTAGGTGGCACCCTTCGGGACCGGGCGCTTGCGGCCTCCACGGCGCACGCGGATTCTGAAGATAACGTACCCTGGACAAACGTGGTTGGTTAGGTTAGGATTGTCAAATGTGTAGCTGACAACAGTTTGTAGGTTACAATACAAGACTTACTAAAAGACATATATGAAAGAATATCAAATTAAGATACATAATGAATGAAATATATTACTAACTAGAAGGTATAAGCAGTCTTGGTAATAAAGTTACGACGATAATATATAATCTAGAACGTGGGATAAAATATGCCTGTTTCGATAAGGACAACGAAAGGATAAATACCTTGCTTAGCGCGGAATCCCAGCCTCCTCGCCTTGTCAGGCCTAGTGGGCCTGGGGGCGCGATGCATGCGGGTCAATTGCCGGTACTGCCATACCCTTATGCGCAAGAGAAAACGCATAACATCGCTCAGCTTTTTGCGGTACAATTCCTGAATATATCTGTACGCGCCCATCTTGGGAAGCCTGTGGCAGACCTAGCAACAAAATCAATTATTTGATCAGAAGTCACATCATCGGTCTGGCCACAAATAGAGCGATCCATGACCCTTCCCCATCACATAAAACATGTCCACGCTGTAATCAAAAACTCGATTAAAATCAAATAATACACTTAAACACTTGAGGACAATACATCAAGACTTTTTAATATTATGATTACTTAAAACACTATTATTTTACCGAGATAATTAAAGATTAAATTCAACATACGTCTCGCGTACTCCACAGGTAAACCGGAAAAGAATTCTAATAGAATGCCGAGTACAAGTCTTCATTGACATTGACAGTATATCCAATATGGGCAATATGGCGAACGCCAGTATATTGCCAATTGCAAGGAATAATATTACCCCGTTTTTACCCGATTGCAAAGGAAAGGAGGGTTATGTTTTTCGAGCATATGTATGTATATATGTATCTATGTATGTATGTATGTCTTATTCTTTGGCACGCCCTATAGCCTAAACCGTTTGACGGATTTCGACATAATATATGAGGTGTCGTTGGATTCCTCTTAATCGTGGGTGAGAGTGACAGCTGTAATATTTGTAAAAAAGCAGTTGGGTTTTTCGTTTTTTTTTTTGATTTCACCTGTTACTAGCAACCTTCAGTTTTTGCTGTCAATCTATAGGCGGCCAATACACGGTGAAGTATTATTATATCACGCGATCCACGCGCTGTCTATATCTCATTGCATATTATAGATAGACAGCTATGGTGGATTATCAGTATTTAATCACCGTGTATTGGCCGCCATAGTCTCCATTTAATTTAAGGTCTTTATGATAATCTTACATCTTCTTCTATTAATGATAAAATATCGTATTAGTTTTTACATCATGCTTCAGATTGGGAGAATTGAAACTAATATTTTTTCGTCTTTGTCATTTATGTATGTTTTTCCTTACTTTGGGGTAAGTATTATTTACACAGGCAACATAATTAGCAACGCTACCAACATACAGTAATCAAGCTATTTAAGCTAACGTTATAAACATGTGAGTAATAACGGGTAAAACTTCATATATTTAATTAGGGACATCTCCATGATTATTAACGGGAGAAAAAATATATTAACAGTCGATCTCATGGTGGCATCACACTTGGAAATGCGTGTTCGCGTAGCATCGTTGCCTCTCTTTCATTGGCCATAGGAAGGAAAAAGATGCAGCACTAATATTTGGGCAAATACCGCCAAGTGTGGGCCGCCACCATCAAAAGGAAAAAACCAGCCAAGTCCGAATCGGACTACAAATACAGAGGGCCTACCGCGAACGGCTTTCGAAGTTTTCCCTCTCTGTCGCACTTATGTACGAATTCGTAAGTATGACAGAGAGGGAAAACTTCGAATGCCTTTCGCGGTAGGCCCTCAGAGGGCCTACCGCGAAACGATTTTCGTTTTCGTTCGTGTATCTTCGTCTCTGTCGCACTTGCTAGTTCGAGCGACAGAGACGGAGATACACGAACGAAAACAAATTTCGTTTCACGGTAGGCCCTCTGAAGGGTTCCATTAAACTTTTCTCTAATGGCGGCCAATACACAGTGAGTAATGGTAAATACTGATGATCCACCATAGCTGTATCACTCTATCGCATTTTTTATGGTGGCACCACACTTGGGAATGCGTGTTCACGTTGCATCGTTGCCTCTCTTTCATATTCCGTGGGAAAGAAAAAGATGCAACGCGAATATTTGGGCAAAAAACTGCCATGTGTGGTGCCACCAATACAGAGGCCCTACCGCGAAACGATATTCGTTTTCGTTTGTCTATCTCCGTCTCTGTTGCACGTGCTAGTTCGAGCGACAAAGAGGGAGATACACGAACGAAAACGAATATCGTTTCGCGGTAGGCCCTCAGTTAGACAGCTATGCTGGATCATCCGTATTTATTTTACTCACCGTGTATAGGCCGTCATTTAACCGCACATTGAAAATCTTTGCCGCTACACGTACGAAATTGGCGGAGCATGCATGCATTGGGGCGCAACCACGAGAATCGAAAGTCAAACCTCCCAATATCTCCCTCTATGTCGCTTCAAAACGCAAGTGCGACAGAGATATCCCTTTATATCTCCCTTTATATCTGTGTGTCTTTTGTGTAGTGAATAAATGTCTTCTTTTCTTTCTTTTCTTTTTTCTAGATAGACGAACGAACGAACCAAGTAGCCGCTGTCGGAATTGGGGTCGTCCAACGATCAAAAATGGTCAAAGAAATAATTTTTGCTCTTTCTGTATAAACGTTACAAAGAAATATAAATCTGCCATGTACAAGCACGCCCGCGAGCGTGTGAACTGCTTGCTTGGCCCGCAAAAGTGCACGGGCTGCGTGCCGGGCTGCATGCAAAGCTGCTTGCCAGGCTGCAGCGTGCGTGTAAACGCACCATAACGGTTTTTATTACCCTTCTTGGAAACACTGAGGGCGGCCATCTTGAAGCAATTGTTGTCATGTTTACGTTGTGTGAAAGGTGAAATTAATGAGTTTTGATATAATAATCAGGTAATATTAACGTTTCTATAATTAAAACTTCCAAGTAGATGGTGAACAATCTCGTGAAAGTGTTTTTAGATCATAAAGTTAGCGTAGCCGCCAAAAAAGCCCACAATGCAGATTAGGCGCCAAACTCTGTGAATCGTTAGCGAAAGATATCAGTGAGCATTGTTTAGTTGTGCCTGTTTTTTGTGGCCATAATGATTGCGACAGAGGTTTTATTGTTTATTCAGAACCAGTAGACGTGTTTATTGTATGCTGTGTATTCTTTTCAGGCCAGCTTTGATGTAACTGTATTAGAACAAGTAGACGTTCAGCGTTCACTATGTTTTACGCACATTTTGTGCTGGCCAAGAAAGGGCCGCTAGCCAAAATTTGGTTGGCAGCCCATTGGGACAAGAAGCTAACGAAGGCTCATGTGTTTGAGACCAATATCGAGAAGTCTGTGGATGGTATTTTGAAGCCCAAAGTAAAGATGGCTTTGAGGACATCTGGCCATCTGCTGCTTGGTGTCGTGAGGATTTACTCGCGGAAGGCCAAGTACTTGCTGCAGGATTGTAATGAGGCTTTCGTTAAGATCAAGGTTAGTTATATTATTATGTATTTTCTAATGTTGTATGTTTACTATTTGGAGCTATGTTTTCTCATCTCTACTGATACTACTATGTAGTTTTGATTGAATAAAGGTTATTTCCATTTCATGAAATGTAATGTTTTCATTCATGAAAATTTTAATAATGTCTATCTTTGTGGGCGGGATTGGAATGATTGTGCATTTGTTGTGAGGATTTCTATTTGTGTTATACATTTATGAGACAGACATTGGCCAAATTCTGTTCATGAAAAATTAAATATGTAATACTTGTTTATTGCTAGGCTTTAGAATTTTATGTATGTTACCAACATTTTTTTATTTGACTTATCAAACAATAATGACCCTATTTAGATTTTTAATTTTGTCATTCTGTTAGAATAAGCATATGATAAAACGTTACTGATTACCTGGGGTAGCATCAATCTATAACCTTAGACTTATATTGGTGGGTAGTGACGCTGCCTTCAAAGCTGAGGTACTGGGTTCGAATCCCGGTAAGGACAAATATTTGTGTAATGAACATAATTATTTGCTTACTTATATCAACTTTGGTAACGGCTACCCGCATCCAAAGGAATTCAAGGTGCTCCCACTAAGCTGCATCATCCGTTTTGTGGTAATGTTGTTGCGAGCTTGGGAGTAGCTATACAGGGGAGGGCAAATGCACAAAAGATCCCACTGGGTCGAAGTGTATCCAAAAGGGCCCTCAACCAGATAAGATAAGACCCATAACACAAGCCTTATTGAGCTTACTATGGTATTAGTTTGATTTGTGTAAGATTCTCCCCCTAATATTAAAAAAAAACTTATGGTTACCACGTCAATATGCTTACTGTAACAATAGGGGTAACCCTATACTGATAGGGTAACCTATCAATATGGTTACCTTATCATAAGGTTACCAATATTGGTAACCTTATGGACATATGGACAGGGTTTTAAAATCCACTTCTAAAATAACCCTTTGGAAAACCCTAATTAGGGAAACCAGTCCCGGTCCCTGGTGGGAAGGCAAAATTTGCAGACTTTTGAGCTTTAAAGCCCAAGCCTTTACAGTCGTAAGCTTTTAAGGCAAAGCCTTAAAGGCCTGAATAAAAAGGTTCCAAACCAGGGAATCTTGACCTAGGTAACACTCCTAAGCTTTAAATGAACCCTTGAATGCTCAATCATTAAATGACAAACTTGTCTTTTAACCAACAATGACTTTCATGAATTATTTGATTTGCTCTTTATTTTTGTTGATTCTTCAGGACTCCAAGACTGAACTTAATAGGCATACTAATCAAGGCAACAAACTTATGATACTGAACTGTTTGTAACATAATAACCCATTTAACTGTCTACCTAAGTGTTTGAGAACCCACAGGTAGTACCATCAGCAAATCCTTGAATTCAACATTCTTAACTCACTGTTGTTGGGCTGTCCAGGTCAAAGCAGATGTCTTAATCCCGTGACAGCCTTAGGGCTATAAGTGACCCTAGCGTTACACATGTGATACTTATTACTACTTTGGGGTCACAATTGCTTGATGGGTTGGTTATTACATCATTGAGTCTGCAACTGTAGCCATATTTATGTTTTTGTAATTTCAGATGGCCTTCCGGCCTGGCATGGTGGACCTTCCTGAGGAGCACAGAGAGGCCGCCATGAATGCCATCACTCTGCCTGAGGTGTTCCATGACTTTGACACCGCTATGCCAGAGTTGAAGTAAGGCTATTTCTGTTTATACAGAGTGTTTTTTTTAAATGGGACAGTATGGGGAAATCCGAATCTAAAGGAGATAGAGGAAAAGTGTCCAAGGAGACATTAGGTGTTTTTTTATGTAAACAAATTTGGCTCATTAAAATTTTTGGTCAAGCGTGAGTTGTTCTTAAAAAATGATAAAGTTGGTCAATTTTTTTTTTGACGCGGGTCGACTCTGTTTCATGTAAGGATTATTTCATTGTATGGAAAGAAAAAAATCTGAACAGCAGAAGTTGGTCAAATTTAATGAAAACTAATCTTCATACAGTTGGTTTATTACTTGAGTAAATGTTCGATGTGGCCGCCGTCTTGTCTTATGCAGGTACGAGCACGCTTCAAGACACTTCTAGTTGCATTTAACAGAGACTTATGGTGAATTGTGTTTAAAGTGTTGTAAACAGCATCTTTTAATTCTTGTACGGAGTTGTATCGGGATTCATAAATTCGACCCTTAAGGTAACCCCATAAGAAAAAATCTAATGGCGTTAAGTCGGGCGGTCGTGGGGGCCACTCGTTCCAAATTTGAATTCTTTTTTTATAATTTCAAGACTATCGCGTGCCATGATGTTTACGAAGATTAAAAAAAATGTTCTTCTCTTGAATCATCTGGAGCTCTTATGGATTATCGAAATTTAAAAATGGAATAATTTTAAATATTTTTTTACACGCCTAGGCACTTGTAGCAATATTAAAAGGCGAAAAAAAAAAATTGACCAACTTTATCATTTTTTAAGAACAACTCACGCTTGACCAAAAATTTTAATGAGCCAAATTTGTTTACATAAAAAAACACCTAATGTCTCCTTGGACACTTTTCCTCTATCTCCTTTAGATTCGGATTTCCCCATACTGTCCCATTTAAAAAAAACACTCTGTATATACAACTACAAGCTCTGTGAGTTGTAGAACTTGCAAGTCTGTCTTGTTTCCAAAATCTTTTTTTTTACTATTTTCCATAATCTGAAGTGACAAAAAATCCATAAATGTAATTATCGAACCTGTTCACAAAATTTTAGAGGTTTGTAGACAAGAACAGCCTGACATCTGCTGGACATCAGACAGACATACAAAACCATTTTTGTTCATGCCAGAACTTTGTCTGCTTCACTCGCTCATTCAATGAGTCTGCCCAGTTTTTGTGCTGTGACATCTCAACTTTTAACCCGCTACGCAAGCAAGGGGGATGTTATGTTTTAACATGTGTATCTAATGTATCTGTCTGTGGCATCCTAGCTCACTAATCCCTAATGGATGAACCAATTTGAGTGTGTTTTTTAATCAAAAGTCTTGTCTGTTGAGACGGTTTTTATTTAAGGGGACGGGTAGGGCAAGCCTTCTCCATACAAATTTTGTGCAAGTTTTTCTTCGTTTGTGTTTGGGCTATAAATATAATTTTTAGGTCAGTATACTTATTTTTCTGTTAGCTATTCACTGATGTTATTATTTTTTATTTTTATACTTTTTTATATTTTTTTAATTTTCATTATTTTTATATCTAACAAAATTTTAACATCATGTGCTGCGTAAATTCAATATGAACAAGCAAAAAAAACGAATATTCTGTAGTGCCAAAACCGACGAAAAAAAACTTGCACAACGTTTGTATGGAGAATGCCTTGCCTTACCCGTCGTCTTAAGAAGAAGAACAGGCCAGGGATCCTGTTAATTTTTGGCCAACTATGGCAGAGCCAAATGAAAGGGATATGTTTTAAGCAGTAGTCTTATTTGTATTTACGTATGTTCCACTGTAGCGTTTAAAATTCTGAACAGACTGATAAATGGGGTGTCAATGTGTCAATCGGTTCGAAATTATGCTCGTGTCCGTAACATAGGCTACCTTTTGTATGAAATAGAATAATATGATGGTGTCACACACAAATAAGTGACTGACATTGAAAAAAATATTTTGCTATCACAGTGTGTGGGGGATCAAGTGAAAGAGGACAAAATTTCAAGTTCTAATACATAAAAATATTAATCATAAAAATTACTTTTTCATAGTCAGGATACAGTTTTTTAAACTTATTAGGCTCTTTGCTCAACATTGCTAACGTAATGGCGAGTTCTGGAGACTTACTATTCCACTTATGATATACAAAAAATGAAAACTAAATTCATTTGTACATCCATGTTAACTATATGGTGCTTACAGTGAGGTGGACATCGAGGCCCAGTTCTCGATGAATCAGTCCCGTGCGGAGGAGATCACCATGCGGGAAGACTATGGCTCCCTTAATCTGGTCAACCCAGATGACGGGTTTGGCGATATGGGATTTGACACTGACAACCCAGATATTATGCGAGAGGCTATTGGCAATGAGGGAGGCTTGGAACAGGTAAGATAATTGTGATTTTTTATGTGATGTAATACAGTTGCAAAATAATGGACTAAGAGCATAATAGGTATTTGATATAACTTCGACTTTTTGCAGCTATACAAACGTGCGTTTCACGAACACGTGACTGTCGCGCGACACTTGCCATAGATCGCCTGTCAAAATCACCTATATCGATACTGTATCGCGTTTAATCGCTTATATGTGTAATCGCTCTTTATATAAATAGCTTACTGTACATTTAGTGATCTAAAATGACATGCTGCATATTTAATGCCCAAGCTAGATGAAAAAAAAAACTGATTAGAATGTGATATAAAGTGAGGAGTATGAGGGGAAGATTAACTCGAATCTGGTTTTCCTCAGAGTAACCTTCTGTTCGCGGACGGGTCCTCGCTGGAGCTTGGCAAGGACGGCGCGGGCGCGGGGCTGGCGGCGCCGGGGCTGCCACGGCGGCTCGAGGCGCAGCCGCAGCCCATGGACGACGGCTTCGGCGGCACCATCGGGGATGTGGCTGACTTCGGACGTGAGTAGACCGACCACAGCAGTCATCGTGTCAGAGTAACGTGCTGATCGCGGACGGGTTCTCGCTGGAGCTCTGCAAGGACGGCGCCGGCGTGGGACTGGCTCGCGGCGCAGCCGCAGCCCATGAATGACGGCTTCCCCGGCATCATCGGGGACGTGCTCGACTTCGGACGTGAGTAGACCGGCCACGGCAGTCACGTAACCTGCTGGTCGCGCAGTGGTCGTCGCTGGGGCGGAAGCGGAGCTGGCGGTGCAGAGGCGCGCCCGCAGCAGATATTATGAATATGAAATTAATTAATTATGAGATATACCTAAATGAAATAATTACACCTATATCCAACCTCCAACCTTTTCGCGCATTATGGCGGGCAGCCGAAAATGGATGACATTGGCATCTTCGACTCCGTGGCTAATCGTAACAATAAAAAAGTACTTTCTACCCTAGGGTAGAAAACGCTATTTTGCACCTGGTTATATACCCATGAAAAGTCAACTTTCAGGACAGGAGATGAAAAAGAGGTTTGTTAAGGTCTTATCATGTGTAAATCCTGTATGTCTGCCCTATACTTTGGGCAACAGGCATGATTAAATGTTGATTTGATGTAGCATTCATTAATTTCATATGTTTGCTTCATTGAATAACTAGTCAAGTTTTCCGTCTTGGTTGGGCGGATCTGACCTTCCACCTGTCGCTTTCTTAAAACTAGTGCCTACGGGATTAGTTGCCAAAGCGGACCCCGGCCTCCATTAGGAGACAACCAGGAAAAACGCTAGGAAAATGATGACTAATCCGAGATTTATTTCAGTTTTTAGTAATTCTATCATGATTATTTACCAAATGTGTATGATTGCGCTGTTGGGAATGCAACCTTATGGAAATTACCCTAGAGTATAATCTCGCATGTGTGCAGACGCGGGCGGGCTGTTCGAGGGCGACCTGTTCGGGGACGTGTCGGCGGCGGGCGCGGGCGGCGGCGCGGCGCAGCTCGCGGGGCCCGAGGCGCAGCCGCAGTCGCTGCAGGTTAGCTTTGTTCACCAATTATTGTTGCAAGTGTACGGCACAAGATTGTCACCGTCACGAAAATGAGTCCCATTTTGAGTCTAAAGGTGCACTTAAACGGACAATTTTTTATATTTAATTTATATATATAAATTTCACCACCTTGCATAGATGGCACTGGTTGTTCAAACGCAGATTAAACTTCGTTCAAACCGGGTGTTTCACACATATCATTGCTTTTAACTAGTGTTTTACTGTAAGCTTCACACATGCATATTTTCATTCATTGAATTAAGATTCGATTCACACCGACCCGTACAGTATAAAGTAGTAAAGTGTCGATGTGTACAGGCGGAGATCGATGCGGCGGGCGTGAGCGAGACACACGCGCCGCCGCCCGAGGCACCCGACTCGGACGACGACATGGGCGACCACTACGACGCGGGGAACTCGCCGCAGCACAGGTTAGTTAGTGATGTGTGTAGTGAGATCGATGCGGCGGGCGTGAGCGAGACACGCGCGCCGCCGCCCGAGGCGCCCGACTCGGACGATGACATGGGCGACCACTACGACGCGGGGAACTCGCCGCAGCACAGGTTAGTTAGTGATGTGTGTAGTGAGATCGATGCGGCGGGCGTGAGCGAGACACGCGCGCCGCCGCCCGAGGCGCCCGACTCGGACGATGACATGGGCGACCACTACGACGCGGGGAACTCGCCGCAGCACAGGTTAGTTAGTGATGTGTGTAGTGAGATCGATGCGGCGGGCGTGAGCGAGACGCACGCGCCGCCGCCCGAGGCGCCCGACTCGGACGATGACATGGGCGACCACTACGACGCGGGGAACTCGCCGCAGCACAGGTTAGTTAGTGATGTGTGTAGTGAGATCGATGCGGCGGGCGTGAGCGAGACACGCGCGCCGCCGCCCGAGGCGCCCGACTCGGACGATGACATGGGCGACCACTACGACGCGGGGAACTCGCCGCAGCACAGGTTAGTTAGTGATGTGTGTAGTGAGATCGATGCGGCGGGCGTGAGCGAGACGCACGCGCCGCCGCCCGAGGCGCCCGACTCGGTCGATGACATGGGCGACCACTACGACGCGGGGAACTCGCCGCAGCACAGGTTAGTTAGTGATGTGTGTAGTGAGATCGATGCGGCGGGCGTGAGCGAGACGCACGCGCCGCCGCCCGAGGCACCCGACTCGGACGATGACATGGGCGACCACTACGACGCGGGGAACTCGCCGCAGCACAGGTTAGTTAGTGATGTGTGTAGTGAGATCGATGCGGCGGGCGTGAGCGAGACGCACGCGCCGCCGCCCGAGGCACCCGACTCGGACGATGACATGGGCGACCACTACGACGCGGGGAACTCGCCGCAGCACAGGTTAGTTAGTGATGTGTGTAGTGAGATCGATGCGGCGGGCGTGAGCGAGACACGCGCGCCGCCGCCCGAGGCGCCCGACTCAGACGATGACATGGGCGACCACTACGACGCGGGGAACTCGCCGCAGCACAGGTTAGTTAGTGATGTGTGTAGTGAGATCGATGCGGCGGGCGTGAGCGAGACGCGCGCCGCCGCCCGAGGCACCCGACTCGGACGACGACATGGGCGACCACTACGACGCGGGGAACTCGCCGCAGCACAGGTTAGTTAGTGATGTGTGTAGTGAGATCGATGCGGCGGGCGTGAGCGAGACGCGCGCCGCCGCCCGAGGCGCCCGACTCGGACGACGACATGGGCGACCACTACGACGCGGGGAACTCGCCGCAGCACAGGTTAGTTAGTGATGTGTGTAGTGAGATCGATGCGGCGGGCGTGAGCGAGACACGCGCGCCGCCGCCCGAGGCGCCCGACTCGGACGACGACATGGGCGACCACTACGACGCGGGGAACTCGCCGCAGCACAGGTTAGTTAGTGATGTGTGTAGTGAGATCGATGCGGCGGGCGTGAGCGAGACGCGCGCCGCCGCCCGAGGCGCCCGACTCGGACGACGACATGGGCGACCACTACGACGCGGGGAACTCGCCGCAGCACAGGTTAGTTAGTGATGTGTGTAGTGAGATCGATGCGGCGGGCGTGAGCGAGACACGCGCGCCGCCGCCCGGGGCGCCCGACTCGGACGACGACATGGGCGACCACTACGACGCGGGGAACTCGCCGCAGCACAGGTTAGTTAGTGATGTGTGTAGTGAGATCGATGCGGCGGGCGTGAGCGAGACGCGCGCCGCCGCCCGAGGCGCCCGACTCGGACGACGACATGGGCGACCACTACGACGCGGGGAACTCGCCGCAGCACAGGTTAGTTAGTGATGTGTGTAGTGAGATCGATGCGGCGGGCGTGAGCGAGACACGCGCGCCGCCGCCCGGGGCGCCCGACTCGGACGACGACATGGGCGACCACTACGACGCGGGGAACTCGCCGCAGCACAGGTTAGTTAGTGATGTGTGTAGTGAGATCGATGCGGCGGGCGTGAGCGAGACGCGCGCCGCCGCCCGAGGCGCCCGACTCGGACGACGACATGGGCGACCACTACGACGCGGGGAACTCGCCGCAGCACAGGTTAGTTAGTGATGTGTGTAGTGAGATCGATGCGGCGGGCGTGAGCGAGACACGCGCGCCGCCGCCCGGGGCGCCCGACTCGGACGACGACATGGGCGACCACTACGACGCGGGGAACTCGCCGCAGCACAGGTTAGTTAGTGATGTGTGTAGTGAGATCGATGCGGCGGGCGTAAGCGAGACACGCGCGCCGCCGCCCGGGGCGCCCGACTCGGACGACGACATGGGCGACCACTACGACGCGGGGAACTCGCCGCAGCACAGGTTAGTTAGTGATGTGTGTAGTGAGATCGATGCGGCGGGCGTGAGCGAGACACGCGCGCCGCCGCCCGGGGCGCCCGACTCGGACGACGACATGGGCGACCACTACGACGCGGGGAACTCGCCGCAGCACAGGTTAGTTAGTGATGTGTGTAGTGAGATCGATGCGGCGGGCGTGAGCGAAACGCACGCGCCGCCGCCCGAGGCGCCCGACTCTGACGACGACATGGGCGACCACTACGACGCGGGGAACTCGCCGCAGCACAGGTTTGTTGGAGTCATTCTTCAAATGTTATGTCATTTTCGCAAGTTTGAAACGTTGACATGACTTACTTCAAATTAGGTCCGGAAATACTACGTATCCGGTGCGATGAGTGAAGATGCAATGTAAAGGAAGTTCATACATCCTAACATGTAGACCTGTAAAGTTTGTTTTTAAACGGCAAATTGTGACACAATGCTTGGCATTCAACCATCAAAAATTGACTACTTTTTATTTTATTGCAAGTTTGAGAAAAGCATTATACAAATCTCGGCGAGAAACGGGGTTGCCGGCCGCGTATCCCTAATCCTCTATATCTACTTGGCCTGCAACTCTTCGTTTCCCGGCCTGTATAGTAATGTACTAATAATTGATAACATAATACATACAAAATAACTTTTTCAGGGTAACCTTGCATGCAATCCATTATAAAAAATAAATAAAAAAGCTTTATTAATCCCTTACATGATTTTGGGTACTTAATTTTACAAATGTTAACTGTATTGTTAGTATGTTTCTTAAAATATATTTTTTTATCGTATTTGTTAGTTGTAAGAGCCGCCTTCTGCGGTAAAAGCCTCCTCCAAATTATGCCATTTTTTTTTAAATTTCTGTATGTTCTCTACGCAATCGGAATCAGAGAGAATGGGAAGTTTATTGTGGTTATTTTTCATCTCTGGTTTCGTTTTGCAATTTTATTGTGGTTCGCTCGGGATTTTAATTTATTGTGTCTTCTATTTTATACCCTTCTCTTCGTAGTTCAGATATGCCGAGAATGTTTCCTTTTATTTTAGATATTGCATACACTAAGTCCACTATCCTTGCTTCATTTGCCAGCGATCGAACATTGAATGTTGCATGTAGTAGTTTTTCGTAGTAGTTTAGTTTTCTTATTTGGAGGGTGGTCGTCTACAACCCCCGCGGTGACGAACCGTTCTGGGGGAGGTTTATTAAATTTTCTAACTTTTGTAGTTGCTGTTGTTGGTGGGGTGCGGCGTAATAATTATTTTGGAGTAGTTTTCTTAATTGCTATTCATCGGTACTTTCAGTGGGTAGAGAGGTTTTTTCAAGGTCAACAGATTTACGTGTGTGTGTGTTTGAACTGATGTACTTTTCTATCGAGCTTTGTTGGGTCTTGTTTTTCTTTTGTGCTTGTTGATGAGTATTTTCATTTAGTAAATTGATTTTCTGGTGAGGTGGTGTTATTTCTAATACCCTTTTTTTGTTCCTACTGTCCTTATCTTCTCTTTCCTGTGTTTTATTGCTTCTGCCTTCTCGAACAATTAACTTGTCGTAACGTATGTAAGCTATTTTGCCGGCTTCTTTTTCTTTTTTGAGTTGGTCTTGCAATTTTTTTCTAGTTTCCAGAATTTGTGGTGGGAAGTCTTCTTTTAAATAGATGGATTTGGTTTTCATGAGGTTTTTATTTCTCAGTATTGCAATTTTTTTGCTATAGGTAGTTAAAGTTACAACGATAGGTCGTATTTTGTTATTCATGTACTTGCCCATGCGTCTGACCATTTCAAATTCATTTTTGTTACATTGTACGTTTAGTTCCTCGTTAATTATTTGCAAAACGTTGTTTTCCAAGTTCTCGTAGTTTTTCTCGTCTTCTGTTACCCCAAAAAATATAATATTTCTTTGTTTGAGTTGCCTCTCCATACTCGAAATCCTTTTTTCTTGTTCGAGACTTCTTTGCTTTACATTTTCTAGTTCGCTGTGTATCGAGATGAATTTTTGATCAATGTTTTCGTTAATGTTATTTGTTATTCTTTGTTCCAAATATTGTAAAGACTCCTCGGAGTCTTTTTTTATATCAACTCTCAAGTCCTGCAACAATTTTCCTATTTGTATCATGTTCATAGCTACTGTTGTAATTGAATTGTAACTAAATAAAATCAGATGCAATCCATACCACTCTAAAATTGGAACAGAGTTGCATTTGTTTTGTTTCGTTCGATTTTAAAGGGAAACATTAATTTCATTGCCAATATTTGGTATATGGTGTGCGGCTAGAGATGATGGGAAACGTAAATACTCTTTCTCTAGCACGTACGCATACGTACCAGGTAGAGATGGGTGGTTCCCTCGCGGGCCGTGGGCCCTGCCCGCGCGGTGTGTAACGAGTTGTGCCTGTGTTGCAGCTGGGGCGGCTCGGCGCCCGCGTCGCCGGCGCCGGCCGAGCTCATGCCGCCGCCCGCCGCGCCGCGCCCGCCCTCCGCGCTGCCCATGGTCAGTACCGCGCCCGGGCTGTACGCATGCTCGACACAGATACTCTCCCTGCACACGTATAATCATACACGCGAGTGCACCAATATGTATTCACTCAAACTTTCATTAATATGTATACTACAACCTTATTGTTGCAGAAATAACGTCTGTGTACATATTTTCGAGAATTTGTGGTGTATACATACATATTGGTGCCCTTGACTGTACAATCTTAACCAAGCGAGTGTTAAGAGGGCGTTAACGTGCTCATTGGTAATTGTGATTATTTAAATTTAGCCATTGATATTAGTACCTTGTGAATACATCAAACTAGTTTTTATTTTGCTGGATTCGTCAATCTATGCCGTCCAAAGTTAAAACGGCCGTTTTTCTTTTGAGTTAATTCTGTACCGGACGGCCGCGGCAGCTCGACGCAAAAAAAAGTGTAAAGTGTTACGTCATGTAGGTAACACTGCTGCGTCCGGCACAGACTGAACGCCTTAGGGCCAATTGGCTCTTAACTGGTGTTACAAAAAGTCTAGTTGACATCTCTCTAGTAGCATATAGTGGTACCTACATAATTACTCAAAGCGTATGAACAGTTCAAGACAAACCAGCACTGGCGGGAATAGAGCGCCGGCCTATTTTTCAAGCCAGTGATTGCCGTGAGCGTTACTGGCTTTGTCTAAACCTTGGTTAAATAAAATGTTGTAATACCGTGTGTGCAGGAGGTGGACTCGGCGCCGCTGCCGGAGCCGGCGCCGGCGCCCGAGGCGGCGCTGGACAACACCACGCTGCTGCAGAACGACGAGGAGTCCTTCGCGCTCGCGCCCGTCGACGCCACCGTGCTTAAAGGTACCGACATGTTGTAATACCGTGTGTGCAGGAGGTGGACTCGGCGCCGCTGCCGGAGCCGGCGCCGGCGCCCGAGGCGGCGCTGGACAACACCACGCTGCTGCAGAACGACGAGGAGTCCTTCGCGCTCGCGCCCGTCGACGCCACCGTGCTTAAAGGTACCGACATGTTGTAATACCGTGTGTGCAGGAGGTGGACTCGGCGCCGCTGCCGGAGCCGGCGCCGGCGCCCGAGGCGGCGCTGGACAACACCACGCTGCTGCAGAACGACGAGGAGTCCTTCGCGCTCGCGCCCGTCGACGCCACCGTGCTTAAAGGTACCGACATGTTGTAATACCGTGTGTGCAGGAGGTGGACTCGGCGCCGCTGCCGGAGCCGGCGCCGGCGCCCGAGGCGGCGCTGGACAACACCACGCTGCTGCAGAACGACGAGGAGTCCTTCGCGCTCGCGCCCGTCGACGCCACCGTGCTTAAAGGTACCGACATGTTGTAATACCGTGTGTGCAGGAGGACTCGGCGCCGCTGCCGGAGCCGGCGCCGGCGCCCGAGGCGGCGCTGGACAACACCACGCTGCTGCAGAACGACGAGGAGTCCTTCGCGCTCGCGCCCGTCGACGCCACCGTGCTTAAAGGTACCGACATGTTGTAATACCGTGTGTGCAGGAGGTGGACTCGGCGCCGCTGCCGGAGCCGGCGCCGGCGCCCGAGGCGGCGCTGGACAACACCACGCTGCTGCAGAACGACGAGGAGTCCTTCGCGCTCGCGCCCGTCGACGCCACCGTGCTTAAAGGTACCGACATGTTGTAATACCGTGTGTGCAGGAGGACTCGGCGCCGCTGCCGGAGCCGGCGCCGGCGCCCGAGGCGGCGCTGGACAACACCACGCTGCTGCAGAACGACGAGGAGTCCTTCGCGCTCGCGCCCGTCGACGCCACCGTGCTTAAAGGTACCGACATGTTGTAATACCGTGTGTGCAGGAGGTGGACTCGGCGCCGCTGCCGGAGCCGGCGCCGGCGCCCGAGGCGGCGCTGGACAACACCACGCTGCTGCAGAACGACGAGGAGTCCTTCGCGCTCGCGCCCGTCGACGCCACCGTGCTTAAAGGTACCGACATGTTGTAATACCGTGTGTGCAGGAGGTGGACTCGGCGCCGCTGCCGGAGCCGGCGCCGGCGCCCGAGGCGGCGCTGGACAACACCACGCTGCTGCAGAACGACGAGGAGTCCTTCGCGCTCGCGCCCGTCGACGCCACCGTGCTTAAAGGTACCGACATGTTGTAATACCGTGTGTGCAGGAGGTGGACTCGGCGCCGCTGCCGGAGCCGGCGCCGGCGCCCGAGGCGGCGCTGGACAACACCACGCTGCTGCAGAACGACGAGGAGTCCTTCGCGCTCGCGCCCGTCGACGCCACCGTGCTTAAAGGTACCGACATGTTGTAATACCGTGTGTGCAGGAGGTGGACTCGGCGCCGCTGCCGGAGCCGGCGCCGGCGCCCGAGGCGGCGCTGGACAACACCACGCTGCTGCAGAACGACGAGGAGTCCTTCGCGCTCGCGCCCGTCGACGCCACCGTGCTTAAAGGTACCGACATGTTGTAATACCGTGTGTGCAGGAGGTGGACTCGGCGCCGCTGCCGGAGCCGGCGCCGGCGCCCGAGGCGGCGCTGGACAACACCACGCTGCTGCAGAACGACGAGGAGTCCTTCGCGCTCGCGCCCGTCGACGCCACCGTGCTTAAAGGTACCGACATGTTGTAATACCGTGTGTGCAGGAGGTGGACTCGGCGCCGCTGCCGGAGCCGGCGCCGGCGCCCGAGGCGGCGCTGGACAACACCACGCTGCTGCAGAACGACGAGGAGTCCTTCGCGCTCGCGCCCGTCGACGCCACCGTGCTTAAAGGTACCGACATGTTGTAATACCGTGTGTGCAGGAGGTGGACTCGGCGCCGCTGCCGGAGCCGGCGCCGGCGCCCGAGGCGGCGCTGGACAACACCACGCTGCTGCAGAACGACGAGGAGTCCTTCGCGCTCGCGCCCGTCGACGCCACCGTGCTTAAAGGTACCGACATGTTGTAATACCGTGTGTGCAGGAGGTGGACTCGGCGCCGCTGCCGGAGCCGGCGCCGGCGCCCGAGGCGGCGCTGGACAACACCACGCTGCTGCAGAACGACGAGGAGTCCTTCGCGCTCGCGCCCGTCGACGCCACCGTGCTTAAAGGTACCGACATGTTGTAATACCGTGTGTGCAGGAGGTGGACTCGGCGCCGCTGCCGGAGCCGGCGCCGGCGCCCGAGGCGGCGCTGGACAACACCACGCTGCTGCAGAACGACGAGGAGTCCTTCGCGCTCGCGCCCGTCGACGCCACCGTGCTTAAAGGTACCGACATGTTGTAATACCGTGTGTGCAGGAGGTGGACTCGGCGCCGCTGCCGGAGCCGGCGCCGGCGCCCGAGGCGGCGCTGGACAACACCACGCTGCTGCAGAACGACGAGGAGTCCTTCGCGCTCGCGCCCGTCGACGCCACCGTGCTTAAAGGTACCGACATGTTGTAATACCGTGTGTGCAGGAGGTGGACTCGGCGCCGCTGCCGGAGCCGGCGCCGGCGCCCGAGGCGGCGCTGGACAACACCACGCTGCTGCAGAACGACGAGGAGTCCTTCGCGCTCGCGCCCGTCGACGCCACCGTGCTTAAAGGTACCGACATGTTGTAATACCGTGTGTGCAGGAGGTGGACTCGGCGCCGCTGCCGGAGCCGGCGCCGGCGCCCGAGGCGGCGCTGGACAACACCACGCTGCTGCAGAACGACGAGGAGTCCTTCGCGCTCGCGCCCGTCGACGCCACCGTGCTTAAAGGTACCGACATGTTGTAATACCGTGTGTGCAGGAGGTGGACTCGGCGCCGCTGCCGGAGCCGGCGCCGGCGCCCGAGGCGGCGCTGGACAACACCACGCTGCTGCAGAACGACGAGGAGTCCTTCGCGCTCGCGCCCGTCGACGCCACCGTGCTTAAAGGTACCGACATGTTGTAATACCGTGTGTGCAGGAGGTGGACTCGGCGCCGCTGCCGGAGCCGGCGCCGGCGCCCGAGGCGGCGCTGGACAACACCACGCTGCTGCAGAACGACGAGGAGTCCTTCGCGCTCGCGCCCGTCGACGCCACCGTGCTTAAAGGTACCGACATGTTGTAATACCGTGTGTGCAGGAGGTGGACTCGGCGCCGCTGCCGGAGCCGGCGCCGGCGCCCGAGGCGGCGCTGGACAACACCACGCTGCTGCAGAACGACGAGGAGTCCTTCGCGCTCGCGCCCGTCGACGCCACCGTGCTTAAAGGTACCGACATGTTGTAATACCGTGTGTGCAGGAGGTGGACTCGGCGCCGCTGCCGGAGCCGGCGCCGGCGCCCGAGGCGGCGCTGGACAACACCACGCTGCTGCAGAACGACGAGGAGTCCTTCGCGCTCGCGCCCGTCGACGCCACCGTGCTTAAAGGTACCGACATGTTGTAATACCGTGTGTGCAGGAGGTGGACTCGGCGCCGCTGCCGGAGCCGGCGCCGGCGCCCGAGGCGGCGCTGGACAACACCACGCTGCTGCAGAACGACGAGGAGTCCTTCGCGCTCGCGCCCGTCGACGCCACCGTGCTTAAAGGTACCGACATGTTGTAATACCGTGTGTGCAGGAGGTGGACTCGGCGCCGCTGCCGGAGCCGGCGCCGGCGCCCGAGGCGGCGCTGGACAACACCACGCTGCTGCAGAACGACGAGGAGTCCTTCGCGCTCGCGCCCGTCGACGCCACCGTGCTTAAAGGTACCGACATGTTGTAATACCGTGTGTGCAGGAGGTGGACTCGGCGCCGCTGCCGGAGCCGGCGCCGGCGCCCGAGGCGGCGCTGGACAACACCACGCTGCTGCAGAACGACGAGGAGTCCTTCGCGCTCGCGCCCGTCGACGCCACCGTGCTTAAAGGTACCGACATGTTGTAATACCGTGTGTGCAGGAGGTGGACTCGGCGCCGCTGCCGGAGCCGGCGCCGGCGCCCGAGGCGGCGCTGGACAACACCACGCTGCTGCAGAACGACGAGGAGTCCTTCGCGCTCGCGCCCGTCGACGCCACCGTGCTTAAAGGTACCGACATGTTGTAATACCGTGTGTGCAGGAGGTGGACTCGGCGCCGCTGCCGGAGCCGGCGCCGGCGCCCGAGGCGGCGCTGGACAACACCACGCTGCTGCAGAACGACGAGGAGTCCTTCGCGCTCGCGCCCGTCGACGCCACCGTGCTTAAAGGTACCGACATGTTGTAATACCGTGTGTGCAGGAGGTGGACTCGGCGCCGCTGCCGGAGCCGGCGCCGGCGCCCGAGGCGGCGCTGGACAACACCACGCTGCTGCAGAACGACTAGGAGTCCTTCGCGCTCGCGCCCGTCGACGCCACCGTGCTTAAAGGTACCGACATGTTGTAATACCGTGTGTGCAGGAGGTGGACTCGGCGCCGCTGCCGGAGCCGGCGCCGGCGCCCGAGGCGGCGCTGGACAACACCACGCTGCTGCAGAACGACGAGGAGTCCTTCGCGCTCGCGCCCGTCGACGCCACCGTGCTTAAAGGTACCGACATGTTGTAATACCGTGTGTGCAGGAGGTGGACTCGGCGCCGCTGCCGGAGCCGGCGCCGGCGCCCGAGGCGGCGCTGGACAACACCACGCTGCTGCAGAACGACGAGGAGTCCTTCGCGCTCGCGCCCGTCGACGCCACCGTGCTTAAAGGTACCGACATGTTGTAATACCGTGTGTGCAGGAGGTGGACTCGGCGCCGCTGCCGGAGCCGGCGCCGGCGCCCGAGGCGGCGCTGGACAACACCACGCTGCTGCAGAACGACGAGGAGTCCTTCGCGCTCGCGCCCGTCGACGCCACCGTGCTTAAAGGTACCGACATGTTGTAATACCGTGTGTGCAGGAGGTGGACTCGGCGCCGCTGCCGGAGCCGGCGCCGGCGCCCGAGGCGGCGCTGGACAACACCACGCTGCTGCAGAACGACGAGGAGTCCTTCGCGCTCGCGCCCGTCGACGCCACCGTGCTTAAAGGTACCGACATGTTGTAATACCGTGTGTGCAGGAGGTGGACTCGGCGCCGCTGCCGGAGCCGGCGCCGGCGCCCGAGGCGGCGCTGGACAACACCACGCTGCTGCAGAACGACGAGGAGTCCTTCGCGCTCGCGCCCGTCGACGCCACCGTGCTTAAAGGTACCGACATGTTGTAATACCGTGTGTGCAGGAGGTGGACTCGGCGCCGCTGCCGGAGCCGGCGCCGGCGCCCGAGGCGGCGCTGGACAACACCACGCTGCTGCAGAACGACGAGGAGTCCTTCGCGCTCGCGCCCGTCGACGCCACCGTGCTTAAAGGTACCGACATGTTGTAATACCGTGTGTGCAGGAGGTGGACTCGGCGCCGCTGCCGGAGCCGGCGCCGGCGCCCGAGGCGGCGCTGGACAACACCACGCTGCTGCAGAACGACGAGGAGTCCTTCGCGCTCGCGCCCGTCGACGCCACCGTGCTTAAAGGTACCGACATGTTGTAATACCGTGTGTGCAGGAGGTGGACTCGGCGCCGCTGCCGGAGCCGGCGCCGGCGCCCGAGGCGGCGCTGGACAACACCACGCTGCTGCAGAACGACGAGGAGTCCTTCGCGCTCGCGCCCGTCGACGCCACCGTGCTTAAAGGTACCGACATGTTGTAATACCGTGTGTGCAGGAGGTGGACTCGGCGCCGCTGCCGGAGCCGGCGCCGGCGCCCGAGGCGGCGCTGGACAACACCACGCTGCTGCAGAACGACGAGGAGTCCTTCGCGCTCGCGCCCGTCGACGCCACCGTGCTTAAAGGTACCGACATGTTGTAATACCGTGTGTGCAGGAGGGACTCGGCGCCGCTGCCGGAGCCGGCGCCGGCGCCCGAGGCGGCGCTGGACAACACCACGCTGCTGCAGAACGACGAGGAGTCCTTCGCGCTCGCGCCCGTCGACGCCACCGTGCTTAAAGGTACCGACATGTTGTAATACCGTGTGTGCAGGAGGTGGACTCGGCGCCGCTGCCGGAGCCGGCGCCGGCGCCCGAGGCGGCGCTGGACAACACCACGCTGCTGCAGAACGACGAGGAGTCCTTCGCGCTCGCGCCCGTCGACGCCACCGTGCTTAAAGGTACCGACATGTTGTAATACCGTGTGTGCAGGAGGTGGACTCGGCGCCGCTGCCGGAGCCGGCGCCGGCGCCCGAGGCGGCGCTGGACAACACCACGCTGCTGCAGAACGACGAGGAGTCCTTCGCGCTCGCGCCCGTCGACGCCACCGTGCTTAAAGGTACCGACATGTTGTAATACCGTGTGTGCAGGAGGTGGACTCGGCGCCGCTGCCGGAGCCGGCGCCGGCGCCCGAGGCGGCGCTGGACAACACCACGCTGCTGCAGAACGACGAGGAGTCCTTCGCGCTCGCGCCCGTCGACGCCACCGTGCTTAAAGGTACCGACATGTTGTAATACCGTGTGTGCAGGAGGTGGACTCGGCGCCGCTGCCGGAGCCGGCGCCGGCGCCCGAGGCGGCGCTGGACAACACCACGCTGCTGCAGAACGACGAGGAGTCCTTCGCGCTCGCGCCCGTCGACGCCACCGTGCTTAAAGGTACCGACATGTTGTAATACCGTGTGTGCAGGAGGTGGACTCGGCGCCGCTGCCGGAGCCGGCGCCGGCGCCCGAGGCGGCGCTGGACAACACCACGCTGCTGCAGAACGACGAGGAGTCCTTCGCGCTCGCGCCCGTCGACGCCACCGTGCTTAAAGGTACCGACATGTTGTAATACCGTGTGTGCAGGAGGACTCGGCGCCGCTGCCGGAGCCGGCGCCGGCGCCCGAGGCGGCGCTGGACAACACCACGCTGCTGCAGAACGACGAGGAGTCCTTCGCGCTCGCGCCCGTCGACGCCACCGTGCTTAAAGGTACCGACATGTTGTAATACCGTGTGTGCAGGAGGTGGACTCGGCGCCGCTGCCGGAGCCGGCGCCGGCGCCC
The DNA here is from genome assembly GCA_932294315.1 of Epinotia nisella. Lineage (NCBI taxonomy): Eukaryota > Metazoa > Arthropoda > Insecta > Lepidoptera > Tortricidae > Epinotia > Epinotia nisella. The sequence goes on along the minus strand of OW028675.1, from coordinate 27,173,500 downwards.
GAGGCGGCGCTGGACAACACCACGCTGCTGCAGAACGACGAGGAGTCCTTCGCGCTCGCGCCCGTCGACGCCACCGTGCTTAAAGGTACCGACATGTTGTAATACCGTGTGTGCAGGAGGTGGACTCGGCGCCGCTGCCGGAGCCGGCGCCGGCGCCCGAGGCGGCGCTGGACAACACCACGCTGCTGCAGAACGACGAGGAGTCCTTCGCGCTCGCGCCCGTCGACGCCACCGTGCTTAAAGGTACCGACATGTTGTAATACCGTGTGTGCAGGAGGTGGACTCGGCGCCGCTGCCGGAGCCGGCGCCGGCGCCCGAGGCGGCGCTGGACAACACCACGCTGCTGCAGAACGACGAGGAGTCCTTCGCGCTCGCGCCCGTCGACGCCACCGTGCTTAAAGGTACCGACATGTTGTAATACCGTGTGTGCAGGAGGTGGACTCGGCGCCGCTGCCGGAGCCGGCGCCGGCGCCCGAGGCGGCGCTGGACAACACCACGCTGCTGCAGAACGACGAGGAGTCCTTCGCGCTCGCGCCCGTCGACGCCACCGTGCTTAAAGGTACCGACATGTTGTAATACCGTGTGTGCAGGAGGTGGACTCGGCGCCGCTGCCGGAGCCGGCGCCGGCGCCCGAGGCGGCGCTGGACAACACCACGCTGCTGCAGAACGACGAGGAGTCCTTCGCGCTCGCGCCCGTCGACGCCACCGTGCTTAAAGGTACCGACATGTTGTAATACCGTGTGTGCAGGAGGTGGACTCGGCGCCGCTGCCGGAGCCGGCGCCGGCGCCCGAGGCGGCGCTGGACAACACCACGCTGCTGCAGAACGACGAGGAGTCCTTCGCGCTCGCGCCCGTCGACGCCACCGTGCTTAAAGGTACCGACATGTTGTAATACCGTGTGTGCAGGAGGTGGACTCGGCGCCGCTGCCGGAGCCGGCGCCGGCGCCCGAGGCGGCGCTGGACAACACCACGCTGCTGCAGAACGACGAGGAGTCCTTCGCGCTCGCGCCCGTCGACGCCACCGTGCTTAAAGGTACCGACATGTTGTAATACCGTGTGTGCAGGAGGTGGACTCGGCGCCGCTGCCGGAGCCGGCGCCGGCGCCCGAGGCGGCGCTGGACAACACCACGCTGCTGCAGAACGACGAGGAGTCCTTCGCGCTCGCGCCCGTCGACGCCACCGTGCTTAAAGGTACCGACATGTTGTAATACCGTGTGTGCAGGAGGTGGACTCGGCGCCGCTGCCGGAGCCGGCGCCGGCGCCCGAGGCGGCGCTGGACAACACCACGCTGCTGCAGAACGACGAGGAGTCCTTCGCGCTCGCGCCCGTCGACGCCACCGTGCTTAAAGGTACCGACATGTTGTAATACCGTGTGTGCAGGAGGTGGACTCGGCGCCGCTGCCGGAGCCGGCGCCGGCGCCCGAGGCGGCGCTGGACAACACCACGCTGCTGCAGAACGACGAGGAGTCCTTCGCGCTCGCGCCCGTCGACGCCACCGTGCTTAAAGGTACCGACATGCGGCACGGTACCTCACTAATAAACTGTTCACTATAGTTGGAAACCGCTCAAACACAAAGGCCGTGTCTACACCGGACGCATGCCTCGCCCGAGCGTGCGCGCTCAGTCATGCCTCGCCCGAGGCGTACGGCCGAGCATGCGTCCGGTGTAGACACGGCTAAACACTTAATTTTTTGAGTACTACGTCTCATACAATCGTACGGACCGCCCGATGGTAAGCGGTTACCGTAGCCCATGCATGCGTATTGCCGACCCTTTAAAAAACCTGTACACTGCTTTCTTGAAGGACCCCATAGTCCCATACTGTAGTCGGGAATACCGCGGCATAGTTCATTCCACAGCCGGAGCGTTCGTGAGAGGAAAATTTTCACACGAACTTTTCCATGAATTACGAAATAATACTAACCAATACTATTTCTTTCTTATCAACAGTCTCGGGTGTTTGTATAAAACGATGGTTTATTTGCCTCCAGGCATTACAAAAACGAAACGCAAGCGCAAGCTAATCGTAGACGAAGTGAAGAACATATCTGGCGAGGAGATGAAGAACCAGCTGAGCAACACGTCGGACATCGTGACCACACTAGACCTGGCGCCGCCCACGCGGCGTCTAATGCACTGGAAGGAGACCGGCGGCGTGGAGAAACTCTTTACACTGCCCGCGAGGCCTATTCCGTCGAGGGTGCTGTTCAAGGTACGCGCTGACTGACTTACCTAGTGGCACAGGGCGGCCACAGTAACAGTCTAAAGTAAGCACCAGTTGAAAACGAAAAAATGTAAACAAACAATGTATTGAATTTGACATTTAATATGTCAAATTCAATACATTGTTTGTTTACATTTTTTTCGTTTTCAACTGGTTCTTACTTTACGCTACCAACAGACATTTCGGAGGAGATGAAGAACTTGATAAGCACTACACCTGACGTCAACATCTAAGCAGACTACCAACTCTTCTTTCTGTTTGGCAAGCTTACACCTTTCAGGGTCTTGTCTTAGATACCTCAACACATACTATCTTGCTTACGTCGTCATGGGTGGGTAATTCTCAAAGCGTTTCAACCGCCCTTCTTTCCAGTCATGTAAGAATTTTTGACAAAGTCCCTGTTTGTCGTTGCATTTGTGGGATCCGGAATCACTATCAAATAACCAGACGACGGTTGAAATGCTCTGAGAATTACCCTCGTACCTTTGAATGAAGCACAGATCACACACATTGTTGGAAAACTAAAAATTTTGAGATTTGGCTCATTTAATACTACATTTATGTGGAATATCAAATAGATATTTTGATATGGAATAAACAAGATGATGATCTTATAACGACGACAATTGTGTGACAACTACATTGTTCGTACTGTTACAGAAATATCAACGCAACATGACGCTGCGTAACGAGACGGAGGAGGGCGACGCCAAGTCCCCCGAGCACCCCGAGCCCGCGCGCCGCGCGCAGCGCAAGCGCCGACACGACGAGGTAACCCATACATTTCAGTTTCAGTTTGGCGGGTAATTAAAAATATTGAATGCTATGTACTTTTTTGGCAAATAAATAAAAAAAAAAAAAAACATACCAGCGCAACATGATGCTGCGTAACGCGACGGAGGAGGGCGACGCCAAGTCCCCCGAGCACTGAAGGGCCGGTATTATCAGTCTGATTCCATGTGACACTGATTTTTAACCAGATTTATAAGTATTTCCACTTTGCCCAAGACTCGAGACATTGTGTCGAACACAGCCCGGACACCGCTGCACTGCGTTCTGAGAGCGCTTTGCGGGACGCAATAGCGGGAGCGCGGGTACACCTGCAAAGGAGTTTGATAAGAGTCACTTTTAGTACGGGATTCTCGCCGTTCCAGCCCAATGTAAGCCCGAGCTAATGTCGCGCTTGTCCGCAGTCGATGCAGCCGCCCGACACGCCGGCGCCCGAGCTGGAGCCGCCCACGCCAGTGCCGCAGGAGTACGAGCCTTCTGTCGGTGAGTATCACTTTACGATATCATTCTCTTTTTTCATAATCACGGGTTTTCCCGCATCGATTCACATTTCCTATCAAAATTGCCTAACATTATTTTGTCAAACAAATTAATGAGTTGTTTAAAAGCTATCACTAATAATTCAATATAAAGCTAGGGGATTGCCACACCAAAGGTTGACAAAGGCTAACGTGAAGTTACACATTTGCACAATTTATTGTAAAAATTAATATGACCGTTTCATAGAAAATACACACACAACATTACATTAAATCACTAACTAACTGGGGGAGGCAACTAGTTGAGCTGAAGGCAACGAAATCTAATCCTTTCGTTAGTCCTAGTCTCCTGCTTAAACCGCTTCGCTGCGTACAGCGTCAAGTTGTACGAAAATGTAGTACATTTCTGTACAACTTGATGCTCTACCAGCGTCCGGCCTTTGAGGAAGGCGTAGTCGAAAATCTCATAAACAAGACGCTTATAAACGTTGCCTCTCCCTTGTGACCGCACTAACGCTGTACTAACTGGCGTGTGGTTGGCTAGAGCCGGCGCGCGAGGCGGGCTACCAGACCCCGCGCTCCGACGTCGACGAGGCGCCGCAGACCCCTGGTGAGACTAACTGCTTACACTTTCACAGACACACCTTTATGACTGTAACTACGCAGTACTCACATAGGTGTTGACCTTTTGGACACCATTCTTGACGTATGAAGGTGACACGGACACGCCTACTTTTTAGGGTTCCGTAGCCAAAACGGGAAAAACGGAACCCTTATAGTTTCGTCATGTCCATCTGTCCGCCTGTCCGTATGTCACAGGCATTTTACTCGATAACTATAAGGTTTATTTGAATAAAATTTTGAGGATAGGTGTATTTTGTTAGCAGCTACATAATTCTGTAATGAAATGATTAAAAAAAGTTTTTTTAGAAGTGCAACATACATGTAACTGCAAGTCAAAAAAAATATCATTGCAAGTCCACGTGTGGCACATTAATCGATAGGCCTTTCAAAATAAATATAAGGACTCTCAGCATTTTTTTTAATAGAGTCTGAGATAATCTCCCAGAAAGTCACAAAATTGTGGCCCCCCACTAATTTTTGAACAGTGTATTTAAAAAAAAAAATGAAATTCTTTCATCATAAATTATTTTGAACATGATCGGTTCAAACGTTTTCGTGATATTGCTGAAAAACTGCCTTCCCTATAGAAAAGGGCGTAAGTGCCTTAAGATTTCACAACAACAACTGTTCTTGGCGTCCAAAGGGTTAACCGCAGATGCCTAACAGCAACTATCTTAGATGTATGAATATGTTGTGTACCTCTCATTCTAACAGATAGGCGCTTACGTGAGGTAGCTTACAGTTGTAAAGGTGTCTCTCCACTACTGCCAAATTCCTCTATCACTTGGTGTTCACATGTACAGTTGAGTCTAATATGTAAGGTATAACTTATTCTTAGCCCTTCTATTATTATTGGCGCATCCAACTTGTCTTTCAAGACAAATAATATGTGATGTACTCTTATAATGATTGGAATTATCCACAATTACGAATTTCCTGAAATCTATTTACATATTAGCCACAAATGTAATATTGGAAATGTGATAAATCTATTGAAACAATCTTCATTAATGTGCACTTTTTCAAGCTTTCAAATCTTTGCTGCTTTATGGTGAAATGAGAAATAGAGTTAATCTTCGAACCATGTATATGTTCTTCTTGTGTGTTTTTCTCTTTGATTCTGGCCCCACTATAGCAATAGAGGTGTGTGGATGTTGGCAGGATAGAGTGACCACGTCAGGATCAGGAGTGAGTCGTGTCGCAACAGAATAGGGGTGTAGCCACTAAATAAAATAATCAATAACGTTGTATTTTCTCGAAAAAGGATTAAAAATGTAGTCAAATGGAGAAAAAATCAACACAAGAGGTTGTCATTTACTATGACGCTCGATGGTCGTGACGTCACGATCCCCGAGCGTTTCCTCCCTCTAACAAGGAACATTAAAACGGTTGTAGCTTCGTAATTTTTTGAGATATTTGAATGTGACTTTTGTCATTAGGCATATTTTTTTGCCTTCTTTCTTTTGAAGTAACAATAAATTTTGAATCAACACCCGTATTGCGGCAAAATTGCTATGTAATGCATTATATGTGATGCACTGACGGCTAATGTTGTAAGTAAAATTATTGTCATATAAAGAATTTGAAAAAAAAAAAACGCCTGTGACATGGTTCGACTTTAGCCAGAAAGCTGTTCCGCTGAGTGCTATCAGGGTGGTATTCCACTTATCCAAGATCTTTGTCAATTGTGCATTTGCATCTCACATTTTGATTAAAAGTGAGACAGGAGTGAGTTTGGACAATTTAGACGACTCCTTGCGCAAATTTGGCCCAGATTCTTAAACAGCCCGCTAGAGGAAAATCTGCGATCGATGCCGTTGTTTACCTAAGAGGTAACGCATTAGATGAAGTGGGTACATTTCGCTACCTCGGAAGTCTATTGCGTAGTTACAATCGCCTCGAGTCTGAAATCTCTGCCTCCTGGCAAAAGCCGCTGCAGCCTTTGGAGGGCTAAACCAACGAGTTTGGAAATCTCATGATCTCAGACTACACACGAAGCTCGCCGTTTACAGAGTGGTTATCTCTACTGCTCTCTGCTGGATACATGGTCTATGTCCGACTAGCACTTGGCCGATATTATTTAAGAAATACCCAAAAAAATCAAGTTCCGAAAAAAAATATGCTCACCAGCGATTTGTGAGTTAGTCAAATAATTCAGGCAAGATTTTGGTTCAGAATAAAAAAACACGACATAAAAGCCTTGGTAGCGGCCGTGTAGACTTGATGAATGAAAATTCGTTCCGCTAGGGGGCTCTACTGTGGATATACTCGAAGTCAATCGAATAATAGATCATTCCGCAAAGTGGCATAAATTGAGGCTACGTATTTTCGACTCGTTAAAACGTTTGGTTTGGCCAGGTATGCTGAGCGCACTGGGTCCGCCCCTTACACCAGGCGCCCTGGGTTCGCTCACGCCGGGCGCCCTGGGTCCGCTGACGCCGGGCGCCTTGGGCCCGCTGACGCCGGGCGCCCTGGGCCCGCTGACGCCGGGTACGCTGCTGCAGGGCGGCCTCACGCCCGGTGGCTTGCCGCACGGCGCACTCACGCCAGGTACCCTCGCCCACCACACAACAAATACTTGAGATTGTACAATTTGTTCATAACTTTTTTTTACTTTGCCAAACTTGCTTTGTGTTATATGGAGTGACGTGGAAGAATCGCGTTAAAACTCCAGCAACTGTGGCGGCCTTCATGTTCCTAAAGTAGCTCATAAAATCCAACAGAGCCGCTGTCATAACTACGGTTAAATTTTATGAAATCCGGCAAATAAGAGTGGGTATCCAACACATTTCTGGCAGATGCTCAATTGTTCACCCTCATATTGAGGACGAAGAGTCCCCATGATGTACTCGCATGCAATGGTTTCGCGATAAAGGATCCCGAAGACTGCGAAGTGGCTCAGTAAATGCTGAAAGCTGCAGTACATATATGAAAGGGGACCTTTTTGTCGTTGGTGCTTATGCAATTATTAACAATGCGATGATTCACGCAATAAGGGCATTAGCGCTAACGATAATAAGGTCCCTTTGGTCTGAAAACATGAGATATATTGGACATGCAGTGCCTGTAACCGCGCATGTGCCCCTCCCCAGGCGGGCTGCAGCACGGCGGCCTGACGCCGGCGGGGCTGCAGCACGGGGACGTGCACGACTTCGGCCCCATGACTCCCGCCGGTCTGCACCACGGAGGTAGGTTTAGATCAGTCACACCAACTTGTGACAACTTTAACAATCTTGTACTATCAACAGTTTTGTTCTAAACTACATGATACAATTTTCTACAAATATTTATAGTACAGGAAAAATAGCATATTTTATATTTTTTGCGGATTATTTTGTGTGTGGAAAATGTGTACATCATTGAAACTTTGTTTATAACTTTATCCTGGCACTAGAAATGAGGATCTGCCGAGCAGAAATATAAAAAATGAAAGAAAAATATTTTCTTTTACCTCGATCTAAAGTTTCATTGATGTAGGTACATAATTTGCCGCCAAACTGTTATATTTAGTGATACTTTACCTGTACGAGGTGCGGTCCAAAAGTTTCTGGCTAGAGAAAAATAGCGGTTTAAAAATAAAAATAAATTTATTCGAGCAAATCGATTTTAAACACAATTGAAATGATTTTATAAAAAAGAAAAGCTAACCCTAAATTTAATCTTACCATTTTGAAGGCGGTTTTATAAAGTCAAACTTGACACCCCTTCAGAATGGTTAGCGAAAACCCAATGAGTTTGCGCTAAATTTCCTCGCCTCTCGCTTCCCCGTGTACCCCCCATCGCTGGCCCGCGCAGTGTCGAGCTTGCAGACTTTATGTAGTTAGACTATGCTATTAAAAACGTTACCACTACCCCTATCGCGCCTCACCACGCCTCAGAGAGACTTCACTTTTTAATAGGCTATTCTACATTTTTATAAAATAAATATTAAAATGTTCGCATAGATTCGATAGTCTACTTGTATTTTTATTTCCTCAAAATAATATCGCCTTATGCAAAGAAGTAATGAATCCCGTCATTATCGTGATATCAGAAACCACAGACTACTCTGACTACTACTAAGAAGCTTGCAGAAACATAGCAACGTCAATTAATGTTGTTTACAACGAGAACTTGTTTTTGCATTTGTTGTACTGACGTCACTCACAAGACAAAATGGCGGTCGGCGTTTTCGGTCAGGTGACATACAGATATAAAACTACGATTTTAATTTTTAAATTAAAAATAAATCTTGCGTTGTTATTTATTTATTAAGAAACGAACACATGCGGTTACGTTTGATGCAGTAAAAGGTTTTACAGTTTCCTTAATTCGAGCATGTAAACCGAAACATGTAAAACAATTTATATATATATATTATATGTATTTAGTTGTTGAATACATTGCAAAGATAATCGTTTGAAGCTACACAATGTCTCGTGGAAAATATCTAACGTGTGAAATTTTTCGTCATAAAGCCTGCACGCTCTCCTAATGAAACCGTTTTTTGCATAAGAAGTACGACTACGGGGGATATGAAAGAGGGGTTTTATCTGCAAGCTCGCTCGCAACGCCGGGGTACTCTAATAGAAAGCGAGTGTATTAACGAAGGGGCATCGAGATGTTATTAATAATGTTGTACAGGATCAAGACATCAATACATTGACGTTTTTATAACATAATAGTGTTATATTCGTAAAAACTATATAAAAAAGAACTATATAAAAGAAGAAAGTGTCGGACATACAACCGTTAATTAAGTTTAAGTGGATACTTCTTTCTTGGCTATGGAACCTTAATAAAAAAACCGGCCAAGTGCTGGTATAACTAATCGGTATAATTATAACTGTCCCTGTCCTAAATTGTATCTCATCTACTTAGATAAGCATTTTCAATTAATTGTTCAATTCAAAGTGTTTTGATTATTTAAAGGAATCTGCTATTATGGTGTATCCGTAAAATATATATCTGAATTGATTCAATAATATCTGTATAAGTACAGAACAGATAAATCGGTATATATGGCAACATTGACTGTCGTAGCTCATTTGACTCGCGATAACTTGAAAATGGCGGTCATTTCAGCATTATTTTTATGTTCGCCACAAACTAAATAACATTTTGTGATTAACAACTAATGGCAAATAAGGAAGGATTAAAACATGTAACAAACAATTATTTGAAATCAGATTAGGCTTCTCTACGAAAAATTATTCCGGAAGTCACGTGATACATTTTGAACTGTACCCCTATACAAGAACGCGGGCAAGGAAGTATCCACTTCAAAAAAAAATTGATAATTTAATTTTGATAGATGAAAATACCCTATTGTACAGTCTGCGCGCTGCGTTAGCAGCTTAGGTGCTAAGCGCAAGAGATAGCTGTACTCAGTAAGTGTATTGTGTGGCAGGAATGACGCCACTGGGGCTAGACGGCGGGCTGACGCCGGGCGGGCTGGCGCACGGCGGCCTCACGCCCGCCGGCCTGCACCACGGCGGCATGACCCCAGGTAAAATTATTCTTCATGCTATCCTCTGACATCGACCTGCCGCGCGATCTTGTTCCCTCCATTTTTAACCCCCGACGCATAAAGAGGGGTGTTATAAGTTTGATGTGTCTGTGTGTATCTGTGTGCCTTCTGTGGCTTAGTAGCTCCTAAACGAATAGACCGATTTTAAGGCGGTTTTTTTTGTCCGAAAATATGTTGAATAATTATCTTGGACCCTGATATAAATTGGAATATCGAATTCCAGTGGCGAATATTCCTATTGTCACGATGCAATAAGTAAACAAAGTTGGTATTTGCAGGAGGATTAGACCACGGCGGCATGACGCCGGCAGGTCTCCAGCACGGCGGTATGACGCCCGCTGGTTTGCAGCACGGAGGAATGACGCCTGCGGGGCTACAACACGGAGGCATGACGCCCGCTGGTTTGCAGCACGGAGGAATGACGCCTGCGGGGCTACAACACGGAGGCATGACGCCCGCAGGCTTGCACCACGGTGGAATGACGCCGCAAGGTTAGTGACGTTACTTTTTACTGGTTTCTCGTTTCTTCTCAGTTATGTTGATGCAGTTGATGGATTTTGATCGTTCTTGTAAACAATAGCAGCAGTTTATACGCTGTCTAGGTGATCCGTTTGTATTAGAGAATTTCAATCTGATTTAAAATCAGTCCAAGTGAAACACTTATTCTCTCTCTCTCTCTATCTCTCTCTCTCTGTCTCTCTCTCTCTCGCCTCTCAAAAATGTTGTCATCTGCGATAAACCTTTATTTGAGGGAACTCCAGCCTAACAACCGACTTTGTTTGAATTAAATTATGGTAGAGTTCATGAGAATCCTCTTGTCGTTGCAGGCTTGTCGCACGGCGGCATGCTAGGCCACGCCCTGGAACAACTCCCGATGATGCCGCAGCTGGGCGGCGACGTGGCGCTGCTGGCGCGCGCGCTGCCCGCCGCGCCGCCGCCCGACCACGAGCTCGGACACACCGTGCCCATGGAGCCGCTGCTGCACGGGCTAGAGGACCACGCCGACTACCAGGTAACACGCGCCGGAACAACTCCCGATGATGCCGCAGCTGGGCGGCGACGTGGCGCTGCTGGCGCGCGCGCTGCCCGCCGCGCCGCCGCCCGACCACGAGCTCGGACACACCGTGCCCATGGAGCCGCTGCTGCACGGGCTAGAGGACCACGCCGACTACCAGGTAACACGCGCCGGAACAACTCCCGATGATGCCGCAGCTGGGCGGCGACGTGGCGCTGCTGGCGCGCGCGCTGCCCGCCGCGCCGCCGCCCGACCACGAGCTCGGACACACCGTGCCCATGGAGCCGCTGCTGCACGGGCTAGAGGACCACGCCGACTACCAGGTAACACGCGCCGGAACAACTCCCGATGATGCCGCAGCTGGGCGGCGACGTGGCGCTGCTGGCGCGCGCGCTGCCCGCCGCGCCGCCGCCCGACCACGAGCTCGGACACACCGTGCCCATGGAGCCGCTGCTGCACGGGCTAGAGGACCACGCCGACTACCAGGTAACACGCGCCGGAACAACTCCCGATGATGCCGCAGCTGGGCGGCGACGTGGCGCTGCTGGCGCGCGCGCTGCCCGCCGCGCCGCCGCCCGACCACGAGCTCGGACACACCGTGCCCATGGAGCCGCTGCTGCACGGGCTAGAGGACCACGCCGACTACCAGGTAACACGCGCCGGAACAACTCCCGATGATGCCGCAGCTGGGCGGCGACGTGGCGCTGCTGGCGCGCGCGCTGCCCGCCGCGCCGCCGCCCGACCACGAGCTCGGACACACCGTGCCCATGGAGCCGCTGCTGCACGGGCTAGAGGACCACGCCGACTACCAGGTAACACGCGCCGGAACAACTCCCGATGATGCCGCAGCTGGGCGGCGACGTGGCGCTGCTGGCGCGCGCGCTGCCCGCCGCGCCGCCGCCCGACCACGAGCTCGGACACACCGTGCCCATGGAGCCGCTGCTGCACGGGCTAGAGGACCACGCCGACTACCAGGTAACACGCGCCGGAACAACTCCCGATGATGCCGCAGCTGGGCGGCGACGTGGCGCTGCTGGCGCGCGCGCTGCCCGCCGCGCCGCCGCCCGACCACGAGCTCGGACACACCGTGCCCATGGAGCCGCTGCTGCACGGGCTAGAGGACCACGCCGACTACCAGGTAACACGCGCCGGAACAACTCCCGATGATGCCGCAGCTGGGCGGCGACGTGGCGCTGCTGGCGCGCGCGCTGCCCGCCGCGCCGCCGCCCGACCACGAGCTCGGACACACCGTGCCCATGGAGCCGCTGCTGCACGGGCTAGAGGACCACGCCGACTACCAGGTAACACGCGCCGGAACAACTCCCGATGATGCCGCAGCTGGGCGGCGACGTGGCGCTGCTGGCGCGCGCGCTGCCCGCCGCGCCGCCGCCCGACCACGAGCTCGGACACACCGTGCCCATGGAGCCGCTGCTGCACGGGCTAGAGGACCACGCCGACTACCAGGTAACACGCGCCGGAACAACTCCCGATGATGCCGCAGCTGGGCGGCGACGTGGCGCTGCTGGCGCGCGCGCTGCCCGCCGCGCCGCCGCCCGACCACGAGCTCGGACACACCGTGCCCATGGAGCCGCTGCTGCACGGGCTAGAGGACCACGCCGACTACCAGGTAACACGCGCCGGAACAACTCCCGATGATGCCGCAGCTGGGCGGCGACGTGGCGCTGCTGGCGCGCGCGCTGCCCGCCGCGCCGCCGCCCGACCACGAGCTCGGACACACCGTGCCCATGGAGCCGCTGCTGCACGGGCTAGAGGACCACGCCGACTACCAGGTAACACGCGCCGGAACAACTCCCGATGATGCCGCAGCTGGGCGGCGACGTGGCGCTGCTGGCGCGCGCGCTGCCCGCCGCGCCGCCGCCCGACCACGAGCTCGGACACACCGTGCCCATGGAGCCGCTGCTGCACGGGCTAGAGGACCACGCCGACTACCAGGTAACACGCGCCGGAACAACTCCCGATGATGCCGCAGCTGGGCGGCGACGTGGCGCTGCTGGCGCGCGCGCTGCCCGCCGCGCCGCCGCCCGACCACGAGCTCGGACACACCGTGCCCATGGAGCCGCTGCTGCACGGGCTAGAGGACCACGCCGACTACCAGGTAACACGCGCCGGAACAACTCCCGATGATGCCGCAGCTGGGCGGCGACGTGGCGCTGCTGGCGCGCGCGCTGCCCGCCGCGCCGCCGCCCGACCACGAGCTCGGACACACCGTGCCCATGGAGCCGCTGCTGCACGGGCTAGAGGACCACGCTGACTACCAGGTAACACGCGCCGGAACAACTCCCGATGATGCCGCAGCTGGGCGGCGACGTGGCGCTGCTGGCGCGCGCGCTGTCCAAATAATACTTTGTGTCAAAGACTGACTGTCTAGCTTTTCCCGCTTGATAATTTCATCTTAGTGACGCGGCACATATAGCTCTATTCGTTCTGTTTAGTGAAGTGTGAAGAGATTAGCTTATGTTTGGAGCAGCCCAGTTGTGGAAGTACGTCTTTATCTGTGTTACGCTTTCAAGACAGACAGCAAATCTTCATATAATTTAACTAGCTTTTGCCCGCGTACTAAATGTAATTCTAACCGTTTACAAAGAATCTCAGTTTGACCCGTATGTTCCAATTGAATTGCAATTTGGCACAAATACTTTCAAGATTTTTTATGTCCACAATATTAAATTTCAAAATCGATGCCATAATCGTAATTAACATCCCAAAAACCTTAAAAACGACACCCATCGCACCCCAATAGGGGAGACAGTATTTCACATCCGCCACGTTGGATTTGAAAATCGTTGTTGTTTTCGTAATCAGCGACCCGATAAACCGTAGAAACAATACCCATGTTGACTTTCAGATCTTCTCACCACATTTCCTTCTTTTAGGGGTTGAATTCTCAAAAAACTTGAAATATGTGTTTACTCATTTATCGCTAGGAATACTCCTGTGAAGTTTTGAATGAAATACTTTCAATTAATTTGTTTCTCCATACAAACTTTGGACCCCCATTTCACCCACTTAGGGGGTGAATTTTGAAAAATCCTTTCTTAGTGCACCCTAGACCTTATAAGGAACCTACGTGCCAAATTTGGAATCTCTAGATCCAGCGGTTTGGGCTGTGCATTTATATGTGAGTAAGTCAGTTTCTTCTTTTATATATTTAGACACGCATATTGATATTTAGACATTTCAACCCCATCGCACCCCAACAGAGGAGATGGTAATTCAAATCCGCCACGTTGGATTTTAAAATCGGGTCTCTATTGGTTCCCATAAAATTTAAGTTCCGATTTTTTCAGTCCATACCGTTACCCAACATAATTGTTATAAGTCATATTGTCGAAAGTCATAAAATTATACAATATAAATTGGAGTTCCGATTTTTGCAAGTCATCATTATTGTTAGTCATAACATTCAATGTGCAGATGGTATGCCATTTCATATTATTGAAGGCAATAAACTTGCTTATTATAATTGTTGTAAAGTCTTTTTTCGCAGGTCATAATGATGGGTAGTCACGTGGTTAGTTAGTCATAACATTTAATGTGAGGGTGGTGTCAGACTTCATAATATTACAGTCAATAAAAACACTCGCAATAATTATAAGAAGGTATAAAATTCTTGTTCTAAATAAATTCTTGTTCTTGAACTAACGAACCTATCCAAGTGGTTGTACGAGTCAGTATAATTTTGTTTAAAATACTAATCCAAAAATATTGCAATGACATACGATTTATATCCCAATTTAAGTAGTGCGTAGGATAAAAACTACAATGTTTGTGTTGCAAAATTATAATATTTTTTGCAAACAAGTGTTTCCGCTCTTTTATAAAAAAAATAACCTCGAAGACGAAAGCGGGAGCAAAGCTCCCTGTTCTTGTTGTTCTTTGATAAACTTTATACACCACTATCTTGGCATTGGTTGATCTCTGAGAAAAGTTTATTTGACGATTTATGCTTATTTTGATAGGTTTGATAGTAGTTTTATTATGTCTAGAAATGTTTCTGAGTAATTATCTATATACCTATGGATGTTATAGATTTGGTTTCTTAGACATAATTAACTTTAGGCATTAATACGATATGAATAACAACCATTAGTACGTTGAAATAAATGCCTTACAACATTTCTGAATAATTATCTATAGACCTTTAAACATTATAGTCATCAGTTTTATGACTTTTGAGATTATAGGATTTAATATTATAGGTCATTGATATTAGAACTATTAAGCGTTATACTTAACAAAAATTATGACTACTGATATGTATGTCTATAAATTTTATGGATATCAACTTCTGACCATCGAAATTCGGAACAACAAAATTATGGGAAACAAAGGGCACCCTTTAAAATCTTTGTTGTTTTCGTAATCAGCGATCCGATTAACCATGGAAACAATACCCATGTTGATTTTCAGGCTGTCACCACATTTCCCCCTTTTAGGGGTTGAATTTTCAAACACCTGAAACACATGTTTACTCATTTTTTGTTAGGAATACTCCTGTGAAGATTCAAATTAAATAGTCTTAACTAATATTGTTTCCCCATACACAATTCGGACCCCCATTTCACCCGCTTAGGGGGGAATTTAAAAAAATCATTTCTTAGTGCACCCCTAGACCTTATAGCGGTTTGGGCTGTGCGGTGATGTCAGTCAGTCAGTTTCTTATTTTATATATTTTGATAGATGTCGACAATATTAAATTCCAAAATCAATGCCATTTTCGTAATTAAAGTCTAAAGATCCAGCGGTTTGGGCTGTGCATTTATATGTGAGTAAGTCAGTTTCTTCTTTTATATATTTAGACACGCATATTGATATTTAGACATTTCAACCTCATCGCACCCCAACAGAGGAGATGGTAATTCAAATCCGCCACGTTGGATTTTAAAATCTTTGTTGTTTTCGTACTCAGCGATCCGATTAACCATGGAAACAATACCCATGTTGATTTTCAGGCTGTCACCACATTTCCCCCTTTTAGGGGTTGAATTTTCAAACACCTGAAACACGTGTTTACTCATTTTTTGTTAGGAATACTCCTGTGAAGTTTCAAATTAAATAGTCTTAACTAATATTGTTTCCCCATACACACTTTGGACCCCCATTTCACCCGCTTAGGGGGTGAATTAAAAAAAATCATTTCTTAGTGCACCCCTAGACCTTATAGCGGTTTGGGCTGTGCGGTGATGTCAGTCAGTCAGTTTCTTATTTTATATATTTTGATAGATGTCGACAATATTAAATTCCAAAATCAATGCCATTTTCGTAATTAAAGTCTAAAAGAAAACATAATAACGACATCCATATTGATAGTTAGACATTTCAACCCCATCGCACCCCAACAGGGGAGATGGTATTTCACGTCCGCCACGTTGAATTTTAAAATCGTTGTTGTTTTCGTAATCAGCGATCCGATTTACCGTGGAAACAATACCCATGTTGATTTTCAGGCTGTCACCACATTTACCCTTTTAGGGGTTGAATTTTCGAAAAGCTGAAACACGTGTTTACTCATTTTTTGTTAGGAATACTCCTGTGAAGTTTCAAATGAAATAGTCTTAACTAATCTTGTTTCCTCATACACACTTTGGACACCCATTTCACCCGCTTAGGGGTTGAATTTTTAAAAAATCATTTCTTAGTGCACCCCTAGAACTTAAAAGGAACCTATGTGCCAAAATTTGGAATCTCTAGAACCAGCGGTTTGGGCTGTGTATCGCTATGTCAATCATTCAATCAGTTTCTTTTTTTTATATATTTCGATAGAAGATAGATGTCCACAATAATTAATTTCAAAATCGATGCCATATTCGTATTGAACGTCCCAAAAAACCATAAAAACGACACCCATATTGATATTTTGGACATTTCAACCCCATCGCACCCCAACATGGTATGTGATGGTATTTCACATCCGCCATGTTGGATTTTATAGTCGTTGTTCTTTTCGTAATCAGCGACCCAATAAAACATAGAAACAATACCCATTTTGTTTTTTAGACTTAGTCACCACATTCTCTTTTAGGAGTTTAATTCGCAAAAAACCTGAAACACGTGTTTACTCATTTATCGGTATAGTAGTACTGCTGTGAAATTTCGAATGAAATAGTCTAATCTTGTTTCCCCATACAAACTTTGGACCCCCATTTCACCCCCTTAGGGGTTGATTGTTGACAAATCCTTTCTTAGTGCACCGCTAGACCTTATAAGGAACCTACGTGCCAAATTTTGAATCTCTAGAACCAGCGGTTTGGGCTGTGGGTTGATATGTCAGTCAGCCAGTTTCTTCTTTTATATATTTAGATAGGTGGATTTCTGAGCTACAAGAACCGTCCATAAGTTGTGGTAATTGCTTACTTCGAGCTCTTCAGGTGGATGCCTGCATTAGGACTCTAATGCTAACTAGCTATACAATATAGTACAATATTTTTTATTTTAATTTGTTGCATTAAGTTGTTTGTTAAACGTGGTGTATTTCTTCTTCAGGGTGCTATGCAGATGACCAACTTGGGCTACGAGGACAACAATGGTCACCATAGTCCACAGCATGACTACGACTTACCACCTAGTGTTGAAAATGTGAGTATATTACACACATATCTTATACTAAACCTACTCTACTAGCAGAATAAATAGGGTTTTTTAAGGGGTTACTTAAAAAACCCTATTTATTCTGCTAGTAGAGTAGGTCATTTCATGATGCGTGCATAGAAAATTAAAGCCTTATTCATGCCTTCTTCCAAAAAAGTGTACCAAACTATTTGGCCACAAGGTGGAGTTGCATTTGCAAGGCTTTTTAGCTGTTTACTTTTAGATTTAGAATCAATATAGATATTTATCGTATTGTTCGGTATATATCCCCGCCAACGTACTGGCATTTTTTTGAATATGTCTGAGAGAATGTTTTTAACACATTACAGGGCGAGGAGGGCGAACGCGAAGCGGGCGAGACGGACGAGCAGTTCGAGGAGCGCGTACTGAACCGGCGCGCGGCGCAGCTGTTCGCGGCCATGCGGCCCAAGCTCGCCGCCGGCCTGCAGCTCGCCTTCAACGACCTCGCGCCCCGACACAACAACAAGAAACAGGTACGTGGACATTAACGTAAGCGAAGCGGGCGAGACGGACGAGCAGTTCGAGGAGCGCGTACTGAACCGGCGCGCGGCGCAGCTGTTCGCGGCCATGCGGCCCAAGCTCGCCGCCGGCCTGCAGCTCGCCTTCAACGACCTCGCGCCCCGACACAACAACAAGAAACAGGTACGTGGACATTAACGTAAGCGAAGCGGGCGAGACGGACGAGCAGTTCGAGGAGCGCGTACTGAACCGGCGCGCGGCGCAGCTGCTCGCGGCCATGCGGCCCAAGCTCGCCGCCGGTCTGCAGCTCGCCTTCAACGACCTCGCGCCCCGACACAACAACAAGAAACAGGTACGTGGACATTAACGTAAGCGAAGCGGGCGAGACGGACGAGCAGTTCGAGGAGCGCGTACTGAACCGGCGCGCGGCGCAGCTGTTCGCGGCCATGCGGCCCAAGCTCGCCGCCGGCCTGCAGCTCGCCTTCAACGACCTCGCGCCCCGACACAACAACAAGAAACAGGTACGTGGACATTAACGTAAGCGAAGCGGGCGAGACGGACGAGCAGTTCGAGGAGCGCGTACTGAACCGGCGCGCGGCGCAGCTGTTCGCGGCCATGCGGCCCAAGCTCGCCGCCGGCCTGCAGCTCGCCTTCAACGACCTCGCGCCCCGACACAACAACAAGAAACAGGTACGTGGACATTAACGTAAGCGAAGCGGGCGAGACGGACGAGCAGTTCGAGGAGCGCGTACTGAACCGGCGCGCGGCGCAGCTGTTCGCGGCCATGCGGCCCAAGCTCGCCGCCGGCCTGCAGCTCGCCTTCAACGACCTCGCGCCCCGACACAACAACAAGAAACAGGTACGTGGACATTAACGAACAGGAAACAGGTACGTGGACATTAACGTAAGTACCGCTCCCAATCAGAAAGCATAGCTGTCCCGGACAGGCCAGGTATACCAGTGGGCACGAATTTGTGAGTTGTGCTCAGGGATGGGAAGACTTAATGCGAATAAAATTCCCTCGCAACTCATTTAACACAATACACTAGACAATGTGTCGCCACATTGGCATGTTGGCAGTTATGTTGACTTAAGGCGGTGCGCATCCACTTGCCTATATTCCCATCCTGAAAAACCATATTTATAGCCATGGGGAGTTTCTCATGAACACATTCAAAGCACCATGATGCACCGTTGTTGCAGTTATACAAACAAGTGATAATTTAATAAATGAACATTTCCACATTTACTTTTCACTTTACCACATGGACTACTTTCCGAGAGTAAATACGTTGATTATTACAGACGCAAACCATATCACAGTATGTGGGCTGATAATATTTGAGCAGTTCCGTCGATTTGGCACACTTGACATTTAGGACTTCATTATTTGCTGTTTCAACGGAATAATATCAGAATCAGTAACATACTTTTACAGTTTAAAGTATGAGTTCCATAAGTCATCTTCATGATCAGTTCCACTTTACCAAATTTGTGATTTCCGGGTGTAAATACACTATTTATAATAGAAAATACCGAAATTACTACATGCGTGCGTTCTATATTTGAGGAGTTCCCTTAATTCCTCATGGTTCCTATCATCCAACAGAAGTTTTGATAACAACGGGACCAACCTGGAAGCATAAACTTTCAAATAAAAAAAGAAATGTACGAATCGGTTCATAAATGACGGGAGTTCTCAGGTAACAAACATTTAAAAAAATACAATCGAATTGAGAACCTCCTTTTTTTGAAGTCGGTTAAAATGCGTCTCTTATCCCCACGCACGTCACGATATCTCTCTGTCATTGCGCCCTGGTTGTCAGGAACATTTATTATATTTAGATCCAGTTACTCTAATAACTTTAACGAGTAGGAATGTGAATAGGAATAACCAGTAACTGTTATAATAACGTAATGATTGTCTTATTTCAGGTGGCGCAGAAATTCTATAGTTTACTCGTACTGAAGAAGCACCAAGTACTAAAGTTAGAACAACACGAAACATATGGACCTATTACTATTGTTAAGGGCGCTCAGTTCGAGACGGAGGCGATCTAATGCGATAATGTTATTTATTAGAAAAGAGGAATATCTAAATTAGCACGTAAAAGAGGGTATAAAGAGGTATCAGTTATAGTGATGTTTATTGAAGTACTCGACTTCACACAGTACTAGATTGAGCCAAAAATAACGATTGTAAGTTCACCTTTCGACTCGAGTCCACGGGGCCTCAAATTAAATTTTACTTAATTGTTGGACCAAGGAGCGTGCTGATCTCAGAAAATATACGATATATCGTTGTACAGTCAGCTGTCAAAATATCTACGGTAATGCACTCAAAAAATTTTTTAGAGTGCGTTGGTAGCGTAGGTATGTATAGCAGCTGTGCGCGTTACACTCGCCGCCCCGCGGACTCCGCTCGTGAGCGGTGACAGTTCAGTTTGATAGCCACGTGTAGGAAAATGCCTTATTTTGTTTTGCTCTAGGTTAAGTAAAATTATTGTAAAAATGTTTACGAGTAACGTTTTAATTGCTTTTGAGCCGAAGATAGTGGTTTTGCTATTGTTAATGTATCTTGAATCCCAAAATTATGTAAGCGTGTATTTTTTGTACTGATCATGTTATTAAGGAGATATGACTTGCATGTTTGCAAAGCGCATCTATTCTCAAGGAAATGTAGGATATTGTAGTTGATTTCTGGTGATTTGTGAATGGCTGCAGCCTGTGGGGGCGAGATCTAGGCATGGGCCGGCCTAACTATTGGTACCTGGAATAGAACACTCGAAAACCAGTCTTTTGTAAAGACCTAATTGAATAACGATCAAAATGTATTATCAGGGAAATTATTGTTTTCATTTGTTCAGAAGGGGCACTACATTAAAAAATCAGGTTAATGAATTAGTAGTGATCACTCGCCTCATGGATGTTTCCGGTATTGGAATTGTATTGTATTATAATGTAGAAACAATTATTAATAAGAAACAAGGTTACACGCGGAATAGTACGAGGTGTTTGGTTCAGTTTTTAACTCTAAAAGGCTGGTTAGATTTTTAGGTATGTTTTTTAAAAGTACCGTACTGGCACAATATCACAATAAACTACGGGATTAAGTATACGTATTGATTGAAATGTTTCGTGTGTAACTAAAGTTAGTAGTGAAATTATGCCTCCTAAACTCGAAACCTGTGTTCAAAGTCATGAATGTCAGTGGATTTGAAATAGACTTTTTAACCATGTATTATTACTAGTGTCCGACCAAAACACGATTTTCAGCCGAAACCGAATTCCGGTATTTGCTTCAGTTTCGGCCGAAACCGAAACTTTTACAGACTTCTTGAAAGTTTACCCGCAAAGGTAAAAAAGTAAAAAGAATATAGGAACCTTTCAACGATATATGGGTTTACTCGTTGTTTCTATGTTTTTTACACCAGCTGCAACCCCTGGAGTTCTTCAGAGTATATTTTTCACATCAGGACTTTTAAAACTAGTACCCTTTTTTATGAAACTCATGTTGTAGGTATATCTTGGGATAGAGACAAGATGCGTGGACGGGCGGATTGTGTAAGTATCAAATATTAAATTTAATTGATGTTAACGTGATAGCCCCAATATTCGACACTTTGAGGTCGTGTATTTTTATTTTAATCAAAAATAAAAATTGTCATAGGTTTCGGTTTCAGCCGTATTTTGACCAAACCGAAACCGAAACTTCGGTTGGACACTAATTATTACATAGGGTACAGTTAATTGGACTGGGAAACATACCACCCATCTATCAGTTGTCTGCTTCCTCCAACAACCACTGTATCATCATCATGTGATGAAAATGATTGCCTTATCGTAACCTGCAATATCACACTTGTTAACATTTGTTTTGTGTATTTAGTCACATAGGCATCCAATCCTTGTACGGACAAGGACTAATTGTTGAGCCGTGTAGGTGTCAACTAATTTTGTTTTTTTAGTAGTTAAGCTATGAAGTGTCCAGTATAAACTGAGCTCTAAATGTGTCTAAATGGCTCAACAAGTCCGTGACTGTACACAAGACATGATAAATTAGATTTAGTAAGTACAGTGACAATAGTGACATTAACTTTTTTACAACTGATAATTAAAATAACGTCAATGTGGCTAACGATTAAGCTTGATGTAAGATTTGTTTCCACGACACTCCGCTGTTTAGTACCGCTGCGCAGGTATATGTTGACTCTGCTATAGTATTTACATTATACCATATTTTATGCAACGTTTTTTCGAATTGTTAGTAATTAGCTTACTGCTTGCACATTGCGAGTATAGCGCGGTCGAAGAGGTTAAACTTAAGATCTTTATCTAGATAATTAGGCTTTGATTCCGAAACGTACAAGAATTTAGAGTGATATCTGATATTGTAGGTATGTATGAACACCAACAACCTTCCATTAATAAATGTAAGTATTGTGGTTTGTTTGTGGAGCTAGTGTAGTAGTTAGTTACATTTCTTTGAGAACGATGTTTTTGTGTGTTTATGACATAACAAAGTGGATCCATTCCACAAAATATTTGGATTGTATTCATTTTGAAGACTCATTTAAAATTATGTGTAAAATTTATAACGCATTATAAATGCCAGGCACTAGTACCAAAACTTTCAGTTGACTTAAAATTTAAGTGGTTACCTCCGCGTTTAGAACTGCCTTCAGACCACGAAACCGTTCTCTACAGGCGGGGGTAGTCACTTGGTAGTAGATTATTCGTCACACAACTTTTCCGTATTTGCAATAAATTTGTTAATTAAACTGTTGGATTCTTTTTTTTTCTCCATAAAGGTGGTAAAGACGGAAGAACCGTAATATTTAAGCACTTCTCTTTGCCTTGATTGGATAGTTCAGTTGACCAGACATTTTCTCCTTGTACAAACCAGGTATCCAGGATATATATATTTTTTACGTCACATCTGACCAATGGATTATTCCCACCTGTTACCACCAATTGGGAATCACCGGTGGGAAATAATGGGAATAGTAATTGATGGTAACTACTGGGTTATTTTTTTCCAGTAGTTACTTTAGTGGTAAAAATATTCCCAGTAGTTACCACCGAGTAACTTTTTTGTTTTTAATAGATGGTTAAAAAAAAACCAGCTGTTACCATCGCTGGTAACAAATTGGTGGTAACAGGTGGAAATAATCCTCATAAAGTGGCAGTTAGTGCCCGCTACGCATGTGGAAACTTTCTGGCCAGGGTCAGGGGCGGTTCACTCTTTGATTTCGTCGCGCCGCACAAAAACATGCCGGCCGCCTTTAGGAGGTCTATCAGTGGTTGCCGCGCGCTGTTATGGGACGCACGCGTTCGCACTTTGCGTTGCATCGTCATTCGCCTCGTAAAATAAATATGGCGCGTCATCTATTTATATTGGTTGAAAGGATTTTTTCTTTACATCATGTTTATGTATGTAGGTAACCCAGAGTTGTGTGTCTTCGTATTATATTTTGCAGAAACAGGCAGTTTTGCTGACATAACCTGAAGGCAAATTACACAGCTTTGGTGTAGTTGGGTGATCTTAAGTAAATAAAGAATAATCGTACTATCATTAGTAAAATACATTATGCTAATGTAACTATAATTTCACGGGCGGGGTAGTGAAGCCTCAGCACGGCTATCACAAGACGGCGTGCGAGCTCTCTCGATTTTTCTCGCACTATCCGTCTCTCTCGTATTAGAAAACTTGAAAGAGAGGTAAAGTGCGAGAAAAATCGAGAGAGCTCGCGCGCCATCTTGTGATAACCGTGCAGATCGCATCTTTATCTTCCTGGCCTTCGTTTCGGGCATCAAATACCTGCGACCTGACCTTAGAGTAAGGATTTCTACAGAGACGCTATATGCGAGCCACGGAAAGGCTCCTATGCAGATAGATTAAGAAATTAAACTAGCTTCTGCCCGCGTGGAACTCGTTTATATCGTAGCTTCATACAAATTTTCACCTCTTTAGGGGATGATTTCCGGGATAAAATCTATTTGTCATTTTCGAGGTTACTCTAAGTCACCTTATGTGAGAGACTGCATCTCAGTTGAGATTTGTACACAATCATCTCCCTCGGTTGTGTGTGGCCGGATGTAAGTGGACTCGTCATAACTTAGATGCCCACCTGAAGCTACCTAACCTAAGGGCAAACCGCCCAGAAATAGGCGTCGAAACTGGCAAATGATTAAAACAATGGATAGTTTTACTGGTAATTACCTAATTAGTGAAGCCAGATCAGAGCTGACCAATCCAAATGGAATAAATCGTTCAGTTAAAAACAACGTAGAGGAAAGAGAGGTAGGGCGCAACGGAATGTGATTTCGCTCATATTTGGAGCAGACCAACTTGGGAAGTACTTCCCCCTTACAGCAGCCCGCATACATAACTATATACTCCCCTCTTTGATCTGTGGTTTTACTAAAGATTATGGACCAATTGTAATGATGTCTGATATTTAAATAATAATTATTATTATAATAACGCCACTACTTTGCTCTGTACGGCTCCTGGTGGTACGGTGGGTCTTTTAAAGTTAAACGATATCACCGAGTGTAGTAACCCTAGTGATGTGACTTACTTATCTCTCGCATGATAACTTATCTACATAAGTAGTTAAATAATAGAAAATGCATATTCCAGTATGCGATGCTATGTTACATATCTTTGCGATTGAAACCTTTTCTGTATAACTTTTAAATCATTGAACCTCTTCCTTTTTCATACGTGTTCTTAGTACCTAGAATCATTCCCCTGCAATAATTAGTGTGTTTGGTGAACGCCACAGAACCGCGAACATTTTGGAAGCCTTTCACTCAAAAATAAATAAACTGATTACTAAAAACACCGTGACGTTGTTGCGATTGCTTCACAAGGTCGATCACGTAACGCTTTGTACGCGCGTCCAGTAGATCTAAATTTAAAATTTAATATGGAAAAATATCTTAAATATCTGTGGTAAACCAACACTGACAATTGTATTGACAGCTGCAGCAGCTATATTTGTCATTGCCAGGGTCAGATATTTAAAATATTTTTTATAATATGAGACGGATCAAGGAAAGTCTTTTTCGCCGTCCTAAACTCCATTTTTCAAAAAAAAATGACTCGGCTGAAGTCTGCAACTTTTTTCTGGTGCTAAGGAAGGTTTTCCTATCACCAAAAAAATCAGGCATTTCTAAAATTTTCATCCATTCCCAATTCCATAGGTGCATATAATATGCCTAAATTGAAGAATAAATCACTTTGACTTTGAATTGTATTTGCTCCCATACAAACATTTGTTCCTCTCTAAAAACTGGTTCGAATGGCATCATAAAAAAAATTTTAGGTCACACCCCTATTACCATTTATGTATTTCGTGTCTGAAGCTTGTTGCAAATTCTGATTTCAAAGTACAGTTTAATTTTATAAGAAAATGAATTACCATTTATATATTTCGTATCTGTTACTAGGAAGCTTGTTGCAAATTCTGATTTCAAGTCCAGTTTAATTTTATAAGAAAATAAATGGCAAGTCTAAGTGTTTATTATCATTTAATCGCCCTAAAAATGTACAGTACATATTGCTGACATTCTCGAACAGGATAACGCATTAAGTCGATGAAAAAATTATTACACGCACTACACGCATTCACTGGCTGGATCAATTTATCATCGACTTCTAAACATTATAACTCGAGATATATGAATAACATGATTCAGAGTAACAGTCTACCAAAATCAGGAATAGAAATAATTGCAGCATCCAAGTTAATGTTTACGTACAACATTTTATTTGCACATTTTCATTTATACTACATAATTAAATAATTGCATTCCTGATGACGCGCACTGACAAGTGTAACACATTAATTCAGTCCTTGCATCACTATGAGGGTGAGGTTTCCACACATTCGATTCCATGGCCGACCCCAAAAGATAGTACACTTGAAACCTCTTCAGTATGGTGGCAGTTGTAGTGTTCTTATAAAGTAAATGGCTTAGAAAGCGAACAGCAGCAGGAACGCCATCATAAGACAGAAGAGACCCATAGCCTCAGACAGGGCGAAACCCAGGATGGCGTATGAGAACAGCTGCTGCTTCAGGGATGGGTTCCTGGCGTAGCCAATGATCAGGGAGCCGAACACCGTTCCAATACCAGCACCTGCAACATTCCATCAGAGTATTACTTATAAGAAAAAATAAACTAGCCTATGGGTAACCCCTAATACTGCCAACAATACTTTACATATGAACTTTGGGGCTATAATGTATACTAATATTTATTTCAAAAGTTCTTAGTTTAAAGATCTCTAAATGACGATTTAAAGTTTACAAGTGTATGACGATTTCAAGCTTAGAAGTGTAGATATATTTATTTATTTTGCTACTTGAAAGTTTTCGAAAGCACACCATTTACTTTTTTTCACTGAATTTGAAAAAATAATTCAATGAATGAACGGTATTGGTTCTGATAAAAGGAAAAAAGTTTTCCCATTATGCAACATCACAAAATCTTCATAACAAAATTAGAGAATGTATAAAATGTTCAAATATCTTTATGGTTTTAACGTAAGGTTAGGTTTGCTAGTTCTATAGAGTGCTATGGTCAAACTAAGGAACAAGGGGTATCTGATATTTTCTACTAACTACAAACATTTGAGCTCTCTCACCTGGACTACCATCTTCAGGGGTTTCAATTCATAATCCCATATTGCTTGGATTTAGATAAATTTACAAAAAGGTGTCCCACAAGCCCGCAAATATAATATCAATGTAAAAAGTAGACTTCACTTGAAACATAACATCTAAAAGGCGAATAACATCAGGAACGCTATCATTAAGCAGAACAGCCCCATAGCTTCTGACAGCGCAAATCCAAGTATAGCATATGAGAATATTTGCTGCTTTAGGGAAGGGTTTCGTGCATAACCCATGATCAAGCATCCAAACACCACACCAATACCAATACCTTGAAGTGAGACATGATAGTATTAGAAAAGAGGAATTGAATGATATGATATAATTATAATTCTCAAATTTTACTTATCCTCTAATATTTTCATACCCAATTGCACATATTCAATTGAGTACTGCAATCACCAAATGGAAGTCACTTTTTATGATCAGAAATTAATATTCCCAAGGGCACTTGAGGACCCAAAAATGCTTAATGCTTGGTTTGTAACACATCAATTATAGTGATAATTTGAGACTTATAGGGAAGTGTGAACACATAGTAACTCTTTAACCCTTCAGCCCAGAAAAAGACTTACAAATGAAGAGAACAATTTAAGAAAGATCAATTATACTGCAGTGCGATCACTTTAGTGGCTAAAGTTGGAAAGGGCTAAAGAGTTGTCAAAGGAAAAATAAGTGCATGGGGGAGAGTTAAAACAATAGTGAGGAAAATCAGTGCAACACACACAAAAGCAAAATTAGGTAATTTTTACGTTACATACCAGAACCAGCAACTCCTACTGTCGCTGCGCCAGCACCAATGAATTTGGCAGCAGAGTCAATGTCTTTCGAGACGGCTGTGGTCTGGAAGGAACGGACTGCCGACAGCTGGGCGGGGGCAGCAGGGACAATCTGTGTCTGCGACGGGACAGCTGCAAGTGGTCGGACCAGCGCTGTGTTGCTGAAGATCTGAAAATGATATGTGACTCTGCTACTTTATTCACTCATAGAACTGTTTTTAATACTTTCAGTAGATATGACTTCATTGATATAACTGTGATTAAATATATTTTCAATTTTACTTTTATCTGCAGTCAAGAATGTATTATTATTTAATTGTAATTTTATTTCATGGTAAATTACTCTTTGACATGTATAAATTACCTTTGTGGCCTATTCAAATAGGAAAATACACTAAATAGATTAAATGTTTGATTTCTATAAGTGTTGTGTAATCAGGTTATTATCAAAACCTAATGCTGGATTAGGTTATGTAGAAGTTAACGGAATAATGACAATAAGCTATCTAATAAATGAAGAATGAGCACAGGTTACAGTTACACTAGTAAGGAAGTACTTTAGTTCATTCATTGCAACTTAACAGAGTGATATCATAATCATGATCTTAGATTATGTAATTATATAACACCCATGTAGAACTTCAATGGATATTGATTTCCACAAAATTCATAGTTTCAGCTGTTATTTCCATGTCAATCCCATTGGCAATGGTTATCGGGAGACACCGGTGGATAATCAGAAACATACAAGGTCAAATTCAATTACACTGTATACACTCTGAATGATGATGTCTTACAGCCATGTAATTGGTCGGCAATTCCTGTAAAATAACTCGATTTGAAATCTATTACTTATCCAAAATAGTTATAGAAGAAGTAGGGTTACTTACAGCAGACCTGGCAGCAGGGGCGATCAATCTGGCGGCAGACAGCATTTTGTATTGATTTAGGTGCGGCGAGCGACAACTGAAAGAAACCGAAGCAAGAGATGAGTATCCAGCAGGGGCACTGGCACAGATCTGAATGATACTTAGAATACTAGATTTGACAGTTTGGCCGACGAACCGTAGAGGGTTACGTAATACCCAAGACTACGTAACGGAGAAGTTTAAGGACACCAATCAACACTAGTACACCACTGTATTCATATTTGGTATCACTGGGTTTTTAATTTCACCGCAGATAGCGGTAATTTCGGTAGAAACAATGAAATACGATTGAAAAATGGCTGACTTTCAGAGCCGACTTTGAATGAAAATTCTACTGTCAACCTTCGAACTACCGTACAAATATTGACACTGACACCCACTATAATTCTTTATGAATTGGTTTTGTCACTGGCTGGTAAAAGATGGCTAATAGTTATAACACTTTTTCACGATTAGTTTATTCACAATTTTTACACTGCACTTACCAAAGAACACCGCGAAGGAGGAGACCGGCCTTTGGAATGTTCAATTTCTGAGTGGTAAAGTGAAACAGAGTATATATCGCGCACTCCTATTGGATGAAACGTTTGAGGTCAGCGCAGTACGTGACGTATAGGCAACTATTGATCATATTGCTACAGCCACAGTACTTATTTACGTTACTTATAGCTTAATAACAGCATACTGAATATTAGATATAACGAAAATATTAAGGTTCTTATTTTAATCTCATGGAATATAACGTAGCTTAGTTAGGTTTAATAATTAGGAAAATGATAAGAACAAACTATTATGTGAGTCTAGCCTTGATTTGACTAGTACCATTACCATCTGTACGTCATGGCCGTATTCATGTTAAACATCTGCAAATACAACGGCTGTGGAATTACATTTCCTAGACTCTCCGAGCTAATTGAACACATTGAAGACGTCCATATTGGTAAGCATAAAATCATGATCCCATCTGCTGTCTATATATGATGAATAATTGTTTTTATTTACGACCCTCCCATCTTTGCGTAGTTGCGCAGTTCCTTCATGTTGTCACAACTGGATGCCATTACCGCTTTTGAGGTATTACCGCGGCAATATAAAATTTATATATGGGTTTAATTCCGAATAAGTACCTATATTTCATTCTCATAAATTCTTAGTTACGATAGTATTTTTCCGTGATGAATAGAAGAACTAGAATACATACTTGCTAGATTTCTGTCTTGTTGTGTTTGTACAAACAAACTGAATCAGCTGATCAGTCTATGAAGACATACAATTCAATTTTATTTTCAGATTATGATCCTGCCGTAGTAGAACAAAAAGAGGCTTCCCAGCCGTCGTGTATTCCGTTGAGCTATGTACTGAAGTTTTTCACTGAAGCTTCAAGGAGGGAGATTCAAAACATGCCCCCGGCGGCCGAGGTCCGGCGGCGCCTGCTCTCTGCGCCCAAAACGCCGTCTGTTCGAAGCAGCACCCCAACTGGTAAGATTTTTATTATAACTTATAGATATTTCCACCTTATACTACCAAGTTGTTGCCCGTGGGTGGCAACAATGGTTTTTTTAGGGTTCCGGTACCTCAAAAGGAAAAAAACGGAACCCTTATAGGATCACTCGGTTGTCTGTCTGTCCGTCTGTCACAGCCGATTTGCTCCGAAACTACTGGACCGA
Organism: Epinotia nisella; assembly: GCA_932294315.1. Taxonomy (NCBI): domain Eukaryota; kingdom Metazoa; phylum Arthropoda; class Insecta; order Lepidoptera; family Tortricidae; genus Epinotia; species Epinotia nisella. The sequence goes on along the minus strand of OW028675.1, from coordinate 27,143,711 downwards.
TTGAGTTGAAATTTGGTACACATATGTAAATTGGTGACCCACAGATGGACGCGTAAAGTAAATTAATGAATTCTGAACAAGGGGGCCACTTTTGGGGGGTAAACAGGAAAATTAAAAAAAAAAAAGTTTCGCAAACTGTATTTTTTTTTTATAATTTTACCAAATATAGATTTGAAGTAATTTAGGTAATAAGACGAAAATTAACCATTCCCCCCCTTATATCCGAAACTACTAGGCTTAAAATTCTGAAAAAATATGGAAAATAGATTATTACAGGAAAACCTATAAGAAGTTTGAGTATTCAAAGTGACGGGAAAATTCTCAATATTTTTGTGTATTATATACGGAACCCTCACCACGCGAGTTGAACTCGCACTTGTCCGGTTTTTTTCATACTAGGCAGTACTTTTACTACCATCACTTAATTTTTTTTGCACTAATTATTACCACAATTCGGATGACGCACTTATGCCACAGATTATATAATAGTTCTACTACTTATGCCAAGAGCTAAAGTGAAAGCAAAAATCTTACAGTTTCAAAAAATCCCTACTCTGCATTTTTAGGGTTCCGTAGCCAAAATGGCAAAAACGGAACCCTTATAGTTTCGTCATGTCCGTCTGTCCGTCTGTCCGTCTGTCCGTCTGTCCGTCTGTCCGTCTGTCCGTCTGTCCGTATGTCACAGGCATTTTACTCAAAAACTATAAGATGTATTTGAATAAAATTTTGAGGAAAGGTGTATTTTGTTAGCCGCTACATAGTTTTGTAATTAAAATGACAAAAAAAAATTTTTTTCGGGGTGCACTCCATACATAAAACTAAAAGTCAAAAAAAAATTTTTCATTATGACCCCCCGTGTGGCACATCAATCGATAGGCCTTTCAAAATAAATATAAGGTTTCTTAGCATTTTTTTTGATTAAGTGAATAGAGCCGGAGATAATCGCCCCGAAAGTCACTAAAATTCTGTCCCCCCCCCTCTAATTTTTGAACAGTGTATTTTAAAAATATAGAAAAATTCATGGACATAGGGCTTATTAATTTCATTCACCGAAAATTGTTTTGAACAAGATCGGTTCAGAGGTTTTCGAGATATTGCTGAAAACCTGCCTTCCTCAAAGAAAAGGACGTAAGTGCCGTAAAATTTCTGTGACGATACGACCTTTTTAATAGGCACGGAACCCTTCGTTTTGCGTGGTCCGACACGCACTTGGCCGGTTTTTCTTAGAGTTTTTTTTTATGTCTGCAGGTAGCGACATGGACGAGGACGAGATGCTGAGCCCGTCGGAAGACAGCAACGACTCGTGGACCACCGTGGAGGAGTACAGCTCCGAATACATACTCAGATACGGCGTCAAGTAAGTCCGCAACACGTAACCAATTATATTCACATACTTAGAAAGAGGTCAGACAGTCAGTAATCATACTTAAGCAAAAGAATGTTTGGAAAGTGAAATGAAATGAAATGAAAAGTTTATTGAGGACGTAAACACATTACAAAAATAGCATTGAGGCAGTGGATCCCAAACTAGGCCGAGCCTGTATCTTGGGAGCCGAAAGATGTTACAAAGTGATTACACGTGTTGACAGATATATATACAGATGTTTTGTGATAAAAAGTGTGTTAAACTTTTAAGGCAAGCATAATTATTAGGTACCTACTATAAATACAATTTTTAAGGTAGGTACATAGAGATAAATATCTATAGACAATTTTATATTATTAAGATGCGTGTGTGTGTCTATGTGTGTGTGTGTATATGTATGTAAAACTACTTGTGCGAGGATAACAGATTTTCTGTTTTGGAATATGGCAACGTTAGCAACCATTTTACCAGAAATATTTTCAACTTCTAAAGCCTACAGTGTTTTATGTCCAAGTTTTTGCAAGCTACGTTGTATACAAAAGGGTGCATGTATGCTGGGGAACGCTGGGCCAAGGCAGATCTGGTCTTAGGAAGGGGGGCCCGGTAAATACGTCTCTTGAGTAGCTCCTCATATTTAGATCGGTTGAGTATGAAGCCGTGAGTGCGATTGACTGCTTTTAATATAAACAATTGTCTAACTGTGAGAAGCCCGCTATCCTTTTACAGGGATTCCGTTGGGTAACGAAAAGGCTTCTTCAGCATAACTTTAATTACGGAATGATGTGCCCGCTCGAGTTCCAGCAATACGGTCTTGCAGGCACTGCCCCACACACCTATACAGTATTGTATTACAGATTGGCACAGTGCATAATAAACCATTAGAAGAATGTATGAGGGACTGCAGTGCCGGAGGCGTTTAACGATATAATTTTTTTACTCTTTTAGAGAGTGTACGAATGTGATCTCTGAATGTAAAATGTTCATCAAAGAGGAGGTACCTTACGGTGGAGCATCTGGAAGTGTGACATGTTTCTATGGAACGACAACTACCGGCGCCATATTTAACCTCTAGCAGCCTAAAGGCCTTGTCAGTTGCTGAAAATTCAAATACCAATATTCCATTTAAATGTGACTCAAACTTCACATTTCATTTTTGCGTGCTAGAGGCTATCGTTGATCAGATTAATCTGTTATCGTAAGTTGATGCAATCCGCCCTTAGCCTGTAACTTAACCATACCTAAATGTTGATGTAAGTAACTTCGTTCGCCGCGTTATGAACGCAATGCTGAGAGCGGCAGAAAACTAAACAATGTTAATCGTTTGGCACCTAAGGGTGAGTGTCCACCACTTCCACCAGAGAGCTGTGCGAGGTAGCGGAGCGGTGTGCGAGGAAAATATCACTAATAGGAAGAGATGCGTGAGCTAGGCTAGTAATGCGTGGATTCAGAATAAGAAGAATAAGAATAGGAATAATTTATTTATCATAGTTAATACAACAATTTTCTTAGCTATACAGTGACTTCCACACTAGGCACAGCCTGTATCGTGGGTAGCAATGTACAAGTTGCAGAACATTCCCAAAACGGGGAAACATTCTCAAGAATGTTCTCAGAACATTCTTGCAACATGAAACTTATCGTTTAAAAATGTTTACCTATGTTCTTACAATTAACATTAAATTAACATTATTTAAAAATGTTTAGTATTCTGTACATGTTTTAGTATGATTCATTATTTTGTTTAAAAGTCATAAATTGCTAATAAGTTTCATAAATTTTCGAGAACATTTCAGAGAAAGTTGCAAACAGAATATTTCTAGCATCAGTATTATGTAGGTTATGGTGAAATATATTATTAAACTAGACGTAGTTAGCGATATCTATCATGAAACACTGGAATTAAACCCTCATGACATACGGCATCGACATTGTCATCGACAGACAGACTATGGCCGAATTGTAGCTTCTTTTGCATAAATTTGAGAGCAACAATCCAGGGTTCGATTCTTGGTGACCTAGTCTTTTTCTTTTTATGTAAAAAAAATCGTTATGATTTAAACACTACCTACCTATAATGTTAAATACTACAGGATACGTATTTATCGTGGTACCTTATTTATATAACTAACTATGTAAATTTATCATAATTACTGTGATACGCATATTTACTTATTGACAAATACGAGTGAGTATGAAACCTAACTCATTTAAGTAGTAAAGTGCAGTGTAGATAATAAAACTGAAGATATAGTAATGACTACAATTAAGCGACCATAATTGGGTAGTTTCCACATGTTAAAATTGATAACGCAGTGTTGCTAAATTGATAGTAAACCATCGAATAAATGTAATTATGTATAAATTAAGAAAGTTTAGATTTTTTTATTGTCCAAAAGTAAATTTAAAGCTACCAATAAAATCCTTACGCTTTTATAGAAACAAATTTGTACAGCAAATATGGTCCTAAACGCAGTATTTCACAACTGAAACAGCAATTTACTTGATTTTGAATACAACGATTAGTACAAATATTACACTGTGACGTCACGATTCAATGTTAATCAGTATGAAACGTTTTCGGCTGACGCCAGCCGAGTGAGTCTTTAACTCCTTTTTGTGGGTATTTATGTTTTTTAATTGTAGTTTCTCCCATACAAACATTTGTTCCTCTCCAAAAACTGGTTCGAATGGCATCGTAAAAAAAATTAAGATACAACCCAATTGTCGATGATATGAATTACAAGTATATTGAGTACTCAGATAAGTTCTCGTTCTCGATAACATTCTCAGAAGTTACCGAAAAGTTCTCATATAGAATGTTTCCCAACTTTGAGCACTTCTCGTCGGTGCATAGCTAATAGTGGGGAGACGGAGCAAACACGAGAATTACAAATACATGCGGCTTTCAGCAATCTTTAAATAAATGTAAACAAGACTTAGAGCACTAATAGTACATTGCTTAACGAGGGGCGTAAGTGGAATATTGCTAACGAGAGTCTATCAGAAGCCCGACGCCGAAGGCGGAGGGCTTTTGATGTTTCGAGTTTGCAATATTCTTACGCCTTTGTTATACACAATGTTTTTCATCACATTTGCGAGGAAATAAATAACTACAAAAGACAGAAAAATCTAAGTTTCATACAGCCGCACCAATCAAAAATTGACAACTTCACTTCCAGATCAGCAGTGCTAGTGGAGCGCGCAGTTTCAATATTTCAACCAATCACAGAGCAGTATTCTTGCGGGGCGGGGCGGCTTGGCCAACTAGATTTTTTTTTCAACCAATCACAGAGCAGTATTCTTGCGGGGCGGGGCGGCTTGGCCAACTAGATTTTTTTTCAACCAATCACAGAGCAACCAGATTTGCTTAAGCCAATCAGAGGGTTTTATATTTTAAAACTAAACTTAACAGCCCGTGGGAGGTAAAACGGCTATAACTGCTCTGTACGCTCGCAAGTAATTACGCCATTGACGAGCAAGTGTGATGAAAAACATATTTCACGTACCTATAATAAAGTATACCTACTCATAATGCCGAATGTCAATAATTGTGCCCCAAAAAGAGGACTCTAGCTCTATTTCAGTAGTTGCTAATAGCGTATACTTATCTTAACCTGCATTAAGATATATGTTTCATACAAAAGAGAACTTCATTTTTTAGGCTTTAAGCGCCAGATTAGCAAATAAGAATCAAACAGATTAAAAACTATTTAAGGGGATAAGAACTAGGTATAGTAGGTAGGTATGTATTTGACGTATCTATATCTACTACTAGTTCTGTTGCGACACAATTATGACTTGCAACCAGAAAATCAATTTATCTTTTGTTAAAACATTTATTTTAATAAGATTTGTATACACTTGAAAAATAAACACGACAAAGTCGCGCCTCTTCGTCGCCGACGTCTCCTATCTCGTGCTATAACTTGCGGCATACTTTGCACGTCGCTAAGGATTTTTTGGGAATCTTATATGAACACCAGTTCCCGAGATAAAGGGCCTTGACAGACAGACAGACGGACAACAATGTTTTTTTTTTTCTCTTTGAGAACTTTAATAATTACTGACTCCTTAGGTTTTTGTTCCGTGATAATCTGTCATTTGCACTAACGAAATTAACTATTCAAAACCATTAAAATGACAATGAGTTTAAATTGTTTACGCTGTCAATAGAACTTGGTTAAAGAAATATATCCCATCCTTTTTTAATTTTCTTCTATCGCTATATTTGCTATAAACGCATTTTTTACAGTTTTTTTTGTCATTTTTGACAACCGTCAAGTCTCACGGTGGAAACCAGACTAAACGCAGAAAGTAGGTATGGAAAATTTAATACTCTTTTCATACCTGCTATTCAGAAAAGAATAATTCTTGCCCTCAAATGAGGGATCAAAATTGAACTTTTGCTTCCCCGACTTCTGCTATGCAGAAATAGTTATTTGTGTCTCAAGGGAGAAAAAATCGGACAAGTGCAAGTTCAACTCGCGTGGTGAGGGTTCCGTAAAATTCTAATTTATTGTGACATTTATTTAAAATATTACGAAAAAATCATAAATTTTCATATAACGTTGTTAAAATTAAAACTTGAAATATGTTCGTTTTTAATCGATTATGATGAAATTACAATCGATTATTTTATTAAGATCTGTGTTCAACTGGCACATTGTAAATGCTACATGCCAATTAATAAATTAAAAAAGTAGCTTGAACAGAAAAGTTGCATTTTGATCCCTCTCGTCGTGGAGCAGAACTTAGATACTTTTCCAAATGAAAGGTGTGAAAAGAGTGTTGCCTTCAAATGAGGGATTTAAATTTTCCTCATAGAAAGTATGGAAAACAGTATGTGCCACTCGGTAGCAAAATGATTTCCGTCTTAGACATAAAAACACTTGAATCCCTCGTAACGCTCACGATTCTACTTAAGAATCCTGTCACTGCAGAATCTTTCGCATCGCTCAGGATTCAATATACCGACCTCGCCTCGAATATATCATTTTGCTTCCTTGAGACACAATCTATTATTTCTTTAGCAGATCAGGATAGGATGGAAGTTCCAGAATTGTCCTGTGAGTGAAGATGGTGGCTCGATACAAGAATAATTTACGGACGCTTAATACTTCAGCTTAATTATAAAGGTCTACACTGGGATAGCGCCGGGGTCTACGAAGGGGCCACCTTTAAAACTGCTCTTTCAAAGATTACCAGTAAACATTTACCACAACCATTTTCCCAGCTCCGCTACCTCGCAACAGCTCTGGTGAATTCTCACCACCCAAGACATGAAAACTATGTTTTATTTATATTCATGTACTTACTCTGGGCTAGTTAGCATGTTAAGCCAAAATACGAATAAAGGACTAAACTATGCCTAAAAAAAGATTTTCGGCCTTCTCCATTCCAGCCGTATGGCTAGCGCGGCCGCCGCGGGCCCCACAGTGCAAGACAAACCGTTCGCCTGCCCCGTGCCCGGCTGCAAGAAGCGCTACAAGAACGTCAATGGAATCAAGTACCACTCCAAGAACGGACACAAGAAAGACGGCAAGTCAGTATACTTTACCTTTTTATATACCACGCTAGAGGTATATAACTACGACGCTACCACAAAAATATATCTCCGTTCATCATCATCATTTTCAGCCCCGTAATCGCCCACTGCTGAGCATAGGCCTCTCTTCGAGTACGCCACCCGTCCCTATCCTGAGCTAATCTTACCCAGAAGTGACCCGCGATCTTCCTAATATCGTCCACGCATCGAGCTGGTGGACGGCCGACGCTCCTTTTATCTAGAAGTGGCCACCAATCTGACACCTTTTTGGTCCACCTACCATCATTCTGCCTGGCAAGGTGACCTGCCCAACTGCACTTGAGTTTGGCTAATAATATATGTGAGATAGACACAGAGACACCCGAATTTCAAATGTCTGCGTCACAAGCTTAGGGCCCGTCTCACAGCCGTGTAGTCCTGATCAAGTACCTAAAGGTCTACGGTTTCATGTCTGTCGTAAAAGACTACTAAAGAGGGTGAACGAGTTCGCTTGTGGTCTCCGTGACGGGGGTAACAGCACTCGAGTAACGTCCTTAGTTAAGAAGGTGAAGTGTTCATGTAGACTTAGAATGAGTAGGTGCGTTCATTTTGAGATCGTAGTGTCTGTATGACACAGATGGTGGCCGACATATTACGACGAAGGAATTTCGGTCTCAGTGGGTCTCCCAATGACTGGATGGGTCCGTGGTTCGCAGAATTTTTTCACGAATATTAAGGGTCCGCCTCTTCAAATCAAAAAATCAAATCAAAAAATCAAATCAAATCAACATTTATTCGTAACACAACATAGGTAGGTAAGCGGACACCTCTAAATCTGTCGGTAACGCCGCGCAGTCTTATGTTACCTATCAACTCTAGGAATTCAAAATGTTCTTTTCCAGACCAAGTGATACATATACTGTTAGTAACAAAATAAACTTAATAAGCTTCGGTCAAAAATTAAATTTTTGGTACAGTCACGGACTTTAATCGTTGAGCCATTTAGTTGTCAACTAATTTTGGTTTTTAATAGTTAAGCTATGAATATCCAGTAAAAGGTGAGCTCTAAATGGCTCAACGATTAAAGTCCGTGACTGTACAAGCTTTTATTGCCGACTTTTCTGTATACCGTCATCAACTACTCATTGAGACGATTCTAACGAGCCCAAACTCGATGTGTTTGTCTCGTTTCGCTGCGGAGTTCCTATGGCCACCTGCCAGCTCCATCATCAGATCAGCACCATGTCATCATAATATTGCATTGTCACGCGTTTGAGCTGAATTTGCATACATGTGTAATGCAAATTCAGCTCAATCAGTTACCGGGAAGTGGATCAAATTTAATTTGCAACATTGATGATAAACATCGGGACAGGTGAAACTAAATAAAAGTTTGTAACAAGTGGAATTAAAAGATTTTTCAAAAAACCAACTGCTTTTTTGCAAATATTATACTTAGTTAGCCTATGTCACTCCCACGATTAAGAGGAATCCAACGACACCTCATATGTCGAAATCCGTCAAACAGTTTAGGCTGTAGGGCGTCGTGCCAAAGAGTAAGACATACACATACACACATAGATATATACATACATACATTCGCTCGAAAAACATAACCCTCCTTCCCTTCGGCAGTTGGGTAAAAACTATGTGAGCAATTATTACATTTTAAAACTGCGGTACTACTTGACATATGTTAAAGTAGTCCTGACCCGCTCAATCCAGTGCCACATTATGTTGCAGTTTTTACTAGCCAACATCATCAGAATGCCTTTTTGACTTTCCCTGACGCGACCCGTCAGCGACATGGTTTTCTTTCGTATATCGCGTGCAAATCGTCCGTGCGCGTCTCAGCAAACATTTCCGATGCACTGCACCACTTCGGGAGTCTCAACAGCATTCTGAAGGCATTGTTGTATTGTATGCGTTATATTTTTGACGACCGGTTAGCCTAGTGGGTAGTGACGCTGCCTACGAAGCTGAAGGTCCTGGGTTCGAATCCCGGTAAGGGCAAATATTTGTGTGATAAGCATGAATATTTATTTCTGAGTCTTGGATGTTTTCTATGTGTTTAAGTATTTATATCTATTATATATGTATATCGTCGTCTAGTACCTATAACACAAGCCTTATTGAGCTTACTATAGGCCTAGTTCGATTTGTGTAAGAATGTCCCCTAATATTTATTATTATTATTTATTTATTTATGCGTAGATTGCGTATTGCGTTGTAGGCTTGTTTGGTATACCGAACCCACATACTGAACCACAGAGTAAAAAGATTGGCTATACGCTTTGAATAGCGTTATTTTTACTTTAACTCAGCAACTAGCGAATCAGCGAGTCAGCATATTACTCCTCAGCTCCTCACCGACAACGCCCTACGCTCTCTCTCGATACCACTATCATCAACACATGTCCTCCATTACGATGTGACCTAAGTACTAAAAGCGGTCCACCACTTTGAGTACTCCCCGACCACCAAGAATCACTGGCGGGATAAAATACGGCCTAATTTTACCCGCTTTAAACACCATTACTTTATTCGTGGTGGCTTGTACAGGAGCACGTGTGCGGCCGCATACTCCTCACACTTGGCCACTAACTGTCTAAGGGCCTAGTATATGTATCAACACTAGGTATTGAATACACCCATTTATTGGCACCCAAATTCGGCAGAAATATCACCACAATTGCGTCTAAATAAGGTTCAACGTCCCCATAATTTTGGGCGCCGTGCCAAGTGTGCCAACAACATATAAAGTCTATGTATGTATGACAAAACGAATTTTCATATAGGGATATGAAAATTCGTTTTGTCCTTTGGCAAGCTTGAAAGGAACAACCGTCAAGACAGCGGATCTTCAGGAACTCGAGCGATTTTACTCGCAACCAGGAACGCTACACTACTTACTGAATTAATAGTGGCATTTGGCTATGGTCTACTGTACCTACCTAAATAAAGGTACCTTCCTCCTTGGGTCTGCTCCAAATTTAACCGTGATCATGTGCTCTGTGCCCAAATAAATTATCTAGTCTATAACCTAGGCAGTCGTGACGTGGGGCCGGCAGTCTCATCTGTATAAACCAAGTCTAACGATAAATTTATCTCATTTAATAGAAAATACCAGTTCTTATCGGCGCCGACTCACGGCAACAAAAAGTTCATGCCGCGACCAAAGAAGCGCCTGTCCGCTCAGGAGTATTTCTGGAGGAAATGGGTAACGTGGGTAAATAATCAGTAGAGCCAAAGGCCGTTATAGTTGGTGGTTTCTGAACTGAGCTTATTCATTCAGTATTGTACCTACTTATTTACTCAGTATTATGTGCCTTTTGTATTTGAAACCGCAACCCTAGTCATAAGTAGGTACTTAATTGATTTGGTCAAGATAGGGTTTACAAAAAGTACTGTGTACAATAGTATAGAAATAGATCCTCAATGATTTTCAAGGTGTTATCAACTCAAGCCAAGGTGAGATGGTGTCTCCCTTGACAATAGATTCAAAATCAAATAAGAGATCAATTATGTCACCCGATCGCTTGCCAATTTTTTGCATTTTATAACGGACGATGTTTACCTACCTAGATATTTTCTTCTTTTTTGGATCTTTTTGTAATCTTAGAGTTGATTGTTCAATGAAAATTTAATACGATTCTCAATTTTTTTCGTAGTAGTTCGGCTTGTGGTTTCGCCTACAATATAACTAGCAATTATATTCGTACAATGGCTTTGTTTTAAATTAAGAGAAAAAGCTCAGTTTGAAACCCTCGCACTATATCGGGTTGAACTCGTAAGTATTTAGTGGTGTACTTAATATTATTGAATAGTTTTGTTGAAGTTGTCACTTTTAGTCACCAGCAAAAACAAGTATCACAACGTCAAAAATAGAATCATCTGTAGATATTTTATTTGTAGAGCCGTTTACCCAACTGTCACATATTTTTGAGCGACTAGTTGTGTCGATTATTATTTCAGGTGAGTTAGGTACATAGGACTAAGGTATAGCGGTTAGTAAAGAGTTAGGATAGAGTGCAAATTTTAAGTTAACCGCGCCGTCAATATCTGTATGGCAGTCTATACGCGTCGTTATCACAGCAGCAGTGGCATCCGTATGGCGCTGTGATTGTGAAACGTTGTGCTATTTTGGCAGCTCGAGTTTCATTTGGCTTTGGCACTAGGTATATTATAGATAGGTAACGCTCTACGCTCGCGTGTTACTACCACCTACGAGGGACGGCTGAAAAGAAATCTACCTAAGTATGAAACAAAAGACTGTCATGTATGTATTTTTTTTATTTTTCAATATAGTCCGCTGCTAGTGAAATACACTTATTACATTTGTCAAATATTGACATTAACCCATGAAAAAAAAAATCTTTCGGTTTCTCGTCAAAAAAGTCACTAACTGCAGCCTTCATTTCGTCATCGGTCAGAAATCGTCTTCCTCGGAGATCTTTTTTGAGGTGTCTAAATAAAAAATAGTCGCATGGGGCTAGGTCTGGACTGTAAGGTGGATGGTTAACGGCATCGAACCCTAATTCCTTCATGGTAAGCATTGTTGTGCGGGCGGTATGCACAGGTGCATTATCGTGTAAAATCAGGATCCCTTTGCTAAGTTTACCCCTCCTCTTTTCTTTTATCGCGTCTCGTAACTGATGCAGTAAGCTGGAATAATATTCAGCATTCATTGTCCTTTTTTTTGGTAAATAATCTATTAGTAAAATTCCTTCTGTATCCCAAAATACGGTAGCCATAAGTTTGCCTGCCGACGGCCTGACCTTAAACTTCCGAGGAGGCTTCTCATCCTTGAATTTCCACTGCAAAGACTCTTGTTTGCTTTCGGGGTCCCACTGTCGAATCCAGGTCTCATCACACGTCACCATTTTAGAAACAATTTCTTCCTCATTACCTCGACTCATTTCCAAAAACTCCTCACAACATTTGACACGTCGGTCCTTGTCAAACGCCGTTAACATTCTGGGGACCCAACGTGCACTCACCTTGGACATATTCAGATGCACATGAATTATCTCATTGACTCTTTCTTTACTGATGCCCACATCTCTAGCAATCTCCCACTGCTTCACTCGTCGGTCTTCTAAAATTATTTTTTTAACTTTGGCTACATTTTCGTTTGTAACGGCAGAAACCGGCCTTCCACTACGAGCGTCATCTTCCAAGCTCTCACGACCGAGTTTAAATTGTTTAGACCAAAACTTTATAGTAAATTCGGAAGGGCACGAACTACCGAACACACACATCATACGTTCTCGGATCTGTGAGGGAGTATTTCCTTCTTTTGTTAGAAATTTAATCACTGCACGATGTTCAATTTTAGCGATATTCATTTTTTCAACCGATATGTCGCAAACATTCGAGAATTGTAGAAAAATGGAACGGAAAAAACAAATGAACGTCAAATAATTCAAAAAAAGAATAACCAAAGAACAAGAATGCATTTCAGCCAGTATCATTTTCGCATATTTTTTTAACCAAGGAGATTTCTTTTCAGCCGTCCCTCGTATACGAAATATTATGAAATGATACCCATGATTAATTCATCATTAGTCGATGAGTAATCGAACGAGCGAGCGAAGCTAACGAAGTTCTATTTATTTATTAAGTATCCCAACAGACAATACAATTCTATGCTTCAGCTTGGGCAGAAAATTGTTTGTCCGGTGTCTGTCCCGCTGTCCAGCTGTTCTCCTCTACAGGTCGCATTCCTCAACTGATTCTCGTGAAATTTTGTGAGCAGGTTCATTAATTATATAGTTTTATTTTGTCAAGTCACTGTTTCCAAAATATTTTTTTTATTGAAAAAAGACAGGCGCGCGAGATCTTCAGCTCACAAGAGCCACTAGTTTAATTAATTGGCCTAGGCATTTTTGTGGCTTTGTTTTACGAGTTTTATCTGCGTACACATATTAAAATATCATTATTGTAAAATCTAAATTTAATTAAGTATTGTGTAACTTTAAGTATGTACGTTGTTAAAGTAACAAGTAGCGGTAATTAGCGGCTATACCTACCTACTATTAAGGGCCATACTGGAGGTCCACTTTATGTAGATCTGTTAGAAGTATATTTATAAACAAGCCAAACCTTAAACAGAGAAAATTTACTGAGTAGAGTAATACTGCATACGAATTAAAAAATCACTATTCAGTACATGTCGATATTTAGGTATAAAGGTTTTAGTTTGTAATGTAAGCGGGGTAATTAATTAATTAATCGTTGTAAACATATTAATTAATTGGCAATTACCAATGATCCAACGGATGTGGATCGGTTGTCTCGCATCGGTAGTCCACTGGCGGATTTTCACAGCCTGGACTAAATATTTCAAGCGTGCACATGCACAATAAACCAGCGAGCCTGTTTTGTGCTCAATTGGCGTTTTAGCCCCTTAATTGGTTCGTGGGCTCGTCAGTGAATCGATTCAAATTACTTGGCGTGGTTGCTGGGAATGCTGGGGAGGAGTAGAAATATTTTGCTCACCAATGGATCACCTGCCTTATTAACCTGGTGAGATAATGCCCAGGACTCACATCATAAAGTGCTATAAATATGAGCCGTAAAAAATAACATTTTATATAATATTAAAAAAAAACAATATCATTTTACTTTGCAGGGTAAAAAAGGCATACAAATGCCAATGCGGCAAAAGCTATAAGACCGGGCAGGGTCTCAAGAGCCACTCCGTGTCGCAGCACATGGCGGGCGCGGCGCGAGCCGGCCTCGTGGTCACCGCGGCGCCCGCGCTCGTGGTCACCGCTGCGCCCGCGCTCGTGGTCACCGCGGCGCCCGCGCGCCCGCACGCCGACGACAAACTCGTGCGCATATACGACGCCCTCAAAGCCAAGGATCTCCCTAGTCTCCCGACCTTCACCATCCCGAAGCACAGCCTGACCGGTGTGAACATCGTGCGTGCGCTGGCGCCGCCCGATCGCGTGAAGTTCGAGCGCGCGCCCAAGGTCACTGTGCAGGCGCGGCCCCTCGCCCCGCTCTCCCCGCTGACGCCCTATGGTATCGGCCACGGAGCTTAGACCAGCTAATGCCAAGTTTACACGACCTTAGTACTTGTCTCTTGTACTCATATTTAACAACGTTTAATCTTGTCCGTTCAATCCGCTGGAGGTCGTGGCTTTATAACGTGGTTTGAACGTCGCCATTAACTTATTGGGTGTAACCATATTTTAAACGGATTGATAAGCGACAAGGACGGGCTCGTGTAAACTCTATTATCACTGCCGTTTCCAATACTTCCATCTTCAGTTAGAAATGTGTATTACAGTACTTTCAAATACCTACGAGAAACGAATACATTGTGTGTAACAAACGTGTCTGACCGACTATTCGATTCGGGTTGCCGATTTGCCACTTGAAACTCTTTGGGATCTTATGTGTAATAATACTAATAATTTAGTGACTCAGGTGGAATATTGGGAACGGCCGCGAGATCTCAATGAATCTATTATTAATTAAAGAATACCATTAAATGCACTATAGTGGCTTAAGGGGATGAAGAGTGTATTAGAGCAACTATATATTAAAATAGGGAGGTACTCTTCACCGCTGCAGGAGATCTAAGAGCCTATACACCGACGTTTCTGGCTTTCAGAAACGCCAGTGCCAGGCTCCTATAATTGAGATTGTAGTTTATTGTACCGCGGACGCAGCTGCGACACAAAACGAATTTAAAGTCATTAATGTTAAGTGTGAACGCGTAGTTCCTATTTAAAAAAAATACAAAAAAAATAATAGCCCTCATTTTAAACATTTGTTACTCTTTTATATTTTATGCCCTTATTTAAAGATGTTACACGTTTTGTACACGATTACCTTATGTTAGGAGCTAACCGCATGCTTTTTTGTTTATGCACAAAGATTTTAATGATGTAAGTTGTACTTATGCGTTTTTTTTCTGTTAATTATAGAAGTTATATTTATTTGAATTTGAAATTACACGCCGGTAACAGCTGTACCCACAGCACGCTAGAGTTATCATTGTCAATGAGCTTGTCTCCGTTTTTTTTCTTTCAGAACGAATGAGACGCGCGGGTGCTGTATGTCGTTGTGTAAAGGCTCCTTTACACAATGGGCCATCATGGTCGCAGGACAGGACGCCGTTTCGGTGGAATGAGATGAAAGTAGATCTTTCATCCTTTAAAGCATAGTTGCGTCCTGTATGATGGACCATGATGGCCCATTGTGTAGGTAGAGCAGCCTTAAAGATACCTAGCGTGCGAAAGGGTCTGATGTGGCTGTGATTAATGTTGCTTGTTACTTATTTGATGTTTGTTTTGCGTTCGAGATTATTTTATGTTGACTAGTATTATTAATAACGTCCAATGATTATTATCGTACTAGCACCGAGGAATAAATATTGAGTTATGTAGTGCCGGAGACCACGGTTATTACTTATTAATGGTGTAATGATGTGTAGGTAATAGGTACGGTCGCGCTCTTTAATTCCACCCTTTTCGCAAAAATATTCTTTGTATTCCTATCCGATTTGACAGGATTGTCAACCTTACCTAAGTGGTTCTCAAATTAAAGTTCGTGACTGTATGTGTAATTTACTATAGCCTTGGCCAAAAGTATTGAGCATCCCACGTTTTCCTTTGTAACTAATGGATAAAATATTATTTATCAATTTCATAAACACACGAAGACGTAAAATATAATAAGTGTTTGAACCTCATCATTATCATATCATTGATCATTCATATAAATCATTTTGAAAAAAAGTCGGGTTTTACAATAAAAGTTTAATTTTTTTTCACGGAATTTCCCAACGTCAATAAATATGACTATTTTTCCGATTGATACACAACTTTCTATTATAAATTATATAATTGCACCTTTTAAAATTTGACTTTTGTATGAGAAACGCAAACGTGCTCAATACTTTTGGCCAAGGCTGTATGTACTAAGCGATTCAGTATACTTACGTTTTGCTGTGCCATTTCTCCTCTTCGTTGGTGTACTTAAATATTGTTTTCAAAATTCTCACGTTGATAATATCCTATGAAAATTTTTATTTAGACAAAATGATTATTATTTACAAAGCGGTTAAAATACAAAAATGGCATTTGTTTTAAGTAACATCTCTAGTTTAGGTTAAAGGAGATACTCGGAAATGTGATATGTAGAAAAAAATAAAAAAAGCTTATAAGCGTACTCGTATTTAAAATATCTAGTTAGTAAGGCTGGCGCTATTTGGATTTGTTTAGTGATAGTGTTCTTGTCGTTTGCTTTGGCATTGTTAACCCTCATAACGACATCAACGACTAAAAGTTGACTCACGCTACACTATGCTTTGACCGACACGAGTGTGGTTCACCGCTCGAATAATTATTATATTTGTAATGTATCGCTAAATTAAGGTCACTTTACGCACGAAAGAAATAATGGACCCACATGGCTCACATTTGTGCGTAGGGGCTTAGGATTCGTTATTCGGATTCAGGCATGTGTGTGGTGGATGTAGCTTGAGTCATACTCGTACTGAAACCTGTAATTCATAAAACTTACCAGTTAACGTTATTTAAGTAACATATCTGTCCTTATATCTGACAGCCACTGACATTCATGGCTATGCTGTGATTTTATTGCTAGCAGATTAGATAATACCGTATACACTTGAAGCTACCTATTTGGAAGTAAGATACAAAAGACATTTTAACTTAGATGGACGAGTTTTATGAATGAGGAAATAGGTATTATAATTTAGATTGACCCTTCCAGTTTTCAACAATACTCCTAGATTAACTTCCAAGTCAAACATTTTCGTAATTTGAAACCCCCTTTATAGAATATTATACTAATAGTTAGGTACATTAGAAATCTAACAATGTTCTAATTTGATTCAGATATACCTAACTACTACTATTATTTTGTATACGTTTATTCATATTCACGAGAGCTTACAGTTGTCAATGAGGTCATTACAGTTTCAGTTTAATTAAGTGACCGAATGAACGTTTGTTTTATCACAACTTAATCTTAGTTATTTATTGGGTAGATATGTTGTCGCTTTTTTAGTCATCGGTTGGGGACGCTCTGAACTATCCCTTATAATTTTAGAAATAAGGTTGTAGATGTTCATGACTCGTCGCATAACGGATTTAAAAGAATGATCTCAATGACAACCATGGACGGTTGGATTTAGCTTGAATACTAGCAGGTCAAGGTGCTAACAAAAAGGGATTCGGCGAATAGACTGTGAGGTAGATTAGTCTGTAAAAACTAAGAGGGAAATATTCTTATGGTATAATTTTGAACAGAGGTGCTGTGTAATGATGTTTAGGTATGAATAATGTGATAATATAAAATATGGCGCGATACCAAAGTGTGGGCCGTTAGAAGTGGGCGGCTCCCATTTGATCTAACGTGTGACAAGGCGCACGACTAAACTGTTTTCTAGCTTTGCAAATGTATAGAAGAAATAGGAGTCGCTCACTATAGGTGCGGTAAGCAGGGACCCGCCCACCCCTTCCCAGAAAAAAACCTTTGAACGGGTTAGTCGTTCGTTCAATAGCCCAAATCACTTGCTGTCCGATATCGATTGAAAACCCATTCATTTTACTTAGCCGTAGAGAGGTATCCCTTTCCAAAAAAAAAAGCGCTGATATCCCATTTAATGAATAGTTTCGGGAAAGGGTTAGCTTCTCGAGCTTAGCGCTAACCCTTTAGAGGTAATATCGTAACGTCTAACGTGAATTTTCAAATTTTGCTCTTATTGTCAAAAGGGTAAACCCAAGCAAAATTTGAAAATGCATGAGCGTTGAAAGGGAAACCCCTTCAAGAGCGTTGGCAGAAAAACCCTTTCGAAAGGCTTTAGGCGCTTGAGCAGGTATCTGATATTCGTTGATAGAACTGCTTACCCGTATTTAAAGTGCTTTAATAGCTAAATGAATGAGTTTTGAGGAGCATCGGCTTTGGTACCTAAGTAAATCCTTTGGAAAAACCCTTTCATAAACTCTCGAACGGGATACCGTATTTAAAGAGCTTTAATAGTCAAATGAATTTGAGGAGCATCAGCTTTAGTAAGCAAAGCCATCGAAGCGGATACCGGGCGGGTCCCTGGCGGTAGGTATAGGTGAGGAAAGAAGTTAAAAACTTTGTATTGAATGCTTATCTCACAAAGCCAAAGTTAAGATAACTTTGAAATGGCATGGTAAAGCCATTCAAATAATAATCGTCTCTCGTTTCCATTTTCTTACTTGTTTTATGTCAATTCTACTGAGCAGCACAGATTGCCGTTACATTAAAGTATCCCGCAGTAATATATGTATAAAAAAGCAAAATGTAAAAAAATACCTACCATAATGTTTTAGGTTCCGGTCTTCTCATCATTATTCCTCACAGACACATGTTCTCCTTAATAATATGCGGGGTACATCATTCTTTGTCTTCAAAAATTGACATTGAAGCGGGTTATACTTACCACAAATATTATATACGACTATATATATATATATATATATATATATATATATATGTATATATATATATATATGAGTAAAGCGTATGTTTTTACCCGACTGCGGAAAGAAAGGAGGGTTATGCTTTTGTTGTTACTATTCATAACTTGTAGTCTGTGTTCATGAATATTTATAATATACATCGATATTTCTACATATATACTTTTAGTAAGCATAAGGAGGATTTCTATTATGTATAGCGGAACTGATCCAGATATTATATATTTTGACACAATGCGTAACAATATATAAAAACCAAATACTAATACTATCCCTTCATATGAATAATTTAGTATCTTTATTATAGCACGGCAGGTTACTGTTATCATCTCAGCAGAACTTGCAAGATATGTCAAAAAAAACTCATGAAAACTGCTACATGTATAAATTTGTAACAAAAATACTGTACCTAGTGTAGTTTCATATGAAAATGTTTTTTAAGTTGACATGTTACATTTTTCAAATTCTTGCTCGATTCATGAATATGGATGTGTTGTTTGTTATATTAATGTGTCACGTGTATTTGCTCATATTGTTGTCACGAAAGTGTTTCCATGTTGGGTGTTGGTAACCATTGTTTCATTTAAGACTGATCACTGGAAATTTGTATATTATAAATTTAATTTATTTCATGTTATTTTAGGATGTTTTTGTCAATTCATCACATTCTCTTCCTAAGAATTTTTTTATACTCTTACAATGAAAATTTATTTTCGTCACAAAGCTAGTTTAAAAAAAGCTGTTCTTTAAGTGATTAACTAAAGTTGCTCACATAAATACCAGACATTTGATTAACATTTGAGAATAAACGAAGCCATGAAAAAAGTTACATTGGAAATGTGCTGAAGATATTTCAGGTTTTAGTTATTAATATTGTTGCATCTGATGATTGATAGTTATTTTATATTAGTCTGTTAAAGACGAGTTTTTAAAAATATGGTAAAATGTTGAAAGAGATCTGTCATAACTAAAGTTTCTCGTCAATTAAAATGACAATGACCAATTTTAAAATTGTTGCATAGGAGCGATAAGACATTTGATGGATATTTGAAAATAGGAAGGCTAAAGCTTTCAAGAAACTGTTAGTATTTGTTTTTTAAGGAACCAAATCTAGTGGTTACGGATCTTGAAGGTAGACGGCCAAGGCGAAAACCCACTGCAGTGTGTACTGTATGGAGTTTTGTAAATTTGGTTTTGTATTAAAGTGAAGGTCGACTTCCAAAGTGGCACAAACTATTTTCATCAATGTGGCTCGTGGTAGAGCGTACAGTGCGGCACAGTGGGTTTCCGCCTTTATTAATATTATTATTTTATTACCAAAGGAATTTTAATGAATGAAACGACTATTTACTTCATTTCGTATTAAAAATATTTCATGACATTTTAATTAACGTTTTACCTGAATAATATCTTTCTAATATGAGAAAGTAATCATTATCCATAAACGGTTGTGAATGTAAGCCTAGCTTATAGATATAATGTGTGCGAATGTCACCAATCTGTATGTGTAGGTAACGGTGTAGCTAATCAGTACTCAGTACAGTTGGTACACTCAGCGTCAAATACAGGGTGGACCATAACTCTTTTTACATTTCAAACAAAATAAAATGAAAACTAATTATATTAGATGAAAACCGTTTATTAATTATGAAAACACATGAATAGGGATTTTATTTTTTAAAAATTACGTCATCCATATGTGATCCTTCATTATTTTGGCATTGCCGTAACCTGGAGCGAAAATTTTCAGTGACGGCCTGACAAGTGTTCCGAGAAATGTGGACCAAAAGTCCGTTAACTTTTGAATCGGTAGCTGCGTCGGGGAGCAGTGGCTGGAAGGTGAAGGACGCCATGGCACTAAATTCCCATTGGCCGCTCTTGCATTTCGTAACCCCGCCACCGCTCCCCGACGCAGCTACCGATTCAAAAGTTAACGGACTTTTGGTCCACATTTCTCGGAACACTTGTCAGGCCGTCACTGAAAATTTTCGCTCCAGGTTACGGCAATGCCAAAATAATGAAGGATCACATATGGATGACGTAATTTAAAAAAAAATCCATATTCATGTGTTTTCATAATTAATAAACTGTTTTCATCTGATATAATTAGTTTTCATTTTATTTTAGTTTGAAATGTAAAAAGAGTTATGGTCCACCCTGTACTTTGTAGCAACCAAAGTAGTCAAATAGTTCGGTACACCATATATTTAGTATGGTGTACCGAACTATTTGGCCACTTTGACTGCTACAGAGTATTTGACGCTGACTGTACCACAAGCAGGTCCACAGAATACTCAAAACGATTTGCGCAAGCTTGTTTTCTTGACCATTGTATGACATTATTACATTACGCACTCTCCATCCGCATTGACACTTATCCTGCTGGCTGTACTACTGATGATTTTACTTAAAGGAAATCAATGGCGTATCACTATTGTGATCTAATTAACTGAGTTCTACTAGCATACCAATGTGCACACCAAATATAATACCACATGTATATATCACCTCCTGATGTAAAAAATATCGTTCTAAACATGACAAATAATAATTGTAACTGATTAAATATTTTCTATAATCTCCATCAAAATGTATTTAGTGTTTTTGTGTGATTCGCCTTGTGTCCATTATAATTAAAATTTGCGAATGCTAAATTGCAGGTGTTTATGTGTTAATAGGAAAACTTTATAAATGTTGTATATGTTGACCACTTTAGTGTTATCTATATCAGCTTATAAAAAATCTGTCATGCCTATTCCATTGATGTTTACGTACAGTCGCCATCAGATATATCGGAGCGGCCAAAGTACTCACAAATATCTGAACACGTCTCTAACGCCTCAACAATAGAGACGTGTGCAGATATTTGTGAGCACTTTGGCCGCTCCGATATATCTGATGGCGACTGTACATCCGATGTTAAATGTAATAAAACAATACACCCTGTACAAACCGACCCCAAATATTTAAATAGTAAGTAGGCATTTCCTAGAACGTATTTAATTCTTAATTCACATTGTCATTGGCATCAGACGCCGGAGCAAGTTACAGTGTCGGCTAAACAAATTGAAGACAGTGGGAATACTGATTCTTTCACCCTCCGCTGTGTTAGCAAGTGTGAAAGAGACGCATTGACCTTCGACGGCAGCTTGTTTTGAAGTTATTGTGGAGTCAAAACCAACGTGCCGGCCATAAATCTCCGGGCCGGCCACGTGCCTTTTCTATAGCTCGTTATATTGCCCGGCCGGCATGTTGGTTTTGACTCCACAATAGTACATATCTCACTATCGCTGTCAAAAGCGTGCCAAGCGGGTTGACGGATGGGATAGGCTTGTTTTCTTTACAAGTAAACTAATTGTAAAGTAATTTGATTCTGCATTTGAGTGATAAGTCAGTGGATAACTACCAAAAAACTATTTTTATAGAGAACTGCTAAAAAGAATGCGATGGCAATATTATAAAAGTCAATTCCACCCTTTGTACCTATTTTAAAATCAAATCAAAAAGAAGTCTAAAAACTATTCAAATATTAGTGGCCAGGTATTCAATCTATAAATGAAGTTGTGATTCCATGTCGTCAATCCATGAGTGTATCGGTGTGTCGGACATCAGATTAAAAACCAAACAGCCATAATAGTTTTTTTATTTACATCATTTAATTACTTACTCATATAAAATGTTGAGAATGTAGTCTTGACTTACATTATACGTATAGTCTGGGTGGGCTTTTGTTTACATATTTTTTTAGGTCCTATTATTGGAACTCCGAACATGTTTTTCATACAATTTTACACCATAATAATCATTATTCATAATAGTTTCATAACGATCGTAACTCGGAACGATTCGGATTCATAATGACAATAATCATAAATATCTTACAGACCATTACATATTTTTTTATACTCGTTGACTTTAATGTTTGACTTCGTACACTAAATTAGGGTTAGGCTCGTAAAACACTCTTTCCCTGAATGTGCACTTTCTGCAAAGGCGCACTTTCCGCAAAATGTACACTTTCCCAATTTGGAAACTTTCCCGAAATGTGCACTTTTTCAAACAGTGCACTTTTCCAAAACGCACGCTTTCCCAAAATGTACACTTTCCCATTTAGGGCACTTTCTCAAAAGGTGCACATTTATTATTTAGACACTTTATTTACACACACACGCACACGCACACACACACACACACATTCTGCGTTGTCATTGCGTACCGTGGAAGGGCGAATACGCTCCGTCGGTCACGCTTTAGCGAGATCTTCGGCGCTGCAGATTTGTCATATGCGTGTGTGAGTGTGACGTAGGCGAGGCACGCACACAATATGTTAGGCGTTAACACCCCTACCCCTAAAGTGTACTTTCCGGGAAAATGTACCTTCTGCGAAAGTGCACATACTGGGAAAGTGGACTTATTGGCAATGTGTGACCTATCGGGTAGTGCACTTTTAGGGAGAGTGTACTTTCCGGGAAAATATACCTTCTGCGAATGTGCACCTATTGACAAAGTGTACATATCAGGAAGTGCACTTTTAGAGACAGTGTACTTTCCGGGAAAATAATCATTCTAAAAAAATGCACCTTTACAGAAAGTGCACATTTCGGGAAAGTGTTTTATGAGCCTAACCCCTAAATTAAAACCACATACTTTTTGTCTCAAAAATTATGAGTCGAAGTATGTTCTTAGGGCCTTTTCACACTAGCGCTTTTGCCGGCGGTTTCACGGCGGAGCGGCAACACGGCGAGCACGCTGTGATATCTTTGCGATTATTTGCCGCCAGCGTGCCGCCACGGTGAAGCCGCGTGTACGCGGCGATCAAGACATGCACGTCACTCGTTGCGCACACGCACTTAATAAATATAAATGAACGCGAACAGCAGTGATGTTTCTTTAGTTTTGTTCCTATCCGCCATTATGTAATTGTATAAAATCTAGGAACTCAGTTATACCGCCGTGGTGACGCCTTTCCACGCCCGCCGGGAAACCGCCGGCAAAAACGCTAGTGTGAACAAGCTCTAAGTTATGTTAGTTTATTAGTATACTAACAAAATTATGATGTACAGTAAGGGAAATGTATTAACGTACCACTGTAGAACCCTATCGCAATAAGGTGACATACCACTCGAGTTTGAGTGACGGCGGCCTGTCAATTGCGACAGGGTTCTACGGTGGTACGTGAATACATTTCCCTTACTGTACCTATACTACCTATGTCCGTTATGAAGGAAACTATTATGAGAAACAAAATGACGAGTTCAAGCCTGTTCTTACTAATGCAATTATAAACAAAACTTTTATAAAAACTATCCATTATGAGTTCTGTTGATAGTTATAGAAATTAAGCAACAAAAAAAGTATGACAAAAAAAAATATGAAAAGTGATGATTATGATTACAAATCGTTCGTGTAATATGAAATAGGACATAGAATTTTGTATGCGCCAATATGGACCCGTATACATTTTGGTTTAACATTTGCCTATGAACTCGACCAGGCACCTGGGCGAATATTCAGCGATTTTTTTTTCATCATTGTCGTCGACACCTAATAGGCACTATTAAAAGAGACGAATATCAGAGTTCACTTTTGATGAAAACGTAAGCCAATACCGGTAGGTACTGAGAGTTTCCGCGTTAGGTATGTTTTACCTCTGCTGAAGTAATCTTGAGCCGACAATGACGTTCGAATCGAGGGGTTCAAACGCTAGGAGATAATCGCCCACCTATGTCACCATCTTTACAATTGGCAGCTGAAAATGATAATTCAGCGGGCAATGAAATAAAATGGTAGCGATGGCGGCGACCAAGAAGTGTGTCAGGTGACAATTGTTAAGTTGGTGAAATAGAAGCCTGAGCTATACCTCAGCTGGTGGTGGTTTCGTGGTTATAACCACGAAAATCGAAGTTCGGATATCTTCTTATAACTTCGTCTCTATCTCACTTATAACACTGGAGCGCCAGAGATGGCGATATACGAACATTCAAAAAGCTCAAATTATATAACGCTACAATTTCTATAAAACGGGAATTTCCATAAACCAATAGAGATCGTTTCCAATTGTACACATAACTATAGGGGCTATTTCCTTGTCGCCAGCTGTTCTAGTAGCGATGCAATTTTCTCGTGTTTGGTCGATTCGTTCAACGGACATTTGTTCTGTACGTATAGCAGGGCATTCTGATCCCTCTGCTCGAAGGCCACTTGTGCGGCTTCCTCGTAGAAACTGAAAATTAACAGTTACTTAAAGTTAACTTCTGTTTAACCCTTTAACCGCCATCGTCTGATATATTAGACAAAGTGACAGTGTAAATGACATACTATAATGACAGAGTTGAAAATTGCGAGTAACTTTTTTGACGTTCGGCGGTTAAAGGGTTAAGGTAGAGTAAAGAATGAAAAAGGATGGCTTTTTTCTGACAAACAATAATGACTTCCAGTGATTGATCCTAATCTCACCAGCACGGCTAGCACAAGACGACCGCGATATATTCTCGAGCTCTCTCGCACTATCCGTATCTCTCTTATTAGACCACTTAGAAAGAGACGGATAGTGCGAGAGAGCTGGAGGATATTATAACCCGGACGTCTTGTGCTAACCGTGCTGACGGCAAGCGACGACAAGCAGCGAGGATGAAGCTAAAAAGTTCAGTAACTTGAAGACACCTAGTTTGTAGTTCTCAGGAAATACAGATGAAGGGAGCGAATTCTACATAAATACCCAAAATTTTGAGACAAAGATTGACCTCGCTGGCGGCAGCCCAAAACGCAATACTCAAGTAAATTGCTGTTTCGGTCGCGAAATACTGCGTTTATGTCCAAGTTGTCACACAATTTTGTTCGTATGAAAGCGTTAGGATTCTATTGCTTGCTTTAAATTTACTCTTGGACAATAAAAAAATGCATATTTTTTTCAAAAACTTCAAGGTACATATCTTTTTATAATTTTAATTATATTTTTAATTTATGTTTTATTACAATAATTTGATGGTTTACTATCCATTTATATAGCAACACTACGTCATTAATTTTAACATGAGTCTACACTCCTATTCAGACGTTCTACAGGGTGATTTAGGGGTCGTGGAGCAAGAAGACCAAAAGCGAATAAGATGGTCATACTGAACAACTTTTCCCATGGGACCAACCACGAAATCGTAAAAAAAGAGCCAATTAAGAGTTAACTGTGAGTTAATTGAGTGTTAATGTATGGAACAGCTGATTTTTTTGCGATCTTGTGTTTGCTCCCATGGGAAAAGTTGTTCAGTATGGCCATCTTATTCGCTTTTGGTCTTCTTGCTCCACGACCCCTAAATCACCCTGTACAGTGAAAATGCCCTTGCATCTAATTTATGTCATCATTGACGTTTATTGTACCGGGATGACGGCTGTTAAAAAAATGTCAGTACGGAGCCACTAGTGATCCTTACCCAGCTTTGACGTAGTACTTGACCTTGATGTCGTCCCGGCAGCGCGGCAGGTACTTGAGCGCCTCGTC
This sequence comes from Epinotia nisella, assembly GCA_932294315.1. Classification (NCBI taxonomy): domain Eukaryota; kingdom Metazoa; phylum Arthropoda; class Insecta; order Lepidoptera; family Tortricidae; genus Epinotia; species Epinotia nisella. The sequence continues at coordinate 27,117,834 of OW028675.1, read as the reverse complement.
GTTCGCCCGCCACTTGAGGCAGGCGTCCACGAAGGGCTCGTAGCCCACCGGCGACTTCTTCGCGCGGGAGAAGCGGTCCAATTCCTCCCAGTCGTTCTTCTCCGCTAGCGTCAAAATGCGGACCCACCAGTACCTGTCGAGTGGAATTATTTGTTGTATTGTGACGTTTATGAACATTGCTCGCGTGGGATGGCTAGTTACGCGCGACAATCGCGCGTTCGTAAGACGCGAGTTTGTTTAGCGGCTTCAATATTATTTATTAGATCAGCACGAAATGGACTAAGCCACAAAATAATGCCTTCAAATACTATATAAACTTTTTCTAATTTGGGCCAAATTTTCTGCCGGTGAGTATATAAACCATTACACGTAAAGTGATTGCCAAGACTCCATAGCTATAGCTTTCAGCGTTAAAAACATATGAGATCGCAAGTAGCGCCAAGCTTCCTACTCCACACGGCTTAACTCGTAACAGCTGCAAATTCTATATCTTGGCTAAAAAGTATAGCTCCGTTGGGCACATCACAGTCCCTGCATAAGACTCTCCCGCGTGCATACGGTATGAATTTATGATGATATTAATAAGTGACGGGACTATATACTTTTTATACAAAATCCCATCCCCTAGTTTGAGGCATTGGGAGGTAAAAGTTCCAAGTTTTAGGATTTTGTTGTTGTTTGTGTACTAATACTAGCTTACATATCAAATGTCATCTTTCTAAGAATTATATTTTTTCAAAGAATTTTTATTGATCATCAGTGAGTCAGTGACGAAATCGTTTTTTTTTAGATATCAATAAAATGTAAAGTACTTAGAGTTATGCAATTGAAATTTTATATGTTTAATAAGTTATATCTCGAGAAATTGGTTTATCTTGTATAATCCAAACCCAAGTTATTAGGGTTCAAAAAATAAACGACAAAGCTCTTCGAGAAAATTAGGTTTTAATTTTTTTCCATTGTGTAACGGCAATTACTCATACATTTTATATGGGTAACTTTCGTTACATAATGGAAAAAAAGTGAAAGCATAGATTAGATTAAGGCCCTTAACTATGTACTTTTGTTTTGCAATCCTCCCAGGTAGTGCCCTTGCGTTTCGCTTGGCTCGTCGTCGCGGAGATTAAATGTACCTTCTGTCGGGCATCTTATACTCCGCGCGCAGTTTGTCGGCGAGCTTGATCTCTCCCTGCTCGAGCAGTTTCTTGACGGTGTCGTGTAGCGAGAGCCCCACGAAGCTCTCGCCGTAGGTCTCCTGCAGGCTGGACTGCTGCTTGCACAGCTTGCGCGCGTCCTCGCAGACCGCGACGCCTGCAACACCAGGCACCGTGGAACTGCTTCCACAGCGGAGCGAGGAACGAGATCTACTGTCACTGATTGATTCCCGTGAGATTTGTGTGGAACCACAGTCGATCGGTGAAACAAGTAAGTTGAATGAATAGGCCTAATTTTATGATTTTCTCCAGGGTAACAATGCTTTTGTTGTACTGCTGGAACAAAAGTGGGGAATGGATGAAAGTTTTAGAAATGCCTGATTATTATTTTGGTGATAGGAATAACCTTCATTAGCACCAGACAAAAGTTTCAGATTTTTTAGAAAAATATACACATATTCCTCACTTACGTTTTGGGTCAGGGACTCAATAGACACTTTTCTCGATCCGTCTCATATTACAAAAGAATATCTTTAATATCTGTGGTAAACTGACACTGGTAATGACAAATATAGCTGTTGCAACTGTCAATATCATTGCTAGTGTCAGTTTACCGCAGATATTTAACATATTTTTTGGTAATATGAGACCGATCGAGGAAAGTGCCGTCCCTGACCCAAAACGTAAGCGAGGAAACTGTTTTGACGCAGCTGAAAAACCTGAAACTTTTTTCTGGTGCTAAGGAAGGTTATTCCTATCACCAAAAAAATAATCAGGCATTTCTAAAATTTTCATCCATTCCCAATTTGACCAGTCAGAGCAGTCCGTGCGTCGCTCTCGAGCACCGCGTCCCGCTGGCGCCGTGGTGGACTGTCATCTTCAAGGTCTTCATCTACGCGTTCACTCAGCCATTTATTGCTCACTTTTCGGCCTCAACCAACACCAATGTACTAGTTATAGTTTACCCAGATCATTCTTCCCCTTCCTGTAGCACTCCCTGGCCGAGATGAGCGCGGCCTCGGCCTGGCCGGGCGGCGGCGCGGCGCAGGCGTCGCGCACGAGCGCGGCGGCCTGCGCGGGGAAGTCGTCCTCCTGCACCAGCACCTTGCGCAACGCCTCGCGGTTGTGCAAGCCGCAGTACTTGATGTAGAGCGCGTGCGCGAGCGGGAAGCTGCGGATGGTGAGCTGCGGGACATGTACAGGTTGTACATCGAACGGGCCGCAAATGCGAGATTATACAAGGCCCGGTTTTATATGCGTTAGACCAACTGTCAGGTCAAATTTTAGAAACTCAATATATTTTTTGACATTGCTCACCATAAGGCCTAAAGAAGCTTATAAAACCAGAGGTGAGTATACTAAGCGACATAACACTTAGGAATGTTAGGAAGTTTACATGGTCATAAAACAAAGACAAAATCTAGGTCTTTATTCAATTGCATAGTTAAATTCACTCATGGACCGCTTTTTTACTGACCTAAAATGTATCTAATTGGATACATGGACTGGAAACATGTTAAATATCCCATTCCGAATCAACGCTGCATGATATTTGGTTCCATAAACCTCTTTGTCACTAATTATGACGTTACACCGGGTACACCTGTACTGTATAAATGATCTACATTTTCTTAAGGGGGCAGCTGTAGCAGTAGTGGCACTTGTAGCTTGCCGTGGCTCTCGTATTCCAGGATCTAGACACAACTAACCTCGAACTCGTGCTTGCCCATCTTCTCCTTGAGGTGCAGCAGCACGATGTAGACGAGGTCGGTGTCGCCGCTGGCCGTGGCCTTGAGCAGCGCTGTCTGGCCCTCGCCCAGCTGTAGCAGTAGTGGCACTTGTAGCTTGCCGTGGCTCTCGTATTCCAGGATCTAGACACAACTAACCTCGAACTCGTGCTTGCCCATCTTCTCCTTGAGGTGCAGCAGCACGATGTAGACGAGGTCGGTGTCGCCGCTGGCCGTGGCCTTGAGCAGCGCTGTCTGGCCCTCGCCCAGCTGTAGCAGTAGTGGCACTTGTAGCTTGCCGTGGCTCTCGTATTCCAGGATCTAGACACAACTAACCTCGAACTCGTGCTTGCCCATCTTCTCCTTGAGGTGCAGCAGCACGATGTAGACGAGGTCGGTGTCGCCGCTGGCCGTGGCCTTGAGCAGCGCTGTCTGGCCCTCGCCCAGCTGTAGCAGTAGTGGCACTTGTAGCTTGCCGTGGCTCTCGTATTCCAGGATCTAGACACAACTAACCTCGAACTCGTGCTTGCCCATCTTCTCCTTGAGGTGCAGCAGCACGATGTAGACGAGGTCGGTGTCGCCGCTGGCCGTGGCCTTGAGCAGCGCTGTCTGGCCCTCGCCCAGCTGTAGCAGTAGTGGCACTTGTAGCTTGCTGTGGCTCTCGTATTCCAGGATCTGCAAGCGAGATTTTGTAGAAAGAAAAATGAGTAAATGAACAATATAAAAGTAAAAATAAATATTACACAAATCGAACTAGTAAGCTCAATAATGCTTGTGTTAAGTTATGGGTACTAGACGACGATATATTAATTAGATATAATCATTGCGCAACGCCTTTCGAATCCTAAGCGCTATAGGGTCCTTGGTATAGTTTACTTTATCCATCTCACAAGAGTTTACCTTGATAGCCAGTGCCTTCCGGCCTTTGTCGGAGGCCTTCTTGGCGATGGTGGTGTAGGAAATACCGGGCACGTTGCGCAGCTTCTCACCGATCTCTCGCGCCGCGCTCTCGTTGTCCAGGTGAGGTTGGGTCACCTGGCAACACAATATAAATAAGAAAAAAAAAAATTAACAAGCATTGCCACAGAATTAATACTTACGTACAGAAGGTTCTCAATCTAACAAAGCAATTTTCGACAGCTCGAAAACACTGATTCATGCTATTCCGTTTTACTGCATAGCACGTGCTTCGATGGCCAATGAACGATTTTGTCATAGTCCGGTAGTGTCAGCCGCTTTCGGGTGAATTAACACCTTAGGTATCGAAAGTTTTGGACTCTGTAACGTTGGGTTAAGGGTCATTTCAGCGTTGCTCACCTTGTAGCATGCCCAGTGGGACAGCACGCGTGTTTGACCGTCCTTCAGTTGTAGGTAACCAGCGATGTGCAGCGCCAGGCAATGCAGACGTCGCCATATCAACCGGTCCAGTAGGATCCGCTCGCCTAGGTTCTGCACTCTGATACGTTGGGTTAAGGTTCATTTTGGAGTGAATGACATAAAGAAGTTCCAACTTTGTTTTGTCGTTAAATTATGAGCTTTCTTCTGCAAAGAATATTTGTTTGTTTGTTACGATAAGATCTGAGTGGTCAGACATACAGCATGCGAATTTTTAACCCCCGACGCAAAAAGACGGGTGTTATAAGTTTGACGTGCCTGTCTGTCTGTGGCATCGTAGCTCCTCAACGAATGGACCTATTTTGATGTGGGTTTTTTGTCCGAAAGCTGACGTAATCGAGATATGGTTCTTGTCTACGTTTCAACAAAATCGATTCAGCCATTTTTGAGATATTGAACTTTCAAATGAAAAAATCGGGGGTTTCTCAACTTTTCTAAGTTGTAGTTATATTCAGATTCGTTCAATAGATTTAACGATATCAAAATTGTATGTCTGTGGATGAAACATATTTTAATAATAATTACTAAAACCTAGTAGGTTCCTACATATGTAAAAGTAGTCAGTTTGATTGCAAAAAAAGTTGTTTTCTTTAAAAAAACATGAAATATTAAGTTAACTAAGTAAAATAAGTAAGTTTGTGTTTGCGTTTCGACAGTATTTCATAAGACGCAAGTTAACGTTTCGTCTCCCCGAGGTAGACCAAAATAGATCATTTTATTATTAGACACACAATAGATTAGATGCAAATAGAGCATTAGGAAATACCAACAACTGTGTTGACTTCACGTGATCTCGATCTCACATGGTTTCATAATTGAAGCGGTGCCAAAAATGTATCTATTTTTGTTACGGTAAACGTAAATTCAATAGAACCAATAAGTTACAAAGGTAGGATAAAGTCACGTGATAAGATTGCTTTGAAAGTCGTCCGTATTTCGCGTGTGTAGTGTTTGAATAGACCCTATTAGGGCCATTATACATAACCTGATAATAAGAATCTTAATTTCTATAATGAATAAAATAAATGCAGAGGATTTTAAATATTGTCTATGGTCCCTGGTGACTTACGTATAGATAACATTTTAATTTATTCATCAACACATTGAATCATACAGAGGGCCTACCGCGAAACGATTTTCGTTTTCGTTCGTGTATCTCCGTCTCTGTCGCTCGAACTAGCAAGTGCGACAGAGACGGAGATACACGAACGAAAACGAAAATCATTTCGCGGTAGGCCCTCAGATTTGTTTTCTTAATAAAGGTTCGTGTGTAATAGGCATTAACGCGGATATTTTTGGTCCGATAACCATTCAGCCACTAGAAAAAAAAAATCTACTGTTTAGCCTGTTGATGAACACAGACGCCATGTTAACATTAAATTTAAAAAAAAATTACTTCCCGGCCTAGGCCTTCAATTTTGTATGAAATTCTTTTACAGTTCTCTCGAGTTGTTCCGCCCGAAACGTGATACTTTGAAGCCTGTTATAACGCACGTAAGGACGACATTTCATTGCATGTTTGAGAAAAATCTGTTATTTAACGTTATAATTATACATAATCTAAAAATTGTTTTTGCGGAAGCATCATTACATTAGAAACCTGAATAACAAACAATCTAATGTGAGAGCGCGTTGACAGGGGGTTGCTACTAAGAAGCCGGTAGTAGTCCCTCTACACTAAGTTTACATTGAAATAATTTGGCAACATCACCGTAACCCTCACATCTCTATAGAAGTATGGCAGATCGTGTAACGTTCTCAAATTATTCCTTACGTTCTTAGCATACTTCAGATTCAATTTTATAAGCTGCTCTGTCTTCAAATAAGGCAATGCATTTGGCCTCAGTCTTCATATACAAATTGACAATTGTCACCTGACAATGATACTTCGTTGTACAAATGTACATTTCCGGAGGTAAAATTGTTACGAGGGTCAAACTAAGTTTCGGGAAAAGGAAAAAAATGCAGTTAAATTGAATAAAAGTATTTTTATTGTTTTTCAAAGTATTCACCTTTATATTTTATGCACTTTTCCATGCGTTCAAACAAGTCGTTAAAATACTTATTATAGGAATTGACAAAATGGCTATTTTAAAAGCCTCCACTGCTTCTGGCGGTGTCTGAAACCGCTGACCACGCAACTTATTTTGGGGAATGTGAAAAAGTCGTTGGGACTTAAGTCTGGGCTGTATGGAGGATGGTCCAGTAGTTTTTCACCTTCCAGATACTCATTTGTTTTCCGAGCGGAGTGAGGGCTGGCATTGTCGTGGTGAAGGATAATGCGGCGACTAGGGTGTTTTATCTGAGTTCAATAAAGACACTCGGCAAACAAATAGTTGTATACCAATCGGCATTGACCGTTCTACGATCTTCAAGAGGAATAGTAGCCACGTGACCCGACCCGATTTGGAGATAAATGTAGCCACCATCTTCTTGGTCGTGCTGCGAGTGCGAATAACTTTCGTTGGCTTGAGCTCGTTTTCCTAAACCCATACTCGAGATTGGTTTTTAGTTTCAGGCTCAGATGCGTATATCCACGACTCATCACCTGATACGACACTAAAAACTGCATTTGAGCTTCCTTCATTTATTCAATGTTGAGTTACACCCTGCATCCGGGTGCTATGCGTAACGCATTTTCCCCCACCTAAACAAAAAAGGGCCAAATGGCCTGTGTGCTCATTCACCTACTCCGATTAGTAAAAAAATACATCTCCTCAACTTAGCATAATTAATCCTATATTTTCCTGGGGTCTGCTTGCAAACTGCACAAAACCTAATAAGATATCATCAACATCATCATCATCAGCCTATATACGTCCCACTGTTGGGCACAGGCCTCCTCTCATGAATGAGAGGGAACGGGCAGTAGTCCCCACGCTGGCCCAGTGCGGATTGGGGAGTTCACATACCTCTTTGTATTTCTTCTCAGATGTATGCAGGTTTCCTCACGATGTTTTCCTTCACCGAAAAGCTAACGGTAAATATCAAATGATATTCCTTACATAAGTTCCGAAAAACATACCTCTATATTATGAAAAGGATACTGATAGAAGGTAAGCGGTATAGCGACCTTAGGGTCCCTGATGGCGTTGAGCACTCGTAACCAGCGGCAGGTCTTCACATAGTGGTCGGTCAGTTGCTGGTCCACTATGAATCCCTTGCCGAACTGGGCGGCCCGGACCAGCATCTTCTGGACCTCGGGTTCGAACTCGAAGGCGGCTGCGTCGATGCAGTCTTGTACCGCCTTGGCCAGGTCTGGTTTGACCAGCCGGATGTATTCGTCGGCCCGGTGGCTGCGTTTCTATTACAAACATACTTATTCATATTCATTTATTTATTTTATTGTTATGTCATGCATACACAATAAGGTGTTACTGAAATCACAAAAACTTAAGGAACGTTTTTAATGAAAATTATACAATAGGGGTGCAGACCCAAATTAGAACTTCAAAAGAAAGAAGGCAAAAGATATGCCTCAAATAACTCAAAAAATTACGAAGCTACAACCGTTTTAATGTTGCTTGTTAGAGTGAGAAAACACTCGGGGATCGTGACGTCACGATCCTCGAGCGTAATGACAAGTCAGACAATCGTTTCATAATTATGAAGATGCGTTTTGCGGAAAAGGGACACCTATAACTTTGTGGTTAAGATTATTTAACCTCTTGCGTTGCTTTTTATCTCCAATTTGACCTCATTTTTAATCCTTTTTCGAGAAAATACAAGAGTATTGATTATTTTATTTAGTGGTGTGGTATTTAGTGTACTCGTATTCTAATTTACGGTTGCCTTTATTCTGTTTCGTTCGATTTTAAAACAAAACAAACTGTATTCAATTTCTTACAGTTGATTCAAATTCCATTGCCAATTTTTCTTGCCCGATTTACGAAGCTGCAACTTACAGTTTTACAAAGTTACAGGTGACACTTGTTAAGAAATAGGACAGGTCAATTTTATTTTCGACTGTCTCACTCTAACAAAAAGAGAAGAACTTACGCAGTTAGATAATTCCAGCTTGTTTGTATGATTTTATACCTATCTTCCAGTATGTACTCGTATTTAATTTATGTTAGGTTCTAACTATATTTAATACATTCATCTGAAACGGCTTCGAATCCTCGACGTAATACGACTCGGGGGCAATGGGGAATGGACGAAAATTTCAGAAGTGCCGGATTATTTTTTGGTGACTTAGCACCACAAAAATGGTACAGATTTACCAGCTAGGTCAATAATTCTTGAAAAATATAAACAGTTTCCTCACTTACGTTTTGGATCGATAGTCTTTCAAAGTCAAAGTGATTTATAATTTAGGCATATTACATGCACCTATGAATGTCGATCTACCACCGGTTCGAGCCTCGAGAAGAAACGTCGTAAAAAACTCGGCGAGGTATTATTTTTTCAAAACGGTATACAATATAATATACATCATGTCAGTCTCAGAGTATTATAAAATTACATTGCTACAGTAGAAAGCCTATTTTGCGATAGATTTCTAGTGCATGATTTGATCACTGGCAAATATAGTATTGTTGTATAATATTTAGTGTTCTGCGGTGTTCACGCTCACCTGGAACTGCTTGGAGGCCTCGACGAGGTAGGAGCCGGGCGCGGTGCTGTCGATGCGGAAGGTGCGCTCGAGCACGACGGGCACGCGCTCCAGCAGCTCGTGCGTGGGGTGTTCACGCTCACCTGGAACTGCTTGGAGGCCTCGACGAGGTAGGAGCCGGGCGCGGTGCTGTCGATGCGGAAGGTGCGCTCGAGCACGACGGGCACGCGCTCCAGCAGCTCGTGCGTGGGGTGCTCACGCTCACCTGGAACTGCTTGGAGGCCTCGACGAGGTAGGAGCCGGGCGCGGTGCTGTCGATGCGGAAGGTGCGCTCGAGCACGACGGGCACGCGCTCCAGCAGCTCGTGCGTGGGGTGCTCACGCTCACCTGGAACTGCTTGGAGGCCTCGACGAGGTAGGAGCCGGGCGCGGTGCTGTCGATGCGGAAGGTGCGCTCGAGCACGACGGGCACGCGCTCCAGCAGCTCGTGCGTGGGGTGTTCACGCTCACCTGGAACTGCTTGGAGGCCTCGACGAGGTAGGAGCCGGGCGCGGTGCTGTCGATGCGGAAGGTGCGCTCGAGCACGACGGGCACGCGCTCCAGCAGCTCGTGCGTGCGGTGTTCACGCTCACCTGGAACTGCTTGGAGGCCTCGACGAGGTAGGAGCCGGGCGCGGTGCTGTCGATGCGGAAGGTGCGCTCGAGCACGACGGGCACGCGCTCCAGCAGCTCGTGCGTGGGGTGTTCACGCTCACCTGGAACTGCTTGGAGGCCTCGACGAGGTAGGAGCCGGGCGCGGTGCTGTCGATGCGGAAGGTGCGCTCGAGCACGACGGGCACGCGCTCCAGCAGCTCGTGCGTGGGGTGCTCACGCTCACCTGGAACTGCTTGGAGGCCTCGACGAGGTAGGAGCCGGGCGCGGTGCTGTCGATGCGGAAGGTGCGCTCGAGCACGACGGGCACGCGCTCCAGCAGCTCGTGCGTGGGGTGTTCACGCTCACCTGGAACTGCTTGGAGGCCTCGACGAGGTAGGAGCCGGGCGCGGTGCTGTCGATGCGGAAGGTGCGCTCGAGCACGACGGGCACGCGCTCCAGCAGCTCGTGCGTGCGGTGTTCACGCTCACCTGGAACTGCTTGGAGGCCTCGACGAGGTAGGAGCCGGGCGCGGTGCTGTCGATGCGGAAGGTGCGCTCGAGCACGACGGGCACGCGCTCCAGCAGCTCGTGCGTGGGGTGTTCACGCTCACCTGGAACTGCTTGGAGGCCTCGACGAGGTAGGAGCCGGGCGCGGTGCTGTCGATGCGGAAGGTGCGCTCGAGCACGACGGGCACGCGCTCCAGCAGCTCGTGCGTGGGGTGTTCACGCTCACCTGGAACTGCTTGGAGGCCTCGACGAGGTAGGAGCCGGGCGCGGTGCTGTCGATGCGGAAGGTGCGCTCGAGCACGACGGGCACGCGCTCCAGCAGCTCGTGCGTGGGGTGCTCACGCTCACCTGGAACTGCTTGGAGGCCTCGACGAGGTAGGAGCCGGGCGCGGTGCTGTCGATGCGGAAGGTGCGCTCGAGCACGACGGGCACGCGCTCCAGCAGCTCGTGCGTGGGGTGCTCACGCTCACCTGGAACTGCTTGGAGGCCTCGACGAGGTAGGACCCGGGCGCGGTGCTGTCGATGCGGAAGGTGCGCTCGAGCACGACGGGCACGCGCTCCAGCAGCTCGTGCGTGGGGTGTTCACGCTCACCTGGAACTGCTTGGAGGCCTCGACGAGGTAGGAGCCGGGCGCGGTGCTGTCGATGCGGAAGGTGCGCTCGAGCACGACGGGCACGCGCTCCAGCAGCTCGTGCGTGGGGTGTTCACGCTCACCTGGAACTGCTTGGAGGCCTCGACGAGGTAGGAGCCGGGCGCGGTGCTGTCGATGCGGAAGGTGCGCTCGAGCACGACGGGCACGCGCTCCAGCAGCTCGTGCGTGGGGTGTTCACGCTCACCTGGAACTGCTTGGAGGCCTCGACGAGGTAGGACCCGGGCGCGGTGCTGTCGATGCGGAAGGTGCGCTCGAGCACGACGGGCACGCGCTCCAGCAGCTCGTGCGTGGGGTGTTCACGCTCACCTGGAACTGCTTGGAGGCCTCGACGAGGTAGGAGCCGGGCGCGGTGCTGTCGATGCGGAAGGTGCGCTCGAGCACGACGGGCACGCGCTCCAGCAGCTCGTGCGTGGGGTGTTCACGCTCACCTGGAACTGCTTGGAGGCCTCGACGAGGTAGGAGCCGGGCGCGGTGCTGTCGATGCGGAAGGTGCGCTCGAGCACGACGGGCACGCGCTCCAGCAGCTCGTGCGTGGGGTGTTCACGCTCACCTGGAACTGCTTGGAGGCCTCGACGAGGTAGGAGCCGGGCGCGGTGCTGTCGATGCGGAAGGTGCGCTCGAGCACGACGGGCACGCGCTCCAGCAGCTCGTGCGTGGGGTGTTCACGCTCACCTGGAACTGCTTGGAGGCCTCGACGAGGTAGGAGCCGGGCGCGGTGCTGTCGATGCGGAAGGTGCGCTCGAGCACGACGGGCACGCGCTCCAGCAGCTCGTGCGTGGGGTGCTCACGCTCACCTGGAACTGCTTGGAGGCCTCGACGAGGTAGGAGCCGGGCGCGGTGCTGTCGATGCGGAAGGTGCGCTCGAGCACGACGGGCACGCGCTCCAGCAGCTCGTGCGTGGGGTGCTCACGCTCACCTGGAACTGCTTGGAGGCCTCGACGAGGTAGGAGCCGGGCGCGGTGCTGTCGATGCGGAAGGTGCGCTCGAGCACGACGGGCACGCGCTCCAGCAGCTCGTGCGTGGGGTGCTCACGCTCACCTGGAACTGCTTGGAGGCCTCGACGAGGTAGGACCCGGGCGCGGTGCTGTCGATGCGGAAGGTGCGCTCGAGCACGACGGGCACGCGCTCCAGCAGCTCGTGCGTGGGGTGTTCACGCTCACCTGGAACTGCTTGGAGGCCTCGACGAGGTAGGAGCCGGGCGCGGTGCTGTCGATGCGGAAGGTGCGCTCGAGCACGACGGGCACGCGCTCCAGCAGCTCGTGCGTGGGGTGCTCACGCTCACCTGGAACTGCTTGGAGGCCTCGACGAGGTAGGACCCGGGCGCGGTGCTGTCGATGCGGAAGGTGCGCTCGAGCACGACGGGCACGCGCTCCAGCAGCTCGTGCGTGGGGTGTTCACGCTCACCTGGAACTGCTTGGAGGCCTCGACGAGGTAGGACCCGGGCGCGGTGCTGTCGATGCGGAAGGTGCGCTCGAGCACGACGGGCACGCGCTCCAGGAGCTCGTGCGAGGCCTCGCCCAGCACGCGCACGCAGTCCAGCTCGGGCACCACGTGGAACGGCCCGTCGTAGAAGAACTGCTCCTTCTGGCCCTTGGACCCGAACACGCACAGCACGTCGTCCCAGTGGGCCACCACGGCCTGGGAACCGCACCTGTGGAATACGGGTATAGACACTAAACAAAATAATCAATAATGTTGTATTTTCTCGAAAATGGATTAAAAATGTAGTCGAATGGAGAAAAAAACAACGCAAGGGGTTAAATAATGGAATGAATGGATGGATGGATAATAAATAGTTGGATGGATGGATGGTGGAATGGATGATTAAATGTCTAATTTCTTTCTTTCTTAATCACAAAGTTATAAGCGTCCAACCAAAGTTTTAAGAAGGGGTATGACGTCCCTTTTCTGCAAACCGCACCTTCTGAAACGATTGTCCTTTATTATGACGCCATTTATCGGTGCATTTTGTTACTAACTTGCGCGACCAAGGATATCGGTATGTACAGTAAGGGAAATGTATTCACGTACAACCGTAGAACCCTGTCGCAATTGACATGCCGCCGTCACTCAAACTCGAGTGGTATGTCACCTTATTGTGATAGGGTTCTACTATTCTTACGGTATGTTGGTTATTTTTCGATAATTTTTATCAAATGAATTCATTTCGATAATTCTTTTTTTATTTGCTAGTAGGTACTTTCAGAACACTTTCATATGAATTTGAAGGAAAAAAATTAAACACAGAAGTATTAAATTACAAACAAAATTAACATATGATTTTTGAAGAATAAAAAAAAAATTACGCTAGATAGAGGTCTCGTTATACTTTTCCGGTAATATTCACGTTAATAGTAATAATATATATTATTTTCAAATTTTTCGCTTGGTTAACTTCGGAGATAAGGGGGGGGAATGGTATTTTTTTCAACTTTTTTCTTTATAAATCAAAATTTTACCATCATAGAAAAAAAAGAAAAACTGTTTTAGAATGTACAATTCAAGCCCTTTCAAATGATACCCCACTTGGCCTACTAACTAGACTTTGAATTTTTGCCCCCCCCTTTTATCCGCCCTTTTGTATACAAATTAAAAGTATATATTAAAATTTTTCATTTTCCATACACGAGGATTAACTTTGTTTACAACTATTCCAAATTTCAAATCAATAGCATTAGTAGTTCCTGAGATATTTGACTTTGTGACAGACAGACAGACGGACGAAGTCGCACCATAAGGGTTCCGTTTTTACCTTTTTGGTCCGGAACCCTAAAAAGATAAACCCATCATCATCGTCATATCAGCCGAAAGACGTCCACTGCTGGAGCTGGATATAGGGGACCAAAGAGCGCCACAATAAATGACTTCGGTAAATATATGATGTCACGAAAAGGTTCCGCCTCAGCAAAATGCCACCTTGCGAACCGGCGCTGATCTTCCGGACAAACTGAATAGTTTAGAAGAATCAAGGGTATTCCGTTAATTTACCTACCAGCACATTTCTATAGATTTTTAGAGGCTGTACCATGCTGCATTAAGCGAAATCGTTGCTGCAAAAATTGTAATCGGGTGCAGTGTAATAGAATTTCATTTCTCAAATGTCCAAATATACAAATATTGTTGCACTCACCAAACCAACTCCTTCGGCTGCTTGATGTAGCTGGTGTCTGTCTCGCAGTACTTGCTCTTGAAGTCCGAGGAGCCGACCCACAGGAACCCGGAGTCCGTGAACAGCGCCACGTGGCGCCCGTTCTGCGAGGGCACGATGGATAGGATCTGCGTGTACGGGTTTCGGATGTCTGGGCGCTGGAAATTAAACATGTATAAATTTAATTAAAAATGAGACACAAGCGCGCGTGGTTATGCCGGGTCAACATAAGTATCTTTTTAAATATAAATGAACAAGTTAAGGCTTCGCCACACACTCACGCGACCCCGGCGTGCCCTCTGCGTCAAGGCCCGCCATTATTAGGCAGGGCTCGGAACCGGTCTTTTCAAAAATCCCCGAAGTAGTCTAATATTTTGAATTATTTTAGGCTCTTAATGTAGGACTCTATCGTGTATTTAGGTAACATATTCGTATTATTAGACTGCCCGATCAAAAATGATATCCTAAACAAAGAACGAAATAATACCGGTTTAATTTGTATGGAGAAAATACCGGTATCCGATCCCTGGTATTAGGCCAGTCATATCGAACATTAAAATAGCAAAATAACGGCTAGTTCTGATCTTTTTATATGTCGTTAGGACCACTACCAATACCGTATATCGAAGTTTGGAGCTTCGAAAGACCTGTGCTAAAGTTAGCTGGAAGATATCCCTTAAAAGGATAAGTTCGCCTTTGTTCAGAGACGCAAACTCATGTGAGGTGTATAGTGACTGTACCATGAGCACGGGCCGGGCCTCTCCGAGCTGGCACTTGTAGATCTCTTTGTCGCGACACACGAGGAAGCCGATGACGGCCGAGGACCGCAGCCCCGTGCTCAGTACGCACCACGATGTGATCGTCTCATTCGCCCCTGAAAAACGATAATTTTATATCACTATACTTATTTATAACTACAACTTATAATAGTTGAAAAACCCTCGACATTTTCATTTCAAAGTTCAATATCTCATAAACGGCTGAACCGAATTTGTTGAAACGTAGCTAAGAACCATCTCGATCACGTCAGCTTTCGGACAAATAAACCGCACTAAAATCGATCTATTCGTTTCGGAGCTACGATGCCACAGACAGACACACAGACACGTCAAACTTATAACACAGCTCTTTTTGCGTCGGGGGTTAAAAAAGAAAGATTCTCGAGTGGCTACCACGTACCGGAAGGCGCAGCGTGGGTAGACCCCCCACAAGGTGGACCGATGATCTGGTAAAGGTCGTGGGAGTCCGCTGGATGCGGGCGGCGCAGGACCGGTCATTGTGGCACTCTTTGGGGGAGGCCTATGTCTAGCAGTCAGGACGTCTTGCGGCTGGTATGATGATGATGATGATACTTATTTATGCCTAAGTACCTAATTTTTTTTCTGGCACGAAACGCAGTGACTATCTATTCTTTGAAGCTTACCTCCTTATTCATAAAACTTAGCGAACCTCTGTTATATAAAATGTGTTTTGACCCTTTCTCACAAACACAAATGTCAAAGTGACAGGTAAATAAACGAATTTTGACGGCAATTTAGGTAAAATAGGTTTCATCATCATCATAAAATAGGTTTAATAAACGTTGTAACATGGTAATTGACCGATTTAGAGTTTAACAGTAACTTTATAGTTTACTGCAAGATAGACGCATATTGCTTGTATCAGCGCAACCGCGTGTACAAATAGATAGAAGAATTCTTTAAGACACAAGTTTTTCACCTTCCTACTTATTGGCCGCGTCTCATTACCTTCCCCATACGAGTACTAGTTAGTAGTACATGGCGATCTTAGCCTGAAGAACCACACTGCACTTTGGTACAATACTGATTGTACCAAATTTGATAAGTGTAATCAATGTGACGTTTTTTAAATAAATTAAATATATTAATTTAATTATGTCCCATCTTACAATTTTGGATAAATGTACGAAAATTGGGGCTGTCTAATTGATACCACGGCCTTAGAGCGTTTAGTCAGGGGACGACTTAAGCGAATAAAAAAGTCTGCCGTGTTCCGGGGCGGCGAGGTAACACACTTCAAAACACCCTAAAACAGACCTCTGCTAACTGAATTGTCATTTGTCTTTTTCTTACAAATACAAATGTCAAAGTGTCAGATAAAGACAAGATAATTTTAAAGGACTTCATTTGAGCAATTTCAGTGCTTTTGCGCCCAAAAAGTACATTTTGCGATTGTCAATGAGATCATTTATCGACCTGCGCTTCGGAGCAAAATGCACAAAACGCAAAACGTACACTACACGCAAAATGTAACCAATGGCAAAATCTACAATACGCAAAATGTACACAACGCATATTGTAGTAGTAGTTAAAGTATCAGACTTAACTTTTTGAAAATATTTTACCCACTCCTCGCTTTTTGTAGATTTTGCACGTTTTGCGTATTTTAAATTTGGCGAGTAGTGTGTATATCGCAAATGAACTCCTTTAAAATAATTTTGTAATTATCTGACAATTTGACATTTGTATTTGTTAGCCGGGGCTTTAAGTTTAAGGTATAATTAGGGACCAACTTCGGTTTGGTCACTTACGCGGTAGATCAGGCACGGGCCTGACTTTGGGCTCGGAGATGTTGCTGAGCAGGAACATGCGGTTGGTGGTGGTCATCACCGCCAGCCCGACGCCGTGTGGGTTCGGAAACAGCTGCGCTTTGCTCACCTGTCCACCATAAACATAAAACTATTAGAGATTTTCATTGAGTTATGTAGTGGCAGTGGGCGGGGCACATTGCGCGTACAACTGATGGCCGTTGGGGCGGAAAGGTTCTCGAGTGGCGACCACGAACCAGAAGGTGCGGCGTGGGTAGGCCCCCCACAAGGTGGACTGATGACCTGGTAAAGGTACCGGGAGTCCGCTGGATGCGGGTAGCGCAGGACCGGTCATTACACTCTCTGTGTCTCGTGGGGGAGGCCTATGTCCAGCAGTGGACGTCTTTCGGCTGATATGATGATGATGATGTAGTATAGAGCAGACATCCCATAGCATAAGTTTGCGCAAGTCACCTACTCCAGTGGAAAAAAAAATGATATCCAAAATTGCTGTAATTCACATGATAACCGAAATTACTTTAATTGCGCCATTAAACCTCACAGACATTAATATAATAAAATAATTCGCCAAGTGCACATCACCATAAGCATAGCCAAGGAAAAGTCAAAAGTGAGAGCATGAAACAGTCATGATCATCATATCCCTCCACTACAGAGGCCCATTCTAAGCAACTACAAATTACAATTTCACCACTCTAAATTGGCAACATTGAGGCACTTGATCAATAAAGACCAGTGTTGCTTGTTTAGCATAGTAAAATTGTAATTTGTAATATTGTGAAACTAGCGACGGGTCTCTTGATTTATGATTAAGATAATATTTAGCTTATTACTAGCCTAAATAATGTTCCACTGCTGAGAGAAGGCCTCCCCCCTTGTCTTCTTCTTATACCGATTCATTGCCAATTCTGCCTAGATAGTAAAAAAAATAAACTTGTGTGTGGAAGTTTAGTTTAAAACAACATACTTTAGTGTCTCTGACTTCTTGCCCCATGTTAAATGTCTTCTGGTAGGCTCCAAACATGTCATATATCAGCACATCCCCGCTTTCCTGGACACACAAGAGCTGTTCTCCGTCTGACCAGCCCATGTGAACCAGGACTCCACTGTTCCACTGGAATTATATATTTTTTTATAATAATAATAAAACTTTATTTAATAAACATCTGTTACAAATATGTCCTTATAACTAGAAACTTTGCTTCCTAAATTAGGTTAAAACCTGTGCTTTAGGGTAAACATTGCTCCTCCGCAGAATATGAATCTAAGTTAGAATAATAAACATTTCTGCTAAATAAATAAGCTAAGCAACATCTATATCTATTTGTTTCAACATGATGGAGGCAAAATACATGAATGTTTCAATATTTGAGGAGTTCCATTCATCAAAATGAATTCCAATATCAATACAATATAAATAATTTATGGCAACAATATTTTGGATTCCAACATAAAAGCTTGATAAATGTTATAATTATAAAATCTTCGTATTTGTAACAAAAAATAATCATGGTACTCAAATGATAAAATTAATAATAACTTATTTATGTCATGATACTCATGATGAGTTCAGCAATTCCTTAATTTTATAATGCTATCAAAATTTACACAGCCAACAAGGAGAGCCGACCCCAGATGATGGGATAAGGTTCAGGAGATGAAGAAGAATCAAAAACAACTTCATAGTATGTCATACGAAAAATGTTAAACAAAATAAATAATGCCCAGAATCAGTATTCTGCACTCAGAAATAAATTTTTATTTCTAAACTCAAACTCAAAATGATCTTCATTCAAGTAGGCCTAGTAACAAGCACTTTCAAATCGTCAGTTAATTTTTTAGATTATTTTTTAAACATAAAGAATAAAATATATATGATATAAATCTATGTAACCTATAGATAAACCCACAGAATACAGAGATGCAATGACTTACCAAAATCTTTGATATGACATTCCCCACACAGTTGTAGATGGTTATGACGGGTTTGGCAGTGGTTGCAATCCTCCCAAATTGCTTCCGGTCCCGCACCACAGCAATAGGTCCTCCATATGGTGCACCGCTAATTATCATATTGTCCAAGCCCTCATCCATGGACCAGTTCATGTTGTAAATGTCAAATTTCCTGTGAAATTATTATACTTAAAAAACTATACACATATTAATTGTGTTCTCTGGTAAAAGGTACCACTTTGTTGGTTATGATTAAGATGCTACTGGCATAAGGACTTCAGAAATGTTGTTATTGAAACGAAGTGGTTCCTTGTGCATGGAATTTAGAACAATTACAACTTTAATTGTAGGTATATAGTCCGCCATGTTTTTATTATAAGATTGAAAAATAGAGAGTAATATAATGAAATACAGGCACAAGTTTACCAAATATATTATTCATTATTTGTTTTATTAGGTGATAAAGTCTGTAACAGAGGGGTAAAGAGGTGTAAGCTGGAGAAGTTTGATTATTGTTATGATAACCTAAACCAGCGCAGTTGTTAGTTACGCCCATTGAACTTCAATCTTTGTTAACAGTTGTAAATGGAGAAACCTATCATATCAACTAACTAACCTGTAGTAGGAATCCAACTGGAACCAGTCGGCGGTTAACAAGGCCGACATTGTGGAGTAATAATAATTAAATACACCAAATGCAGATAATACGCTGATAACACACTAAAATTTCCTTAATTAAATTAAAACATCTCATTCAACGAGAGTTTGGAGAGTTGGTGAAATTTTACTTTTACATAATTTCGAGTTAGCGATTTAGATATCTCTTAGTTCAACCGAATACAATCTAATAATGAATATTCTTCACAAATTATTTATTTTATTATTACACAGTGCAATTAACAACAAAACCTTTTCTTTTTGACAGCCGCAGATAAATAACAGTCAGTGACAGTGACACTGACACAATGAGTACGTTATGAAACAAAAATATAAAACTATTTAGTGCGTTAGGCATGACTATTGTCATTTTTAATAGAATGAGGAAAATCTTCTGAAACCTTCATTTTGATATGAATGCCCATAAAAAAGCACTTCATGGTTTTACTTTAATTACATTTTCGGTTTCGTATGGAATTCGATAAACCGAGAGATTTCAATTGATTATATTCGAACGTTCTATTGAATGTCACAATGACACAAAAACTGACCACACTTGGGGTTGTGTGTTCGCGTTGCATCGTTGCCTCTCTTTCATTTGCCGTAGGAAGGAAAAAGATGCAACACGAATATTTGGGCAAATACTGCCAGGTGTGCTACCACCATAAAATAAAGCACGTTCAGTTGGTTAGCACAAGACGGCCGCGATAATATTCTCGAGGTCCCTCGCACTAACCGTCTCTTTCTAAGTGGTCTAATAAGAGAGAGACGGATAGTGCGAGAGAACTCGAGGATATATCGCGGCCGTCTTGCGCTAACCGTGCAGAAGTTTAAAAACTTCCGTATATGTTTCGTCGCCTTCGTCATGCGTTCAGCTTTCATCATACTCATTATTTTATCATCTGCCTAGCTGTGGGCTAGCTAGCATCCTAGCATGATCGCGTTCAAGTCGGACATAAAGCAATCGTTCCTCTCGCATTTACATACTTGATAACATACAAGCTAGGCTGATTGTGATAATAGCCTCCTTGCGTCTTTATAAGAAGACTTGTAAATTTCTTATTGTCTATGGTGTCTGACATTGTCTGTCGCTATGTCATTCTATATGCATTCTATCAACAACTACGTTTCTTTACCATGTCCTATTTTATTATTGACAAAAAGAATATAACCACTACGTTTAATAGCAGTGTTTTACCTAAAAATAAAACACTTATTAAGCGGAATACCTTATTCGAAGCCTAAACTATATATTTGAGAGAGGCAAAACTGTTTGCTGTGACGTGACGGCTGCTGATTGGTCGATACCCTACTCCTTTTCCCCCTCCACCTGTTTCCGTTTTCTGCCACCAGGGGTGGGCGCCGCAACAGCTGGAGCTGGTGCGCGCCCTATCCTCATTGGATCTCAAATTAATAATTTACCATTAATAGCAATGATCCCTGTATTAATTAACAACAACTACTAAGTGAAGTGCTCAAATAAGTAGTGCTATAAACATCATTTGCTAACGTGTTTACAGTTAATAATGAAGGTGGATCATTGCGTAATCTACCGCCAGGCAGGCATAAAAGTTTAGGCTTCGAATAAGGTATTCCGCTTAATAAGTGTTTTATTTTTAGGTAAAACACTGCTATTAAGCTTCAGTACCGTTATTCGAAGCCTAAACTATATATTTGAGAACTGTTTGTTATCGCCTGGTGGCCAGACGCCAATGTGAATACGTTATTTTGTGTAACGTCTATGAAACAACGGAGATAGTGATATCATTACAAGATGATAAGGATATTTTTTATAGTGTGATGGGTATATAGATTAAACGCAGATAGTTAATACTATTTGTTTATTCAAATTATAGGTACATTTCAGTGTAATCTAAACTTATATGCATACATGTAAGGAATCACTTGTGATCTATAATGGAAACATCTGGAGGTAAATTAACAATTACATTGGTTATGTTGTTGTTGATTCAAGAATAATGTTGATTCAAGAATAAAACTGCAATCAAGTATACTAAATTATACGTAAAGTGATACTTCACGTGATAATCAACTGGAAGTGAAAATAAATCCCAATTAAAACAATGTGTACAAGTTTTATTTCCTTTTCCTGTCCTATGTGTTTAAGTATAAGTTTCACATAAGTGAATTACATTTAAAATCAACAATCAACAGGAGCAAAAGTTTTTGTTACAGTTGAGACTGGTGCCAATTGTTTAATTTCTCTACAATAAAAATTTACAAACGTGTTCTGTGAGCGCCAGTTACCGCGAGCTAGGATTTCATCTAACGGGAGATCTTGTACCCAATTTTTTGATGCTACTGCTGGGCGCACGCTTCCTGGACTAGCCTTGATGTCTGCATCCAGCAGTACCTTTTTAATCCAGTTCGCGATAACTGTACGCGAAGCGCCCTTAGGGGGTCCACATGCTGTTATGAACAGATTATTAGAATTACAAATTCTACGTCTTTCAGCTGACAGAGAAATTACTTTTTTAATCCAAAATACAGGATCTAGATTCTTACAGTCATTATTCTGAAATAAACGCCATCCTGACTGGCGACTTGAAGCAGAGTCTGTCTTTGATCCAAAGATTGGCCAAAATGTAATTGAATTTTCGGAAATAACACAATCATTGTCATTTATAGATAATAGAGTAAGGTCATGGACTCTGCGACCAGAACACAACAAAAGCAGAATTGAGGCTTGCTTTGAACATTCATATAGGCTATTTTCATTAATTGTACCATTTTTTAACCAGTTTATTAGATTATCCGTATCCCAAATAGGGACTTTGTTTACTTTTGGAGTTTTAATGGAAATCGCCTTTAATACATGTTTAACAAGCGTATGAGAGGCTAGATTAACCTGCATATTGGGGTCTGTTAAGGTAGCAATTGCAGACTTGTATACTAAAATTGTAGAATAAGAGAGACTCTCTTTTTGATGTAAATCTACTAAGAATTTTGCAAAATCTGCTGCCGAGGGCTTGCAAGCATCTACTTTATTATATTTTGTCCATGAACACCATCTATCCCAAGCAGGTTTGTACGTTTTTAAAGAGGATGCTCGCCAGCTAGAAAGTAATAGGTTCTTTTGTTCCTGGGACCAATTTTTTATGCTTTCCGTCCACCCCCACATTTCCATACTTCTAAGGTCATCTCTTGGACCTGAGGCGGGGGCCGGCCCGTGGCCGTGTCTATCAATACTTGATCCAGCGCAAATATTGTGAATGGAGGGGCGATGGATCGGTTTTTGAGGTCGGGCCTCCAAAAAACTTTTGGCCACCGGGGGGCTACGATCAAGTATATCCCTACCGCTGTATTTAAGTGAGCCAACACTTGAGGTATCAGAAATGGTGGCGGGAATAGCCAGGCTAGGTGATAATGCCAGGTTCGACTGAATGCGTTGTGAAATTGGGCTTGGGGATCTGTCGCGTCTAGTGATACATAACTGGGGACTACATGTGCCGTTGCCGACGCGAATAGGTCTACTATGGGTGTGCCCCACTTTGAAAATATCTTCTGCGTTATTATGGGTAGGAGATGCCATTCGGGAGTGGCTGATAGGCGAGAGAGGCGATCTGCTTCGCAGTTGTACTTCCCGGGAAGGTAGTAAATTTGGAAATGAATGTTGTACTGATGTACCAGGTGAAAAATCTTGTAACAGAGGTTCATTAAGGCAGGTGACCGAGTTCCCCCCTCGTTCCTCAGAAAAGCGACTACCGATTTGTTGTCGCTTTGTATCATCAGTGATGAATTCGCGAGGTAGTGACAGCGATTTCTTAGGGCGTACAGGACTGCGAGCATTTCTCTCTGATTCGAATGGAGACTGGCTTCGTACTGTGTCCATAGCCCCCACAACTTCATGTTGTCCACTTGGGCTCCCCACGCTAGTAATGAGGCGTCGGTTACTAGGTAATGAGAAATGGGGGGATAGTGAATCATGGAACCGTTGCTGATATTGTTTAGCCACCAAGACAGTTCGAGGAGCGCCTCCTGCGGTACAGGGAACCGACGGTGGATGGGCTGGTATAGTAGGCTCTGACAAAACTTTAAAAGAGCTCTGTGATGCAAGCGGCCCCGTGGCACTGGAAAACTGGCAAAGTTTAGTGAGCCCACTATACTTTGCATCTCTTTCAGGCACGCCGAGTTGCGCTTCAAAAGAAGTTTTATTTTTTCTATTATGCCTGAGCATTTCTTTTCCGGCAAGAATTTTTTGTTGGTGTGAGGGTCCCAACAAATTCCTAGATATTCTATGACCTTCTGAGGGGTTAAAATGGATTTGGAATGATTTACCTGCCAGCCCAAATTTTCTAACAAATCTACAGCTTCTAGAGCTTGTTTTGCTAAGGTCTGTGGGTTTTGATTTGCGAGGAGGAAATCGTCTAAATACACTAAAATTCGAAACCCCTTCTCCCTTAGAATTTGGGCAATCCAATTTGTCAGAGAAGCAAACATCTTTGGAGCACAAGCTAGGCCCATCGGGAGACAGGTCATCTGCAGCAACTGACCGTTGAAAATTAATCTCAGGAAACGTTTGTGATTCGCTGCGACTGGTAGATGGAAATAAGCATCTGAAAGGTCTATTTTTACAAGCCAGTCTAATGGCTGAAGAAACATTGGAATTCGATGCATGTTTACCAACTTGAATTTCAGGATTGGTAGAAACAAATTTAGTCTTTTCAAATTGAAAATTGGGCGGAACAAGCCGTCGCTTTTGGGGGTCAGGAACATTGGGGAGACAAAGCTGGGACAATGATCCGCAGGTTCTAGAACTCCCTTTTTTAGTAGTTTTCGAATCGCTTCCCACATTTCGCTCGAGTATGGAGTTTGAAAAATTAAGTTTGGCATGGACAGCGGGGGTCGCATGTAAAATGGGATTCGAAAGCCTTGAATCAGTTTTATTAGGGACTGGGGAGCATTGAATGATACCCATTTGTCTACAAAGTTCTTTAGCTGCCCCGCTCGAAAACTGTGCGAGTCAGAACTTTCTCTTTTGATTATAGTCCCTGCGCGGGATGTTCTGGCCAGCCTGCCTACCTTGGCTACGGGCACCATGCTGATAGGAATAGGGTCCTTGAGGTCTTGGCCCAGCAGTCCGTTGGCGAGGAAACTTTCCCTGGGTACTAGCATTTGGTCTGGTTGGACGAAATGAATCGCGCCAACTGTTGGGTAGCGAATTATAATTGCCTTGCGCAGGCAAAGGTAAGAAAGCTCTAGGCATGTTCATAAATATGCTAGATGGGTCATAAGTGCCCTGCGCGGGCACTTTATGAGCATAGCTCGTTTGGTTTAAGCCTGCTTGCGCAGCAGGTTTGCTTTGAGTAGGCAGTCGGACCGGCCAGAAAGATTTGGAGACTCCCCCTTGTTTTTCAATGGCTAATGCTAAGGGCTGTTTTTGAAAAAGAAATTGTGGACTTGGGGTATTTTTCTTAAGGATTCTTTGAAGAATTTGTCCTTAACTGAGCGCAGAATACTATCACGCCTTTGTTGTATAAGGTCAGCGCGGTGACCACATGCCAATTGCAATGCGTCATTGGAGATCTTCTGGAAACTACCTTCCATAAAAAGTTCTTTAACCTTATTTTGCAATGTCTGAGGGGATAGATCCGTGGCGGTACGAGACCATGTTATTAAAGCGTCGAAAGCAGTTTCAGCCGCCTCGCCTTGTTTAATTAATGCTTGGGTAATAGCTGCAAAGCCACGCTCAATAATGCTCAAGTTTGAAAATTTATCGAAAGGCTTTAACTCGTCATTGGTCTCAAGATCTACAAAGGCTGGCTGTGAGCAGTAAAGTTTCTGTACCTCAGAATATCGAACGCTTGACCAATCCTCTGAATCAAAATGTTGAACAGACGTTATGAGGTCGACGTGAGCGGGCAATGATTTTGGAACCGACGGTTCTTTTAATATTGTGTTAAACGCAAACTTTAACGTTGACACGTTATCGTTAGCAACCGGGACTTGAGTTTCCTCGGCCTCATATAGCTCGCCGCTCACGTTGCCCTCTATCTCATCCTCCAAATTAACAGTGGGGGTTATAGCACCCATAGATTGTAACAAATTACCAATACAATTTTGGATTTCGCTAACCTGGTTAGTTAATTGTTGTATAGCATCGCTATGTCGCTGCCGCTTGTGCTTGGGTCGGGACTTCGACTTGGTCTTTCTTTTCCTCTGAAGACTCGGTTGTGGTGGCGGCCCCACAGGCAACGCAGGCTGCGACAATGGTCCCGGGGTCGGCTCCCATGAGGCTAACGGAGTGGGCATCGTATCTTCCTCCGAATCGGACGACGGGCTAGTAGACGAGGTACTAGACGTGTCTGACATGATAATTTTTTCTTTGCAAAGTAAACTACAGTTTATAACAAATCTTTCGAACGGTAAAACCGTTAAAATATTTAAAAATGTAACTAAATCAGCGTAACTTACAAATTCTTTGAATTTGTCAACCGTACGTCTCGACAAACAAGACGCCAATGAGGATAGGGCGCGCACCAGCTCCAGCTGTTGCGGCGCCCACCCCTGGTGGCAGAAAACGGAAACAGGTGGAGGGGGAAAAGGAGTAGGGTATCGACCAATCAGCAGCCGTCACGTCACAGCAAACAGTTTTGCCTCTCTCAAATATATAGTTTAGGCTTCGAATAACGGTACTGAAGCTTAATTATTGAATAAAGCCAATATTCTATTTGGTCTTGTCTAAATACGTATCACTGATCTACCATTAAGTCAAAGTTTTTATACTAATACAGTAATACGTGGTATAACTATAGTGTGATACATCAAAAGTGTGTGTTTGTAGTACCTACTTTGTCTGAGGGCCTACCGCGAAATGATTTTCGTTTTCGTTCGTGTATCTCCGTCTCTGTCGCACTTGCTAGTTCGAGCGACAGAGACGGAGATACACGAACGAAAACGAAAATCGTTTCGCGGTAGGCCCTCAGAGCAAGTAGGTACCCAACCCTCAGTGCCCCTCAGTTCTATCCGTCTGCGGCTTAGCTGTGTAATCCTTAATGAGAAAAATGTACCTAGGTACCTAATTAGGCATGAGTACCTACCTAATTACCTACAGCTACATACCAATCACGCCAATTTGAGTCAGTGACCAGCATCCTGGGGTAGGCACGGCCCTCCCGGCTCCTCCCATATATACGCGATACGCGCATGATTGGACATCAAAAACGTTTCAATTTCATTAATACCATAAGCATAATCAGTTCGCGAATAACCGTAACCCGACTACGCAGAAGTAATTGAAAAAAAAAGGGATTTTTTTCATACAAAAGTTCCCCGGAACATACTTTCGAATCAATTGATAAATCATTTATCAAAATCGGCTTAGTAGTTATCTTAAACGCTACGGTGGAACACACGTAAATATAAACATAGCAGACTGCTAAAAACATATTAACTATACAGAGCAATGCGTGCTAAAAACATTAACTGTACAGAGCAAAACGCCGTGTACACACTCGCGACTTTTTTTGTTTATTTATCATCTTCATACTCGTATATGGGCCAGTTTTTAAACCGTGAATTCATTTCGACCGACCGTGTGTTCCTAATCCATGTTACCTACAGTCAGCAAGCCAAATTATATAACTAGGTAAGCATCTATATGGAAAAAGTAACCGATATTTATCAAATATCATAGTTTAACGGACTCCGCAGTTCGATAAATGGGCAAACAGTTTAAGAGTGCAGACATATTGGGCCGCGTCCCGGGGGAAATTTACTGAGCCGATACATAAATCTCATATTTCTGCATTTTGACATTGCCATATTGCGGGTAAATAGTGTCTAAAATTTTGTTCGTTAACCGAATTTTAGATTAACATTCCTTTTAAGTTTTTTCGCTATTTCCCAAGATCAACTATTTTTCAAGATCTCCATGTTAAGGAGGTACCTACGTTCTGAGGTAGTTGATGGTACCTTACCTACCTACCAAACGTTGGTCTTAAGTTATCCAAAGGGTCTAATTTGACGAAACCATATAAGATAAGAAAATTCGTGCGTTAATCGGCATGCAATTTTGGAATGCACTTATTGATCGAAATAAGTATCTAAAATTAGAAGAAGAAGAAGAAGAAGAAAGAAGAAGAAGAAAATAGTTTATTAGTGCAAAAATATACATAGAGAAGACAAAATTACTTTGTAGGGACAATATTTACCTTTAATATCCTAGATAAACAAGGAAACCTAGACGAATTTGTCCGTTAAAACCGGCCAAGTGCGTGTCGGACCACGCAAAACAAAGGGTTCCGTGCCTATTAAAAAGGTCGTATAGTCACAAAAATTTTACGGCACTTACATCCTTTTCTTTGAGGAAGGCAGTTTTTCAGCAATATCTCGAAAACCTCTGAACCGATCTTGTTCAAAACAATTTTCGGTGAATGAAATTAATAAGCCCTATGTCCATGAATTTTTCCATATTTTTAAAATACACCGTTCAAAAATTAGAGGGGGGGGGGACAGAATTTTAGTGACTTTCGGGGCGATTATCTCCGACCCTATTCACTTAATCAAAAAAAATGCTAAAAAACCTTATATTTATTTTGAAAGGCCTATCGATTGATGTGCCACACGGGGGGTCACAATGAAAAAAAAAATTTTGACTTTTAGTTTTATGTATGGAGTGCACCCCTAAAAAAATTTTTTTTTGTCATTTTAATTACAAAACTATGTAGCGGCTAACAAAATACACCTATCCTCAAAATTTTATTCAAATACACCTTATAGTTTTCGAGTAAAATGCCTGTGACATACGGACAGACGGACAGACGGACAGACGGACAGACGGACAGACGGACAGATGGACATGACGAAACTATAAGGGTTCCGTTTTTGCCATTTTGGCTACGGAACCCTAAAAATCGAATGTTATCTGGAATGGGGTATATTGTCAAGCAATCAAGAGTACATAGAGTTTATTCCAAATTTCCAGACGAAATATGTTTTGCTTTTAATCTTAGATTAAATCCTTATTCCTTATGTACCTACTTATAATCAATCAATACGGGGCGTGCTCGGTTAGAGCGAGCGCGAAAAAAATACTATATAGTCCAGGCAATGAACTGACAACTTGTATGGAAAAAATGACAAATTTGGAAATAATTTATAATAGCAGATTTTTTTATTGTAACGGATATATTATCAATTAAATAGTTACTAAGAGGCAAAATCCAACAAAAAATCAGACATCAAAAAAATAGTAATTTAATTAGCTCCCGAAAAGTCAGGATAAATATTAATGAATGTTTTAATCTTTATTTTGGTTCATTTACATTTGCTTTAAAATATTAAATATAAATCACACAAAAAAAAACAATGAATGCTTAATTTAAATCTATATAACTACTTCCGGATGGAAAGTTTATTGGATTCTTGAATAAAGCATCTTAGAATATTGTTTTAAAATAAAATAAACAAAAAAACGCTAGTATAAATTAATGTTTTTCGAAACCGTATTTTGCCTGGACTAATACTGGTTCGAGTGTTTCGGCTTTCAAATGCGTCCTTATATTTCCTATCTATTATAGTCCAACTCCCAATTTCCATTCACCATGGTTATCACTAGCGTAGCGCCATAGTTTTGCCTATTCGCCGCGCATGCGCGCCGCGCTGATGGTATTTATTTTTTAATAGACTTTTAGAAAATATGTTAATTATAATAATTATTCTCGATATTAAGTGTGACATGTAATGCCGGGTCAGATAGACAGGCAGAGGCAATCAAAATGGATTGCTCATGCGTAAAATTTCTTGAAAGAATTCCACACTGCGACAATTCCTGTAGTGTATGCCGAGCCTAACATAGCGTGGCAGCCGTCGGCGATGTTACGGAACCACTAAATTTAATTTAAATCTGCTGGGCGCGTCTGATAAAGCGGAAATTTAATGTGTACCTACTCACGCACCTAGTGGCGCCAAGACCAATTAAATCCGTATTATTCTTCCCTAGGCTAAAACTCGAGTTAGATGCTATTGGTATTTTCTGTAACTACCATCGACTTACCTACCTTATACTGATACATATCCCAACTGTAAACTATAGTGGCTCTGTGAACTGGAGAATTCGCGAGCCTGACTTTATTTATTTTTTATTTCGAATATAGTGACTCGAACTTAAAAAAAACCGGCCATGTGCGAGTCTGACTCGCGCACCGAGGGTTCCGTACAAAATTTCAATTGATACAACATACCCATTAATTTTGGAAAATCTTAACAACGCATAGTATAGTTAAGTCATGAGTAGGTACCTACAGCGCCATTTATCGGTGCATTTTGTTACTAACCTGCTTACTAACAATAAATAGAGACTATTAGAGACAAAACTTCAAACTGATAGCATAAAATAAGAATCTGCAAAAAAATGGTTTAATCTCTTGTTGGCGGCTGTACTTCTTTTTCACAGTTAGAAACTACATATTTGTTGAGAGGGTTCCAATGAGCCCAAATACGACGAGTTTATCTTGTGTAGTTTAGGAGTCGTTATGACCACCTTCTGTTTCCATCATCAGATCAGCTCGGTGATACGATATTATTGCTTTGTCACCGAACTTGCATCATCATTATCATCAATGGCCTCTGAGTCTATTACAGACTGTACAAGCAGTATCAAGGAGGGAGACGTCTGCCATGGCTGATTATCCAACAGCATACACGACCGTAAGGTGTAATTTGCAGGTGCCGCGTTGATGCCGCTTGGCTCGCTTATCTGCGAGTGCCTTAAACCACGCTTCATCGTGGACTTTGCATAAGGATGGTAATTTTCAGCTCAATCGGATACCGGTAAGTGACTGAAAATCGTTTGCAAATTTTGAAGGATAACTTATTTACTACACATATGAATATATATATATATATAAATGACCTTATAGGTCAATTTATAGGTCATCTTATGTTCAGGCTACGGTACCTATTTAAACGATTCTATTAAAGTAAGATATGGCGCTGGTAGCTGTTATCCTATAGGGAACCTTTTTACATTTTACTTTATATATATATATATGTATAAAATTATGACTGCGACAGTTCATGTTTGGATGTGTGTTACTAAATCACGCAAAAACGTCTGAACGACGGAACGGATTTTTAGTATACAAATCAAGTATAGCCTGGATTAACATCTTATAGAATACCTATTTTTTTATCCCAATAAAATTCCTACAAAAGGAAGTCAACACGAACGATGTTGTTGGCAAAAGCTAGTTTTTATATGATTATGATAATACCCGTCTCTTCGCATCATTGGTGGAAAACCAGCCGCCCTTGGAGTCCAGTATCCCTTTACCTTACCGTCAAAATAAACAACGTGGTGCCGAATACATTTAGATTTTGAGCCGGCAAAAAGGATGAAGAATCAACATGAGAGACAAATAAACCCCAAGCCACGAGTCGCATTGACTTATCGCGCCTTACATTTTCGTCGCGTAGGAGCCGTAGGAGGACGTACACGCTCCATTATGCGGCATGATTTATTTTAAGTCGGGAATTTATCACTCTCATTATATTTCCAAATTTCCCAGCGACACGTTCGCCAGACGTGTTTGAGAAGCTTGAATTTATAACCTTATTATATGAAGTGGAGCGCGATAGTTTTTGTTGTGTTTTTCAGTTTTCTATATTTTCGCGGAGAGATGTCGCTGAACCTGTAATCAATCAGTGGATGTAAAAAAGATTTTATGTTGAATGTTGAAAGAAAAGAAATATTTATTTAATCCTATTACTGTAGCTACCTACCTATACGCAGAAATAATTGACTGGAAAGACGAGGCATGTATCGATACCTATTTGTATATTGTCCCTGGGTATTTTAATGCCCTAGAGGCCTATAGAAATAAAAAGATACAACTTGTCTTTATGGGATAATTTTCGTAAGAGCTGAATAAAAAAAACATTATACTTACACGTATAAGAACGAGTCTAGCTAGACACTAACGTTGTCTCGGCACGTGCTTTGCTTGTATTTGCTAAGAGCCGTCGTAACGAGATAATAAAATGCACAGAAAGCCCGCGGGAGTCGACTTCTATGAACGCCTCTACTTATAAATATAAATACATAGGAGAGAACAACCAAGACGCAGCACCGCTTTCCAGTTCAGAGAGAATCGCTACCAAATAAGCATTGCTATCTATATTGCAAAATATTAAACCTGGTTAATGTTAGGACTTAGTACTTACGATGATACTACCTTGCAACTAAAGCTGTAATTGTCAAACAATGTACGTTTAAGTTTCGAATTGAAATACTTCCTAAATTTAGAAGCAAAAGCACATAATTCAGGAATACTTGTAAAAGACAGCAAATAAAGCAGCTTGGAGCACATGCCTCCTGGCACTAAGTGCCGACCGAGGGAAACTTAGCAATACTTTAAAGTTTTTCCAAGTCCGCTTTGACGGCGCAAAATCTGGTGCACGTACCTACTCTATCATTTGTTCCCGAAGTGCTTTTGTGTGTATTTACCACAATTTCTCGGTTCAAATTAAATATAAGTTTCAACAAACGTTTTTTTCTATAGGGCTAGTGAAACATGAGTTAATACTTCGCGCCGCTCTCGATTTTTCTGTTGAATTCTTCATTTACAAAACTTCAACGTACAATCTGTAGTGTTCTACTTTCACCCTCGTAACAATAGTTAAACCAAATACCTACTGCAGAGTTTCAATAAGCTCAGGGCCAGTATGCAATTCACCCCCTACGCTAGCTGTCTTTGTCATTCTGCAATTGTAAGACAGAGACAGGAATGTCACAAGACAAATCTTCTGTTAAATTTTGCGGATTGAATATCGGCCCCGGAACTAATAAGTTTAGGTAGCCTCACATGATTGATATTACTTGGTACTAAAGGCACAAGGTGGACTGATGACCTGGTAAAGGTCGCTGGAGTTCGGAGGACCGGTCATTGTGGCACTCTTTTGGGGGAGGCCTATGTCCAGCAGTGGACGTCTTTCGGCTGATATGATGATGATGAGTACTAAAGGCTTTTGATGTTGATGTTGATGAAAGCCACTTAGTTACACTGTCAGATACAGATTTTAACCCTTTTGGCCTGAAGGTTGGTTATCTTAGGGTTAGCTTATCTACCATCAGCTACGGACTACTGTATACTCGTACATGGGGAACGAGCGACGACGCGTTGAAAAAACGCGGTGTGCATAGGTCCTTTATACACACTACACCACTGGCCCAAAAAGAAAACAACTGTAACGTCATTTCGCTCTATTGTGTAAAATGATAATCATAATTATAATTACGGCGGTGGCTTGAATGCCTTATAATTGTCGCCCAAGCACTGTGTTATAAAGAAATAGGTTTCGTGCCAGGTATAGTTATATAGAGTACAAATGAACTTAACCCGGCATTCCGCGCGCGACATAATAGTGAAAAGTAACTGATCCCCGACTGAAAAGTTTCGCTTTCATTATAAAAGCAAATCAAAATATTTATGTGTGTGTGTGCGTGTGAATAAGTACATATATTCGTATTCGTATGTGTGAGTAATAGTTGGAAATAATGTGAAGAAACATTCCGTCGACATTAAGGGGTGCTTTTTGTATAATGTAGTATTCAATATTTGTTTTAATAGTTTCTTATTTATTTAAAGATTGTGCTAATCATACTTTTAAGTATACAAATACCAAGACCATTCCTCAAAAATAAAAAAAAACTGAAAAATTGCAAAAGTGGCGCCATCTAGCTAGCATTTAAGCTTTGGGTAACCTAGTCGAACCACCTTAATAGTACTTAATAAGTGCCTTGTATTATTGTTTCTATTTCAATATAGTTTTTTGATTTTAGCCACTTTGTTACCTTAATTTTACACTCGTGTACGGTGGTGGGGTAGATGTCAGTGTATTTAAGACTGTGAATACTGTGATACATATTCTCTTCTTGCGTATGCACTGTATGTTAGTACTGACTGTGCGAGTGATACATACATTTGATTTAGCAGGGACTTTGTGCTTTGCCTCTTATATTATCAAATTATCATCTATCCCGTTCAATTTTTTTTTTTGCATGGTTCATTTATGGTATGTTCTGCAAGTTTCAAATTGTTAAGCAGAGGTTTACCAGAGTATAAAATAAAATCGACATAAAAATTACAGACGGCATGAATTCGCACAATGTAGGTATGTAGTAGGTAATACTTAAAGCTTTCGCCCATGCCATGATATTGTGTAAACTTGATCATACTTTATATACAGGGTGAGCAATCCAAATGGGTCAGTATGGCGGTTTTGGAAACCATAACAGGTAGCGAAATCTTGGCTTAGGAACCATGACGTTGATTTTAGTAAAAAGAAAAACTGCATTCATATACTTACAAAAATACGTGTAGGTACTCGGCCCAGGAATCGAACCTGGACTTTTTGAAAAATTAAATTTCGTTATTTTCCTTTGAATATCGGTTATGTAGCTCTTAAATAGTAAATGTTACTAAGAAACATGATATCTAAAACTAATAAAATGCATTGTTTTTAAATAACGAAATTTAATTTTTCAAAAAGTCCAGGTTCGATTCCTGGGCCGAGTACACGTATTTTTGTAAGTATATGAATGCAGTTTTTCTTTTTACTAAAATCAACGTCATGGTTCCTAAGCCAAGATTTCGCTATCTGTTATGGTTTCCAAAACCGCCATACTGACCCATTTGGATTGCTCACCTTGTATAGTTCAAGTTACATTACAAAAGTACAATTTCATTTCCCAGTGAGCTACAGCTGTTCGGTACGAGTAAATGCAATAAGCCGGGCGGTCAGCTGGACCAGACAATCTTAAATCTTATTTGCAACGTGGTACTTTCTACTATATAGATATAACTGCAAAAAGAACGCTGAAAGAATTGCTGCAAACAGTAATATTCAATGCAGGACTGGCATATTGTGAAGACACAATAAATTATGCATTTCTATTTAAAACAGGATTACGGCCAAATGTGTGAACAAAGTCGCGTATCTTATAAATAAAATGCCTGTAGCTTATGTTACTATACACAGGTCCTTTCTGAACTATTTTTTTTATTTAATACATTTTTTTTATAAGTAGTTACAGTGTTGCACATAAAATCCACCATTTAAAACCTGGAAGGTTTAGGCAATAGTTGGCGAGATGGCGCGGTTCATCCCGCGTTCCTTAAGATAGTTATGATATAACAAATTGGTATTATTGGCTACAATTTTATTCCTTACCTACACTTATCCTATTCCTTACCTACCTACACTTATCCTTTACTATTAAACGAGCAACATTTGTATATATATTTGCAATCACATTCTTGGAAACGGCTCTAACGGAAAGGGCGCGAAATCGATCTAGCTAGGTCTCATGTCTGGAAAAAATCGTTTCTCCGTATTTTCACCCGAGCTGAGCTTGGTCGCCCAGGGACTTCATCTAAACTTAGTAGGTACTTTTTAAGTAGCTTCTTACATTTGATATGACTTGGACATGGCTAATAATACCCCAAAAAATTGGGTTGGTTTGGTAACTGTCGGAGTCAAATCTGCGTTTCAGTTGTGTGTCTGTACCTACGCTTCTTCCCCAAACCGAGCACGTTATCTTGTAAAGAAAAGGCGATGAAGACAAGTTAAATTTTTAAGATATTTGGTTGCCCTCACGTTCCGAAATACGCATAAAATTAACCGCGCATGGCGGCCAAAATCACGCGACGGATTCTATTTTTGGGCTGCTTAGTATTCCGTGGTAGGCACTGCGGAACCCGCAAACACGGATGCTTGTGGAGTTATTTTTTAAATTAAATTTTTCGCCACTGCAAAGTCTCGTGGAGAGCGCGAATCCCCGTGCGGAATGAATTGCCGGGCCACGGGTTACACCGCGCCACCGCGCCTACTGGGGAATTTTAATTCCATACCTGTTTTTAAGGAGGCTCTATGATGACATAAATTCATAAAAAACTCGCTTTTAATTTGCTAGGCTGGTTTCCTCCCTTGCGAATTATGACAAATAGGTACCTACCTACATAACC
The DNA here is from genome assembly GCA_932294315.1 of Epinotia nisella. Classification (NCBI taxonomy): domain Eukaryota; kingdom Metazoa; phylum Arthropoda; class Insecta; order Lepidoptera; family Tortricidae; genus Epinotia; species Epinotia nisella. The sequence goes on along the minus strand of OW028675.1, from coordinate 27,082,898 downwards.
CTCTGCTGTCGATGTCGTACACAGTTTGGGTTAGACCTTAGAGCATACATAACTGGAGTAGCCTTTCAGTAACTTACCCCTCTGTAGAAAATCTTGTACACTGTGCAAAAATCATACAAAGACAATTTCACAATCGATTAATGGTCATTCACAAAATCGCCTCGCAAGAGAATACTGATCATAAAAATGCCCGCATGTTGCTGTCAAGCACTTCATATTAAGTATAAACGTTCAACCACTTCAAGCTTTCAATATACTAGCCGAGGCAAAATACGGTTTCGAAAAACGTTAATTTATAATAGCGTTTTTTTTAATTATTTCATTCTAAAACATTATTCTAAGATGCTTTATTCAAGAATCCACCAAACTTTCCACCCGGAAGTAATTATATAGATTTAAATTAAACATTCATTGTCTTTTTTATTTTATTTATATTGAATATTTTAAAGTAAATGAACCTAAATAAAGATAAAAAAAATATTAATATTTATCCGGACTTTTTAGGAGCTAATTAAATATTGATTTTTTTGATGTCTGATTTTATGTTGGATTTTGCCTCTAGGTAACTATTTAATTGATAATATATCCGTTACATTAAAAAAATTTGCTATTATAAATTATTTCCAAATATGTCATTTTTTCCATACAAGTTGTCAGTTCATTGCCTAGACTATACGTTGACTTTCAATATCCTATGCTCCCCCGCCCCAGCAAAATTCGGCAGTCATTTATGTACGCAAATACGACATAAGGCTACTCCAGTTATGTATGCTCTAAGGGTTAGAAGTATCAGCGCCAGATTACAGCTAGTATTAAAACCGACCAATCAGAAAATACAATTCATTTCAAACATCAGGTATTTTTTAGTATTTATTTATTTATTAGGTATTGACGGTCAGAGGCGTTTATTCGTAGTGTCAATATTTTTTATCTGTGTCAAAACAGTTTGTTAAAAAAAACATGGCGCCAAATTTAACAATATTTTCGCTGTGGAATTTGTTATTGATTGTGGATGGATAATCTTTGTTTTTACTTTTTTCTCGCAGTCAAAGTGAAAAGTAAAGTGTAAAACTCTGGTCTAAAAGCCATATTACCCTTTGAACAATTTTCCCTCACTTCGCTTGGGAAAACAACCATTTCGTAGTAATATGGCTCGCCCCTTGTCACACAATCTACTATTTTCATCAACTGGCTTTAAAAAGAGGTATATTAATAAAGTTATAAAAATCGTATGACACTTGGCTGGCGGATTCTTTAAAAACCTCAACAGTTATTTAGCTTTCCAAAAAAATACAATATTTACTAATGAACTATTTCGCCAAAAATATCCCATATCAGTGGAACGGGGCGAAGACTACTGTAGAACAAAACGTTAAAATTATAAACACATACTAATTGCCTCAAAAAGTTACCGAAGCTCTGTAACATCCCTAGTTCATAACGCGGCGAATTAGTTGTAACCCTTAGACTACCTACCTATATATTAATTTACAAGAAACATGACCTTGAAAATTTCGTAGATCGTAGATCACAATAATCTAGAAAGGTTGTTATACTTTGGGCAAACTCTGGCTCTATCGATTGCTAGCATAAATAGATGGACCGCTAAAATTGAAGTTCTCGACCTAAATGCTGATTTTAATCTAAGGTAGGTGCACCAAGGAAGGCCCAGCTCTTAAGATTTACCTTTAAAACTCGCAGTTATGGTATTCCAATCTATGTACCTAGTTCAAATTTGGTGCGCACATGCGTTTATGGTCACAAACTCAAGCGCGCTGCCATTTTGTAAAAAAAATAGAGTGTTAAAATATTGCATGTTTATATATCCTCCAACCTTTACATATTATCTCAAATTGAACAAAATAATGCAAATTTAGTCACTACTTTTAGTAAAATTAGGTGTTTAATCTGCTTTATATTCAGTTACAGGAAAATACTGTTATTTTAAATGTATTTATGACGTATTTTTACGAGACTTAATTGAACTGAAGTAAAAGTCCCCTTAAGCGTCTGCTAGACGGTCGCCAACACGCCCCTCCGACCGAGCGACCTTGGTCGGCACCGACCGTGTAGACAGTTGTTTGCAAAATTTTATACTAACGTTGGGTCGGTGCCGAGTTGCCGACCAAGGTCGCTCGGTCGGAGGGGCGTGTTGGCAACCGTCTAGCAGACGCTTAAGTCTAAGTACCCACAGTATGTAGCCCTAAGGTACGTCAAAAAAACCGGAATTCGACTCGCGTGGTGAGGGTTCCGTATATAATCTAAATTTCTTAAGTATTTTTGAATACTCAAACTTCTTATATGTTTTCCTGTAATCTTTAGGCAAGCAACTATTTTACATATTTTTTTCAGAATTTTAATCCTAGTAGTTTCGGAGATAAGGAGGGGGGGGGGAGGGATGGTCAATTTTCGTCTTTTTTCCTAAATTACTTCAAATCTGTTTTTGCTTGCTAAAATTATAAAAAAATATATCTTTCATGCTTACAACAACGTCTTTCATTTGATATGTCACACAATACAGTTTGCGAAACTTTTTTCAGAGCAAATCGGCTGTGACAGACGGACAGACAGACAACCGAGTGATCCTGTAAGGGTTCCGTTTTTTCCTTTTGAGGTATCGGAACCCTAATAAGGGTTCCGTTTTTCCTAAAAAGAATGTTCGATTAAAGCACCGATTTATAAATATCATGCATGATACAGGCTGATATAAAGAATCTCACTCATGTGTTTTTTTCTAATTTAAAAAGTTATTGTCATTTTAGAGCAATTTTTCATTTTCATACTCCTAAAAAAATCAGCTATAATTTTGGGCTGTGTACGAGTATCTACAATATTTTATTAGATCAATTTAATTAAAAAGTGTATTTTACGACTAGTTCTAGACGATAGTAATGTTTAAACATTGAACGGTTAATTTAATTAATATATAACAAGTTTTATTAGCCAACCGGGTGCCCAAGATGACCAACTAGCAACATTTTTTTTTAAATACGTTTTTTTTTTGTTATTTGCGTAAAAAACTTTAATGTTATTTGCGTAGTTTTTTAAATATTTTGTATGTTAATAAATAATTAGCAGCCCTATGAATAGCTTTTCTTTATTAATCATACTGTAATTATTTTACAAGGCTTTGAAATTAAGGTGGGACCATCTTAGGCGACCGTACCTTAGATACTTTTGCTGGTTCATCGTTCGACCTATTTCTGACTAACTGCTTATTAAGAAAGACCTTTTCTTTTTAAAATAACCTATAGATATAATACTATAAAATAAAAATACAATCATATCAAAATGTACGAGCATGTATGAGTTTTTGCGTTATACCTACATTCCAACATACTTATAATTTTTTGTCCAACATTATTTGACACTGGCCATTCACTTTCTACTACAATACCATTATCGTATTTATATTATAACAAGGTGTTTTACACTTTTCAGAATACCATTTGACCAAAAAGTTACATTAGTTGATTGGTTTGCTCTTGGGGTAGCCAGCAAGACTGTCCACTTCAAGCACTGAAAGTAGTTTTTGTATGGAAGGCAATTATTCAACAAATATCAGCAAAAACGAAAATGGACTGAGGTAGTAAATATCTCTTAACTGCCCCAATAAGACGTCAATTAAAAAAATGATAGTTATTGTGAAATAATATATCAATCATTTAGAGGCAGAAACCTACCAAAGACTGTCAGAATTAGCTGGACAAAAAATAATAAGTAAGTATGTTGGAATATATAACGGAAACCCTCACAGATGCTCAAATATTTTAATATGATTGTACTTTTATTTTATGGTATACATCTTTGGATTATAGAAAAAAAATGTTGTCTCTTAATAAGCAGTTGGTTGGAAAATATACTAGATCAGGTGTGCCCGGATTTTATCGTGTACAGTCTTTATGTCGACACTCAAGGGAATCAAAATTTATAGGGTACTTTCCGTTGACCTAGAACTATGAAATTTGGCAAGTAAGTAATATCGTCTTATACTACAAGTACAGGGAAAATCTGAAAACTATACCTACATTTGTAATTTTGTACGGAGCCCTCGGTGCGGTTTTTTTAAATATTATATTATAGCCTATTATAATTATGACACTTACACGATTATGAGAAATCCAACGACACCTCATATGTCATAATCCATCAAGCCGTTTAGACTGAAGCCCGAGAAATAGAATTTTCTTGTCCACATACATACGCTCGAAAAACAACCCTCCTTCTGAGGCAATTGGGTAAAAATAGAAAAACGCACCATCTACTTGTCCATGACATCCATAGCCACTAGAGCGCGTCTATACGGCGGCGGCGTGAAGTTGAACGAAAGAAAGAAAGAAAAATTTGAATTCCTTTGTGGCGAGAGTGCCGATCGCGTGTCCTCCACAAAGGATTTAGGGAACGTGTGAACACAAATCGAATGTGTTTAAGTTTTGGGGTTCCGTACCAAAACGGTAAAAAAGGATGTCTTATGGGACGACTATGTCTGTCACAAAGGTCTAATAAAAGGGCTTCAGATATACATTCTGAAAAAGTTTTGTATGCCATATGATTCAATAAATAACTATATATTAACCGTGTAGTAAAAAATGCAAGTAAATAAAATGAAACAGAGGGCATAGCAAGAGGAATGACTGAGGTTAACTCTTTTAGCGGCCTGTAATTATATGCTCCGTTTAGAGAAGATTAATTGCCTTCTTCCTGTTCGTGTTCCATTGTTTCCCGTTTACATATATTTTATTGTGTTGGGCATAACTCTTGTTATGAAAAACATTTTACTCGTAAAGAGTCACCTCGGGATAAATTATGAGTTTCATTTGAAGCGAATTAGAAATTCTCATTTTAAAATGGATATGTTAAAGCACATTTTGAATGAAGACTTCTTCAGCTGACTTCCAAAGGTTGCACCGCATCGAATAATTATATTTTAAAGTGGCACGAGTTTTCGTTCACTTCGTTCACACGAGTTATTGACATATTTATTTCATTTAAGTACCTATAAGAATGGGCGTTTTGAAACCATTTACGTCTGCAAAACTGAACGTAGAATGCTTTTGGTACTATGAAGATCTTTTGCATCTCTTACTCAAGTTTTTGACCACATAACCCATAAAAACATTCCATGTAAAAAATAAGCCAAGTCTTGAAACTCACCTTAAAAAGTTATGAGATATTTTGTAGAGCCAAGTCAGGCATTCTTATTAATCTATACCTAATCTTTATTTGCTTGCTAAATAAAATTCTGCAACTTGGGAATCACACAACTTTACTGCATTTATTTATTTTTACATACCTAAATAAAACTATGTAGTATTGTGTGATTGCCAAGTCACAAAATTTTATTGAGCAAGCAAATAAAGATTAATAAGAATGCCTGACTTGGCTTTACGAAATATCTCATAACTTTTTACGGTGGAAGAGTTTTTTATGGGATCTCACTTCTTTTTGTAGGTTATTGTGTTATCAACACATACAAATTTGTGAATGCAGCCGGGAATAATATTTTTGCAAAGCATTTGTATGGAAATGTTATTTTACCAACTACAAATAACGATTGTATAGTTTTATAGTGCATGGTACAAAACCGCATGCAAATACATCGTATAGTCCTGTACCTTGTTATTACTATTTGCAGGAACTACAAAAGTAACTTTGTAATCGCATATATTTGTATAGGATTACAAACTTACTTATTTAGTTTGTATTTTCTGAAAGTCAGTAGGTACCTAAGTGAGTCAGTGTGTCAGTGACAAAACTAAGGATCTATGACGGGCAATAGGTAGTTCTTAAACTAAAAGTTCATATTCAATTGAGAATATATCTAAGCCATATTATGCCCTTTATGTTACTGAAAATTCAGGGTTCTAGCTTTAGCCAGCACAAAATTACAGGATGTTGAAAATGGCCTGAACGGCTTCGAGAAAAGGAGATGGTACGGTCGTGCTTCTTTGTTTTGCTCAACTTGCTCAAGATTGTTAATAGACCCGTAGACTCTATAAATCTCTCGGTAAATGTGTGCCCAGGTATTTGTATATCTTCACATCGCTTAATGATGCCAATGGCCAATGTAGATTTACCTACTTGTACAGTAAGGGAAATGTATTCACGTACCTACCTTTTTATGCCTTATTGTCATAGTGAGAAGAGCGAAAAGGTACGTGAATACATTTCCCTTACCTATAAACTGACATAGAAAAGAGTCCTTGAGGTCTACTTGCAATATAAATATTTGAATTTCAATGTTTTTTTTGCAACTTGCACATTTGAAGGTAACATTAAAAATGTTAGTTCTCTACTCTACATTTTCATGCATTAGGTAAAAGCTAACAAAGTTTAGTTGGTTGTCTGGATTAACACATTTAAATTCATCACACAGTGTAGGTAGCAAAGCTTGTCGCGGGGGTAAATAGAGTAGAGACACCTAACAAACACAAGCATTTGTTAAGCCGGCGCTCAAAGCAATGCGGACACTTAAACAACCCAGTGGCGTGCCGCTGGCGCCAGTTGACCACTGTTAAAGTTAACAAATATCTAATGCATAAGCGGACAATCCACATAGCTATTGAATTTCAATACCTGTAAATGACATCACACCTAACACTTGCATTTCATCATACTTACCTTAGACCTGATTTGTAAACACTGACTTAGCTCTGAATTAATTATTTGACCAGCGACCTCTCCTACTCATTAATTAGGTTTTGTTACGTTTAAGTTATTATATTTTAAGATCTGTATCTCTCTCTCTCTGGGTGCCCTGTAAACCAGCGGCTTTAGCATATATTGCTGCTGGCATATGCTGACTGGCATCCTTTTTGGTGCATTACAGATGTATAAACACGTGTGTAATTTCTTTCTTACACCAAATATAGCAGATTGTTAACAGAGGGTTGAAAGTGACCCATTTCACCCGAGATAGGTCGAGGGTGAAATGGGTAATTTCATCCGAGTCAATCAAACACTCTACTTTTCGTTTCGACCGCGAGGAAAGTAAAATACTACCTACACGTACATTTTATAAAACAGGTATATTAAGAGTAATCAGTTAATATAGGTACACATACTGCCAACTTTAGAAAAGTTTAATAAATGTATCTAATCGTTTCAATTTTATTTTTTATATTTGTATAATTATTTAACCTTCCGAGGCCCCATGTAATATAGGTACTACATAAAAACAATTGATTTTGGTTATATGATGTAACGCGGGACTTGTCTGTGACATATGAATATGCGTGAGATGACACTGCTGCCTAGCGGCGATATAAGGAACGATCGGCTCCCCCCCGCGAGCCAGCGCGCCCGCGCAGACCTGTGAAGCGTCCGCGACGATTTAAAGAATAATATGCTAGAGACTGCTTACCTATTTCAGCGTGCTAAACTCTAAAGTGTGTCCGTAGTTTGTTTTAATTTAACTCATGTTATAAAAGTGCTAACGGTTGATTAAAGTGCATATTATAGACTCCGTGCTGTGTTTTTTTACGAAAGATTCGCTACAACAATAATGAGGTGTGACACCACGCCCATTTCAATATACATTTATTAAGGTTGAAAATTATTTTGACAAATTTTGAAGGCCAGCTCCAGGAGGATAAATAAATGTACAGAATGATATGTATTATGAATATGAAATTAACTAATTATTATATATACGTAAATGAAATACTTACACCCAGCTCCAACCTTTTCACACTGGCCACTTGCCACGGCCTACTAGATTGTAATTGAGTAGGTCGCGACGCAACTAATCTAGAGGGCTATGCCGAAACGTGAAGAAAGAAAGTGTCATGGCATTATGCATTAAAATACTTTCCACCCTAGGGTAGAAAACACAATTTTCAACCCGGCTATTCAATTTGACTTTTCATGGGTAGGTATACCCAAGAAAAGTCAACTTTCAGAACAGGAGAGATGAGAAATGTATTTGTTTCTTTCTTTCTAACGAATTTAAACCACTCCAACAAGTTACATTACTGCATGTATTAGACCAGACCTTTTTCCTAGATTTACTTTGCATTTTAACAGTTTTAAGTAATTTTGTTTAACCTTTTCGATCCCACTTCTGACCTATTGGGTGGTGAGTTTGCAACAAATATCCATCTCTCTAGTGTTTATTATACAATATCCAATATTTCCATCCATTATCCAGTACGTGTAAAATAGTCATTTAAATCTTTACAAATCATGACCTACTTTCAGAGTATGAGAGATGAAATAGTTATTTAAATCTTTACAAGTCATCTTCCCCCTCGCGGCATAGTCACTGAGGCCCTCTAGCCATCGCTGAACTGCCAGTAGGTAGGAATAATGCAAATAAATGAATATGTACTAATTAATTGTAATATTAGTAATTAAACAGCTGTAATTATTAATATAAATATAACGTATCCTAACAATATCTACTAACCATTAACTATATACTTAATAACTACACTCGCGAGCAAAAAAATCGACTCACGCCACATTTTTTGGTTTAGGGCAAATTTTGCGCAACTGAGAAATGTTACAGGAAAAATGAGTATACCACGTTGTTATAAATTTATTCAGCTTTAAAAAACCGCAACAATCATGAAAATCAAATCATAACTTTCAGGATATGCTTGTTTGAACGGGAATTGAAATTTAACCGCCTTGAACTACCCACGAGTTGGGCGCCTTCAGGATGCATAAAAACAGGTGTAAACCTGTTTTTCTTATCAGTCGCTTATCACAAGTTGATCTGTGCACATCTCTCGCAATTGGACCACTGAAACCACCTGAAAAAAATGGACACCACCGAAAATGAAGCCGCCCAAGTCGTCGCCTTGCTGAATCAAGGACTTTCTCAGCGTTCAGTTGCCGAACAGCTGAATTTAAGTCAGTCTGCTATCCAGGGTTTATCGTCGATTTGCTGAGACCGGAACCCTTACTCGGAGACCGGGATCCGGCCGTCGAAGATGCACATCCGAGAGAGAGGACCATTTCATCGTGACGACCAGTCTTCGGAATCGCCACCTGACCGGCGTTGACGTCCAGCAGCAGCTGATGCGGACCCGTGAGGAACCCGTGAGCTCTTAGACAGTTCGTCGAAGACTTAAGCAAGCAAACCTCACCCCAAGAAGGCCAGCTACGGGGCCCAAATTGACGCAGAGACATCGGGACCTACGCAAGGTTTTCGTAGCACGCTACGAAAATTGGAGCTACGAGCAATGGAGCCTGGTACTCTTCACTGATGAGTGCAGAGTCTGTCTCGATGGCAGCGACAGAAGAGGACGAGTGTACCGAAGACCTGAAGAGTGGTTTGCACAATGCTGCTTCTCAGAAACAGTCGCCTACGGCGGCGGCTCCGTCATGATGTGGGCGGGCATTTCAATGGAGGCGAGGACTGAGCTGGTTTTCATCCCTGTTGGCGGCCGAGGAGGTGGATTGACCGCGGATAGGTACATCACTGACATCCTGCAGGACCATGTTGTCCCATACGCAGGTTTTTTGGACGAGGGGTTTCATTTGATGCAAGATAAAGCCCCTTGTCACACCGCTGGAGTGACCAAAGCGTACCTGGCGGCGGTCGGCATCCCCACCCTTACCTGGCCACCGCTGAGTCCGGACTTGAATCCCATCGAGCACATGTGGGATTACCTGAAGAGGAAGGTTCGAGCGCGGGATCCAGCCCCGGAGACGATTTTGGCCCTTCAAGCTGCTCTGATCGAGGAATGGGACGTTTGCCCGCAGGACACCATCAGAAAGCTGATACGGTCCATGAGGAACCGTATCGAGTACCTGTAAGAAACGCCTATGGTGGCAATACGCGGTATTAACATGAAAAATAAACGGTTTTTCCTCCATAAAATTTGTTTTCTTTCTATGTTGTGGTTATCAAATTAACCAGTTTTCCCCCACTTTGCGAAAAATCACGTTTTTTTTCAGAACCTGAAAAAAATATGCCTTGAATTTAATATTTTCTGAAAGCTTACATTTTCAGCTTTCAGAAAATGCATAGGCTACGAATAACTATATTAGTTTTAGAGATATTGCACATTGAAATCCATAAAAATGTTGAGTCGATTTTTTTGCTCGCGAGGAGACAAGTTAGGTTTTGCCTCCGGCCATATAAGGCCAATTTAAATTTTTGTATTGGAACGGAATTTGGAACAACCACCTGCCTACTCGTATTTTTTTCGCAACCTAAATTGATGATCTCCTTGTGAACATTTCCGCTTCATCAAAAGTTTTCTTCGTTCCAGTTCTCTAATAAAAATGTCAAATCAACATGAATCAAGTTGCTTTGAGGGGCTTTTCCCTGTTTGAGTAGATTTTATTGGATCCATTGATGAGAAAGTCAGCTTCTTAAATAAAAAAGGTAGGTTGTACAGTCAAGGGCACCAACATGTATTTACTCAAAGTTTCATAAATATAAAGATAAAGATAAAAAGTAACTTTATTGCACAAAAAATAAAAATACAGTTGAAAACAAAAGCTGGTAAGGTGCATAAGAATTTACAATGCAAAAGTGGCAGAGGTTCCCGCACTAGGCTAGGCCTGTATCGCGGGAAACCAGGTTCCTATTTGGTGTCATCCATACTTCCATACTTCCATACTTATATTATAAATGGCAAAGTGTATGTGTTTGTTTGTTTGTTTGTTTGTTTTTCCGTCTTTCACGGCAAAACGGGGCATCGAATTGACGTGATTTTTTAAGTGGAGATAGTTGAAGGGATGGAGAGTGACATAGGCTTTTTGTCTCTTTCTAACCCCCCACTTCCCCAAAATGGGGGGTGGAAGTTTGTATGGAATATTCCGCAATTTTCAAGGTAGAAAGCTATGTAGAGTCGATATGTAGAGTCGATATGTAGTCGATATGTAGAGTCGATATTTAGATTCGATATGTAGAGTCTATGTTCGATATGCAGAGTCTATGCCCAACTAGCACACTAGCGTTAAAATAACCCTTATATCATTCTTAAATCGGTTCCAGCCAAGTGTTAAGGTGTTAAGAATGCCTGTAAAAAAGGTCTTATAGCGTGCTCTAACACCCTTATAACTACGAAAGAGGCCCACGAATTCCAGGTTAAGGTGTTAGCTGAGAGTCTTATAACACTCTAGCTCTTACGCAGTTTAATGTGAGCATCTTACTCTTTTCTTTACCCATAAAATTATGAGACAAATATAGTCTTCCGACAAAATGGCGCAGATAGTTAGTATAGGTATTAATATTTGACAGCTATGGAGTCGTATTAATTGAAAGTGAATTAAATTGGAAGTGTGTGTGACATGAAGTGAAAACAATCTGCCCTTGTGATTTTACTGTAAGTGTATACCTACCATGTTTCCCATCTCAATTTTAACGCGCCCAGGATTTATTAAAGATTTCTAATAAAACTTATGAACATTAAAATATACATCTAAAGTTTTTATCATTTTCTATTCTTGTTTCTTGGCCAGTGGCATGATAAATTAAGTGGCATCCATATAATGGCAAGAGTAACATAAATAATGAAGAATCTTGATGTCAAATATTGAATAACCTAATCAATTTGTAGGTTAGAGTCCACCAAAACAAAGGCGAATTACCTTAAAGCTTTAGGCGTCAGTTAACTCAACTATAACGCTTATTGACTTACAATACTTTTACAGTGTCTTTAAAGTGTATCTGCCTAACACCTTAAGCGTTAGAAAAAGTTTCAATACTTACAAGAGAGTTAATTCTGTCATAAAGTCTCTGCCTGTAGCTAGGACTCTTGTAAGTGTTTAAGTGTTAAAAACAGGTTAAAGCTTTAACATCTTAAGTGTAATTGCTTTGAGTAACACTCTTATAATGCTTTAGGACTTAATTATTTTGATTAACTCCTTTATAAGACTATTAGTTACAACTGAGAACATTATAACTCACTTATAAAGGTTAAGGTTATAATAATACCCTTAGCTATTACCCAAATGTTAGTTGGGTGTAGAGTCGATCTAAATATATAAAAGACTGAAACTGAGATGCACCTTTTTTATAGACGGTTAACATTACTCTTAGTACGCGGGCGAAGCTAGTGCTTATATAATATTACTAGCTTTTGCCCGCGACTTCGTCCGCGTAGAATTCGTTTCACTACACAAATTGTTGTTATTTTACCCCCTCTAGAGATTATTTTCTTTTTCACGCTATTTATAATTAAAACTAAAAAAAATACTTTGCTTACGGCTTAGATAAAACTACTGACATTTGAAGATATCCCATTATGATAATGATAAAGGAAAGCAACTTCGACATTGAGTAGGTATAACATATGACATATGACACATTAAGTATAATGTATGACATGGTAACTTTAAGTCAAAGTAATCTATATACAGCGTGTATTTTTAATATTACCTCAAATTGTAACCAGAGGTAGGTGTTAGGGCTGTGAACCGATATTGCAAGAAAATTTTAATTTAATCTTAACTACCGAAGCGTAATTAATTTTTGAAAAATTATCGAGCAGCAATGTATTGCGTACACACATTTGAGTCATGGAAGAAGCGGGTCACTTGTGACAGTTGTGACGTTGCGTCAGTAAGACAAAGTAGTGATCCATTGCGTGCTGAATTATTTTATATGGACAAAAAAAGTTGGTAGTTAAGAGAAATTTCTTGCAATATCGGTTCATAGCTCTAACACCTACCTCTGGTTACAATTTGAGGTAATATTAAACATACAGGCTGTATAGGTTAAATTCGAACTAAGAGGATTTCTCTACATTCGATTTTAAGCTTGTCACTTTGACATAATGTGCCCATGTCATACACTAGTGCAACGTCGAAGACTAGGACGCTTAAGTACCTCGTTTCATTAATCATATGACATGCCACAACGTCCCTCCACTGCTTCGTTAGAATTTATGTTATTAATACATTTAAATTGAAATTGATTCGTGCTAAAATTACCATACACGACCCGCATCCGCTCGTTCTGTTTATTATTGGCGACGTAGAAGTAGTCGCCCACAAGAAATACTTGTACAATACCGATTCTAAATACAGTGTCCCACAGGAAAGCATCCTAGGTCCCCTGTTGTTCCTTATCTATATAAACGATTTACCTCACTCGACAAAACATGACACTATTTAATTCGCTGATGACACTAACTTATTTAATTAAAGATGCATAATATATAACTTTGAAAACGAAATAAACAAAGCATTGAGTGTATAATATTATTATATTTTATATTAGATCACTATCATGTTATAATTATATGATGTACTTAATGACTTAATTTAAATGTAATTTTATTCCTATCTATAGACTGAATGATTAAATCACTGAACTAAGTTTTCATGTGTCTGACCTCGCTGAATACGTATATTATGGGAAGAAAAATGCATACATATTTAAGATCTTATGTTACCATAATATTTATTATTAATAAACCATTCATTTGTCCATTCAACTCATTACATGAAGTCCAATGAAATGTTCAGTTGCAAGACATTCTATGCCAAAGCGCATAGAATTCCTGTGTGACGGTGGCAGAAATGTCTCGGCAAATACCGATCTCTATAGAAATACCTTCCACGTACAGGTCTTTATTTAACTGAAATTACTAACAGTACATTTTCAGGAAGCCGCATCTAATCGACGGAATCAAAGCTTAGCTATTTGGTTCGTCGATAAACCAGATGATTAAAGAAGCTATGTCGGTCTCGGTCCAAACCACAATACTGTCATTTGGTCCTTTCTGCTTTTTCAGCTTTATATTTCCGAGTAGGTATCGATTTCCTAACAGTTCTCTAATATCCTAAATGAACGGCTGAACTCTCGCAGCCGATAGTTTCCTCCTTTTGTCAGAAACCTCTGGAAGCATGTTCATTTTCCAACCATTTGAAGCTATTGGAAGAACAATGACGGATGTGGTACCGGTGATCGAAGCCGCTAGAGCGTTGTTCTTCCAAGCGCGCTATTTGGCGAGCATTGTGAGTCTAGTGTTCATAACCGAAGTTGGGCATTATCGCGTCGGAAGCGGTAACAACCGTCGATAATGTTGTCCGAGCCCGCTCAGGGGAACGCACGGAATAGCCCATTTGAACGGGTCCGACGGCGACGTGACAATATCCCCAAGAATGTGCCCAATAATGGGAAATCACGATGAGCCCCCGACGTCCAGTACAATGGAAAGAAAATTCAGTGGGCTAGTAAAGAAAGGTTCGAGTTGTTTCGTCTAGTCAATTGACAATCAATGTACTATCAGACCCAGCTCGCCTGCATTTTATAAAAAAAAATTAACGACCCTTGTAGGTTTTTTAGGTAAGTAGGTACATACCTATTTAAAGTATTAGTATTCACCTACACATTCTGCTTGATGTTTGAACGTTGTCGCATTATGAAGACAGTTCGACAACGAGATGCTGCATTGAACGATGGCCTCTGGCTTTGGCGGCCAGTTATCAAATCAAAGCATATTTTACACGAGCAATATGTGTCGCACTGTAAGTTTTATTCCTTTTGTAAGCTGGTCTATTGATTTTGGAATACGTGCCCTGGGTTATTCGAAAGCCCAACGAGTTAATTTCTATTTTCACTACGAAAATGCTTTTGGAACGTGACAGTTGCGAGTGGGAATTGCCTTTTAGTTCCAGTCCCAGGCAATATTTTACGTGGCCCACTGTTAAGATCAGATTTATTCTTTAATATAGGGCTTTACGAATATGAATGGGCCGGACGACTATTAATATAAGGATATTTATTGTAATTCGTCGTGGCAGTATTAGCTCGGCTCTCAATTGTAAAAGACATGCTTAGGTAATCGCATACATACAAATGTGTCCTCTATCTCCTGTATATTAGAAATAGTGTTCCATAACGCAGAAATAGACCAAACTACGAGTACAGGTAGATACGAACGAAATAAACGAGAACCGACTTGCGAGAAGACCTAGCCATTTTATTGCAGATTAGACAACTTTTCGAAAGACTTAGGTATAGGAACAATGCGGGCTCATATTTTAATTATGTTTTGACGGTCTTTTGTGCTATTGTACGGAGCTCAGGCAATGCACCACTGCGCCTTATCATTTGGTACTCTAAGGTGCGGCCTCATTCATGTTGCAAAAACCATTCCTTATTCCGGCTATAGAAGCCTCTCTAACATTTCAGTTAGCTCAGTATAAACCTAATTGATATATCGATAAAATAAAGTATGTTAGGGTAGATTTAGCGTTCTATTCCGGGTATAACCGCATTAAACTAGACAATTGCGGACATTAGGGGCAAACGGTCCATTGTGCCACCTAATGCCGTTTGCCGCGAAACTTTCTCACTTAAATACCAATTCACATTTTCCGCGCAGAAAGTTCTGGCAAGCTCAGGATAAAAGATGCGTTGCATTAGTCTGTTCCAAATTGCAGTGTTTTCTCATTAGCCTTAAATGCGACCAGAGTTGAAGATTTTTGTAAAACGCTAAGTCCAAGTTAAGTTTTTTGTGATTTAATGGACCCGGAGACTAGAGATACAACATTCCATAATGGGTTTCTTGCGGCGCTTTTTCTCGTTTGATTAAAGATTCTTATTCTGCGGTTAAGCGGGACTAGTTTCTGCTCGATTTTCGGCGGGCAACGTTTCAATCTAATCAAAATACTCAAACTCGTGACTTATCATGATGATGTCAGTTGTAACAGGACAATCGGAATAAGCAACAAACGTCATCTGCTACGGACAACGTAACACGATTCTAGAACTATTCATCAAATGAATGGATCGAAAAAAATACTAATAAATAACTATAACAATAAGAGTGCTTTCTTATAAATAGAATAAAGGAGCTTTCTTATGAATGAATGGAAAATAAAAGCAATTGCATTACTCGTAAGGCAGCGAGCTCTCATCGCGCGCTGTTGCCGTCCGTCTTCATTTGCCGGAGAGCGGCCCGTGAAAAAAAGAAAGAACAGCCGCTTTTCCTCGAGTCCTGAAAAAAATAATTAAACTATCCGATATCATTTGTGAAGATTGTTAAATTGGTCCCCACACTGAGGCGTCCTGACATACTATAAAACTCTCGAGCCTGGGGAGTGATGGTACCTAGTGAGTTGCGAACTGCGAAGGTTTATTTGTTCGGATGTTCGGGATATCTCAAATACCTATTCGGTTATTATCGAATCGAGTGCCTCTATGAGGCTCAAGGTTACCTTGAAATATTTAACTACAAACACATATAGATTTGAATTGCTTACATAGACATTGGATAATGATAATTTCATCTAAGCAAGGTAATTTCCGCCTTGTGTGCCAAACGGTTCGTTAGGAGCATTCGTTGGGCCGTTAGTTTCTACCGTCGCAGTTTCTGCGCAAATTAAACTATAATGCTGGGATTTACACGATGTACAAACGGTGCACGTAATGGGTAGTCTCTGTTGCGCAAACGCTTGAAATTACGCAAAACAAACCTCGTGGTAATGTTTTGTAAAATATTCCGTATCCATAGTAACGAGCAAAAAAAACACGTTTGTTGTATGGGAGCCGCTTAAATATTTATTTAATTCTATTTTTTATAGTCTGGACGTTTAGGTATTTAAAAAATGTAAACAAAAAAACCACGTGACTCGGTCATTCAACCAATCATAGCAGCCTTTTGTATCTATGGTATTATCTTATTGGCTGAATGACCAAGTCACGTGGTTCTTTTTGTTTACATTTTTTTAAATACCTAAACGTCCAGACTATATAGTACTTGTTGTTATAGCGGCAACAGATATACATCATCTGTGAAAATTTCAAATGTCTAACTATCAAGGTTCATGAGATACAGCCTGGTGACAGACGGACGGACAGCGGAGTCTTAGTAATAGGGTCCCGTTTTTACCCTTTGGGTAAGGAATCCTAAAAATGGCGGCCAGATTTCGCATCTGTTTCACCAGGCTTAATAGTGTTCATTTACTTTGTGAATAATTTTATGGCGACGCTGACATTGTAAAGCAAGCTTAACAAAGACAACATTGTGTTAAGTGACGTTGTCTGAATGGTTCTATCAAAGCAAAATTACTACTAAAATATATTTAATAGTGGCGTAAATTATGATTAAATTTACAAGCTAAACTCGATACAGCTAGTCCTAGGATTAAGATGAGATTCGAGGGCGGAATATTTAGGAGGATAATAAGAGTATTTTCTCAAACATGCAATGAAATGTCGTCCCGTCCTTACGTGCGTTATAAAAGGCTTCAAAGTATGACGTTTCGGGCGGAACTACTCGAGAGAACTGGTAAGCAATTTCATACAAAATTGAAGGCCTAGGCCGGGAAGTAATTTTTTTGTAATTTTAATGTTAACATGGCGTCTGTGTTCATCTAAAGGCTAAACAGCTGAATTATTTTTTTTTATTTTTTTTAGTGGCAGAATGGTTATTGGACCAAAAATATCCGCGTTAATGCCTATTACACACGAACCTTTATTAAGAATACAAACCTGTATGATTCAATGTCTTGATGAATAAATTTAACATATTATCTATGTACGTAAGTCACCAAGAGACCATAGACAACATTTAAAATCCTCTTTATTTTATTCATTATAGAAATTAATAGACAATATTTAAAATCCTCTTTATTTTAGTCATTATAGAAGGTTATGTATAATGGCCCTAATAGGGTATATTCGAACTCTACACACGCGAAATACGGACGCCTTTCGTATAAAAAAACAATAAGTATGGAGGATTGGAGGGAAAATTAATGTACTATTTTGAGTGGTGTATTGTGTTTTTCATTGAATATGTTTGAGAAAAGAACTATACATGCCTGGCCGTGAAAAGGGCTTGCCGGCTTCGTATCACTATCCGGCCTCCCTACGGTCGGCTGTCTATACCTACTCACCCGGCAAGCCCTTCTTTCCCGGCGTCTGCAGTAAATAACTGTACTATTAAAATGTATGTCGATTGCTGGAATGTTAAATGCTAAAATAATCTTACCGCCGTTGTTTTGAATACGAAACGCGAGGAATCGATGATTTTAATTTCAGAGCTTTTAAAAGCTTCGTTCCACAATAACTGAGTAGAGAGACATATCACAGCAAACTGCTTTTACATTTGTACACAAGTTTGACTGCACTTCATGATTTTCGGGCTCTGTTTTCATAACCACATTAAAACCTGCCTACATCAATCACAATATAAAGGTCTGTTTTATTAGATTATGTAGAAGCTCGGGCTGCATACATGCGAGTTACATCATCATATTCAGATTAGAAAAGGCATTACTTTGACATAAGTGAAGAAAAGAAAATTATACAGCTGGAATAAGTACAATACCAGAGAATTAGAAGCAAGCCCGCAAGAAAATGAAGAAAACTAAGACGGCTACAACAATTTTGAAAACCAATTTTGTTTTTTACGAAATGCGATTGAAAACAGGCAGCCGTGAGATTGGAAAATATTTTCATGGATTATTTTTCAGTATCACGTGAGTATACCGAGCATCATTTTATCGCGCTTGAAAAACAAAGTCTGTGATTTGAAAATAAAAATCCACAGCAGACTTTATTGTGCTAGGGTCATCGACCTTTTTCCTCGTAAAACTTCATTCGCTGCATTACTCTACTACACAATAACCGTAATGAATAATAATGCTTATTTAAATGGATGATGTAAAGTAAAACAACGGTGAATATACCAACATAGAAAATGACGTATTTTTGTTTACATTTAGTATTATACTCCAGGCAAAATACGGTTTCGAAAAACATTAATATACAATAGCGTTTTTTTTGTTTATTTCATTCTAAAACGTTATTCTAAGATGCTTTATTCAAGAATCCAACAAACTTTCCACCCGGAAGTAATTATATAGATTTAAATTAAACATTCATTGTCTTTTTTATTTTATTTATATTGAATATTTTAAAGCAAATGTAAATGAACCTGAATAAAGATTAAAAAAATGATTAATATTTATTCCGCCTTTTTAGGAGCTGATTAAATAATATTATTTTTGATGTCTGATTTTTTGTTGGATTTTGCCTCTAGGTAACTGTTTAATTGATAATATATCCGTTACATTAAACAAATCTGCTATTATAAATTATTTCCAAATTTGTAATTTTTTCCATACATGTTGTCAGTTCATTGCCTGGACTATTATACTAAAAGTCAATTTAAATAAAATAACACGTCTTTTGTTATATACTTACGTCAAGTTGGTTTGGCTATGAGTGTTGATAGACATACATATAATATATACAATCGAAAGAAGTACCTATACCTACCCTCCCTTCTTTCACTAAAAAACAAATTGTATGAATGTAGACGAATGGTGGAGAGGAAAATACTTTAAATAATATCTTCTAAGTTAGTAATGTTTCTAAAACTATTTTTTTGTTTAATTTCTATTTCTATTACATATGGATGTATCTTTTATCCGAAATAAACGAATTTTATTATTTATAAAATTATGTGGAAGGTTATATAGCTTAGTGGTAGTGATGCTGTCTACGAAGTGGGCTGGGTTTGAGTCATGGATGTTTTCTATATATTTAAGTATGTTTATCTATTAAATATATCTTCGTCTAGTACCCATAACACAAGCCTTGCTGTGCTTACTATGACGCTAGCGACTTTTGTAGTTTAAAAAAAATTGGTAAAACGAAATATAGGGGCATTTCAGAGGTAAGTATTTAGTATCAGAATCAGAAATAGGGGACTACGTTTGTATGGAGAAAAGGCCACCCGCGCATATGGTCTTAATCGCGTACCTACTCGTATATATATTATGTAATCAATCCACCCCGATGTTTTAAGCCCTTTCCAGTGCTCGTTGTGATAATACATTTTATTTCTAAAATCAAGCGTTTTAATTGAAAGCGTAAATGCTGCACGAACCTACACTAACATTTTAAAAGCCGCATCCACTTAGGACTTATTGTATGTGAAATGTTTTGGTGAATGCACGTCCAAAAAGTAAGTGATTTGATTTGAGTGCGAGGCATTAATGAACTGATGAACTTGAACAACGATTGGTATGAAATACAAATTATTATTTTAGTTCCAATATGGAGGTCCAGATTACAGCAGACCAAATTCTCACACGGCTGTTGGAGCGTAGTGAGTATGTCTGCCCCCCGTGTGCTCGCGCGGGTGTCAGCTATGCTCTTCACAACCTGTCTCGACGCATCCCACCACTCCCCTGGTATATCTTTATCTCAAAGTTCGTAATAAATACCCGTAGTCGCAGGTCGGAATTACACTAGTTCAGCTCAGCCTGTTGTGCAAGCTTCGTGAATGGCATTTCACTTTTGGCAGACACCGCGTTTCTGACAAGGGTCGCGGGATCGACAGGCTGTTTTGTAGTCGGGTGACGTGCCGCTGGCCCACAGCTCTTTACACGACGTTGCTAAGTACCTACTGGGCACACGATTGTAGGCGTTTAGCTACTTGTTAACCGACTTCAAAAAAGGAGGAGGTTATATGTTCCGCTGTGTGTATATATATATATATATATATATATATATATTATATTTTTTTATGTATGTTCAACGATGTCTCTGTCAGTTGTGGACCGATTAAATTTTTTCTATTTTTATTTGATAATGTATACTTTTGATATGGTCCCATTTTCACCAAGTTAGGATGTGATAATGGGATTCCAAAGCGAGGGCAACCCTCAAATTTTACAGGCACGTATTACACTTTTCATGTATTTGCTAAAGCTATTCAGGTATTTGCGTTTGGTAGTCATAACTTCATATTGGTGAGCTGATGATGGAAGGTACAACTCCTCAATGGTTAGGAGTTGGAGGATATTTTATGAAATTGTATAGGTACATATAGACCTTTAACCGTATTCTTTCAAGTTATTCAGGTGATCACAAGTCAGAATCTGATGATGGAATTCCAGGGAAATCGAAGACAACCCTCAAATTTTATAGACACGCGTGTAGTGATTTCGGTATTTTCTATTATAACTCGTGTATTTTACCCTCGGAAATCGCAATTTTGGTGAAGTGGAACTGATTATGAAGACCACAGATGGTTTATGGAACTCTTCAAGGATGTAAAGTACGTCAAAGATTCTGACATGACTTCGTTGAAGTAGCAACTAATGAAGTGTCAATTCTGAGATCCTTAAGGAATCAACGGAACTCCTCCAATATTATCAGCCCACATGTAGCGACTTGGATTTTTTCTGTAATAATAACCGCACTTGCTCTCGGAAAGCAGTTCATGTGGTAAATTGGAAAGGAAATGTGGAAATTTTTATGTATGTACCTACGTGGCTTGGCGAAGTACTGAATTGAAGTCGGTTTAAACTTTGTTTTCAAAGTAAATTATGTTTTTTATATGTATTATTGGAATGCGACTGCGATCTTTCCAAAGTGTTCGATGTTGCAGACCATACCGTAATTGCCGCCAAACTTCGACATTACGGTATATGTGGTAATGCACACAGTCTCTTCACAGATATCCTACGGGATCGATTGCAGGTTGTGGTAGGGGACGGAGGACAGGTCAAGTCGGACCTAATGACCACATCTATGGGGGTAGCTCAAGGGTCGTCGGTTTCCAACATCCTGTTCTCCCTGCTCCTGAATGATCTCTCAGCAGCGATTACAGCGGCTGACATCTTAATGTATGCAGACGACGTCGCTAGTATTGTCTCCGCTCCAGATGTGGACTGTTCTGAGACCCGTTTCAATAATGGCCCCTGCTGACCCGGCCGCGCGCGCGCACCGACCTGCTCCACCACGCGCCGCTGCCGAGCGCACTCTCTGTCCTCAACTCCGTGCTGGACGCAGCACCGTCCTGTGATCTGTTCACAACCAAATTGGCCTGCTTGTTGCAGGAATGCAAAGTTTTTATAGAACGTGTGTTAGATTAAGATCTGTGACGCTTTGGCGGTTAGCTGTAAGTTGCAGATGTACCTTTTGATACAATAAACAATACAATAAACAATAAACAATGCCGCAAATCAACTCACTCAGTGGCTCAGATTGAACGGCTTAGCATTTAATTTGACAAAAAACCACTTCCTCCAGTTCCACAGTATCGGAGGCCGGGCGCCCAGGTTAGTAAATGTTCGAACTGGCGGCGGGTACATAGAGTAAGTAGACACCACCACTTTCCTTGGATTCGTGGTCGATAGAAAACTGACTTGGTCGACCCATATCGACAAGGTGTGCCAAGCTAACTGGTGCTTGTTTCGCGTTGAGTCTCCTCGCGCACATCGTTCCCTTGCCATGTCGTAAGAACTTGCTACTTCGCTGCAGTTCACTCGCTGCTGAACTATGGGGACGCGCAGCAGACTGGCAGCGCGCATTCCGAATGAAAAAAAGAGCCGTGTGTTCTGTGATGCAGGTAGCCCAGGACACCTCCGCAAGGTTGAGCTTTGGCGGACTGGGGGTACTGACTCTTCCGTCTATATAGTCATACAACGATTCTACGTTTATGTCAATAGGAGCGGATACACAAAGCGCACAGACTTAGCGCGCCTACGGGACTCTAATTGGCTTCTGCCGGTGAAACGGAGACTAGCGAAGTCTGATAAGGTAATACGCGAGTTGGGACCTACAGCATACAACAAGCTGCCGGAGCTAGTCACATCAGCTCCTTCGGTAAAATGCTTAAAACAAGGCTGAAAATTGGCTTCTCGAGCACACATTTTATAGCTTCGAGGAATTTTTAAGTGTCAAACCGTAGGTCGTAGTTTGAAATTTATTATTTTTATCGTACCAATCGATCAAATGTTTAAATATTATTCATGTATTTATTATTTTACTAAGCGATTTCTTACTAACTTTATTTTGTTATTGACTTTATTTCACATATGATATTATTAATATTGCGAATATGAATGTGAATCATTACTCATAGAGTATATCTGAATGTCTGGCAATTTAGACCAGCTTTACAGGACTGGCTTACCATGAGGCAGCTTGACCAGAGGGTCAAACTGTATGAGTAGAGACTCATACAGTGGTGTACAGAACTAAACCTAAAAATATTTATACTTACGAACATAGGAAGTTCTGAAGCTTTCCTTTACTACGCAGGTCTTTTTCAATGGCAATGATGTTAAATTGGTAGTGATGTTGATTACTCAGTTATGTCTGTGTATTGCTGGGAGAGAGGTTGGAGGACGACCCTGGAGGTGATGGAGGAAATCCCGGAGGAGAATTCTATAGAAAAAAACCGAAATTAATTGTACGAGCGAGCGAAGCGAATGAAGTTGTCCGTTTCAGCTTGGGTAAAAAAAAATGTATGTCTGTCGTCTGTCCGGCTGTTCTCCTCTACAGGTCGCATTTCTCAAGCGATTTTCGTGAAATTTTGTGAGCAGGTTTAATAATTATAAAGATTTTTTTGTTGATTCAGTTTTTCAAAATTCTTTAAAAAGAGTTTCAAAAACGGCATGCTCGCCTCGCGAGTTCTACAGCTCAACACAGCTACTAGTTTTAAATAGTGAAAAGACTCTCATATCTTTTACTGGCACAGATTTCTTTCAAAATGCTCCATTTACTTTGAGCTCAGATATTATTACCTTTTACATTCATAATGTGTAACGAAAAATTTCGAACAAAACACCGTATGTTTACGATTCTATTCATACAGCAAAAATGACAGTATCGCTAAATATATCGTTAGAAAATGCGAAAAGTCTGTCCACCATACAACTTAATTTATCGCATGCATATTTTTCACTGCTCGTTGACTTAAGCGACTTTCTAGGTGGCAATAGAACAGTTGATATATGGAGAGTAAGTTACTCACTTTATATATCAGTCAATATTATGTATCTTATCTTTGTTGCTTAAAGACTAGGAGTTTGCGGTGCTTGCGGTAGAAACATTGGGTCCCTGGTCAGCTGACATGAAATCATTTATGTCATCATCACATCCATCGACGCGTCAGGGGACGATAGGGCTGGCGCTTACCTCTCGCAACACGTATTTCATTAGCAATACAGAGAGGTAACGCCGCCATCGTTATGGGCTGACAGAACCGCAGTCAGAACTGCTGGACGGGGTCTTTTTAGGGTTCCGTTCCTCAAAAGGAAAAAAGGAACCCTTATAGGATAACTCGTGCGTCTGTCTGTCCGTCTGTCACAGCCGATTTGCTCCGAAACTACTGGACCGATTGAGTTGAAATTTGTTACACATATGTAAATTGGTGACCCAAAGATGGACGCGTAAAGTAAATTAATGAATTCTGAACAAGGGGGCCACTTTTGGGGGATAAACTGGAAATTAAAAAAAAAAGTTTTGAAAACTGTATTGTGTGACATATCAAATGAAAGGGGTTGTTGTAAGCATCTCAGATTTTTTGTTTTTATAATTTTAGCAAAAACAGATTTGAGGTAATTTAGGAAAAAAGACGAAAATTGACCATTACTCCCCTCCTTATCTCCGAAACTACTTAAAATTCTGAAAAAAATATGGAAAATAGTTCCTTGCCTAAAGATTACAGGAAAACCTATAAGAAATTTGAGTATTCAAAGTAACGGGAATATTCTCAATATTTTACAGAACCCTCACCACGCGAGTGGAACTCGCACTGGTACGTCCGGTTTTTTTTTCTATCACTGGGTTAGGTTAGTTAGGTTAATTTATTTTGTAATTAATTTATAATTATTTGTTTGTTCCTTTATTTTATTTATTATATTTTTATCTTGTTATTACTTAGTTTCTGAAAATAAAATAAAACAGTTGCATTTTGTGTATCTTTGCCAGTTCAATATTCTAATATTCTAAATAGGATTAACCAAACCCTCGTTTGACTTACAAATCTTTTGCACGATTGTATTCAATATAATATTTCTGATTTACTAAACTGAAGAAATTGTAGAGGTGTATATACTTAATCTGATAATTACCTTGCCTATTTTCATCATGTTTAAATGAACGATACGTTATCGATGTTGTGTGATGGTGCATTTTTACTGCACATCTTCTGCAGCTAGAATTGTTTAGTACTACATAATCACATGTGTAGTTTCAGCTTAAAGCACACGGACATAAAGTGATGTATCGAGGGCCCTTAAACCATATTCGTTTATAAACCCTTCATCTGAAGTTAACCGGGCTAGTCTCAATGCCTTTGGGGAATCTGATATCAATTCCAGAACAATTTCCGAGGTTTTAGTGAGGCGACTTTTGATTAAGGCGGTTAAGAGGACGACGGCTTGACATGGCCTGGTCAGGCGGCGATTAAGGATGATGGAGGGCTTTGTAGTCAGCTAAGCGATTCATGGGGTTTTCCGAATTATATTAACGGCTATGCGTAATCGTAGGTTAGACTTAGGCTCGGTTGTTTCAAACTCTCAGACAAAGTCGTATGTTAACTTCGTTAAAATGCCTGTGTATGGAAAGTTAAAAAATTCTCTAAGTACTTATAAGTACTGGCGTCATATTTACTGTTGAACGGTCTGTAAAATAGTAGTCGATGCAAACGACCTTTATTTTACTGGCGGAGCTATCGGCAAAGCTTTCTGAACTTATGAATCCCAGCGCAGATATTATGTTGAGATGACACATCTAAAATAGTTTAGAAAGAGTATTTATTACGAATGAGGCGTATAAAATGTCTATCAATTAGGTAATACTTATATATTGAAATTACAATTTGAACACTTTCTGGGCAGAAAAAAAACCATTTTACCTAAGTACGTCAATTTAGAGGTAATTATTTTTCCTTCATTTCGGTAAAGTGACTACGGAATTTATCTCGGAAGACTTTTTACATTCTAGTGTTTGCATGCGTAAGTGTCATTGATGTCCATACAAAAATCTATACTGTTAAGTTAATGTATAAAAACAGATACATTTTGCATATCTACAAGTTCTACACAAAATATACCGTTTTATCGATATATATATATATATTAAAGTTACTGCTTACTTACATAGTATATATAACAGAGAATAACGTCCTATCTTTTTATTATGCCAGCTAACGTTGAAATTGAAGCTTTGTAGCTTGGGTTTAACTGCCTCCGTGTACTATTTCTCAAAAGAGGAACATCACGCAAATTTGCTTTATATTCTTCCGTTATTACGAGCATTGCTTGTGGCGTTTTTATAATGATTTCTTCCCTGGTAGTTGACGTTGTTGCGTCGAGATATATTTGTTACTTATAAATTACCGAGTTAAAACAAAAGTGTGGGTACTTATGGATAAAATTCGGAAACAAATTGTAGGTCTGTAAGGCCAGTTATCGCACTAACCTTAAGACACCTTTAAGGATTCTCGGAAGTTAAACATTTTACTAAAATAATGTATTTACTTTGTAGTCATAGCATAACGCTTTGGTTGAACAAGCAAGCAGAAGAACTTGCAGAATTTATGTGAATTGTGGGGTCACTGTGAGAGATTTAACTGTGTTAGATTTAACTGTGATATAATTGATGTGATATAATTTTGGCATAATGTGTGTATGTCAAATCGATTCGCCAGTCACAGTGGAATAGTATAATCCACCGTTTTACATAACAGCCAGCTGTTTTACAAAACAGTGCTGTTTTGTAAATTACATAATACCTAGCTGTTTTACAAAACAGCGCTGTTTTGTAATACGGTGGGTTGACGATTAGCGGGATTGTCATTACGGTATGTTCTACAATATAGCGGCTACAATATGGCGGGTATTACATTACAGCTAGCTATTGTACATTATAGCGGCAATCCACCGTATTACATTACAGCTAGCTGATTTACAATATAGCAGCAATCTGCCTTATTACATTACAGCTAGCTGTTTTAAATAACAGCGCTGTTTTATAATACGGTGGCTTGACGATTAGCGGGATTGTCATTACGATACGTTCTACAATATAGCGGCTACGATACGGTAGGTATTACATTACAGCTAGCTATTTTACAATATAGCGGCAATCCACCGTATTACATTACAGCTAGGTTTTACAATATAGAGGCAATCCGCCGTATTACATTACAGCATGTTTTACAAAACAGGGCCGTTTTGTATTGCGGTGGGTCGATGATTAGCGGGAAAATCAAAGGCCTCCGTTAGGTACGACGACGAGCGAAGCGAGGAGGATAGAACTGCGACCCTAAAATATGTTCGGTTCTGGCGCTTCGCCGGCCGATACCGCGGCACGCTCCTCGCTTCGCTCCCTCGGGTTATGTGCAATCCTGCCTAACACTACTCCTTGCTTCGCTCGTCGTCGTATCTAACGGAGGCTGTTGACAATGCACCGGATTTTCATCCAGCGGTATTCAATCCACCAGATCGTCAACCCGCCGTATTGTATTTTTTTTTATTTTTTTTATTTGAACATGGGAAACAAACAGCTAAAAATAGCACACATGAATACTTAAATTTAGACAATACAAAAGCCAAAACAGTTTCCACTTATAAATTAATATCATTATTATTGCTCAGACAAGACTTATAAGATATTATAATATATAAAAAGTATAACATATATTTATATATATATATAAAGTGAAATCTACTATTGTACACGATATTGGTTTAAAGAAGACATCATATTTAGAACTGGAGTGTTTTTTATAAACTATCTAACATGCCTACATGCATGAACTTAACAAGAAGTAAATTTAATTAAACAATTAAAATAGTTTTATGATTCCTTAAAGATAAAATAAAATTGCATTATTTACTTGCTGTTAATTGCAGAAACAAATTTTTGTATACAAAACAGCGCTGTTTTGTAAAACAGCTAGCTGTAATGTAAAACGACGGATTATACTATATGCTTGCGACATGTACACACAATCAAGCCACACGATATCAAGGTATGAAAATATGCCAAAATACTCATTATAAATTATGCAAGTCGTTGCTGAAAAACAACATATACGAACCACTCGCTTCTCTCTTCAAATGTCTAATCTATTCGGACTTAAACCCAAATTGTACAATCATAGGTCATATCGTAACCCTTAAGCCAAACATCAGCAGTAACAATTCGACCACGCAAATGCACGATACATTTACAAAATTGTTCACAAAAGAAATGTGCACATTTAACGAAATTGAATTTCATTGAATAGATCCGGACAAAGATTGTGCACAATCTCTGGGGTCTGACTTAAACTGGCTTAGAGTCCGAGATTGCGTGCGATAGGCAAATCCGGCGTTCGTCTCCCCGGCGATATAAAACGGCCTTAATACAACCGATCCAGATGCCATTTGGGAAAATTATTCCCGAAGTTTGGGCAATAGAGGCAATGCGAGCCTGATAATGGAATTGTAATCGTTACTCACACGCTCTTTACAGTTTTGCGTGTAAAACCAGTGTATTGTACATGTACCAAAATTTAAAAAAAGTATACTTCAATATTATGGAGCTGTTTTAAGAAAACATGCCTAGTCACAAACGAATAAGTAATGTATCGAAGATCGGAAACTTCCAAACCATACCTAATATCGTACGATGGACGACAGTTTTACAAATGATGCATTTCCACGAAGTCGGTTTACGTTTGATTTAAAACGCTACTTAAAAATGGTTTTTATCAAAGGCCTAAGACAAGTTAATGAAATGTTATTAATAATGATAATTGTTGCTGTTGACACTGGAAATAAAAGTAAATTACAGTCAAAATGTCATTTACCTTTCATAAGATTACTTTTAAGGATAAACTCGCTTTGTAGTCTTATACAGCATTTATTTTATTTACTAAGATTTTATATTAAAATCTCGTTTTCATTTCGGGTTTGTGATATTCATTTCGGGTTGAAGCACGCTTCCATTTTGTTTTATTACTGGCATCGACATGCAAAATTCTAAGAAACATGATTAGCGTAATTTGCAAAAATAATCTTCTTACAACGTGAAAGTGAATCACGAATAATTGCGAAATAGTTCATTATTAGGGAGATTTACGAGTAACAGTGTCACAACCTTATCATAAAGTGGATATGTGACATCGACTGGTTCATAAACCAGTTAATGAAATGGGTTAATGATTGTTAAATTTCACATAATTCGGAACCCGCGATCCGTCTTAAATTGTGCAAGTTGTAGATTAGAGAGTCAATCGGCAATAGCATTGTCCAGTTATAATCTTGCGCATGTTAACCCGAAGCGACGACATTATAAAGAAAATTCAACAAAGAGGAAAAGGTGGTAAAGTTTGTTGGAAACGTTTTACTTATTACAACATGATACAATTTGAGGGAGACGTATGTCCGTTCACTGCTCAAGCTGATTTATACGCGATTTGAATTTCTATCGAGCGAACTCATGTAATCGTGTAATTGTTTTGCTAGTTAGATACGGGGTGTTTCCTGTAACAGGAACAATAAATTAAGCGGTAGATTATTAAGCTTGTAAGCAATTGTTTCTAAGTGGTTTTAATTGAAAAAAAAAAAATTGGTTTTTTTTCTTCAACTTAAGTTTTGGTGTACTTTTTTACTCTTCTGGAGTGATATAAGTAACTTTTTATTTTAAAAACACAAAAAAAAAATTGAAAAAATCACAAAAATATCTTTTGAAAACAAAAATGCAAAAACTATTATGACTCACTACATGATGTTGCCTCAAAATCTGCATTGACTACTGTGCTATCTCGTGGTGCCAAGATACATTACTCGGAGGTCATAATAACTTTAGATCAATTTTTCTCTGAGTAAAAAAAAATTGAAAAGAAATGGACAAAAGGGGTTACTATAAATGCAGTAAGGAAGCCTCCGTTTAATTTATTGCTCCTGTTACAGGAAACACCCCGTATATGTCCGAGTTAGCAAAACTAAATGGTTACAATATACCTTGCACAAAATTTGACACTTTAGGCATTCGAAGCGGACGTTAAGGGGTTGAACCGCACGTCAATTTGAAAACAAGCCGGATCACACTTATCTGACGTGATGCAGTCTGATGCGCTCTGATGCCCGATACCCACCTCTTTCTAAGAGGTCTATTTGGAAAGAGGTGGATAGTCAATCTCGCCGCGACTGGTTACGGCTCCAGCCCTGTTAAAGCGGATCAGATAACTGTGATTACTCTTATGCTGAACACCAGATCCATATGCTTGACGTCGCTGAACAAAGGCGTTCTAATTTAGCTTAGAAGAAATTTTGAAAGGGGTATGTAATAAAAACAAACGAACCATTCGTTACGTAATTAATCATTGTTGTTTTTCCTTGTTTATGCGGTATGGGAAATTACATTTCTAATATAATCTAATATAGGTACAGAGTGAACAATAAAAATGGGCCAGTGACAGGAAATCTGAAACAATAAGAGGTAGAGAAGTTGGAAGAACCATTATTAATGTTTTTGAAAAAGTTCATTCAAAAATTTCCTATTAATCGAGACAAATAGCAATTTATTCTAACTTTAAATCTGGTAAAATACCACAAATTGTTTTATTTATTTTCATCACACTTGCTCGTCAATGGCGTTACTACTTGCGAGCGTACAGAGCAGTTATAGCCGTTTTACCTCCCACGGGCTGTTAAGTTTAGTTTTAAAATATAGAACCCTCTGATTGGCTTAAGCAAATCTGGTTGCTCTGTGATTGATTGAAAAAAAAATCTAGTTGGCTAAGCCGCCTCGCCCCGCAAGAATACTGTTCTGTGATTGGTTTAAATATTGAAGATGCGCGCTCCACTAGCACTGATCTGGAAGTGAAGTTGTCAATTTTTGATTGGTGCGGCTGTATGAAACTTAGATTTTTCTGTCTTTTGTAGTTATTGATTTCCTCGCAAATGTGATGAAAAACATTGTCGGGCGTAAGAATATTGCAAACTCGAGTCATCAAAAGCCCTCCGTCTTCGGCGTTGGGCTTCTGATAGACTCTCGTTAGCAATATTCCACTTACGCCACGTTAAATAATAACGTTAAACTATATGGATGTTGATTATCTTGGTTGTTACTCTCAGAGTTGGATTGGAGCTATGGGATTGGTAGAGAATGCCTGATGGCATTAAGTTCGGCTTTGTATATTGTTACTGTGCATAAAGTTTAGATAAATAAATAAATAAATGACAATAGCACACCCTTTCAAGTCAATAGGATACAAAATGGCGGCTCAGTCGTCTAATTACAGTTTTGTATTAGCGTTAGCCCCTTTTACAATTAGTTTTACCCAAAACCCGAAATCTCTATTAGGCACTGATTGTACGTTCGGTTAACAAATTAACAACTGCCTCGCAAGTTTAGAACTACTTAACTATGGAACATGCTTTAGTTTACATTTGAAGTTGCTTGTTGAACACGCTACAGGTTGAATTCATTACATACAATACAATGCACCTACTGGGAGAAAATTGGGCTAGCATCCATGTTATTGAACGAGCGAGCAAAGCGAACGAAGTTTTCCGTTTCAGCTTGGGCAAAAAATGATTTCGTATGTCCAGCTGTGCTCCTCTACAGGTCGCATTTCTTAACCGATTCTCGTGACATTTTGTGAGCAGGTTCAATCGTTGTAATAGATTTTTGTGTCGATTCAGATTTTCGGAATAAAAAAAATATAAAAACTAAAAAAGACAGTCCCGCGAGTTCTACAGCTCACAGAGCCTAGTACATAATACCCAGTTTTTAGAGAGGAAAACCGGCCAAGTGCGTGTCGGACCACGCACAACGAAGGGTTCCGTGCCTATTAAAAAGGTCGTATCGTCACTGAAATCTTATGACACTTACGTCCTTTTCTTTAAAGAAGGCAGTTTTTTAGCAATATCTCGAAAACCTTTGAACCGATCCTGTTCAAAACAATTTACGCTGAAAGAATTTAATAAGCCCTATGTGCGTGATTTTTTTCATATTTTGAAAATACATCGTTCAAAAATTAGAGGGGGGGGGACAGAAATTTAGTGACTTTCGGGGCGATTATCTCCGACTCTATTCACTTAATCAAAAAAATTGCTGAGAAACCTTATATTTATTTTAAAAGGCCTATCGATTGATATGTCACACGGGGGCTTACAATGATTTTAATTACAAAACTATATAGCGGCTAACAAAATACACCTATCCTCAAAACTTTATTCAAATACACCTTATAGTTTTCGAGTAAAATGCCTGTGACATACGGACAGACGGACATGACGAAACTATAAGGGTTCCGTTTTTGCAATTTTGGCTACGGAACCCTAAAAATGGATGTAAAAGACCAACTACAATTTGAATACCACAAAAGTTAAAAAGCCCCTTACTAACCGTTGCAAGGAAAATCAAGTAATTAGTTGGTACTTACCTATACTTTAATCTTAAAATATTGAGTTAAGATGGCGGAAAGTTTATTGCTTATTAAAATATAAAAATCTGATTGCAGATTGCAATTTTGTTTAGGTGACAAAATAATAACATATTTTACAGTACACATGGTGTTACTTTTCCGCACGAGTGCGCAAATATGTACTGTAAAACGTTGTACGATACACGTGCGAATAGGTAATTCGCAACTCGTGTTGATTTAAAACACTCCCTTCGGTCGTGTTTTAATTTATCACCACTCGTTGCGAATTTCCTATTTTCTGCACTTGTATCGTAAATTACTATTTTGCACCTTCATGATTGTGATAACATTTTCTACTTTACATTTTGTTTCGATTATTTCATGGGTTTTATGTAGGCGAAAAAGTAGTAGGTGGCTACGTCACGACCTTAGGGTGTGTTACATTTGAGATTTTTTTAACTTGTGATTTGTTTTAAATAATTAATATCTCTTAAATTATGAGTTTTTGGACTATATGTTATATAACTTTATATTATTAGTAAAGCTGTGCCGACGGAAAGTTTCCTAAATTGCGAAATTTTTCTGCAATTTAACATAGGAAATTATCGGAAATTTTCCTCATTATTGTATGTGAATTGAAACTTTCCATTTCCAAATTGGAAATTTCCTTTATTTCTTGTGAAACTTTCCAGAAATTTCCGAGAACTTTTCCGTCTTTTTGGAAACTTTCCGCAATTTGCACATCCTTACTTTATATACTCTAATTAGGCTCTAAAATCGTTGGTTTAAATCTTTCGGGTTGTTAACGCCCACGGTGTATAGTGATTTAATGATACTTACTATGTTATCTGTGTCTTTACTATGTGTGTGTCTACAGATATGTATTTTAGCAATTATTAAGTAAATTGAATGCTCATAAAAATTAAAATTGGGTACTTTCCTGGGTAAAAAAATATAAGCTTATTTAGTCCTGACCTGACGGACCAATATCCAATATATATGTCGTGTCCAATATTTTTTGATAATCTAACTGTTTATTATTAGTTGTAGTTTTTAGTTCTTGTAAGGCTGAACATTTGTACACCTTTTTGGTAGGTCACCGCGTACTGTATTTTTTATTCTATTGTCATCTATTATGTAACCTGTGTATCCCAAATAAATATTTACTTACTTAGTAACATTTAACACAAGGATACAACCCTTTTTGATATGAAAGGTGATTGACATAAACAGTCTCCTAATTATTCACCTTTACTCGGTAGGGAAGCGCCCACGCAGTCAGTCTCTGACGCTCTGTTGACGGTCACAGATTTGAGACCTATTTTAGTCTGCGAAAACGACAGCAGTGAGGTCTCATTAATTTTGAACCAAATACATATTAAATGAGTGTCGTTGCGTGCGTTCGTGTGCGTGGACCGAGCTAAAATTAACATTGACCAAGGAGACTGGCAGAATATGCCGCAAACTGACATTCAATTTTTTCTTGTTTATAGTGGCTTAAATATATCGCTATACCTAACAATAATAAAGTGCTATAAATAATAAGAACTATTTCAGTGACTTACTAACCTCGTGTCAATTGACTCACGCTAGTAAATGAGAAAAAGGAAACTTCATAAATCAATCTGGTCGAGTCAAGAAGCTGTTCACATATAAAAAGAAACCCGTAAAAGTAAAGCTTTTTCACAGCCTGTTTATCGTCACAACTCCTACTTTAAACGTATTTCTTGGAAAATGTATTCCACACTTCGCATCGTTTTCCTTTTTTCCCTGCTAATTCGAAGCGAGGTGCAAGGGGCGGAAAATGCCATCTGCTGTAGTTTCATATGCAGCGCTCCGAGCAAACTCAGGTAATATAAATGTAAATTCACTAAAAGAAACGCACCCAGCTGGCTTACTGGCAAGCGGGACATGGAAGAGCTGTTGTAGGCAGTTTGGTGAATGTCATGTCTTATAAACTATCTGTCTATGGGTGTTGGTAAGCAATATTAAGGCCATTTGATGGTAAATTTGACAGCCAATGACAAGTTTACTATTGACCGCGCGGCCAGGCCGCGCCAGTCTGTGAGAGGCTTAAGACCATCGATCTAAATCGATGGACGTGCACGTTTTGATTGATGGATCGCTACATTCACACGGATCGATGCACCGTTTCCCGGAGCTAGTTAAGGCTCCGTAGAACAGCTCTGTGCCACGCTTCAAAAAATAACATGCAGCAGTATTCTGTACGTGACTTTGAGAGTAAATGAGTAAAAGTAGACTAAGTATATTAACATAGATGCAAGGCAAACGGTTCGTTGCTTGGCGCTAGTCTAGGTATAGTTGAGATCATTTAATGTGGCCGACCTTGGATGGTACAGTTGCTTTTTCAATGGATTACCAGTACTTTGGTGCAATTCGGCCAACTCAAATAATCTCAAGTAAGTATTTGTAGCTGGCTAGCAGTGCATTGAGGCACGCGTGACGTTCTAGGTCACTAAAACTTGTGATAGCTAATGATTATAAAGCCCAGCTAAAAGGTAGCAGATAATAAGAAAGACACAGAAATCATTAAAAATGGTAATTAGATTTAAATAAATTAAATTTGGTATGCTAAAGCAACGCGAAAGACTAGACGGTTTATAATGACTATGCTGTATTATCTCTAAATCCTTGGTTCCGAGATATAGTTAGAAAGAGTCATTAGTCATTCCTCAGACATATATAGGGACAAACATGTTATATAGCTGCCTTAAGAACTTATGCATGAAACACCAGACGATGCTAACGCATAGGCTCACCATCGTCCTGGGCGCCTGTCTAGCGCACATGTTCGTGCCTAAACAGTGGAGGGAAGTCAAGGTCATCTTCATACCGAAACCAGGTAAAGGAGATTACACGGACCCAAAATCCTTTAGACCAATAAGCCTAACCTCCTTCCTGCTGAAGACGCTGGAAAGGCTGTGTGACAGACATCTGAGGGAGAGGGCGCTAATGCGGGTGCCCCTGCATCAGAATCAACATGCCTACAGTTCAGGTAAATCAACAGAATCTGCGCTGCATGCGGTGGTTACCAAAGCGGAAGTCGCAATCAAAAACAAGACAATGTGTCTAGGCACCTTTATTGACATTGAGGGAGCCTTCGACAAGACGAAATTCACCAGCATAACCGCAGCACTGGCAAGACACAGAGTGCATGTGGTTATGATTAAATGGATAAACAACATGTTAAGTCAAAGGGTCATCAGGCTCGGGAAAGACGAGACAAAGCAAGCACAGGTAGCGAAGGGATGCCCCCAGGGGGGTGTCCTCTCACCACTACTCTGGAACATGGTGGTTAACGACCTAATCACCAAGCTAAACAACAGTCATCACTACACCATCGGGTATGCTGACGACATAGCGATACTCACTAACGGTATCCACGCAGGTACAGTGTGCGATGTCACCCGCTCTGCACTCGCCATAGTGGAACGCTGGTGCAACGACAATGAACTAACAGTAAACCCAAGGAAGACCGAGCTAGTAATGTTCACTAACAAACGGAACCTGGGGACCTACCGACTACCCAGACTGTTCAATACAGAACTCCAACTGTCAACAGAGGTAAAGTATTTGGGTGTAACACTCGATGCCAAACTGAATTGGAGCAGTCACCTAGACAACAAAATTCAAAAAGCTACAGTCGCCTTCTGGCAATGCCGTAGAATGGTAGGTAGGACCTGGGGGCTAAACCCCAAGATCACTCTATGGCTCTACCAGGCAATAATTCGACCAATAGTAAGCTACGGCGCTATAGTGTGGTGGCCCCGTACCACACTAACCACGGTCGAAGCTAAACTGCAACGCCTCCAGAGACTGGCCTGCATGGCGGCTAGTGGCTGCATGAGGACTACACCGACTGCAGCCCTGGAAGCCATCATGGACATTCCGCCGCTACACATCTTCATCAGGCAAGAGGCGCTGGCGTCAGCCATACGGCTCAAAAAACAGCATCTCTGGAGACCGCCCAGGGTTCCTCATACCGAAATACTTTACGAGGCTGTAGTAAGGAACCCCTCATAGAGGCAACAACCGACATCATTCCAAGACAGTTCGTCTTTGACAAGAAGTACAAAGTCGAACTATACGAAACTCCCCAGGAAGGACTTAACCCCAGGGAGTTAAGAATCTTCACGGACGGGTCCAAGACAAGGTCAGGTACCGGATCAGGAGTATTCTCGGAGGACCTAAACATACGTATCTCGACACCATTAGGGGCCCACAGCACAGTCTTCCAGGCAGAGTGTATGGGTATAATAATGGCTGCTCACGCAATCGCCTCCAGGGAGGTAAGGGGATATCCCATCCGCATACATTCCGACAGTCGATCTGTACTGCAAGCCCTACAAGGTCACGCGACGACTTCTGGACTGATACATGAGTGCCACAACATCCTATCAGAGGTATGTAATAACGGCGACATAACCCTGCAATGGATCAAAGGACACAGCAACTCACGCGGTAACGACGCAGCGGATGCACTGGCTAGGGAAGGTTCAGAGTCTAGAGCCGTAGGACCGGAACCCACAATTCCTCTACCCATAGCATGGCTGCGGAACACACTGCGACTAAACACCAAGGTAGAACACCAAAAATATTGGCATACCCTAGGAACCTGCAGGCAAACCAGGGAGGCCCTCCCGACAATCAACCCCGGATTGTCAAGGAAGCTAAAGAAGCTAAAGAGGCCGGCACTTCGTCTCCTGACGGGAGCCATAACTGGTCATGCACTATTAAACAAACATCTTTTCACCATAGGTGTTACAGACAGTCCTCTCTGCAGAGCCTGCATGGAAGAGGAGGAGACAGCCGCCCACGTCATCCTGACGTGCCCTGGGGTGGCAGATTACCGGGCAAAGCACCTCGGAACACCGGGGTCACTACCGGAGGCCGTCGGCAACATAAAGGGTCTGCTAGGCTTCCTGGTAGAACTGGGTTGGCACGAATAATAGTAGTGCCAACCCACACGCAAAATAGGCGCAATCATGACGTCGAGTTGCGGAAACCCAGCCCGCGTACACCTATAACCTATAACCTATATAACACCAGACGATCACAGTACACCGTTTTCGTTTGTAAATGTTTTACGTGAACACTGCTCGCCCCGCCCAGCCACAAGCGCAAGAGCGTGCACTCAGGCCGTATTAAATCTGCCGGACACTTAATTAAGACAGAAGTAGGTTTTAATAGAAGTGTTCAAAGAAATGAACTTAAATGTTCAAAAGGATTTCATAAATTAACTCAACTGATTTGGCAAAACGGTTGGTTGACGTCACCGGGGATAGGAGAGCTGGCAGCTTCCTCGCTCAGCGCATAAGCATTGCTATTCAACGAGGAAATGCTGCCAGCGTCCTCGGTACCCTGCCACAGGGGCCCATTTTAGAATATGACTTTTAGTTTTATTACAAATTATATTTATTTATTTTAGGCTAGCTTAATGTTTTTTTTTTTTTTTTCTTATATTTAGATATTTAATTTCGTTTTTAATAATAATTAGTTTAGTTAATAAGAAATTAATTGTATGAAAAATTAACTCAAATGTGTTTTAATATAAAATGTCTAGAGGCTGTACATAGAGGAGTGTTGGTGCCCACACTTATTTATGGTAGTGAAAGTTAGGTGTGGCAGAAAAGATATCAAAGTCGAGTGAATGCAGTAGAAATGAGAGCGCTGAGAAGTATGTGTGAAGTGAAATTGAGTGATAGAGTCAGAAACAGTGTGATAAGAGATAAGTGTGGAATGGATGGAGATATAGTCACGAAAATTGAGAAGGGTATGTTAAGGTGGTTTGGGCATGTAGAGAGAATGGATGAAAGAAGATTAACGAAAAGAGTGTTTATAAAAAGAGTAGAAGGGCAAGTTGGAAGGGGAAGACCTAGGCGAACTTTCTCCGATCAAATTGGACAAATCTTACAAAAAGGCCAGGTCAAAAGTACCCTAAACCGACGAGCATGTATGAGAAATGTTATGAAGGTGAGTGAAGCGAAAGTGGTTTGTCAGGATCGTAGGAAATGCAGATCCACTATCTCTGCCTACCCCTCTGGGAAAGAGGCGTGATTGTATGTATGTCTAGAGGTTGAAGTAAAACTCAAGGTATTATCATCAGTAATACCTTGAGTTTTACTTCACCCTCTAGACATTCTGACAAATTAAAAGTACTTGTAGGGATTTCGACACAAAATACAAGACATTTCTTATGTTTCACAATTCACGTGTGTATTATTAAAATTAATTTATTTCAAGCATCGCAAGGCTCATACAAAAAGGTAAAAACATATAAATTAAAATTATTTGAATTAAGTAGATTAAATTGGCTAAAAAACATTAATTTATTGAAATTGAGATCTAGATCATTACAATAAATTTAGTTGTCATTAGGTATCTAATTTTTTTAATTAAAGTATTTATAATTAAATTAAAGTTGCGGCGTAGGTAGGCTCAAGGTGGACTGATGTCCTGGTAAAGGTCGTGGGAGTCCACTGGATGCGGGTGGCGCTGGACCGGTCACATTGGCACTCTTTGGGGGAGGCCTATGTCCGATATGATGATACTAAATTTACAGTATACTATGAGTAAGGTGTCAGATATTTACCCCACTCATGTTTTAACATGCCTGTCACAGCAGTGCATGATGTAAGGACAGTCAACACGGTCTGCGATCATCGCCAGGTCGGTTTTTAGGTGCCCTTGAAATTGGTAAGGTACAAGATAATCAGTATTCTACTTTTATCAGGCATTGCACGGGCCCATTCAATAGTTACGACGGAACGTAAAAGTCTGAAAATGTTGCAACTGCATGGTGACAAGAGCGGCAACGCTATCATCAATTTTATCAGTATTCGTAAAATATGCTTTCATCATTATCTAACGTCAATAAATTAAGTAAAATTGTGCCTCGAGACCAAACAATGATACTATTGATTTAGATCCACCTTTCAAAATGAACTGCTTATGCCCATCTTTTGAATCCGATTAGAAATTAAGTCTAAATAAAGAATTTCCCGATTGTGAACTGAATGGGAAGTTTTCGAGGCTCCTGACCTGTTCGCAGGCTCGTTTGTGTAGAAGAATTATGAGGTCATAGACCTCGCCGTACATTGTAAATAGTTGTTTCAGCCACGTGTGACCACTGAGTAGACTAAGCAATGCTGTCAACAGCTTTCGCATTATTCTGCGTAATGATAATTTTTCTTACACGTCAGTTTGGCTTCATGTTAAGGTAAGTTTATATAGTGTTTCCTTATGCTCAGCGGTGGGCGATTACAGGCTGATAACGATGATGATGATGGTGAGCCTCTGTTGTCTAGTATCTGTTCCACAGCTGGGCATAGGCCTCATGGAGTCCAGCCGGTCGATCACGTAAAGCATTGTACGTACGTCAGGTACTCAGATCTAAATGTCATTTTTTGTATGGGAAAATGACAGTTGCGTTCGAAAAGTTAGAAAGTTAGAAAGAAGGAGCCTAATAGTCTCCACTATGACTCAGTGCGGGTGCGGAACTCTATACCTACATAAGTTTAATATTCCAAAGGCATTGTTAAAATAAAGTTTATAATAGTTATAATTTATTATAACTATTATAAACAAGCAGTATATAACAAGTAAAGCAGGCTTTCGCTAAACTGAAAGATTAAAACGGATGCTTTCAATTCACGCGGGTTCGGATGTTAATATTTAGAAAAGTTTCGCACTCTAATGAAAGAGTTAGGCGCATCGAATTGCGGTGAGCGGACAGTGCTACGAGTATGATGAACAGATTTTATAGAATCGGCTTTTGGGTCATAATCGGATTTAGGTTCTAATTTGTCTCACCCTAACAATTACAAAGCGGCTTACAATATTCACGATTTTAGGAAAGGTCAAAACTACGATGCCGATAGCCGCTGTATGCGGGTATAATACTTGAACCCAAAAACTAGGCTCCATTGTCGCTAACTTTCGGGAGTGCGAGGGACGTTGTTTGCTTTTCAGTCTTATGGCGGGGTCCCACGGCTCTTGTTATCACAGGCCAGACCGCGCCAGGCCATACCAACAGGCCGTGGGATCCCAGCTCAAGCACAAGCACAGGCATCCACAGGCGTAGCACGATCCGGCCTGGCCTGTGATAACATGGGCCGTGGGACCCCGCCCTTAGTTTTATATCTAGAGAGATATCTTATTTTATTTAACTGCATGGCATTTAGAATGTTAATTTGAAAATAATAATTAATTAGGCCTCATTACTCATTATGCTCACATTAGATTTGAAAGGACTTCATAAGCATAAGTACAGCAGTAGGTAATTGCGTAAATTTTCGTTGACAAACTATATTTGTTGTCAAACTAAGTATCTCTTGAAGCGCATACGTAAGTAAATTATAAATATTAGCTATTATCAGATATAGCTTTGTGAGTGAACGAATGTAATGTAGAATGTAGGTATTAAACGGACATTTGCACAATCGTTTAACCTTGTCGCAGTCTAAATCCAGTGATCAATTTATATCTCAATTTAATCGGTCGATCCCCGTATTCTAATTGTTTTCAAATTAGGGGCCGCTAGCCGCTAATCGCTTTAGCATCACAGTGGAAGTATATCATATACAGCATACTTTCCATTTAAAAAATCAGTCAAGTGCGAGTCGGACTGGAGGGTTCCGCGTACGTACATAGTCCTTCCATCACCGACTCGCACTTGTCCGGTTTTTATTTTTACTTGGTACCTCCGCGTTCCTGAGAAAAAGGGTCTTGGCCGTCACGAAGAACTGCCAACTTAAGTGATGGGAGTGCCCTTTTTTCCTTTGAGGTACCTGCCATAAAAGAAAGATTTTTTCATTTATTAATATGCTACACGCAAAACTTTAAGTATACGTGTTCGGGAACCTTGTGAAAAATTAACAACCTGCCCTAGATTCGCAGCTTTTGCTTGTCGTATAAAATGCGATTCGCTTTTTTGCGTAACTTATCTCAATTTCTTGGTTTCTACGTTTTGAAATCCCCATTTTGTAAAGGCGATTGCAGTGAGATTCAAAAATCTTATTTAGGTTATTTTCCTAATACCTACTTCTACTGTGGGCATTATCTCGTTCTAATGAACTTTTGTTTAACGTACCTCGCTTTCACGTTAACAAATTGTGAAGGTTTTAAGCGGATTATTCCGGTAAAATAAATAACTCACTGAGTTGGTGTTAGGGCGCGATTCACGTAATGTTGTCTTGAAGTTCTGGCGCCTAACTTGAAGCGCTGTGCACGCGGAGTTTTGGGCATTATGGTATCGGATAGCTAAGCTAGGTTATTCCATAATATTGCTTGATTATTAGCCCGCTTGCCTGAGTCTGATTTTGGGAGAGTTGAAACTATCTAAAACTATCTAAAACATTGCACGTAGAACCGATGGCCGCTGGGGCGGAAAGGTTCTCGAGTGGCGACCACGTACCGGAAGGCGCGGCGTGGGTAGGCCCCCCACAAGGTGGACTGATGACCTGGTAAAGGTCGCGGGAGTCCGCTGGATGCGGGTGGCGCAGGACCGGTCAATTTGGAACTCTC
The DNA here is from genome assembly GCA_932294315.1 of Epinotia nisella. Taxonomy (NCBI): domain Eukaryota; kingdom Metazoa; phylum Arthropoda; class Insecta; order Lepidoptera; family Tortricidae; genus Epinotia; species Epinotia nisella. The sequence continues at coordinate 27,041,259 of OW028675.1, read as the reverse complement.
TGGGGGAGGCCTATGTCCAGCAGTGGACGTCTTTCGGCTGATATGATGATGATGATGATGATGAGGAAACTATCTACGGAACGTCGGATTCGGATTGTGCGAATCGGCTCGTTGAGTAATTTATTTAACGCAACTTGTACAATAAGATACGTTACAATAAAGAGATCGATACGGACAAAGTTACAAAAAATGTGTATACACAATTTTAATGTTAAGGCAATAAAGTCGTTAATACATATTTTTGTTAACTTTGGTCGTATTTCTTTTTGTATTCGACTATACCCATTTCCTTCGTCTACCTTTGCACAAAACTAACAAACCTAACATCGGCACACATCGTTCACGACGCCCGTGATTTTTTCATAGAAAATTATAAATTTAGTAGGTACATCGTCGTAAACCGCACTCAGTACAAACGCAGGGGCGCTAGTACAAGGGTATTTAGCCTTATCAAAATGCATCATTTATGCCGTCAAAGGTCCTTTCTAGAAAGGTCCCGTCCCGGCCCGCGCCGCGCTGTCTTTGCATAATTCGACGCAGAGCTGTGGAATCGGTAACGAACGTCGCGTCGCCTGTAGCGGCAGCCAGCGGCACTAACACGCATTTGCATTTGGCGTTCGTATGGGCGAGGCAAAGGAAAATGCCGTAAGCGACGGAACGCCAGCTTGACACGGAACGTGAACTAAATACACGCAGAATATGCACATGATTCAAACTACACGTAATGGGGCATTTTACTTTGCAAGTGTCTATATGATTCTACTACGAGTATGTGTAATTGTGTATGTTGTTTAAGCAACGCAAACAGCATGGGGCCCTCATACGACTGATTGTGTGTGTTTATCCGCATATAGTTACTGTATATGCGTTTGGTTATTATTAGGTTATTCCTTCAGTGTTCTGCCTATACAGGGTGCCATCGGAGACGTAATCAGAAAAGACAAGACTTAATTAACCGACCTGTTAGCTTAGTGGATAGTGACACTGCCTATGAAGCTGAAGGTCCTGGGTTCGAATCCCGGTAAGGGCAAAATTTGTGTGATGAGCATGAACATTTGTCCCTGAGTCTTGGATATTTTCTATGTATATAAGTATTTGTATCTATTAAATATATCGTCGTCTAGTACCCATAACACAAGCCTTATTGAGCTTACTATGGGACCAGGTCGATTTGTGTAAGATTGTCCTTTAATATTTATTTATTATTTATTTAATTAAGCATTAAATTGAGATTACAATAACAAGGAATGGAGGTGGTTAGTTGTATTAATCATGCAATCTTTAAAATTAAATTATGTCCTCTAAACAGCGTGGTCACCCTATAACCAAGAAAGAGATTGCAAAGATAAACTTGTTTCACATGCGTAGGTAATTATTTACCAAGACTGACTTACAGTGGCATTGTCATTCTAAATTAAGTTTTATAATTGTCATAATAATAAACTATTCTGAATGAGAACCAAGGAGGTTTTGATTAAATAAATAGGGTCACCATGATTTAGTGAATCAGCGATTTAATTTAGCGCAAAATTAACAAAAAAAAAACCGGCCAAGTGCGTGTCGGACCACGCAAAACGAAGGGTTCCGTGCCTATTAAAAAGGTCGTATCGTCACAGAAATTTTACGGCACTTACGTCCTTTTCTTTGAGGAAGGCAGTTTTTCAGCAATATCTCGAAAACATCTGAACTGATCGTGTTCAAAACAATTTTCGGTGAATGAAATTAATAACCCCTATGTCCATGAATTTTTCCATATTTTTAAAATACACCGTTCAAAAATTAGAGGGGGGGGACAGAATTTTAGTGACTTTCGGGGCGATTATCTCCGACCCTATTCACTTAATCAAAAAAAATGCTAAGAAACCTTTTATTTATTTTCAAAGACCTATCGATTGATGTGCCACACGGGGGGTCACAATGAATTTTTTTTTTTAACTTTTAGTTTTATGTATGGAGTGCACCCCTAAAAAAATTTTTTTTTGTCATTTTAATTACAAAACTATGTAGCGGCTAACAAAATACACCTATCCTCAAAATTTTATTCAAATACACCTTATAGTTTTCGAGTAAAATGCCTGTGACATACGGACAGACGGACAGACGGACAGACGGACAGACGGACATGACGAAACTATAAGGGTTCCGTTTTTGCCATTTTGGCTACGGAACCCTAAAAAAAGAACGTTTATTTCATGTAACCCCATGTTAACCAGGTCTGAAAAAGTGGTTTCTGATTACGTCTCCAATGGCACCCTGTATATAGTATATCCATAAGTGAGCCTACAAGAAGATAATTAGGAGATGAAGTGTTTGTAATTAAACGAATTGTCACTGATTTTGGCAGACCTAGAATATTTTTCACTTGCATATTGTGGTTCAAAAGCGATTTAAAACTAGCTACTCGTTAAATCCACAAAAATGGATAACGCCCGGGGCGTAAAACAAACAACAACTCTCTTATCTTTCACTCTGGTCCATTCCATTATAGTTGGTTATGAATTGGAATTAGCAGCAGCTTAAACAACGCAGCGCAAACACTTCGCGGACGGCAGATAATAAAAATGTAAATTGGTATACATAGCAGCGAGCCGAATAGCACGCTTCAGGATACGCTTACAGTGTTACCGGGGCCGACATTATTTAGAATATTTATGTATTAACAACGTACCTCGCTTCTTATACATACAGTGTTTTATCCTAGTATCGTGAAATTCCGTTTGTATCGCATTGTTGTTCGTACGAACTGTGTTCTTTGACTATGAGCGCTGCTGTTTATATTTCCTCGTTTCATTTTTTATAATCCACAAATACCACTATCTAACTAGTTGAATGAAGTGAAAAACATAAATGGAACATGATATTTAAACTATTTACTCCAGGCAAAATACGGTTTTGAAAAACATTAATTTATAATAGCGTTTTTTTTGTTTATTTCATTTTAAAACGTTATTCTAAGATGCTTTATTCAAGAATCCAACAAACTTTCCACCCGGAAGTAATTATATAGATTTAAATTAAGGGTCTTCTACTGCAATCGAGGGTCGGGAATGTAAGAGAATTATACAGAAAACGACGTTCAACAACCTTGAAAAAATTCATACAGCTAGCCAATGAACGTTACTATACGTTGAAACATTCGAATTTAAGATAATGCTTATAGTTCAGTGTAAAAAAAAATCAGAAAATCACTAAAAACGTGTAAATCGCACTCCCGTATTGACTAAACTGAGTCGGAAGTATCAATAATTATTAAATGAATTTTATGAAATAATAAAGTTAAAACTATAAACAATGCCATGAAATCTTCATTTCTTAATAAATATATTCTTATTTTGTGTAAAAGAATCACAAAGTTGCCCAATTTTTACGCTCAAAATCTTCATACAATTTACTATGGAGCGGCGCACTACGAGTGCGACCGCTCGCGGCAATCAGTCTTGGTTCATTCGGCCACGCGCCTTCGAAGTGAGAGCACGCCGCTTTGCGCCGCATTCACCGATCGCGATCGAACCGTGTACATGCACAAAACCATTGCACAGTGGTAATAGTTAGGTAAGTAGAAAGTAGTTAGTAGGTATAGTTCTTAAAATTAAATAGTTATAAGATGAAATACTTGTTTACATCACTTGCCATTCCTATTTACCGCTAATATTAAGCATAAAAAATAACAATCATCGCTATAATGTGTAGATACTAGATATAGATACAGACAGAGTTGGGCATTCAAGAATAAAATATATTATTATATATTATTTAATAATTTCGCCGTGAATATTTCTTGTGAGAAAATTGAATAAAGTTAACTTATTCTGATAATAACAAATCTAATCATGATTTTTTACTTTAAATAATGTTCAATGAATATGAATGTACTTCTATAAATTACACTTGGTGACGATGGTCTGATGATGGGGTCAGGAGGTGGATAGTGGAACTCCTCAATGGCTACTTGTATACCCCTCGAGTTTGGTCTCATTTTTTTTGTTTTGACGAGTTCTATACGTTACATTCGATGACGATGGTCTGATGATGGAGTCAGGAGGTGGATAGTGGAACTCCTCAATGGCTACTTGTATACTCCTCGAGTTTGGTCTCATTTTTTTTGTTTTGACGAGTTCTATACGTTACATTCGATGACGATGGTCTGATGATGGAGTCAGGAGGTGGATAGTGGAACTCCTCAATGGCTACTTGTATACCCCTCGAGTTTGGTCTCATTTTTTTTGTTTTGACGAGTTCTATTCATTACACTCGGTGACGATGGTCTGATGATGGAGTCAGGAGGTGGATAGTGGAACTCCTCAATGGCTACTTGTATACCCCTCGAGTTTGGTCTCATTTTTTTTGTTTTGACGAGTTCTATACGTTACATTCGATGACGATGGTCTGATGATGGAGTCAGGAGGTGGATAGTGGAACTCCTCAATGGCTACTTGTATACCCCTCGAGTTTGGTCTCATTTTTTTTGTTTTGACGAGTTCTATACGTTACATTCGATGACGATGGTCTGATGATGGAGTCAGGAGGTGGATAGTGGAACTCCTCAATGGCTACTTGTATACCCCTCGAGTTTGGTCTCATTTTTTTTGTTTTGACGAGTTCTATACGTTACATTCGATGACGATGGTCTGATGATGGAGTCAGGAGGTGGATAGTGGAACTCCTCAATGGCTACTTGTATACCCCTCGAGTTTGGTCTCATTTTTTTTGTTTTGACGAGTTCTATTCATTACACTCGGTGACGATGGTCTGATGATGGAGTCAGGAGGTGGATAGTGGAACTCCTCAATGGCAAGTAGAACTCTATCATGTTTTAGGTAACATTTTCGTATTATTAGACAGCCTGATCAAAAATGATATTATAAACCAAAGAACAAAATATAACGAAATAAAACCGGTATTTCTGTATGGTGAAAATACCGGTATCCGATCCCTGCCAGCAACCCGATAAACCATAGAAACAATACCCATGTTGATTTTCAGACATTGTCACATTTCCCCCTTTTAGGGGTTGAATTCCCAAAAAACCTGAAACACGTATTTACTCATTGATTGCTAGGAATACTTCTGTGAAGTTTCGAATGTAATAGTTTTACTTGTTTTGTTTCCGCATACCAATTTTTAGCTTTCTACCTTGAAAATTGCGGAATGCTCCATACAAACTTCCACCCCCCATTTGAGGGAAGTGGGGGGTTAGAAAGAGACAAAAAGTAGCCTATGACACTCTCCATCTCTTCAACTATCTCCACTTAAAAAATCACGTCAATTCGTCGCCCCGTTTTGCCGTGAAAGACGGACAAACAAACAAACAAAAATACACATACACTTTCCCATTTATAATATAAAGGTTTAAGGTTTAAGACTATTTAATCTCATAAAGAATTGTACAATTCACTTACATGAGATAAACACCATTATTTAAAAAAAAAATGTTATGAGCGCACAAAGACACTAAACAGTTAAGTAAAAAACCGGCCAAGTGCGAGTCGGACTCGCGCACGAAGGGTTCCGTACCATTATCTATAAAAATGGCAAAAAATCATCTCTGTTGTATAGGAGCCCCAGTCCGACTCGCACTTGGCCGGTTTTGTAGTATTTGTTGTTATAGCGGCAACAGAAATACATAATCTGTGAAAATTTCAACTCTCTAACTATCACGGTTCTTGAGATACAGCCTGGTGACAGACAGACGGACGGACGGACGGACGGACAGCGAAGTCTTAGTAATACCGTTTTCACCCTTTGGGTACGGAACCCTAAAAAGGGTAAAATATTAGTATGGATTATTTATTATTATTATTTATTTTGAAAGAGCTCCCTGTGGATATTGTGTTTGAGTTATATCAAATGTGCAACAAAATGTACCACATTTAACCGCGGGAAAATATTCCCACCTATTCTTACGGAAAAACGTGTCGACGTAAACAAAGTCGTGTACACAGCAGTTAGTAGGTATATTGTCATTAAGATGACATAACAATTACATTACACTCACAATGTTTATATTTGGTAACAAAATCCAAAGTTACAATTTTGTTGGCGAGTCAAAGTCCGACGACCCACTGTGCATACGTACATGTGTGCGTGTGCGGTGCGCGAGCCTCGATCGTTGTGAGAGTAGCGCTAAAAACCTAAACTTCGCGCGGCGCGACTCCGATGAGGGGCCTTAAGCATTCATTGTCTTTTTTGTTTGATTTATATTGAATATTTTGAAGCAAATGTATATGAACTAAAATAAAGATTAAAACATATATTAATATTTATTCCGACTTTTCAGGAGCTAATTAAGTTATGTATTTTTTGAAGTCTGATTTTTTGTTGGATTTTGCCTCCAGGTAACTATTTAATTGATAATATATCCGTTACATTAAAAAAATCTGCTATTATAAATTATTTCCAAATTTGTCAATTTTTTCCATACAAGTTGTCAGTTCATTGCCTGGACTAACTTGAGTACTAATTCATCGTATCGTATACATATATCGTTCATATTGTATCGTTTTCATTTCCATATTCCATAGTCCCTCCGATTCTATAATAAAATAATGTTGTTGTGCATGTACCTACCTCGTTTTTTTTGTTTATTCGTAGCCTTGTTATTGTATTATAATTATATAGCGATACACCTTTCTTCTTTGTATCTCTTCTTTGTAAGGAGCCTGTGAGGGAGGCGTACCTAGATCCATGTTTCAAATATGTAAGTATGTGTTCTTAGTTGTGTTTCAGATAGATCTTTAATTTGTTGAACAATACCTGTGTTTTATGTCCAATCTTGTATGTGGTGTTGCTCCTCGTTTGGATTGTGTGTCATCATCATCATCATATCAGCCGAAAAACGTCCACTGCTGGACATATGCCTCCTTTTATTTACCTTCTACCTCTGTTGTTTTTACTTATTTTTCATTGTTATGTTATAAAATTTATTGGGGTCTGCTTGTGGTACTCATGGCCGGTTTTAAGGCGAGCCCTTTTCGTGTCATTTGTGTTAATTTTGTTTTGTTTTATTTTTATTTTACTTTTTTATCTGTCACAAATAAATGTTTTTTCTTTTTTTTATTCTTTTCTTTAAATAATATCGCAAGTTTCCTATGCCTTCTTTAAATCAAGGAAACGTTTAAAATGATCTTGCGAGAGATGTCAATGAATCTTCACATTGCAGCAGTTGTATCAACATCTCCATGTAGGTATATTCTGACTAGCAGCCCACGCGGCTTTCAAAGAACGCAGGCAAACCATTGGGATAAAATATAGCCTGTCTGTAACGACCCAGAAAGTCCATTCTACATGCCGGTGATAGAATTTTTGAAATCGGATAAGAAAATAAATAAATAAAATAAATATTTGCGGACAATCTTACACAAATCGACCTAGTTCCAAACTAAACAAAGCTTGTACTATGGGTACTAGACGACGATAAACATACTTATATAGATAAATACATACTTAAATACATAGAAAACATCCATGACTCGGGAACAAATATTCGTGCTCATCACACTAATAAATGCCCTTACCGGGATTCGAACCAAGGACTTCTTGCTTCGTAGGCAGCGTCACTACCAACTAGGCTAAAGCGGTCGTCAAGTGGTTCCGGAGATTACCCATTACATACAAACTTACCTATAAATCTACAATTTCACAGACTTGTCCTCGTTATAATTTTAGTATCAAAAAGTATCGAACGACAGTAACTCGTAGATGCAATGGAACAGACTATCTTTTCAATTTATTTTAAAATTATGTTTAGCCATGTTATAATCTGACGATGTTGGCAGTGTAAGCCATCAGCAATGCAGGTCGAGTGTGCAGAATAAATCTATTCATAATTTACCACTAAAACGCTTATCTGCACGCAATAAATAAAATTTAAATTCACTGGAATAATAAGTAAAGGTTTTAAAATTTTATTTTCAGCGCAGTGTGGTTAATTTTTTCTATTTTATGGAGTAAATGTTCAAAATAGGACTGAATTTATAGAAAAAAATATAATCTGTAGGTATTGGTATTGTATCCCGTTTGCATCCTGATACGTTTGCAGTGGACGTCTTTCGGCTTGATATGATGATGATGATGATTGATGAATGATGACGTTCGGATACTATAAGACGGAACAGCGCCTCACATATCTGGGCGCGCTTTATTACTTTACATCTAAGCTCCCTAATACAAACTGTTAGCGTAGGCGCTACTTTTTGCGAGAGCAACTGCCATATGACCTACGTACCCAAAGGAAACAATAGACCAGCCATACTCAACCTTTTTTCTACTAGGGCCGCAAATACATTTTAGCTAAGGAGCCCCGGGCTACATACATAGTACATACTAGGTACATTAATGGGGTATTTATAGTACGATCGCATGGTGGATGGCGGACCATTCGCAAAAGCTCGGCGGGCCGCAGGTTGAAGCTGCAATAGACCTTGTTGGAATTAGGAATCGTCAAGTGAGTGGGCTTGATAACTTGACTGTTAGAAATTCAGCTTTGCAGTTTGTGTGCCAGAGTCCAGACGGTTGTCTGGATCATCGGCTTAACTTGAGCGCTCAGTTAGTAACCACCTACAGTTGTAGTTGGCCAAAAATGTTGGCTGTTGCTTAAACCGTACAATCGGTGCGATCGTGCAGGTAATCAATGAGTAGACCATGAGTGCTCCATTGAAAAGGTAGCAGAAAATATTAAATTACGAGTATATACGTGCATAAGTTTTGGAAAAGTAACCAGTACGAGGCACGATTTGAACCCGCGCACTCAATATTGAATTTTTTTAATTACACGTAAAATTTGGTACCAATGCTTATACAAAGTGCACATGTAGGTATATACATTATTTTGATACTGCTCGGTTTCTCCTGAACACACTCAATGCACTATGGTTCAGACCATATATGTTCAAATAAGCATGCTTGCTTTGAGCATTGCTACAGAGTACCTAAGGTTCGTTATATCATGCTCTGATCTTGTCAAATTATGCAAAGACAGCCCGACGTGATTCGGGGAACGAGGTATCAAAGTAGCGCTATGATATAGATGGTACGCCCAACTAGCACACTAGCGTTAAAATAACCCTTATATCATTCTTATATCGGTTCCAGCCAAGTGTTAAGGTGTTAAGAATGCCTGTAAAAACGTTCTTACACCGTGCTCTAAAACCCTTATAACTACGAAAGAGGCCCACGAAGGCCAGGTTAAGGTGTTAGCTGAGAGTCTTATAAGAGTCTTGCTCTTACGCAGTTTAAAGTGAGCATCTTACTCTTTTCTTTACCCATAAAATTATGAGACAAATATAGTCTTCCGACAAAATGGCGCAGATAGTTAGTATAGGTATTAATATTTGACAGCTATGGAGTCGTATTAATTGAAAGTGAATTAATTGGAAGTGTGTGTGACATGAAGTGAAAACAATCTGCCCTTGTGATTTTACGGTAAGTGTATACCATGTTTCCCATCTCAATTTTAACGCGCCCAGGATTTATTAAAGATTTCTAATAAAACTTATGAACATTAAAATATACATCTAAATTTTTTATCATTTTCTATTCTTGTTTCTTGGCCAGTGGCATGATAAATTAAGTGGCATCCATAATTATAATGGCAAGAGTAACATAAATAATGAAGTATCTTGATGTCAAATATTGAATAACCTAATCAATTTGTAGGTTAGAGTCCATCAAAACAATGGCGAATTACCTTAAAGCTTTAGGCGTTAGTTAACTCAACTATAACGCTTATTGACTTACAACACTCTTACAAGAGACTTAATTCTGTTATAAAGTCTCTGCCTGTAGCTAGGACTCTTGTAAGTGTTTAAGTGTTAAAAACAGGTTAAAGCTTTAACATCTTAAGTGTAATTGCTTTGAGTAACACTCTTATAATGCTTTAGGACTTAATTATTTTTCTTAACTCCTTTATAAGAGTATTAGTTATAACTGAGAACATTATAACTCACTTATAAAGGTTAAGGTTATAATAATACCCTTAGCTATTACCCAAATGTTAGTTGGGCGTTGCACATACCTGCTACCCAATACATTCTAAAAGCGAGATATTAGTTTTTTTTGATGTAGTAACACTTTGTTATGTTTCTAGTCTCTACCATTAGGGTGCGTCTCATAATGTATACCTACTCACTTTTGGTATAGTCTCGTAAGTCCCAGATTGTAATATGCGATTTTGAATTTGGAACTTTCATTTATTCCATCATATCGAAACTAGGTTTGAATTTGTACTTATACAAGTACGGAGGAATTTACAAACTTTTAAATGGTATTATTATACCAAACACAACATTAACATTATTATGTTGGATATAATGAACTAAACGAACGAACGAACGAACACGAACTGCTACCATAAAAATAGGTTAGGTTAGCCCTACTTAATCGAACTGCTACCAGTAAAATTGGTTTGGGTAAGTTAGAACATAAACGAACTGCTTCCAGAAAAAAAAATTGGTTAGAACTGTACCCCGTACGGAGATGACGGATAAAAGCGCTTATATTTAGTATACGATATTTGTTTTATATTATAGGTATATATTTTAAACATTATATCAAATGTAGTTATCGTAAACGGTATTATATCTAAATTTTATTATTATTGTAAATTTATGCATTCTTATATTATACGTTTCGCTATACCGTACTAAATGTTATACCATGCAACATTATACAAATTGTAATTATATTATGAACAATATATCAATATCACTTATTAATTCGTATACGTTCTAGTACTTACCTTTTATACTCTCACTATATTCAGTGAGCTTTATGTCAAGGCACCTCGAGAGTACCTACCTATCTTGAAGCTGGTACCATTCCAAGAGAGCGCTCCAATACGTGGCAAACATAAACCACATAATATATGATCCACATAATATACTTTAGACAAAGTTTGAGATCAGACACGGATAATCTTTTTTTGAACTACAGGAACATTAAATACATTATTTCTAACTGTTCTGTGCATGTGTTGTGTGGCTGTGTATATCGAAAGCTAATCAAATCAATCATGGTTCAAATGCTCGGTTGATTGGCATTGCAGCAACATCGTGTTTCTTTCTGTACCAAAGATAGTGATCTAAGTCTATATGAATGATGACGCCATTCTAAGACAAATGCTTTTAGTTATTAGAACCATAATCGTTTGCAAAATAAAAGGGACTTGAGTTACAATGGCCCGTAAGACGTACAATATAATATGTTGTTGGTCGTTGGTCTGCAGACCTGTCTGCGACGTCTGGTGTGAATTCAATGGACGTTTGGATACAGATATTGTTTGTAATCTATGAATACGAGAATCGATGGAAACTAGTTAATTAGGTACCTACAATGTAAAATAATATTTACCTACTGACAGAAATATTGTAGGCAATTGTGTACATTTAATTATGAAAATTATTACTAAAACTATTATTAAATTAAAATAACTAAATCTGAAACTTAGAAAAAATAAATAAAATAACTAATTAGATAAAAGACCTGTGCCTCTTGGCAATTTGTTTCTGTTTCTACACGTGGTCACGATATTGTGGTTTTAATAATAATTGAGTTACAAGTTAACTCATGGAGTTTTATTAATCGTCCCTCTTCTTCGCCTAAGGAGAGGCCGGTTAAAACAATTGTAAAGAAAAACTAATTATCAATAAGTTTTGAGAAGCGGTTTAAAAAACAAAAGTTATTGGTGGCCTATAATTTTAAATAATCAAATACATTCTTTCTTATTTTACGTGCATATTTATTATGCATAAAATATTTTTGATTCGCTTCAAAAAAAAACTTTTGGTCGTCGTTATGAGGCTTATTTTTTATATCGACGCAATTGTACCGATTTAATTGAAGAGTTTTCAATATCAAAGAATTATAAGTAATAGTTAAAGAGTTGGTCTAGATTAAACGGTAGGTAAGTAACTGTATAAACTTCACAAGCCTGAACAGCAGACTGGTAATCGGCAAGCACAGCCAAAAAAAAATACTCATAGAAGTAGTATTTTTTTTCTCTCTTCTTTTCTTAGACGAACTTATTTAACTGCTCTACAATTATGTTGATTCACTCTCCCTTCGTATTTATTTTCATATATTTGAGACCTACAAAAAAAAATTACCTAATAAAAAGCCATTTAAAAGAAAGATGGCTAGAAAAACCTACCTTGAACTTTGTTAGGTGAGCTGTGCCTTAAAATATTTTAATGCGCTGTAATGAATAAAATAAACTTTTCCTTTAAAACTTTTAGATAATATAAAAGCTTGTCGCGAGATTTAGGTACTCATATATACTCAGGTAAATGTCGCGACAAGCTTTTATATCATCTAAAATGTGTTATTACGTTATAAGTTGATAGTAAAAATTTGAAAGGAAAAGTTTATTTTATTCTTTTTAGCGCATTTAAATGAAAGCTTGTTTTTTAAAAAGTTTTTTTACTTTTATTTATTTTTTACTTTTTAGCCATCTTGGGTGTTCCGCCATGTTGGATTTTTGCACACTTATCAACAGCTCATTGAGAGGATTGTAACGAGCCCAAACACGACGGGTTTATCCTGTGTAATTAAGGAGTTAATACGGCCACCTTCCGACTCGATCATCAGACCAGGTTTATGGTACCATATTATTGCATTGTCATCCGACTTACATATTTATACAAAATTTCATTCTAATCGAAGACCGGGAAGTGGGTCAAATTAAGATTCCAAGATTTTCTTACATACATAGTTAGTTACAAGTGAAGCTAATAAAAGCTTGTTAATGTTAAAAATGATCACACAAGTTTGATTTTTTAATTTCGTGGCATCAGAATAGATAAACTTCTAATTTTAAAATACAGTTTTTTGATTATCACACCAGAATTTTGCCAACACTGCCCCTAACATGTAACATAATATCCTCCCATTTAAGTGACCTCAGAATTTGTTCTATACCTTGTTTAAAAAACAAATGCATACTAACCTTTTTTTATTTATTCACTGTATTTATGAATAGTGACACAGTAGAAATTATCATAATGAGACGTAATCATGCCGGTTCTCAAAACTTATTGATCGCCCCTCGTAATGTTATAATTCAATCTTTGTAACAAACTAGCTGTTGCCCGCGACTTCGTCCGCATAGAACTTGTTATCGTTTTAGAAAAAATGATTGCTATTAAATTATTTTAGGCGCAAGCTTAATTATCGCTGTCCCTTCTACCATTATTAAGGGAAGATTTCCGAGATAAAAACTAACCTATATCCATCCAAGGGTCTCAAATTATCTATTTTAGCCAAATTTCATCTAAATCCATTCTAGGTTTAAGCGTTAAATATTTATAAAATTGCTAAATCTAAATTGACTAGTCCGTTTTTACAAATATAAACATTTTAAGTATCGTCAACAGACTACTTAAATTGTTTTTTGTCATAAATCAGATTCATTTATTTCATAATGTATTAAAGGAAAATATATTTTTTATGTCTACTAAGCTACTTACTGGAAATCTTGGCCTAAATCCGTTTAGTAATTTTACTCACATTAGGCCGGGCTTGAAAGCAAAATTATCTTATGCCAAAAGACGTAGAACTTTCCTTCTCCATCCCCAGTCCCCATATAAAATCCGATGTTGTCATCAGAGTCATTCCGGGCAAGAGACTGTTCTCTTAAAATGTTTCCATGTTCCTAAAAACGGTACATCATATTATTTACCAAAGCAATGTCTTGAAGCGTGGCGTTCTGTACCCGTATAGTAACAACACCTTGGTCTTTGGCTTTACGAGTGATAATGAAAAGGATAATATTTTATGCTGTATTTAATTTTCTGTTATAACATTTAATTGTGAAATTAGTCATCAAAACGAACGCGAGAATTAGAAGTCCAGCACACTAGTGTACAAATACAAAATACAATACAAATACAAAATTCTTTATTTGCTTAAAATGTACATAATTTATGATTTAAGGGATGTTGCCTCCCGGTAAGCACGGTGCCTGTGTTGGGAGACACTAAACTGTAGATTCGCTACGCCGTAGCTCGTAGCAGGTTATTTTCCGCTCGTAGAGAAAATGTGGCGTAGCAGCTTGATAGTCTTTCGCATCGTGCGCATTGAGCCACCGTTTAGAAATCAGAGACCCTTTCGAACGCGTATTGTATTGGAATCAGTTTGGTAATTGTCGATGAATCGTCGCGCGCACGAGAAATACAAAAACCACACTAAGATGTTATATCGAAGAGAGCTCTAGCACATTGAAAATTAGGCAAGGATATGTCGCAACGGTACCGATGGCTGCAGCGGATATTGCAATCCGGGTATGCGTCACCGTTTACCCATCGCCCGGATATTGGAAATATGCGTGTACCGGAAATAGATGATAAAAACCCGGCAAACTATGTCAGAGCACTGATAAAATCAGTAGCAGGTTATACAAATTAAGTAGATTCGTTCCAATATTGAATAACCCTTCAGGTAGGCGTTCTGCTCGTAGACGTCTTCCTCTACAAACGGTTTTCCCATGTTATTGGTTACAACCGCAGTGTTACAAAATTGTTAGCAGTGAATGTGTTAACTTTAAATCCTTATTAAGTATTCATTACGGCTCAAAAGATAAATCCATTTAAAGTTTAAACTGCGCAGGTTTAGTAATAGACTCCAGTACCCTTCAGGTAGGTACGTAATTTTAAGAACGGGATAAGATTACACATATTACAAATACCCAACTTCTGTGAAAAAATTGTAAGAATAAGTGTAAGTGGCAGCGAAACATAAACTGGTACCCTAGTTTGAAAATGTCTTCGGAAACTTAAAAAAAATCCCAAGTTAATATTGCTATATATAGACACAAATCAGTTTCTCTAAAAATCATCAATTTCAACGAAAGAAACTGCGAAACGCAGACAACTTAGTTTTACGTACCCCGAGAACTAACTATGGAAATAGAAGTTTAGTTTTTGAGGGTGCTAAGCTATACAATAACCTTCCAAGAGACATTAAAGAATGTAAGTCAATGTTTAGCTTTAAAAAATATCTCAAATTCCACATTTAAAAAAATATCTGAAAATGAATTAACAAATAGTAACATAAAAATCTATACACACAAATATTTAATATATATACATACATACATATACATACATACATATACATACATACACATTACATATTATTACTTAATTTTATATAGAAAGTCCAATGCCGCATCTATTGTTACACGTAGTGCATGCGTACATCAATGTCTTCGTAACATGAGCGCTGCGCGCACGACATTAAACTAGTTTGCATGCCGAATATTTATCTACCTGCATCCGTTTTTATTGTGTACACTTTATAAACGCTGTGCGCTTAACCCTAGATATAAAATAAATTGTAATGTTCTCATGTAAGTGAATCCCATGTATTCTTATGAGAATAAAGTTCTTTAACCATCTATGTCACCTACAGGAAATTAACTACGTACATATGTACCTAATCACTTAATATCTATTCACGGTAATAGTCATAATTGAGTAGAGACACTCAATACTAGCATGAGAATGTTTGCACTCAATTAAGTTGATTAAATATAGGTCCTTAGTAAAATTCAATAGAAATTGCAATATTGCATCATTGCAGCGAGTCCAGCGTGGCTCGGGCGATAACAGCCTTATTAAGTGCATCTGCTCGCCACAGGAAATTTATTTTATCGGCCCTAAATGAGGAAATGAAATGTGTCGACTGCGGCTATATAACGCTTCAAGCAGCCGCTGCGGTTACTGACGCTTTTATAATCTCTTTCCTCTATTTTCATGTAAACCTTTTACCTACGGGGACTGTAAAGGAAAGACACTAAAAATACGGGCATGTTTTCGCGGTCTGGTAAATTCACTTAAATGTATTTCCGAAACTATTACAGTTTTAGACTTGGAAACTAATGTATTGCTAATTCTCAAACTCCGATGCACTAATCAACGACACCGAATTTTTCCAATATTTCAATAGAGGACTGTAAATTGCGATTCTCTAAGACAAACTCCTTAAAATACTTTAAGTCGAGCGCTGGTTTGGGAAAGAACCGCGAAGCTGTCCCCAATAATGGAGTTCACGTGTTTTCAAAAGTTATTCTAATTCAGGCAAGAATTAAAAGGGTGGTTGTTCAGTTCAGCCAGGGCGCAGGATTCTTGGGAGAGGTCGCTTTGTACTTTTAATTACTTACATTTGAAACATGCCGGGATTAAAGTGGAACAGATGCTCCGAAAACTATCTATTTTCTGCTTGGGAAGTCGCTATCAAGTATGAAAAAAAGTTAATCAAATCAGAATGATATATACAATATATTATATCTCATGTGAATAGACCACAATTTTTTATTACATCTTATATTACTCTCGAAAATTTAATAATTTTGAAACCCAACGATAACTGTGTGGCTCATGAAATTCTAATTTTATATCAAGTTATCGCTCACGCGTAGGTTTGAAGGATGATTCACAGTACACGTTACGGGCCTATCTCGTGCCCGGGCCGACGCCGAAACATATATTCCGACTAAATAAACTGTTCATCACAGTCACATATTTCGCGTCTTAATAAGGTATTGACATTCCGTTTCCTACGCAATTTTGACGGGTGCCACCGTTTGTCAGCCGGCGCACGGGGGAGTGCGGGAATTTATGAAAACTCGGTTCCCGAGTGTCGGCCGGGCCCGGGTCGGACTCTCCTTAATCTAAGTCACTCTATTTAGCATATACGCAACCAATCACAATAATGCAATTGTGTATGTACTTCAGAGGACATAGAATTTACTTTTTATTTCAGATAAAGTTAAGTACGATGGAATGTGTACGATGGGTAACTTTGATTCGAGGGACAACTTTGATCAAATTGGTTTTTCTCCGAAATTATTGTTTTTGTTCATGGGTGACCTGTCGCAGTGAATATACTAGTGCCTTGCTGTATCCTCGATTAAATCTGCTTATTTTTAAATAGTTCTGCTTTTATGCTGCATTCTAAATTCTAAAAAAGTCAAAGTGATTTATTACATGCACCTATGAATGTCGATAAACTACCACCGGTTCGAAAAGAAAACCTCTGCCTCGAGAAGGACCGGCGTAAAAAACTCGGCGAGGTGTCATTTTTTCAAAACAGTATACAATATATCATTTCAGTATCAGAGTATTATAAAATTTTAAAATTACATTACTACAGTACAAAGCCTATTTATTTTGCGATAGATTTCTAGTGCAGGATTTTATCGCTGCCAAATATCCCTATCCATGATGTAGGTAATCGTTTATCTTATATTATGCTTTTGAAATAAGTGTCTGTTTTATAGTGGGGATCCTTAGCGACATAAAATGGCCAAACCTTACTTTTTTTGATAAAAGTATGAAACTTGGCACAGTTATTCCTTGTGCCAAAATAAGCCGATTAAGATCGGTAGCCCTCGGGAGCCCCCCCTCTGGGGCCGGGGAGGGGGGGTTAAAGTCCCGCTCCGCCCGGCTTCATTCTAAAAATTCTAACAGTCCATGGATAGCTAATATGCCGTGTTTGGTATCAATTTCGGATAACTCAATAACGTAGAATTCATTTCTGGTATAAAAAAATGTTAATTGTCGCGAAATTAAGAAAGAAAACATACAAATAAATATTTTTAACTCTATTTTTTTTATTTTGAGCATTCGTAAATATTAAACGGCGAGCTATTTCTGTATAAAAAAATATATTAATAAAGCCAATTTATACTAGATTTGAAAAAATATAAGTTTTGACTGCCTTTGCTAACAATAAATAGTGTAAAAAAAAGATTAAATAGCGCGCGGTAGAAAATACCGCTCCGCCCGGCTTCATCCTAAAAATTGTAACCGTCCATGGCTAGCTAATAGGTCCTGTTTGGTATCAATTTCGGATAAATCAATAACGTAGAATTTATTTTTAGGATGAAAAAATGTAATTTGTTAAGCAATTAAAAAAAAATATATAAAAATTGTATTTTACAACTCCAATTTTTTATTTTGAGCCTTCGTAAATATTAAACGGACAGCTATTTCTGTATACAAAAAATATATAAATAAAGCCAATTTATTGAAAATTTGAAAAAATATAACTTAATAATACCATTGCTAATAATAAGTAATGTAAAATATGTGTGTAGTTTTGTGTAGTGAATAAATGTCTTCTTTTCTTTTCTTTTTCTTTTCTTTAAAAAAAATATTTTGTAGCTCGCTTTAGAAAATACCGCTCCGCCAGACTTCATTTAAAAATTCCAACTGTCCATGTTTAGCTAATAGGTGGTATTTAGTATCAATTTCGGATAAATCAATAACGTAAAAATCATTTCTGGTATAAAAAATGTAATTTAACAAGCAATAAAAAATATTTTTGTAGAACATATTTTTATTATGAGCCTTCGTAAATGTTAAACGACTAGTTAGTTCCGTATGCAAAAAATACTTAAACAAAGCCAGTTTAATGTAGATTTGAACAATATAACTTTTTGCTACCTTTGCTAATAATAAATAGTGTATTTTTTTTAAGTCGCGTGCCGGTGCTCAATTTTTACCGCCTGTTCAACCTAAGTGCACATTCTGGAGACCGAATGTGCTATATTCGTTCTTGTGATCATAAAAATGATGAAAGATTAACAAATATTTGTAATACAATTTTAATTTGCACAGTAGTGGCGTCCCCTTAGAGAAGGGACCTTAGAAGTGTCGCGAGGCCTCATGTTTGTATTAGGTGAGAGCGTCACTGTTAACGCCAATGTCACTAAGATCCGTTTTTCAAAGTCATATTGTACGAGTATAAGCAGAAAAGGCACAATATTACATATAATTAACTACACGTCTCGAGAGTCAACGCAGTTTCCTCCACTGAGACGTAACTGGGTGCATTTCAAATCCCTCTTCATAATTTTTGCATCACGTTTCGCAACCAGCTTTGCATCTACACTACACCTTGTTTATTTTAAGCAGATCCTGGCCCCAGCAGTGTTGTCAGACCAGTGTGGAATCCATTGGCCAGCACCTTGCTTCCATGTCCAAGCAGAGGGACTGGGTTAGCTTTGATGACGATCTAACACCTAGCCAAAAACGTACCTACCCCTTGGTAAACTGCCCGTTATGTGTGCTGGTATAGGGCAGTTTCCGTCTGAGGCATGTCCTCCAATTGCCGGTTCTTTCTAGTAAACAAATATTTTTGAAGCTGAAGGTCCTGGGATCGAATCCCGGTAAGGGCAAATATTTGTGTGATGAGCATGAATATTTGTTTCTGAGTCTTGGATGTTTTTTATGTATTTAAGTATTTATATCTATTATATATATCGTCGTCTAGTACCTATAACACAAGCCTAATTGAACTTACTATAGGGCTAATTCGATTTGTGTAAGAATGTCCCACTAATATTTATTATTATTGCTATATTTTTAGTACTTAAATCTCAACATTTAGATATAACTTGTACCACAGAATAAGTAATAGTACTACGTCTTGTACTAGAGGTTGATGAAAATAAAGCGATGCGAAGAGTACGATAACCCGATAAACAACCAGCAATTAGAGGAAACTGCTCTATACCAGCACACATAACGGGTAGTTCACCAAGGGGTAGGTACCTACATGTTTCGGACTAGGCGTTTGTTCGTCATCAAAACTTACCCAGTCCCTCTGCTTAGACATGGAAGCAAAATGCTCGCCAATGGATTCCACACTGGTCTGACAACCCTGGTGAGGGCAGCATCTGTTTAAACTAAACAAGATGTAAATGCAAAGCTGGTTGCAAAACGCAATGCAACTGAAGAGGGATTTGAAATGTACCCAGTTATGTCTCAGTGGAGGAAACTGCGTTGACTCTCGAGACGTGTAGTAAATTATACGTAATAATGTGCCTTTTCCGCTTATACTCGTACAATATGACTTTGAAAAAGGGATCTTAGTGACATTGGCGTTAATAGTGACGCTCTCACCTAATACAAACATGAGGCCTCGCGACACTTCTAAGGTCCCTTACAACTACTACAATGTACTTCTCTAAGGGAACGCCACTACTGTGCAAATTAAAATTGTGTTACAAATATTTCTTAATCTTTCATCATTTTTATGATCACAAGAACGAATATAGCACATTCGGTCTCCAGAATGAGCACTTAGGTTGAACAGGCGGTAAAAATTGAGCACCGGCACGCGACTTAAAAAAAATACACTATTTATTATTAGCAAAGGTAGCTAAAAGTTATATTGTTCAAATCTACATTAAACTGGCTTTGTTTAAGTATTTTTTGCATACGCAACTAACTAGTCGTTTAACATTTACGAAGGCTCATAATAAAAATATGTTCTAGTAAAATATTGTTTATTGGTTGTTAAATTACATTTATATACCAGAAATGATTTTTACGTTATTGATTTATCCGAAATTGATACTAAATACCACCTATTAGCTAAACATGGACAGTTAGAATTTTTGAATGAAGTTGGGCGGAGCGGTGTTTTCTAAAGCGCGCTACAAAAAAAAAATTTACAATACTTATTGTTAGCAATGGTATTAAAAAATTATATTGTTTCATATCTTCAATAAATTGTCTTTATTTGTATATTTTTTGTATACAGAAATAGCTGTCCGTTTAATATTTACGAAGGCTCAAAATAAAAAAAATTGGAGTTGTATAAATCAATTTTTATATATTATTTTTTAATTGCTAAACAAATTAATTTTTTTTTATCTTAAAAATAAATTTTACGTTATTGGTTTATCCGAAATTGATACCAAACACGACCTATTAGCTAGCCATGGACGGTTAGAATTTTTAGGATGAAGCCGGGCGAAGCGGTATTTTCTACCGCTCGCCACTTAATCTTTTTTTTACACTATTTATTGTTAGCAAAGGTAGTTAAAAGTTATATATTTTCAAATCTACAATAAATTGGCTTTATAAATATATTTTTTGTATACAGAAATAGCAGGCCGTTTAATATTTACGTATGCTCAAAATAAAAAAAATGGAGTTGAAAATCTTTATTTTTATGTTTTCTTTTTTAATTTCAAGACAAATAGTATTTTTTTATACCAGAAATGACTTCTACGTCATTGATTTATCCGAAATTGATACCAAACACGACATATTAGCTAGCCATGGACGGTTAGAATTTTTAGAATGAAGCCGGGCGGAGCGGGACTTTAACCCCCCCTTCCCGGCCCCAGAGGGGGGGCTCCCGAGGGCTACCGATCTTAATTGGCTTATTTTGGCACAAGGAATAACTGTGCCAAGTTTCATACTTTTATCAAAAAAAGTAAGGTTTTTCACCAAACGCCCACACTATTACGACAGATTTGAATTTAGAGTCAGTAAGTTCAGTAATGTGTTTTGGAATTTTATTGTAGAATTTTATACAATTTCCCAAGAAACGACTTTTTCGCTTTTACTAGCCCGTAAAAAGTTGTTTTGAGCTTCCCTGCGCTTCTGGTAACCTTGGGCATATCAGTGTTTGTTGGGTAGTTGTATAAATTCTTCCTAACATACATGATTATTTAAAATACGTATAGCGACGGCAGTGTTAGAATATATGTTTCCTTGAATAATTCTCTTAATGACTCACGCGACCCCAGTTTATAAATTGCTCTAACAGCCCTTTTAGGGTTCCGGACCAAAATGGTAAAAACGGAACCCTTATGGTGCGACTCCGTCCGTCTGTCTGTCTGTCACAAAGTCAAATATTTCAGGAACTACTAATGCTATCAATTTGAAATTTGGAATAGTTGTAAACAAAGCTAATCCACGTGTATGAAAAATAAAATATTTTAATATATACTTTTAATTTGTATAAAAAAGGGCGGATAAGAGGGGGGCGGGGGGCAAAAATTCAAAGTATAGTTAGTAGGCCAAGTGGGTTATCATATGAAAGTGCTTGAATTGTACATTCTAAAACAGTTTTTCTTTTTTTTCTACAATGGTAAAACCTTGTTTTATAAAGAAAAATGTTGAAAAAAATACCATTCCCCCCTTATCTCCGAAGTTAACCAAGCAAAAAATTTGAAAATAATACATAATTATGATTATTATTAAGGTGAATATTACCGGAAAAGTATAACGAAACCTCTATCTAGCGTAATTTTTTTTATTCTTCAAAAATCATATGTTAATTTTGATTGTAATTTAATACGTCTGTGTTTAATTTTTTTCCTTCAAATTCGTATGAAAGTGTTCTGAAGGTATGTTCTAGCAAATAAAAAAAGAATTAACGAAATTAATTCACTTGATAAAGAATTATCGCTGAAAAACCAACATACATACCAGTTCCTTGGTCGCGCAAGTTAGAAACAAAATGCACCGATAAATGGCGCTGTAGGTACTCATGACTTAAGTACACTATGCGTTGTTAAGATTTTACCAAAATTAATGGGTGGGGCAAGACGGGTGTGTTGTATGATATTTCGTACGGAACCCTCGGTGCGCGAGTCAGACTCGCACTTGACCGGTTTTTTTGTAAAATAAATACATTCTCAATAGCTGCCGCTGATCCCCATAAAATAAGACCATAAGTAATTATACTGTTAAAATAAGCGAAGTAAACTAACCGTGCCGTTGCTACATTGGTAAGCTGCCTTATTCTCCTGACTGCAAAAGCAGCGGAGCTCAACCTACTTCCTATCGCAGTTATGTGGAAACCCCACTGCAGTTTAAAGTCTAACCTAAGAATACAGTTAGTCAACAAATTCTATGGTTGCACCATTAAGTTTCATATTTGAGGCTAAGTTTACATTTGAGTTCGCTAGTGTGAATTTTATACCTACATTTGTTTTTTTTAGATTCAATACTAAGTTATTGGCAGCAAACCAGTCAGATATCATGGACAGGGTATTATGTGGTTCAATGAGTTCAGTGACCAGTATCAAAAAATGCCCAACCAAGCTACACTTTTTAGCCAAGATGTAAAATTTGTAAAGCGTGGCTGATGGTAGAGTTAAGCAGTGTGGAGTAGGAAGCTTGGCGCTACTTGCGATCTGATATCTTTTTAGGGTTCCGTACCTCAAATGGAAAAAAAAACCGGACAAGTGCGAGTTCAACTCGCGTGGTGAGGGTTCCGTATATAATTTAATTTCATAAGTGTTTTTGAATACTCAAACTTCTTATAGGTTTTCCTGTAATCTTTAGGCAAGGAACTATTTTCCATATTTTTTTCAGAATTTTAATCCTAGTAGTTTCGGAGATAAGGGGGGGATGGTCAATTTTCGTCTTTTTTCCTAAATTACTTGAAATCTGTTTTTGCTAAAATTATAAAAAAAATATATCTGACATGCTTACAACAACCCCTTTCATTTGATATGTCATACAATACAGTTTGCCAATTTTTTTTTTAAATTGTCCAGTTTACCCCCCCCCAAAGGGGCCACTTTTGGGGGGTAAACTGTACAGACGGACAGACAGACAACCGAGTGATCCTATAAGGGTTTCGTTTTTTCCTTTTGAGGTATCGGAACCCTAAAAACGGAACCCTTATAGGGTCACTCGTGCGTCTGTCTGTCCATCTGTCACAGCCGATTAGCTCCGAAACTACTGGACCGATTATTATTATTTTTTTTTTTTTTAAATTTGAACTGTTTATTTCATTTAAAAAAATACATAATAATTACAATCTTAACTTCTAATCTTAAATGTAAAAGATTTTTCGAGTTAAGCAGTCTGCCTTATAGTATAACTAGTTTTTAATTAAGTAGCTTACTAGGTATATTATTTTATACATTAGGGTAAGTATCTCTATTGTTTATGACATTATGACTTAATTTTAACATCTGTCTTTTGACTATTGAACGTGTTTTACTGCACGTTTTACCCTCAATATTACTTATTAGCTTATCCAGAAATCTATTTAATATTGCAGGTAAGTAACAACTCCATACCCTATGCCCATATTCATTATTGCCTTTCCCCACCTCAAAGGTTGGGTGATTAGATAAGTTACGAAGATGGGTGGGTCTTGTTTTTTTCTTTAGATTGGCTATATTGTTATTGTACTGTGTTATAATTGCTAGTTGCACCTTTTCGAATACATTTAATACCTTACAATGATTAAATAGATTTGCGTAATTATTCCTATATTTATATTTAACTTTAGCTGGTACAATTGTTTTCAATAGACGTATCTGGAGGTGGTATATATTATTTAAATATGTTTTATAGGTTCTTCCATAACTTTCTAGGCCATACCCTATGAGAGAATCAGCCAGGGACATGTAAAGGAGTCGAAGGGTGTTGTAAGGGACTTTATGTTTAATGATACACAGCTTTGACAATATGGACCTAAGTTTCTTACATACTTGGTCTACATGTGGAGCCCAGTTAAACTTGTAGTCAATCTTTAGTCCAAGGTAAGTATATTCCTTTACAATTTCAAGCTGAGTACAATTACATGGAATTTTAGATAAGTGCAGGCACTTGTGGTCTTAGGTGGTGTGTAGGTGTAGCGTTTATTTTTTTATATGGCGAGTGGATGTGCATTAGTTTTGTTTTAGAGTAATTTAACGATAGACCTTTATTGAGTTGAGGTATACATATGTAAATTGGTGATCCAAAGATGGAGGCGTAAAGTAAATTAATGAATTCTGAACAAGGGGGGCACTTTTGGGGGGTAAACTGGAAAATAAAAAAAAAAGTTTCGTAAACCGAATACGGTAACACAATACACAATGAACACAATAGTGTGACATATCAAATGAAAGGGGTTGTTGTAAGCATCTCAGACATATTTTTTTAAATAATTTTAGCCAAAGTAGATTTGAAGTAATTTAGGAAAAAAGACGAAATTTGACCATCCCCCCCCCTTAACTCCGAAACTACTAACCTTAAAATTCTAAAAAAATATGGAAAATAGTTCCTTGCCTAAAGATTACAGGAAAACCTATAAGAAGTTTGAGTATTCAAAGTAACGGGAAAATTCTCAATATGTTTGTGTATTTTTTTTAACGCTGAAAGCTATATGAGCTAGGTAGTCTTGGCAATCACTTTACATGTAGTGGTATTGTTGTTGACTGCAAACTTTATATCCAATTTTAATAGACATTGTTTGCGTCCCGAAAAAATACAAAAGATACTTCGTATCTTGAAAATCATCACTTAAGGGATAACTTCGATTTTCGTATGGTTCTGCGATTAATGAGTTCTTCGAGCGAAAGTTATAGCTTTATAAGATTTAAGTTTTACATTGTGGTATGAATTATACATTATTCGCGACGCCAGAACTCAGTGCAGTCATTTAAATCTTCTGAGATTAAAATTATAGCCTAACATCTCGTTACTCGGGCGAATATTTCAGGGGCTTGAGTGGTGTTTCCTTAGAGTTATTGCTCTCCCCGGCCGTTTAAATAATCTCGCCGTGCAATAAAAGCTGGTCAAGCAATATATTGCAAGTTTACTGGCGCTAGAGCGCAAACCTCGTCCGCTAGAGCTCGCGCTGAGCGCCGACAACTTCGGCCAACAAAGTTAAGGATCGACTAACCAAGGTGCTACGATTAGTAGATTAAACAGAAATCAAAGACAGCTGATGTTAACTACACTATGAAAAAAAACCGGTCAAGTGCGAGTCTGACTCGCGCACCGAGGGTTCCGTACAACCTTTCATGCAATATACCCGTCATCACGACCCCGCTTTATTTTGAAAAATCTTAAAAATACTGTTCGAGGCCAGAATGCCTACTCACAGACGCAGGCGTGATCATCCAAAACACGAACAACCGTTCCATAGTTGAAGGTTAGTCCCCGAGAGTTCCACAAAAGCGCTGTACGAGCACACTCTCCTTCTTATAGTTTCTATGTCGAACAAACGTTAGCGCGATCTATCTTACAGGCAGCGATATCTAGCGTGCAATTGCGTAAACTCGAATATGACTGGTGATACATTACTAAAAACTTGTAACTTGGTAAGTTTGTTTTTAAGAGATATTTCTTCATTATGTGAATAATTCTTTTTTTTTTGAAAGAAGGCTTTTTCAGAATACTTTCATACCAATTTGAAGAAACATTTTCAAACACTTTTAGTATTAAATTACAATACTTACTTAGTTTAGAAATTGTTTTTGTAAAATAAAAATATACGCTAGATTTAGAGGTTTCATTATAATTTTGCGGTAATATTTACGTTAATCGTGATCATTTGCTATGGTAAACTTCGGAGATAAGGGGAATGGTATTTTTTCAACGTTTCCTTTATAAATCAAAATTTGACAACAGTAGAAAAAAAAGAAAAATGTGTTTAAATGTGCAACTCATGTGATACCCCGTTTGGCCTACTAACTAGACTTTGCATTTTCCCCCCCTCTTATCCGTAATTTTTAGGGTTCCGTAGTCAACAAGGAACCCTTATAGTTTCGCCATGTCCGTCCGTCTGTCTGTCTGTCTGTCTGTCTGTCCGTCTTCGGCTTAGCTCAGTAACCCTTACAACTAGAAAACCAATTCGGCGTGGGTATATAAACCAATCACGCCGACAAAACAGTAGAATAAAGTCCTCAAAAAAAGTTTTTTTAGGGTACCTCCTCTACATGTAAATTGGTGATGTATTTTTTTTTCTCGTTAAACCTATAGTGTGGGGTATCGTTGGATAGCTTGTTCAAAAATATTATGGGTTTACTAAAACTATTTTTCAACTTAGTTATGCGTTTGCGAGATAATGTGATTTAAGGCCAAATTTTTGTTCGAGTCATGTGTCCCCCCTGCCGGCTAAATGGCTACTACTGGGGTCGTGAAAAAAGTAGTGGCTAAAAAACTATCAGAGTTAAGTAGACATAACTAGTTAACGAGTAGTAGACATAACTAGTTACCTAACTGGTAAGACATGCATCTTAATTTCGGGTGCATATATATTGTCATTGAAATTTAAACCTTTTACCGTGGACGGTAGAGTTGCTTTTTCACGGCACGTTGCGTTTTCTTGCCTGCGGCGAGCGCGCAAAAGACCTGCCCTGCAACATGCCCCCCCCCACCTACGGAACCCTACCCTGCGCGTGGCCCGACACGCACTTGGCCGCTTTTTCCATACACGTCGATTAGCTTTCTTTAAAACTATTCCAAATTTCAAATTGATAGCATTAGTAGTTTCTGAGATATTTAACTTTGTGACAGACATGCAGACAGACGGGCAGAGTCGCACCACCATAAGGGTTCCGTTTTTACCTTTTTGGTCCTGAACCCTAAAATGGAAGTGGATTGATGTTACAACGCGGTATCCAAGAGATGGAAAAGAAAAAAGTGAGACATGAAAAGATGGGAAGATGAATTTAAAGAGACAGCCGGAGTCATGTGGTGAAGAGAAGCTCTATAGAGTCAGATGGAGGTCGCTGGGGGAGGCCTACCTATGCCAGAGGCAACCGGACAATGTCTGAGGAAAACGGCTATCACTAATCAGTAATTATAGCTTGGCAAATTCGTTGGTGACACTCCCATGGTCCGCGGGCGATGGGGTATGAAAAACAGCGGGGTGGTATGAAGAGTGCGCGGCGGAGTGAGACGGCCCCCGCCGCGCGCACACTTCTTCACCACCCCGGCAAATACATAAAAAAAAACAAAATTTACAAAATTAGAAATAAATAATATTTTCGATGGCCGAAAGTTTCTTAAAGCATACTTGTCTCGGCTTAATCTCCAAGCTATGGAACGTACCGCAAGTAATGGGTTGTCGGGAGCTCGCCCCTTGACGGGCATCGCCTCAAGCACCACAGTTACACGCTCCACTACACTGTCACTGTGCGATTAGCGTTATTATTATGTGAAAACTTGTATATTAACCCATGGGAGTACTTGGAGAGGACGCTCCATCTCATTAAAGTTTACTGTCACATTTATATGCGAAAAGTTGCACAAATAGTTTGCTGTGATTTAAAACCTGACCTGCGAACTACAAATAATGTATTATTCTTAGTATTCTTACAAAATTTTGTTAGCTGAAATTGTTGCGTTGCATACCTACCTAGGATAGCACAGACGCTTGTCAAATCCTTGTTTGGACAAATCAGTAAGGGTGTCAAATCCTAATTTCGTTAAGTGCTAGTTTTGTCCGTAGTGGAATTTGATACATGTCTCACTAGTCTCACGCCTCAGTCTGTATTGAGCAAAAGTTGCTTACCTGCTTTGTAATATTTCGGGCATATCGCTGCGTATGATTAACCATCAACTTTTGTAACGTGTGCCCCACGAACGTGTGAACTACAAACCATGCAATTTGTCACAACAACTGACAGAGACAGCTATAGTTACAATGAAGCGTAGGTATTAGTCTAAGCATTTTACGGTCCGCTAGTATGGCGAAATGGAAATAATTTGTAATAGCTGTGTTTTTCTGCGTAACAGATAAATTATAATTATAGTAATAACGTCGAGACTAAATCCAACAAAATATTAGTGATTTAGATATTTTAATAAATAATTGAAAATTAATAAATTCCTGAAAAAACGGAAAAAAATGTTAATAATCTTTTTTCTCTTTATTTTGATAAATGAATATTTGCTTCGTAACTTTGATGATAAATCAAGCAAAAAATGTTACCGGATATTTACCATTTATTGAGTTAGACTCAACATTTTTTTAATTTCCCATATTTTCGTGTATAAAAATTATTATTGACCGTAGGTTCCGTCATTCCTTCTTGAATTTAGTAGAAACAAACATTACAAACGAATCGCGCACTAAACAACAACGGAAGGTGGATTTTAGGGGGTAAATACTAATAAAAAAAAATAAAAATGCAAATAGATCAGTAAGATTTGGGATTTTCATTATCGGCACTATTTAATTGTATAATGTACAAATCGCCTCATAAAATACTTTGCAACTAATGTTTTTACAAACACCTCTTAAAGTAGGTTTAACAGTGCCGCGCGCGAGCCGCAGAGCAAACGTGATTGGCCGGTTGCATGCTAGGCACCGCGCCGTCCGCCCGCTCGCCCGCGTATATATCACAAGTATGTCTAAGCCACAAGTCACAAGTGTGTTATATCACAAGTAAGTATGTAGTACCTATGTCTAAGTAGGCACTACGCATATAGGAAATTATTATGTACTGAGATAGAGTCATCAGCTTCCTCCATGTACTAACGCCATCTATTGACCAATGCTTGAGTTATCTGAATCATGTGTATAATAAATATTGTTACGACGGCGGGGTCTATGACAGTTTCGTTGTCAAGGTAATAAACGTGCCGTCAAGGTATTTCAAAATTCACCGTGTTGTCATAAGACATCAGTAGCCTAGGGGTACAGATGGCGGCTTCAGAGTCGATGTACCCGGGTTCGAGTCCAGCGACCGACATGCACTTTTTGTATGTTTTAAATTCTTAGTACATTTTCTAGACGCAGAGTAGCATGGAATAGTCTAGAAAATGTAAGCACATAGAACATTCGATGCTTACTGTAATTTATAGAAAAGTGTATGGGCTGGAATGTTCGAGAAACGTGGACTTAGAATGATTATCTAGAAAAGCCCATGCTACTCAAAACAAATGAGTAACGAAATGAAGATCGAGATTACGGTCTAGAATCTTCGGTAAGGGGTATATAAAGAAACCAAGTTCGCGGTACAAGGAGTCTTGAGCGAGAAGTATTCGGAGTCAGTTTACGAAGTGGAATTCTTAGAGTGGATTACTAGAAGAAGTAGTACAGTGGAAACAAGTTTAGTGGTGAATAGTAAAGTGATTTAGTGCAAAGTAACAGTGAAGTGTTAGCTGTGTCGGTAGTGTCGGTACTAGCAGGCGCGGACTCAGTGAACTAGGGTGTGTTAGTTGAGTCAGTGTTAGTACGAGTGGACTCAGTGGACTTTGCCCCGTAAGTCACGTAATAAATCTATTGTCGTGTTTATAAAGTGTATTCTCTCTATCCCGTACCCCCCCACGCTCGTAACAATATACATGCATAGCATAGTACGTTCAGCACGGCTATCACAAGACGACGCGCGAGCTCTCACGATTTTTCTAGCACTATACCTCTCTTTCTAAGTTTTCTAATAAGAGAGAGACGGATAGTGCGAGAAAAATCGAGAGGGCTCGCGCGCCGTCTTGTGATAGCAGTGCAGGGCTTCTAGGCTACTTTTTCACCGGAAATATGCGAAGATGTGTTTCTATAGGATTGATACTTAGCTATTAAAGAGCAGTATCAGTTGCATAATGGAATACAGCTTCGCACATATCTGGCGGATACGGGGCCTTAAAATCCAAAATATCGGCCATCTGAATGAAAACCAACAATGCACTGCGTTCCTCTGAACTAGACGTGTGCGCCGCGCCGCCGCGCCGCCGCCGCCGACGATTTTTCCACGCCGCCGCCGCCGATAGATTTGACCGGCGTGAAATCGGCGTGGCGTAATTACGTTTTTTTCGGAAGTGTTAATTATTCTATGCAATTTATTCAAGTAATTTTAATTCCTATGCCGAATAAGGAGTAACTACTAACTACGGCACATGTTATCTCTGTAATTTTCTACATTAAAGAGTTTGATTTAATTCACATTGCAATAAAATAAAAATCGGCAATTCTGCAATATATGAATACACGCATGATTATAACATTCTTGCGAACATACACGCCATGTCAGATATCGTCGGCTAAAGTCACAAACCTCTTAATTCCATTTATCAAATTATGCTTTGGCACAGTTATACAATACAACATGACCTTTGGGACGTCAACGTCATGAAAAAAATAGAAAATAAGAACAAGTAATGTATTAAAAAAAACATAAAATATAAACAAATGGACATCTTGCAATGATATTTATAAGTACTACTGCTGCAAATCCTTACTTATTTCATTAATTTTATTGTGATGTAACCTTGATGTTAATTAAATAGGTTTTTTTGTGCCTCCTGTAAAATTGGGTCAGATACGAGTTAAAAGGGTTGCGACTTCAGCCAATGGGTAAATGTGCATTCGTTCCTCTAATGCTTGAGCTCGCGACATTATTTCAGCTCACAATCTATAATCATAATCGACTGGGGCATATTCCAGTAGCTAAAAGTTGTTTTAACTCATTCCATGAAGAATCTGTTGCCTAATACGTCGGTCGGGTCTGGGTATACCACAAAAGGTAGATTCCATGGTTGTCCCATTACATAAAAAAGGCTCTACCCGTAAATGTGACAACTATCGAACTAATTATCTCACTTATATCCCTTGCTGGTAAAGTTCTATAGTATATTCTAAACAAACGTCTGGAGTACTACAGAAGCGGACAAATCGCAATAGAGCAAACGGGCTTTGTTAAGGGTAGAGGCACAAGAGAGCAGATCTTAAATATCAGGTAGTTAATCCAGAAGAGCAAAGAATTTAACATACCCATGGCCTTATTATGCTTCATCGATTACGCTAAAACGTGCGACTGCATAGATTAGCGAAAAATGTTTGAAGTGCTTGGGGAAATGGGTGGGTTTTATACCTGAACAAACATTACAGTCCTTTTTGGTGAAAAACCTATACTTGGACGGCAAATCTCGTGTCCGGCTGGAAGACGTGGATTCCAAACCCTTTCAGACCAATTGAGGCAGGGTTGCATACTGTCCCGGCAACTATTCGTCTTGGTCGACAAACACAAAATGCGCGGACTACGCAGAGTGCTTGAGAGCTGACAGGGCGGCATCCAAGTAGGTGAATAACAATTTGCAATACATAGTTGCCTATGAGACTGAACTAGCTAGTTACACTTCTAAAGAAAGTCGAATTGATCAGTGCACACTACGGCCTCCACTTAACCAGGAAAAAACGAAGCTAATGTTCATAGAAAGAGCTGGGATGCAGAGGGCACTGGAACTACATGACCTGGACTTATTAGAAAACTTTGTATACTTAGGCTCACAGATCTCCAACGACGGAGACTGTATAAAAGAGGTCGAAAATTGCCTAAATAGCAGTAAAGCGCTTGGAAAATATATGGAGGAACAGGAAGATCTACCTCAACACCAAAGTCAGACTTATGCGCACCCTTCTCTTCTCCATTTTTCTTCATGCCTCTGAAACGTGGACTTGGAAGCCAGGTTTGAGAGCAAAAAAAGATATATTTGAAATGTGGTGCTGGCGTAGAATGTTGGTCATCTCATGTATACAACGGCGCACTTATGTGTCGATACTCAAAGAGCTTTGTATCAACATCCAGCTTTCAACTACATGCTTCCAGAGACGACATTATTTGGCCACGTGGCCGGTCAAGACCAGTCCAGCTTGGAGAAAATGATAATGGTTGGCTGCGTTGAAGGAAAGAGGAGTTGAGACAGAGCACCCATATGATAGATTGATGTATTCGGCGATGCCACGAGCGTCAATATCCAAGGCGTAATACAACTAGGGTTTGGAGAAAGAAGAAGAAAAATCAAGATTCCTAATTGATACATCTTTTAATTTTTTTTGTGCAATTAAATTTCAGTAAATCTTAAAAATAATTTATTTCATCATAGGAAGTTACGCTTCATAGTTATTTAACCATAAACCGAAAAAAAAGTACCACGCCGATTTCACGCCGATCACGCCGCCGCCGCCGATCAAAATCCCACCGGACGCCGCCGCCGATGATTTTGCCATCGGCGCACACCTCTACTCTGCACCGAATTGTATTGTTGTTAATGCACTTGTTACTATTAGGGCTGTTGTTTTTAAATGGAAACATATAATTATATTCCTTGGTAAATTTTTAACCGAGTACTAGAATATTTACGATTATTTTTATATAAATGTTTTAGAAATATGCAATTTAGGAACTTTAAAAAAGTTAGTGGAATGGAACGGAAAACAAATCTTTATGCCACATTTTCAGAGGGCCTACCGCGAAACGAAAACGAACTACGTTCGTATATCTCCGTCTCTGTCGCACTTGCTTGTTCGAGCGACAGAGAGGGAGATACACGAACGAAATTCGTTTTCGTTCGTGTATCTCTGTCTCTGTCGCACTTGTTAGTTCGAGCGACAGAGACGGAGATACACGAATGAAAACGAATTTCGTTTCGCGGTAAACATATAATATGAATTGACGTCATCTACGAGGAGTTTAATCATTTAGTTCATAAGTAGATGGCGTTTTTATGTAAAGTTAAATTCTAAGTGTTATATCAAATAGTGGTACAGAGGCCTCTCTAGTAGAGAGCCTGGTTAGTTTCACTGTAGAGAGTCAGCACGCTGCAGAAGGCTACATTGTACAGACATTAGTCGTTCTCCTTTTTTTTTGTCGTCGCCTTTATCTATTAAATGATTCCACTGAATTCAACATCAGAAGATATTTACCAAACTTATTTATGAACGTAATAATACGCTAACAGCAAGCTCATTTTACTGGTATAAGGTAAACGTCCGAGTGCTCGACGCTGTACTAGTATATGGCATGGACACTCTATGTCAAAGTGACAAGGCTTAAATTTGAATGAAGAAAAGTCGTCTTAGTTCGAATTTAACCCATATTGCTTTGACATAGAGTGCCCATGCCATATACTAGTACAACGTCGAGCACTCGGACGTTTACCTTAGTTATATTATAATAAATTTAAACTGTACATTCGTTTTCTTTAATTTAATACCCATAATGAATTACCTACCAACTTCAGTTACTACTGCAGTGCAAGAATTTGCAAATGGATCTCGTACTACGAACTATAGGTACTCTGGTAAGCTAACATTAAACTACCTATCTTTAGTAGAAAATAGTTGTTAGTGTTGGCAATGACATATAGGTATCATACCATCATCATCATCATATCAGCCAAAAGACGTCCACTGCTGGTCATAGGTCTCCCCTAAAGAGTAGGTATGATAGGATACTCTTTAGGGGATATTTAACAGTAAATATTTTTCATGCATTGTGTCATTACATTATGTCAACAAACATGAAATAAAATTCTTATTATTTTTTGACTAAATTATGATTATTTTTATAAATTGTTTGTACCTACTTTTACCGTTTACGTCATTATTATTACGCCGTGAATCGTCGCATGAATGCTAGCTACTAGCGCATCGTAGAAAACGATACAAATTATCTGCGTAGGTAGGTTTTGTGTCTTGGGGCCCGGGAAGCGCAACCTTGAATGCTAACGTGTGCTAACGTGTCAAGGTCAATGCACTCGTTGCGCGCCGACGCTGCGAGCGAATGTGATCATTAACACAAGCGGCAAGAGTTCAAGTTCAGTTGTAGAATTAAGCAGGACTATTCAAATGTGTATTATGCTTGACATAAACCTTTTTTTTGCTCGATTTATGTACTAGTTTACTTATCTATATAATAACGTTACATTTAGACACAAATTGTTTCTATAAATATATTTTCCGGTGTTTATTGGAGTAAATGTATTTATATGCAATACTAAAGAAAAATCAATTCGATTTTTAGGAAAATAGGTTCATCAATTATTTTTATGAGAATCAAGTCAAAGTACTACTTATTACTAATTATTTCTACCAACTTATGGCCTCTATCACCCGAGCCATGCAATTTGTTAATTTTTTGGTTTTACGTGTAAAGAAATGGTTGGATTTCACTTTTTAGAGGTTAAAGACAATAATATTGTTGTGTTGACGATTAAAAACAGCTATTTCTATTTTTAGTTTAAAAAATCGGCGTTTTTTTGGCACTATTTTTTTATACCTACTTCCGGGTCGAAAGTTTGTTGGATTCGTAAATATA
Source organism: Epinotia nisella (assembly GCA_932294315.1). Classification (NCBI taxonomy): domain Eukaryota; kingdom Metazoa; phylum Arthropoda; class Insecta; order Lepidoptera; family Tortricidae; genus Epinotia; species Epinotia nisella. The sequence continues at coordinate 27,006,686 of OW028675.1, read as the reverse complement.
GTATCTTAAAATATGTATTTATGACGAAGAAAAAAAAAAACGGGCTATTATAAATTAATGTTTTGCGAAACCGTAAAATGCTTAGACTATATGTATTGCTGTCTCATACTATCTATACATCTTTGTCGAGTTGTGACAAATTGCAAGGTGTGTGACGGCGTTTCAACCACTTCAAGTCATTAATTATATCAAATACGTGCAGGATCACTGCTTGAAAATCCGGAAAGATTAAGGCTGAGTAAAATTTAGAGCCAGGCCAAGTTACACTAGACTGGGGTGGGTAAGACACTGCAAGCCGTTAACCCAGCAAAGCTGTGTATTAGGCAAGCATTAGTGTCCCCAGGCTTATCTATATTTTTAACAGTAAAACCATAAATTTGATACAGAATTGCGCAAGAATTACAGTAAAACATATTGTTAAGTTTTTTTTTAATACCACGGCGTATGTCACCTTATGATAAGCGGTTACCGTAGGTAGACTATGGACCACAGCGACATAATTTTGCCGCTATAGTTGGTGGCGCTCGCTGGCGACCATTTTATCGATAATGCTCGACAGCGAGAGGTCCTGGGATCCTTTTGCAAGTCCGTAATGGCACAGAAGGACGCTGCAGAGAGAGAGCGGGAGAACGACCCTTCTGCTCCTCATACTGTAAACCCTCGGGAAAACCACGGCAGGGAATTCATTCCACAGCCGAAGCGTTCGGGGGAGGAATTTCCTCTGAAACCGTATTGTGCGCAACCATTTAAAGGTTCCAAGGTTTTTATTCTAAAAGGGGGTTTTTAACCCTTGATTTGGCAAAAACTAACGAAGGTCCATAGTTCAAGCCTCGGTAAAGAATCGAAGGGTTAAACGGAACGTCAGGCGAATTTTGATGTAAATAATTCGTGCATGTCGTTACAATTGTTAACGTATAGTAAGTCCCTGTGAAGCTGAACTGTATAAGGATGAATAGGTGTCCACCAGGGATGTTCGAAGATGTGATTTCAAATATTTGACACCTCACATGCTTGACAGCTTCGCACATCTCTGGTGGACATTCAGCTTTAGGCGGCCGTTACCCGGGCGGACGTCCGCTTAGCTTATCGCGGTGCTGTAACTTGTAGGATAATGTAATGTATGTGAAGTATCTATTTTGTTCTTTGATAACTTATGTTATGACTATGCAAATCTTGTGGCATTGTGCAATGATTTGATTGAATGATTGAACAAGTTTGTTAAATATCGACTTGAAATAGCACATTTTTAAAGACCCACCAGTGACATGACCAGCCTGGCCTTATTGTGTCATGTCTCGAATTTAGCTTCTCAAGCAGGCTTTCTGCATATAACAAGAATATGTTAAGATCATCAAAACGCCAGCTGTGGTACTAGTACTACGCCATGGCTCTTGTCTGTCTGTCCTATATTTAGGCGGTTTCTGTTGAACATTCTTTTTCCAAAGGATGCGTTATATGGAATTATTAGTTTTGGGGATACACTGCATAGTTAACACGAATGGATACATTTTCTCGCTGCACTCTTGTCCTTTGAGTCCCGAGGTAATTTGCTAAGCGATAGTTGGCAGTCATATAAGTGGTAAGTATTTCTTAGAGAGCTTCCAGTTTTGAGCCCGTTCGCAAATTCTATTGTGTCTAAATTGTTAGTTACAAAGGGGAAGTCGCCATTGTGTGTAGCGCTGTGCAGTTAAAGTTTTTATAGATATACTAAATTCAGAAATACGAATATCTAAATGTTTCTTTCCATATAAACAAACGCTTGAAAAAGATAACCCTCCTTCTGAGGCAGTAAACGCAATTACCATGTGCACCTATAAAAATATGAGTGACAAAAAAAATAAGTTTAGCGACAGTAAAACACGAAGCTGGTTTAGGTACATTGTTAGCTACTTCTATTGCACAACATTTTACCTTCCTATTCCTTAGCTTTTATATTGTAGGTAGCTCTAATCCTCGGTTATAAAGCCCGGCCGTAGCTTAGCGTGGCTGCATGGATATTTCGCGTCGAATGGCCGGGCTCACCTATCGCGGCCTTTGCATGCCATCAATTTATACTGCACTGTTGGCTTTAATAGTTTGCCCCACGAAATAACTTGCCGGATTTTTAAACTGGTTCTAAAAAGTTTTACGGAGTTTGTTGCAAATGTTGCGGTTTATCGAGGTAGGTAAGTACATACAGCGTGTAAGTAGTGGTGTAGGGAAAACTGGAACTGGCCCAGGAAATATGGATACATTTTAAGGCCAGTTCCTCTGTTGGTGGTGCGGGACCCTTCAGACCCACCGTACCCCTGGCCATACCCCTGGTGGTACGGTGGGTTTTTTAAAGGTAAACGATACGACCGAGTGTAGAACCGTAGTGATGTGACCTACCTGTCTGTCGCATGATAACCATTGATAACTTATCTACATAAGTAAATAATAGAAAATGCATATTCCAGTATGCGATGCGATGTTACATATCTTTGCGATTGATAGTGAACGCCGCAGAACCACGAACATTTTGGAAGCGTTTCACTCAAAAATAAAATGATTCAAAAATAAATGAATATGTTATTCTCATGGTCTTCTAGACCATTATCGTGAATTCAAATCAATATGTATGTTTTTTTAAATTTATTTGTAACAATTAGGTATGCATCTTGCAATAATACATTGCTACAGTATCACGCTAATAAATTGAGGATTTTTTTTGAGGAGCATTTTGGGAAAATGGTCTGCATCCAGGATGACCTCCTTGCCTTCACTTAGGTACCTACAGTCACGAACTTCAATTTGAGACCAGCTTTAAGCAAAAATTTGATTCTCTAAATGGTCAGGGGGATGAACGGCCTAAAAGTCTTGCTGTGCAGAGAGGTTGGGACGACATTCTGTGCAAAAGAATTTTTGCGGGATTATTAGGGGGGGCATCGCAGTAGGGGTTAATATAGCGCGCCTCAAGGCTGTATCTACCCTCGAGGCGGGAGCATGGTTGCACGCACGATACAGGGCGTCCCACGGCTATGCCACATGGAGGGAAAGTACCCTGAATATTGTAGATGGAACATTTTACTGAAAGAAGACATTATTTTAATTTAACAAACAATTTAAACTGCATTCATAGATTTTTAAATAATTACATGATTGAACCGGGAATCGAACACGCAAAACGAGAAAAAAAATACCCTGTAGCTTTATCATATCGATCGAAAATCTTCATCATAAGGATTTTTTTTTCTAATTAACATAGTGTCAGAAATAAAAGGAAGACCATGAATTTTAACATTTTTCATTCAATGAATGCAGTTTAAATTGTTTTTTAAATTAAAATAATGTCTTCTTTCAGTAAAATGTTCCATCTACATATTCAAGGTACTTTCCATCCATGTGGCATAGCCGTGGGACGCCTTGTATACCCTCGCCCCACATATTAGGCACTCTGTTGGATGATGACTCGCTCCGGATCGCGGTTGCGGTTCGGTTGGGGTGTAAGGTCTGTGAGATGCACCGTTGCATTTGTGGGGTGGTGGTTGAGGAAAACGGGCACCATGGTTTGAGCAGTCAGAGGTGTGCGGGGCGTTTTCCGAGCCACCACACCATTAATGATTTGGTTCGTCGGGCTTTAGTTTCGACCAAAGTGCCTTGTGTCCTAGAGCCTCCGGGGTCTTAAGCAAACTAAAATAATAGATAATAATATTTTAAAGGAGTATCATACAGTTTGCCATAGACAACTACGTGTGTCTAGGGGCAACCGCTCAGTAATCTCAACCGGGCGGAACGAGTCAAACGATCATTTCCGATTTTTACTGGTGTTTGTAGCCCTGTCTTCTCTCTGGCAATATGTGTTATTTGCAAATAATATTTCGTGAAAATTACAGTTTTTAATCAATTTTTTGTCTGACACTGACACACAATGACACATGTTCGTAATTAGAAAACCGTAATGGGGTCGTTCTTCTTTTCGACCGACAATAGCCTTGTACCCTCCCCAAAAGATACCCTTACAACTAATTACCCTATACCTAATTAACGTTTTTAATCACCTTAATACTAACTAATTAATTAACTAATTGGCCAAATGATCGTCTAATACGTTGTGAACCGAATAACCCTAAGTCTTTAATGTGTAGCAAATCTGGATTCAGACTCTTCTATTCCTAGCCCTACTGCGTCCTACTGAGACCTAGACCAACAAAATATGAAACTTAATTGTATGAATATTAAAATATTTTTATTGTTTTTGTGAAAGTCCCCTACCGAACTATTATCCATTCGTGTAAGCAAGATCGTAGCTTTTGGATTTTATATCATAATATCCATTTTTATATTTATAGCATTCTTACTAACCTATGTACTCATATTTTAGAATAAAGTTCTAAACGACGGGTTGTGTAGTAATCTTTACTCACACATGCTACTCTCTTGCTTCGGATGGGGATAGAATGGCCTAACCAACTTTACCTACCTAGTTACCTAATGAGTTTAAGACTCTACGAACGAATCTACCAGTATTTCGTACTTAACGGTCTGAGTAAGAAGAAAATACCGAAACAAACTTATCAGACTTCTCTTTTTAATATTACTGCGTAAAAATGTAATTATATAAGCAATTTATTTACCTAAGCCTTATATATTATAACGCCGCTCCGATACCTTTATTTTATGGTCACTAGAAATATCGAATTTACTGTAGTTGAATGTGCAATATTCTTAAGATAATTATGTATGAAATAGCTAGTAGTTATATGGGTATTATTCTGCCCGTAACTACGATCAACAGTGACTTGCTCAGCCTATCACTGGTCCCTATAACAGTTTTGTTTCCTTCTCCGAAACGAAACTGTTTCCTTAGTCAATGAAAATAAAGGTGAAATTACGTTACCACGTAAGAATACCACACTCAACCGCACAAACTCTACACTTCTCTTTTAAGATATGACCAATCATAAATTTATCCACTCATGACGAATAAAATTAACCCTGTCGTCCTACCACCCCTAAACCTATCTTCCCCTAATGTGTGTATGATTCTACCCTATCCTATCCCGATATTTCCCTAATCTGCTCATTTTTAAACCTTACCTCAGTTTAAAAGATGAGAATGTATGCCCTATTCTATCTGTAATTAATTCAGCCGGCTAAACTGATGTATGGCAACCTGACAGCCTGTGTATTTGTCACCCCCCTCCGCGTCCGAAGACTAAAGGGTGACGGAGAGTATGACGCCCTATTATGTTTATAGAGGTTATATATATGTGTATTTAATACTGCCCGCTTCTCGAGTACAACAGGACTTCGGCAAGCGAGGTATCCCTCTATGCCAAGTACTGGCCATGCCTTAGAGCGCTGAGGAATCTCGAGCAACGTCCGGATGTTTTGGCTGCCTCTTGGTCGATAAAAAAGAGACATCAGATCCACCCTTCTAATCTGATTACGCACTCAAACTCCACCTTAACCTCGTTTGGCACCGTTGGGTGAGATCAAGGTGTTAGGCAAACTGTTTATGGTGTTTACCTAGACTGGGATCTGGCTTATGTGATAGTAAAAATATTAAACTACTCGAAACACTATTCCAGTACCTAGTACCATAACTCTACATTATGGAATTATTTCTCTCCACAATGACAAGTCACATTCCTAGGCCTGTTAAAAGCCCCACAAAAATAAACACTAATTTTTAAAGCGATTCCCAACAACAAAACACTAATTTATAGAACAAAACACCCACTAAATAAACTTTAAAGTCACAGCCAGGAGACCCAATCAGTCCGAGTATCAAATGCAAAAAGCCCCGCGTCTAATGTCGTCTCCCTATTTATGCAGCCGTCCTTTTTATGATTTCTATCTCTTTCCTCCTCATTATCATTTCTGAGATGTCTGTCCTTTTCTTCCTCTATATCCCTTTCCTCCTTTCTATGATTTTTGTCATTTTTATCCTCCTATTCGCTCTGTGATTGGTCGAATCCCGCGGCTACAATGGCGAGCTACGCTGTGATTGGCTAGCGCCCAAAATGCGTGTGAATACGTTCCGTTTATTTGTTAATATAATATTTCTGACTCCATTATTGTGATTGAAAACCTATTCGTTGGTCGATAGAGTTGCTTTTTGAATGAACTACTTTTCCGACCAACTAATAATATCAAATCTACATAGCAACTAGGTTCGATATCAAAATAAGTAACTGATCGGATATTCTTTATTCGTAACAATTGTCGTATGATTAAATTCATTCCTTTTAACATCCAGTAATTAGGCTAACTCTAGGCTATGCCTGTTTCACGGTACATACGCCCCCACGAGAAATACGCAGTGGATGACTTTAGTTATTCACGAGAATTCTCGAACTCCTATATATATATATATATATTTCTAATATTATTATTATTTTTCCCTAACTCCTAGATTTGTCGGTGTTACCTAGTCATTTCTCCCCCCATTTCCCCCCTCCCGTGTACGAAATTAAGAGTGTGTTATGTCTTTGACCAATACTCCTTGATTGTTAGTGGTTCGAAAAAGAAAACTAACAAAACCCACGAAAGTCTCCCTCCAATTTGCCCGAAGTACCAGGTTGTGAGGCTGATAGACCCTAATGATCTGTTTTGGTAGAATCAAACTGAATCTTTGGACCTGGCTGGGCATCCTCCGACTCGACCCACATTGCTCGGATATGAATGATCCCACAAAAACTCTCCATACAAACCAGAGAAAAACTCTCACAAGTATAACACTATTTCAATCAAGTTTTCTTGGAGCGTGTCACAAGTTTGAATCAGATATTTGATCATTAAATTTAAAAAATACGACCATGATAATTATTAATAATTGTCTAAGTTTGTATAATACTCTACAAAACGATTCCTGATGAACATATTTATATGTATGTGCCTTTTTGTAATAGTCCCTGAGTGACCATTGCGATATTTATACCTTCATTAGCATTAAAAGTACCTTTTTTGTTTCAAATAATCCACTGTACTTTTTTTTTATATTGTAACTCCTTAGCAATATACCAAAGTTCAAATAAAAATATTCATTAAAGTTAAAATTTCTTACTTCACATTTCAAAAATGAATGTTCGTTGACAACCCATTTTTGATACAATTTGATGTCAAATATCCTTCTTCAAACCCGTGGTGTGTATACCCATACGTTATTACGTAAGCATTAGCTTCTGTGCAGTTGTAGTCAGTAAAAGTTCTCTTATTAAAATGAGACGAATCGTAAAACGATTTTAACCTACGGATAACATTTTACTGGCTAATTTGTTTTTTTTTTTTTATGTTCCCCCAAAAACCAACAAATCTAGGTTGACTACATTCCAACAAGTGTCCCCTTGTAACAACCCTTTTTCACAAAACATCCTTCAAATCTTCACACAAATTCCATAATTCATTTTTCATTCGTCTTCTCTCGGTATATGACTCAGTATACATATATGCACCCTTCCTCAATCGCTTTTTCACTCGGTTGCTACAATCGGCCAATGTCCTTGACATGTAGTCATTAGAAAAATAACTCTATCTTCCTTAGTCTATTTTATACAATCAATTTATTGCTTTGGGCGCGGGCCCATAGTGTTAAACGCTCTGGCAACGTTTGTGTTCATGACTAGGAACCGCAAATTCATTCAAAAGCGATTTTCGACCTTAAATACCCGAGTGACCTGTTTTTCATTATATTTCAATTTACTGCCCCTTTTTATTTTATTCAAGCAAAATGTAAGGCTAATATATCTACTCGCCCCGTTACTGAATGTCAAAAGCAATCGTATTAATGGTAAATAATATTAATAATTTGAGTCTATTTCCGTTCATTGCTTTTAATTTAGGAAATAATTTTTAACTAGATATCCAAAAGTTCATAAACTTGAATAATGAATGCATTCCCACTGCTTTTATTCTATTTTTTTTTCATTAGCACCACTTGCTCCACAAGCCAATCACATTGCACTGTATCCAATTTGTCTCCTTGTAATATTAAAGCAGATGTATACCAAAATACCTAAAACATCTTATATAACCTTATTCCTAAAATACTTTGTCTAAATCTCAGAATGACTGCTATATATCTGCAATTTATCGATTGAATTACCTAGTGTAAATTTTGTTTCAACAAATGATAAAAAATATAATTGCATTTAGAAAACAATATATAATGTATGTATGACATTATCTAGCCCTCATCCTGCAACCTAGTATCTATTAACATTTCAAAACGCAATTATAAAAATATGGAATTAAATTTATATATGCAATTTTCGTAAATAACAAAAAATAAAAAATATATAAATTTTCCTTAAACCCGCTTCTGTTCTCTTTTATATATTTAAGTCTGATATCCTAAGCCGCCCCCACAACTAAAGAACCCAATGACAGCCCACATGCCAAAACTCATGAACCCGTCCGGACTACAGCCTGCGAAACAGAATTCCCACTTAATTTGCAACATACTAAATACTGCTTGAAAAACATAGCCCTCCCTTTGAGGCAGCTGGTTATAATCACCCTGTCTATTTAAAGTAAATAGATCATTTCTACATAATAATTTGTTTATTTACTTTGCAATGAAAAATAATCACAACTACTCCACTATACATTAAATATAAATTAATTACTGATGGTTGATCTTGTCACAGTCCAACTGTCATAAATAATGAGGTAAGCTCTTTCATTTCTATATATGTCTATATTGTTGTTTTATGTACATATTATAATTTATACTCTTAAGATACGTTCTACCATCTACAATCCCTTCACATAGAACATATTCAGTGTCATTGAACTACTACCAATTTCACATAGGATTGGTTTTTTTTTTTTTTTCCTATAGAATAGCACTATACTAGATACGAAATGTATAATTAAACTTACATGTCTCCAGAAACATGATAGAACATCATACAGTTTACTTGTTCCAAGCTCGTATTGTATGGAATAAGTTTCCCTTAAACTTTAGTAGCACAACAAAACCACTAACACTCTTAACAAATTTATAACCAAAATTATATCATTTACACACTGATTCCGTTTGACACACTGTCACTATCACACAATTTATTGTTCCTGAGTGATACTTTGTTTGAAAAAGAATATGATTATTCACTAATTTCGTCCCAAAAACAGAAATTCATTAGCAAAAACAAAGTTCCCTCTCACTATTCAATCAATCTTTTTTGCTATGGCCCCATCGGTGTTGTCGATGATTCGGCCAACGTCAAGGTTTGAAAAGGCAAATATTTTTTAATAATTTGACCGGTGATTTTAGAGTTGCCAGGTACACTCAGACGAGAATCTAAAACAAAGGACAAAACAAACATTTATATTGTTAACCAAACTACTACAAAAACAAGTTGTTAATTTTAATAAACTTACACAGAACATAAACAAAGGGGGAGTAAACCAAAGTAAGAAGAAATTTAATGTTAACGGGACGGGGGATTTCTGGGGGTAGGATATCGTACAAGGGAGTGACAATACGGTTACAATAAAAAAATATGTGTTCGAGGGTACCCTCCGCCAGACCACATTCGCACAGAGAGTGGTCTCGAACACGTATTTTAGCCAAAAATACAGGCGTACAAATGTGACCTAGCCGTAAACGGATAATCGCGGATGTTATGCTCTTTGGGATATCTTTTCGGATGAAAAACCATGGCTTAGAGGGCAGGTCTGGTTGAATGTTGCCATAGTTTTTACCCACATTTAAACGAGAAGTTTGCCAACGAGTGTTCCAGGCATTTCGCATATGTGGGAGGGCAAGTGCTTTGAGGTCACGAGTAAAACATTGGTCATGTACATTGTTACCAAGTGTGATAGCTTCTTTTGCACAAAGGTCGGCCATCTCGTTACCTTTTATCCCACTGTGGCCTGGGATCCAGGCTAGAACGACATCAATGTCATCAATGTGGCACTTGTAGAGGAGCTCCTTGATTTGTAAGGAAACAGGGAAGTTTTCTTTAGCATGGAATGGGCGTTTAACTAGATCTTGCAAGCAACTCAGAGAATCGGTTAAAATAAGAGATTTATTAAGATGGTGGGAATGAACATAAGAAACTGCTTCCAGCAACGCAATAGCTTCTCCTGAAAACACAGAGTTTCCAGAAGCGAGTTTAAAATTCAAAATAATTTTGTACCTGGGGATCCACACTGCAGATCCCACCGGACCATCTTGGCTCAGTTTGGACGCATCGGTAAAAATGGTAAGATAGTCAGACCATTTCTCTTCAATCGCTTTATTAAATACGCTGTCAGCATCTATTTGATTTTTAGAAATGCCTAAATTAAACATAACATTTGGCTGAAACTCTCACTATTCCTTGAATTTTACTGACCACTTCCCCTGTCATACTTGTTGTCACTTTGACGTAAAGTTTGCTTCGTTCGGAAATTCATAACCTCTTGTAATTGCTAGTAAATCCATTAACATGCTTCCTTACTGTCTGACTGCATTATTCATTCACAAATATGAATTTTCCATTAAAACAATAAGTTCTCTTTGTCTTGCCTCTCTTTTTTTTTTGTAATAGTTTAAATTAATATTCTCAGCTACTTTGCTATAAACACAAGTTTAGCATTAACTATTGTACGTTATAAGTAATAAACTGCATCACTCCGCCATCTATTGTAGAATAGGGTAATTATCAATTGGTTCGTGGGTTAGAATTTATTGTCAGTCTGTGACCGCTTGCGCCATCTATCGTTGCATAAAATAATTTTTATGTTGACCATAGATAATCGATATACTGAGATCTATTGCCGAATAGATATTTTTAAGTTACGATACTACTACGGTGGCATTATTTATTGATTAGCTGTTTAACTAATGAAAATTATAATCTTTAATTAATAAATAACATAAAAGTATTTTTCTACAAAAATAATCTCTTTGATTTATGTGAATATAATATTGTCTATGGACCCTTTTACGAAATTATATTTATTTAAACAGATCGATCAAACATTAATGTTTATACTAAACTAAACCTAAAATAAACAACCTAGTTACACAAATTATTTACAATTTTTACGTGGTTCCTTCTATAAAGTCTATGATTATCAGTTCGTTCTTTTTTTTCTTTTTTTTTTTGACGCGTCGCGTGGCTGTCAAACAACTGTCAACGTGGTCAAAATGTCAACTTGTCAAATGTCAACGCTAAACGCCGTGTGTCGTGGCTTGGCCTCCTATAATTAATTTTACAAACAAACGAAATAAATACAGCAATATGAAACTGCTATTTGCTACATATATGGATGATTTTTCTTTAAGGTATGTATAATCTATGTTCCTTCACATTGCATTATTATTATAGTCAAACTTCACCACGCCTGAACTCTCTAAGCACTACTCTCTCTCTGAAACTGAATAAGTATTTTAACCGTTATAAAGTGCCATGAAACCTGTCAATGTTATGGGAAATAGTTCAATAAGATCCAACTTTAGTGATTGCTGTATTTACTTACTAATTATAACCTACGAAATGGTTTTCCCTATTTTAGACTAAGTTCTTTTCTTACTGATAATTAATAACTAAGTAAACTGTAATTAACATATTGTAATATAACACTTGACTATTCCTTATTGAAATGATTATTCATCCTGATTCAATCCACTCTTGAAAATAACTAAAATGTTTCATTTCGCTTTTCCATTATGTTTATGTCATAATTTCTTCTCATGGTCCGCAGGAATATAAAGGCGATCTTGCTCTTTCAATCGACGACTTGACAATGAAACTGGATATATTGTTCAAAGATGCCCAAGAGAAATCTGCTTCTGACGCTACTGGTTCAAGTCAAAATTTACATATTTCTTTCCAATGAAACATGTGGATGATTCTAATTGTAAGTACATATGGTAGACCCATATATGTATATATAATATATCTTAAATCATTCTATCATTTCAATTCAATTTTTAGTGTGAATATTTTGCTAAGCGTCCGAATTGTCAAAATATATTTTTATTTTACTAAAAATAATATCTTGTATCTGCTATCATAAATATAACCTAATGCTCTTGATGTTCCCGCTTGACATTAATCTTCTATTTGTTTCAATTTTCAGTTGTTTGAAAGAAGCAAGATGCTGGCACTGCCATGATGCCCGGCTTGTTGGATTATTCACTTGACTTTGCCGTTCTTCTAATGTGATGTAATATAAAAGGTAATTATATATGCATTATTTCTTCATAATGTTATCATTGATGTAATTAAACAACTATGTGCGTTTCATAACGTGAGCAAGACCTGCATCTGTTCGGCGTACTTTTCATCTCATTAAATTGTTAATAAAGTCCTGTATGTGTCGACATGGTAACCAGCAAGTACCCCTCACATGCCTAACAAACTCAGGAAATCATTGTTTTACTCAGGACATCATTGTTTACATCTGTATGTATGTGAATGAACTTTGGTTCAATAATAAATCAATCTATATATGTCCCATCACTGGGCACTCTTTCATCTGTAGGTATGTATGTGAATGAACTTTGGTTCAATAATAAATCAATCTATATATGTCCCATCGCTGGGAAAGGCGTCCTTTCATGTATGTTACATTGTTCCTACCCAATCGGCGCACTAATATGGATTCCTATTATATAAGCACCCGTAAATAATTATAATGTAAAACTGCAGTGCCTGACAAATGTCTGTGAGCAAAAGCGCACGACATCAACAAAATCTGCCCCTGTTAGCACATTATGCCAGGCCATTAGTAATCTGCTTTTTTTTCTTTTGTTATATTGTCCTAGCCACTTATTATTTCTTCAGTTATTTTACATTCTTATGCTGTCAACTAAATAATTGGCTTCTTGTGTTCTCTGTTTCCAGAAGCTGACTATAATTTAACCATGCAGACATCCTGAGAGTCCTCTAACGAAGCCCTACCATAAAGATATAGTGAACTGGAATTGGCACTGGCAAACAACTCACACTCCGTCTCAACTAAATGACTTTTATGTTATTGTAAAGCTGAACTTACTGCTATGTTGTTAAGGTCAGTACCTAAACTATTTATATAGAACAAACTAATCGGTATACATATATTCTTACTGTCTCTGTGTATAGTTGATTATGATGATGAGGATATAATTAAACACTAAATTTCATTATCTTTTCTAAAGATTTTTGATGATGATGATGATCCTAATCGTTTTCTGAATGGATAATAAAATTACCTACAAGAAAGTACTTATGATTCCAAATGATCTCATAGTTTACAATTTCAATACCTTTTGTTAAAGCTTATTTTATTATACGTAGAGTAATATCTATATCTATGTTTTTCAGAAACGCCTGCACGACACCGTGATGAAACGTCTACCATACACCCATGAAGCTCTTGAACCAGCATGTGAAAAAGAACATCATCCCGCACCGGTTCAACAAGATAATTGTCATCTATTTTCATGAGATCCTTCAAGAAGACTCGCTTTGGCGACCTTTTCTTTACTGAAAGCAATGCTTGACTTGCACTCTCTGTGTAACTTGTATTCCTTCAGGGTTTTGATAGGCTTCTTCTAAAATATCCAATCTCATGGAACTATTTGAACCTGTCTTAGCAAATAGAATTGTTGAAGCTATGTATTAACTATTCCAGTCAGCTTCTGATAACAAACTATAATTTCACTTTTTCCTGCTTATTACTCTCCTCTTATTTCCTCATCATATTGTATTTTAGGCTTGTGTGATATTAGTATCTTCCTATAAATATATTTCTAAAATAACTATAATACATAATGAGGTCACAAACTATATCATGTACTAGTAATTGTTAACTAGTTAACTTTTTACTAAAATATCCCAAACAAGCTTTTTTTTTTTGACCTATAACATAATGAGTCTTTCAAATGGCTGTGATGTTTGTATTATGAGATGCGATCTCTTGATAAAAGTTCACTTATATAACGTATGTTTGTTATTCTTAGTAATTATTTCAATAAAATATGAACCTGTAAACAAATGCATGTCATCAGACTTCTGTATGATAATAAAATATACTCCGCCCTTGTCTTCCCTTATTTCCTTGTTCTGTCATCGTTAGCAAGCCTTATTTCGTCTGGGTTCGAACCAGAATATGGAATACTTTGCATAAAGTCTTTATCCTTCATTCTTACAAATTTCTAGCTATACCGTTTCTTCCCTCAAAACAAACGCTATCTGTATGCTCTTATAATGAAGTAATGGCGTTATAGACCCCTTAAGAATAAG